>JAPDNY010000002.1:111810304-114424471 GCA_029375565.1 Gekko gecko | reverse complement strand
CTTCCACCTCCTCAGTTGCCACCTTTTTCTTGGCCCACCCTCCCACCCTGATTGCTGTACAGGCTTTGGCTGGTTGCCTGTTGGCAGGGCCCAGGTATGAATTTTTGATCCCTGACTGATTGGCTGTGGTCAGGGATGTTTTTTCACCTGCCTTTTATAGTCAGTCAGCGGGTTGTAGAATTGGCATAGGGTGGTGCTGTTTTGTTAGGTTGGTCACTTTTGCTGGGCTGGATGGGGGCTGGTGATTGATATGCAGCTAGGGGAGCACCAATTAACAACTCCAGTTTGGGGGCTAGGAGCCTGGCCAGATTAGCCTTTGTGTTGCGCAACCCGGGGTTCAGAAGGCAGACTGCCTTGGGACTGCATGGATTGATCCTCCACCTAAGTTATATGGCTTGGTGGCTGGATCTCCATGGCATTGCCCACTTGTGGTGCCAGACAGGTGCAAGTCACATATACTGGCTCGATCCTGGGGCAGAGTGGTTCCCTGTTATACAGCTAGGGAGGGGTCAGGAATGACCCCTGGCCTTTACCATGCTGCAAGTCACTTGGCCCTTGCCATTGAGTTACAAGTTAATATGTTAAATAAAGTGGCCCTTAGCTTATCCAATAATTGGTGTCCGACTCTTTATTCCGAGTAAGAGTGCAATTATTCTGCCACTTAGTTACAACACCTCTCTCTCTCTCTCTTTCTCTCCTACTTAGCTCATCTGGGGGCTTCCTGTTCTTCAGTTACTGTTTATATAACACTTCCTCCCCCTCCACACACATACAAACTGTCTTACATTGGGAGTTCACACATCTCACCCCTGAAAGAGGTTTCTATTTATCTAATAGCCAAAGTCCCCTCTGTGTGCAGATTCTAAATCCACACATCTGAGGCACCTAGGGGGCAAAGAGATTTTCCTGCACATTTGAGGCACTCCACACATGTGCAGAAAAATCTGAAATGTAGAAAAAACTATAGGGGGGATACTTAAATCCCACCAAAAGTAAAAGAGCATTCCCTGCACATGCACAGAAAATGCTCTAGGAACTGTGCCTTGCCGTCAGTGTGGGGGGGAGACGGCTTGGTAGGCCAGGCCTTGCCATCAGTGCCAGGGGTCAGGGAGATGGCTTGGCGAGCCTGGTGGCTGGGAGCCACATGGGATCCGCTGTCAGTGCCAGGGGGTGGGTGAGGAAGAAGGCTTGGTAGGTCGGACCTTGCCATTGGTGCCGGTGGGCAGGGGAGAAGGCTTGGCAAGCCCAGCAGCTGGGAGCTGTGTGGGCCTCGCCATTGGTGCCAGGGGAAGAAGGCTTGGTGGGCCTGGTGGCTGGAAGCTGAGCGGGCTTCACCGTTGGTTCCGGGGGGTGGGGGAGAAGGGGAGAAGGCGACTGCTTCCTCCTCCTCAATGTAGAGCTCCTCCCCCCTGCGAATATCATGGGTCCTGTTTCTTGTAGATTGTACTTACAATATTATAATAATGAGTGCAAAGAACAGGAAATATATACCATAAATACTTCTTCCCACCCAGCAAGATATAGCATCTGGAGCCACAACAGAAACAAAGAGTCTTGCACCTCAAAGACTAACAGATTTATTGTGGCACAAAGCTTTATAGACCAGAGCTCATTTTGTGAGTAGGATCTTTTACACAAAAGCTTGTGCTATGGTAGCTCTGTTATTCTTAAAAGGTGACACAAAACTCTTTGTTGCTTTTGGTGCAGCAGGTTGATACGGCCTTCCCTCTGGAATTATCCATAATAGAGTTATGGAGCAGATGACTTGGCCCAAGTTCTGTTCCTAAATGCATCACAGGTGGTTCCTTTTCCCCCTTTCCAAAAGACACAGATATTTTTGTCATGTTGTTTCCTTCATGTATTCTGAGTGACAAACTATCCAAAGGGGAGTTGCTGTCAGAAATGACTTAGCGGTAGACAGGGCTGATTACTTCTAAATGAAGTTCTGAGCTGCTGGTACATGAAATGGAAGTTTTCTCTCTCTTTTTTTTAATTCCTCCCTTTGCGCTCTCCTTCTCCTATTTGAATCCAAGCCACAGTTATCAACTTTGTCTCTCCCTCCACAAAGAAGTTAGGAGTTCTTTGGATGTTTACCATCAGATAAAAGCCAGTCATTTGCCTCTTCCATGGTGTCACTACTAATTTCCACACAGTCAAACCTGCTGCTAATTTATTTACTGAACACTGAGGCCCTGGTAGCAGAGGCTGCCATTGAAACTGCTTTTTGGCCTTCGGCTTTTGTTTGTTGACAGCCTGATTTCCCAGTAGGCCATTTCCACCTGTGTTTCTGTTGTTTTTAGCACATGTCTGTCTTTCTTCTTCCCAGTGACTGTCTCCCAAATGGCTCCTGAAGGTGTTTCTCATCTTCACATTTTCTCTACGACCCCCTCCGCCCTCTCTTTTTCCTCTCATCCCTCTCTCTTTTTCCAGCAGTAAGGACTTCCAGCTTGGCTTTCAGTCTCTCGGCACTTAGCAGTTGTCTACAATCGTTCAATCCCCTGGGGCACTAATTTTTGTTTCAAGGACAAGATTCAAAAGAGTTTGCTACACACAGGTTGCAGAGTGCACCTTCAGAAGTACCTTCAAATAGGGATCAGACATTTGAATATATGAGTTCCTGAAAATCAGTTTTTAAATTGGAATGAAGGCCTATTAAATATAGTAGGAGGAAAGGCATTATTTTGAAAACATGCATTTTCTAAAAGTTTAAATTTTGCTTTTCCCACTCCCTTGACACAGGCTGGAAATAGGATTTAGGAAGACAGGCATTTTCCTTTGAGTTCATCCATATCAAAGGGAGAGAGCTGTCAGGATGAAAATGATTCAGCAAGTGGTCAGAAGCTCTGAAGTACAAGTGAATAAATTTATTGAGATGTTGCAGCTGTGAAATAGATAGATGACAGCTACAAACATACACATATATAAAACAATACACATATTACGTGTGCAAGCTGAATGAGGAATGTGCACAAATTCCAGTGATTGTACTTATTTATATAAAAGTCAGCAGAATAACAACATTCAGAAGTGCTTTTGCACATTGCATGGTCAACAGGTTGTTGAGAACATAAGAAGAGCCCTGTTCTGGATTACTCTGGTAGGGCCTGATCCAGAGATAGATGTGCATTTAGAAGCCCTACGCATCTGGTTAGCTTTCTCCAGATCCTAGTCAGACACACACCTCAGTAATACAATAAGTTCGTTTTGGGTATAGTACACAAGTAAATACTATTACAGAATCTCTGCTTCCATTCTATTGTGTTCTTAACACAGGCTAGATGGCCATCTGACAGCAATGATAATTCTGTGAAGTTAGGCAGATCATGGGAGGGAGGACAGGAAGGGTTGTGAAATATACTGGGTTCAGACGTGTAGAGTGATCAGCTCATGGTTTATTGTGATTTCAGCTCAAACTCAAGACAGACAAGCTGGATCCGAGGCCTGCTTAAATCCCTGCAACACACCACACCCAAACACACACACACTCCCTGTGATAGGCTATTTATAGTGCAAGGTTCAACCACTGGTTAATTCCAGGCAAGCCTATAGGTCTGTTCCAGAATCCTAGCCAGCTTTTGTTATGCAGCCAAAGCTGCGCTTATTTGCGTGAGCGGTAGGAGTTAATGCACAAGTACATGTGGCCATTCGTGTGAGCAGTAGGAGCTCGTGCACAAATACATGTGGCCATTCCAATACATAACAGGTTGCATCAGTGCTTAGTTCTTGTGGCCCTTTCTTACATACTCAGGGAAATGGTGATCACCAGTTTGGGGTCAGGAAGTGTAATGTACTCAGACATAATGCAATCAGACATAATGCAATCAGACCTGACCATATGTGAGGCAAGGAAGCCATGCAGTCAGGCAAATACGTCCGAGCTTCGCTCACCTGAACAAAGAACTCAGCGGATCCTAACCCACTCCAATCAGAGGATTAGACTCCCGGCCGAGAGCCTATGGAACTCTCAGCCACTGTAAATAGCCAGTGTCTTGAGTGGGGTGTGTTTTGGTTGTGGGGTTTTCAGGGGATATAAACCAGCCTGCGAGCCAGGTAAAGTTGCCTTGTTCTTGAACTAATAAAGTATGTGAGAGCTGAAATCACTCGTCAGTCTCAGTGCTTTTCAGGAAGCAATTTTTCTCCAGGCCAGTTTGGCTGGGATTCGGGAGGTTTTTTGTCCTGGCATGGAACAGGGGTCACTGCGGGTGTGGGGGGGGTATTTGTGAATTTCCTGCATTGTGCAGGGGGTTGGATTAGATGACCTTGAGGTCCCTTCCAACTCCATGATTCTAAATCCACAAAGCATTATACCATTCATCCTCCATTGTTACATACATAATTAAAGGAGAGCAATTACATGAGTCCTTAAAATTTTCTTACCCCTAAAAGTAACTGGGTCACAGGCAAGGACCCTCTTCTGAGAAGAAGCTCTCAATCAATACAACTTCCCATATTTATAAGATTTTAAAATCATCTCCTAACAATAGCTGACTGTCCCACTTGATTACGGTGCACATTCTTGGTTAACTCATTATCATTTAACACCATACACGTTTATCTATACTTAAAATGTCTTCTTAGAATACATAAAAAATGTTAGTTCATTCTTATTACTTTTTATCTTAGTCTATTTCTTAGTCAACCAATTCTCCCATCCTTGAACCATATCTTCACTTCTGTGAAGGTGAACATTCTTGTAATTTTCAGACACTTCTGAACCTGAGACTGAACAAATTATATCTATTTTTAAAGTATTTTTATTAAAAGTTTTTCATATATATATAAAAAAGAACAAGAAGGAATATAAACAATAGAAAAATAAAAAAGGAAAAGGAAAAAAGAAAATATAGCAGAAAAACATATTTTTACAGTTTAACCAATTCCAAAAATATCTCAGGAACAAAGCAAAATATAATCACTTATTATAACAATCCAATTTATTCCTCTTAATCAAAACCTTTCACCCAACAACTTTCCTCTATATTATACAAAACTTATTTACATACCCTTACTCATCAAATCCACAGATCATCAACTCATTTTTATCTTTTGCATTCAAAAAGTCAATAAGGGGCTTCCAGCTAGCAATAAAAGTAGATAATATCTTTTCTTTAATTAAAGAAGTAAGTTTTGCCATTTCTGCTAATTCCAACATCTTCAACCACAATTCTTCTATTGTAGGTATTTTTATAGATTTCCAGTTCTGTGCACATAGTAACCTCACTGCTGTAATCATATAAAAACAAAATTCCATGACTATTTTCAAGTCGTCTGTCCATCAATCCCAACAGAAAAGCTTCCAGTTTCATGTGTATATTCATTGTTAAGATCTTCTGTATTTGTAAATATATTTGCATCCAGAATTTTTAGCTTTATCACAAGTCCACCACATATGATAAAATGTTCCTTCATGTTCCTTCACATTTCCAACATTTATTCAATTTTTTTTATACATTCTAGCCAACGTATCTGATGTCATATACCATCAAAACATCACATTATAAACATTTTCTTTAAGGTTAACATTTCATGTGAACTTCAATCCCTTCAACCATAGTTTTTCCCACCGCTCCATTAGTAGATCACGTCCAAAATTCTTAGCCCATACAATCTTTCACCTGTTCTTCTGTTTCATATTTCAACAAAACTTTCTACATTTTGGCAATAACATGAATATCAACTGTGCAGAGGCCTATTTCAAATAGTCTTTTTTTTTCAGAACCATATAACTGACTATCTACTTTAAATCTTTCTAACAGTCATGCATTAAAAAACTATTGACAATTATATCCTTCTTTTAATAGATCTTCCTTGATTTCATTTTACACTCACCTTGACTAAACACTAATAAGTTTCAGAAAGTTATCCATTCTTCCTTGGTAATGTTTCTTGTCTACAACAAGCTTCTGGAACTGAACAAATTGTATCTATTGATAATGGGTTAGATGACTACTAATCTACAGAACTCCCTCATGGATCACTGCCTTGATGTGGTGAGGGGGCTTGCATGGTTCAATGAAGCTGTAGGCTATGCCGTGGAGGGCCACTCAGGATGAACACACCACAGCAGAGAACTCAGACAAAGTGTGATCCACTGGAGAAGGAAATGGCAACCCACTCCAGTATCTTTGCCAAGAAAACCCCATGGACAGTAACAAAAGGCTAAAAGATATGACGCCAGAAGAAGAGCCCCTCAGGTCGGAAGGTGTCCAATATGCTACTGGGGAAGAGCAGAGGACAAGGGCAAGTCACCCCAGAAAGAGTGAAGCGGCTGGCCCAAAGCTGAAAGGACGCTCAGTTGTGGATGTGTCTGACGGTGAAAGGAAAGTCTGATGCTGCAAAGAACAATACTGCATAGGAACCTGGAATGTAAGATCTATGAATCAAGGTAAGCTTAACATGTTCAAAAATGAGATGGCAAGACTGAACATCGACATCTTGGGAATCAATGAACTAAAGTGGACAGGAATGGGCAAATTTAACTCAGAATACCATTATATCTACTATTGTGACCATTATATCTACTACTGTGGCCGTAGAAAAAATGGTGTGACCTTTATAGTCAACAAGCGAGTGTGAAAGGCAGTAATGGGATACAATCTCAAAAATGACAGAATGAACTTGGTCTGAATCCAAGGCAAACCATTCAACATCACAGTAATTCAAGTCTATACCCCAACCACTGCTGCAGAAGAGACTGAAGTGGACTGGTTCTATGAAGACCTACAACACCTTCTAGAACTAACACCCAAAAAAAGATGTCCTCCTCATCATAGGGGACTGGAATGCTAAAGCAGGAAGTCAAAAGGTAACTGGAATAATGGACAAGTTTGGCCTTGGAGGACTTCCGGTTTATAGCATGGCGATGGCAGTCGCTCTCCCCGAGGCTCGAGGGAGCAATTTGCACACCAGCAGTTTGGAGGGGGGTTACTGACGTGCCCCCCTTACAGAACCCTTGCATAGGGTTCCGAGCCATAGGGCTTTGAAGGGGTAGCCTCTTCAATGGCAGAATGCTGGCGAATTGAGGCGCCCCTTTGCCCTGACGGTTCTACTGCTGTGTGGCCGCATGGCACCAGCTAGTTTGGCCAGAACAAGCAGCAGAGATCAAGCGACTGGCAGAGTTTTTAGCAAGGTCAGAAGTGGCCGACAATGAATGTGAATTGGATGTAACCGAACTTTGAAAATAACCAAAAAATCCCTTACCCCTCTCAACATCAGTAAATGGAGAGCAGAGGGATCCCCCCCCCCGCAAGCGAGATGAGTAGCAGAAAAAGAGAGGGGGAAGGGAAAAACTGAGTGTTTGGCTTGTTTTGTGAGACTTACCAGAGCAGATTTAAAACATAAGTGATTTTCAGAGGTGGTGAATCAGCGGTTGGCTTTTGTAAACAATCGACCAAAATGTCGGGCGCAGGGAGGAAAGGAATGAAACCGAAACCTATCGGCGGTCAAAGTCCAAGGCCAGAAGACGAGGGAGCAGATGTCATGAGACTACTAGTGGATACGCTCAAGCCTGTTATGGATCAACTCGCTGGTATTAACCAGCAGTTAACTGTTCTCAATCAGACTCTTGCAGCGCAACAGCTCCAGATGGCTGAAACAGTTAAGCAGACGGAGCAAACGATGGAAGTAGTGAAAGAGATGAACTCCGAAAACAAGACTTTGAAGAAAAGAGTAGACCAAGTAACGAATAAACAGAATCATCAGGAAAATAGACTGTTGTTTCTACAAATGGAAAAAGTGAATATGATCCTCAGATTCCAGGGAGTTCCTGAATCACCGAAGGAAGATTTGAAGAAGCTCCTTAGTGATCTCCTAGCACCAGTAGTTGGCTTGAAAGCGGAAGAAATAATGCATGACATGGAGGCAGCATATAGGGTGTATTCAAATTACATCAAAAAGAATAGCCTACCTGGAGAAATATCAGTCAGACTTTCAAGAAAACAAACCAGGGATGCAATTTTAAAAGCTACGTCAGCAACTCCACTGAAACTGGGAAAGACATTCCATTTGAAATTCACCAAAAACGAAAGAGCTACAAGGATTTAATACTTTTTCTTCAAACTAATCAAATTGCATATAAATGGGTGGTTCCAGAAGGGGTCATCTTTAAGCTGCACAAAAAGAGAGAGAAGATTGACTCCATGTACAAGGCTAAAGAATTTCTGAAACGTCACCTGGGAACCAAAGACGGTGAAACTGGTTGAAGTGGCTCCACACCCTCGGAGACGGACGAAGACTTGGCTGAGGAAGAAGGCGCTGCTACCTGCAAACCAACTTACACTTTTAGAGATAGAAAGCCTAAGTAAAGGCAGAAGGACTCTGAAAATTGCCTTTATTAAGCGAGTTTGGGGGATGCTCTGGAATTCTCCCTTAACAAGTAACCAACTAATTTCAGATCAGGGATAGATAGTAACTCATAGCATGCATTGTTTTACTAACAATTTGGTACTAACAAAGATCCTAACTGGGGTAATGATCTCCTACTCTTGGGTTTTTAGTTTAGTGTGAGTTTACTTTCCTTTCTCCCCAGTTGTTAGTTCCCCCTGCCTTTTTTCATTGTAGTTTTAGATGTGTATTACAAAAAGCAATAAAAAATCCCCTTCAGGGGGCCAAAAAAAAAGTTTGGCCTTGGAGAACAAAATGAAGCTGCGCAACGGCTTACAAAGTTTTGTCAAAAGAACATGCTGGTCATAGTGATCACGCCCTTCCAACAACCTAAGAGGTGACTCTACACATGGACATCACCAGATGGGCAACACCAAAATCAGATTGACTATATCATTAGCAATCAAAGATGGAGAAGCTCCTCGCTCATGGATCACTGCCTTGTTGTGGCGAGGGGGCTTGTGTGGTTTGATGAGACTGTGGGCTATGCCGTGGAGGGCCACCCAGGATTGACAGGCCACAGAAGAGAACTCAGACCAAGTGTGGTCCACTGGAGAAGGAAATGGCAACCCACTCCAGTATCTTTGCCAAGAAAACCCCATGGACAGTAACAAAAGGCTAAAAGATATGACGCCGGAAGATGAGCCCCTCACGTCAGAAGGTGCCCAATATGCTACTGGGGAAGAGCAGAGGGCAAGTACAAGTAACCCCAGAAAGAGTGAAGCGGCTGGGCCAAAGCTGAAAGGATGCTCAGTTGTGGATGTGTCTGACGGTGAAAGGAAAGTCCGAGGCTGCAAAGAACAATACTGCATAGGAACCTGGAATGTAAGATCTATGAATCAAGGTAAGCTTGACGTGGTCAAAAAGAGATGGCAAGACTGAACATTGACATCTTGGGAATCAGTGAACTAAAGTGGACTGGAATGGGCAAATTTAACTCAGAATACCATTATATCTACTATTGTGGCCATTATATCTACTACTGTGGCCGCAGAAAAAATGGTGTGACCTTTATAGTCAACAAGAGAGTGAGAAAGGCAGTATTGGGATACAATCTCAAAAATGACAGAATGATCTTAGTCCGAATCCAAGGCAAACTATTCAACATCACAGTAATCCAAGTCTACGCCCCAACCACTGCTGCAGAAGAGACTGAAGTGGACCAGTTCTATGAAGACCTACAACATCTCCTAGAACTAACACCAAAAATGATGTCCTCCTCGTCATAGGGGACTGGAATGCTAAAGTAGGAAATCAAAAGGTAACCGGAATAACAGACAAGTTTGGCCTTGGAGAACAAAATGAAGCAGGGCAAAGGCTAACAGAGTTTGTCAAGAGAACACGCTGGTCATAGCGAACACCCTTTTCCAACAACCTAAGAGGCGACTCTACACATGGACATCACCAGATGGGCAACACCGAAATCAGATTGACTATATCATTTGCAGTCAAAGATGGAGAAGCTCTATCCAGTCAATAAAAACAAGACCTGGAGCTGACTATGGCTTAGATCATGAGCTACTCATTGCAAAATTCAGACTTAAACTGAAGAAAGTTGGGGAAACCACTAGGCCATTCAGATTTGACCTATATCACATCCCCAGTGAATATACAGTAGAGGTGAAGAATAAGTTTAAGGGACTAGATTTGATTGACAGAGTGCCTGGAGAACTATGGACAGAGGTTCATGACATTGTACAGGAGGCAGCAATCACTGCCATCCCAAATAAAAAGAAATGCACGAAAGCAAAGTGGCTGTCTGATGAGGCTTTACACATAGCAGAGGAAAGAAGGAAAGCAAAAGGCAAAAGTGAAAAGGAAAGATTTACCCAACTGAATGCAGATTTCCAGAGAACAGCAAGGAGAGATAAGGAGGCTTTCCTGAATGAACAATGCAAAGTAATAGAGGAAAACAACATAAAGGGAAGGGCTAGAGATCTCTTCAAGAAAATGGAGAAATCAAGGGAAAGTTCCATGCAAAGCTGGCCATGATAAAGGACAAAAATGGTAGGGACCTAACAGAAGCAGAAGAGATTAGGAAAAGATGGCAAGAATACACACTATACAAGAAGGACTTCAATATCCTTGACAACCATGACAGTGTAATCACTGACCTCGAGCCAGACATCCTGGAATGCAAAGTCAAATGTGACTTAGAAAGCATTACTAACAACAAAGCTAGCAAATGTGATGGTATCCCAGCTGAGCTATTTAAAGTCTTAAAAGAGGACGCTGTTAAAGTGCTACACTCACTTTGCCAGCAAATTTGGAAAATGCAACAGTGGCCACAGGATTGGAAAAGGTCAGTGTACATTGCCAAGGAATGTTCAAACTATCACACAACTGCACTCATTTCACATGCTAGCAAGGTCATGCTAAAGATCCTACAAGCTAGGCTTCAGCAGTATGTGGATCAAGAACTACCAGAAGTACAAGCTGGGTTTTGAAGAGGTAGAAGAACTAGAGATCAAATTGCCAACATTTGCTTTATTATGGAGAAAGCAAGGAAGTACCAGAAAAACATCTACTTCTGCTTCATTGACTATGCTAAAGCCTTTGATTGTGTGGATCACAACAAACTATGGCAAGTCCTTAAAGAGATGGGAGTACCAGACCACCTCACATGTCTCTTGAGTAACCTGTATAAGGGTCAAGAAGCGACAGTTAGAACTCGATATGGAACAACTGATTGGATTAGCATAGGAAAAGGAGTACGACAAGGATGTATATTGTCACCTTGCTTATTTACTCTATATGCAGAGTACATCATGCGAAATGCCAGCCTGGATGAATCACAAGCCGGAATTAAGATTGCTGGGGAAAAGATCAACAATCTCAGATATGCAGAAAGTACCTCTCGAGTGGCAGAAAGTGAAGAGGATCTAAAGGATGCCTCATGGCATCCGGCCCCATCACTCCTTTGGCAAATAGAAAGGGAAGTCATGGAAGCAGTGACAGACTTCACGTTCCTGGGATCCCAGATCACTGCAGACGGTGACTGCAGCCATGAAATTAGAAGATGCCTGCTCCTTGGGAGGAAAGCGATGGTAAACCTAGACAACATAATAAAAAGTAGAGACATCACCTTGCCAACAAAATCTGTATGGTCAAAGCAATGGTATTCCCATTAGTAACGTGTGGCTGTTAGAGTTGGCCTATAAGGAAGGTCAAGTGCCGAACAATAGATGCTTTTAAATTATGGTGCTGAAGAAGACTCTTGAGCGTCCCTTGGACAGCAAGAAGATCAAATCCATCAGTCCTAAAAGAAATCAACCCTGACTGTTCCCTGGAAGGCCAGATACTGAACTGAAGCTCAAATACTTTGGCCACCAAATGAGAAGGGTGCACTCACTGGAGAAAACCCTGATGCTGAGAAAGATTGAAGGTCAAAGAAGAAGGGGATGGCAAAGGATGAGATGGTTAGACAGTGTCATTGGTGCAACAAACATGAAATTAAGCGAACTCCAGAGCATGACAGAAGACAGGAGAGCCTGGCGTGATGTGGTCCATGGAGTTGCAAAGAGTTGGACTCAACTGTGCAACTGAACAACAACAACAAATCTACACAAGGCCATATAATCGTTATCACCTTGTATTCTTCTTACTGATCTTCTGGGCTATTCTGTTCTGGGTGTCTAGACTCCCTTCTTGGTATGGTTCCATGAGAGGCCAGGTTTGTTCCAGTTATATATGCTGCAACATCCTTTATGATCTTTCTGGTCAAGTACAGCAACTGTTCCCTTATATTTCTGGCAATATCTGTGACAATGTGTAGTACCATATCATGCTGGGGAATATATAGAATAAAATCAGTCAGATAGTATGCTGTGGCAGATTGCACATTAAAAGCAGGTTTTTAAATGCTGCTAGTTCAGACAGCCTAGGAGGTAAGGAGTTAATCTTCCCTGGAATGGAGAGCTTATTTAATAGGCTGCTGTCCAAGCTCTCTGATTGGCCAGTATCAACTAAGATAAAGCATATGATCAGCTATGTACTGGAGGGAAAGGGCTTTTCACCTGGATTAAGCAAGACAGTGAGTTGGCTTCTGATAGAGAAAAAGATGGTTGGAGTCAGTAGTTCTGACAGGACTGGTCAGACAAGTTCTTCTTCAAGAGAAGAGAAGGGACTCCTTTGCCCTAATTCAATAAGAACTACTCTGAGGGAGAATTGTGAGTCTAAGTCCAGAAAGCTAAAAAACTGCTTTACACAGTACTGGAAGAGAGATTTGGCAAGGGTGACTCGGTTGTTAGGTTGTAACTCCCATTCAAGCCAAGTAGAAAAGGGGTTATTGCTTCTTAGGAAAAGAAGAATAATTCCTGCCAGTTGAAAAGGGGTTGAACTCTGAGAAGAACCCTAGTCTGTGGTAAATGGAATAAGCTTTAGACACCTCAGGAGTCAGTGGGGAACTGTGCTTTCAAAAGAGAGAAAGTTAGATACTCTAAGGCTGAAGTCAGACTGGCAGTTTGAAGTGCAAGGGAGTTGTGGGAAAAAAAACCCAGAACAGGTTTGTTTCAGGTCTTCCTGGTCACACTGCACCAACTGATGCGGGAGCATACCAGGCAGGAGGCACAAAGGAGCGTTCGCACTGTTGGCCCGTCTCTGGGAAGTGGGGTGAACATGGGATGAACACACTCTCCAGGGTTTGCCACCACTTTCACCTGGTATTTTTTAAACTCAGGAGGGAATTGTTACAAGATGGGTTGAGTACGGCTGGGGAACACCTGACAGATGTGCCTGTGTGAACCGGCCCTTTAATCTGTTTGTGAAATGTTTCTGAAACGTGCCTATATCGGGCCAAACTGCCAGTCTGAACTCAGCCTAAGAAAGAGCAAATCTCCAGGAAACTTTGTGAAGTAATATTGAAACTGCTGAAATATACTAAGCAAAATACTGCTCATTTAAAAGATCTAGGAATCTCTGAAAATAAGCTACAACACACTATTGTTTGTCTTAAGAATTCTATCCTGTTATTATATTATATATTATAAAAAATATAATTTTTACTTCAGTGTTTCTAAACCTTGACTTTTCCTATAAATATTCCCTACCTGTTAAATACAAATATTTTATTATTTTAAAAAGTTATACAGTCTCAAGTGCCATTTCAAAGGGTTTAAGACAAGAGACCTCCTGTTTTTCCCTCAGGTTCCTGTCCTGGGTCCAAAGCCAAAATATATCTCTATCAAAGGGTGGGACATTCAAGTCTTTTAAGACAAAGAAGAAATACATGCTACTGAGAGGTGGCTCAGTAACAGAAAGGAATTAAGTTTTGGTGGGTAAAACCTGCCTGGGAGTTGGGAAGTGACAGGGGTCTGTCATTGGCCAGTTAATATATTATTCTTCAGCTGGGGTCCATGTATGCATATTCCCCTAACAACTTATGAAATTTGCTTATAGGAAGACTAGATATTTTCCAGGTATGCCATCAAGAAAAAGATGGGTCATCTTAAATTTGCATTATAAAAATATGTTTGTATATAACATTGGGTGGTTGTCTTACATTCAGGGTCATCTTCCTTTTCACTAAATATTGTATATATGAAATGTTTGTATTCATTGAGAACTGTAGGTGATGTCTTTAATTTTTTTTTCAGAATCGATTGCTGATTATTCAGGTTGACTGGGTAATGTTCCAGATCCCTGACCCATGGTGTGCACATTCTTTTTTCTTTCATGTGAATGTCCACAAACACTAGTGTTGATGCACATTCAATGAATACTAACCACCAGTAAAACCCACACACAAACACACAGGATAGAAGCACTTGGCGTTAATATTTTACACCACTTCATCATTCATTATTTCTCTTTGTAGATCAGAAAAAATATCCACTTCTGCTAGAAGCTATGTGTTGTTATATCATTTATACCACAACATAGTAACACAAAGTTGCCTTGTATGTAGTCACTGTGCAGGTTTGCCCCAACTCCTTTGTAATATAGAATGTGCTTTTAATTTAAGTCACACCTAAGTTGCAATTGAAGTTTCATGGTCTAGATAAGGCTGATGATTGCCATCACAGGCCATCAGACAAAGATATTCTCTGGGACCACCTTACCGCTAAAATTAGCCTTCTTGCATTTAGAACACACACAAGACACTTGATTAGACCAATTATGTTGCTAATATCTGTCAAGAGCACTTAGCCTGGCATCCAGAGCTATCAGGGCAACTTGGGGTTCCAGAATTTTGTAACCCTAATTCTCTTTCCTCTTGGTAGCCTTGCAGGAGGCCAGGTCTCTCCCTTTCCCAGCACTGCCTGCCACTGCCCAGGCTGGGTAGCAGGGGAACAATAGCTATGGAAATTTAATGGGGCAATTGGTGTCACTGTCACCTGAAACCATGACATCACAGAAATGGTGTACTCACATACGGCAATGCCTGGAAATGTCACAACTTGGCTGGTAAGCCCCCCACACACACACACAAATACCAGTTCAGTTTTCTGCAAGTTGTAAGTCTTGGGCTGGCAGCCCTACAGTGGGTCTGGATGTTTGGATTAACCACTAAGGATTTCACATACAGTTCTCAAGAGCTTAGAAGACTCAAAGGGGGTCTCACTCACAGTCTTATCTGAAGGATTTCAGCAGCTGCAGAGGTCATGTTTTCTAAGGTCTAGATTCTCTTACAGCCTTCTGAGTGTATTCAGAACTGTATACTCCACAGTTAAACATTATCTATTGCTACAGGGGGCAACAAACAGAATGTTTACTGAGTTAAAGTAGAGTGCTGCTAACTCTGGTGTGGGAAATTCTTCGAACTTTGGGGACAGTGCCTCAGAAGGGTGAAGTCTAAAGACAAGAGGGAGCTTGGAGGGGATGTATGCTGTCACTCTAGGAATCTGTTTCTCTAGACTTTGTGGCATACCACTACCCTCCAAAGCTGCATTTCTTCAGGGGAATTGATCTTGTAGTCTGGAATTCAATTCTAAGGCCAAGGACAGACTGGCAATTTGCCCCAGGATGGGACCCGGGCTGACAACGACTCAATATCAGATTAAATGGAATGTTCACACAGGCACATCTGCCTGGTGTCCCCCACCCGGAGCTTACTGGAGCCCTCGCGCTGCAGTGCCGGATTAAAAAAACACCTGATAAAAGCCTTTGCAAATCCAAAAGCCTGCGTTCGTCGCGCGTTTCTCCGCTTCCAGGGAGTCTGAACGCGCAGGTGAAAAGCCGGGAGCAACCCGCGTTGGGCACAAGGCAGCAGCACTGTGATTGGCTGTGCTCCGCTCCACTGCCCAATGTGGTGCCGGCATTGCAGGGCAAAAAAAAAAAATCGGCAAAATGCGCTCATGCACACATACACCCACAGCTGAATTAATGGGGAAACAGCGAATATAGCACACCTCCGGCGCAGCAGTCTGAACGCTCCCGCACGCCTCCGTCCCGTATCTTCCGGCAGCGGCCCTTGCTGTGTGGACAGGAAAACCCGGTATAGTTTAATCCGGGGTTTTTTTTGCCGCGACTGGCTACCGGGGCAAATTGCCAGTCTGTCCTCGGCCTAAATCTGGGAGAATTCTAAGCCCAACTTGGACATTAGTAACCCTAAGTATGTATGCTTACTATACGGCAACTCAAGCCTATCCATGGATGCAGCAGCCAACAAAATAATGGGAATGGCAAAGACTGAAAATCTGCCTCATTCATTGCTAAACAAGAGATCACTACCATTTAGTACAACTGTTTTTCAATACACCGCAGCATAGGCTCTGACAGGCCTTAGGATGGGCATAGTGTAATAGATGCATGCAAGCACTTCAGATCATAGGATTGGGATATTTTGATTTTCAAAATGCAAAAGATATTGTTAGTATCACTGTAATAGTTAATGTTCTAATGTACATTTTCATGTCTTCATCCACACCGCAGAGGCTTCCCAAGAAGTAAAACAAAGTAAAAATAATTTAAATCCAGCACACTGTTAAAATTGCCGTTCATCTTGCATTTAAATTATGTCACTTTGAGAAAAGTACTTATCATATGCTGTGCTACTACAATTGATGATCCGCTGTTTTATTGTTACCATACCACAAATGTCATTTGGTACTTTCACTCTCTTTTTTGTATTCAAGTTTTAGCTGTTATTTAAGAGATCAAAGTTAATTATCACTAAGGAGATCACTTTACCTATCAACCCACTTCTGTAACCCCAGTAATGGTAGCAGAAGCGTTATGCTAATCAGTTGTTTAATTTGCATAAATTACCACTAGAATGATACTTTTTTCTGCATGAAAGTAGATCTGTTGGCAAAGCTCTTCAGAGGTAAAGAGAGGGAGAATAAGGTTAAATTCAAGAGTTGATAAACAGAATATAGCACCCAAAATAAGATTTCCCCAGATTTTAGATCTGCATTACAAACTTAAAAGTGGTGCAGCTCCAACCAACGAGTGAATGTATTATTTAGATACAAAAATATTTATATCCCACTTTCCCCAATTTTTACAGAGGTTTAGAGTGGCTTACAGCAACATTGTAAACAGGTACTCGACAAAGAATTAAAAGCTGACACATTGAGTACAAAGAAAGAAACTATCCCAAGGTCTCTTTCCTACTATTGAGTACAGCAAAACTTCAACCTCTACTAAAATTTCTTTGGAATAAGACAGCTTTACATTGTCTCCAAAAACCCAACCAGAAACTCTTTACCTTTACATGTATCACTCAGCCTGCAACTGATCTAACAACTTTAAGAGAGGCAGAACAAAAGCCAAGCTTTGAGATCTAAGTTGGCACAAAGCTTCACACCAGGAGAGATGGTAGTTCAAGTATGTCAGTTCCAGGTCCTATAGATCTTTAAAGGTAAAATCAGTAACTTGAATTGTACATAGAAGGATATAGAAATTCAATGTAGCTGCCTTAAAATGGGACTGATATATTGACACAGAATAATACTTCAGGGGCCCCGGTCACACGAGTGGGATAATCTGCAGGGAACGGGAGGCTTTTAGACCGGAGCAAAAAGATGTGAGGTAGCGCGATCTCACCTTTCACCGAGGCAGCCGATCACACCACACAAGGCAACACAGCAGCAAGGCGTTTGTGCTCATGCATGGGACACCGATGGGCGCTGGCTGCAACGGCCTACCAACGTTTCCTGATCAGACGCCCACACGTGCCATGTATTATCAGGAAAATAGTGCATGGTTCCTGGTAGCTTTTAAATCTGCGTCTTTGGGCCGAAGCTGCATGTTAGAAATGGGAGTGCGACGCTTCCCAGTTGTTAAGGTATGATTGCGCTGGTTTAATCCGCAGGCAAGTCGTCCCTCTTATGGGGCAAATTCTCCATGTGACCGGGGCCAGGATTTGATTGCAAATGTGCAGTCAAATGTTTCATGCGCAGAGAGGTATGAACTTGTGTTTATATGTAAAGAAAATCTGAAGTATCAAATAGTGATATAGGTACAAACATATCCATGTTTAAATTTTACTTTTACTAAAGGTGGTGGGTTGTTGCAGGAGAATATATCAGTCATATTTCTTTCCATCTTTTCACTGTCAACAAATGAAGCCATTAATAAGCCACTAAAATCAAAGGATTTTGAAGGAGAAAAAAAAGGCAATACCCATTCCCATACTAATGAGCCATGAATAATTAAAGGTGACTAGATCTGTTTAAAGACTCTGAGAGCTACACTTTCTTCATAGAGGGTTAATGATTCTTAGAAACCTCCCTGGAATCCAATAGGCAAAGAGTTTCATGAGTGTGGATTCTCAATAACAATAACAATGACAAAGCAACCTCTCCTGAAATCTGATATAAGCTGAAATCTGTTCTGATACAGATTGCTGAGATTTCATCCTTCCCCAGGGACTGATTGAATCATGCAGTAGCCATGGATAGCAAAGAGCACTTTATTGAGTGTAAGTTCAATAAAGTAAGAACATGAGTACAGCTGTGCTGGACCACAGGAAAAAAATCCAAGTCCAGTGTCCTAGACTGTTTCCAAAAACAGCCAGATGCTGGGAAGCTCACCAGAAACTGTCTGTTCTAAGCATCTGAACAGAGAAGTTCCATTTAGTTCTTAGGGCTCATCAACTTGTCCTTCATTAATTTGTCGAATCCATGGAGAAAAAGGAAACACCTGTCAGTCATCATCATATCATTCATCACAGGAAAAGTAGGGAGGATCAGGGGTCTTATCAGCAATGTGTAGGGATGAACAAAGTGTACTGTGGGTTTGGGCATAAATGGAGGAATAAATTAGTAAACAGCAGCAAACTTACTATAGGTAAGGTAGAGGAAAGTACAAAACTGGGTAAATGCAAGGGAGAATGATCATCAAGCCACAAGGCTACCTGGAAACTGGATGAGGAAAGGAACCAAGTAGGGATGGTTAAAATGCTCTCAATTTCTTTTCATTTTATATACATTTATAAGCAGGGGACCTGCAAGGACTTGTGGGGGTATCTCATTTTCTCCTCCTCCACTTTTTTCTCTTTCCCTTCCCTGGCAGCCCCCATAGCCTCTTCCCTTTTCCTGCTTCTTTCTTTCCTCCCATTCAACAGCCAACCTACCTTAATCTGCCCCCTCTTTTCAGCTTTCCACCTCCCCCCAGCAGCGTCAGAAAACTATGGCTCAGTTGTATGGTGATGGCTGTTGGGCCAGGCCCAGTTGCATGGTAGGGAACATGCAAGGCCTTGTGAGGACACCTCACTTACCCCTGTATATCCCTCCTATTCCCCTCCTCCTGCCCCCCCTCATATTGTCTCCCTTTTTTCTGCCTCCTCCTCTTCTTCTCAACCATCCAGCAAACTACCTGTTATCTGTCTCCCATTTTCAGCTACATGTGTTATTTATTTATTTTATTTATATCCTGCCTTTCTCCACTACTGTTACCCCAACAGCTTTATTTTGTTTGAGATGTTTGCCTTTTATTTTGTACTAGGGGAATTTAGCAAAAAGGCAGAGCTAGCGAGAGGTGGGGTAGAGAGTGAAACCAGTGTTTATGGAGATCTGTCCCTTTAAATCCTTTTTAAAGCCACAACCAGGCCACTATTAAAAGGGAAAAAGTTTATCATAGAAAAATAGCAGAATTTAAATGTATACTCACAGACTGAAGAGCACACACACAAGATTTATTTATTATTCGACTTTCTATCCTGCTCACCCTCCTAAGGGCTCTGACCGGCTTACATATATATAAGGTCCAACATTCCTAGCCTAGGGCCACATATGAGCAGGGGGAGGTGGATATCCTACCAGGCACCCCTATTCTGTAGCAAATCTTCTGTTGTGAAGGGGACAGTCCGGCGGCGACCTCTCTCTCCGGCGCTGGTCTTTGTTATGAAGTTCCAGCTTCCTGGACCTTGCAAATCCACCTCCAGGCCAGATCCACTCCGCACTTTTGCGCCTGCTTCGCAGCGGCCTCTGTCCACGTCAGGCTCCGGCCTGCTGTGTTGCTCCGCCTCTGTGTCTCGTTGGTCCGGCCTCCTTCCTACGCCTCCTCGCCTCGCCTTGCCTCGCCAGCCGCCATGTCTCCTCCACCGTCCATCACCTCTGCCGTCCGTTGCTCTCCACCGTCGCTGCTACAGGGGCAGGTGCCCCCCTGCTCTAATAGCAGGTACCCCTTTTATCTAATGGCCCTTTTTAACGGGCTTTCGAACCACTGGGTGGGCGGGAGCTGGGACAAGGGCCAGGAGCTCACCCTGACCGTGGCAGGATTCGAACAGCCGAAGCTGTTCGAACAGATGTTAAGGCAGGCATTCCTTTACTGCCTGCGCCACCGCTTCCTTTACTGCCTGCCCAAAGGCCTAATATGTATCAGGGGTGATAGCTTCTCTGGGCACCCAAACTCAATCACACTGGGCATGTGGTGGACTGGGTATATGTATACCCCAAAATGTATCCTGAGGGTATGGTGACATAGATGAACTACTGTGACAATGGTGTGATGGGATTCATGTTGCTAGACAAAAGAAGTCCCAAGTACCGATCACAAAAGGTGAGATGTTTCCTAATAGGTGTAAGAATGAGGCTAGATGGTGATTGTTCAGTTGAACCTGAAAGTTAATGTTTTCTTTGATAGCCTGGAATAAAACAGGAGAAATGCAGATGCAGGACAAAGTGGAAGAGTCTGAAAGGAATGAAGGGATTAGCCAGAAGGGAGAAATACCATTGAATCCATAGTGTGACAGGATTTGAGACAGGAAATTGTTTACAAACATAATCCATTCATACCAGAGGAGATGGGCTAGATGTGTTGTCTTTCTGTCGGCATCTTGCCAAACAATAGGCAGCGTCTTAGCCATTAGTTGTGAAACCTTAGGGCCAGAGGCTCTTCTTACAGGGGCTACTGTAAGCTCTTGGAGGACTGGCTACATGAGGGGTGTGTAACCTAATATGCAAAGGAGTTCCTGCTACAAAAAGAGCCTGATGGTGGCTGCTTTTGAACAGTCTGGGTAAACCTGCTGCCAGGCCTGGACCTGTATAATCTTCCCTCATAGGCCAAATCAACCCTAGAAAGGGCCCTATCTCCTTCCTCCTACATTTTACTGAGAAAAAAAACAAGCATGGAAGGCCAGCAGCAATACTATTGTGGTGGCCTAACAACAGCCACTGAGGACATTCATTTCTTAAACCTATAGGCCTTCCTTTTATCATTTAGGGGGAATTTGACTCCTACAGTGCATTTTGCAATGCATTTTTTTAATTTCAGATTTTTCTGCAAACCTGGAGCGTTTTCAGGTTTCTAGAGAACTGTCTCTGGTTCTGGTCTCCAGGTTTAACTATCCACATATTTGGCCACATTGAAAATTAGATATATTGATATTTTACCAACAGTTTGTTCTCTGCTTAATATGTATTGCATATTGGACAAGTTTTATTTGTAATATATACAATATTTATATATACAAGCTACACCATTTGTACATATATGTATAATTCTGATGTACAAATAACACTGAACAATTCCTATAGGTTTTTTGGGAAAACATCAGAATGAAGAAACAGAAAATAAACCAAGCAATCATGGGTTTGTTTTGTACAACAGAGAAGTGAAATTGAATATGCGTTTTCACATTGAGAATTTTTTTAAAATCCTATAACCATCCCATAAATCTTGTGGCTCAGTATATAGGTAAGTGCATCTAAGGATATCTAGTCTGAGAGAGAGAGAGAGAGAGAGAGAGAGAGAGAGAGAGAGAGAGAGAGAGGGAGCATTCTACGTCATATGCTCTAGAATCATTATGCAGGTGGGACAGAGAAACATGAGCCACCATGCTCAGTCTTACAGCTTTTCTCCTTTTAATCTCTTCTGCATGGCTCATCAAGCAATGCTAACAGAATTGTCTCTGCCAGGCAGGTCAAGCACCTTTGAGGCATCCACCAGTACATGTTGTATAGATGTTAAATATGATAAATAGCTCCTAGGCTGTGTGATTACATAATGCTAGCCACACAGTCATTCACCTGTCTATCAAAAGAACTGCATTAAAGTTTGAGTTCTCTTCCCATGGGCTTGGAGAACACAGATGGAGTGTTAGTTGATAGTCTTTTCATATTCTTCTCAATAGTGGGCTAAGTGCAAGGAGGTTAAACAGAAGTCCCTTTTGCTTAGTAATCCATTAGCTAATGGGTATGTAAGCCCGTCACTATGTTCTGTTTATTCCTTAACACCATTAAGGAACACCTGCTGTGTGGAAGAACTCACCTGACAAAAAAGAGTGATAGTTGAAATAAAATATATATTAAGAGCTGTTGGGAAGTTGCTCTGCACTGTTCAAACGCTCAGAGGGTGTAACTAGAAAAGGAGCAAAATGTTACACACTGGTATGTAACAGTCTGATAGAAATATCACTGCTTATAATTCACATGGTCTGTAGGCTGTGATAACATAGCTCTTCATCTGCAAAGCGGTCTTTTCCCAGGGCTGTGCCCTCAATTCTGTATCTTCCAAATCCTTCCCTACTTAAGCAACTTAATTCTTCCTTTCATATCCCTTCCCTTTTGCACTTTGAGATCTGGCAGAAAATCCTTGGTCCAGCTCAGTCAGAGAAGTGAGAACATCGGCTAGGAAAAGGACACATGGGAAGGAAGCTATCAAGGAATTCCACTGGAACTTCATCAGTTGTCACCCCAGTATCAGCCTCACCAGATTTCCTGGGCAACACTGTTGAAGTATACAATGGACACACAAGCATCACTTTCTATCAAAAACCCATTAGACATAACCTACATGCTTCCAACTACCATCTGCAATGGATAAAGCAATCCATAGTCTACAGTTAAGTATTGCCATCACATTTGTTCTGATCTCAGAAAAGAACTAGCACCTACAGGATTTACAAAAAAGCATTTTTTGGATTATAGTACCCACTCATTAAAGTAAAGGAGCAAGATCAATAAAGCCAGATTGCTACCCAGAGCCAGCCTACTACCAGACAGACCCAGAGGATCAACAATAGAACTTCTGTTGTTGTCAATTACAGCTTACAATTTAAACTATTTCAATGCACCATTAAGAACCTATGGTCCCTCCTGGGTAACAATATTTCTCTTGCACAGGCTTTGAGTGGCCAGCCTTTCCAACATAAAACACTTCTCTTACCAACAACCATGGTTCATCCTACAGAGAGACAAACCCAGGAACCAAACCCTGCAACAAACCTAGATGCCAATTTTGTCCCCATATAGACATTCAGGCAATATTATTACAGTACCTAATAACATTAGCTACACTGTCCTGGGCTCATCCATTTGCACATTATTCAATTTAATATATGCCATCATATGACAACAATGCCGTCTAGTGTCTGTTTTGGACAAACGTGTTGGTCTCTGCATGAGCGAATCAATGAATGCAAATCAGACATAAGAAATCACAACATTCAGAAAACAGTGAAGGGAATTTGTAATCTTCCTAGACATTTTATTACAGACCTGAAAGTAACTGTTCTTAAAAAAAAAAAAAGATCAAAGGAATATGCAACCTGAAAGTACTGGATTAGAATTCATCAAACAAATTAAACATTATATGTCTATCACCATCAGTGATGGCCTCAGACCTCCTTCCCAGGCCCTATAACTGGGGTTGGTCTTCAGAGGCTCCTTGCTAGCCTGTGCCTTAGTCCTTTTAAAATGTCCCCAACACCACTCATAGAACCCTCACACCTCTGTGCCTGCTACACCTCTGATGCTCCCAGTTCCCCTACACAGCCAGTAGATCTGGCAGCGGTCCCTACTGCAATCCAGCCCTGGGACACCTTCTCCAGCTGGGGACCAGCTCTGCTCCTGGAGCCTCCCTTTTTCTTCCATGGGGTCTACTGACTTGGTCCTGTCCTCTGCCTTTGCACAGTTTGAGCATATTTAGCTTCCTTCCCTGGGCTCACCCTCCTCCTGGACCCTGGGATGGTCTTCAGGGGCTACCTCCTCCTGTGGCCTCTTGGGCACTGCTTCCCTGGGCTACTCCTCCTGCTGGGCCCTTGGAAGTGTCTCTGGGGCCATCTTCTCCTCCTGAGGCCTCTCTGATGCCATGAATTCCTGGTGCCTGTCCCTTCTTGCCACAAGCAGCCCACTGCCCTTCCTTGCGGCTGCAGCTTCCTGGCCCGTGCTTTCCCTTGCTGGCCTTTGAAGACCCTGGTAGACAGGCCTGTTCCTGTTCCTCCATTGGTAACAGCATACCTCTTCTTGCCCAGCCATGTTTATTTCTAGCCATGCTGCCAGAAGTGGCCCAGTACCAGCTGAACTCTGGGAGGTGGCCCAATCAGCCACAATGTCATCCTGGCTTAAACAGAGATTTTTGATCCTGTTGCTTTATGGTGTGATTCACACTGAACCTTTCTACATCAACTTCTGTCTTTTCTTTGGGTTTTCTGGCAACCAGTGAGAGGGTTTGGTGAGAAATTACTTACAAGAAGTTCTTACCATGGAATAGCTAGCAATTCCTAGAGCTACCAAGATGTGACAAGGTGTGGCTCTAGGAATCTCCAGAATGTTTGTAGTAAAACTTAGGGTTGCCAGGTCTGGGTTGGAAAATACCTGGAGACTTTGGGGGTGGATCCAGGAGAGGGGAGGGTTTGGGGAGGGGAGGGGCCTCGGCATGGTACAATGCCATGGAGTCTATGCTTCAAAGCATCCATTTTCTCTAGGGGAGCTGATCTCTGTTAGCTGGAGAGCATTTGTAAAAGTGGGAGATCTCCAGGCCCCATCTGGAGGCTGGCAACCCTAGTAAAACTGGACATTCTTGCCATACAGCTTCCAGTGATTGTCACTTCCAAGTAACTCCAAGAATCATCAGGAACTCTATGATAAGAACTTCCTTATTTTTCTTTTTAATTTTTCACCTACTGCTGCTTCCAGGGGAGCCCCCACTCTCTTTGAGGCCTTGGGACTTTCCCCTTACATTAAGAATTTACACTTGAAACATTCATTATATAATTCATATCAAGCCTAGGCTCCTCTTCTCCTCTCCATAATCTTCCCCATATGAATTTCCAATATGATTTCCCCCTCAAATATCTAACTGAGGAAGTGAGATGCGAATAACAAAAGCTTATATAGAGGGAGGGAAATTCCTCTGTCTCCCTCTATCAGTATGTTCCACCTGGAGGTGAAGATTTTTTTGTTTCATTCAGTATAACCCCAGTAACAGTTATTGGCCCTCCTCCTTGGTTCTGGTATTCTTTGTTTATGAGTGTATGGATATTGTTTCTTTATGGGTTTTTATTGAGTTATTTTACAATTTTAAATATTGGTTTTAATTATTCATATGTGTTAATGTTTTATGTGGGCTGCACCGGGGACCCTGATCAGATGGAAGGGCAGCTTAATAATGTTCTAAATACATCCATACATAAATATTGAAATAAATGTTGCTAGACCTTAAGGTGCCACTGGACTTTTGTTTTATTTTGCTAGAAAAGTGACCTTTACAGCTGTTACGCTGAGGCTCCAGAATGAGGCATTTCAATGAATCTCACTTTTACATATCAGAAGCAGTGGAAGGTGCATCATTTCACAGTCTGGCACTGAGTGTGAGAGCATTGTATGGGCCCAGAGGAGTCCAAATCTGGTTGCAGTATGCATCTGCAAACAATCCCACCAGGCTCAATAGAACTCTGTTACGCTGTTGTCCTCTTGTCACTGGCAGCTATCTAGTCCTTTTGCCTGTGATCCACATAAATTACTCAGGCTCCAGAGTATACAAAACTTGAATGGTGGGAGGCCTGAATGAGACGGGATTAAGAGCTGATTTCCTGCAATGGTGGCTGTCACTATGTGCATCCACATCTCTGTGTACGGACCCATGGGAAAGGGGAAAAAATGGGCACCGTTCATCAGTAGGGTTGCCGAGCCTCTGACTCTGAGACTTAGGTTTTAAGGCTCATTATCAAGGTCTCAGGATAGCATTTTGACATCTCAAGGACATCCTAGGTCAGGGGTGTCAAACATAAAGCCCAGGGCTTTTATGTGGCCCACGAACAACTGATGCAAGGGAGGGAGTGCTGGGTGGGAGTGGGCAGAGCCAATCCGTTATGGCTTTAGCACAGCAGAACAACCTCACCTGCACCAGTCAAACATTGTGGGAGCATCTGTCCAGTGTGACACTGCTGTCTCTCCGATTCGCCTCTGTGAGTTTTCCTCTGCACCCCCTCCCACCCCAGGGGACCTTCCAGTGAGGACACACCAACTTGGAGCTTACCAGCAGCTGCCTTTATACAGTTTCTATCTCCAGTACCTGGCATTACATTTTATGGCACACATGGCCCGGCCCGACAACGAGACATTTATGTCAGATCCAGCCCTTCTAACAAATGAGTTTGACACCCCTGTCCTAGATCGGGCAACTGATGGGTGCTATGCATGTCTGCTTTATGGTAACTACTGCAGGTGTAAATTGGAGCAATACTGTGACCCTAACAGCTCTCAAATACTATTTGCGTTTTTGTGTGTGGAGTGAATATTTTAAATCTTCAAAGACCCATGCTTCATAGATACTATACCATACAGTTTGTTTATTTATTTTAAATAGTTATATCTCACCTTAACTCCCCAGAATCAAGACTCAGAAACCAAGTGGTGTGTGGGCGGAGTACCATTCGTACTGACGTTCAGTATGACATCATCAAGCCCCTATGATCCTCAATGGTTTGGATTCTGGAAATCTGTCCTAACTCGACAGAATTACCTTGATCAACCCCTATGTTTTAATTTGAATGCTAGTTTTATTTATTGTTTTATAGTATCAGAGCTTTTAGATATTCTTTTATTGATATGAACTTTGGAGGGTTTGTTTTTATGAGCTTTATAAGTCTATAAATATACAGGAAAAATATTAATGTATTTAGAAATTATATACACCACTTTTCCTTGAGAAATAATCTGTGTCGATATCTTATAGAGAAATTCTGTAATCATAATTGAAATAAAATTCATTGACTAAATGGATCATATCAGTCGCATGGTAGCTTGTGTCTCCAGAGAGCAAAATCTGAAGGCTGCTTTTCACTTAGGAAGGCTGCGTTTCCCTGCCTAATATGCATGCAAAATAGTGCTCCTCCCCCACCAACTCCAAGAGAAGACTAGCCCACTAAACAGAGAGATAATGAATGGAGTACAGTCCCAGTAGCCTTCACTTTCTGAGGAGATCCCATACAGCTTTCTCTGCCTGTTAGTGGAGGAACATCAGGAATTCTCAGGGTTGGGTTGGAGACGTAAGAGGGAAGAGTTCCTTTTGATCTCCAAAAGGGTCATAATGGGGATTGTGTGATCTGCCTGCACAGACACACACAAAATGCAGTGGAGTTGCAGTGGGGAGAGGAACCAAGTGAGATCACCCTTCCCCTGGTACAGTCCAACTCTGTTACAATCCAACCCTTAGAGGCAAAGCTCTTATGTGGCTGGTCTGTTTTTCTGAATGATTGTAATAGAGTGCCGGGCTTTAATGTGGGACATCCCACATTCCCCTCCACTACGACGATTGTTTTCAAAATGTGCATGGCTGTGTATCTGTATGTACAAATACTAAATGTTGGAGAAAGGTAAATCAGGTGTATAAATTATATGCCACCACTGACTGTATGGGGTTAACATGACTTCAAGTAGCCAACACCTACCCTCAAAGCCCTCTTGTGACAGGAGTCATTTTCTTCTTACACAATTGGCCTCCACATAATTGGATGGCAATTGTAAAATTAAAATGTAAATTAATTCTAGTAACTGAACACTACATGCCATTTCCAATATTAAAAGTCTGGCTAATGTGAAGGTGCACAACTTTGTGTCAAGAAGGTCTGTCAGTGAGGATAGGCAAGAAGACCTAGCACTGTTCGTTTTGGGTGACCTAGCTGGTTGCCAGGTTTAGTTTCCATCTAATTGTGCTAATTTTAGTGTATGAGCAGACTGAGCTACATCATTGCTGAACAACTGGAAGGAGCTGCCATTCTTTCCTAACTTAGCCTGAACACAAACTCACACTGAAAAAACTATTAATTCGTATTCATGTAACATATGTTGCCTTCCCTCACCTACCATCTTATCAATTGCTTGCAAGTGACCAGCATTAAGAAAAACCCTTTTTGAATCAAAGGAAGGTATGTAGCTCCTATCCACAAAAGGGCTATATGCAGCACTGCAAACTGCAAGACTCAATAATTGACACTGGGGGGAGGGGGAATTTAATAGTTAATAACTAAAGTATTTTTACATCCCCACCCTCCCACTAAGTCACTGAGCTCCTTAACCCTGCTGTTTGTTCATCACCTGTACTTATCTTTGTTTAGAAGGACCTTCATTCATATCCACTTCTGCAAATGTGTTAGCTAGCCTTCATCACCAGTAGGTCTTTCATCTTCTCCCTGCCCTTACACATACCACACTTATCCACACACACACACCCAGGGCTGAAGAAGAAGAAGAGGAGGAGGAGATTGGATTTATACCCCACCCATCACACAGAGTCTCAGAGTGGCTTACAAACTCCTTTCTCTTCCCCTCTCCACAACAGACATCCTGTGAGGTAGGTGGGGCTGAGAGAGCTCTTATAGAAACTGCTCTTCTCAAGAACAGCTCTGACAGAACTATAGCTTGCCCAAGGTTATCCAGCAGCTACAAATGGAGGAGTGGGGAATCAATCCTGGTTTTCCCAGATTAGAGTCCACACACTTAACCATTACACCAAACTGTCCATCCATCCTTCTCCTATGAGAAGGAAGAGGTAGGGGTGCCAGCCTCCAGATAGGACCCCTGGAATTACAGCTCATCTCCAGATGACAGAGATTAGTTCCCATGGAGAAAGTAGATGCTTTGGAGGGTGGACTCTATGGCATTGTCCCCCACTGAGGTCCCTGCCCTCCCCAGGCTCCATCCCCAGATTTCCAGGAGTTTTCCAATCAGAGGCCAGTGGGGACCTGGCAACCCTAAAAGTCCAACAGACATATCTCCAAAGGTGCTTAAAAAATGCCATTTTGGCTCACATCTTGTTTGCTAGCTATGAATAGGAAAGCCAATTTTTCTGGGGACTATTCATCTATTTGTTGATCTCTTTATGTGTATTTGGCAGGTTGCTTCACAATATCCTAGCAGTGCAATTGGTTTTGCACATGTGTGTTTGCACCAGCTATGCTTGGGAGGCGATTGTTTAGACAGACAGTGAAATCAGCCACAAAACGTGTGTGTGTGTGTGTGTGTGTGTGTGTGTGTGTGTGTGTGTGTGTGTGTGTGAAGTCCCATCAAGGTGCAGCCGACTTATGATGACTGCCTCCACAAGGGGCTTTCAAGGCAAGCAAGAAGCAGAGGTGGTTTGCCATTGACTTCCTCTACAGAGTCTTCCTAAGTGATCCTTTCCCAAACATTGATCCTGCTTAGCATCTGAGATACGACAGGACTGGACTATACCATGCTGCCTTCTCCCCACAAAACATACAATTAGTCATAAACAAATAGTATTTTTTTATTTAACCCTCCTACTGTTTTTTATTTGTCTAAGTAGTCCCTGGGAATGTGTTTGAATCAGTTTTGAATCAATTTTGCACTGATTTTTGCACTGGAGGCAAATTTGTTTGGCAGCTATTCAAGTTGTTTGGTGCTGAACTGAAAAGATCCAGTGATCATTTCACATCATCACAGTCAAGCACAATGAGTTGGATCCCATCACTTTTTCCACTGGTGAAAAAGGAAGGACGAGATCCCAATGAACCATCATAAAAGACTGTGCAAGGTGTCTGGAGATGCTGCCAGACTCAGGACCAGACCCTCCACTTCTGCCATGGGAGATGCAGCTCCCCCAGTGGAACTGGCTGCACACCAACCAATAGAGAGGCCAGCAGCCTCCCAGGTGACAACATCAGTTCTGGAAGCAAGATTGGGCCTGGAGCAGCCCAAACAGATGTTGCCGTGGCAAGAGAAGAGTGGCAGAGCCAACACACAGGGCCCTTACCTGGCACCATGTCTCCAGGCACAGGTGAAAGAACCAGCAGAGGTTGAACACTGGAGTGGCAGTGAAGGCAGAAGCCAAGGCAGGGTCAGAGAGGCCTGCACAAAGACAACCCAGAAAAGAAGGCAAGGAGAGGGCAATTAAGTCTGACAGCAGCTCAGGCACAGAGGCATGATCTTGGAAGGGCCAGCAGAAAGAAGGGACTGGGACGGATGGCCTACTGAGCAGCCTACTCCAGTCAAGTAGTTGGCATAACCAGTAGGGCAGGAAAGAGGGCAGCTGGGGGAAGGAAGCATCCAGCAGCCCAGTAGGAGGGACGAAGAAGAAGACGAAGAAGAGGAGGAGGAGGAGGAGGAGGGAGAAGGGGAGATTGGATTTATACCCCGCCCTTCACTTGGAGTCTCAGAGCAGCTTACAAACTCCTTTCCCTTCCCCTTCCCATAACAGACACCCTGTGAGGTAGGTGGGGCTGAGAGAGCTCTCTTGAGAACTGCCCTTGAGAGAACAGCCCTGAAAGAACTTGTGAATGACCCAAGGTCACACTAGCAGCTGCATGTGGAGAAGCAGGGAATCAAACCCAGTTCTCCCAGATTAGAGTCTGTGATCCTAACCACTACACCAAACTGGCTCTCAAAGGAGGAGTGAATTACTTCCCTCCCTCAGGGAGAGGCCTGGTATGCCCAGAGAAAAGGTGGGGCTATTTGGACCTTTAAAGTAGGGCTGCCAGCCTCCAGGTGGGGCCTGGGGATCTCTCGCTTTTATAACTGATCTCTAGCTGACAGAGATCAGCTCCCCTAAAGAAAATGGCTGCTTTGAAGGGTGGACTCTAGGGCATTGTACCATGCTGAGGCCCCTTCCCTCCCCAAACCCCACCCTCTCCTGGCTCTAGCCCCAAAGTCTCCACGTATTTTCCAACCCAGACCTGGCAACCCTAGTTTAAAGGCAGGTTCCCAGGCAAGGCCAAGAGAAGAGCATAGCTCTGGTTTGACAACAGCTGTGGTCCTGGGGAAAGGAGAAAGAATACAGTGATGCAATTCCCTTCCCCATTCTGAGGCTTGGGGAGACCCAGTGACATCCAGGGAGGCAGCTGAGTGCAAACCATTGGAGCTGGAAAGGGACCATGGGGCATATGTTTACAAAAGCCATGTGAGATGGGAGCTGTAGTAAAGAGAGGAATTAGGTGAGATTGAATATGAAAGGTGACTGGGTCCAACTTAGAAAGTTAGGCTATTTGCTGGAAAATTCATGAGATTCCTATTTTTGAAATTTCTTGTCTGCTTTTACTTGTCTCCCGGTACAATCCCATACTGGAGGCACCCCATCTTGTTTAAGAAGCACATTCCAGTTATGAAAGGCAACAAGACTTCAAAAGCATCAAGCTTTTGGGCTGTGGCAGAAAACGTCAGAATCTTCAGGTTAGTTTGCTGGGATTATGACCACTGGAACCCAAATACCTGTCACTGGTAGATGGCAAGGGTATGGTTAGTCTATGGGTGAGCAGGCTCTGCTGAGCATCTTGAATTTTTGTAACAGCTAGAACATTCATTTCTCCCCTCAGTTTTTTCACCTGCAGGTAAAGGAATATGTAAAAGTAAATGTGAAATTAAATATGCACATTTTAAAAGAACCATTTCCAATAATATAGTAAAGAACATAGCTGGCATGGTATGTTGAGATGTACTATAACACATCTCATTGTAAGCTTTCCCTGAACATCTATTCTTAACAGTTAGCATATGTAAGGAAAATATGGAAGCGATTCAGAAAGAAAGGACTATGGAACATGCAAATATGAACTCATGGTTTTTGTGTAATATGCATATTCCATATTCCATATGTCTCATTGTCATACAGTAATAGAGTGATGATATTAAGGTCAGTGTGGAGATCATACATGTACGCTCATGACTTGATGACTGCAACATTGTCAACTATGACTTGCATGTATGGAATTGCCCCTACAGATTCAACATCATTGACAGAGGAGAGGACTAATCCACATGTGTTTATGTATCATTTGTTTTCTCAATTGGGTGACTGGCAGCTTAACACTGTGTGACTGGCAGCTGAATATATGAGCACCCTTCTTTGGAAAGTATGATTTTTTAAAAATTCATTTATTTTATATTTCATTAGTTTCATTTTCTTTTATTTAAAATATTTCTAGGGTATCCAAGTTAGCAGTATTGAAATGGCACAAAAATGTCAACTTTGGTGTTAGGACAGTTTGGGTTCATTCACTTGATTGCATTTGCCAAGTGATGAACATGCCTTTGTTAACCATCACATAGGTTGTATCATACCTTAGCATGCTTTTTGATGTATGGAGGTGACATGTTCAGCTGACAGCGACTGAGTTTGGTTTGAGTGAAGGGGATAGCGTACAGAATCAGGTGGCATATATGATTCTGAATCAGAGCAAATCTCCAGAAGCACATGCATAGCTAAAGCCCCTGGCTGGACACTCTGTTTGTTAAATATAAGCACTGACATGCTGGCATGATAGTTAGTCAGAGGTTGGAGAGGGTCACTGAGTTGTGATCTGCTGACAAGAATAATTTAAAAATCACTTCCAGAAGCTTGCCAGTAGACACAGGTAATGTAATCAAGACACACGGAGCTCGTACAAGCAAGAGGCATATAGGTGTAATAATAATATATGGCAGGAAGGAATCCAAAAGATTTTGCATCACATATTAAACATGACTGCGAAGGGAAAAAATAATAATTGATTAATGATGCAGCAGGGAAAAGTATTTCACTAGCTAGGAATGTTAGTTTTGAAATATATGTAGATGCTGAGTGACTGTTCTTCAGATGTTAGCACTCCTGAAGTATATTTAGACAGAACCATAGAATGGCTATCTCAGGCTTCCCACATGGATTTATTACCTCAGGTCCCAGAGTTAGTCTTCTTGAACTAACTGAACCATTTATACTTTGGATTTAACTTGTCCACTTTCTTCACTGTATAATGGAATCTTTTTACTTCCCATCCATTTATCAGTAACATAGATGGCTGATTCATGTGGCCATGTTTCAGACCTTATTTTTATATCCAAAATGACTACTGTGTAACTGCTTAAGGGAAAAAACGTGTTTGTAATGTTGTGTTTGGTCTAGTACTTAAATCATCAACTTATCACCTCAACTCTCAATCCAAACAGTCATTAGAAATCGGCACTGATGTAAAATACTATATGTGCAAGGTGTTATATGGATTGGTTCTACATCCTTTTTTGAAGTAGGGAAGATTGGAGCGGTATCTGAGAAGAATAATGGGCATGATCCTGCCAAAGCAAAGGCTACAATCCTAAGCAGAGTTACAAGGAAGTAAGTCCTCAATGGGACTTTTGAGCAGGGCTGGCCCAATGGTTTTGGGCAACCTAGGCAACTTGGGCACCCAAGCCAGCCTCCCAATGCTTCTGGGAGGTGGTGAGATGGTGCCTGACATCCTTGACTCATGCCTGTCCCACTGTAAGGACTCAGCAGGGGATAATGCCATAGGGTCTACCCTCCAAAGCAGCCATTTTCTCCGGGGAAATTGATCTCTGTCATCTGGAGATCAATTGTAACAGTGGGAGATCTCCAGGTCTCACCTGGAGATTGGCAACCCTAGGGTAAAGTCAGCCACCCAGCAGGGGGTTGAAAAGAATGGTTTGAGGGTCGCTGGCCCACCTCATTAGCCAGCCAGCCATGCTGGAGCCAAAAAGGAATGAGAGGCGTGTTAAGTTTATTCTGACAGGAAAGTGGCCAAGCAGGGGAGGGGGTTATGCTGAAAGTCCTTTGTTTTTTTACTCACAGAAGCAAGTTTGGTTATTTGGTTGCCTACCGCAAGCCACTGAGGAGACAGTTAGTCACAGTTAGTCCCACACAGGAGCCAAGAGAAGTGTCTTCCTCAGGAGAGAGTCCGGCTTTCCAGAAGCCACAGCTCATTTCCTCTAGTCCACACCCTCCCTGGCACTGCCACTGCTGCTGAAGGAAGGTGGGGGAGCCTTTGAAAGGTGCTGGGCAGCCTTCTCTGCAGTGCAGCCCACTGAGTTATCACCCTGACAAAGTGCAGGCCTTGCGGCCAAGGGAGAGGGGCTGTGAGGGGCAGCGAAGGTGAGTGATTCCCCTGCTTGCCGCCGCTCACTAGGTCTGCCTCCTTCTCCCCTATAGAGGGGCTGCCACTCTCTCAGCAGAACATCCATCCCCTTTGCCAGCTCCCTCCAGACTGAGGGCAAAACACCGCCCACCAGCTCAGTGGGCGGGGCCGAGCCAACGCAGCGAGTCAATGCAGCCACAGGCTTAGGAGACTGTGAAAGTGGCAGCTGAGCAGGCCAAAGGCTGTGGAAGCATGTCCAGGAGAGACACCAAAACGCTTTTATATATAAGGAGAGATTAGGCCATACCATTGATTTATAAAGGAGGATTATGATACTGGCTGATTTGTTTTCAATTGCATTCCTAATAATCCCCAGCATAGCATTGACTTTTTTTTTTACTGCAGTCGCTCACTGAGTCAACATTTTCAGTGACTTATCTACCACAACTCCAAGATCTTTCTCCTGGTCATTTACTGCCAGTTCGGGCTCCATCAATGTATATTTATAGTTAGGATTTTGGGTTCCAATGTGCATTTCTTTGCACATGCCCACATTGAACCTCATTTGCCACATTGATACCCAGCTGCCAAGCCTCAACAGATCCCTCTGGAGTGTGCCACAGTCCTCCCTGGTTTTCACTACCCTGAATAACTTAGTATCATCTGCAAACATAGCCACTTCACTGCTTACTCCCAACTCCAAATCATTAATGAGCAAGTTAAAAAACACTGGCCCTAGAACCGAGCCCTGCAATACCCCACTGCTTACCACCTTCCACTGAAAATATTGCCCATTTATACTCACTCTCTGTTTCCTATTAATTAAACAATTTTTAATCCACAAGAGGACTCGTCCTCCTATCCCATGACTGCTGAGTTTACTTAGGAGCCTTTGATGAGGAAGCTGATCAAAAGCTTTCCAGAAGTCTAGGTAAACAACATCTACTGGGTCACCCTTGTCCACATGTTTGTTCAGCCCCTCAAAGAACTCTAAAAGGTTTGTGGGACAAGATCTTCCCTTTCAGAATCCATATTGACTCTTTCTCAATAGTTTTTGTTAACCAATGTGCCTCCTAATTCTAGCTTTAATAGTGCATTCTACCAACTTACCTGGTATTGACTGGCTTGTAATTTCCCAGATCTCATCTGGAATCTTTTTTTAAAGATGCAGGTTAGATTAACTACCTTCCAGTCCTCAGAAATGGAGGCAGATTTTAGTGATAGATTGCATATTTTTGTCAGGAGATCCACAAGTTCACATCTGAGTTCTTTCAGAACTCTTGGATGTATGCCAACTGGGCCTGCTGATTTATCAATTTTTAAGCTGTCTCAGTCGTAGGACCTCCTCTCTTGTCTCCTCAGTCCAACTCAGGTCTTTCAGCACCCCTCCTGAAATCAGCAGTTCTGGAGTTGGCAAGCATCTTCTGTCTTCCACAGTGAAGACAGAGGCAAAAAATGCCTTCAGCTTCTCTGCCATTTCCTTATAATCCTTTTAGCCTTTGGTCATCCAATGGCCCCACTGTCTCCCTGGCTGGTTTTCTGCTACTAATGTGTTTGAAGAAATTTTTATTGTTGGTCTTTATAGTTTTTGCAGTATGTTCCCATATAGTCCTTTTTTGCCTGTCTGATTAATGATTTGCATTTTATTTGCCAAAGCCTGGGCTCCCTTTTATTTGTTAGCAGAGTAATTAACACAGCAATGGTGTACAACTTGATTAAAAAGTAGGTAAAGGTTTATTTAGGTATTAACATACTTGATAGGAAAAAGGAGAGACACCAAGAGGTTCCTAACTACATCTCTGGCTGAGAGAGAGGGTAAAACTAAGTCTGGCACTTCCAAGAAGAAGCAGGAAATTGCCCTGGGAGTAGTAATTTGGAGACAGACAAGGAATGACACTTAACAGGAGAGAAGGTGCTGACCTCACTATCCTGTCTGTCTTCTTGATGCCCCTTTTGGGGTCTTCTCCTCTTCTTCTTTGTACACGAGACATTGCCTTTTTCAGTTGGTGGAAACTGTTATTAAGGAAAGAATTAGTAGGCACATTGATGAACAAAAACTATTTAGGCAGACTCAGCATGGGTTCTGTAAGGGAAGATCTTGTCTCACTAACTTGTTAGTGTTTTTTGAGGGAGTGAACAAACATGTGGACAAGGGGGACCCAATAGATGTTATTTACCTTGACTTCTAGAAAGCTTTTGATACAGTTCCTCATCAAAGGCTCCTCAGTAAGCTCAATAGTCATGGGATAAAAGGACAAGTCCTCTTGTGGATCAAAAACTGGCTCATAAATAGGAAACAGAGAGTGAGTATAAATGGGAAACTTTCTCAGTGGAGGGTAGTGAGCAGTGGGGTACCACTGGGATCAGTGCTCGGTCCGATGCTTTTTAACTTGTTTATTAACGATTTGGAATTGGGAGTAAGCAGTGAAGTAGCTAAATTTGCAGATGACACGAAGTTGTTCAGGGTGGTGAAAACCAGGGAGGATTGTGAGGCACTCCAAAGGGATCTGTCAAGGATGGGTGAGTGGGCGTCAATGTGGCAAATGGGGTTCAATGTGGCCAAGTGCAAAGTGATGCACATTGGAGCCAAAAATCCTAAATATAAATGCACGTTGATGGGGTCTGAACTGGCAGAGACTGACTAGAGAGATCTTGGAGTCATAGTAGATAACTCAGTGAAAATGTCTAGACAGTATGTAACTGCAATAAAGAAGGCCAACGCTATGCTGGAGATTATTAGGAAGGGAATTGAAAACAAATCAGCCAGTATCATAATGCCCCTGTATAAATCATTGGTGCAACCTCATTTGGAATACTGTGTAGTTCTGGTCACCTCAAAAAGGATATTATAGCATTGGAAAAAGTGCAGAGAAGGGCAACTAGAATGATAAAAGGGTTGGAACACTTTCCCTATGAAGAAAGGTTAAAACGCTTGGGGCTCTTTAGCTTGGAGAAACGACAGCTGAGGGGTGACATGATCGAGGTTTATAAGATTATGCATGGGATTGAGCAGGTTGAGAGGGAAGTACTTTTCTCCCATTCTCACAATACAAGAACTCGTGGGCACTCAATGAAATTGCTGAGCAGTCAGGTTAGAACAGATAAAAGGAAGTACTTCTTCACCCAAAGACTGATTAGCACATGGAATTCACTGCCACAGGAGGTGGTGGCAGCTACAAGCATGGACCGTTTCAAGAGGGAATTAGATAAACATATGGAGCAGAAGTCCATCAGTGGTTATTAGCTACAAGGTATAGATAGGAACTCTCAGTCTGGGGCAGGTGATACGCTCTACTCTTGGTGCTGGGGGGGGGAGCAGTGGGAGGACTTCTAGTGTCCTGGCCCCACTGGTGGACCTCCTGATGGCACCTGGTATTTTTGGCCACTTTGTGACAGAGTGTTGGACTAGATGGGCCATTGGCCTGATTCAACATTGGCTTCTCTTATGTTCTTATGTTCTTAGTACTCCAACTCAACAAGCCCTTCTTCTTGCATGTTTCTTACTAGGTAATGATTCACATCCATGTATTTCATTCTTGAGTTTATCTTCTCCATCTGTGCAAGTTTTATGCACCCTTGGTTGTCTTCAAAGAGTTGTACTGTTTTGGATTCCTCTATCCCAAAGTCTTACATTAGCTGCAGTATCTATTTCAGTTGTCTGCACACTTCTGCTTTGGATACTCAGCTTCAGTTGAGGACACACCTAAAGTTTCTTGCCTCCTGCTGCTCCAGCTAATTGCTCCACCACCATAGAAGAATGTCTACTGGTTGACTTTCTGTCTGTTGTATCTCATGCCCAGTCTGCATCCATGTATCCCTCTAGTCTGGGATTGTCACTTGTTGGTAACTTTAGTTGCAGATGTGCAGTACCATGCAGTATTTGACTGCGTTCCAGGCCCTTTGGTTGGTGATTCTGTCTTTCTGCATAACATGTCCACAGCTGCTGTGATATCTGGTTGTGTCAATGTTCTTATGTACAGCAGTCTTCCAATTGCTTCTCTGTATTGCTTGTAGGCAGGCAGAAGTTCACTACTTCCTTGCTGGTTCAGGTAGTTTGTTTCCATAGGAGTGCTTGCTGATTTAGTTCCTTTTCTATTCATGTAGCCCAGACATTCTAGGATTTTCTATTTTTGATTGAGAAGATAGCTTCCATCTTCCTCCTACTTGTGTTCCAAGGTGTAGTTGATGTTTCCTAATTCTTTCACTTGTGCTTCTTGATTCATATGTTGAACTATTTCATCACAGCCCTCCTTGGCTTCATAGCATAAACTCAGGTCATCCACAGAAATCAAAATGTAAGTCCATTTGTTGTCTTTATATCTTGAGTATAGGCATCATTCTGCTTTGCCTTGCTCAAATCCTTCCTTGGTTAGTATTTGATGAAGTTTCTCATTCCAACAGCCCACAATCTGTTTCAGCCCATATATGCTCTTTTGCAGTTTACACACAAGTTGCTTGTGTGGCGGAACGGGCCCACGTCAGTTGGCAGGCCCCGCTCTGCCCACCCCTCCTTTGCCTGACCTGGCACCTGAAGGGGCAGTTTTTCTCCACTACTTCCGGGTATCGCTGCCACCACTGTCCCTGTCTTGGGCTCTGGTTAGGCGGGACAGCCTCCTAACTTCCCCCTGGTGTTGCTAGGAACCCACCCTGGGGCTTCCTGATAATCTTCGGGGCTCCCCTGGAGAGTTGGCAACTGGCCCTTTTGCCCCTGTTCTCCTCCTCAGGGAGTCCCCGACCCACCTCTGGTGTGTCCAAGTGGCTGGGGGAACTATGCGGTACAGAGGGACTTCTCTAGGTCAACAGTAAAAAGGATTTATTGAACTTAACTATTTACAGGCTTGTTAACACTGAACGGAAGAATCAAAAGAAAAGTGACAAAAACGCTCCATCTCTCCCTTCTCTAAACTCATACCCTGTCTAGATGGTCTGCAGGGCAGGCACAAGCACTTCACTTCCCTGGAGGACCGATCATCCGGCCTCCTGCAGACTCCAGCCAACAGCCTGACTGCCTTCAGAGTTCTCTCCGACTGCCTTCCCGCCCAAAAGCTCCCCTGTATATATCCCAGCAGTTTCCCGCCCAGGAAGTGGCTCCCCCTCCTGCAGCATTCTGGGGCAGATCTCCTCACCCCCATGATGGACTTCCTGTCCTCTCTAGGGAGCTGCACTCTGACTACTGGTTGGGGGGGATGAGGAGGAGACTAGGCCCAAGCCTCCCTCAGGTTTGATGGCCCCCTCCTATCCCAGCCTCACAAAATGGCATTTCTCCACAGCTTGTCTTTGGATTGTTCAGATCCTGGTAGCTGTTCCATGTAAACATCTCCCTTTATTTCTCCATGTAGAAAAGCAGTCTTTATGTCCAGATGCTCCACCTGGATCTTCCTTGCTGCTGCTATATTCAAGAGCAGCATTTAAAAGGCATTTAATGAGTCCACTGTCTCTTTAAATGCCTGCTGAGTTCACTGAGCGCTACAGTGGTGCAACTCGGCGACTGAGCTTAGAAGGCATTTAAAGAGACCACAGTTAATATTCAGCTTTTATTTGAGTGCAGCTGTTTGGTGGCTAAATCAGATTCTCCTTTCTGTATTTGGTAGAATGAATACCCCCCAAATACTGATAAGGTATTTTTGGGTATGTATTCAGCTCAATTTATACTGAGTGCACACACCTAATAGTAACACAATCATATCTTGATCAAAAATTTCCTTTCCTGAACTCTGCAGCTGCTCAGCCAATCAAAGCATCTTATGTGGAGAGAAAGGAGCGTGTGCAGAGGACAGCGACGAGGATGATTGGGGGCCTGGAGACCAAGGCCTATGAGGAAAGGATGAGGGACTTGGGAATGTTTAGTCTGGAGAAGAGGAAGTTGAGGGGGGACATGATTGCTCTCTTTAAGTATTTGAAGGGCTGTCACTTAGAAGAGGGCAGGGAGCTGTTCCTGTTGGCAGCAGGGGAGAAGACTCACAATAATGGGTTTAAATGAAGGGTGGGAAGGTACCAGCTGGATATTAGGAAAAAACTTTTTTACAGTAAACAGTGCAACAGTAGAATCAGCTGCCTAGGTAGGTGATGAGCTGTCCCTCACTGGCAGTTTTTAAGCAGCAGCTGGACAAACACTTCTCAGGGATGCTTTAGGCTGATCCTGTATTGAGTAGGGGGTTGGACTAGATGGCCTGTATGTCCCCTTCCAACTCTGTGATTCTATGACCCAGATGATGACATAAATTACCCCTCCCCTTCATCTTAATACTGAAAAGTTTCTATTGTAGATAAAGCTGGCTCTTTAACAAGAAATTTACATGCAGTCTTTTCAGCTCACACACAGCTTTGGCCATTGGCACCTGAATCACCTTCAATACATTTCTGTCAGTTAAACCCTTGATTATGGCCCCTCTTGTCTTTTCATTGTTGGAGTCCCAGGTTCTCTGCTTTTCCAGGTCATCATCTCTTGGTCGGGCATCCTGGATAATGTCCCATAATCCTGTTTCAAGAAGGATTCATTCATTCTCTCCAAAGTAGATAATTGTTCTCTGTGAGCCTAGCTATCAAGTGACCATGTTGTGCACCACAGGAGGTTACCATCTTTGTTCTTTTGTTCTTGCCTGCTTGTGCCAAGAGCCTCTGGTGATCTTTCTCCCTTTAAGAGAGCCAGTTTGGTGTAGCGATTAAGTGTGCGGACTCTAATCTGGGAGAACTGGGTTTGATTCCCCACTCCTCCACTTGCACCTGCTGATGTGACCTTGGGCCAGTCACAAGCTCTGGCACAGCTGTTCCTGAAAGAGCAGTTTCTGTCACTCAGCCCCACCTACCTCACAGGGTGTCTGTTGTGGAGAGGGGAAGGAAAGGAGTTTGTAAGCCACTCTGAGACGCCAAGTGAAGGGCGCGGAATAAATCCAATCTCCTCCTCCTCTTCTTCTTCTAATCAGAGATGTGCTTAAACTGGGCCACCGTAACCCCTGTTAAGCAGAGTAATTAACATAGCAACAGTGCACAACCTGATTAAAGAGTAGATAAAGGTTTATTTCAGTATTAACATGCTTGATAGGAAAGACAAGAGACAGAGACAGGTTCCTAACTACATCTCTAGCTGAGAGAGAGGGTGAGACTAAGTGTGGCACTTCTGAGAAGAAGTCCTTCTGGAGGTACGGTGACCAGAACTGTACACAACACTTCAAATAAGGCCACATCATAAAGGGGCATTATAATATCAGCCATTTTATTTCCAATTCCTTTCCTAATAATCCCTAACACAGTCTGCCCTTTTCACCACTGCAGTACCCTAGACTGATGCTTTCATTGAACTATCTACTACAGCCCCAAGATCTTTTCCCTCTTGGTCTCAGCAAGTTCTGACCACATTAGTCTTTGCTTGAAGGTGGGATGTTTTTTTTTTTTGTTCTAATGTGCATCACCCTATACTTACCAGCTTTGAACTTCATCTGTCACATTGTTGCCCACTCACCTGATTTGTGGAGATCTTCCAGCAGCAATTCAGTCATTCTTGTTTTTTACTAGGGATGGGCATGAACTGAACCACAAAGAGACTACAAGTACCTTTAAACTCTTGCTTCCTGTTCCCTGGGAAAGCCACAAAAACAGCTGAGTGGTGGGGAGCTCCTTCTGCCCACTCAGCTGTTTGAGGGGGCTTTCTTGTGAAGTTCCTTTAAAGGGAACATTATAAGAAAGTGAAACAATGGAGCACTGGGGAGCACCTCCCTGCCACTCAGCTGTTTTTTGAGCTTTCTCTAAATCCCGTTTAAAGGGATTGCAGTCCCTTTTAACAGCGTTTGTGGGGTCATGAACTAGTTTGGTTTGCAAGCAACCTCCTGGTTTGGTTTGTGATTTGGTTCATGGTTCGGCCATGAACATGAACTGACAGAAACCACATTTTTCCGCTTTGTGCCTATCCCTATATTTTACCATCTTGAATAATTTTGTGTCATCTCTAAACCTGGCTAGTGCATTCCAGATCACTTATAAACAAATTAAACAGTACTGGTCTCAATACCAATTATTGTGGGACCCCACTGCTTAATTTCCTCCATTGTGAAAACTGCCCATCTATTCCTACTCTTTGCTTTTTATCATTTAACCAATTTTTAATCTATAATAAAATCCATACTCATTTCCCATGACTCCTGAGTCAAAGGAAGTCCTGCCTCACCAACCTTTTACTCAGGAGCCTTTGGTGAGGCTTGTTGTCAAAAGCCATTGAAAAAGTTCAGGTGTATAATGTTTATCAAGTCAGTACTGTCTATATGCTTGTTCACTTTCTCAAAGAACTCCAAAAGATTGGTGAGACAGGAGTTCCTTTTGCAGAAGCCATGTTGATTTTCCCTCAACAGGCTTTGTTCCTCTATGTGCATAATAATTTATATTTGATTACAGTGCCTACTATCTTCCCTGGAACAGAAGTTAGGCTGACTGGCCTGTAATTTTCTGGTTCCTTTCTGGACCCCTTTTTAAAAAGCGATGTAACAGTTACTTTCCAGTCTTCTGGTAGAACAGCTGAATTTATTGACAGGTTACTTATACAGGCTAGTACATCAGTTATCTCACTTTTGAGTTCCCTAGGAATTCTCAGGTGTATGGCATGAGGACCTAGAGATTTGTTGGTTTTTAATTTCCCCAATAGCTCTAGAACCTCAACTCTTGTCATCTTAATTTGACTCAGTTCTTCAGAGTCCCTTCCTAAAAATAGTGGCTGTAGCATGGATTCATGCCTCACACTTTCCATAGTGGATATCTCCCCATCTTCTCTGACATCTCCCCATCTTCCTTTAGCAATCCTTTCATTCCTTGGTCATCCAAAGGTCCCACTGCTTCTCTGGCTGGTTTCCTGCTCTGGATATATTTACAGAAGTATTTATTGTTTGTCTTGGTGCTTTTAGCACTTGCTCCTCAAATTCTTTTTGCACATCTAATTATTGATTTCCATTTCTTTTGCCAGAGCCTGTGGTCCTTTCTGTTCAATTCATTGGGGCAGATATTCCACTTTTTACTGTTTATAGCTTCCTTGACTTGCATTGTTAACCATACAGACATTCTTTTAGACTTGGCAGTGCCTTTCCTAACCTGGGGAATGCAATCTATCTGGGCTTCAGTTAGTGTACTTTTAAATAGCTTCTGAGCATTCTCTAGGAAATTTGACTCTCTTGTGTTTCCCCTTCAGCTTCCTTTTAACTATTCCTCTTATTTTTGTAAAGTTCCCTCTTTTTAAATTTAACATTACAGTTTTGGAATTTAGGGGTAACTTTTAATTGACATAAATGCTGAACTTAATAACATTGTGGTCACTGTTGCAATTGGTGTCACACCCTCTATAACTCTCACCAGTTCTTGAGCCAAGCTCAAAACCAAGATCACTACCCCTTCTTGTTGACTCTGTGACCAATTATTCCAGTGCACAGTTATTTATTATGTCTAGGAATCTCATTTCTACGTGACTTGATCACATGTTCACCCAGTCAAAGTGAAGGTACTTGGAGTCTTCCAGCATTATAACATTATCTACTTTAGTCCCCTCACTTATTTTCTTCTCCATCTCAAAATCAGCCTCAAGAATTTGATCAGGTGGGCAATAGTACACCCCCACTTTTAAATTATCCTTAGGGCCCAGTATTTCCACCCATATTGCTTTTGTTGGAGAGTTAATTCCCCTAATGTTTTTTTCAGTTTATTTGATTCTATGCCTTCTTTGATGTACAACACAATACTTCCCCCAACCTGTCCCTCCCTGTCCTGCCTATAGAGCTTATACCCAGGAATGACTATATTCCATAGATTTTCCTCATCCCACCATGTTTCTGAGACACCAACTATGTCTAAATTGTCACTGAACATCTAGCACTCCAGCTACCCCATCTTGGCTCAGAGACTTCTAGCACTGGCATATAGAAACCTACAATGTGTTTCCCTCTACAGCAACCCCTCGCCTCCCTCAGCCCCTTTGTCAACACACATGATCCTCCTTCACCATCCTACCCTCACTCTATCAGTATTACCATGAGTGTTTATACAATCATCCCTCTGGACTGATTTGTCCCAAACCTGAAGTTCACAAGCTTCTGTCAGCTTCCTCCCTGGAATCAGTTTAAAAGCTGCCACCTTCTTGGTATTAATCACCAGCTGCCTGATTCCCTTTTGGTTCAAGTGAAGGCAGTCTCTTTTGTACAGGTTTGACTTGTCTCAGAAAGTTCCCTAGTGCCTAACAAATCTAAACCTTTCCTTCCAGCACCACTTTCCCGTCCACGCATTGAGACCCCTGATATGTGCCTATCTGGCTGGCCCTGCTAAGAAACCTGTCCAGGACCACATGATTATGTTACCCAGTGTCACTGATGCCAATGTGCACCTTGACTACAGATTGCTCCCCAGCATTATCAGCCTATCTAGGCAAGGCATGATGTCCACAACCTTCATACCATGCGTTCAAAATGTCTGTCACAGACCCACTCACGTTCCTAATAATTGAATAATAATCTCATTGGAATCTGTAGATATTGTGATTCTCTTTGAATCTGTGAATATGAAATATGAAAGTCATTTTGTTCAAACACCCATACTTACAGCTTTGGAGCTCTTACCATGAGTTCAGTATATGCAGCTTTATTCTCCTGTTTCGGTTGCTTTATGTTTTGCAACATAAAAATACAGAGAAGAAGCCATGTCTATCTGGTCAGTTGCTGGCTTTCACTCAGCATTTCTAATTGCCTGTTGAGTCAGTAGCCAAATGAATAAATACACGACCAGGAACTGCACTCACAGACAGGAAGTAACTTTAATTAAATATTGTGAAAGTTGAAAAGTTTTTACAGCTTGAGTTTCTGCAAAAAAATTATAACAATCTCTACAGTAGTTAGTTTTCTCTAACAATAGGACTGTACAGTGTGTGTATCTATTCCAAAAGGTTTAGTTAAGAAGGTGAAAGATTAGTAGAATCAGAGATGATTTTCTTTTTAGATGCAGTCAGGTACAATGAAGAAGAAATAGGCATCCTTCCCACAACCTAGCCAGTGTAGGGCTTCACTTGGTAAAGACTGAAACATGATCATTTCCACTTAAAGCCATATTCTGTAAATAGCGGCATCTGTAATAATTACACAAAAGTTGGGGGGCTGAGGGGGCTTTTTAAATATAGATTCCCTTTTATCAGCACATTATAAATAGCTGGAAATAGAAACAAATTCTACATTTTGTCAAAGGATCTTTGGACGTTGAAAGAAAGGGATACATATGGACATGATTTTGCATGGGTGTCTAAATAGGTGCATCTCAGTCTGAATGGGGTTCAGTGGAGGCATGACTGGACAAAATATGGCTTTAAATTTGATTACATTGCAGTGCTGTTGCTCACTATGTGAATTAGAATAAATGTATGGACTATAGAGAAGCAATACATTGATATTCCTTATATTTTCCAGTTTCTTTATGTGTAAATGTGTTCTTAACCATTCCATGGGCAATAACCTTTTGGAATTTCCCCCTCTTTGTCCTCCCCCACCCCACTCCCTTTCCCAAAAGATCACACAGTGACATCTGAGTGAAATCCATTGCAAAATTCATACAGAAAGCATGCACAGTTGCAGCATTGTTGCTTGTCTAGAAAAAGTCACATTGTCTTAAGGTAACAAAACAGTTCGTTTGTGCTTTTCAAATTCCATTTTTTTCCTTAGAATGTTAGTGATGATTGACAGTTCTGGTGCGCAGTACAATGTACAAGTGAAATGAATATGATTTGCATTGTTAAGGCATCCAATCTGCTGGTTTATATTTATGTGAAAGACAGAGAAATATACAAGCAGACAAGAAAGAAAGTATTTTCATTGATTTCTATGAAGTTTCTCCCCATATTTAATGCACAAAAATGCGTCACTCCAAAGGGGAGAGATTCCATGCATATTAATAGAGTAAAACAGCATTAGATTTTTTATAAGCCTCAAAAGCAAAGGATACTTTTAAAAAATCTACTTAACTAAATGCTACAAGAATAATATGCTACTTTTTGCCATATATTGGAAAAAAACTTTTAACTTACAAATAATACAAAAATAGACAATGGCTTTTGAGTGGAAATTAAACAAAAATGGAAGCATGGTTGAAAACAATTACTAAAAAACCCTATAAATGAATTGTATTAAAGTCACATTTAAACAGCTAATACACCTGTGAGTGACCAAACAAATTAGCACTTTTCACATAGCAAACATACACAATAAAATAAACAGGGGGTGTTGCAGGGGGAAAAGCAATGTACAAATTCCAAAGATAAATACATTATTTATATGGATATTTTACAAAATCCTTCTTTTTTTAAAAAAGCTTTTTCTTTAATTCAATTTGCAAGCATGTGCAATCTTAAAGGTAGTGAGCTCATTTTGCAAAATATGCAGTAATTCTTTTGTGTGTGTGTGTGTGTGACTGAAAAACTGTCTTAAGACATTATAATGTATAAATATAACAATAACTTTGGCTAAAAAAAAATCACCCAAAATCTACATTATTTATAACTACGTACAAAACGCAATGGCAAAGACAACAAATTGGGTAATGCATCCTCTGAAGTTTGCTGCACCTTTGACTAAGTATCTTACAAATAGTTCCCCAAAAATGGAGCAAAATTCCTGTAAGTGAGGATGGGATCTGTAACCTTCCTATCCTCCTCTGTCTTCTCCAACTCTCTTTCATATTTTAATTTGCTGTTGAAGAAGCCATTACCTTTTACTTAAGAGATTATGTTTCCAAATGAAAGGGTTCATGAATACAAAAGCAATCGAAGCTTGAAACCAACCAATGTGTTTATGTGCTTCTGGGCCGTTTGTGGGCTGGCAGGATGAATCCTGTCTCTGCTTCTTGACCCCCCAAAGGAAAAAAAAAACCCCACAGAAACAAGCTAGGGAAGATATTTTGGCTGAAAAAATGCAAATAAAAAATGTATAAAAGTGGCTCACATTTGTGCCTTTATCCTTTTGCATCAAATCCCAAAGAGATTTGTATGCATAGACTGGGGTTAAACTGCATTTAAGAGAGTAAGAGAGGCCACTCATTTGGAAAGGTTTTGATATAAGCTAAAGATAGAGAGCCATGCTAATCTAATTCTGCAGTTTCAGCATTATATCCAGAGGCACTGGGTTTTCAAGGTAAAGTTGGGATATGCATGTCATTAGCTACACTTTTGCTAATTTTCTGTCTTGCATTATTTACACAATCACCTAAGTATGATATTCTAAGAGACAGAGGGGCAAAAAAGTCTTACTGCCCCTAAAACAGACTTGGAATTCTAATTAATGGTGTGTGTGTGTATGTGTGTATGTATGTGAATATATATACCTCCACACAAACATACCAAGAATGCAAAACGTCGGATAAGCAAACTTTCTCTGGATGAGTAACACGCATGAGCCAACCATTAACTGGCATGGCCCTTTATTCTTCTAAAGAAAGAAAACAACCACCCCTATCTGGCACTTCTACTTCTGTTCCGTACAAGCTCATTTTTAAGTGTTACCACTTGCCTTCTCTTCATGCAGCTTTTAAAAATATTTTTAATTAAATAAAAGGGCCATCTGCGATAGCGCCCCCTTCTCCCAGTATGACTTGTAACAGACAAATGGCAGCAAAGTTAAATCAAGGCTGGAAAAACCAAAAAAGACATGAATGGATTTTCTTCATGACACAAAATAATTCTTTCTCCCATGTACTTGGGATGGACAGTTCGAATGAACACCTTGCACTTTCAGATTCTTCATGAATTTCAGTATTATTTTGCAAGGATGGTGAGGCTTTAAACTGTATTTTGTTTAAAAACTTTGCAGATATTGTGAACTTCCTCTTTAAAAAAAAGAAAAAGAAAAAAGGCCTGAGTTATAAGTTCCACTCTGGGACTTGTGTCAGATTTTGTTCCGAAGCAGAATCCAACCTTCTTCATTAGTATGATTCTTCAAGGCAATTCTTTCACATGGGGGGGACAATCATGCCAGATATAGCTGTTAAAACAGACAAGGGGGTGGGGAAGATAAGTCACTTTGTGCACAAGATCATCCATTCCAAACATTTACTAACAGTGTATTAATCTATGCTACATTTAGGATTTTACACACTACACTGAGCAACAGCTTGGGGAAAAAACACGTACTAAAATAAGGCAATTACTCTAGAAGCATTTACTTCCAGTTGTGTAACCCTAGAAAATTAGATAAGTGTTTGTGGCAACAAACTTTAAGGATATGATAATATGTATTAGGAAGGAAGTCCCATGTAAATAAGTGAAAATATTAAACAAATCTGTTAAATCTCAATCCAAATCTCCTTCATGAGAATCAGAAGTGACTTTTATACCATAAGCAAAGATCTTACGTAGGGCTGCATTATGACTTTCATGGGCCCTAGCCACTTTTGCCTTCATGGGCAACTCCCACCATAAAGTATCAATATTAAAATTATTTTTGATATAACCTTAAATACGTCAACATTTTATTTTTTTCCTGGTTTTACGCAAAATGTAATTAATTTTTGTGGGTCCTAAAATTTTATTTTTTTTCTGATGTGAGGAAAAAAATTAAAACATTTTCTTTGACCCAAAAACTTTATTGTTTCCTTCTGATTTTAAAAGAAATTAAAACATTTCCGTGGGCCCCTAAAAGTATTGTGGGCCCAAAGCATTGTGCCTACTGTGCCTAATGGATAAATCGGCCCTGATCTTAGGTTGGATCTGAAAAGTTCCTTCTGAGCAGTGAGGAGCCATCCTCCACTGCAGCAAGATTGCTTTTGCTGAAGCAAGGCTCCTTTCTTGGTGAAATGAAGTCACTGGATCTAGTTCACTAAATTGTATGCAAGGAAAATTAAAACAACAATTTCATAGTTCTGAAAAATTGGATTTTTAGCAGACAGTAAATATTGGCCCTGTTCCAGGAGAAGGGCATATGCATGAAAAGGGGGAGACTGCAGATGTTTTTCCGGGGCTGACCCAGGGGCCAAATGTTTCTTAAGGCACAGGAGAGAAAACCAAAGTCCTCTTAGTGATGATTATATGTTCAGCAGCAGTATTAAATTCAATCTAACTGGGCCTTGCCATCCAGAATACATTGTAACATGCATATCTCCCTATTAAACCAAGGCCAATGGGCTTGTTTTGATTGCTCAGGTGTTCTTAAAGTTTTCTATTTAAGATTTCATATGCCCCCAATATACAGAAACCATTTTCAACAATATTTTAAAAAACCATCAACACCTAAAAGGCTAGCCATCTCTGCCCTCCTCATTCCCACCCACAGGGCTATTTTTGGGCACGAATGTATAGGAACGGAGTTCTGGCTGGCTCCTGAGTTGGCCACGCCTGGCAAGAACTGATTAGCATAATAGGCCACACCCAACAGCAGAAACTCATTAGGATTGGCTACATTAGGGGTGTATGGCCAAACATGCAAAGGAGCTCCTGCTACAAAAAAAGCCCTGGGTTTTGACAAGGTAAACAGAATAAGAAGCAAAAGGTAGGTGTGGCTGGATGACCACACTACTGGTAACACGGGGGTGTGGCCTAATATGCGAATGTGATGTGCTGATAGGTGTGTGGCCTATTATGCTAATAAGTTCCTGCTGGGCTTTTTCTACAAAAAAAGCCCTGCCCATCCATATTGACCTAATTTTATATTATATTCTTAGAATCTTAGACTTCTGTGCTTTTTTGCACATCTTTTCTGAAAGATATGAACAGCAAAGTTGTCTTCTCCATGTACAATATATGAAGATGATACTCTACTGTCATAGATTCAGAACTTGGAAGGACTTCCTGCAAACATCCAAATATAGCTGCAACACACTTTGATAATCTAGAAAAGCCCTTGACTGTAAGCAATTGTAACTTCTGGAGCTACTCATGAATTTGAGCAAGTTCAAATTTCATCTGCCTATTTTATATTTTGCTTTGCAATGCAGACACACACCCCATCCTCCGATATTTAAGTCAACGAAACAACAGTTCATAATCTATTTCCTGTTGTGCAACCTGCGGAGAGTGCTTCACATTAATTGTAATCCAGACTTGGTTTATATATAAATGTTGTAGCATGGCCGATTTTGAAAATCTGTTTCTTCACAGTTTGATAGCCCACATAGCATTGCAGTGATAATGTATGTAAACACTGTATCAGTGCTAATGTATGTAAACCTCAACTGTGCAGTTAGTTTCGAGCTCACACTAGCAGCTATGATGCATGTGTGTAATGCTGACCTAGGAAGTAGTCACATGATGTAGACAAACCATGTGATTAAAGCTTACGTATGTTATCACAGCTATGTAGGTCTCCAAGCAGGCAGAAACAACTGTTTACCAATAGTCATGCCACTGTTTTCCATATCAGCCCCTGAAGAGGTGGCATTTATGGGGCTTCCACTCAACCTGAGTTCCAGCTTCTCTCCACAAAATCTCAAAAGTGTACAAGGTGACCGACAGCACACAGTAAGAAATAAACTCTTCTAGTCCACAGACTAGTTTAACCAATTACTTCAGTTTAAGGCCAATTATCCATCATGTCGACTCCAATTGGACTAAATTGGCTCATATAATGGGACTGCCATATAACTCATCTGTGGATCAGGCTGTTTGCACACTAGGCCTAAAAGGATCCATAGAGATAACCTATTGCCACTCTTTCTCTGTAATGCCAAAGTGAAACATTTGAAGCAAATACAACAATCACAATTGGGACTTGCACATAGCCCACATGGCTGGAACAAGACTGCCTCTTTAACATCCTGGTTGCATGGTTATTTGTGAGAGGATAAAAAATGAATATGGTCTTTTGACCAATGCACTTCAAAAGCACATGACTTAAAATCAGTGCAGCCATCTCAGGCATCTGGGCAAATTATTTCTTGGGGAAGGACTCAACGCCATGCCTGGTTCTAATTCATTGTGCTTTAATTACAGCTGTAATAATTTGATAAGAACCAGCTAGAGTGAAAGGCTTGCAGACTTGGGGATTAGGAAGTGGGAGGGAATGTTTTCTCCACAAACATCACCATATGTACAAGAACTACAGGACCAATCAGCAAAGGGAGAAGTTAATTTAAGCAAACATCAACAACTAGACAAAGTAAGACATGAATGCAAAATATATCTATGCAGCTAGAAATTGGCATCCATGAGGTAAGACCTCTTCTGGCAGCATAACAATTATTCACTTTAAAAATATATCTGGAGTCTCTCTCATTTTCTCACAAATCAGAGCAGATTTCAAATCAAAGTCCCTAAGTTAGATCAGAATTCCCTCTTCCCTGCAGCTACACTATGCTGCTTTTCAGGTAGCACAGTGTAGCTGCAGTCCTTGTGCTCCCTGAAAGTAAGTGGGAAAGATTATTTCCATAAGCAGAGCTATATTCAAAGTCTTCTGGATCTAACCCCTTACAAAAAAAACTCCAGTGGAATAGCGATTTGAGATATATATATATATATATATATATATATATATTTTGCAGAAGAGTGTCTGATGACAGCTCATGGTTTAAATTTTAAATCATTTACTTTTCTGATAACACTCTGCATTTAAAGCTTAGTTACTGAAAACCTGAAAATAGTAGCAAAGATTGTTTTAACTAGACATTGGAAAGTTGCTGAAATTCAAACACTTGATATTACCAAAATGGAAGAATTATTGAAAATTACATGGAAAAGCAATGAAATACTTTGTAAACTACTGGAATGAAAATTGGAAAGAAATACCATTTGAATGCCATGCAAATATAATTGCATAATAAGAAATACTACATTTTCAAAAATCAACAAAAACACGGATGAAGCACGGAATCACACCAAACATTTTCATATGGTTACTGAGTCAACAGTGATCATGACAACCCAAACACACAATACAATGAACATAGGAACAAGAGAACATTTTAACCGTTGTTGGACTCATGGAACCATCAGGCTCCTACTTGATAACATAGGTAGCAGTGAATAAACATGTCCAATTATGTCCCAGATTTGTTAAACAAGAAGCTGAGATCACAGAATTGACTAGAGACATCCATGAACAGATGTCACAGTTTAACTCCAGGATCCAAATATACTATCCAGGCTTCCAAATGTTTCTCAATATCTATGTAAAGGGATCAAGGTAGATTTCTCCTTCTCCAACCTACCTATAAGTTCCCATATAGGAGTCCTAAACTTGTTTGCAGACAGAGTTTGTTTTTCTCCTATCAGCTACATTAGAGAAATCTGCCACCTAATTTATTGATATATTATCTATAACAATGCATTATATATAGTTGAGGATCGAAGGGGAAACACTCCCCATGGTGACACAAGCTACTATATGCATTAAGGCAGTTTTATGGAAATTTCAGTGATGTACACAGGAATTGCATGCCCCTACAAATAAATGCCACCCAGGAAAATTATCTAAGAGGCTTTCCATAGATAACACACAAGTCTTGAGAATACAGAGTCATCAAGGTCCTTGCCACCACCATCCCATCCCTTTACAGAAGGGTATAAAAAAATCTGTACTGTATAATGTATCTTGCAATCTCTCTGATGCCAACTGAACGTAGGAGCAATCATCACAATGAGCGTGGAAAGCTGTTCTCGAAGAAAGGAGATGTGTGGTTTCTGCTCATAGAATTCATATCCAGGAGCAAAGTGGGAAAAACTAGGGCCAGAGTGGGAATGGAAAACAAAGATAGGAGGCTGGGAGGGCCATACAGTTCCCAGTGTTCACCCCCCCCTTATAATAATCAGGTGCACAGAGACATAAAATACAAAAGCGATAACACAGTATAATATACACAAGCCAAAACAGCACCGTATAAATAATGCAATCCAAGGCACTATCTGAAGTGCAAAGAAAGGAAGAATATTTATATAACACAAATGTGTACAGACAAATACAATAAAGTGTATACATATATGACATACAACATCACAGAGTGTACAAAAGAAGCCAGCACAAGGACATAGGGATGAAGACTCTGGATTCAAATCTTTGTTTCGCTGATACTTCTTCAGTTGTACCACTTAGCTTCATCTAGAGCTCAAAATATAGAAGCCTTCATGTTATTGTGCAGGGGAAAATATCCACAATTCACAATCCACAATTCACATCACACTAGTTTAAGCAGGGCAACTGATCATCAGTAGAAGACATTCTCACATTGTCATTAAGCCTTTTTTGAGCACTAGATGAAGCTAAGTGCCTTGGATTGCGTTATTTATACAGTGCTTTTTTGGCACAGGAACATAAGCCAATCAGGACCATAGCATAAAGAAATGGTTTGTTTTTTAAAAGCAGTTTCTCCATGCAGTTTTCCTGACTTGTGTATATGAAGATGTTTCCTGACAGCCCTGTGGAGCCTATTTGTCAGACTAGGGCAGGCAAACATGTCCTGGCCTTATCCTTATTCTAATAGCCAAAATGTGCGGATACCTATTCCCACCAACAGAGGCCTCACTCTCCCCCAACAGCTTTTCCTGCATAGTCAGTAGACTTCCTGGGTTTGTAGAAAAATCCAAGAAGTGAAGAAATCCCTTCAGGAACTCTTGAATTCCCCAAAAAGCCTTTGAAATGGCCTCTGCAGGGACCTAACACCAGGCAGCAAGGGTGAGAGATTAGAACGTTGGGGGGGAGGGGGAGGGAGAGGCTTCTAACTGGCTCTGTCGGTGAAAGGGGTGGGGGAAGGGCCCTTTCCAGGCCTCTTTTGGCCTTGGAGGGAGGGAGGGAGGAAGGAAGCCTTGGGGCCAGGCCTCACAAAAGTTGCCAGGGCCAGGCTGGGGGATTTCTAGAGATTTTGTGGTGGACTCTAAGGAGGAGGGCTGCGTTTGGGAAGGGAGAGGCCTCAGCTGGGTATAATGCCACAGAGTCCACCCTCCAAAGCAGCCATTGTCTGCAGGGAGACAGGCCTCTGCTGTCTAGAGTCCAGATGTGATTCTGGGGGGTCTCCAGGGCCCATCTGGAGGTTGGCCACTCTAGGCCTGGCAGCAGTCTAGGGTTTCCAGGTCCCCCCTGACTTGCATGACTCACCTAGCCTCAGCTGCTTGCTACCATTCATCAGCAGCCACCCTATGAAAGCCAGTGAGGTGCAGCAGTTAGAGCTTCAAAGTAGGATCTGCAAGACCCAGGTTCAGATCCCCATCTTGCAGTGGAAGGTGACTGTGTGATTTTGGACCAGTCACATATTTCAGCCTAACCAACCTCACAGGGTTGTTGTGCAGATAAAAAGGAGGAGGGAATAATGAAAGCTGCTTTGGCCCTCACTGTGGAGAAAGACGGTAATTTTCCTAGATAAAGGCTGGGGGGTGGAGATGGAAAACAGGAGACAGAGAGGCAGATAAAGGTAGGTTGGCTGTTGGTTGGGAAGGAAATAGGGTTGCCAACTCCAGGTTGGGAAATCCCTGGACATTTGAGGGGTGAAGCCTGGAGAGGGTGGGATTTGAGGAGGGGAGGAACTTTGGACTGGTGTAATGCCATAGACTCCACCCTCCCTCCAGCCATTTCCTCCATGAGAACCACCATTGCCAACCTCTGGGTGAGGACTGGAGATCACCCAGAATTACAACTGTTGTCCAGGAGACAGAAATCAGTTCCCCTGGATAAAATGGCTGTTTTGGAGGGTTGAGTCTATGGCATCATACCCTGCTGAGGCTGCTTGCCTCCCCAAGCCTCACTGTCCTAAGGCTCCACCCCCAAATCTCCAGGAAATTCCCAACCTGGAGCTGGCAACCCTAAGGTGAATTGATCTCTGTAGCTGGGAGATCCATTGTGATTCCCAGAGTGCTGCCACTGCTGCTGTGGGGGGGAGAGGAAGCAGGTGGGTGGCTGAGAGCACTGCCACCACTGCTACTGCTGCTCTGCAGAGTGGGGGAGGAAGCAGGCAGGAGGCTGGGAGAGTGATGGGGGCAGAAAGAAAGAATAATGGGGTAGGGGCAGAAAGAGAGAGAAAGAGTGATGAAGTGGGGAGGCAGAAAAACAAAGAGAAAGATGATAGGTCAGAAAGAGAGAGGGTGTCACATGCATGGAGCAGAAATAGAGTAAGAAAAGGGGGGCAGAGGGGAGAAATAGTGTGAGAGAGGTAGGGGGTGAGCAGAGGAAGCAAAGGTGTGACGAATGAGATAACCATCCCGCAAGTTTCTTGCGGGTCTCCACTTGTATCAGTATATTTGCCCCATCAGGGCAAACAGCAGTTCTATGCAGCCATTTCAAGTAGTGGTGGGTAGAGGGAAAGCTTCATCCCCCTTCACTCAATCAGAATCTGGGCCACATATACTCATTGTCACATTTTAAAAAACCACCAGGAGGTCCATTCATGGAACTCCCAGTATCTTGTCTAGTTCTGCCTGAAAATATTTTTACAGATTTTCTATAATGAGCATTTATGATAACTCCACAATAATTTTCTAAGTAAAGATGATTCCTCCTTTTAGGAAAGTTTAATATCTCACTGGAGGTAACAGTGAGAGATTGTGCCAATGGAACAGGAATGGCGTAATATATAGCCCAGATATAGGGTTTTTTCCCAAAGAATAATCATTATTATTATTACCACTGAAGAAGCCTAATACTTCTGAATTAAATTACAAGTCAAAAGACAGAATGACATTCTGAATTTCTTCCTGCTTAAAAGGTTTCATATTTCCATTCTGCCAGGGCCTTATTGTGCTACTTCTGTACTTTAAGTGCAGTGTGTAACAAGACCACCTAGGCTTTTTCTTGCTTCAACCTGCAATTGATTTTGAAAAAGAAAATATCACAGAGAATTTTTTCTCTAGTTACGAGAGCAAAACCTCCTTACAAAAGGAAGATTTTTTAAACAAAAACCACAGAAGATTATTTCTCCTTATTTATGTCCTAATGTGTATATGAAGATGTTCTATCCAAGAAACAAAATGAAAACAAACATGTACTTCACATCTTTGCAAACTACACAGAAAGAATACCAAGGCTGTTGTTCTAGTGAAGAGTCTGATTGATCTCTAACCCTTATAAGCAAAATCTGATTGTTCTCTGAAGTGAAGTATCCAGAAGCCTAAGAGGGCAAAGGCAGGCATGCCTGACAGATAATGCCTTTCTGAGTAGTCACTCCATGTCCTGGGTGGGCTTGATGACACAGTTCTGCAAGATAAATCTCTTTGCATTCATAACCAGAAGTTCAGTTGTGCCCCCAAAATGACGTGTCTACCTTAGTTTTTCTCTCATGGAAGAAGACTGACTCCTGAGATAAAATTAGGATACAGGCTGAAGTCAGCATGCTGTTGGAGCATTTCAAATAAGGACATCAATATACAGGGGTCGTTTGGGGCCGGAGTGCGCCGGAGCACCACTCCGGCAGCCCTGCCCCAGCAGCCCCACCCCTGCGTTCCGAAGAAGGCATGGGGAGGCATTTAAATGCTTCCCCACTCTCTCCCCAGCCCTTCCTGGCTCACCTGCTGAGGCAGGCGAGCCAGGAGAGGGCGGGGGGCCCCTCCAGAAGCAGGTTGACTGGGGAAGCAGAAAAGGGAGGGAGGCATCTTCAAAGCCTCCCCTTCCCTTCCCCAGCCAGCCTGCCAAGGTGGGCTGGGGTGGGAAGCGAAGAGTGTAGGGGTTTAAAGTTTAAACCTCTTCTCTCTGGAGTCACACTGAAGTGGTGCTGCAATCTTTCCACTGTATTCTGTGGCCCCATAGAATATAATGGAAAGATGACTCTTGAGAGAAGTGGTTGCCACAATAAACCAGCAGCCTCAGTACCTTGTGAGGTGGGCACAACCCATCACTGCAAGCTGGTGGTCCCCACCCTGATTGAGATCAGAGTGAACTGGTGGCACTTAGTCAACAGGAGGAAGAGTTTTTGGCTAAAAATTAGAAAGAACTTCCTGACAGAGTGGTTCCTCGGTGGAATAGGCTTCCTTGGAAGGAGGTGGCTCTCCTTCTTTGGAGGTCTTCAAATAGAGGCTGGATGGCCATCTGACAGCAGTGATGATTCTGTGGACTTAGGCAGATCATGAGAGGGAGGGCAGGAAGGGTTGCCTCAGTGCTTTGTTCTTGTGACCCTTTCTTACATGCCCAGGGAAATGCATTGGGGTCAGGAAACAATTTTTCTCCAGGCCACTTTGGCTGGAGGTCCTGGAGGTTTTTTGTCATCTTCTGGGCAAGGAACAGCAGTCACTGGGGATGTGGAGGGGGAGGTATTTGTGAATTTCCTGCATCATGCAGGGGGTTGGACTAGATGACCCTGGAGGTCCCTACCAACTCTATGATTCTATGAAGAGGCCAGGCGCAAACTGGCAGCCCTCACCCTGTGCAAGGTGAACAGGAGCTGCTGCAATTGGATGGCGCTTACTTTTAGGCTGCTCTTCCTCCCTCCCTCTATTGTGGGGCAGCACCAGGGAACATGGTCCTTTTCCAAGGCCATTTTGGCCTCCCAGTGTCCCCCTAGAACCTGTCCTTTTTTCTTTTTAGGGCTAATAACATCATGCAGAGGGGTGCATGTGTATTGGTTTGGATACATGACACTATGTAGGAAGGGGAAGTTTACACCCACTCCCACTTCCTTCCATGACCCCAGTTTGAATCAAGGATGTGTGTGGCTGCAATACTGCTGGGAAGATATAACTGTAGATTTCCCAGGTCTCATCTAGTTTCACCCTTTAGTGTTGAGGCACTTAACCTAAGATTGTTAAGCAATATCTGCCCACAGGCTTGGGTCCATTTGTTGCCTAAATGCATGGCTTGTCTTTAACATCAAATTCATGTTTTACTATATATTTGACTGACACTTTTTGTTTTTAATTTTATTTTGATAAACCATTTTACAATATCATAAATGACTGACACTTTATGACAGCTATGCTTCTGCTTTTGCTATTGATTCAGACTCTTAGGAGAAGAAAGTCAAGCCATTTTTAGCCACTGGGAATTTTTTTGACCCCTCAAAATTCTTTCCAGTTGAAATCGTAAATCAAAAACCTTAAAATGCTAAAGAAATCCATGAGTTCTTTCATTGTGATGTCCCATGCACAGCTCCTAGTGTAGTTTGCATAAAATCAGTTCTCGATAGATTGCATCCTTTATGGTTAAAAAAAATTAACCCATTGCAATTTAAGATTAAAAGTAAGATTTTGACTATTTAGATTTAACATGCTTTGGATTTTTTCAGCCCTCTACTAGACTGAGTGCAGCATTTATTTTTAGGCATTATCAGTGTCAAAAACAAAAGAAAAGAATTGCTTTTCATTCTGCTTGTATGTTTAAAAGGAAGCACCTTCTTTCCTCTGCAGTTGCAAACTTGATTTCTCAGAGACATGACATGGCCAAGAGAGTCTTCAGTACATTAGACACATTGGGGATAGGTGATTCTTAAGTAAAGCTCATATGAAATGGCTTAAAGGCAATGGGAAAGAATTTGCTGTTTATCACCCAGTTCTGTGAGATATGCAGACAGGCTTATGAGGCTAGAAAAAAGACCTCAGGTCTAGGTGAACTATAGCAAGCATCAGTAACCCTCTCCACCTCTGGCATAGTTTGAGGCAGCTGGTGATTATGAGAACCCTTCTTGTCTAAGTGAGCATGAAAATGTATACTCCTCTAGGTGCTTTAGAATGTGTAATTATGAGGGAGGCTTAAACACAGTAGGATTGCCACCCAGCAGACCAAAACCAACAATGAAATGGAGGAATTTTGTTTTTATGCTGTACATCAGAAGTCTAGGTATTAAATGAACCCTTCATTTACTGGATCTGAACAAGAAGAACAATTGTATAATATGCACCCATTCTATCAAAGGCTATTATGGTATTTGTAAATTAGAGTTAATTATACAGAAATGTAAGGACACAAGATTATTTAAATGAGATCAGTGCCTAGATTGAGTTCAGTGAAGATATATTTGTGACCCTAAAAAAGCTAAGTACAGAAAATGAGGGTAGACTCAAATGATCATTTTAGGTGATAATTACTAGGAGAAATTACCATAAGTCTATTTTGTGGTGTAGTCGCTGGCTGTTTAGATGCTCTGACATGCAAAATATAGACAGCAACTTTGGAGTTTACCCACCTTAAGGACTAGTTGCCCCTTGGCTGCCTTTAATACCATACTACTTTCACTGTTCTTATACTAATTTTAAAGTATTTCCTTTATGCACAACTTTTCTTCTCAGAACTGGGAACAAGAATCCTCCAAATCCTACAAAGCCACTTCTACAAACCCATTCTCTTTTCAAAGAGTAGCACCTTCAGTCATCTAGTATCTGCTTTTAAAATAGGAGTTTCACAACCAATTTGCAATCTGGTATGAAGTCAACTTTTAAAGGAAATAAAAATCCACTAGGCTAGAGAAAGTTTCTTTGTATGAATTGAAGCAGCACCTCACATCATGCCTTCTTTTATTTTTTTTCTGAATGGAAACAATTACATTCATGCATTCTATAAAGAATTTGCTTCAGTATGAAAACAAATAAAGAAGAAGCCCCCAAACACACACACACACACACACAGAGTAAAAGGCGATTCTTGAGTTTGGTTAATAAAGTAATGAACTAGCTAGGTTTCACTTATGCTAAAAAAAAAAAAAATGCCTTCAAGACTTGTGCAGACTCACTGTTTCAAACAGAAAAAAGGTCTAATAATGTGGGGGAGCATCAGGACCAGCAAAAAGGACCATGGGAGACTTCTGCCCTGACTGGTTATGTGGAAGTATGAACCTCTGAAGTGGAATGCTAAAGAACAACAAACAGGTCACAGAACGTAAATAAGGCCTGATAATTCATCACATGATGTTCTGTGGCAGATTATGCCCTCTCCCCAATTTCAGTATGCATGCATCCCATAATATAGATTAAGCATTAAGTGGTAACCTGCAGTCTTAACACATACTGATGACATGTCTGAGAATCCAACTGAACAGTTTCTCTCTCTCACACACACATAAACAAAGGAGCAGCCAAAGCAAAATTACTGTTTGACCATATCACAGAATATCTCAGATGATCACCTGAATCCACAACTGAGTCTTCCCATTTCCTACATATCCTTGCATAAATAAACATAATTAAAGATACAGCTGTAATTTAGATGAAGAATTAGGCACCTTTTGCCTAGTTGGTGGATTAAATAATCATCAGCACTAGTGATTCACTATGTGTGATAAAATAGTCTAAATCCATTTTCTTGAATACTCATAAACCATATCTAGCAGCTCTGGTTGTTTCGGGAGATTGCTTCGTCTTTTTTGGAACACTGCAACAGCAAAGTCAATCAGAATGAAGCATTCCTCTAATGGGATTGGGTGACTGGAGTGACATCACAGAACAAGACAGTACAATAGAATGCTTTGCCTTTCTAGATATCAAATGAATTTTCCTGAGCCTACTGAAGGCAGCAAGTTGCCCCATGACACATACATGGCAGGATAACATATTCATGTGACTGCTTGGTGTGTGAATAATGGAAAGGAAATGGGGTACCAAGAAAGGCATCAGCTAAAGTGACACAAAGGTGAAGATTGCCAACAGATGAAGATCTTTTCAAGGAGACACTGCATGTTTGCAAGATAAATTAGTGTACATGCTGTACATTAATCATTAGGAACTGATGTTATACAAGCTTAAAAGAAAGAAAGAAAATCTTGCACAAGAGCAGAATATGCCATGTGTAATTTGCTATCACAAATTGCTAAACAACTTTGATGTGGCCTGTTTTCTGTGATGACTCCTGCCCCACAAACGTTGCTGCTATTAGTAAAGACTTTGCACATGTGGACATGACAAAGGAAAAAGCAAAAAAGCAAGGGAAGATTGACTGACGTACTTCAGGAGAAGGCCAGACCCTGGAGAGACCCTGCAGTGGAGTACTTGCTAGAGTCCACAAAAGACTGGTCTGATAAAAAGACAACAACAAGGAATAAGAAAGGAAAGAAAGAGAAAGGCTGGTATTAGTAAGCAGCAATATCAGTTCTTTTAAAGCAAACACAGACTCTGTTTTTAAGACACAGAATCTCAATTTGACAGTGCAATGAGGACAGGCATGTTCTCCCAAGCAAGGGAATGAGAGTGAGTTTCAGCAATATGAGAACAATATAAGCCATCACACTGTGGACCCTCAAGGTCTATCCCTGTTATAACAAGACACAAGAACACAAGGTGCTGTGAAATAATAACATGCCCTGATTGGCCTACCTTGCAGGCTATTCCCATTGGTGCTGGTACAGGTGGGGGGTGGGGAAGTCTGCGGTCTAACAACAGGGGCAAAAGCACTCTTCTGCTTCACAGCTGAGACCATGTTGGCTGGTGAGAAGGAGAAGATTCCAGAGGAGCTGCTGCAGTTGGAAGGGAGGCTAGTGGAGGAGGCCATTGTTGGGCTAGATGGCACGACTAGAGTAAAAAAGACAAAGAAAGAGATAGTCTTAACAAGATTTCAAATGGAAATGCTAGAAGGTTCCTAGTTCTGAGAGGAGAAATATTTTATTAGCAGATGCAGTCAGAAGTTGCTGTTTCATTTTTAGCAGAACACATCTATCTTACCTTCATGATCTGGGAGCTGTTTAAACATAGTCTGTCCTCCTCAGAAAAAGTAATGTCATGTGCATGAAGTCCATAAGGTGTCTCCTTCCCATACCAATATTGCTGTAATGTACAGGTACAGTGATATGGGCGTGGGAAGAATAACATTTGTAGACTCTTGTGATTAGGGGTGTGCAAAAAAAAAAAAAATTCAGCCCGATTCGGATTCTGCTGAATTGGGAAGAATCAATTTCGGCCAGCAGAAAGACTCTCGCATGTCAATTTTGGCAGTACAAGCCAATTGGGGAGTCTTTAGGCCAGCCGAATGTCAATTTCGGCCCCATTATATCCTATAGGCCACTGAAGTCAATGGTGAAAACATAGGGTATATTCTGGGGGCTGGAGGGGAGGGGGTTTGAGGGAGAGGCTCATAAGAACATAAGAACATAAGAGAAGCCAATGTTGAATCAGGCCAATGGCCCATCTAGTCCAACACTCTGTCACACAGCGGCCAAAATATACCAGGTGCCATCAGGAGGTCCAGCAGTGGGGCCAGGGCTCCAAACTCGTAGGGTAGCTGCTGGAGCCTCTCCCCAAGATATCCCCCAAGTTTCAAGAACATTGGACCAGGAATTCAAGCCTACAGGCCCCCAAACAGGTTGCCCCCATCCCCTCCATTTTTCTTTAAGGTGGGAAAACAAGTTCCTTTTTTCCTATGGTGCTGTTATTATTGTAGTTGCCCTTTTCTGCATTTTTTCCAGTACTATAAATATTCTTTTCTAGCTGTGTGTGGTGTGAGTGGTCCAATGCAGTTGCACCATCAGTTTATACAGGGCAGGGCCTGTATAAATGTTGTTTCCATTGGTCTTTTGGGGTTTCTGTGTGGCACTGTGGCATGCTTGCACTGCCACAGTGCCACTTGATCTGAAGTGTGCAACTTGTTCTCATGACAAACAAACACCTCCCAAGATAGTTCACTTTCCCTGAGATTCTTGGGGAAAGTCTGACTGCTGGGTGTGGCCTGCTTGCATGTCTTAAGTGCTGCTGGCTGGTTTTCCCCATTGGAAACAATGGAGGTAATGCGGGTAACCTGTTTGGGTGCCCATAGAATTGGGCCCACTGGTCCAATTGCTTTGGGACATGGGGGCTTATGTGGGGAGAGGCTCCCGAAGCTACCCAGAAAATTTGGAGCCTCTCCCTCAAACCCCTTCCCCCCCAGAGCTATGAACAGCACCGTGGGAAAAAAGGAACTTGTTTTCCCACTGTAGAGAACAATGGAAGGGATGGGGGCAACATGTTTGGGGGCCTGTAGAATTGGACCCCCTGGTCCAATGTTCTTGAAACGTAGTGAGTATTTTGGGGGGAGGATCCAGCAGCTACCCTGTGAGTTTGGAGCCTCTCCCTCAAACCCCCTCCCCTCCAGCCCCCAGAATATACCCTATGTTTTCACCATTGACTTCAATGGCCCATAGGATATAATGGGGCCAAATTGCCACCAAATTTCGGCAGCAATTCGGCAGCAAGCTGATTCAGATCAGAGAATCTGAATTGGCCTGCAGCAGCCCAAAAGGGGCCCAAATGGGCCATTTTTGGGGGTGCATTCGGTTCAGACAAACTAAATGCACATCCCTACTTGTGATGTGGTGTAAAGCTTCTAGCATTGCCTTTGAGGTGCAAGAAAGAGTTCTGTTGCAGTGGCTCCCAGGACATGAAGACAGGATTAGGGCCTCTACAGACCCTTCATCTTCATCATGGCTTGTCAATCATGTCACAGTTCTCACTTAACCAATAAGTGTTCCTTGAAACTGGTAGAAGAGAAGGTTTGCATACAAATCACTTTTCTAAGGAAAAGGAGACACGTCTCAAAAGTCAACGTGTGCATTTCATATCATACAGTTCTAATGTAAGACTCATTTCCCCAAGCAGCTGCACGGCAAAATCCAAACTGTAGTTTCCAGAATGTTGTAGGGTTCAAGTTGTACAAAATCCACAAATTAGTATTCTTGTATTTTCTGCAGTACTGGAAAAGATTCCAGAGCACACCTGTCGAAATGCACTGTTTCACTGCTAGCCCTAAGAAATTTGGGGCTTGATCCTAAGCAATTGAAAATGGAAAGAATTTATGGAAAAGATTTCCACCACTTTCTCCTTTCCACTGCAGTCCTTTATATCCTTGGAAAAGCCACTTGTAAAGGTCAGGAGACCTCTGTGTACACTGTAGCATATGGCACCAAAGCTGCAACCAGAACAGGAAACTGGCAGTAATCTGCCCTCCTTTCATCCCTTTTATTTATTTATTTGGATTTGTATCCCACCCTCCCTGCGAACGGGTTCAGGGTGGGTAACAGCAATATAAAATACAACATATTTAAAACCAAATTAAAACAACAGTATACAATGCCATACTCCTAAGACCATGTCAGCTCAGATAGAAAAATATCAGCAGTGGTGAAAGAGTTGAGTGTGACTTCAGGTTTTGGTGGCTGCAATGGCAGCAGCAGACTCCCAAGTCTCCGGGAGCCACACGCCAGCGCCTGTGGCTGGGAGGGGGTGCAATTGTCCGCACCACCCCCGGAGCCCTTGTGTTGGGCTCCCAGCCATGGGGCGCTAGGAGAGCTCTTCCTCTGGCCACTGGCCGACAAAGGGGGGCTTTCTCATGCCCCAAAGGTCCCACCGCAGAGCGTCTGAGAATGGAACAAAGCATGCACACCGAAACAAGCACTTGGTGGCCAAGTGTATGAGCTTTTAAAACAAATAAAGTGAAGATAACATTGAACTGTGAGTCAAAGTTTAAGCGAGAAACACTGAAGATAGCAGAAACTCCCCCTTAAAAGGTGATGGGGGGGAGGAAACTCTCCCCTGCTAAGAGGAAAACAATCAAACTTTTTACTATCTACTTGAGGGGGGGTGAGCTATAAAGGCATGATAGACTAAAATAAGGAACTAGTAAGAACTTACCAGGCTTTGCAAAGAGTATTGGAGATTGTAATAACCTTTTTAAAAAGTAAACAACTTCTCAACATGGCGCCTCCACGGAGGGATGAGAAAGAGAAATAAACGAAACCTAAGCTTCTTGTCAGAAATGGCAAAAGCCCAGCGAGTCCTGTCCCTGGACAAGACACAACAGTAGAGCTGCAAAGGATGTTGACAGAAGTGTTGTGACCCCTGCTGGAGCAAGTTACCACATTACACCAGAAGCTTGATGCACAGCAGACTCAGCTGAGCGAAACAGCTAAAAAAGCAGAGAAAACGGAACAGGAGCTTAACGTGGTCAATGCCAACTCTAAGAAGCTTCAAAATAAGCTATATATGATGGAGAAAAAGAGACAAACTAATGAATCCCATTTGTTATGGCTGGAAATGGAAAGGGCAAGCTATGTCTTAAGGTTCCAAGAGATCCTGGAAGCAAAGGGAGAGAATCTGAGACTGATTATGTGTGATGCATTGGCTCCATTGGCAGATTTAAAAACAGATACAATACAAAGTGAAATTAATACAGTCTTTAGATCGTATTCAGAATTTACAAGAAAAAATAATCTGCCCAGGGAAGTGATTGTGAGATTCTCTAGAAGACAAGTGAGAGATCAAATACAAATAGCTTCAAGTGGGGCTTCCTTGAAAATCAAAGACAAAGCAATAAAAGTGTTGAAGGACATTCCATTTGAAATAAGAAGGAAAAGAAGGAAATACAGGGATTTGGCTTTATTTCTACAGGAAAACAATGTCGCTTACAGATGGATCATACCCGAAGGTTTAATTTTTTAAATTTATGGATAAAAAATAAAAAGTTGACTCTGTTTAAAAGGCACAGGAGTTTTTGTATCTTCATAGCCGTCCAACAAAAGGAGAAGAAGAGGTAGAAGACAACAGCACCAAAGAAAGTGAAGAAGGGGGCGCAGTGGCATCTTCTGACGAGAACTCAGACTCAGCATTGGGGGCGGTAGCCCCTCAAACAAGCTATCAATTGAGAAAGAAAAAGAGCAAATGAGCAAATGACTAGTTGTTACGCTCTGAATCTCTTGAACATTTTATAAAGTTTCTTTTTTTCTTATTTGGCTCCTTATTAAGGTCAAAATGGGGGAGGTTTCAATTTATGGTTTTTAAACAGACTATTAGATGACCACATTCAATGGTTTATATGTGTAATTTTTAACTAATAAACAGAATTTTTTTTTGGTTAAGCATTTTGTATGACCACCATCTCTTGGGTTTTTAGTGAGTTTTCTTTCCTTTCACCCTTAGTATGTAGTTACCCTTCCCTTTTTCCATTTGTAGTTTTTAGAAAATGCAATAAAAAATCCCCTACGGGGGGCAAAAAAAAGGTGTTCCCTCTAAGCTGAGTTAGTGTGAGCTAGCTCACAGTTTTTTAGCTGCTGGCTCACACATTTTTGTCTCGTCTCAGGAAGGGACGGCTCCAGGACCCAACCCTTAAGGACATAGCAACCACTTGAGTCGCTTGTGTATTTAGACTGAGTCTGAGACCAGATCTGAAATGTATGCCTCATTTTGGCAGCTAAATTTTATGCGGGTTAAACAGAGCATCTTGTGAAATTCTTTGGCTTTTCAAAATCAAAATGTAAGTTTTAAAATGATAAACCATAACTCTTTTTGTTTTTGAATAATATCATTACATTATCCGTTATTTAGCTTGACTAATATTGCAATCCTATGAACAGTCACTTGAGAGTAATGTCTGTTTTACCAGGTGGGACTGCTGAATAATCATGCATAGTAAGGCTGAAAGACTCCCCCCTGCCGCCGCCATTTTTACTGGCTACAACAAACAGAGAAAAATGTGTCGTTCTTTCAATTGTGCCTTCAAAAAGTCTTTTCAGTTCATGAGATTTCCGAGGGGAGGGGGAATCATGAAGAGGGGAAACAGCAACAGTACATCACCTCTTAGGCATGACAACCAGAAAGAGGGGAAGAAAGAAGAATCCAGCAATAGAATCTATGTGTGTTTTGTTGCCCTATGAGGCCCTTATTGTGCTTTTATGAACTCATAAGTTATGAGAACCTGAACCTTTGCTAGTTATGTGCAATAGGGACTGAACTGTAAGGTGACTCCAAGTGATGCCAGTTATAGCACACATCCAGAAGAAGAAAGCCTTCCTGTGAAAGAGTGTGCCTATGATTCCTGCATATCACCATCCCACTTTCCTGCAACAAGGTGGACCAGCTCCCTAGCCATGTATAGCATTGGGAAGTCAGGCAGCTGCCAGGCCAGGCCAGAAGACAAGGGACCTAAACTCCATGAAGAGTCTCCTTCCTTGCACGTAGGCAACATGTTTTTCCCCACCAAATACATCACCTAGTCGAAGCTACAGCCATGAGACATCAAGGGAACAATGGCTCTGGCCAGCACAAGACATAATCCCATCAGGTGCCATTGTCCAGGCTAGTTTGTCATTAGGTCTAACATTGCCCACTCCCCAGACCTTCGACACCAGCACCAGTCAGCATATTTTTGGGGACGGACTAACAGGAGGTGGGCCAAGAGAGGTGGCCAAGCTTGACCCACCCCTCAACCTCCTAATAAAAGAGAGGGTCCAACGCCAGCTCTCTCTCTCTTACTTGCACTCTTGCCCCCTACCTGCACCCGTCCTGCCCTTAGTCTCCGACCCGTGGTTGTGCAGCCAGGGTCTCAACATACACCTGCCAGTTCAGTGCATGACTGTCCCCCAACATCCCATAGTTCCCTCATTTTTCCTGAGATTCGCTCCATCTAACTTCGTACAGGTAGAGTATCTCCCATCATCGAAACATCATGCTAATGCAAATGTACTATTCTCTTCTATCTATATTTCCTAGAGCTTGTATAATTGTGTGTGTGTCTGTGTTATTGTATGCTTGAAATATATTCAGTAAACAAAATCATCTTATACTGACGTCAGTCTCAGTGTCTATTTGGTAGGTCTGGAGGGAACTGCACCCCTGTATACATGGATGCTTGTCCCCGTATTGCCTATTGCCTGATATAAGATCATTATTCCCCATTTTTGTTCTGTTCTACTCCCATTGCCAGGCATCAAGGCAATGGTGACAGACAGCAAATGAAATCAGTCTGATAACTGCCAGCTACCACTTTTACTAGTGTGGGTTAAAACTACAAATAATTTTAAATTTTTAAGTAGTTTTACGAACTCTGGCAGATAACTTATATGATTTTGAAAGGCTGTTGTATTGTATAAAGATAATTAATGTCTTTAGCTGATGTGTTCATCATCCAGGGTAGGGGCATCTCCTTTTACTTAAAATAGTATCAAATCACTCAATTTACTCCAGAATTATTGGCTTCTCTATAAAAAGTAGACCCATAAACTGGTCAAACTGCTCATTTTTTCATGTTGTTCAGGAGCTGTTTATGTTCAGGAGAGGTTTATGAATAATTAAATGGAAGGGGATGAAAATTCAAGTCAGCAGGGCTTTAGATTATTATTTTATTAGCATTAATGTAGATAAAAATCACCTTGAAATCCTTGTGTGAGAATCTGATATCATATTGGTGAATGCTGAGGAAATCAATTAATGGAAATTAAACTTTCAAAGTTTCAGAGGCTGACAGATATGATCTTGGTCTAAAGTCACTCAGTATCTGCAAGCACTTGTTAAGGCAGAGCAATCAAAGCGCCTAAATTGAATTGGTACTATACAGCAATTAGTTTATTGATTTAATTAAGAATGCCACCTTTCTAATTCTCAGGTCATGATTGAAACATTTTCTGACTGAATATATTTTCCATTCATAAGACACCAAGATCCACCAAGGAACACTTCCAAGGTGAAACTTTATTATTATTGTTGTTGTTGTTAGCAGCAGCAAGAATGACACAAAATGAACTGTCCATGCTTATGAGACAATACATTTTTGAAGTATTTTAATGGTCAACAAATCACAGTAAATTATCATTTCATACTTAACAAGATAGATTTTAAGTTAGTTCAATAGATTTGAAAGTTTGATGATCATCCCTTATTATTATATCACTAACAAAATGTAAACGTAAATCCTGGTGGAGAATTTCTATATCTGCAATATTACAGTTATGTAAGCCTTTCTGTTTATTTTGATTGAAGAGCATTAAGCTCACGATCCTGTTTTAAACATAAATGTGGCATCTTTTTAGTTCTGTAATCTGTATTTTACAATTAAAGATGAGCCTGATGATTAGCTATTTGCATTTATGTCCTGAGTCAATATTTACCTATAAGAAGAGCAGACGGTGAATTTCCATCTTAGACCCTAGTGTAGAGATCATCATATACCTTCAATGAGGGTTTTTTTGCAATCGTACTCACTGGTACTGAATACCAGCACCTCTTTTGTGACTGTCCCAAGTTCTTAGGGGGGAATTAGTAGAAATTGACACAGCCCTATATATGAGTACTGACATCTTTTTTAAAAATTAAAAAAAACACTGATTGCAAGGTGTACAAGTGAGGTCTGCTTAACAGATGTACCAAGAAGTTGGAGTTTCATGATTGGCGGAAGGCTCCTTTTGACAGACCTTCATGGTGTGGGAACTGCTCTACCATGGTTCCTCCTTCTATCGCAAGGGTAATGTCAGACGGCCCCAGAGTAGTGGTTCCCAAGCTTTTTTGGATGGTGACCCACATGTCCAAATTTACTTTGTATGGTGACCCATCCAGGTCTGGCCCAAGGTTTTTTGTGCTCTAGGAAAACTATAACCTTTGCATCCATCTATTCCAGCTTTCCATTTTCTACTCTTCCTAATCATGTTTCTGAGAAACCAACAAACACCACACAAAGGGTGCAACTGCCTCACTATAAACCCAACATATTTTCCTCTGCCAGCTGTACTAGAGCTGAAGTTTGATGAGGCACACTCAGTGGGGCCCTGAGTTGAGGAGCTGTCATTTGGTGGCAAGTAGCCTGGTGCAGTACATCTTCCACTGCAGGTAGAGGGCAGTGAAGCAGTGCAGGGGGCTGGGCAAGAGGTTGGGCTATTGAAGGAGCAGTACCAAGACAAAGCCCATGCATGCACATGCCTCTTTCTAGCCTCCTCTGATTTTTTCATGGCATGCCGAACAGCTCCCACCTACTCTCCAGCCACCCCTCCTTCTTTCAGCTACTTCAGTTACGTTATTAGATGCCTAATGGCTTTTTTCTCCCCATTATTGTCACAAAGAAGGAGGGGGAGATGAGAATGTGGAAAGCTGGTGAAGAGGAAAGGAAGGGAAAGATGGAATGGGCAGAAGCCACCATTAGGGAGGGCTAGCTTGCAACCTACTTTCAGAAACTTCATGGCCCAATTCTGGGTCCTGACCTGCAGGCTGAGAAACACTGCTCAAGGTCATGTGGGGTGAGTCCATAATATGTTTCCTTCCTGCCCCAGTTTCCAGAATCAGTGATATATGGGAAGGAACCACACTGGACTTATCTCATTCTGACCCAGAACTTCTAACATTGCTGTTGAGGTGGAAAAAGAGTTCTGTTGCAATGGCTCATATGTTGTGAAGGCACCATCAGGTTACTGAAAGGCCTTTCATCATCATGTCTGTTAGCACCTAAGTGCTGTTTAAAACTAAAGCTAAAACTAAAAGTAGAAACTTTTGACTATAGATCACTTTCCTGTACATCCCAGAAATCCTTGCAATTGACTTTTCAGATTGTGTGTGAGGTGCAACACAATCAAAAATGGCATTCTTATATCTTTTACAACATGTCAAGAGATTCCGAAATACCATTCAAAAAGCACAGAGGTCAGGCCTAATATAGCTTTGCCGCATTCCCCTTCCCATTGCTTCTGTGTCGCTTGAAAAAACATTCCTAAAGACCTGGAGACCTTTGGGAATGCCATGGCATATGATACTAGAAATGGGAATTTGCAGAAATCTCCCTTCTCTATATCTTGTATGAGCTGTACTTCAACTTGCATGAGATATGGAGAGTGACTTTTGAAACAATATATTGACAACTCAATTTTCTGCACCTGGGTAGCAAATCATGTATTTATTCCCATTGTATTCCATGATCAGGTTTCAGTGTTATCAAAACTAAGAACAATGAGCAATTTAGCAAGGGGTACTTTACATGTCCTCTCAGTTACAAAAGGATTTTTATATGGGACATCTGACACTGTAGCAGCATGAAAGCTAGAAAGGTCCTAATGCGAGACCCCTGGGAAGCCCATGAAGCAAACTCAAGTAAGTTACTTGGAGCTTTTCAAATTACAAGCATAATAAATATATAAACAATGGTAACTAAAATCTCAAAAGCATATTTCTGAGGCATATAAAATAGTTTACTTCCATTAGAAAATAATAATTAAAATAATCTGATAGCAATGTTAATGCTTTTAAAGAAGTCTATACTTTAGAGTTATTATGAAAGCTCAAGTTATTCAGATTATCATTCATATGACCTTTGAAGCTAACATGCAGAGAACGTACTGGCATAGGGAGAATTTGCAGCTGATCCATTCAAGAATGTTGGAGATCCACCTAAATTAGACATTCCAGCATTTCCATAGCCGTTCATGCTTGTCGTGACAGAATTGTAGTTCGTCTGCTGTGGGGTAGTGCTTGGCACATAACCATGAGGCGACACACTGCTTGAGTTGCGAGTAAAACCTTTTGTAGAAAGTGAAACAGGAAGAACAGGTTTCATGAGAGAGCTCCACCCAATTTCAAAACATCCCAAACCTGCTATACTAAAACTGAGAGAGGATTCAGTAAATATGTGCATCTGGGGAAGAGTAAGGGAGGCGGGGTCACTCATTCTATAAAATGGAGAGATTCAATTAGAGTAACTTCACTTTTGCATTCACTCATCTGAACTCAGTGACAGGTAGTTTTCCAAGTAAATTGCTATGTACTTCCTGAGAAAGTATCCCCCTCCCAAACAGAAACATATTACCTCCCCACCCTGCCTGAAATATCTGATAATGTAAATGGTCCATACTTAAGACAAATGAGACTGTACTGCATATTACTCTAATGAAAATAAACATTCAAGAAATATGTGTAGTCTATTCAATACTGAATTCTTCACTTATACTATGACTAAAAAACAAACAACCCCCTCTTTAAATATTCCTTGACTTTTGCCTGAAAAATATTTCTTCTTCTTACCCTGATTGGTGGCTTGTGAGGCTTCTGAAACGTTGACTGCTAGCTGACCACTAAAGGAATTCACACCCATCATTCCTGCATGGACTGATGTGTTGGCGAGTGCTGGGAGCTGGTTATGATTGCGAGGGACGCTGTAGAGTGCTTCTGCTATATCGGCTGCTCTTTTCAGGATTATTTCCTGGGGGAAAGTGTAAGGAGATCAGGGTAATTAAGGAAATGATAAAAAATTCAGTGGCCACTTAATTAGACCGCACCCACGTTAGGTGGCCATTCAATGTATTCCCTCATAACAATGGAACAAGACTAGATAGATTTGAGTTCTGAATAAGTTAAAGACCAAGTACTGATGCACAGAGAAGATTCTGTATACTGAAGATGTACATTGTAATGTGTGTGGTACATAAATGTTTATTAACTATTATGAACTGTTATAGCAACCACCAAACAACATGATTACTAATAATGACACATGTGGGGAAAGAGAACGCTTTTCACTTGTAATCACAATTTTTGAAGGATGCATAGAAAGAAAAATATATGAATAAGTAGAATTTTCTTGGAAGGAAGGAAGGAAGGAAGGAAGGAAGGAAGGAAGGAAGGAAGGAAGGAAGGAAGGAAGGAAGGAAGGAAGGAAGGAAATGACATCAGAGAATAGCTAAGACTTAGAGGAATAATATTTGCTTTGAATGTCCCAGGTTCAATCCCTGGCTGCTCCAGTTAATTTCAGGTAGGAGGTATTGGGAAAGATGGCCTGTGACTTTGAAGAGCCACTGACAATAAGAGTTCACAATAATGAGCAAAGTGGACCAATGGCATAAACCAGGTTTAGGTACTGTATAGGGCTGCCACCCTCCAGGTGGAGCCTGGAGATCCCCTGGTATTACAATTGATCTCCAGGTGATAGAGATCAGTTTCCTTGGAGAGAATGGCTCCTTTGGAGGTTGGAATCTATGGCATTGTATCCTAATGAGGTCTTACCACCTTCCCCAGGCTCAGCCACCAAATCTCCAGGTATTTCCCAACCCTTTCATTTCGTTAGTTCTAAATATGAATAACATTTCAGAAGAGTGCTCAAGTATTTTACATCTTGGTTAATTTTAAATGTTTTGCAGGAGCAAGCACTACTTTAAAACCAAAAACAAAATGTTTCTAACATTTGTGAAGGAAAAATATTTAAATCATATTGAAAGAATGTAAATGTATGTACAAAGTAGATATGACTAAAGCATACACTTCTGTTCCCAGTTTCAATCTCCTTTTTAACATATATGTTTTAAAACATAGTACCATGGCCTCTTCAGTGGGTGTTTATATACATCTATCTGTATCTATAACAGTCTACACACACTGTGGCACTCTCATTTATTGCCCTTCCCAAATTTTAGACTTTATCGGTTTTGCTATAGGCTTTCCCTGCAACTCAGATGTTACCATACTCAATCCTGAGAATTGTGTTAATAAAGAAGGAACTTACCTGGTTGTTATGTGGCATTCCATAGAGTGCTTCCACCAGGTCAGCTGCCCTCTTGAGTATTACTTCCTGTCAGAGAGGAGAAAAAAAGAGATGTTCCTAATGAGTTCAATAAACTGTATGTTGAAAAAACGTTTTGCTGCATTCTCTTACACTGTGCTCTCAAATTTATTTCCTGTACACAATACAGTCTTAAAAAGCAAGAGTACTTAGTGAACTCAGAATAGTGTTAAATGAGTTCACACACAAGCTTAATAAAGTCAAAATGTGAGACTTATTTGTGCTGCAAAATAAAATCTGTCACTCAGTTGTCTACTATAAACCACTCATGGGTTTGTTGCAAAATAAGACTGGTGGTCATTTACTGGATTACTACAATCAGTGTCATTCAGAACATGTTATGAATCTCTCCAATGTGTTTATTTGGTTCTTAATTTACGTTATAGAACAGTGACCTTATCAGATCAACTACACTGTTAGGTTATCTCTTCAATGAAGTGATCTGATACCAATGTAATATCCCACATCTTTGGCTCATCTTTTTTTGTTACAAGTAGGTGACACAACCTGGTGCACATAGGGCATGCAGCATAGTAGAACAGGGGAAATAGGTTTTGAAGACTAACACAAAAGGATGTGTGTGAGAATTCCTTTCAAAAGAAGTTCCCTTTGGAACAAATAGAAAACTGTGCCTGAATTTTGGGTGTAATTCTGCCTTTAATTTCTTTGCTTGCTTATTTCTCCATCTGCTCATTTGTTTATCTCTTATGTGGTCCTCAATTCATTTGTATGAGGAACCCCTCACTTTCCCTGTTCCCCTATGCTATACCCCAATGCATTTTAAACTGACCTGTAAAAACCTGGAGGAAAAGCTAGAATGGACATTGTAACATGTATTTATAAATTACAGACCATAAGACAAATTCTTCCATTTGCATACAGCTAATTTCTATTGGCTCAATAATAATTTCCTCAAGCAATTTTATTTTGAAAGTCTTTTATTTGCTTGGTAGTCTGCAGCAGAAAAGAATAACAAAGTTGAATCCAAATGTATTTCTGCAGCTGCCTTATAGGATTATATATAACATTTTCCTACTGACTTCTGAATGAAGTTGAAAAGTTTAACTAGAAATGTTTCTTACACTAGCTAGATTTTCTAACCAAAAGAAGCAGTAATACTCCATTTTCATATACTATAGTCCCTGATCAGAAAATAGAGATATAATTGCATTCATTTTGCTGTCACCATAACCTCTTCAAAATCCTCGAACAACTCTTTAGATGACAAGCTTTTAGATGTATATTAGCATTTTTTTCAATTTAAAATTCACTACAATATATGGTAAAATAGTTGTCATACCATAGTAGCTACTTATGACATACCTGATGTCCTAAATTTAAAAATGTGATGTTAACTACCTCCCCACACACTTTGGTCTCCCAGTAAACATTTATCCTTTCTTAAAATTGCCACATAGTCTTCCCTTCAGAATGCACAATTCAATTATTTTTCACACATGTAGCCAGGTGCCTTATATAATTGATGGATTCTGAATCAATACATTTGAAACTATTTCTGAAGAGATCACTAGCTACAGCCTTTGTCCTTTCAGTGTGGCTTGACCAAAGCATTAAATAATTTAAAAGGGTATGGACTGAATGCGCATGATACCCCTATGGAATCAGGCCATGCTGTTTTAGCCAGGCTGCTTAGAATTTCAGTGGCCTTATCTGCCTTGTAAAAGATTAAAATTTTAGAGTAGGAGAGAAGAGCTGCTTGTCAGAGTTGACTTTTCCAGTTTACAGTAAACTAAAACACCTTGTCCAGATAATAGGAATTGAAAATGTATAAAATTCACTGATGCAATCAATGTCAGGAATATTAGGACTGAAATAATTTCTGTAATGTCATAAAATGTACTCATACCAAATAATAATTACTTATTTTAAAAAGAAAACCAAGCCTTTTCCATTAACATCAGATCTGAGCTAACAAAATCATTTTCTTTTCCCCAAGACTGAAGGCTGTGATTCACAGGCTGCAATTCACAACCCAAAGATTCTAGAGTAGTTTCATTCACCTGAGTGAACTCCTCAGGAGAAAATGGTTTGCCTTTGTATGATTACACAGAATCTTGTGGTTACCATTTGTAATCAAAAGTCCAATATTAAGAAATAGAGAGCAGCTTAATCAAAAAAACTTTTTTTTTTTACAAAAAAAGAACCTAACTGTTCACAAAATTCATTATTTAAGCACATTAAAAAATTGCAGGTAGACAGTGCTTGGGATTTCTATATAACAGTGCAATGCCTCTACAATGCATGCTTTCATAAATACATCTCCTCAGAATAACAGCTATTTGTTTTGTTTGTGTGACTCTCTAAGGTTAAACAAGTCAGATGTTCTACAAAAATCTCCTTTGTTCAATAATGCTAAGCTTTTACTTTAAAGATTATCATGACATTTATAGTTAGCCTAGTTTTTAACAAAACACAGAATAAAATGCCATTATATATATGTGTGTGTGTGTGTGTGTATACATATTAGTGTACTTTAAAACGTTTTCAGATCCCCATTCAGTTCCCACAGCTAACATTGTCATTACCTCAAATAAAAAACGGCTCCTAAAAGTCTTCTATAAGTTACTGCAATAGACCTTGCAAGGTGCTTGAATTGCAGTGACCAGAAAATTGTTCTCACCTCCATGTCATTACGCTCCCAGTGAACCAGCCCCCGAGCATGTTTGTGTTCGGGATCTAATATATTGCCTTTCAATCAGAGCTGAGAGCCACTGAACACATAGACAGAACATGACGAGCAGGTCAGGAAAGCAATAAAGATTTTACAGAGCTGTCCAAGGTGCTAAATTTACTCAATAATGGGTTTGGCACCATAGTGTTAACCTCTCATTTACTACCAGTTTGAGGGACTAAATTGAAGTAGCTGACTTCATTTACCTTGAAATGTATATTTTATGACATTATGTAAGTAGATTGAAAGGGCACTGCAGCTTTAACAATTTAAAGCTAAAGCATGTTTAAGATGAAGCCTGGCTATTTATTGTATATTGCACTTAAAGTATATGGAATATTAAAATGCACTGATTAAATTTGTAAATAGTATTATAAGAAGGACAGCTAATATAAAAAGATCTATGTCTTTGAAAATTAAAGTAATAGCATCTACAGCAACAGAAAGGACCATAGAAAAGGGCACAGATACACAGGAAAAAACTTTCTGTGACACAGAAAGCATGTCTTTAAGCAAATTCTGTTGCAGGCTAACCAATATGTTACTGTTTAATATTGCTTTCATGGTCAAAAAAGTTAACACACTCTCAAGTGTGTTAAGGGGACAAGGAATCTCTCCCATTTTGCAAAGGCATTCAAGAATTTTCATCAAAACTGCTTGGAACACAGGATGGTCTTCATGAGACTCATGAAACACTTGCACATCATTTACTTTTCTCTCAATCCATGGGACTAACATCCCAATCCAACACAGGTTTAAGTAAATCCCATGTGCATCCAATGAAACTTAGTAGGTGTACATAGGAAGAAGGCAGCCAAAGAATCCTGTATACATCTCTTTTCATCCAGGACATTTGGATTAAGGGGGTTTAGGAACTAACAAGATGGTACTCATGAGCATCCCTTGAAAATTTCCGAGGCCAATAACTCTCTGCATGTACATGTGGAAGAAGGGCTTTCAGTTTTAATTATCCAAATTGTACAAAGTTGGAAGAGTTAAATTTCCTCTCCCTCCTGGATGATTCCCATTCAGATGGTATCCACATGTGGTGCCCTTTCTATTTAAAAAATGCTGAAAATCTGAGCAGAAATCTCTCAGCATCTCATCAAGTTAGGCCTTTAGGTTTCCATGACAGAGGCTGGCAATAGTTCTTAAGATAGCTAGAATGTAGTGGAATAGAAGCAGCAACAGCAGCAGTATGCCAAGGTGGACACATTCACTTCTTTATCCCATTTTTGTCTGGCCATACCCTCATCACTTTTTTAAAAGGACTAAAGTCTGTCTCAAATGGCAGCTTCTTGAAGAAGTATAGGTGTCAGAAAATAGGCATTTGATGTTTCTCACTGAATCCATTGTTGTATGTTCCCTACCCCGCTATGCGCTTGCGTAGGTATGCAGGCAGAAACGTGGGAGCTTCTTCCCTGCCGCTTTTCCTTATCACAGTGGCCTTGAATGTAGGCTTTGGACTATTCTTGTTTCGCTGAGAATTTTCCAGTCCTGGGAAGGCAAGGGGAGGGGGGAGTAGTCTCCCGCTCATCAAGTATTTCTCCCGCCGGGAGTTCCCGCGCGAGTGCTCAAGTTTTATTTGCTAGGCGCTTCATTGCATCACACTATAAGTCAGCTTGCTTTGCTTTGTTCCCCATTCCTGACAATGACCTCCTACTGTGGGTTTATAGCAAGATAATCCAATAAACCTTTCTTTGTGCAAGAATGACTGGATCTACTTGATTTTAACCTGACAGAAATTGTCAGGAATCTCATCATTCCCACTACCGTCAGTTTCCGCCGTCTACCACGATGAGCGGAGCGGGTACGGGAGCTATGGGCGCAGCCCCAGCGACTACTCCTTCGGGCGCAGCTGCGGCGGCTACCACTCCAGGAGCCACGGGCGCAGCAGCAGCGGCGACTGCTCAAGGGGCCACGGGTGCAGCCGCGGCGACGTCCACTCCAGGGGCCACAGGTGCAGCGGCGGCGGCCGCTACGTCAGGAGCCACGGTTCCTGTTACCACTGTGGCAGCTGCTGTAGTCACCCTCCCGACCACCACTGTTGTTCCAGTGACTACTACTACGGTTTTGGTCGCACCAACATCACAATCGGGAGCCGGATTAGTGACCCCACCATTAATCAGCACATTGGGGGTTCAGTACACTCTCCCTGTCTACAGTCCGGCTGGGCAACTACCGAGTCAGGGAGGAGCGATTCCCCGAACCTATGTGCCAGGAGTCCCAACACCATGGGATAAAGGGGTGACCTATCGTAGGTCACGCGATTTGACTAAGAACCTGTTGGATACGACTCAGTCGACCTGGACCATGCCGGGAAGCCAAAGCCGCGACAGTTTGTTGGATCCCCAAGGCAGTTTTGGACTTCCCCAAGGGAGGATACCTCGAGGCTCTCCTAGAACTGGGTCTGGGCCAGACACCGACGCTCGCGTGGACTCTATCCAAGAGGATACCCGACGGCTGGTAAGGGACATGAGCAAGTTAATGCAATCCCTACCCCAGATGATGGACCAAGCCATTCGGGCTCATCCGCTGACACAGCCTAGACCGGCACCAGCCCCGGCACCACCGCTGCTACCGGGTCGTCCACCTCCTGCTCCTCCGGGCCCGAGACCGGGCCAACCAGCACCTCCGGGTCCAGGGCCGGGCCAGCCAGCACCAGCACCTCCTCCACCGGTCGTTCCAGCACCAGGACCAGGGCCAGGCCAACCAGGGCCGCTCCAGCCGCCAGCTGTGCCTCCGCCTCAACTCCCTGCCCCAGCACCTCTCATGCAGCCGATCCCGGTTATGGCGCCGGCCCCCCAGTGATCCGTCCTAAGGACATGCTTGAAATCACATTTGATGGAGATCCAGAGACTGTGTCCTTTTTCATATTGCAAGTCGGAAAATTTGTGCAAAGATGGGGCTATGTTTTTCCAGATGAAGAACAACAGGTGGAGTTTATCGCATCCAGATTCCGAGGGAGCGCTACCAGCTGGTATGTAGCGCTTCATGATCTGGAGGCTGCGGAGTTGGGGAATGTAGATGACTTCATGTGGGCTCTGAGAAACCGTTTCGAGGACCCGGGGGCGGCCGAAAAAGCTGAAGCCTTCCTTCGTACCTTCAGACAAGGCAAACTCTCAGTGCGAGAGTACTCAAGGGAGTTTCAAAGGCATGCTGTGAAAATTCGGGACTGGACGGATGCGGTCTTGGCCCAACAATATCGAATGGGTCTAGCTGTGGATATCCGCAATAACATCCTCAGCTCTCAGCAACCCCGCACCCTCCAAGGTTGGATGGAGGAAGCCGAGAAGGCCGAGAGCCGCCTACGCATGATGAAACTGGATTTATCGTTCGGTAACAACCGCCCGAGTTCGGCGGCGGGCCAAGCCAGACCTAAACCGGTATCCACCCCAAGTGGAATGAGAGATCAACGTATGCGGCAGGGGCTCTGCCTGCGGTGTGGGGAGAAAGGGCACTTTGCCGCAGCCTGCCCGAAAGGAGACCCCAACCGGGGTCTACCACAAGACGAGCCCAGAAGGTGGAGTCCCAACCCAAAGAAAGGCACCGCAAAACCACGCAATACACGGGCTCTTTTCGCGGGTCCTGACCAAGTGGATACCTTGTTGCTGGAGGAAGAGAATGAAATGCAGGGAAATGAAATGGTCCTGTTTGTGAATGGCGCTACACAACAGGACCCAACACCTGAGGCGCCTAAACTGGTGAGCAATTACCCCTCTCTCTTCTTTGTGACTGTCCTAGTAATGAACCCAGCAATGATGACCCACATTCGGGTTCGAGCCCTCATTGACTCTGGGTGTGGGAGGGACCTTATAAACCCGTCTATTGTTGTAGGGCTGGAGGCAGCCGTGGTCCAGTTGAAAGACCCAATAACTTTCACACAAATGGATGGGTCTCCAATGAAAGAACCATGCCGATTTGAGACTGTTCCTTTAAGAATAGGCATTGGTGACCACTGGGAGCTACGTTCGTTCGTGATAGCTCCTCAAGCCCAATTTCCCTTAGTGTTGGGTAGCCCTTGGTTACATGGACATAACCCTTACATTCTATGGGAGGAAGGGAATGTTCAATTTATCTCACCGAAATGTAATGAACACAAATGGGACCCAGGGTGGGGAAACCCTCCCTGCAATGAACCTCCACGTGCTTGTTTGGCAATGGAGGACCTTAACCGCATCCCTGAGGATTACCACTATTTGACTAGGGTTTTTGAGGAGGAGGAGGCTGATGAACTACCCCCCACCGTAACTCTGACTGCGCTATTGAAATTCTTCCGGGACAGAAATTGCCAAAAGGGAAAATTTATGCCATGAGTCCCAGTGAGAAGGAAGAACTGCGCCGCTTTATTGATAAAAACCTGGCTCGTGGATTTATTAGGCCAGCTTCATCCCCTTTCGCAGCACCCGTGTTGTTTTGTAAAAAAAAAAGATGGGGGGCTCAGACTATGCACGGATTACCGGGGACTTAACGCAGTGTCTGCAACCAATGCCTACCCGATGCCTCTTATCAAAGACTTATTGGCAGAGGTGGCAAAAGGGAAAGTGTTTTCTAAACTGGATTTGAGAGATGCCTATTTTCGAGTTCGCATCAGAGAGGGGGATGAATACAAGACCGCATTTAACACACCGCTGGGGCAATTTGAATATCGGGTTATGCCGTTCGGTTTGCAGGGGGCACCCGGGGTCTTCATGAACTTAATCAATGAGGTCCTACACCCCTACTTGTTCAAGGGGGTGGTCGTTTACTTGGATGATATCTTGGTCTATACCCCAGACCTACAATCTCACACCATTCTCATGCGAAAAGTGTTGGAAAGGCTATTGGATCACAAACTGTTTGTTAAACTTTCGAAATGTGAATTTCACCGGGAGTGTATTGATTTTCTGGGGTACCGCATATCCTCTGAGGGGTTGGAAATGGACCCAAAGAAGGTCCAGGATGTGGTAATGTGGGAGCCCCCAAAACCAGACGACAGCTTCAGAGTTTTCTCGGTTTCGCCAACTTTTACCGGCAATTCCTGCCCCACTTTGCCCAAGTTGCCCTTCCCCTCACTGAACTTCTAAAGACTAAGGGGAAGGGATCCAAGGCTTCAGTGCCAGGGGCCCCTTTGAACTGGACCCCGCAGTGTCAGGACGCGTTTGAACAATTAAAACGTCTGTTCACGTCTGAGCCGATTTTAGCACACCCCGATGAGACAAAAAAATTTGTGGTCCAAGTAGACGCATCGGATACTGCTATGGGTGGGGTGATTTTGCAAGAGAACGCTCAGGGACAACTACAACCTCTAGCTTATGTATCAAGAAAATTCAATGATACCGAAAGATTCTGGCCCATTTGGGACAAGGAAGCTGCGTCTATACGTTTAGCATTGATCACTTGGAGACACTGGTTAGAGGGGTCCCAAGTACCTTTTGAGATATGGACTGATCACAAAAACCTTGAGGTACTGCGAAAACCCCGTAATCTAAATGCTAAACAATTCAGGTGGGCTGAGTTTTTCTCCAAATTCCAATTCACTCTCCACCATTTCCCAGGGAAGGCTAATCATTTGGCGGATGCTCTTTCCCGTCTTCCCCAACATTTCTGTAAGAGGGTGGAAGTACAAGAGTCTATGTTCACCCCAGAACAACTGGTTGGTGCGGTTGTCACCCGTAAAGCCAAACTAACATCTAAGAACCCCATCCAGACATTCCCCTGGGAAAAACAATTTCTCACCGACATCACCCCACAAGAAATAAGTGAATTACAAGTCAGGGATGATGTGAGATGTGATCCAAATGGTTGCTGGTTTAAGGGAAATAAAATATTTGTTCCAGAAGCTACTCGATCCCAAATGTTGCAAACAGTTCATGACTCAAAGTCTGCGGGGCATTTTGGATATGTGAAATCATTGAGACTTCTGCAACGTGGGTTTTGGTGGCCCCGAATGAAACAGGATTTATCGCTCTACATACAATCATGCACAACGTGCAACCGTTGTAAAGCCAGGCCGGGGAAACCACCAGGTCTCTTACAGCCTCTACCCACTCCAAGCCGACCCTGGGAAGTAATTTCGATGGACTTTATTACTGATCTTCCCCCTCTAGACATATGACGGTCATTTGGGTGGTAGTGGACTTGTTCTCAAAACAAGCTCACTTTATACCGTTCCCAGGTTTGCCAACCGCCAAGGCTTTGGCCAAAGCATTTCTTCAACACATTGCCAGGCTACATACATTGCCACTCAAAATAATATCCGATAGGGGAAGTCAGTTTGTTTCTAAGTTGTGGTCAGAGCTAATGACCCTAATGGGTATTGAACGGGCTCTTAGTACTGCCTATCACCCCGAAACCGATGGGCAAACGGAGAGAGTAAACCAGACATTAGAACAATATCTGAGATGTTTTTCTAATTATCAACAAGACAATTGGGTTGATTTACTGCCATTAGCGGAGTTTGCATACAACAATTCATGGCACGCTTCAACAAAGATGTCTCCATTCAAAGCTGCCATGGGTTATGACAGCCCCCTCTCCCTTTCTTGAAACCTGGTGAAAACCTGGGGAAAGCTTCAGCATGGTGTAAAACTTTCCGCGATTCTTGGCCCCTAATTGTTGAGACTTTGAATGAAGCCAAGTCACAGTATAAAAAACAAGCAGATAAAAAAAGGGCCGGGGGATGGAATCTGAAACCAGGGGACTCTGTCTATCTGTCAACAAAGAATCTAAAGCTGGCGCAGCAGTCCAAAAACTGGCTTGGAAATATATTGGTCCTTTCAAGGTGCTAAGATGTATAAATCCAGTGACTGTACAGCTAGATCTGCCAAAATCTCTTAAAGCAATACATCCAATTTTCCATTACAGCCTCCTCAAACCGGCGTTACCCCCGACTAAATGGCAACCTGCGATGTCGGAGCCTCCCCCGCCTCTGATGGTTGACGATGAGGAACACTATGAAATTGCGGAAATTCTAGACTCTAAGATTTCACGTGGACAACTCCTGTACCTGGTCCAATGGGTACACTTTGGGCCCCATCATAGGGAATGGGTGAAAGTTTCAGATATCAAAGCACCTGACCATTTGAGACGCTTTCACATGCGATACCCTAACAAACCTGGGGGGCTGCGTTCTCTCCTTCCTGAGTGGTGGGTGGGTGGTATTTTGGGAAGGGCAGAATGTCAGAAAATAGGCATTTGATGTTTCTCACTGAATCCATTGTTGTATGTTCCCTACCCCGCTATGCGCTTGCGTAGGTATGCAGGCAGAAACGTGGGAGCTTCTTCCCTGCCGCTTTTCCTTATCACAGTGGCCTTGAATGTAGGCTTTGGACTATTCTTGTTTCGCTGAGAATTTTCCAGTCCTGGGAAGGCAAGGGGAGGGGGGAGTAGTCTCCCGCTCATCAAGTATTTCTCCCGCCGGGAGTTCCCGCGCGAGTGCTCAAGTTTTATTTGCTAGGCGCTTCATTGCATCACACTATAAGTCAGCTTGCTTTGCTTTGTTCCCCATTCCTGACAATGACCTCCTACTGTGGGTTTATAGCAAGATAATCCAATAAACCTTTCTTTGTGCAAGAATGACTGGATCTACTTGATTTTAAGCAGGTGAAACAGGTACCTGTAAATTGCACATTTTTTTTGTCCCTATTATAAAGATACCAAGGTCATGAAATCTATCTGGCTTACTCTTCCTCCTTAATCACAACAATGTTCTTCTTGTGGGTAAAGGAAAGGTGGGGTGAAAGTGATAAGGAGGCACAGGATATGTATATAGATCACCCCCTTTCAAACTGCCATCTAGCTATGCTATACAAAAGTTTAAATCCAAATACCTCACACAGTCAGAACCAGGACCAATCACTTTAAATGCAAGCATTGGTTTAAATAATTTAGAAATTTACAAAAATGTTTCCCTTTTTGGAATATAGAACTTTTTTGGGATATCTTCAAGAAACATATTTTATAGCAATAAACTGGAAACTTGTAAAAGTACTTCCATCTGAATATGCTAGCTAAGACATTTCTGAAGCAACAGAATTTGACTAAAGCTAATATATAATTTATGGACGCATCTGTACGGAAAGATTTGCTTCTCTACTAGAGCTCTAAAAAATTCTCTCATTACATTACCAAGCCAAGCTAATAAGTGGTGTCTACCCCTATAAGTTCAATTCTTTTTATTATGTGCTTGAATCCTTTTTCCATTTGGATTCTTAACATGTGCACCCAGTAAGTCAATGTATCAACTTCTTCCACTTTATGGATCTTTCCATGAATCAAATGGGGCATAGAAATGAATTCACTTGCCACACTGTATGAAATATGACACTGATATAGACCCAGATGTATTACTGTGACACAAATACTATCAGAGACTCAAGAGTTAAACTCACTGAAACCTTACATCTAGAGCAGCAATCCAACTTGTTTTGTTCAATCTTTGATACCGATGCTACCAATACAGAATCCATCAAAACCATGCAATTTGGTTTAAGATGAATTCGAATGTCCTATATTAATACCCGATTGCATTCTTGGCTGTGCCATTTATCCTCACATTTTTCATATTTGGTTCATTGGGGTAAAATTTCATCAGAACAACTAGGTTTTGTGCCACTTCTTAGTAATATACGTTACAACATTCTTGTTGACCTCTGATTTCATATTACGTAAAAATTGGTAAAAATAACAATGCATGTAGATTTCAAGTTTAATTGATGTCAAGAAACTTCAAGGAATATTTGTTACAAGTCATATGTATTTCTTCTTTTACAAGTAAGCTATGTCCACCAGATCTGAACTGCTTACTGTGTACAATTTATTCCACCGTGTACAGGGAAAAACTATTTTACCAAACTATTATATATTCATTTTATGTGTTGTCTAGATGTCATATCATCATCAATATATTACAAAAACATAAGAAGAACCCAGTTCGATGAGACCAGTGGTCCATCTGGTCCAGCATCCTGTCTCACACAGTGGCCAACCAGTTCCTCTGGAGGGCCAACAACATAGCCAGATCTGTGACAAAAGCCCCAGGGCTGCAAAAAACTCTGAAAGTTGAAAAAAACCCACTGGAGGAGGGGTTAACCACCCACAAATAATAGAGGCAACACCTGTAGCTTTAAGAAAGAAATATTTGCTGTGACCATTGATGCAACTAGCACAGAACTGCCAGTTGAAGCCTTGGTTTTTGTAAGTAAAAGGCAGTGAGAGAGGGCAGGGCCCTTTTGAGGGCTGTTATGACCTTTGAGGGAGGACTCATTGCGGCCAGACCCAGCAGTAGGCACCAGATGACTTGCTACCACCCTACTTGAAGACTTCCCTAGACCCAGATACTTACTACCGTTCAACAGCAGCCACCCCTTGAAAGCCAGTTAGATATTCAAATTAGGATCTCAGAGATCAGATTCAAATCACTGCTCTGCTATGGAAGATCATTGCAAGACCTTGAGCCAGCCGCACTTTCTCTGCCTAGTTTACTTCACGGGGTTGTTGTGAGAATAAAATGGAGGAGAGAAGAATTTTTTAAGTTGCTTTGGGTCCCCATTGTGGAGAAAAGTGTGTGTGTGTGTGTGTGTGTGTGTGTGTGTGTGTGTGAACTAGTGTGGGGAAGGGGTTGTAATATAAAACAAGATGCCCTCCAAAAGTCCATGGGAGTTTCCTACTGCACTATTCGGCTCGGTCCAGTGGCCAGCACTATGCAACTGGACTACAGTTTTCCCAGGCAGATGCTGGTAGGGGGAGGAGGGAAAGGTGAAGTCAGGGGGACAGAAAATAAGTTGCCTCCTTTCATATTCTCTACAGTGCAACTGGGCCTGGCCCAATGGCCAGTACTGGACAACTGGGCCACACATGGTGGCTGGCACACGCAACTTGGCTATCATTATCCTGGGTAGAGGCTTCCAGTGACAGGAATGAAAGGAAGCCTTAAGACAGAGGATGGATAAAGGCAGCTTGGGTGGTGGGTGGGAAGGAGACAAGGAAGCAGGAAAAGGGGAGAGACTATGGGTGCTTTCAGGGAAAGACAGAGGAAATAGTAGGGCAGGAAGAAATCAGATGCTCCCCGCCAGTCTACTGGCAAATTCAGAAATAATTTATCTTCTGCACAAGTACTTAATGAAGATATGATAGCCCCTCACATATGATACATAACACTTTGATCCTTAGTATTTGATTTCATGGGCACTGCACACACATACCCAGTTAAATTATGAATACAAGATTCCATGCAACATCTGATTTTTGTAAAAGAAAGTTGTGAAAGCTTCAGATTAAAACTATAAAAATCCTTAGACTTTAATCCAATTCATATTTATGCAGGAATCAGCCCCAGTCACTGGACTATACTTTGAGGAAAGATGGCTAAGATCAGGTTATAAAGTTTAAGCTAAGCTTTCTCACTAGGTGGAGTTTGCTATATTTTCACTTCAATTAAATGAAAGGAAAACATTTCTACAGCCCATGTAGGTTTCCCAACCTCTTGGACATCTCCTAAAATTACTTCTAATCTCCAGACTACAGGGATCAATTGTCCTAGAGAAAATGGCTGTTTTGGAGGGTGGACTCTATGACATTATACCCTGCTGAGGTCCCTCCCCAATTCCCTCCCTCCTCCAGGCTCCACCTTCAAAAATTTCCAGGAATTTCTCAACCTGGGCTTGGCAACTGTAAACCCAAGTGTCTATGGATTATAAATATACCTCAAATAAGAAGCTAGTTCTAAGTAGGGAACCACAACTATTAAGTCTGTTCAGCAGACAAATCTACCTTGTTTGACACAATGACAATGAGTCTATAAAGGATATGTTTGCATTGCATATAGCAACTCAGACAGCTGTGGACACTAAGTTTGCAACTGTCTGCTGATCAGAATCTGATTCACAGTTGATCGGGGGATCAGCTGAAAGTCAGGTTCTTATCCACACACACTGCATTCTTGTGAGCTGATTCCAACAGTACCCTGAAGAGTGTAACCTGAAGTCAGCCTTACACACAGAGTACACACACCTTAATCCTGCATCCTGGAACACCAGCTGTGTTGTTCCTCTTCCCACCATCTCCCTCTTACTCTTTGCCCATCCTTACTAACCTTCCTCATAACATTCCATTGTAGAATAAGAACACAGAAGAATAAAATTAAGCTACAGACATTATTTTATTCAGCATATTGTTCTGAATCCATATTCTAGCACAAAGGACTCACCCAGCTAAGATGTCTCCAACCTATAATGCTAAAGAGTCTCCATCCAAACTGAAGATCATAGTCTGTGCCTAAGGCAGTAGCAAAAATGTTCATGGATGACCTTGCCACCTGCTCCACATTGAGCTAAGCTAAGCTTATAAATAAAATACGGTAAGCATATATGAGACAGCAAAATCTTTGAACACTGAAGGGTAAATGCGTGCAGGCATCAAGGCATGAATATATTACAAATCAATGAGAAAACAATCTCTTGATCACAAGGGTGATAATTCTGTAGTAGACAGAAGAAACACCCATTCACATAGTTTTATGTTGTAAATACTTAAATAGAAGTCATACAAAGACAGTGAAAAGAATTAAATCTGTATGAACCTCTTTTCCAAAATACTTCCCAAGATGATAGGGTATTGCTTTCCAAATGGGAAATGGGTCAGGATTCTGCTGTTTATATCTCTGCACTATATGAAAGTTCCAAAAAGAAAAGAAAAAAAAGATGCTGGGGCAGTTCCAAAAGCTTGAACATGAAGATTAGATCCCAACTTCACTGACTTTGTGCTGAACAGGAAAACTTTTTTGCATGCAGGAAAATATCATACTTTCTACATCTACTATTTTTCTTACTGTAACCAAAACCCAAGTAGGTAAGTGCAGATTCTTGAATGCTGCAGTGTTGGACTCAATTTTGCTATGTAATACTGTGTATCTGAACATTCTCTGTAAATGAGAGATACCAAACTGGCTGCACACCTGCTGGATCTGGCCCAAGTCATTTTTTTTGTGTGTGGACTACAGTAGCCCTAATCAAATTTTAATTAAAGATTGGTGAAAAATGTTACTCATAGTTTTACTCATTAAGAACAGAATTTTGTTTTCAACAGTTGTTAAATAAGTAGAGATTCCACACTTCAACATAATAGCTCTCTCTTCTTCTATAGGTAACAATTCCTCTGTCGTGTCCAACAAAGTGCATAGTCGCTGCATCTGAGAGGTGATGTGGTTTATCAAGCTAAGAGACTGAATAGCAAATCAGACTGCCCTCAAATTTTACTTCTACCATGAACTCAGTCTCAGCCACCAACCTGCAATTTGGGGAAAGAAATACAGGTTTGACAGAGTTGTTGGAAGGCTTACTATTCAGTAATGCATGTGAAGTCATTTGAACACTCAGAACTGGTGGATAAATGCACAGTATTAACTGTGAAGCACTTACTGCAGGATAGCATCAGGATCCTACACATCTTCTGTGTAGAGGAAGTACATTGTGTCTTAGAAAATACATTTCTGTACCCTGGCCCAGTCTCTGGATAATTAGTGCTTCCCACAGAATGCAGAAATTGACAATTCAATTCATGCCTTTTACTTTCCTGATATTGGAGTATGAGTAATTTGCATTGTGAACAGAGAGGAATCTCCCATGCCCCTCAAGTTGCCTATGAGTACAGTGTACACTGTACACCTGTATACTCAAGCTAGCAAGAAAGATTAATTAGATGCAAGGGATGGACTAAGGAATCTAGCTGATAGGGGTTGGGTGGGTATTCTCACTGGCTTTTACCTCTTGTTCTAAATTTTCTTCCTATCTCTTTTGGCATTACTGAGGACAGACTGCAGTTTTCTTAGCTACAAAGGGCCAGCACCTTGTCAGAGGTGCCAGTCTCTTGGTGTGAGCTGAAGGGCAAAAGTACAAGGGCTCTGACCTGTGGCTCTTTGGCTGGGGCACACAGCCAGGGCTCAGATATTACAAGCAATGTGTGAAAAAGGTCACCTGCTATTGGAGAGGGAGAGATACATCAGTTATGTACCTGGAAAACAGGAGCAGTACTGACACAGAACAACACCTGTTGAACAACACTAACATTAACACATCATGACTGTAGTCCTGGATGGCTATATAGCTTTTCTGCCCTGTGCTACTGTGTGGCTTCTCTGTGGACATTAGTATGTTGAATGTGGGGTGCTCATGGTTCTGGGGGCAACCTTTACCTGGAGCAGAATGTTCAAGGAATGTACTATTTCAGTGCGCATGGGAGCTGGTAGATATGGGGGTTGGATTTCTCAAAAACGGCCAGTATCTGGCAAGGATGTTTGTTGCCTATCTAATCTCCATAGCATCCTGAGAGTTGACAATCCAAGAGCCCCTATTTCTCCCACTTGTTTTCTAATACTGTCCAGTATCAGATCACTAAGGCACAAAACTGCACACCTTGCTGGGATGTTACTGAAAGAGGAAATTAACTTGGTTTGCATAACTGAGGTGTGGCTGGAAAAAAAATGATGTGGTCTGTCTGTCCCAACTAAATGCATCTGGTTATGTGGTCCTTCACCAACCGCACACAGGTCACCAGGGAGAAGGGTTTATTATTATCCTCTGTGAGTCCTTCTACTTCCACCAAAACTGACATTGAATATATGCTCTCCATGCTGGGGACTAAAGATTGATGAGGCATTCTGTTTGTTTACTAGCCACCTAGTTCCCCAGTGGGCACCCTCCCTGAGTTGGCAGAAGTGCTCTTAGATCTGGTGCTAGAGACATCTAGACTGATTGTTCTGGGGGACTTCAGCAAGCAGAATGCTCCTGCCAGGATTGACCCAGGTTTTAAAACCTCTTTGGCTGCCCTGGGTCTCTCTCAAATCAAGAAAGGCTGAACACATGCAGAGGCTGCAATTTGGGCGTAATCTTTTGCACTGAGCCTTTCAGGGGAGGGCTTGATTGGGCCTGAACTATGGTCTGATCTACTGAAGGTAAAGGTGAATGCACCACTAATGCCCTGCAAAAAGAGGGCCCCGGTAAAAAAGAGGGCCCCGGTTAAAACCCACAAAAGCTAATGGATCTCCTGACAAAAATATGTAATCTTTCTTTAAAATCTGCCTCCATTCCTGAGGACTGGAAGGTAGCTAATGTCACTCCCATCTTTAAAAAGGGCTCCAGTGGAGATCCAGGAAATTACAGGCCAGTCAGTCTGACATTGATACTGGGTAAGTTGGTGGAAACCGTTATTAAGGAAAGAATTAGTAGGCACATTGATGAACAAAAACTATTGAGGCAGACTCAGCATGGGTTCTATAAGGGAAGATCTTGTCTCACTAACCTGTTAGTGTTTTTTGAGGGAGTGAACAAACATGTGGACAAGGGGGACCCAATAGATATTATTTACCTTGACTTCCAGAAAGCTTTTGATACAGTTCCTCATCAAAGGCTCCTCAGTAAGCTCAATAGTCATGGGATAAAAGGACAAGTCCTCTTGTGGATCAAAAACTGGCTTATAAATAGGAAACAGAGAGTGAGTATAAATGGGAAACTTTCTCAGTGGAGGGTGGTAAGCAGTGGGGTACCACAGGGATCAGTACTCGGTCCGATGCTTTTTAACTTGTTTATTAACTATTTGGAATTGGGAGTAAGCAGTGAAGTAGCTAAATTTGCAGATGACACGAAGTTGTTCAGGGTGGTGAAAACCAGGGAGGATTGTGAGGCACTCCAAAGGGATCTGTCGAGGTTGGGTGAGTGGGCGTCAACGTGGCAAATGGGGTTCAATGTGGCCAAGTGCAAAGTGATGCACATTGGAGCCAAAAATCCTAAATATAAATACACGTTGATGGGGTCTGAACTGGCAGAGACGGTCCAAGAGAGGGATTTTGGAGTCATAGTGGATAACTCAATGAAAATGTCTAGACAGTGTGTAGCTGCAATAAAGAAGGCTAATGCTATGCTGGAGATTATTAGGAAGGGAATTGAAAACAAATCAGCCAGTATCATCATGCCCCTGTATAAATCATTGGTGCGACCTCATTTGGAATACTGTGTACAGTTCTGGTTGCCACATCTCAAAAAGGATATTATAGCATTGGAAAAAGTGCAGAGAAGGGCAACTAGAATGATAAAAGGGTTGGAACACCTTCTCTATGAAGAAAGGTTAAAATGCTTGGGGCTCTTTAGCTTGGAGAAACGACGGTTGAGGGGTGACATGATTGAGGTTTATAAGATTATGAATGGGATTGAGCAGGTTGAGAAAGAAGTACTTTTCTCCCTTTCTCACAATACAAGAACTCGTGGGCACTCCATGAAATTGCTGAGCAGTCGGGTTAGAACAGATAAAAGGAAATACTTCTTCACCCAAAGAGTGATTAACATATGGAATTCACTGCCACAGGAGGTGGTGGCAGCTACAAGCATGGACAGTTTCAAGAGGGAATTAGATAAACATATGGAATAGAAGTCCATCAGTGGCTATTAGCCACAGGGTATAGATGGGAATTCTCAGTCTGGGGCAGGTGATGCACTCTATTCTTGATCCTGGAGGGGGCAGCAGTGGGAGGGCTTCTGGTGTCCTGGCCCCACTGCTGGACCTCCTGATGGCACGTGGTATATTTTGGGCACTGTGTGACAGAGTGTTGGACTAGATGGGCCATTGGCCTGATTCAACATTGGCTTCTCTTATGTTCTTATGATCCTTATGGGTTCCAAAATTCTCAAGAAGATTTTAGGATTTCAAACACATGCTTTGTTGAGGTTGTGGTGGGAGCCTGGAAAGTGAAACTCCTTGCAGCTATTGACAAGATTGTTCCTTATCAACCTCTCTCACCCTTGGGGTGGTAGCCAGCCCATGGTTTACCAGGGAGCTTGATGATCCCAAGAGGGCAGGAAGATGACTAGAAAAACACTGGTGGAAAACTTGCACCAAACCTGTCAGTTACTACAGAGCCCATTGGAAGACTCATAAAGTAGTGGTGATAGTGGCAAAGAAATATTAATTCTCTGCAACCCTTACATCAATTAGATCACCACCATACCAGTTGTTTAAGGTATTTCAGCATCTCCTGACTCCTAAATCTGAACATTTACTGACTCAGGAACAACAAGTAGTTATGATGCTATGACGGCTCTGTCAGCTTCCTTCTCTCAGAGGCATGATTTTCCCTCAGTTTTTCTTTCCCTTTACTGACTAAGCCACCCTAGAAAAGTGTTTTCTTCTTTGCTGAAGAACTCTGGCTGTCCCACCCTGTCACAATACGATATTTTGGCTACTGGGTCAGCCCAGGAACCTGAGGGAAGACTCAGGAGCTTACTTTAACTTAAACAACTTAAATGACACTCAAGGTGTTTTGAAATTCAAAAATAACAAAATATTTTATTTAACATAGAGAGTAAAAGTCAAGTAAGATTAGGAGCTGAAATTTCTGATGTAAAACCAGTACACGCACAGACTATAGTTCTTATGTTTCAGGATAATGAGAGTTTCCTAAGCTTTTCAAAGTGACAGATCTTTATGTTGAGTGGCTTTTGTTCCAGTGTTTCCCCCCAAACACTTTAGTACACTTTCTTTGAGTATTCTCTAACTCCTTTGGTATATACTACTGTTTCCAGTACCCAAGCACCTTCTCTTGAAACACCAGTTCTCGTCTTGAGTTTTTAACTGACACTTAAGGTTTCTACAGGCAGTTTCTAACCACACTAGACAGGGATCTCTGTACTCTTAAGAGCTAACTCCCTGTTTGATTGGGTAGGGAAGTTATTGTCTCTATCTAAGATCTATCCCCTTTCCTTGACCTGAATAGGAGTCTCTGTCTAACTACCCACTAGTCCTTGCCAACTTTCCCCCACTTCTCCTGCCTGTGCTAAACTGCTCTTAGTTTGTGTTGAATTCCAAATCTGTCAGTACTTGACTCCTCTCAGCTAGGGCTGAAATCAGATCTCTTAGAACAGACTGTTACTCATGGCTTTCTGGCTCTGTAAAGAATTAACCCTTCTCAATCCTTTATCTGTTTACACAGCACTTCTAAGTTTTTAAAAGTATAGTCCGTCACAGATGCCTTAGCAAAAATTTTCCTGATAAAGTAACAAATGCACTTTGATCTGGATGCCAGCTGTTATATAGGCCAGCCAGAAAAAACATTTAATACATCAGCTGGTCTGCTTATTGACCATTTTCGCCCAGTTACCATGATGGATGTTGATAGGATCCTGGGATTTGTGAAGGCTACCACTTGTGCATTGGACCCTTGCCCATCCTGGCTGCTAAAATCATATAAGGACCACAATAACAAGCCTTCTATGAGTATCAAAAGTAAGTTATGAACTCAGGGCATCTTCCCTAGTCTATTTAAAGACGCGAACCATACCTAAACAAAAATGATGTGGCCAATTATCACCCAGTTGATACTCTTTCCTCTCTAGGCAAAGTGATTGAGAAAACAGTAGCAGATCAGCTCCAGGTCTTCTTGGATAACTCATGTGCTTTGGACACTTTTCAATCTCATTTCAGGATGGACTATTGGACAGAGATAGTTCTGGTGGCTATAGCTGAACACCTCAATCTGAATGGAGACCAAGGCCATGCTTCTTTGTTGTTCCTAAAGGATCTATCTGCTGCCTTTGATACAGTACATTATGCCATCCTTATGAGGCATTTGGAGGCAGAAGTAGGTATCAGAGGATGTTCCTTGAATGGCTTTAAATCATTCCTTATGGATTGGACTCAAAGGGTTTCCATTGGAGACCAGCTATCCTTAATGTGGGAAGTGTTTTGTGGGGTTTCACAGGACACAATCTTATCCCCATGTTATTCAATAGCAATGGGCATGAATAGAATAAGAAGGCTGGTTCTTGAAGTGTTAGTTCATATGGGTTCATGACCCCTGCTTTCTCCTCCCCACCATTTCCCACAGGGAGCAGAAAGCAGGGGTTTAAATGGCTCATGGCTGAACCCCCAAAAACCCCTTGAAACAGCAGAGCCCCATGAAGCTCAGCAGTTTGCTCTGCAGGTCAGTTGTTTAATGGGGCTGGTTGCCAAAGAAAGCCCAGTTAAACAGCTGAGCAGCACATAGCAGTTTGCTCAGCACAAAGCAGTTTGCTCCGTGCATTTCAGTAGTTTAAAGGAACATTGATGGACAGTGAGCCCCAAGGGCTGGCTGCCAAAGAAAGCCCCTTTAAACAACTGAGCAGCATGGAGCAGCTTGCTCCACAGGAAGCAGTTTGCCCTGTGCCTCTCAGCTGTTTAAAGAGGTTTTCTTGGGTAGCAAGCCCCAGGGTCTGGTTGCCAAAAAAAGCCCCTTTAAGCAGCTGAGCAGCATGGAACAGTTTTTTCCATGTGAAGAGTTTGTTCTGTGCCACTCAGCTGTTTAAGGGGCTTTCTTGAGTAGCAAACCCCAGGGGCTAGCTACCCAAGAAAGTTCCTTAAAACACCCAAAGAAAGCTCCTTTAAAAAGATGAGCAGCATGGAGCAGTTTAAACTTTAAAGGTACTGCTCAAGAAAGCCCAAAACAGCTGAGTGGTGGGGAGCCCTCCCAGCTGCTCAGCTATTTTTGCAGCTTTTTGCTCAGGCCATGAACTGTTATGAACCCCACGAACTGCTTTAAAAGTTCACAGAACTTCCTGATGGTAGACCCATCATGAACTTTGGTTGGTGAACCACAAACATGGCAAGGTTCGAGGTTTAGTTTGTGCCCATCCCTATTTTTCTATACTGGGTCCTGCAAGACTTTTCCACAATCCTTGTGTTTAACTGAATTAAGCCACAATGTACCAATTGTGCTTGCAGATTTTTGTCTCATTTTTAGGACACAGATTCCTTAACTTCCATTTTAAAATTACAATGAGATTGGAGTGTAGATTAAATAGATTTTTTTTCCTGACCCAACAAGGAAGAGTTTCTGAAATATAATTCTTAGATAAGAGGAGTGTCTCCTTAGAAGCTGCGTAACTGCTGTTATTTAATGAGAGGAATAAAAGTTGAAAAGTAAAAAGCTGTGATTGTCTGACCTATGGTGATATTTTGCTACAGTCTGCCCAGGCTGAATGCATAAAAACGCTGAAACAAAGACTGGAATAATGTTGAGAGGCTTTCATCGCAGAATGCTTTTTTTAAAAAAGAACCAAACCTCTCTGTCATAACCCCTACAAATTGATACATTCACTTACATTTTATCATTGGCATAATTAAAAAAAAGTCTCTAGGAAGGGGCATTCTCATTACAATAAAGGACCACTTCAGACCCAATTGAAATGAAAAAGAAAGAGCACAGCTTACATCTAGATACCAAGTGGTAATTTCTAGGGAAGCATAAAATGCCAAATGTGTAACAATTATGTTTTATAACTCTATGTTCAAAGGACTTAATAGTATTTTATTGCACAGAGAGGCTTCAGCTCAAGCAGACCTATTTTACTGGAGTGCTCCCTGCCTTATGTTGTTAAAAGCACTTCATCAACTTTCTTTCTTATTATCAGTAAGAGAAAGATGAGATTAATTTTTGAACACATCTAAACAGCTTAAAAAAATGACAGTAACTAATTTCACTAAGCATTTGTCTTATGCAGTTACTCAAACTGATAAATTTACAGTGCAGACTCTAAGCAGAGTTATATTCTTCTAAAATCATTGTTTTCAGTGGACTTTGAAGTGCTTACGGATAGTTAGAATTAATTCCAGTAGCACCTTGGAGACCCACAGGAGTTTCAGGGCATAAGCTTTCAAGAATCAAAGCTCCCTTCACAGACTGCTTAGGGATTCCACTGTAAATTATCTCCGACATAGCAGGTATGTAACACAATTCTCCCCCCAGTCGCCTAGCACTGCCATTCACATCACCATATAAACTGTTGCATCTGTTTTTGGTGGTGGCTGATAAAACTACTCTTTGATAAGCCTGTATTAAGAACACTTGGGGACAAGAAGAGGAGAGGGGGGAAATTAAAACAATGTTGTTTACTTGACCAAAACACTGATCAGCTAACAAATCAGAGAAGTGTCAGCAATATTTTCATTGCTTCTTTCCCTTAATTTTAAAATTTTATCTGTAACGGAAACGATTGAAGAATTCTTGACCAGCCATTTTCTGCTAGATCAATTTGTAATAGTTTTTTCAGGATTCCTGTTTAAGCATACAAGGGCATGACAGCTGAAAATAAAATCCAGGACATAGTGAAATGCTTATGTTTATCAAAACCAAACAAACATCCTTTGTATTGCATTTGGTATAGTCACATGTTTTTCTGTTTTGTCATATATATTAATCTACAATCTACAACTGAATCATCTGCAATATCTTACTTTTCAATCACAGAACCATCTTTCAGACATAGTTACAGCAAAGCAGAGTAGATATATCTTTGTTTTAAAGGACAGCACAAGTTTGCTTGCTGTTGTACTTAGAGGATGTTACTGTCTAAAGGAGTTATACCACTGTAAGCAAAATGACTGACGTTTACAACAGAAAGCGAGGAGGAAAAAAAACCCTGTTATTGCCTTAATGAAAAAAAATCAATGGAAGCAAAATGAAGACAAGAGATTTTGTCTGAGTTGCAGTTAATACTAGTGAAGCACTATGGATATTAGAAGGTCAACAAATAAATTAGTCCAAGTGTTATGAAATGAATGATATGGCTTCCAACTGTATTGAGTACAAATTGTTCACTGCCTATTAGAACAGGTAATTTTTATCCACGGTGCCTCAATTACTGTCCCATAAGCAATAATACAGTTGTAAGAGCTGCTAGTTCGATCGAGTGACCTCTGAGAAGGTGGGCTGGGACAGTGGACTTTACAGTGATGAATCACTAAGCCTGGTCTCAAAGTGGTATCCTTCCGTTCCTTCATGGGAGCTCTTAGGAAAGAAACATTACTTCTTGATTCATTTGACAAAAATGGTCCTGTTTTCAAGTGTCATCCATTAAGAACAGATTGTGAAGCTCTGTGTTTCTTAGGAAAGAATTATGACAATGGTTTTGCATTGTGCTCTGCACACTCTACTAAATGATATCATGATGACAGGAATAAAACTCTCTTTATTGTCCAGTTAGTGTGTGCAATGAGATTCGTGCAGTGACCATATTTTACCAAATAAAGCAAATTATGGTGTATGTACTAAGCTATCTTAAAACACTAACATTATATATTAGGAATTCTTAAAACTGAATTTCATCTCATCTGAATCTCATTTTATAAATGACAAGATGGAGCCTGACTATGATAAATGCCCTTGAAATCCCTATAGAATAGATTTAAAATATGGGTATCTCAGGAAATCCCCTTTACATTAGCATCATGTATATCAGTTCACAGTGAAACAATTTTTTAAAATGAATTGAAAGACAACTAATTCATTCCATTCTTTTGGGCAACAAATCCAAAGGAGAATAATGACAAGTGTATTAATGCCATTTGTTCATTTCCTACTATTCTTTCTTCTAAGCCCTCTCTCATTTTCTTCCTCCTTTCCTTCTTCACCCACCCCCAACAACACTTACTATGCTGTGGGGGACAACAGTTTCTGATATGGGATAGTTTCATGTTAGTGCTGGTGGTGACCAGCTTTCAGTGAGTAGAGAGACTTGCTTTCATCCTGTCTTTACCATGGACACAATGCTAGTAGACTTGGCTTGGTGCATCCTGGAAAATTTAGTGCCTGGGGGATGTTTGACATGGTGTCTGATTTACCTTGGGACTACATTTGCCAGGGTGCATGAAAATACTAGATGCAGGCCTGTAGCTACAGTGGGGCATCTCAGGGCTAGGCCTCCTGACTTACTGGCAAGGCCCCACGACTTCCCATCCAGGCCAGGGCCCCTAAGCAGTGGCAGGTACAGGGAAGGAGCCAGGTATTCCTTTAATTTGATTAGCCAGTGCCCCCTGAGAAATTTAAATGCCCCCTGACCTAGGTTCCCTTTAAGCTGCACCAGGTTGCACTGGCGCACTGATTTTCCCTGGCTAGCAGAACAGTTTTTGCCACAGCACAGGGGCGGGAGGTTCCCTTCCCAATGGCCATGCAGCACGGATCCATTTGCTCAGGCAGCACAGAAACACAGCAGTATGCTTTGTGTTTCCTAATCTGGACTAGCCCTGCCTCCCCACAGCTAGGGTTTGCTTGCCCTGTGAAAGTGGGCACTGCTACCCTCCCTGGCAGTCCTCTGCCTCATGCTCCTGGAGATACCCTGGCCTAGGAGGAGGACTGCTCTGTTGTCCAGCTTCTGCCCTTCCTGAGGTGAGTTGCCTGGGTGTTTGTTTTGTCATGGGGTGGGGAACTGGCCTCAGCCACGTGCTAGAGGCGATCTAGTGTGTTCTGGTGCTTTGCAAAATGACTCCATGTGCCCTTAAGCCTGGGAAGTTAGTTGAAGAAGGTGGGGGGGAGCCGACCTCACCAGCGTGCTAGAGGCAATCTAGTGCATTCTGGTGCTTTGCAAAGTGACTCTATGTGCCCTTGAGCCTGGGAGGTTAGTTGAAGAAGGTGTGTGTGTGGGGGGGAGCTGGCCTCAGCAGCATGCTAGAGGCAATCTGGTGTATTCTGGTGCTTTGCATAGTGAGTCTCTGTGCCATTAAGCCTGGGAGGTTAGTTGAAGAAGGTGGGGGTGAAGTCGGCCTCAGCAGCATGCTAGAGGCGATCTGGTGCTTTGCAAAGTGACTCAATGTGCCCTTAAGCCTGGGAGGTTAGTTGAAGAAGGTGGGGTGGAGTTGGCCTCAGCAACGTGCTAGCGGCGATCTAGTGTATTCTGGTGCTTTGCAAAGTGACTCTATGTGCCCTTAAGCCTGGGAGATTAATTGAAGAAGGTGTGGGGGGGAGCTGGCCTCAGCAGCATGCTAGAGGCAGTCTGGTGTATTCTGGTGCTTTGCAAAGTGACTCAATGTGCCCTTAAGCCAGGGAGGTTAGGTAATACAAATATATTCCATATAAATATAAACAAGTTTAATAAAAATATATGGCTTGTAATACAAATGATAATAGTTTATATGTTGTTTGTATGTTTGTACATTTAAATACATTTTTTTAAAAAATGTCGGCCCTCTCACAGTTTTAATGCTCACACCACTTTTGGCTCACAGGGTAAAATTTCTGCTCACGAGACTGCACACCTTAGAGGGAACATTGCCCCTGACTTAAAAAATCCTGGCTATGGGCCTGACTAGATGGGATGGGCAGGGATGAGAGGAGAGAGAGAATGTCTATTTGCCAGATACTTGATGGTTCAGCTGGCTACAAGGCTAGTAAAAACAGGTTGCTTACCTGTAACTGATGATCTTCGAGTGGTCATCTGTGCAGTACCACACAGGGGTTGGGTGCCTGCGCACGACCTCATTCAGAGAAACTTCTAGAGCTTTACCTCAGAAGAGCTTTGGCAGGCTTTCTTCCCGCCCTGGGGAGGAGATATGCACTGCACATACCCATAGTGGGAGAGAGCCGCCTCCTACTCAGTTCCTTCGACCGCCACTGGCAAGGCCAAGCAATCTAAAGAAGGAAATCTGGAGATGCCAGCAGCAGGGAAGGCTGGGTGGGATTGGGGTACTGCACAGATGACCACTCGAAGATTATCAGTTACAGGTAAGCAACCTGTTTATCTTCGTCGTGATCTCTGTGCAGTCCCACACATGGGTGATTACAAGAGCTGAACCAGTTGGAGGAGGGAGCTGGCAACTGAAAATGACACAGACTGGTTAAGGCACAGCATCAGCATCAAACAAGTCACCCATGGTCCTACCTGAAGGTGCAGCAGGATCAAGTGAAAAGAGATTGCAGTACCATCTGACCGAAGGCAGCATCCCATCGGGCTCGAATGTCAAGTGCGTAGTGAGTCACGAAGGTCGATGCCGAGGACCACGTAGCAGCCGCACAGACGTCTTCCAACAGGACACCCGCCAGGAAAGCGGTGGACGTCGATACTGCCCATGTGGAATTGGCAGTGACACAGGTAGGAACAGGCTGACGTGCCAGCTCATAGCAAAGGGCTATAATGGAAGTCTCCCATTTAGAGAGTCGTTGGGAAGAAATCGGCTCCCCCAGGTGCAGAGGGCCATAAGCTAGGAACAGCTGAGGGGATTTACGTATGAGCTGTGTCCTATGCAGGTAGAAAGAGAGCACTCTGTGAACATCGAGACAGTGCAGAGGCATCAGTCGGGTTCGGAAAGAAAGTAGGGAAAACAGACGACTGAGAGAGATGAAAGGCAGAGATTACTTTAGGGAGGAAGGAAGGATCTGTTCTAAGGACAACCTTCTCCCTATGAAAAACAGTAAAGGGGGGATCAGCCCTAAAGATGGCTAGCTCCCCTACTCTACGAGCAGTGGTAATGGCGACAAGAAATGCCGTTTTCCAGGAAACTAATCTGAGGTCGGCGGTAGCCATGGGTTCGAATGGTTTAGACATGAGTTGAGAAAGGACCAGTGACAAGCTCCACGAAGGCACCAACAGTTTCCTAGGAGGGCACATCTGAAGGAGACCCTTGAGGAATGTTTTGGTGAGACGATGGGAGAACACTGAGGATCCTTGTATCAGGGGATGATTGGCAGAGATTGCTGCCAGATGAACCCGCAAGGACAAGTATGCAAGGCCAGTATCCTTTAAGTGTACGATGTAGGAGAAAATCTCACGGAGAGATGATCGAACCGGATCAAAGGAGTGATCAGAAGGAAATGATAGGAATGTCGAGTAGAAGGCTTCCTAGCGTTCAGAAGGATTTCAGAAACTTGAGGCAAGAAGTCTAAGGTTGGATCTTCCAGGCCGTCAATCTGAAAAATCTCGGATTGGGATGGAGGATTCTCCCTCGGACCCGAGAGAGGAGATCTGGGACGACAGGGAGAGGGCAGAAGGAACGACGGGAGAGTTGGAGCAGGTGAGGAAACCAAACCTGGCATGGCCACCACGGAGTGACTAGTATGCAGGAGGTGCCATCTGCGCGGATCTTCTGAATGACCCAGGAAATGAGAGGGAACGGAGGAAAAAAAGTAAAACAGGGTTCCGGTCCACTTGTGAAGAAAGGCACCCATGAGCGACCGAGCAGACGGGGGTCCCCTGCTGAAAAACAGGCGACATTGAGCATTGTCGGCGGTCACAAAGCCGTCAACAGATGGGTGACCGAACTCTAGAAAGAGAGGTCAAAGATACCGGAGAGGAATGGACCATTCGTTGTCCGACGAGGTGGAGCGACTCAACCAATCTGCATCGACATTTTGATCCTCGGGAATGTGTATCGCCGAGAGTGTGATGGAGTGACCGAGGCACCAGGACCAGAGGTCGATCGCCAAGTTGCAGAGACGAACAGAGGCAGTGCCGCCCTGTTTGTTGATGTAATAAACAGCAGTGATCCTGTCAGAAGCCACTTGGACGATACATCCCCGAAGGGTCAGAAGAAATGACCAAAGGGCCAGATAAACCGCTCGCAACTCTAGGTAATTTATATGACAAGTTGCGTCTCAAGCAGACCAAGCCCTTTGAGCAGAAAGCGTTCCGCACTGGGCTCCCCAACCCCAGAGGGAAGCGTCTGTGGTCAACAACAGCTCAGGAGGAGGAGGTCAAAAGGGTCTCCCGGAAAGGAGGTGGAGGGGTTGAGACCACCATTCGAGAGAGTCGAGGACGCTCCGTGGAATCGATAGAATCGTGTGCCAAGGACTCCGTAGAGGATTGAAGGTGCGGAGAAGCCACAGCTGAAGCAGCCACATTCTCAACCGGGCATGGCGGACTACAAACACCGTGGAGGCAAAGTGACCGAGGAGCCTCATCACAGAACGGGCGGATTGTTGAGGGAATGTCTGAAAGGAGGACACCATCGCCAGAATGTCGGAAGCTCTCGATTCCGGGAGGAAAGCCGCTTCGAGGTTGGTGTTGAGATGAGCCCTGAGAAATCGAAGGACTTGGAGGGGATGAAGGGACGACTTGGCGACGTTGACGCAGAGACCGAGAGCACAGAGGAGGGAAAGAGTCTCCTGAGTGTCGTGGAGCAACTGAATTGGTGTCAGAGCTATGAGAAGCCAGTCATCAATGTAAGGATAAAGAGAGATTCCCCGTCGATGAAGCTCGGCCACCACCACAGCCATCAGCTCGGTGAACATCCGTGGGGCGGTAGAAAGACCGAAGGGAAGCACCCTGTACTGGTAGTGTGCATCCCCAATGGCAAACTGAAGGAATCGACGGTGCTGGGGACGGATCGTGACATGGAAGTATGCGTCTTGGAGGTCGACTGACATGAGCCACACCGCCTGTGGTATCAGAGGAAGGATCAACTGCAAAGTGACCATTCGGAATTTTTGATACCGAATGAAACGGTTGAGATCTCAAAGATCCATAATCGGTCGGAAGCCGCCGTCTCTCTTGGGAACCAGGAAATATTTTGAGTAGAAGCCGCGAGTCCATTGCGCCTCTGGGACGACCTCGATGGCTCCTTTGGCAAGGAGGGTGGAAATCTCGAGATTGAGAAGAGGGTCTGGAGTCGTGACAACAAAGTGTGGAAGGACTGGAGGCGAAACGAACTCTATGGCGTACCCGACCCGTAGAATGGTGAGGACCCAGGAGTCGGTGGAAATTTCTTCCCAGGCTGGTAGAAAGGGGAAGAGACGGGTCCGGACAGGAGGAATATATGACGTCAGAGAGGGCAGGCGGTGGAGACAGTCAAACAGACTATTTAGGCTGTGGCGGCTTTTTGGAAGGTTGAGAACGATGCTTGGAGGGAGGACGGGAGTCATAAGGCTTCCTCCTCCATTGGGGATTGGATGCTGGAGACGGATATCGTCTGGAGCCGGGAGGCTTCCAAGGACCGTTCTGAGGTCGGTAAGAAGCGGCGGGGACCCTGAGATTTCAAGCCTGCTTCCGACTGTCATTGACAGCTTTCAAAACCTCATCAGTGGTAGAGTGGAAGAGGCCACCACCATCGAACGGAAGATCCTCTATATGGAACTTAATGTCAGGTTGTAAAGAAGTGCCCCGCAGCCAAGCATGACGCCGGAGAGCAATGGAAGAGACCAGAAGCTTTGAAGAACAGCTAACTGCATGACGAACTGAATTGATCTGCTGCTTCGATATGGCACAAACCTCAGACAAGGCACCTGACAGAGTGGCACGATGTTCCTCTGGGACAAAATCCAAGATAGGACGAACAGCATTTGCGACGTTGAAGGCATACGCTGACAGGTAGGAGAGGTAGGTATCGATGCGGAGATTCATAGAGGCCAGAGAATACATCTTTTTGGCCAGAAGGTCAAGCTTGCCAGAAGGGAGGCACAGACTGGTGTATGGGTTGCTTTGATCTTGACGATGAATGTACGACCATCGAATTCAGCAGCGGTTGACAGAGGTGGAACTTGCCGGGATTTTGTTGAATCTTGTACAGACCATCATAGTGCCTCGAGACCAGGGGGATCGATGCCGGGTGCTCCCAAGATTCCTTCAAGACTGAAAGGTGGACAGGAAGCAAGGGAAGGACGGTAGAAGGAGGAAGGTTGGCTTGGACCAGTCTGTGAACCACGTCGGTCACAGCAGGGGATTCTGTAGAGCCCTGGACTTGAAGGGCGGTGGCCATTAGAGTGACGAGCTCCAAATACGCCTTAGGACCCTCAGTGGGCGATATAGACCCAGAGCGCCGAGGCTCATCCTCGATTCAAGTGACCTCGGGGTCAAGCTCCGCCGAATCCGACCAGTCCGAGATCGACATTGGAGAGGAGGACCTTAATGGTTGAACCAGGTTGATAACCGGGTGGTCAACAGAAGGATGGTACCGAGGTTCTAAGGGAGAACTCTTTGGGGCATCCCTAATCCTCGAGGATTCGGAAGGCTGGTCCCGAGGAATCGAACGTGCCGAGAGACCAATGTGGAGCGTCGAGGGCAGTCAGAGACATGGCCTCAATCCGTATGCTCAGAGTGACGGACATGATCATAATGATGCCGCTCCGGTTTCGGGGACCTGGAATAATAGTAGGCCGCATCCGGGCATTCTCGATGTTCATCGAAAGACCAACATTGGTCATCAGAAGGGCAACCGGATGATGACGGAGACTGCCGACGGATCAGTCTTCTCCGGTCATATCGGAATCGAGACCACGAGTGGTGGTGCACCAAAACAGGCCTCTCGTCCAAAGTGTGGACCGGGAGATCAGAATGCCTCGAAGGAGATTGGGAACGTCGACGAGGGGACAATGGTGGAGGCGACCTTGTTGACTGGCCCAGCGGAATCAAGCCCGAAGCCAACGAGTGCGTGTGCTGCGGGGTTGTAGGTGGCACTGCAGATCTTTGAGAGGCAGAGGCCAACATGGGCATCGACGTCGATAAGCCGGTAACGACGACAGGCTCAACCAGCGAAACCGAAGCAGATGGTGGGACCTTCGATTTTGAAGGGGTCTTATCTTCAGCCTGCTTAGGTTTCTGTTTCGGTGCCTTCGAGGAGGTGTCCGATTTTTTAGCCGCAGAGGCATGGGAACCCGCTGAGGACATTGTAGGGCACAAAGCTGACTCTAAAAGTAGAGCTCTAAGCCTAACCTCCCGATTGCGTCGAGCCTGCCGAGTAAAACTCGCACAGTGGGGACAAGTATCAACTCTATGGGCCTCTCCTAAACAAATTAAACAAAAGTCGTGCCCGTCATTTGAAGGAATCTTGGCAGGGCAATGACGGCACACTTTGAAAAACTTAGTTTTTCCCATGCAAAGCCAAACCCACCCACCAAAGAAGGGGGGCTGGGAATAGAAAAGAGAAAAAGAGAAATCCTTTTTTTTTAATAAGATAGAAGAAAAGAAGAAGAAGAAGAAGAAGAAGAGAGGACAAAAGCGAAAAATAAGTAGATGAAAATACTCAGCTGAGGTAACGATACGGAGGAACGATAATGAAGTGTTGAACGCAAAGGCGGTCGAAGAAGAACTGAGTGGGAGGCGGCTCTCTCTCCCACTCTGAGCATGCGCAGTGCAGGTCTCCTCCCCAGGGTGGGAAGAGAGCCTGCCAAAGCTCTTCTGAGGTAAAGCTCTAGAAGTTTCTCTGAACGAGGTCGTGCGCAGGCGCCCAACCCCTGTGTGGGACTGCACAGAGACCACGACAAAGATCGAAAGGCTCTAACCACATCATAACAGCAGTAGAAGCAGTGACATGGCCTGACGCAATAAGTATTGTTGAGAGAGGAAGGAGGGTAAGTAACAAAGAGAAGACAAAGAGTAGGAGGCAGTGGCATTAGGGATGTTCACCTCAAAAATTATCACTTTAATTCTGTATTCCATGGCAGAGTGATGATCTAAGGACCTGGATCTCCCAGATCCTAGTCTCAAACTCTGAACCACTACACAATACTTCTGTTGAACACTAGCAAGCAGCCAAGCCTGAGTGGGTTATGCAGGTCTGATGGTAGCAAGTTGCCTAGGGGTTACTGCCAGACCTGGCCCACTTAATCCTCCCTCAATGGCAAAAACAGCCCTAGAAAGGGTCCTGCCCCTCCCCCTGCCTTTTATTTACAGAAACTGAAGCTGCTTTTGCTGCCTAGCAATACAGTGGTCACAGGGTTTCTTAAATCTACAGGTGTTGCTTCTGTTGGGGGTGAGATTAGCTCCCCTATACATTTCTTTTAGAATTCAGGTTTTTCTGCAAGCCTGGGGCTTTTTCTGGTTCATAGAAAGATCCATCTTGTCTGTTCATTACTCCAGTCATTGGATTTAAGTATCCACAAATTTGGCCATGTTGAGAATTAGATATGTTAATGTTGGCTGTGTGCAGTTTTGCCTTATTATTGCCTTCCTTTCCTTCATTCTGCATTTTACATAAACCAGGTCCTTTCCGCACACACAAAAAAGGGGGGGCGCTTAACCAAGCAAACAGAAACATACATTCCAAGCAGCTGCTTCCAGGTGATGCTCTTTTTCTACTTTGCATTTCCATGTCTCCGTGTCTTCTCTTTTGCTAAAGCTGTGCTCAGGAGCAATGCTGAGAATAATCATTTTGACTTTTTGATGCAAGATGCTAATTTTTTTTGCTAACATTACACAGAAGGAATGTACACACATGCAGAGACAATACTTAACCCCAAAACATACCAGACCAATCCCCAGAATCAATGAGTCTTATTCTCACACCACCCTTTTATTCTACCTTACATCAATCAACACCTGCAACTAAACAGCCAGCTCTTTGACTAAGAACAAGACTAATTTAAACCTGCTCTAGTACTGCTACAGCTGTTGACAGCAATTAGGCAAAAGAAGGGATGACTAATTGCAGGGATGGGTGCAGAAGGTATTAGGCAGCAATGGACGAGAGATTTCATTATGAATTGCATGCTGACCATAGGCCATTAAGTGATTCCGCTAGATTGAGATTTATATGAGGTCACGGGAAAGGTAGGTGAAAGGTTCAATGTAAAGCTGAAACCATCCTTTATTATAGTACTAACCCACAATCTCTGATGACATATGCTGCACACATAGGAATCGACTGCCCCATCCTCACAGTTCAAATTCTTGTCAGGCTAACCTTGTCACATATGAATGCACTCTATCTATAGGAGTGGTGGAAGAAACACCTTGGGGTTGCTGTGTGACCAACAGACACAAACCCAGTTCATATTTCTATATATGTAATTATGATGAAACATCACCATATTTTACCACTTAGTTAATAATCACTTCAGAGTTACAAATTTATTGCCTGAAGATTAAGTATATTTGAAAGAAACTACTATACTACTACTATAAACAATGTGCCAGAGCGTCTTGAATATAGCAATGCTTTTATGAAACTTAGGTTAATGCTTCTTCTTCTTTATTTTGTGTGTACGATCTGTTAATATATTGATCTATGAGTTATTGTAATAGTTAATTTACCCTGATTAATCAATCAAAGAGTTAAAGGCAAGAGTAAATAAGAGTTGGCTGATGAATGCCAAAACTGAAGAGATTCAGCTAATTTAAAATGAAACATCTCAGGCACTTTTTGACACAGTCATTAATGCCACAGGATAGGAACTAATGCACAACAATTCAGAACCTTTGAAAAATGGAAGGAAAAATCATTCCTTTGTAATAATGTAAACTGGGAAAAAAACACATGAGAAACAGAATATAGGTATCAGTCTAACAGCATCTATCAGGCCTTGCTTTTTAGGAATCTTCTTTAGCAAGTAAACTTGCTAATCATGACTTCCAAATCTAAGATATCATTTTGCTTAACTTGGACCATTATACCTATCAAATGATCTGAATTTCCTTCCAGTAAACCTTTTAGAACCCACATCTTAAAGAGGAACAGATCCAACAAACCTGTGATAAATTTCATATGGATGACACTCAAATAATAATTTGTTTTATTTGTAACTAGGAATAAGGCCCGTTGTGGAAATAAATTCAACGGGCTCTAGAAAGAGGCTCTGGGAGAGTGCCCCGGCTTCGGGCACTCAGTGACAATTTGCTGTGGCAATCTCAGCAGGGTATAATGACAGAGTCCACCATTTTCTCCAGAGGAACTGATCTTTGCCACCTGAAGAGCAGTAGTAATTTTGAGTGATCTCCAGCCCACCCCCAAGATTGGTAACAGTGGTTCCCCAGGAGGGAGTGGCTGGTTTGGAGGGTGGAGTCTATGGCATTGTACCTGTCTGAGGTCCCACCCCTCCTCAACACTCACCCTCTCCAGGTTTGACCCCTCAAATCTCCAGGAATTTCCCAACCTGATAACCCTATCTCCCTCCCAGCCAACCATCAGCCTACCTTTAGTTTTCCATCTCCTCCCCTCTCCCTCCTAGAGAACAGTTGTGAGTGATCTCCAGCCCTCATATGGAGATTGGCAACAATGGTTCCTCATCAGGGAATGGCTGGATTGGAGGGTGAAGTCTATGGTATCGTACCTGTCTGAGGTGCCACCCCTCTTCAAACCTCACCCTATCTAGGCTCCATCCCTCAAATCTCCAGGAATTGCCCACCTGGAGTTGGCAACCTGATCAGGACTGGGCCCAATGCGTTTTCTCCCAAAGGCCAACATAGGTGTGGAAAGGGCCTTTTAACGACAGAGGAGAAAGTACAGATGCCAACTCTGATTAGGGAAATACCTGGAGATTTGGGGGGGTGGATCCTGTGGAGGGCAGCATTTGGGGTGTGTGTAGTGTGTGCCCCACTGCTGGACCTCCTGATGGCATATGGTATATTTTGGCCACTGTGTGACAGAGTGTTGGACTACATGGGCCATTGGCCTGATTCAACATTGGCTTCTCTTATGCTCTTATGTTCTAGAAGGACTCAGCAGGGTATAATGCCATAGAGTCTACCCTCCAAAGCAACCATTTTCTCTCGGGGGAACTGATCTCTGTCATCTGGAGGTCAATTGTAACAGTGGGAAATTTCCAGGTCCCACCTGGAGATTGGCAACCCTAGGGGAAAGTCAGCCACACAGCAGGGAGCTGAAGAAAATGGTTTGATGGTCACTGGCCCGCCTCATTAGCCAGCCAGCCATGCTGAAGCTAAGCAGGAGAGAAAGTCTTTTTCCATTTATTCTGACAGGAAAGTGGCCATTGGGGAGGGGGTTATGCTGAAAGTCCTTTGTTTTTTTACTCGCAGAACCAAGCTTGGTTGCCTACCAACAGCCACTGAGGGGACAGTCCCTCACAGGAGTCAAGAGAACTGTCTTCCTCAGGAGAGAGAGCTGTCTGCTAGTAAATCTGACATGCAAATCTGTCTGAAGGGGGAGTGGGTGGGGAACAGGAGCAGACCCAGCATCCGGCCAATGGCACGCGAGTACTCTTGAGTGGTGGTTGATGGGCCAATGGCTGAGGGAGGGCATTTTACAGCCAATGGGAGCGCATGGAATCTTACGAAACCAAAAGATAATTATTATAAGAAGAGATAAGTTAGAATGTGCATGCACAGCACTGTCCAAGAGCAGCTCAAGAGCCAACTTACATGGCTCCTTGCAGAAGCCAGCCTCTCAGACAGTTATTCTAGTAGACCACACTGGCTACCAACCTAAACTGTCCTCTATTATGAGCTTTAATCTACAACTACCATTTTACTTGCCACAGTACTACTCAGCTAGTGTTCTTTATTGATATTTGCTGAAGACTAAATACTAATTACTTACTGCCATAAAATATATTTTTTAAAAAAACAGACATGTAATTAGAATAGAATGTGCAGCATGTAATTGACCGTTGCTTGGATTTGCCACCCTGCTTTATTTATGAAAAATCATCATGTTCCAATTCTCTCCTGGGAGGGAGATTTTCTGTTTAGTCTCTCCAATGAGCAACAGAGTGCTGCCCCATGACTGGAGTCTGAATTTCAATTCTAGCTGCTGCACAGTTGAGCTGAATAGCATTTGGCACAATGCAGAGTACAAGTGAGCCACTAAATGGTTGATTTACTAAATTATTATTGGATGAGCCTTTGCAGTTCCAAGGGAAAGTGCATCTCTTCATGGTGTGTTCAAATTGTTCGGTGTTTAAATATTCAGCATGAGGCTAATGTGAACTGATGAAGTGAGACTACAAACATTCACTTTCAATATAGGCGGAGAGACAGAGATGCAACATATCATGTGGCCTGTGGAGGTGAAAATGATTTATATTTAAGGATGTTGCTGCCCACTTCCATTACTTTAAGGTGCTCTTAATTAGCCTAGTGTTTGAAGGAGTAATTCAGGATGCGAAGTGGGGGGGGACACAGACACAAACAGTCCACCAGATTTGTGGCTTACTGCGATTACAGAATTCCAATGAGGTCTGCTTCAAAGCCCAGCTTCAGGAAAGGTTTTCAGCTGGCATCATTCTACATCTCATTCAAAAAAAGGGGGGGGCTTGCCTTCGAACAAAATTCAGAGTAGCAGTCAGCAAATGTGTTTCTAATATAATGCTGGTTTGTAATTATATGACTTCTGCAAGAAAAAAAAAGATAATTTCTTTACTGCCACCTGCTGGAGCTGGTAATAACCCTTTGTCATACTAAAAGAACAAACATCCTCAGTTTAGAGGACAGTTACGGCAAGCATTTAAAATACTGTGATCCAGGATACTTACAGTAGATTAGAATTTTTTATTGGTACTGTGTTGCCATAACAACATAAAGGCAGCAGATGACTTAAGCTAAGCTTGCAAAGCAAAAGACTGCTCATCTGGCAGTTAAAATGAATACAGTTCACTTCACAAGTTCCCCATATGGACCCTTAGTGTAAGGTAATGAGGATACCATATGGTGGGAAAAGAAATGCACAGAGAACAATTGTGCTCTACTGGATGAGTGAACTGGGTAGCAAGTTACAAGAAAACACAGGAGAGAGATTTGTCTGTGTGCTCTCTAGCTCAAGGGTTCTTTCAGAAGAGGGAATTCCTCTAGTCTTCCCTTAATCCACTTCTTAATGCCTGCATGCATAGATGTGACAAAGAAGCATATTGAACATTTTGTGACATCATTCATCATAAACTGTCAGCCGTGTTTACAAATCAGCCCTGAATGATCTTATACATCTGTAATTCTTAAGAGGTAACAGTGCTAAGTTTTAAGCTAAAGTGCAGGGAAATTTAAGCACTCCTGACAAGCAGAAACATTAGCGGTAATCATTTTAGAAATGCTTGCATCTTTTTTTGTTGTTGCTGCATGCATGTTTGGCTGTAAATAATGCTGAAATGTATAACAGCTTTTCAAAAGGAAGATGGAGAAATTGAATAAATACTTTTTATACTTGCAAAAGGATTTTTAAAAAGCAATAATTGATTGGAAGCACAAGGAATCATTCTCTCACATACACTTACAAAACATACGACTAACTAGATCCTCAACCTGGTAAGACAGCTTGCTAAAGGCTGCAAAGTCAATTTTGTACTACACATGCTTCATAAAAGATGAATATAAATGCATTAGTTAGACACGGTGAGCTAAATTAGAAGGTCAGGCAGGGCTGGAAGGGCTGAAAAATCACACAACCAATGACTGTAATTACTCTTTTTTTAAGTCTATTAAGTGGTGTTGTTCTATCAAGGCTCAGGGGTATAAGACATGAAGTACAAGATAAAGTAATGTGTATTTATTACTCCCACAGGATCAATTTACTAGATATTTTCAGCTCCATGGAGCAAAATACACAAATGCAGCCTTTGTTGCTTTTCTGAAAATGGGGTGTGTGTATGTGAAAGCATTACTGCTCCTTGAAGGAAACATGTTTATAAGGTTAGTATCTTTCCATTTGCTACATCCATTTTATTGTGCATGTGTATGTATATTAATATGAATTTAATAAACCATTAAGCTAAAATTTCTTTATATGCCAGGTCTGAAAAATCTTTTCCCACAAAAATGCTGTAAGAGCTAGATTAAATATTTGCATGATGTTCACAGCATAGTGTGACACAATCCTTTGGAGAGTTTCACTGTGAAAGTCACATGTTTCTGAAAGTGGTTAGAACTGGCACTGAGGTTGTCCAGTTTAGGACAAACCACTGCACAAAGAATTATGCAAAAGTGACAGTTCACTACACAGAGCACCAGCATCCAGAATAATCCCCCCCCCCGTGGATTCCAAAAGAATGGTGAAATGGCACGGTCAGAAAACATGTGATGAATGTTGCTGAAGCAGTTAATCAGCCAGCACCTGGCTGTGGGACACTGCCTAGAAACCTATACATACAGCCCTGCATTGCTCAGAAGAAAGGCCTTTAGGGGAACATTGTGGAAGCACACATAATAATGAAGGGATCTGTGTCATTCTTCCTTTTCTTCATACATTAAGGTTTTGCATAGATTCTAAATTATACCATCTGCTCCAATCATTTGCTGAGTAAACACTGACCCACTTAGAAAATGCACTGGAATGTGTACACAGTTTTGCCGACCTTCAAAAAGAAAAAGGGCTCCTTGCCAGCAAATTTGTGTACGGCTCTGCCCTTCAGCTGTCAGAGTGCCACAGTTTCAGAGTTATTCTAAGTGTTACACTTTGTTCATTATCAATCTGACCCCCTCAACATGTCTCTGATCACAATTGGAGCCAGTTGTCAATGAAATCCAATGAGTAACAAACAAGGAAAAAGGAGAAAGACACTCAACCCAACTATACAGATCGAGTAACCTAAAAGGTTGACAACAAATCATGAACCAGTTTAGGAGTATATAAATTGAATAAATTTCATAAATCTACTAGAATCAATACATTTGCAGGTTTCAGGAAAACTGGGTGCAGTATGTTAATTATCTAATTTTAATTAATTTAATTTTTGTTTGCTTAAAATGTATTTCAACTGTTGTATATTTGTTCATATTTATGTTTTAGATGGTGTACTGAACTGCTTTATATGATCAACTAGATACATATGCCCATATGGTCATTTTATATGATTGTGTGAGTGTGTATAATTCATTATTGTGCTTCTCCATGAAATTTAATTAACATTTATACTGTTCATTTACTAATGTGTAAATCTAAGGGTTTTTATGCATTTGTTCTTTTCTTTACTCTACAAGATATATCAAGAAATACTCTACAAAGGATTATGTTTTCAAGGTCATGCAGGAAGCATGTAAGATGCAAAACAGATTTTAGAACCATTGTTCCAAAACTGAACAATGGTATGTCCTACACTTAGCATTATGGTTTAATGGAAAATGGAATTCCACATATCCTTATTAATATTTCCATTTGAAGTAAGAGCTTTTTCATAATTGTTCTTCTTTGTCCAGCCCATCACATCATAGGAACTTAACAACAAAACTAGCTTTCTTAAGTGGTGCAATCCACAACATAAATTTCAAGTCAACCCTGAATCTTTGTAGAAAGTAACAACACTTGTGTGACCATCTATCCTTACTGAACCAGTGAAACCCCTAATAATGAACTCTTCAGTTTAGCAACTAGGTTTTCTCCATGAATGAAAGAATTCATGTCATCTGTTTTTATTATTCTGGAGCCAAGAAATATTAGGAACCAAACCAGTAGTGCCATATATTCAGATGACCATCTATGCTGTATACTGTGAATAAACTATTATGCTTTGGCATCATTATAACCAATATAACAGTTATTCATATAATTATACAGCAGTTATCTTGTATTACAGACTTACAGTACTTTGCTGGGAACACATTAATTCCATGTTTAATGATATTTTGTATTTCCTAGTATCTTTTTGCCAAAAACAGTTGTATTTAGGGTTGGGCACAAACCAGGAAAACCTGGTTCGGGTTTGGGATGTGTCCCATATGTGAACCTAGCCACTCCACCCCCCTACAAGCCCCAGGAAAGAGCTTTTTGGGAAAATGTTGTCAGGTATGGATTCTGGCCCATACAACAGACAGGACAGATGCTATATGACCTAAGTAGAGGGGAGGCATCAAATTTGCAGTGGACCGCTATGGGATGGACACCCCATCCCCCCTGCAAGCACTCAGGAGAAAACTGTTGCTGGCACTGTTACAGATAGATGTATCCCTGACTAGGCCCATACACTCTCCAATGACCAGATGAACACAGGGCCAGCCCCCTCCGCCCTAGTCTGAGAGCCACCCACATAGTAGGCTGTAGTGCATTGCAATGCAGTGCAAGGCCAACCCTTCCACCCTGCCTAGGCTCAGGACTTCCAAGGCCCACCTTACCCCGACAGGTGAGGTGATTACAGGACCCTGCCCAGGCCTAGGATTCACCCACATGATAAAAGGCTTACTCCCGGGCCCGTCATCCCTCTGTGGACAGACAACGTGACTGCAGGGCAGGGCCAACCCTCCCACCCTGCCTGGGGCCTGGGAGCCACCCACACAGTTGCATCTCCCTGAGCTCACCCTCCCTTCACAGACTGACAACATGCCTGCAGGGCCCTGTGCAGGGCCCAGAATTGTCTCCTCTCTCTGCAGATGGACAACACAATTGCAGGGAAGGGCCAACCCCCCCCGCCGAGAGCCTGGGAGCCACCTGCATGGTTGCAGGTGGCTGCGTCTCCCTGGGCCCACCCTCCCTCTGTAGATGGATAATGTGATTACAAGGCAGGGCCAAACCTCCCGCCCTGCCCGGGGCCCAGGAGCCACCCACACAGCAGATGGCTGTGTGCCCCCTGGCCCACCCTCCCACCACAGTCAAGGTGACTAAAGGGCAGGGCCAACCCTCCCACCCTGCCCAGGGCTCAAGAGCCACTTGCATGGTTGTAGGTGGCTGCATCTCCCTGGGCCACTCTCCCTCTGTGGACAGACAATGTGATTACAGTGCTAGGCCAACTTTCCCACCCTGCCTGAGTTCCAGGAGCCACCTTGCATGTCTCCTGGCCCACCCTGTCACCATGGTCAAGGTGACTGCAGGGCAGGGCCAACCAACCCTTGCAATCACCTTGACAGTGGGATGAGTAAGACAGGATAGCTCTTGAACTAAGGACACCCCCCCAGAGTCCCCTGCATACTGTATCATGTTCCCCACCCAGACTCCAGCTTGCAGCTGGGGTAGAAGGGATGGATACGGCCATCAGTGGCTGCAGCGAGACCCAGGACTCAGAGTCAGGAAGGAATTGTCCTGTGCCAGTGGCCTGCAGTCACATTGCCGGCAGGACAAGTGAGGGGGGTCATGCATGCAAGCAAGGAGAAAAGAAAAGAAGGATGACCAGATAGAAGTTTAACATGACTGGTGGTGGTCACTCAATGTTGGATCCCCTGTCACACCCCGGAAGGAAGCATGGTCTGCAGTATCACTGTTATGGTGCAGAGGCTGCCAGCTAAGCAGTGATCCGTATCACCCCCAAATGCCCTCGATACATGATGAGTTGCCCTGCAGTCACCTTCCCAGTGGAGCAGGAACAAATGAGAATGTTGTGGAGTCAAGGGCCAGGTGGCAAAAGGAAGGATGAGCAGTGTGAATGAAAGGGAAAGGAGCCATCTAGCAAAACCCTCCCAAGAACTGGAGCCCTGGAAGAATGGGAAAGAAAAACCTCTCAAACAGGGCCCATGGACATGCCCCTCACTCATTATCACCTTGCAATTAGACAGCACAAAGGGACTGAGCCCTGGGACAATGGCTAGGAGGAGGACCTAACCCACACAAACACCAAAACAAGGCCCAGGGGAAAACATTGGCCATGGCCAATATGCAATCACCTGTAAGCAGGGCAAGTGAGAAGTGCTGAAACTGCCTGAAAGGAAGACCTGGAGAGTCCTGAATGCAAAATGACATTTCCCCCCTTCCCGGGATCTGTTTTCTTTCATCTGCCAGCTGGCAAAAGAAGGACACAGTCGATTGGATGTGGAACCAACACTGAACACTGAAACCTTTGGAACTGGATTCACCCTGCACAGCAGTCACCTTGCCAGCGGAGAGAGTGAAAGGCAATGGCTACTGAGCAGAGCCATCTAAGAAAAGGGAAGACCCCCAAAGCCTGGAACAATGGAAGGGGATGGGAGAAGAAGGAAGACACTCCTAAACAAGGTCCTTTGGCCATGCCCAGTGCTCGGGCCTAAAAGTCTGGGCCCAGTGAGTGCTCTGCCTACAAAAGATTGAGGTGGCTCGTGGAAGGGCACAAGAGGAGGTAGCTGAGAGTTGGGGCCCAAAGGGAGCAAAGAGAGAAATAAAAGGAAACTGAAAGACCACCCAAACTTCAGGACAAATCCTGGCTAAAATCCTAGCAATGTAGTCACGGGGGGGGGGGGTAGTCAGACCCTGTGCCCTAGTGTGCTGCCACACCACAAACACCAAAACCAAGATACAGGGAGAAAGAGGAATGGATCACATTTGGCAGGAATGGTGTATCAACTCCCCCCCCCAACTGCCAACATCCTATTCCCAGGAACATTCGATCAAAGGTGTGCCCTGCAATCAGACTTCCTTCCATAAGTGTGGCCAAAAGAGAATGGATGTGAGTGGAAGGTGTGGCCAGGGTAGTAAAAGGAGCTATGGGAAGGAAGACAAGTTGTCCTGGGAACTAGGACTCGTTTGGCTTGCTATGCCTGCCTTGCCCCCAGAATCACCCTGCCAGCAATCTCGACAAAAGGGGATAGTGCCCCAGCAATACCAAAACCTTAACAACATCACTGGGTGTCTTGGCAAATGGAGCCAGCATCTAATCCCCAAGTTGCCAAGTGTGGATAATATGGGGTGATTTACACAGGCTGCTTCCAGTCCCCTGGGCCCACTAGAAGTCCCCTAATCTTCCTGAACAGTACATGGCACTGCATATGGACAACGTGATTACAGGGCAGGGCCAACCCTCCCACCCTGCTGGAGCCAGGAGCCACCTACATGGTTGTGGGCAGCTGTGTCTCCCAGGCCCACCCTCCCTCCGCAGATGGATGTGACTGAAGGGCAAGGCCAACACACCTGCCCTGCCCTGCCCAGGAGCCACCTGCACAGCGGGTAACTGCATCTCCCCGGGCTCACACTCCATCCACTGAGAAAGCTTGCACAGAAATGTGTATGTGTCTTCCTTCCTGTCTTATTTTCATTTACAAACAGCTGTCTGTGGCCATCTTTGACAGAACAGGTCACAACGGTAAGGGGTAAGAGGTGGCTCCAGCTCAAACCTGCTGCCAACAACATCCTATTCCGGGGAAGGGTTGGCCATGTATTATTCTGCAGTCAACTTGATTTGTGGAGCCCCTGCCCAGCAAACACCCTGCCAGCACCTTTGAGAAAACAGATCACAACCAGAAGAGGTGGCTCCAGATGCAACAAACAGCAACATCAAATTCCCAGGAAGGTTTGGCCTGTCTGTGTGTGCTCTGCTATCCTCCCAAAGTCATTTTAGATTGGGGAGCCCACAATCTTGCCAGTGGTGCAAGTGGAAGAGAAGAGAGAAGATAAGAGATTGGATTTATACCCTGCCCTTCACTTGGAGTCTCAGAGTGGCTTACAAACTCCTTCCCCTCCCCATAACAGACACTCTGTGAAGTATGTGGGGCTGAGAGGGTTCTTTCAAGAGCTGCTCTTTCAAGAACAGCTTTGACAGAACAATGGCTTGCCCAAGGTCATCCAGCAGCTGCAAGTGGCATAGTGGGGAATCAAACCCAGTTCTCCCAGATTAGAGTCCATACACTTAACCACTACACCAAACTGGCTTGGGACTCAGCACAACAGAACAAATGGGAGGCCCTCCAACTTCATCCCCTGTGTGCCATCTGTGTGTCCTGCCACCCATCCAGACTCTGGCTTGTGGCTGGCACAGGAGGGAAGGTCATTGGCGGAAACCCCAGTGACACCCCAAAAAGATCAGCCTGTGCCAGCGGCCAGCTGTCACCTTGCCAGTGGAGAAGGGATGGCTGTGAGTCTGCACTGGAGCCTATGACCAGGCTGAATAATAGGAATTTTCCTTGGCGAGCCAGCACCCAGGAACACTCAGCCCTCACCGTCACCTTGCCAGCGGGCTGTCATAGGGAACCATCTAACAAGCAGAAGGACCCCCAAATACCTGGGGACCAGAAACAAAGAGAAAGGAGGAAGGTCCTTCCAAACATGGCCCCTGGACATGCCGCCCAGAGCCCACTGTCCATCGCCTTGACAGCAGTGAGCAAGCAAAAAGGGACAGCTTGACACCGGGATGATGATGGCAACAACCAGGAAGAAGACCTGCCAGCCAAAACAAGTCCCACAGAAAAAGGTCAGCCAACCAGCTACCAATCACCTTGACAGCATCATAAGCAAAGGCTGACTGCTGTGGAGCACCCCACTTTCCAACGCACACACCCAACAAAATGACATCTTCTATCCTGTTCCAAAACAAGGCCCTTGTCCTACCTGGTCCAGCAAGCAGCACCTTCATAGCAGAATGAGAGACAGGATGGCTGCAGCCACCGTGCTAGTGGGAAGCATGAAAGGGTTGGCTAGGGGCCAAGGAATGAAGGGAAAACCCCCTTGGACGAGACGGGGAGCCACGAAGCACCAAAGCAAGCACCATACATTGACATGGTGCCTTGAAAACCCCAATCCATTACAAGTGAGAAGGATACCACAGCACCCCACATATGTGGATGTAATGGCTCATGCCACTACAGAGCATCTCTTACACACATAATGTATTCTTGCCTGCAGACCTATAGTGCAGGCCTGGTAATCGCCCTACCCATAAAGGGAAGGGGGTGGTTGGTGGCTGAGAGCCGTGAGGGGAGGTGGCTCAGAGTCAGGGCCCAAAGGAAGTAAAGAGGGAAAGAGAGAAAGAAAGGAAAACAGAAAGAACACCCAAACTTCAGATTACAGCCCTCAGTAAAGAGTCTGGCCACACGGCAGTAGCAATCAACAGCGGGGCCAGACAGACACTTTTCTATAATGTGCCACCCCACAACCAAACACCCAAATCCCAGGGACAGGGAGAGAGGAGTATGCATGTTGTGCCCCACAATCAGTCACCCCACCAGCCATGTGGGTGGAAAGGGATGGATGTGAGAGGAGTTGCGGCCTGGGTGAGGAAAAGCAGCCATGAAAAGGACAACAAATTGTCCTGGGAACTTGGACTGTTGGCCTGCTGTGCCTGGCGCCCGCCTTGCCCCCGGAATTACCCTGGCTGCAGTGTAGTTGAAAGGGGATTCCTCCATACCCCAAAGCAAAGGAAAGCATCATGGACCTTTGATAGGCAAAGTCAGAACAAATCAGCATCCCTATATGCAAGCCCAACCCCAGCCCCATAGCCTGCTAACCACTGGTCCCCACCCCCAACACTGGAACTTCAACAACGTCAGTTGTTTTACCTATGTCCCATGCCCAGGAAGGACCTGCCAAATTGCCAAGCTGACAAGCGTGGTAATGAGGTGATTGACACAGGCTATTTGCTGTGCCCTGGGATCTGTGGAAGTCTCCCAAATTCTCTAAACTTTATGTGACACTGATGAGTCAGAACTGTGGTCTGGAAAGGAAGACAAGTTGCCATGAGAAGGAAGACAAGTCACCCTGGGAACTAGGAGGACTCCATTGGTCTGCTGTGTCTGCCCAGCTCTCCCAGAATCAACATGCCAGTGCCGTGAGAGAAAGGGGATAGCTCTGCAACAATCTTTCATAGCTAGACTTGACCACCTAATCCCCACCCTGTAGCCACTCCACCATGGTGTGCCCCCTCCCCAAATGAGAACAACCTAACAGCACTTGCTGTCTTGGGGAACGCAAACAGCTGCCAATGTCCCATTCCCAGGAAGGATCTGCCTGCCAGGCACAGGTTACATGGGGCAATTTACACAGGCTGCTTCCAGTGCCTGAGGTCACTGGAAGTTCCTTAAATTAGCCTGAACAAGTGCTATATTGATGACAAGTTGCATCTGAGAAATACTATGAGGTGTTGGTATGAAGAGGATGTTGCTCTGGGAGGTACTAGGGTTCTTCTGTGTGAGGTTGATGTTGTTTAGGTTGGCTGTGGGGCAAGCCCAATACCACCTGGCAGAAGTGGCCATCCTCCCTCCCAAGTGCCAGGGTCATGATCCGTGGGCTACATGCTGGGTTCACCCAGAGATTAAAAGGAATGGGGGGACATACAGGACAATGACCAGAAGCTGTGATCTTACTTCACCAAGTCCAGAGCAGGGTGGCCCAGCAGGGGAAGGTTGACCTTCAGGAAGGCCAACTAATCCACCCTGGCTGGGTCCAGGTGGGAGCAGTGGGGGCCGAGGATGTATCCCAGGTAGAAGAATATCCGCTCGCTCTACACACTGATGGGAGGGCAGGAATGGAGATCGAAGGCCACACTAACAAGGTTTGATCATATGACACTCTTGCATGCCAAGTACTCAAGGGGGTCAGAATTGGTAGGCTCAGGGGACTTCCTGAAATACTCCCTAACCATCACTTTCACAGAATCCTCCACCATTGCACACCTAGCTCCCCAGTGCTGCTCCTGACCTCCCACATCGCAACCAACAACCAGAATTGGGGATTCTGGCTCGCCCGTCTCTTATCAAGCCACACATTCTCCTCCATCCTTCCATCCTCCTCCCACTCCTTCTCCTCCCCCTCCCCAGCTTCTTCCACCTGCTGTTGCCTCTGGCCATATTCACGGCTCTGGAACCTATGCACCTTGCAGCAGAGGTCATGCTTTCACTGAATGAGCTGCGCGTTATGGAGGGCAATGCTGCCCTTGATGCGAAGGTCGCACATGCAGGCCAGCTTCTATTCCTGCTCCTTGCTAAGAGGATGCACACTCTCATTGGTGCCCGCCTGCGTGCCCACCTGCACCCTGTCTGCCAAGGCCCTGGCCCATGGGAGAACTGTCATCTCTTTGGGGCCTGGCTGCACTGTGGAGTCCACCATCCATTCCAGCCCTTGAATGAGGAGGATGACTTGCCCCTGGCTGACTGTGTGGGTGCAGAGCACATCGGTGGTGTCCTGGAATGGCTTTAGACTTTAAAACACCCTCCATTTGGAAGAGGGTCATTCAATCTTTGGAGCTTATGCTGAGTTCCTCTTCCCTGTGCTGGATGGTCATGGAGGAGATGATATCCTGCACCACAGTCCTCTGCTCCACCGAACACACAATCATGGCACAGGTAGAGTTTCACTGGGTGGCCACATCCTGGACGAGCCAGTGTTCATGCTCCTTCCCCACCCCTGCCTCTCGCACAGCCAACATGCAGCCTTGATGCTGTGTGAGAAGTAGCTGGGCAGGCACCAGCAGTTCTCCAGCAGGACTCTAATCTCAATGGTGGCAGTGTTCCATCCCCCCTTACCAGTGTTCCCTAGCTCCAGGGCATCCCTCACCACCAGGTGCGGCCTATGCACCTGGCAAATGATTTTCTTGAGGTGTACACCCCTTGCCACCACATGTATGTTGGTACCGGCATCTGTGACCAGGTAGCCACAGGTGATGTGTCTGCTGCCCAACCACTCCTTCAAGCTACTCTGTATCATTGCGGTGATGTTTGTCACCATGAGATCCACATCCATCCCCTGTGTGTGGAGGAGAACCATTTTGTAGACAGGTATTAGTGGGCTTCTCCCCTCCCGGGGCATGACCATGGTCCCACTCTGAAGTTTCTCTGGTTGCCACCAGTGGGGGGCGAGGGAGAGGTAGCCATGATGCTGGCCATTCCAGAAGTCTGCTGTCAGGAGGATGGTTTGGGCTCACACTTTGGAAAGCTCAGCCTTGAGCAGCTCTACCACGAAGTGGTGCATGGAGGGCAACACTCACTGGTTTGTGGTCCTCCTGGAGGGGGGTGGTATATCAGGCAGCCACAAGGTGCATCAGCCAGCAAAAGGCCACATCCTCTATAAGGGAAAACAGTTGGCCATCCACGGCAATCATCTCACCGATGAGGCAGGTGATTGTTTCCTGAGCCCTCCCCCTTGTCCTTTTCCCCCAGCATTGGCAGCATCCCTGTGAGCATGACCTCCTGGTGGCTTGCCTTGTATGCCCAACAACACTATCTGAAGCCCCTCTTTGAGTGGCCTGCTCTTCCCTTGCCTCTCCCTGCTGAGTGGGAGTGGGCCTTTTCTGCCTCCCACTAGTGACTAACACCCCTTCCTCTGGCAGTGACAGACTGGGGTGTGCCCTTTGCAGGTGCCTCCAGAGAACAGTGGTGGCCAAGTGTTACGAGTCCCAGCCCCTGTGGACACAGGCACAGCACACCTGGCACTCCAGCTTGCATGTGGCCTCTTCCACTATCACTTCATGGCACCAAACACCTGATCAAGCAAACACTATGTGGGTCAGTTCCCAGAGAGGGAAACAGACAGGCAGGCAGGGCAGCAAGCAGACAGGCACAGATCAGTGCCCCCTCAGAAGAGAAGCAGGTCAGTTGGGAGAGAGGTTTCAAACTAGGTGTGGAAACCTGGACATTAAAATCACCCCAAGTCACTCCATGAGGCTGGAACATGTCCCCCAAGGCAGGGTGCATGCAGGGAGGCAGGCTGACAAACAAAAATCACCCCACCCCCCAAGGAGAAGCAGATCAGTGGGGGGGGTTTCAAATGGAGAGCTGGGCATAAAGGAAAGGCAACACAGTAACTCTGGAACAAGTCCCTCAAGGCAAGGTGGGTGCAGGGAGGCAGGCTGACAAGCACAGATCACCTCCCCAAGGAGAGGTAGGTCGGGGGGTTCAAATGGGAAGCTGGGAGTAAAGGGAAGTCACCCCAGTGACTCTGGAAAAAGACACCCAAGGCTGGGTGGGTGCAGTGAGGCAGGCTGACACAGATAACACCCCTCCCAGGAGAAGCAGGTCAGTAGGGGGATTTCAAATGGAGACCAGTGGTCAGTAAATTCAGTGGGCAGTAAAGACAGAAACACAGATCACCCCAAACAAAAAGCAGCCCAGTGTATGTGTGTGGGATAAAATGGCAGAGAACTAAGTTGAAGCTCCCCCCAAAAGCAGCCCAACCGCCCCAAACAGCAACTCCTTATCTTACTGCAACCCAAATGGTACTATGTTGAAATAAAATGAAAAGAAAAAGTAAGGGAAACCACTAAGGAAACAGATAACAGTAAAACTGATATGTGAAATAGGTATTCAGTCTTGATTTTTTCCACCCTTTGCAGCAAACAAACAAAAAAAACCCTGAATTGCAACACAGAGGACCAAAGGGAAAAGCCAAGCCTCCTGGCCACTGACTGAGTAAGCTAGCTAAGCAATCTCCCCAGCAGCAAAGCTCTTTTGTGAGTATACCCTCTCCATCCAAAACCACAATGCCAACAAAGGGAACGCATGCTCATCCTACACTTATACAAATCTGAGTCCCATTGTGACAAATGGGAACTATGTTACTGGCAGGCAGCAGTGCCTGTCAAGCTTTGGTAGTTTCCAAGGCTGGAAAACACTGCCCCCACTGTTGTCTGGCATTTTCGTGCCAGAGTTTCTGGATGGGTTTCATTTTCTGAGCCACCCTGAGCCATGCCCCAAAGCATGGAGATTTCTTTGGAGTCCACATACATGCCAAATGTCACCTCCTGGACTCCAACCCAGCCAGAATTCGGCACAGATTTTTGCTTTTCACATGGTTCTTGCCCATGCCTAGTTGTATTATCACAGTAGGATTCTCACAACGGAATTCTCATAGTAGAATTCTCACAAAGCCTTAAGTAGACTGGAACCTTCATAGCTACAGGACCACTTCTCCCTATATGTCCCCCCAAGAATGCTTCATTCTTCTTCACATGGTCTGCTGGTGGTGCCTGGCTCAACTGTCCTCAATGAGGGCAAGAGCTTTTTCAATAGTGGAACTCTGGTGGAACTCTGTTGGATGACATCTGGGCCCTGTGGGATCTTTCTAGATTCCATAGGGCCTACAAGGTGGAGTTGTTCCACCAGGCTTTCCATTGAGGATGGTTGAGGCGAGTTTTCTACCACCTATTAGCAGTGCTGCCTGTTTTCTGAAAGCAGTCTGGGGGATTGGTTGTTGGATACCAAATGATCATATTGTATTCTACAGTGATATTTTATGGATTGTAATTTAATTTTTTTGTAAGTATGTTTTATCTCTATTTATAGATTGTTTTATTGAAAGTTGTGAGCTATCCAGAGCCCTGTGACCCAGGGAGGGCAGGGTATAAGCCTAAAATAAATAAAATAAATAAAAATACAACCCAAATTCCAGATATTAAAAATATTATATAGTCACATATTGTAATATATTCCCCATGTCATCCTGCAACTACAAAATGCTCTCCTAGGTAAAATTTATTTATTCATCCAGAAATCTGAGAATCCAAATATTCTCAGTTCAGGAGAATAAGACATGAGGTTGGATCTAGAGTAAATTGGTGATTTCCACCAAATCCTCCTTCCTGCTGCAGACCTCTGCAGCCAGAGGGGAGAGAAAGGGAAGATCCACTCTGCTAATGGAAGGTCCACCCAGGGGGTACAATACCAGGTGTTTAAACCTATGGTTGCTTTTTGGATAGAGGCAAGGGTGAAAAACTAGGGAAACAATGGTGGCAGATTCAAAAGTTACATACCGTGTAATCCTAAGCAGAGATACACTGTTCTAAGTCTGTTGAAGTCAATGAGTTTAGAAGGGTGTAACTCTTTTTAGAATTGCACTAATAAAAGTGGAGATTTAAGAAGTACAAATCAAAGATACTACTAAATTCCTGATTCTAATGTAACATCCAAACATGGGTATTTATTATGAACAGCTATTCATTATGAAACCTCAGATGAAATGAGAACTATGAGCTTTGCTTCATTTCTGCTTTTGAATTTCCAGGTTCTACATATTTTTAAAAAATCTACAACTAAGTTTGCACACTATATTTGCACTATTATAATGGTGTGCACACAATTTTTATATTTACCACTTAATTAATTCATTAAAGACATTCCTCCTGCCGACACACACACACCACCAAAGCTTTCATGGTTTACATGCTGGTAAAATGTCATATGTGAAATTGAGATTCACATCTGAAAAGTACAGATACTACTACTGTGCAGCTACTTTGTAAAAACTTATCTGTAGTCTTTTCTAAACATTAGCAAAGATATAATTCCAAAACAAAATGTGTTGGGACAATGCCTCCAGTCCATTACCTTTGGCATTTATGATCTATAGTTGAAAATACTTGGATCAGGCTATTTTAATAAATTAACAAATTCCTATGGGAACAAAATAAATGAAAAAGATAAGAGTGCAGGATGTTTGTCTCTCAAACAATGTTGGTTGAGCCTCCTAGTTTATATTTCTGAGCTTGCTGTCTCTAGTCCAAGAAGCATCCTATATTGACAGAACAACTGGGTGGATGACATGCAATCTGGGGTAAAAAATATGGATAGAGTACATTAGGATTATATGCACCATCTGAATTCCTCATCTCTATGTAGCTTCTGCACAAAGGTTAGGTGTGTGCAAGGTTTTTTGCAGGTTGCAGAGTCAGATCACATGTGTAGTTTATGCATGTGTAAATTCTATGCAGTGAAAGTCAAGTGTAGACCCAGTAGGAATAATCCCCCATCCCTCTCCATGTATTCATTATTCCTAGATTGTTGGGCTTCTGTTAATGCAATATTCCTTCTGTACTAAGAGGAGCTAGCTCAGAAATGTGTATGTAATACATGCACACACGCATACAGTCCCCCCTCACACACACACATGCACACACACACTATTACTCATTTCAAAACAATAGTGTTAGAGACTTTATAATTCACATTCACAGCACATTTTGCTGACCTTTGGCAAACGTTCAGGGTCACCAGGATGCCTTGGGATGACCTTCTGTAACCTTTGGAAACCATAGTCAATGGTTGGTTCATTCAGAGCTGAAACAACAAACACACTATTATATAATAAGCAGTAAGACAAGGTGCTCCCTCACAGAGTACAGTAAAAGGCAACACTGATGAATATCTGGAAACTATCACAGCAAACTCCATCCATGCTCTTTTCCACTTAAATCAGAAATGACTGTGAAGCTGTGGTTCAAACGCTGTTTTGAGGTTAGATGTGAGACTTTGGCTGAGTATCTGTGACATGATGGCAGCAAGTCTGGACTCTTTGTAAACAGCTTTTAAGTAAGAAACTATTATAATTCAGGGAGTTTTGATAAAATTCATTTGATAAATGCTTCAGATGCTACCTTTCAAGGTTGCCACTGTCATGTTACACAAAATCCTTTTTGATTGGGGAAAGTAAAAAGAAAGGAGACTCTTGCATTTCCAAATTATATTATGTATTTGATCCCACCTAAAAACAAAGTTGTATATATTTTCTTTGTGAACTGGACACTGAAGAAATAGATTATGCCATTTCTGAAGGTGTTATGAAGTAATCTAGACTCACAGAAAATAAATCATGTGAACCAAAAGAAACAGCATATGTAGTAAGCCCCTATTCTATAGTTCTTCACTGACTGAGCAGTCTTGCAAATACTACTGGTACATGTAGATTTGCAATCATCAATCACACTTTTAAAGACTGACCTGAAGTTGAGGAATACTGACTTTACAATGAACCAAACCCCTATCTGATCATAGCCAGGATGTTGATGAAATAAACAATTCTAAATAATGTCATCACTTTGGGTACATCTAAAGTTCTACGGTGGTTTAGCAGTACAGCTGATCATGGTGATCTTTAATTATTATTCAGAAGCAGCCTTTTTGGATGGAAGCAATGTGAAACCAACTGCTTCAAGTGGAAGAGTCCAGAGAGGGTATCATTTTTTTTCTTCCTTCAAAAATATCTATCACTGTGCTTATTAAAATATACTAAGTTTCAGTCTAGAGTAAGGTGTATCCTTTGGTCTTTTTGTATCAGATCCCATTCTATTTTATATATAGCTATTTGTGATCTAAATTAAACTTAGTTTTGTAGAAGCAAGTAGTCAGACATATAGATGGGAAGTCCAATTCATGCATATTTCAATCACAGATACAAAAAATGGGATCCTCACTGCAATAAATGGTTAAATTCCGGACTAACTCCTTAATGATTCCTCTCAGAGAATGAATTAGTTCTTTTTTAGATCCTTGGAAGCTTTTGCCATTGATTTTAATGAGAGACGGAGTGAACACCCTTCTCTAGCCTACATAAAATGTCTTCCTTTGTCCCCAGTGACTTACAACAAAATGTCTTTTTATACATGGAAAAAATATCAATATGATTTTTTATAAAAACTTTCAGACTGAGTAACAGTCAGTATTTGTGTTCTTGACATCTATCCATACATTAAAAACAAGTTAGCACATACCATAGTTAAAAAGCATTCCCATTACCCTAAATTTTAAAAGTACCATTGAAAGTACTACTGACTTCAAAAAACTGTATTAAATTCAAATAGGTCCCAAGGCTAATGGAAGCAATTTGTGTACCAACCCAAACTGACTGGCCTACTTTTCAAAATACAGGTATGATAATCTTGTGGTTTTAAAAGGACATTTAAATTGAAAGACTGTGAATATAGTACATAATTATACCAATAGCACCCTTTAACTTGTCAACTTGTAAATCTAAAAGGCTATCAATCATTTCTAAAGAGGAAATAAACCTTAAAATTCTTTGATTGACTGTGCTTACTTTTTATGTTTTAAAAAAAGACAATGCGCAAGAGAGGAAAAAATGTATTAAAGTGGCCAGAAATCCATTTACAAAAGTACATTGTTTTACATAGGTGAGTAAAAAGCCAATAATTACATCTCCAAAAGACATCTAAATCAAAGTAAGTACTTTCCTTCACTTATGTATTTTAAGTTACACGGAACTTCAAGCAACTTTTTTATTAAAATACTTTTCCAAATGCAATGCTTATTGAAGTAGCTAATAGAATAGCATTTTCATTTAAGGTAATGTAATCATTTTTGCAAATATAAGATTTAAGCCATTTTCCCCTATCTAAACAGTAAACTTTCAACCTGTCTCTTGTGTGAATTAACTAAAATTACACCCAGGTGTACAAAATCTGTCTATCTATGCTAGTGTATCAGTTAAGGCACAATATTTATTATTCTTTCCATTTTATGAATTACTACTTAAACCCTTGAGGAAGAACTTTCTTTCACATTAGATGTTCACAGAGTAAGCCTAGGAAACTCTTCACACAGCCTTTCTGAAGCTGTAACTCATAAAATTCAAGACATTTAATACAAGAAAAAATTACGCTTATCTGTTAAAATCAGAACAGGGGATTAAATTATTTCATGTTTCCAAAACTACAACTTACATTGTCAGTTTTCCTTTACCACCCTTTAGAAAAATGGACCTTCTGAACTAAATGAATCGATTACTGTCATAATTATGCCTGAAAAATACAAGCTCTTGAATTTTCTATTTTGTTTTGAAATCATAATTTAAAGGGTTGTCTTTCGCCCCCCCTCCCCAGTATTTCATATAATGAGCTCCTGCTGTATCAATAAAGCTTGGACTATTAATTGAGTGACTGCTTGATACACAGGAGAGAGGAATTTGTATCTCTAGCCATGCTGCCAACTTAAAGCAGGAATGATCGACACTTAATATCAGCAATTAAAAGAACCTGTTCAAATATCATATGGAACTCATAGCTTGGGGAAGTCTCAGGAAACTCATTCAGATATAGGGGAGAATAATTGAATTATATACATTTTAATGTTATTATTTGATGAAAATAAACACATTCTACATGGAAACTGTGGAGATATCAGACACCAACACAAAAGACAAAGCTGGCAAATTTGCTTCCCATGAACCAAGGGCTGGCTGGCTTTCTTTCTTTTTGTCTGTTACTGTTTTTCAGGAATGTTGCTCACGTAATATTTGTCAAAAAATACCATAAGCACACTGATTAAGGTAAAGGTAAAGGTTCCCTTGCTCGAAAGCCAGTCGAATCCGACTCTAGGGTTGCGGTGCTCATCTCCGTTTCAAAGCCGAAGAGCCAGTGCTGTCCGAAGACGTTTCCGTGGTCATGTGGCCGGCATGACTAAACACCAAGACGCACGGAATGCTGTTACCTTCCCACCGAAGTGGTACCTATTTATCTACTTGCAATTTCTTGCTTTTGAACTGCTAGGTTGGCAGGAGCTGGAACTAGAGACGGGAGCTCACTCCGTCTTGCAGCACCCAGGTCTTGAACTGCTGAACTACTGACCTTCCACAGCCTGCAGTTTAGCGTCTTAACCACTTGAGCCACCGCAGACTGATTAGAAAACACAAAAAAGCTGTCGTGTGTAGATACTAGTATACCCAAAACTAAAGTCCAGAAAATTATACAACTATCACTTTAATACAAACAGGCCCTCTTATTGTCCCAAAGGCTTGTCTCCCCTAAAGGCAAAAATGTCTCTTGTTTTTTAGTATATGCTTCATATGTTGCTGTTTTTTAATCAATAATGGGAATGCTGCAATAGGAATGAATGACATCCAACAAAGAAACAAAGACAGGAGTCCTAAAAGTCTGTGCATGTGTGCCGGTAAAGCATGCAAAACCAAGCATCCCTTTTTCATGACACAGGCTCTCAGAAAATGAAAACACCTTTGTGTTCAACTGTCCTATCCCATCCTTCTTATCTTTATCTTCCAATAATGAAAAAGAATGGTTAAAAGTGCAATTCTAAGGAGAGTCACACCCTTCATCACTGAAGTCAATGGACTTAAGAAGAATGAAACTCTGCTCTGTAAGTCTACCTTGTTTTCAGGGCACCAATGCCTTTTTTGTTGTTGCTAAAGCAAGATCAAGTGTGCATTGCATATACTATATTCCTGTAGCAGTACAAAATAGTATGACACAGTATTATCACAGAGCCATTACATAACCAATGGCTATAATCCATGGAGGTTTAATCATGTTGGAGAGATTCAAAGAGATGACATGGTTGGGACTCAACCTGATGCCAGTCAGTCAGGCAGGCAGCCAATCAGTCCAATGTTTAATACAGTCAAAGAACCATGAAATAACCACCAGTGTCCAGTGGTGACAGTGTGCAGGTTGTACTTCTGGAGCAGGACTGTGAGTGGGCCAGTGGGCTTTGATTGCATGGTCCACCCCCTAGATAAGCAGCCGCCACCTGGGCATTGGCCCTGCCTTTTGAGGACCTTAAGGAGGCGAATGAAATTCTAAGGCTGGATGGGAACTTTTCATTTGTGAATGAAAACAATTTTCCAAGTGTTTCCAATTTGCCTTATTTAGGCAAACTAATTGAGAGGGCGGTGGCGATACAGCTACAGGGCTTCCTGGATGATGCTTCCGTCTTAGATCCCTTCCAGTCCAGCTTCCGCTGGTTGACCTTACTGACGACCTCTGGAAGCATCTGGATCGGGGCGGTTTGGCAGCACTGTTGTTAGACCTCTCGGTCTAACCACCAGTTGCTAACCCACTGCCTTGCCGATGTGGGGATACAGGGGCTTGCCTTACAGTGGCTTGCTTCTTTCCTTCAGGGTTGGGGACAAAGGGTGGCGTTAGGAAACAGCAGTCCAGGAGACACCTGCTTGAGTGTGGTGTGCCTCAGGGGACAGTGCTTTCCCCGATGTTGTTCAATATCTATATGCACCCCCTTGCCCAGATTGTCCAGAGACATGGACTGGGGTGTCACCAGTATGCTGATGATACCCAGCTCTATCTGATGTTGGTGGCCACTCAGACTCCGACCCGGAAGACCTGAACTGGGCATTGCAAGCCATGGCTGGTTGGCTTAGACTGAGCTGGCTGAAGCTAAACCTGTCAAAGATGGAGGTCCTGTGCCTGAGTCGGGGTGGCCTGGGGATGGCGATCCCTCTCCTGACCTTTGACGGGTGCCACTGGTGCCAGCGCTGGAGGTGAGGAGTTTAGGAGTGCTCCTGGACCCTTCCTTAACCATGGAGGCCCAGGTGGCAGTCACTGCTAACCCAGCCTTTTACCATCTTCGGCTGATTTGGCAGTTGGTTCCCTTCCTTGGCTGTGAGGACCTGGCTACAGTGATCCACGCAACGGTCACCTCAAGGTTAGATTACTGTAACGCTCTGTACATCGGGCTGCCCTTGTTGCAAATCTAGAAGCTGCAGCTAGTGCAGAATGCTGTGGCCAGGCTTTTGATGGGTCTCATGAGATGGGAACACATCCAGCCTGTGCTTAAAGCACTGCACTGGCTGCCAATAGCATACTGAATTCGCTTCAAAGTGCTGGTACTTACCTTTAAAGCCCTCTATGGCCAGGGTCCAACATACCTGAGGGACCACCTTTCCCCACAGATACCCCAGAGAGCACTACGGTTGGGGTCACAACATTGTCTAGTGATTCCAGGCCCCAAGGAGGCCAGGCTCACTGCAACCAGGGCCAGGGCCTTTTCAGTGGCAGTTCCTACCTGGTGGAATGAGCTCCCAGAGGAGATCAGGACCCTGCGGGACCTTATACAGTTCTGCAGGGCCTGCAAGATGGAGCTCTTCTGCCAGGCTTTTAACTAGGAGGCGCCCACCACTACCAACAACTATTATTGACAGTAACATCGGGGCAGTAGATGCCCCTGTATGGAGATTGAGCCACAGCAGCGCGGGAGACCAGATACCACTGAATCAGGATCTAGTGTTACATCTACAGTATGCCATCTTTATCTGACTGAAGGATTGATATTTTTTGAGCACTTTAATTGTAATATGGATTGTTTTATCTTGCTTTTATATGTTTTATATGTCTGGGCACATGTTGCCCCTGAATGTGAGCCGCCCTGAGACCATTCATGGGGGAGGGCGGGATAGAAATGCAATAAATGAAATTTATTCAAATATTGAGTGTTAAATATGCCACGTTAACACATTAACACTGCAACACTGGGTTTTACAGAGTGTTAACTTCAGGCCTTCACAATTAACTATGCAATGCATGAAAAACAGCATGTCCACACAGAAACTTTTGTATGTCTATAGCATCCTAATTTCAATACATCTTGTCCACAATACTATATTCTACACTAATTCCTCCTGTCTATATGTCAAAAACAGGGAAAACATAACTGTATTCAGTAGAACAGACAATACAAAGGGAAGTTTGCCATTTCTCTGTTAACATCTTCGTTATATTATTCATCTTTGTCTCAGGTATCAATTTCCACCCTTCCAATTATCAGCTAAGGGCCAAAGGGTAACCACCCTATTCCTGTGTTTCCACATGGCAGCTAATCTACATATCAGCATTCCATTCAGTTCAGAGGATCCGTACAGTAAGCTACACTGCACCTTTTCCTAAGGTGTAACATTTCCTTTGAAGAAAAGAATATTTCAAAATGTTTCATGTGTCACCTTCAAATAATAAAGATATTTCTTTCCGTGTTTGAGAAGATAATCTAGACAATGGCAACTGGTAAATATGGCATGGAACCCTCAATCTGCCAGGAAACCCCATGACCCTGACTATTAGTATTGCAAAAAATGGCAACATTATAGAGCCACAGCATTGGTAGAGTAAGTTTCCAACCAAGCACCTTTGTATGCAATATGACTTTAATTGGTCCATAAGGGAGCATAAAAATCTACTTCACACACACATCATCAAGTGAAAGAGTGTATTTTGCAAACCTCACATGCAAAGAAAGTTTTCTTTCTTAATTAAGCATCATTAAATGAAACCATACAAGCACTGGGCTATTTTTGTTGTGGTTGTTGTTAATATGATTTACTCTTCATAAAGCTTCTTTTTCATTAATTTCCACCCAAGTGTTTATTCCCATAGGCAATGGAAAATGGAAGTGGTAGGAGCAAGTCCTACTGAGACACAAGGGTGGGTGTTACAGAGACTATTGCAAGGCAAATTCAAGAGTTTCCCTACTTTTATGACTTCGTGTGTCACTTGTACTTAAACATATTCTTGTGAATGTAATTTCCTTTTCTTTACTGTACTTTGATGATGTCATTCTTTACTAGGAACAGAATAATATGTGGCTAATAAGAAATGTAAAATCTAGATTGTATAACTACACAGAGTCTAAAACACAGGCAGTACATTCATTAGATTATAAATAACATTTCACAATGAAATCAAACTACCAAACTAGCACCTGTGCCTCTGGCTTCCTCTGTAGCTATTTCTTGTTTAAATTAAAGGTTCAGTTGAGCTAGCAGCCAAGGCAGACCTGTTGTAATCAAACTTAACTGTACACATGCTGTGTGATATTTTATTATATACACATTGAACATCAGTTAGAACCTATGTATCCAAATTTAATGTCTGTAGCAAACCTGAGTATACAAGAAATGCAAGATATAATTGAAACTGAAATTTTAAAATAGTAATATTGGTCAGGAAACACATAAATACCTGTGATCCCAGTACAGTTTTAGTACACAGTACATACAGTGCAGAGATCACAGTAACACTCTCTTTCTCTCTTTGTATTTAGGGCTACAGGACCCATGGAGGCTACAGCACCCATTTGTAAAATATCCATTCACCAATTTATCCATGCACCACAACTTCCCACTACACATTTACTTCCATCGAGTAATTCAACCATAATGTGTCATTAATAAAGGGCATAAACACAGGACAAACTATCCATATTGAATGATTTAGGACATAGTTTCCTATGACAGGTAAATCTATTTTTACCTGCCGTTACCCATAGCCAGTGGGGGGGTGCTGCAGGTAGCAACCCCTATCAAATCTTCAATGCCCCCACCCTGGCCATGAAGGAGGCTGGTGAGCCTAAAGGGAAGTGGAGCCTTGCATAGATGTGGTTTTTAAAAAAACACCAAAAAATCTTGCAGGTGAATAAATTCTACATCCTTCCCTAACTCCATGCAAGATAAGTGATCAGTGTAGTATTACTGAGTGTGTGTATGAAGTCCTGGCACACACAAACTATTAGACTACAAGATGGATGCCACATAAATTTATGAAATCACACAGAAGACCAGAATTATATAATACACAGAAAACAAGATCTATCTTAAATATTAATATAATGGATTGCTTATTTCAAAATCTTGAATAACATTTTATGTTCAAATATATTAGATCGTAAGTGTAAAAAACCAGGCTTTGAGGCCTTAAGTGTTTTATTTTCAACATGTTAATTATTAGACGTAATTAACATATTGCATGCTCAGAAAACAGGATAATTTTGAAATGATAATGGATTATAGAGAATTTAAATTATTACAATGAATGTAGCTTGTTGTATGTTCTTAAGGGAGGAAAAGCTATAATTCTTGAGCTTCCATCAGCTTCTGCATTGAGAACCCAGAAATATTACTTACTCCTATAATTGTTCAGATTTTGTCCCAAAGAGTTTTGACAATAATAGTTATCAGAGGGAAAAATCATAGCAACCTGTCTGATAAACATGTTTCCCTGCCCTCATACCCTGGTGAGCACTGTGACACTATACTTTTATCATCTTGTGTGTGCTCAGAATGAGCTTAGAACAGCAATTGCCAGGAATAGGCAGGCGATAAACTGCATTGATTTAACACATCTTGTTTTCAATCATGCTCGGATTTTCTGAGCACGCATTTTTCCTGTACTCCAGCTTGTAGCTTTTATCTGACGAGCTGATCCCTTTTCACTGGAAAATGAAAAGGTCGCACAATAAGACACGGTTTACTGGAACTCCAACACGCACCGGGGAAAGTATTTTAGATAAATACTGGCAGACATAGTGGAGCTGAATTTCAACACCACAATTGCTTAACAACAATACTTATTACTCTCCTAGAACAAGTCTACAAGCACCTTACATCTCACAGTAGGGGAGAATACTAAGTTAGATTTGGTAGCTAAAAAAATACCTTCCTCAAAACTGTTTAAAGATATTGTGCTCCTTTAAACTTTTATAACTGGCCTCGAAATAGGAAAAAATTAAACATCTTTTTGGTACTCCACTAACCCCAATACAAAGTTTTATTTATTCACAAAATTTATACCCCGCCATTCCATCCTCCTCAGTGTCACCAAGGCAGCTAAGACATAAAAAATATACATAGTAAAAATCTTGAAAACCATTAAAACCAAACAAAACATGTCATTCAAACAATTAAAAGCAAATTAAAATAAACATATAATAAAGTACACATACATAAAAACAATTACAAATTGGCCAGGAAGCTGACCTAGATAGCCCAGGCAAGCCCAATCTTGTCAGCTGATCACTTGGAAAACCGACCTCCAAGGAATACCAGAGGCAGGATGCAGAGGCAGGCTAATCAAGCCACCTGTTTGAAAAATGTCCAAGCCTCACTACGAGTTTCCAGAAGTCACCATGACTTCCAGGCTCACAACCACACACACACAGCATAGATAAAAATCAATGAGGTGTTTTTTTTATTTAAAATTGGATTTTAAAAATTTACATTGGGTTTTTAAATTTAAATCAGATTTTTTAATTTAAATTTGATAGTCTTCTATTTAGGATACATTATAGTCCAAAGATCATTCATCATGAAATAAGGATTCGTTTTTAATTATGTAACATGAAGCTGTATATTCATGCAATGTTTAAATTTTTTGGTAAATGAATTCCATTAATCCATTCACAATGCCATGCTCTTCCAGAGGTTTCTGTAAAGATTACTGGGCATTTTTATATCTAGAACATATTATCATGGATGGCTTCAAGAGGAAATTATATAAACATATGGAGCAGAGATCCATCAGTAGCTATTAGCCACAAGGTATAGATAGGAATTCTGGGGCAAGTGATGCTCTGTATTCTTGGTGCTTGGGGGGAGGGCAACAGTGGGAGAGCTCCTAGTGTTCTGGCCCCACTGCTGGACCTCCCGTTGGTACCTGGTATTTTTGGCCACTGTATGACAGAATGTTGGACTGGATGGGCCACTGGCCTGATCCAACATTGACTTCTCTTATGTGCTTATGTTCTTATGCTTGGTTTTACAGTTCTCAAAACTGTGAATTTGTGCCTGCAGAGATCACATGCCTCTTCTTCACAGCAAAGATTTATATAGCTAATTCTCAACAGTTCCATCTGTGTGAGGATACTTATTTCCACAAACAGAGGGCACACTCTCCCCCAACAGGTTTTTCTAGAGACTCAGGGGACTCCATGGGTCTGCAGAAAAATCCAAAAAGAAAAAAAACACCACACAACCCAACACTCTGGGAGGGTTGAATTCCCCCCCCCAAAAAACTGACAGCCACAGAGACAGAGAGAGATAATGAGTGGGGGAAGAGGGCAGAAAGCAAAAGCAGAACTGGAGCTGGGATTGGGGAGGAGTCCTCCTGCAGTATGAATGGCTAAATAGGACAAGAGTGGGTTAAAAAGGCAGGGGAGGAGACAGAGCACTTTCCGGGTCTATTTTGGAGCCAGGCCTGGGACTAGGATTGCCCACTCCAGGTTGGGAATTTCCTGGAGATTCTATGGTGAGTGCAGAGTTTGGGAAAGGGAGAGGCCTCAGCTGGATAGAATGCCACAGAGTCCATCCCATTTTCTCCAAGGGGACAGATCTCTGTTGTCTGGAGTACAGTTGTAATTCTGGGGAATATCCAGGTCCCACTTATAGGCTGGCAAACCTAGGCCTAGCAGCACCCTTTGGGTTACTTGATACCACCTGACTTGCATGATTCAACTAGGCCTGGCTGCTTGCTACTGTTCAACAGCAGCCACCCTATGAAAGTCAGTGCAGTGTAATGGTCAGCACTTCAGAGTAGGGTTTGCAAGACCCAGGTTTAGATCAGCATCTTGCTGTGGAAGCTCACTGGGTGATTTTGGACCAGTCACATACTTTCAGCCTAACCTACCTCATAGGGTTGTTATGTGGATAAAAAGGAGAGAATAATGTAAACTGCTTTAGTCCCCACTGTGGAGAAAGACCATAGTTTTCCTCAGTAGAAGATGCAGGGGGAAAGGAGATAGAGTGCTGAAGACAGAGGAGCAGATAAAGGTAGGTTGGCTGTTGGGTGGGAAGATAGGGATGCCAACTCCCTGGGAAATTCCTGGATATTTGAGGGGTGGAGACTGGGAATGGTGGAGAATGCGGAGGCGAGGAACTTCAGACAGATATAATGCCATAGACTCCACCCTCCAAAGCAGTAATTTCATCCAGGGGAATTAATGTCACTAACCTCCAGGTGAGGGCTGGAGATCTCCTGGAATTGCAACTGATCCCCAGGTGACAGAGATTAGTTCCCCTGGAGAAAGTGGCAGCTTTGAAGAGTAGAGTTTATGGTACTATACCCTGTTGAGGTCACTTCCAAGCTTAGACCTCATTCTCTCAAGGCTCCACCCCCAAATCTCCAGATATTTCCCAACATGGGGCTGGCTACCCTAAGAGGAACCAATCTCGGTATTTGGGCAATCCATTGTGATTCCTGGAGAGTGGCTGCTGCCACTGCTGCTGTGGGGGGGGGGAGTAGGTGGGAGGCTGGGAGAGTGATGGGTGAAGGCAGATAGGAAATGACAGACCTGGAGGGGACAGAGAGAGTAATAAAAGGGGTGGCAAGAAGGAGAAAGACTGTGAGACAGGTAAGGGAAGAGAGGAAGAAGCAGAGGTGGGGGGAATGAGATAGCCACTCCCACAAGTTTCTTGCAGGTCCCCACTTGTGTTATAAAATAAACATAGAGAGTTGAGAAAAATACCATAATCCCACAAATCTATGTACACAGGATCAACCCCTTACCTCTTAAGTGCTAAGTTTCAAAAAATCCAATGAATAGAAGACTGTTGGGAGTGGAATAGATCTGCACAAGAAGCTAAGTGTGAAAAGGAAGGGACAAGCAGTAAAAATGAAAGTGAAACCTTTTGAGCGGAATATTCAACAAGTCTTTAGATCTTTGTATAGCCTGAGTTTTATCATATTATTCTTTCCCTGGAGGAGAAAACCTATAATGGCAGCAGGCTGTAAATGAGATCCAGTTTGGGAATATTGGGAACCCAGTCCCTCTACCTACAGGTAAGGCAGGCATGCGTGCAAAATGCAAACGCTGTAACCAGGAATGAAATAACATCATGAGAAGTGCTGTGATGAATACAACAAAAGAAACATGTTTGAACAGGCAGGGTCTTCAGGCTGGCAAATGTTTTGGTTTCATCATATTTCTCAAAGACTGCCTAGGGGAACTGTCATCCTTGAGCAAAATTATATTTGTTGTTATTATTATTACTGCATGTTACTGTCATTTTGATACAGTCGTTATGAAGAAATAAAGAATTGAAACGAACAAATATTCTTTTTGGGGGCAGTACTGAGTGGCAGTGAATACAAGTAATACTAAAAAAGCAGAAATAGTATAAATAATAAAATAACAGCATTAACTTTTGTTTAGGGGAATCCATCATCAACATAAAGGATTTTGGAAACTATCCAGCTTCAAGATCACCATCCTCCTGTTCTCCAGTTTCAGAGTTATCTGTCCAAGATAGTGTTTCACAAAAGAGCCCAGCAGGAACTCATTAGCATAATCGGCCACACCCACCAGCAGAAACTTATTAGCCTATTAAGCCACACCCTGACAGCACAGCTCATTAGCATATTAGGCCACACACTCCATGTTACCAGAAGTGTGGTCATCCAGCCGCACCCACCTTTTGCTTCTTATTCTGTTTACCTTGTTTGTTGTCAAAACCCAGGGCTTTTTTTGGAGCAGGAACTCCTTTGCATGTAGTTTCTGCTGTTGGATGTGGCCTATTATGCTAATGAATCCTGCTGGGCGTGGCCAACTCAGGAGCCAGCCGGAACTCCGTTTCTGTGTGTTCCTGCCCAAAAATAGCCTTGGTGTTTCAGTCACATCATATACATCACACATCCACAGTATATCACCTAAAAGAAAGAAAAAAAGCCAACCATCCAAGATCCACCATAGATAAGTTTGTGATTAAAACCAGCAGATTAGAAAAAGAGTTAATTGATGTAAAAATACCCAGTTTGTTTAAGCGACAAACTTCCTTCCATCTGATTCAAAACCCACACTTCATTAACATGGTTCAGTCACTGAGACCAAGATACAGTCCACTCAGTAGAGCAGATATTGCAGGGAAACTGCTGGATAAAGTGTATGACAGAGAAATGGAGCAACGTGTAACAGCTCTAGAGGGTAAAATTGTTAACCTACATCTTGATGGGTGGAGTAATGTCCACAATGATCCTGTTGTCTGTGTTTGTATAACAACAGAAGAAGCAGAAACAATTGATACATCAGAAAATGTACACTCAGCAGAATACTTATAAGTGGCAGCAAGAGCTATAAATAACATGTGAACAAAAATTCACATGTCTAGTACGCAGTTTGGTCACAGACAATGCTGCAGATGTATCCAAGAGGAGAAGAAATTTAGAAGAGCAGGAAGGGAATACAAAGCTAATGGCATATGGCTGCAGTGCCTAGCCAAAGACTTCAGTGTTCCAGAAATAAAGACTAATGTCATTGAAATCGCTAAATACTTCTGTAACAATAATTTTGCAACAGCAGCTCTGAAAAGAATGGGAGGAACCAAGCTAACACTTCCACAAGATGTTAGATGGAACTCTGCAGTGGACTGTTTTGAGCAGTATATCAAGAACTGGCCTATTCCAGTGACAGTTTGTGAACCAAATCAAGAGAAAATAGATGGCACTGTCATGGCCAAAATCCTCAGCATTGGGCTTAAGAGAAATGTTGAACATATGCTGAGCATCCTGAAACCCATTTCTGAAGCTTTGAACAAAATACAGAAAAATAGCTGTTTTATTGCTGATGCTGTTGAAATCTGGAAGGAACTGAGTGAGCACTTAAAAACTGAACTACACACTTTCAGAATTAAATTACAAGCATTAAAAAAAGAATAGGACAAGCACTGTCTCCAGCTCATTTTCTTGTAAACATTGTCAATATCCAGTACCAGGGTCAAACCTTAAATGCTGAGGAAGAGGAGTTAGCTATGGCATGGGTATTCAGCAATCATCTATCTGTAATGCCAACTATAATAAACTTTAGAGCTAAGGGGGAACTATTCAAGAAATATATGTTTGTTGATGATGTTTTAAAGAAAGTACTTAAGCACTTGGATTTAGAGACTGTTGAAGTAATGATTTCATTTTTAACACCAGTAGCTTCTTCTGCTGGCATAGAAAGAATATTCTCTTCCTTTGGACTCATTCATTCTAAACTGAGAAATCGTTTGGGACTTGATAAAGCAAGAAAGGTTGTTTTTCTTTTCCAGATTATGAACAAATGAGAAAATGAAGATGGGTGAGCTACAAAGGACAGTATTTTAAGTTCTTCATGCGTGGACCAGGTTGATACTCTAAGTTTTTTTTGAACAAAAATATTTTGTTTAACCGCATCAGTTAACAAACATGGATGTTTAAGCAAATACAAGAATACATGTGCTATAATGTTATTGTCTTAGTTTAACAAAACTATTTAAATTGTTATTATTAAGGTAATTATTATTTTTCTCCTTCCAATAAACTACAGCAGAAAAGTTGGCCAAATATGAATGATTAACCTATTAAAATGAAGATAGTTCACCTTGCAATAATTTCATAATTATCTATCTATGATATGTTTCTAATAGTATAACCAAATCAGTATTTTTATATAACTGTAAAACTAATCTGAAAAATTATTATTCTAAAAATTAAACCCTCATTTGGTTATAAATATTAAGATTATACCATCCAGAATGAGTCTTTATGTAGAAAACTATTATTTAAATCTAGCCTTACTGACTAGTGATTTAGATTGTGAGTTAAATCATAACTTTAATTGATTTGATTTAAATCAAATCCACCCTGCATGCGCTCGCACACACACACACACAAAATACTCACAAAAAATAGAGCAGGAAGGAGGGATCACTGCTGGCAGAAGATGGCAACACAAAGGGTCAGGCAAGGCATTCTATGGAAAGGATTCCAGAGTTTTGGCGCCATGACCAAATTATATTTGCTTTACTATTAACAGGAGTAGATTTGATGCAGCTGAAGGATTTTTTTAAAAAAATCCAGACATCAACCTGACAAATACTGGCACTGTTTCGATATTGTCCATGCTTTTATATTCCTTCATTGGCACTTCTCATGGTCATTTTCTGACACAAATGGTTTCATTAAAGCCAAGCAGAAAGCTTAACCATAAGTATTCCATTTATGCTGTCATGAGATGTAGCATTGTGGAATCATTAGTAAATCCACTGGAGTCACCACAGTTAATAGCTGCAGGGCAGATGAGTGTGGACACACCAAACTACTGGCTTTCAGTTCTTTCATGTACAAGAAGCCTTTTTAGTTGTTTCAAGGGATCTAGTAGGATTGCCAGCCTCCAGGTGGGGCCTGGGGATCTCCCACTTTTACAGCTGATTCCCAGCTGACAGAGGTCAGCTCCCCTGGAGAAAATGGCTGTTTTGGATTCTATGGCATTGTACCATGCTGAGGTCCCTCCCCTCCCCAAACCCCGCCCTCTCCTGGATCCACCCCCAAAGTCTCCAGGTATTTTCCAACCCAGACCTGGCAACCCTGGGATCTACCAACTTTTAGTCATCTGGCTTATGTTTTTTAAAAAACAATTTTTGAATTCTTGCAACATCCTGGTGTGTCAAGTGCATCAACTGCTCTATAATAGTTAAATCCTTTAAATCCACATGAAAATCTCAAACCTTCACATATCTAATTCCAAAGCAGGTCACAGAGAGTGGATTAACAGATCTGCAAAACAGAACAAGACACAGATACAGGGAATTTCTTTACAAACTTGAAAGCAGTCCCAGGTTTGCAGAAAAATCTGAAATCTGAAACACATACATACAAAAAACACTCATCAGGGGACTAAAAGTCCCTAAAATAATAGCAACAATGTCTGTTGCTTTAAGAAGAAGAAGAAGAAGAGTTTGGATTTATATCCCGCCCTTCACTGCCCAAAGGCGTCTCAGAGCGGCTTACAAACTCCTTTCCCTTCCCCTCCCCACAACAGACACCCGTGAGGTAGGTGGGGTTGAGAGAACTATAACACAAACTGTCCTTTAGAGAACAGCTGTGCCAGAGCTTGTGACTGACCCAAGGTCACATCAGCAGCTGCAAGTGGAAGAGTGGGGAATCAAACCCGGTTCTCCCAGATAAGAGTCCGCACACTTAACCACTACACCAAACTGGCTCTCAATTGATGCTTTGGAGTACTCATTGGGCTCTCAATTGATGCTTTGGAGGTTGCTAGAAACCATAATAATATTGCCTTCTTGTGGAAACAACCAGCTGGAATAGACCATGAAGTTAAGATTGCCAACCTCCAGGTGGGACCTGGAGTTTTCCTGGAATTACAACTGATCTCCATACTACAGAGATCAGCTTCTCTGGAGAAAAAGACAAGCTTTGGAGGGTGGATTCTACCGCATCACATCCATGCTGAGCTCCCTCCCCTTTTCCAAACTCTGCCCTCCCCACACACCGCCCCACATCTTCCGCAATTTCCCAAGATAGGGTTGATAACCTGTACATGAAACCCACATGACACTAGATAAAAGTCATCTAGACTAGCTCCCTATTCAGTGCAACTATCTGCAACTACAGTAGCCTCAAAAGATGATGTAATCAACATAATAAAAGAATGATAATCAAGTAGCAGAAGTGCAGTTTTTTAAAAAATTCCCTAACCCCTGAAACAATAGTCATCAATACTGAGGTCTAGTTTTTCCTGTCAAGTCATTTGTAAGTAAAAAAATAAAAAAATTAAACGTTGGCAGCTGCAATTTCCTCCATCAGCTTAAGAAACAGGCCCACAGCTACAGTGGATCATTTTGGGGCCCAGCTCCCCAACTTATTTCAAAGGTCCCACAACTTTCCATCTGCGAACTCTTCTTGCCTTCTCCTGCAGCTAAATGGCCAGGGGAGAGGCGTCTGCGCCACCTGTTGGGGCCCCTCACGGTTTGGTCCTCTCTGGCAAAGCAGCAGGGCTTCCTGCCCTAAACTGGAGCTCCGCTTAATTGCCAGGCTTAGGAAGCACCGGCCACCTGGCTCCTGGTGCATACCGTTGGGAATGTGGATTGACACTGGAGGAGCAGGGCAGTGTGGTTTCCTTTGCTCTCCACCCAAAGCTGGGATCCAGAGGTAGATGCTGTGGCCAAGGACCTGGGTGTGGCAGGTGAGGGGCCAGTTGGCTGCTCACTCATCTCTCCAGCAGCAGGCCTGGGCTCAATCCCAGTAGTGCACAGTGCACTGCTACCCCTTCTACCCGCTCCGCAACTTCAACTGGGAGCCACTCCCAGTGCAGTGTGTCTGTGGGCACTTGTGCTGCAACCTCTGGACAATGGGTTTCAGGCAAAGGTGCTTCAGCCTCAACCTGCACCTCCTCGAAGACCTGTGTGGCCACCTCAGTGAGCAGGTGAGGGCCAGTGGGAGCAGGAGAGGACGCAGAGGGTTGGTGCTTGGGGATGCTGTGGGAAGGGCAGAGGAGTAAAGACTCTGCCTGGGTGGCCCATGATCTTCAACATTAAGTAAATTAACTTTAATTAATTAGCCAATGCCCCCCAAGAATTTTAAATATCCCCCAAATTAGAAATTCCCAGCTAAGGGCCTGTTAAGAAACCCACTTGAACCTCCAAAGTTTGAACTGAACAAATGAAATGAGAAATTCTTTCTTTCCCTACAAATGAGGCCAAGGACTAGGAGGTCAAAGTAAAAAGAAAGAAAACAGTATACGGAAGAATTACTTTGAAACCACACAAATGTGTTCTCAGCAAGGGCAAAAGCTACACGAATACATCTGCACAAGGTGTGTTGTTGTTAACTTTCACTACAAGGTCAGAATTGTTCCTACAAAACATTTTAGGGTGACAAGAACAGCAGACAATACTCAACCACTGAAATATATGATGACAGATAATAATTTCAGCAGAATTATACATGTATAACTGAGTGCACAATTAGAGGCACAAAGAAAACCATGTTGTGTTCAACCAAGAAAACAGAAGTAGATTTTCTACTTCTATGCTTGTAATCACATAGGTTCACTGCAGGAAATCAGGAAAGAATTTCTTCCTGTCTTCAGAACAATCCACGACCAGTGAGAAACATTTAAGTTTTATTTCCTTTTTTTAAAAAAAGTATCAGCAATTGCTTGTTTGTCAGAAGCAAAAAACTTTATGAGCTGGACCAATAGCCTCATTTGGGACAGCAAATCCTGTTTCCTTTCCAAGAAGATGGCTACAGTTGTCCCTTAAGTAGCTTAAAACACAGGGAAACTGGATTATTCTAGAAAAAAATGCCAAAATACGTTTTGTTTTACAGAAGAAAAGTCCTCCGGGGATTCTTTAAAACCCAACTAATATTTTTGAGTGCTGAAGTTTGCAGTGATACCTTTTACACTATCTGATGTGTGTAAAAACATATACAGCTAGATAGTCCTTATCTGTTACATATTTGAAGAAACTAAGGAGAGGAAGTTATTCTGTCTAAATATCAAGCATTACTTATGCTCTAGGGCTTTGGGTAAGTGGATTTTCAGAGTGCGCTATTTCAAGAAGAGAGATATCCGCACTAAAAAAACTTTCTCAGGGATGTCATCTTATTGAAGTACTTTCTGTCTTGACTGTGACACGGATGATTGAAATGAAACATATTAAAGATTAAAAGATGATCTATTGGTTCATTAATTAGGCTGATTGACTCCAAAACTAGAAGATTTCAAATCAATGACCAGAACTTCATCTGGATAGAATTCAATGTGTTGTCACTCGCTATATGGTCATAGCTAGACACCTGCATAAATTGCACTTAGTTCCATAATGTGGTCAGCTGTCCATTCAGCATTTCTTATGCATTTAATACACAGACACAGAGGAAAAGCTCACACAATGTGCACAGTTATCATTTGACCATGGCATGGAAGAGTTACTCATTATGTGACTAGGCCCGTGTGTGTGTGTGTGTGTGATAGCCAGGTAGATGATCATTATTAATCTGTCTCTTGCCTCCCTTCCTGCACTGCTGCCCCATTACCTACCTGGCTCATACAGTGAGGGTGACTGGCAATGGCGGCTCCTCCTCACTTTTGTTCACTGAAAATGGTGACTGAGATCTTGCAACGTAGCATCAAAAGATCTCATATTTTAATTTCTGAAGAAAACTGTGCAAATCTTGGGGCTGACCCAGGATTTGTACAAACACCCCTCTACTCTGTCTTGGACCCCAGTGTGAGGATTTAACAATCCACATATCAAGGTCCCACATACAAATTAGTTATAAATTGTGTTATCGCATATAAAAAACATAAAAGCATACTCTGCCTTGAAATTTATTGACTGCAATTTGAAATACTCTGACTGAGGAATAAGTCCTATTGACCTTAATGAGATTTATGTCTGAATATACCTGTTTGGATTGCCCTGCTAACCAATCACCTTCTTTTAACGTATTTCTGTCTTCAGCTCTGTATGCTAATATGATACCTCAACAAAATATGCTAAAAACCTTCCACATTTTATTAAACATTTTGAATCTGAAGAACATTCACCCTGTTTCCAGCTAGCCGCAATGCATACTTTAGCACCTGCCTAGATCTATTTATCCAGCAAAAATTTCAAGCATCGTAACAATACTATTTAATATGCAAACACCTTGTTATATCATCAATTAGGTCCAAAACATAGAACAAAAAACCCTAACACATATCAAAACATGTAAGAAATCTACTCTAACAGCCTGGCATCTTTAACAAACATCTACAAGGATATTATATTTTTGACAAATGGGTGACCTGCAAGAACTTGAAGGGCATCTCATTTAGGCTGATTTCCCACGACAGCTGCCTCGGTGTTGTGCCGCCGTTTGCCCCGATACTATTGGTCAATTTCCCACCCGAAGCCGCGGGGTTGCATTTGACCCGCGGCTCGCCCGATTTCCCCCGCAATTTCGTGATCCTCAAAAAACTGGATCACGAAACTGCGGGGAAATCGAGCAAGCCACGGGTCAAAATGCAGCCCCCCGGCTTCAGGTGTGAAATTGACCAATAGTGTTGGGGCAAACGGCAGCGCAACACCGAGGCAGCTGTAGTGGGAAATCAGCCAGAATCTTCCCCCACTATTTCCTCTTTCCTTTCCCTGACAGGTGTCATAGTCACTCCACTTTTCCTGCTTCCTTCCCTCCTTCCCACATACCAGCCAACCTACATTTAACTGCCCCTCTATCTTTAGCTTTCCATTCTCCCCCTCCCCTGAAAGCTGTTACCTGGAAAAACTATGGTCCAGTTTTGCTGCGGGGAGAACCTCATTTCCCTCTTATCCTCTTTCCCATACCATGTCCTCTTTCCCTTCTCCTGGCATCTCCTATATCCTGACATTATTTGCTTCCTTTTCTCCTTCCCACCCATCACCCAACCTAACTATCTGTAGCTCTGTCTTCAGCTTTCCCCCTTCCTTCCTCCTGGCAAACTCTACCTGGGAAAAGTCTGGTCCTATTATATCATGCTAACTCAGCTTCTGGGCTATGCCCAGTCATATGGTACCAGCTGGGCTAGGCCCAGCTGCACAGTGAGGAACCTGCAAGGACTTGCAGAGAGCATCTTACTTTCCTCTGTAGGGTTGGCAGGTCCCTTCACTGCTCTAGTAGGGGGATTTGGAGGGTGTTCAGGGGGTGGGTGGGGATGTTGTGTGATGTCCTCAATGCAATAGCATCACCTGGACATGACATTATTGCATTGGGGATGTAGCATGGGGGGATGTTCTAGTTTTTGGGCAAACTCTATGGTAACATTAGGCTTAAACCAAGGGTGTCAAATGTAAGGCCCAGGGCCCGGAACCAGTCCATCCAGGACTCTTGTGGCCCACAAGCAACTGATGGAAGGGAGGGAGTGTTGGGGGAGTGGGTGGAACCATTCTGATTGTGGCTTCAGCACAGCAGAACAAGCTCATCTTCAGTAGTCAAGCACTGTGGGAGCATCTGCCCAGCACTGTACAGCTTGCCTCTCCAGTCTACCTATGTGGGTTTTCTCCTGTAACCCCTCCCAGTCCTTGGGGCCTTGCAGTGAGGATACATCAACTCAGAGTTTACCAACTGCTGTCCTTTTTACAGTTTGTATCTCCGGTACCTGGCATTATGTTTTGTGTCACACATGGCCTGGCCTGACAACGTGACATTTATGTCAGATCCGGCCCTCAAAACAAATGAGTTTGACACCTCTGGCCTAAACCATAGAATTTGCCCCAAAACCAGAGCATCCCCTGTGCAATGTCCCTAACGTGATGATGTCACTTCTGGGTGATGTCATTGCATTGGGGTGTTTAGGGGTGGGGTTTCCCTCTCTGGCCAGCTGGTCTGTGGCAGGGAGAAGTCCCCCAAACTGGGGATCCCCCACTAGGACCTGGGGGCTGGCAAACCTATTCCCCTGTATCCAGGGCTTTTTTTGTAGAAAAAGCCCAGCAGGAACTCATTAGCATAACAGACCACACCCAAAAGCAGGAACTCATTAGCATATTAGGCCACACCCCAACAACACCGCTTATTAGCATATTAGGCCACACCCCCATGTTACCAGAAGTGTCGTCATTCAACCACCTTTCTCTTATTATTCTGTTTACCTTGTTTGTTGTCAAAACCCAGGGCTTTTTTGATAGCAGGAACTCCTTTGCATGTTAGGCCACACACCCCAAATGTAGCCAATCCTAATGAATTTCTGCTGTTGGGTGTGGCCTATTATGCTAATGAGTTCCTGCTGGGTGTGGCCAACTTGGGAGCCAGCCAGAACTCTGTTTCTGTGCGTTCCTGCCCAAAAATAGCCCTGCCTGTATCCCCTTCCCATGGTATTTCTCTCCCCCTGGCAGCCACCATGTCCTCATCTTTTCATATTTCCTCCTCTCCTTCCCACCAATCCATTTTTTAACCGCCCGCCCATCTTCAGCTATACTTATTATTTATATACTTTATTTATATTCCATCTTTCTCCCCAAAAGGGACCCAAAGCAGCTTACATCATTCTCCTCTCCTCCATTTATCCTCACAACAATCCTGTAAATTAGGTTAGGTTGACAGTGTGTGACTAGCCCTAAGTGACCTAGGGAGCTTCTATGGCAGAGTAGGAATTTGAACCTGAGTCTTCCAGATCCTAATCTGAAACTCTAACCACTACACCACACAGGTTTTCATGGGGTGGCTGCTGTTGAACAGTAGCAAACAGCTAGGCCTGGGTAAGTCATGCAAGTTGGGAAACCATCCTGTGGTTGCTACTGTGCCTGGCCACAATGAGTCCTCACTCCAAGGCCAAAAGAGATCTTAAAAGGGCTCTGCCCCATCCCTCCAGTCTTTTACTAACAGAAATCAAGGGTGGAAGACTGGCAATACTGTGTGGCAACAGCCACTGAGGACATTCATTTCTTAAAGCTACACGTGCTGCTTCTATTATTTTGGAGGATTTTAAACCTCCCCCTCCATGTGCTCTTTTTTAACATTTCAGATTTTACCGTAAAACCTGAGGCATTTTTCAGGTTTGTAGCAAGATCTGTCTTCTCTGTCCACAGTTCCTGCCTCTGGATTTAAGTATCCACAAATTTGGCCACAGTGATAATTAGGTCTATTGATAAAACCTACACAATATAATATTACACAGATTTTTTTTTGACAAAGCATTCTTTTAGATCAGAAAATGTCAATCTAGGGGGATATTATTCTCTTCTTCTGGAATAATTTGATTTAAACATTTTCCCAACTGCTTATAAATTGAAAAAGAGAATCATCCAAATTGAGCAAAAACAGATACAACACAGTTATTTTTCCTAGACATGTTATCCATGATTATCTCAACCTGAAAGGTTTTTCATCAGAAGTGGTTCACATTCAGGTACAAACATTCAGCCGCTGACTGATATGATGAGAAATCAAGTGATGTGCAGCCATATGTGAGTCCTCCAGAGAGGTTTAACCATGTGTGTGTGAGTGGGGCATTAGAGAAAGAGAATGCAGAAGGATTTCTGCAGCCCTTTAAAATGGTTGCTACAGTTGTATATTTAGACTTCTTCTGAATTTCAATAAGGTGCATTCCTTTTCCTTTTCATAAGTTAATAATTAAACAGATATCTAATGGGAAAGCCAGATCAGATGGGCACAGTTAAAGCCACTACAATGATGGTTAACTTTGCAAGTTCAGCTCACTGTCATCTAGAAAATTATCCCACCCATATAACATTACTCATTGGTTCACCTGGGGCAAAATCAGCTTCCCGCAATCTCTGCTGATGAATGTGTCATTTCAACTTGGCTGGTGTCACTGAAACCTAGCTGGATAAGACATGGGATCCAGTCACCTTATATCTGGGTTAGTCTATTTTGTATTAGTCTAGACTTTGGGGGGCGGGGTCAGGGCTACAGTATTCTAAAGGGACTTTATTTCCCTTACCAGACTTCACATCTATCTAAATATCTACATTGACAGTACAGATAATATGCCTGTATTTTGTATACAATATAAAAAATGTACGTAATGCAGAATTACTTCCTCTATGTCATGGACAAGCCTTTTCTTAAGATGAATGGAATTACAGTAACCCTTATCCATCTGAAAACACTCAAAGAACATGCAGCAATCTATATTATTTCTAAAAAATTTCACTGAAATAATATTTTTGAGGTGGGCACATAAGAATAATTTGGATACGCAGAACTTTTACAATAATTAACATCTGGAAATAGCTAAAATGTATACTGATCCACTCCGAAATTGAAGATCTATTATAACACTCTCTTGATGTGGTGAAAACCTCTTATAAGAAGGTACGAATATACTGCCACTGATCATTAAATTATGCAAATGGTAATACAGTAACCTAAATACTCCCATGGGCTGGACCACAAACAAACCAACTTAATATACTTGCATATGGAAATTTATCAACAGAAGCTTTTCTTGCTCTGACAGTTATTGCAACATTCAACATACATGCACACACAAACATTGTGACTGCCTTCTGTCTCCACTGGGCCCCTGGTGAGGAAATATTTGATTTATTGCAGAGTGCTCATTTCTCTGTATTGCAAATAAAGTATAATTTGATTAAATGTAAATGAAGCAAAAATAGTTACAGTAGCTTGTCTGAAACAATTTATTGTAAGAAATGCCTGTCATTTGTCTCACTTTTTTAATTCATAAGGGGAAAGAGTGGTTGGGAATAAAATCTGAGGGATGGTAAAATTGTAGGCTATTTGGGGAGGGGGTGACCCAGTGGTTGAACAGGTAAGATCCTTGAAGCTTTCAGTCCTACCTTCCAAAAATATTCATTGTGATCTACAATACCTTAGCAGAACTAGAATAAGGTGAAATATATACACCAGTTAGAAAAGTCACTCCTTGGATGCCGATACAATGCACTGAATATTTAATACAGTCATACCAACAGGACATCCCCGATGCAATGACGTCACCTAGAAATTATATTATCGCACCACCGATTGGGGGGGTTGACACTGTAGTTTTTAGGCAAACTCTATGGTTTTGAAGGCAAAACCCCCATAGTTTTGCCCCAAAACTAGAACATCACCCCTTGACGGCAGCAACAGGATGATGTATAACATCCCAGAAAGGACCCGGGAGCCCCCTGCCAGGTAGGACGTGGCAACCCTAATCCGATATGAACAGGTGCTAAAGGTTTCAGCTCCTGAATGAGAGCTGGGTTCTCCTGCTACTCAACCACATATTCTCATAGCAATTGTAGAACACAGCAGAGTTTGGGACAGAGCTCTTTTAACCGTGATGGTTGATGTTAATGGTTTGTTTGTACCATTGCTCATTGTAAGTTTTTTCAATTAGTTAAACATTGCCCTGGGAGTCAGTTATAACAGATACCCATCATACCATCCCTGTCTAGCATTGCCTGCTATGGTTTGGGAAATTCCTGTAGATTTGGGGGATGGAGCCAGTAGAAGACAGGGTTTGGGAAGGGGAGGGTATAATGTCACACAGTCCACCTTCCAAAGCAGCCATTTTCTCCAGGGGAACTGACCTGGAGATCAGGTATAATTACAGAAGCTCTCTAGGCACCAAATGGTTGGCAACCCTATCCCTATCCCATTATCAGGGGCTCTATTTAGTTTGTAAAACACAGTGGTAGTGTAGTACAGTGCTTTACAGATATGGATAAAAATTTGCGTTCACCCATGGTGCTGACTGGGTGATTCTGTAACCACTACCATGAGGTTAACCTATTTTACAAGCTTAGTGTGAAAATAAAATGGGGAGGGTGGGCCATGTACTCCTTGGTGAACAGATGGCATAAAATTAAATAAGTATGCTGTAATGTTCACCCATGTGAACACACTTAATGCACTGGACAGCAAAAAGCCAAAAAGTATTCATATGTGTTGATCAGTTTTGGATTATAGTTCCTTCAAATATCACAGCCTTTTGACCATAAAGATAATTATAGATGACCATATTGTAACTATTGTATTGGTGCCCTTTCCCTTGCAAATTTTAATTTTGATAACAAGTGAAAAACATTGTTTCAATTTCCTAAAAAAATAAATAAATTGTGCAGCATTTGGTTTTAACAATAAAACAGAAAGAACTTCCACCCTTCGAATCAGTGGTTGGTGGGATACTTTTTCTTCAAAAGAATAACAAGTACAAAATGAAAAAAGAGCTTTTGCAGAAAGGAAAGGAAAGGAAAAGAAAAAGTATTTTTTGTCTAAACATACTTCATGCACTTTAAGAAGGTAATATATTGATATAGTCTTTACCATTGTCTATTTCAGGGGTATCAAACATATGGCCTACAGGCCAGATACAGCCCCCGAGAGCAACTGCCTCTGTGGTGCTTCCTGCTTCCTGTTTCTAACATCGCAGCTCCTTTTGGCCAGACTCTTCTATTTCCTGCTTCAGAGGAGAAAAAGAAAGCCTTCCCTCGGTCAGCTGAGGGCTCCTCCCCCCCTCCTCTGCGGAGGGAGGTATAGTGGAAGAGACAGAAAGAAGAGGGGAAATGGCATCTCGTGGGACTTTTGAGAAGAACAGGAACATTTTATTCCAGGTATAAGCTTTTGTGTGCAAGCCCACTTTTTCTTCTTCAGAGCCAGAGAGGGAGGGAAAGAACCAGAGAGAACACGCCAGAAAGAGAGTCCTGTGTTTAAGTCCAAAAACATTTTATTCCAGGTATAAGCTTTTGTGGACAAGCACATTTCTTCAGAGAGAGAGGGAGGGAGGGGGAGGGAAGGACCCAGAGAAAGCACACCAGAAAGAGGGGGAGAGAGTCCCATGACACTTGGAGAGATCCCCTTTCCCATTTCTAACAGATGGGGGGCACCTAACAGCACAGCTTGCATTCCTTATTAGTGGAAGGGAGCAAGAGTACAGCAGCACCTTAATGACTAATAACATTTGTGGCAGGGCATGCAGGGCCGGCTCCAGCCCCTTGAACATCTTCCCTGCCCGCCCCCCAGCCTAGATCTGCAGCACCCCAAAATGAGCTCGGTCCCTCCTTCCCCCCCTTTGGCCCAGGAGACCTTGGCTTCACCCAGCCTCGGTCCCAGGCCAAGCCTGCAGAGGAGGAAGAGAGGGCTCCAGAGGCCCTGCTGCTCTCTTACACCCCGGCATGGTCTGATCCTGCCGCCCCGCCTCCTCTCCCCCCCAAGGGGGGAAGGGGAGGGCGGGCAAGCTCTGCTGCCACCTCCTGCGCCCCGCTGGGGTACTCTTCACTTGCGGCTGCAGCCACCGCCCCCACCTCCTCTCCCCCTGAGGTGGCGGCAATGGGGAGGCAGTGGTGGCAGCTGATGGGGGGCTTTTCGGGGAGGGCAGGGCGCAGTTTGGTGCCCCTGCAGCCAACGTGCCCTAGGCAAGTGCCTAGCTCGCCTAGCAGGTGAGCGGGCCCTGAGGGCATGAACTTCCATGAATCACTGCTCACTTCTTCAGATACATCTTAAGAGTCCATCTGTCCTTATATCTTGGAGAGTAAAGTGATTTCAGACACCAAATAACAATAGCAGGCATTGGTAATAAGAGAAGAAACCTGGGTCTCAATTCAGCCCAGGAGTCTGCATTGTCTTGAGCTTCATTACCAGTTGCAATTCAGTAGTCTCTCTTCCTAACCTCCCTTTGGAATTCCTTTGTAAGAGAACTGCTACTCTTAGGTCAGCAACTGAATGCCCTGGAAGGTTAAAATGTTCCCCCACTGGTTTTTGAATGTAGTGGTTTCTAATAGTAGTAGAAAGAGTCCAGTAGCACCTTTAAAGACTAACAAAATTGTGGTGGGGAATGTACTTTCATGAATCACTGCTTACTTCAGACTTATTTTTATTTATTCTTTGCATCCTACTAGACTGAATACTCCTGTACCAAATTGAGTCCTAGACTTCCTGTCTCATTACCAATGCTGATATCTCCACGCCTCTGTATATCACACTAATGCTGATATCTCCACCCATCTGCATATCACACCTAATCCAATCATGCCTGCTATTGCCATTCAGCATCTGAAATCATCTTTATAAAGTTTATATCTCCGGTACCTTGTGTTACATTTTATGGCACACATGGCCTGGCCTGGCCTGACAAAGTGACATTTATGTCAGATCTGGCCCTCATAACAAATGAGTTTGACACCTCTGGTCTATTTTATGAATTAGGACAAGCTGAATACATGAACAGGAAACCCTCTAAAAAGAAAACAATGTGTGTTACTCATCATGTTCTACAGGAATACATTTATGGATGGAAAAGAGATCTAACTAGAATCATGCTGGAAACTTTACAGAGATATTTAAAATCAGTCTAACAATGGAAGTAATATTGTGCTGAGAGATAGACATCTGTTCCATATAAAGAACCAATAACCAAAAGCATAGAAATCAAGCATGTATGATCAGCACTGCAGTTGTCTGGTTACTATGCTGAAGAAGGCCACTGAACAGATGTAAAACTGTTCCCAATAAGGCTTATGAACAAATCTTTAAGATAGGGTTGCCAATTCTGATTTGGGAAATTCCTGGAGATCTGAGGGTGGAGCCTGGGGAGGCCAGGCTGTGGGAACGGGAAAGACTTCAGCAGGGTATAATGCCATACAGTCCTCCCTCCAAAACTGCCATTTTCTCCAGGGGAAGTGACTCTACTTTAAGATGATCCAATGAGGGACTCTACTGGACTAAAAGTCGACATTTTGAACAAAGTATATTTGAATGTTAATCATAAATTTTGTCAGTGTCTCATCATCTCTGGATATAGCAACTTCAAACTTGTTGAATTATAGGCCTATAAATATATCTAGGCTGCGGTCACACGTGCCAGATAATGCGGGGGGGGGAAGCAAAGCTATTTGCTCCGTAGCACAATCACACAGTCCCAGTTCCCTAGTGAGTTTTCCGACACCAGGAAAATCAAGTACTTTCCAGGTATTTGTGCTCTGAATCCACGATTTTGCCTATCTGGACAGCCATCTCTCACAATGATTGCGATCAGGTCATCTGGACATCCTTCTTCCAGTAGGTTTGTTTTTGTGACTTTCACCATTGTGCGCATGCATACGCATGCAGATATGCACCTATGCACATGTACAAAGAATCTTTTTTAAAAAAATTGCGCCGCACTGCCACTTGGGCAGCACGGCTGTCTGCGATCACACAGGGGAAGTCTGTCTGTGGCCCATATCAACCTGTTTGGTAGTGGACTTTTCCCAGTGTCTTTTAACTCCGCTGTTCCAGTGGAGCGAAATGGGTTGCTGATGGGTGCGGGACACTGGCCAGATGTTCGCGTCTGATCGTGCCCGTTAAATCCGCCCAGCATTCGTCCCTCTTACACGGCTAATTGTGTGTGTGATTGGAGCCCTAGTGAGCTAACCTAGACTACAATGCCAGTATTTCAGACAAAGGTTTTAGAAAGCTGGTTTCAACTGATGCAACCACAAAATGAATTTCCTTTCATTCTTCTTCCTATGCAAGTTGTGAGAACACTAAATCCTCAGATGCCAGATAATAAAACTGTTCAATCTGGTGATTAAGTCTGGGTTTGCCTTTAAAAAGTCCACCCTAAAACACTGCCTACCAACTTAAGGGACACAGTGGTAGGACCCAACAAGAACAGATAGCCACAAAGTCAGAATTCCATAAGGAGGTCTGGAATACAGGGGATCTGCAACTACTATGTATCTGCAACTACTATGGCTGTCAAGCAATTAAAAACTGTAGCTGATATGTGAAGTGGGAAGTTAAATTTTAATGTGTGCATTTTACTAAAATGCAATACATGTGCCTTTTGGTTATATTTAAGTATACGTGAGGTAGCTTCCAATTCAATAAACATGCTAGAAGGAAAGGTCATTCTTAAAAACAACTACTTTAAGACAACATTACAGATTTAAAACCCTGCCTGTTTCAGAAAGTATTTATTGTGGTCTTTGTCACATTGTGCAGCAAGACTAGCCACTTTGTCCAAAGGCAACCTTACAGAGGTATTGCTCTGTTCTGCACCAAGCAGCCAGTTGGGTAAGTAAGGCCCCGGTCACATGTGCCAGATAACATGAGGGGGAGGTGAGGCTATTTGCGCCATTGCAATTTGACCCACCACTACATGATCAAACGTGACGGCGGTGAACCAGTGTTTTTTTCATTGGCGCATGTTTCTGGCGCACTTCAGTGAGGGAGCATGGAGGGAATAGGAGCGCGCTGGAGCAATCACACAGGAACCTTCGTCTGTGGGCCATCGCAAACCCCTTGATAGTGCACTTTAGTTGGTAGTTTTTAACTGTGCTTCTTCGGTGGTAAGAAACAGATCGGCGACAGGTGCAGGACGCTTGCCAGATGTTTCCCTGTGATCACGCTGATAAAATCTGCCCAACATTCATGCCTATCCCGCAGCTACTTCTTCGTGTGACCGGGGCCTAAGAAACTCTTCTCAAATTAAACAAACTTTTCCTTCAAGGTTTCCTTCAGGATATTGCAAAAGACGGAATCTAGGTACAAAACAAAAAGCTTTACAATCCATGTTACATCTGATCTTTGGCAACTGCAAGATGCTCCCATCCCTAGTATATCTACAACCCTCTTTTGCATCATTCTCCTCTGTCATCCTTCATGGTATAAAACACTTGCTTCACTGAGTTCCCAAACAAAGGGCTCCAAAACAAAGGAATAGTTCCCCTTTTCAGACCCCACCCCATGTGTGCTCCCAGGGTCTCAGCCAATCTGGATGCTAAGCGTTGGGGCTCCAGCCTGCCAAACCTGGACTCTCCAATGCATAAAGATTTCAAATATTATGAACAATTAAGTTAAACACAATCTTTTATATCTAAAAATATTATTCTAAACAAAACACCACAGAAACTATGCAAGTCTGACTTTAACTCTCAACCCCAGTAAGATCTTCAGTAATGAAAACTGACAGCCTCTAATTAACCAATTAAAGCATTATCTAATTAGTCTACAGATTAAGCATAATAAAGTTTGCAGCACTAGTTACTTCTGAATTGTGCCTTGCAACAAGACCTTGAGTTGCACAGATAAAATCTGACTGACACCTAATGGTCTCAGATGCACCTGATAAATACTACTGATAAAGAAATACATAAACACAATAAATAAATAAATACATCTGAGAACCTGTCCCTCGATGATGGGCACTTAACAAAGAGCATGAAACTGTATTATCTCTTTCCACCAAAGATATCTGAATTTAAAAAATAATTCTGATACATAGAGGTCTTATTCAGTTCTTGATGGACATGAAAAAGGTACATGCACATACTTCGAGTGTATCAATATTACTACAGAATAAGAACTGTGCTTCAATTGATGACATAAAAGTTTATTTACATACTTCATTTATGTCCCATCTTTTTCCCCAATGGGGACCTAAAGCAGCTTACATTGCTTTCTCTTCCATTTCACCTCCACCCAGCAAGTTTCCATGGGAGTGTGGGTACTTGAACCTGGGTCTCCCAATTTCTAGCCCAACACTCTGTCTACTACATCACATTGGCTTTCTGAGTTGCCATTACTGAGAAGGAGAAAAATAAGCCTATGCTGCTCAGAAAAAAATGGATATCTTACATTTTATCAAATGCCAATTTATTCACCGCAAACCAAGTATTCTTTTCCTCCAAGTTTAAATATTCATTTTCCTTACGAGTTAATGAAATCTAAGGCATGACATTTCTAAGCATCCCTTTGCAAGTCACAGATCAATCAATATTCATTGAAAATTTTAGAAGGCTTTGTCACTTAAGGACAAGGCTAACTGATTTAGGTCACATTTTTCAATAATGTTCTTTGTGGGATGGCTCATGCCTTTAGGCAGCTGTAGAAAGATTCTGTCACAAATTATCCTTTAGTGGCAGCCACAGGGTTAAAGACAAGTCTAGTTTCCTGTTTAAGGTACAGCTACCTTTAGAAAGCTGGAAATGTGAGTCTATTGTATCAGCTACTATTTTCATATCTTGGGCAATTTTTCTTCGATTTTCATCTTTCCATGTTAACTTGAGCCTTTTCTGTTTTTCTGTTAAATTATTTATTTCTAATTATTAAGTGCAGTGCTTTTGCAGAAGTCAGCACATAAACAAGAAAGCAGTGCTGCATGATGTGGGTGACTGTTTAATGTTAGGTAACCTAGCAATGCTTAGATACGTCTTTTCTAGGACTGGTTCTCAAAATAAATGGATCCAAGACAAAATACAGGGAAAATGCAGTTAAGACTTTTTGCAGTTACACAGCATGCAGGCATTACACACTTCCTCAATTATATAATGTCATTATATCTAAGTGACCTAGTTATCTGCATATACTGTGTCTTTTGTGGTCCATGTCAATATAATGCTGTGGAAGTAATAGTCTAATTTATCCAAACACTAGGGCTGTCCTCCAAAGAATCACACAGTTAGTTATATGAACCCAGCTGGACTCAGATATTCTTGATCAGAAGTTGCCATGCCACATGGCAAACCACTTTCAAAACAAAGATTCTTCAAAAGCAGTTTTTGACACTGTAAGGAGATCTAATTTTCAAAAGGAAAAAAGCCAAAAATTCCACAAAGCCCACCTAACACAGTTTTATGGACTTCAAAGGAGATTATCCAAAAAGGTTAGATGTCAGCTGATACAGTCAGTGCCTTGAGTCTAAGGAGATAGGTGAGATAGAACTGTTTAAAACAAGAAACAAAATAAAGTTGTACTATATGTGGTCGTATATTATTTTACTAGCAAATAGCATTACATAGAAAGTATAGAAAAGGTGCATCCAGGGCACTGGGGCCATGGATTCATTTGCCTCAGCCCCCTCTTTCAAAGGAGGAATGAGGCAGCACTGGGCTGGGCTGGAGAGGCTCCAGCCAATTGGGAGAAGGAAGCAATTGGGAGAAGGAAGCAAGATGGCTATATAAAGGAGCTATACCCCCTCCTGGGAAGGCTTTTTCTGACTATGGCCCAGGACAGACTGGCAATTTGCCGCGGGATGGGACCCGGGCTGACAACGACTCAATATCGGGGTAAATGGGATGTTCACACAGGCACATCTGCCTGGCGTCCCCCACCCGTAGCCTACCGGTGCTCTCGCGCTTCACTGCCGGATTAAAAAAACACCTGATAAAAGCCGGCACAAAGCTTGAAAGCCTGCGTTCGTCGCGTGTTTCTCCGCTTCTGGGGAGTCTGAACGCGCAGCCGAAAAGCCGGGAGCAATCCGCGTTGGGCATGAGGCAGCAGCGGTGTGATTGGCTGCGCTCCGCTCCACTGCCCAATGCGGTGCCGGCGTTGCAGGGCAAAAAAAAAAAATCGCCAAAATGCGCTTATGCGCATGAGCGCTCAAGCGCTCATGCGCACATACGCCCACAGCCGAAATAATGGGGAAACAGCGAATATAGCGCGCCTCCGGCGCGGCAGTCTGAATACTCCCGCGTGCCTCCATCCAGTATCTTCCGGCAGAGGCCCCCACTGTGTGGACGGGAAAACCCGGTATCGTTTACTCCGGGTTTTTTTTGCCGCGACTGGATACCGGGGCAAATTGCCAGTCTGTCCTGGGCCTGTGTCTGACCCACTGCTAGGGTTGCCACTCTCCACAATGGGTCTGGAGTTCACCCCAAATTAAAACTGATCTCCAGATTACATTGACCAATACCCCTGGAGGAAAGGGCAGCTATGGAGGTTAGACTGTATGGAATTACATCCCAGCAAAGCTCCCTCCACACTACAAACTCCACCTTCCCTAGGCACTGGCCCCGAATCTGCATGAATTTGCAAAGCCAGAGTTTGCAGTCCTATGACACCCCACTCCCATGGGATATTACAGGATTAGCTGGTTGTTTTTGTAGGTCCAAGCAGGAATTTTATGGTTTTCACCAGGTTAGCCTTTTGGGGTACCTTTTTTGCCTGCATCATGATGTTCTGGAAAGAGCAGCATTTAAGTAGGCCCAGTCTTAGACTGGTTAGGCCACAACTCATTGGCAGGAATTGGGCAGGTTGGCCATGATAGGTAGGGATAATAGGCAAACACCATGTGGCACCAGGCGCATTCGGAACAGGCCATCACATGCCTTAGAGTAAAGGGTGCTGCGAAGAAGCACTTTTGTGGCTGAGCAGCATCATTTCAAACCTGGTATTGGCCTTGTGGCACATATGAGGAGGGAGATGAGGCTGGCACCTTTCAATATATAGTATGAGTGCGGGTAAGAGTAAACAAGTGCCAGCAGATCCACTGGCCAAGTTTGGAGCCAGGGTTGAACTGCCTATAAAAGTCAGCCAATAGTATGCTGCCTAGAATTGCATGCCTTTGAACAGGTTAGCATAGTTTAATAAGCAACGATCCAGACCATCCATTTAAATAAATAAACTAGTTGAACCCATAAAGTCGTCTTGTGTCCTAATTTTTTTTTGTGGGGGGGGATGCTTGGGTAAGGCCCTATGGTCCAATTCCAAATAAGACCGGGGGAGGACAAATATAACTATCTAAAATATATATTTTCTTTATATACGAACACACATAAAGAAAGGCTTTCATGGAAAAACAACCTTAGTAACAGATCTATATATACATCTTGCAAATATCATCTATCCAAGTAATTATATCTTCCCAAGCCTTCTCCAAACTACATTCATCTTTATATCTTTGCAAAGCTGTGCGTTTGAATACCATGAAAAAGCGGTTAATTTCCCCCAGTCATTCTTTCCTGGGGATGATTTTAAGCTTCCACCTTGCAAAAATGAGTCTAGCAGCCGTTAATATATATAAACAATAACTTGCTTATCCTATGATAAAGATACCATATAATTAAGTAGAAGAAATTCTGGTAATGGGCAAACACAACAATCCTCTAGTTCATTCCCTAAGTGATATAATGAGCACAAAAGAGGGCTTTAAGGAAACAATGGGGCAATAGAACTCGGTATGATAGACAAACGAATACTCAAACTAGATTGCAATAAGATTCAAGCAAGGAAGAGCAGTGTGGTTTTAAGGACATAATGTTTTGTGATTATTTTGAGCAGGGGTCCTCTTATAACAGCCTAAGCTCTACAAGGCCCACATAACAAGGTAATGCTATCTCTGAAATAATGAGCGAAGGAATGCAGTTCCAATCTCAGGTGCGATTTCACACACTAAAGAACCAGATCAATACGACCAGCAGCAGGCCGCTCAATACCCCCTGAATTATTGCTTCATTTTTCTTCTTATTATAGATGAGTTGTGTTATTATTTTCCCCAAATCAATATTTTACAACCTTTTTTATCCGTTTCTCCATAAATTTTGTGATTACTTTAAACTGGGAATTCCGGTACACTAAATAAGATGCAGTATCTGAAAGGTAGTGAGTGTACCAATATGTGGTGTAGAGTGTGTGTGTGTGTTCGGGGGGTTTAACTCAGTCACTATACTAGGGTGAAAAGGGCAGACTAATCGAAAGTGTAAGAGGAAAGATTTTCATGGAACAAAATTGAAACCTGGAATTGGCTTCAAAACTAAGAACTACAATAGCAGTTTCAAAAGATCCAGCGTTATAAACAGAGCACTGATAGTCACAATTCTTCTGAAATTTAATTCTAAGCAAAATTTGCTTCTCCACCACCTCCATGCACGATCTCAGTTAAAGGGCCAGCATAATTCACTGAGATTGTTTCTTACAAAAGCATATAATTTTGCGCACCTTCAAATGATTTAATTAGCTTCCAGAGCTGTCTCCCGCTAAGTGTTTAAAGTGTCTGCAAATCAAATCATGTTAACTTATCTGCTGCACTAATCTTAGTGCATCTTAACAAAAAGTATCTTCTTTAGGCATTAATGGAAGCTACCCACAGACCCCTTGGTGAGGAAGCAATATAAGTTAATTACTCTGTGATTTTGGTACCCATGAGCTTATTGTAAAAGTAACAGTGTAGCTAAACAAGTGAAACCTACACCCACTGTATGATCATTTCCCATACACTTTGCCATCATCATAATCTGCTGAAGTCAAAGGGTCATCAACCAAACTGGGTTAGGAGAAGACAATGATGCAATCATGAGGATAAAGAGGAGCATTTAGCTCTACCTTCAGCACTCAGATTAATGCCGAACAACACAATCTAACAAAGAAGATAGAAAAAAGAGAGTAACGATTTATCTTTCATTGCCATATACTTCTACAATCTAACCACAAAGGGTTTATAGGCATCTGACCTTTACAAAAAACAACAACAAAAACCCACCTGCTGAAAAGTACTGAGGCCAGAGACTCAGTATAGTGAATCAGCTCTTGTTTATTGGATTACGAAAGATTAACTGGCTGGACAGTGACTGGCTTATATGCGTGCCCCACACCACACCCACACACACCCAGCACCCATGATTGGCCTTATTTACAAGTCAACACTTCAGTAGGTCTACTTTCGGATACAGGCGAGCCCATAGGTGCACCTTCGGATCCGAAGTAGCTATTGTCTTTGGAATGAAGGTCTGAGGCTTGTCGAACCACATGGTCAGGCCAAGTCCATGGTGGCCATCTTCTACAGCTAATACATAACACACCTCCCACCATAGTTCAGGCGTTCCCGCACACATAGTCCTTCAAGTACTCTGGGCACCGCCGCTCCCAAGTCGACCTGCGTGACTCTGGAAGAGGACAGCTGGAGGTGTGCTGGGCTGGCTCTGGTGGGACGTGTGGCTCTGGGCCTGCTCCAGGCAAAGCATTGTCAGTGTTTCCGGGCATGGTAAGCACTCTGGTGGGAAGGACGTCTGTCGGTTCGCAGCTAGGCATGTTGACTTCCAGCTCGGCCTCCACATCCCCGGGTTCATCTAAGGGCATCAGCCGGCAGCATAGCTGGTCCATATGTCTCCACAGAAGCTGGCCCATGTTCCGTTGAGACCGTGTATGAAAGAGGTCCGGTCACTCAGACCATTCAGGCTGGGATCCAGGGTGGCCCGCGTGCATAATTACAAGCATACACGGGATCCTCCAGGAAGAACCCCTATGGGGCAGTCTGTAGTTCTACTCCTGGTGTGTGGTCAGGCACCCGATCCGGGTGTAGGCAGTCCAAAAGGGTTGTCAATCGCCTGCCCATGAGCATCTCTGAGGGACAGTGGCCAGTGGCAGTGTGGGGGGTTGTCCTTTGACCAAACAGAAAGGTGGTAACCAGTGGTCCCAGTCCCCATGGACGATTCGCTGCAGCACCTCTTTCGTCATCCACACCATTCGCTCCACCTGGCTGTTGGTGGCCATGTGAAAGGGTGCCAAGTGGATGTGCTGAATCCCATAGTACCTCACGAAATCCCCGAACTCGGCCAATGTGAAGGATACCAGCGTGTCCAGGATGCTGTGGGTACTAAACACCTTCCATAGGGACTTGATCATGGCCCGGGACAACGTGAAAGGGACTGGAATGACTTCTAGCCATTTGGAGAAGGCATCTACTAAGAAAAAGAAAATTTGCCCCTGGAACAGGCCAGCGAAATCCAAGTGCAAACGAGCCCATGGTTTGCTGGAGGATTCCCATGCATGCATTGGGGCACCGGGGAGGGGGGCTGGCTGTGTCTCCTGGCAAGTCTGGCAGTGTTTGACTAGGTCCTCTATCTCCCCGTCCAAACCTGGCCACCAGACATAGCTCTGCACGAGTGCCTTCATTCGCACGATTCCCAGATGGGTCTCATGTAGCGCTGCGAGCATGCATTTGTGTAGGGGAGCGGGGATCACTACCCGACTACCTCACAAGAGACACCCTTTGTGGACAGAAAATTCATCCCAGTGGGACAAGAAGGCTACGAAGTCCGGGCCCACTTTCTTTGTGGGCCAGCCCCTCCCCACCCAATCCAGCTCCCAGGAAAGGATGCGGTTCTTACCAGTGTGCTTGGCCAGCTCGTGTACCTGGATCAGCCGGTCAGACAGGTCCTCCAGCAGCAGGATCTGGTGTGCCGGTGCAGGGTCCGGGTCACAGCTCGGAAGGGGAAGGTGGCTCAAGGCATCAGCGTGGCCCATGGACTTACCCAGCCAATGCAGCAGTCTGAATTGATAGCCGGCCAAGAAGATCGACCAGCAAAGCACCCACAGTGACATCATCTGAGGCATTTGATGATCTGGGGCCTGGAGACCCAAGAGTGGCTTATGGTCGGTGAGTATGGAGAAGGGGCGGCCATAGAGGTAGTGATTTTCGGACGGCGTTTTACTCCAGCCACGATGGCCAACACTTCCTTGTCGATCTGCACATAGTTGCACTCGGCCAACAACAAGATTCAGGAATAATAAGCTACAGGCACTTCACGGCCATCCAGGAGCCGGTGGCCCAACACAGCCCTCACCCCGTAAGGTGAGGCGTCACAGGTGAGGACCATGGGAAGGGACTCATTAAAGGGAGACAAGACAGAGTTTGAGACGAGGAGGTCCTTGACCACTTGGAAGGCCGTGGCAGGATGTGGGCCGCAAGCCCATTGAGTCTTTTTATCCAATAGGTGGGTGGAGGGGCTTGGCCATGGCCGCCTTATGGGGGAGAAATGAATGATAAAAATTAAGGAGGCTTAAGAAAGCCTGTAATTCAGGTGTTAGAGGTCGGGGTCGGGGCATCCACAATTGCCTTTATTTTGTCCCAGGTCGGGTGGATGCCGCTTGCGTTGACCTGGAACCCAAGGAAGTCCACGCGAAGCACTCTGACAATGCATTTTTCTCACTTCACTTTTAGTCCCACTTCGCTGAAATGGTGAAGCACTGCCTGCCAGCGGTCCGCAAAAACATCTGCCAATGGTGCCAAGATCAAAACGTCATCGAAGAAGGGCTGTACTCTGGGAATTCCTTTAAGCAATGAGTCCATTAAGTTTTGGAATATTCCCAGAGCCACACTCACTCTGAATTGCAGCCTCTGCACCTTAAAAGCCCCCTTGTGAATAGCAATGGTCTGGGCTTCGGCTGTGGCATCGTCCACTGGCAACTGCTGGTAGGCCTGCGCCAGATCCAGCTTCCCCAAAATTTTGGGCCCAGCTAGGGAAGCGAGCACATGGCTGACCACCGGCACAGGATACACATGGTCTTGCAACGCCTTGTTTATTGTGCATTTATAGTCCACACAAATCCTGATGTCCCCATTTGGTTTGACAGGTGTGACTATCGGCGTTTCCCACCTCGCGTGTCGGACCGGTTATAAAACCCCTTGGCTGACCAGGCGATCCAGCTTTGCCTCGATTTTCAGACAGAGAGGTAACAGGGGGTGTCGATTTTTCAGGCGGATGGAGCACACCACTGGGTCGAGCTCTAGAGTTACTGGAGGCCTCATCGAATACTGCGGGGAATTCCTGGCACACATGACTATAATCCCCATGGCCCACTTGGTTGATTCCCGTTACCACCAACCCCAGGGCATCAAACCAGGTGAGGCCCAGTAGGCTGGTGAGAGGGGCCTCTACCACAACCATTTCCAAGAGACCCTTGAAAGCCCTGTATTTCACCCTGACCTGGCCCACCCCCTTAACTGCTACTGGATTCCTCTGAAAGTCCCTTAACCTGAGGCTGGTAGAAGAAGAAGAGAAGAGATTGTATTTATACCCCGCCCTTCACTACCCAAAGATGTCTCAGAGTGGCTTACAAACTCCTTTCCCCTCCCCTCCCCACAACAGACACCCTGTGAGGTAGGTGGGGCTGAGAAACTGCTCTTTTTTCAAGAACAACTCTTATCAGAACTATGGCTTGCCCAAGGTCATCCAGCCAGGTACAAGTGGAGGAGTGGGGAATCAAACCCAGTTCTCCCAGATTAAAGTCTGCGCGCTTAACCACTACACCAAACTGGCACTACACCAAACTGGTAGCCTCTAGCGGGGCCCCCCCTTTGGGCATAGCTTCTGGAGGGTCTCATCTGAGATAATGGAAAGGGACAATCCCGTGTCCAGCTCCATTTCGCAGGGGGCACCCTCTATCAATACAGTCACAGTTAGTTTGTGGGCGGACCCCTGGGGCAAGCAGTGTACCTGGTTCTGGTGGATGGTGAAGCTGCGGTCCACAGTCCTTTGGTGTGTGGAGGTGCCCTTGGTGTTCAGTGAACAGCAGGCATGGGCAATGTGCCTCTGCTTCCCACACGTCTGGCAAATGGTCTCTCAGAACCGGCAGGTTTTCCTCTCATGCGGATCCCCACAGCTGGCACAAAGCATGGACCTGGGTAGCTTGGCAACATCCCTTGTAGCGGGGCGGACAGCTGACGAGTGGCTTTTGCGCACACCAGGCCATGTGTGAGGCTTCACTTGATGGGTTTCCTCATCCAAGATGTCAGATTCTGATGCCTGCCTGGTCTGGTGGGTGGAGTGGGCCTGTCAGTCCCTTTGCGACTTCTCAAAGGCGGTCCCTGTTTGGAGTGCGGTATCCAGCTTTAGGTCTGCCTGGATGGTGAGTTTCCGCCGCAACTTTGGATCACAGACTCCCAATAGGAACTGGGCAGAAGGGTGTCCTCGAGGGAGGGGAACTCATATTCGCTGGTGAGGTGGCAGAGGTCGGCGAGGAATTCTGCTGTCGACTCTCCTGTCTTCTGAGTTTGGCCGATGAAGTCCATCTGGACAGCCCACTTTTTGGGTTTCAGAGCGTAGTAATTGGTCATGGTGGTGATCAACTCCTCATAGGTCGTGGTTTCCAGCATCTTTGGCACAACGAGGTTCTGTGCCAGCAGGATGGTGGCGACGCCGCACATGCTCAGCAGCTGCAACTTCTTGAGTTCTGCATTGGTTTCTCCCTGGATATTCAAGAAGTGTTTCAACTGGGCGACGCAGGCCCCCCAGTACTTGGAATGGGTAGGGTCGAATGCCGAGAAGTGTTGTCCTGGAGCAGAAGCCAGGACTTGTTGCGGTGGTGGCTGTGCAGGAGCTGGTTGTGATAATGCAGTGGCTGTGGTCTGCAGTTCACCAGTAGGAGTGGTGCGTGGCGGGGAGTCCTTGGCCTCTGTGGTGGTTGCCGGTGCAGTGCTCGTGGTTGCGGTGGAGTCAGGCTTCCTCACGGGATCCCACCTTCATCACCAGTGAAAAGTATTGAGCCTGGAGACTCAGCATAGTGAATCAGCTCTTGTTTATTGGATTACATTAGGAATGACAGATAAACTGGCTGGGCAGTGACCAGCTTATATGCGGATCCAAAGTAGCTATTGTCTTTGGAATGAAGGTCTGGGGTTTTTCGGACCGCATGGTCAGGCCACCTCTGTGGTGGCCATCTTCTACAGCTAATACATAACACCTTCATTTTTAATCCACAAAGCAATCACAGTTTCTTAAAGTTTATGAGCTGATTCAGTAATAATTACACTTAAAATATATTAAAGGTTTATGTAAAAGTCCCAATGTGGCCCCCAATTTGTTTCCAGGAACAAGTCAAAGCACTGCCCCTTTAACCCTATATAGCTTGGGACCAGCATACCTGAAGGACAGTTATCTTTGGAAGCTCTGCTTCTGGCAACCCAGAAGAGGGCTTTCTCAGTTGTGGCATCAGAACTCTAGAACCCCCAGAGAGGTCTGTCTGCCCATGCTGTTTCATTTGGTGTTCACACAGTGATCTCTCCTTTCTGTCCTATATTTCATTGTTTTTATGTTTTTGCATATGTATTTTAGCTTGGTTCTAATTGTGCTAATGATATATTTGGGGGTGTGGGGTTAAATAATTTTTGAAAAGAAAACAGTTCCTTGTGTTCATAGTTGTGGGTCTGCAACACAGCTCTGAAGGATTTGTTCCTACGTGTTCCTTTTAAAATTTAAATTGCAAGTCATCCTAATTTGACAGAAATGCAATGTATAAATGTGAATTTCTAACCAATGTTCAGACAATTACTTCAGTATGTTCAGTTACTTCTTCTACAAAGAAACATAGGGAAAGAAAAGGATTCTTGGGTGTTTTTCTGTTTTTTTAATTAACCCTACATCCGCTGGAAGAGAGGGCTTCCTGATGTTAACCACCAGCGCCAAAGTCCAGGTGCAAATGAACAAGCAATTCAAATTGGCAGCTCCTAATGTCAGGTGGTTAACCATAATTTATGTTTGCAGGAAGAAGGTGAAAGATTATGTTGGCTGAGCTGACATGGTGGAAGAGTAGAGGGACAATAACAAGTGTAACAAGAAGGCGCTCTCTCTCTCTCTCTCTCTCTCTCTCTCTCTCTCTCTCTCTCTCTCTCTCTCTCTCTCTCTCTCTCCTGTACCTTCCTGAAAGAAGAACTTTTGCTGTTTTCAAGATATGCCAGTGGTCCTTTAAGCCTCTATTTAATTCCAGCTATTATCATCTTCTTCATCCTCTTAAGCAGTTGGTATACTTCTGTGGCAATACAATTATTTTTTTGCACACTTTGCAATGTAATGCAAAATTTAATAATGTGAAGTAACTTTGGAGGGCTATAGTAAGTGGTTGGGCTTCAGGACATTTCAGAATAATGCAAGTCTTTTGGTAATGGGTATGGTAAACTCATATAACTTTAGAGTTCACAAACATAAGCACAACTTGGAAGATAAATATGCAACCTTCCATTTCCCCAAACCGTTAACAAAGATGGCTCTTAATCTGGCTACCATGGGGAGATGTAATTAGTGCCCCCTCCTCTAGATGCCCTTATCTAATTCTGAGTTCTTCTCCAGTGATTTTTCTCCCCTGCCATGGCTCCTGTACCACTAATAGCCCACTTACAAAGAAAAACTCTGTGAAACTTTAACCTTCTACTATAGGAAAACTTCACCTGCTGAATTTCTCCTTCTGTTGAAGAAACAGGAGCTTGACCAAAAATAGTAGACTGGACAATTCCAAATGCAGCGGAGCTTGCAGAAAGAATCTTGCCACCCTTCCATTTCTTGTAGATCTTACCAAAATCCAGTCATGGTAACGTCAGTATCACATACAGCTTGGTCTTAATCAACTTTCTATAAGCAGTGTCCAGATCATATTTCTAAACCTAACTTTCAAGAAACTTGCTAGTGAAAATCTGTTTAAATCCTGAATAATTTTGAGAACTGGACTTTTAAAAACTGTTTTACACATTAAAAATCTGCTTTGGACACATGGTGTCCAATGCTTAAAACCTGGTATCAGTATATGACTCATTTAAATCAACAGAGTCTGTTTCAGGGGAAGTCCTTTGAGATTAGACCAAGCTTTTAGAAGTGGGTAATAATATACCAGCAGCTGTTCTAAAATAACAATAGAATATAAAACCAAGGAAGACCAATCAAACACAGCAAGGTTTGGAAGCAAGGGTGTGAAAATGAAAGCATTTGGGTAAGGATAAAGGGAAGGATTTGCAAGATAAATTTCAGTGACCCTGTGGGTTAATTTATTGTTAGAGCTGCAAAGCACAAAATGGTTTATTGGCTATGAAGGTCAGATAACTGTTATACCGCATTAAGTAGGTTAGAAGATCCGAGGATCCATGGGATTGCATGAAAATTGCCAGAAAGGCATATAAAGTCTAGTTTACCCTTTATTGTTAATAGCCTCCTAATCCTTTACTGCAAATTTATAGTTTAGAAATAGCAGCACATTTTAAAGATTGAAGAAATGTGACAAACAGTTCATGCCCCTTAATAATCAAATCACATAGCTTAGACTGGGGGCTTATCAGTGTCTTCCTCCTTCTTGCAGTTTCATAGGTTGAAAATACTTTATATCTCCTATTACATAAATGATGAATGGAACCATTGGTTATGGGCTGTTATTTGCTTGGCTGTAGTCAATATGTTTTCTTTGGACAGGGATTTCAATGATTTATATCTTTGCTGGCCTTATCACTTATTCACTTAGGGCAGACAGCAAAAAGTCAAGGTTGTGAGTAAGGCCTCAGGCTCCTTTAGACTTATAATACTGAGAGGGGGTGGAATTATTTTTTAATGATCTGGAAACCCTGTGCCATATAGGCCTTCACAGGGTCCTTAGAAAGAAAAGGAATATATTTCTTAAGAGGTATGAGCATAGAGCATGCAAAATAAAATGTTTCATTCATGATAGGCTTTAGTTTGGCAGTAGCTGCAAATGTCTTACAGATGCAAGGTATGTTTCAATTATAGGTTCTGCTGCACTACATTATGCTGACAGTATTTAGCTCTACAAATGCTAGCTCTTCTAAACCAAATTGGGTGAGTGTATGTTTTTTTTCCTACAAGCACACTGGCTGAACTGATACAGGTAGCATCTGTCCTAGCATCTGTATGAAAGATACCTTTCATACATGTTCTCCTTTCCCCCTTGATGTTGAGACCTGTAGAAAGTTTATTAAACGGATTGTTTGTTTGAAATATATGTAAGGTTTTCTTTTTTAAAAATGAAAAATCATATTTATTTCTGCTGCTTATTAAATAGGAAAAGAAAAGGGAATCTTGACATGTAATGTAAACATTTCTAATTTCTGTGTTCTGTCTTCATACCTTGCAGTCAGCCTCTTATGGATTTAGCTGTGTCCATTCTAGCACTGGTGTTGCCAGCCAGGAGTCATGCCTCTCTAACTCTCACATACCTTGGAGAAACTAAATCCCAAACAGTTGAGGTACTGTAGAAACAGTATTCATCTGGGTACTCATGAGGATGGAGGGGATCTTCCCTCTTCCTCCAAATGTTGGAATGGCAGACCACCATCAAAAGATAGTGTAACCACCAGATGGGAGGGCTTAGGGGGTGTTTGGCACCTCATGATGGGGCAAGCATGCATGAATGAATTTAAATGTCTGGGGGAGGACACTTTTTCTGAGTTTTCTCCAGTGTCACTTATCTCCATCAGTAACTTAACTATATATCAGAAATAAACATCCAAGAGGTGAGGAGGGAGTTATTTTATCTGAAAATAACAGGTGTCATGCTATCTCTTATTCTGTATCAAGGTGGGCAGCTGTGTTGGTCTGAAGCAACATAACAATGGCACCTTCAAGACCAACACCTTGAATAAAACTTTGTTGGTCTTAAAGGTGTCATTGGACTCTAACTTTGTTCTTATTCTATATGTTACAGTTATTTTGAATCATGGAAACATAAAGTCTTGTTCAATGATGACCCATTTTACCTTTTTTTAAAAAAAGCATAGGATTTTCAAAAGCAGCTTACATAATTCTCCTCACCTCCATTTTATCTTCACAAGAAGCTTGTGATCTAGGTTGGGCTGAGAGTGTGTGACTAGCACAAGGTCACCTGTAAAATGGTTGGGATATAATTTTATTTTTTTTAAAATGTATATGAACTTGAAATTTTGAACGATCGAACACCCAAAATAACTGTTGTAGATCAAGAGGCACCTTTATGAACGTAAGGTTTTTGTGTCTAGTAACCTTAACCCCATTCCTAGCTACACCAGTTTGGGATTGCCTCATACACAGCCAGTCAACTTCCCAACTACACAAATCACATTCTGTGCCTCCTTGTGTCAGTTTGACATTGTTAATCCTGTCAGTTTTTTGCTGAAGAACAGTATTATCTCTTTCAAGTAAGACGCCAAATCCATGCAAAAAAGTAGTTGCTGTCTGGAGGTTGCTTGAGTGTGTTTATAAAAAACTTCCTTCTGAAATAAGAATTTTTAAAAATAATTTTTAAAAAATCCAAAGAACTGCAGCAATTTTACTAGTGCAGTCATTGCTTTAGGCATTCTGCCATTCTGTCAATGTAACAATATTACTGAGAACTTGATGTAAAAAAAGAGCAGTATTAGATATTATATAGATATGTGAGTTTCAATTGCCTCATTTACTTGTAAGACTGGCCTTTTAAATGTTCACAGGAAAAACAGAATCCAATGACCACTAGGGTTGCTAGGTCTTACCTGGCTTTTGGCGGGAGGCTCCTGGGTCTGTCCTGTGTGCACGAAAGGTACATGCCATGATGACATCACCCAGAAGTGACATTATCATGCCAGGCATGTCGCATGTTGAAGCTCTAGCATTTTGGTAACCATAGAGGTTCAGCCAAAATGCTGGAGCTTCATCTTGCAACATGCTCACCATGATGACGCCACTTTTGTGTGATGTTATCACACTGACAATGGCAATGTGGGAAAAGGGCTGTTTGGGGATGGGGCTTCCCTCACTGGCCAGCATTGGATTGGAACCCCCAAATTCAGGGGAACCCCCACCCACATTGCCTGGGAGTTTGGCAACCCTAATGAACACTGGTTGTTTGGTGTTTTGTGTTCTATATTTAATATACAAATATCAATTTGTTTGTTTTTCAAATAACTGCCTATGACATGAGTTATGGGGGGGGGGACCTGAAGGAATATTTTTAATAAGTCCTTTGCAATAGAGTTCTTACAAAATACTTTCACAGTGTAGAATTTTCTTATTGCATACAGAACTTTGAATCAGGGATAGAATATACATTCACAGATCAAATTTCTAAGTTGTTGGCAGTTAAAAGGGGGGGAAAGACTCTAATGGGTCTCACTAGGCATTTTCTTTTGAGAATTTAAGCACTTAACAGTTAAAAAAAAAAGTTTACAGCCAGGTGGCTTGAGGGGATATTTTGCTGAACACTGATTAAAAATAATTTCTTCTAAATGAGACCTAACCACAAAATGAGGCCATTAATGGATAGGACATTTTCACCAGAGAGGAAAGTATGCTTGAATGGCTTTTGTACCACCCACAACCCCCAATTCTCTTTCCTCTCTTCTTTCCTCATTCTTAAATGCAGGGTAAATAAACACCAAGTGATGCCTCAATGTTTTCAGCCAACAACAGAGGCCAAACTCCTCTGAGAAAACATTTGGCCTCTGTGGTTTTGTAAAACGTTCCAGAACACTGAATTCACTGACAAACACTGTGGAAAACTCCCATCCACTGGAACACTGCTGTGGAATGTTACAGTATCAGAACTTCCAATTGGTCCATTTCCTGTAGGCCCATAATGAGACTGGTTTTTTAAAAAGTGCTATGTGGGAGTTAAAAGAAGTTCTCATGGGAAAAATGAATGGCAAGAAATCCTAGCTTTAAAAGAAACAGCTAATCTGCTAGTTTGATTGTTCTTCAAAATTTACAATGAACTAATAATCCTAATTAAAACCACTTGGCCTAGTTCTGTAAAGCATCATAGTTTTCTCTATGCTTCGTTTGTACACACCACAGCCTATTATTTCTCCCCTCCCCATCAGTAACAAAGTGCTGACTTTGTCAGGGTGGCTGAGCTAATTTTGTGAACTCAGTGTGAAACCTTAGCTAAACAAAATTGTAGTAATTTTCCTTAATTTGTAATAGTGATTGGAGTGCAAACGAAATTTTCCTCTTGGGTCAATCCTATAATTTTCAATTAACTAAAACTAATCGGCAGGCTTGCTCCAATCCTGCATTTTATTTAAAGGGCTGGGAGGCATTTCTAAAGGTGAGAGTTTGTATGCACGAATGTGGAACCCCTCCCCTTTAAAAAAATCTAAAATGGATTGTAAATCCTCTACCTTCTGTTGTATTGATTAAACCATAAAGAACCAATGGGCCGCCTAATGCAGTCATTTTTAAACATTTGGGATCAGAACCCACTTTTAAATATACTCAATATTTGGGGGGGGGGAAACCACCCCTCGCAAAGTTATAATGTGCTACTTTCCCCCTTCCCAACAGAAAATGCAAGGATTTTACATTAGTTAATGCTGAACAAGCTTATGTATTTTTAAAAATGTTCATAAATAGGTAGGAAAACTGGCTGTACAGAAATCTACTTGTTATTTTGCACATTATTCAGAGGCTAGCCAAATTTGCCATTGACTATATGTTCAACAAGAGCTGCAGACAGTCCCACCTTCCTGAACATGTGTTGCCCAGGGCTCACATTTATAAATGTGTGCATGGAAACTGCATTTTATATTTTAAGCATATTCTTAAAAATATTAGGTTTAATATTAAAAATGTAATGGGTGAAGAAAAAGGATTCTGCAGAAGCAATGAAGGATAAGTGGAAAGAATGTATTGCCACTCGGTGAGAAGCTAAAACACAGACAGAAATTTAATTTATTTACATCTGAAGATCAGTACTGGAAACAATGAAGGATAGATGGCTGATTGTTTTGAGCAATAACTGGCCAGGGCTGACCATTCTATCACATTTTTATTTGACCCTGCCCTTTCCCCCAAAGTGCCCAGGGCAAAGTACACTGTTCTTCTCTCTCCATTTTTATCCTACACCAACCTTATGAGGTATGTTGTACTGAGAAAGAGCAACCATCTCCACTTTTAGGTTTGGATTAGACCTGGCTGCAGGTGATATAAGTCTGGGAGTGACGTCATCACATCGATGACATCGTGCAGTGATACTCTGGTTTTGGGGCAAAAATCTATGGTCTGAGGGCGATTTTATCATAGAGTTTTGCCCCCAAACCAGAGCATCGGTATGTGATGTCACCAACATGATCACGTTATTTTCGTGTGACGTCAGCAGATCACAGTGCTCCGCCCCCTCCTGGAAAGTCCCTCTCCCTCCCCCGCTGGTGCAATCATCGGATGGCTTGGCAACCAATGCTCCCTCTAAGCTGTGGAGTCCTGTGAGCAAAAATTTTACTTTGTGAGCTCCTGGCATTAAAGTTGTGAGCGAGCGATTTGGCTACTGCATAAATTAGTTTGCTCTGGAGCCATCCTTCCTGAGCTAAGACAAAAATGTGTGAGCCGGAGGCTAAAAAACTGTGAACTAGCTCACACTAACTCAACTTAGAGGGAACATTGCTGGCAACCCTACTTCCAAAGCTGTGATTTCCTCCAGGGAACTGATCTCTGTAGTCTGGAGAAAAGTTGTAATTCTGGGAGAACTCCGCCCTCCCTCCTCCGCCTAATATACACTATAGTCTTCCTTCCTGCACCACCAGAGCTCAAAGTATTTATTTATTTGGTGTAGTGGTTAAGTGCACGGGCTTGATTCCCCACTCCTCCACTTGCACCTGCTGGATGACCTTGGACAAGCCATTGTTCTGGCACAGCTATTCTTGAAAAAGAGCAGTTTCTGTCAGAGTTCTCTCAGCCCCACCTACCTCACAGGGTGTCTGTTGTGAGCACAGGAAGGGAAAAGAGTTTGTAAGCTGCTCTGAGACTCCTTTGGGTAGTGAAGGGTGTGGTATAAATCCAATCTCTTCTCCTTCTTCTGTTTAGAGTATTTTTATCTGCACTCTTAACCAAAAGGTTCACTAGATTCACACATGGACCCAGCCAGGAGTCAAAGCCCATCTGTCGGCTAGTCGGCTTGATGCTTCTTTCCCTCCCCCCTGTTTTGCTCCTCTCAGCCTCCTCTGGGTTTTCCCCCTCCCATTGGTCTTGGTATGTGCCCCTAGCTCATCCTTATCTTGCCGCTGACCTTGGAGCTCAGTTTCTCCACGCCACTAGGGCCGGCTCGCTCACTAGGTGAACTAGGCATTTGCCTAGAATGCACCGGCCCTTAGGGGCACCAAAAGGCCCCTGCCCTCTGCCAAAAGCCCCCCAACGCCCCCCGCCCCTTCCCCTGGCTTGCCAGTGCTCCGACGAAAGGGACGGGGGGGTTAAACGCCCGCCCCTTCTCCTGGCTTGCTGGCGCACCCCAGGGGCAGCCGAGAGGGGGGAGGAAGAGGAGGAGGGGAGCCGTTCCTCGCCCTGGGGAGCCCTGGCGGCAGCGGGGGGCACGCCAGAAGGTAGCCCTGCCTAGGGCACAAAAAAACCTTGGGCCGGCCCTGCCTATCCCTCAGGGGGAAGATCATGCACTTAACTCATGGGGCTAAGATCGCTGGCCACTGTGGGTACCTGAAAACGCTCCACCTTCTCCAACGTCAATTCTGGTGGCCTAGAATGAGGAAAGATGTGTCCTCGTTTGTGCAATCCTGTCAAACATGCACAATGTGTAAGCCCAGGTTGGGGAAACCACCGGGGCTCCTTAAACCACTGCCCATCCCCAACAGACCATAGGAGGTCATCTCCATGGATTTCATTACTGACCTGCCACCCAGCAAAGGGAAAACAGTAGTGTAAGTAGTGGTCGATCTGTTCTCCAAAAAAGCCCACTTTATACCATTCCAACAGTTGCCCTCCACCAAAGCGCTAGCCAAAATATTTATGAACAACATTGTTAAACTGCATCCCTTTCTGACTACGATAATCTCAGACAGAGATTCTCAGTTTGTGGCTTGCTACTGGTGGTGGAATGTGGGCTCAGCAGCGCTTACCACCCAGAGACTGATGGGCAAACCGAGAGGGTTAATCAAATCTTGGAACAATTTCTCCACTGCTTCACTAACTACAGACAGGATGACTGGGTAGACTTACTCCCTTATGCTGATTATTGCTACAATAACTCAGTTCACTCGTCCACAGGACTCTCCCCTTTTAAAGCAATGTTTGGCTATGAGGGGAACCCATTGTTGGTTCTTGGGGACAACCCTGGAACTCCAGAAGGTGACATGCAGATGTGGTGGAAAACCCTCCAGGACACATGGACGACTATTCAGAAGACCTTGGACTGGGCTAAGGCTACATACAAACTCCAAGCTGATAAAAAACACTTGGTGGGGTGGGACCTGAACAAGGGGACTCTGTATATGTCTCTACAAAGAACATGCGGTGTTTACAACAGAGTAGAAAGCTGGGATGGAAATATGTAGCACCGTTTAAGATTGTGCACGTTTTAGAACATACATAAGAACATAAGAGAAGCCAATGTTGAATCAGGCCAATGGCCCATCTAGTCCAACACTCTGTCACACAGCGGCCAAAATATACCACGTGCCATCAGGAGGTCCAGCAGTGGGGCACACACTACATACACCCCAAATGCTGCCCTCCACAGGATCCACCCCCATACACAAAAAATACCAGGTGCCAGGTTTTGAATGATGTTACTGTTGAACTTGATCACAGCTTATTGAAGAAGGATCCAGGACCCAACGTTTGGAGACTGCAGAAGCCGAACCCCCCCCCAATGGTGGATGGAGAATCCCACTTCATAGTATCCCAGATCCTGGACTCTTAAGTTGAAATGGGGGAAACTGTTTTATCTGGTTAAATGGGAGGATTTTTGGCTGGATCACAGAGAATGGGTGGAGGGCTCCCATGTTCACACCCCAAAGCTTACCTGTACATTTCACAAACTATTCCCCCAAAAACTGAGGGGGAGAGGCCCTTTGGGGGGGCAGAATGTTGTCTAGTGCCACCATGGATGCTTGATTCTTTTCCCCTTTCCCCTGTTTTGCTCCTCTCAGCTTCCTCTCAGTTTCCTCCCTCCTGTTGGTCTTGGTATGTGTTCCTAGCTCATCCTTATCTCGCCGCTGACCTTGGAGCTCAGCTTCCCCGCGCCGCTTTTTCCTGCAGAGAGCATCGAGCCATTTTAATTTGGGCGTGCTCAGGTGCCCTCCTTATTGGTCCCTTGCCATCGGGGGCTCGGTATGAACTGTGTATAATTGTTTGGTTTCCCGCTTAAACCCCATTCCTGACACAGAGTGTGTCAAATAATGACCTAAGTGCCCATCTCAGTGAAGCTGAACTTCTCTGAAGGACTGTTGTTGAGTTTGAATTACTTGGGACTCTGACACCATCAAGCCTCCAGTAGCCTGAGAAAAAAAGTTCATAAGAATAGGCTATAGCTTATTCTAGTGCTGGGGAGACAAGAAACCTGGTTCAGAGTGCTACTGACATTGATCAAACATCTATCATAGCTGTTGATTCTGGCAATCAGATGGATATCTGCACTGCTACAAAATAAGGAAAGCTAAAAAATGTTTGCCCCAATGAAAGCATCATGCATATTTTTTTTGCTATTCAGTGTGATCAAGTTTTAATAAAACATCATTCTGAAACCACATGACTGGAATATAGAGCTAAATGTGGGGCAGTGTCTGGCAGATATTTTAGGACCATGTTACTCCACAGACACCCGACTTCAAAGATCATGGGGCTCAGATCCAACCAGATTTTCAGGTGGTGGAAAAGGAAAGGGATCTCCTTCAAACACCCCAAAAGGTGACACTGCAGATCATGAAATCTGTGTGAACAAAAGAGGTGAGAGGGGGGCTACAGTAATGAGGTGAATTGAGTGAGATTCTGTTAAAAAAAATCACTAGATTCAACCCTCTGCCTTTATTCTGCCATGTATTATCTCTGTAGATCTCTAGTGAGAGCAGTTGAGATAGCATGGGAACACTGCCAAGCTTTCCTCAAACATACAACCAGGTTCAGTTCCTCCATTTTACTAGCTTATGCTTGGACACTTGCTTTCATGTTGATGTCATGGGCTGTATTAGACAGAACTATATTCAATAAGCATATTTACCAGAAGGAGCATAATTATACCATATGTGTTCTCTCAAGTCAACTTTGACTCTCTCCTTATGTCTTTTGGTGCTACCATTCTTACATGTTTTCCTGTCTAGAGATATTTTGTGATCAATGTCAATATGAAACATAGTTATCAATTCCAGTATACCTATGTATCTCTATATTCCTCAGAAAATATCAGGAGTCAGACTTGAAATTCTAAAAAAGGATTCTAAAGAATTTAAACAACAGCTCTTCTCTCATGATTTTTCTTATTTATTCATCCTGTGAACCACTTGGGATCAGCTTCAAACCAACGAACTACCAAGTATGTATGCAGTTTATCAGCCAGCACTCAGCTAGGAGGCCTTCCTGTTGAACACGTTTCACAAGATCCAAATTTGTATAAATGGTGGGGACCATTACACTGGAAATGAGAGGTATATATCTTGAATTTTTAAATTATTTGTTTACAAAATTTGTATGTTGCTTTTCTGCCCATTAAGAGACACTAAGGCAGCTAACAATTAAAACATCATAAAAATACCATAAAATGATTTAAAAAATTAAAACCAAAATTAAAATACACATTAAAAGTACAAAAATCCGTAGTTAAAATTTAAGTTAAGAAAGGGGAATGCCAGAAAAAGACAAAAAGTCTTCACCCATTGGTGGAAAATAGTGATAGAAGGGGGCAGATGAATATCCCTGGAGAAAGAGTTCCATAGTTTTGGTGCCCTGGCCTAACAGGGCCTCCCCCCTCCAGTTGCAACCTGTCTAATATTAAAAGACAGGGACACATGAAGCAGGGCCTCAGAAGATGACCTTCATTGTCAGGCAGGTTCTTATAGAAGTAAATGGTTCTTTAGGTATGCTGGTCCCGAACTTCTTAGCACTTTAAAGGTTAACACCTTCTATTGGGCTCAGAAATAAATTGGGAGCCAGTATATGTGGAACAAGACTAGAATGATATGGTCCTTACAACCCACTCCAGCTGAAATTTCTGAACAGTTTCACGGGCAGTCTCACATAAGTTGTATTGCGGTAATCAACGTTACCAGTAGGGTTGCCAGCTCTGGGTTGGTGAAATACATGGAGACTTTGGCGGTGGAGCCTGGGGAGGGTGGGGTTTGTGGAGGGGAAGAACCTCAGGTACAATGCTACCCTCCAAAGCACCCATTTTCTCCAAGGGAACTGATCTCTGTTGCCTGGAGATCAGTTGAAATCCCAGGAGATCTCCAGCCCCCACCTGGAGGCTGGCAACCCTAGTTACCAGTGAGGCTATGTACCACAGTAGCCAGATCTTTTCTTTCCAGGAAAGACCATAGGTGGCTAATCGGTCAAAACTGATAAAAGGCATTCCTAGCCACAGCTATCTCCTGCTTATTCAACAGTAGACCTGAGTCCAGCTACAGAGCTGTTCCCTCCTGAAGACGGAACACTTTAAATCATGAGTCAGACCTCACCAACAGCACTTCTTTTTTCTCATGATTCAGCTTCAGCTTATTAGCCTGTATTCACCCAAAAACTGCCTCTTGGCACTGGTTCAGGGTTTCTACAGCCTCCCGGGAATCCACCAAGAATACAAGACAGAGCTGAGTGTCATCTGCATACTGGTGACAACCCAGCCCTAATCTCTGGATGACCTCACCCAGTGGTTTCATGTGGATGCCATGTAGATAAATAAAATCATGTGGCAAATGGTTATGTGGAAGACATGACAGTCATGTGACTCAGTGTTAATGTTGGAAAACACATTAGCTGTTTAACACTTAGTGTAAACACAGCAGCGTTAAGGAAGATAGATTAAACATATATTGCATTACATGTATTTTAAAAATTAAGAATATTACCTGTATAGATGAATCTTCCAGGGGTACCTTTACAGAACTGCTTGGACTTGTAGGACAATGTGACCTCTACTACACCAGGGATGTGTCGGGGTGGTGTCTGAACTCTGATTGCATGAGGTGTAATAAGCTAAGGAAATATTAGAAGGGAGGAAAACTGTTAGATGCAAAATAGTTCTTTAATAACACTTTCTTCTCAGATCACATAAACAAAGCTTTGAAACATGTAATTAACCTGTCAGTGTTGAATGCCTTCTCAACATAACCAGCATAAAAACCAATGACAACAATATTTGCAAATGTTCATCTTCCCAGTCATACAATATTAGCTCTGTTTCCATACATAGCAAGACATTTGCTTCTGAGTATGAAAATTACTTAATGATATTCTGCAGTATTTAAACACAGTAAGCTTGCTGTTTCTGTATCCATTCATTCCAAAAGATTTCCATTCAGGCCTGAGTGTAGTCAGCTTCTTTAGCATAAGCTATGATTGAAAACGAAAGGAAAATTACGAGCTCCTACAGCATGTGCCTCAGCTCACAGGGCACAGCAGAGCTGGTTAAAAGTGTTCCATTCTCTGTCATAAAATTCTTATTTAATTAAACTGATTGTATAATTTCTTACAATGTGAGGCCTTTTTTAAAAAAAATCAGACTTGCTGCTACCTTCTTTGTGTTTCGACTACATTTGGACATTTTAATGTCATTATTTTTCACTTCCAAACTAATTATGGCTGTCCCTATAAAGTGCCTTAAAGTAATGAACTTTCCATTCATTCATTTATTGGGTTTAAAAACTTAAGTTTTAATCCCCCCCACCTTTAAAATAACAAGAAATTCAATGTAAATACAACAAAGGTGCAATTTAGGTGGACAGAGAACAAAACAAAAAGAGTAAAGAATTCTAAAGATGGGTCAGCCAGATTTTTTCTCCTTTTACACTACAGTAAACATTTTAAAGTGTGTATATGTGTGTGTTTGTGTGTGTGTATGTATGCATTACAGAAAATCTTCACAGCACGTATAGGTCTGTCACCAATTTAATTCTCTTTCAACATTATTTCATGCATTTCCCAATAAAAACACATTGGTTCCAAGAAGAGACTGACATATTTATGGAACATTGTTGCGTAGTCTTAAGGTTGGGGAGAGTTCAGCAGATTTTCTGGATGTATTTTTACAATCACTTTCCTTCTTTTTTTAAGTAAATAAGTTAAACATTCAAATACATTTTTAAAATGCACAAGAACACAAGACAATTATGGCGATTGTTGTTTTGCCCTGTTATTCCCAGGAATTGTGCATTATTCTATACTAGGAATAAGGCCAATTGTGGAAATAAATACGAGCTCTAGAAAAAGGCTCTGTGAGAGTGCCAAGGCCTTGGGCACTCAGCATCAATGTGCTGTGGCAACCTCAGCAAGGTATAATGACACAGAGTCCACCATTTTGGATGACTAAAAACTGCTAGGCTGATGACGTGTTGATATTATATAATGTTAGTAACTGGGATAAGCAGCCCTTATTACCCAATGATTGCTGTATTAATTTTGAGGTTATCAACAGAGATTTGTGTTTTGTTATAGCAGGATAGGTAGATTATATTCGTTCATTAGCACCAGGAGTAGTAGCTGCACTCAGAGCTTTATAGGAGGAACTGGCTAGCCTGCCAGTGGTCTGAGGCTGTTGTGAAGACTGTCTGGTGCAGCAGTGCCTGGGCAGCAGATGCCGGTGCTCCTGGGGAGGGGGAAGTATAGCAGTGGGTCCAGGCAGAGAGTGAAGGGAGGACGTTGAGAAACAACATGGCTTGGTGCCCTTCCAGCCTGCGACCCATCCCAAAGGTGGTAGGCAGTGGGGCCAGGATTGGGAAGCCCACTCCGACATTGGTGCAGTGCAATGCCAGGTCCATCAACAGTAAGACCACAGTCCTTCGGGACTGCCTTTTAGAACAAAGGACTAAGGGGCAGGGGGGAGGAGTGGCTATTTTTATTTGGGAGGTTTACTCCTCCAGGGCGCTTCTGCCATTGGAAATCACAGGAATTGAGTGTGTCGCCCTGGTGTTGGAGGCCGAGGAGAGTTTGGCAATCTGGTTTGTGTACCGACCACATAACGCACCGGCCAGCAGCCTGCCGTCCCTGACGGAGGCCGTATTAGGCTGGGCATTGGAGCACCCTAGACTTTTGGTCTTGGGTGATTTCAACGTCCATGCCAATGACGCAGTGTCCAGTCAGGCAGTGGATCTAATATCATCCATGGCGGCACTAGAACTCTCCCAACTTGTGTCAACCCCCACTCACCGGGCCGGGCACACGCTCAATTTGATCTTTGTGGCTGGAGTAATAGTGGACCGGATCACTGCCATTAGCAGTGCCATGGTTGGACCACTTTGCCCTGAAGGCCCGTCTGAATGTTCCACCCCAACACCGTTTAGGCGGCAAGCAGATTTTAGCTCGCCTGCAGAGCCAAATGGACCTGGAGCAGCTTCAAGTGGCTCTGCGGGATCTGAGGCCCCCTGGCGGTTTGTTCGATGAACTTGTGGAGGACTGGCATAGCCGGCTCTCCACAGCCATCAACGAGATCACTCCCTGGCTCCCTCTGCACACTTGCTCTAGGCTGGCTCCTTGGTATACCCAGGAGTTGTGGCTGATGAAGCGAGAGCTAAGACGTCTAGAGAGATGGTGGTGCTGGGCTCACAACGAGGCATCAAGAGCATTTTATAGGATGTTTATGAGATCCTATGAGAAAGCAACCAAGGCCGCTAAGAGGGAATTCTATGCGACCACGATTGCGCCTGTGAGCTCACACCCAGCCCAATTGTTTAGAATGATTCGGTCTTTAAAAGTGCTGCCACAGGGCAGGGGAAACATTAGGGAATTGGACACTGGCTGTGAGGCATTTGTGAGCTATCTGGCAGATAAAGTCTTGGTTCTCTGCTGTGATCTCCCTGCCACAATTGAAACAGTGAGTGAACTTGAGGCCCCTTGCATGGCTTCGATGTTGGGTTTGGATTGTTTTAGCCTACTCAGCCAGGAGGAGGTTGACAGACTGCTCATATCTGTGCACCCAACCACATGCAGCCTTGATCCATGCCCTTCTTGGCTCATTAAAGCGGGCCATGAGGGGATTTGAGGTGACCTAAGGGAGGTTATCAACAAGTCCCTCTCTGAGGGGCAGTTCCCGGGGGCACTCAAGGAAGCCATGGTCTGCCCCCTCTTGAAAAAAACATCAATGGATCCAGCTGAATTGGCCAACTATCGGCCAGTTTCCAATTTGCCCTATTTGGGCAAATTAATTGAGAGGGTGGTGGTGATACAGCTGCAGGGCTTTCTGGATGATGCTTCCACCTTAGACTCCTTCCAATCCGGCTTCTGCCTGGGGCATGGGACAGAGACAGTGCTGGTCGCCCTTACATATGACCTCCGGAGACATCTGGATAGAGGCGGTGTGGCGGTATTGCTGTTGTTAGATCTGTCGGCTGCGTTTGATATGGTCGACCATCAGCTGCTGGCCCACCACCTCACCGACGTGGGAATACAGGGGTTTGCCCTCCAATGACTCGTCTCTTTTCTCCAGGGTTGGGGACAAAGGGTGGTGCTAGGGGAACCCTGTTAAACTTGCTGTTTAACATCTATATGCACCCCCTTGCCCAGATTGCTTGGAGGTATGGGCCAGGGTGTCATCAATATGCAGATGACACCCAGCTCTGTCTGATGTTGGGCAGCTGGTCGGACTCCAGCCCAGAAGATTTGAACCGGGCCTTGCAAGCCATGGCTGGTTGGCTTAGACTGAGCCCGCTGAAACTAAACCCAGCAAAGATGGAGGTCCTGTGCCTTAGTCAGAGTCGTCTGGGGACGGAGATCCCTCTCCTGATCTTTGATGGGACACCTTTTGGTTCCCTTCATCAGAGGTTAGGAGTTTGGGTGTACTCCTGGATCCCTCCCTAACTAAGGAGGCCCAGGTGCCGGCTTGGCCTTTTACCATCTTCAGCTGATTCGGCAGTTGGTCCCCTTCCTTAACCGTGACAACCTGGCTACAGTGTTCATGTGATGGTCACCTCGAGATTAGACTACTGTAATGCTCTCTACATGGGGCTGCCTTTGTCGCAAGTTCGGAAGCTGCAATTAGTGCAGAATGCTGCGGCCAGGCTTCTGATGGGTCTCCCTAGATGGGAGTACATCCGATATGTGCTGAAAGCGCTGCACTGTCTGCCAATAGCTTTTCGAATTTGTTTCAAAGTGCTGGTACTTACCTTTAAAGCCCTATATGGTCAGGGTCCGACATACCTGAGGGACTGCCTTTACCCATACATACCCCAGAGAGCACTACGGTCAGGGGCTCAACACCGATTAGTGATCCCAGGCCCCAGGGAGGCCAGGCTTGTTGCAACCAGGGCCAGGGCCTTTTCAGTGGCGGCTCCTACCTGGTGGAATGAGCTCCTGGAGGAGATCAGGGCCCTGCAGGACCTCTCACAGTTCTGCAGGGCCTGCAAGATGGAGCTCTTCCGCCAGGCTTTTGATTAGGAGCCGCCACTACCACCACCAACTACCTTGCGGGAATAGCGGGGTGATTGGGATGGCCCATTACAAAAACCATGCCATAGTATTCCAGTAGATCAATTCCGTCAAAATAGTTTTGGGTAATATCTACAGGCCACCATCTTGATTTGATTGTATGTTTACCATCTTTGAGCACTTTATTCAGATAAAATTGTGTGTTTTATGAGTTTTTAATGTCTTATATCTGGCACAAGGTGCCCTTGTTTATAAGCTGCCCTGAGCCCACTTGTGGGGACGGCGGGGTAGAAATGAAATAATAAATAAATATAAATAAATAAATTTTGTCCAGAGGAACTGATTTCTGCTACAGTTGTAATTTTGAGTGATCTCCACCCCTCACCTTGAGATTGGCAACAATTGTTACCCAGGAGGAAATGGCTGGTTTGGAGGGTGGAGTCTATGGCAGTATACCTGTCTGAGGTCCAACCCCTCCTCAAACCTCACCCTCTCCAGGCTTCATCCCTCAAATCTCCATGAATTTCCCAACATGGAGGTGGCAACCCAATCTCCTTCCCAGCCAAGCATCAAGCTGCCATTATCTGCCCCCGATTTGAGCTTTCCATCTCCTCCCACCTCTCTCCTGAGATCAGTTATAGTTCTGAGTGATTTCTACCCCTCTCCTGAGATTGGCAACAGTGGTTCCCCAGAAGGGAATGGCTAGTTGGGAGGGTAGAGTCTATGGCACTGTACCTGTCTGAAGTCCCACCCCTCCTCAAAACTCACCCACTCCAGGTTCCATCCCTCAAATCTCCAGGAATTTCCCACCTGGAGTTGGTAACCCTATCTCCTTCCCAGCCAATCATCAAGCTACCTTTATTTTTCCCTCACTCTTCAGCTTTCTGTTTCCTCCCCATCTGCAGCCTCTTCCACGCTCCGAAGCTCTGACTGCCACAGAGTCCACCATTTTCTGTGCTCTGAAGCTCTGACTGCCACAGAGTCCACCATTTTCTCCAGGGGAAGTGATTTCTGCCATCTGGAGAGCAGTTGTAATTCTGAGTGATCTCCAGCCCTCACCTGGGGATTGGTAACAATAGTTTCCCAGGAGGAAAAGTAATCTTTCCCTGCAATGGGGACCAAAGCAGCTTACATCATTCTCCTCTCCCCCTTTTGACTTGCACAACAACCCTGTGAGGTAGGTTAGGCTGAAAGTCTGTGACTGGTCCAAAATCACCCACTCAGCTTCTACAGCAAAAACCTGGATCTAGCAGACCCTGCTCTGAAGCACTGACTGCAACATCCAGGGTAGCCAACCTCCTGGTGGAGCCTAAAGATCACCAGGTATCACAGCTGACCTCCAGACAACAGATGTCTCCCCCCCTGGAGAAAATAACTGCCTTTGAAGGTGGGCTGTATGGCATTCTGTTCAGCTGAGGCCTCTCCCTTCCCCAAACCCTGACTTCCATAGCGTCTACCAGGAAATCTCCAGGAATCTCCCTACCTGGAAGTGGCAACCCTGGTCAGGACTGGCCCCAACAGTTCCTCACAAAGGCCTGTGAAGGGTTTCCTTCTTTTGTCTGAACCAAGCTTGGTTGCCTACTGTGGCAAAATGGGCTCCAGTTTACGACTCAGCTGTTTGCCTCCTACCCTCATCCCATGGGTGTATCTCACTCCTTAAGTTCGCTGCCACCACTCATGGAATCATCACTGCCTTTTTAGAGGGGCAGTGAGAACCCTCTGGCTGAATCTCCCTATTTGGAGATGGAATCCCCAATCTTTGGGGGATTCTTGGAAAGTTGGCAACCGAAGGGTCCGGCCTTTTCTTGCTTCCCTGGGCTACCCCCTCCCTTTGGTATTGTGCAGAGTGGGGGAGACTATGTGGTCAGAGAACAACACAGATTATTAGCTCAAGTAAAAGAATTTATTTAACTATTTACACAGTTATGGAGCATACACGTACTGTAGGAGTAAGCACACACTATGAACCAACAGGGCATAAATCAACAGGGGTTAAATGCAATCCTCTTTCCCTACACACAATACTCTCTATCTCTGGAGGTTGTGGGTTCAGGATAGGATCTCTCCTTGGACCAGCCACTGGCTGTACTTCAGCCTCTCTCTCTTGCCCAAGAGAACACGGAAACTTCCATTCATTCCCCAGTCCAGCCGACTGTGGAGTGGCTGAATTTCTGCTTCCACCCAGGGATGAAGACTGCCTCCTACCTGGATGGGCTGCAGTCTATATTGATGCTGCCCTGCCCCTTGGGACAGTCCCTCTTTTCCCACACTTTTTGGCCTTGGGGCAGCTGGGAACTGTAGGCCAGCAGATGAGGAAGCCCCATTCAACCCAGTGAGTGATACCCCTGCAGGCCCCTCTCTGGAACTACAGCTCAATTAAACCTTATGGGGGAACATTTTAAACAAAGAACCACAGCCGTCTTACAAACACAGGTAACTGCCATTTCCTACCAACAGCCACTGAGGGGGAAGCTAGTCCCACACAGGAGGCAAGCAGAAAAAGCATCTTTATCAAGAGAGAAAGCTGTTTGCCAGTAATTCTGACAGGGCACAGTGGCTGAAGGGGGAGTGGACAGGGAAGAGGAGCAGACCCAGCACCCAGCCAATGGCACACGAGTACTCTTGAGTGGTGGCTGAGGGGCCAATGAATGAGGGAGTGCATGGAATGTTGCCACTCAAAAATAGAATTATATATAAGGAGAGATGTCATAAATTCCAGAGTGAATTTACATAGTTCATTTCTCCTCTAGGTTAACAGGTAATCTAACAGCACTCTACATCAGTGTCTAACCAGTATCCTAGGACCATTTCCCAGCAATAGCAAAGGTATAATCTACGTAGAAGTCTATAATATTCAAAATGAGGTTCATACATTAATCATTTTAAATTATCATCATATATAGTAATAATGATATAAATAATATGTACTACTGCACATTTGGGTCATTGTTCTCCCATTTTTCTTGAGCTTTTTATGTGTGGGTGTTTTTTGTTGTTTGTTTTTCCAAATGCCCCCCCAAAAGAGGGGGGACTTAAAGAAAAACTGGGAGAGCAATAACCAGCATACAATGTGGTGGTGGTGATGGGAAATAAGAAGCCTGGCTTCAGCAAAAACATGGTGCAGAAAAGCCCTATGATCTTTTCTCTACATAATAGATGTAAGATAAGTCTCATGTGAAGGCTGACTGGGAAAACACTCCCTGGACCAAAAGCAGAGCAGAGCACTCCCTTATCTCCCTCTCCAGACAACGGATAACATCTCTGACCTCTCCAGAATTGTATTCTCCCTTCCCACCACCTCTCTTCTCTTACTTTTAATTCACACTATATTCATGCTTGCAGCTCCCAGTCTGATTCTATGATATAGTGTGAGGGAAAAGGTGAGGCTGAAGCCCAGATTTATATAGATTAATTACAAACTGCAGCAATCTCTTGACTATGCTGTAGTGTGATAGAGAGATATTTAGATCTTTTGTATATATGATGATGGATATAACTTTTGTTAGAGAGGGAAGGCAGCATGGTATAGCCTGATCTCATCAGATCTTGGAAGCTAAGCAGGGTTGGTACTTTGAAGGGAGACTACCAAGGAAGGCTCTGCAGAGGAAGGCAATGGAAAGCCACCTCTGCCTCTCAGTTTGTCATGAAAACCCCTTGCTGGGGTCACCATAAATCAGCTGTGACTTGACAGCACTTTACACACAAATTACTTTGTTACCAGAGCAAGTAAATTGCTTAATGATTATACCATGGAGACAATTTAAAAATATATATTAACTGGAGAACCAACCACTTGAAGCACCCATTTCATTAGTCCATTTCATTAGTTTCACATTCCTATATTTAAAAAGTTCCCCAGCATCCACAGCAGACCTTATGTCTTCTCCTCAGATGTTTACAGATACAATTGCAGAACTCATAACTTCTGTTTGGTTTGGTTCAGCCCTCATATAAAACCATGGTTTATTTAAACTATGATTAGTGTCATCATCCAAATACCAGCCACTATACTAACTATGGGTTGTAAGAGAACAAAGTTTGAGTCCAGTGGCACTTTTAAGACTAACAAGTTTAATTCTGGGTATAAGCTTTTGTGCACATGCACACTTCTTCAGATACATCAAACCAGGATAGGAAATCATAGTTTGAAGTAGGGCTGCCAGTCATTGGAAACTGGTGGGAGGGTGGCAGGTATGAGGGGGAATGATGTGGCACTGTCTCTTCTTGCATTAAACCCAATGTTGTAGGATTCCACCACCCCTCCCCTCCCAAAAAGACTCTACAGTAAAGCCATACAATATGGTTTTGCATTTTGGCATGATTCTAGAGCATCATGCCAATGTGGTGACATAATTTCCAGTTTACAGTGAAAGTGATAGCATGACTCTTCCCCCCCCCCTTGCTGAACAGGCAGAGGTTTGGAGGGCTCTCACCACAGCAGGAGACCTGGTAAGACTAGTATGAAGGTAATTTATTACCCACAGTTAGAATTAACTATGGCTTTTCTGTGACATCTAAATGCAATCATCCTGGCTTCTTCTCTAGCAGCACCTTAACAATAGTGCAGACCAGGATACCAACTGAAGAGAAAAGTGTAAAAGCTATTAAACCAGCATTTGTTGAGATAGCCCAGGATATGAATGATCATTTGTTAGCTGAATTTAGGTTTTACAAAGAAACCATAGTTAATATAAACCATAGTTTTGCTTTATGTCTGAATCAAGTTTTTCTCTCTTCCTCCATGTGTGAGTCTTCTCTCTCTTTTCACACACATATATGGATACATACACTATTGCATTCAGCATATACAAGGGCCAGAATTTCAGTTGTTTTCAATACTTCAGAACAGGGCTTTTTTATAGAAAAGGCCCAGCAGGAATGTATTAGCATATTAGGCCACTCCCCTGATAGCATGGTTCATTAGCATATTAGGCCACACCCCCATGTTACCAGACGTGTGGTCATCCAGCCACACCCACCTTTTGCTTCTTATTCTGTTTACATTGTTTGTTGTCAAAACCCAGGGCTTTTTATATAGCAGGAACTCATTTGCATGTTAGGCCACACACCCTAATGTAACCAATCCTAATGAGTTTTTGCTGTTGGGCATGGCCTATTATGCTAATGAGTTTCTGCTGGGCATGGCCAACTCGGGAGCCAGCCGGAACTCCGTTCCTGTGCATTCCTGCCCCAAAATAGCCCTGCTTCAGAAAGCATCTGAAAACTAATAATTAAGAAATGAGTATAATCACCAAGTCCTGACCTGCACAGCCCCAGGTTAGCCTGATCTCATCAGATCTCGGAAACTAAGCAGAGTTGGCTGCAGCTAGTATTTGGAAGGGAGATGACTAAGGAATACCAAAGTTGTGACCTGAAGGCAGGCAATGGCAAACCACATCTGAACATTGTTTGCCTTGAAAACCCCATGGGGTCACCATTAGTTAGATGTGACTACTTGATGGCAAAAAAGGTCACCAAAGCTGTGTGTATTATAGGATTCTGCACAATATAATATTGCCCCCAAATTTAACCATACCAGGAATCTGTTTTGTTTTTGGTTTTTTGCACTTTTTAAAAAGCATAGTTTTTATAGTTGTGAAGGTCTTAAATGTTTGTGAGCTGCATAGCCTGGTGATTGTTTAGACACTAGAGAAGATAGAACTTTCAACTACCAGATAAAGAGGCTTCAGTGCCCTACATAGTTGTTTGCCTCATGCTATGACTCTGCAAAATAAGCACATGGAAAAAATGTATAAATTGTGCTGACATTGCAAAGTGCATACAGAGTCAATAACGTCACAGTACACAACTATATTTTAGTGCAGAATGTGTGCATGTGACTGCTGCCATCTTTTAATGATCTTTGGACATAAAGAAAATTAGAATCCGGAACTTAGTCTGAATTTAGCAGCTATCATGTCTCTGGGATTTTTAAGTAAACTGCTCTAATGTTATGGCATTCCTGTCATTTGTTTCATATAATTAAAAAAAATCAGTAAGGACATGAAATTGATTAGATTAAAATGGAGCTATAGAGATTAATAATAGCAGGAAGTATGTGCCTGTTTTAAATCCCGAACATATTAGTATTTGCATTAGAAGAAGAAGACTTGGTTTTTATACCCTGCTTTACTCTACCCTAAGGTGTCTCAAAGCAGTTTACAATTGCCTTCCCATAGTCTCCTCATAATGGTCACTTTGTGAGGTAGGTATGTGAGACTGAGAGAGTTCTGAGAGAACTGTGACTGACCCAAAGTCACCCAGAAGGCTTCATGTGCAGGAGTGGGGAACAATCTAATCTCCAGATTAGAGTCCACAGTTCTTAACCATTATACCACACTGGCTCTCAGCACGTCCAGTTTTCTAGTTGGCTAATCGATTCTACTTTTTTCTGTTATATAGAGTTGTTTTATGTCATAGAGGTAGTAACAGTGTGTGTATGTTATTCATTGCTGGCTGTCAATAATTTGTATGATTTACAGAAGTGGTGACAATGGGGAATTTCAGACAGATGATATAATCCGGAAGAGGAACGGTTCCCAAACGGTTTCTGGTCTGGCATTTCAGACAGAACCGTTTTAGAACCGGTTCCCTACCGGAATATATTTGTAATTTCACACAGAATCGCTTCTGTCCCGTTCAGGAAATGGGGCTGAAGCGTTTTACCTGTCAACCGCTTCCAAGTAGTCGTCAGTTTCTTCTCCCGGATCGGATACGCTTTTTTCCCGCCTTTTTTCGCCCGCGCGGGCGATCTCCAGCTTTTTTTTTTTTTGAACGTTCGCTTTAGAGCGTTATAGCGCTATAGCGCTATAGCGTAATAGCATCATAGCAACCCCATTGGAATGCCTGTAGTGTTGTTTTTATAGCACTATAGCGCTATAGCGCTCTAAAGCAAACATTTTTTTTAAAAAAAGGCGTGGCAGGAACCGGCGGGAAAACAAAGCGGTGCAATCTGAATTGCCAAACCGCTTCTGATTCGGCTCTTTTCCGGTCAGGGAAAGCCATGTGTGAAATGGCAGCCCTGTACCGGTTTACTTCAAGACGAATCAGAAACGGCTTCAATCCGGCAGAGTCTCAGTAATGTGAAATTCCCTAATGTCAAAATGAAATTGGGTTACTATGCAAGGACAACAAAGAGCTGTAACAGCAACTCCTGCATCCTATTGGTTGAAACCAGTGTACTTAATATTCTTATGAATACTTTGTCATGCAGTATGTGAAATGCATAGAATTATATCATTGCTGTGCAGTTATAAACTTGTCCTGGAGTCTTACCAAAGACATATTCACAGCCTTTCTTACAAGTGACTACACCTCTATATTTTGTTGGGCTTTTAAAGAGTTTGGGTGAGCTTTTATATTTTATTTCATCTGACAGCAGACATTATCCATACGTGAACACACAAAGCTGCCTTATACTGAGTCAGGCCATTGGTCTATCAAGGTCAGTATTTTCTACTGTGATGGGCAGTAACACTTCAGGGTCTCAGGAGAGAACCTTTCCCATCACCTATCCAGTCCTTTTTTAACTGGAGATGCAAGAGATTGAACCTGAGACATTCTACAGGCAAAGCTAAGATCTACCACTGAGCCAAAAACCCTCATATATTGTAACATTCTCTTTGCTCTGGGGAACCAGGCTGAAGGTTCAAGTCAATAAGTTTACACAGAGAAGTAATTCCAATAGCTGGAATTATCAAGAAAAAGTAGCTACTCCACATAAATATAAATGCTTGTGTACTTTATGGGGAATGATAGGCATCTGTTTTTGTGTTTATGCTAAACAGATTGAAGAGTACAATTTCTAAGATTAAATGAAATCATAGAGGCAAACAACCCATTATTTCTTCTTTCCAGGGTGTCCCCCAACCCATAAATGTTACCAGGTGACTTTAGGCAAGCAACTGTTGTCTCATTCTCAGCCCACCATCCGTAATATGTGGAACAGCTTGGAGCCTATGCCAAAACTTTGATTCCTAATTCCAGAACATGCAACCTTCTGAAATCCAGCTATCAAATGAAATGACTACCGGATAGTCTTTCTTTCTTTCTTCTGCTCCCTAACTCTGTCCTTGATGCATACTTTGGATGTCAGCTGTCCTATTCTCTTCTCCCATCTCCAGCTGTGGCCAATCACTGGGATGCCTCCGAGAAACAGCAAGTCATTATGGCAACATCTCTACTTGTTTTTAACCACCAGTAACTGGTATCCAAAGCAGCAGAGCTCCCCCTGCAAAGAGGTATGCTGGGGACAAAAGACATTTCAAACAAGCAAACAAGGATAAGGAATAACTTCCTGACATGAAAGATCAATTGTGTCCCTCAGCAGCCTTCCCATCTAAGAGAGTACCCACTGTCCATTATCTTTGTTCTACCAGACACACTGTTCTGTCCTATGGGAAGATAGCCTTGGGGTCCTGAGTAGGAAAATACTTCCTTGCACAGAGTAGAAGTAGCTGCAATATTTGTGCAGTGTTCAGTCACATTCACAGCAACTTTGTGCAAGCTTGTGCAGTGTTTGGTTACAGCAACAAAGTCACAGCAACTTTCACTTGCTTGCCCACTTAAATTTTTCTTTCCATTTTTTCCCCTGTCTCTGATCTACACATTGACAAAGCACAAAATATATCCTTTCTGCCAGTTCTGTACACTGTAATATATAGAAGAATCAGATTGGGCCACATTCTGTTTCTGAACATTTATACTGGATTTGATTCCAGGTTGGACGATGTTTTCAGATTAGGAAGATGCATCACTCCCCGCCACCACCCAGTTTTTCCTAGTCCCCTTTTCCTGGTCTGTCTTGACTAATTAGACAAATAACATATTTGATGTGTCTTAAGGTATTTGTACAATATAGAATAAACCAAATCAGGTGTGAGTTGATGCAAGATGGGGGAAAGAAAGGAACTAGATTTTCTAATCCTTAAAACCATTGCTCATAGAACTTGATGGAACAGAAAAGAAAGCTGTCATTTTTATCCACTGCAAGAAATCAGAAGGTGGGCCAACTCTGATAGCTTAAGATATTTTGACAGCTCCAAGGTGAACTGAGTCTTTAAAGTCTCCCTTTTTGTAGAATCATATTTAAGGGAAGGAAATTACAACAAAAACAATGTTGCTTAATGGCATATTCACTATCCACTCACTGAATTCCTTAAGAAACTGAAACTTGAATGTATCTGACTGTCCTTCCCTGCTGTTTTCCATCAGGTTTCAAGTGTCACTCTCAACAGCTGAAGATCAATGGCAACTGTATTTTAGTTCCTATTACGTGCTTTGCCCATCAGTACAGGGCATTGCTGCATACAGCTCTACCTGTGTATAGTCTTTACTCAGAGCACAAACTGAACCACTGTGCACCTGAGGGATTCCATCTGCATGAGCATCAGGCCCGCAGCTACATTGAATCATTTCGGGGCCCGACCCCCCGACTTTCTCCCAGGGCCCCCCAAGTTACTACCCTGGGCAGGCCCCCCGACTTATTCCTCCCGCTGGCCACCGCTGCAAGCCTCGTACCCCCCTCCTCTCCACTCTGTATCTCTTCCCTGCCATTGTGTCTCACTGTCTCACCATGCCTTCTGCACCTTTGGAACATTGCATTTCTAAGAAGGGGGGGAAGGTCAGAGAATCAACTGCAGCCACCCTTTGAAAGACGCACAATCTGCTATTTTAAATCCTCTCTGCTATTTTAAATCTTTCCTATCAACCCTAAAACTTTGTTGGTCTTAGAGGTGCCCCTGGCCTGGACTCAAAACTTTGTCTCTCACAGACACCCCCACACACACTGTGCATTTTGGTACATTCTTCTGCTCCTTATGGGAGCTGGAGCTGGGAAGGTCACAAGGGCTTCCACTTCTCCAGTATCCTAAGTGAAAGTCTGAAATGCCTCCTCCTTCAGTTGCCTGGTACTTCGTCAGTGCAGCCAGCGTGGAGCTGGCTGGGGTGAACGCGGAAGCGCTATGAGGAGAGGGCAGGGAAATCTTGAGCCACCACAGCCGCCTAAGGAACTTCTGGCCACAGAGAATTCGTTGGAGAAGGTCAGCGCTGGCTCCAGCTGTTTTGAAGCGGTGTCTGGTGCCAGCCTCATGCGGGGGCGGGGTTATGGCAAGGAATGATCCTGGGAGATCTTGAGCACCAGTTGCCTAAATCCCTCTATAGCAAAAAGCAAAACAAAGCACACATACCCCCGGAAATAACCACACTTGAAACTTTTTAGCCTCCATTTAGGAGGGGGAGGCAGAGGGAGTTACTTAAATTGCCCTTAATTAAACTAGCCAGTGCCCCCCACCCCGAGAAATTAAAATGCCCCCAACTTTAAAAAATCCTGGCTACGGGCCTGATGAGCACTCCATTATACACATGGATTTGAGTGTTTCACAGAAACTGAATGGGAGAACAGGTTGCAGACACCATGTGCACATCCCAACTTCCATGCTTTTAAACACAAGAGATTAATAATCTGCAAAAGTCATTTTTGTGCCTGTCAAATGATGGTCAAAATAATGTCTGTGTTGTAATCTAAACTGCCTCCACATTCTTGGAAATGAAATTATTTGCAGAAATTATAAGCAGCTTTATCTGGTATATGTTATGTACAATTGTTATTTGTATGTGAACTATATAATCTAAATCAGTGAGGCATGGTCTTTCTTTTTTGAACATAAGTGCTGTCATTTTTAAAAAATAATTTTCACTGTAGTAGCCAAAAATTAATTGAAAGCTCTGGCCACAAGTATCTGTATTCTGAACAAAATTAATATGATAAATTATGATTCAATGTACTTCCCTGAGTGAGAAACATTATAATTATGTTAGAGAACCTATAACTGAAATGTATGTTTAAATAATAAATATGTGTCCTGGAATCATTTTAAATCTACATATTTAACATGCTTTTCAATCCTCCAAGAACTGTTGCATAAAAATTCTATTTTTTTTCAACAGAGCTCACACCAGAGATTTTTTTTAAAAAGGCTCAATAATCAACTCCATTTCATGCCTAAAAATACTGCAATTACAAAGCTTGAATACATACAAAGTAAATTAAAACTGCAATATTTGCAGATTGTTTATAGTGTACATATTGCAACAGCATGACTATTTCAGGAATGAACATTTCTAGTCATATCCTTGCATATCTCGACGTACAGGTGAAACACATACATGTACATGTGGGGGAAGAGAAGCAGCATTTCACTGGGAGAACATATGTGTTACATGCAGAAAATCCTAGAAACAGTTCCCAGTGTCTCCAGTTACTTGGGAGACCATGGGGAGCTGCTGCCAGCCACAGTAGATGAAGTAGACAGTTCTGATCTAGATAGACCAATGATCTGACTTGGTATTAAGTTACCTTAATATATTCATATCTGTTAACACACTTTCAAGAGATGGTCAATAATGGTGCTTTAAAAAAAATCCTTCCCATCATTCTTTAACTGTTCTAGAGAGATTTATTTTGGACTGCGATGAAACTGAATAGAAGTTAGTCCAAATTTTACTAAAGTTTACCAAATTTTACAAGTATTTTACTGAAGTTACATACCTATATAGGAGCATTATATCTATATAGGAACATTATACATTCATCAAAGGAAAATATGGAAATGATCCAAGTTTGTATTATAATAAAAGATCCATAAGAGATACATACATATACATTCTGCAGTCTATAATGTGGAGCAATACCTATGGGAATCCTATTGATATATGCAGCATTCCTTACAGCCAGAGACACAAGCCTTATTTCTTAATCAAATCTCAATGAAGACAAATACAAGATGTTCTACAGTTTATACTTATATGATTACTACTTACGATGAGAAATAAAGGGGAAAAAAGTTCATCTAAAAGCCTTAGTATTAAATGGAAATTTTGTGATGAGGTAGCTACAGGGAAATCTAGAGATGCCAAAGACTGAAGCTCAGACCCCTAACATGCGAAATGTGCTCTTCCACTGACGTCTAGCATCTTCACAAACCCAGATTAGTTAATCTTGTTTAAATCTTATCTTTCATTTCTAGCACGCCCCCTAATTTTAACTTGTCTTATCTTTGCCACAGCTTTGCTATCCTTTCCTAGTGCTTGACACTTGATAGTCTTTATCTACAATCCAAATGCATAAATACTAGCTAGTTGGAATGTGCTGGCATGCCACAATTTCTGTTCATATGAGTTTCTACACACCAGAGAACATCCTTGCCTTATTCATTCTTCTCACACAGGAGATACTCTAACCATTCTAATAAGTGATCCGCATAGATACTAAGGAGAGAAAGTTATATGAATACTATACCATACAAGCTCATAATTCTATTGTCTCTGAGATTGCTTTATTCAAATCACTTTTTATGATGTAGCCATATTATATAATACACCTGTTCTGGAGTAAATGGTTTCATATCCATTTCACCTATGATGACATAAGTGGATATAACCATGATATAACTGGTTTGTATATGGGACATAAATTGATGGAAAGTAGGAATGGAAAACTATAACAAATGTGCAAAGAAATCTATGAGGTGTAAACACTATTTAGTCATAATATGGAAGAAAGAGATTTAAAGATAGTGGGGCCTACTGAACACAGATGCCGCTCTCAGATTAGTTGACATTACAGATGTATGAGACTATCAGTGTTTATTTTTGCTGTTTTCTTTCTGATAAGATTATTTACAGAAAGTTTTATAGAAATCTTTATTTTTAAAATACCAATATGAATATCATGTGGCACCTGATATGACCCAGAGGAGGCAGGGAGTTTGAACTTCTTGTTTCTATGGAGGAAATGAATAAAGTATATTCATTGTTACCATGACAGAACAAGGCCCAGAGAAATAAAGGCTGGCTATAAACTAGACAAAGTTATTAGACATTAATGTGCAGACAACACCTACCTCACTCCAGACCAGCATGGTGCCGAATATGACCTGTAACCCATCAAAGAAATTGTCTCCTATGATGATGACAGTGGCACCTCCCGTAGTCCATCCTTCACTTGGACTGATGGCTTTGATACATGGTGTAGCTGCTTTCCAACACACATGAAAAAGAAGTATTCAGCCGTTAGAACCAGATTTTAATGACAGAAGACTTGTGAGGGGAGGGAGTGGAAACAAAAACCTTTGATTTTCTTTCCCCCTCTACTAAGATTTGAGAGATCTTGCTCTCTCTGCCTTTTGTGTGAGAGATCCCAAATCAGATCTTTCAAGGGGAATGCTTCCCCATTAAATTTTTATTTTGTTTCCATTCTCTCTCTTGAGAGGATAATCATATTTGGCAGCCTCTAGAAAGAAAATAGCAGTATTGTTGGCTGAAGACTGACTGGAGAACAGAGTACATTTCTGTCGTTATTTTTTTGTAACACTGAATTCGTGTCTTTGCAAAACATGATCTCGGACTTTTTCAAATATCTAGCACAATGGAACTCAATCTCTCTTAGTTGGACTGTCTATGTCTAGACTGGGTTTTTTTAAATTTCAGACAGCCACTTAATTTAATTCTCCATTTTATCATTTTGGTCTTATTTTTGGTGTTTGGTGGCCATGAAAATATACAACATACATGTCATTGACCCATGTATTAATTGGTGTGAAATCCAAGATTGTGGAATAATTGGATATCCATTTTTAATATTTTAATAAAATATTTTAATTATATATTATATCATTACATCATGAAATGAAGTAACTGCCTTCATCAAATCATTTCTGACATGTGCCTGTGTGTCTTCCTTTGATTATAGAAAAACACCTTCACTGAGCTCAAACCTGACTAGTTTATGCAATTTCTTACTCTTTCAAGAAAACATGTAGACAGCACATAACAGGTATAGATATCCTGGCCACAATTTGTTAAATTGAATGGCTGTGACAGGAGACTGATATAACTCTCAATGTGGTCAAATCTGTGGAAACTTAAATCTGGAGACTGGAGCTGTGAATAGACAAGACAGATCTTTCTATAAGCCACGTTTACAAAAAAAAATCTGAAATCAAAAAATACACTGAGGGGTTTAAACCCCCCAAATAATAGAAGCAGTGCCCGTAGTTTTAAGAAAAGAATGCTGTCTGTGGACATTGCTGGGCAACCACACAGGCTTCAAGCCTTGGTTTGTGTCAGTAAACTGCAGGGGAAGGGCTATTTCCAGGGCCCTTTGATCTTTGAAGGATGATCTCATAGGGCCAGGTCTGGCAGCAACTAACAGGTGACTTGCTACCCATGACATCTATGGCTAGTGCAGGCCCAGCTGCTTGCTTCAGTTAAATAGCAGGGACTGCATGAAAGTCAGCAGGTGTAGTGGTTAGATTTTCAGACTAGGATCTGGGAGACCCAGGTTCAAATCCCTGCTTTCCTATCTAAGTTCACCGGATGACTGTGGGTCACACATACACTCTCAGCCTAAACAAACGGGTTTTGTGGAGATAAAATGAAGGAGAATGATATAAGTTGCTTTGGGTTCTCATTGTGGAGAATGACAGAGTATAAATACAGTAAATAAATAATAAACATAAGTGAAGATGGTAGGAAGATAAAGAGTAGGCTGGTTGGCAAGTGGAATGGAAAGAAGGAAGCACGGAAAGGGGAGAAAATATGGAGGGAAATACTGTTGGGAAGGGTATACAGGAGAGTGGTGCCCCCACAATTCTTGAAGGTTCTCCACTGCACAACTGAAGCTGGACCAGTGACCAGCACCTTACAACTGGTACTGGCCTGACAGCCAACACTGCACAACTCAATCAGAGTTTTCCCAGGCAGATACTGCCAGAAAGAGGAGGAACTGAAGAAGGGAGAAGGTATGGGGGCTTTCAGGGAAGGGAAAGAGAAAATACTGAGGAACAGAGAAATTATATGTCTCCCGCAAGTCCTTGCAGTTCCCCTGCATGTGTTTGTGTGTGTGTGTGTGTACTGGATAAGTTATGTGATTATGAGGTAGGGGCAGGTCAACTGAATGTTCACATGAAGAAGCTGAGGAATTAAGCAGCGTAGTTGAAGAAAGGCTGGCCTAGATGAAGGCTGAGTTCAGACTGGCAATTTGCCCCAGTAGGGACCTGGGCCAATGACGATTCAATCCCGGAGTAAATGGGACATTCACACAGGCACATCTGCCTGGCGTCCTCCACCCGTAGCCAACCCGTGTTGTTGCACTTCACTGCCGGATTAAAAAGATACCTCATAAAAGTGGTAGCAAATCTGAAAGCCCGCATGTGTCGCACGTTTCTCTGCTTCCGGGGAGTCCCGAAAAGCCAGGAGCAACCCGCGTTGGGCACGAGACAGCAGTGGCGTGATTGGCTGTGCTCCGCTCCACTGCCCAATGCGGTGCCAGCGTTGCAGGGCAAAAAAAAAAAAATGGCAAAATGCGCTTATGCGCATGAGTGCATGAGCGCTCATGCACACATACACCCATACACCCACAGCTGAATTAATGGGGAAATGGCAAATATAGCACGCCTCCGGCACGGCAGTCTGAACACTCTCGCGCGCCTCCATCCCATATCTTCCAGCAGCGGCCCCCGCTGTGTGAACGGGAAAACCCGGTATAGTTTATTCCGGGTTTTTTTTGCAATGACTGGCTACCGGAGCAAACTGACAGACTGTACTCAGCCAATGTTTAATCAGATCAAGGCCCTTCTTTATTGCTATAAATAAGTTCATTTTGAAGTTCTGTTAAATTTTAAAAGTTGCTTATTGAAATGTGTAAAATAATGAGTTATGTTGATGTTTCTTATATATTTAAATGAAACAGGTCAAATAACCTAGGTTTTAAAAAGCCCTTGAGTAAATACTTAGGTAGAAAAAAATAATTATACACAAATAACAAGATGCTCCCTTTTAGAATTTTAATATTTCAAAAGTAATTCCTAAAGGAAGAAAGCAAATCAGAAGAAGAAATCAAGGAAATTCCTTAATATGTTGAATAAAAATATTGAAGTAATTACATTGCAACAAAAGTCAACCAAATGGTAATGAAAATTACTTATTTCCCTACAAAACCAATATGAAATTAAACTTATTTTTTTCAGATTAAAAAACTGAAACAAAGTTGTGTTTAACTGCCAGATACCACTTAATTTCTTCATGAAAATGACGCAAATTTTGCTAAATTATGTTTTGCCAAAAATATCCAAAAAGTAACTAATACTTTGAATTTAAATAACACATAAAAGCAAACCTCTAGTGCTAATAATGAGGAACATGAAAGAATGTTGTGCACTCGGCTGCAGAGTCACAGTGCCCTTTTCCCACTTCACACCATCAGCACCACCATCTCTAACAATTAAGGTTGCCAACTCTGGGTTGGGAAATTCCTGAGGATTTGGGGGTGGAATCTGGGCAGAGTCTGATAGAGGCGAGGGACCTTGGAAGGATATAATGCTATAGAGTCCACCCTACAAAGCAGTCATTTTCTCCAGGGGAACTTTAGTCTGGAGATCAGCTGTAATTCTGGGAGATCTCCAGGCTTCATCTAGAGGTTGGCAAATCTACTGAAATCTACTGAAAATGTTGATCAGCTAGCGGGCACACCAAGTCAGAGTCCAATACACATTAACCACAAAACCACCATATAACTGTCATTATCAATTATGACAATTCACATTGGGTGAGATCACACGAGCAGTTTGGCCCAACTTAGCCACCCCTCTCCTCCGGATTAAATGGGCGCAGTCACACAGCCACATCTGTCAGGCATTCCCTAGGCATACTCACCCTGTCATAGGACAACTTAGAGCTGGGTTAAAAAGGCACCAAATCACAAGTGGTGTTTTCGGTTCCCCATGCATTCATTGTGTGTGGCTGATGTCTGAACATGAGGGAACACATGCAGAATGGATTGGCAGTCTAAACCTGCAGATCTGTTTCCACCACTGGGGAGTGGTGGAGTTTTTGCCTATATGTGCACGAGCACATATATGCATGAGTGCATATGCACATGCACCCACCTACATTATAAAAAATGACCGGGCAGCATGCTCCATGGCTGAGGAGCTGCAGTAATGTGGATCTTTGACCACGGGATGGCCACATGGGTAACCTACAGCAGAATGTGCTGTCTAGATGATATGCTCCAGAACATTTTAAACCAGTACAAATAGAGTTGGTCCCATATTGCGCTATGCCGCCAAAGTGCTCATACGCATTGATTATACCAGACGAATCAAAGCAAATATACGTAGCATTTTTTAAATTACGAATGCAAACACTATTTTTAAAAGTGATTTGATGAACAGGCAAAACTAATTTTTCCACAAAACTGATTAAGATAAAATCATAAAGGAGTGTTTAAGCACTGAAAATTACTTTGGGGAAAATGCTTTATTCCCATTTCTGGTCAGAAAAGTTCAGCCCAGATTTTCCAGTTTCTAAATGCTTAATATGATTATCTTCCGTACAAATAACAAATCAACAAACTATGTAAGTCACCAAACCAAATGTGAGTGGACCACTCCAAACAGAGTAAGCCAGTAGATTGGCTGCAGTGCAAGTTGCAAACAACTGTGATGAGGACACTAGAAACCTTTCTGAGTGATGGCTGGCATGAATAAAAAGCAAAGCAATTCTCTGTGTTCTGCCAAACCATATAAAGAACACTGGCCAGTATCAAAATATCAAGCATACTAGTCACAATGCTGCATTGGGTTAGGTGTCTTTAGCCACTAAATTATAGTCTAAACAGGTCTACGCCCTCTAAGCTATGGAGTCTTGTGAGCAAAAATTCTACTTTGTGAGCTACTGGCATTGAAGTTGTGAACAAGTGATTTGGCTACTGCATAAATTAGTTTGCTCTGAAGCCATCCTTCCGGAGCTAAGACAAAAATCAGCGAGCTGGAGGGTAAAAAACTGTGAGCTAGCTCACACTAATTCAGCTTAGAGGGAACACTGTAAAGACCACTGTCGAAGCTTCTGCATTGCCCACTATAGCAATATAGATGCAACTGGGGCCTTCTTTTACGTGTTGGATTGCATTCAACCTGTTCAAAATTTTGCAGATATTCACCATTTGAATTTTTCAGTTCAGCATTTGGCAAGGCAAAATCTTTGTTTAAATAAAGTGAAAAGGCCAATACATTCTTTTCCTGTATTTTATTATCATGTAGTGTTGGCTTCAGCAGCTTGAAACAGCCCAGACTAGCACAAGGTTACCAGAGCTTGGGAGCTGAGCAGGATTGGCAATGGTTAATACTTGTATGGGAGACCACCAAGGAGGACCCTGGATTGCTATGCAGTGGAAGGCTATGGCAAACCATCTCTTCTCATTTCTTGCATTGAAAAGCCCATGAAGGGTCACCATAAGACAGCTATGACTTGATTGCAATTAGTTACTGTTGTTGCTACCATCATTATAAATATCTATTATTATTAAAATTATTAGATAGATTGGTTGCGGGGTTTGGTGTTTTTTTGTTTCTTTTGCAAAGGATCTATTTTCCCCCAAAGATTCTGAAGCCTGTAAAAACTGAAGTCTCATGAGATCTATGTTTATACTAAGGCTGTGGTCACACATACCAAATAATCCACTTTCAGCTCACTTTCAGTGCACTTTCCAACTGGATTTTTACTGTGTGAACTGGCAAAATCCATTTGGAAAGTGGATTGAAAGTGGATTATTTAGTGTGTGTGACCGTAGCCTATGGGAAATCTAGTCCTGCTTACCATTTAAAATGGGAGAAAAGAAAGAAACTTTCCCAAGATCTTTGTCTGAAAGTTCCAAGTTTTTCATCTTATAGTATCTTTGCATTTAACCTGAGCTAACAAAGGAATTGCTGCATGCACATGTAGAAGTAACCGATATGTTTAATTTGGACTCAAGCTACACTTATAAAACCATGCATAAAAAATTCCAGAAAGCTGCTCATTTAAAAAAAAAAAATCACTCATGGTACTGAGCTTACAGCTAATATAAGCAATGTTTAAAAATATCATCCCACTCCCTCCAAGGAATCAAATGCTGTGATTAAATAAGAGCATGAATAAAAATTAAAACTGCTTCTCAATTACACACTTCCTGATGGTATAGCCATACACCCCCTCACATAAATTAAACACAAGAACATTCCATATATGTCATTGAGAAAGTCTATTTTGTAAAAAGTTACATATTATCTATGGATCTCTAAATGTTAAAACAAGTAGATATTTCCCCCATCCTTCTTGCCAAACTTAAGACTGGTGGGAAAGGGAAGGGGTGAATTAACTTCGTCCCCCCTCTTTAACAGAAGGGAAAGTAAAGTTCCTAGATTTCAAATCTTCTGTTCTCACTGGGTACCACCAAGTTCTACTGTCTTCAGTCTTTGGGAGTGCCAGTTCAATCCTATGCCAAGTTACACCTGAACTCATTGACTTTTGTGCATTTAGAATGGAGTAATTTGGCATAGGATTGCACTGTAAGCCTCAGAAGACCTGGAAACCAAATGCCCACAGGTGCAGCAACAACTGGGTTACCTCTCCCAGCAAGCTAAAAGCAGTCTACTGAAGTTTGATAATAGATGTTAAGCTGTTAGTAGCTAGAAACCAAGTTCAGGTCCTGGATCCTAAGCAAATGTTTACAGCTAGAGAAAGGCAATTTCCCTGCCTCCTGCTCTCACTGAGACCCTTTTTGTCCTCTGAAATTATGCTTCTGCAAGACCTGAAGGAAGTGTGTGCAGAACAACTTGGGAACAGCAGGAGGAACTTGACAAAGATCTTCCTCCCCTTCACTGCAGATGGAAAAGCTGTACCATCACAGAAGTTGCTGCTGATACACAGATGAAATGACACCTTAGGATTCCATGGGCTCCCTCCCTTGTCATATGAGTGAGCTATCATCTCCTCAGGAATGTGTGTGGGGGGAGAGATTTTGGTGTTTCGGAGATCAGCATGAAGGGGGGAAGCACAGACCTCTGTTTCTTTGTCTCTGCAACCCTAAGCACGTGGAATCATGTTTCCTCTGCTATTGGTAGGCTTCTCAAATCAAGAGAAGGAAAATAAAAACATAACCTTAGGACAGATGTCTGCATTTGCACCCACACTGCCTTACAACATTTGAAAGTAAAGCATCAGATGACAGCTAATATCTAGAAATATCTCACGCAAACCAAACCTATGCTTACATAGAATTAGAAAGTCCTCCCAATGCCACTGAGATGGTGTGCTGATTGGCAGAAAATGAAAACACTGCACAGAAATGCCTTTTTGAATTATCCTGTTTGGTGTAAAGATAGGCTAACAGCAGCAGGTAGCTTTCTTTCCTACCAAGCACATATCTGCTGAGTCAATTTCTCTCCTTTCTGCCCCTTCCACCTCTCCTTGTCTGGGAAAATAGAATCAGACAGTGAAGCATCAGAATGTCAGATAAGAAGGATCCTGAGCCCTTCCAAATGCTGGAAATAATGCTACTCACACGCAAAGCATTTACATAATTTATTAATCAAAGTTGCTCAATTCAGGTTAGTAATCCATAATCATTACAATTGTAGTTTAACATATCCTGATTCTATAAGCATTCCCAGAATTGTTTCACATAATGTGAGACTCCCTAACAAACCTGTCTGTTCATGGCTCTATTGCCTGAATACAAACATGTAATAATAATAATGCTCCCTTATCATCATCTATAACATATGGAACAATAAATTAATATTAAGCTTATAGAGAACATTAAACTAATCTGTGACCAATACTATTCCTAGTTTTACTGTATTTTGTAACTTGTATATCTTACTAATTAAAAGGAGTTTCCACTGAAGTTTCCCAAAAGTCAAATTTTGAGGTGAATTTAGATGATCTGACTGAGGCAAAGCATTAAAGGATTGATGAGCAAAGAAAAAAACAAAAACATATCAAAAGCCACCTAACAACATTTTCAGGGATAGGGTAGCTGACTCCAGGTTGGGAAATGCCTAGAGATTTTGGAGGCAGAGCCTGGGGAGGATGGGGTTTGGGGAGTGGAGGGACTTCAGCAGGTTAATCCAGACCCAGAGATAAGTAAGAAGTTCCTATCTGATGCTAACCCCCAGTTTATACTAATTTGTGCTAGATTTTTAGCTGCAGTTTATAAAGAAGTAAAGCAGATGAAAGTGGAAGTGGATTGGATGAATTCTGTGTTTTATGTATTTCTACCTTGGATTTACAGTGGATTCGTACTTGTGTAATATTTTTATATCTGTTTTATATATGTTTTAAATCCTAACGATTGCGCTCTTAAAATTGTTTTAACTGAAATGTGCTGGTGATGTACCGAATTAAATAAATAAACTGAGGCTATAATGCCACAGAGTCAACCTTACAAAACAGACATTTTTCCCAGGGGAGCTGATCTCTGTTGTCTGGAGATCAGTTGTAATTCTGTGAGATCTCCAGGCCCTTCTTGTAGGTTGGTAAAGGATTCAGGGAAGGCTTGATCCCATATAATCAGACGTTATTAGATGACTTGAGGGTGTATTGGGGAGTTCCTGCTTGGGAAAAATATCTGAGGAATTCTGAGGACAGCAAAAGGAGTTTTGATAAAACAAGCAGTGTTTCTCAAGGCATTTTATACATCCATACCCAAAAGTTAACTAAGGTGAAAACATATCCTTAAAGAAGATATATCTTACATTACCATTTCTGCTTGCTGGATCAACAGAGGCAATGTTTAAAAAAAAATATCTCTCAAATGGATGCTGCTAGATTTGCCACAATCCTCCTGAACACAGCATGTTAAATACCATTGTAGAGTAATGTGAACCTCAGCAAAGTTTTATTTTCACCATTCTGATGTTGCTTTTGTGGGAATCTCCTGTTTCTTCTGCCACTAAAGTTATAAGAGAATCCCCCCCCCTTCAAGTGGTAACAATAAAATGACCCCCCCACCGTTTAACATAATGGTTCAGAAATGCTTGTAGCATATTGCAGACTTAAAGTGGAAATTATTAGGTAGCTGTTCTTTGTTATAATAATGATCACTCCACAAATAAAAGCTCTTCTCCCAAAGGTACTGCAAGGCACAAAATGCTAATTCTGAAGATTATGTGCATGCTTTTATTAAATATTACTATGCCCTGTTCTGTTTGAGAGCTTCACTGCTCTGATTGTTTTATGAGTGCCATGTTAATGTCATCCCCATCTCGCTAGCAGCAGGCACACATTTTAGCTTTTGCAGGAGAATTGATCAAAGGCCACGTGCTGTGGGAATTGCTGAGAAAACATGGACAAGCGGTAAAAATCTAACTGATTAATTGGTTTAAATTTCATTTCAGGGTGTTGAACTTTGGCTTGGGACTCTAATACTACACTATGAGTCAGGGCCTAATTACCAGATTTCCAATTTGTCTCAGCACAATGGTGGAGATGGAGGAAAATGAATGTTAAAAATAATCATAATGGTGAGGGGGACCCTTCCTGCCTTCCTGCTTTATCACTAATGCTCTGTGTGCAAACAGTTTTACTGGGATGTTCCCAGCATTGCCTAAAAATATATATATGAATACATTTAAGAAGCTACCACCAGAGTAAAACATGCAGGATTTAAGATACCGTGGTGACATGGCCACAAACAGTATCAATCAAACCTTTTGATTAGTAACTTGCATTGATAAGCAATAGGCCCCGCATTTCACTTTCAAAGAGAAACAGTCTACTTCATTGATATAAAAACAGGGGCTAAAAGTGCTTACTTCAGAGTTTATGGGTGGCCCTGGGAATGAGAGTTAATTGAACACAGAGGTGTAGGCTTACTGAGGTAAATTAGTGGCATGCACAGCTATCAGAAAGGTTCTGCCTCTGCTTTTATTTGACCCTTGAAATCTATTTGTCCTACGATTATGTGCTGGTGCCTGTAAGAATGATACCTACTCGCACCCTGTTTCTTCAGCCTTGATAACAAAATACAGGTTTAGCTTCTGTATTACATAGAGGAATACAACAATGGATGCAGTCCACGACAGAGCTAAGTTGCTATCCATATAAATATGGTTCCCCCCGGGTTGGCCCACTCCTCCCAAATCACATCATCAAAGTAGTCCGGAAAGGGGGAGAAGATCTGGATCTTAATGGGCTTCTTAAAACCCCTGGGGTCCAGTTTGGCAGAAGCTGAGGACCTCGGCTTTTCCGGCTCTTCCATCTGGTAATTGAGAGTAGAAATTACCTTTGACAACAGCCTTTGGAAGTGCTCAGACTGGAATAAACGAGAGGAGACCGGTTTGACCTCCATCTCGTCCCCAGACCACTCCCTTTCCTCCTTTTCTGTGTTGGTCAGGGACGTAATGGTGGAGGCTGTGTCCACCTGCTCTGAGCTGACGCTGTTCAGGTGCGCCCTCCCCGAGATAGTCCTGGGGTCTGGGCATCTGGGTAGACTGTCCTGGGATTGCTCTCCATCTGGCACAGCTGAGCCCCCCTGTGTAATAAGCATTCCAGTGCCCCGAGGTCTTTTTGCGGGGGATCTGGAAGATGAGAAGGAAGAGAACAAGGCAGAGTAATGGCGCCCCCTGCGTCTGGATCCCCTCGCGAGATCTCTGCCCCTGGGCTCCTGGGGTCCCAACTGTGGTGGGAAAGGAGGCGGCGGGGCTCCCCCCTGGCCTCCAAGAGTTGGGGCCCACTGCGCGGCTGGCCAAGCGCCCCCCATGAAAGGCCAAAGCCAGGGCGAGGCCGTGGGGAATCCCGGGGGGAAGAGATAGCCCAGCGCCGTGCCACTTGGAAGCTGTGCTTGAGGCTGGGACGGCACAGGCTGCAGCTGCTGTGGCTGGAAGAGCTGGGGAGCCGGCTGCGGCAAAAAGTTTTGGGTGGGCTGGAGGGGCAGCGGCTGCGGCAGCGGCTGTGGCTTTGTTTGGTCTGGCGGGGGGGGTTGCCGAGGATCAGGCTCCTGTAGGGGCGGTCCTGGTAACTGCGGCTGTGGCTGGGCAGGAGGGGGGTTTGGGAAGGCTGTGGAACTGTCTCCTTGCCGCGCGGTCCTAGCGTCCCCCCTTCCCCCACAGCCCGAAGACCAGCCCTGGGTCGGTTGGGGGACCAACTGTAGGTCCTGGAATGGCAGCGGCGCTGTTCCCCTGGGGGTCGGGCCCACCAGAACCTCCCCCCCTGCCGGAATGAGCTCACCGGGCGGGCACACCAGCCCTTTGGTTTTCCGGCGCCACTCCTTCTTCGTTGCCTTCTGGCCCGCTGTTTTTGTCGTCCTCTTCTTTGCGCCCGGAGGGGGGAGGGAGCCCTTGGGTTTAGACCCCCCCTACCTCCGGCACCGGCAATGACCTCCTGGCTGCCATATTGTACTGTGTGCGAGGTAAGAGGGCAGGGGCCGGCCGGCACAATGCGATCGTCCGGCCCCGCACTTGTGGAGCTTCCGTCGGTCGTTCGCTGCAGTGGCGCGCTCTCCAGCCGCTGGTCTTCTTGCGGGCCCCCTACCAACTCCTCGTGAGAGAGGAGCTGCTGCTCCACTGGGGCCCAAGATGTCGCCCGCTCCCTGCCCTCCAAGGGTCCGGAGGGCAGGGGAGGCAGTGTCTTCGTCTTCCCAGTTTTTGCCATCCTGGTTGTCCTGGGAAGTCTGCTACTCCTGGGAATTGCTGTTCTTCCGAGGTTTTAACTCTATTTCTGTGAATTTCTGTGTAAAGGCTGTAATAGCTCTGGCTTGGATTTTGAGCTCAAGACGTCCTACCGAGCGCAGGGCTATGCAGGAACTGGAGAGGTCAGCCTAGGCCACTCCAAATTTGCATAGCCTATCCAAGTGAGCAGAGGCGTGACCTAACCAGTTCCTGGATGACTTCCCCCCACTGAAGGAGAATACAGGTTTAGCTTCTGTATTACATAGAGGAATACAACAATGGATGCAGCCCACGACAGAGCTAAGTTGCTATCCATATAAATATGGTTTTGATATGACTGAAATGAGCAAATGCAGTGTACAGTGCAGCTGTACAGAATTTACAAATAATGGTTATGAAACCATTCTGCTCCAGATTTGGGGAGTTTGTATTACTAGAAATATTTACTGGAATTTGCATAATGTCAGAATCCAGGTTTCTTGCAGAGAACTATTTTTGGAATGAACATACTAATGAAAATCATTTTAAAATTCCTGCAAAAAGGAAGGAGTTTAATTTTATTGCACACAATCACCAGTACGCTCCTACAGGAAGTTTTCTGAAAAGGATTTTTTGGGGAATTTGTGACTGGTTGGGAGGAATTTTTTAATTTGAAATTGAAAACATGAAAAAACATGAAAATAAAAAATGACATCAATGTGACAAACAGGAAAGAGGGGTGGTGGTGCCAGCAGAGAGAGAGGATGGGGTATATGGACACCACCTCCATGTGCCTCCATTCTACTCATGACTATTATAATAGTGACGGTGGCTTTTCTCACTCTTGTGTGAAGTCTGTTCTGAGTTTTAAGATATACTTTATCTTAAGGTCATACTTTCTAATGTATGCTATGTTGTTTGATGACATTATTTAATTTGATTTTGAGAATCAATGCTGCTGTTCTTGTATATATATATTTTTAAATATGGGGCTGCCATACTGTTTTATATTGTGGTATTAATAAATTGTATATGTTTGGATACTGCCTGGAAAAGAATAAAAATGGCAATATTTAAAAAAAATAATTAATTATTCCTATGATTAAAAAAGAGGAAAAAACCCACAACATTTTACATAAACAAATGTCTCTAAATGTAGCAACACACCCCACATGAATATTTTGCAAAACTCCATGAAAATAAATCCTGTAGCTTTAATTATATAATTTATTTGTTCATTTGTGAACATTAATTTGAATACCCAAGAAATAAAATTGTAAAAGAGAAAACCTTTTGTAAATAGCACATAACAGCTGAGAAAAACAATTTGTTTTATGTCATTCCCTAGTTACGTACTAAAATAAATACTTATTGATTTTAGTTTTGCTCCAGCTATCTCTGGATATAGAAGAAAGAAGATAATATCACTTATTCTTACAGATGCAAAGTTCACCTTTCCCTTCCCCTTGAGAACTCTTTTTCAGCTTTTCCAAATGAAAGGTCAGGAAATTTTGGGGAGCACTAGGGGGAAAAAACGCTGATGAAATTTGGGGGGGGGGGTTAGAATGAATGATATGCTTCATAATATAAGGTTTTTCTCACTAAAAGTGTATAGTATGAAAAAGTCTGAACGCTTTTTCTATTTTTCTAAAGGAAAAAATGGGAAATTTGGGGAAGCATTGGGGGGGAACCCTCTTATGAAATATTTTCTCTTTTAGAGTAAGTGAAATACTTATTAAGACAAGATTCTTCACTCAAAATGTATAGCATGAAGAAGGTTGAGGAGAAATTTTAAAACTGGGAAATTGGGAAATGTAGGGAGCACTGAAAAAACTCTGACAATTCCCTCCCCCGCATTGTAATGAGTGTAATGAAAGCCAATGTCTTAATAAGTGCAGTATGATTTTTTAATATAAGACAATGTACAGTATAAGGTAATAACAGGGTTGCCAGGTCCAATCTTCTCCCGGGGGGGAGGGGGGAGATTGTGAACCTTCCCTTTACAGAACCTTCCCTTTAAATGATGTGTGGGGGAAGCAGGCGCTACTCGTGCCTGCCCTGCAAGCCGCAAATTCAGGACTTGCAGGGCAGGTGGGAACAGCCCCCACTTGAAAAGAGCGGGCACTGCAGCACCTGTCCTGTAAGCCGTGAATTTGCAACTTGCAGGGCAGGCATGCAAGGTGCCTGCTCTTTTCAAATGGGTCCGTGGGTGACTGTTGGGGGTGGGGCTTCCCCCACTAGCCAGCTGCCCAGCATCTGGGGGGAGCCTTAAAAATTGGGGGATCCCCTGCCTCCACCTGAAGACTGGCATCCCTAGATAATTTCTATGTGTACTGTACACATATAAAACATTTTTAAGACTACTTTTTTGCCATCAAGTCACAACTGACTTATGGCAACCTCATAGGTTTTCAAGGCAAGAGATGTTCAGAGGTGGTTTGTCACTGCCTGCATCCTAATTTAAAGATGGACAATTTGGGCAACAATTAATATGCTATAATGTGATTATTAATAATTCATTATTAAAGATCTCACTGTTTTCAATTTTATAAAATTTAACTCACTATGAAATATTCTAGTAGTCCTAGCAATTCGTTTTCTACCTTCAAGTTTTTTTCTTTCCTGCCTCTCAGATGTCAAAAATTAAAATATGTATGTTATAAGGCAGCACAGGACGCATCAGTTTGCAACTCTTTCTCAAGTAGCGGGTACACTGGCAACATTTCTTGTACAAGATGAAGACATATATACGTTTAAATTCCATAAATACTCCCAACAGTAAAAATGTAGTTGCTAGCTAAATTATAAATGATGCATTTTATTTTGTTAAATCAGTAGAATAAGTTTTGGTCTGATAGACACTTCAGGTTTTCCTGGATGAAGCATCTGTCCTGGATCCATTCCAGTCCAGTTTCTGCCCTGGTCATGCGCTGGAGACAGCACTGGTTGCTCTCATGAATGGCCTCTGGAGACAGCTGGATCGGGGCGGGTCAGTGCTACTGTTGCTTTTAGATCTGACAGCAGCATTCAACACAGTCAATTACGATCTTTTGACTCACTATCTTGCCAACATAGGAGTTAGGGGGACAACCTTACAATGGTTTTCCTCCTTTCTTTGTGGTCAGGGACAGAGGGTGACACTTGGTGAGAGGGTCTCCCAGTGGTACCCACTCAAATGTGGTGTGCCACAGGGGGCAATCCTCTCACCGATGCTATTCAACATCTATATACACCCCTCACCCAGCTAGTATGGAGGTATGGGCTGGGTTGTCATGAGTATGCTGATGACACCCAACTCTATCCATTGATGGATGGCCAACCGAGCTCTGCCCAAAAAATCTGGGCAGAGTATTAGATTCTGTAGCTGGGTGGTTACAAAAGAGTCAGTTGAAATTGAATCCATCATAGACAGAGGTCCTGTGCCTGAGCCAGTGTAGGTTTGGGCATTAGGCTCCCTGACCCTTGATGGGGTGCAGTTGGTGCCTGAGCCAAGGATTAGGAGCCTTGACATGTTCCTGGATGCCTCACATACTATGGAGGCCCAGGTCACTGCCATTGCCAGGTCTGCCTTTTATCCTCTTCGGCAGGTCAGGCAATTGGCCCCTTATCTCTCCGCCCAGGATCTGGCTACAGTGACCCATACAATGATCGCTTCCAGGCTAGATTACTGTAACTCACTCTACATAGCTTACCCTTGAACCTGACCTGGAAACTCCAGCTGGTGTGAAATGTGGCAGCTCATCTGCTGACTGTGATGCCTATGTGGGCACGTATTCAGCTGGTTCTCCGTCAATTGCACTGGCTACCAATTGAGTACTGGATCCTTTTCAAGGTGTTAGTATTAACCTTTAAAGCCCTGAGAGGCCTGGGACCTGCATATCTAAGAGACTGCCTCTCCCCATATACCCCCTGGAGAGCCTTGTGCTCCGCTGATCAACATCTACCGGTTTTCCCTGGCCCAAAGGATGTTCACTTAGCCTTTACTATGACCAGGGCTTTGTCTGTCCTGGCCCCTACCTGATGGACCATGCTCCCACTTGAGATCAGGGCCTTGTGGGACCTATTACAGTTCCACAGGGCCTGTAAAACTAAGCTGTTCCACCAGGCTTTCAGTTAAGGCCAATTAGTTGGTCTCTCCGCATAGAAGTTGTCCTGACAATTTACCCCATGTGGAGTTTGGTACTACATTTATTTATTTATTTATTTATTTATTTATTTATTTATTTATTATTTATTTATAGCCAGCCAGCCCTGTCAAGGCAGGCTCAGGGCAGCTTACAAGAGAAGTAAATACATAAATAACAGTTAAATTTATCATAAAATCATCTAAAACAATTCAATATCATAAAGTGCTACCAGGGTCTGTTTTAGTATAATTGCTTAATGATGGCGGTACTACATTACTGTGAAAACTGAAATTTGGCACTCATGTAGAAGCCTACGGTAGGACCTCTTTCTAATAGTTGAGCTGAAACAGTCTTTTAAATTTCATTTTCACTTTTGCTATTGTTGAAAATCATTTTGAGTTTGGTGTACTATTGGCTGCCTCTTTTAAAAATCCTGGAAACTAGAAGGAATTGTAAAAAAACCCCTCATCATTGGATTTTAAGGCTCTAGGGAACTACCTGGTCCTTGAGGGAGCCCACAGACCATCATTTAGGGAATATGTTCATAATAAACAAACTTGGCCTATAATTCTTTAGGCAATTAAGTAGAAGTCCCCAAATCCTTGCTTTCCAGCAATCTTACTAAAGTCAACTAAACTGCTACAAAAAGAGAAAAAGCTTTTAATGGATTTTCTATTAACTCCCCTTCAGACCTTGGTAGCACTTTCCTGCACAGTTTTCAACGCTATTTTAATTATGCTAGTAATTATGCTAAAATTACTATATTAATTATGTTCATTACTTATATGGACAAGGTCTATGGAGAAAATAAAACCCTCATAGGGGTTAGGTTATGGGGAGAGAGGTTAAGAATTGTTGGTGGAAAGGAAACAGGCAAGGGAACTAAGTAGTAGAAAGAACAGTCAAAAAGGCTCATTGACTTCAATGGGCTTAGAAGGGTATCACTCTGGTTAGAATGGCACTATACATTTCACATATAGGGTCAAAAAGCTTAGCCACAGATTTGGTTGCAGACTAAAAATACTTGGCACATATATACTTTCATAGTACCTTCCTCCTACACCATCCATCCATTATGTTTATGTTCAAATATATAAATAAAATAAAATATAAAGGAGATGTTTAAATCCTGCTATGTTGCTTGTTGGACAAGCATTTTGCCCATCTAACTCAATGTTGTTCATGTTTGGATCACAAATACTTGGTATAACTATCCTCTGAGGGGGAAAAAATTACAAATGAGACTCTTTCCTTGGTTGTCTTCATCCTATTGGGGTAGAGGTAGAAGAGAGTTAAGACCTTGTATTTCAAACATTGTTACCTTGTCTGTTTTTCCTCTGTGCCTGGTTCCCGAAACTGACTTGGTTCATATACATCTGCAATAATTGAATATATGAATTCTCATACTGCCACCTGGGAACTTTAGTTTAATCTAGTCAGTTGTAAGAATTAATCATCAAAATGTTTGCCAATGATTGATGAATGCTGTCAGTTGTGCAGGTGCAAAAACAGTGCGTGCATGCTAAGGAAGCAGATTTTCCATGGCCTGCCTATAGGGTTGCCAGTCTCCAGGTGGGTCATGGGGATCTCCCGCTTTTACAACTGATCTCTAGCTGACAGAGATAGCTCCCCTGAAGAAAATGGCTGCTTTGAAGGCTGAATTCTATGATATTGCACCATGCCGAGGCCTCTCTCCTCCCCAAATCCCACCCTCTCCCAGATCCACCCCTAAAGTCTCCAGGTATTTTCCAACCCAGACCTGGTGACCCTACCTGCCTACAATGAACCTGGGGACAACTCATAATCCAAGCAATCCCATAATTGTGAGTATGCACCAACAGCAGCTACCCATTCAGTTGTCATGCAGAATGCTGCTATTGTGCATAGGCATAACAGACTGAAATATTGTTTTGTGAATAAACTGAGGCAGTCAAATTAGGTGTTCAACTCAATACAAATAGGAAACAGGGCAAGCTTTAATAACAATCATTTTTGTTTTCCAAAAACTGGAGAATCCCAGGTTTTAAATTTCTTATTTAAAGGTTTACTGTGCAAGACGACAGGGTATTGCTTACGCTTTACAAGTTGCCTATGTTTGAGCCCAAGGCTTCTTGCACAAGCAAATGAATACTTGGGGCATGCATTTGGAGAGGAATCACCCAATTCCACAATGTAAATATTTAAGTGGACCCAGATTTTGATGTCAGAAATCTACAAAATGATTGCACAATTGGGATGCAGGACATCTGAACATTTATAAAACAAAGGATTATTCTGGGCTACAATACAACTTTCAGTCGCTGCACATATTGGAGACCTCTGGTACACTATGAACAAATTCAAGCAGGCAAAATCTTCAACTTAAACCATTGCTTAGGACACAGTAGGCCTGAGAGTTTGGTTTTAGGTTTTTGTGTAAATCTGCAAATATGCATTTTTTCACTTATTCTTGAGAAGAATAACATATGAATCAATGGCTTTATGCCCAAACTAAATCTTAGAACAAACAGAATTTGCAACAGTATTCTTTGGAATGCTAAGAGGTGTCCAACATCATACCTCTAGAGAAAATGAATTAGATGATTTAATAAAGTTATGTGAGACTCATGTTATTATGTCTATAGCCGCACCATAAAACTCCCAAATCTTTCAAATGTGGGATATGATGAACCTATATCTTTTCTCAAACTGTCTTATCTTTTCTGAAAAGATTTGTTAAAAATTGTCAAAATATCATTTCATTTTAAAATGCAGGCTAGGTAGGAGAAGGGATGACATGTATGCTTTTTTATTTATAATTTCATTTATGTATTCTAGTGTTTTCTGTATAACTGTGTTTTTTGTTGTTTATTTAATCTGTTCAAAGCTAACTGGAGTGATTTTAAGATAATTTTAAGTGAATTTTGGCTGGGATACAAGGTTTCCATCATGACCTGAAATAAACTTCTGACTTTTCTTCAGTAAGGAAGACTGGTACCTATACAGAATGATCACTGAACAGACTGACGATTCTTCACACAGGTTTCATGGTTAATGTGTTGCTATAAAAGTCAAAGATACTTGTGGTTTCCATGTGCCTGTTTTAAATAATACCCCATAACAACTCCATAACAACTGGAAGCCTCTATGCACATATAGCAAAGTTAAGTAAAGCTTGGAGAAAAACTGCATGCTGAAGACAGAGGATAATGTTATATTTAAGAGGTGTGCATTTGCAAATTAACTAATTAAAATCTAATCCAGACAGATGCTGCTCATTAACCCTGGAAGTGTAATCTGAATGATATAACCTCCTGTTTTTGAAGCCAAATTAACTAAGGAACATTGTGGCTTGCTTTTTTTTTTTTTTTTTGCAGTGCCACAATGTTTGGGGGTGCACTATTTTCATTTCCCATTCTCCCATTTACATTTCCCCAGATGGTGAAAAGAAGGAGAAAGGAACCAGGGAGATAGGCTGGCTCTACCAATATGTGCCTGACAGTTGTGCTGTCTGACAAGAACACTTAACCTATGTTTGTGCCACATAACACTATCCGTTATTGGCATTTCGGTGCACAGAGTCCCCTGCAATCACTTCCTGCCCACTGGTCCTCTTGTTTGCCATCCATTCCATTGCTGTAGACAGGCAACCTGGCTGACTTGCAGAACAGCGGCTAGACCTTACTCCCCCCCGGGGGGGGGGGAGAAAATGGATGAATAGAGGGGTGCATATTTAAAAATGGATTAATTTAAGATCTGGATTTAGGGAGGACATGCCTCTTATTATCCTGAATTTTTTGTGACTTTCCTTACTGTTTGGAGATTTTTTCAGTTTTTTTCTTCTGTCTGCAGAATTTGGGATCTATGTAGCAATTGCCTCCCATTCCCACACAAAGTACAGGTCTACCCAATCAGCTGTTCATTGGCATCTCACTTTAAAAAAAATAATCAAAGGGAGGGAAATTCTGGCAAATAGCTGTTTGCAGACCAGCTTCCTCTCTCTCCCTCTTGGCTCCTGGTGCCCCAAACCCAGCATAGGACATAGATTATTGTTAATCCTGGTATTTAGGAATATTTGTGGTCATTTCAGACATCCCCAAGCCAACCAGAAACAGCTAATTTCTGGTTTTATTTTTGGCTAGGTAATGTCTGAGTGCACATCCCTAACCATTATGGGATGACACAAGAAAAGGACTGGGTTGCTTTATGTGAGAATATTTCTCTCCTTGTCTAAAACCCAGATCAGGCAGAACTGATTACTGATGTAATGCAGGGTGGATTTTTTAAAAAACTGTAAGAGTGGAGTGTATGAATGAATGAAGTCACACGACATGCATCTTGCCTTATTGTGCTGAGTGTTTGCTTGTATGAAGGATTTCTTTTTCCCAGCTCCAACTACAAATGAGAATTTCTACAAGCTATCTGCTTGAAATTTGGGATCCCTTTGGTGTGGGATATAGTCCTTTAAAATGTCATTGATCAGGAGTCAAAAAAAGTTGTAAACAGGAATGTGGTTCCCACTGAAACCCAAATGTATATCCACAATGAAACATTAAAGTATCCAAGCAATGATTTAAACAAAACAAGTCATTCCTGAATAAAATTTGTGCACACATTCTTACTATAAATATTCTGATGTTCAGAATCACACCATGACATTACCTCAGCAATACTATAGAGATATTTTCTCAAGCACTGCAGGTAGGACCAAGGGGGTCATCTAAATGCTGAAACACCTCATATTATGCTAACATAAAGAATAAACTCACTGCTATATAAAACAATCAGAAACTAATTATACATTTAGTTGTTTATGTTGCTCCTTGTCCAAAGATCTGAGACCACATTTTATTTTATTTTTTTAAAAAATGTATTTATATCAGTTTGCTAAACTAAATATTTTTATCCAATTCTGCTTTGAAAATTGTAGAAAGGACATCAAAAAAGCAAAATATTTTTTCTTTTAAAAAGATATACATGGAACATGTTAAAGAAAGTAGTATGATAATCTACTCTACAAATAAAAATTAAAGAGCCCCAATTTTTCTTTGGATTTCTCTTCTAAATGAGAAGATACCAATGAATGTAATTTAATGCAGTTTTCCAGAGCATGGGAATCATCAAGTCAAATATGAACAAGTCTACTGGAAAATCTGTGACGCTAATCTTGGCCTCACTTGTATTTTTAACAAGCCCTGAATTTGTTCGCTGGATAATCCAGATGGCCATGGAGGAATCATCCTGATAGGATTAAACCTTTGTACTGAACTGTGCTCCATCTGTTCTCTTAGGTTTGTCTCTGCCTATAAGAATATAAATTTGCAGTCTCTCCTTGTCTTGCAGCACAAGTAACAGCAGCGGTTTAAAAATAAACACAAACACAGGCAAACACATACTTGCATATCCTTGAGCACCTATTAGTAATATGCAGTAAAGGTAGTTTGAAGTTTATTGCCAAAGAATCATATTGGTTTTATTATTCATCTGAAGAACAAAGTGTGTAGTATCTAAATCTGAACAAAAAAGGATGTTTGTTGTTGTTCAGGGACTTGCTCAATTCATTAAACCATAATACCATCATAAATTCACCAATGAAGGTATGAGGGTACAATGAGACAGGGAGACTTAATCTTTGGAAACTTTTATAGGCTACTAGAATGCAGGATACAATTTTACTTTGATGATCTGGCTGCTAAATATTCCAAATCAGTCAAAGAAACCAGTTATTCCCCCCCCAAACCTGGCTGTAGATCTGGGGAAGGGAGGAAGCCAAAGGGATTAGATGCAAATAAAGAAAAAAGAACCTAGCTTTGTACAGCAAAATACTTTTCAATTCCACCATGGCTGTCGAAGAGCTATCAAAATCATTGGCTTCTACATTCTTTGCTGCTATCCACCAGATACAGGAAGGATGCATATTCATCAGCTACTCAGATTCAATTTCAGCATGATCAGTGACATTGAGCTAACAGAAAAACACAGGGTTATAGAAAGACTCAAGTTTTCAGAATCTGGACCTACAGACATAGGTGCAGAATAATGAAGTTTCTTAAAGGGGAAAATATCCCAATGATTAATAGCTTGAGCAGTCAGAGAATCCTGCAGAAATGAGTACCCTACACAAGAAAGGAGTAGAGAAAATAAAACAAATTGATACCAATAATCTAGAGAACCTCTTTGGGAAGCCAAGATAAAATTCACATTATGTTTGTGAAGGCCACACTCCAGCAACTTTACCCAAACTGCTTTTCAAGAAATGGCAAAAAATTCCCATCAACTGAGAAAGCCTCATGGCATTTAATGTTTATCTTTGTACTATGAATGGAAGTAAGGAGAAGGCCATTGTACCTTCTCCCAAATTGTTTAATAAAGTACTGTCAAAAGCCAAGGCCTGATGCCTGATACAGACATAAAATCCCCCAGTCTCTTAACTATGGTTAACTGTAACCCGAGTTTGCAAACCTACGTCAGACTCTTAATGATACTAGTCTTCCTCTGTCACTCGGTAAACATAAAACTGATACTATATAAACAGGTTCAAGAAAGATTTACACATCATTTTCAATATGTAAATGAGCCAGGAGGATCCCCAAGCTTACATACTTCCATCCCGTAATGCACAGCCAGCTAATATGCTGCTTTCACAACTGAAATTATAACATAAGAACATAAGAGAAGCCAATGTTGAATCAGGCCAATGGCCCATCTAGTCCAACACTCTGTCACACAGTGGCCAAAAATACCAGGTGTCATCAGGAGGTCCAGCAGTGGGGCCAGGACACTAGAAGCCCTTTCACTGCTGCCCCCCCAGCACCAAGAATAGAGTGCATCACCTGCCCCAGACTGAGAGTTCCTATGTATACCTTGTGGCTAATAGCCACTGATGGACTTCTGCTCCATATGTTTATCTAATTCCCGCTTGAAACTGTTCATGCTTGTAGCTGCCACCACCTCCTGTGGCAGTGAATTCCATATGTTAATCACTCTTTGGGTGAAGAAGTATTTCCTTTTATCTGTTCTAACCTGACTGCTCAGCAATTTCATTGAGTGCCCACAAGTTCTTGTATTGTGAGAAAGGGAGAAAAGTACTTCTTTCTCAACCTGCTCAATTCCATGCATAATCTTATAAACTTCGATCATGTCACCCCTCAGCCGTCGTTTCTCCAAGCTGAAGAGCCCCAAGCATTTTAACCTTTCTTCATAGGAAAAGTGTTCCAACCCTTTTATCATTCTAGTTGCCCTTCTCTGCACTTTTTCCAGTGCTATAATATCCTTTTTGTGGTGTGGCGACCAGAACTGTACACAGTATTCCAAATGAGGTCGCACCAATGATTTATACAGGGGCATGATGATACTGGCTTATTTGTTTTCAATTCCTTTCCTAATAATCTCCAGCATAGCGTTGGCCTTCTTTATTGCAGTTACACACTGTCTAGACATTTTCATTGAGTTATCTACTACGACTCCAAGATCTCTCTCTTGGTCAGTCTCTGCCAGTTCAGACCCCATCAACATGTATTGATATTTAGGATTTTTGGCTCCAATGTGCATCACTTTGCATTTGGCCACATTGAACCCCATTTGCCACGTTGACGCCCACTCACCCATACTCGACAGATCCCTTTGGAGTGCCTCACAATCCTCCCTAGTTTTCACCATCCTGAACAACTTCGTGTCATCTGCAAATTTAGCCACTTCACTGCTTACTCCCAATTCCAAATCATTAATAAACAAGTTAAAAAGCATCGGACCGTGTACTGATCCCTGTGGTACCCCACTGCTTACCACCCTCCACTGAGAAAGTTTCCCATTTATACTCACTCTCCGTTTCCTATGTATAAGCCTCGATCATGTCACCCCTCAGCCGTCAGTTTTTGATCCACAAGAGGACTTGTCCTTTTATCCCATGACTATTGAACTTACTGAGGAGCCTTTGATGAGGAACTGTATCAAAAGCTTTCTGGAAGTCAAGGTAAATAATATCTATTGGGTCCCCCTTGTCCACATGTTTGTTCACTCCCTCAAAAAACACTAACAGGTTAGTGAGACAAGATCTTCCCTTACAGAACCCATGCTGAGTCTGCCTCAATAGTTTTTGTTCATCAATGTGCCTACTAATTCTTTCCTTAATAACAGTTTCCACCAACTTACCTGGTATTGACGTCAGACTGACTGGCCTGTAATTTCCTAGATCTCCCCTGGAGCCCTTTTTAAAGATGGGAGTGACATTAGCTACCTTCCAGTCCTCAGGAATGGAGGAAGATTTTACATATTTTTGTCAGGAGATCCACAAGTTCACTTTTGAGTTCTTTCAGAACTCTCGGATGAATGCCATCCGGGCCTGGTGATTTATTAGTTTTTAAATTGTCCATCAGTCATAGGACTTCCTCTCTTGTCACCTCAATCTGATTCAGGTCTTTCAAACCCCGTCCCGAAATCGGTGGTTCTGGAGTGAGCAAGCACTTCTCATCCTCCACAGTGAAGACAGAGGCAAAAAATGCATTCAGCTTCTCAGCCATTTCTCTATCATCCTTCACTACTCCTTTTACCCCTTGGTCATACAAGGGCCCCATTGCCTCCCTGGCTGGTTTCCTACTTCTAATATATTTGAAGAAAGTTTTATTGTCAGTCTTTATGTTTTTTGTGATATGCTCCTCATATTCCCTTTTTGCTTGCCTGATCACAGACTTGCATTTTATTTGCCACAGCCTGTATTCCCTTTTATCAACCTCATTGAGACTAGCTTTCCACCGCTTAAAGGAATCCTTCTTACCTTTTACAGCTTCCATTACTTTATTTGTTAACCATGAAGGCTTTTTTCTATACCTATTTGTGCCTTTCCTAACCTGCGGGATATATTTTTTCTGAGCTTCTAGGATTGTATTTTTCAATAGTCTCCAAGCTTCCCCAATGGTTTTGACCTTTTCCACTTTCCCTTTCAATTTCTTCCTCACATGTCCCCTCATACCAGAGAAGTTACCCCTTTTAAAATTAAAAGTGGTTGTGTCAGTCTTTTGGGCAACTCCCTATTTGTACAAATTTGTACAGTAACCCAATGACATTATGGTTACTGTCCCCAAGCGGTGCAATCACTTTTACATCTCTCACTAGGTCTTGGGCGTTACTGAGGACCAAATCCAGGATCGCCTGTCCCCTGGTAGGATCTGTGACCATCTGTTCCATAGCACAGTCATTGAGAGTGTCTAAAAACTCAATCTCTTTTTCCCAACTAGAACTCATATTGACCCAATCAATGTGTGGGTAGTTAAAGTCGCCTATTACGACACAGTTATTTCATCTAGCCGCTATCTTTAATTCATTCATCATTTTATAATCCTCCTCTACCTTTTGATCTGGTGGACGATAACAAACTCCCACTGTTAAGCCTCCTTTTGGACCCACTATTTCAACCCATAGCATTTCCAGAAGCGAACCCAATTCTCTTACCCTCTCAATCTTACTGGACTGTATACCCTCTCTGACATACAGAACCACCCCACCTCCAACCCTTCCCCCCTATCCTTCCGATATAATTTATAACCAGGAATCACCATATCCCACTGATTTTCCTCATCCCACCAAGTTTCTGAAATACCCACAATGTCTATTCCCCCCCCCAACACGAAGCATTCCAACTCCCTGATTTTACCTCGGAGACTTCTAGCATTTGTGTATAAACACTTATAGTTTCCCACGCTTGTTAAGCCCACAACCTTCCTCTTGCTGCCTCTAGACCTTGCCAGACAGTTCCTATCGTTAGCCTCAGTCTCAGTGGACAATTTTAATCCATTTCATTGCACAAAAGTAACAGCTACCTCTTCATCTCTTTGAGATGAGCCATCCCAAACCGGAGACTTTTCATCTCCTGTCGGCTTTCCCCCATTATTCAGTTTAAAAACTGCTCTGCCACCTTTTTGATTTTGAGCGCCAGCAGTCTGGTTCCTTCTTGGGACAAGTGGAGACCGTCCCTTTTGTACAGCTCCCTCTTGTCCCAAAAAGCATCCCAGTGCCTAACAAATTTGAACCCTCCCCCCCTACACCATCATCTCATCCACACATTGAGACTCCTGATCTGTGCCTGTCTCTCTGGCCCTGCACATGGAACAGGTAGCACTTCTGAGAAGGCTACCTTGGAGGTCCTGGCCTTGAGTTTCCTGCCCAGCAGCCTAAATTTCTCCTCCAGGACCTCATGACTGCATTTCCCCACATCGTTGGTGCCGGCATGCACCACTACCACTGGCTCCTCCCCAGCACTATCTACCAGCCTATCTAAAACATGTGTAATGTCCACTACCTTTGCACCAGGCAGGCAAGTCATCATATGGTCAGTACGCGGGTTCGCCACCCAGCTGTCTACCTGCCTAACTTTTACCTTGTCTCCAGAATAGGATTATTTCAGTGCAATGTGTAGTGAAAATGTAAACCAAAGTTTTCCATTCTGGACATAATGGCAAACTATTGCTTCCCATAGAAGCTAAACTAATTCATTAGGTCAGAAGCTCTGACACTTTAGTAACCTGAGGACCTTCCATGATTACTTAAATTTAAAGCCATATGTGCCCCAAGAAAATGAATAGCTCTCACAAGAAGTGGGAAACAATGATGGCCACCTTAGAGTTTTCACCCAAACATAGGGTTGCCAGGTCTTACCTGGCCGCTGCTGGAGAGTCCTAGGCGATTTTGGAGTTCTTTGGCATGTGCGCAAAGAGTCCTGGGCGATCTTGGAGTTCTTTGGCATGTGTGCAAAGCGTGCGCATTGCAATGATATCACCCAGAAGTGACATCATCACACAGGGCACGTTTTGAGGGACACTCTATCATTTAAGGAAAAACTCTATAATTTTTCCTTATCACGATCAACCATTCCCCCCACACAATGTGCCCTGCGCTATGATGTCACCTACAGGTGATGTCATTGTGCCGCGTGCATTGATGTGGACAGGGCTGCAATTCCCCCCCCTGCTGGCCAGATTGGGGCTGGCGGATCTGGGGGCCCAGAAGTGGGCAACCCCCCACCCCATCAGGGGAATCGCAGCACTACCCAAACACCAACAGCCTACCACAGCCGGGTGAATGGCACTCTAGGTGAGGGGCTTCCATGTAATATCAATAAAAATAAAAAGAAGATCCAGGGTTTGTATTTCCCACATATCACTCTAATGGACACACCAATTCCTAATGTGTTGAAGCTATTTATTGCATTTGCTTTTCTTCTATCATGGATCTCAATGCAACTATACTTGGGGAGGATCAATAACTAAACCACCCCCATATCTTAGCAGCACACAATCTCCCCTTACTACCAAGGTAAATTCACAGGTTTTGCTGCTGAAATTCTTTCCAATGGAGCTGTGAACTTCATGATGATCCTGCTTTTCTTTGAAAGAAACTCTTTGCTGGCACCTGTTAACCAGCTCCTGCCTCTTGCAACAGTTCAAGACTTCTACAGCCTCAAATCCTGTTACTCCTGCTCCTCTCTCCATCCTACTGCACTGCAAACACTGTTCTTGACTGATACTGCATATTCTATATTGTAAAATGTTGTACCAGAGCAGGACATGAGCATACTAAAAGAAAGGGGCTCCCTCAATTGCCTATTCTATGGGTCCTAGTTTGAGAACCTAGATTACTGAATTCAGAGTTGGAAGGAGGAAACAAGAGAAAATGAGTGGAATGAAGATCTCATCCTGTTCACTCACATGGCAGAGATCCATGGTTTTTCTATTTCGCTCTCACAACACAGTAGGGTTGCTAGCATCTGTGTGGGACCTGGACACCTCCCAGAATTACAGCTGAACCAGACAGACATCAGTTCCTCTGAAGAAAATGGCTGCTTTGGAAGGTGGACTTTATGGAATCGTGCACACCCATGTGTGTTTGTGTGTGTGTGTGTGTGTGTGTGTAAAGTGATGTCAAGTCACTACTGAGTCATGGTGACCCCAGCAAGGGGCTTTCAAGACAAGTGCAAAGCAAAGGTGGTTTGTCATTGTCTTCCTCTGCAACGTCTTCCTCAGTGGTCTCCCGCCCAAGTACCAAAGCTGCTTAGCTTCCAAGACTGGACAAGATGGGGCTATACCATGCTGCCTTCCCTCCCCTATGGAATCATACTCTGTTCTTAATTCAAGTAATGTGTTCTCCCATCACATTCTACATGGAGAATAATACAACGATTTGAGATTCCTGTGAATTCAAACTGAGGGACTAACTAATTAAGTTCTCTTCCCACCCCCACCCCCCAGTTACTGGCAATCAGGCATGTACTGCAACGTCCTTGCTTAGAATTCCCCCCCCCCAAGATCCTTTGTCTTCTGCTGGTCAGAAACCAGGAATGAGTGACAGAAAAAGGGCTTCTTAACTCCCCGGTAAGTTCTAGTCTCGGGCACTGTCTAAAATGGACCAATAAAAAGTCCTGCTTGTCTCTTCTTACTCTAAAATGTTTATCAAAACTGCAAGATCTACACTTTGTATATATGTGCAGGGTTGCGGGTTGGCTCTTACTGTTTCTTGAGAATGATACTGAATCAAGACAGTTGCCAAAGATCCTCAGCAATTTCACATATTGCAAGGGGAAATCAGGAAGGGGGAAAATACAGCCCTGGCCCTTAAAAAAGAGCCATTTAAACTGCTTGTCAGTTGTCAGCTTGACAAGGCCACTTGAATATATTCAGGAGTATTTGCATAAACGCTCATGGTGAGTTCACCATGGCTGCTAGCGCTAATGGTACATAAAGTAATTTAGTCACTTCTCTTAGGCATCCTGTCAGAGTGATGAGCACCTCCTCTTTGCCTTGTTGCATATTAGATCATTAGATAATAAAGTGTTAGAGCATGCAAGCTGACAGGGTCTCCAGCACTATAATTTTGAGGCTACTGCATTATGCTATGGAGGGGGACAGGAAAGGAGAAACCAATTGTGCAAGCCTTTACATTCAAATAAATACAACCCACAGGCTGGAAAATTACTCTGAAGCAATTTTACTGAGTTTGCTTATAAAACTTCACACATGCGTAAGGTGAAACATGGCTGCCCCACTGAGGCTGGATTTTATCTGCATTAAATCTTTGCCTTACCAGTTGCAGTTGAAAGAAACAAGATTTTAGCTGTCCTAATAACACACAGCATTTTACCCTAATGGAACTGTGAAGTCACCTGTTTTGTACACTTTGCGGACAGTTTAACTGTTTTTCAAAATCTGATGGATTCTATCCCCCCCCCCCCCAATTCTTCATATTTGTCCCATATTACTTAGGGACGATTTATGTTATGCTCCCAACATGGAGATTACTTCAAGCAACCTCCAGGTTGCAAGTTCTCAATGTACTATCTGTAGGTTGTAGACAGCCAGTTTGGTGTAGTGGTTAAGTGTGTGGACTCTAATCTGAGAGAACTGGGTCTGATTCCCCACTCCTTCACTTGCACCTGCTGATGTGACCTTGGGTCAGTCACAAGCTCTGGCACAGCTGTTCCTGAAAGAGCAGTTTGTGTTAGAGTTCTCTCAGTCCCACCTACCTCACAGGGTGTCTGTTGTGGGGAGGGGAAGGGAAAGGAGTTTGTAAGCTGCTCTGAGACTCAAAAGTGAAGAGCGGGGTATAAATCCCATCTCTTCTTCTTCTTCTGTAGGGTGTACAAAGTTTACCAAGTACATTATCTTTACTGCTCTCAGGATATACTCAGCAGGGGCAAATAACTCTTCTCATCATGGGGTCAATTCCCAAGACCAGGCACTATAAATATTACAGCCACTACAATGAGTAGTCCTAATGAGGCAAAGCTATACCAATACAATGGCCCCGGTGGGCAGATTTCTTCTGTGTTCTGTACAGTGTCTGCACACAGTTGATGCTAAATTATTGTTAAAGGAGTTTAGTAATTATTCAGTCTCACACCTTATAATTTGATTTTTAAATAGTACTGAGGAGACTGGGAACCAGACACAGTTGTTTATATGTTTTTCAGGTGGCACATGCCCCCATGCTTAGGGAGTTGGTTGTAATTATTTATTTACTTATTTCACTGAGACCATTTTTATCCTTCCCCTCCCCACAACTTAGCATGTCCAAGGTGCCAAACCAAAAACAAACACATAGAGAACTAAAATATGATCAATCAAAATATATAACCAGGAAGCAGGGTCAGTGAGGGAATGCCAAATGAAACAGATAAGTCTTCACCTGCTAGCAGAAGACAATGATCAAGGTGGGGCAGGGGAGGGAATTTTTGTAGCACAACTGAAAAGGCCCTTTCTTCAGGTTGCCACGCATCTAGCCTCAAGTGGTGAAGACACCCAAGGAAGGAACATAAGAGCATAAGAAAAGCCAATGTTGGATCAGGCCAATGGCCCATCCAGCACAACACTCTGTCACACAATGGCCAAAAATACCAGGTGCCAGCAGGAGGTCCACCAGTGGGGCCAGGACACTAGAAGCCCTCCCCCAAGGACCAAGAGCATCATTTGCCCCAGACCAAGAGTTCCTATCTAAACCTGTGGCTAATATCCACTGATGGACCTCTGCTCCATGTTTATCCAATTTCCTTTTGAAGCCATCCATGCCTGTAGCCACCACCATGCCTGTGGCAGTGAATTCCATGTGTTAATCACTCTTTGGATGAAGAAGTACTTCCTTTTAACCATTCTAACCTGACTGCTCAGCAATTTCATTGAGTTCCCACGAGTTCTGGTATTATGAGAAAGTGAGAAAAGTACTTCTTTCTCTACCTGCTCTATCCCATGCATAATCTTATAAACCTTGATCATGCCACCTCTCAGTCATAGTTTCTCCAGGCTAAAGAGCCCAAGCACATTAACCTTTCTTCATAAGGAAAGGGTTCCAACCCTTTTATCATTCTAGTTGCCCTATTCTGCACTTTTCCCAATGCTATAATATCCTTTCTGAGGTGCGGTGATCAGAATCAGACACAGTAATCAAAATGAGGTCGCACCATCGATTTATCCAGGGACATTATGATACTGGCTGATTTGTTTGCAATTCCCTTCCTAATAATCTCCAGCATAGTGTTGGCACTTTTAATTGCAGTTGCACACTGTTTTGACATTTTCAGTGAGGTATCTACTATGACTCTGAGATCTCTCTCTTGGTCAGTCTCCACCAGTTCAGACCTCATCAGCGTGTACTTATTGTTAGGATTTTTGGCTCCAATGTGCATCACTTTTCACTTGGCCACACTGAACCTCATTTGCCATGTTGATGCCCACTTGTCCATCCTCAACAGGTCCCTTTGGAGTGTCTTGCAATCCTCCCTGGTTTTCACTACCCTGAACAATTTTGTGTCATCTGCAAATTTAGCCACTTCACTCCTTACTCCCAACTCCAAATCGTTAATGTACAAGTTAAAAAGCATTGGACCCAGTACTCATCCCTGCAGTACCTCACTGCTTACCACCCTCCACTGTGAAAATTGCCCAATTATACTCACTCTCAAATCAAATCAAATTTATCAAAAAACAGTCATAAGACCAGCAGAATAAACTAAAATAATACGACACAAAAACTATGACAAAAGACCCTTACAGCCATATTTTCTAAAATACTCACTCTCTGTTTCCTATTAATTAGCCAGTTTATGATCCACAAGGGGACTTGTCCTTTTAACCCATGACTATTGAGCTTATTTAAGAGCATTTGATGAAGAACTTTATCAAAAGCTTTCTGGAAGTCAAGGTAAACAACATCTGTTGGGTCCCCCTTCTGCACATGTTTGTTCACCGTTAAAGATGACCATACTGATCAGATAGGTTCATATGGGAGTAGGTGGTCCTTAAGGTATGTTTGTTCCAAGATGCATAGGGCTTTAAAGGTCAACACCAGGACCTTGAATTGGGAAGCTCACTGGAAGCCAGTGTAGGTGGAACAAGACTGCAGCAATATGGTCCCTATAACCCACACTAGTCAGCCACATTCTGTAGTTTCTGAACAGTCTTCAACCTCATGTAGAGCACATTGCAGTAGTCAAGATCTTTTTTGCCAGGAAAGATCAAAACAGGCTCACCACCAACCAAAGGCACCATATCCAATAGGAGATCTGGGTCCAGCAACACTCCCAAGCTGTGAACCAGCTCTTTTAAGGGAAGTGCAACCCCATCCAGAACTGGAACTGCTCAAATTCCTGGATCAATTATTCAGCCGACCCATAGCACCTCCATTTTGCATCTGACCACACAGTTAAGGGAAGTCATTTGAAAATGTAGGGAGATGGAAGGTTCACCAGATAATGTGAAAACACACCCACCGCAGCTGCTTTTAACACTGGCATTAGTCCCATGGGGGGGGGGGGAGAGACAAGCATACATATGGTACCCAATATTTTCCATACTTGGTCCAATAGCAGTAGGAAATCAGTAAGAAAATAGGTAAAGCAATAAATTACAGTACATGTACCTATCATTTTTCTTGACTGAGACAAAAACTAGAGTTAAAAAGAGTTACGGGGGATTTTTGTCCAAAAACAGTATGGATGGAAAGGATTAAACCTCTAGTGCCATGGTTCCCACCAAAGTTTGATCCTCCTGCGTCTTTCTTTTCAGATTAAAAAAACCCTTCAATGTGTAGATTTTGCACTTTGAGCTCTACTTAGGTCCCTAAGCAGTGATAAGCTTTGAGTCAAACTACACCCTGTAAATAGCATCCATATCATTTTGTTCCTAAAGGCTCTCTCTAAACCTAGGTAGTGCCTTTAATTTCACCTTTAGTTTGTGTGTAAAGTAGTCAACTCACAGCCAACTTATGGCATTCACCATGGAATTTTCAAGGCAAGAGATGGTTTAGACTTCATTGGTGGTCTCCTATCCAAGTACTAACTAGGACCAACTCTGCTTAGCTGCTGAGATCTGATGAGATCAGGCTAGCCTGGGCCAGCAGGTTAGGGCTTTATATTAGGGATAAAACATTTTGAGGCAGTTGGTTAAGAAAGAACAATATTCCCATTCCAGCATTTCAGCTGTTACCACACACAGATCCCTGTGGATATTTTTCTGGAAGCAATAAGCAAAGCTACATAAAAAGATACCATCTAAGAACACATTGCATCACAGCAAGTCATCACCATGGGTATGGCTGTCCAGATATTAACAACAACAACAGCAGCACCAAAGTTAAACCACTTACTAAAATCTTTTTATTGATACCCGCTTTAAATATAAGGCAAAAATGATACACAGAGGGGCATAGAGGCTGTTTAGCAGGCTGGATCCCAGTATCTGCCAGCAAAATGCATTGATGGTTCCCATGTTTCTCACATTTCTCTCCCTACAACAGTCCTGGGAAAGTTTATTCTAGGTGTTGACGTAGTACCTGCATGGGGAGGGGGAAGGGAGATATTGTCCTTTTTTTCTACTTCTTCTCTCAGCAAAGCTCTGCTGACAAAAGAGAAGGAACTGAACAATTTTGGTCCCCTCATCCTCTCAGCTGAACACATTCTGTAATCCACTTTGGGTCCCTCAAACCTTGGGAATAAACTGGGGGGAGGGGAATGTGGTAAACAGCCATAATTCTTGCCCATTTAAAAAAATTATCATAATAAATCCTACAGTTTAATATTAACATAAGTACAAAAGGGGGGGCGTATACCTCCCCATTCTCACCTATTCCTTGTCTCCATGATTATAGTGCTTTCCTATACTGGAAATAATCAGTTTTGTCAGTTCAAGCATGTTGTATTTTACCACCTTTTCTGTAATGCACACAATAGGTTTGTGGCAGGAGGAAAAAGAACATATCCCTAAGTCACCAGATATACATCTAAAGGATGGATTTGGTCTCCCTTAAAATGATGAACTAATTCCATCAAGCCTGTCTGAATGCTGCTTCTGACAAAGTCCGCTTCTCCTTTGAACTGCATTTCGGAAATTTTCTTTTTAAAACTACTTCTTGGAGTCTGATACTGATTCAGATGTACTGGCATATCTCCATACATCCTAAAGTATAGAGATAAATGTGAAATAAACAAGTGGAAATAAACAGAGATCCAACTGTTATCTGAATGAAACTAAAAAGATAATAATGGCAAGCCACTGATTACTGTGACTAGCCCTATTTGCATCAGACAAAGTTGCTGATCTGCTAGTTATTACTTTTGAAATATAGAAACGTGTAGAGGACCAAGGTGTTTATTAATGAATAGGCATCAAGGATAGTTTTGCATAGCTATAAAACCATGATCATGGTCACAGTGAGTCAAATCATAGAAAGAAACTTTCCTTATTATAGCCTGACAAGTAGACTATAAATAGAAACAGATTGGATAATGCCAAAATATTCAAGCTTCCTAGCATATGAAATAGTTAGATCCAAACTGCAGACACAGAAGGCTCCTGCAAGACTCTAGGTGGTGACACTGACTTTTGCACCATTGCTCAGTTGTTCAAAAAGCAGGTGATATAAGAGAATGATAAAAATATCACACCACATGTCGCATAGCCCATTCTATTCACTTTGCCACTAGTAACCATACCAGTAAAACTAGTAATTCATCACCTGCTTTTCAGTGATATAAAAAATGTACAGCTATGTTAGGCAAGAAGCCTACAAAATTCTATGGTTGTCAAAATCCAGATCCAGATCCTGCCATCTTCAGCCGTCTAAAATAATATGCTACAGTTCAAGAAAGATTGGTATTGTATTCCATATCATACACTGGGGATAAAAATCTGCTCAGATATTATATTTCATTTCCTTTGGTTCTTCAATATTTTTATTTCACTTGTTATAAATATTATACCTGTTCAAATTTGAATTTATTTTGTTGGGTTCAATGTGAAAGATTTCTTCCTCAACTGCCACCCCACACAACTGAAAATAAATTCTAAAATATTAATTATATCCATTATCCAGAAGATCCTCCACATAGAAATTTCAGACATACTGGAAAATATCTCAGTTTTCTAGGCAATTTAAAATTCTTGCTTGCACAATGGGCACAGCGAAGCATGACACATGTCTTTTTCCTCTTCTCTCAAAATCCTCAGGCAGCAAGTAGAGAGAGAGGTCTATTTTAAAACAAAAACAGACTGCATGAACAAGGAGAGCAGAACCTCATGACTTTCCTCACTGTGCTTCAGTGTTTCAAAGAATTTTCTTTTGGTTTGGCTCATTTTTAGTATTAGACCCTGGCCAGGAAAAAAAATTCTTCAAGCACTGGAGCAACAAACAAAATGTTACATCCTTTGATGAGTTGGGTCCAGGTTCTCCCCTGTTGCCCCACACCTTTCTCTACAGTCACACAACAGCTGCAGGAAAAAGGCATTTTTAAAGTCCCCAGGATCCTGCCTGGGCTCAGGACATACAGCTGGAAACGTACATGAATTACTCCTCACTGACTATTTTAGCACAGGAAAATTGGGGGGGGGGGGGGAGGCAGGAGCCTTCCCTAGTCCCTAGTCAAATTAGGCTTCTGGTCATTTTAAAAATGCCTTTCCCCACAGCTACTATGTGACTGTGCAGAAAGTGAGTTAAGCTCCAAGGATCCCAGACCCAACTTGTCAAAAAAGCAATCTGTACTTTGGCTATGTGTCATGAGGAGACATTTTGTTGCTGTATGAAAACATTCCACCTTATCCCACATCTTCTTTCTATGTAGCCTTTTTTTTTTTGTCTAACAAGAATAATAGCAGCTGGGTGCAAGGGCAATTTGTATTGAAGGAAAAGACATAGCTGCTTTTACATGAATTAAATACACTGAGAGATCTCAGAGCTAAACCAGACTAGATGTTTAGACTTCTGTGACCACAGGGTTGTTGTTTTTTATGCAGTCATTAGGCACATGGAGCCCTGGTTTGGACCAGGACCATAGTGGGAAGACTTGAGATTAAGCTTTCCCTTGTCTCATTTTCTTGACTTGCAACAGTCCCAGGGAACTGCTTTTTTGCTCTAGCAAACAACAAAAGAAAAATAGCAAAACACATTAACAAAAAACCTCCACCCTCTGGGGTGTCAGTCTCAGAAGTCCCAGAGTTTCATCTGGTTTGGCCCTAAGATGCTGAATCATTCTTTCTCTCAACACAGAGAGCAATGATCATCACTCATCACTGATTTCTTCCATCTCATCTGGTATGGTGTATGGGATCCTCTGCCTCTGTCACTTCTCAACCTGCAGTGCCCTGCCTGCGATACAAGCGTTTGCCTCATCGTTCCATGCAATAAGGGGAAGAACCTAGACCCCGCCTCTAACTTCCCAGTTAGCAAAGCAGACTACCAGTCATCAAGGATGGAGGAAACAAAGCCTTTGCCTCTGTCTATAGTTTCTTTCCCCCAGTCTCCATACTATCAAAAAAGAACGTCTACCCCCCCCCTTTGGTCTGTTTACCAGCCAGCACGACAAAGAAAAATGGTGTTCCTCCTTAGCAGGCATAACCTCAGGGAATGAAACCCATCACACAAAGAGGACGGAAATTTGCAGATTCAAAAACCCTCCCAAATCAAGAATTGTTGCAGCTGGATTATCTATACTAACACTGTCAAAAAGTTCATGATATTCAGATGTGATTTTGTTTAATAATTATCAAACCACATCCCAAGATGGAAGATACACAGCCTGGTTCTCTGTGCATTTATTCAGAAGGATGCTCTGAAGATTTCAAAGAAAGTTAGTATCAAGAAATTGGGCATAAGATTGCAGCTTTAAATTTAAAAACCTTGTTTGGTTTTTTTTATAAGCAACCAGTTGATGTGGTACAGAAAAGGCTTTTGTACGCTACACACGGATCCCACGTTCTATCATGGGACAGCCTTCTATCTATATGTTGTGTGCTCTGAAAGCTACTGAAGTCAGTGGGAAATCTTCCAATGGTCTTTCAATCTGGGCTTATTATAGACAGTAAACTTTTGAAAAGGTGAGCATATGCCAACACCCACCTGAATATAAAAAGTTTGGAAAGAGGGCAAAGGAAGGGAATAAGTTAATGTCAGTTTTAGAAAATAATTGTAGAAGTACATGATGTGTCGTTGACTAATTCAGGCAAAATTTTCATGGCAATCTCTGGTAGTTAGTTGATTTATTTACATTAAATTGTAAAAACTAGGGAAAGATTTACAGTAGATATAAAGTAAAGGTAAAGGTTTCCCTTGCTCAAAAGCTAGTTGGATCTGATTCTAGGGGGTGGTACTCATCTCCGTTCCCAACCCAAGGAGCCAGTGCTGTCCGAAGACTTCTCCGTGGTCATGTGGCCGGCATGACTAAACGCTGAGGCTCACAGAACGCTGTTACCTTTCCACCGAAGTGGTACATATTTATCTACTTGCAATTTCTTGCTTTCAAACTGCTAGGTTGGCAGGAGCTGGAATCAGAGACAGGAGCTCACTCCAGCACTAGGGTCTCGAACTGCCAAGCTACCAACCTTCTGGTCTGCAGCTCAGCATTTTAACCTCTAAGCCACTTCCAAATAGTTTTGGGTCCCCATTGGGGAAAAGAGTGGGGTATAAATGAAGTAAGTCAATAAATACATATGAGAACAGGAATATTTCCAATGTTATGAATTCAGTGATATCCTAATAATTGGTAGATATTCCTGAGGACTTTTTGCGGGAGAGGGAGAATCATTGACTATCGTTCTCCAAGGACAAAAAGCAGTGTTTTTTTGTGGGAAGGGGGGATCCTAGAGTATCTCAGATGAATGGAAAGATAAATTTGGTGTGCTTTTTCTTCTCACTAATTAATAAAATAACAATTTGCACAGTCTTCAGTAAAATCAGGCAAAAGTTATGATAGTGGTTTGTTTATTAAATTAAATTGTTGGCAGGAATGGAATAAGATCTATAGCAAGAATTATAGCATAAAACGGCTCACGGCCTATATAAAAAGTATAGCTAAATAAATACAGATGTAAGTTATGTTTATATAATAATAAGCACTGCTGAGCTAAGAATTTTAGGTTAGAAAGGGCAAATAAGTGACCCTGGTTCATTATGAATTTACAACATGTCCAATGTTGGTGTCATTAACATTGTGGGTGGTCTACTTTACATATATGAAAATTAAATTGATGTAAGAGGAGCTATAACCTAATATTGGGGCAAATGAGAATTTTTGTTTTATCGCTGACTGATTCATTCATTTAATGATGGGGAAACATACATTCACCATGCAGGGTTGTTTTGTTTGGGTTTTCTGGAGTGGTATTTAGTTTCCTTGAGATTAATCTCAGCTGGCTGCTTTGAAACTAACCAATCATCCAAAACCTGTGGGGGGGGCACCCCTTTTGTTCACACATATCAGCTTCAGTGGGGCTAGAAGGGTTTTGGAACCATAGACAATTAAATGCTTGTATTCTGGGAAAGATTTATCATATCAGAGACCCTGGATAAACCTCCTCACAGTTTTTCACCAAACTACTAAATTTGAATTTATTACTTATCAGTTCTGAAGGCAAAGTTCACAAATGGCACTTACAACAGGAACCTATGAGTATCTACTCAAAAGAGTTCAGTGGGACTTATTGCAAAAAACTGCAGTACTAGAACTAGGTTTACACAAATCTGGACAACAAAAGGTTTTTCTTTTTTCTTTCCCAAGGGCATTCAAGAACAGTATTGACATGTTCACAAGACCATCTTAATACTTTTGAGGGCATGAACTTCAAAAAATAGATTGTTTTAATAATACTACTATGGTGAAGTACATATCTCTTGCATTATAAACCCTTGACAATAGTTTTAGGCTTTCCTCTGGAACTGTGATGGCTAGTAATCTGCTATTTAAAATGTTAAATTTGTATCAGTCACAAGGGATTTAAGGACAGCTAACAGTATAGCATGGCTTGTAATAAAAGCAGGAAAATATTTTCGTAAAGCACAACTGCCAATGATTCACATATGGAAGTACATTTCAATCTGTAGATCAGTTCTACCACAAAAAGACTGTCATAGGAAAAGGGAAATTCTGAACAGCACCTAGTTTTTGGATTATTTCAAAGCTAGCTCTTCACAAAGGTTGTTCAGGGTGGCTTACAAAGTGAGATATTCATCAGGGATTGTTGTTTCTAATCTACTGGACACAAGCCAGTTTCCTGGAAGGTCTGCTGAAGCACGGCCGGATCGCCCATTGGACAAACTAGGCGCTCACCTTGGGCGCGCTGGCCTCTGGGGTGCCAAATGGTGCCCCACTCCCCCCCGAAAAGCGCCCCCGCCGCCCTAACTGGGCGCCCACTGCCGCTAGACCACCTCACCCCCTTCCCGGCTTCCCTGGGGGTCCCGCAGCCGCGGAGCCCCCGGGAAAGCCGGCGCTAGGAGGGAGGGGGCGGCGGCTAGACCCCCGCCCTCTTCCCGGCTTCCCTGGGGGCCCCGCAGCCGCGGAGCCCCCGGGAAAGCCGGCGCTGGGAGGGAGGGGGTGGCAGCTAGACCCCCGCCCCCTTTCCGGCTTACCTGGGGCCCCCGCAGTCACGGAGCCCCCAGGAAAGCCGGCGCTGGGAGGGAGGGGGCGGCGGCTAGACCCCCGCCCCCTTCCCGGCTTCCCTGGGGGCCCCACAGCCACGGAGCCCCCGGGAAAGCCGACGCTGGGAGGGAGGGGGTGGCGGCTAGACCCCCGCCCCCTTCCCGGCTTTCCTGGAGGCTCCGCAGGTGCAGGGCCCCCGGGAAAGCCGGCTCTGGGAGGGAGGGGGCGGCAGCTAGACCCCCGCCCCCTTCCCGGCTTCCCTGGGGGCCCCACAGCTGCAGAGCCCCCGGGAAAGCCGGCGCTGGGAGGGAGAGGGCGGCGGCTAGACCCCCCACCCCCTTCCTGGCTTCCCTAGGGGCCCCGCAGCCACAGAGCCCTGGGAAAGCCAGCGCTGGGAGGGAGGGGTGGCGGCTAGACCCCCACCCCCTTTCCTGTCTTTCCTGGGGGCCCCACACCTGCGGAGCCTCCAGGAAAGCCAGCGCTCCGCCCGCCCCCTGGTCTCCAGGCCCCACCGGGAGGTTGGCATCCCCAGTGGCGGCACCCCAGGCTGTCCTGCCTAGGGCGCCCAGACACCTGGAGCCGGCCCTGTGCTGAAGTCAAGGGCAATCAAGCTAAATCCCAGTCCATACTCCACAGGGTTGCTCAGCTCAGACCTGGCTAACAGCGATGATGACATGAAAGGGATTATTCATTGCATCTTCCCATGTTGCCACTATGCAGGTCTAGGCCAAACAGCTTCTGCACTCAGGTGCAGTCTGCTTCCCCCCAATCAGTGGGCTCTGGAGGCGATGCAGACAAGCCTACACTATGAACATAAGAAAATAAGAGAAGCCAATATTGGATCAGGCCAATGGCCCATCTAGTCCAACACTCTGTCACACAGTGGCCAAAAATACCAGGTGCCATCAGGAGGTCCAGCAGTGTGGCCAGGACACCAGAAGCCCTCCCACTGTTGCCCCCCCAGCACCAAGAATAAAGAGCATCACTTGCCCCAGCCTGAGAGTTCCTATCTATACCTTGTGGCCGGGGCTATTTTTGGGCAGGAACGCACAGGAACAGAGTTCCGGCTGGCTCCCAAGTTGGCCACGCCCAGCAGGAACTCATTAGCATAATAGGCCACATCCAACAGCAGAAACTCATTAGGATTGGCTACATTAGGGGTATGTGGCCTAGCATGCCAAGGAGTTTCTGCTACAAAAAAAGCCTTGGGTTTTGACAACAAACAAGGTAAATAGAATAAGAAGCAAAAGGTGGATGTGGCTGGATGACCATACTTCTGGTAACATGAGGGTGTGGCCTAATATGCTAATAAGCTGTGTTGTCAGGGTGCGGCCTACTATGCTAATGAGTTTCTGCTGTTGGGTCTGGCCGATTATGCTAATGAGTTCCTGCTGGTCTTTTTCTACAAAAAAACCCCTGCTTGTGGCTAATAGCCACTGATGGTCTTCTGCTCTATATGCTTATCTAAATTCTCACTTGAAGCTGTCCATGCTCGTGGTTGCCACCACCTCCTGTGGCAGTGAATTCCACTCTTTGTTATTGCCATCTTGGTCCTAACCTAAGCATCGTCTGAGCTAGTTTAATGGGTCAGTTGGTCCCTAATATTCATTTAGAAAATTCTTAAGCCAATTGCAATGTCACAAACCTTAGAGTGCAGTAGCAGATTAATCATTGCTGAACACCTGTTTAATGGGAATCAACCACATGGACACTTTTCCATGGGATTAAGAAGCATCCTGCTTATTTTTGCTGCTATGTATTATTTGCATTTTTATATGAATATGATATGAATTTACTGATCGTATTTTGTATTTTTCAAAAATTATTTATTTACTTCATTTACATCCCACCTTTCTCTCAAGTGGGGACTTAAGCAGCTTACATCATTCTTTTCTCATCCATTTTATTTTCACACAACCCTGTGAAGTAGGTTAGGCTGAGAGTGTGTGACTGGCCCAAGGTCACCAAATAAGCTTCCCTGGCAGAGAAAGGTGTGAAACCTGGGTCTCCCAAATCCTAGTTCAACACTACACTGTGCTAATTTGCATTTTTGTTTATTGTGCTTTATGAATTCTTAGCTTTCTTGGGCATCCTTGAGAGCTGCCATGGCATAGCAGATAAAATGTTGGACTAGGGTCCTGAGAGACCCACAATTGCATCCCTGCTTCTACCATGGAAGCTCACTGGGTAACCTTGGGCCCATCATTAACTCTCAGCCCACAAGAGAGAAAAGAGGAGGGGTGAACAATGAATCCCAGCTGCAGAGAGAAGTGGGACATAAATGAATAAATGCAAATGCATCATTCAAAAGGAGGAATTGCAGGATACAAACATTTTAAGCAAATAATAGTTATAACATAATAATTATTATAATTATCATATGGCATTGTGTGTAGAACAGACAGGAGATTCTAAGATTGTCTGGCAGCCAGACCTTCTAGCTCTTTTTAGGGTTATGCACCACTAGGTGGCAACCTAGACTTGTTTTTAAGGCAAGAGACGTTTCAAAGGTGGTTTGCCATTGCCTGCCTCTGTGCTGCAGCCCTGGTATTCCTTGAAGGTCACCCTTCCAAATACTAGCTAAGGCTGACCCTGCTTAGCTTCCGAGATCTGACAGGATTCAGCTAGCCTGGGCTATCCAAGTCAGGGATAGTTATAACAAATGGGGACCCATGATACTTGTTGGGGGATCCCTTCCCCCACTCAGCTTTAATTCCCCCACTGTCACTGCCAGCAGCCTGTCAAAACTCCAAGATTAAATTAAAATAAAGCTTCCCCCCCAAACACCCCAAAATCAATGGTAGAGCACAGAGCAGCTCCTGGCCTCTGTCACTGGGCCTGCTGTGGCTCCCAACACTCCCCCCCGCCTTGTAGCTGCTGCCAGCAAGCCAGCACAGCTCTTGGCTTCCCTCAGGTGGCCGACCATGGGTCTCACCCCCAAGTCACCCCCAATTCTATGGCAACAGCAGTAGGTGAACATGCACAGACAACCATTTAGTTTTGGGGGGATCTAAACCCCCGCTCTAACTTTTTAATGATTTCAGATTTTTCTGCAAACCTGGGCAGGGGCAAGTTTGGAGAAAAAAATCTTTCTCTCAGTGTGGGCCCAATCCATGGATTTATATCCACAGATCTGCCCACACTTGAGGAATAGATATATTTCCCATTGTATGGATAATGAAAGTAGAACAAGATATAATTTATTAATGTGGTTGTGAGCTTCAAGTGGGAGCTTCCACAGACTGCATACTCTTTCCATCCTTAAACTTTTTAAAAGAATTGTCCTAGTTCACCTGGAATCCAGGACCCATGAACTACCAGGAAGAGTGAAATCCAGGAACATAAAGAAAAAAGGCATAAGAAACAAATTATCCCTTTCCTTAGACACAATATGTAAGCATGTCTTATGGCTGTATGAAAAAAAACTGTTTTTCTATCCACAGGAGCACAACAGTTTAACAGGAAAGGGGAATTCCTGAACTCTACCACTCAGTTTTGTTGCAAGTAACCCACAGGATGGAAGTGTTATGTATTTCTTAAAATCTGACTAGTTTGTTCTAGCCTGTTTTTGAAAACACAAGGATGGATTCGCACAACCATACATTTCATGTCACCACTGCAATTATCATGCAATAGTCATCTACTAAGCTCATTAATGTTCCACAATAAGGAGTTCCACATTCTTTCCTATAGTCTAGGAATCTCCAAGGGCCCTTGGAACTTCCTACTGTAACAGATGACATTTGGGCAAACCATGTGCACACTGAAATGCCACAGATCCTGCTCACAGCCTGGTCAAATAAATGAACGCTAACCATAAATTTGGGAAGAGTGGGAAGCTTTCTCACAACCTGCTTATTAATATCAATTTCATGAACTGGCCATGTGGGATGACCCAAACACTGTTGAAAATACTGTACCAGCTTTGGGCCCCATACTGCTTTAAATAAAATAATAAATCTGACCCCTTAATCCTTTGATCCTTCTAGGATAACTAGAATAAAAAAAACCCAAGACTGAGTCCAAATAAACGAGTAGTTTAAAGAAACAATGGCAACCAACAAAAAATGCCTACCATGTTCCAGATAAGAAGGCGTACCTTCCGAAGGATCAAGCCTTCGAGCCCTCCGCCCGTGTTTGGAGTTGTTGTGTACGAACATGTTATCTGACACTGCCAAGACATGACCATCCACATTGACTGTTGTAGATACCACAACCTACAAGCAGAACAATAAAAGGAAAGACTTTAATACAATTTTAAAACAAAATAGGTGCAGAGTGTAATAAACTCAGAACCTTAAATAACAGCTGGAAGCTGCAGAAAATTGCACTGCTATTTCGCATAATAACTAGTGCTTAGATTGTACGACTCTAACAAGAGGTGCTATTGATGAGTGGGTCTTTGGCATCATAAGCTTTTGATGTCATTTTAAGTCAACATCATCCTCTAGTATGCACACCAGAGTAGATAAAGCGGTTGTCATTGCAAATGAGAATTAATCCAAAAAGAATAGAAAAGCAGAAGTGTAAAGTTAGGATGAGAGCAGCCACATGCATCACACTTGTTACAACTATGGCTTCTGGGGGTGTTTGCACATCTGCAAAATTCTCCAGAACAGGGTTCAGTCATTGTAAGTAGGGCATTTTGAAACTGGAATGAATACTGCTTTTCAAATGTAAGTAGGCATTTTCTTTGACAAATATTCAAGTCTGAATTCATGCACTTTGTGAATGTTAACAATTGAATTCATACTTTGTGAATGTTAAACAACTGAAAATGGAGATAAGTTTTTGCTGCAATTTGTAGGACCCATGGAATTACATATTTACAGAATCTAACAAATTCACAAATACGGATTGCAAATGAACAACTTCTCAGCTGACAAATTCTCCAACAAATTTCAAACACATGTCAGATTTGCAACCAGATACATGAAACAAGTGTAACTGAAACAGCTTCTTTTATGAAAGCAACAGTGGGGTACTTTAAAAAGATTTTATAATAATAAGATGAAGATGCTGTGTGTGAGAGAGATGCAGCTGTTAGAAAACATCTAATGATACGGTTGCTCCTTCAACAATTCAAGCTTATGGTTAGTGACTATGAATCTCATTACCTGGGAAGCCCAATTTTATCCTTGTCTTTACTCGAGTTCCAGTGACATCCTACGTGAGGTAAATGAGGCAAAATTGGGATAGCTTTGGCCTTGTTGACCCTAAATACAAGGAAAAACTTCTGGCTAGTCTGAAGCTGCACTATTATCAGGCACTCAAGGTATTATATAACCCTTCCCCCCCCAGTCTCTTCTCTAAGGAATTTACCAGAATAATATTTAGTGAAGGCTTCTTGCCAATAGAATATTTAATGGAGAATCAGCTCCTTCCTGAATTAGTGAAAACTCATAGTCTACAGCAGGATTCCCCAATATGGTGCCTCCCATTGCTTCCCTGGTCTCTGCTGAGCTTCCCCCAATGGAGGGGTCACTGTAGATCAGGGCTTGTTACTGGCTGCCTTCATTCAAATGATAGGGTTTTCCATGGCTGCAGTAGAAGCTACAGCCACTGAAGGATCAGAAGAACTGGTAAGCACCCAGGCTTATGTTCCAGTCCTCCTTTGTGTTTTCCCCAGGCCTGTAGCCAGGATTTTTCAGTTTGGGGGGCCTTTTAAAAGTTGGGGGGCACTAAAGTGAAAATAATTTTTTTAAAAAACTTACGTAGACTGGCTGGCTGGCCCCTGCCCCAGCTGGTCTTCCCATGTGATGGCTGGAGGGAAGGGAGCACCAGGATCCAGTGGGACTAAAGCAGTTCTCGCCTTTCCATCCTCCTGCCATAACCGCCGCCCCCTCTAATGAAGCAAGGAGCCGCAGAAGGGGGCAGTGAGTCCCTCCTGAAAGCACCGAGGCCACTGGGCTTGGGGGGTTCTCTCCTCTGCCCTGTCTGCAGCCTGACCACGGAGGTGCCCTTGCAGGTGGTCTGTGAGACTGTGGGGACTCATCGTGCCTCTCTGCCCCGCCTGGCACAGGCCGGTGGAACACTCAAGGGCGCTGGTCTTCGCAGGGCTGGGGGCTCCAGGGACACACCGTCGGAGCAAGAGCTAACCAGGTACTTTCTCAGCAAAAGGAGTGTGGGAGCTGCTTCGGATCATTGACGGCTGGCCCAGGAAAACAACTGAGGGTGGGTTGGAGCCACTCTTCCTGTGGGGTCTTCCTCGTCCTCGACCCGGCTCAGGTGGCAAAGAGAGGCTTTGTAGCTCCCCCACAGCTGAGTTTTTTCTCCAGGGGCCAGGGAGAGCAGGAGTGGAGGGCAGCGCTGCTCTAGAGCTGGCAAGGCTTTAAGGGCGCAGTGGGTGGCACATTCCCTGATGGCAGCAACAACGATGATGGAACAGTCTAGATGCCCCATTCTGCCATTGGATCCTCGGTGCCACACACACCCCACGGCCTGGCCCTTGCTGCCTCTGTGGCCCGTGCTGCCCCCAGCATTCTTTCTACTTTTTGAGAGTAGTACTCTGTCAGGCGTCTTTGGGGGGGGATTAGGAGGTTGCCCCACTTTGCTGGCTGGTCACACTGGATCGATCCATTGCCCTTGGCACACACTCTCAGGGGCACTTGACAGGAAGTCAGGGGTCCAGGCCCCAAAATGTTCCAATGTAGTTATGGGCCTCGTTTTCCCTCTTTTTAATTCCCCTTTCTTTTCTCCCCCCCCAACCCTGGCTTTCCTTTATTTCTTTATATTCTCCAATCTATTTCTTCCGCCCACACACACACACCATGGGCTTTCCTTCATTTCCTTTTATTCCCCTTCTGTGATTCACTTGCAAAGGAAGGAGGGTGGTATTACGTTTGGCTCTGCAGTAGGGCTGCCAGCCTTCAGGTGGGGCCTAGAGAATTCCCACTTTTACAATTGATCTCCAGTGGACAGAGATCAGCTCCCCTGGAGAAAATGGCTGCTTTGAAGGATAGACTCTATGGCATTATACAATGCTGAGGCCCCTCCTCCCCCAATGTCTCTAGGTATTTTCCAACCCAGAGCTGCCAACCATACTCTGCAGCCATTTCAAAATTCCAGAGGTACCCAAAGGCTCGAAATGATTGGGGACCCCTAATCTACAGGTACCTTCTCTCTGATGCATGCTCCTGCATTCTAATTGTGGCGTACTGTGACCTGGATTGTTCAGGTTGCTATGGAGCTGAGGGGGTGCAGGAGGATGGGCCTGCTATTGAGCAGCAAAGATCTAATTGTCTGGATTTCCTACTCAAAAGTTTCAAGCAAGAACATCTGTAAATCCAGCAGACCAATTGCAGTTGTGGTTTTAAACATTCATAATCTTCGGCATCTTTATTTTCTTCCAACTCTATAATTCTGTGAGGTTAAAATGATGCTGATGCTGGATAATAATGCTTCCAGTACTGTTTTCCTCATGATAAAAGTCCAGCATCCTGTCCTTATTAATATTTGAATTTTGGTTCCACCACATTCTATGCTTGCCATAATTGGTTCGGCACAAGAACTGGCAGTCAGAGGACACTGGCCAGGGCTGACTGGCTGCTTGGCGAAGTCCCGCCCACGTCAGCCCCAGTCAGTGATTTCGGCTCAGTCTGCTCCAGTCCTCCGACAGGAGAGGACCGTCTGGAGTGTGAGCACAGGGACAGGCCCTCAAGGTTGAGGCAGGTGAGAGAAGCCCTTTTCCACCCCCCCACACCATCCCCTGGGCCTTCTATAGGGGCAGTAGGCCCAGAAAAGCCCTTTTCCACCCCCCCACACTATCCCCTGGGCCTTCTATGGGGGCAGTAGGCCCAGAAAAGCCCTTTTCTGCCCCCCACACCATCCCCTGGGCCAGCTCTGGCACAGCTGTTCTCTCAAAGACAGTTTGTGTTAGAGTTCTCTCAGCCCCACCTCCTCACAGGGTGTCTGTTGTGGGGAGGGGAAGGAAAAGGAGTTTGTAAGCCACTCTGAGACGCCTTTGGGCAGTGAAGGGCAAGGTATAAATCCAATCTCTTCTTCTCTTCTTCTTCTTCTATGGGAGCAGTAGGCCCAGAAAAGCCCTTTTCCACCCCCTCACACCATCCCCTGGGCCTTCTATGGGGGCAGTAGGCCCAGAGAAGCCCTTTTCCACCCCTCTTCCCTTCCTTCCCCCCCTTTCCTTTCTTCCTTTCTCCTTTCTTTCACTCTTCCCCCCTTCCTTCCTTTCTTCCTTTCTTCCTTTCTCCAACCCTCTCTCCCTTCCACCCTCCTTCCCTTCCTTCCTAGGGCCCATTGTCTTCCACCACAACAGGCTTTGCTCCCTAGTATTTATGTATGTATGTATATATATATATAGTGTATCAGTATAAAATTTCCCAAATTCATTTCTATTCACTTCTGTTTTGTATGCAAATATTTTATAGGCAGCAAGACAACACAATACAGTACCAGACATTTCCAATAATGTTATATTGGGGGGCAGGTGACTCTCATACTCCATTGTGATCTCTCATTGCCTTGCCTAAATGTGAAAAAAGAGATCGAAAAGGACCCAGAAGCACTGAGAAACAATCACTAGTTTGTTCAAAAGAGTATGTGTATTCAGCAAGAAACTTAATAGCAGAGCTATCAAAAGTGCCTAGAGGCCATTTAAATGTAAAAGATACAGTACAGATTTTTAAAAGTGCTAAACTTCGATTGTATCATGAGTGGCCATGTTTTCCAAAGGGTGCTCCAGAAATCTGGCTACACATATCCATACTCAACAACTACCATTCATATTCTTGCTCTTAACATTCATACTAACAAAATTCTGTCTCACTGTCACTCACATTGGTCCCGAGCATTCTGCCTAGTCATAAGCCTCTTCCCTATGAATAGACTCTGCCTTCCAAAACTTTGGCTAAAACAATAAGAAGAAATGACCTACACTTCTCCTTATATTAAACAAGGAAGGGGGATTAAAAATTGAAACCCACTGAGATATGTTTATTCATGCGACCTCTTACAACCAAATATAATAATTGTCTGTTAATTGCAGTTTCAGCTCCCACCTCATGCTTCAACATGTGAAACAGCAATCAGCCAGCTCCTGTTTAATCCACCTATTATGTTGACTAATTAACTTTGCTCGACAGTTTATTTCTTCCTCCATTATCAGTCCCTGTCAGCCGCAAGCACAGTGCCGCAAAGGGGGACCTCGGCCCCTTTGATTGATCACCGATAGATTGACATGCAGATTAATTTAATTAGAATCACCTCACTTGAGAAATGAAAGACAATGGCAAGGGGGCTAATAGATCTGCTCTTATAATGAGGCAACCCTCCAGAGCCAAGGCAGAGGATTTCTGATTTATTTTGCTGAATTCCCCAGTTGCTCTGAAAGGCTCTTGCTTTAATTGTTCTTGGTATTGAGAGGCTTTAGCCTCTGAAGAGGTGAAATGCTTTACAAGGATTGGCAAACATTGCTTCAAGTCTCGGAGGAAGCTGACTACCCTCTCAAAGTTGTATGAACAGGGAGTTTTGCTAGCAACATTTCCCTTATATTGCTTGTACTGGGTAAAAGGAGGGGGGAATCAAAACTCTCCAAATAATGCCTAATTAACAACATTATTTAAAATAGATTTTGCCAGATATTGACAGAAACACTGCTTAATTAACCACTTTGGGCCACACTATTTCCCCCCAGAACCACCAGACTCAATGAGGTCTTCAAGGATTGCCTCCGTCCATAAAAGCCTGCCTACGATTTGAGATTAGCTGTTAGTGTCCTGCCTTGAGTGTCCAGGCTAACAGAGTAGTCTAGGTTGCCAACTTCCATGTGGCACCTGGAGATCTCCCACTACTACAACAGATTTCCAGAAGACCAAGATCAGTTTGACTGGAGAAAATGGCTGCTTTGCAGGATGGACTGGGTGGTATTATACCCTGCTCAGGTCCCTCCCCTGCCCAAACCATGCCCTCCCCAGGCTCCACCCCCAAAATCTCCAGGTATTTCCTAACCCAGAGCTGGCAGCTCTAGAGTAGGCTTGCAAGACAGGGCTGCTGTAGCTCCTCTGTCCACCTTATGTAGGGTTGCTAATCCTCTCAGGTTCTCTGCAGTCTACTGGAATCAGCCTCCCTCAATCTCCCAGGAACTTTTGAAAGCAAACTGAAATTTTAACAGCATATTTTAAGGAGATATGTCTTTGACCTCCTCAGGCCCTTGCTGCCCTGCCCCATCACCACCACTTCTCACTCCCTGTCCATCTCCCAGATCTGGAGAACCCAATTATCCTTTCTCACAGCTGCCAAAGGGCCAGTGGGAGCTTGTCCACAATGGGCATCCTCTCCCAGGAATCCTCTAGCCCTAAACTCCCTCCTTCCTTTTTGCCCCCTTCAGTCCTGGAGCAGGCAAGGGTCTTTACTAGCTGATATGAGGGAGGGTCCAGAGTACCCCACCTTCACCCTTCCAAACAGCACCCCTCTACTAGTGATTCATTGCCAGGTGACTGTTCAACCTTGAGGCATGAGGACCCAGGCAGATTAAAATAAACTTTTATTAAACAAGGTGGATAGTAACCAACAGATGGGGAGGGGGACACTTAGGAACAACAGCTTTAACAGGTGTATGTTTTCAGCAAGCGGGGCAAAATTAACAGATAAAGCAGTCAGCAAGAAAACAAGAAAGCTTCCTGATGTGGCTCCCTCACTGGTCCCTACAGTACCTGGCTCTTCCAGGTCCAACCCACTCTCCTGGGGTGATGGATCCTCTCCTGCTGCCAGCAGCTTTTCTATGGGGTTCCCTCTATAGGGAAGTTTAATCTAAGAAGAGGAGGGAATTAATAACTGGGTTTCAAGGGTGAGTCTTTAATTAGGCCTAATGTTACTGATATTTAAGCAGTAACAGTTCACTGGTTCAAAGCCTCACTGTGACCAGGGTTCTCTTGATACAATATTAAACAAAGTCTCTACCATGAGCGTCTATCTTACAAAAGGACTCCAGGAATTTACCAAGTTCTGCAATCCTCACTGCTGTCCATTTATCTCTGTCTCTCAGACTTCTTGTTTTTATTTTTCTCTCTTGCCAGGCTGCTGCTGGGGGAGAGGAATCCCCCACTCCAGGGCTCCTCTTCCAGGTTCTGATTAGCTCGCTGGCAGGAACTTACTGTAGCAAAAAGAGGACTAGGCCTGCCTTGCCGGCAACATGGTAACATCACTTCCAGTGCACACCAGAAGTGATGTCATCATGTTGTGATCAATGCAGGGACAATCTGTTATTTGGCCAAAAACTCTATGGTAGAAATGACTTCTAACACAGAGTTTTTGCCCAAATAACAGAGTATCATAGCATCGCTGGTGATGTGAACATGCCTAGGGTTGCCAGGTCCCCGCAGCATGTGGGGGATCCCCCAGTTTCCAGTGCTTCTCCCAGCAACAGCCAGCTGGCCAGCGGGGGACAGTTACCACCCCAAATGTGACATTCCGACATCACCCAGAAGTGATGTAGGCATGTTGGTGTCAGGTAGCCTGTCATGTATTTGGAATGTAAGGGAGTACATCCTCCTCTGAGGTTCTCATCTGTTTTTGAACTATTTGCTTATCATATGCATGACCTTGTGGTGTCTCAGCCTGCTAAGGCACTACGCTGGGAAATAGCAGCTTTTAAATTGTTATTCTCTTATGCCTGCTTGCTTTGCCTGCACACGCAAATTATAATCATTGGCTTAACTTAGATCAGGGGGTTGTTTGAATTTACTATAAGTCAGGGGCCTCCATCTCCTTGGGCTATTCCAGACATGAACTGTGTATGTACCTTCAGTTATGGTTTACCAATAAACAGAATCTTCTTACGAAGCTCTGCGTTGTGTGATCTGACTGGGAGGCCTGACAAAGTGTCTGGAATCCCTTATCATCCTTTCAACCCATATCTCTCTATCAGAGATGAACGGCAGTGAGGAAGAAACCACCCAGACATCATCTGGGGACACTGTCCCTACAGCCACCATGACGACCACTGGGACATCCTTTTTGACCAGGGATGAAGGGCTGTGTGCCAGTGTGCTTTTCTTCTACCCTTTTGGTGGTGCAAGTGCCCAGGTGACCATGAGGCAGAAGGGACTGAGTTGGGGAAAGTTTCGGGGAGATACCCTTGAAACTTGGACCCCTACCCATGGGACACATCGGGAAAGTCACTATGACCGACCCGTCCACAAACTTAGTCTCAAGATGGGAGCAGGTGTTGCCTCCCATGAGCAGTTGGACGCTGAGAGTATAGGGGATACTCGGCTGGACCTGCTCGAAAGTGGGCAAGACCGACTCTTCCGCATGGTTGAAGAGTCGTTCCATAAACTGCCGAGAATCATGGTGGAGGTGGTTCAATGAGAACCTGATCAACAGCTGCCAGTGCAGCCTGCTCTACTACCTCTTCAACAACCAGCTCAGGCTCCGGGGCAGCAACCACCCCTCGATCAGCAGGCGGCCCCCGTCGGTAGGCAACCAGCCCTCCCAGCCCCAAGAGGACAGGTTCCAGGGCAACTACCCCATGAGGCACCCCAGCCCACTGAACTGCTGGACACAATGTTCAATGGGACCCCCAAGAAGCTGGCATTTTTTGTGGTACATGCAGAGAAATTCGTCTTGAACTGGGGCCCCCAAGAAGCTGGCATTTTTCATGGTACATGCAGAGAAATTTGTCTTGAACTGGGGAAAAAACCATTCAGATGGTGGAGGTTGAATGAAGATTTACTGGATAAGCAGATTACAGTCGGAAGTCTGCATAAAGAAACAAAGCTTTTTTTCAGACAAATTTGAATCAAGATATACAGATCCAAATGGTATGGGATGCTTATAAAGCAGTGATGAGAGGAATATTAATTTCATTAAATAACAAAGAAATAAAAGAAAGAAGGGCACAACAGAGTCACCTCGTGGAAAAGATCAGAACAAAAGAGAAAGAATTAAAGAAAAGACCAGGGAAAAAGAAAATACTGAAAGAGATACAAATTTTACAAGATCAACTGAATGTTATGTTAAATCAAGAAATCTATCGGAACTTAAAGTCTTTCGAAGGAGCTAACAAACCAGGAAGATATTTGGCATGGCAACTTAAGAAAAGAATGGAAAAGAAGGTAATAAACAAAATTGTGATAGGGGATAAAGAAATTGTGGACTGTAAAGGGATAAAGAGAGAATTTTTTAAATATTATGCAAAGCTTTTCCAGGAAAATCCAATGGATCAAGTAAAAGGTCAAAAATATTTGCAGAACTTAAAAATGTCAAGTCCTACAGGAAAAATAAAAGATATGCTTAACAGCCCAATTACCACAGAGGAGATTTATAAAGCTATTGATGACGCAAAACTGGGGAAAGCTCCAGGTCCGGATGGCTTTTCAGCTAAATTTTATAAAAAACTAAAAGAGGAGCTAGCCTCGATTTTTGAAGTTTTGACAAATGAGATCAGAGATACAAGGAAAATACCAGATTCTTGGAAAGAAGCAACCATTTCTTTTATCCCAAAAGAAGTACAAGACTTAACAAATGTGAAAAATTATAGACCAATTTCGCTTTTAAATAATGACTACAAGTTATTTGCCAAAATAATGGCCGAGAGACTAAAAATATACTTGAAAGACTTAATTGAAGAAGAACAAGCTGGATTTTTGCCAGACAGACAAATAAAGGATAATATCAGGATGGTAGTAGACGCAATTGAATATTATGACAAGCATCCAGAAAAGGAGGTTGGCTTTTTCTTTGTTGATGCAGAAAAAGCTTTTGATAATTTGAACTGGGAATTTATGTTTAAAGTTATGGAAAAAATGGATATTGGAGAACCTTTTTTAAATATAATTAAAGCGATATATTCGGAACAAAAAGCAACAATAGTGATCAACAATGAAACAACAGAATATTTTAAAGTGCAAAAAGGAACAAGACAAGGCTTCCCGCTTTCTCCATTATTGTTCATATGGATCCTAGAGGTTTTGCTTCGGAACATTAGAGAAGATAAGGAAATTAAAGGTTTGACAATTAAGGGATTTACATACAAGTATAGAGCCTTTGCTGATGATGTTATGTTTTTAGCAGAGAAACCATTGAAAACTCTACCACTCTTACTACATAAAATAAAAGAATTTGGAGATTTGGCAGGCTTCTATGTGAACAGACAGAAATCTAAGGTGATGTGTAAAAATATGACAAGGTCTAAACAAATGGAGCTGCAGAAGTCTATAAGCTGCGAAGTAGTGAAAAAAACCAAATATCTAGGTATAGAGTTGACAATGAAGAATATTGACCTTTTCAAAAAAACTATGAAAAATTATGGTCACAAGTTCTAAATGACATTAAAAAATGGAATACACTAAATCTATCTTTGTTGGGCAGAATTTCAGTGGTTAAAATGAATATTTTGCCACGTTTTATGTTTCTATTCCAGACAATTCCCATTGTAAAAGACCCAAAAGCATTTGATTCTTGGCAAAAGGAAATCTCTAAATTTGTGTGGGCAGGGAAGAAACCGAGAATCAAAATGAAAATTTTGTGTGATGCAAAGGAAAGAGCTTTCAACTACCAAACTTGAGCTTATATCACGATGTGGTCTGTCTGACATGGTTAGAACAGTGGATTATTCTTGAAAATAGAAAATTGTTGGCATTAGAAGGACACGATTGCAGGTTTGGCTGGCATGCATATCTTTACTATGGTAAGTTGAAAATGGATAACTTTATAAGCACCACTATATCAGAAGAACACTCTTTGACTCATGGATTAAGTACAAAAAAATTTTTCCTGAAGAAAAACCAATGTGGATTGTACCAGCAGAAGTAATAAAACCTTTCTCAGAACACAAGGGACAGGACTGGTTGAAATACAGCGAACTGTTGAGACCTGAAGGGAAATCGTATATGATAAAAGAAGAAAGCCAATTAGATTTTAAATATGATTGGTTGCGTTATAGACAGATCTATGATTTGTACAAAACTGATTAAAAAATGGTTGGGTTCAGGGGAAACCATAATGAAATTGAAAATCTATGGCTGGAGGGAGGGCAGAAAATGATATCGAAAATGTATAAAATTTTGTTAAAATGGTATACAGAAGATGAAGCAGTTAAAGAGAAAATGATTAAATGGGCAATTAATATGAATAAGGAAATATCTATGTCATCTTGGGAATTCTTATGGAAAAATGCTATGAAAATATCTACATGTACCAACCAACCTTAAAGAAAACTGCTTTAAAATGATGTATAGATGGTATATGACACCAAAAAAAGATAGCTAATATAGGGAAAAATCTATCTAACAAATGTTGGAAATGTAAACATGCTGAAGGTTCCTTTTACCATATGTGGTGGACTTGTGATAAAGCAAAAATATTCTGGACTGCAATACATACAGAGATGGAAAAAAATTTGAAATGTACCTTCAAGAAAGAACCTGAAATGTTTCTTCTAGGTCTTAAACTAGAAGAAATAAATGTGAGTAAAAGAACATTGATATGGTACATGGTAACAACTGCCAGAATGATCTATGCTCAAAGTTGGAAAAATGAAAAAAATCCTGAACTCTGGGACTGGTTAAGAAAACTGCTATTGATGGCAGAAATGGATAAATGGACAAGAAAACTTAACAACTTAGAAGTAGAAACTTTTTTGGAAGATTGGAATGACTTTAAAGAATATATAGAGAAACATTGGGAAATGAAGGATAGCATATTTAGTTTGGAAAACTACTAGAGATGTAATAAATGTATACAATCAATAAGTACTAGTAGTAGTTGCAAATAAGTAAACTGCGTTACCTGTAGAATTTATATGATAACAGTGAATATGTATTATGTATTGATAAAACGGTGGAAACAATGCTGGGAGCCAACAGGGGGGAAGGGAAGTTGAAGAAAAGGATATGATTTATATTATTTTAGCTAAATTGTGAAGTATGGCACATCCCAATAAAATTTGTTTTTTAAAAAATAAACTTGACCTCCGTGATGCTTACTTCCAGGTCCGGATTAAGGAGGGGGTTGAGTACAAAACTGCATTTAATACCCCATTGGGGCAATTTGAGTATTGGGTGATGCCCTTTGGGCTTCAGGGGGCTCCCAGGGTCTTCATGAATCTGATAAACAAAGTGTTGCATAAGCATTTATTCAAAGGAGTGGTTGTTTACTTGGATGATATCTTGTTGTATTCCTCTGACAAAGAATCTTACGTGGCATTGGTCTGTGAGGTTTTGGAAACGTTGCACAAGCACAAACTGTTTGCCAAGTTATCCAAATGTGAATTCCATAGTACTGAGATTGACTTTTTGGGTTACTACATTTCCCCCCAGGGTTTGGAGATGGACCCAGCCAAAGTCCAGGATGTGGTGGGGTGGGAACCCTCTCGTACCCAGAGACAACTCCAAGCATTCCTCGGGTTCACAAATTTTTACAGGTCCTTTCTTGCTAATTTCACCCAAGTGAGCTTACCGCTCACGGATCTTCTGAAAACTAAGGGGAAGGGTCCCAAAAGCACTCTGCCAGGGGCTAAACTAACATGGACTAACGAGTGCCAAGAGGCATTCGATCGCTTAAAAGCTCTGTTCACATCTGAACCCGTGCTGGCCCACCCAAATGAACTCAAAAAATTCATTGTTCAAGTGGACGTGTCTGATGTTGCTATGGGTGTTGCCATCTTGCAAGAGGGGGAGGATGCTTGCTTATATCTCCCAGAAGTTTAATGAGACCAAGCACAATTGGTCGGTTTGGGATAAGGAGGCGGGAGCGATTAAATTGGCACTCTCTACATAGCAGCACTGGCTGGAGGGGGCCAGGGGGCCGTTTGAAGTGAAGACCAACCATAAGAACTTGGAAGTACTCCGAACGCCCCGTAACCTTAAAGTGAAACAGCTGCAGTGGGCTGATTTCTTTTCTAAGTTCAACTTCAATCTCCGTCTTCTCCCCAGAAAAGCTAACTCCCTTGCTGACGTGCTGTCCCACCTTCCTCAGCATGACAGCCACCAGGAGGAGGTCCTTGACTCAATGTTTATGCCCTCCCAGTTGGGAGGTGCTGTAGTGACTCACAGCCAGTCAGCAGCCCAACCCCTTCTGAACACAGACTTCTGGGAGTTGAAGTTCACCTCGGCCCTCTCTGAGAGTAACCGGCTTGAATTGTAAAAAGAGGGGGAGGTGGAGGAACGGGCTAATGGCTGCTGGTACCATGGACATAAACAGTTTGTGCCTTTGACTTTGCAGGGGGATATCATGTTGGCTGTTCATGGGAACAAACTAGTGAGGCATCTCGGGTTTGCTAAATCCCTACACTTGTTACAACATCAATTCTGGTGGCCTGGGATGAGGAAGGATCTTTCCCTTTTCATTCAGTCCTGTCAAACGTGCATTATGAGCGAACTATGACCCGGGAAGCCGCCCAGGCTTCTTCAACCCCTGCCCTCCCCGGGGAGGCCGTGGGAAGTTATTTCTACAGACTTTATTACTGACTTGCCTCCTAGTTGAGGGAAAACTGTCGTCTGGGTAGTTGTAGACCTGTTCTCAAAACAGGTGCATTTTATTCCATTCGAGTCCCTGGCTACTGCACGGGTACCCACCAAGGCATTCCTCCAACAGATTTTTAGATTGCACACGCTTCCCTGGAAGATTATCTCCGACCGGGGCTCGCAATTCATTTCCAAGTTTTGGGGTGAACTGCTAAAGCTTATGGGGGTGGAACGAGGGTTGAGCAGTGCGTACCACCCAGAGACCGATGGACAAACAGAGTGGATGAACCAAACACTTGAGCAGTACCTCCGCTGTTTTCCCAACTTTCAACAGGATGATTGGGAGGGACTCCTCCCTCTCACGGAGTTTTGTTACAACACCACCTGTCATTCTTCCACTGGAGTCTCCCCCTTCATGGCAGCATATGGCTACGAGGCGCCATCCCTACCGTTTCTGTCAAAGGCCCCTTTACCCCAGGGGGGAGGTGGGGGACTGGTGTAAAAAGCTGCTTTTGTTTTGGGCAAAACTCTATGATAGAATTAGCTTCAAAACACAGAGTTTTGCCCAAAAACCAGAGTGTTGCCCCTCGACGTCACCAACATGCCTGTGTCACTTCTGGGTGATGTAGGCATGTCATCCCAAATAAAAATTTAATGTTTATAATATAAAAAGATATTATGTATTTATTAACAAAGAATTAAAAACATATAAAAGCCCAATCACACCTTGTGTAAAAATGCCAAAATCTTACACACAAAGGCCAATGGACTTCACCTGATGCATTTTGACCTGTATAGGCCTTCTTCAGAGGTCAAACACAATGAGGACTAATTGGCTTATAGCATAATTCAATATAATCATACAATTATGCAACATGGATACAAGAAGGGACAATTTTACTGAGGACCCTTTGGCAAAACAATCATTGGAAGCCACTTTCTGGATAGGAAATTCATATCAGTGAACTATCATTTGGCATGTGATTGCATCCTTGGAGGCCTCATTTATACTTTTATTCTGTGCCTAATGGAACAATTTTTTTCTGGTCCATCTTGTGGCTGGGCCCTGCAGGAAAAGGGGACAGAGTTCACAAAGGTGAAGGATGGCCAGGATCACGGTCATCCATGCAGCCAGTGTCCATGGCCCCCTCCTGTCTGGTGATAGTCACAGTGGGAGCACTGGTGGCAGGGCAAGAAGATGGGATCAGTGTCTTCCCACACTGAGTCGGCCTGCCTCCACATTCCCGTGTGTGGGTGGCATAGCTCCTGCAACATCTGAAGGTGGAAAAAAACACTGCCAGACTAACTGGATTGGGGCTAAGAAGGTACTGCTTTATAGGTTGGTGGTAGAGCATGCAAACATTGCACTTGCCACTGACAGGAGCAGCTCTGCTACCTCCAGGTACCATGCCTTCTGGCGCATGGCAGCTGAATGAATATCTGGTCAGGGACATGCTGTCTGGATGGAGATGTTCACTCTGAAACACTAGAACAATTCCTTTGGTCCTGCTCAAAAGTGCGTTTGGGCCCTCATGACCAAAAGTATCTCTTACGAGTGGGCAAGAAGATCAGAGATCATCTTCTTTGACCTTCAATCTTTCCCAGCATCAGGGTCTTCTCCAGTGAATGCTCCCTTCCCATTTGGTGGCCAAAGTATTTGAGCTTCAACTTCAGGATCTGGCCTTCCAGGGAACACTCAGGGTTGATTTCTTTTAGGATTGACTGATTTGATCTCCTTGCAGTCCAAGGGACTCTCAAGAGTCTTCTCCAGCACCATAGTTCAAAAGAATCTATTATTTGGCGCTCGGCCTTCCTTATAGTCCAACTCTTGCAGCCATACATTACTACGGGGAGTACCATTGCTTTGACCATGCGGACTTTTGTTAGCAAGGTGATGTCTCTGCTTTTTATCATGCTATTTAGGTTTGCCATCGCTTTCCTCCCAAGGAGCAGGCATCTTTTAATTTCATGGCTGCAGTCACCGTCTGCAGTGATCTGGGATCCTAGGAACGTGAAGTCTGTCACTACTTCTATGACTTCCCCTTCTATTTGCCAAGGAGTGATGAGGCCAGATGCCATGATCTTAGTTTTTTTGATGTTGAGCTTCAAGCCCACTTTTGCGCTCTCCTCTTTCACCCTGAGCAAGAGGCTCTTTAGGTCCTCTTCACTTTCTGCCATCAGAGTGGTGTCGTCTGCATATCTGAGGTTATTGATCTTTTCCCTAGCAATCTTAACTCCAGCTTGTGATTCATCCAGGCCAGCATTTCGCATGATGTACTCTGCATATAAATTAAATAAGCAAGGTGACAATATACATCCTTGTCGTACTCCTTTTCCTATGCTAAACCAATCAGTTGTTCCATATCCGGTTCTAACTGTTGCTTCTTGACCCTTATACAGGTTTCTCAGGAGACATGTGAGGTGGTCCGGTACTCCCATCTCTTTAAGAATGTGCCATAATTTATTGTGATCCACACAATCAAAGGCTTTAGCATAGTCAATGAAGCAGAAGTAGATGTTTTTCTGGTACTCTCTTGCTTTCTCCATAATCCAGCGAATGTTGGCAATTTGATCTCTAGTTCCTCTACCTCTTCGAAACCCAGCTTGTACTTCTGGCAGTTCTCTATCCACGTACTGTTGGAGCCTAGCTTGTAGGATTTTGAGCATGACCTTGCTAGCGTGTGAAATGAGTGCAATTGTACGATAGTTTGAACATTCCTTGACATTGCCCTTCTTTGGGATTGGAATGTACACTGACCTTTTCCAATCCTGTGGCCACTGTTGTGTTTTCCAAATTTGTTGGCAAATTGAGTGCAGCACTTTAACAGCATCTTCTTTTAAGACTTTGAATAACTCAGCTGGGATACCATCACCTCCACTAGCTTTGTTGTTAGTAATGCTTTCTAAGGCCCATTTAACTTCGCTTTCCAGGATGTCTGGCACGAGGTCAGTGATTATACCATCGTGGTTGTCAAGGACATTGAGGTCCTTCTTGTATAGTTCTTCTGTGTATTCTTGCCATCTTTTCCTAATCTCTTCTGCTTCTGTTAGGTCCCTACCGTTTTTGTCCTTTATCATGGCCAGCTTTGCATGGAACGTTCCCTTGATTTCTCCAATTTTCTTGAAGAGATCTCTAGTCCTTCCCAATCTATTGTTTTCCTCTATTACTTTGCATTGTTCATTCAGGAAAGCCTCCTTATCTCTCCTTGCTGTTCTCTGGAAATCTGCATTCAGTTGGGCAAATCTTTCCTTTTCCCCGTTGCCTTTAGCTTTCCTTCTTTCCTCTGCTATGTGTAAAGCCTCATCAGACAGCCACTTTGCTTTTTTGCATTTCTTTTTCTTTGGGATGGCGATGATTGCTGCCTCCTTTACAATGTCACGGACCTCTGTCATTAGTTCTTCAGGCACTCTATCAAATCTAGTCCCTTAAACCTATTCTTCACCTCTACTGTATATTCATCAGGGATGCGATCTAGGTCAAATCTGAATGGCCTAGTGGTTTTCCCAAATTTCTTCAATTTAAGTCTGAATTTTGCAATGAGTAGCTCATGATCTGAGCCCCAGTCAGCTCCAGGTCTTGTTTTTACTGACTGGATAGAGCTTCTCCATCTTTGACTGCAAATTATATAGTCAATCTGATTTCGGTGTTGCCCATCTGGTGATGTCCATGTGTAGAGATGCCTCTTAAGTTGTTGGAAAAGGGTGTTCGCTATGACCAGCGTGTTCTCTTGACAAAACTCTGTTAGCCTTTGCCCTGCTTCATTTTGTTTTCCAAGGCCAAACTTGTCTGTTATTCTGGTTACCTTTTGATTTCCTACTTTAGCATTCCAGTCCCCTATGATGATGAGGACATCATTTTTTGGTGTTAGTTCTATGAGGTGTTGCAGGTCTTCATAGAACTGGTCCACTTCAGCCTCTTCTGCAGCAGTGGTTGGGGAATACACTTGGATTACTGTGATATTGAATGGTTTGCCTTGGATTCGGACCGACATCAATCTGTCATTTTTGAGATTGTATCCCAATACTGCCTTTCTCCCTCTCTTGTTGACTATAAAGGCCACACTATTTTTTCTACAGGATTCCTGGCCACAGTAGTAGATATAATGGTCTTCTGAGTTAAATTTGCCCATTCCTGGACAGTTTACAACAGTTTATAAATACGTTTTGAAGACAACAAATATATACACTCAAGTTAAAAGTTTAAAATAATAAAACAGCAATAATTAAATCTGAGCCGGATATCCTTTGGGCCAGGGCTCTTCAGGAAGTTCTTATCCCCAGGGCATAACATTTTTTTTTTTTTTTGGGGGGGGGGTATACTGGGAGAGGCGGTCTTATAGATACACTGGTGATGCTGTGGAGGGGATGCTGTTGAGCGGCCATCCTCCAAGGTCACTGAGGTGGGCCAAGGATGCAGCAGCAGCTAGAGCAGCCATGGAGTGATTCCCACCTCCATGGAAGAGGAGGATCTTCGCCACTGTCATGCCCATCTTCACAACTGGGGTGTTCCTATGACACTCTCAGGACCTCATACCAAGGGCCATATGTGTAGCCAGGAGAAGATGGAACTGAGCAGCACGGAGGAGGATGAAGGCAGCCAGGCTTCTGGGATGACAGCTGAGGGAGCTGAGGCACCACTGGGGGGGGGGCAGGGCTCAATGGCACTGGCACCCATCTGGGAGATCCCATGGACTGACTGCTCTGTTCTCCCACTGTGCCTAGGTCCCTGTTTCCTGACGTTTGGTGCTGAGCTCTGAGAAGCCTAGTAACGAATAAATATACACTGCAAAAAAACTTTTATAATTTGTTCTAATTATCATTGTATAAAGTGCATAGTGTGCTATTATTACATACTTCTCAGGTACATATATTCAATTCATTCAGTTTAATAACAACCAGTCAATTTTGCATCAATATTTTAAAAAGTCAAGCTCCAACAGGAGTTTCCAGAATTGCAAGCCCGCTTCTACTTGCACGAAGTCTTCCAAAAGGTGGGGAAGCTTTCAGTTGTATTCTGTTGATGCTTATTGCTGGTCCTACAAAAGAACTGTGCAGCTAAGATTCATGGACAGAGCACTCCTGTCATTCTCAAAGACAGAGCTGCTAGAGGGGTGAGTGTTTTTTATTTGCTTTCAGCTGAGGTGATTTAGCTGAGGGTACCATGTGGGAGGGCTGTGTTTGGGAGTGTGTGAGTGAATTTTAAGTTGTTGCAGAGTCCTGGTTGCTTGAGCAAGGGTGAGAAAGGGTGATTGTTTGACTGTAATTGGATTGCTTGGGTGTAATTTGAATAGCTGCTGGCCCCACCTTCTGTTGGGTGAGGTTTCTATTTAAGGCTGCACCTTGCCACAGGCACAAGCCTCTGGCGAGAGCCAAAGGGCTCTGTAAGAAGCCCAGGAAAGGCCAGAAAGCCAGGGCCCTAGTCTCCTTGTGTTCCCAGTAAGGTAAGTAGAATTCTACAAGGAGAACCACATAAATACGAAGGGTTTTAAAAGGGGGATTATATATAATTATTTTTGTAAAAAGCAATTATAAAGGCAGAATGCCAGCAGGGGGTTGGGGGCTATCCAGTGTTTTGCATAGAGTGTCACATGTATAACTATCTGCCCACTGGACAGAAGTCTTGGGTGTGCGCCCGGTGCAATGAGCTCCTGGTTCTCAAAGAACAAGTTTGCACACTTGAGGCTAAGGTGGCTGAAACAGTAAGTTTGGCACATGGAGAAGACTCTTGGGGATTTGTTAGATAAGTTCCACTCTGGATCTGGCAGCCCCGCCGCTGTCAGGGGGCATGAGGGTCAAAGGGAAACAGGGCACTGTGAATAAGTGAGAATAAGGAGAATGTGCCCTCAGAAGGGACCTCTTCTTCAGCTGGTGAATGGGTATCCTTTTGCACCAAGGAATCATCCCAGGCCAGGGAGGGAGGGGGGCTCTTGGTAGTTGGTTATTAGATCCTTAGGCAGATAGACAGCTGGGTGGCAAACCTGCATACTGACTGTATGGTGCAAAGGTAGTAGACATTATGCATGTTCTAGATAGGCTGGTAGATAGTGCTGGGGAGGAGCCAGTGCTTGTGGTACATGTTGGCACCAATGATGTGGGGAAATGCAGTCATGAGGTCCTGGAGGAAAAAATTAGGCTGATAGGCAGGAGACTCAAGGCCAGGACCTCCAAGGTAGCCTTCTCAGAAGTGCTACCTGTTCCACACGCGGGGCTGGACAGACAGGCACAGATCAGGAGTCTCAATGTGAGAATGAGATGATGGTGTAGGGAGGAAGGGTTCAAGTTTGTTAAGCACTGGGATGCTTTTGGAACAAGAGGGAGCTGTACAAAAGAGATTGTCTCCACTTGTCCTAAGAATGAACCAGGCTGCTGGTGCTTAAAATCAAAAAGGTAGCAGAGCAGTTTTTAAACTGAATATTGGAGGAAAGCTGACAGGAGATGAAAAGTTTCTGGTTCAGGATGGCTCATCTCAAAGAGATGAAGAGGTAGCTGTTACTTTTCTACAAAGAAATGCATTAGAATTGTCCACTGAGACTGTGGCTAACAATATGGACTGCCTGGCAAGGTCTCGAGGCAGCAAGAGGAAGGTTGTGGGCTTAACAAGCTTGGGAAATTATAGATGTTTATGTACAAATGCTAGAAGTGTCCAAGGTAAAATTGGGGAGTTGGAATGCTTGGTGTTGGGGGGGGGGGGAACAGACATTGTGGGGATTTCAGAAACTTGGTGGGATGAGGAAAATCAGTGGCATATGGTGATTCCTGGTTATAAATTATATTGGAAGGATAGGGGGAGAAGGGTTGGAGGCAGGGTGGCTCTGTATGTCAGAGAGAGTATACAGTCCAGTAAGATTGAGAGGGTAAGAGAATTGGATTCACTTTTAGAAATGCTATGGGTTGGAATAGTGGGTCCAAAAGTAAGCTTAACATTGGAAGTTTGTAATCACCCACCAGATCAAAAGATAGAGGAGGATTATAAAATGATGAATGAATTAAAGATAGTGGCTAGACAAAATAACAGTGTTGTAATAGGTGATTTGAACTACCCACACATTGATTGGGTCAATATGTGTTCAAGTCGGGAAAAAGAGATTGAATTTCTAGACACTCTCAATGACTGTGCTATGTAGCAGGTGGTCACAGAACCTACCAGTGGAGAGGTAATCCTGGACTTGGTCCTAAGTAATGCCTGGTGAGTAATGATGTAAAAGTGATTTCACTGCTTGGGAACAGTGGCCATAATGTTATTGAGTTCAACAACTGTATAAATAGGGAGTTGCCCAAAAAACTGACACAACCACTTTTAATTTTAAAAGGGGTAACTTCTCTGAAATGAGGGGCATGTGAGGAAGAAACTGAAAGGAAAGGTAGAAAGGGTCAAAACTGTTGGGGAAGTGTGGAAACTATTTAAAACTACAATCCTAGAAGTTCAGATAAAATATATTCTGCAGGTTAGGAAAGGCACAAATAGGTATAGAAAAAGGCCTGCATGGTTAACAAACAAAGTAATGGAAGCTGTAAAAGGTAAGAAGGATTCCTTTAAGTGGTGGAAAGCTAGTCTCAGTGAGGTTGATAAAAGGGAACACAGGCTGTGGCAAATAAAATGCAAGTCTGTGATCAGGCAGGCAAAAAAGGAATATGAGGAGCATATTGCAAAAAACATAAAGACTGACAATAAAACTTTCTTCAAATACACTAGAAGCAAGAAACCAGCCAGGGAGGCATTGGGGCCCTTGGATGCCCAAGGGGTAAAAGGAGTACTGAAGGATGATAGGGAAATGGCTGAGAAGCTGAATGCATTTCTTGCCTCATCTTCACTGTGGAAGATGAGAAGTGCTTGCTCACTCCAGAACCACTGATTTCAGGAGGGGTGTTGAAAGACCTGAGTCAGATTGAAGTGATGAGAGAGGAGGTCCTATGACTGACAGACAACGTAAAAACTGACAAATCACCAGGCCCGGATGGCATACATCCAAGAGTTCTGAAAGAACTCAAATGTGAACTTGTGGATCTCCTGACAAAAATATGTAATCGTTCATTAAAATCTGCCTCCATTCCTGAGGACGGGAAGGTAGCTAATGTCACTCCCATCTTTAAAAAGTGTTCCAGAGGAGATCCAGGAAATTACAGGCCAGTCAGTCTGACATCAATACAGGGTAAGTTGGTAGTAACTGTTATAAAGAAAATAATTAGTAGGCACATTGATGAACAAAAACTATTGAGGCAGACTCAGTATGAGTTCTGTAAGGGAAGATCTTGTCTCACTAACCTGTTAGTGTTCTTTGAAGGAGTGAACAAACATGTGGACAAGGGGGACCCAATTGATGTTGTTCACCTGGATTTCCAGAAAGCTTTTGATAAGGCTCCTAAGTAGGCTCAATAGTCATGGGATAAAAGGAAGTCCTCTTGTGGATCAAAAACTGGCTAATTAACAGGAAACAGAGAGAGTATAAATGGGCAATTTTCTCAGTGAAGGGTGGTAAGCAGTGAGGTACTGCAGGGATCAGTACTGGGTCCAATGCTTTTTAACTTGTTCATTAATGATTTGGAGTTGGGAGTAAGCAGTGAAGTGGCTAAATTTGCAGATGACAGGAAATTGTTCAGGGTCGTGAAAATCAGGGAGGATTGTGAGGCACTCCAAAGGGATCTGTTGCGGATGGGCAAGTGGGTGTCAACATGGCAAATGGGGTTCAATGCGGCCAAGTGCAAAGTGATGCACATTGGGGCCAAAAATCCTAACTATAAATACACATTGATGGGGTCCAAACTGGCAGAGACTGATGAAGAGAGAGATCTTGGAGTCATAGTAGATAACTCACTAAAAATGTCAAGACTGTGTGCGACTGCAATAAAGGAAAGGCCAACACTATGCTGGGGATTATTAGGAAAGGAATTGAAAACAAATCAGCCAGTATCACATTAAAGGTAAAGGTTTCCCTTGCTCAAAAGCCACTTGAATCTGACTCTAGGGTACTGTACTCATCTCCATTTTCAAGCCAAAGAGCCAGCGCTGTCCAAAGACTTCTCCATGGTCATGTGGCCGGCATGACTAAATGCTAAGGCACACAGAATGCTGTTACCTTCCCACCAAAGCAATACATACTTATCTACTTGCAATTTTTTTGCCTTTGAACTGTATCCTTGTATAAATTGATGGTGCAACCTCATTTGGAATACTGTGTACAGTTCTGGCTACCACACTTCAAAAAGGATATTATAGCATTGGAAAAAGTGCAGAAAAGGGCAACTAGAATGATAAAAGGGTTGGAACACTTTCCTTATGAAGAAAGGTTAAAGCGCTTTGGGCTCTTTAGCTTGGAGAAACAATGACTGAGGTTTACATGATTGAGGTTTACAAGATTATGCATGGGATAGAGCAGGTAGAGAAAGAAGTACTTTTCTCCCTTTCTCACAACAGAAGAACTTGTGGGCACTCAATGAAATTGCTGAGCAGTCAGGTTAGAACAGATAAAAGGAAGTACTTCTTCATCCAAAGAGTGATTAACACATGGAATTCACTGCTACAGGAGGTGATGGCAGCTACAACCACGGATGGCTTCAAGAGGGAATTAGATAAACATATGGAGCAGAGGTCCATCAGTGGCTATTAGCCATAAGGTATAGATAGGAACTCTTAGTCTGAGGCAAGTGATACACTGTATTCTTGGTGCTTGGGGGAGGCAACAGTGGGAGGGCTTCTAATGTCCTGGCACCACTGGTGGATTTCCTGATGGCACCTGGTATTTTTGGGCACTGTGTGACAGAGTGTTGGACTGGATGGGCCATTAGCCTGATCCAACATTAGCTTCTTTTCTGGCAGCCTGACCCCAAGGAGGCACATAGTAATGGCAGCCTCCGTGGTCCTGCAGTCACTGGGTATCACAGAGTCCCCAGGCCCAGTGGCTGGAGGAGATGTGATGCAGAGGGCAGACTCAACGTCTTCAGATGGCAGCAGCCCTGCCAGACAGATGGGGGCAGGCATGGCAGTGGCAAGGAAGTTCCCCCTGGGCCAGGTGTTGCAGCTGCTAGTGCCCCAGAGAAGGGGAGATTCTGGCCCCTTGCTGGGTCCCTGAACATGGGGCCCTTGTCCAGCACAGCTCATCTCACCCACCCTTTTCTCCAGGTGGTTGGCGACTGAGCGTAAATGGCTGAAGAGACATTGTGAGTGGTGGGAAGCCTTTTCCAGGGGACAAGAATGGATGGAAGGGTTGACAGCATCTGTAACAGCAGCTGCTGAACACCTGGAGGGACTTCTTGCTATCACAAGATATGTGGGTGAGGGACGGGTGTATCAAACAGCTACTGGGGGACCTCTCAAAGGCTCTCTTAGCCCCCCAGTAACCCCGGCCCCCTGCTGCTTGTCTTCCGGTGGGGGTTATATGGGGATTGCCACAGGGACACCCTCAACAGCATGGATGCTCTGCTAGACAGCATGCCCACCAGTGAGTGGAGGGTACCCACACATCCACATTTTTATCCATCGTGGCCCCTGTGCACTCTGTATGCAGACCAACACTGTGGTGTCCCTGTGGGGTGGGCAGCTGACACCCCCTCCCTATTGGCAGGTAGCTGGGGCTTCTGACCAGAACTGGTCTATTTAAGGGGGTGTGCTGCAAAGGAAGAGCAAGGCTCCTGTGGCCCATGTCCTTTTGCCAGTGACGAATGAATACTTGATTTGGCCCCCTCAACTCATGGCTCACATTGGATCTGCCTGCCCTGTCTGTCATGCCAAGCCTGCCTAGCAACAATGCCAGGACAAAAAGCTGCAGCAAAAACACACCACCATGACAACTCCCACCAATACTCAAGTCAAGTTTATTAGTACGATCAAGCGACCAGCCAATATAAAACATTTCCAAAAGGAAAATTGAGGTAAAATTCACAGTAAATACTTAAAATTAAATAAATATATAAGACGGCTTTAAGAGCAAAAGCGGGAGCAACGCAGTGTATCATTAAGGTGGAACAATACTAATTTATCATTAACTTGCTATCTAAGGTACGAGCTTCCTCTTTTTTGAGTGCCAGGAAGCAAAATTTTGCCACAGCTAAAGATATCCTCTCTTTCCGATCTTTCAACAAGAAGGTTAGAATCCTTGGTTCCGCAAATTTCAAATGGACATCCAAAGGTTTAAATTTAGACAACAATGGGAAAATTAACAGCTGCCTCTCCATAGCATAAAAATCGCAATGTAACAGAATATGTGAGACCGACTCTATCTCAAGACCTGTACAAGGACAACATCTTTGGGAGATAGGCCAATGCAAGAACCTTCCTTGTAATAAATTAGAGGGTAGGGCATCAAAACACCCATCTATAACCATCATATATAATGTTAGAAAGGTATGGAGCAGGTGCAAAACCTGCCCAAGATTTTAAAACTCCATATCTCGAATGTAGAAGCGCTTCTTCTGTCTGCGCCTCTATATCCATTAGACGTTGGGATACTATAGTTTTAGCTTTGGTCAATCCTAGATCGAAAAGACTTGCAGGGTGAAGCCCAATTGAACCAAGTTTAACCAATGTTTTGGAGGACCATTCAGGATATGGAATGGCAGCTTAAAAAGATGGAATTAGACCTGTACTGATGGAGCACCTTTCCCCCCATTCAGCCATGTAACTTTCCCCTTAAGGAGGTGACTAATGGTGCATAACAGAGGATTGCTCTGCCTGGATAGAGTTTTTTTAATGATAGTGCTCCTAGCAATGCATGTAAAAGGAAATAAATTTAGTTACTACTGTAATTCTACTGGAATTAGTAACTTAGGCTGTAGTCACACTGACCTCTTACAGCGACTTGCTTCCGCTGTCGGTTTATCTGTGACTTTTTTTATTGGATGAAAGCTGGTTAATGTCCCTCTTAAATCGTGTGATGAGTCTCAGACAGCGGCGAGGGAATTTTTTTAAAAAAATTCATTTGCACATGTGCAAGGGTTATCATGTGTATAACTGCGCATGCGCATAATGGTGGTCGCCGGGTGGGGGGGAGATCAAATCGCACTCATTGCAAGAGGGGAGTCCAGATAGGGGAAAGTGTGGAATCGCAGTGGATTGGCCTGTCTGATCCATGGGAAGTGGATTGGCCTGTCTGGTCAGCGATTTTACATGCGAAAGGGAACAGCAGTGAATCCCGATCAAAACAACCATGTGATCGCAGCCTTACTGTCTCTGACTACAACAGCAGCAATATCAGGCACTGATTCCCACCCATTCAGCTTGAAAACACTTTCTGAGTTACATAACAGAATCTTATTACAAAAATACCGTACCAGGGTAGCTCTTTTATAATCAGTTGGAGAACTATAAATGGAATCTCCCACAGAAACTCTTTCCAGGATCAGGCAGTATTTTTTTTTTTTAAGATGGGTTTGGTGTGGAGGGGTCCATTTTAAGAAGCAATTATTCATAATGCCCCTGGAGGACAATCAGACACACACTATTGCTTAAAATAAAAAGTAATCACAAAGTGATATCTATAACATATTTAATATACAGTAATGTAAATATTAATACTCTGTGACTATGTAAAATATTTAATATGTAGTGAACATCTTTTTTAAACAGCTCTCATAGGTCTATGATCATTCCATTTATTCTAAAATAATGCTGTAAAAGAACTTCTCAGCAGGAAGTGGATTCTCACAAAAGGTCCACATGCATTTCCAGAAAAGACAACGCATTCCAATTTTTGAATGAGTGGGATGTGTTTGTATCAAGGCACACGTAAAACTAATTTATAGAGGAAACAAGTGTTATTTTGCTTCTTCTCAAATATGAAAACAGGAGGTATAGAGTAGGCAGAGGCACAACTTTAAAAGAACAGGCATACCACAGTTTAAAAATTGATTAACGAGGTGCTGACAAACTCATGTAAACATGGGGACAGTCATGCCTGCCAAATTTCAAACCTATCCAAATGTTGTGAAGAAAACACATTTTTTAATTTGAGACAGGGAAACTTAGAAAATTATTTTCAAGTTTAGCAGCAATCCTTCCATTAATTCTTAATTTAAGGCTTCTATTCAGCATTAGAAAGTGGTAAACTGCTAACTTAAAAGGTTAAAATATCTTTGAAGTGTATCCTAAATTTGATATTATTTCCAAAGCAGTATATATACATCTTTCTGTTCATTGCAAATAGCTCAGTTGTAAATGTTCTGGAAACTAAAGAAACAAAACAAAACTAGAAGTTAGAAAGTCAAGCTGTTTATCTAGGTTGAGCATGGTGCATCACCTAATACTTCAAGATCAAGAATCACATTACTCCTGAGTTTTAACCACAGTCCATTAAGTTTTGCTAGCCAATTACTTTACAGCATGTTCTCGGTATTTCACTAATCTCTATTTTAATGGAAGGAAATTTATGTTTTTGTTTATCCCTCTAAACACCGTGTACGAACAACTATGGGGGGAAACCTGAACTGCAATGACTATGTTAAACTAGTCTCTGAGCAATAGCAGCATGCACAACAAAGATTTGTTTTCCAAATTAATTAACTTTGATCTTGTTAGCATGGGGTGAGATATCATTTCACCACAGGCAAGTGGCAAGAAGACTGAGAGTGAAGTCATGTATGACACAGACAAATGACAACGGCTAAGCCCACCCATAAGGAACTAAGCTTCTGCCCCCCTACATCCACAATTTTTTGGCTAGGGTCATATAGAGAGCTCTGTGAGTGCTGACAGAGTCAGGGGTTTTACCCACTCCTATCTTGATTTTTCTCTCTCGTTTTTCTTTCCCAATCAAAATAAATATATATATTGTCAACTGCCAGACCTGTTTTATTTCCTATAATGTTCAAGCAACACGTTCAAAGGGAAAGGGGCGGGAATTAAACCCAACTATCAATTATAAAAATAAAAAACACACAGTTGCTGGATATATTTCTACACACTGTACTATCATGCTGAATATTAAAGTATGAGAGGTGATTTGCTCTGTTGAAAGCGATTAATTTCTTTAAAACACTAAGGTCATACTAATTGACATGACCTGTGTAATTAAGCAGTCTCTGTTTACATACCGAAAGCTCGACTGCTGTGATGCTGGACTTGCCTGACAGAATGTCTATACAAGTCAAGAGATCAACAATCCCTCTTATGTCTTACCCAGTCACCTACACAAGCTACTGATTGTTCTTCTGACAGAACATGCAAAAGCATTACCATATGAAAATCAGCTTACATCTTGGGGGGAGTTGTACACTAGCAGCATGCAGGTAAGCATAAACTGTTGCTTTGACAGGCTTCGGGCCTGGCCATTCATGCTAGATTGCCCTGGTTTGTGAGAGCATATCTTGGAGAATGTTCTGATTGAATTTAAGCGTGAAGCAACAGAAGCAGAATCTGAAGGAACTGATGGGAGGTTCTTAAGAACTCTGTGTCAAAAATTACAGATTCTATGGAAGAGAATTTAAATTCTGTGACTCACAAAACAAAAATAAACCATATCAAATTGTTCAGCATTAGCTGGTGGTGTATTACATCAGGAAAGATTATACACAAATTTGCATTTTTATATGGTTATAAACATAGCATCACACATACATATACATTCATTGTTGTGTCTTCCACCTTGTGGAATTGCATGCTTGAGGAGGTCAAGAAGGCTTCCCATACTTCTGTCCTTCCACAGATTGCATAAAATAGAATTATTCAGGATGACATTATATAAAGGGAATAGTGCTGTAGTGTAAATGGAATGGATCAGAAGTATGCTTTTTGTGAAATAAACAGGGCTGTAGTTTATTCCAGTATTTTTATTGTATATACTATCTTGCTCTTGCCCTAACCTGGATTGCCCAGGCTAGCCTGAGCTCATCAAATCTTGGAAGCTAAGCAGGGTCAGCTTTGGTTTGTTCTTAGAAAGCCTGGTGGAAGAGCTCTGTCTTGCAGGCCTTGCGGAACTGCAGAAGATCCCGCAGGCCCTGATCTCCTCTGGGAGCTCATTCCACCAGTAAGGAGCCGCCACTGAGAAAGCCCTGGCCCTCGTCATGGCGAGCCTGGCCTCTTTGGGGCCCAGAAGGGTCAAATTATTCTGTGACCCCGACCTCAGTGCTTTCTGGGGTATATGTGGGGAAAGGCAGTCTCTCAGGTATGTTGGACCCTGGCCATATAGGGTTTTAAAGATAAGCATCAGCACCTTGAAACAGATTCGGTATGCTATTGGAAGCCAGTGCAGGGCCTTTAACGCAGGCTGGATGTGCTCCCATCTAGCTAAGCCCAACAACAGCCTTACTGCAGCATTCTGCACTAGCTGCAGCCTCCAAATTTGCAATAAGGGCAGCCCCATGTAGAGAGCGTTGCAGTAGTCTATTTTCGAGGTGACCGTCACATGGATCATTGTGGCCAGGTCATTGCGGTCGAGGAAGGGAACCAACTGCCTAATCAGCCGAAGATGGTAAAAGGCCGACTTGGCAGTGGCTGCTACCTAGGCCTCCATTGTTAAGGAGGGGTCCAGGAACACATCCAAACTCCTAACCTCCAGCACTGGCACCAATGGTGCCCCATCAAAGGCCGGGAGTGGGGTCCCCACCTGCACACTGCCCCAGCCCACGCACAAGACCTCCATCTTCACCAGGTTCAATTTCAGCTGGCTCAGCCTAAGCTAACCAGCCACAGCCTGTAACGCACGGTCCAGATCTCCCAGACTGGAGTTCGACCAGCCACCCAGCATCAGATAGAGCTGGGTGTCATTAGCACCCCAGCCCATAACTCCAGGCAAGGAGGCGCATATAGATGTTAAATAGCATCGGGGAAAGCACTGCCCCTTGAGGCAGTTCTTAACTGTCAACTGCCACTCCCAACTGACTCTCTCAACTGAAGAATTGCATTTGAATCCTTTGTCACTCAAGGTTCTCAGACCAGGCTACAGCATTAACCATTTACTGTCTGTCACGCACCCACAACTGGAATTATATCTAAATGTCACTTACCTAGAAACTAGATATCACAACCTGAATAGGCTGCACTGAATTTTAAACATGTGAATATCTGGGGAGAAAGCTGTGCTTGCAATTGTTTATGATTCCTAAATGAGAAAATGTCCTGATTTTAAAGAAATTATTAATTTAGTGAAGGATAAACTGTTTAGCGGTAACTCTGTACTGGTATTTAATGCTGTGTTCTAGTACTAGATTGGCTTTAACATGTTGGACACTTGTGATGTCTGTCCCCTGAAACTTCTGCTGTTTTGTTAACTACCTGTTTGTGGAGTATTAATATTTTAATTAAACTAAATAAATAAATAATATTACAAAACTATTTTAGGCAAAGCATGCTAGTGTTTACAAACTTTTGTTGTTCAGTCGCACAGTCGAGTCTGACTCTTCGCGACCCCATGGACCAGATCACGCCAGGCCCTCCTGTCTTCCGCTGTCCTCAGAAGTTTGCTCAATTTCATGTTCGTTGCATCAATGACATTGTCTAACCATCTCATCCTTTGCCGTCCCCTTCTTCTTTTGCCTTCAACCTTTCCCAGCATCAGGGTCTTCTCCAGTAAGTGCTCCCTTCTCATTTGGTGGCCAAAGTATCTGAGCTTCAACTTCAGGATCTGGCCTTCCAGGGAGCAATCAGGGTTGATTTCTTTTAGGATTGACTGATTTGGTCTCCTGGCAGTCCAAGGGACTCTCAAGAGTCTTCTCCAGCACCATAGTTCAAAAGAATCTATTCTTCGGCGCTCGGCCTTCCTTATAGTCCAACTCTCGCAGCCATACATTACTACTGGGAATACCATTGCTTTGACCATGCGGACTTTTGTTGGCAGGGTGATGTCTCTGCTTTTTATCATGCTGTTTAGGTTTGCCATTGCTTTCCTCCCAAGGAGCAGGCGTCTTTTAATTTCATGGCTGCAGTCACCATCTGCAGTGATCTGGGATCCCAGGAACGTGAAGTCTGTCACTACTTCTATGACTTCCCCTTCAAGTTTACAAACTACAAAGTAGTTTACAAATGATTATCATACCTTGAAGTTCATCTGACTGTTTTGTAAACATAATGATAGTTTCATTCTTTTAAACTTTGGAAGTTACAACAGCATAATAATAATAGCTTAAGAACTGGGCATTGATTCTGACAAAGTATTGTGACAGAAGGATGTCAAACTCCTGTTCATCCCTATACAAAAATTACCTGTGGAGGTTTAATACTGGGACTCTGTCTTTGTCAGAATTTTCAGGGACACAGAGAGTGCTTGTATAATTTTGCTTACACATGTAGGAGGTCTGTTCAACACTTGGTTGAACACATTTGGGGGCAGAGAATTTGGCCAAACTAGATGATATGGTTGCCCTGGGATGCAATCATTTTGAAGCAGTGAGCTCCCATCAGGGAACTCCTTTGAACTGCACTGCAGGACTCAATTCTGGGCAGGACCGCTATGGCATGGGGGAGGAGTAGCTCCTGCATTCCCCCCACACCATTTTTTCTTAATTGAAACAACACCAAAGGGCACATGGACAAAAAGCAAACCCCTGGTGCCATTTCATATTAGAAAAAGAGTGCAGTGGGGTAGGCACTCTCCACCTGGAGATTTTGGGGGTGGAGCCTGAGGAGGTCAGGTTATGAGGAGGGAAGGGACTTCAGTGGGGTATAATACCATAGAATCCACCTTCCAAGGTGGCCATTTTCTCCAGGGGAACTGATCTCTATCACCTGGAGATTCATTGTAATCTCAGGAGAACTCCAGCCACTACCTGGCAACAGTGTTTCCTCTAAGCTGAGTTAGTGTGAGCTAGCTCACAGTTTTCTAGATTCCAGCTCACACATTTTTGTATTAGCTCAGAAAAGATGGCTCCAGAGCAAACTAATTTATGCAGCAGCCAAATCGCTCCCTCACAATTTTAATGCCAATAGTTCAAAAAGTAGAATTTTTGCTCACAAGACTCCACAGCTTAGAGGGAACATTGCCTGGAAGCTGGCAACCCTAAGTCCAGACCACAATCAGGCCTTGCAGCACAGTTAAAAGGAGCTCCCTGGTGTGAAGTCACTGCTTAAAATGGCAGGGATGCCATATCACCTAGTTGGCCCTAAGTGATACCTTCTCACAGGAATTGTATGACAAATGTAAAATCAAGAGATATATTTTCTTGCTGCTTGACACAGCTTTTGCCCTTTCTACTCTCTTTTCTTGGTTGCCCCCATGCCTGAAGTTTTGAGTGTATATGTGTGTATGCATGAGGCTCTTTGCTTTATGCTGCTCCCAAGCTTCTGACACTGATGCCCACATTTGCATAGGCTCAGCTCATGAGAAACCATGATTTAATTAAATTAACAGTGGCTAGTGTGATTGTTTGAATATAGGCCACTTCACTAGCTCTGATCATTAGCTTGTCTGTCAAACTAGGCTTTGAAACCATAGTTTGAAGCTGGTTTGTAAATCACAGTGAGTCTGAATAATGGTTTTGCATGATGCACGAATGTGGACCTTCTTTGGTTAATGCTGGCCTGTGTCCTCATCAAAATTCAGATTATGGTCTCTGGAAAAAAAGAGTGAAGGCAATAAAGCCAGCATTTGTCAATGCAAAGCAGGATTTGAATGATAATCTGTGAATGGACTCTTGCTTCACAGTGAACCACAATTAAAAATAGCCCATAGTTCCAAATTATACCTCAACTAAATTACAGACTGATACAACTATTATCTCAGAGCAGGATTCCCTAAAGTTGAAGATTGCAGACATGTTAGTTTTTTCAGACATAAAATACTAGTTTAGCAATAATATTTCACTTAACTGGCAGCAAGAAAAAAATCAATAAAAATTCTCCTTCTATGTAATAAGCTGAGTTATGCATTACAAGCTTCATACAAGTTTGATAATTTGTACAAGTTAGAATTTCCAGATTGTCATTACTAGATACCCCAACCAAAAATATGGAGAAAATACATACGGTAAACTGTATCTCCCACAGTTATATGTTGCAGAGCCCTGTATTTTATCCAAATTATGGACAGTTAACAAATACCTCTAAATCATGTTATAATCATTTTATAATGACTGTCTTTTGTATTAATGCAAGTTGGAGGAGGAGAAGAAGAGTAGGAGGAGGTTTTATATCCCATCTTTCACTACCCAAAGGCGTCTCAGAGAAGAAGAAGAGAAGAGATTGGATTTATACTCCACCCTTCACTACCCAAAGGAGTCTCAGAGTGGCTTACAATCTCCTTCCCCTTCCCCTCCCCACAACAGAAACCCTGTGAGGTAGGTGGGGCTGAGAGAATTCTGACAGAAGCTGCTCTTTTTCAAGAACAGCTGTGCCAGAACTTCTGACTGACCCACAGTCACATCAGCAGGTGCAAGTGGAGGACTGGGGAATCAAACCCGGTTCTCCCAGATTAGAGTTTGCAGACTTAACCACTACTCCAAACTGGCTGAAAGAAGCTTTCAATCATCTTCCCCTCCTCTCCCCACAAAAGACACCCTGTGAGGTAGGTGGGGCCGAGAGACATATAGAGGTTGTTTTTAGACTGCTAATTAAAAAGAGAGTTTCAGAAGGGTAGCCACGTTGGTCTGCAGTAGAACAGCTAGATTCGAGTCCAGTGGTACTCTTATGTATTACCTGTAGAAGATGGCCACCACGGAGGTGGCCTGACCATGCGGTCCGACAAACCTCAGACCTTCATTCCTAAGACAATAGCTACTTCGGATCCAAAGGTGCACCTGTGGGCTCACCCGGATCCGAAAGTAGACCTATTGAAGTGTTGACTTTTAAATAAGGCCAATCACGGGTGATGGGTGTGTGTGTATGTGTGGTGTGGGGCACGCATATAAGCTGGTCACTGCCCGGCCAGTTTATCTTTCATTCCTGATGTAATCCAATAAACAAGAGCGGATTCACCATGCTGAGTCTCTGGCCTCACTACTTTTCACTGGTGATGAAGGTGGGATCCCGTGAGCAAGCCTGACTCCACTGTGACCACGAGCACCGCACCTGCGACCATCACGGAGGCCGAGGACTCCCCACCACGCACCGCTCCCACTGGTGAACTGCAGACCACAGCCACCACGTCATCGCAACCAGCTCCTGCACAGCCACTACCGGAATGAGTCATGGCTTCTGCTCTGGGACAACACCTCTCGGCACCTCTAGGGGGCCTGGGATGCCCAGTTGAAACACTTCTTGAATACTCAGGGAGAAACCAATGCGGAACTCAAGAAGTCATGGCTGCTGAGCACGTGCGGCATCACTGCCATCCGGCTGGACAGAGCCTCGTCATACCAAAGATGCTGAAAACCGTGACCTACGAGTTGATCACCGCCCTGACCAATTACTATGCCTGAAACCCTCGAAGTGGGCTGTCCAGATGGACTTCATTGGCTGAACTCAGAAGGCAGGAGAGTCGACAGCAGAATTCCTCACCGACCTCCGCCACCTCATCAGCGAATGTGTTCCCCTCTCTCGAGGACACTCTACTGACTCAGTTCCTATGGGGAGTCAGTGTTCCAAAGTTGTACTCATCACCCAGGCAGACTTAAAGCTAGACACCGCACTCCAAACAGTGACTGCCTTCGAGAAGTCGCAAAGAGACCGACAGGCCCAGTCAGTCCACCAGACCAGGCCAGCGTCAGAATCCGACATCTCAGATACAACCCGGTACACACAAAAGCCACTCGTCAGCCATCCGTCCTGCTACAAGGGATGACGCCAAACTACCCGGATCCATGCTTTGTGCCAGCTGGAGGGATCCGCACGAGAGGAAAACTTGCTGGTTCCAAGAGACCGTTTGCCGGACGTGTGGGAAGCAGGGGAACATCGGCCGTGCCTGCCATTCGCAGAATGCCAAGGGCACCTCCGTGCACCAAGGGACTGTGGACCACAGCTTCATCATTCACCAGAACCAGGTACACTACTTGCCCCAGGGGTCTGCCTGCAAACTGACTGTGACTGTATTGATAGAGGCTGCCCCCTGCGAAATGGAGCTGGACACGGGATTGTTCCTTTCCATTATCTCAGATGAGACCCTCTGGAAGCTATGCCCAAATGGGGGGCCCCCGCTAGAGGCTACCACCCTTAGGTTAAGGGACTTTCAGAGGAACCCAGTAGTGGTTAAGGGGATGGGCCAGTTCAGGGTGAAATACAGGGCTTTCAAGGGTCTCTCAGAACTGGTCATGGTACAGACCCCTCTCACCAGCCTACTGGGCCTCGCCTAGTTCAATGCCCTGGGGTTGGCGGTAACGGGGATTAACCAAGTGGGGCATGGGGATTCCCCTCAGTATTCAACAGGAATTCTCCACAGTATTTGATGGTGCAGTCAGACAGTCCACCGGGCTGCCAGTAACTCTAGAGCTTGACCCAACGGTGCACCCCATCCGCCTGAAAAATCAACACACACACCCCGTTAGCTCTCCGTCTGAAAATCGAGGCAGAGCTGGATCGCCTGGTCAGTCAAGTGTTCCTAGAACCAGCCCCACACGCGAGGTGGGAAACACTGATAGTCACACCAGTCAAACCGAATGGGGACATCAGGATTTGTGCGGACTACAAATGCACAATAGACAAGGCGTTGCAAGACCATGCGTATCCCATGCCGGTGGGTCAGCCTTGTATCGTGTCCCTAGCTGGGGCCAAAATTTTGGGGAAGCTGGATCTGGCGCAGGCCTACCAGCAGTTGCCAGTGGACGATGCCACAGCCGAAGCCCAGACCATTGTCATTCACAAGGGGCTTTTAAGGTGTGGAGGTTGCAATTTGGGGTGAGTGTGGCTCTGGGAATATTCCAAAACTTAATGGACTCATTGCTTAAAGGAATTCCCAGAGTACAGCCCTTCTTTGATGACGTTTTGATCTCGGCGCCATCAGCAGACGTTTTTGCAGACCACTTGCAGGCAGTGCTTCAACGTTTCAGCGAAGTGGGACTAAAAGTGAAGCGAGAAAAATGCATCCTCGGAGTGCCTTGTGTGGACTTCCTTGGGTTCCAGGTCAACGCAAGCGGCATCCACCCGAACCGGGACAAAATAAAGACAATCGTGGATGCCCCGACCCCAACCTCTAAGACTGAACTGCAGGCTTTCTTAGGCCTCCTTAATTTTTATCATTCATTTCTCCCTCATAAGATGGCCATGGCCGAGCCCCTCCGCTGCCTATTGGATAAAAAGGCTCAATGGGCTTGGGGCCCGCATCACGCCATTGCCTTCCAAGCAGTCAAGGACCTCCTTGTTTCAAACTCTGTTTTGTCTGACTTCAATGAAACCCCTCCTGTGGTCCTCACCTGTGACGCCTCACCTTATGGGGTGGGGGCTCCTGGATGGCCACCAAGTGCCGGTGGCTTATTATTCCCGAACCTTGTCGTTGGCCGAGCGCAACTATGTGCAGATCAACAAGGAGGTGTTGGCCATTGTGGCTGGAGTAAAAAAATTCCATCACTACCTATATGGCTGCCCCCTCTCCATACTCACCGACCACAAGCTGCTCTTGGGTCTCCAGGCCCCGGATTGTCAAACACCCCAGATGATGTCACCGCGGGTGCTTCGCTGATTGATCTTCCTGACCGGCTATCAATACAGCCTGCTGCACTGGCCGGGTAAGTCCATGGGCCACACTGATGCCCTGAGCCGCCTTTCCCTTCTGAGCTGCGACCCAGACCCTGCACCGGCACACCAGATCCTGCTGCTGGAGGACCTGCCCGACCAGCTGATCCAGGTACATGAGGTGGCCAATTAGGGGATCTCAAAGCTATACAAACTGACATGGGTTCTGAATTTATGTCAAACAAAATGAAACAATGGTTAAGAAATCTAGGGGTGAAACATCGTGTGGCAAATGTCAGCACGCCAGCTGAGAATGGGGTTGTTGAAAGAAAAAATGCTACTTTACAGACGGTTATGTATGCCATGCTCGCTGATGCACAATTGCCTAAACAGTATTGGGCAGAAGCCTTAAAATATGCCACTTTTGTTACAAATAGGCTGTGGACAAGAGTAACAAATTCCATACCATATGCAATGTTGTACCAAAAAATGCCAAAGTTAGATTTTCTGCGTGTGTTTGGTTCCCAAGCATGGGTAAATGTACCATTGAATCAGCGCAGGAAGGGTGGTCAGAGATCCAAACTCTTGACTTTCATGGGATGCCAGTCTGGTATGAAGGCTTATAGGTTTGTAAATGATCATAACCAACTCAGTTTTAGTAGGTCTGCCAACTTCACTGTCCCAATGAGATGCTCATGGGCAGGTGATTGACAACCCATTTGGACTGCCTACACCTGGACCGGGTGCCCAACTACGCACTGGGAGTAGAACTACAGACTGCCCCACAGGGGTTCTTCCCAGAGGACCCTGTGTATGCTCGTAATTATGCACACGGGCCACGCTGGATCCCAGCCCGAGTGTACTGAGTGACGGGACCTCTTTCATACAGGGTCTCAAAAGAAGATGGCCAGCTACTGCGGAGACATGTGGATCAGCTCTGCTGCCGGCTGATGCCCTTAGAAGAACCCGGGGACGTGGAGGCTCAGCTGGAAGTCAATGTGCCAAGCAGCGAGCCAACAGACATCCCTCCCACCGGAGTGCTTCCCACACCCAGAAACACTGACAATGCTTTGCGTGCAGTGGGCCCAGAGCCACTGGTCCCACCAGAGCCGGCCCAGCACACCCCAGACCGTCCTCTTCCAGAGCCGTGCAGGTCAACTTGGGAGCGGCAGCACCCAGAATACTTGAAGGACTATGTGTGCGGGAATGCCTGAACTATGGGGGGACGGGTGTTATGTATTAGCTGTAGAAGATGGCCGCCACAGAGGTGGCCTGACCATGTGGTCCAACAAACCTCAGACCTTTGTTCCTAAGACAATAGCTACTTTGGATCCTATGGGCTCACCTGGATCCGAAAGTAGACTTATTGAAGTGTTGACTTGTAAATAAGGCCAATCACGGGTGATGGGTGTGGATGTGTGTTTGGTGTGGGGCACACATATAAGCCCGTCACTGCCCAGGCAGTTTATCGTTTGTTCCTAATGTACTCCAATAAACAAGAGCTGATTCATCATGCTGAGTCTCCGGCCTCAGTACTTTTCAGGTACCTTAGAGACCAGCCAGATTTTCAGGGTATGAGCTTTTGAGGCCTGCATCTGATGGAGTATTGACTCTTGAAAGATTATACCCAAAAAAAAGCATGTTGGTCTCTAAGGTGCTATTGGACTCAAAGCCAGATAATTAAAAAGCACATCCTTAATTCTTATAAGTCCATATTTTACCCATATGAGACCCAAGATGCAATTTTTAACTACTGATTGAAAATAAAGGATGTAAACAATATCTCTGAGCTTAAAATATCTATTCCACATTTATAAATGCTGAAGGTATAAAGGTGGGCTAGAACATTATCTGTACCTTTTTGTATTTTCCAAATTAGACCAGGTAAGCAAGATAATGGGATCTCGCAGCTACCTTGTTTTATGTCATAGCATCTAAATTTAGCCATCTATGCACTAATTTTAATCTAAGGATCTAGTAAGATCTAAACTTGGGTGTAACCAGAGACACTTCTGGCTGAGGAGGAAACTCAGAGAACCGCCCAGGATGTGCTTCAAGTAAACATGGGTGATCTGCAGTTAAGTAGTGTTAATAATATTCTCCCAGTTCAGTCTGGCTCAGTTACAATTGTTGTGAAAACAACATCAGCCTGAAACATGCACATCAACATTGCGTTTCATTGTTTTAAAATTATTGTTCATTATTACACATTCACACATGCTGAATAATGCACTCCCAACCTACTTTCAATACACTTTAGCAATCATTTGTAACTGGATTTTCCCATTTCACACAGTAAATTCAAGTAGCAAAGTGCATCAAAAGTGGATTGAAAGTGCATTATTAAGCATGTCTGAAAGCACCCTTATAATTCCCGTTTGATAGTGCCTCTGCATGCTAAGCAAATGATGAAATAGGGGAGTTTAGTTTGTTTGAACACTTTCTGAATTCTTCATTTCTATAGATTTAGAGCAAAATGGCCTGTCTGGAGATAGACTATACCCTTTTGTCATCAGGGTGCTAGGAGGAACAGAATGGAGCATATAATTATTTATGTATTTTCCTTTGTCCCCCATTAGCTCTATATTTCAACTCTCTTTTTCTATACTCTGTGACATTTGTTTCTGCACTGTCCATGGAACAGCAAAGGATAACCATCCGGATAAATCAGATGTACCCACAAGTCAAACAAAGCCCACTACCCATATATGGCAGCCTATCTATAAGGTTTCTATTTTTGCTATCTGTTTGGTCCTGAAAAGACAGTGGGGTTGCCAAGCACCTACTGAGTTGTGTCTGGACCTGAAATAAGCAATGAACAACATGAAATTATCTCAAACTATTTTTAGAACCAGAAATAAACAACACATTTTTTTCCTGGTTTATGGGACTAAGGTATATTGAGTACTGCTGTCTGCAGCACCGAAGGACAAATCCATAATCGAGCATCAGAGTCCACCCCATCTAGCTACTCTCATTATTTTGCATAAAGAAGAAAGGATTTCCATTTCCAGAGGGATCATTGTTGCTAATTCCAGGCTTGCTAGCAGGGCTGCCAGATTTCCCAGGTTAGTGGGACCTCCCACCAGCAGCCCTTTTCTGCCACGAGAGGGGGGAATTGATGTTGATGTGGTGAGGCATTTCCAATGTAACCCCGGGGGGCTCCAATCCTCACCTGGAGACTAGTAACCCTAGGAGGCTGGCTGTCATCAATGAAGTGCATAGACTGCAATCCCTGCCAAACAGTCTCCTCACAAGACAGGAGGGCTGGGAGCATTTGGTAGTGGCTGTAGCCTGCAGGTGAGCACCATTTGTACTTTGTTTTCTTCAGCAAATGGATCTGAGTAGCAGACTATACTGACTTCTAAACGCCCACAAATCCCCTCCATCCTCTTGACTTGGGGCAGGTAGAGTATTTAGCAGAGTCTACAGCTTGGGTGTGATCATCACAGGGTCCAGCCACTCTTTACTTGCTTTGGGAGCAAGCAAAAAGTAAAGGGACACTACTGCAGCTGCCCACATTTCCCCTACACCAAGTCAGAAAGACTAGAAATCTTGCTGGGGGTGTTTGGCAGTGGTTGCAGCTTGTGACTCCATTCATTTGTTGCTTCCTTGAGCTAACAGAGCTCACATTCATGCTGTAACTTCCACCAACAGATTCTTGCGAACAGTTCACTTTTCTTTGTATTGGGGGAGGGAGATCAAGGTTCACCTAGGGCATCAAAAACACTCTGGCCAGCCCTGCTGTTCTGCATGCAGAAGGTCCAAGGTTCAATCCCCAGCTTATGTGATATGAGAGACCCCTGGAGAGCTACTGCCAATCAGAGTAGATAATACTGACCTCAACAGACCAATGGCCTGACTTAGGCAGCTACATGTGTTCCTGTGTTCAGTTCTTAGCATACACCAACTATTTACCCAGGTTACATTGGCTGAAATCCTTTCTAATCCACATCCTCAAAGTACAATTAATCACAGAGGAAGAAGGGGTACTGACCTGAAATCTCCGCATGTCTCGAGGGTTTCCCGCATTTTTTAGGCAGTTCTGGTTACATTTAAGGAAGAATTTCAAGAAGAATCTGGAGGAACAAGAGAAATTAAGAACATAAGAACATAAGAGAAGCCAATGTTGGATCAGGCCAATGGCCCATCCAGTCCAACAGTCTGTCACACTGTGGCCAAAAATACCAGATGCCATCCGGAGGTCCACCAGTGGGGCCAGGACACTAGAAGCCCTCCCACTGTTGACCCCCCCAAGCACCAAGAATACAGAGCATCACTTACTCCAGAGTCCCTATCTCTCAGATTGTGTTTAGCCAGTCATGTGTTCCCGTGTAACATGTACAACATTTCTCTGGCTTATCCAGCAAATTCTTACCTCTTTAAAACTGTCTTCTTAAATGGAACACATGCATAAAGACTGGTCTCAACCTGTTCTAATGCATCAAAGTACTGAATCACACAAATAGATATACTTTGAGATCAATGTGGTTATCAGTGTTACTAACATGCTTTCTGAAACTTTCCTTATGCAAGGATAGTAGAAAGAAGAAATCTGATGGCTGGCACTCACATCTAAATATTCTGAAATTGTTGATTTCATACTGAACGTTTGCCTGCTACTGAAAATAGTTGCACAGTTTGATATGACAAGTATGCTTTTCTGCATTATATAATGACTCAAATTTACTGAATTCCAAACTGCAAGCAATATTGTTGCATATAGCAACAAATAGGTGCATGCTATTTTAGCTAAGACATTAAGCTCTAAATCTGTCCAGACAAATTCAAACTTCATTCCAATTCTCACTCAGTTACCGGAAACTTCTCTTTTGTTCCCATTTCTGTAAATAGCCAACATTTTTTTTAAAGTATTATTCTTACAGGGCCTTTTAAAATATGAATATGTGCATTAATAGAGAAGGCAAATGTGACACTGGTTAGTCAGACTCTGCACTTCAACTCCTTAACTCTAAATTCTAAACTTCCAGGCCAAAAAAGCAGTATAAATAAAAATATCCAAAACTGGATCAAAGCCCAACTTGTAGTGGGTCACACCACTGAGACCACTATCCCCACCACCACCACTCCCCCTTTTTGCCCTTGTTGTTACGGGTTTTAAAGAGAAAGGGGGAATATGTAAAAGGAGAGAGACACAGAAATGGAAAGAGGGAAAAGAAATAATTATGAGAAAAATATTCAGAGTTCCCTATTGCATGCTGGAATTAATGGTGCATCCCAGTTATAAAAACATAGATGACTATTTCTATTGTACATTACATATTACAGTACTGAGAATAAGCATAAACATGTAATTAATACATGCAAAGAGAAATGGAATTAAGCCAATGTACCTCCAAAATTGATGTGTTAAAGAGACAAAATTCACCCAAAGACAGAAAAGAGTGGTCTTGGCTAGAGGGCAATCAACTTACTAAGGTTACAGCCAATTAACTGTCTTGCTTTTAACTGATCAATTAATCAACCCACCGTTTAAAATAAATATTACACTACACTATACTACACTAAACAGCAATTGTATTCAGAGAGTCTTTCCTGGAGATTACAGGGTTTTCCCTGTAAACCAAAATATTATGAAATCTGTGGAAAATCCACTTTGTGCAAATTGCCCCAGATCTGTGCACACAAGAATTTTCAGGTATTTCCCACATTCCCTTCTCCTCACCACTCCTTTCTGACCCTAATAAAGTTTGTTCTCAGAGTCACAGGACCAGGTTAGGTGGCTGCAGCAGGGCAACAGGAGGCAAAATTTCCCCCCTCAACAGAGCTGCACTGATGGAAGAGACAAAAAGGACAATTTCCTTCTGGCACCCCCCCCCCTCGTGTGCCCACCAATTTTAAAAAATAAATGCATTTTAGGAAGAATGAAAAACACACATTTTGAAATTGCTAATTTCTTTTTTTTTAATTGTGAGAAAAAGACAGAAAAACACAAATCACAAAGCATTTTGAAAACTGTTAATTGTGGTGTTGAAATTTAAAGTCTCTTTAGTGTTTCCATTTCAGGCACATCATATTCTGATTTTGCGTGCCTTTTCTTTGGCAAATTTTGTCACCAATTCCTTCAGGTCAAGCGCTGATGCTTCAGCATGTTCAATTGAGATAGTTGCCAAACCAAGTTGCAGCATTGTCGAGCGTATGTGTGTTTCTATAAGTTTGAGTTTTGAGAAACTGCGCTCACCACTTGCCACTGACACTGGAAGTGTGAGGAGGATCCTTAGAGCAACAGAAACATTAGGCACACTATCCTGGAGATTTTGCTGAAGTATGAAGAGAAGTACTCTTTGTGGCGGCATAGACTTTGGAAGTCTTCGAGATACTGCTTGCAGTTCACAACACAAATCTTCGGTATCAATGCTTGTTCCAAATTCTTGCAGGCCTTATGTACATCTTCTGTGCATTTTTTGTTAATACTGTATATATCATACAGGAAGCCAAAGAGGGAATTATAGTGTTGTAGTTGTTGGAATCTCTCTTCAACTGATTGTATGGCCACATCTAAGACAGCATAATAGAAATTCACTTTGAATTTTTGCTTTGGATCTTGTGGTGCTTCTTCTGGTGCCTCATACTCAAACTGCTTTTTCTTTCTCCTTTGTCTTTGTTCTGTCTCAAAGTTTGGTAGTATCTCTAGTTCTTTTGCAATCTCAGTAGCAGCTACCAAAACTTGTTCAAAAACCACATCACACCTACAGTCCACAAGGTAGTTCTTGGTTACTTGTAATTGGCCTGTAGCTAAATTTAAATCAGCTTCCTTATTTTGTAGTAGCTTGCTTGTCAGATTAATTTCAAAAAGGATGTTGTACCATGTAACAAGGGAGACCACAAACTTAAACTTACTAATTGCATCGGCAAGACCCTTAGCTTCAACTCAAGAATCACTTGTGGATGATTTCTGTAGGCTTGGGTCGTTAAAGATCTCCATTAAAGCGTCATATATATACTTCCAAGATGATATCGCAGTGGTTTCAAAGCATCAATCCGACTCTCCCGTCTGGTTTGACTCAGTGGCTTAACTGTAATGGCTGGTACATGGCTAGTTAGAATTTGCCAACGACGAGTTGATGCAGAGAAATAATTATAGATCTGCTGGACCAACATGAAGAAACTTGTTGCTTCCAGGCAACACTTAGCAGCATCATTGACTACCAGGTTTAAAGAATGTGCGCTGCAGGGCACAAAAAAGGCACGTGGATTTATATCCAGGACTCTCTTTTGAACTCCATGTTCTTTGCCTCTCATGTTACTCCCATTATCATAACCTTGACCGTGCAGATTCTCAAGTGGTAATCCCATTTGCTCAAGCAGTCCAAGAAGAGTTTCTGTCATAAAGGCACCTGTAGTCTCCTTTAGTGGAACAAATCCCAAGAAATGTTCTCATATCATAACCTCACATCTCAGTATCTGGTGGTTTGATTACACTGACAAAACGTACAATCATTGTCATTTGTTCAGTATGACTAACATCAGGTGTGCAGTCCAGAATAACGGAGTAGTATTTGGCTGAGTTTACATGTGCTAAAATGTTCTGCCTTATAGCACTTGCTAGAAGCTCTATAAGCTCATTTTGGATGCCTTTTCCTAGGTAGTGAACCATGGTTTCTTCATCTTTAACTCTGCGCACATGTTCAGTCATGATAGGGTCAAAAGTGAGTGAGTGAGAAGGCAGAGGTGGGGGACAACACGACCGTAGCCGGCAGTGAGAGAGCTGGCGAGGACGTTGCGTTTCGACCTGGCGGTGAGAGAGCTGGGATCAAGCTCCTACCTGACGCACGACGGAGGTGGCGGATCGAATGGCCCACAGTCTGGGAATGTCTGGGACGCGACTGGACTTGGGCAGGATGCGTGGAGCAGGGTTTGCTACCGAGTGGGAACCCGCGGACCCTGAGTCCGCGGGGACGAGGCTGGTGCTTGGGCCCAGCGTGTAGCATTGTGTCCTGGAAGAGTGAAGGGGAGATCTACGATTGTTGGGCCCCCCCTGGTGGCCAGCATAAAAAGCTGGGACTGTGGGAGCCTTCCAGTGTTAGGACGAAAATTTGTGACGGTGGGAGTCCTCTAGCGTCTGAAATTCAGAATTCCATTGGTAGGAAGAGCCTGGTTAGTCTGCCTGGCACTCAGGAACATCATGGAACCAGTGCTGGGAGTGTATACTGTGGATCTGCTGGAGGGAGAATGGTGGAGTGCTGCTATGTGGATGTATGGTGACTGAATGGAGTGTCAGGTGTGTCTGTTGGGGCTTAGTTAGTGGTTAGGTTAGTACCCCTGACATGATCAGTAGGAAATTTTGTATTCTTGTATTTTATGCATAGATAGTACTTATGTATAATCATAGTGGTAGTAGCAGGGAGTTGTGAGCTTAGCATTGGTTGGCAGCCTGAAACTTTGCAGAGCCTGCCAGTGACGAATGAATGGGCAACAAATTCCAGTGCTCTTGGGGAAAGGGAAGTATGGCGGTGGGTCTGGGCAAGGTGTGGAGCGAAGGACGCGGAGAAATAGAGAGGCTCGGCGCCCTTCCAGCCTTCGACCCATCCCGAGGGTGGCCGGCAGTGGGGCCGGGACTCTGGACCCTCCTCCGTCATTGGTGTTGTGTAATGCCAGGTCCAATAACAACAAAGCTGAAGTCTTGCGGGACTTTGTGCAAGAACAACAAGCGGACCTGGCGTGCATGACTGAGACCTGGGTTCAGGAGGGTGAGATAGTCCCGCTTGCCCAACTCAACCCCCCGGGGTTCTCGGTCCTCCACCAATCACGGACTAGTGGGCGGGGGGAGGAGTGGCGCTTTTCATTCGCGAGGCTTACTCTGTCAGGGCTCTCCCACGGGTAGAGATCACGGGCATAGAGTGTGTCGGCACGATGCTGGAGGCCGAGGAGGGTTTGGCTATTTGGTTGGTGTACCGACCACCTAACGCGCCGGCCAAGAGTCTGCCATCCCTGCTGGAGGCCGTATCAGGCTGGGCGCTGGAGCACCCTAGGCTACTTGTCTTGGGTGATTTCAACGTCCATGCTGAGGACGCGACCTCTAGCTGGGTTGTGGATCTAGTGTCATCCATGGCGGCACTGGGACTCTCCCAGTTCGTTTCGGCTCCCACGCACCGGGCCGGACACACGCTCGATCTGTTCTTTGCGGCAGGAGTGACGGTGGACTGGATCACTGCTTTGGCAGTGCCATGGTCGGACCACCATGTCCTGAAGGCCCATCTGAATGTCCCACCCCGACCCTGTTTAGGTGGCGAGCTGATTTTGGCTCGCCCGCAGAGCCAAATGGACCCGATGCGGCTCCAGATGGCTCTGCGGGAACCGAGGCCCCCTGGCAGCTCGTTAGATGAGCTGGTGGAGGACTGAAATCTCCTCAGCTATTGATGAGATCGCTCTCAGGCACCCTCTCCATACCCGCGATAGGCGAGCGCCCTGGTATACCTAGGAGCTGCGCTCGCTGAAACGAGAACTGAGATGGCTAGAGAGACGGTGGCGCCGTGCCCACGATGAAGTGTCACGAACATCCTATAGAACGTTTATGAGATCCTATGTGATGGCAGTCAGGGCCGCAAAGAAGGATTTCTATGTGGCCTCAATTGCGTCTGCTGGCTCACACCCGGCCCAATTATTTAGTGTGATTCGGTCTTTGACAGCTCTGCCTCAAAGCAGGCAAAATGCTAAGGAATTGGATATTGGCTGTGAGGCTTTTGCAAGCTACTTTGCAGATAAAGTCTTGGCACTCCGCCGTGACCTCTCCGCCACGATTGACACAGTTAGGGAACTTGAGGCCCCTTGCGCGTCTTTGGAACCGGGTTTAGTATGTTTTGACCCACTCGGTCTGGAGGGAGCTGACAGGTTGTTCGTATCTGTGCGCCCTACCATATGCGACCTTGATCCGTGCCCCTCTTGGCTGGTTAAAGCAGGTTTCGAGGTGCTCTACGGGAGATTGTCAACAAGTCTCTCATTGAGGGACAGTTCCCTGGAGCACTCGAGGAAGCGATGGTCCGCCCCCTCTTGAAAAAACCATCTCTGGATCTGGCCGAATTGGCCAACTGTTGGCCGGTTTCCAACTTGCCTTATTTAGGCAAGCTTATTGAGAGGGCGGTGGTGTCACAGCTTCAGGGCTATCTGGATGAGGCTTCCATCCTCGATCCCTTCCAGTCCGCTTTCCGCCCGGGCCATGGGACAGAGACGGCACTGGTCGCTCTGACTGATGATCTCCGTAGGCATCTGGATCAAGGTGGCATGGCGGCACTGGTGTTGTTAGATCTGTCAGCTGCATTCGATATGGTCGACCACCAGTTGCTGGCCCACCGCCTCGCTGACGCAGGGATTCAGAGGCTTGCCTTGCAATGGCTTACCTCTTTTCTCCAAGGTCGGGGACAGAGGGTGGCGATGGGGGGGCAGCGGTCCCAAAGGTACCCTCTTGAGTGTGGTGTGCCCCAGGGAGCTGTACTGTCCCCAATGTTGTTTAACATCTACATGCGCCCCCTTGCCCAGATTGCCCAGAGGTTTGGGCTTGGGTGTCATCAATATGCTGATGATACCCAGCTCTATCTGATGTTGGACGGCCAGTCGGACTCTGGTCCTGATGACCTTTTGCGGGCATTGCAAGCTGTGGCTGGCTGGCTCAGACTGAGTCGGTTGAAATTAAACCCAGCAAAGACGGAGGTCCTGGGCCAGTGCCGGACCAGCCGAGAGTTGGGGGTCCCTCTCCCGTCCTTCGGTGGGGTGCCATTGGTGCCTGTACAGGAGGTTAGGAGTTTGGGTGTGCTCCTGGACTCCTCATTAACGATGGAGGCCCAGGTGGCAGCCACTGCCAAGTCAGCCTTTTACCATCTGCGGCTGGCCCAGCAGTTGGTCCCCTATCTCAACCGTGAAGACCTGGCCACTGTGATCCATGCGACTGTCACCTCGAGGCTGGACTACTGTAATGCACTCTACTTGGGGCTACCTCTGTCGCAAATCCGGAAGCTGCAGCTAGTGCAGAATGCTGCAGCCAGGCTGTTGATGGGCCTCTCCAGGCGAGACCACTGCACTGGCTGCCAATAGCATACCAGATTTGCTTCAAAGTGCTGGTGCTTACCTTTAAAGCCCTGAATGGCCAGGGTCTGGCTTATCTAAGGGACCGCCTCTTCCCGTATGTACCCCCAAGAGCACTGTGATCAGGGAATAGCCATTGCCCTCGAAGTGTGAAGCTTGCCCAAACCAAGGCTAGGGCGTTCTCAGCAGCGGCTCCCACCTGGTGGAATGAGCTCCCAGAGGAGATCCAGGCCCTGCGGGACCTAGTGCAATTCCGCAGGGCCTGCCAGACGGAGCTCTTCCGCCAGGCCTTTGAGGAGGAGCCACCGCCGCTATCATTCCATCATTGAGAGCCTATCATCCATCTGCCCCATTATCTGGAGGGATAGATGCCACCCGTGAGCTGGGATATACTACTCCTGGTGCCCATGCAATTAAGAAATTCGCCGCCAATGTGGGATATCATGCATCGTGCATCTTGGTTTCATATGAATTTTACTGTTGTACTGAATTTTACTGTTGTATTGAATTTTTTTACTGTATGTAATATTGTTTATTGTTTTAGTTTTGAAACTCAGCTTGGCCGCTTGTTAGCTGCCCTGAGCTACCGGATAGGGCGGGGTATAAATCTCAAAATAAATAAATAAAATAAATAAAAAGGGCTAAAAGTTCCACAAGCTTCAAAAAATTTCCATTGTTCTCACTGTACAACTTTTCAGTTGTACCACGGAATGCCAGGTTTTGCATGCCAAGAAATCTGACCATGGCATTCAGGCGTTCCAAGACCTGTCGCCAATATTGCTCTTCTTCCCTGATTTTCTGCTGGTTGATAGCATCGATTGTTTTTCTTTTCCATAAGCGCAGTTCAAGTTCTCTCCAGGCATGGTAGTTGTCTAAATGGAGAGTACTCCTCTCATGTGTAGACAGAATTGCTCCAATGTTCTTCCAGTCTTTGGAACCTGGGTCTTGGAGAGCTGTTGCAGCACCATCTCTTTTGCTGAACAGCCTACAGCAAAAACAAAAAACCACATATTTTGTGGTGGAATATATCAGCCATTGACGGCACACTTCTTCACCATTTGCCAGTCTCCTCTTGTAGTAGACAGGAGAGAATCTTCTTTTTTGGGAGTCTTTTGGGAAATCATTTGATACAACCTGCTGTGGTCCATGTTCAACTATAAACTGTCGCAAATTATCACTGCAATACTTAGGCCAGTTAGCAGGGTCACTGTAATCCAAGCCAGGCGCAATACCAACTTCTTTGGCAGTCATCGCAGTACTCTCAGTTTCCTCAAAATCCTCTGTTTCCGCTGTACGTTCCACTGGAACATCTCTACATTGTGCCACTTTTTCCTCAGAAGTAATACCACTTGTCATAGGAGCAACATCACTTGTGGTAGGAGCCTCCTCAGTGGTAGCTTCTTGTTCTTTACTTATTTTTCCTGTGCAAAGGAATTTCTGGAGGGACATCTTTTGCTTGGTTTTATCCTTGGCTCTTTCTGCCTTTCGTTTGCGGAACTGAGCTCCAGATGGTTTTTTTTAGCAGCCATAACTCCCTAGAAAAATGACCAAATGTATAAAACTATTTTCAGATCAGGAAAAATGAAAATTGATGGCACTCCACTCCCCTTAAATCCAGTAGGAGTCTATGCCACCTCCTCACTGGTGTGTGCTTCTAAACCCTGTCCTTCTAAGCCAGTTTGGTGCAGTGGTTAAGAGTGGTGGACTCTAATCTGAGAACCAGGTTTGATTCTCCACTCCTCCATATGCATCCAGCTGGGAGGCCTTGGGCCAGTCACAGCTCTGTTAGAGCAGTTCTCTCAGGGGCCTCTCAAGTCCCACAGGATGTCTGTTGTGGGGAGAGGAAGGTCAGGAGATTGTAAGCTGCTCTGAGACTTCAAGTGAAATCCAAACCTCCTCATTATTAGTCTTTGTCAGGCCACTGTGGCAGACTACATGAGCACCATCAGCTTCCGCCAAGCCTCCCAAGAGCTAGCTGATCTCAGGGGACTCTCAGGCTTGGGGAGGGGAGGGGCTTCAATGAGGCGCCTTCCAAAACAGCTATTTTCTCTGTTGCCTGGAGATCAGTTTTAATACCAGGAGATCTCCTGCCACCGTAATGGAGGTTGGCTACCATACTAAAAATCATGAGAAATGGGGTGGGAGGTGTGTGTGGGGGGTGAAACAACTGAATTGAAGAGGGGCACACAATGGGATGACCATGACTTGAACAAATAAAACCTGCGGCTCTTGCGCTGCTCCCCCCACCCCATCCAACTGTGATTAAATTTGCTGTGGTCATTTCCCAAATGTCTGCCTGATGAAAAAGCCCCCCCTCCTTACACCATGCCGTGCCTGGGAGGAAGGGCTTTCCCCTTGGCTACCAATCTGCAGACTGCAGGGATGTACTAAAAGGAAGGACAGGGTTGCCCACTGGAAACAATGGGATACACTTGAAGGTCCATGGGAAATAATGGGAGCCAAAAACGCCAATTGACTTGCATAGGCTCCATTGAAATACATTACAGTACAAGCAGAGTTGCAAAGCAAATGTGGAATGGATTTTCCATTAGGGTCTCTGGGCCCAAATAGACTACTCTGGGACTGGAATAACAGACCCCAGCTTGGAATGACAGCCCCTAGGAGTAACAGAAGTCTTCTGGGACTGGGATGAGAGTCACAGAACACTCCTGCTACTCCCAAGGGCTGTCATTCCATCTGTGGCCTCTCATTCTAGTCCATTCCGCATTTTTATTGCAACTCTCCTTGTACTATCATGCATTTCAGGGGAGCCCATGCAAGTCCTTCCTTTTAGTAAGAGCTGGCGAAGGAGCGTGCCTTGCCGTGGAGTTCCCAAAGGGGGGGGTGCTTCTCCTGCCGCCGCTCCTCCCCCACCTGCCTGCCTGCCCCGGCCATGGTGGGGGGGGTGCAGAAGGGTCCCCTCCTGCAGCACGCGCAAGGCCACTACCTCCCCCAGAAGGAACAGCAGAAGAGGAAGCAGGGGAGGAACAGCGCAGCAAAGGTACTTGGGGCTCCCTGTCTCGCCTTCTCCAAAGCGGGGGGCGTGTGCGTGCATGCTTCTCCAAACTCTCCCCCCCCTTCTGTATGCAGGGGGCCTACAGTGATCCTCTTCCTGATGGGGCAAGCAGCAGGAGGGCACGCGCCCTCGGCATGCTCCCTGCTCTGGAGGGGCTGACTGCCGGCTGGAGGACCCCCACTCATTCTCGTTCTCCTCTGCCCTCCCCCACCCCCTTCACACTGCCCCTTCAGGGAACACCTGTGACTGGCACTTGGGGACCCAGAGAGGGGTGGCCGGGCTCGGCAGGGCGGCCATTATAGGGGTCTCCTCCCTCCCTCCCTCCCTTGACAGTCTCTGTGTCTGGAGGGAGGCCCAGCAAGGAAAGGACTTGCTCTCAGCCAGCCGGCCAGCCATGGGGTGGCAGGGTCTTCCCCCGACTTGTGGCCGGGCTAGGGGACCTCTCACCTCCTGGGGAAGGGCCGGGGGAAGCGCAGGCAAGGCAGGGCCGGAGGAGGCGCCCCTTTCACCAGCTTGCTTGCTTAAGCAAACCAACCTTTCAGTGGGGGAGCGGGGGGCGCAGAGTCCAACTTCCAAGGAGTTCTCCTGGGAGCGGGCGGGACTCAGGAGGTGCAAAGGCATCTGAAATGGCAGCAGCAACTCCCTGCATCCAGCACGTGCAGCTTCTGTTCCACTTTTAAAGAGGAGGAGCAGTGCAGGCGCAGCAGGGCTTTGGCAAGGGAGGGGCGGGGTGGGTGGGGCTGCAGGTCATCATGGTGCCCCCCTTATGGGGCTGCTTTAGGCGGCTGCCTAATTTCCTCTATGGGTGGTCCGGCCCTGGCTGGGGATCAACAGGAAGTGTTGAATGGAAGAGTGTAAAGCTCTCTTGGGCTCATAAGGGGAGAGGCAGTCCCATAGGTATGATGGTCCCAGGCCACATAGAGCTTTAAAGGTCAAAACCATAACCTTGAACTGGATCCAGTATTTGATCGGCAGCCAGTGCAGTTGGCACAACACTGGCTGAATGTCGCTGTCAGTAAGCATGTCACCACATTCTGTTCTAGCTGCAATTTCTGGATCAGACCCAAGGGGAGCCCTGCGTAAAACAAATTACAGTAATCCAGCATGGAATTGACCATTGCATGGATCACTTAGCTAAGTCCTGAGGGGTAAAATAGGGAACCAGCTGCCTGACCAGCCAAAGATGATAAAAGGCTGATCTGGCAGCTGAAGTGACCTGGGCCTCCATAGAAAGTGAGGGATCCAGCATCACTCCGAGACTCCTTACCCATGGCACTGGCATCAATGGTGCCCCACCAAAAACTGGGAGTCTGATCCCGACCCCAATCCCCCATGACTCAGGTAAAGGACCTCTGTCTTTGATGGATTCAGCTTCAGCCAGCTTTGCTGCAACCATCCAGCCATGGCCTCTAACATCCTGTCCAAAATGTCTGGGGTGGCAGCCAGCCAGCCATCCTTCAACAGATAGAGCTGGGTGTCATCCACATATTGGTGAAAACACAGTCCAAGCCCCTGGACCAACTGGGCAAGGGGGTGCATGTAGATGTTCTGTGAGATTTTATTTATTATACTTATAGCCCTTCCTTCCTGCAAACAGACTCAGGGCAGGTAACATAATTTTAACAATACCATGAATAAAGTTAAAATTTTTAAAACACAGTAATATACATTAAAATGGTGGTCACAGTCCAGGAGTAGAATTGGCTGGTTGTGAGGGATTCCTTGGCCCTTTAATGACAAATGAGTGATAGCCAGCTGTAGATAAATGGGTGACAACAACCTCAGGGAGGCCATACATGGATGTCTGCTGTCTCAACCAAAGACCTGGCAGAACTGCTTCGTCTTACAGGCCCTGCGGAATTTGAAGAAGATCCCGCAGGGCCCTGCTTAATTGGGAGCCTGTTCTACCAGGCTGGGGCCAGGGCAGAAAAAGCTTCAACAGGCACTGCCGCAACCATCTAGCCATGGCCTCCAAAACCTCAGCCAAGTTATCTGGGGCAAAGGACGGATGGCTATCCACTAACAGATAGAGCTGGGTGTCATCTGCATATTGATGACAACCCAGCCCATACCTCCATACTAACTGAGCAAGGGGACACATATAGATGTTAAATGACATTGGCAAGAGGACCATTCCAGTGGGTATCACGGGGAGACCCTCTCGCCAAGCGCCACCCTCCTTCCCCGACCATGGAGAAAGGAGGAAAGCCATTGCAAAGTGGTCTCTAGAATTCCTCTGTCAGCAAGGCAGTATGTCAACAGATCACAGTCGACCATGTTGAATGCTGCCACTAGATCTAAAAGCAACAGCAGAGCCAACCTGCCTCAATCCAGATGTCTGAGGAGGTCATCTGTAAGGGCGACCAGAGCCATCTCTGTCCTGTGACTGGAAAGGATCAAGGATGGAAGCATCATCCAAGAAAACCTGGAGTTGTTTGGCCACTGCTGAGAACATCAGAACTTTCCCTGGTCCCTTATCTGCTGTTTAGTATTCTGAAGTCACTCTCTATGAATCCTTTTCTCCAAGTAAAGCACTACCACTACCAAATGTTTGCTGAAAAGAAACTACTTCCGTTGTCATCACACATGGTTTGGTCCTAAGTAACTAGAAAATCTAAACCACTTGTTTATCTTATACCAAGGTGATTTAAACTACCATTTTCCTATGCTGCAAGGAGAAAGGGTCAGTACAGTACAATGAATAAAAGACAGTGTGGTGTAAAACTGGGAAAAAACAGATTCAATCTTCCTCAGCCATGAAGTTCCCTGGTGATCTTGGGCCAGTTATTCTCTGTCAGCCTAAACTAAGGTATCACAGCACAAGTAGGGCTGTCAACCTCCAGGAGGGGCTGGAGATCTGGAATTGGGAACCCTATTTGTGCCTTCCTAAAGCTGCTCCCAGTGTTAGGTGGACCTTCAAAAATACACCGGGGGGGGGGGGAGGCTTCCACACAATGTAAAATCATCTTCTGTCTTGTATGAGCAAGAGAAGCAAAAGCGGAAGGTAATTTTTCAAATTTCCCCTTCTTGCTGTACCTCCTTATGCTGTATCCTACTATGCTCCTGTGAGTTGCCCTCTGCCAGATATTAAAACATATCTGTAATACATCTACTGAGATTCATATACAGGTTGTACTGTCCCTAAAGTTACTAACCACATAGGCCTAGAGAGGCAATTGCAGTGAGGCAGAAATGAATTTGTAATTTCATGCTAGCTCTTCTATATCTTCTTTTTTCTTTTCTTTTTCAATGTAACATTATTACCTGTCAAGAACCTAGAACAAACCAGGAACTGTACAGAAATCTGAAAAACAAGACAGGCTGCGCACTCAAGCTACAATCTAAAAAATAAAGTCACTGGACAGTCAGCATTGTGTAGTGGTTAGACCAAGACTGTGGAAACCTGGTTTGAAAACCCCAGTCAGTCACGAAGCTCACTGGCTGTCCTTGGGCCAATGATTCAGTCTAAACTTAGTGGGTTGTACTGAGAATTAAGTGGAAGAGGAAAGAATACCATATGCAATTCTGAGCTCCTTGAAGAAAATGGAGGACAATGTGTACACAATAGGCAATCATTATAATACACAATAGGGTAGCAAAAGTTGCATGAGTGCTTATTTCTCATGGCCCTTTCTTACACACCCAGGGAAATGCTGATCGCCACTTTGGGCTCAGGAAGCAATTTTCTCCAGGCCAGTTTGGCCAGGAATCCTGGAGTGGTTTTTTGCCACTTTCTGGCCATGAAGCAAGGGGTCACTGGGGGTGTGAGGGGAAGGTGATTGTGAAACTTCCTGCACTGTGCAGGGGTTGGACTAGATTACCCTGGAGATCCCCTCCAATTCTATGATTCTATGATTAATGCAATTAAAACATGAGTAAAGGCTGACTAGATGATTTTTCAAATTAAAAGGGAATATCTTTGCATTCAAGAAAGAAAGAATATATCATATTCATAAATATGTGTGTGTATTTGTGAGTGCATGCATGTGGTGAGAGAGAGAGAGATAAGACAGTTTTCCCAAAGCAGCCCTGGTACAATTAATCAAGGTCCTGGAAGAGCTTTGTTTGTTTACACTAAATTAAAGAGAGGCACAAGTTACTGCATTGTCCTATCAAGTAGATCCTGGTACTGCAAGTTGGCTCTCACTGTTGTATATGTGTGTCTTTTTAAGTCTCTAATGGCCAGCTGTGACAGCTTGAGTCTGAATGTGTAGAAGAAACTGTCAGCACAAATCCTGGCATCCTGACTCCAGACAACTGCGTGCCACCAAGTGGTGGTTTGTACTCATGCCAAAATGGATTTTGAGAGACAAGCAAACAGGACATTAATTCTGCCAAAGAAAAACGAAATGCTGGTGGGGGGACAGAGTTCAGGATCTTACATTTTGAGGATGAGCACTTGATGGCTCTGCTGTCAACAGTTCATCATTTAGCTCAGCAGCTATGAAGAGCATGGACATTAGATCCCTCTTGCCCTAAGCTGGCCCTGTAGTGTGGAATGCTGGCAGAATCCTGAGCTCTCTCTCCTGCCTGCTGAAATGAAAAGCCTGACCATCTGTTGGGAGGCAAAGATTTCCCTGTCAACTGGTGCCTGCTCTGAGTCTCCAACAGGCCCTTATGTGGCAAAGTCTCTCAGAAGCCCTTATTCTTTGGGGAAAAGTCTGCTTTGCCCCAGAGATTTTGCTAGAGAATTCTTCAGAGTGTACCAGAATGTAGGAGCCAAGCAGCTGACCACGTTGGCCCGCCCTTCCCTAAAGGAATAGATTACCAAGAGGGGAGGAGGGGAGATATATGTAAGAGTTAAAAATATCTTTAGACTGAGGCAAGAATGCATTTTAAACAGGCTATGCAAATGCAGAAGGAGGAGAGATGGATGGAAGATTCATCATGCTAACTGTATATGACATTCATGAATGTCAGGGCATGCGTATGGCTAAACAATAAAGAACATTTCTTTGCATACTTTCAATTTGTTGAAGCAACAGACTTTCATTTCACTTAAGGAGGAACCAGCCTTTGTTTTTATAAGCTACTCAGAGTTACAGAAATGATGCTTGAAATAAAGCAGAAAGTTGTGGCTGTGGGAATAAAAGCAGAAGATTATGCATTCACTCTAGCTTAATGTATTTGGGCTTCTTTTCAATAGGAGGTGGGGTAAGGAAGGATAAATCTGTCCTGGTTCTGGAATCAGAGAGTGTGGGGATTTAAAAAGGGCTGTCACATGTTCAGAATGATGAAAAAGGTAAGCGACTGTGATGGCAGAGTGCTTATTAGAGTTAAAGGGGGTCCAATATACTACAACAGAAGACCAGAGAGGAGTAGATTACTTTGCAGTAGACAAGATGAGAGATGGCCAGAAGATAAACCAGAGTTTTCACTGATGGAGGCAGAAAATGAAAGCCATGTTTTTGCCATGTTATAAAGAGAGAAGCAATATGACCTGGCAATACAGGAGAGTCAAAGGTGAGAGGTAAAAAATAATGCCAAGTGTTTACAGCATATGGATGGCAATGCTGTCTATAGGTATAAAGGGTATATAAAGAAAAGAAAGTTTGGGAAGAAATATGAGATGTTTATAGTCTTAGATAGTAAGCTTGAGAATGTGTTAAGAAATCCTAATGGAAATACCAGAAAGCAACTGGAGATGTGATTGGATGGAGAAAGAGGGTTCAGGGCTAGAGTTGGATCATTGAGTAATGGGTCATAAAGAAAGTAATTGGGTTTGACAAAGTATACAGGAAACTATGTTCCTTCTTTAAACCTTTCATTTATTTCATACACAGATTTATGAAACAAGTCACATAGATTTAGGGGGTAACCCACAGGCAACAGAAATGCTCAAGTATAAATTCCCTAGGCAAAATGACAACTTGTAAGTAAGCCATGGGAATTGGTCTAACATTGCCTGCAGATTCAGAGACACAACAAATGTTGGGGAACAGAGAGAATTAGTTTGTACCACAGCATACTAGGATTCAGTCCCAGCATCTGTTTATGATGCTGGAGGATCAATCCTTAAACATAATACAACAGATGCTAGCTGGCTATTCCTCTGTTAAGTTGATGTTTTCTTAGTCAGTGCCAATGGTTATGGAATGGTCCACTGATAGCTCTATGAACTATCTATCAGAGTTTGCAGGAGGCAATCCCCTCAAACAAGGGAAGGGAACAATTTTTGTGTGTATGTGTATTGAGGCTGAAATAAACAAAGAGCACACAAGAGTCCTGTAAGCCGGCTCAGGAACCTTGGATGCATGACATATTTCAATAGGTGAATTTTCAGGACGTGTGTGGATCTACAGCCCTGTAGGAGTGCCTTGTTTCCTCCATGTACATTTGTAAATAAATATGTTATTACAAAAATGCCATGTCTCCATTGCTCCCATCTCCAAAGGGAACAACCTGGGTAGTGCTGCCCCTGAAACATCTCACTTCTCAGAGAAGAGGAAAGTGTGAAGAATGGATAATAATGACCTCAAGAAAGCTGTAGAGATTTCTCACTTTTAAGTGGCTTCCACCTCAGAAAGACCAAAGCCCCTGCAGATATATATATCTACATATATCTATATCAGAGAGACAGACAGACAGACAGACAGAAATATATATAGATATAGATATAGAAATAAAGTGCTGGAAAGGAAGCACTGCCACTAATAGATCTTAGAAAGGTCTATTTGCTTAGCTTTGGGCTGCAGTACAATTACCCCCTTCAGCTCAACTGGCTTCTCCTGAGAAGGTGGAATACAACAATTATGAGTGTGTGGGTGCTGGAGCCTAGGAAGAGATAGCTGGACCCACTGATAATGGCACAGCCTCACCACTGCTTTTATGGAAAAACCCTTCTCCACTGTCACTCTGAAGGGACTTATGAAGCAGGAAGATTTTTTTTGCTATGACAACTGAAAGGCTGCCAGAGTCTCTGACACCTGTAGTAATTCTACAGGGCAAGCGTTGGCTGCTAGCTTAGATCTGACCAGAGTAGGAGGAAAGCTACAGTCCTACCTGTTCCAAGTATTATGAAAATGTCAGGGAGATAAGAACCCAAAATTATGAGGAATTCTCTTGGAGAAAGCTTGTACCAGCAGCTTTTGAATAGTAAGGTAAAGGTAGAATACAGCTGTGACATACAGTTGTCCTGTGTTTCAGGCTGGATACTGTGAACAAAGTTCTCTCCATCTCTTTTCATTTTACTGCTTTTCAACATAGTATCCAGATGGATTCAGGCTAGTAAGGCTGTGTGAGGTTAAGTTCTTGTTCTTGTAAAAGTAGGAATGTGTATTTTTTTTAATAATCATGATTATTAATTTCTACCAGTTTTGCTGTGCCTTTCTGTATGTGTCTAGTACTTTGTAAAGGGAAGGCGTTTGTAAGATTTGTTTTGTGTACATGGTATATTTTTAGTAGAGTATTTTATACAAAGTTTGCCTTATTAGTCAGAGGAATGATACCAAATTAAGGGAGAAGCAGTATGCCAAAAGTGGGAAAAGAAGTTTCACATAACTGAGAGCTCTTACCCTTTCTCAGGCCTGTTCCTGAACATCAACTCTAGGTTTGCCCATGCCAGCTTGAAAAATTCCTGGAGGTTTGTGGGGGGAGACTTGGGAGGGTGGGGTTTGGGGAGGTGAGGGTCCTCAGCAAGAATGTAATGCCATAGAATCCACGCTCTGAAACTGCCATTTCCTCCAGGAGAACTATCCGTGGTGGCTTGGAGAGTATTTGTAATTCTGGGAAACCTCCAGGCCCCACCTGGAAATTGGTAACCCTAATCAGCTCTCATAAAGTTTTGTCAGCTATCTCTTTCAACAGTTTAATCCTTGAGGAAGAGTCTGACCTGATATTCATAACGGAAACCAGGCCTGATGATTAAGGAAGGACTGCAATGGGCCTGATTGTTGTCAGGAAGGAGAAAGTCAGTGGTAAGCATTCGTTGTAAACTTTCTATTAGCGTTCTGAGACCATCCAGTATAGGGCTGAACATTTTCACCTAAAACCATCCAAAGCATTCTCTCCCCCTCCCCATACACATAGATTGTATACTTGTTTTCTTTTCTTTTGATGATTTTTAAAGGTAATTTGGGTGAATATCAGACCAAAATAAATACTACCACAAACCTAGAATTAAATTTGAATATACTGGAACTTGAAATTTGAGGGAAATTATCTGTCATTTTCACTTTAACCCGCTCCCAGCAGTGTGAATATTATATGTACAAACATGGGTTTAGATGATGCCCCCTGTTTACAAAAGATAAATTGAAAGCTTATATAGATGTTTATCAGCATGAGTTTGTACACAGAAAAATTCATGCTGATAAACATAGGGAAATATAGACACAGAGAAAGCTTCCTTTTACCCACATGTTCACAGCTGGCTTGTACACGTTTCTTAAATCAATAATCAGCATTAGCTACTTCTTGTGACAAGATCACAACAGGAAAAAATAAATCTTCAGAACCCAAGTTGTGCATCACAATGCTTAAAACTGATTATTGCTTTTTGCAGAAGCCATTTAAGATCTGTTTTATTTACAACTGATTCTGTGCATAGTTACCTCAGCGGTAGCCCAATAAGGTTCAACAAGGCATTGGCAAAGTGTGCGTGAATTGCAAACTTAAATTATGATCCTAACCATACTTCTTTTCATCAAATAATTTTCACTAAAAACTGTGCCAACACACTTCTTATTACCCTACGGCCCTTTCCACAGTTTATTACCAGTGAACTACCTATCCGTGAGATGTGCTCCTTCTGCTTTGTTCAGTACAAGCTAATGAGTTCCACAGATTTTTAAAAAAGAAAAGGAAATCAACATCACTGACCAATATGTAAGGAAAGAAGCTATACTATCGAGCCCACCAATTAAGATTCTCCCCGCTTGCCCTGCTCTCTGTGCCCCCTCCTGCAGAAGCTAGGGAGAGTGTCAACTAGAGACAGGGCTTTCTCAGTAGTTGCATCTCACTGTGGGGTGCTTTCTCCTTGAGGCTTGCCTGGAGCCTACCTTGCTTTCTCTTAGATGTCAGGCTAAAACCTTTCTTTTATCAAGGCTTAATTAGCTAGGAACTTTACCTCTTTAATCATTTTTGCCATTTGTTTTTTGCCAAAGGACTGTCATGAAGATCATTTATGCTGCCAAATGTTTATGCTCTTGGTTCTATGTGCTTTTATGTTTCTGCATTTTATTTGCCAATTTAAATAGTTGTTAATTTTAATGATTTTATATTAATGATTTTACCTTTTATGTTACCAGCCGCCTCGAGCAGGTCTCTGAAGAGGTGAATGTCACACTCTGCAGTTTGCCAGGTCAGCATATGCAGTGGGTGAACCCAAGAACAGGGCCCCCCTCAAAGGGACCACTTTAGTCACCAGGAGTAGGGAAAGACAGGACAGGGCCTCACGTGTATATAAAGGGTGAGGCAGGGCCAACAACTGCCAATATTGGCCTCCTCAGGCCCCATCCTGCTCGCAAAAAGACTGCCCCCTCCCTCCCTCCCTCCTACTAGATTTAAAGGGCCCTCCAGCTGATCAGCAGGCCAATCAGCTGAAGCCCTTTGCATCTGGCAGGAGGGGAGGGAGAGGGGTGGCTGGGCAGGTGGTTACTCTTGGGGGCAGGGCTTGGGGCATCCCATCTAGTGTTGGACTAGATGGGCCATTGGCCTGATTCAACATTGGCTTCTCTTATGTTCTTATGTTCATCCCTGCCCACTGCTGGAACTCCCCCCCAAATCCCCCCACTGGAGCAACGAGGGGACCTAGCAAACCTATGGCCAAGCCTTTGAGGACAGAAGAGACCAAACCTTCCCACAGATCAGGAAAGTGTCTACCTCAGTGTTTAATCCTGTAGTAAGGGTGCAATGGCTAGAAGCAGTAAGGAAGGACTCCTAAGAGCAGACCCCAAAGACTTTGTGGAGAAAGGTGGAGGCAGTAATGAATACGCACTAATTAGGCTGGTGAACCGAGGACTCTACTATTAGAACCATAGAATCATACAGCTGGAAGATACCTCCAGGGACATCTAGTCCAACTCCCTATACAATTCAGGAAATTCACAATACCCACAGTGATCCCTGTGTTTTATGCCAAGATGACAAGAAACCTCCAGGATCTCCAGCCAAACTAGCCTGGAGAAAATTTGCTTCCTGACCCCAAAGTGGCAATCAGCATTGCCTTGGGTGTGTAAGAAAGGGCTGCAGATGAACTATGCAATAAATGACAGCCATAACAGTTTTCCTGGTGTCTGCCTTTTATTGGAGAGGCTGAATAATGAGAAAACAACCTGGGTGCAGAAGTAGTACCTGGCCTAGGGTGGCTGACCTCTGGGGGGGCCTGGAGATCTCCCAGAATTCCAACTGATCTCCAGACTATGACAATCAGTTCCCATGGAGAAAATGTCTGCTTTGAAGAGTGGATTCTATGGCATTATGCCTTGCTAAGGTCTGTCCCCTCCCAAACCCCAGACTCCACTCCAAATCTTCAGGTATTCTCAACTAGGCTTGCCAGCCCCCAGGTGGGGGTGGGGGATCCCCCACTTTTGCGGGTTCAGGCCTGCTGTCGGCCAGCTGGCCACTGGAGAAAACCCCACCTCAAAAAAGATGTCCCTCCATGACATCGTTGGTGCGATGATGTTACTTTTGGAAGTGGAAGTGACATCATCATTTTGACGATGCCCCTACCAACCCCCAGAATGCCCCTCTCCAATTCCTCCACCACCACCAGGTAAGGATCTGGCAACCCTATTCTCAACCCACAGTTGGCAACCTTACCCTGGTCCAGGGGAGCTCCACAGAAGCATATAAATGTGTTGAATAATAAATAAGTACACTTGGAAGGCAAAAGGTTGTTATTTTTCAAGGGGAGTGCCACACTTCGGGTAAAAAGATCTACAAAGAGGCTTTATCTTTTTCTGGGATGGCCTGACAGGAAGAAGAGGAAGATAGACATTCATATACAGTATTTATGAAGCAAGAGCATCAAGTGGGGGGCATCTCGTCAGGCTATTATCAGGGTCATGCAGAAATAAACAAGGAGAAGGGAAACGTTACAGGAGATAATGCTGGGGAGAAGCATGGAATCCAGAAAAGGCTGAGGCTGAGAGAGGTATCAGATAGACAGTGGGCAGGTCTGCAAGCAATAAGAGAAAAATTTAAAAAAGAAAGAAGTTACCAGTGGTACAAAAGTGATGTGGAACATGGAAAGTGAGCTAATGGGCCTGCTTGGACCAGAAGGATTCATGTTCTGTAAAAAAATATGTAATGCTGAAGCAGCAAGGCCTGACTTCTAAGCACCTTAGTCTGAGAATTTAAAAGTCCTGACATAACAGAAATTAGTCCAAAATGGGGCAACCAAACTATTGTTGGGATCTGGATACAGGGATTATATCACCTTATGGTGAAAGATCTCCACTAGCTGCCCAGCTGTTTCTTTGGGCATAGTTCAAAGTGCTGATTTTTACCTTTGAGAAACAGCACAAGACAGCCCACTAGTTAAGATCTGCCTCCCAAGCCCTACTCTCTGTGCCCCTGCCTGTAGAGGTGACATGAGTGGTGATTATATACAGGGCATTTTCATGGGTATCATCTCATGTTCGGAATGCCCTCTCCCTTGAGACTTGCCTGGCACCTATGACTTTTTAGATGTTTTCTGACCTATTTCTGATCTGAGGTCTGTTTTATGGATATTTTTAGAGTGCTTAGTGGTTGTTTATGATGTTTTTTATGTTCCTGGCTTGTTTTTCTATTGATATGATTTTTTAATGATTTTATGGTATTTTTTACTGGTAAACTGCCTCAAGCAAGGGTCTGAAAAAGCAGCATATAAATGTCTAGAGTCTGTATAAAGCCTTTTGCATTATTCTCATAAAAGTCAATGGTGCCAATCCTCTTTTGGAAAGATAAGAATTAGTATCAGAAGCAAAACTTGCCCTTCTAAATGCCAGTGAACCATTCTTCAACCTCCGTCTGTTGAAGATGAAGGTGTCAGATACATGAGCAGAGGATTTTATGTTAAGAGGAAAGGTATTGATCTTTTTATGTACAATAACTTATCTTCATTCCTTCTTTTTAGGGACTATATCTGATTTTTACATGTCACTTACAGGAGAGTTACGGTAGTTGAAGCTCAGAGCACTCAAAGCTCAGGGGCAAACACATCATTTTTTCTTTGGATCTCACTAGACATTTGCAAAGCTCTTGCATTGAGGCTGCTTAATAATCAGTACATGCATTCTAATAGCTGCTCAGATTAGAAAAACTTATTGTGCTAGGGCCAGAGAGCAGCAACAGGTAGTATGCTCACAGTTTGGACATGACAGTAATAAAAGTAGCCAGAATTTGACTGCTTTGTACCCCTTTGCTATCTAGCATTCAAGGTAAGTCTCATTTGCACAACAGTCCAGCTGGTCTTCATGATAAAAGAGATTGGAATGGAAAGTTCATGTTATTTTTATGAAGGCCAAAACTGATTGCTGTGGGTATAAATAAAATTTATTTCAGCACTGCAAAAAGCTGGGAAGAACCCAGCTAATCACTGAAGCAGAAGTTAGTCTTGCCCAGAGGCAGCCTTCGACTAGTCATTGCTTGTTTCACCCAAGTTTTCAAGTTGCATTTCTATAGTCCTTGGTATGCTCAGTATACCGGAACACAGTGCATCAATTTTTAATTCCACATCCTTTTCCAACTTCCTCAGTTCCCATATTTCAAGAGATACAACACTTCAAATGAAATTCAGACTTCATTTGAGAAATGTGTCAGGGGTTTTCATACTTTCTAAGTGGACAGCAGCCCCCACAGGTGTGCTCAGCATTATGGAAAATAAAAAAGCCATACAAGTAACTTATGTCGCATACAAAGATACAGGATTACAAAATAAGATTAAAAATAGTTCCGAAATGAAATATATGCATCAATTTCCCCTCATTTAATCTTGTTACTCCTAGCTGGATTTTATTATGATTTTCCTCAAGAAGTAAACATTAGTTTGGGTTTGTGGCAACTGTCAGGAAGGGAGAAAAAAAGGAAAGACATTGGATTGGGTACTGTGTTCCCTTAGTGGAAAATGCAGGTGGCTACTGACCTTCCTGGCTCTCCCTCCTCCACCAGTCATTTCTTACCCCAGGAAAGTATATTCCCAGTGTCATGGAACCCATGTAGAATAAGAGTCGTGCAGTTTGGGAGGATGTGGCGGGAAGAAAGAAGGGCAAAATGGCACCCTCCTGCCTCTACCTTGAGCAGAGCTTTACTGACAGAAGAGGAAGAATGAAGAGGTTTTACTGTCTCCCTACTGCAATCCTCCAATTCACATGGCTATTATTACATTTGGCTCCAGTGATCGGGGGGGGGCACTTTCACGGGGCCAGAAATCGCTGCCAGTGGGAAAGAAACCTAGAAGTTTCAGGGATCCTTGTATGGGTCTAATCCATTCCTCCTATTTGTAAGACTACTTCAGTTTCTATTTTTGACAAGCAATTCTTCTAGTACCCACATATTCAAGTCTTTATATCTAACTATCTGTCATACTTGCCATTTTCATTTCCCAGTATATGTCATTCTTGAAAGCAGATCACAGTAAGAACTGCTTATCATGGCAACTGCTGAATGTGTTTGACAGTATGGCTATCCAAGAAGTAGCTCTTTCATAATTAATTTCAGCCTACTCGCATACAATGGTGATTAACAAACTGCTGTGGTGGTTCCAAAAGGAACTTATCTTCATATATATTATACATACTCTACATATTGCAACATATACAGGCCAAGCTCAGACTCTACCCATTTTAAAGACTTCATCTTTCTCTAGCTCTTCACCTGTCTAACTCCCACAGTCTATTCAAGACATAATCCCTCTACTTCCTTTCATGTATCAGAATATAGTATGGCTTTCTTGGCAGCCATTGCCCAGCAACAGAAGCCTTTTCTTCAGAAAAGTGAAAAACATTTTAAAATTTGGACAGAGCATCCTTTTATGATACTTTATAATTCAAAATTAATGTTCAAAGATTTGATACCTTATCAAAGAACAGGAAAGTGCAACATAACATTTTTAGGGATGGGGGGGATGAGGTGAGAGTTCTCGATATTTATGATGTAATATACTGGCTACAGAGGATGCAAACAACAACAACAAAACACATCTAGACAACACAAAAACATACTAGAGTAATATTGGATGGATTTTGCATAATCAAGAACTAGGTTTCTTTGTAATTCTGTCTCTCCAGGAACCTGCTCAGAGTAGTTTATAAAATAATAAAACCAAAACATTCGAAGTTATTGAAATACAGCATTAAAAAACCCAGCCCAACATAAAACAATAGGCCAGGGGTCCCTAACTTGGTGTCTGTGAGCACCAAAGCACCTAGGGTTACTAGGTCTCTCCTGGCCACCAGCAGGTGATGGGGGTAGGATTGCCAAATCTAGGTTGAGAAACTCCTGGAGATTTGGGCACGGAATCTGGGGAGGACAGGAACCTCAGTGGGGTGCAATGCCATAGAACCCACCTTCCAAAATATCCATTTTTTTCATGTGCACTAATCTCTGTAGTCTGGAGATGAGCTGTAATTCCAGGGGATGTCCCACCTGGAGGCTGGCATCCCTACCTACCACTACTTCTACTGGTACGCACCAAGCTTTTCAGAAAGTAAGTGGGGCCAATGTAAGGCAGGGCTTGTTATTGGCCACCCTCCTTCAAATGAAAGAATTTTCTACAATAGCTGCAATAGTAGCCACAGCCACTGGAGGATCAGAACTGGAAAGCATCCAGAGAGTTCTGTTCTAGTCTAATAATCTAATAATAATCTGCCTACTCCAGGCTAGGCAATTCCTGGTGATCTGTGATTGGACCTTAGGGAGAGTGAGGTTTGAGAAGAGCCACTGTGGGATATATTTTCAGACAGTTCACCCTCCAAAACTGCCATCTTCCCCATCGAAACTGACCTCTAGTCTGAAGATCAGTTTTAATTCCAGATCTCCAGGCCCCACCTTGACAGACCAATGGTCAGACTCTGAATAAGGCAGCTTTATGTGTTCAGTTTGGTTGCCATGCAATTCTTTGGCAAAGTGAGTGAGGTACTGTGTTCGGCTCCACCTCCTGTGACATCCTTGTTTGGGTTTGGGTCCATTTCCTGTGGCAGCTATTTTAGAGTGGCATGAACCACCCCCTATCAAAATTCCAAAGGTGCACACAGGTTAACAAAGCCTGGGTACCCCTGTCATAGACCATATAAACATACCACTGACAGTTTAAAATAACAGTTTCCAGACTCAAATAGTATTAAAATATTAAGTCTGGGTGAACAGAAATGTTTTGGCCTGGTGCCTAAATGAAAGCAATGTAGGCACCAGACAAGCCTCAAGGGGAAGGGCATTCCATAAATGAGGTACCACTTCTGAAAAAGCCCTGTCTCTGGTTGCCACCCACTTATTTTCAGAAGGCAGAAGGATTGCCAAGTCCATTTTAGCCCCCAGCGGGGGACTTTGGGGGGCGTTCCCAGAGTGGGGAAGGGCATTCCCAATGTGATGATGCCATGTGGGAGACATCCACCCCCCGACCCCCCGCCCGATAGGCGCACAGGGAAACGCCAGCTCCCTGCACTTAAAGGGAGCCCCTTTAAGTGCAGGGAGAAGGGAGAGGGGTGGCTGTGGGTGTTGGGGCTTGGGGGCAGGGCTTCCCCCACTGGCAGATAGAACCCCCCAAAAAGCGGTGCACCCCTTCCAAACCAGGGGGTTTGGCAACCCTAGAAGGCGGTGACACAGAGAGCAGGGCTTGTGAAGCAGATCCTGTTGTTCTACAACAAACATTCTCCTCGAACAAAATCCAGCCACAGAATATGCTGATGCTGCTTATACATCTTTGATTTCATAGTGACACAGGTTGGTAAGATTACCGCTTTTGCCCTTATAACACTTGATCGGTAGAAGCATTCAAGCCATGCTTTCCTCTTCATGCTTCGTAGTCACTGTCTGCTCTTTAGGAGCTAAGAAGTCATTGCTTCAGCAGCGATGGTGACAGGCTTCTCCAGAATGAGAGTACTTTATTATCACATTAAGACAGGGAAAAGTCACATCATTAACAGAAGTTATCCTCATTTACTCAGTAAAAGGACTAATATTCAATCAATGTGCCTTTGTTTAATTATGTTCCTTTACACTATATTTTTTCCCCTTACTTGACCCCTCGAGAACTAGAGAACAGAAATGTGTGAAGTCTCCTTTTTAATTCCACTTATGATGCTAAGACACTATTCATCCAAATAAGCATAAAGCGGCACTGGGGTCTGTCACAGTTCACAAGCTGCCACTGAGTTAGCAGCTAGCCATGCCAGTGTTATATTTTTTTCCTATAAGAACCCCTATTAAGTGATGACATATAACAGAATTACCGTTAATTGTAATAAGACACCAACATGCAAGTGCCTGTTATCTCTGATTGAACTGCTCTTTCAATAACATTAATGCCCAAGACTATCAGAAGCACTTAAGGCTGGATTTATATATGAATCAAAATGAGATGGGAAGCGCTGCATGACAAATCTGCTTACAGGGCCAATGTGCACAGACAGAGAGTAGGAGCGAGCACACTGGCACTGCCTAACTTGTTGATGATTGCTGCCCACAGCTGAAGCATGCAGGTTCCAACCCTTCGCTAAGTATATTTGTTTGTATTCACAACAACCAGAGCTTATGACCATATAGTTTGTAAATGTATAAACGTTTTGTCCATGAGTGGCAGTCATGAGTGGAGCCAGCACAACCCGTCTATGCATATTAGGGTTGTCAAACTTCAGCTATGGCCTGGAGAACTCCTGGAATTATAACTGATTGCTAAACTATAGAGATCAGTTCCCTGGAGAAAACCCCATAGCTGCTTTGGAAGCTGGTCCCAATGGCATTATACCCTTCTGAGACCCCTTCCCTCCTCAAACCCTGATGTCCCAAATTCTACCCCAAAATAAGCCAGAATTTCCCAACCCGAAGTTGGCAACCCTGTGCTTTTTGGCATTGTACACCAATGTGTATGGGGCCACCGGCATGAGAGACCTGTTGAGGAAGAGCTGACTGTATCACTTTAATATAGGGAAACAATGTAGTCTGAATTAGTGCAGTCCATTCTATCACATTAGGCGTGTACAACTTTATTTATTTATTTATTTATTTATTTATTTATTTATTTATTTATTTATTGGATTTGTATCCCACCCTCACCACATAGCAGGCTCAGAATAGGTTCCAGACATACAGATCTGCAATAATGCAGATTTACAATTAAAACAAAGTCACTAGTACAACATTAAATAAACTCACTAAAATTAGTAAAACACTAAAAACACAGTGTGCCTCAATAGAAGATGTTAATTCCAGCGATGTTATTGTTTCAGTCGGCTTCTAGGAGCAGCGGTCACTGGAGGGGGGCGATTGAAATGGATGCCCGCTGCCTCAACTGAAAGCCCAATGGAAGAGCTCCGTATTACAGGCCCTGCAGAACGGTAACAGGTCCCACAGGGCCCTAATCTCATAAAATAGCTTATTCCTCCAGGTAGGGGCCAGGGCCAAAAAAGTCCTGGCCCTACGTGAGATGAGTTGAACATCCCTAGGACCAGGGACTACCTGGAGATGTTGATTCATAGAACTCAATGTCCTACAGGGCTCATATGGGGAGAGGCAGTCTTGAAGATAGAGCTGTATAGGGCTCTGAATCTAAAGCCCTCTAAATCATCTGTACAAACAAAACGTGCACACATGAAGCTGCCTTATAGTGAATCAGACCATTGATCCATCAAGGTCAGTACTGTCTACCCAGACCAACAGCGGAATTCCAGGGTCTCAAGCAGACATCTTTCATAACACCTACTACCTGATCCTTTTAACTGGATGCTGAGGATTGAAAATGAGACCTTCTGCATGCCAAGCAGATGCTCTACTACTGAGCTACATCCCTTTCCCATAACATAGCTTCTTAAAACCTTAACAACAGTCTCAATAGAACTGCTAACCTGCCTGTCCTCCTTCCAGAGTTTAACGTTAATGTAGGACATGTAACAAGATTTTATACTATCTGAAGGCCAGTGCAAAAATGCATTCTGCATATGTAAGAATGGAGGGGGGTGTTTTTGGACCCACCATATATCATCATTTAATTAAACGGAAAACCTCCAAGAGAATAACACAACATTGTACACACATGGTAAAGGAACATTCCAGCTGTACAAACTCCTCCAGCAGTTTGCAATTGCATAACCACAGTCAGTAATCACCAGCCAAACAGTATATGATTGCACAACATACAGCATTGCGTACATTTGTTCCTGGTATTCTTCTGTATAAAGGCTATATGTCAGTCACTCATCAAATCCTCCTTGGTTTGGTAATGATATGTGGTTGTATGATTAAAGACCAATCCTTAGGACACATATTGATGTATGTCATCATATAACAAACTATAAAAACAATAAAAATGACTTTTGAATTACCTGTGATTTTTAATCAAGAAAAACCTAACTTCCTCAAAATATCACCATACCTAACATTTTTACCATATTCTAACATTTATACCATATTCCTAAATTAGACTGCATCAGGGGAAGTAGTGGTGTGCATAACTGCTGATGACCTGTGATCTAATGCCTGGGAAGCAGTAGAGTTGACAGCTTTACAAAATGGGCCTTTCATTGCACAGCCTGAAGGTAAACTCTAACACAGCAGAAATCTGCTGTTGCTCTGGGCTGAGCCCTGTTACTGGCATGAAGGAGCAACACTTCATTCACAGGACTTGGCTCTTTCTTTGTTTGTTTACATGCCACATTTGTTTTACAAATTAAAAATTCAAGACAAATGCAAACAGATGAAAGGATGCCCTTTCCCCTCTCCTGCAGAGTGGCCGCTGATGGTGGTTCTGAGCAGCAGTTGGGCCAGACTGGCTGACAGAAAGAGCCTTGTACTCTCTGTTTAAGTAAAGGTAAAGGTTCCCTTGCTCAAAAGCCAGTCGAATCCGACTCTAGGGTTGCGGTGCTCATCTCCGTTTCAAAGCCGAAGAGCCAGCGCTGTCCGAAGACGTTTCCGTGGTCATGTGGCCGGCATGACTAAACACCAAGGTGCACGGAACGCTGTTACCTTCCCACTGAAGTGGTACCTATTTATCTACTTGCAATTTCTTGCTTTCGAACTGCTAGGTTGGCAGGAGCTGGAACTAGAGACGGGAGCTCACTCCGTCTTGCGGCACCTGGGTCTTGAACTGCTGAACTACTGACCTTCCACAGCCTGCAGTTCAGCGTCTTAACCACTTGAGCCACCACAGCTTACCTTTCTTCTAAGCTGCACATTGGTGGGTCATCATGGGTGAGGTTCAAGAGAGGAGTCAGGTGGCAGTTGGGCTAGTGAAGCTGATATAAAGGGCCTTTCTCCCTTTCCTGTCCTTTCTGCTAAACTGTACAGCAGCTGGTGCTGATGGGTATTCTCCAACTTCACTTTCCTTTCCTCAGAAGAAACCCTTTGGGGCAGATGGTGGCTGGGAGGGGTCACCTCAGATTGTCAAACCAGTAAAAAGTAGAGGCAGCATTCACAAAGTATCCACATCTTAAGACACGAGTAAACAAAAAAATAGATGTACAGTGTTGTACCAGTGTTTCAGGGGCAGTGATCCTAGTCTAGCAGTAAGGAGCTCACTCTAGCCATTGTAAATATCCTGTTTCTAATGTACAGGACTGGGATAGTGTAACAAGCACAAATGATGTCCTAAGATGCTGGTGCAACTTTGTTTTTCTAGATATTTTGAAAATCTAGACCTTCAGAGTAGATATTTTGATCTGAAAATGAAAGAAATCCTACATGGATGTTAAAAGCTGTTTGAAAGCCCTCTGCTGATCATTCAGCAAACTTTTTAAACTACACAGAATGGGATGGAAAATAATTACTAAAACAAATCCAAGAGATATTTTGAGGACTGGAGTTATCAGCTCTACTATTGTCACCACATAATTATTTCTATTTAAAATGACTTTATGGTCTGCCCCAAACCCATTTTAATCTGCTCTTAATTAACCCAAATAAGGAAATAATGAAACAGGAGTAATTCCATTAGGAAAGAAAGGTTTCAAAAAGAGGAAAGAAGAAAAATGTATTTTTGGAAGTCTGTTCATTACCTACTATGGAAATGAGCAACACATAATTCATAAAGATGTGTAGTTCTAAATTTCTTCATGTCTGGAGAACAAATTTGCACCACTCCTGATGCTTGGGCTGTTCTGTCACCTGTGAAGTACAGATTTTCGAAGCAACGTAAATTCATGACATGAACTGTGTGCTTCAGCAATACTCTTGGTTGCATTTATGCACAAATCAGGTAATGAGTCTTGCCAGCACATTTGATAAAATGGCCAGATTTCCCTATTGCTAATTGTCCATTGTAATTAGATTATGGGGCATATTTTTTCAATGTCATTGATATCAAAGCATTTAATAGGAAATCCAGCCAACAAGTGACATAGGTCAAATAATAGGACTTTTGAAAAGTTCTTCCGAGCACTTAAAAGAATTCTGAATTCAGTATAGAACCTATCTTGTTTTTTCTATGACAGACAATTCCCAATTTTACCACTACCTACATCATGTTTAAATATAATATTTTAAACAGATGCCTATAATGTGTCTTTCAAGTAACAAGGACACCATTCATTTCTAATTGCTGCTAATAGTCTTCTACCATTTCCATTCAATCATCACCAGAGATCAAGAACCTTTTGCCAGCTTGTGAACTGCATCTCTTCTAATGGTATGTAGTCATGTCTATAAAGCAAAAGACTTTCAACTTATAACATTTACATCGCTGTCATTATTTGCTTCCACATTCTGCACATAGCACAAGTTAAAGGCTTCTTGGCTTCAGCTGTTCCACTATGTCACTATCAGGGAGAGTGTGAGATGCATTCCAGAGACTAAGGATTAACCTCTGGGATGACACCCAGTTTCTACCATAGCCACGCTAAATCCCCACCAAAGCTGTAACAGCCAAGACTGATTTAGAACCTAAACTGTAAATCTCCTCTTCACACAGACTCTCTGAAAGGATGAGTGGAAAGATCTCTCCCCATCCGCACAAGTCAATCTGGATATTTTACATAAGGATATCTGCAGGTGTCAATGTAGCAAAACTCAGCAAATGCCTCTTTACAGGCAAGTAGCTTAAGGTGTGCAAAAAGAATAGCAGAGGCAAAAAGTGGTCTTTCTAAAGCCTGGTACAATAAGGTAATTCCTCTGAACAAGTTTTACCTAAAAGCATAATAGCGTCATGACAACAGGGCAAGAACAATTTGGACCAGATGGCCTATTAAGACCCCTTGCCACTCTATGAAAAAAGCTGGTGGTGTGATTGGAGAAAGAGGGGGGTTGTTAAGATATCAGTCTTCTTCTGAATTTATAAACCAAATTAGATGAAACAGACAGGTGAGCATATCCATCCATACTGACTATCATCCCATGTTCATCATCCCATTGTGATCTATCCCATGATGCTTCAACTGAGTCTTCACAAGTAAAGCAAACTTTACATAGTGAAGAAACAGGAAGCACAATTTTACAGCTTCCTAATCCTGTATACAGGGGCTGTGGTGGCTCAAGTGGTTAAGACACTGAACTGCAGACCGGAAGGTCTGTAGTTCAGCAGTTTGAGACCCGAGTGCCGCATGACAGAGTGAGCTCTCGCCTCTGGTCCCAGTTCCTGCCAACCTAGCAGTTCGAAAACAAGAAATTGCAAGTAGATAAATAGGTACCACTTCGGTGGGAAGGTAACAGTGTTCCGTGTGCCTCAGCATCTAGTCATGCCGACCACATGACCACGGATATGTCTTAGGACAGTGCTGGTTCTTTGGCTTGGAAACGGAGATAAGCACCGCATCCCTACAGTCAGATTCGACTGGCTTTCAAGCAAGGGAAGCCTTTACCTTTACCTAATCTGGTATATAGCTTAACATTTCTCTTCCTAATGGTAGAGTGTCTGGAAACCAAAACAACAACCTGGAAGCCTGAAAATGTAGCAAATTGTGCGAGTGGCTCGGCAGTGAGCCCTGTGCCTGTCAAGCCTGCAGCTGCAAGGCATGCCCCTTCCTGGTTCCCCTCCCTTTCCTGTCTCTCCCTTGGCTCCAGAATCACAGCACAAATGAGGCAGAGGAAATCCCCAAAATGGAAGGTGCTACACACTGTCTCCATCAGGCCACCTAAGCTCAGCACTGTTCTGTTGTACATGGAATTCCTTTTCCCACACATGAAGTTTGAGCCAGCCAAAAGGGGAACATAAAGGAAGAGTTAAAGAGGCTCAAATCCTCCACACCTTCTTGAAGTTTTTTTTTTTAACAAAAAAATCAATTCTAACCAGTGGTTCCCCCATTGTTCTGAGGCACTTAGAGAATAAAACTCTCACTTCCTCTGCAGCAGGGAGCCTTGGCAATGAGGATGGAATCTAGCATGTGGTTACTATTTTAAGGGTTGCAAGGAAAGGGTTGTATGTGGAAAGGCCAAAGTGCTTCATCTGAGCAGTGTGTATAGTCAGAGCAGAGCAGCAGGGAAACATGTACTCATTCTTGTTTTAAAAGGATAGCTACATTCCACAAGTCATAAGCCATTTTTCTCAGGGTTTTGTCTCTCTCTCGAGAATGCATACAAGAAATCTTAGAAGAAAAAAAACCTGCAATGTTCCTTCAAGCTGTTGCTCAGAGGGTACGAGTTTTATTGTTGGCTTCTCTCTTTTTTTGTGTGTGCTTTGTTGGTCAAGTGATGACATCTTGAGTTGTTCTGAAAACAGTGCATATTGTATATGTTGCAGGCGCATGTCAATTTTGCAGTAACAAGACATTGGGAGAGTTTAATTAGTAATCTTGGAAACAACATCTGGAGGAGTCCCATCTGGATTCTGTAGTGATGCCGGGGGAAGAAAAGGAATCTGTCCACACCACCACGTGCAACTCAGCTGCAATCTAACTAGAATGTCAAACAACACTGTAACTACTAAAAAAAAAACCTAAAGGCCTCCAGAGATAGCTGCAGAAGATTATTTCTCTTAGGAAGGATCATCTCCTTTCAGAAAGGGGTTTGTACCTATGAAATTAAGGCTCAGGACATTCCCTAATATGAAAGACAACCAAAATATTACAGAGAGAAACAAACAGAAGAAAATGCTATCAGTCCACCCTATCAGAATATGACAGGGCAGCAGCGCTCAAACTTTAGCACAGAGGACCCCCATTTTGATTTACAAATTTACACGGATACCTCTTCCTGTTTTTCATCATTAGCAACAGCCACATGTCAGACAATCCTCTTTCAAAGTGCATACCAAGTGGAGTATGTCCACTGAATGTTTCCATCCTCTGGTGTTTTCAAAACATACAGTAAAACACCACAACAGCCACATTTTAAAAGAAAAGTTAAGTCAAATGTTTGTGGTGTCCTGCAAGGTCTGGTCTCAGAGGGTGGTTGATGCTATACAATTCCAAATGCCCTGACTGACTAATAGCGAAGTCAGGGTATCTTTGAATACTTAAATCCAGTAACGGGAACTGTGAATGGAAAAGACAACTCTTTCTACAAACCCAAAAAGGGCCTCAGGTTTGCAGAAAAATGTGAAATCTGAAAAAATACTTTGGGAAGTTTAAAAAATATGAAAATGATAAAAGGAGCATTAGTAGCTTTAAGCAACGGATTCCCTCAGTGGCTTTTGCTAGGCAACCACAGCATTCCAAGGTTTGTTCTGTTAGTAAAAGGCAGGCGGAAGGGGCAGGGCCTTTGAGGGAGGACTCATCAAGGCCAGGCCTAGTTAGGGTTGCCTGCCTTGGGAAATTCCTGGAGATTCTGTGGTGGAGTCTGAGGAGGGTAGGGTTTGAGGAGGGGAGAGGCCTCAACCTGATGGGATGGTACAATGGACTGTCTGAAAAATGAAAAAAAAGAATGAAGTCTTCCAAAGGGCCCTGGAATAAGCCATTTATTATATTTCAATATGTTTTGAGAATAATCTATTTGTTGGAGGAAACAGAGAAAACTTGCTAACACTGATACCACCAGTGCCCTGTCTTTTTCTTCTTTGACAGTTTGTCAGGCAACCAGAAAGAGGTATCCAGTGCTTTACACAAAAAATATTTTTATTCCATGTTTCGAGTGTGCTAGTAACATCTCATGAAATACACAAAGTGGCACATCTTTGAGTCTATATCTTTATGCCATTGCCACCAGTGAATCTGAACCAGTGCACATAAGGATATGTATTCCAACCAACAAAACTTGTTGGATGCTGAGAAGGTGACATCAGTATTCTTGGAATTACTTGCACAAATGTAGTATTCTTGCATTATTAAAGTCATTATAAGGGCAATGAAAGGAATTGCTAAGATTGTGTTGGCACCAAGCTGCAAGGGCAAACTCTCACTTTATCCTCAACACAACATAACACAAATGTTATAAATACTAATGCCATCGGCTGGAGACTATTACATATCTAACTAGGCCCATGTCCCTATCACTTTTTCTTTGATAACCACTGTGCTGCCAACTGGCTGAGAGCAAGAAAAATCAGCAAAAAAAATTACAGCTGAGCCTCTTCAAAAGAACCCTGACAAAAATTCATTCACCCTTAATGTAAACTTAATCAGGCAGCTCCATCCGAAACCTTTCTATTGGGAAGTCAAGTTAAAAACTATAAACTAGAGCACATCAATATAAAATGCCAAGAGCAGGGCAGGAATTTTGGGGGGTGGGGGTTATTTTGCTGAATCCTGCAGTCTGTATCAATAAAAGGATTATTTATTAAGACACTAATTGCACAATAATTAACCAAGCTTCTGAAGTGTGTTAACTTATCTGTAAACATATAAGTATAAAAACAGAAGACTGCCAAGGCAGTTTAAATCAGTGACTGCCAAAAATATGTAATACAGATATTCTGTATTCTGCTCTCAGATGCACTGCTATAACGCACAAGGACATAAGGATCCACACTGCTGGATCAGACTAACAGTCCATCAAGTACAGACCTGTTCCTCAGGGTGGTTGCCAGAGTATGCTTTGATCAACCACTTTAGTGCCTATCATCATAAAAGAATATATTTCTTTGTATGTTTCACAAAGGTCATTTTTTTGCTGTCTTTCCAGGGCAACATGTATAAGACAGGTCACAAAAGAGAAGTATATGCAATACATGGTTTTGTCAACCACAAAACCCCAGCTGTTATGAGCTCCCAAGGTCTTACTGGCTTAGCAATGAAATGGAGTCTAGAAATAGTTGCCAAGCATGCCAATCTAGGTATATCTTCCAGCCCTGCCAATCTAGGTACATTCTCTATTAGCAATGCTAAAAATGCCTCTGTATGACAGCAAAACAGAAATTGCGTATTTTAGGTAACTGTTTCCCCTATTTTCTAGATGTTCTGGCTATGGTGGGTGATTGAGTCACCAAGATCCCCAATACTGTTTATGTCTCCCCAAAAAACTGAATTACTTCCAATGACTTATATAGGACAAAGAACAATTGTAACAGTGAACTTTACTGAATAGTAACTATCTCTACTTACAGTCCCTTTGTTTAAAGAAACTAGGCAGGGGTGTCAAACATACAGCCCAGGAGCCAAAACCAGCCCATTCAGGGCTCTTATCTGGCCCGTGAGCAACTGGTGTGAGGGACGGGAGGCAGGAGGCTGCTTGGGGTGGGGGTGCACAGGTACACACAGTGAGTTCTGTCTGGTCAAAGCCATCAAGAAATGAAAGGAAATTACTATGGGGCAGGTATGGTATCCCTTGGAAAAAAACTACTCTTGCATATGATTAAATACATTTATGGGGGCTTTTGTGGATCTCCCAGTACATCAATTGCTTTCACTCCTAGGAATCAATTGCTTTTGTTTGTATTTTGAGTAAAAAATAATATTGTTAACTGGGTTTTATAAAGTTTGTATCTCCGGTACCTGGCATTACATTTTATGGCAGACATGGCCCAGCCTGACAAATTTATGTCAGATCTGTCCCTTGTAACAAATGAGTTTGACACCTCAGAACTAGAGTTTTCACCTTTTTGTTGCAGCTTATTTTAAAAGCTATAATTTAGTAAGATGGCACTGAGAACTGTTGCTTTGTAATGATGATGCATTTTTCTACAGTGATAATGGTTTCTTCAAAGGATATATGGACACAGTCCATTCTGTTTTTGAAATTTTGCAAATGACAATTTAGCATTTTCTCTTTTGCTTGTCAAGCAAACTCATTCTCAGAAACTACAAATACGAACATATATGAAGGAGAAGGAAGAAAAAAAACCTTAAGCACTAATCCTAAGCAGGTCTACTCATGAGTAAATCTGATTCTATTCAAACTCACAGTAAAGCGTATTTAGGATTGCAGCCTTAATTTGAGAAGATACGAATAGACCTCCACGTGCTGGACATTTTAGAAGAGATCATTCCTTCAGCTGAAACATGATTTTCAAAGAGGCTTTCAATTATCCTTGAGAGCAGATGATGTCACTAAACTATAACACTCTTCTTTCAAAGGAACTGTCTCTATAAACTGGCCAAATCAAGATTTAAGACGTTCAGATTATTGGGGAGGGGAGATGAGATATTTTCAGGTCCCCACAGCCATCTTTGAGATGCCTTTCTCATCTGCTTCAAGTGGAGGTAGCAAAGCAGAGTCTTTGTCCTATTTGTGACATTGCTTTCTGCTACTGAAAGGATGTTGGTTAAGACATCACCTTAATAGGGCCATGTACATTTCTACCCAAAGTGCACCATCACTCTTTCGCTGTCACAAAACCTTCCAGCCAAACACTTGACAGCCTCGATCAGGTGCTGTCCAAACATTTTATTAAAACATTTTAAATGATGAATATATCCAATTATTACTATTAATGCAGCTAATACTGACTAATGAGGGGGAAACATTCTAGCTTGTGTCCCACAATTCATTACCTCTGCCTTGTCAACAATTCAAAGCCCCAAACCTAATCATCCATACCAGGCCCTGTTATATTTCACACATCACATTTAATAAGTCACTCAGTGCCTATAAATTAATGTAACATGTCGGCGTTTATGAGTGCGGCTTTGTCGTTGTTAACAAATGATGTGCTGGCCCAGTCTGCTGCAGCCAGGCAGTGACGAATGATAGAAAATGATTTCTCTCCAAAATACAAACTATGCATTGGAGACCACAGTAGTTACAGTTATACAGTCCTGGATATGCTTGTCCATGCTCTCTGACCAAAACATGACAATTAATTCATCTTATGGAGCACAAATATACACAATAATACTATCATCCTACACATGCATAGTAAATAAACATTTGGCACCTGGAATTACTACATAACATTGTCCTCTTTCAATTCATGATGATATCCAGTCCAAACAAACAGATTAGTGTTTCCCAATGAAATGAATGGAACTGTGAGGTGGGCAAGGAAACCCCAAGGATACAAGTGGATTCCTTATCCAGGAGAGATTATTAGGTAAAGGCATGCATGTACATGAATCATAGCTACCAAGTTTCGGGAGTTTGTCAGTTTGTATTAATTGGTTTGTACTTTTATTCTCCTCAACAGGTTTTACTAGTGTTCACTAGAAACAAAATGTTGATAATGAACAAGTTAATAATTACATTCTGAAGACTTCATAGAGAAGATCTTTACAGATTTTCCTTCAGCAGATTCTGAAGGTTCCAATCTGAAAGGTGAAAGAAATCGCGGGGAGGGAGGGTTCCAAACAAAAAACCCTATGGTGTTTCTATTACCCAAATATTCTAAAATAAAGAACAAATTGTAAATCTGAACACCACCAATATATTTTTTAAAAATATACTTGAAAATGGTTAGTAACCTAGCAGCCAAGCTCATAGTGGCTGTAGTCAATTGAACTGAAGTGCATACACAGTTAGTTGCATGTAGATGGCAAACAAGGACTCTGAGCCAGAAACTTTGAACTGCCATATTTGACTGAATTGCCAGAGATTTTCACTGCAATGTTCTTACGGCAGGTAAATTTCCACCCTAAGGATCATCCTAAGATTTACACCATGCATTCCGTCCTGCTTAGGCTGACAATGTAAGGTTTTATTTTCTGACTTAAGGAGTTTCCATAGGTACAAGCACTTCCTCCCACAGAACATTATTTTCCTGCCTCCCCACTCTTGCAGTAGCTCCAAAAGCCCCCCCAAATCTTGTTCCATGGTTGAGGGACAGGATTTCAGAGGACATTTTTGTTGCCATGGGATTGGGGAAACTGTGCTGGGGGGGATACTTGCACATGTGAATGTGTTAGTCCAAACTATTGTGTCTTTTCCAATAGTCTGTTTTTAATTAAACTTAAAATGCTCGATTTATATAACCTTTAAATATAGAGTTTCAACTCCAAATCTTTTTTAAAAAAAATGAGCTTGACTAACTTCTTCAATTTCACCTATTCATGACAATTCTGTAACACCCTACTGAATAAATGGAACACCTAGATCACATTTTCTAACATGGAAACATTCAGGTTTTCAAAAACCTGATTCTAATTGCCTTTAATAAAGATATCCCATTATATCAATTATTTTGGAAACAGGCCAGGACCTGAAGAAAAAAAAAGAATTATAACAATAAATCAGGCAATCTGGTGGGCTCTATCCAAAGTATCAGCATATTCAAAGCAAGTTCTTTAAATATATAAAAAAGGTAAACATTCCTTTTATTCTTTAATGTATATGCCATCTACAAGAGACATGTTTCTCACGTTGCTTAATAAATTGATCATTCTCCCAATTAGTTAGGAACTAACATGTACCCAGCCAGTTAGGCACTAACAAACATCCCGCTATTCGAGTTAAGGTTAAAATTTGGTGGGGAACCAAGGACATTGCTGTTCCAACACTAGGCATAATTGGGAAATTACAAGTGCTGAAGTCAAGTCTTTCGGAGTGCAGGCTGAGGTCAGGCCATGCACTGCAGCATGCAGCACATAACAACAAAGGCTAGTTGACCAATTAAAGTTAAGTGATGACTTGGCCTCCTTCACACCTTGCTAGCATTTGTATGACTTTAAAACACAATACAGCAACCAAACAAGACAGAAATGGCACACTTGGGATAGTAAGTACACTCCCCCCCCCCAAATTGAGAAGAAAGGTCCTTATCATATCAAATATTTGAACAATAAATTATGTAATACTGAATATTCAATTAAAAGGAGCAAAGGCTTTTCAAATAGATTATACAATTATAGCATGAAGTATACTTTCTGCCCAAACCAGATGTATCACCAAAGAGAATAAGAATTATCAAATGCCAAGCAAATATTAATTGAAGATTACTGTTACAGCTTAGCCAGCCTTATAGTAGACTCAACTATTTCTCAGCCTTATAGTAGACTCAACTATTTCTGACTAGTTATGTAATTCTGATTTTTATCTTCTGTCCCTCTTTTCATCTCAACCACCTTGTTTGGGCTCATTTTGGTCACAGACATTTCCTCCCTAGTAAAATGTATATCACTTGCTCAAGGATAACCAGACACTAAGAACTCTGTTCCTATCACAACCCACAGTGCCATGGATGTAGAGAAGATATTAACAAGCGCTAGTCCGAGCTCATCAGATCTTAGAAGATAAGCAAGGCTGGCCCTAGTCAGTATTTGGATGGAAGACCAGGGTTGTGACAGGCTCAAGTCTTCAGCTCATCACAAAGGCTGCAGCAGATGCTACCATCTAGCCTTAATACTTGGGTCCTCATGAACATCACAGCCTTCCTGTGGATGTAGCTCCCTCTTTGTAGGAGGTATATCAGCAACTGTAAACTCAAAGCACCATATGATCCTGCCACCTAAATACTACCTGATTCTATAATATGTGTAGACTAGGCCTTTGAGAACCTGTAAAATCATGTTTAAAAGAAATCTGCATGACAGTGAGAAAGTTTCCTGTACAAGTGATCGACAGGATCCATTGGATCATATAGGAATAGCACAGCATTTTGCAATTTAGCCTATTTTATGAATAGGGCTCCCAACTTTGGCTTGAGAAATTCCTGGAGGTTTGGGGGCAGAGTCTGGTAAGGGGAGGGAGCACAGAAAGGATGTGATTCCGTAGAGTCTAAACTCTGAAGCTGCCATTTTCTCCAGGAGAACTGATTTCTTTAGTCTAGAGATCACTTGTAATTCTGGGAGAATTCCAGGCCCCACCAGGAGGATGGCATCCCTATTCATAGAACATGGCTGTCATACAGTTTATTTTATAACAATTATTCGTTCAGAAAAAATTGAATGCATAAATAAAATAAATAAGATAAGGGTTCAGACAGAGATATATTTTCTCAAGTATGTATTGTTTACAAAAACAGGGCTTGTTTTGATAAAACATTTTCTTTCTCTTTTTTTCCTGGCAGTTCCTCACAAATCCACTGCAGGGTTGCTTTTATCCACACTTTTATCTCCATTTTAGTGCAGTCATTCATATTTTTCCCTCCTCTGGTACCTGCTGCTTTCATATTCTGCCATGTAAGGATTCTGACTATCAGAATTCTCAGTATTAATATTTTTTGCGCCTGGGAGCTCCTTTTTACCAATATTAACAATTCACAGCATAATCCTTGTTGAAACTTTTATCCACAGAGTGGTAGGACTGGGACTGAACTAGCACCCTAGCATACGGCTGCCAACTCTGAATCGGTAAATCCCTGGAGGTAGAGCCGGGGGGGGAGCAGGATATAATGTCATGGAACCCACCCTTCAAAACAGCCTTTTTCTCCATGGGAACTGATCTCTGTCATCTGGAGACCAGCTGTCATTCTGGGAGATTGTCAGACCCCACCTGAAGGCTGGCAACCCTACTCTAGCAATACAGGGCAAAGCAATGGGAAGGCAGCCTTGAGATCTGTAGTTAAGGGTCAAGATCTTGTTTTTAAAAAAATATCTGGCATTACAGGAAACTGAACTTTGCCAGAGTAGTTGAGTAGTCATTTTGCTATAAAAGGAACTGTTTGGGGATCTGCAGTGCTATCCCAAAGTAGTGGTTGAGAACACCCACAAAATCATGTACTTTTTCTTTCAAAAAGACAATGTGAGGCAGCCTTGAAATACTGTGTTTGAGATGCATATCCCAAAATGTACAATAAGATGTAGAAAAAAGGCATATATGACTTTATACATCCAGGAGTCATGTTGTGCTGAATCATGTTGGGAATCTATAGATCCCCTTCCCACACTGTTTCTTCTCTCTGTTCTCTAAACAGCCCCCAGATCCTCTCCCTTTCCCCTCTTTCCTTTTCTCCTTCCCACTCATCAACCAATATTTCTTTTATCTGGCCCCCCAGTCTTAAGCTTTATTATTTGATTACTCTGTGGGGTCACCTTTCTCCCCAATGGGGACCCAAAGGAACTTACATCATGCTCCTCTCCTCCATTTTATTCTCACAACAGTATTGTGGGGTAGATTAAGCTGAGAGCGAGTGTGACTGGCCCAAGGTCACCCAACACATTTCCATGGCAGAGTGGGGATTTGAGTCAGAGTTTCCCAGATCCTAGTATGACAATAACCTCTCAGATTTCCCTCCTTCTCCCCACTGGCAACCCCTCCCTGGAAAAAGTCTGGCCAAGTTGCAAAACTCTTGGGGCAGCAAGTCACTGAAGTGATTTTTGTGGTGACCACTGCCAGTCCTAGCCAACTCTCACAAGTTGTGCAGAGGCTGCTGCTAGACTCAGGCAATTGTGTGGCATCAAGTCATCTGGCAGCCACCACTGCTGCTGAGCCTGGCCCTGGTGAGTCCTCTTCCTGGGTGAGAAGGCAGTGAAGTAGAGGTGGACTGGAAAACCAAAGTAGCTCTCAAAAGGGGCCTCCCCCTGTCTTTTACTGATAGAAACCAAGGCTTGAAGGCTCCCAGTATTGCATGGCCACTGAGAGGGCATTCTTTTCTTAAATGTACAGGTGTTGCTTCTATTATGTAGAAGGGATTAAAAAAAAACCTTTCTTTTTTTGGCTTCCAGATTTTTCTGCAAACTTGAAGTTTGTAGAAAAATCTAAATTGTCTGGTCATGGCTCCAGTCTCCAGATTTAAGTATCCACAGATGGGTCCATGTTGAGAATTAGATATATTGATATGTATAATTTGAATTCCCAAATAAGAATTTCTATATGCAGTTGTTTGAGAGGCTGGTCTTCTTGGGATGCAGTCTGATCTAAATCTGGTTCCTGCAACCCACAAGAGATCATATTGAATAGACAGCAGAAACGGTTGGACAAGCATACTAGAAACTTGGGTAGTGCCAATGCTAGCTTTTGGTTATTTTATGATGCATTGTTTCTGATCTAAAAGGTACAACTTCATCCACACCTGAACCAGGACTCATATTGGGAACATACTTCTTGTTCTGATTTACGAGTACATTAATATTTGAGGGATTGCACATGTATAGGCAGCCTTCGAAAACATAAAAACTCACTCACCCTTCCCAAGCAGAAGAGGTCAGATTAAGAATGGAAGTGGGGGGGAATAGAATTTTTCATTGGAGAAATAGTATGAGCTGAGCTCATCCCTTTTCCTTGCTCTAATTCAGAAGCCATTAACTAGGCACAGCAAACTTGGCGAAAGCAAAAAAGAAAATACAAAAAAAGCTCAGTAAACATCTGTGTTAGCTGAACTGCTGAATGTTTGTTAACCATTAGAACAGGGAAACTGATCAATAGTGCAAAACAAAGGAGTTCAGGTACAAATGTGTTCTTGTAAAGCCATTTCAATAAAGAATACGGGAGGGTTCCCCAGAACAATCACTTTGGGATCAAGAACTAAATCATTTCAGTCCACATCTTGATTTTATATACACACACACACACACACACACACACACACACACACTTGGCAGGAATTATGAGGCTTAACAGCATCCTGACAATTAGCATATGATAAATACAAAAAACGATATATTAAAGCAAGAGGAGAAAAAGGCCAGCATTTTACACCTACAGTAATATAATTCCACTACTTAATGCAAAGTAACAGGCATTAGAGTGTTTGGGATCCTCTTGTATGGTGTTATCTGCTCTATCAGTAAATGAGACTATGTGAACAGTACAACCTATAAATAATTCAAGGCCTGAGATGGCAATTATAGAGCCATGCACAACCAGCATGAATATTTTATGAAGGCTAAAACAGCCCTCAGAATGAATCATGGATAGATGAACACACACACAGTTGCTAGCCAAGTATTGCTTCCAGACATGCCTTACATCTGAGCCTCAGAATGCTCACTCCCCCTCCAAAAAAAAGAAGAAAGAAAGGAGGGGGGATCATTCCTGGATAATATAAAATCTGAATTGGTATTTTTATTTGTTAAAATAATTTTTAACAATAAATAAAGAGTGAACTTATTAAAGGGAGAAGAAATTGCAAGAGAACAAGAGGACAGGAAGAAAAAAAAATCTTTATCCCAGTTCAACAATTCCAGTGAAGATGTCAACCATCCATTCCTAGGGTTGGTGAGAACATTGTGTGCACTTTATTTGTTTAATGTATGATTGTTTTATCCTGTTTTATCTTGTTTTAAAATGTTTTGTGTTGATTTGGCACATGGTGCCAGTAATTGTGACCAGCCCTGAGCCCGTTTGTGGGGAGGGCAGGGTATAAATCTAATAAATAACAACAACAACAACAACAACAAATTCCACTATTTCTTTCCAAAACAAAGAAGTGCTACCATGAAGCAGTGCGCCAACAACAGAAAGGCACCATAGGATTCAAGACCCAGTATACTTTCGTTTGTAACCTTCCATGCTGAGTTAGGGTGGTGAAAGTAGAAAGTATGGAGAAAGCTTGAATCTGCCCCACTGCCAAATTTTGTAGTTCTGCTGCATCTTCCCCTCAAAGTAGGGCTGCCATTCACCTATTGGGGGCAGGGGATCCCCTGCCACCAGCAAGTACTTTTCTGCTGCTACTCAACTGTCCAACAGGGGGAGAAACTATGGGAAATGGGGGTGGTGGTGAACATCATCAGCATCCTAATACACTACAATTACTCCCCATGCACCCAGAAGTGACATGAACACATCACTCGGGGGGACGCTATGGCATTTGGACAACACTCTGTAGTTATTTATTTATTTTGTACTCCACCCTCCCTGCTAAGGCAGGCTCATGTGGAGTGATGTCGGCACATTGCCATAGTTTCCCCAAAAGCCAGAGCATTTCCAGTATCCCCTGATGACGCACTGACATCACTTCTGGTCTCATGGGGAAGTGATGTTGACGCATTGCCAACAACACCATTACATCTCTAGCAAGGGCCTCTGCCATTGGTAAATTCCCCTGCTGGTTGTCAGGCCCTGCCCTGTCTGGCAATCCTACTTCACAGGAATTAAAAATCTGAACAGCTATATTCTCATTTCTTGCTGACATTCCATTGTTTGAAGATGTCACGTATTATATATGACCCCAGGCATTTTATATGTATAGCACTATGGTCATAAATACTCACTTATGATACTTACTAGAGAAGCCTATTTGATAATGGAGGAGGAAGAACATGAAACATGAGTAGCTACATCCCTAAAATTATTGAATCCACACAAGTCTTTATGTCTGAAGTCACACCATAAACAACCAAAAGAACAATAATACATGGTTTTGGGAAGAGGTCAAGGCTAAATGAATGAAGAATAGTTGAAATCACATGAACAATTCTCAGCAGCAAGGTCATGGGGTCAGAGAGAAAACCAAGACCACGAAAGACCTAGAATTGTAAGTTATTTCACAGAGACTGCTGTAATTTTGTGGGTTTGGCAAGCAAGAGGGGCAATTGTTTCAGTTAGTTTGCGGCAGCCACCATGGGAGAGAATGTGGCCTGCTTTTGTGTCTCAGACTGAGAGATTGTGAAATGGAGGGTCAAGCAAAATCTGTGTCATTTGGAGTGTACAGTTGGCAAAGGGCTAGTCATTCCAGTCATTTAAGGGCAGGTTACACAACAGTTTTGAACACTGAAATTTGAAGACTGTTATAAGAAAAGAACATAAATATTATGAATTTGTTCAAGGAAAGTAATACTGACGGGGGGGGGGGATAACCTAAAAGAGGCTTGTTTGGGAATGGTATATGGTAGGAGAGCTCTGACATAGGCCCACTATCACTTTGTCTCCAGCAACACTACTTTACAGGAAGCCTTCTTTGCCTATACACATTTCCCCCCCCCATAATAAACATCTGCATGACTGATACAGAGGACAAAATTTGGCCACTTTCAAACATTCAGTATTCATTCATAGCTTTTGTTGGGACTAAGTACAGTATAAGAGTCTAACTTGGTTCACTGAAACATGACACCCATACTATCATTATTAGCAAGCTAACAGATTTCATTCCAGTTTCTATGCATGCACACACACACACACACACAGAGATATATATTCTCATTTTTAGACTAATCAACCTGTCCTGGATTATTTATTTATTTATTTATTTATTTATTTATTTATTTATTTATTTATTTATTTATTTATTTATGTAATTTATATCCCACCCTCCCCGCCTCGGCAGGCTCAGGGATTACATATGCTGAGATGTAAAATAGTTATTTAAACTTCTTTCTTATATGGAAATCAATGTGGCTGTTGATTTCCCAGCATCCATTTAAACCCAGTCTGTTCTACAACATGACTAGATACTATAAAGTGCTCCATGGACCAGAGCAGGGCAAGCTGCACAAGCATCCTTTTTCGACTTTCAAGTCCCTATAATGGTGGAAAGCAATGCATGCCATCAGACCACAAATAAAAAGGGAAAAGAAAAAGGCTGTATTAAAGTCATGAACCACTTTGCTGTTGGCATATTTGCTATACTTCCCAGGTTTCTGTTTAGAATCTCTGTTTAAACATCTTACAGTATAGATTTGGGGGGGGAGACTTCAAATGATGGTAAAGAACCATAGGCAACTGACAGAGATACAGGGTTTCTATCTAATATAATCAACCTTTTATTCATTTGAATAAGATGGGTGATTGCATCAAAAAAATCTGAATGTGTTAATGTTTTTTCTTTATTTTTGACATTCCTGTTTACTTTTTCCAAGGGCTATCAAAAGCATTATAAATAATAGGCAAGCTAAACGCTAACACATGGAATATTCCACGGCCTGTCAGGAATTTTTCTCATATTTTTTGCAAGCAATCCTGGCCAAAATAAACGGTAGTAGTTTGATTTTCTTCATCATGAAATCGACAGCTTATTTATCTCTGCAGAGGAACATTCTAAAACCTGTAAAGCCTTCACAGAACCAAGGTGGGATACTGCAGGGTCTTCCAAATATTCCTGCTTCATAAAACGCTATACTCACAGAGTGCAATCCTATGCTGAGTGATTCCAGTCCAAACCCATCAATGGGTTAGAGCAGTGAAAACTCTGCATAGTATTTGTACTGTGAATCACTCAAATACTTGTTCTGAAAAAAGAGCACAAAAACATACCATGCAGCTGCTTTATCAAGTGTCCCACAATCTCTGCTCCAATACCTTTTCATATCATAATATCCATGGGGGAGGGGGACCAGGAAGAGGTATTCTAGATCGAAACAAGTGTCTTTCTGAACTTGAAAGCTAGAAATCCTTTGGCTGGGATCCTAACCAACTTCCTCAGAGCTCATTTCCACTGAAATCATTTGGGTTTACTTCCAAGCAATTACGAGTACATGATGGGGAGGACCCAACTATTTGACTGAATCAGAAATTCATAAAAATTGGGGGTTTATTCTTATAGGAATATAGTGATGAGAGAATTGCATAATAGTGTACCATATAATTGTGGTGGGAAATATGATCTGCCTCATTATTGTGGGATAATGCCTGAGTTATGTTAGAATAATGGAAGAGTCATTTCCATCTGCCATCAATTGCAATGAAAATAATGGTTTTGAATGACTGTAAGGTGGCTTGAGTTGGCATGCAAATGCAAGCGAGGAGCTGCACTGGAAGAAACACACTCTGGTGGCATTCTTATACCAAACTCTGATTCTGTCAGTCACTGGTGATGCATCGGTCTTTCAAACAAACAATGCCTTCCAATGAGCTAACTACTGTTTGCCCTACAGTTTTAACTCAATACATAGAAAAGAAAAATATCCTACAATGCAAACAGGTCAATTATTCAAACTGGAAAACCAAGTAAAGGGTAGTTCAAAGTCCTAACATTCTGTAAGTCATTTGTTTAGGATAATAACTCTTGATTGAAATTAATTTTTATTTGCAGCTTGTTTAGTTAAATGTTCATACAAATATCTAATATGAAATTCTGAAACTGATTTACTTAGGAATCAGCCTTTGGATATCAAAATTTCATACTAAAATGACAGGGAAACATGGGGAAGCTCCAGAAAATATTTATCCCAAAAAGGACAAAACATCATTTGCATTGTTTTTCTATGTTGCTAACAAACACACCAAGCGTATTATCAACTAAGAGACAAGTTTGGTTCTTGGACTATATTCGCAGTACAGAAATGGGTTCACAGAATCCAGGACTCATTTTACTGAAACAGGACTGATGTCCACACATATGTTATCAGTCCAGGAATAAAATAACAAAAAAATATTGAGTTCCTACCTGATTTTAAAAATCAATACATCAGTTTGGTGTAGTGGTTAAGAGTGGCAGACTCTAATCTGAAGAACCAAGTTTGATCCCCCACTTCTCTACATGCAGTCAGTTGGGTGACCTTGGGTCAGTCACAGTTCTGTCAAGAGGAGTTATCTCAGAGCTCTCTCAGTCTCACCTACCTCGCAGGTTGTCTGTTGTCGGGAGAGGAAGGGAAGGAGATTGTAAGTGAAGTGTGGAGTATAAATCCAACTCCTCCAACTCCTCCTCATTATTATACTACAGCACAGAGATTAAATGGCACCTAGTGAATGCATAGTCTTTCTATTGGCTATAACCTTTTGTAACACCCCTTTCCACTCACACCCTCTGCATCTCTCTCTCAGGTTCAGGGTTATATGTAGGTCAGGCCTTTGCTACCCTTCTCAGCTCTTTTAGGAATCTTTTAGAGAGCCATGACCATGTCACACCTCAGGTCCTCTCTCTCCCTCACAGAGACATCAGCAGAGAGGGTAGCCCAGCCCCCTTCAATAAAAGGCCGTCACTCAAACCACTGAGTATTGGGGTTGGGGGCTTGTGCACTGTTCCATTCACACGCAACCATTCAAATGATAACTATATGTCGCCATCTGTTTTATAGCTATGTGTATTTATAATTTATATTGTACTTTAATTGGAATGTTGGTTTTAGTATATATATTGGAGTTTTAATGTTTCTGTTTATACCTATGTTGTTAGCCACCCTGAGCCTGCTGAAAGCGGGGGGGGGGGGGGGATACAAATATAATAAAAAAGTAAATACGAAATATTGTTCAATTATCCTCTAGCTTGAAAAATGCCCAGTTAACAAGATGTCAAGAAAAAGGGATCTAGACCAGTTTTCCCTCTGACTTGCTAATATCCTTGTAGAAGAACCTGTGTGAGTGTATGATGGAAATGAGGAAATCTCTACAACTTGTTTACTATGCCTTTCTTGTTCCTCTCTGTTGTTAGAAGAAACCAGGATGTACTTGAGAATGTGTGGCTGAAAAGCAGCATTAAGAAATCTGGAATGGGCTTTCCATGGGTGTCCATGGCTACTACAGCAGTCGCCTGAACACCCTGAATGTAAGGTTATGAGCCATTAAGTTTACATTAAGAACCTATACTCACAGTACTTGATTATATCAGCCATTTGCAGTCTGAAATAGTCCATGAGGAATATCAGTGGGATACAGTGATTCCTGAATAAAAAATATATTGGAAGGATAGGAAAGGAAGGTTTAGAGGTGGATTGGCTCTATATGTCAGAGAGGGCATATAGTCCAGTAAGACGGAGATTGTAAGAGAAATAAATTCGCTTATAGAAACAGTATGGTTGAAATAGTGCGCTAAAAAGGAAGTTTAACTCTGGGAGTTTATCATCACTTACCAGGTCTAAAGTTAAAGGATGATTTGGTTTCGGTTTCGGCGTTGCGAATGGTGGCCGCCTCTCGGGTCGCTCCCGGAGGTGGTTAGCCCACATACAGTCAGGGGGGGTCTTCGCATGTGCGAAAGACCCTAGTGAGCCTTAGGTAAAGGCTCCAAACCGGGGGCGCTTTGGGGAGTAGCCTCTTTGCCGGCAGATAGCCGGGAAATTGAGGCTTTCTCCCCGCCCCAATCGGCCCCGCTGCGTCGTGCCCGCAATGGGACTTAGCAGCGCCACCGACTTCCAGGAGTGAAGACAGCGCCATGATTTAACATAAAAAGAAGAAGTGGCATCCAATCGTGAGTTGAAGATCTATTTTGAAGCGTAAATTTGAGCCCCCCCCGCAAGCGTCTAACCGTAAGGGGAGGAGGGAGGAGTCCCTACCCCGTTTGAGAAGCAAGAATTAAAAAGAGAGCGCGAAGGGGGGCAGAAATAAAAAACAGTGTTGGTGAAAATACCGTCGGGGTTGTATGGAAGATTATGATCCTTTTAGCTTCCTGGGGGATGCGGCACGAACTTTGTAAAAGTAAACAATAAAAACAAAATGTCGACAACGGGCAAAGTCCTGCAGAAGCCGGAAGAGAAGAGAGGAGGGACTTCCGGTCCGGGTAGCCCCCCCCCAGAGCTTGCTGTCAATCAACAAGAAAATGAGATACTGCGCCCTCTGCTGGAGCAAATGCAGAAAATCAATGAAACTTTGCTTAAAGTGGAAAGTGTCTTCATCAGTCGACAGGAACAAATATCGGAAACATCAAGGAAGATGGCGGAAATTGAACAGAAAGCGAATTTGATTTTAAGTCTTCAGGGCGTGAAAGAGGAAGAGAAAGAAGATCTCGGATTTACCTCGATGAGTGTTTTGGCACCCCTAACTGGCAGTGAAGCGAAAGAATTAAAAGAAGAGGTGGACATGGCTCCCAAAGCCTATTCCGCTTTTATAAAAGGAAATACTCTGCCAGTAGAAGGGGAGGCTGAGCATAACAGGCAATATATCAGAGATCCAATTTCATGTGAAGTGACTATGGCGCCCTGGAAATTTGAAGGTCAGAAGTACAAGGAAAAAGAGAAAAGAAAGAAGATAGAATATATCCTCAAAATGCAAAAACTTCTGAAGAGACACGCCAGCTGGGAAGATGCAGCACTCAAAATTGAGACAAGCGGTGTGGAAGGCAGCAGCCCAGGGGAAAGAGGCGATGGAACGGAAGACATCCATGTTAAAAAGGACTCAATCCATAACTGGAAGAGATTTAAAAGAAGACACCTTGAGGACTGTTCGTGTTGCATCTGGAAGGAGCTGTTTAATTACTAACCCCGATGGACTTTACTAACTGTATTAACAGAGTGATTTTGGACTTTGCAAAGTTTAAAAGAAGATCTTCTAACCATGAAGGATGCCTAAAATGGTATTGATTACTAACTAAAACTAACCCTTTTTAACAGAAAACAACTTCACTCCATCTTTTTCTTTCTCCATCTGTCTACCCTACCCTTTTCTTATATAAAAAGAATAAAATTCTCTCCTCTTTAGGAGAGTTTTACTACAAAAAAAAAAAAAGTTAAAGGATGATTTAAAAATAGCAAAAAAATTAAGGAAAGTGGCTAGACAAGATAACTGTTATAATTTAACTACCCACACATTGATTGGGTCAATATGTGTTCAAGTCAGGAGAAAAAGACTACATTTCTATTTTTTATTTTTTTTAAACAAAATTTTATTGGGATATATTCAACATTGTTAAACATCGTTACCAATACAATTTAAAAATTCATCCCATCCCCCCACCCCCCCTAAAAGGCTTCCAACACTGCTAATAACAAAGAAAAGAATTAAAAGGTAATCAAGTTTAAACTTATAACAATCGACAAACCAGGTAACTCAGTTCTAATATATAAAAACCTGACTCTTTCAAACCCAGTTTCCAAAAGGTACAGTACAATCCGGTATTCATTTCATTTCTCATTCAGTGTCAATACGAATCAAGATTGTACATTTTCCCTTTCATTCTATATTCAGTTTCCATGTAGAATTTCAGGCCTTCCCAGTCTTTTAGATATTGTTCTGCCATTTGTCCATTTAGTTTTTTCGTCATTTTGTCCATTTCGGCTAGGAACAGCAGTTTCCTTAACCAGTCTTGTATATCTGGCACCTTCTCCGCTTTCCATTGTTGGGCAAAAGCCATTCTCGCCGATGTGATCATATACCATAGTAATGTCCTTTTTTCTTGTGGAATTTTTTCCATTGTCAAACCTAAGAGAAGAAGCTCCGGACTTTTCCTAATAGGAATTTTTAATATCTTCTGCATCTCACAATGTACATTTGACCAGTGTACCTTTACTTTATCACATGACCACCACATATGGTAAAAAGAACCCTCTGGTTTTTTTACATTTCCAACACTTATTACTCAAGTTCTTTTCCATACTAATGTTAGCAATTTTTTTTGGTGTCATATACCACCTGTACATCATCTTATAACAATTTTCTTTTATATTAACACAGGTTGACATTTTAAAAGCTTTTTTCCACAAAAATTCCCATGCTTACATAGAAATTTCCTTGTTCGTATTTATGGCCCATTTTATCATTTGCTCTTTAACAGTTTCATCCAGAGTATATACAGTCAACAAGGTTTTATACAACTTAGATATCATTTTTCGCCCTTTTTTCAACCATATATCTTCAAACTCATCGTTCTTAGCTCTAAAACCAACCTCTTTACAGTCTTTTTTGTAAATGTCCCATATTTGACAATATTGTAACCATCCATACTCAAATGCTAATTCATTATTTGGTTTTAAAACATATTTTTTCCCTTTCTTTTGAAGCAACTCTTGGTATTTCAACCAATCATTACCTTTATGTTCTGAAAACGGATGAATAACTGCAGCAGGAACAATCCATAAAGGCCTCTCATCAGGAACTGTATTCTTGTATCTGGTCCATGCATCAAACAATGTTCTCCTTACATAATGATGCTTAAACATTGAGTCTACTTTATTTTTCCCATACCAAAGATAGGCATGCCAGCCAAATCTGCAACCGTGACCCTCAAGGGCCAAAAGTTTTCTATTTTCCAAATTAACCCAGTCAGTTAACCAAGACATACACAGAGCTTCATGATACAAACGCAAATTCGGGACTTGGAAGCCACCTCTGTCTTTAATATCATACATTATTTTCATTTTAATTCTTGGCTTCTTTCCTGCCCAGATAAATTTAAAAATTTCTCTTTGCCATTTCACCAACACTTTCACATCTTTCACAATTGGTATTGTCTGAAACAAAAACATTAACCTGGGCAGTACATTCATTTTGACAACGGCAATTCTTCCAAGAAGAGATAATCTAAATTTTTCCCACTTTTCTAAATCACGCCTTATCGAAACCCAGAATTTTTCATAATTATTCTTAAACAAATCGATATTTTTATTGTAATGTCAACTCCCAAATATTTAACCTTTTTAACCACTTCACATTCTGTTATATTTTGTAAAATTTGTTGCTTTGTAACATTCATGTTTTTGCACAATATTTTCGATTTGTTTTTATTTACATAGAACCCTGCGAGATCACCAAACTCTTTTACTTTTTCAAATACCAAAGGCATATTATTGACAGGATCTTCAACAATAAACATAATATCATCAGCAAATGCTCTTAATTTGTATGAGAAACCTCTAATACTCAAACCTTTTATATTATTATCATCTCTAATTACTTGCAGCAATATCTCCAAAATCCAGATGAATAACAATGGCGATAAGGGACAGCCCTGTCTGGTTCCTTTTCTGACCCGGAACGCTTCTGTTGATTCTGCATTTACAATCACCGTAGCCTTTTGTTCTTTATATATTGATTTAATCATTTTTGTAAATTCTACACCCATCTGCAATTTTTCAATCACTTTGAACATAAATTCCCAGTTCAAGTTATCAAATGCCTTCTCCGCATCTAAAAATAAAAAGCCGACCTCTTTTTCCGGGTGCTTATCATAATATTCTATTGCGTCCAAAACAACCCTCATGTTGTCTTTTATTTGCCTACCTGGCAAAAACCCAGCCTGATCTTCGGCAATAGTGTCTTTCAAATACCCTTTGAGGCGTTCTGCTAGAATTTTTGCAAAGATTTTATAATCATTGTTCAAAAGTGAAATTGGTCGATAATTTTTTACATTAGTTAAATCTTGGGTCTCTTTCGGTATCAAGGTGATTGCTGCTTCGTTCCAGGGCTTTGGAATCTTCCCACTTTCTCTAATTTCATTTAAAAGAATCTCTAGAACCGGTACCAGGTCTTCTTGAAGTTTCTTATAAAATTTGGCTGAAAATCCGTCTGGACCTGGAACTTTGGAGATTTTTGCTTCTCCTATTGCTTTGCTGATTTCTTCTTTAGTTATCACAGCGTTTAACATTCCTTTTGTTTTTGAACTTGGTTGTGTCAAATTCACCTTTGATAAATAATCTTGAATTTTTTGTTGATCCACCTGTTTTGCTTGAAAAAGAGTAGCATAGTATTTGTAAAATTCTCTCCGGATCCCTCCTGAGTCTATAATTTCTCTATTCCCATCTTTCAATTTAATTATTGTTTTGTTCTCTCTTCTTTTCTTCAATTGCCATGCCAAATATTTCCCAGGTTTATTCGCTCCTTCAAAGGATTTCTGTTGCAATTTTTCAAGTTCCAATATACTTCTTTATTTAACCTCGCATCATATTGTTCCCTTAGGATCCTCAGCTCTCTCAAAATTTTCTTTTTGCCAGGTCTCTTCTTAAGTTCTACTTCTTTCTTTTGGATATTTTCCAAATTTTTTTTATCTATTTTGAATTGTTGTTTTCTTTCATTGTTGTTAATTGCAATTAGATGTCCTCTCATCACAACCTTATATGCCTCCCATACCGTTTGCGTCTGTACATCTTTATTTAAATTTAGTTGAAAATACGTTTTGGTTTCCGTCCTTATTTTGTCCACAATGTTTTGTTTATCCAGTAGATCCTCATTGAGTCTCCATCGAAATTTCTTTCTTTTAGCATATGTTGACCACTTTATTGGGCTGTGGTCAGAAAGAATTCTAGGTAGTATTTCAATTTTACGTGTTTGCAAAATCAAGTTCTCGGTCATCCACATCATATCTATTCTTGAGAAAGATTCATGTCTTGATGAGTAAAAAGAGTAGTCTTTGTCTTTAGGGTTTTTAGCTCTCCATGCATCTTCCAGGTGTTCATGTTTCGCCATTTGAAAAAATACTTTCGGAAGCTTACCTATACCTTCATTTCCTTTTTTGGATTTTCTGTCAATAGCATTATTAACAGTACCATTAAAGTCACCCATCAATATCATTTGTTCATAGGTTAACTGTTGTAATTGTTCCCACAAATCTTGAAAGAATTTTTCCTTGGCTCCATTCGGGGCATAGAGATTTAAAATTAAAGTCTTTTTATTCTGAAACATAACTTCCACTGCCAAGAATCTTCCTTCTTTGTCTTTAAAGATTTCCTTTGGTTCCAACTCTTTTTTTACATATGTAACGACTCCTTTTTTCTTTTGTGAGGAGAGGGAATAAAATTCCTCTCCTAATCTACTTTGAATCAGAAATTTAACATCAGTCTTTTTAATATGTGTTTCTTGTAAACAAACAATATCACATTTTTGTTTTTCCAGCCATAGCCTAACATTTTTCCTTTTTGGGGGTGAATTAAGTCCATTAACATTCCATGAAATAATTTGACTCTCCATGTTGGTTTTGTATTTATTTATCAGAGTCTTTAAAATTGTCTTTAATGAACTTGGTCATTTGCTAAAAGACTACATTTCTAGATACATTTAGTGACTGTGCCATGGAGCAGTTGGTCACAAAACCTATCAAGGGAAAGGCAATCCTGAACTTGGTCCTAAGTAATGCCCAAGACCTAGTGAGAGATATAAATATGATAGCACTGGTTGGGAACAGTGGCCATAACGTAATTAAGTTCAAAATTTATGTAAATAGGGAGTTGCCTCAAAAGACTAACACAACCACTTTTAACTTTAGAAGGGGTAACTTCTCTCAAATGAGGGGGCTTGAGAATAAGAAACTGAAAGGAAAGGTAAAGAGGGTCAAATCCCTTCAGGAAGCTTGGAGACTATTTAAAACTACAATCCTAGAAGTTCAGATAAAATGTATACCACAGGTTAGGAAAGGTACAAATAGGTAAAAAAAAGGTCTGCATGGTTAACAAACAAAGTAATGGAAGCAATAAAAGGTAAGAAGGATTCCTTTAAACAGTGGAAGGCTAGTCTGAGTAAGGAAAATAAAAGGGAGCACAGGCTGTGGCAAATAAAATGCAAGTTGGCGATCAGACAGGCAAAAAGGGACTATGAAGAACATATTGCAAAAAAACAAAGACCAACAATAAAAAATTCTTTAAATACATTAGTAGCGGGAAGGCAGGAAGGCAGAGGGGTCTTTGGATGACCAAGGGGTAAAAGGATCACTAAAAGATAATAGGGAAATAGCAGAGAAGCTGAATTCCTTGTTTTGCCGTTGTCTTCACTATCAAAGATGGGAGGTGCTTGCCCACTCCAGAACTGGGTTGCTGTAAGACCTGAGACAGACTGAGGTGACAAGAGAGGCGGTCCTATAACTGATGGACAAATTAAAAACTGACAGATCATCATGCCCATATGGCATACATCCAAGAATTCTGAAAGAATTCAAATGTGAACTTGTGGATCTCTTGACAAAAATATGCAATCTATCATTAAAATCTGCCTCCATTCCAGAGGACTAGAAGGTAGCTAATGTAACCCCCAGCCTTAAAAAAAGTTCCAGAGGAGATCAGAGAAATTACAGCCTGGTCAGTCTAACATCAATACCAGGTAAATTGGAATTGGAATCCATTATCAATTATAGATTTAATAGGCACATTGAGGAACAAAAGCCATTGAGGAAAAATCAGCATGGATTCTATAAGGGAAGATCTTGTCTCACTAACCTGTTAGAGTTCTTTGAGGGGTGAGCAAACATGTGGACAAGGGTGATGCAGCAGTCATGGGATAAAACGACAAGTAGTGTTGTGGATTAAAAACTGGTTAATGAAAAGGAAACCAAGAATGAGTATAGATGGGCAGTTTTCACAGTGGAGGGTGGTAAGCAGTGGGGTACCACAGGGCTTGGTACAAGGTCCGGTGCTTTTTAACTTGCTCATTAATGGTTTGGAGTCGGGAGTAAGCAGTGAAGTGGCTACATTTGCAGATGACACTAAGTTGTTTAGGATGGTGAGAATCAGGGAGAACTGTGAGGCACTCCAGAGGGATCTGTTGAGACTGGGCGAGTGGGCATCAACAAGGCAAATGAGGTTCAGTGTGGGCAAGTGCACAGTAATGCACATTGGAACAATAAATCCTAACAATAAATACACATTGATGGGATCTGAACTGTCAGAGACTGACCAGGAAAGAAATCTTGGAGTCATGGCAGATAGCTCACTGAAAATTCAACTCAGTGTGCAATGGCAATAAAAAAGCAAATGCTATGCTGGGAATTATTAGGAAGGGAACTGAAAACAAATCAGCCAGTATCATAATACCCCAGTATAAATTGATGGTGGGGCCTCATTTGGATACTGTGTACAGTTTTCGTCACCACATCTCAAAAAAAGATGTTATAGTACTGGAAAAAGTGCAGAAAAGGGCAACTAAAATGATTAAGGGGATGGAACACTTTCCCTATGAAGAAATGTTACAGAGGTTACGGCTCTTTAGTCTGGAAAAACAACTGAGAGGTGACATGACAGAGATTTACAAAAATATGCATGGTATAGAGAAGGTAAGGAAAGAAGTACTTTTCTCCCTTTTTCACAATACAAAAACTCATGGGCATTCACTGAAGATAATGAGCAGTAGGATTAGAACAGATAAAAAGGAAGTACTTCTTCACCCAGAGTGATTAACACATGGAATTCACTGCCACAGGAAGTGGTGGCAGCTACAAGCATAGACAGCTTCAAGAGGGTATTAGATAATCATATGGAGCAGATGTACATCAGTGGCTATTAGCCACAAGATATAGATGGAACCCTATTTCTGGGGCAGTGATGCTCTGTATAGGTATAGATGGAACACTATTTCTGGGGCAGTGATGCTCTGTATTCTTGATGTTTGTGGGGCAACAGTGGGAGGGCTTCTGGAGTTCTGGCCCCACTGGTGGACCTCCTGATGGCACCTGGTTTTTGGCCACAGAATGTTGGACTGGGTGGCTCATTTGTCTGATCCAAACAAGGCTTTTCTTATGTTCTCATGTAACCCAGAAATGGGTATACCACCTCATCAATTGCTTTGAAAAACAGGCTTAAGTCTCAATACCTGTCAGAACTGATAGCTACTGACATCCATCGAGGGAGAGGGATCCACACGCCAGGCCCACACTGGCAATCAATGGGAAACTGGGTGGGGTGAGGACATGGGGAGGGCAGCTGTTGGTGATAGTGTGACATAATTCCTGGGAAACCCATTAGTGACAGCATGCCGGAATCTCTGTGGGAAAAAAACAGGTTGCTTACCTGTAACTGATGATCTTTGAGTGGTCATCTGTGCAGTACCACACATGGGTTGGGCGCCTGCGCACGACCTCGATCGGAGAAACTTCTAGAGCTTTACCTCAGAAGAGCTTTTGGCGGGCTCTCCTCCCGCCCTGGGGGAGGAGACATGCACTGCGCATGCCCAGAGCGGGAGAGAGAGCCGCCTCCCACTCAGTTCCTTCGACCGCCACTGTCAAGGCCAAGGAATCCAAAACAGGAAATCTGGAGATGCCAGCAGCAGGGAAGGCTGGGTGGGATTGTGGTACTGCACAGATGACCACTCGAAGATCATCAGTTACAGGTAAGCAACCTGTTTATCTTCGTCGTGGTCTCTGTGCAGTCCCACACATGGGTGATTACAAGAGCTGAACCAGTTGGAGGAGGGAGCTGGCAGCTGCAAAGGACACAAAAATACTGGTTAAGACACAGCATCATCATCAAAACAAATCACCCACGGGTCCTACCTGAGGGTGTACCAGGATCAAGCGAAGAGAGATCGCAGCACCGTCTGACCAAAGGCAGCATCCCGCCGAGCTCGGACGTCGAGTGCGTAGTGGGTCACGAAGGTCGATGCCGAGGACCACGTAGCAGCCGCACAGACGTCTTCCAACGGGACACCGGCCAGGAAAGCGGTGGACGTCGACACCGCCCGTGTGGAATGGGCAGTGAGACAGGTAGGAACGGGTTGACGCGCCAGCTCATAGCAAAGGGCTATGGTGGAAGTCACCCACTTAGAGAGACGTTGAGAAGAAATGGGTTCCCCCACGTGAGGGGGGCCATAAGCCAGGAACAGCCGAGGAGATTTACGTATGGGCTGCGTCCTGTGTAGATAGAAAGAGAGCGCTCTGCGCACATCTAGACAGTGCAGGGCTCTCTGAGAGGCATCAGTTGGGTTCGGGAAGAATGTAGGCAGAACAGACGACTGAGAGAGGTGAAAGGCAGAGATGACTTTAGGGAGGAAGGAAGGATCTGTTCTAAGGACCACCTTCTCCCTATGAAAAACGGTGTAGGGGGATCTGCCCTAAAGGCAGCCAGTTCCCCTACTCTGCGTGCAGTAGTAATGGCTACGAGAAAGGCCGTCTTCCAGGACACTAACCTGAGGTCGGCGGTAGCCATCGGCTCGAACGGTTTAGCCATGAGTTGAGAAAGGACTAGAGACAAGCTCCAGGAAGGCACCAACGGTTTCCTAGGCGGGCACATGCGAAGAAGACCCTTGAGGAACGTCTTGGTGAGACGGTGGGAGAACACTGACGAGCCTTGGATGAGGGGGTGGTAGGCAGAGATCGCCGCCAAATGAACCCTCAAGGACGAGTATGCCAGGCCCGCATCCTTCAAATGCACGATGTAGGTGAAGATCTCACGGAGAGATGATCGAATCGGATCGAAGGAGTGATGAGTAGCATAGGATTGGAATCTGATCCACTTGAACCGATAGGAACATCGAGTAGAAGGCTTCCTAGCATTCAGGAGGATTTCAGAGACCTGAGGCAGGAAGTCTAGGGCTGGATCTTCCAGGCCGTTAATTTGAAAAATCCCGGATTGGGATGGATGATTCTCCCTCGGGCCCGAGAAAGGAGATCTGGGACGACAGGGAGGGGATGGAAGGAACGACAGGAGAGTTGAAGCAGGTGCGGGAACCAGACCTGGCGTGGCCACCACGGAGTGATCAGAATGCAGGAGGTGCTGTCTGCACAAATCTTCTGCACGACCTGAGAGATGAGCGGGAACGGAGGAAACAGATAAAACAGGGTTCCGTTCCATTTGTGGAGAAAGGCATCCCTGAGCGACCGAGCAGACGGGGGACCCCTGCTGAAAAACAGGCGACATCGAGCATTGTCGACGGATGCGAAGCCGTCGACAGATGGGTGACCGAACTCCCGAAACAGAGGCCGAAGATACCGGAGGGGAATGGACCATTCGTTGTCCGATGAGGCAGAACGACTCAACCGGTCCGCATCGACATTCTGATCCCCGGGAATATGGATCGCCGAGAGCGTGATGGAGTGGCGGAAGCACCAGGACCAGAGGTCTATCGCCAAGGTGCAGAGACGAACAGAGGCAGTGCCGCCCTGTTTGTTGACATAATAAACAGCCGTGGTGCTGTCGGAAGCCACTTGGACGACACGGCCTCGGAGGGTCGGAAGAAAAGACCGGAGGGCCAGGTAAATTGCTTGCAGCTCCAGGTAATTTATGTGGCGAGTTGCATCTCGAGCAGACCAAGCCCCTTGTACAGTAAGGGCTCCACACTGGGCTCCCCAACCCCAGAGGGAAGCGTCTGTGGTCAACAGCAACTCGGGAGGAGGAGGACGAAATGGCATCCCGGAAAGGAGGTGGACAGGTTGAGCCCACCACTCGAGGGAGGCGAGGACGGTTTGTGGGATCGACAGAATCGTGTGCCAAGGCCTCCGGAGGGGATCGAAGGCTCGTAGGAGCCAGAGCTGAAGCGGCCGCATCGTCAACCGGGTGTTGCGGACAACGAACACCGTAGAGGCAAAGTGACCCAGAAGCCTCATGACCGAACGGGCGGATTGTTGGGGGCACGTCTGAAAGGCGGACACCATCGCCCGAATGTCGGAAGCCCTGGACTCCGGAAGGAAAGCCGCTTCGAGGTTGGTGTCGAGTCGAGCCCCGAGGAATCGAAGGATTTGGAGGGGCTGAAGGGAGGACTTGGCGTGGTTGACGCAAAGCCCAAGAGCACGGAGGAGGGAGAGAGTCTCCCGAGTGTCGTGGAGCAATTGAGTTGGCGTTGGAGCTACGAGAAGCCAGTCGTCGATGTAAGGATAAAGAGTGACTCCCTGTCGGTGGAGTTCGGCTACCACCACAGCCATCAGCTTGGTGAACACCCGTGGAGCTGTAGAAAGGCCGAAGGGAAGCACCCTGTACTGGTAGTGGGCATCTCCAACGGCGAAGCGGAGAAACCACCGATGTTGGGGACGGATCGTGACATGAAAGTATGCGTCTTGAAGATCGACTGACGCGAGCCACGCTGCCCGTGGAAGGAGAGGAAGGATCGACTGCAGAGTGACCATTCTGAATTTTTGATACCGAATGTAACGGTTGAGATCCCGAAGGTCCATAATTGGTCTGAAGCCGCCGTCCCTCTTGGGGACCAGGAAATACTTCGAGTAGAAGCCGAGAGTTCGTTGCGCCTCCGGGACGACCTCAATGGCCCCCTTGGCAAGGAGAGCAGAAACCTCAAGATCGAGGAGGGGGTCTGGAGGCATGACAACAAAGTGTGGGAGGATCGGAGGCGAAACGAACTCTATGGCGTACCCGACCCGCAGGATGGTGAGGACCCAAGAGTCGGTTGAAATTTCTTCCCAGGCTGGTAGAAAGGGGAAGAGGCGGGTACGGACGGAAGGAGTGAACGACATTGGAGAGAGACGGTGGGGACAGTCAAACAGACTGCTTAGGCTGCGGCGGCTTTTTGGTGGGTTGGGAACGGTGTTTGGAAGGAGGACGGGAGTCGTACGGTTTCCTCCTCCATTGGGAGTGAGGTGCCGGAGATAGGTATCGCCTGGAGGCGGAAGGTTTCCAGGAACGGTTTCTGGGACGGTAAGGTGCAGCCGAGACTCCAAGGTTTCGGGCCTGCTTACGACTCTCATCAACAGCCTTCAACACTTCGTCGGTGGTGGAGTGGAAGAGGCCGTTTCCGTCAAAGGGGAGGTCTTCTACACGGAACTTGACGTCCGGTTGTAGGGAGGTGCCCCGCAGCCAGGCATGACGCCGTAGAGCGACAGAAGACACCAGGAGTTTAGAGGAGCAGCTGACTGCATGACGAACGGAATTGATTTGTTGCTTTGATATGGCACAAACCTCAGACAAGGCAGCCGAGAGAGTGGGACGGTGCTCTTCCGGAACAAACTCCAGGACAGGGCGAATTGCATTGGCAACGTTGAATGCGTAAGCAGATAAATACGACAGATAAGTATCGATCCGGAGACTCATGGAGGCCAGAGAGTACATCTTCTTGGCCAGAACATCCAGTTTACGACCCTCACGGTCAGGGGCGTGGACTGGCGAGCAGGCTGCCTCGATTTCGAAGAAGAGTGAACCACCATGGAGTTCGGTGGTGGCTGAGAAAGGAGGAATTTGCCAGGAGCATCCTGGATCCTATACAACCCATCATAGCGCCTCGAAACCGGAGGGATCGAAGCCGGGTGTTCCCATGACTCTTTCAACATAGAAAGGTGGACAGGCAGCAAAGGGAAGACGGGAGACGGAGGAAGATCAGCCTGGACCAACCGGTGAACGACGTCGGTCACTGCTGGGGACTCCGTAAAGCCCTGAACTTGGAGGGCAGTCGCCATCCTGGTAACGAGCTCCAAAAATGCCTTAGGGCCTTCCGTAGGGGAAATCGACCCCGAGCGTCGGTGCTCGTCCTCGATTCGAGAGACCTCGGGATCGAACTCCACCGAATCCGACCCGTCCGAGATCGACATAGGAGAGGAGGATCGGGGTTGGACAAGGTCGACGACCGGATGGTCGACGGCAGGACGGTGTCGAGGTTCCATTGGGGAACTCCTTGGAGCGTCCCGATTTCTGGGAAGGTCAGAAGGCTGTTCCCGAGAGGCAGAATGAGCCGAGGCCACAGATGCCGAGCGCCGAGGGCGGTCAGGGGTGTGGGCCTGATCTCTGCGTTCCGAATGCCAGATTCGGTCATAGCGGTGTCTCTCCGGTGTCGGAGACCTCGAATAATAGTAGGCCGCATCCGGACGCTCCCGACGGTCTTCGCAGGACCAGCATTGGTGGTCAGAGGCGGAATCAGACGACGACGGGGATTGCCTACGGATCAGGCATCGACGACCAAGTCGAGATCGGGACCGAGCATGGCGGTGCACAACCAGACCCTCGTCCAAAGTGTGGATCGGGGTAGTGGAGCGCCTCCGTGGAGACCGGGAGCCTGTTCGCGGCGATCTGGTCAACTGGCCCAACGGTATCGTCCCCATAGGTGACGAGTGGGGGTGCTGCGGAGTCTGTTGTCGAGCCGCAGACTGATGAGATGTAGAGGCAAGGGCCGGCATCGACGTCGACAACCCAGTCACGATGATGGGGTCCACTTTCGAAACCGAAGCAGAGGGCGTGGCCTTCGACCTCGAAGGGGTCTTATCTTCAGCCTGCTTAGGTTTCTGTTTCGGTGCCTTTGAGGAGGTGTCCGATTTTTTGGCTACCGAGACCTGGGAAGCTCCCGAAGACATTGTGGGACGCAGAGCCGATTCAACAAGAAGAGCTTTGAGCCTAGCCTCTCGATTACGGCGAGCCTGACGAGTGAAACTCGCGCAATGAGGGCAGGAATCTACTCTATGGGCCTCACCCAAACAAAGCAAAGGTCGTGCCTGTCGTTGGATGGAATTTTAGCAGGGCAACGACAACAGACCTTAAAGAATTGAGTCTTTCCCATACAAAAATCCCCACCCACCCTCCAAAGAAAGGAGAGGGGGGGAAAGAGAGATAGACAAAGATTTTTTTAAAAATATATTTTTTAGAAGAGAAAGAAGCAGATGGAAAAATAAAGCGAAAGCGAAGAAAGATATACTCAGCTGAGGTAAATGGAGGAACGACAGGAACGAGGTGTGAACACGAAGGCGGTCGAAGAAGAACTGAGTGGGAGGCGGCTCTCTCTCCCGCTCTGGGCATGCGCAGTGCATGTCTCCTCCCCCAGGGCGGGAGGAGAGCCCGCCAAAAGCTCTTCTGAGGTAAAGCTCTAGAAGTTTCTCCGATCGAGGTCGTGCGCAGGCGCCCAACCCATGTGTGGGACTGCACAGAGACCACGACGAAGATCCATAGTTTTTTCAGGGATTCCTAGATGACTGATGTCACTTCTGATTTTCCCAGAAGTGTTGATACGCCATCATTGACAGTGATTTAAAAATAAATAAATTATCCCACTGGCTGATGCCATCAGTGTAAGAAGCCATTTTAAATATTAAATCCAAGTATGGAAGATAGTCCAGGCTACCTGATCTCATGAGAACTTGGAAGCTAAGGGGTCAGCCTTAGCTAATATTTGGATGGGAGACCTCCAAGGAGTACTAGGGTCTGGATGCAGAGGTAGGCGATAGTAAACCACCTCTGAATTTGTCTTGCCTTGAAAGCCCTGTGGGGTCACCATGAGTCAGCTGTGACTTGACAGCACTTTCTATCACCATGGAAGAGGGGGGGGTTATAAAAATATTTTAAAAGGCAAGATTATTAATATTAGTTTATTCACTGGTTTTCCCAAAATAAGAATTAACTCTCAAAGTGAATTATACATGCAAACCAATGGACCTGAGTACTTCTCTGAACAGTATACTTACATTCTACTTCCTACAAATAGTTATTACAAGCAGGGCGCTCATAAGGACTTGTGGGGGTACATCTCATTTCCCTTCCCCAACCATCTCCTCTTTTCTTTCCCTGAAAAGCTCTCTCCTTTTCCTGCTTCCTTCTCTCCTTCTGATCAACCAGCCAACCTACTTTTATGTGCCCCCCTATCTTCAGCTTTCCCTTCTTTCCTTCCCCAGGAGCCTCTATCCAGGAAAACTCTGTGTAGTGCCTGCCAACTGCCAGCCCAATTGTGTGGTATCAATCCTGCAAGGACTTGCAGGGGCACCTAACATTCTCCTCCCCACACTATTTTGTCTTTTTCTCTTCCTGTCAACCCCCATATCCTCGCCTTCTATGTTTCCTTTTCTCTGTCTCATCCACCAGTCCACCAACCTTTTATCTGCCACTCCATCTTCTGCTATATTTATTAATTTACCTTATTTATATCCCACTTTTCTTCACAATGGAGACCCAAAGCAATTTACAGTGTTGTCCTCTTCCCCATTTTAACTACACAACAATCCTGTGGGATAGGTTAGGCTGAGAGTGTATATCTGGCCCAAGGTCACCCAGTGAGCTTCCTCGGCAGGATGGAGATTTAAAACTGTCTCCCAGATCCTTGTCTGAAACTCTAACCACTGGTTTTCATGAAGTGGCTGCTGTTGAACCATAGCAAGCCATGCTTGGGTGAGTCATACAGATCAGGTTATAGCAAGCTGATGAAGTCCCTGGAAAGGGCCCTGCCTCCTCCCACTACAAGAGTTCCCTCCAAGCTGAGTTAGTGTGAGCTAGCTCACAGTTTTTTAGCCTCCAGTTCACACATTTTTGTCTTGGCTCGGGAAGGATGGCTCCAGAGCAAACTAATTTATGCAGTGGTCCAATGGCTTGCTCACAACTTTAATGCCAGCAGCTCACAAAGTAGAATTTTTGCTCACAAGACTCCACAGCTTAGAGGGAGCATTGCCCACTACCTTCTTCAGACAGAAGCCAAAACTAGAAGACTGGCAATATCATGGCAGTTGTATAGGGAGGGATCTGTTTCTTAAAGCTACAGGCACTGCATCTATAATTGGGAGAAGGGTTAACCAATGTATTTTTTTAAAAAAAAATCAAGGATTTTTCTGCAAACCAAGGGCGTTTTTCAGGTTTGTAGAAAGGTCTATCGTGTCTCCAGTCTCTAGATTTAAGCATCACAGATCTGGCCACATTGGAAATTAGCCATATTGATGACAGTATGTAACTATTCTTCCCACACTATTTAAAAAGCCAATAGTTTTCAGAGTGGCCAGCTCAGTAAAAACTTGCCCCTATCAGAAACTTAATGGATGAGCCCTTGAGCCACTTGGGGACTGTAATGGATAGATCTGTCCTGGATGAAACCAGTCCTGAGGCTACACAATAGGGCAGGCTACATGTAAGGAATAATTAACAAAGCCCTAAAGTAATGCTAGTGAAAGAGCACTTCAGTAGAATTTAGCTGCAGCTAGAGGCAAACAGAACATGATGGCACACAAATTGTATAATGAAGCCCTGACATTTTTTTAAAGACAGGGTCAGGAGGCTATGATTCTGAATAGAGTGCCACGAGGATGAGGGAGAGGGAGTTCTTAACACATTTCCTAAAAGATTGCAAGTGCAACACAGAGAAGCAGCTCCTGTACCATAGTGTATGTGAGCAAGCGAAAGGTGCATAAATCCACTGGAATCAATGGGACTTAACTGTGCACTTCTATTTCAGGGGATTTGGACCTATTTCTAACAACAAGCTGGTAAACTTGTTTTGGGGCTGCACCATGTTGAAAATCACATGATTCAATGACCCTTTAGCTAGAAAAATTCCCTGTGAACAGGATGTCAAGAAGAAGGATTCTAGTCCAGCCTTCTCTCTGACATGCATTGCTAACTTCCTAAGAACACCTAGATGCAATCTCAAATGATACAAAGAACAAGCTTATCATCTAAACTATTAAAACAATTGACATCAACTTGCACCACAATCCACCCTGAAACTACAGTTATGAGAGACCCCAAAACAAAAAGGGAAATAGAAGAAAGAAACAGACAATCAAGCCCACCAACTGTGTTTGTTCTTGTCTTTGTTCACTGTTGTGATCAAGGACACAGATTAAGATCAAACTTCAAAGAGGCGGGTGCTGAACTCTTCATGTAAAAGTAAGGTTGCCAACTCTGGGTTGGGAATTGGGTGGAGATTTGAGTATGGAGCCTGAGGACAGTGGGGGTTGGGGAGGGGAGGGACCTCAGCATGGTATAATGCTATAGACCTCACTCTTCAAAGCAGCCTTTTTCTCCAGGGGAACTGATTCCTGTAGTCTGGAGATGTTATAATGCTGGGAGAACTCCAGCCCGGGCCCTACCTGGGCAAAGCGAAGTAAAAGCTTTGGAGTTCTCATACCAGGAGACATTTTACAGAGTAAATTATAAAATGCTCTCTGAGAGACTTCAGAATTCACAAGTGATTCTGGACAGTCAATTGTGGTCATCTAGGGGGCCTGTTCTTGAATCTCATGGAATATCAAATTCACTGAGATCACGGAGTTCTGCACTAAGAGATTGAACTCATAATTTTCAGCTTTAGCAAACAGGGCTCTCTATTGACCTGGGGGGCTGCTTGGAATAGTCAGATGAGGATCATTCCATGCACCTTTCCAGCCAGCCTCAAGAACCTTTTTATTTCATAACCATGTGTGGGGAAATATATAAAACTCCACATAAATAAACATTTAAAATTCCCTGAGGTTAAAACCATTCCACAATACAACAAATATTTATTAAATGTGATTTCTAATTTACCACAATACAGGCAGACAGGTAACTACTATAACAGTAGAATAATAATAGTAAACTGGCCAACAGATGGCAGCTAAAGCAAAACACCTGATTTAAATAAGATCTGTATTCAATTCACTCAGGCAAATTTTCCAGAGGAGAATTTAACTTGACTGCCAGAGGGAAGTCATGTCATAGAAGAGCCAAGTCATCATGTAGCAGAGTACCAAATTATTGCTGTTAATACAAGTAGTTAGAAAACTACAACCTGGAATACTAAATGAGGCCAGAATCAAAGAATTTCTGGTTTTAACCACTGATGTGACTGGACTATCCATAAAATTATTGATGAGGTATATTTCTACATGAAGCTAAAATCTAAGGACAGCAGCTCAACATCTAGAAACTGAAAGAAAATATACAGAAAAAAAGAGTGTGAGAAAGATTTGAATAAAAAAGCAGCAGGATTTTTTAAAAAAAAAAAAAGAAAGAAAGAAAAAGGACAAAAGAGCTTTTTGGCCTGGGGTTAGAGGCAGAGGCTGGCATTATTTTACATTAAAAACAATCCACATTCAAAACTGTAATTGATAGCAGTGAAGTGTTTGGGGAAAGGGGCCATGGTGTTCAGGCAAACTGACCTGCCAATCAAACTGAGCGTCTTTTACAGTGAATAAAAAGCTTCATTGCCACATTGTGTGGATAGGAGCAGACAGCATTAAAGATTCCTATTTGTCCAGTTTATGCACAATGTCTGGAGCCATTTACATACTGAGGCTACAATAATAACTTGGACTGATCAGAGTTACAATAATAATAAAAGTAACAACAATACAGAAAATTTTCAGATCAGTACCAAACTATTAAATTACTCCTTAATCTAATATAGTAAAAAGCAGATTCCATTTTATTCCATGCATTTTTTGAGATTTTGTTTATTTTATTTTAGGATGTTCAGTGTCTGTTTTATGCTGTTTTCACCCTCTGACAATCTTAATTGCTTTTTTTGTTTTTGTTTTTCAGATTGATAATTTATGACATTTTAAATGATTTATGGCATTGGGTTTTTTTACTTATAAGCCTCCTTAAGCAGGACTCTGGAAAGGCAGTATATAAATTCCCTAAATAAATTTTAAAAATCATATATAATTATGCTTGAACACCTGCAGGTTCAGCCCACATCGTGCTCACCACTTATATGCAGACTGTTTGGTGAACTGTCCACATGCACCCCAATGAATTCAGCTGTGTCAGGTTGTCTGATTATTGCTGTTTTCTTGCACAATTAGACTGTCTTGCTGCACATCTCCTGCTGCCACCACCTCCGATTTCTAAAGGGGCACATCATTCAATGAAAAAAACTTAGTTCTAAATTGTTGTGTTGAACTTACTACTTAATATACCTGTATGCCATCAGTGTGTTGGCCCATGAAACCAGGTAATTGTTCAACCAGTTCTTGCAGACGCTTCTCAAACAGATGCCAGTGACTATGCAGGTGGAAAGAAAAGGCCATACAATGTAGCCAATATCTGTCATTTAAAAGATACATCCAGCAGCGCAGATGCAAAGAGGGGCTGAACTGCAAGCAATCCCCTGCTTTGTAATGATGCAACTTTGACTCAGCAGGATATGTGCTTCAGTCATCAATTGAGGAAACTTAGTCTTGGACCAGGCAAAATTGTGCAACAACCTGGCCCTGTAGAGTAAGTGGCTAGTATGCATATGCAAAGTTGTTTGAAACAACCTTTGATAACAATTAGAGAGAGAACTGAACAAATGTATATGAGGGAGTCAAGCCCTCCTGGTGATCATGTCCATGTTTTGCTTATGTATGTCTATGCAGCATCTCTGGAACAGAAGGGTGGTTTTGGTGGCAGCCTCAACACTGCTGTAATACATACACTGCGAGGAACTTGGAACCTATTTTTTCTTCTTCAAAACACTTGAATGTGTTATGTATTCCAAAGAACCCCGCAAAAGCTCTGATGAAATTGATGGAGCTGTTCACTTAAAAGCTTACCTTCCAGCATTTTACACATGAAAATAGGAACACTTCAGCAATACCCCTGCTCTCATACCAAATATCAGTGCCCAGTTCCCATCAACTTCATGCTTTGCTGAGGGATCTAATTCTCATAATCATTCTCTAATTCTAATATTCATTCTCTAATTCTCCTATTCATTCCCCTTGTTATTTCCTGTTCTCCACTGACCAGGTTATTTGATTAAACATATATTAGAAATGCATGATTATCTGACAACATCTATCACTAGTCAAAGTATACTTCAGCATCTCCACTATGTGAACTGTACATGTGCTTATATACAGGAAACAAAACATTGTCAAACCCCCCACATCCCCACATTGAGGAAAGTAACTTCTAGAGAAGCTAAGAAGGTAGCTGAACCCTGAAGAATAAGAGAACTAGCAAAACTTACCAAGTCTGAATAGCGAAACAGAAATACAACTGGGACAGTGACTTAGTAGAAACGGGGGGGGGGAATCCTATCCTAGGTATACAGGGACACATGAAGCACATGAATTATCGACATCTCAGAATATTGTTCATTTGGATGACTGAATGTGCTTCCGCAATGCATCCATTCCTATATTTGGGAGGGCTTCAGCATACTGTGGTTCCTACTCATCTATATAGTTTAAGGTGGTGGGATGTAATGTTATAGGACCAGAACAATCTTTGCTATATGCACAATCAGTTTCTTGACGGAAAGTGTACTTGACTTTTTCCAGAAAACTTCCCAAGTTTCTCTTGTTCATTTACTCACACACATTACTGAACCCCCCAAGTAATTGAAAATCAGTATCATGTTCTAAAAATCTAGAACTGAGGCACTGTGAGAAATTAAGGAATAATCTAATTAGAAATGTATAACTGGTGTGGTCTGTGATCGTGTGCATAGTATGGATAGGTTAGTCACAGACTTATTCAGGCAACTAACTTCTGTAGGGCTACAACTTGCTTAATCCCAAACCATAAAAATAAAATGTAATCACATTTGGGTATTTTATAAAAATCCTCAAACTCCTGGCCAAGTATGATTAGCTTTTATTCTTGTCATGGGAGTTTAAATTTATGCCCTAAATGTATTGACCCTCAGAGTGGACTACAATTAACAATTAATTCAATTCCTGCAGTGATCATCTCATTAGAAGCATTGAGGGCTCATACTTACTCATACTGAAAAGCCCCCACCATTTCCATTTCCAATCACACTATCATTCTTCTATATGCAACAGTTATTTTTTATCCTTACATGGGATGAATTGGAAGTGAAATCTGAACAGCTCTGTCATCACGTCTGCATAATTGTAAGAATATGTTCCTCACCTGCAAATGCAAATATCTATGTAATAGTCCCTATATTTTACTGATAGTAAAGATAAACTGTACCAATCTGTAAAAAAACTGCTTTCAGTGAAAATTATTTGCACATTCTCAGACAGGGGAAAATGATGTTAACAAAAATGCAAGCAAATACAAATAAAATAAAATCATGAGACAAAGAGTAAATTCTGACAAATATTTTGTTGACAGCGTAATTAACACAGCAATGGCACACAACCTTAATCAAGTGTAGATAAAGGTTTATTTAGGAACTACCATACTTTATTTATTTATTTATTTATTCCATTTTTACCCCGCCCTCCCCGCGAACGGGCTCAGGGCGGCTTACAGTGAGGCAACCAAGTGCCAAGTACTTGATAACAAAGAGGAGACTCTGACCTCACTATCCTGTCTAATTGTCTTGCTGCCCCTGCAGGGTCTTGTTTTCTTCTTAGTACACCAGACACTGTCCATTCCAACACACTCAACCAGTGGATGTAACCACATGGGGAGCTGCACACATAATCTATATAAAATCCAGTAAGGAGAATTTTACCATCCACTCCCTAAGGCGCTACACATTACAAAGTCTTTGTGTTTGTAATGGAACTACATGAGGACTTTATATCATGAATGTAATGCCTTCCATACATACACTAGTTCTTTTTGGTTTGTGACCAGACAGGGAGAAGAGACTTTAGTACCCACATACACTTTTTTTGCACCCCCAAACTGCCCCATGGAGCCACTACTGGCTTCACTGATTTTTACTGCAAGGACATGAAACAGTGGGGGGGAGCTTAAGTCGCTTTTCCCCGTGTGCTGTGGTTGCAAACAGAAAACAGCCACAATCTCCTATCACTCATGTGATACAAAGTTCTCACAGCAAACACAAGGACTTTGTAAAGTGTAGATGGAGCCTCAGAGGAAGCCTGATTCTCCCGCAAATCATGTGATGATGCAGTTTACCACATGATCAATTTGCTCATTTATCTGAAGTGGCATTATCTGTTCCACCATTTTATAATGAAGTTCCTTTCAATTAAGTGTACTTAGTACACTGTTGTGAACACATTACATGGTTGGCTTTTTCACATTTGCAAAAGTGCCTTCCACTGATATGCCACCTGTAGAGGGAATAACTACAACTGGCCTCTTGATTCATTCACCTTTGATAGCAACAGGACATAAATATATGAAGCTGAGTACACATGGTGGGCATGTTAATCAATCTGAAATTCCATGGAAATCAGCAGGCATAACCTGGATGAGATCTCTATCTATACTTTCCTGCCTGGAGCACTGATCCAGCCCACCAGTTGGGAAAAACCTGGCCCTTTTATTTGTGACATAATAGCTTCCATTTTTACAAAAGCTTCCATTTAAAGAATGTGTGTTTTGAAAAAGCTGGTGGAAAGTGCCATGAAGTCACAGCCAACTTACTGTGACCCCCGTTGAGGTTTCAAGGCAAGATCATTCAGAGGAGGGGTTGCCATGGCCTCTGCAAGTGACCCTGGATTTCCTTGGTGGTCCCTCCCATCCGAATACTAACCAGGACTGACCCTGCTTAGCTTTCTCAATCTGATGAGATCAGGCTAGTCTGGGTCATCCAGGTCAGGGCATTTTGAGAATAGATCAGTTAAAGAAAACAGTGGCAGTTGGTTCCCCCTCCACATTAGATAATGCTCCAGATTCCCCCTAGTTCATGGTGGCTTTTAAAAGATTGCTGTCACCTTTATGATCTTAAATGATTCTGACTTTAAGCACCACAGATTGCTTTGAGCAGAACAGAATGTGGGATAAATCCAGAAGACATGATACTGTTACGAACTAACAATGTGGCCTTGGGCAAGTCAGTGGGTGGATATCACCTAGTGACCCAGGGGATGAAATGGTTATGGTCATGGTCTGGTGACATGAAACGGTTGTTGTGAAGGTGTACAGTGTAAAAACTGCAATGCAGTTCACAAGTGAAAAGTGTAATAGATATTGTAACTAGCAGAATCAAAATGCCTGGTTACACTATCTGCCTGGCTACATAAAGTCTGTGATTTCTGTCTGATGGGCAAACTTACTGATTCTCTTCTTTCTAAGGCTACAGAATTTTTTCATTCAAAATTTACATTGGTCTGGTTCCCCTTCCTGGACTATTTATCCACTAAACCTGAGTATTCTTTGATTTTGGATACTATAAATCTGCTGTACTGATGCATTTCATGGGATGTTTCATGTTAATGAAGTTCTTTGTCAAACTGTATTTTTGTTAATATTGCATCTACATTGTTTGTTATGTAAGTATTATCACATGTACCATTTAAGCTGTATTTCTGATGTTATATGTACTTGCTTGTATTAAATAAAGATTAAAAGTCTAAAAAAAAGAAATTATAAAGAACACTGGGTTCCTGGATAGAGTGAAAGATGGAATAGCACAAGGAGCAGAACCAAGCGCAGAATCTAGTAGATCGGAGTGGAGTCTGGCATTTTGGGTATAGCAGGACTCAGTGATCTGCAGGGAGTGCCCACAGGCTTGTGCATCAGTATCACAAAATCTTTGTCAAACTAGTTCTGAAGCTTTTCTGATCTTGACTCTGGTCAGCTGCAAGAATGTGATTTTATTGGCTGGGCTAGCAAAATAGTGGATGGATGGCAACACTATGCCAGTAGGCAAAAATAAGCAAAGCAGTGGTCCAGTTTATTTAAAATGGAGGGGGGGGGGAATCAGCTTCCTTGTGTGACTGACAGACCAGAAATACCACTGTGGCATCAGATGAATGCTGCAACTGGCACACAGAGCAATGAGCTGTGACTGCAGAGGTAAGGAAGAAGACCTCCTATCTTAAAACCTCTAGAAAGCTATTAAAAGGAGAAGACAAGTGATGATGCAGAGGGAAAGACATTAATCTGCCTTTTGTCTTAGAAAGTTGCCTTCCTTTTCTCCTGACTGAAGTTGTCTTCCAGGGTTTCAAAAAGCACTGTGAGCAAACTGCCTTGTGTCTGCAGAGGAGAAGCACTCAGCAACAATGAATACACAAGTTAGTGGAAATAGATTTATCAGGTTTCAAGGATTATTGTTTGCAAAGAGATAGTACACACATTACTATTTCACAGTTCAGCTATGACATTATTAACCTACTGTGCAAGGATTTTATTGCCAGATTGCTTCATTTATCAAAAATAAGGGAAATTGAAAACCCCATACGGAAGCAAACATTTCAGCCAGCTTGGGTTTCGCTTAATGTCATTAATCTATCTATTTACACAAGAGGCAGAAAGGTTCATTTAGTAATGCCTTGCAGTTCAGCATAAAAGCCTCAAATCCGTTATCAAGCATGAGTATATGAATGTCATATTTATCGTCGTAACAAGTCTTAGCCATTTTTCTCTGACATTTGGTTTTGCTGGTAGGATCTTTTGTAGCTAAACATACTGCTCCACTGTAAGTGGAAACAGCTCTGTTTTCCTTGTAGGACTTTCCGCTTCAGTGACTCATGTCTGGTGGATGTTCCATTGGTGGAAGTATCTTTTCCACCTTTCCCATATAGCCTCTCCTGATCCCTGAAAACACATTACTGGAGGTCAGAGGACCCTCACAGACAAAAGCCAAGTGAATTGGGGGCTGACAGTAGTGAGAGAAATGAGGCAAGAGATAACTGCAAGGTAATGTCATTTTACAAGCTGCTTCTGGTAAAATCACTACCCAGTGATCCTCCTTGCTTGACCACTTCTCTGGAGCTAGTGAGTGCAGAACATGGGGATACACCTGGCTCCTAGATAATCGATTGGATCATAACAACCTAAAATCCTCCTGTGCACCATCCATAGATGAATCTCATTTAATTGTGCAATTATAGGCTGAGTTCAGACTGGCAGTTTGAAGCAGGAGCCAGTCATGGCAAAAAAGCCCAAGAACAAACTGTTCCGGGTTTTCCCAGTCACACGGGGCCGACTGATGCGGAAGCATACTGGGAGGAGGCATGCAGGAGCATTTAGACTGCTGGCCTGGAGGCGCGGCTGTCAATGGCTTTTTCCTGGTAAATCAGCCAAATGCCTATGTGTGTATGAGTGCGCTCATGCACTCATACACACATAGGCATCCAGCTGATTTGGGGAGGATCCCGTTGCACCGGCACTGCACTGGGTGGTAGAGCAGAGCACAGCCAATCATATTGCTGCTGCCTTATGTGCATTGTGGGTTGCTCCCGGCTTTTCGGCTGAGTGTTCACACATTCCGGGAAGTGGAATGCAGCAGGATAAAGGCACTTTCTGGGATTTGCTACCACTTTCAACAGGTATCTTTTAATCCTGGGAGCGAAGCGGAACAGCACGTGTTGCTTACAGGTGGGGAACGCCAGGCAGGTTTGCCTGTGTGAACGCCCCCTTTAATCCGCTTGGGAAACATGGCTATAGCGGGGAAAATTGCCAGTCTGAACTCAGCCATAGTCGCTTTTCTACTTGCATAGGGAAGCTAGGGAAAACTCAGTTCATTGCCCAAAGATCTAACAATGAGAGACTTTCCTTGCCATTGAAGAATTTTGCTGTAACTGATGTGGTTTCTATTTAAATGTTGTGTAATGATGCTGAGCTATCCAGTACAGCAATAAAAGTAGTGGTATTCTACTTAACCCACAATTGAAACCCTAACGGATTACTGGGTACAAACGATCAATGTAGATCCTCATTTTACTACAGCAACTTTACTCACATGCTCCAAGGCCCGTTTGGGTGTCTTAAAGGGCTGTAAATCACCCAGAGCCTGCTTGCAGGGTGAGTGATTCATACACATAATGAAATAAACAAACAAACAAACAAACAACCTAGCTAGCAGACTGTAAACAACTCTAAGGCTGCGATCACATGTGCCTTTAGATCTGACATAGCTGTGAATGTCTGACGGATCTAAAGGACATGATCAGACAGCAACATCTAGGAAGTGTCCTGCAGTCATTGGCAACCCATGCTGCTCTGCCACAGAAGTGGCGTTAAAAGATACTGGGGAAAGTCCGGCTCTAATGAGCTCCCACGGGCCATGGACGGACTTTCCCCTGTCTGATCGCGCAAGCACATTCTCATGCTGTTGGATTAGGAAAGGTATTGAGAATAAATTTGCTAACATTATAAAGACTTTATAGACACCTCTAGTACAGATGTGTTTGGCAGTATAGTTGCAATTGCCCCTTCTCAAAAGGAATATCATAGAGCTTAAAAAAAAGACACAAAAGGGTTAAGGGGCTGAAGCACCTAGGAGAAGAATGAAATTCAGGAGATTCCATTTTACGGTGAGGGAGGGGATAGTTAATATACAACATCGTAGAATTGTTTAACATATGCATGGTATAAAAAAGCAGATGATTTTTCACGCTTTGCCAGAACACTAGAACTTGGGGTTCCTCAATTAAATCAATGGACAGAAGGTTTAGAATATATAAGATAAAATATTTCTAAACACATTGTGTGGTTAACTGAAGAAAGTTGCTGCCAAAAGCTGTGACAATAGCTACTGTCTTAGAAGGCTTTAAAAGTGGATTAGACAGATTCATAGACAGCAAGTCCATCAGCAACTATTAGTCTGAACAGCTAAATGGAACCTCCAGACTGAGATAAACATGCCACTGAGAAGAGCTATTGCCCTCATACCCTGTTCAGGAGATTCCCAGAAGCATTTGACTGGCCAACATGGGAAACTGGAAGCTGGAACTGATTGGGACTTTGGTCTTTCATCAGAGCTCTTCTTATGTTCTTACATATTCCTTCATATTTGTACACAGAGTTTAGAGTGTCAGATTAGGATCTGAAAAACTGGCTCAAATCCCTGCTCTGCCATGGAAGCTGGCTACTGCAGTCATACAAGGTACCCTGATGTGCATTTTTCAATTGTGCAATGATGCTCTCACATGAGGAATCAACCTCTCTCAAAGCCCATATCACCTACCACCTCATTTTAAGATGTACTATATTTCTCATTCACAATGCTAACAGACAGCAAGAAGTGGACTGGCACAGTAATTTACAGCCAACAAATTTCAGCCACTGAGGACATCTCTTTGATTTCTCCCAAGGGGAATGGTCCAGTGATTAAGATGGTCGCAAGTTGTGCTCTCTACTTTACTTATGAATTTTAGAAAGCTATTTAATCTCTTTCTTCCTCAGTTTCCCATATGCCAAGTGAATATAACAACATATCTCTAACCACATTATAGGTTGGGAAGATAAACGTTAAAGTCATGCAATCTGTTTTTGTGGTAATAAAAGGGATTACCCGCTGTGGTATCACTTAGGGCATCTATGTTAACTGGGAAGAGTGGTATAAATGTAAACAATATTGAATAATTTTTACTGTCAAAGACAGGGAGCATAATAGGACTTAAGTCAATGAATGGCATTACATGTAAATAAAATAACCTGATTTGAGAATGCCTGGTTGTGAAGAATAATCTGTTCATAAGCATTTTCTGGTGAGTATTTCGAGCAATAGTTTTAAACATTTTTTTTTAAAGAACCATTTTTGTAATGCATTTTATGTGCATAAAAGTAGAATTATTTTTGGCTCTTTCCCATCATCTCCAGACTATGAATTGCAAACCCAAATGATTAACCTCTCTGCTGGGCTCCTGTTTCCAGGGGAAACAGCAGAAAGGAAGATTTCTGTGCTTAAATCTCTAAATCAGATTGCACAGGGTAGTGCTGGCAGGTGATAGCTGAGCAGAGGATACATCCTTTTGTCATCAAAACCTTACAAATTATTTATTTGATCAGGAAAGAGAGCTGCAAAAGGCATCATATATTGACAGTTTCTACTTCAGGTTTCTGTGCCATCTTTCCCAGTCAGGGAAGAAATAAAAAGGGGGCTCTTAAAATGCACTCTGCTCTCCATACATTATTTTTTTTGTGCACAGTGAGTGTCAATGTTACAAGTGAAACCAGAAGGCTAGCAGAAGGCAATGGGGGCAGGGGGAAGCAGAGGCAGGAATATTTCTGCTCCTCTACAGACAGAAGCAGCATGGCACAGAGGAAAGGAAAGGAAAGGAAAGGAAAGGAAAGGAAAGGAAAGGAAAGGAAAGGAAAGGAAAGGAAAGGAAAGGAAAGGAAAGGAAAGGAAAGGAAAGGAAGCTGCGCATGAGGGGTATTTACCTGGTTAAGTTGTTGTAAATCACTCCCTTTATTACAAAATTAAAATTATAATCTGGAAATGGATCATTCCAACTATTACCTCCCAAAGTAGGTACCAAGCACAGCTGATCCACTAATCTGTATGAACACACAGTTTCTGAATGCAGTAATACAAGTCGATTCAAGTCCAGTAGCACCTTAGAGGCCAACAAGATTTTCAGGGTATGAGTTTTCGAGAGCTTCATCGGGTACACTTCATCAGGGAGTTTTGACTCTCGAAAGGTCATACTTGTTGGTCTCTAAGGTGATACTGGACTTGAATCTAGGTTTTGTACTACAGACCATCATGGCTACCCTCTGAAACTATCCAGATGCACTAATGTGACTTCACTTTCCCTATAGAAAGCATACAGGAAATATGGTCAGACAATCCAGGAATCAATGAAAGAAAAATACAGACAGAAGGTACCATCCCCTTGCTTGTTAGTTGTTTATGATGAACGTCGATAACTTGGCCACATTTATGAAGAGATACATGCATGGGTGTGCAAAGTGCTGTCAAGTTGCAGCTGAAAACCCACAGAGTTTTCAAAGCAATAGACTAACAGAGGTAGTTTGCCATTGCCTTCCTCTGCGTAGCAACCCTGGTCTTCCTTAGTGATCTCCCATCCAAATTCTAACCAGGGCCAACCCTGCTCAGCTTCAAAGGTCTCATGAGTTCAGACTAGCATGGACTGTCCAGATCAGTGCAAGAAATGTGTAGCCCAAAGCAACTGATACCATTGAAACATAGAGGGACAAACATATTAAGCTGTCACAAGCATTGGTAAATCTAGCTCAGTATTGTCTATTCTGGTTGACAGCAGCTATCATGCCAAAAGGCTTTTTCTAAAACCTGTTATCTAAGATCCTTTACCTGGAGATATGAGAGACTGAATCCCAAATCCTTTTCATGCAAAGTGAGTATTTTTGACTAAGCTGAAGCCCCTCTTTTGTAGAACAAGAGCTTTGCATGCAGAAGATGTCATTAAAAGACAAATGGGTCAGATTTTCAAAATAGTTTGCATCAGGAAAAGAACTGGCAACTGAATTTTAAGTATGTGAACTACAACAATAATTTCACTAGGGTACCATAATGTTTATTGCACTCCCTGTGTGACAGAGACCTACTTGTTTGTTCATAAATGCCGTTGATCCCAACACATGCATATTTAACCGTTTTCTAGTAGATATTAAAAAAAAAAAATCATCCCTCCCGATTGCTTTTTCTCATGTAATTATTTTATGCCATTCAAAGCAAAGTTTTGACCTAGTCCCTTTATTAGGTGTCACAAGTAAGAGTAAGGCAGAAACTTGTGAACTGTCTTGCCATGGGTCATAGATTCATAGTCCTTTTATAAACACTAAAATAGCCAACGTTCTTCTTGGCGTTTCATAGACCACCATCTGCTCCCTGCTATCAGAATTCAAATTCTCAGCTGCTAGATATCCAAAATGGCAGCGGCAGTCTGTCCTTCTAATCGTTCCCCTGTGGGATCAAATGCATCTGCATTTTATTCCACCAGTGGGTCCACAACCCACTCTTTGAGAACCAACAGCTAAAGGAAATGCTTATTTTCAACACCTCTTGTGATAATTTTTTCATTTCATGCCATACAGATTCTGTTTCTAAGTTTCAGCTTCTTCCAACACTGTACATTCTATGGATTGGTACTTATCTTTACTTATTTCTCACAACCATCACCCTGTCTTGAGATCTTCTATACCCTTTGCCCTAGGACTCTGCCTAATTCTTTCCCGTTTTAGCTTTCCCTTTAGCAAAACATAACCTTCCAAACCATATAAAAATGCAATTTAAGGGGAAACACTGGCTAAGCTTTCAAAGCACTGTTTTTGGTTTTTAGAACACATATATTAACCTCCCATGCCATTCTTCTGGTTATGAAAGACTACATGGTCAATGTGATCTTATGTCGCTGGGATTAGGAGTTAAGACATTCCATACAAATCACTGTAATCTTTCCAACAAGACAATGCTGCCCTGAATGTTACTTTCTGGATGGCACATTTTCAATTACTCTACATGTTTTCTACTTCATAAACCAGCTTAATTTTCAGCTAGGCCACAATATTAGAACATGTCCCATGTTAGAGGATGAGGGGAGGAAAAAAGAGCAATCTTAGTGCCCTTGTAAGTTGTTTAGCCTTTGGCACTTATAAATCCAAAAACACTAGGAAAATCCCCTTTCCTTGCTCATAATATGCTTTTAGATTTATTACTTAAAGAATCTCCACTTAATCCCTCCAATGAAGTCAAGTTTCATCTGCATTCTAATGAAGGTTTCACTGTAGAAAACGAGGAGAAAACAAAAATAAAATATTAAAAAGGAATAAACACTTTGAAGAAGAGGAGGTAAAGGTAAATAGGTTCCTGAGTAAATTCACCACCAGGAAGGCAAAAAGAAAAGAAGAGAAAAAGGCTGGATGGTTTAAATTACTCCATACAAGTTCAAGCCATCTATCTTAGCCTGCTCTCTTCGACACTTGGCCAGGGTGGGCAGGCAAGGCAGAGGCTAAAGAGCTCTTTAGGGACCAAATTACTCTTTCAAAATGGGCCTTGTGCTCCAAAAATATGACAATATTATCTGAGAGATGTTACAGAGACCTGCATGTCCTTCAGAGCTCTGCAAAAGCATCTAGCATGATTAGAGGCATATGTCACTAGAATATATATTATATAATATAACGGGGGAGGGTGCTTGTCACTGAAAATTGACTTTTAAAGGTGTCCAGCCACAACTCTGTGAGATCTATAAAACTTATTAGCAATTCATCTCATTGAAAGTATTTGTTGGTATTCCTCGCAAAGCAAAAAAGAGCACAAGTATATTTTCTGTTCCTTTTCTCTTTAAAAGGGAACTGGGCTCATCCTTTAGGTAAGGTTTTCCTGTTCAAATGACAGCAAAAGAGAAACCAATAAATAACCATTCATACCATCAAGTATTGCTTCTGCTATGAAACTTGCTTTGTTTATATACATCATCAAAGTGCTAGGTGCATTACACAACAGAGAAATTGGGGTCTTTGCCAAGAGTGATTAGAATTTACCTTTATCCTGATCTGCTTTCATTTCAGTGAAACCTGTTTGGGTCTGTTCACACTCACTCACTCACTCACTTACAGACCTTTATTGGCATATATTGTATTACAGGTAGAAATAGTAAACAGATAAGGAGGTAACAAGGGAAAATGAGTTAATCATATGCATCTAGACATTACGCAATCAATCCTTAATTACCAAACTTAGAAATAAGGCTATCTTTTCAGTTATTTCGGGTGATGAATCGTTCAGAAGATGGCATGCCTTCAAGGGTCTGTTCACACAACCTTTGCAGAGGGACACCAATATGGTAATATAAATCTTGAAGACTAGAAAGAAAGTTTTGCTCAGGACACACAATAATTTACAATTATAGTAGGGAGAATGTGTGGGCTCTTTGACAGTGAGGCCCTTCAATCCCCAGAACAAAGACAAAGCCAAGTCTGAAGGGCCCAAAAGGAAACTGACAGAATCTCACTGACATCCATTAGTCCTGGTGTACTCCCCCCAACACACACACACACTAATATCAATCCATTTGGAAACAAGAGCTCAAATCCCTGTGGTTTACATAAACTTGCTCCCACATGCCTGACATGACGCATAATATTTGACAGTGTTATATGCAGTGCAGGAAGCAAAACTGAAGACCTTCTGGTGGCTTCCGGTGCAGCTGTTCTGCTGGCGCAAAATGGCCATAAAAACAGAAAATTAATCTGCCAGGGAAATCTCCATCTGGAGGAGGGGTCCCATAGCAGATCCTTTACTTCTGTTCGTCCTATAACTCTTCTCTACTTCTGATGCTGACAGCATTGCCTTAACCTAAGATAAAGGTTCACTGAGTGAAGAGAACAGGAAGGAAATTGGGATTTGAAATGGAAAGATCAACAAGGCAAACTGGAATGTTTTATTTTGTGAAACGTAACTAAATCCTTAACCAATAATCTGGATCTGATCAAGTTTTGTCTTCAAGGCAGGAGGAATCCTGTCTAGGCCAATGAGGATTTTTCCTGCCCCAGTCAACACAGGAATCTCAATATATTCAAATCAAGGGTAGCTTTCTTATATCATCAATCAAATATCTAGAAAGAGAATGCCTTGTCTTCATGCCCCTTCATGCTCTGACCTTTTTGCAGACACTTCTTGTTATGGTAATGAAAGCTTTTCATATTAATGCTTAGGACTTCACAAATTGCCATCCAAAGGCAAGCACTTGTCAGTTTATACAGCTGAAGCAATCCGTATAATTTGTGAAGTGAATTACAAAAAAGTGACTAGACATATTTGATTATTCTATTTAACATGACCAGGAATTAGGAAGTACCTGACAATCAGATTGTTGATGCAAAAATTTTACAAGCACATCTCTAGACCAGACACTGAAAAATTAACATACACTAGATATCTAGGATGTACCCCAAAATCTTACTAGGATTTATTTTTAAGGGCCAGTTCACATGACTAAACTCTTAAGACAGCTGCTTGAATGGATGTGAACGATAGTAAAATGGTCTTGTGATATTTCAGTGTCAGTCACCAAACTCAACAAATTTTACCACACTACCACTGCTAGCAGAATAATAATGCTCATCTAAATGTTCTCTGCATATGATATAATGTCCCACCCATGTGATAAAGGCATCTCGGGTTGGATCCAGCACGAGGATCGCACAAGGATTGCAAATCTTCCAAACTTTCCCCTCCTCTGGCAGCCATTTCCAGTCCCAAGAAAATTTATTTCTGGGTTCACAAGATCTGACAATGCTGATGGTCACAGATCTTCACCCTCCCCCACCCCAGATTCATTTTCCACCTTGGGAAAGTTTATCCCCAGGGTTGCAGGAGTCACCAGGAACAATACCTATGTGGAAGCTGCAGTGAGGAGGAAGATGGGGCAAAATGTGATGGAAGAGGCAGAAAGGGTGATTTCATCCCTTCTCCCACTAAGCCTCCCAGCCCTCATAGTTAATATTCCAGGAGGGCATGGCAACCCTGGGAATAAACTTTCCAGAGGTGGAAAATTACTCAGAGGAGGTCAAGATCTGTAACTATCAGCACCTTATGCTGATGGATCACTGGATCTAAGCAACTGTACAGTTATGGGTATCTGCTCTTGAGTTGACAAAAGTAATGTTTTTGGATGTATGGACTTTGCAGTGCCCAGAAAGACAAGACTCCTCCTTATTTTGAGAAGGATCAAGCTAGTTTGGACATGACATGTATTGACTATATTTACAATACAATCCTTGTTGTTGTTCAGTCACACAGTCGAGTCTGACTCTTTGCAACTCCATGGACTACATCACGCCAGCCCCTCCTGTCTTCTGTTGTACTCTGGCGTTTGCTTAATTTCATGCTCGTTGCATCGATAGCACTGTCTAACCATCTTGTCCTTTGCCATCCCTTTCTTTTTTTTTCTTTTTTTTTTTGTAAAACTCTCTTAAAAAAGAGAGAATTTTATTCTTTTTATAAGAAACGGGAAGGGTAGACAGATGGAGAAAGAAAAAGATGGAGTGAAATTTTCCTGTTAGTGAGGGTTAGTTTAGGTTAATAACCAATACCAATTTTGGCATCTATCATGGTTAGAAGATCTTCTTTTTAACTATTGCAAAGTCCAAAGTCACTCTGATAATGCAGTTAGTAAAGTCCATTGGGGTTAGTAATTAAACAGCTCCTTCCAGATGTTACACGAACAGTCCTCAAAGTATCTTCTTTTTAAATCTCTTCCAGTTATGGATTGAGTCCATTTTAACTTTGAAGTCTTCCGTTCCATCACCACTTTCCCCTGGGCTGCTGTCTTCTTCACTTGTCCCAGTTTTGTATACTGCATCTTCCTCCCTGCTGGCGTGTCTCTTCAGAAGTTTCTGTATTTTGAAGATGAAATCCTTCTTCTTTCTTTTCTCTTTTTCCTTAAACTTCTGGCCTTCAAGCTTCCAGGGCTCCATAAACTCTTCAGATGAAATTAGATCTCCAGTTTGTCGCTTGCTATGCTCAACATCCCCTTCTACTGGCAGAATATTCTCTTTTATAAAAGCGGAATAGGCTTTGGGAGCCTCATCCACCTCTTCTTTTAATTTTATCGCTTCACTGCCAGTTAGGGGTGCCAAGACATTTGTCAAGGTAAATCCGAGATCTTCTTTCTCTTCTTCTTTAACGCCCTGGAAACCTAGAACCAGATTCGATTTCTGTTCGATCTCCATCATCTTTCTAGTTGTTTCCGATATCTGTTTCTGTCGACTGATGAGAACACTATCCATTTTAAACAGAGTTTCGTTGATTTTCTGTAATTGTTCCAGCAGGGGGCATAGCATCTCCTTTTCCTGTTGATTGACAGCAAGCTCTTGGGGGGGCTGTCTGGACCGGAAGTCCCTCCTCTCTTCTCTTCCGGTGTCTGCAGGACTTTTTCCATTATCGACATTTTGTTTTTTTGTTTACTTTTAAAAAGTTCGTGCCGCATCCCCCAGGAAGCTAAGATGATCGCAGTCTTCCATGCAACCCCAACGGTACTTTCACCAACACTTTTTTCGCTCAGCCCCCTTCGCGCTCCCTTTGTAGATCTTGCTTCTCAAAGGGGGTGGGAACTCCTCCCTCCTCCCAACGCTTATACGCATGCAGGGGGCTCCGATTTACGCTTCAAAATAGATCTTCAACTCACGATTCGATGCTACTTCTTCTTTTTATTTTAAACCATAGCGCTGTCTTCACTCCTGGAAATCGGTGGCGCCGCTAAGTCCCATTACGGGCACGCCACAGCGGGGCCGCCATCCCCTTCTTCTTTGACCTTCAATCTTTCCCAGCATCAGGGTCTTCTCCAGTGAGTGCTCCCTTCTCATTTGGTGGCCAAAGTATTTGAGCTTCAACTTCAGGATCTGGCTTTCCAGGGAACAGTCAGCGTTGATTTCTTTTAGGATTGAATGATTTGATCTCCTTGCAGTCCAAGGGACTCTCAAGAGTCTTCTCCAGCACCATAGTTCAAAAGAATCTATTCTTCGGCGCTCAGCCTTCCTTATAGGCCAACTCTCGCAGCCATATATTACTGTTGGGAATACCATCGCTTTGACCATGCAGACTTTTGTTGGCAGGGTGATGTCTCTGCTTTTTATCATGCTGTACATCATGTGGCACCACGGTCTTTAACTGCCAAACTACAGACCCTCTGGTCTACAGCTCAGTGTCTTAACCTCTGAGCCATCACGGCTTACACCCTTCTACACCCTTTTAAATCCAAGAGCGTTAACAGTCTTAGTAGAGGGTAACTTTATTTAGGATTACACTATGAGTGTACAAGCTAGAAGTAAATATTTTATGATTGTCTTATATTCCACTTCCTAATAAGATACTATCAACAATCAGAGAAAAGATACAGGACACACTTAATAAGGGTTATTATTCTCCTTTACAGTAATTCATCAAGATGTACAACATCAAATAAATATTTAACAGGTCACTTAAAAATAAGCAGTACTGCAGCTACAGTGTTCCTTAATCATGTGCAGCCATGTGCAACACCCTACAATACCTTATATAAGCACATGTCAGCAAACTACACAATTGTGTCAAATCTGACTTCCCCATATTTCCAAAAGGGAAACCAAAATCTAACTTCATGTTCATCATACAGCTCCAGGTACAAGAAGAAACACTGTACTTAAGATACCTCTGACTTGTAAACCATCTATTCACGTAGACCAACTATTCACATAGCTTCTGCTAGAATGAGTAAACTTTTTTTCTTAGTCATTTTCTAATTAAATAAGCTACACTGAATTAGCTTGTTTTAATGAATATGTAAAAGTGTAAATATATATTAGCGATGCAGTACAGGGTAACATTAAAGGATCAAGATGTAAATAAATTCTAAACATCAAATCTCTACAGTACTCTGTTCTATGCACTGAATCACAGATTTTCATGTTATGTCTACTTTTTCCCATCAGTGTGTTCTGGAGAGCCATGGGTCTAATTAACCTTTACAAATCTAATGTTTTATCAAACTAATCTCTTTTTTGCATTAACCCCCTTTGTTTCCAAATTGTTGCAAATACTGCTTAGAATGATTAGGGCCATTGCTTGTTTTCCTTTTGAAATCCTGATGACATAATTGATCAGTAGAGTTTCTGAAGTAAGATACAGTATACTAAAAGCTTATATCAGAAAGATCAGTGGGATTTGCTCCCTAACAAGTATGCATAAGATTGCACCCTAAGTATACAAAATGGACTGAGTGTACTATGACATAGAACCTGTTTCAAATATAAATGGAAATTTGAATGCTTCTGTGAACAGTCTGCAAAAAAAACCCCTCATATATTAAAAAAAATCTGGAGGGATTTCCATGGGAGAGGAGAAGAATTATCCAAATCCCTTACTGAAATCATATTTTTTTCTGCTTTTTAGTTTCTTGTGCTTTGGTTACTTAGCACAGCTATTGTTTTTTTGATTTCTGTATTGGTCATAAAGTGCCACAATAACTTGGTATTAATAGTAGGGTTGCCAGCTCCAGGTTGGGGAATATCTAGAGATTTGGGGGTGGGGCCTGAGGGGGTGGGGTTTGGGGAAGGGAGGGATTTCAATGAGGTATAATGTCATAGAGTTCACTTCCAAAATGACAATTTTCTCCAGTTGAACCAATCTCTATTGCCTTGAAATCAGTTGTAGTTCCAGAACTCCAGCCACCACCTGGAGGTTGGCAACGTGAATTAGTAGGTGGGTTGACTGTTTTATATTACATTTATATATATTTTATATGCATCTTAAAATGTGATCCAGATGTATTTTATCTATGCCAATAAAGGTTGACTGACTGACAAATAAATAATTGGAAGAAGGAGAAGGAGAAGAGTGGGATTTATACCCTGCCCTTCACTCAGAGTCTCAGATTGGCTTACAATTTCCTTCCCTTCCCCTCCCCACAATAGATGCCCTGTGAGGTAGGTGGGGCTGAGAGAGCTCTTTTGAGAACTGCTCTTTCCAGAACAGCTCTGAGAGAACTCTGATTGACCAAGGCCACGCTAGCACTGCAGCTGTATGTGGAGGAGTGGGGAATCAAATACGGTTCTCCAGATTAGAGTACACTACTCTTAACCACTAGCTCTGAAGAATGGTATGTTGCAAACTGTTGCTTCCGAAGTATATCAAATACCCATTTATTTAAAAAAAAATCCATAAAGACCACATAGCAAAATGAAGGTATTGTGGGTTTATATCTCTCCTTATAATAATTATCTTTTGGTTTCATAAGATTCTATGCACTCCCATTGGCTATAAAATGCCCTCCCTCAGCCATTGGCCCATCAGCTGCCACTTAAGAGTACTCGTGTGCCATTGGCCAGGTGCTGGGTCTGCTCCTCTTCCCCACTCACTCCCCCTTCAGACAGATTTGCATGTCAGATTTACTGGCAGACAGCTCTCTCTCCTGAGGAAGACAGTTCTCTTGACTCCTGTGAAGGACTGTCCCCTCAGTGGCTGTTGGTAGGCAACCAAGCTTGGTTCTGTGAGTAAAAAAACAAAAGACTTTCAGCATAACCCCCTCCCCCGCCCATAACCCCTTCCCCAGTGGCCACTTTCCTGTCAGAATAAATGGAAAAAGACTCTCTCTCCTGCTTAGCTTCAGCATGGCTGGCTGGCTAACAAGGTGGGCCAGCAACCATCAAACCATTTTCTTCAACTCCCCGCTATGTGGCTGTCTTTCCCCTAGGATTACCAATCTCCAGGTGGGACCTGGAGATCTCCCACTGTTACAATTGACCTCCAGATGACAGAGATTAGTTCCCCAGGAGAAAATGGTTGCTTTGGAGGGTAGACTCTATGGCATTATACCCTGCTGAGTCTATCCACACACACCCCAAATGCTGCCCTCCACAGGATCCACCCCCCCACACAAATCTCCAGGTATTTCCCTAATCAGAGTTGGCATCTGTACTTTCTCCTCTGTCAGTAAAAGGCCCTTTCCACACCTATGTTGGCCTTTGGGAGAAAACTCATTGGGCCCAGTCCTGATCAGGCTGCCAACTCCAGGTAGGCAATTCCTGGAGATTTGAAGGATGGAGCCTGGAGAGGGTGAGGTTTGAAGAGGGGTGGCACCTCAGACAGATACGATGCCATAGACTCCACCCTCCAATCCAGCCATTCCCTGATGGGGAACCATTGTTGCCAATCTCCAGGTGGGGGCTGGAGATCACTCAAAATTACAACTTCTTTCTAGGTGGGAGGGGGGAGGAGATGGAAAACTAAAGGTAGGTTGATGGTTGGCTGGGAGGGAGATAGGGTTATCAACTCCAGGTTGGGAAATTCCTGGAGATTTGAGGGGTCGAACCTGGAGAGGGTGAGTGTTGAGGAGAGGTGGGACCTCTGACAGGTACAATGCCATAGACTCCACTCTCCAAACCAGCCACTCCCTCCTGGGGAACTACTGTTACCAATCCTGGGGGTGGGCTGGAGATCACTCAAAATTACTACTGCTCTTCAGGTAGCAAAGATCAGTTCCTCTGGAGAAAATGGTGGACTCTGTCATTATACCCTGCTGAGATTGCCACAGCAAATTCTCACTGAGTGCCCAAAGCCGGGGCACTCTCCCAGAGCCTCTTTCTAGAGCCCATTGTATTTATTTCCACAATGGGCCTTATTCCTAGTTATCTATAAAGAAAGATCTTGTCTCACTAACCTGTTAGTGGTCTTTGAGGGGATGAACAAACATGTGGACAAGGGGGACCAATAGATGTTGTTTACCTTTACTTCCAGGAAGCTTTTGATAAAGTTCCTCATCAAAGGCTCCTAAGTAAGCTTAAAAATCATGGGATAAAAGGACAAGTCCTTTTGTGGATCAAAAACTGGCTAATTAATAGGAAACAGTGAGTGAGTATAAATGGGCAATTTTCTCATGCTCTGGAGGGTGGTAAGCAGTGGGGTACCGTAGGGATCAGTACTCGGTCCGATATTTTTTTAACTTGTTCATTAATGATTTGGAGTTGAGAGTAAGCAGTGAAGTGGCTAAATTTGCAGATGATACGAAGTTGTTTAGGGTGGTGAAAACCAGGGAGGATTGTGAGGCACTCCAAAGGGATCTGTCAAGGATGGGAGAGTGGGCATCAACGTGGCAAATGGGGTTCAAAGTGGCCAAGTGCAAGGTGATGAACATTGGAGCCAAAAATCCTAACTATAAATACACGTTGATGGGGTCCGAACTGGCAGAGACTGACCAAGAGAGAGATCTGGGAGTCGTGGTAGATAACTCACTGAAAATGTCGAGACAGTGTGCAACTACAATAAAAAAAGGCCAATGCTATGCTGGGGATTATTAGGAAGGGTATTGAAAACAGATCAGCCAATATCATAATGCCCCTATATAAATCAACAGTGCAACCTTATTTGGAGTACTGTGTACAGTTCTGGTCACCACACCTTGAAAAGGATATTATAGCTTTGGGAAAAGTGCAAAGAAGGGCAACTAGAATGATAAAAGGGTTGGAACACCTTCCCTATGAAGAAAGGTTAAAACATCTGGGCCTCTTTAGCTTGGAGAAACGACAGCAGAGGGGTGACATGATAGAGGTTTATAAGTTTATGAATGGGATAGAACAGGTAGAGAAAGAGGTACTTTTCTCCCTTTCTCACAATACAAGAACTCGTGGGCACTCAATGAAATTGCTGAGCAGTTGGGTTAGAACAGATAAAAGGAAGTATTTCTTCACCCAAAGAGTGATTAACACATGGAATTCACTGCCACAGGAAGTGGTGGCAGCTACAAGCATGGACGGCTTCAAGAGGGAATTAGATAAACATATGGAGCAGAGGTCCATCTGTGGCTATTAGCCACAAGGTACAGATAGGGACTCTGGGGCAAGTGATGCTCTGTATTCTTGGTGCTTGGGGGGGGGTCAACAATGGGAGGACTTCTAGTGTCCTGGCCCCACTGGTGGACCTCCTGATGGCACCTGGTATTTTTGGCCACTGTGTGACAGAGTGTTGGACTGGATGGGCCGTTGGCCTGATCAAACATTGACTTCTCTTATGTTCTCTTATGGGTTTAGAAAAGTGACTACTTAACATAAAATCTGCAGTTTATAACTCCTTGAATTTTTAATAAACACTTAACAACAACAAAAAAGCTTTTATACTCCCAGATTATCTCAACCAAAGAAAACATTGATTCAGAAGGTTAGGAAATCACTAACCTGGCAGAAGAGCACAGTTCCTACTGAGAATAAGTATATGTTCAAATGTATTTTCTATTCTCTTTATAAGTAGGTATTCTGTGGGAAATTTCCAGGTCATAGCTTTCTGTTTCAATTGGCTTGATCCATTAGGAAACCAATTGATTCATTTTCCTGTAATAGTTTCAAGTTCAGCCTTTAGGAGCATTCCTGTATTTTTAAGCAGGAGAGTTTTGCCAGGTGCTGACCACACTAATGCCCCAGTGGCAGAAGAAACCACATCTGATGGAATTTTCCCTTTTATGTGATTCTTTGAGAGACAGTAGTGGCCTTTGGGCCTGAATTTGAAACCACAGAGCTGTATTCAGATTGGGATTGCTGACTGTAAATATGAAAGTATGATCCTTTATCAACATTTGAAGGACTTGAATGAATACAGGTGTATGTGAAGGAGTTGAATGAATACAGGTGTATGTGAAGGAGATGAATGAATACAGGTGTATATGAGGAAAAGGGGAGGATGAGACTGCAGCAGCTCTAGACCTAAGCCCATTTTGAATGAAATCACTGAACCTACAGATGTAATAACAACCAATCACAGAAGGAACAATGGTGTAAAGATCAAAAAAACACAGATCTTAAAACACACCATTTTAAAAATGTATCTAAACAGATTTATACAGATGACCATACCCCATAAGAATAATGCAAAATTTACCATTTCAGATACATTCATTTAACATTAGTGTGGTAATATAATCTATTTTAAATAAGTAAATAAATAATATGTAATATACTAGGAATTCAGTATTCTCACTGGATGATTTTTGTTACAGGTATACAATTACAGCTCTCTCCAAGCTAACAGGGACAATGAAAGAACGGTGTTCCTGATTGCTCAGAGAAAGCTATGTGTACATTATCTCTTTGCAAAACAACACTAACACTTGCTGCTACTATCCCACCCCTGTTTTGTTCAGCACCATCTGAAGAAGAATATTTGCAATAGCAAATGCATACAGGCTTTCCTGTGGGGCTCCTACAGACTTCTGATCACATGTAGGCTTATAGTATGAATCAGTCCCTTCACCCAATATGTGGGCTTGCAAATACAGCCCCTCATCATGACTGTAACACCCTTTTAAAGAGGGGTTGCACTTACAGAAATCAATTACATTAAAATGTATCTTGAGAGTGTATAGGGCTGACTCAATCCATAAACCCTCCAAGCAGCCAGCAGGTACACAGGAAACCCAAGGATGGGGTACATAGGCTATTCCTGGTATGCACTATGGCCACCATGAACCAGCCTTTGTCTAAAACAATCTGACAGACTAGTCTGCTCCAGGGTAATTGGTTTCAGAATGGCAGCCTAACTTCTCATCACATCTGCAGGCTCCGCTTGTCAGAGGGCTCATATTATGGAGGATTGACACTACACATTGTTTTGTTTTATGGGAGGGAGCCCTTAGGGAACATGGTGAAGCCTTGTATGAGCAAGGTTGAAAAAGACTGCCATTAAGAACTCTTCTTTGAGCATGCATTATGCTTCCTCTTGAATAAGACACAATCAAACTGAGCAATGTTTATAATCGCAAAGAATTAAGGAAAGCTGTGCTGTGATACATTAGAGGACTAAATGGGCAGTTTGTTATACAAATTTGGTCAGTGGCATTTTGGCGGCCCACAGTACAAATGGGTGAGGGTGAAGTCATTTCTCAGTTTTCCCTGGCAGAGTCTTTTATTATTTACAATATTTACTTCGAGGAAGACTTGGCGGATGTCATATTTATCTTGCTGAACAATGGGCCCATAAACGCACATCACCTTTCAAACAAAGCAGAGTGTCATGGCACTAATTTGGTTCATGAAGTGTGTAATTCAATCTTTTTGCGCAGAGCCAGCATTTGTATCTTATTTTGTTAAACCACCACAAAACAATTTTTTCTGGCCTGTTATTGGAATATGCAAAAGAGGCTCCCTGTGCCACAAGGGGTCTTGGCTGGCATTTCTGAGAACCATCAACCCAACTGCTTTGCTGTTTTTGAGTCTCCTATTCTTCGTCACCCTGAACTGGATGGCCCGGTGTAACAGGCCGGATTCACCCTCCGGACAGAGTAACCCCGGGGTGACTCTAGCCTAGCCTAGAATAACCCCGGAGGGCCAGAGTAATCCCTGCCGGGCCAGGCCAGAGTAACCCCGGGGGTTAATCCAGACTAACCCCTGCCAGACAAACCTCTGCCGGGCTCTGTTGACTAATGAGATTGGATTCATACCCCGTTCTTCACTACCCAGAGGAATCTCAGATTGGCTGAGAAGTTTCTCATGGACCTCAAACCCTCAGAAGCTGACACTGTGCTAGTCACAATGACATTTAACTTACCACTCTATATTGGGGACTGGGAGACCCAGGTTCAGATAGTTTGGCATAGGCAACTTTACACTTGAGGGGTTACTTTGGCCCGGGGTTACAGGTTGTTGTGTTGTGCAGTTGGGGTAACTCTGGCATGGCCCGGCAGAGGTTTGTCTGGCAGGGGTTAGTCTGGATTAACCCCCGGGGTTACTCTGGCCTGGCCCAGTAGGGGTTACTCTGGCCTAGGCTCCTCCGGGGTTATTCTAGGCTAGGCCAGAGTCACCCCGGGGTTACTCTGGCCAGGGGGTGAATCTGGCCTGTTACACCGGGCTAGCCCGATCTCGTCAGATCTCAGAAACTAAGCGGGTTGGCCCTGGTTAGTATTTGAATACGATACCACCAAGGAATACCAGGATCGTGACTTGGAGGCGGTCAATGACAAATCACCTCTGAATGTCTCTTGCTGCCACTGAAAACAGTCCAGTTCCTTCCCCCTCCCCAGCCTCTACATCTGTGTAATTGTCCTCCAGGGTGAATGGTAGCCAGGGCAGAACAGGGGCAGAGAAATACCTAGTGCGATATAGGGCAAGTTGTTAGGGGAGGGATTACACATGGTAGAAGCCCTTGTATATTGTAATGTGTACTTCAGCTCTGATTTGCTGATCAAGAAGGACACAGCATTATATAACCCAAACCTTAAACATATGATGCATCTGCACATTGCCAAGGGGCTCATATTTATCAGCCTAACTTGCAGATGTTGGAGTTAGCAAATGTACATGCCTGGCTTAATTCTGAAACCTCCCCTATTTATTGCTGAAATACAAGATTTCTTTTGCTTCCCTGCTGCACCATATTAGTTTGGAGGGTTAGGGCTCACCTGACATTTGTACACTCCCTGCATTTAAATAAATGTTCTCTATGCAAGTGGGAGGGAGATGCTAAAGCATGTGAACGAGAATGAAATGTTGCCGCTATGGCTTTTTTTTTCAAGAAGAAGATGTTTTAGACAAAAATAGTTTAAAAGTAATTTGATATTATAGTGCAACTAAATAAGAGGGCGAAATTATATGAACAGCTTGTAAATACAGAGAATAAATACACACTTTTAGTGAATTGGAAGTGTTTAAAATAATTCCACTGACACATTCACTTATCACTGCAGGGGGCTTGGGTAATAGTTGTTTTCACTTAAACTGCAAAAAATGTTAGCAGCAGCAGCAGCAGTTGATGATTACAGGCAAGGGTTTTGGCACTTAAAAGTACTATCAAACTGATCCTCTGAAGTAAATAACATCCGGCTAAACCCTGTTCCTTGCTTTCTTTGGCCCTTATTATGATATAAATGTTTTTTAAAAATCTATATTATTACATGGGAAACTGCATTTATGAAATAATTGTAATCTCAAATTTAACATGACTCAACAGATTAGCAATGATGAATCTGAAAAGAATTCTGTTCTATGAAAAATCCCTTAACAATTACTTCATTTGCTCCCCCTTCTCAAATTAGAGAACAGCAGACACAATTATTTATTTATTTGTTAATTTTTTTATCCCACCCTCCCACCCGGGGCCAGTTCAAGGTGGCTTACAGCAGATAAAATTCCAAAATACATATAAATAATAAACACAACATTAAAATACTATGTTAAAACCAAATATAGTAATAAAGTGCTAGTCTTATGCGTCAGTACTGTTGGTCTGCATTAGGTGTCATAAGAAGATACTTCAAATATCATAAAGGGGGGATCTGTTCGGGTAGTTATTGGGGGTCCAGTGGATCAGGGCTCTTCACCATGCAATGTCAGTTGGCGTTCCCAGTGGTAATAGCAGTGGGGATGGGGGTGGCTGCTCCAAAAGCGTGGTGGAAAAGCTCCGTTTTACAGACCCTGCAGAACTGTAAGAGGTCCTGGAGGGCCCTGGTCTCCTCTGGTAACTCATTCCACCAGAGTGGAGCAGCCACAGAAAAAGCCCTGGCCCTGGTCATTGCCAGCCTGGCCTCCTTAATGGACCAGTAGATTCTGGATCCCTGATTGCAGTACTCTCTGGGGTATGTATGGGGAAAGGTGGTCCCTCACGTATGTAGGTCCCTGGCCATAAAGGGCTTTAAAGGTAAGAACCAGCACTTTGAAGTGGATGCTATAGGCAGTCCCATCAACAGCCTGGCCACGGCATCTTGCACCAGCTGACGCTTCTGGATCTGTGACAAGGGCAGCCCCATGTAGAGGGCATTACAGTAATCCAGTCTCGAGGTGACCATCACATAGATCACTGTTGCCAAGTCGCTACATTCGAGGAAGGGAACCAACTGCCTAATCAGCCAAAGATGGTAAAAGGCCGACCTGGCAGTGGCTGCTACCTGGGCCTCCACTGTCAGGGAGGCATCCAGGAGCACTCCCAGACTCCTAACCTCTGACACTGGCACCAATGGCGCCCCATCAAAGGTAGGGAGTGGGATCCCTACCCTCAGACCACCGTGACTCAGGCACAAGACCTCTGTCTTTGTCAGATTCAATTTCAGCTGGCTCAGCCTAAGCCAAACAGCCACGGCTTGTAACGGCCGATCTAGGTCTTCCGGTTTGGAGTCAGACTGGCCGTCCAACAACAGATAGAGCTGGGTGTCATCAGCATACTGATGACAGCCCAGTCCATGCCTCTGGACAATCTGGGCAAGAGGGTGTATATAAATGTTAAAAAGCACCAGGGACAGCACTGCCCCTTGGGGCACTCCACATTCTAATGGGTTCCTTCGGGACAGCTGATCCCCTAGTGCCCCTCTTTGTCTCTGATCTTGGAGAAAGGAAGCAGCTATTGCAATGCTAGTCCCTGAATTCCAATGTCGGTGAGGCAGCGGATCAGTAGCTGGTAGTCGACCATGTCTAACACAGCTGACAGGTCTAAGAACAACAGCACTGCCATTCTGCCCTGATCAAGGTGCCTCCGGAGGTTATACGTGAGGGCGACCAGTGCCATCTCTGTCCTGTGACCCGGGCAAAAGCTGGACTGGGAGGGATCTAGAATTAGGGTTGCAAACTGGCCCCAATCCATTGCCAGCCAGCTGGATGGCAGGGGGAGCCCCACTGTGCCCAATGTGCCCAACACAATGACGTCACCCAGAAGTGATGTCATTGCTCCATGCACAGCATGCAGGGGATGCTCTAGCATTCAACTAAAAATTCTACTACCCTGTAGAACATGCCTAGCATGATGACATCACTTCCTGAAGACCTAGGGAGCAAGCCAGGATCCCCCTGCCAGCAGACAGGTAAGATCTGGCAACCCTAGATACAATGCAGTGAGCCTGCTTTTTCACTTCCTCCAAGGTGGGCCCTCTTCCTCCTTCCCTCCCCTTATGCTAGGGTGAAAGGCCATGTGTGGGGCCCTTTTCCAGATCCTTTCCCCCACTCTACATCTGCCTTTCTTGGGAAGTATGCCACCATGGCAAGACTTAGTCCCAGCCCCAGTGGGGGCAATGTGAGTGAGGGCAGGTTTCTAGTGATTCAGAGAGGAGGAGGGTGTGGCAGCTTCCTCATGGTTTGGGGGTAAGGACGGCCACAGTGTCTTCTCCACAGCGCAGGGGAGGTGATAAAGTCATTCACTTAGGATGCTAAAAATCCTTGGGCCTGTCTACTCAAGATACATAACAGGGACCTTAACATTATGGCCTGAAATAGGGATTTTCCCCTCCTTCCTCAACTCCCCCCCTTTTAACATACATTATGATTTAGTCTGATTCTAGAGAACTTGAAATCTTGTGCACTGGTTTGTTTGGTTGGCACGATGCACAACTTTGTCTGGGATGTTTCTGTGGACAAATATAGCTATCTACAATCTGTTATATAATGAGTTTCTGCTATAATAGTGTGATCATGGTCAAGAGGGGGAAAACCAATGAAGGCTTTTTGGATACTGAATTAACAGCACAAAATCTCCTGAGCCAAAGATACAGCTGACCCGCCCCCCCCCCCAAAAAAAGTATACCCACTATGGGGTGTGAGTGTGGATACACACTTTGGAAACATTCAGACACCCTGGAGTGCAAAGTCAAATGGGCCTTAGAAGGCATTACTAACACAAAGCTAGTAGAGGTGATGGTATCCCAGGCAAGCTATTCAAAGTCTTAAAAGATTATGTTGTTACAGTGCTGCACTCAATTTGCCAACAAATTTGGAAAATGCAACAGTGGCCACAGGATTGGAAAAGGACAGTTTACATTCCAATCCCAAAGAAGGACAATGCCAAGGAATGTTCAAACTATCACACAATTGCACTCATTTCACACGCTAGCAAGGTCAGGCTCAAGATCCTACAAGCTAGGCTTCAGCAGTACGTGGATAGAGAACTGCCAGAAGTACAAGCTGGGTTTCAAAAAGGTAGAGGAACTAGAGATGAAATTGCCAACATTCACTGGATTATGGAGAAAGCAAGGGAGTACCAGAAAAAACATCTACTTCTGCTTCATTGACTATGCTAAAGCCTTTGATTATGTGGATCACAACAAAGGTTGCAGTCACACGTGCGAGATAACACAGGGGGAGGGGGAGTGAGGCTATTTGTGCCATAGGAATTTGACCCTCAGTTGCGTGATCACACAGTCCTTGGAAGCTGCGGGTGCAGCCCGCCACTGCAAGATCAGACGCAACCATGGGTGAATTGGGTTGGGGAGGTTTGCTGCGTGTTTCTGGTGTGCTTCAATGAGGGATCGATGATTCGCATCTCTGCACTGAGTTCTCCCTATGTAGTGTGCGATGATGCGCATACAGAAACATGGGAAAAAACAACGGCACGGAGTCAGGATGGCCTGATCAGACTATTCCGACACCATGGGAGCGTGCTGGAGCGATCACACAGAGGAAAGTCCATTCCTGGCCCGTAGCAACCTGTTTGCTACTGGACCTTCCCTTGTGTCTTTTTACTCCACTTCTGCGGCAGAGCAAAACAGGTTGCCGATAGCTGTGGGATTGCCAACGGGTGCAGGACGCTTCCCAGATGTTTGTGTCTGATCACACTCACACCTTTAAAATCTGCCCAGAATTCACACCTATGGTGCAGCTAATTCTGCATGTGATCGGGACCAAACTGTGGTAAGTCCTTAAAGTGATTGGAGTACCGGACCAGCTCACATGTCTCCTGAGAAACCTGTATAAGGGTCAAGAAGCAACAGTTAGAACCAGATATGGAACAACTGATTGGTTTAGCATAGGAAAAGGAGTATGATAACGATGTATATTGTCACCCTGCTTATTGAATTTATATGCAGAGTACATCATACAAAATGCCGGCCTGGATGAATCACAAGACAGAATTAAGATTGCCAGGAAAAACATCAACAACCTCTGATATGCAGATGATACCACTCTAATGGCAGAAAGTGAAGAGGACCTAAAGAGCCTCTTGCTCAGGGTCAAAGAGGAGAGCGCAAAAGTTGGCTTGAAACACAACCTCAAAAAAACTAAAATCATGGCATCCGGCCCCATCACTCTTTGGCAAATAGAAGGGGAAGTCATGGAAGCAGTGACAGACTTCACGTTCCTGGGATCCAAGATCACTGCAAATGGTGACTGCAGCCATGAAATTAAAAGACGCCTGCTCCTTGGGAGGAAAGCGATGGCAAACCTAGACAGCATAATAAAAAGTAGAGACATAACCCTGCCAACAAAAGTCCATGTGGTATTCCCAGTAGTAATGTATGGCTGCGAGAGTTGGACCATAAGGAAGGCCGAGCGCTGAAGAATAGGTTCTTTTGAATTATGGTACTGGAGAAGACTCTTGAGAGTCCCATGGACTGCAAGGAGATCAAATCAGTCAATCCTAAAAGACATCAGCGCTGACTGTTCCCTGGAAAGCCAGATACTGAAGCTGCAGCTCAAATAATTTGGCCACCAAATGAGAAGGGAGCACTCACTGGAGAAGACCCTGATGCTGGGAAAGACTGAAGGTCAAAGAAGAAGGGGATGGCAAAGGACAAGATGGTTAGACAGTGCTATCGATGCAACAACCATGAAATTAAGCAAACGCCAGAGCACGACAGAAGACAGGAGGGCCTGGCGTGATGTAGTCCATGGAGTCGCAAAGAATCAGACTCGACTGTGCAACTGAACAACAACACTATAATTCAGTTTTAGGCAAACTGAGACATCCATAGTAAGGCATGTAAATTTTCTGCCAGGACTGTAACTCACAAAATTAATTCTAATATTGATGTTGAATTAAAGATAAGAGTTCCAATCTATATATTCAAAGAAATCTACATACATATTGCAATTACCAACTTCACAACAATTACAAACTTCACAACAACTATCCCCAGCGTGGTGCCCACTTGTTTTTCCTGGTGTCCACTTGCTTCTTGTGGAAGTGCATGAAATCACAATGTCTTAAATGAAACAGAAGGGCAGGGAACTTCAGCTTGTTTCCTACCAATTACCTAACTAGCAAAATGCTGACCATCCCAGTCACTGGTGTGTGTTCTCAGCTAGATAGGCTGACTCTTCCCCTCCTTTTGCATGAACCAGGACTGAAACCATACAATCTCATTCCACCCCAAAGCAAAGAGCCAATCCTGGCTTTACTTCCACCCCTTGGTACTGGAGGTGCTTCAGAAGAGCTATGGAGGTATCACTTTGCTATCTGCAGGGAATGTTTACTTGGAAGCAGCTGCTGAGGGTGAAACAGGAGAGCGCAAAAGTTGGCTTGAAACACAGCCTCAAAAAAACTAAAATTATGGCATCCGGCCCCATCACTCCTTGGCAAATAGAAGGGGAAGTCCCGTCCTCATAGGAGAAGGCCTGTCCTGGAACCATTTTGTGGCAGTCATGCTGTGGTGGTGTCCAACACCTTTTTACAAACTTCCAAAAGTGCTTAAAGGCTTAGGAACCCCATTTTACAATAGTATCTTTCTATAGTATACAGTGCTGTTTTGCATTTTTATGCATCTTATACATCTTGGCTTGGATTCACTTACACCTCTCTGTTTCTCTAGCAGCCTGTTTCTCTAGCAATTGGGTTGGGTTTTATGGTTTTGTTATTCATTTTTACACTGTTTCATGATCTAATTGTATTATTTTACTTTGTGAACCATATCTCTGCAGAAGTGGTATATAACTCATTTAATCAATACAGGACTCTGTGCAAACAAAAACCAGGCTTAGGATCCAAGCCGCCCTGAGCCTGCTCACAGGGAGGGTGGGGTATAAATTGAATGAATGAATGAATGAATAAATAAATAAATGCTTTTATTCATTGCTATGTACTGCTCCTTTGTTTCAGATGCATATCAAAACATAAACCCTGGTCTACAGATCACCTTGTGCAGATGGGAGTTTCAGGGAGTTTCTAGACAGTGTGTAGCTGCAATAAAGAAGGCCAACGCTATGCTGGGGATTATTAGAAAGGGAATTGAAAACAAATCAGCCAGTATCATCATGCCCCTGTATAAATCATTGGTGCGACCTCATTTGGAATACTGTGTACAGTTCTGGTCACCACATCTCAAAAAGGATATTATAGCATTGGAAAAAGTGCAGAGAAGGGCAACTAGAATGATAAAAGGGTTGGAACACCTTCCCTATGAAGAAAGGTTAAAATGCTTGGGGCTCTTTAGCTTGGAGAAATGACGGCTGACGGGTGACATGATTGAGGTTTATAAGATTATGAATGGGATTGAGCAGGTTGAGAAAGAAGTACTTTTCTCCCTTTCTCACAATACAAGAACTCGTGGGCACTCCATGAAATTGCTGAGCAGTTGGGTTAGAACAGATAAAAGGAAATACTTCTTCATCCAAAGAGTGATTAACATATGGAATTCACTGCCACAGGAGGTGGTGGCAGCTGCAAGCATGGACAGTTTCAAGAGGGAATTAGATAAACATATGGAGCAGAAGTCCATCAGTGGCTGTTAGCCACAGGGTATAGATGGGAACTCTCAGTCTGGGGCAGGTGATGCACTCTATTCTTGGTGCTGGAGGGGGCAGCAGTGGGAGGGCTTCTGGTGTCCTGGCCCCACTGCTGGACCTCCTGATGGTACCTGGTATATTTTGGCCGCTGTGTGACAGAGTGTTGGACTAGATGGGCCATTGGCCTGATTCAACATTGGCTTCTCTTATGTTCTTATGTTCTTATGAGCAAGAACTTTCCATTCACTGCAGTCTTAGAGTCAGCTCTATGGGTATGTCATAGGAAGTTCAGAGTTATTCCCAACATTAAATGAAGATATCGAGGCTTGCCTGAAGTCTCATGTCCAGACAGATTCCTGAGTAAAATTTACACTAAAAGGTATGTCTAAATCATTGAACTGCTGCCATTAAAGCTACTGAAGGTATCCAGTTATTTAAAAAAAAGATTTTGAAGCAATTAACATAAACAAGACTTACACATTAATTTCCTATAGAGTCACTTGCAAGATGACTTAATGGATTCTGTGAAAAGTCTAATGCATGAACCAGGCCCTCTGTTCCTTCAAAGCTACACGTTACTGACTTGGTTGTCAGGTCTGTGCCTATAAGTTTGCTGTGTTCCAACACTGTTCAAAGTGCTACGTGAATCAAGGGATCTTGCATGTAATGAATACATGCAAAAAAAGTCATCAGCCTAGTAACTGAAAAAGGATATAATATCTTTTTATCCAAAATTCTTTCCTCTGATCTCTCCACGTTGTCAAGCACTTTTGGGGCAAAGACCTATTTCTTTTTCTTATGGCACAGTGTGCATTATTAATTGTAATCTTAAACACCATAATACATGCCCTACTAGTGTGTTACATAAGCATAACAGTTCTAGACAAAGAATGCAAAGGGCTCCAGTCTGCTTCCTCATGCAATACCTGTCCAAAGCCAGTCTCCTCCTGCTGCCATGCATCAATGCCACTTTGTTCAGACTGACTGGCTTTCCCTACAGTGACCCTCTACTACATCATGTATTATTTAAGGAGATTTATGATTGGGTGTTCTATGTTGTGAAACATGAGCTTTGACCCACAGGCTTGGAAGCCAGCAAGCAGAAACATTAATATTATGCCACACTGAGAGGAAAAATCATCCCTCATCAGTGCCAGCAAAGTGAATTACATAGTGAAATGTGATGCTTCCCCCCCCCCCACACACACACACACAGGGCACCAAGTACTTAAAAATGTTCAAACTGACCCATTTTTTCTACATACAGAGTCAATAACACACATGAAACTGTCCTTTATCTTAATGGGATACTTCTTATTATGAATATTACACTCATTAACAGAACAGTTTTAACCTTCCCAGCCCAATTAAATATTGGTTCTCACATAAAACAAGGCAAATATTTCTCTACAGAGATTAGAATGTAAGAACAACAAAAAATGAAAAATTAGAAAAGAAAGCAGAGCCACTTAGCTATAACTGATCTTATCTAGCAGTTATCTATTTATATTTAGACATATGAATATAAAGGAGATTCTTTCCCTCACCTGGCAAACATCACAGGAAGCCAAGGCCTAACTGAAAAATTCAGTCAAAGGAATGACTGCTGTGGTAAAGCACTGCTATGTGGTTAAGGCTCCCCCTGGCTGTGAGCTTTGTCAAGTAGGTCAGCCATATTACATGGGAAAGGAGGGGGAATGATGAGTTTGACTTTTGGTGGCAACCACACCACTGATCAAATGTTTGAATGGAACAAATATACAGGAAGGATAAGGCTTTATGTTCTCAGTTCAGTTTCCAAGAACCATGATGGAGAAAAAGTCCAATTCAGGACACTGAATGGAGACGCGCAGGAATGATATTCTCTAGTTCATTCACAGAGCAACAGCTATGGGAAAAAACCCTGTGGTTTCTTTGAATGGCACCACAAACCATCACATGAGAGTGTACCTAGCAAGCATCCTAGGAAGCATAGAAAGTAACACCTGGCTTATGTGTGCAGGAGAATCAGGAGGCAAAGAGGTGGTAGAATGGATTGCACCTTGCAGACAGCAGGTAGTGCTCTTGTTTGAATGTTCCTTCACATAAAGACCCCCATGCAAACAGAAAGCTAGCACAGGAAGGAGAAAGCTTCTAACAGGTCTTTGTGCTTGTTATGCTGGTTTTCTGTTTGCAAGGAATTTTTAAAATAGGGGAATATCCAAAATGTAAGCCTCCATTTGTAGACCAACATGATACAACCCATTCTACCACAGGAAGGCCAGGTCTCCTCCTGAGCAGCAGGGAGGAAATTCTGGGGGAATGGGGGGGCAACCAACAATACCAGAAATGCCATGACATCTCTTCCACCATGACCTGGAACTTACGTCTTTGTTTTGGATGATGCTCTAGCATTCTCCTAAAACTCTACAGTTAAAACCATAGAGTTTGGGACAAACTACATATATCTCTTCTTCATGGGAAGTGACACCACACCGTTACTGGCTAGGACCCTCCCAATGGAAGTCTCCTGCCTTCCCAATCCTACTCTACCATATCAGCAATTTACTATTGCATGCCCTTGTTATTTTCTTATACATGTAAATCAAGCCTTCAAGAATTCTGAGGAACGCTGAGTCTGTGTAGGTATGTGTGAAAGAGAAAAAGAAATTAAAAATGCTGCTCTGCATTTAAAGTGTATGTTGAATTTATAGTACTGTATAATTGTTTTAAACATTTGTTTACCACAAATGCCAATCTGAGGTCTCTGTAACTAACATTTTCTGAAAATCATCAAGAAATTAGTGCTACTAAGATGTTACCACACAGAAATACTTACCATAGTTTGAGGTGGACAATGTTCACACTTTAATTTGCTGCCTCATAAAAATTATGTAGATGAAAATATTACCAGTTTTGCATCGTATTATGTCCCTCTCTCCTTCCTCACACAGTCCCTAGTCTCAAAATCTGTTTTGGACATAATCTGACCCTGGGGCAAAATAGGAGATACAGTTTATATCTTCAGTCGTAATTAGATCTTTCATTGTTTTGACAAAAAAAATTATTCTTAGCCAACATTAATTGTAGGATACATACAATCAATTCCCTGTTATCTGCTAACTATCTTTCCCCTCTGTCTTGGTGAAATTATGCAGTACAAAAAGGAAATAGCGTGTTTAAGAGATGGAGATGATTTTTTAAACTATATATTTTATTTAGAAAGGAGTTCCTTTTTGTAATAAATAATGCATTGATGTGTGCTCACCAACTAATCTTAGAAATACCTGGTAATTTTCTCTCTTCTTTAAATATTTCTTAGAACAAATAGACTCAGATACTTGGCAGAGGCGGGAAGGATGTGTGGGTCAATGAATGTCCCTGTTCCAGTTGTCTCTCTTGGCTGTCATGAGGCCAGTTAGTTTTCTGTGGAGGGTTTTCTTACAGGAAACTACAGGCACTCCTGAAGCAGTTCAATATGTTGAAACATTCATATTCAACATGTTAATCTACTATCCAAAAATAGTTGGGGGTAAAATTATTTTTGTTCACCATATAAGGTAGAAATAGGAAATGCACACTTAGGGAAGAACATTCACACTGCTCAGTTAAGGAAATCTGTGCAGAACTGAAGGTCAGAACTGATGGCTGTTGTGGGTCATTTCTTGGAAAGAGGGAGAATTATATTTTCCCCTTCATTCCTTTTGACTTTGAGAAGAGCAAGGAAGAACAGTTCCTTCCTGGAAATCAGTATTTTGGTATAGGTTCCCTCTGGATTAGACCTGACATGTACAAAAGGGTTAAACCTCATTCCCAGAACCTAGGACTGTACTTGCATCTGTTAATAGACAACAGGTACTGTCAGAGATGACAGCCAGTCAACTGTTGGAAAATTGTTTCCGTTCACCCTCTTCTGACACAAACAAACAAAAAGATTAAAAATTACATTGGGGGTTTAAAACCCCCAAAATAATAGAAACAGCACCTGTACCTTTAAAAATAAACAGATGTGCACTGCAGTGGCCATCATGGAGGAGGCCCTTTGCAAGTCCTTGCAGGTTTCCTACTGTGCAACTGGGCATGGCCCAGCAGATGGTACAGAGTAACTTAGCCAGACTTTTCCCAGGGAGAGTCTGCCATGATAGGGAAGGAGAGAAAACTGAAGATGGCCAGGGGGAGGGAGATAAAGGTAGGTTGGTTAGTGAATGGGAAGGAGAGAAGGAGGCAAGGAAAGGAAGAGAGGCTATGGGGGCTTTTAAGTAAGGGAAAGAGAAAATAGTGGGGGAAGGAAATATTAGATGCCCACTTTGTGGGTCTCCCGCTTGTCATGTAATAATTTTCTTGTGTACTTAAATAACTCTTATAATTAACTTTCCTCCATCTTTCCAGGTGTTGCCATGCAGCCACTTCAGGTGGCATTATTAAAGATTCTTAAATATAACTGCTTTCCTGAATTGTGAAAAGCGTGTGTCAGGGCAATGGATGGAGCTGTGTTCCCAAAAGAAGTGCCCTTATACTGGACTATGGAATGTACTATAGCCAAGGGAAGCCTTGTGCCTAAGAAGCATGCCAAGCCAGTTGTGGACCTGGGACTACAGAAACCTCTTGCCCCTGTACCCCACAGCCATGCCAGTGCCAGGATACAGACCAGCAGCCCTGACTTCCATGCACGCAGAAACAACAGCAGATCACAGAAGGAAGCCATGCTCTGTAAAAATAATAAGATGTTCCTGCACAGAAGCCATAAGAGATGCCCTTCTCCATCATGCAGGCATTCCCACACACACATACTTCATATATTAACATCACCAGGAAAAACACACATTCCTTTCCAGCCTAAGACAAAAGGATGTGCCCAGCTACAGATAACAGCCAGCAATCAAGCCTTCCTGCCACCCATCAAGATAATGCAGCTGTCAAACATCTGGTCGTTAATCCAAAGCACCAGCCCTGCAACGTGATTGGTTCTTCTACTTCTCTCCTTTGTCTCACCCCCGTTCACTCCCTGCCAAACATTAATTTTGCAGTTGCCCAACCATTAATCCCTTTTCTGCCCCATACTTACTTGAAGTTTTGGTAATATCTCTTGGGGACCAGTTGACCAAATGAGCTCCTGCCTCAGGTCACATTTTCAGGTATATAAGGAGAGCCTTGTGCCTTTGCTCTCTCTCTTGCTCTTGCTTCTCCTACCCCCACCCTATCTTGTTGGTTCCATTCTCGGCCAGTTTGGAATCAGTCCATGTGTGTTGCTGGTCATCTCATAATCCCTTTTCCTTTATTGTGTACTTTTTCACTGCTCCAAGCATCTCACTGGACAGGTAAAGTATCACCCATCCAATGATATTTCCTGGTCATGCAAACATCTCTGTAGTTTCTAATCTGTATTCTTAGCCCTGTATCGTGTGTGTGAATGCTTGATTTTTGTTTGTGTGCTTGAAAAACCTTTATTAAAGAAATCATTACTTTAGCAATCTAGCCTCAGCGTCTATCCCTGGGTCCTGGGAACTCTGACTCCCATATACACAGGTTATGATCCTATATTTTATGCCTGTTGCCATTTAATATTCATAATTCCCCCAAGCTTATTAATAAAATAAGGCAATTTGGCTTAAACAGGTATTACATATAGACTGTACATATTTTTGTTGGAGATACATAATACACAATCTTCTTAGTGAACTTTTAATAAATTGTCCACCAATTTTATTTCAACAGAATAAAAGCTGGACAACATTTTACCAAATATTCCTACTTACAATTAATTTAAAAAATAGTCTCAGAATATGAAAAGTAATATCTTTATCCAAGCAATCAGTTTCATAATGAATATTCATCTGGCAGTACAGAAGATTCAAGCATTCCTGCACAAGAGACCAAGGCTGTGAAAACTACCCATTAAAAGAAGCCACTCTTTCAGTCTCCCATGTGTAAGATGGAAATAATGCTACTGTAGGGTTGTTGAAAAGATTGTACATGTGTACAGATGTGCAAAGTGCTTTGAACACTGAAAGCACTATATAAATGCTAAGTATTATTATGGCCTGTGAAGGTGTCATGTTCACACAAACTTGGAGCCTGCCAACTATATTTATCAGGAGTGCGTGATTCCCATAACGCACCCAATACATGCTATCACCATATTTTATGAATTGTGCAATTCATATAATAATGGTAATCATGGGTATTGGGTGTACTGTGGGGACCATGGATTTCCCAAATGCAAAGTTGAAAGGGTGCAGTGCCTGCCATGTGGGAGCCCACTTCCATGACATGTTTGCAGAGTACTTTGATAATAATAAATGTGCCTGCTCATTGTTTCTTTCTCTACTTGCTACTGCTTGAACTGAATCCTCCTGAATACTGTAGCTCTGAATCTCCTTCCATTGTTTGCTCACTCCATATATAGATAAAAGCAACAATTTACAACCACTACATCAAGTGCTGTCCAGTGTTCTTTCTTATAGCAGATGTATTACATGCAGCATAATATAGCATCTTGCCAAATGAATAGGAGTTGGGCAGGGGATGTATTAACTCAAATGCTTGCAGCAACATATTTAAACCCAGCTGGATCAATGAATGACAACTATGTCTCTGTTTCTGTGGAGCAACACTGATATTAACACTTTGATCTGCTGGCAAAATGAATTTTCATCCAACTGAGAGTTACAGAACATTCCAACACAGCCAGAAGGACCAGGACTTACACCTGAGACCTCACTGTCATGACCCTTCACACCACAGGTAATGTGTCCGACTTGAAAAGTTTCCAGTATTGACCTAAATGTTATGAAAAGAAAGTATTTTCTAATGCTGTTTTCCTTGAGTGGGATATTCTTTAGATATCATGCTATAAAATACTCTGAAGGTCAACCTCAGGATATGCAGGATATTTATCAGTTTTACATAAATAAATAAATAAATAAATAAATAAATAAATAAATAAATAAATAAATAAATAAATGTTTATAGTATGAGAACCCATCCCTAACTCTGACCAGGAAAAAATCAAATTAAGCACACACACCTACCTTTTTCCAAACTGAACTGGGCCCATGAAGTCCTTATTCCCCCTCAAAATCTTGTAGCTTCATCTCACAAATATGTCACTTAATTAGAAACACTGTTTTTCTGAGACTATACCAGTCCAAATATATGATTTCAATAATATTTTGTAATTATGGGGCACAAAAAAGTAACTAGAATAGAACCAATGTTCTCACTATTTGCAATACTTCTAATAGTTTCCTGGGATAGCTGCTTCATTGGTCCTGTACTCTAAGATTACTTCTTTTATATATACTGTTGGTGAAGACAGAGTTTCATAAAGTTGCCATGACATGAAACAGTGCTACAGAAGAAGGAAGCAAAAATTTAACAAATCTGTGCTGGTTTTGGATTATCACTTTTTTTGGGGAGGAGGGGGGTTTCCCTTAAACCTGTGTAGCCAATGCAGACTCTCCTTTTCAGAGAACATGAAGTTTCATGCCAACATACAGATACCTTATAGGCTTATAATGCTACTTTTAGTGAAAGTGAAAGTTTGTATGTTTTGGTGAGATTTGAACGTGTGTGTGTGTGTGTGTGTAAAGTGCTGTCAAGTCACAGCTGACTTATGGTGACCTCATCAGGTTTTCAAGGCAAATGATCAAACAGAAAACAATTTGTCATTGTCTTCCTCTGCAAAGTGTTCCTTGGTGGTCTCCCATCCAAGTATTGACCCTGCTTAGCTTCCCAGATCTGAGGAGATCAGGCTATACAATACCATTCCACATCCCATTTTGTATCTACCATTTTGAATAAATATTGAAGTCCATTTAAGCAGAAGAAAAAGTGAATAAATCTTTGCAAAAGCAGGGTTTTCTATAAAGAAGCATCTTATTTTAGCCATATCTAATCCATTCAATTTGAATAGTCACATGATCTCCCCTCCCCCAATTCAGCCTTATATATGAAATGTTACAGTTTACCATCTTTTATACCAGAGAATTCTAAACAGAGTTGTTTATTGTGTAAATACTATTGATCATATAGAACATTTAGTCCCATGCAATGCTACTGAAAGTTAGAGGAAAACAACATCATATTTAGAACCGCATCATGTTTTAATGGCTTCGTTTGGATGTCATCACGAGCCATATGAATAAGGCAGGAACAACCCTTCGGCTTGAGACAACACACTCTCATCCACCTCTTCTCATCATGTATGGTAATATAATTAGTTAGTTTCTGCTGTTTGCTTTTGCATTTTCCCTGCAAACCAGAAGTTCAAACTCTGCTTTAATCCTGGTTTACTGCAAAAATAGGAATATTTAATTATTTGGCTGTGAACAATGGAAGGATGGGAATGGAGGGACAGAGTATGGGTACCCATGGATCTAGCAGGTCTGTTCATGGAGAAGCAAACCATGAGTTGCCGGGTACCAACTGCATAAACTAATTTTAAAGTCCTATTCCAATTCAATACTGATCTCCCCATCAAGTTTGGGTTTCTGTCTTATTCACTTTCACTATTGTCATTATCTCCTACTGAAGGTTACAACTGAACTGCAAATACAAGCAAAGGAGCTTGTACCATTGGGAAATTGTTCAGGGGGCAATATAAAACCAGAGAGGAAATTGCAGTTGTGGTAGTTTGAACATAATTATGACACACACATACTCATGTCACTTATTTACACTGTGTTTTCTCTCAAATCTGGAGTGAGTTTTCTCACAGTTAAGGACAATTTAAAAACATTAATTTGCCTTGGTATGGCATCATCTTTGTTGCTCATGTAGGAAGCACAAGGAAGAAATCTGCCCCAATGATGGCTGCTAAAGTTCCTGTCAGACATGGTGCAAAACTATGGTTTATTTTAACTGACTTTTACAAAGGTCAGTTAAATGCAGGTTTATGTACAAATGCAGGTTTTATTCTCTCTGTAGCCTGAGAGGGAGTCACTGTGCAACAAAACAGGATTAAACTGGGATTAAGTCAGGATGTCTGCATTTTATACATTATACAAAATCATACCTAAAACTAACTCTGGTTAATAAACCAGTTTCAGATCCTGGCTTTAGATCCCAATTTTACAGATCCTATGTAATCATAGTTAGTAGAGTTTCCTGCATTTAAAAATGATTGCAATAACACAAATGATTGAATCAACCCACTATTTTGCATGGTCTCAACTCAGTCTGTATAATGTTAATCATGAAATGTTACCTTAATCATCAATATTACCTTAATTATGAAATGTTACCTTCATCATGAATTGCAGGATCATTTTGGAATAACCACACCTGACAAGTAGGCTGGATCTCAAAATGGACAAAGAACAAGCCGAGGACTTAACATGAGTTTAAGCATGTCTCCCTCAAAGCAGCTTCTATGACAAGGATCCCCATCCTTTTTTGAGCCTGTGGGCACATCTGGAATTGTGACATGGCATGGTGGGTGCCATGACAAAATGGCTGTCATAAAGTGGCTACTGCAGGAGGCAGAGCCAGCCACAAAATGATCACCACAGCTTAACTTCATTAAGCCCATTTTTGGGGGGTAGGGCAGGATATAAATTTAATAAATAAATAAAGTGTAGATCCTTGTGCTGTGGTGGCAGCTGCTGCCAAAGCAACATTTTTTAAAAATCCGCAGAGCCGATCAAATCGCCAATAGCCAATCAGAAGCCTTGCTGGGCAAAAGCCCTACCTGGCTGCACCCACTTCCTAAAAACACTTGGTGGGCACCAGAAAAGGTGTCAGCAGGTGCCATGGCACCCATGGGAACCACATTGGGACCCCTTTTTTATGAGTTTAAATACCATGCTGAATCATGTTCTTTTTAAAAAACAAAAAATTCATTTTACAAGAAGAAAATGCTCCCCTGACTCATTATGGTTGTCATAGAAAAACTAATGTTATAATTTATGGAAAACCTACTCAATTTTTTTTTACATACTTTTGACATGTATTCAAGCCAATGTGGTCCAGATTTATGGACCCAGGAACTACAAAAGAAGAACTTTGTCAAAGTAGTAATCTGTGCAGATGGTGGATTAACTTTCAGAAAACTCTGGAACAACTGCCCAGTGATGATTTTCTTAACTAGAGTTGCCATGTTTTACCTACCTGCCAGTGGGGGCTCCAGTCTTGGTCCAGGAGTCTTTGTGACAAAAGTTGGTTGAGAATAGGGTTGCCAACTCCCCAATGAATGCAGGGTTTCCCCTGCTTTTGGGACCTCCAATTTGCCACTGGCCAGCTAGCTGGCAGGGGACACCCCACCCCCAAAGAGCCCCATCCTGCCTGATATGCCTCGATGATGATATCACCCAGAAGTGATGTCATCATGCTAGGCATGTCGAGCAGGGGATGCTGTAGCGTTTGGATGTGCCTGGCACAATGACATCATCTCTGAGTAACATCATCACACCAGGCACATCGGGCAGGATGGGGCTCTTTGGGATGGAGTCCCTTGCTGGCCAGCTGGCCAGTGGTAGATTGGGCCCCCGAAAAACAGGGGAACCCCCGGCCCCCCTCAGGTGGATGGCAACCCTATTCTCAATCAATCTTTGCCACAAAGTTAAGTAACATGGAGAGAAAATGCCCTCAAGCCAAATTTTAGGATCAAAACATACACATTTCAGCTTATTCACAGAGATCAGATTAATCAGAGAATTTAAACAGATGTTCAGTTCACTAAACTTTATACTTAAATATGCTTTGATTGGCACAGAAAAGTAAAGTAGTTTTCCCAGATAATGGCTAATTGCTATATAGTGCAAAGCATGTCCACTGACCTTAACAAAACTATTCTGAGGTAAATACTTTGGCAAATGTAGTCAACACATCTACTCCTAAATTTCCTTCTCTAAAACATTTTCTAAGGCTGAGGACAGACTGACAGTTTGAAGCACGAGGGAGTTGTGGCAAAAAGATCCGGCACAAACTGTTCCAGGTTTTCCCAGTCACACTGCACTGACTGATGCGGGAGCATACCAGGGAGGACACACAAGGGAGCATTTGCACTGTTGGCCCACCCCTGGTGGAGGCAGGCTGTAAGCAGCTTTTTTGTGTAATCCGATTATACGTGCTTATGCGCTCGGGCCAAACTGCCAGTCTGAACTCGGCCTAAGGGGAAAAAAACCTCACCTACTTAAAATATTTTAAGCTGCAATCCTACACTAAGGAGCATGTAGGAACAGCCCTTGAATTTCCATACGATTTATGTCCATGCACCTTAGTTGCAATATTAAAGCTAGTCAGCAATACATGGTTCAACTTTTTTAAAAAATGGATCTAAGGTGATATTTAAATAGAGCAAAATAATTCAGTAGAAAGAAAATACACATATATACAAAGAAACTACTAACTCTGTGTTTTAAAGGCAGGAAATGAAATAAACCTGCTAAAAGTAAGAAATGGATTTCTTGAAAAATTGTCTCCCCCACACACCAATAATAAATGAGATGACAGATGTTTTAGTAAAATCATTAAGACACGATAGAAATAATTTCTGGGTATGTTAGTTAAATTCCTTGCTGACTGAGCCACATGATATATGACAACACAATTTTCACCCGAGGTGAGAGCAAAAGGTTTTCGCTGTTGAAAAGTTGGGCTGAGAAGGAGGCAGCAAAATATTCCAGTGGCCTTCATGCTGTATGATATTGACAAAGAGGTGAATATAAATATACCTGAGTGCAGGTTGAGATCTGGGCTTTTGGGGAGGTGTTTATTAATATCATGAAGATATGATTCTTAATGATCAGGGAACAGAGACCTATATAGGGGCTTGAGTAATGGCATTGTCTCATTGCCTGCATAGTTTGTGCTTTTGTCTCAGACAGGTTCATTTTTCACTGGAGGGGAAAGGTTCACACCGCACGAGGGGGGTAACCAGTTGATGTTACAAGGCTGACGATTAGCCCCCTTGCTGTTCCACATGACACTGGGAAGGACTCCAACAGGCAACCTTAATGCCTGTTTCAGCATCTTGAAGAAATTAATGAACACAGCTTCGATGGCAAAACATTTCAATCAGCCCCTACCAGCTGTGCCTACAATTTATTTTTTTAAAGCAGGTTTATTAATAAAAAAATTGTTGAAAACCATAACAGTAATTTTTGGAAGGAGGAAAGAGAGTAGTAGGTGAGAGGAATAGAGATGGGGAAGGACAATGGTGGTTAGTGCCAAAAGATGCGTTACAGCCCCTGTGTTTGTTGAACAAATTAAGCACGTTCTGGTTTTTCACCTGCTGAAGTAGCAGCCGTGCATATGGCCCAGAAGTTAAAAATAAGGAAATATGCATACATTACCATACTTAATGGACGACCCCCTCCATTTAATATGCAAATTTCCTGAAATATTACTGAATGCCGTCTGTTCTAAATGAATAAATTTGAATTGCAATTAGAATAATCCTTTATAATTAATGAAAACTGTCAATTTTGGTTCATAAGTAATTTGATTAACTGGATGATGGGACACTTATCAAGTTCACTGGACTGCTAGGGTATGAGAAAGCTGACAAGGAAAATGGGGTGGTCCAGGCACTCAGACACCACTGGAATATTATCCTAAATTATTGATAACAGAAGCCACTGAACTTCAGAAAGTGAACTCTGAGCCTTATTTAAAAGAACATTTCAGCAGGGTGATATGCAATGGTACAGTCATAACAGCCTGTACAGATGATAATATTTTGTCATTAGTCCCCCCTTAGTTGAGAAAAGGACCCACAATGGCATGGAGTTAGTTAAATCTGAAATTTAGATTCTCCAGCTGCTTCCATAGAAAGGGAGAAAAAGTTCATACAATAAATATAAAAGGAACAATGCAAGCCATGTGCCATCAAGTTTATTATAATACATCACAGACATTATTTTATATTAGATTGTCACTGACGAAAGAAAGGTACATTCTCGACACCTGGTTTTTCATCCACTGTTAACTTGCAATTGGGACACAAAATTAGTTCTTTTGTTTTGCCTTAATGTTTGGACTTAGCATAAGAAGAAACAGATTTGCTTAGTGTTAATTTAATTTTTAAGATGTAATAAAATGAAAGCTAACACCAATGGACTTTCTTCTGGCCACACTGTTACAGGTAATACTAGGATCCTGAGCTGGAAGGGTCAAAGATTATGCTTCTTGTATAGTTCCTCTGTCTACAATACTTGTAGGCTGCAACCCAATGAAAAGATTCTCACTAGGACTGAAAAACTATGCATGATGAAAGGTAGTTCTGCTAAGAGTCTGACAGTCCAAACAGGAGATTTTTTGACCATATGAAGTGGCCTCATATGAGGCAGATTGTTGGTCTACCTAGCTCAGTATTCCCTGTCCTGATTGATTATGAATCTCTGGGGTTTTAGTTGGAGACCAATCCTTCCCAGCACCTGTTACCTAAAAATCATCTAACTGGAGATGCCAATGTTCAAACCTTTCTGAATGCAAAGTATGCATTCTACCAGTAAGTGATACCCCCTTGTTTGTCCTGGCCAACGATGGCTAATCCTTGTGACTTCTTAATTGGTACTATATAAGCCGAGATACAAAGCACTGTTCTATGAATCCATGGAAGCAGCTGCTCTCCCTCCCTCTCTCTGCATGAGAAACTGCTTTTGAAAGGAAGAAGAATTTTCCAAAATGTTTTGACATGGCATGTGAGTCTGGTCTACCGTTACCAGCCTTCAGCTGATAAGAGCTGTTCTTGAAAAAAAGCAGTTTCTGTCAAGAGCTCTCTCAGCCCCACCTACCTCACAGGGTGTCTGTTGTGGGGAGGGGAAGGGAAGGGAAAGGAGATTGTAAACCACTCTGAGACTCCTTTGGGTAGTGAAGGGCGGGGTATAAATCCAATCTCTTCTTCTTCTTCTTTTTCTTCAGGTGCTGGACAGAGGTCTCCTGGGACTACAACTAATCTCCAGGTGATAGAGATCAGTTCACCTGGAGAAAATGGCTGCTTTGAAAGGTGGACTCTATGGTATTATACCCCACTGAAGTCCCTCCCGGCCCCAACCCCTGTCCTTCTCAGACTCCACCACTGAAAATCTCCAGGTATTTCCCAACCCAGACCTGGCAACCCTAGTCTGGTCTGTTGTTTAAAAACAACATGTACAAAATTTAGACTGGGCTAGAGCAAGCCAAAACATGAGCCTAAGTAGGTCTTCTGATTTTCACTGTAATATGGATCCCAGTCCTGAATTTTACCTTCCCATTAACTCATACCCTCCTGCCAACACACTTACCCCCAATGAAGATAGACATTCCCGGTCCCATTAAAGCCTATCAAAGCCCATCTCTTCCATGGATAATTCACTAACAATTCACTGTGAAAACTTTTACTTGTCTAAATCCATTGATTCAGCAGGCTTAGACTGCAATATAGAATGGCATTGTGGAAGCTATATTTTTAACGTTATGCCCATCTAATTTACAATAATCAGTATTTCATTGAATTCAGCTTATTAATTATTTAAAAATTCAGTGTATGCATATCCCTAATAATCTATGGGTGCGGTCACATGTGCCGAATAAAACGGGGTGGGAGGGAAGTGAGGCTATAGAGGAAATAGACCCACAATTGCACAATCACATCTCCCTTTGAAGCTGTGGGCACAGCCCATCAGTGTGTGATCAGATGCAATTGCGTGTGAGTGGGGGGGGGTTGTGCCGTTTGTTTCCCATGTGCTTAAACAAGGAATCAATTAACTGCACCTCCGCACTGAGGGCTCCTTATGGGGTTTGCGATGATGTGCATACTGTGAAGGGGGGGGAACAATGGCATGGAGTCAAGATGGCCAAATATGACCATCCTGACAGCATGAGAGTACGCTAGAATGATCAGCCAGGGGAAAGTCCATCCGTGGCCCATTATTACTGGATTTTCCCTGGCGTCTTTCAACTCCACTTCTGTGGAGGAGCAGAACAGGTTGCCATTGGCTGCAGGGCACTTCCCAGATATTGTTGTCTGATCGCACCCTTTAAATCCACCCAGCATTTGTGCCTATATCACGTCTAATTGTGCGTATGATCGCAGCCTAGATCTCTTTCAGTGTAAAGGAAGTAGGTACTGCCTAGTAACAACTTACTATTCTAAGCAAAAGCACATTCAGTTATGGACACATTCAGTGCTCTGACATTTTGCCAGTGCTCAGGTCTTGACTAAGGTTCCACAGTCTACGTTCTCTTTTGTCTTGCATGTTTTTGCTCTATAACCCACTCCATCTCCCTCAGTCTTCTTTATGGGATCAACATCATTTTCTTCTCAACCTTTGCCATTTTGAAACCTATGCTCATCTGTAGTCATTTCCTGCCCCATTTTTGAAAAGTATTCCATGTTCTCCACACACTAGGGACTCAGCACAGTGAAAAAGCATCTCCTTTTTTTAAAAAAAATATTTAAATATTTGTTTAATCCAGTATATTTATAATCCAGTAAATTAACAAAGAGCATCTCTTTTGAGTGAAAAAGGTCTCAGGATCAATCCTCGGAACTCCTGGTTTAAAAGGTCAGCTACTTCTTCCTTAGACCTTGAAAAGCTGCTACCAGACTGGTCTTTTAGACCATTGGTCTAACTCCGTATAAGGCAGCTTCATGTGTTTCCTCTGTGTTCATCTTTGTATTGCCTGGTGTTCCCAAGACCCAAAGAACAGACAAATGCTGCCTCAACATGATAGCAAAGTAGAGATAGTAAATACAGTCCAATCTGAAAGGCATGGATGACTGCAAAAAAACTACTTTGCTTTTGGGTTTCAAGAACTGTTGCCATTTCTGACTAGAACAAAAACAATGGCTGAGTTCAGACTGGCAGTTTGCAGCGGGAGCCAGTCGTGGCAAAAAAGCCCCGGAATAAACTTCCAGGTTTTCCTGGTCACACAGGGCCGACAGATGCGGGAGCATACCGGGGAGGAGGCGCGTGGGAATGTTCAGACTGCTGACCCAGAGGTGCAGCTGTAAACGGCTTTTCCCTGGTAAATCGGCTGGATGCCTATGTGTGTATGGGCACATGGGTGCTCATGCGCTCATACACACATAAGCATCCAGCCGATTTGGGAATACCATTGCACATTGGGCAGTAGAGCAGAGCACAGCCAATGATATGTGCCTTATGTGGTAGAGCGAAGCACAGCCAATCATATGCGCCAATCATATGCACCGGGAGCAACGCGGGTTGCTCCTGGCTGTTTGGCTGAGCGTTCACACTTCTGGGAAGCAGACTGATGCAGGATAAAGGCACTCTCCGGGATTTGCTACCATTTATAACAGGTTTCTTTTTAACGCGGGAGCAAAGCAGAACAGCACGGGTTGCCTACAGGTGGGGAATGCCAGGCAGATGTGCCTGTGTGAACGCCCCCTTTAATCCGCTTGGGAAACGAGGCTGAAAAGTGGCTATAGCGGGGCAAATTGCCAGTCTGAACTCAGCCAATGAAAGGAGATAGGGAACTAATACAAAGCAGAATTTAAGATGATGTAATAATAAATCAGTTTAGTCACTCGCCTGATTGAATTCACAGCCATGCTGATTACATGTATGACTGCCAAGCTCTTTCAAGGTAGCAGAAATGATACAGGGCAAGAACATCCTGTGAGACCGTGCCCTGAACAAATGAAACTTTTTGAGTGTTTGAGGTCTTATTAATTTCTTTTTAAAGATGAATCAAGGCATTTCAGTGTTTTTTAATAAAAGCCCACCTGGAGCAAGGAATTACAAAGTGTTAGGGTAGAAGCAGGAATTTCTTTGTGTTTTCATTTATCTTAAATCTGCATGTTGTTACAACAAACATAAAAATCAGCCATATGGGGACTTAGTTTTGGTACAGTATCTTCGTCTGTCACCACATTTGGAGAAAACACATGTGTGCGCGCGCACACAATGGTGGTGCTGAGTCTTGGAGAGAGAGAAAACAACATACGAGGAAACATATGCACCTCCTTCTGACCTCATGAGATAGCAACTTATGATTAGTTCATATAGATACAATGAAAGCCAGACAGATTGCTGTTGATGGATTATATTTTAAATATCCATGCGTTATCATAAAGGGAGCACTTGATTCTAACTAGCACACCATGAAATATAATTCAGTCCAGTTCACCCAAAAGAAATACACATCTGTATACCTTATTTTGAATTCAAACCTTAGACCCAGTGCATGTAAGACAGGGGCTTAATAGCTTTCCAAACTCTCATTTGCCCTCCGTTATACAACCAGCTGACACTGAAAATAATTAATGCCCTTTAGGACTCACATCTGCTCCTATGCTTCCATGTCAAGGCTTTTAATTGGGCTATTTTGGCATTTGGAGACAATGGCAAGGTGAAATAACCTTTCTTTAATATTTCTGAGGTCAGAAGCTAGTCCTGCCAAAGGTCACCCTTCAGGTTCACAAATGAGTCATTTGTATCACCTAATGCAATCTGTGACTTGCAAATTGCATGGGGATATGTTATAGTGCATTAATTAGTCCATGTGATGAATAAGGAATTCATCATTAGTGGCTGTAGCTTGTGCAGGCGTGCCAATACTTGTTTTGGTGGGCTGAGGTAGCTGATTATATTGCATATTCTCCTGCTAAGTGTGGCCTTTAATATCTGGTACTGTCTGCTTCTCAGAAAAGTGGCAAGGATGAGGTACTCTATTCCTACATGGATACACTCGCCCTTCCCTTTTATTTCTAAAGTGCTATGTAAAGAGACAGTTAATTGTGTTATATGTTAACTCTACTTCAAAGGACACTTACAGGTAAATGACGAAATAAAGAGGACTACTCTTTAAGGTTAACAAAGCCCTAATCCACTTTAGGGATAACAAAGAGGACTACCCCTTCTTTATTAAGTACATCAAGCAAAGGATCTAAGTGAGTAGATACTCACTGCTACAACCATGTACAAGATATAACATACATAGTATGTTGTGATGGACTGCACTTTTAAAAGCTTAGAAGTGCTATGTAAACAGATAAAGGACTGTGAAGGGTTAATTATTCACAGAGCCAGACAACCTTGAGTGACAGGCTGTTCCAAGAGATCTGACTGGTTAGCATCAGCTGAACAGAGAAAGATTTCTGAACTGGATGCTGAGGAGAATTCAGTCTGATTTCAGTCCTAGCTGAGAAGAGTCTAGTACTGATTCGGAATTCAGCCCTGACTGAGAGCAGTTTAACACAGAGAGGAGAACTGGAGGAAAGTTGGCAAGAAAGATTGAGAAGTAGGTGCAGACTCCCATTTGGGCCAAAGAAAGGGGATAGATCTTTTAGTGAGAGAAGAATTTCCCTACCCAGTCAAACAGGCAGTTAGCTCTGAGAAGTGAAGAGATCCCTGGTTTGGTGTGGTTAGAAATTGCCTTTAGAGACCTTAAGAGTCAGTTAAAAATCAAGGCAAGTACTGGTGTTTCAAGAGAAGGGACTTGGGTACTGGAAAGAGTGTACCAGCCTTCTGGGTACCAAAAGAGTCAGAGAATACTCAAAGTGTACTGGAGTGTTTGGAAAACACTGGGAAAAAGCCTCTCAACATAAAAATTTAAGTAACTGAATAGCTTAAGAACTCTCATTAGCCTGAAACATAAGAACTAAAGTCTGTGCATGTACTGGTTTTACCTCAGAGTAATCTATATTGAGTTTTTTTGAAAATTTCAACCCCTGGTTTCATCTGACCTTTCCCCTCTATGTTGAATAAAATATTTAGTTAATTTTGAATTTTAAAGGTGCCATTGTCAATGGTTTATGTTAAAGGGTAATACCAACCCTTCCCTCAGGTCCCTGAGCCAGGAGTAAAATATCATACTGACACAAGATGAGAAAAAAAGAAAAACAGAGGGGAAATCTTGCCTCTGAGGGAGGGAAGTGGATGGGACTGTCAGATATGCACTGAACCTAGATGTGCTTTGACAAAGAGCAAGTGCCCATCTGAAGTAGTTCATATTATTTTATTCTGTTCAAAGCTTACACAGTAAGAGGACTGCGTATCCACATAGGTGAACTGGGCCATGAAGAGTGCCATGCTGCCAAAGGAGACAGAGCTAAATATCCTCTCTCTCTCTCTCTTTAGTGTACCAAAGATAATGGGGCTGGCCCTGAACAGTAGACTATTCATACTAGAACCTGCCTTGGTTTAAATAATATGCTCTTCTCACTAATTATCCCATTCAGTTAAAGAGGCTGGAACTACTGGGTGCTGGGACAGGGCAGTTACGATGGAGCTCTGGTATTACAGAATTCATTTGCTTTTCCATAAACATGTAATAAGCAGCTAACTAGTTCTCTATGGTAAATGTTACAAACCACCAAGCTCCTACAAATGTGATTTAATCAATATGTGGCTCTTTAAAAAGCTGTATTGATTTCATTGTTTATTGTGGTTCAGGTCGCACAGTCGAGTCCAACTCTTCGCGACCCCAGGGACCACATCATGCCAGGCCCTCCTGTCTTCTGTCGTGCTTCGGAGTTTGCTTAATTTCATGTTCGTTGCATCAATAACACTGTCTAACCATCTCATCCTTTGCTGTCCCCTTCTTCTGTTACCTTCAATTTTTCCCAGCATCAGGGTCTTCTCCAGTGACTGCTCCCTTCTCATTTGGTGGCCAAAATATTTGAGATTCAGCTTCAGTATCTGGCCTTCCAGGGAACAGTCAGGGTTGATGTCTTTAAAGACTGACTGATTCGATCCCCTTGCAGTCCAAGGGACTCTCAAGAGTCTACTCCAGTACCATAATTCAAAGGGATCTATTCTTCGAAGCTCAGCCTTCCTTATAGTTCAGCTCTCACAGCCATACATTACTACTGGGAATACCATTGCTTTGACCATACAGACTTTTGTTGGAAGGGTGATGTCTCTACTTTTTATTATGCTTATACTTTTTATTTGCCATCGCTTTCCTCCCAAGGAGCAGGCGTCTTTTAATTTCATGGCTGCAGTCACCATCTGCAGTGATCTTGGATGCTGGGAACGTGAAGTCTGTCACTGTTTCCATGACTTCCCCTTCTATTTGCCAAGGACTGATAGGGCCGGATGCCATGATTTTAGTTTTTTTGAGATTGAGTTTCAAGCCAACTTTTGCGCTCTCCTCTTTGACCCTCAGCAAGAGACTCTTGAGGTCCTCTTTCTGCTATTAGAGTTAGCTATAATTTAATTCTATGAAATTTTAACTGTAAGCAACTTTGAATGGTAAGATAAGGATCTGAATATTTATTTAGGGATGGTCACCCAGATAACCTTTTAGCTTGAATCACCCAACCCTTCTACTTTGTGGTTCATTTGTTTAGTTGAACCATCATTATGGCATACTAGTCACCTGGGTAACTGGAAATTAAACAAAAAGTGATGGGCTATGCAAATCAACCAGAAGAGGATTCAGTGTATAGTTAGGTGGACACAATAGTAAGGATAAAAGGACTGCTGTAGAGGGATGGGAGTAGGTCTCTAGAAGCTGCAATCACACAGACTAAATAATGCACCTTCAATCCACTTTCAGTGCCCTTTCCAACTGGATTTTACTCTGTGAACTGGCAAAATCCAGTTGGGAAATGCACTGAAAGTGGATTGAAAGTGCATTATTTAGTGTGTGTGATTGCAGCCTCTAAAAATGGTGTTATGGTCACCAATCAAAACACCTTGCTTCCAGATAGTCTTCTTTTTTTATGCATCTTTCCTTGGCTTTCTTCACATAGCCCCTTCTTGTTTCTGGTTGGTACAAAACAATGATCTCTTTCCACTGATGAAATTGTAGTTGTTCTAAGCCTTATTTAAATTATTTTCTCCAGACTTATGATTATTCAGACATGCCAGGTATTCTGTATCCTGTTCCATGAAACATCAATTTTTAAATATAGATGTGTGCATGTAATTTTGTTTTAAATAAGTGATTGGAATAATATAAATAAATAGCAGCCTATTTAGCCTATTCATCCCTATGTCTGAAGGGAAAAAAGCAATCCTTATGAAAAAATATAACTTTTAGCTGCTACATTCCCAATCTGCAATTACATCAAAATCACATTAATTGAGCTATAACACTGTCAGGCCCAGCAGCTGGAAGGCATATCCATACATTCTAAAGAGATGGCCATTAATTCAGTGCTCCACTGTGTGGCAATGAAACAGGGATGTCCGTTCCTCCAAAATGATTTACTCTCTTTCAAGCTGCTTAAGTGGGAACCTCTACAAAAAGATTTAAGTTAAGTGACTCTTGTGCCGTGCTGGAGCTCATTTATTATTGAATTAAATTTTCATTCCTTTTAAGGGGAAAAGAGAAATATCACTTTGTATGAAACAAGGTAAAATGGCTCAAAGAAAGCAGCTATTACAATCTGGAATGGAAGTTTATACATCAAAAATTTACACAAGCATTTTTATTTTGGCGATGGATGGATGGATGGATGGATGGATGGAGGGAAGGAGGGAAGGATGAATTCTCTATATTTGTACAAATTAATAGATGCAGTTGTGCTCACAAAGCATTCCTGGCAGTCCCCAAATTACGCATTCATATGAATATGTTAACCAGGCAATTATGGATAAAGCTACCCAGCAATTCACATAATTTTGGTGGCTGCAAATATGTGCACCATTATTACAAGAGTTTCTGTATCCATGATTGCCTAGTTTACATATTATTTTGTCCATGTGCATACATGCCAGAGATTACTACTGCTTCTGCACTGAACAATAAGTCTTTGGTGGACTGGTCTGAACCTTAATTATGAATACAGTGCATTCTTAAATAGGTCTACGCAGAATCCTGAGTGGGGGTGGACATAGCTTAGTGGAGGAGCACCAACTTTGTATGCAGAAGGTCCTGTGTCTAATCCCTGGCATCTCCAGATAAAACAATTGGGTAGGAGATGATGTGAAAGACCCCAATCTGAGACCCTGGAGAGCTGCCACCAGTCTGAATAAACAATACTGATCATGACGGACCAATAGTCTGATTCAGTATAAGGCAGCTCCATATGTTTCTGTATTCCTACTGAAGTCTGCTCAATGGATCGTAGTCCCAGGAAAGTATTTTTAGCACTGTTAGCCTTTATATTGCACTTTTTTTGAGTGTTCAAAGTGTTTTGCATATATTATCTCAAAAATCCTTGCCTTAAAAAAACCCTTCCAATCAACTAAATTAATGTCTGTTTTAATGTGTTTGGTATGCTTTTCATTTAGACTTTAACTCACCCAGTATATAAATCCCAATCCTTCCTTTCCAATTAGATTCACATAATCCAAGATGTGAGTTGAAAAATCAACCCATAGTTTAGGTTATCCCAATTATGAATGTTCAGGTTGGACCCCATGAAGCTCCCAATGACATCATCAGGAGTACCATGAGGTCCCCAAAATACCCAGACATTAACACCTACACATTTACCTACTGCTCTCTCCTTCCCTTCCTGGCCACACTTCACCTATTACATCATTGTATAAGGTGCCCTGTGCATACTGGGAATTGTTCCAATGATATCCAGCTGATGAAAGAGGCAAAACAATGAAGCAGGAGAAAGAAGCACTCTTTCTTTCACCTGCCTCTTCCATTACTGCAGTGGCAGCCAGTAAGTTGCCGAAGGAATGGAAAGGGCAGGGGGAGGAGGAGATGCAACGTTCAAACCAGAAAAGATGTCTCGGAGCTTTTGGACTTGCACTGTATTGCAGATGAGTGTTACAAACACCTGAAACTCATACTGTTAGCATACAGAGTACAGACTTAGGCCCAGGACAGACTGGCAATTTGCCCCGGTATCGAGTCGCGGCAAAAAAAAAACCAGAGTAAACGATACCGGGTTTTCCTGTCCACACAGCAGGGGCCTCTGCCGGAAGATACTGGACGGAGGCACGCGGGAGCGTTCAGACTGCCGCGCCAGAGGCGCGCTATATTCGCTGTTTCCCCATTATTTCGGCTGTGGGCGTATGTGCGCATGAGCGCTTGAGCGCTCATGCGCATAAGCGCATTTTGGCGATTTTTTTTTTTTTGCCCTGCAACGCCGGCACCGCATTGGGCAGTGGAGCGGAGCGCAGCCAATCACACCGCTGCTGCCTCATGCCCAACGCGGGTTGCTCCCGGCTTTTCGGCTGCGCGTTCAGACTCCCCGGAAGCGGAGAAACGCGCGACAAACGCAGGCTTTCAAGATTTGCGTTGGCTTTTATCAGGTGTTTTTTTAATCCGGCAGTGAAGCGCGAGAGCACCGGTAGGCTACGGGTGGGGGACGCCAGGCAGATGTGCCTGTGTGAACATTCCATTTAATCCGATATTGAGTCGTTGTCAGCCCGGGTCCCATCCCGCGGCAAATTGCCAGTCTGTCCTCGGCCTTAAATGGTGTCATTATATTAAGAAGAGCAAAGTTCATAAAGTTATGCATGGTGTCAAGACCACATAAAGGCCGAGTACAGACTGGCAATTTGCCCCGGTAGCCACTCGCGGCAAAAAAACCCCGGATTAAACTACCGGGTTTTCCCGTCCACACAGCGAGGGCCGCTGCCGGAAGATACGGGACGGAGGCGCGTGGGAGCGTTCAGACTGCCGCGCCGGAGGTGTGCTATATTCGCCGTTTCCCCATTAATTCGACTGTGGGTGTATGGGTGTATGTGCGCATGAGCGCTCATGCGCTCAAGCGCTCATGCGCATAAGCACATTTTGCCGATTTTTTTTTTTTTTGCCCTGCAATGCCGGCACCACATTGGGCAGTGGAGCGGAGCACAGCCAATCACAGTGCTGCTGCCTCGTGCCCAACGCGGGTTGCTCCCGGCTTTCGCCTGCGCGTTCAGACTCCCCGGAAGTGGAGAAACGCGCGACGAACGCAGGCTTTTGGATTTGCGAAGGCTTTTATCAGGTGTTTTTTTAATCCGGCAGTGAAGCGCGAGAGCACCGGTAGGCTACGGGTGGGGGACGCCAGGCAGATGTGCCTGTGTGAACATTCCATTTAATCCGATATTGAGTCGTTGTCAGCCCGGGTCCCATCCCGCGGCAAATTGCCAGTCTGTCCTCGGCCTTAAATGGTGTCATTATATTAAGAAGAGCAAAGTTCATAAAGTTATGCATGGTGTCAAGACCACATAAAGGCCGAGTACAGACTGGCAATTTGCCCCGGTAGCCACTCGCGGCAAAAAACCCCGGATTAAACTACCGGGTTTTCCCGTCCACACAGCGAGGGCCGCTGCCGGAAGATACGGGACGGAGGCGCGTGGGAGCGTTCAGACTGCCGCGCCGGAGGTGTGCTATATTCGCCGTTTCCCCATTAATTCGACTGTGGGTGTATGGGTGTATGTGCGCATGAGCGCTCATGCGCTCAAGCGCTCATGCGCATAAGCACATTTTGCCGATTTTTTTTTTTTTGCCCTGCAATGCCGGCACCACATTGGGCAGTGGAGCGGAGCACAGCCAATCACAGTGCTGCTGCCTCGTGCCCAACGCGGGTTGCTCCCGGCTTTTCGCCTGCGCGTTCAGACTCCCCGGAAGTGGAGAAACGCGCGACGAACGCAGGCTTTTGGATTTGCGAAGGCTTTTATCAGGTGTTTTTTTAATCCGGCACTGAAGCGCGAGGGCTCCGGTAAGCTCCGGGTGGGGGACGCCAGGCAGATGTGCCTGTGTGAACATTCCATTTAATCCGATATTGAGTCGCTGTCAGCCCGGGTCCCATCCCGGGGCAAATTGCCAGTCTGTACTCGGCCAAAGAGAACTTTTTTCTCAGTTTTCCATAATACTAGGGTTACAAATTGAATTGATCTGCAGTTGAATCAAGACAGAAGTAAATAGTTCTGTACGCAATACATTAACGTACATAAATTGCTATCCTAAAGATGCACTTCTAATGGTTACTAAATCTGCCCAGAGGTTTTTCTCCACTTTTGTTTCCAAACCAGAGCATTCGCACAACGTCATGCTCTAACTGTTCTCTTTCCAGGTTTTCACCATCCTCAGTAGTTCAGTATTCCAGTACTCAGTACTTTACTGTTTTACTCCAAGTTCATTATAACGCCATCTAGGTGTACATTTGCAAAAAATCCATCCACATTGGCACCATTTTTCTGCTATCAGCCCTCACAGATGCCATTTTCCCCACCACATCACTAGAGGGCTTTTTGAAGTCTTTTTTTTAATGGTAATTGCTACAGAGCTTTAACACTGTAGTAAGAAGGCAAGAAAGTGTGCTGAAAATTCCCATGTGGAAGCTCTGTTGGCAATGCAAATGCATTACCTTACATACATTAGCAGCAACACTGAAAGCAACACAGGGAATTCTCACTGTGTGGAAGCTACCTAGCTTACATAGGTTTAAAAGGAGGTTAGACAAACACATGAGAGATGTCTATTGCCATGATGACTAAACAGAACCTTCATATTCAAAGGCAGCATGCCACTAAATACCAGTTTCTGATGGCTATCATGTTCTTGGCTACTTCGGAGCATTTGAGGGACATCTGCATCGCTACTATGGAAAACATGATGCTAGACAGAACTTTGCTCTAATCAGGGAAAATTCTTTTTATGACCTTAATGTAACACTATTTCTCTTATTAATCCTTACCCAAAATCTTGAGATGTAGGTCACTATTTTTCCAATATACTATCAAAATATCAAGCCTTACAAAGGAATATGGAATAATCTGTCCTGACCTCTATTAGCATAAGACAGCCAGATACTGTGTCCACCTGTATAATCCATGTATAAAATAAAAATGACACAGAAAACAAGGTTTTAAGCTATATGAATATGAACATCTTTAGGATCAACTAGACAGTCCTTGGCATTCCATAAACTTCATCCCATTTTTATTTATTTATTTAACCATTCATAAGCTACCTTTCTTTCTTACAGAGCTCCAGGCAGCTTACAAACATAGATAAAACCCATAAGATAAAAAGCATGGTATTTAGATATCCCTTCTACTAAACAGGTAATAGTACCTTCCAATACAGGCCCAAGTACCCACTTTAAGCAGCCACATGTTGCTATGTTCATCCTTTAGGGATTGCCCCAAAAATACAGTAACCATTGATTCATTTGTCCAAAATGATGGAGATGGTGATAGTTTTGGTGATGTGGTAATGGTTTCTATAACAGTCACTGATTACCTTGAATGCTATGTTGAAGAAAGTGTTGTACATATATTTTAAAAGCATTACTGGATAAAATTAGGATATGGATGCTGTATATGGCTATGATGAACTAGACAGCATTCTGTCTTAGAAGATTTATAGTAGTGAGTAAAAATCATGCCTGACAGTCAAATAGAGATTAATTCTATACAAGCACCCCGTGCATGACCTCTGTGCCTAAGGAGAGTAACGACAAAACACAGCCATCAAAATGCTGCTGGAACGTGTCCTTTGCAACATGCATATGAAAGAAATATGCAAAGCCTTAATACTCTCTACTGATGTCATCATTTATTATTTCATAAGTGATTAAACTTACCAGGAACTGTACAAGAATAAAATTAGAACAGGGCCTTACCCACAAACTGACATTTTGAACCAGAGTCTTAAAATAAACAGAATTCAGAAAGCTGAGATTTGGGCATTCTTTTATTTACTCATTGTGGCTACAGACAAGGCATTAAGCAAAAACCTGCCTGTTTAAAATAAATAGTTAACCCATAGAATCAAATTGGCTAAATGTTCCAGAGGAAAACACACTTTAAAAAGAAAATCAACCCTGCCAGATCCCCTGTAATGGTGTCATTTACACTCTAGTCACATGAGCTTAAAGCGCAAGACCCTTTCATAATTAGGTACGTACACTATACCGGCTCCCTGCCTAATTAGCAAATTATGTTGAAAATAGCATCCTGCTAATTAACGGTTATTATGGCATTCCTGAAGCTGAAGCTTTAATTATCACCAACCCTAATGCCTGTGTACAGGGAAAAAATCTTTCTTTAAATGATCAATAAGGGCAGGAGATTATTATCAGGCAAATCTGCTGACGGCTGATTAATTTGTTTGATGCAAAGTTGCTGTGTGTTTCATATTATTTTATCGAAGTTGCAGGAAAAAGGTACATAATTTGGTTTCATTAGCAACCACTGCTATTTATCACGAGAAGATGCCCCTTTCCTTTTTAGTTGTTTGTTCAATTCCCTCTGTGTTTTTGCCTGCACCAGCATCAAAGTCAAGAGCAAGGAAGTTTTAATTAAGTGACACTAATGAGGTCGTTGAAAATGATACTTCAGCAATTCAGCATGCTGTTAAATGTGTTTATTCTATAATGTCATCAAAGGTGATTGTTTTCCCTTGTAATAGATAAAATTCATTACCATAAGCATTGTACTTCCAAGTGTAAGGAATACAAGATGCAAGTTAGTCAGGTGTGTTTCTGTTACATGTCGCTTTTAATCTGCCTCCCCAAATTGACTGGATACTTACACTACATTTCAAAGTGTAGCATTACTTCATTCTACATTTAAAAAAAACTCATGCCATAGTTAGTGCTGTGCAGAATTTATCCCTGATTAATTTGCCTAAGTGTTTCCAAGTAGATACTTCTCTGTATCAGCTGTAGATAAATGTTGTACTTCAAAAAAAAAAAATACCATTTAGGATTTTTTTAATCCAAGAGCTGTTCACTTCTTACTCTGTTCCTTGTTCATTGGTCATCTAAGCAATACATTTTTGTTTATCTCAATCTGTCTTGTTTACACAGATCTAGTTATGGCAATGCAATACTGTTTTCTTGAAACTTGCAGGTCAGTCGAAAAATTATGTGCTTCCTACAAAGAACATGTGTGATCTTGTTCTGCTTAGGTATGCAAGTCCCCAGATGGGGGCAGGGGATCCCCCAATTTTTAGGGCTCCCCCAGACGCCAGCCAGCTGGCTGGTGGGGGAAAGCCCCAACAGTCATCCATGGCCCCACTTGCACAGCAAGCATGCATGGCACCCGCTCTTTTCACTCTGCATGACATCATGGTGTTGAGGATGGTCCTTCCCCCTTCCAGAATGCCCCCCAAATCCCCTTGCCAGGGAGAAGATGAGACCTGGCAGTCCTAGTTCTGTTGCCTATATTGGGCTGACGTATCACTGGAGAAGTACCACTTCCAAATGCAGGGAAAACATACAAGACCTTTTTTCAAACTCATGGGATTAGGAAAAAATGTGATGCACACACTAATTGATATCTGGCATATTAAAGGTAAAGGTTTCCCTTGCTTGAAAGCCAGTTGAATCTGACTCTAGGGGGTGGTGCTCATCTCCGTTTCCAAGCCAAAGAGCCAGCGATGTCCAAAGATGTTTCCGTGGTCATGTGGCCAGCATGACTAGATATCAAGGCACATGGAATGCTGTTACCTTCCCACCGAAGCGGAACCTATTTATCTACTTGCAGTTTTTTGCTTTCAAACTGCTAGGTTGGCAGGAGCTGGGGCCAGAAACGGGAGCTCACCCCGTCATGCAGCACTAGGGTCTCAAACTGCTGAACTACAGACCTTCCGGTCTGCAGCTCAGTGTCTTAACCTCTGAGCCACCACGGCCCTTTCTGGCATAATAGCTCCTGTAAATGTAATATTTTTCCCCATCTTATGCAGTGGTAACACCTATAAGGCCAAATTGTCTATTTTATGGTTTTCAATAAATAAAAAGCATTCTGTCCTATCTGCTGTATAGATTGGTAAGACTGTAATAAAGGTTACTTCTCACCACATCCACAAGGCTAAAACTTCAATATACATGGATAGAACACCAGAGTTTTGAAGAATTTTGTTCATGCATACTGAAGCTGTATGCACATATCAAGAGGGCTGCAGGTAATCCATCCTCTCATTATGTGTGGTTGGAGCACCATGATCAAAGATTTAAGTAGGGCTAAGGGGGCTGTGGTGGCTCAGAGGTTAAGACGCTGAGCTGCAGACTGGAAGGTCTGTAGTTCAGCAGTTTGAGACCTGAGTACCGCGTGACAAAGTGAGCTCCAATCTCTGGCCCCAGCTCCTGCCAACCTAGCAGTTCGAAAGCAAGGAATTGCAAGTAGATAAATAGGTACCGCTTTGGTGGGACGGTAACAGCGTTCTGTGTGCCTCAGCATTTAGTCATGCTGGCGACATGACCACAGAAACGTCTTCAGACATCGCTGGCTCTTCGGCTTGGAAACGGAGATGAGCACTGCCCCCTAGAGTCGGATTTGACTGGCTTTCGAAGAAGGGAAACCTTTACTTTTACCTTAAAGAGTGTGTAGAAGCTACAGAAGGTGTAGAATGGCATTTCAAGACATAACTCAACCACTGCCTAATTCTACAGCCAGACAATTATCAAGTTCCAGCCAAGTTCATGCACAATTCAATATATAGTTTTGATGGACCATGCGGTGAACATCCTGGAATCCACAGTACCTCACAGGATACATTTTCTCACATCAGACCCACGGCCTTGCTTAGGATGATTCATTTCAGGGAAGTTAAGCTGATTTAGGATATTTCCCCTCAGATATACGTCTGGGATTCATCCCTGCTGAGATTCTACCAGTGCTGTAAAGCACTTTTCAAAGGGTTAACACCAGCCAGCTAAGATCTTGCTCACAAGCCCTGCTGTGTGTGCCCCCATTTTCAGAAGTGAGGCAGGTGGCAACAAAAAATGGGGCTTTTTCAGTGGTGGCATCTTCCCTGTGGAATGCCTTTCCTGTCATCTATACTACTTTCAGTTAGGCACCAGAACGAACCATTTCTATTAACGCTGCCTTCTGACTAATGGGGTGTTTTTTTAACATAATTTTTGGTATGTTTGCAGCTCAAGAAACATTTTAATGCCCATCTTAAACTGCTTCATATTTTATATTGTTTCACATTCTGCTGTGTTTGAATCATGGTTATTAATTACTTTTACAATGTTTTATTTGTTTTTATAATGTTTTGTTTTGTAAGCCATCTTGGCACGTTCCCCAGAAAGTGGCATAGAGAATGGCCAAATAAATATGTCCCCTAGGGTGACTCACAGCTTTCATGATGGAGGACAGGCATGGCTGCCTCACCTCTACCATTAAGCTAACATATAAATGGATCCAAGCACTCCACATGAACATCTGATTATGCAGAAACTCCATTCACATGATTTTTCCCTTCCTTTTTGTTGGGAAACATCTGGGCCTCATTTCAGCTGAGCATTTGCATACACTGTCCACTTCAAATTAAAGTAGATATTTCTTGTGCAATAGAGGAGCTTCTCCCTCGGAAGTCTGGCCAAGTTCCACAGTGCCAGACCAAGTTGCACAACAGGGAACCTAAAATAACTTGTGAGGGACACCTCACTTTCCCCCGTTTCTCTTTCCCCACACTATTTAGTTCTTCCCTTCTCCTGGTAGCCCCTGTATCCTCACAGTTCCCTGCTTCCTTCTCTCCTTCCCACCCACCCACCAACCTACCTTTTATCTTACCCCCATCTCCAGCTATATTTATTATTTATTGAGTACATTTATACTTTGCCTTTCTCCACAATGTGAACCCAAAGCAGCTTACATCATTATCTTCCGTTTTATCTTCACAACAACCTAGGGTTGCCTGGTCTTACCTGACTGCCAGTGGGGGGTTCTTCTCTTTGTCTAGGATATCTTCAGTCATCACACAGGGCACATTGTGGGCAGGGCCTCTATCATCTGAACAATAGAGCATCCTCCCGCAATGTGCTCAGTGAGACAACATCACCTCAACAAATTGTTGAACAATAGTGAGCAGCTGGGCCTGGGTGAATCATGCAAGCTGGTGGTTCTGGCTCCAATGACTTCTTCCCTCAAGGGCAGAAAGGGTGCTGTCCCCTCCCCCTGCCTTTTCTTGACAGCAATTAAGGCTTCAACTGGACATACTATTGTGGTTGCCTAGCAACAGCCCAGATGGCATTTGTTTCTTAAAGCTACAGGCACTGCTTCTATTATTGTTTGGGGAGTTAACATCCATAGTGTTTTGTTTTGTTTTAGATTTCAGATTTTTCTGCAAACCTGGAGTTTGTCTTGAGTTTGTAGAAAGATAAGTCTTGTCTATGGCTCTGGTCTCAAGATTTAATTATCCACAGTCTGACCATATTGAGTATTAGATATAGTGATGATCCTGCCTCTAGCTTTAAAATATCTTTTAAAATGTTATATTTTTGTATTAGTCTGACGTTACCTTATTATTGAATTTGGATCAACAGAGCAAAGCAGTAAAAAGAGACTGACAGGAAGGTGGAAAGAACTGGCACTGATGCAAGAATGATCATTAAAATAGGAAATATATCCCCAAACAACATAAGACGGAAGATGTACATGATCACTAGCACCGATTCCTGGAAAACTGCGGGGTATTGTTGATATGTGCAGAAAATGCTTGGCCTTTACAATCTAAATCACGGGGTTTCAAATTTCTTTTAGATGCATGTATAATGGTGTTGAACAACTGGTAAACCATTGTTTTGTAAATATAACCCCAAAATCAAGAAAGGGTGAGAGTCACTAGAACAGTGATTCTCCACAAATACACAGGGGAGGGGAGGGAGATGGTGTCTGAGCCTGCCACATGATCTCTGATCTTATCTTTAACTCTCCATTGGAAATAATGTGCCTTTTGAATATTTTCATTCAATAAAATATGGTCCTAGAAACCACTGGAAAGTAAACGTGTTACACAATTTCCCAGTGACATATGTAATCTCAACACAAGATGCATCAACTTTTCAGAATGGCTTGCTTCCTGGCTTCGGTTTCTTCAAATAGGGTTTTATGTTTTGTTTGTTTTACACAAGAGGAGAAAAAGGAAAAAAGATAACAAAAGAAACTTTTCCCCATGGGAAAGTTAGCCTCAAAGTATAACATTTCTATAGCAGGATAAACCACTATCATCACTGAAGAGAACATAATTATGGACAAAAACAGAGACAGAAACAGATGTACTGAGCAAACAGTCCTGTCACTTCAGAATTAGGAGATCAGTAGATCGGTTTGTCCTAAACTGTGTCAGAGCAGACATTTACTTCTTTCTCTTTAGGAACTCCTGCCCACAGCCAATCTGAAATTAAGATATTTTTTAATTCTGACACAAAAAACATAAAAGATAAAATAAGTTATCAGGGGAAAGTCATGGCCTCCATGCCCTGTTGTTGGCCCTCCAGAGGAACTGTTTGGCCACTGTGCAAGACAGGAATACTGGACTAGATGGTCCACTGGTCTGATCCAGCAGGGCTCTTCTGTAAGGTGATGCACACTGGGACAAAAAAATCCCAACCTGAATTATAGCAGGGGTGGCCAAACTTGCTTAACATAACAGCCACAAAGAATAAACATCAGATGTGTTTGAGAGCCACAAGGCATGAACAAATATCACAGACATTTTTATTGAAAAATATGCACATTTGCTTTTTATTAACATTAAATTAGACTGTGTGAAAGAGCCGCATGCAGCTCATGAACTGCATTTTGGCCACCCCTGAAGTATAAGCTAATGGGGTCTGAACTTGCTGAGAGTGAGAACGAAAAAGATCTTAGGATCATTTATTTATTTATTCGATCATAGTGGATAGCTCAATGAAAGTGTTAACCCAGTGTGCTGCAAAGGAGAAAAAAGCAGACTCTATGTTAGGGATTATTAGGAAAGAGATTGAGAATAAAACGGTCAATATTGTAATGCCCCTGTATAGATCTCTGGTGCAGCTTCATTTGGAATACTGTATATAGTTCTAGTAACCATATCTCCAAAAGGACTTGCAGAGCTTGAAAAAGTACAGAGGAGGGTGAGAGCACTTTCCCTATGAGGAAAGGCTGAAGACTCTGGGACTTTTCAGTTTAGAAAAGAGACAATTTACAGAGGACATGATAGAGGTTTATAAAATTTTGCATGGGATGGAGAGAGTTGACAAAGAGAAATTTTTCTCCCTCTCCCAAAATACTAGAATTTAAGGACATCCAATGAAACTGATGAGCAGTGGGTTCAGGACAGACTTTACAGAGAGTGATTAAAATGTGGACTTCGCTGCCAGAGGATGTTGTGATGGCCACCGGATAAACAGCTTTAAAAGGGGATTAGACAGATGCATGGAAGACAAGTCTATCAATGGCTATAGCCATGGTGACTGAAGGGAACCTCCACATTCAGAGACACTGAACCTCTGAATCCCAGAGTCAGGAGGCAACATCAGGGGACGGCCTGCTGCTAGCTATCCAGAGGAACTAGTTGGCCACTCTGTGAGACAGGATGCTGGACTAGATGGACCAGTAGTCTGATCCAGCAGGGCTCTTCTTATGTTCTTCAGTTTGTAGGTTTTGAGGGTCAAGTCACATAACCGCATGGGGATATTAGCAACTGGTATGCAAAGTCACCAACAAAGAGGACATGGGGATACAAAACTCCAGTGAAATGTTTAGTGTGGGGTCCATGGAGCCAGGCATGTCATGTGATTTGCTTTCATTTAGTTTGGCTTGGGGCTAGAGTTACCAGTTTGAGGGGGGACCAGAGTTAGGCTGCCAGTTCTAGCAATCCCCCACTACCACACCCAACTGCCTACCACTAAACATGCAAGGGTGGGAGGAGAAAAACAGTGTTGTTGATGCCTTAATGTCATTTGCAAGTGAAGACCTGGAAGTGATATCACAGGGTACAGTGACATTCTAAGAATTCCATTGGTCTCTATGGACTTTACCATAGAGATCTGTAAGATTCCTAAAGAGTTGCAGACTGGGTGTGATTTCCAGTTGGATGGAATTCACCAGTTCAGATTTCAGGTCAGCCGCACAGGAGCTCACTAAATAGCCTTAGGAAAGTCACCTTCTCTCAAGTTTGCCTCCTCTTTATAATACAGGAAAAAATAGTCTAATTGTAAAGATTACTCATTCTACATGAAGCAAGTTAACACTTACAGCTCTATATCAATGCTAAGGGCATGAATACAGACTATGTTATTTGCTCAAGGTGAACCAGTTATCTGTTCCAATTCTCAAACAATGATTTTATACTTCTACTCTGCTGTGTGGACATGTTAAGACTTAAAGCCTGATTCTACTTACATCAAGGAGTTTCCTTAAACCTCACTATAATGAGTCTCCAGAGTCAAGACACCTGTTCGAGCCTTCCCACACATTATCCGTAGGCCTCTGGGGATACTGCTGTTTGAATATCCAAATAAATACTTGAAGACAAAGCAACCTAAGTGGATCACATTTAACCCTACCTGCAGCCACAATAATTGAGACAGAACAGGAGTCTGAAGTCAAGTTCCCACCATCAACAATTGCACTGAGCCAAAAAAAAAAAAACACCATAGAAAAATAAAGGATTTACCCTTTGATCTCTGGTAGTAAAAATCAACCAAAGACAAGGGTGTGTGTAAGTTTTTCTGAACATGTATGCATAAGAGAGGCATAGATCATGTGGCTAGAAGTTGTTTGCTCTCTGCTTCCTGGGCAAACTGGAGTAGTGTGGAGTGGCAAATTATAGTAATTACAAATGCCTCCTTAACAGAGAACTTCCTCACACTCATGAGTGTCACAAAAACAACTGCTTTAAATAGCTGCAGTAGGAAGTTAAGAAGATAAAAAGACACTGAAATACTCTAAAAATATAGTTTTCTTGGCTTAGATCATAATTTAGAATGATAGTATATCTATTAATGAGCACAGTTTGTAATGTTTGATGCCTGCCACCTCCATACCTTAAACCAACAACCTAACAAACAGGCATTATTCAAAAGCAGGCATTATTCAGCTGAATTCATTCTTCGTCTATTGTTGGTGACTCTCCCTTTGACTGACATGTGACATTCTTGTCTTCATGGATGGGAAAGCAAAGCTCTTGATGGTTATCGACATAAGAAAATGTCATGTCTGAATATGTTTCAGTAGGACCTTTCTCTCTTCATTCCAGCCTCTTTCCTGTCCCCCCTCCCCACACACAGTTTGTTATATTTAATGCCATGAAAGCCCTCAGAAAAGGACTCATCATCTAAACCCTTAATTATTCTCAAGGGTTTTCAAGTGGTACTTAATTGCCAGACAACATTGAAAATCACATTTGCTTTAAGTCTCTTGCAAGGCACAGCAGACCACATCTGCCTTTCTGCCTTTATTTATACTAGAGTGGCTGAAAGTAAAAGTTGCCTTGGTGGCTCAAAAGTGTCACAGATAATGCTACATATCCTTATTCAAATTGGTAAAGGTGACAGTGCTAAGTAATACCTCCAAGGAGGAAAACAGCCATTTTCCATGTGGAGAGCTGGCCACCTATAAGCACAGGTCATGTAGCAACTGCTGGGTCTTATCATAATAAGATCTCACTATATATGCATATATGATCACCTACAGAAACTGTGTACAGTCAACAAGAAAACATGTTTCTCTTTTTTTCCTGCCTGTCTTTTGGGTACATTCTGTATTCTTTAGATGAAAAAGCAACAACTGGCTACTCATGAAAGTAAAGTGTGGCAAAGCTGCTGCAAATCTATCATAAAAGCATACTGCTGAAAATTGCTGTAAGGCACATCAGAAGCAACTTGTGTTGGGATAAAAATGAGCAAAAATCAGGTAAAGTCTTAATTGTTATCAGAATCTAAATTATGTCTATTAGCTGATTAGGAAAAGGGACTGATAGGGGATTAGGATATAGTCCTCAAGGGGACTGACGGGAAGGGACTGTATTGTAATCAGAAGGGACTGACAGGGGAAGGGACTGCAATGTAAATATTACAATAAAATATAAATAAAAAGTACTACATAATATTTTGTTTTATTTTCAGTATGGAAGTATGTTTTCTGTATAGGAGACAACAGGCTATGCTCAGAGACTTAGTGAAGGAAGCAGGCCAGGCTGAGACACACCACTGCATCCACTATGGCTCTCTGACTACAAGCTAATACAGTACAGGACATTCAGTCACTGAGTTATGAAAAACTGGACAGCAGCCACAAGTAGGTTTTCTGCACACAACCTTTTGACCAAGAACATCTACCTGAGTGCTGAGAACTTAGAATTTCAGCAGCTGTGCCCTTGAAAGTACATAGCCACTCTTAACTAACTCCAACGAAAATTTTCAGAAAGGAGTATAGAATTAAAAGCTTGGCCCAGTCACAGAAATTATAGATTATCATGCTAGTTTTCATAATGAAACCAGAAGACTGTGTGAGTAAGAGAGAGAAAAAGTTAAAATAGTACTCATCTGGACTGCGCTGGGAGTGATTTAATTGGATTTAGTAATTGGCAATGGTCAATTTCTGTACTTGCATGAATGAGTATAGCTGCCAGCAGATGTGACACAGGCTTCGCTTGAAGCAGGACTTCTTGAACTTCAGCAGAGGGCTAAAACTGAAAGTCAGTAATACTGAAAGGTTTGACCATTTATGACTTATTTAGATTTGGTTAGCACAAGAGATTGCAAGGGATTCATGCTTTCATTTCAGTTGTGCTTGGTCTTTGGACTACCATCTGCTACACACAGGGTTGGTTCCACTGAAAAATCTCTGTTTGCTCTAGAGCTTTTGGCACAAGTGAAAACACATTTAAAAAATCCACCGCAGTGCCCTGACCTGGATAGCACAGGCAAGCCCGATCTTATCAGATCTCAGAAGCTAAGCAGGGCCGACCCCGGCAAGTACTTGCATGGGAGACTTCCATGGAATACCAGGGCCAGGAAGCAAAGGCAGGCAATAGCAAGCCACCTCTCTGAAACATCCAAGCCCCACTAGAGGTCATCATAAGTTAACCATGACTTCCAGGCACACACACACGATACTCACAAAAAATATCCACAGTAGCCATTTGTGCTAAATCAGTCTTAGTATATCCCCCCCCCCCGCAATTCTGCTTGTGCAAGATCTTATGTACCAGTTTCTGGGTACTATAATATATAGGGAGGGAAGCACTATGTGTTGCACAAGATCTTGTACTAGTGGAACTGCATGATGCACATTTATGTTTCCACTTGTGCACTGTTGGATCCAAGCAACATACTAAATTTGAGTCCGGTAGTACCTTAGAAATCAATGAGATTTTTAGGGTATAAGCTCTCAAAAGTCAACGCTCCCTTTGTCAACTATCCCTTTGACTCATGAAATCTTATACCCTGAAATTCGTGTTGGTCTCTAAGGTGCCATGGGACTCAAATCTTTTCTACTGCAGATCAACATGGCTACCTTGCTGTACTTTAGTCTGGCACACTCACTACATCTAAAGTGAAGTCAATTTGTACCCAGTTTTTATGCCTGAGATAGCTTTGTCCATATTTTTTGCTGTAGTGAGAACTGACCTGGCTACATGATACAGAAATCAGGCAAGCTCTTCATCACATTCCAGTTGAAATGCACATTCAATTCCATGCACATAAAAGGTTGCTTCTTTTTTACACCTATGAAATTGTTCCTATATTATTCCAGACAAAATACACACCACTGTTACCAGATCCAGAAATTAATAGGTTCAAATCAATTTATGCCATACTGCTTATCCCATCCTAAGACATTGGATGAGCTATGTTTTTTATTCACCTCTTTTTAAGGCATACAAATCTCAAATTTCAGTTTGAAATGAAGTTTCAAGCCCTCTAGAAGTAGTTTAAAAATGCAATAGCCAATATTTCCAAAACCAAACAAACTAATTTCGAGAATAAATATTTAGTGTTGCCAAGACTGTGCTGACAGGATTGTCATTTTTCAAAAATACTGAAATAATAAACAGAACTGAGGCAGGTGGAGTTAAGGTGGAAACCAGCAACAGGGGCAAAGCGAAGTACTGAAGTAGGTAGGTTGGAGATGAAAACAGAATATATTTAGTGGCTACTTATATTTGAATAGTTTCTTTATTTAGATATTCATATCCTGGTATTCTCCTTAGTAGTGACCCAAAGCAGCCTACCACATAGTTCTTTTCTCCTTTGTTTTATCCTCACAACAGTAACCCCTTTGAGAAAGGTTAGGTGGAGAGAAGAGAAGAAGAGGAGATTGGATTTATACCCTGTCCTTCAGTACCCAAAGGAGTCTCAGAGAGGCTTACAATCCCTTTCCCTCCTCACAACAGACACTCTGTGAGGTAATTGGGGCTGAGAGAGCTCTCTTGAGAACTGCCCTTGAGAGAACAGCTCTGAAAGAACTTATGACTGACCCAGGGTTCCACCAGCAGCTGCAAGTGGAGGAGTGGGGAATCAAACCTGGTTCTCCCAGTTTAGAGTCCACGCTCTAATGGAGGAGAGGAAAAGCAGGATATAAATAAAGTAAATAAATAAAAATAAATCCACCTAGATGATGATTCTGTGGTGATTGCCATCTTCCAATTAGCCAGTTTGCTGATTATATAATTCTTGACAATATACACTAAGGTTTCTAAGAAGAAAGTCACCAACTGAGAAATCTCAAAAAGAAAATAATTGACTGAGAATATAACCACAAATTTTGACCCTCCAAACCTCAAAAATCTGACTAGAAAATCCCAGATTAATTGTACCTTAAATTTTCAATTGATTCCAAAACATTTCTTTTGGCATCAGTGAGACTTCTCCAAGCTTGAGGACTATATCCTGATCCCCATCATTTATCTGCAGTGTTAAATATCTCCCTGCAGCAGTGTTCCCTCTAAGCTGAGTTAGTGTGAGCTAGCTCACAATTTTTTAGCCTCCAGCTCACACATTTTTGTCTTAGCTCAGGAAGGATAGCTCCAGGGCAAACTAATTTAGGCTGTAGCCAGATGGCTTGCTCACAACTTAAATGCCAGTAGTTCACAAAGTAGGAATTTTGCTCATAAAGCTCCACAGCTTAGAGGGAGCATTGCCCTGCAGTACACTATATTACTCCTCTTTGTCTGATTGCAGTTGAAATGCCTTAGGAGTGGGATTGGGCACATTAATCTGTATTGTGTAGCATCTGTTTGCTGTAATAAACAAATTGCCACTAATATAATTATTACTATTATTGCTTCTTATGGTACTGAAATATAATTTTGGAACAATTCAGGCCCCCATAGTGCACAATTGCAGTTATGCAGAAGTCAGTGATTTTCCAAAGCTGTCATTTGACTCATTATTTCTTGGAACTGGCCACGGTTAGCATCACCATATTTAAACTGGGTTGAAATATCCACTCTGCCTGAAATACACACTCTGCCAGTTATCTCACCCATTAGCTAAAGGCCAAAGAATGCAAATTAAATGGAAACAACAACAGCAGCAGCCACAATGATACAGCTTGGGAATACCATGTTTTGGAATAATAGGTTCTTTTGCTCTATCTGTTGTTAGGCAGTCGCCTGAAAGACCATTTATATACTATATATACATACTGTCAGCCTATCTTATGCAATATGTTTCAGGAGTCCATACTAAGCCTGGCCAGAAAGAAGCAGACATTTATTCCAAGCAATCTCCAAAAACTACATCTATCCACCTAAGGTTGAATGCTGACCATATGTTGAACTATAGAGCCATCTGGCAACCACTCCCACTAGCATCTGCAAATGTGGATCAGTGTTTCACAGTATGGGCTTTCAGGGCTGGGCTTTGATTTGTTGCCCTTTGTGTTCTAACACTGCATTATTAGCACAGAAGTGAAAGTGAGACATGGACAAAGAAAGAAAATAAAACTGAAAATCAGTCTTTGGCCCCCAAGTGTTTCTAGAGTGATAAACAATCAGAAAAAGGCAGATAAGAAAGGTAGGTAATGGGTGCTGTTGGAACATATATACTTATGTTCCCTTCTGTTTTGCATTCGTTTCATCCATTTTTATAATCAGCAGTGGGTATGTTCTACAAGTTTATGTATCCAGCTAGCAACTCTGGCTCTGGATTTAAGTGCACTGGAGAACCTAGAGGAACAAAATTCTACAAAAGACAGAATCGGAGAAATAGACTTCCATGAAATGCTGAAATGTGTGCAGACATGCTACAAAAATGTAAAAACACCATTTATTGGGATGAATAACAGGTATCCTTATAACAGGTAAGATAAGAAGATATCCAAAGACTGTTCTGAAGTCCAATGCAAAATATTGATATGACTTGCTCATGGTACTTCTCACTGCCTCACTGGAGATCTATCATCACTTTGTGGGATCTAGCATGAATTAGACAGTAAAAGTTATATTAAAACAAATCTGTTGTCAAGTTGTATCAAACATCTGAGTTTGTTATTGTGAAATTGTCAGCAACAGAATTATTGTTGTGTGTTTTATATATTTTGGATTTTCCCAGAAAGCAAAGTCTGTGATTTTATGTATAGTTACTTGGACTGAGTCCCAGTGAAATTTTGCTTTAAGATGCATGGGCATTTTGGAACCAATGCCCCAAATGTCTAGGCAAACAAGCAGTATTATAGAGATTGCGGATCAAGCAGTACTTTATATTAACAGAAGGAATTTCCATCAGTGAAATGTGACTTTGTTACCTCTGCTCTACTGCTGCAGCCCTAAATGGTCTCCTCCCCCCCAAATGCTGCTCCTGGGGTTATAAGGGACTCCCCATTAGGGACAATACAAAAAGGAACTGAAGGTCAGCATGGTGAAGAGAGAGTGTTGGCAAAATTAACTCTCTGCTACATCTACAGAAATCCTCTGATGAGTCCACTTTCTTGTGGTTACTTTTTTTTTTATTATATAAAACTCTCCTAAAGAGGAGAGGTATTTATTCTTTTCATATAAAGAAAAAGGAAGGGTATATAGATGGATTAAGAAAAAGATGTGAGTGAGTATTCTGTTAAAGAGGGTTAGTTTTAGTTAATATAAATGTATTTTTGACATCCACCGCGGTTGAAGAGTCTTTTTTTTTCAGTTTAACAAAGTTCAAAGAAATAAAAAAATCTCTGTTAATAAGGTTAGTAATGTCCTTTGGGGTTAATGATTAGTCAGTTCCATTCTGACGCTTCGTGAACAATTATTTCTTGGGCAGTCTTTTCTTAGTGTCCCTTAGGTTATATGATGGGCCCGCTTTAGCTTTCACAGCTCCCGCTCCGGCACCTCCATCCTCAGGGCCGCTGTCTTCGTCGCTACTCGATTCTGTCCAAACTGCAAGTGCTGCCTCTTCCTCCGTGCTGGCGTGTCTCTTCAGAAATTCTTGTGCTTTGAAGATGGAGTCAATCTTCTCTCTTTTATCCTTATACTTAAAATCCAGTCCTTCAGGGAATCTCCATTTGTAATTCACCTGATTTCTTTGCAGAAAAGTGGTCAGTCCTTTGTATTCTTTCCTTTTCATACGAATTTCATAAGGCACATCTTTAAGTGTTCTTACAGTCTGCACCCCAATCTTCAAGGGCACCGCTGAGACTGCACGCAGAATCTGATCTCTGGTACGCTGCTTAGTGAACTTGACTACAACCTCTGCTGGCAGATTATTTTTCTTTGTAAAGGTGGAATAGGCTCCATAGGCCAAGTCCATCTCTTCTTTTAAATCTCGCTCTTCTCTGCCAGTTACGGGTGCCAAGACATGCGCTAGTGTCGATCTGAGATCTTCTTTCTCTTCCTCTTTAATGCCCTGGAAGCGGAGGATCAGATTCGATTTTTCCATCTGCAACCTTAAGATTCTTTTTTCTTGTTCATCCTGGTATTTTTCTAGTTTGTTGACCCTTTTCTTTATTTTTCTGGTATCTTCCATCGAGACCAGACATTTTTGCGCGATCTCCTCCATCTTCTTAGAAGTTTCTGTTAACTGTTTCTGTTGACTGTTGAGAACACCTTGCATGCTTATTAATGTTTCATTGATTTTCTGCATTTGATCCAGCAGGGGGTGCAGTAGCTCGCCTTTCTGTTGATTGACAGCAGGCTCTGAAGGAAGGTTGCCCGGACCGGAAGTCCCTCCTCCCTTCTTTTCCGGTTTAAGTGGGACCTTTTTCATTGCCGACATTTTTCAGTTTGTTTACTTTTTCCAAGTTCACGTCGCGTCCCTCAGGAAACTCGCTGATTTTCAGTTTCAATGAAACCCCAAAGGTACGTTCACTAGCCTTTCTTCCCTTTCGCCCCCTTAACTTTCCTTTTATAAATCTCGCTTCCCGATGGGGGGGGGGAAGTCACCCCTCCTCCCTCCGCTTGTTCTCTTGTCGGGGGAATCGGTTTTGCGCTTTAATTCAGACCTCCAACTCACGGTTTGATGTCAGTTCTTCTTTTTATGTTATTTCATGTCGCTTTGCCTCACTCCTGGGAATCGGTGGCGTTGCTAAATCCCATGCGGGACACACTACGCAGCGGGGCCGATTGGGGCGGGGAGAAAGCCTCAATTTCCTGGCTATCTGCCAGCAAAGAGGCTACTCTCCAAAGCGCCCCCGGTTCGGAGCCTTTAACTAAGGCTCACTAGGGTCAATCGCATAAGCGAAGACCCCCCCAACTGCGTGCGGGCTAGCCTCCTTCGGGAGCGTCCCGAAAGGTGGCCGCCATTCGCTCCGCCAAAACCGAAACTCCACTTTCTTGTGGTTACTAAGTTTAGTCTTGCTATTTTGGATTCTATAGATATCAACTCACTTGCAGAAGTGATAAATAGAAAATTGGTTACTGGTCAAGTTTGTCTGGACCAAATATTGTGGGTTGTTCAGAAATGGACATCTGGAAGTAGGTTAGCCAGCCCCTTGGTCCCAGCAGGGATTTCCCTACTTTGGGGGGCTCTGATCCACTGCCAGCCAGCCAACCAGGGGGAGAACCCCACCCCAAACAAGGACATTGTCACACAACATCCCTGGCACAATGTCACCCAGAAGTGATGTCATCTCATCAGCGATGTTGTATGGTGACGCTCTGTTTTGGGGGCATACTCTATGGTTTTGAAGCCAAAAAACTATGGTTTTGAAGCCAAAAAACTATGGTTTTGAAGCCAAAAAACATAGTTTTTGCCCAAAAACCAGAACATTGCATGCGACATCACCAACGTGACAACGCCACTTTTGGGTGACATCATCACATCAGTGACATCACCCCAGAATCCCCCCAAATCCTCCCACCGTAACAGTGAGGGGACCTGACAACCCTATCTGGAAGCCTTCTCTAATTTCTCTAATCTTCTGTGACCATACATCTGGTTTACTGTACTGCAATTTTCTTGTAGCAATCCTGCCACTGGTCCGTGAGACTTCAGTGGTGCAACCACCCTAGAATGGCCAAGCAAATGAGGCAGTAGCTCTTAAAGAGAAGTAGTACATGAGAACAGTGTAGTTTGAGTCTTAGTTATTAACAAAGTCTGTGATATCTGATTTTACCATTTCCTCCATTTCTCCCATGCCACTGTAACCCTGAAGATATTAGTTCTCCCCTTTGTCCAAATGCCTGATTATCTGAATATTTTGGATGTTTCCCAAGCCATTTGGCCAAAAAAAACTGGACTGCAGTGTATCATGTAACTCTGTCTTTCACTTAAAAAAAATACCTCAAAACAAAAGCACTTACTAATGAGATCTCTCAAAGCAGAATAGTCCCTGATCCAAATCTTAAAAGGGCCAGCCATTTCCAAGGTCTAACATTCAAACACAAGGGACTGCCTGAAATATGTGGCCACCCTAGAAAGGGACAGGTAGTTTACCATTAAGCTGCTATACTTCAGACTTTCCAATTCTAATTGATCTGAAAGGGTACTGCTAGCACGCAGCTTTGCTTTTATCAGCTGGAAGGTGGAGGGGGTGTGTGTGAATCAATCTACTGCACTGTTTAGAAGCATATGAGATCTTCATCCTTAGTCCAGGGTGGCTTTGGCATAATAAAGACCGTATCTCTTAATCATGGTAATGTTCACAGCCTGGCAATATGAGCTCATAGCAGCAGGCCTCAGCACTCAGAATTCCTCCATTTAGAAGGTGTCACCGATTAAACTATTGCATTTCAAAGGGCTCACATACAGTAAATAGCAAAGAAAAGGAAGAAAGGGAGCTGTGGCCTTTTGTTAGTCAAAAAGCTATGGAAAGTGATAATTAACCCATTTTTGTGTTGAGAAATCATTTGGACAAAAGTCAAGGCATTGCCACCCTGTCAATTGTTAAGTCTAGATAAGGACATTATATCCTGCTGAACAAAGAGTGACTGAAGAGAGTGAATAGAAAGTAGGCCACTACTATGAGTTTTCCTAAACCCTCTGAAAAAGAGACTTCCCCCCCCCCAAAAAAAAAAAAACAGCCATGACAGAACCCACCCACCCCCCACACACATTAAAGATCTTAACTACGGTGCATATTTTTGCATTTTGTTAAATATTCAGAGATACCGTGCAATTAGCATGTCATTAATGAATAATTAATTGCAGCTAAAGCAGCCTTCAGATTTTTGCAACTAAATTATTTAAACAGCAAATATAACAATAGAATATGCATCTCCTCCCCCTCCCACATACCCTGTCCCCGTTCCATCAATGTGTGACTCAAAGTATATTGGGAAAAATGACATTCATCAAGGCTAATACCCTAAATGTTTCTGTCCACTAGATCAAAGTTGTTTTATTTTTTCTGAGGAAAAAAATAGCACAATTTAGAATTAGGGGTTCTTTTTATATGAAATTATCAGTGTTAATACTGTAAAAAAGTGTTTCCAGTAACCTGGATCTAAGCAAAAGCAGGTAGAAGTTATTTTCTCTAGTCCAACATTAAATACACAGTCATTTTTATCTCTTTCCCTTTGGTAAAACATTAAAATGTTCACTGCTTCTATTGACAGCTACTTGGTCATTACAAATCTACCACAGTTAAATAGGAAGTAATTTGTTGCCACTTGCTGATATACATCACCAGTAAGACGTTGGTTTATATTTATAAGCTGCACATCTGTGGATCAGTTGGCTTACCCATCTGTTAACCGCACCAGTAAGCAGTAAGTCAATGTGCAGCTCCCTAACTGCATCTATCATGAATTGTTCCTTCAGTTACGTATTTATGTAACAAAACTACACTTATGCAAGTACATTTTGAGAATGGGCACAATCCATTCAGAACATCCTCTAGGCAAGGCTGATTGAAATTCATTGAAAGTAAACTTTGCTGTGGCTAAGATTTGTTAAAGACAAATCATACTCCATTCTGGCCATTTAGAAAGATTACACCCATTTGTCCAAGAGCAAAAGCAGAAGTGTGTTGAAAACTTAGCTGTATAACAAAAAACCTGATTCCTGTCATGACCTGGAAATATTTCCACACAAGCCAAGAACTGGAAGACTGAGCAGGCAAAATCAAACTGGGTTGGTTTTCAAAAGAATGTGGTACACTGTGGAAGATGGTACACAGTGGAAGATGAAAAATTTAACCTACAGTCTATATTGGGGTATCCCATGAAAGTTAGTAGGCACCATCCACTGAAATTTAATTGAATGGGAGATGAGCAACAACACTGCAATGCTCTGGCTCATCACCCATTCTTTTTAATGTGGTTTGCATACAAAACAAACCCACCTGGTATAATAATGCCTCATGTAAATTTTGCTGCAGATATAAATAACCCAGTTTGCTGTAGACTGTATATGATTTACAGCTGCTTTGGCATGCTATACTGAAGGGACCAAAACATGTGGTTTTCAGAAAGGTCATCAGTTACCATTAACTTACAACCACACACTTTCTATTTTGGTCAATATACACTGTATTTTCCAGTATCTTTAAACTGTTATATTTATTGTCATTTAGTATAATTTTGATCTTTGTAATATGCTGTTACAGCATAGAGTTCAGCTATGACTGGGCACTTATACTGGATTTCAATTTAGTCTAATGATGATATTAATTTTATGTGCACTTGTAAAATACTTATAAGAGATATTTGCCAGTAATTTTTTAAAAAAATCATTTATGGTTAAAACTTAAGTAAAATCCAGCCTCCTTTTTAATAATACATGAGGGCACACTTTCCACTTATAGCTATCATTGTTATCCTGGTCTACTTCCAAAGAGCTCATGGCAGGGCACATGGTTCTCCCACACATACCATGTCCTCACAATAGCCCTCTGAGGTAGCTTAGGCTGAGAGTGTGTGAGAGGTGGCCAAAGATCACACCTGGGCTGCGGTCACACACACTAAATAATCCACTTTCAATGCACTTTCCAACTGGATTTTACTGTGTGAACTGGTGGGAATTTGAAGCCAAGTCTCCCCAGTCCAGCACTCTAATACTATACCACTCTTCTACATAATCCCGTAGCTAACAACTTTTTGCTCAGGGGACCAGTGTTTTTCTCGGGGGGCCTGCCATTATATGTCTGTGCAGTCCTGCCATGCCATGTTTGTACTTCTAAATAATAACTAAATAATAAATACAATAAATAATAAATAATAATACTTGCATTAAAGTCGTGAGCGAGCAATTTGGCTTCTGAATAAATTAGTTTGCTCTGGAGCCATTCCTCCTGAGCTAAGACAAAAATGGGTGAGCTGGGGGCTAAAAAACTAAGCTAGCTCACACTAACTCAGCTTAGAGGGAATACTACTGGGGACTCAGGCTCTGCTCCTCTTTCTATTTGTCCCCTCATTGTCCTGCTAGGGGTATTTCAAGAGGCCTTCTTTAGCACAAGGGGGTCCCATCCAAATTTAAGGGGATGGGAATGCAGCCATCACAAATGCCCAGCTGGGACTGGGGGGGGGAGTCTAAGAAACAGCACAAGAAACGAGAAGCTGTTGGGAGTTTGACTGATATTCTCCTCTGCGTCCCTCTGCCACTCCAGCAGCGTTCTGGGGTTCTTCTACCCGGCAACAGCCAGGTCAGCATCCGGGACCTTTTCTTATTGGCTGCCTTGGCCTGTCCTCTTCCACCCCCTCCGAAGGGGCAGGACCTGGCTTCATCTGACTCAGGCGCCTCTGCCTGGCCCCTGCTGTTGCTCCCATAGCTGCCTGGACCAGACCTCCCTCTGCACTGGACTTCTCCTGCCTTGGTGAAGTCAGTAGGACTGGGGGACATGGCAGGGGGCCTGTGGCTCCTGCTGCTCTTTCTGAGTGGGCTCCTGGTGGTATGTAAGCCCATCCCACCCAAGGGCAGGGGCCTGTAAAAATTGCAGGGGGGCGGACCCCATGGGCCCCTCAGTAGCTACGGGCCTGCTTCTACATCAGAACAGCAACTCTGCAATGAGCACAGTCCTTTCCATTAAAATCAATGGGTAGCCCTACTTTACCACAGTTCAAATGTTAGTTTAAATAAGGGAGGAAAGTCTCTCAGCTAAGTCATCACTGACTTCAGGGCAGGATTCCCAGCCAAATCAGTGACACTATTCTAATCCCGTTTAAAATCAATGGAACTGCAAGCACTTGTTTAAAGCATAGTTAGGTACCTTACCAAGCCAGAAGCTACAGGGTTACCTTATCTGAAAATAGCATTTTTCCCTAAAATGCTAAAGGGGTTACAGAGTGACTCAGAAAGTTATCCTTTTTTGCTTACGGTATCTCCTTTATTCTGAAAATATTGAATGCATTTATAATTTTTTTTGCATAATAGGGGAATTTGCACCATATTTCTTCTAAAGGCTTTAATGTACTCTTGTGTACAATGTGATGTTCAACTTCATAAAGCATTTCGTTATGCCATTTATTTTCTCTGAGGAACTGAAAGTAGAACTTATCTCTGTGCTTATTGTGCAGATGCAAATGGTAACATTTTCCACTTGATTAAACATCATTTTCTCTGGGCATTTTAGGCCCAGCTAACTGCCTGCTATTCGGTAAATGTTTAAATCAATGCATCGTTGATCCTGAGGCCAGCAGCCCTCCAAATCTAAATAAAACTCAAGTCGAATTTTAAGCAAAGGGACAAATCTCAGGAAAGCTGCAGTTCAGTCATTCTGGAAAGGAATTTCTAGGTATACCCGGAGGCCATACCTAAAGCAAAACAGGCATGCTAAAGTGTATTTCTAAGCTCTCAGAGATAAGATTTCAAACAACAACTAAATGTTAATAGCTTTTCAACATAATGTATTGGTCACTCCCAGTGACTAACACCATACATACCCACTGTCACAAAGTGATTCAAAAGGGCTGCTCGGAGGGAGGTCCCAGAACACTATGTGTTCCAAAATATGTGATTTTTCTAAAGTACAAATACACTGATGATTCCTACACCTTTTCACACCAGCAAATTCCTATATGATCCTGCTGCTTTCTAGTGGGTAGCTGTGTTGGTCTGAAACACTGGACTCAAACTTTGTTCTACTGCTTCAGACCAACACAGCTACCTACCTGAATCTATGTCACTGGACTCAAACTTTGTTCTCCTGCTGTAAGTAAACAAATACATCCTCAAATCCTTACTACAACTGCGAGTTTGCTATTATTTCTGTTTGTGAAGTAGAAAATCAAAGCCAAGACAGTGACGATCCATGACTGAGCAGGCCACTCATATCCAAGCCAAAAGAGTGCCTATTAGATCCTATTTTCAATGCAACTGAGTGTGGCTCTGGAGATCATCCAGAGCAACAGCTTCTATAACAACTCTCTGATCTTCTCTGGCAGCTCAGTTAATATGCTTCTGTCAGTTTCATTGCACTGCCTGAATGTTCCATTTGTTGTGACTATTTTGCACACTAACTAACCCAAGCTGATGTGACTCTATCAGGTGTGTTCACAGATGTCACACTGTGATCAGAGAAATTCCCCCCTCTTCTTTCTTAAAAATAACTGAATACTGCAACTGTTAAATGGTGCTTGTCAACTGCAGTTCCAAACCCCAAGTCATTCCTTTAGCTACAACATATTCAGGACTAGTTCAAATTCCCCCATATCAAGTCTAGACTAGACACTACTGAGAATTAGACTGAACCAATGTGCATAGTATTCCTTCAGGTGGCTAAATTACAAGCATCATCTAGAAGCTTGATTTTTGTGATGGCAGACAGCACTTCTAGAGACAATAGAAATAACATAGTTTTTATGCTAGCAAGACAACAGACACAACCCGGTTCTTATTGTCATTCAGTATAATATTTCATATATTTCAATATAGAGAAAGAACTGTATGGTAGGGGAGGATGATCCCTTTGTTTTTGTTTTTGTTTTTTAAAAAGTGTTCCTCACATATTTCTTCCAACTACACTAGATTTTAGGAAAGAATACTGCAGATTTCTTCCCCATTCCTCTCACAAAAACAACAATGCCTTTTTTAAAAGTATCAGCAACAACTTCACAGATTAAACTTCAGTAGAACCATATGAACAGCACCAGTGGGCAAAATTTCACATATACACATGTACACCCTCACCTTTATTCCACCACTCTTGTGTCCCAAAGAAAAGAAGACAGGCATCTGTCAGAAAACATCTCCCTGCTGTATTGTGATTGATATCTGACAGAGCTCAGTGGGGTCCTAACTTAGATGAATTTAAATGACAAGACTTCTTTTATCAGCAATGGTGCTCCTGTTACAATAGAACAGCATGATTACTTCAGAGAATGAAGTAAAGGGGGAAAGAAATAAAGACGAATCAAAGTTTGCCTCCTGATCCCTGGTGATATCACTGACCTGTCACTAGGTTGTGACCTCCCCCTGTTAATCCATGCAAATCAAATGGCTCTAATTTGTGTGACTGATTGAGTTGCCACACCTTTACATTCAGCGACCACCAACATCACAGGCCCACCAGTCTATCACCCCATTGCAATAATTTCGCAGTTTGCTTTTTGCTGGGCTACATGTCGTGGCACATTCCTTCTCATCAGTTCTTGATTAACATCAGGCATGTTTTCCATGCACACCAGCACCCTTCATCCTCCTCTCCTTCATTTTGCTTTCCCAAAAGAAACCCTCATCCTATGTCAAAATCCAGGCATAACTGCTATCAGGGCTTCGCTAATAGTGACCCAATCGCTTTTATGGCATGAAAAATCCTTGTTATTCACAGTAACAAGCACCGACTCCAACTGAGAGATATTATGTCAAACTCTAAGGCCAGTTACAAAACTTTCCCCATTCACATAACTTGACAGACTTTGTACGCCAAAGGAGGGCATTTTCACACAAGATGCTTTTCTTTTCTTTTTTTTTAAATTCACCTTCCATGTCCCACAAAGGACCACAGAAGCTATTTTGTGTGGGCTTTGCACAACGTGGGAGCTAAAACTGTGCTTTGAATTGGATCCCAATCAAGGACTTGCTTTCCTTTCTTTAATTCAAATATGGATAAAACTTCATTTTGGCTGGTGCTTTTTTACCATTACTCTGACTTTTTCATCCAGCAACTTAAAAATATAGATTCCTTTGCCCTGTAGGAAGGCCACCTAGCTCAAATCCCAAGCTGCCCAAAATATAATAATGTCTTTCCTGGCAGAACCACGGTGTTAAATATATATATATATATGTGCATGTTCAAAATATTTAAGGGAATGGCCTCTCAGTTTTTTTATTATTATTGGAAGCATAATGTTCCTACAGTACGCAATAAAACTGTTTGACTGTGCCTGGCAATGTGCTGGTTTTGCAATGGGTTAACTTGCTATTCAGGCAAATGATGAAGGTTGCCAGTAGTGACAGATTTGGACCAGTGTTAATGGTAGTACAGGAGTTAGTTGAAGCGATTTGATAAGCCTGGAACAGATTGAGGGGCGGTGTCATTCCAAACATGTAAACAACAGTGTCAACAACACAGCCTATCAGTAAATGCAGCCTGCTTCTCAGCCATCCATCTCATGCACACTCTTTGCTGAAACAAATCACACACACACAACCCTCAGCAATTTGAGTTAACACAATATTGACAAAAGGAAACTTCTGATTTTAAAAATCTGCAAATAAAAACCTGCTGAGTGGATAGAGATTTGCCCAACAGCATTCATAGCTAAATAAAGTTCTGAACCCTGGCACAACTCAGAAAGGAGATCTTTCTGTTACCATAGTAAAAGGTCTAAAAAACTGATGAAAAATAATTTATATTTTGTCACTTTTAGATAGTCAACATTAAATTATAGTATGCTGTAGCACCAGAGGTATGTATCTAAAAAAATAGGGACAGGGACTGCTAAAACCCTCCAGGTTTAATCAAGATCAGCCCTTTTCTCCTCCATCACACATACAGACCCATGTCTCAGGGTCATTTTTTCAAGCGCTTTTCACTCCTCAGTCATCACCTATTCCAGGCTAAAAACAGAAAAAATCTAATTCATTTCAGATTCAGTTTAGAGAAAAATTCTGACAGGATCCCAGTCAGACCAGAAATTCAAGCCAATGAGACCCCACTGCAGAAGATGAGGATGGAAAACTGATCACTGCTCCTCTCTAGACTCCGTTGACCCCAATCCACCTTAAGTCACACATAAAATAAATTTGCATGACTATCACAGTGTCCACCCCAGTGTAAGCAATGCAGTGCAGATAGATTACGGTGGGAATTTATGTTCCTGGTTCCCAAACAAGTGATATACTTGGAGAACCTGCTTTGCATTGATAAGGCACAGTATCTTAAATAATTTGGATATGCTTGAGATACAAGTTATGTGCAGGCAGTGGCCTATTTGTGAGAAGGGGTATTTTCTCCACCTATATCGTACAAGAGGATGTCTCTCCTATTCTTCATGTACTTCATTACACATTAGAGCAAATGCAAAAATGCTGTAACCAGCTTCTCTGTTTCTTACATTCTGGAAGGCTGTGTCATTCAGATTTCCCATCCTTGACTAAATGATCTCAGCATTTGATGACAAACATTAAACTATGATGATCTTCCTACCAACACAAACATGATATCCCATAACAGAATTTGAAGATAAAAGTGAATGGGCAACAATTTTAAAAGGGTTTCTTGGGAGTCTTCTGCTATCTGTTACATCTCAGTTTCATGAAGACTCAAGACAAGTGTGTGGAACCATGACCATCATATGGCATTCTATATGTTCCTGCAGGACATTTCCATTCACAGTACACAACGGTGAAGAAAATCCTGTGTTTAGAAGCGCCAGCCAGTGCAGGACCCTGAAGCCCATGAATATCTTAGCATGTGGAACAACTGGCCAGAGATTACATTTCAAGAAGATAGGATGCCGCTTGATATTTGTATGCATCAAGATAGCCTGAAGGTACATCCAGACAGTAGTTTCCCGTACTCAGAATTTAATGCTTGTGCATTAATCTGAGCCCTGTAACTTTGCATTCACTTATGTCATGTAATAACTGCCTCCAAGTAATCAGCTGTATTTCCATTAGTGCCATGATTGCCCCTGTGCATAGTAAATGCCTTCTCTCAGCAGCTACTGGCTAGAAAAGCAAACAGTATGTAAGTTTCCACTAGACTGCTCTGTTACCCCAGGGCAGTGCTATGATGGTTGCATGTGTGACTCTTAGCCTTACAGAACCACTGGTGAGCATTAAATGAAAGAGAGCAAAAAACTCACATATAGTTTCATAGTACTGCCCGGTGGCAAACATGACAGCACTGTGGAAGCTGTGTAGGTGGTTCTCCTGTTCTGTCTTCTATCATTAAAGAGCTATTAGTTCTTTAATATGAGAATGGAGATGAACAGAGCCAGCACAAGCCTCCACAGTGCTCCTCTGGGTCAAACAGGATAGGGCTATGGGGCCTATGCACTGGCTCAATTTCTACTGCTAGTTACTAGCTGAGACAGGCAGCTGGAATAACCCTATAGTTGGAGGACAAAGGTGATCAGCAACACTGGCAGTACCAGCATGAAGAGGGAGGCAGGAGGGGCAGCAGCATGGGAGCATGCTTCTGTACATAATGTGGAGACACTTGTGCTATGAGATGCTCCTGAAGCTGACAATAAAATGTTCCTTGGGACATTAGGACCATGTATCATTTAATAGCCTCTCACTGTTATTATATAGTTTTTAAACTGGGAGGAGATATGCACAATTCTCCAGGAACATCTCTGTTATTCAGAAAGGTAATAAAAACAGGATGCCATACTTTTGCTAACCCCTTGCCTATGACCAGACCCATATGCAAATTTCATACAATAGTATTTAGTAGCATAATTAATCCCTACTTTATGTTATGAGTAATATTTCCTATTCCCGACCCTGCAATGTCCTTTAAGAAGATCCATGTTCTAATTAGACTAGCCCATCGGCACTCTTTTAATGAGCAGATTAATCATTCAGATGGGTACAATGGTGTCATCAAAGGTTTTAAATATGATAATCTACATCCTAATGGTGCTGCAAAAGCCCTGGCTGTGAGCAAGAAAGGTAGGCAGAATTGGCAAGACCGTCTCCCTACCATCTACCCCCACACACACACAATGTTTTCACACCAGACACAGGACTTGCTGGCAGCAAGGCACCTATCTAGAATAAAGGGGGGGCAACAAACACCATCACAGCTCATTTGCAACCACTATTTGGGTAAACCAGGCATGCCACCCTGCCTGAGTTCTGGACTTCTTACAACTAAATCTTCCTTGGCAATTTAGTCCATCAAATGTGGTACTAAAACTTCCCTCTATGAGAAATATATTTAATTAATTCAGTTGCAACCAAATGATTCTTGCAGGTCATGTGTGCATACTGATTTCTAAAGAAATTTTCATTTCAAATGAACCAAGAAGGAGAGTTGCCTTTGAAACTGAAGACCATTGCCATGAGCTCAATCATACATCACTAATGCATAAACTGACATGGAGAAGAATTTGCCTTTAGTGAAAATTGAGCACATTTCCTTTGTGGTGCGAAATGACGTATTGCCACAGCAGTCAAGAAAATAGTGCACATTTATACCAGCTGGATTTTAGAGGGCAATATGTGGAAGGGCAGTGGGATTTACACGGCTTGGGACCAAGGTATCTAAAGTACCATCTTCTCCTATATGTTCCTGCCCAGGAATTAAGATCACAGGGAGGGGCCTTCCTGACCGTTCCATCAACCTAAGAAGCTTGTTTGGTAAGTACACGAGAGAGGGCCTTTTCAGTGGCAGCCCCACAATTATGGAACATTTTCCCTGTGGAGGTGTGCCTGGCCCCATCACTGTAGATCAGGCATGTCAACGATATGGCCCGCGGGCCGGAACGGGCCCAACAAGGTCTCTAACCTGGCCCGTGAGTAGAGCGCCACCCCCCCCGCCGCCACCCCCCACACACAAAGTTCCTCATGCACATTTGTTCACAAAGACTCCAAGAGCTTCAGGGGATCCACAGCGTCCTGTGTTTCTGGGCTATCCTTTGCAATTGGAAGCTCCCTGCTGTGTTTTGTTTACAAAAGCTGAAAGAGGCACAATTGCTTGCTGTTGCAGTCTCACACGTGGGGTGAGTAGGGTTGTTTTTTTTGTCATGATTATATTGTAGTAAAGTTGCATGTTTGTTAAGGATTATTTGCCTGGTAGCAATTTGAGAAGTCAGAGTCAATTAAAAACAAAAAACCTCTTTGAATACAGTAGTGTTGCTGTTGTTATATTCTGGTGAACTTGCATTATAATTTTGCTGGAGTGTTCTGGATGCTTTGGCTGATGGCAATTTGGATATGAGCTGCTAGCAAACCCCCCCCCCAAAAAAAAAATCCTTGAATAAAGCTGGCTGCTATGAATTTGTATGAACATCTTCATCATGTTACATGTTAATTAGCTGTTCAGCCTCTCTATTGTTTCTTGTTATAGTATTTCAATTGTGTTTGGTTTTAGGTTTCTGAGTTTATACTGTTTTTCAGTTTGTATGCTAGCTCAATAATGAGATGAAGTGGCATATAAATATACACATGGGGAATATGGTTGTAAGTTTAGGGAATAAACCACTGGGGGGTAAAATATTTGGAAACCAGTTGAACCACATCTCTCCTTGTAGAGGCATAAACAGGCCATTTTTCTTTCCTCTTTCCCTTTATAAAGTGTATGTCTCCAGTACATGGCATTACATTTTATGACATACATGGCTCTGCCCCCCCCCTCCAAGTCCCATTTATGTCAGATCCAGCCCTCGTAACAATTGAATTTGACACCCCTGCTGTAGATCTTCAGGAGGCAGTTGAAGATGGTTTTATTTAGAACTGTGATTAATTTTGTGGCAGTCTTAAATTGTGATTTTAAATTCTGGTTTTAATTATTGTTATTTTATTTCTATTGTACTCTCCATTGAGTTCTGTAAGGCAGAAATGTAGCTGATGTTTTTTAAAAAATAAACAGAAATACATAAAATGTCTAAATTTCATTGATACACATAAAGGCTACTGCTGAATTAGTTTTGAGCTGTTCTCGTCCTTCTTCATAGAGGAAGCTTTTTATCCACAATATTAAGCATCATCATTGCACTTAAATTAATTAGAATTTCCAAATTAATAATTACTATACATTTTCCCATTCTGGGAGTGGCAGCAACCCTATACACAAATTAGTTACTAGTACAGTCTGGTTCTAAAATCAGTCTAAGGGTGATTCCACAATTTATGTAGAAGGCACAACTGCTGCAGAGCCACCCATGTTATACTGGAATTTCCCACAGGAAGCCAGTGTTGCACAGAAGTTAGAACTTGGACTAAGACTGTGGAGACCTGAACTCTACTCTGCCATGAAACTTTCTGGATTAATTTAGGTAAACAAGCCTACATTTTGTACATTAAGTGTACCCAAAAGAACGGTGTGCACTGCTCTGGGATTCCTGGATGAAAGGCAAGATTTAAAAAATTAAATTAATAAGTGGCACACTTACATCTCTAACCCCACCCTTTGAAATTCTAGTTATCAAAGGTGCCTAATATGTGTGCACAAATGTAGTAAAACAGAGAGCATTTTGTCTACCTTCAAATGCTAGCTGCATGATTAAAACCATGAGTCTACTTTCTTACTTGGCTGAGGGACAGATATTATAGTATTAAAATGATCATTAATTAATGGTCCAAATAAATTTAAGTACATTGGTCCTGTTTCCTGTTCCCCATTACAAGATATCAGAAGTTAGAAGCTTAGGTCTTCCATAGAATGAATATCTTAGGCAGTCTAACAGCTGTTGGTATCAAAACCCCTTCAAATAATTTTAACAATTATAAATGAGCAGTTTGATCATCTCTCCATTTTGACTGCCATTTGATCACAAACTTCCCCCTTGAGTGTAAAACAAAAAAGTTCAGTGTAAAACAAAAAAGTTTTTTCAGAAGTCCTATGGTAGATCATGGATGCTTTGTGTTAGCACATTCTCACACTGCTTTCTTATCACCCTTCTTCTGTCATTGTCGTTACATAGTTAAGGATCGGGGGGGGGGAATAAAAAGTGCTGTTTTAATCCTGCTGGGCTGAGGGGCTAAATGCATAGCTTCTCTCTGTGTTTTAGTTTTGCCCACTTGTCCAGACTACATGTTTGCTTGTGGTAGCATTTGGGTCCAGACGCCTTGTACATGCTTTGTGCAAATACCATGTGTATTTGTCTGTCCTCTCACTGCTTTGCCTTCACTATTCTCCTCCCACATTTGTCCACCCAAATCATCAACAGGAAATATATCTACTTATAAAAGAAATTATTTGCTGCTCCAAAACTGCATGGCTTACACTAAATTACCTGTGTCACTCATTTTCCCTGCCCGACTATCAAAGGTTCTTCAACCACATAAGGACTGAGTAGGATGATGAATGCTACCAATCTGCCGATCATCTGGAGAGAGAACTGAGTACAGCAGCCATCATTAAAGCAACAACAACCAAGGACAATAATACTAGCATTTTATGTCATCAATTCGTTGTTTTGTTTTAATTGTTTTAATTGTAATTTATGCACTGCTTTATGTAAGCTGCCCTGAACTGGCCTTGGCTGGGAGGGCGGGGTAGAAATCTGACAAATAATAAATAAATGAATGCCACCAATTGAACAAGATACAACCACAAATAGACCAGCACCTATGATAATTTGCTATAAAGGACCCAATCCAAGTGCTGTACAAAACATGAGTTATTATTCAAAAGGAGAAAGATATTTTTGAATAACTCATGTTTTGTACAGCACTTGGATTGGGCCCTTTATATTGAGTAGGGTTGCCAGCCTCCAGGTGGGGCCTGGAGATCTCCAATTTTTACAACTTATCTGCAGCTGACAGAGATCAGCTCCCCTGGAGAAAATGGCTGCTTTGAAGGATGAGTTCTATGGCATTGTACCATGTGGAGGTCCCGCCCCTCCCCAAACCCCACTCTCTCCTGGATCCACCCCCAAAGTCTCCAGATATTTTCCATCCCAGATCTGGCAACCCTAATAATGAGTTACCAATAGAACAAGTGCAAAAAAGCAGCACATGTATTCCAGTGAAGCTTGTTCTAAAGAATAAATGATCACCTGAGGCATATGTAACCCAAGCAAGCATGTGTCAACAGTGGCCACCTACAATGCTGAATACTGCTACTGTGGATGCAAAACTATTCAACATACTGTTCATTCTGAACTGCAATTTTGAGTGAAACCTTTATCTGCCTTTTTGGCACAGTCCAGATACCCTGTACTTGCCCCCCATTACTGTATGAAGCTACAATATTTTATCAGAACTCCTAATTCTTTCTTTGTATTTGCCAAGCTAGGCCAGCTTGGTGTAGTGGTTTGGTGTAGTGGTTGAGTGTGCAGACTCTAATCTGGGAGAACTGGGTTTGACTCCCCACGCCTCCACTTGCAGCTGCTGGATGACCTTCGACAAGCCATAGTTCCGACAAGAACTCCTCTTGAAAGGGCAGTTCTTGAAAGAGCTCTCTCAGCCCCACCTACCTCACAGGGTATCTGTTGTGGGGAGGGGAAGGGAAAGGGGTTTGTAAACTGCTCTGAGACTCCAAGTGAAGGACGGGGTATAAATCCAATCTCTTCTTCTTCTAGGCTATGGATATTTTACCCTGGCTGCCTCTAACCATATTGATTCACCTATTGTAATGGTGAGAACACACGGAGCTGAGCAGGTCTGAGCAATACGGCACTAACACCATCCCATGGAACTGCATTAATATACTGGAGGTCTCCAAGATTAGCGGTGAGTCATTGCAAACATATTCTGCCCCTCAGCTGTACTCGAATCTAATCTGCCAGGCAACTGACTGTATTGCATGCATACAAACAGGGAATGATGACACTCAGGAAGATATGCAACAGCCAGTAATGTCTTATGAATCCTGCAAGTCATGAGTCATGTCAGTAGTCCTGATGAAGTCATGGCCCTAATGCCCACAATTACTTCATTTGTGTCTGACTGGAGAGAATTCAGCAAAGGCTGCAAGGTTAACTCACTTAAACTTCAGATGATAACAACAGCAGGACGAACAGCATTTTTGGTAATAATCGTCTATCTGTCTTAATTTGTTTCTTTCCAACCTTCCCTCTAAAGTAATCATTAACAGTTTGATTTTCAAGTTTTTTAGAACTATCACTCAAGAGTATTTACCAACAAGCTCTGCTTATTTGAACAGCAGCCAGTTTGAGGAAGGTGCAAATTGGCCCTTGTCTGTTATGAACTGATTCAACTTCCACTGAAATCAACAAGACTCCTTTTTATTCACAACAGCAACAGAACATCACAGAGGAGTGGAGATTTAGATTTTCCACTGACTTCAATGTGTTTTGGGTCAAGCCCTTATTTCATATAACACTTTCAAGGTATACACTCTTAAATCAGTTTTGGGATTATCTATGGCAGGTGGATGAATTCAATGAACTTTCTACAAAATGAAGAAAGGGCTGAAAGAAAAAGCACACAGCATGTAAACACTCTCTAGATTATTCAGCAAAGGCCTATGTATGTTCATCATGTATATTTCTTATCTCCCTTAAATAGTAATCCAACAGTTTTCACCTACCATAAAACCTCTGGTATTTGCACATCTTTAATCCTGGTTCTTCTTATAGTTGCTTAGCTAAACAAGATCACACCATTATACTCTCTACTATTTAATCTGTAACAACTCACAACCCTTGTTCTACTACAGATTGTATTTTAACACTGCATTATGAGACTTTTAATAAATTTAATTATATAAACCATACTAGAGAATTATAAATAGAATTTCTGATTTTTATGCCTATCCAGATACAGTAAAAATATTCAGAACTGTATCAACTGAAAGTTTTCCCACACCAGGAAAAGCTTCACTTCCTACATGCTAGTGAGAGGTGAGTAATAAAACTGGCAACCTTAAACACAGAAGCTTATGAGACAAAGAGAGATTTCACATTAGGTGAGCACATTTTATATTGCCAACTGTCCACTGGCCACCATAGCTGTACCATTAATGCTCTTTTGCATCATGATCCAGTGATAATGTTTCTCTCCATGCTGCCCTGAAAAAAATTGCCTGCAAATTACAGTCAGCTTTTAAAGACCCAAGAGCAGGCCAGGCTGGTTTTCTCATTTCCCTCCTAGTCAGTTGCCACTCTATAATATACAGGTAAGAAATCTTCCCCACACCTTTAATTCACTCATCTCAACACAGTGTAAATGAAATATACATGTAAACGACCCCAACTAATTGCACAAAAATAATTGTAAAATTAGTTCTAGAAGCATAACCCTGACGTGATTCATTTAATGTTCTGACCATGATCCCAGTTCCAGAAGAGTTAATCAACCATTGCAACCTTCTAATCAGAGCAGTGAACTAATGATCCTATTTCTAAGTAGTACCAGTCCAATAAGACTCTCAAAAGGTAGTTAACATCACTTTGGTGGAAAGGCATATGACAAGTGCAAGTTCTCACAGCGAGTAATGCATCATTCATGCCCCCTCTCGTTCTGACATTTTAACGTTATCTTGTTTTACTGTGTCGGCCTAACACTGCCACTGCTGGCAAATTAAACTGTGAACTTACAAAGTGGGTGGCAATAAATACAAATTATGAGAGTTCAAAAGATGTCCCTGGAGGTGTACTGCCAGACATGGAATGTCTTTGGCTTTTCTGTCACATAGCAATAGACAAGACAAAGTGTAGCATGAGCTGAAGAGGGGGGGAGAGAATTAACCACACGATGATGAAAAATGAGATGAGAAAGAAAAGGATAAAGGGAGAACAGCAAATAAAAAGGAAGATTTAGAGGTGAACAAAAGAAAAGCATATCCTTTAAAATATAAACATCACTCTGGCAAAATGAAAAACTATGCAAATCAGGCTACATCAAATGCCATCTTGTAACACAGCCCCCCCTCTAAAAAATACTGTCAATATTACAGAAAATAAGAAGTACTAATTAAGGATGGGCACAAACAGAGAAAATGCAATTGGTTTGTGATCTGTGATGTGCCCTATTGGCGAACCATGGATCGTCACAAATTTTTAGCTGCCTTATGAACCAGTTTGGTTTGTGAGGATTGTGAGGAAGTAGCTTTCCCCCCCCCTGGTGTGTTACAGACACCAAACTTGCCAAGGATCTCAGTCTGACTCTCCTCTACCTACTGTCCAAGTTTGGTGAAGACTAGATTCATGGGGTCTGAGTTATGCCGCCCCCCAAAGAAGGTGCCCCCAGGAAAGTGCTTTCTGGGGAAATAACCACCTGTCATTTCCCCAGAAAGCACTTTCCTGGGAACACTTTCTTCGGGGGCCATAATATGGACCTCATTCATCCAATCCTCACCAAAGTTGGACAGTAAGTAGAGAACAGTCATCTAGAGTTTGGTATAACTAGCTTGCACAGGATCTGTTCTATACAGTCCTGAACCTGCACCCATCAAAATGACCAAAATTCAGGAGTGTATAGAATGGATCCTGTCACGGGGACCTCCCACAGATGCTCCTATATATGCCCTCCAGGTTGTTGCTTTGAAGTTTTGCAAATGCTTTGATTGAATGGAAACAGTCTGGGAATGCATCTGCTCACCAACCAGCACAAACCTCCCTGAAGAATGTCAAAGTTCATGGAAAGTTCATGCTGGGTGTCCTGCCATGAACTTGACTTCGCGAACCACAAACAGGGCAAAATTTGTGATGAATTTTGCTTCATGGTTTGGTTTGTACCCATCCCTAGTGCCCATGATGATAGTAAGGCAGTGCAGATAGGGTAATGGGTAATGTTTATAGCTACCTGGATTTCAAGAGAAATTCCAGTTTGCCTAAAGAAATGGTGAGTCTGCTGTCCACTCAACTCCTGTTCTATGCAGAAATCTCAGGTCTACTCAGAAAGGAACAGGATAGAAGGAAGATTTAACTCCTTTGATAGTAGGGATGCCAGAGTCCATATGGGATCTAGGGATCCCCCAGAATTACAGCTCATCTCCAGTCTTCAAAGATCAGTTCCCTTGCATATATGGAATGTGGACTGGATGGCATTGTACACCACTGAAGTCCCTGTCTTCCCCAAGCTCCATCCCCAAATCTCCAGGAGTTTCCCAACCTGGAGCTGGCAAACCTAATTCCAGCCCCCGTCAGCGGCCAGGGGAGGGCTGGAAATCCCGATTGACATTTGATTCCTTCACAGAAGGCTGTTTGACAGTGAGAATGCTGGGTGTTCTCAGAAGAAAAGGAATTCACAATGGTGGTCCCGGCATGGGAGATGAAAGCCTGCTCATGGCCTTCCCTATGTTCCAAATTTCTCCCTAGCAACTTGCTTGAGGTGCTTTACAAACTTATGTGTTTGCGCTGATTTAACTCAAATACGGAAAAGTATTCTTGTGGACAAACAGTTGCTTGAATAAATGTTTACAATGGTTGGAGAAAATCCCAAATTGCTTTCAACCACAAGATTTAAAAATACAAAGCCCAGCCTCAAGGTCGACATTAAGGCCATGTGTTTATGTTAGAGTAATACTTTGCGAGGAATACTTGCTTCCATATAAGTATGACAGAAAGGGAACTTTTGAAAGAAATTACATGACTCCTAAACAGAGGCTGATTTTTTACAGGGAAGAGTGCTCCCTTTTTTGAGAGGCTTACACAAATAAAGGCTGGAAAGAAAGAAAGAAAGAAAGAAAGAAAGAAAGAAAGAAAGAAAGAAAGAAAGAAAGAAAGAAAGAAAGAAAGAAAGAAAGAAAGAAAGAAAGAAAGAAAGAAAGAAAGGAAGGAAGGAAGGAAGGAAGGAAGGAAGGAAGGAAGGAAGGAAGGAAGGAGTGTACTTCTACAACTGTTTCTGGTTGTGCAAAGACATGAGAAAAAGTTGTGGTAGACAGACAGAATATGGTTGTGCACTGAGTTAAAGATTCTTTTAAGGGGGTATTTTTGCATTTTGTGTGTGTCCATGCCTGAAAGTCATGGTGACCTCTGGCAACTCCTGTTGGGGCATGGAGGACATTCAGAGAAGTGATAGCCTGCCTCTGGCCTCCTGGCCCTGGTATTCCCTGGAGGACGCCCATTCAAATATTTGCCAGGGTTGACCCTGCCTAGTTTCCGAGATCTGACGAGATCCGGTTCGCCTGGGCTATCCAGGTCAGGGCCTGAGTAGGGGTGTGCAAAAAAAAAAAAATTCGGTAAAATTCGGATTCGGGTATATTGGACCCGAATTTTTTCGGTATTCCCGAAAAAACCCGAATACCTATATCGGTAAAGCATTGAAACCCGAAAATTTTCAGGATTCCCGAATTTTTTGGGTCCATTATATCCAATGGGGCCATTGACTTCAATGGCAAAATTTTCTGGAAAGTTTGCAGGGGGCTGGAGGGGGGGGTTGAGGTAGAGACTCCAAATTTGGACTGTAGCTGCTGGAGCCTCTCCCCAAAAGACCCCCAAGTTTTGAAAAGATTGGACCAGGGGGTCCAATTCCAGGGGCATCCAAAGAGGGTGCCCCCAGTTCTCCATTGTTTCCTATGGGAATTTATCAGGCAAGCAGATTCTCCCTGTAAAAAAACCTGAGAGGTGTGGTGGTGGTGTGAGGGGGCATGTTTGCCAAGCCAGCAGCAGACCATGTGCAATGTGCCCCCTAGAACCAGTGCCACTGTGCCAGTCAGTGCCAATCCAACTGGACTGAGTTCAAACCAGAGAATCTCTGCACACGTCTGCAACACACACATTACATTATTACTGAGGGAGCAGCACGTTTCCAGGCCAGCAGAACCAGAGCAATCTGACCCCTGACACACAACAACCTGTGCCACTGTGCCAGTCAGTGCCCACACCCCAACAGAACAGAACCCAGTTCCAATCCAGACCAGAGAGAATCCCCTGCCACATTGGAGGAATGGATTGCTGCTGGCTTTTGCCAGCCAGGCCAGCAGCAGCAGAATAACCAGTGCAGCAGTCTGCCCCCCACACACACACCCTGTGCCACTGTGCCAGTCAGTGCCAATCCAACTGGACTGAGTTCAAACCAGAGAATCTCTGCACACTGCAACACACACATTACATTACTACTGAGGGAGCAGCACGTTTCCAGGCCAGCAGAACCAGAGCAATCTGACCCCTGACACACAACAACCTGTGCCACTGTGCCAGTCAGTGCCCACACCCCAACAGAACAGAACCCAGTTCCAATCCAGACCAGAGAGAATCCCCTGCCACATTGGAGGAATGGATTGCTGCTGGCTTTTGCCAGCCAGGCCAGCAGCAGCAGAATAACCAGTGCAGCAGTCTGCCCCCCCTCACACACACACCCTGTGCCACTGTGCCAGTCAGTGCCAATCCAACTGGACTGAGTTCAAACCAGAGAATCTCTGCACACTGCAACACACACATCACATTACTACTGAGGGAGCAGCACGTTTCCAGGCCAGCAGAACCAGAGCAATCTGACCCCTGACACACAACAACCTGTGCCACTGTGCCAGTCAGTGCCCACACCCCAACAGAACCCAGTTCCAATCCAGACCAGAGAGAATCCCCTGCCACATTGGAGGAATGGATTGCTGCTGGCTTTTGCCAGCCAGGCCAGCAGCAGCAGAATAACCAGTGCAGCAGTCTGCCCCCCACACACACACACCCTGTGCCACTGTGCCAGTCAGTGCCAATCCAACTGGACTGAGTTCAAACCAGAGAATCTCTGCACACTGCAACACACACATTACATTATTACTGAGGGAGCAGCACGTTTCCAGGCCAGCAGAACCAGAGCAATCTGACCCCTGACACACAACAACCTGTGCCACTGTGCCAGTCAGTGCCCACACCCCAACAGAACAGAACCCAGTTCCAATCCAGACCAGAGAGAATCCCCTGCCACATTGGAGGAATGGCCAAACTCACGCTAACTTCTGGGGAGGGTATTAGGCACCTGACTTACCTACACTACACCACCTGACCCTAAAACAGCCTCACACCTTTTTATAAACCCTCCCACCAAAAAACTTTTTTTTCTTTCAGTAGAGCCTAACCTAGCCTTGCTTCACTTTTTTTCCTGGTTTTTTTTTTAAACTAGTGAATTCCTACACTGACCCTGACTATGGTTTAAAGACTATCCTTGAGATGGCTTATTCAAACCTTTTTAAAAAGTTTTTGGGTTTAAAACTACTAGTATCTAGAGTCTACTGGAACCTCCTGATTACCTTGTGGATTCAGGAAAAGCTCCCTAACTGAAAAACAATCTAAAAGGGGGAAAGTGCCTGGCTTTACCAAAGGTCAGTCAGAACACAGCACAGCAGCACAACAGCACACTACTTTCTAAAGAATTTAGTGCTACTTAAACCTTTGTTTTATATTGTGAAGACAAACCTGGCCTCTTTTTGTTGTCCTACCACTGACCTAGTTAAGAAGAACAGCTAAAGCCCTACACTGATTTTTATAAATATTAATTAAAAAGTAAACCTGACAACTTTGTTTAACAGCCTATTTAACAGTGGTGCACTGCAGCTAAACCAGAAGCACACTCAGCAGTGACCCCCACACACCTAAGAAAAGAAAGCCCAAACAAAACAAAACCTTTAGTACAACACAATAGAAAAGGCACAACAGAGACCCCCCAAACAGCAACAAGCCAAACAAACCCAACAAGCCAAGCACACACAAATTGTACAAATAAATACAAAAACTTAAAGAAAATACAAAATACAAAAACTTAAAGAAATGAAATCAAAGGCAGAGAGAGAGAGAGGGAGCACCTAGGCCCCAGGCTAACCCCCCCCCCAAAAAAAAACAAAATACAGAACTTAAAAATTAAACAAGGCTGCAAAAAGACCAGCAAAGCAAGCAAGAAGACCAGAGAAGAAAGAACCAAAAGCAGAGAGAGGCTGGAAAAAAATCAAGTTTGGCCAAAAAATGCACACAACACAGAAAAAAAATTAAACTACAGAGATTAAATACAAATTAAAATGCAGACAGAAAATAAATAAAACTACAGAGATTAAATGCAATTACACAAACTAAAACCCTCCCAGGCCCAGAACCTAACCCACCCAACCAAAGAAAACCAGAAAGAAAGAGACCTGAGAATCCCTCCCAAACCAACCCTAACCCAGAAGGACGAATAAAATAAGGAGAAAAGAAATTAAAATTGCCCTAATAAATCAAACCAGTCTGAAGAGCAGGGACTCCAGGGCCAGCCAGGGATGAAAGCAGCAGCAGCAGACGACTAGGACTCTCAGGAGGACTCAGGAGGACTCGGAGGATGAGCAGCAGAAGCAGCAAAAGCCAGCCAGCCAAGCCAAACCACGACCACGAGGCAGCAGCCAGAACTGGCTCCTTTTATGCTCTCTGAGCATACACAGAAGGATTTCAAAAAGGAAAAACCTTCTGTGATTGGCCAGAGAGCAGATGCCAGAACCCTATTGGCCACCAGTGCTCCTTCCCTGGGAAAGGAGCAAACTGTGCTTGGGCTGCAGGCAGTACAAAACAGCCTTGCAAACTTTGCAAACTGCAATGCATTTTGCAAATGCATTGCAGTGATTGGCTGTCTGGGAGCCTCCTCCCCCCCTCCTGGAAACAGGAGGAAAAGGCGGGAAAGAGGAGGAAAGGGCGGGAAAAGGATTCCCGGGCCCTTTAACACCGGTTTAAAGCCCCCGATGCCGCTTTTCGGCAAATGCCGAAAAATCCCGAATTTTTCGGGATTTTTTTTTCGGGATTCACAGAGGCTTAAGGAACAGCTTGCCGGGATCCCGAAACCCGAAAAAACCCGAAAATGGTTTTTTCGGGTTTTTTTCGGGTTTCGGAATCCCGAATGCACACCCCTAGGCCTGAGTTAGAGACACTGAACATTTTAACCTAGGGTAATATCCCCCAAAGTGATATATTTTCAGTAAACACCTAGAATATATATTTTTACTCCATGAAGCTATATAGTTGTAGTGTGGTTTTAATGAACGTAGCAATGGTAAACCATTGTAATACTGCCTCCCTTCTTCAGCAAGATAAACCTTATGAAAGCAATTAATGGGGTCAAAAGGAATCTGATTTTTAATAACTTCAATCCACAAGGCTTACCAAACCTAGGCCAGTTCCTCTAATGAATCTTATAAAACATTTTATCTTCTCCTCCCATGGTCACAAACCTCTCACATGAGCTTTGGAAATTATAATAATATCTTCCCAAAGTGCAGATATCACTCAAGCCCATATGCAGTATTGCTCCGTTTATTCTCCCCCATAAACCATTGGTTTCATCAAAACTCATTAGCATCACCTGTGTTAATTACACTAGCAAACCAATCAACAGCTCCTTCTTAATTAGGTTTTCTTTATTAAAGCCGGAAATTGCCAAGGAGACAAAAGTCAACTGGGGAAATTATATGAAAACTAGTGTTTATGCCAAATTGCCACATGCGGAAAAAAATGATAATAATAAAAGGAAACTGGGTTTGTTTACAGGAATAGGAAACAATAATAATTTTCAAGGTCACCAACACATTTATTAATTATACTCCACTACATTTTATTGTAATAGTGTGGGCATTAAACAAGGCACTCTGTTTATAGGAAGTTTTATTCACAGTGCTGCCATAATGACTGGATACAGTGGTTTTGAGTTATAAACCAGGCCATCTTGGGTTTGAGGAAGTTGACACTAATTTCATGTAGAGTTACCCACTCTTCCTGTAAGGCAAAAATTACAAAGATGCTGAGCAATCCCTGCTGAGGAAACAAAAAACATGGGAAAATTCCAGAATGCTTCATCCTTTGCAAGCCATTTTGGGGTCTATTCCTTCTGACAGTGGCTGCTTTCAGACATCACAATAAACTGTGGTTCATTAAAATGCCAGTCAGTTGTACAATCTAAATGCATACTGTCCAAACAATCATGGTTTGTTGGTAGGTACCAAACTTGGATGCCAAACTAGAGTCTGTAGCTGCTTTTTTAACTATAGTAAACTGGGGTTTGTTGTGACAGCTGAATTCATAGGCCACACTTGGTTATGAAGCACTGCCCCTTGCAAATGCTTGGTGACAAAAATGACAGTATATTCTCCCAGAGGGGAGGCAAAGAAGAGACAAGAAGCAGAGGACAACATGCAGGATTTATGCACAAATCAGGGTTGCATCCACACCAGGGTGGATTTCCATGGTAGTGTGTCGCTTGATGCAATTCTGTGTGAAATTACCTTGGCACAGAGATTCCAGACTGCCTAGGATAATCTGTTTTCTCTCCATTTTCAGTGTTTTTTCACACCTAATGTGCATTGAAAACACCACCACCCCTCTGTGTGACCACATGACCTTCAGAATTCTCCATTCACCATGGGGTTTTTATTTTTAGAAATATGGGTGACACATGCTTCTGCATAGAAATAACAGAATACCTTTTTAAAATGTTTAAGAAACATGTATTTGCAGAAACCTTGTATGATCCCCTCCCCATTCCCTGAAAGACCAGCCGATGCATGTTTGATTCTTTTTCAGTTTTTTCTTAAGTGCATAAGTAACACTGGATAGGAATAATGCAATAGCTTTAAGGACTTTCCAAAAAATTCTTAGTATCTGCAGAACCTCTGATAATCCCTCCCCCCATCTAAAATGCAGGCAATGCTCTTCTGTTATGCTATTTGTTGCCATGGGCTGGCCCCTTGCCGTCATCAAGAAATGAAAATAGTAATTGGTGAGCAGGTCTTCACTGGGAGTCCTGCAATTGATCTGTTTCAAGTCATAATTCTGTGTAAATCCAGACACCATGGTGAGATTCAGACCCAAAGTTACTCCTAATGTACAGCCCAGAATGCTATCATTGAAGACCCTTTGCCCTAAACCAGTGAAGTGCTATATGTGTGTGCTCAATTGTTCCACAAATGAAAAAGATTATAACATGAATGCAAAAAAACCCAAAAACCCAACAGCTGGTATCTGTTCCCAAGGTGGCCCACTCCAGGTAGCTATCTGCACCTGCTTGATGAGGAGCTCATGGAATCCCTATCACTTCTCGCAAGAAAAATCATGAATGTCATTAATCTACGGATATGAGTAATTATGGCACACCTTAATAAAAATAAATATGGATCACTAACAATATAAAAACAAGAGAAAGGATAACTGACAGCAGTGGCTGAAAACCTGAGTCCATAGAATAACCACTTCCCCTGTTAGCATTTTCCTCATATTTTGATATGAAAGTGTTACCAGTGAAAAAAGCATCATTTTCCAACAAGCAATGGATGATATCTTCAATTATATTCCAGTTAAAATATGGTCACCCTTTTCACACTCCTGCTGAGATCCCTATCAAACATGAAAGCTAACAATCATCCAGCTAGCTCTGCTTTATTTAAAGTAATTTTACACTCAAGCATTTCTGAAACATGCTTGGCACTTCCTTCTAAGCATTACCTGTTGTAGATAGGTTACGTCTGGCTAATTCAAGCTTCATGGATCACTAGCAGGATTTGATTATAACAATGTCGTAAAGCACCTAGTGCACAAAAAGGATAATGTAATTAGGCTAAACCCTACACCAAATCCAGCTTCTTTCTAAAATGTTTGCTGTTACAGTCTCCCTTCTCTTGAAGGAACAATATTAACTACTTAGTGCCAATCAGCAAATGATTCAAATCCTAGATGGCAATATATTCCATGGATTTTTCAAAATATTCTTTATTTTGCATTTGTCTCATTTTCGATTGCTCTGAACAATGGTGTATCTGATCACGTTCACACAGGGTAAAGCATGTGTGATCACAATTCATTTCGATTTCAATTTTGGAAACTCCATGTGCACTGTACTTGTAAATTATTGGCACATACACATTTCTTGACAATTTTCATTTGTATCTAGAAGAACAATCTGACTTTTGTTACTTTCATTACCTCTAAAAGTAAAAAATTAAAAAGCCAACCCTAATGTGGCCAATTTAATACTACCTTTAAGTATTCTCAGGGCTCTTTTTGTAGCAGGAACTCCTTTGCATATTAGGCAACACACTCCTAATGTAGCCAATCCTCCAAGAGCTTACAGAGTTCTTCTTACAGGGGCTACTGTAAGCTCTTAGAGGAATGGCTACATTAGGGGTGTGTCACCTAATATGCAAAGGAGTTCCTGCAACAAAAAGAGCCCTGAGTATTCTCTACCCATGTCCGTGTGCATATACATACATACATGTATGTGTGTGTGTGTATTGAAAATGTCAGGATTACACATGTATCTGACCTGAACACATTCAGGATTCCATCTGAACAAGTGCTATATGCATACCACTCACCATTCACAGAGGCTGTGACTGCATGATCTATACCACTCGCCCCCACCCACCCAGATTACATCATCAGATATTCTGTGTATTTACATGAATGTCCATAGGTTCTGGACACATCAAAATCTCACATGTGTAGAAATCAGGATTAGCGTTGACAGCAGAAAGTCTACTGCAGTGTGAAGGGGTTCCAGAGGGGGGTGACAGTCTAGGGATTCCACAGATTTCTGCTGCAAAACCATGTAATGTCACTGTATCACTTCCAGTTTGGGGGCAGAACTGCATACACAGCACTGGTTTAACCACACTATTTCTCCCCTCACTACTGAATTCATAGGCAAAGGGCAATTGCCTGCCACCAGTGAATACTTGACAACCCTAGTCAGGACAGACACTAGCATAAACAATGCTGACCCCTCCCTCCGTGCATAGATTTCTGTCCTGGAAAAGGTCATCATTCAGAAGTGACCAAGAACATAAACAGATAAACTGAATGCTGAAGATGGTCTGAGAACTAAAGTCAACTTTACTACAAAGATTCTTCACAACAGAAAGCAGAAAAAACTAACTAGAACAACTGCATGCATTAGAACGCATCTAATACACAGGCTATATAACATGAATAAATAAAAGTCTGAACTTTCTTGTATTCAGATAACCTCTAACAAACAGCTTAAAAACGTATCAATAACTTCATTGCCAAAAGCAATCTAATCAATATTCTGAGATGCCTGTAGCTGGAGCACTACTTCAGAGGTCTCAAGGAAACATTTTCTTTTTTTAGTTGTATGGAATGGCCAGTGTGCTGTAGTTGTTAGCGCTTCTGATTAGGATTTGGTTTGAATTCCCACTCTGCCATGGCAACTCGGGTGATCTTAGGCCAATTACACATTCTCAGACTATCCTATCTCACAGGGTTATTATGAAGATAATATTTATTTATTTATTTATTTATTTATTTATTTATTTATTTGATTTCTAGTCCATCGTCCCCTGCATAGCAAGGCTGTGGGTTACAACAATAAATATAAGACAATGAATTTAAACCAAAACATAATCACACCATCATTAAAATCTATACAAATATCAGATAGCTAACTCATTAGATGGCGATTAGGCACAAGTTAACACTGCTCCCATAAGCTCTATAGGTGTGTACTTTGGGATGATGATTAGTACTAGGGCAAGTGGGCTACGAGAAAGCAGTAAAGCAGATAACACAAAGTACCATGCAGAGCAGGGGAGGCCAATGTAGATGGACTTCCACTGCCTCAACCATAGGCCTGGAGGAACATCTCCATTTTACAGGCCCTGCAGAACTGCAATAAGTCCCACAAGGCCCTGAACTCACTTGGGAGAGTGCTCCACCAGGACATTGCCAGAGCTGAAAAGGCTCTGGCTCTGGTTGAGGCTAAGTGGATATCTTTTGGGCTGGGGATCACCAGAAGATGCAAGGCTCTTTGAGGGACATGCTGTGGGAGACGGTCCTGCAGATATGTAGGTCCCAGGTGGCATAGGTCTTTAAAGGTTAGCACCATAACCTTGAACCTGATCCAGTATTCAACTGGGAGTCAGTGCAGCTGGCAGAGCACCAGTTGTATGTGAGTTCTTAATGGTGTCCTGGTGAGGACATACATCACTGCATTTTGGACCAGCTGAAGTTTCCAGGTCACTCTCAAGGGTAGCCCCACATACAGTGAGTTACAGTAGTCAAGTCTGGAGGTGACCATTGCATGGATCACTGTGGCTAGGTTGCGGGAAGAGAGATAAGAGAGCCAGTTGCTTGATCTTTCGAAAGTGCACATCTAGCAACATTTGTGATTTGGGCCTCCACTGAAAGCGAGGCATCCATAATCACGCCCAGACTCTTCTGTTGGTGTTGGTGTCAATAATGCTCCATCAAGAGTTGGAAGTTGGATCCCTACCCTTATTCCCCCATGGCCCAGGCATAGGACTTCCATCTTTAATGGATTTAATTTCAGTCAGCTCTGCTTTAGCCAATCAGCCATAGCCTCCAAACCCTTGGCCAAAATTTCTGAGGCAGTATCTGGCTGGCTGTCTATCAACAGATACATCTTGGTGTCATCAGTCCATACCCCCAGACCAACTGGGCAAAGGGGTGCACATAGATGTTGAATAAGGTAGGAGACAGAATCGCCCCTTGAGGGATGCCGCATACCAAGTGGTAATGTGTTAAAACCCTCTCTCCAAACACCACCCACTGTCCCTGACTGTGGAGAAAGGAGACAAGCCACTGAAAGGCTGTCCTCAGTATCGCTCTTTCAACTACTTTACCCCAGAATGGAAGGATCAACACTGGGCGGTAGTTGGTTGGGTCAGTAGGATACAGAGAAAATCTCACCACAGCCTCCTTTAAAGCCCCTGGGAAAGTCCCTGAACTCAGGAACAAATTGATGATGCCAGGGGGACCCTATTCCATCACCGCCGGCCATGACGTATGCGGGTCTAAGAGGCAAGTAATGGTCTTCACAGCAGCCAAGATCCTGTTAACCTTATCCTGAGAGAGTTGGCTGAAACAGTCCATCATTGGACCTAAAGATGGTTAAGGGGCCTCCAGCCCTATTACTGTATCAATGGCGGCTGGCAAGTCTTGGCAGAGGGACAAGATTTTATCAGCAAAATAACTCACAAAAGCCTCACATCTAATTGCCAGTTTACTATCTTTTTGAGTTGCCTGTGTAAGGGAGGTTAGTGACCTAATTATTCTGAATAACTGAGCTGGGCGAGAGCTTGCAGATGCAATGGAAGTCGCACAGAATTCCTTCTTTGTGGCTTTCACTGCCACCTCATAGTCTTTCATAAACGTCCTATAAGATGTTCTTGCAGCTTCCTCATGAGTTCGCCGCCACATATGATCTAGCCGTTTCAGCTCCCATTTCATTCTTCATAGTTCCATGAAGTAGAAGAGAACAATTTAAGTGGTTCTGGGTTCCCATTGGGGAGAAAGGCAGTGTATAAATGAAGTAAATAAATAATTTTACATAACATAATAAATCTATTTCTTTGGTTCAAAAGGCTCCGTGTACTGAAAGAAGGCTCTGCTATTAGTGGAACAGATTTATAGGATTTAATGTGTGTTATCATACTATCTGATAGCCAACTATGCCCCAATCTGCATGTAGTTAAATCTGCAGATTGGGGTTAGATGGAGAGCAGGAAATTTTCATGCAAACGGGGGGTGGGGAAGGGTTTGCAGGAAAAAAATGCAAAAAAGTTGGTTTAAATGCCCCCCAAACAAAGGACCATTGTCTGTGCATGTGCAGACAATGCTTCTGTGTTGGAGCTGTGAAGGAGAGCTGCTGTAGCCAGGCATTGGCAGCACTTCCGCTGGGCAATCTGGCTGGGGGTATGAGAATCCAGGCCTGGCACAGATCCCTGCCCCTCCAACCTCCCCAAACTCAGCTTTGCTGATGCAGTGCCCCACTAGTCCATTCAACCCGTTTCACCACCTCAGTGGAGGAAGCAGTGACAGCAGCAACTCCCCCTCAGCCCACCCAACCCTAGCTTCACCAGGAGCTACACCAGGTTCAGGGGACAGCACCAAATACATTGGAGGGGCAAGGAGCTGTACCCAGCCTGGTGTGCAGCAGTAGTGCTGTTAGAAGCCATGTCGGCAGCTGCACCAGGTCCAGCAGAGACAATGGTGGGGGGACACATGGAGCTGCAGTGATGTTGGGGTTGGGCAGGCTGGGGAGAATCACAGTCCACATTTGTCTATATATCTAATAGCCAGTTTTGCCCTGATCTGTGGATACTTAAATCTGTGGATCATGGCCAGGTAGAGAGTAAGAACATTTATCTGTAAACTTGGGGGGCTCCCCAGGTTTTTACACTCATACAAATCCCACAAATAGCATCTGCACAGAAATTCCACTGCAGTTGCTGAGGGGAGGAAGTGGATGGGTGCTGGAAGAGCTGCTACCACTGCTGTTGCTGGGGGGAAAGAAGCAGATGGGAGGTTGGGAGTTGCTGTGTTGCTGTGGGGAGGCAGGCAGGGGAGATAAAAGTAATTTGGCTGATGGATGGGAAGGAGGGAAGGAGAGGTAGGAAAATGGGAGGGGGTATGGGGGCTTTAAGGGAAGGGAAAGGGGGAAAGCAGGGGAGAGGGAAATGAGAATCTCCCCTACAAATCCTTGCAGTTTTCACATGTGTGCATGTCTTTGAAATGCATGACCTGCAATCAAAAGCTTTGAGGACTGGCCACCATCACATATTCCAACATATTATCTAATCTGTATTTTTAGTAGGCATAACACAAATATATATTGCCTCTCCGGAACAGACTTGGTATAAAAAGTAAAAAAGAAACAGAAAAATGTTTATTTAGCATAACTACTATGTAATTGTATAGATTTTTAACTAAACAAGGAGACAAATATTCTAATCACACAACATAGCCATATACTTTCTCATGTAGTATATCTTCACCAATTAGGGCAACAATAAAAATATTTATTGTCCTTTCATTTTAAATCCTCCATAACAAGAAAGTGAAAATTTTACACCAAGATGCTAAGTGGACAATAAGGTTTAGTATGTCCAGCAAAAGACTATCAAATACTTTGATAGGATACAATGATACTCCCAATGATGGGAAATGTTAGTTTCTATATTTATTAATTTACTATATTTTTAAACCACTATACAATACAAGCAAATTTAGACATATATGTGAGCTCTCTGATTCTTTTTGACTATGAAGTCCCCTTCACAGTACTTTTTAAACAAAAACAGAACTGTTAATTATCTCTCTCCTATTTATCCTCTGTTCCTAACCTTAGTCCTGATTACTGAGTGAATGTTTTAGCTCCCCTCCTCCCAGGACAAGAGGTCCTTAATGTCCTGAGAGCAAGAAGTGATTTTACAATGTACAGGAGCTTTCACAAATTGGCTTAGTGGACATAATGGACAACTTGACCAAAGTTCAAACCCTTGTTACATCTTCGACATGCTCCCTCTGGTGAAGAAGATCACTTAACACAAAGGAACAGACATTGTGCTCTTGAACACACAAGGGTTTTTCTATTGACTTTAATGTCAGGAGTGGCTCCACATGATCGTCCAATGGCACAAGGGGAGCTACCTGACACTTCAGTCAGTGGGGAAGGCCACTTGCACACAATAGCTCTGAATACACATCAGAGTGCATGTCATTTTAAAGGTTTTTATGCCTCCTTTCTATCCAATCAGTGTCCTCAAGGTAGTGAATATTAAACCACTTGAACAATTAAAAACATTTAAAAGTATAAAATAATTCTACAAAAGCCCATAAACATACAGTGCCAGAACCAGAATAGATATGTGCTATGTACTGCCAAGCTGTTTCCAATTTATGGCAGCCCTAAGAATTAATGACCTCCAAAACATCCTAAGGGGGTTTCTCCTGGAGCCACCAAATGACCTTGATCAGGTCACAATATTACAGACTCAGTTACCACATCTGTAAAATGGGATCTCTCGTACAAACCTCGAAAGATGAAACACTTTTAAAAAGCTTAGGAATTACCTTTTAGATAAAAAGTATTATATACTTAATAATACACTGATCCATAACATTAGATTATCTTTTTTAAAAAAAATGACTTGCCAAAATCCCTCACAGCGTACAGTCCACTTTATAGATTAATGGAGGGAGAGGTGGGGGAAATTGCTGTCTCAGAAATTAAGTGGAAATGCTAACCCTGTCATATTTGGCAGACAAACAAAGAAAAAGAAAGCGCTACATGGCTCAGCCTTTCCATGGGTTAACTGGCATTTCTAATACTTTTCACCTAGGTTGACTTGACAGATGCCTAACCTTAGCTACTGAGCGGAGACAGCCTGATGGGCCTTGGCCATACAGGGGGAAAATTTTTGATGCTTCCCACTTATGACATGATTGATTTTCTTTCAGCGGCCCTTCACTTTTGGATGTGGCGAAGGCTGCCTGGCTGAGCCCCTGTGCGCCCTGACCTCGACATATGGCCGCTGTGAGGCTGAAAACTGATGACGGCAGAAACCTAAAAAATCAATAGGCCCTGTCAGTCAATGGGGAGGCGAACGTCTTTTAAAAACCCAATCACGACATGTACTTGCTGCATGGTGTGCATCTACTGCACACTTGAGAACACACTGAATTTCCGATTTTTATTTAATCTATGTTCCTTAAAAAAAAAAATTCTCAGGTTATCTATTTACTCCTTCACATTTAATATAGCTAAGAGGAGAGAACAAATCATCTTGTTAAACTAGAATCTTCGTGATATTAACAAGTTGGGGGTTGAAAGGATATTCCCTGGAAACTAAATAAAGAGCACCTTTCCAATGCCAGCATAAACACTGACAGTGTTGTTCTAGACATTATCTGAAATGAATTTAGATATAAAGGAGTTTGAGAGTTTGAAAACACATGAGTATGAAACTGTTTTAATTTGCTTTCTAGGGAGACAAATATTGTTTTAGTTTTGTTTCTAAAATGTATGACAAACTATGTTTTCCTCTCGTTTGTTTTAGCATTTCCTGTCACGGTTCGTGATGACTCAAAGAACAGAATGGTAAACCCAGAATTTAGACACGCTGTCTGTCTTCTGTCCTACTGATTTTTTTTTTCAAATCAGGGAACACCATCAATACCCTAAGAGCATAGATTGCTTTGATCTGGGAAGAAAGAAAGAAAGAAAGAAAGAAAGAAAGAAAGAAAGAAAGAAAGAAAGAAAGAAAGAAAGAAAGAAAGAAAGAAAGAAAGAAAGAAAGAAAGAAAGAAAGAAAGAAAGAAAGAAAGAAAGAAAGAAAGAAAGAAAGAAAGAAAGAAAGAAAGAAAGAAAGAAAGAAAGAAAGAAAGAAAGAAAGAAAGAAAGAGGGAGGGAGGGAGGGAGGGAGGTTTATCCCATATATTTGAGGTCTAGTTCTCAATGGAGATAGTAAACTGGTGCCTGAGCTGTACCTACAGTTGCCAATTCTGGGTTGGGAAGTTCCTGGAGTTTTAGAGGCAGAACCTGGAAAGGGTGGAATTTGGGGAAGGGAGGGAGCTCAGAGGGGACAGTCACCCTCTTAAACTGCCATTTTATACAGGGAAACTGGTCTCTGTAGTCTGGAAATAAGTTTTAATTCTGAGAGAACTCCAGGCTGCATCTGGAGGTTTGCAACCCCAGCTGCATCCAGACTAGTGGGAATTCACATGAATGACTATTTTGCCACAGCACCCTCCACATAGAAAACCAAATGTCAGGGTGAGTTCTAGCTTAGACCTTCTCTTTGACATACCAGTTTTCTAGTGTTAAAACATTTTGTGTGTGTGAGAGAGAGAGAGCACATTCAGTGATGAACAATATAGCTTCAGTGTAGGCTGGACATAGTTTTACCAGATCAGCAAGCAGTAAGCTGTTCCAGACCCATTATTGTCTATGCTTGAGATAATTTTATAGGACCTGACTGGGCACCTCTGAGTCATGAAAGCTCCTACTGGAATGAATGTTGTCGGGCCTTAATGTAAATTTGTCAGCCACTGCAGACAGTGGGAGGGGCAGGGGCAGGGAGGGGGAGAGGAAGTTATGCCAACAGCACAATGTCACTTCCAACAAATCCCTGGTAGTGATCCCACCATACCAAATGTGAAGCTCTAGAATTCGCCTAAACTCTATGGTGCAATACTGAAACTTAAGAGTACTTTCTCCACCACCACCCAACCAAGGGGCAGCAGGAAGAAGAAAGGAATGCCAGGAGGTCTCCTGCTGAAAAGGGAGAACTGGTATCCCTACTTTAAGGTCTCTAAGGTGCTGTTGGACTTGAAACTAGCTGTTCTAATTTAAGGTACCACTGGAGTTCTGTTTTACTGTATTGCGATAGCTCAGGTCTACATCAGCTTCCTCATAATCCCCCAGTTCTCCATTTACCTATAGACACTACTTTATTACTTCATTTAAACCCCCCTTTTTTCCCCAACAGGGACCCAAAGTGGCTTACATTGTTTTCATTTCCTCTGTTTGGATGCCTTCTCACTTAATCCTGGTCAGCCAATTTCCAAATTGTCACCTTTAGCTTCCTAAATGGCTAACATTAGGGGAAAGCATCCCTCTTCGCTGTGACTGAGTCAATCCTATTGTCAATCAAGTTTCATTTCCATACTATATCACGTAAAACAAAAAGGAGAAATGTTGCTGCTAAATGTAAATCATTAATTTCTAACAATTCCATAAAAGCACTGAAAAGGTGCAGGAGGGCTTTTCAGAGATGGACCAAATCCATCATTCAAAAGAACATTAGATGGCATTTATTTTATAGAAGCAGCATCTTCTATCTTTGGAATTTGTCAAGAATCAAAAGAAAATGTATAGTAGCATAAATAAAAGATTTATTACCAAGTTGCATTTAAAAAATATATATCCAAACAGACTTTGTATTTTTTAAAATGAGCAACTAAACAACTGCTGGCCTTGTATTCAAGCAAAGACCAATTACAGGTTTCTTTACTACTGTAAGCTTGACAAGCCCACAATTTCATCCCGTTGCAGTGGGTGTGGGTGTGTTTTAATGTAATATTAATGAGCCAGGATGGAGGGTCATAAAAAGTGATAGGTTTTTGCGATGGTAAATTATAAATCGGTATTGATTTTTCCCGGCACTAATGCAGCCAGCTTATTGTAAGACACCACAGGCAAAGTGCACTTTATCAGATTAGGCTGGAGCCTCGTATCAAATATACATGAGAAAAAGGATGCATTTGTGAGTTAGACTCGACTTTTTCTTTAATAAAAAAATGCTTTTTTAAAGAAAAAAGTGCTGGAATACTGAATGATTCTCAATAATATTTTTGAAGGGTTTCAACACTGGCAAATGGGTAGAAGTCTCACTTTTTTATGGGAACAGTGAAACAAACAGGAAAAAAAACCCTAATATTATATAGAATTCATGATATCTCAGACTGAAGCACATACATGCATACTGGTTTACTGCCAGTATAGAAATGGACAGGTACACAATGTGTAATATACATACCATGGCAATTGGAACTGTGTGCACAATGGGTAGGATCCAGTCAACCTTTTCACTCAGTCTTAGCCAGTACCCCTCCTTATTACAGTCACTATCTCACAAGGCTTTTGGACATGCAAGTCCCATGATCCTCAGTCTAACCTTTCTTGGTGATCAAAGTAAACACCATCTTTCTTTTTCACCAGCAGAAAAGCTGACTGTATTCAATCTAATTTTGATTTAAGCATCCTAACAAGAGTGAAGCACTGTATTTGGGTTAGAACAGATAAAAGGAAGTACTTCTTCACCCAAAGAGTGATTAACACATGGAATTCACTGCCACAGGAGGTGGTGGCAGCTACAAGCATGGACAGTTTCAAGAAGGAATTAGATAAACATATGGAGCAGAAGTCCATCAGTGGCTATTAGCCACAAGGTATAGATAGGAACTCTCAGTCTGGGGCAGGTGATGCACTCTATTCTTGGTGCTGAGGGGCAGCAGTGGGAGGGCTTCTAGTGTCCTGGTCCCACTGCTGGACCTCCTGATGGCACCTGGTATTTTTGGCCACTGTGTGACAGAGTGTTGGACTAGATGGGACATTGGCCTGATTCAACACTGGCTTCTCTTATGTTCTTATGTTCTTATTCTGACTATATAATACAAATTATAACATTATTCTTGCAGCTACAATGGCATTAATAGCTATGGTGAAGAATGATCCTAAATAGGGTTGCCACATCTGATGATCGTGCTGGCAGGCAAAAGGGATGGACTTTCCAAGAGCAGGGGCGGATTGCTGCAATGCACTGATGTCGCACGGAAGTGATGTCATCACATCAGTGACGTCGCATGGCGACACTCTGGTTCTTGGGCAAAACTCTATAGTAAAATCACCCTTGAACCATAGAGTTTTGCCCAAAAAACAGAGTGTCGCTATGCGACGTCACTGATGTGATGCTGTCACTTCTGTATGATGCCAGCATGTCGCATTTGGGAGTGGGATTTCCCCTGCCAGCCACTTGGCCAGAGGCAGACAGGAGCCCAAAAAATGGGGGGATCCCCTGCCCCCAACTGGGGAATGGCATCCATACTTACACTAATGCACAGAGTATGGGAAATAAACAGGAGGAACTTGAACTTCTAATATTGGAAAGTAATTATGATCTGATAGGTATCACTGAGACTTGGTGGGATGAGTCTCATATATGGAGCACAGCGATTGAAGGATATACCTTGTTCAAACTGAGCAGAATAAACAAAAAAGGAGGCGGGGTGGCACTATATGTCAAGAATGAATACACTTGCACTGAAATTCAGGATTTTGAGAGTTGCCCTGTTGAAAGTGTGTGGGTTAGGATAGAGCAGGGGGGGGAGAAGGGGATATTGTTATGGGGGTATACTACAGACCTCCAAACCAACCGGAGAAACGGGATGACGCATTTGTACAACAGCTTGCTAAACTTTCACAGAGACAGGATGTAGTGATTATGGGAGATTTCAACTATCCAGATATTTGCTGGAAATCTAACTCTGCTAGACATGGGGCATCCCGCAGATTCTTGAATAGTCTTGCAGACAACTTCATCTCTCAGAAGGTGGAGGTGGGAACCAGAGGATCTGCTATCCTAGATTTAATTCTAACAGGGAAGAACTGGTTGATGAGTGAATATCGTAGGATCCTTGGGGAACAGTGACCATGTCAACTTGGAATTTGACATAGTGAGGGATGCGAAACCAGGACATAGTAGGACTCATGCCCTGGACTTCAGGAAGGCTGATTTCAAAAAACTCAGAGAAATATTAGGTAGGATCCTGTGGTTGGAAATGCTGAGGGGGAAATCTGCACAGGAAGGATGGGAGATGCTGAAAAATTGTGCTTAAGGCACAATCCCAAACTGTTCCAGTAAGAAAGAAAGGTGAGAGATGGGTAATGAAGCCAAGGTGGCTGAACAAGGAACTCTCTGAAGAGCTCAGACTAAAAAGGGAAATGTACAGGAAATGGAAGGAGAGCCAAATTACTGAGGGTGAGTACAAGAAGCAGGCTCGAATCTGTAGGGATGGTGTCAGAAAGGCTAAAGCACAGATGAAGCTGAGGCTTGCGAGGGATGCTAAAAATAACAAGAAAAATTTCTATGCCTGTGTTCAGAGCAAAAAGAAGAACAGGGATGGGGTAAGCTCATTGCTAGGGGAAGACGATCAAGTCTTAACAAGGGATGAAGACAAAGCGGAATTACTCAACTCTCACTTTGCTTCAGTCTTTAACCGTAAGGCGAGCTGTATACAAACAGAAGAATGCAGGGCATATGAAGGAAGGAGGAAGTAAGGAAATGGTTAGAGAGCATCTGGCTGCCTTAAATACTTTCAAATCTCCAGGGCCAGATGGCTTGCATCGCAGAGTGCTAAAAGAAATTGCAGATGTTATTTCAGAGCCTCTGGCTCTAATCTTTGAGATGTCCTGGAGTTCTGGCGTTGTGCCGGAAGATTGGAGAAGAGCGAATGTTGTCCTGATCTTCAAGAAGGGAAAAAAGACGGACCCAGGAAATTACAGGCCTGTCAGCTTGACATCAATACCTGGAAAAATTCTAGAGCAGATTATCAAATGCTCTGTCTGTGAGTGCCTTGAATGGTATGAGTTAATTGCTAGTAACCAGCATGGGTTTATCAAGAATAAGTAATGCCAGACCAACCTTATCTCCTTTTTTGACAGAGTTACTAAAATGGTTGACTCTGGCAATGCTGTGGATATAGTGTATCTAGATTTCAGTAAAGCATTTGACAAAGTTTCTCATGATATCCTTGAGGATAAACTGGTTAAGTGTGGGATGGATGATGCAACCGTCAGATGGATTCATGGTTGGTTGAAAAATTGTACCCAATGAGGGCTCGTAAATGGCTCTGCATCTATGTGGAGCGAAGTCTCGAGTGGAGTGCCACAGGGCTTGGTCCTGGGCCCAGTGTTGTTCAGTGTTTTTATAAATGATCTGGAGGAAGACATAGAAGGGATACTTATCAAATTTGCAGATGACACAAAGCTGGGTGGGATTGCTAATTCTGAAGAAGACTGAGTCAGGATTCAAAATGATCTAGATAGACTGGAACAGTGGCTTGAGGCAAATAAAATGAAATTCAGTAGAGATAAGTGCACAGTCCTACACCTAGGCACAAAAAATCAAAGGCACAGATATAGAATGGGAGGGACTTGGCTTGACAGCAGCACATGTGAAAGGGATCTAGGTGTTCTGGTTGATCACAAGCTCAGCATGATGTGGCTGTGAAGAAAGCTAATGCAATCTTAGGATGCATTAACAGAAGCATTGTGTCCAGATCATGGGAGGTGGTAGTTCCGCTCTATTCTTCTATGGTCAGGCCTCACCTGGAGTACTGTGTCCAGTTTTGGGCACCACACTTTAGGAAGGATGTTGACAAGCTCGAGCATGTCCAGAAGAGGGCAACCAGGATGGTGAGAGGGTTTGAATCCAAGTCTTATGAGGAAAGGCTGAAAGAGTTGGGTATGTTTAGCCTGGGAAAGAGAAGACTTAGAGGGGAAATGATTGCAGTCTTCAAGTATTTGAAGGGCTGTCATGTAAAAGATGGAGCAGGTCTATTCTCTCTTGCTCCAGATTGCAAGACTACATCTAATGGGTGGAAATTACAAGGGAGTCGTTACCGGCTAGATATCAGGAGAAACTTCCTAACTGTAAAAGTGGTTGAGCAGCAGAACAGTCTGCCTTGGAAGGTGGTGAATGCTCCTTCCCTGAATGTTTTCAAGTGGAGGCTGGACAACCATCTTTTGGGTATGTTGTAGGTATGTAAGGCTATCTTTTGGCTATGCTGATACAGAGTGCAGGGGGCTGGACTAGGTGACCTGTAAGGTCCCTTCCAACTCTAACATTCTATGATTCTATGATCCCTAACCGATACAAATAATCAACCATGCAGATTAATACATCGTATGCAGGAGATATTCTGCAAAACCAGTATGCAGTAAGAATGACTTAGATGCCCCTGCTTTCCCACTGCACCCTTGGGTTGTCAATTTCCAGGTAGGGCTTGGAGATATCCTGGTATTACAAATGATCTCTAGACTACAGAGATCAGTTTTCCTGGAGAAAAATGGCAACATCCAGTGCAGTGAGATGGGGGAGAACTCTATGGGTAGCTACAGTTTATCTATGGGGAGCTACAGTAAATCAACAACAACAAAAAACACATACCTGCATCCTTACATGAGCAGAAGTGACTTTCAGCTGCAATAGGCTAGAGCAGGTTATGTGATAAGGATCAATGCTTGTTATACAGCCTTCTAACTTCAGGCTTGCTTTTTGGTCTGTGTAATAAGTTTGCTGCTGCTCCCATCTTCCTCAGCTTTACTATTGTCTGACCTCTGTCTCACCACAGTGAGTCCTGCCTCTGTGACACAGCAGGGGCTGACCCTGAGAGTACACTGTTCTCAACTTCTACATGATAATCAAGGCCACACTGCATGTGCTGCTCCACCATCAGATTCATAATCACTGCATCCATGAAGATACCCATCCATAACACAGGGTAAATGTCAGCAGGATAAAATTCACACAACAGTTTTATTCTAACACTGAGGGGTGATTATCCGATTGGCCATGAGATCCAGGTGGAAATAATATGGGGAAATTATTTACGTGAGCAAGGATTGTGCTAAACAAAATAGCAAGACTAATTTATTTTTAAGGTTATTATTTTTATAGAGTCATACTGGGCTGTGCTATACAACAGTCCGGCAACACTCTAGAGGATCTAGTGGATACAGTATAACAGAAAAGGCATAATAAGGCAAAAGCTGTTGTCTGAATGCTTCCTAGTGTAAAACATACAGAAAGTTTTTGATTTCAAAAGCTGTGAGTAGTGCTTTGCTCACAGAACAGGGCCTTCTACCCTCTTCCTTCTTATCACAGCCCGGTGACTTCCCAGAGTCCCACTTCATAAGGGTAAGTGGACTCTTGGACTCCTACGGCAAGCAGCACAGAGGGCTAAAACTGGTGTGAGAAATCTCTGGAAATGCCCCCTTCCGTAAGTGAAAGTGTCTTCTGCTCACGCAATAGGTTTTCTAAATCATGCCCAAGTGGCAGGTGCAATCACTTTACATTCACAGACACACACCCCTTCCATATTCAGTTTTAATTACTCTCAGGTTGATGATCCCCACACAGGGATAGTCATGATATGCACCATTGTATGTATGCCCCCCATGGCTTATTTTTCAGCATATTTGTCACCACATCTAACAAGAAAAAAGATTAAAGAGCTTTCTTGGTGTACTTTCATTACATAAACTCTTTAAAGCTGTCTCCTCTTTCCATCTAAAAAGCATTAGGAGGAAACTGAGTAGTAAAAATGGGCATTATTTGGAATACCAGCTCTGTTTTTCATGTGCTGACCTTTTTTTTTATGGAGATGGTTTCCTCATCAAAACACTTCGGTAAGGTAGATAATTTACAAAGGAAATTAAAGCAGGAGGGAAAACAACAATTACTCAACAACAGAGATGTTCTTTCTAAATGAGAGCAAACAATTTATGTCTAGATTTCCACCTCCCTGGAGTCCATAAGGAAGAGATGCCTTGCATCAGAACATGTGTGTTTCCTCTCTGATCTTTTGTTCCACTCCAGTTCTCACTCTGTGGAGAATGCTAACACCACCCATGTTTCGAAACACTTTACAGGTCCTCCCTAATGACTATTGGCACTTCTTGTGTAAACAATCTGCCATTCCCCCTTTAGTGCTCACAAGTGATATTGTTCCATACTTCAGCCTGAAGTGGTTATGTCGTTGGGCCAGCCATCCTCAGCCAAGAGGCTTCCCCTCCCTCCCCATGTTTCAATGGCAGAAACAACTTTCCTTCAAACTGACAATTTTTAGAGAGAGAAAGCCATGTGTTTATTGACAGTTCATTAACAAAACAGCAAAGGCCCAGGAGCTGTTTACAAAGAACCTTAGTGAAGTAAAGAAGTGTGAATATAAATAGCTAACAAAGGATGAATGTGTAAAAGACTCTCAAGGTACATCTCAGTGTTTACTGTTTGCCACAAAATTTGAGGTTCCATCTGAACTAAGTAATTGGTTCAAAATGATCTACCCTTCTTATAGCTACAATCCTGTCCAATGTTATAGTTGGGCAAATCTCAGTTACCCTTTTATGCACATCTCAGGATAGGATTGTAGTTTAATATTTTCATTTTTAAAATTTGTAAAACAGGAGGCAACACAGGAATTTCGGCTTTACATTTCTTTTCCCTTATGAGACGTATATAGGAATGCATCCAATTGTTGAAAGAGTACTTTCGATAACAGGGATTATAATCACTTTGTAATCACAGAATCCCAATAATCAGGTTTTGTTCACATCTCATAGGTCCTCAAGGTAGCTTAATCCAGTATTCAATATAGGTTCAAAATCTTATAAAACATGTAATTAATTTTAAAACACAACTCACCTAAAAACTGTTACATAGCATTGGACCCAAAGGCCTGCTTTCATAAGGAGACAATTTCTTGCATAAGGTGTAGCCCATGAGTTCTGTCAAAATTAACCGTCTAGCTACATTCCCCTATACACATCTAACAACATCCTTGCGAGTCCATTACCCTCAGGAGATGGCTTTTAGAAGAAGAGAACTACAGAGAGGCAAGTTTTCTTGATGTTACCCACAGTATCTGATAGTATGATAACCACTAAGTATTGGGTCCCGTATTTTTAGATGCCACGACTGATAGGAACGAGAAACAATGATTTTTCCAACCCAAGTCCACTGTGAAGTATGAGCAACTGTGATAACAGGCCTTAAAAACTCATATGCATGTGTTCACACTGCCACAAACATTATTAATTCCTTTCAACTAGTCACTTTATCCTAACCGTGTAATGTATGATAATTCCCAAAGGAAAATGCCTGTACAGAAACCATATGTCTGAGTAGAAGACCTTCAAATATGAGTCATTTCTCATACAAAAATGTAATGGTTTAGGATTGATATATGACAAACAGTTTGAGATGATTGTGTGTTGGGGTAATTCCCCTCCCCCCAAATATCCATGTATTGCATCAGGTAGTGTGCTTTAAAAAAATCTTTCCCGATCATTCAAATGAATTAAGTAGGCCAATATTCAAAGTTCCCCACTTATAGAAATGTCCGTCATACAACTTGAACAACTTTCATACTATCAATGCTAAGCATAAGTTGGTTGGTGTGGTCTAGCACCTTGAACCTCTGCTCAGTCATAAAATCTTGGGCCCATCATGACCTCTCAGCCTGACCTACCATACAGGGATTGGATGAGACTACACTGTGGACAACCCTATGTTACATGTATACTACTCTGAGCCTTGCAGAAGATGCAAAGTCCCTTGCTAACTCATAGCCACATTTGTCATGATCAGAAACTATGGTTTTTAGATATTGGGTGACCTACACATGAAATTGACAGCAAAATTAAACTATTTTGCTGAGAGCCATCAGTCCAGTTGTTTTATTGTGATAAAAAATACTGGAGTGCCAAACCCCCCAGCAGGGGTTTCCCACTTTCGGGCCCCACCTCTTCCCCAAACAGCGAAGAACGTAGAAATTAAATGTCATGTGCCTACACAACCTGGAAGTGACATAAGCATGTTGGGGGGCAATGCTGTGTGGTTGGGGCAAAACTCTATGGTAGAAGCTAATTCTACCATAGAGTTTTGCCCAAAAACCAAAGCATTGCTCCCCAACGTCTCTGACATGCCTACATCATTTAGGCACACCATGTTTATTTTCAGTGTTCCTCTCCACTCCCAGTAAGTTCACCACCCATCCTCCACCAGCAGGTTCAAGGGCCCTGGCAACCCTAACTGGAGAAAGAGAAACAATACAACACAATGAAAAGAAATAGTTTCATCTGCTAGACAGATAAAAGCTAACTTAACACAATGGAAATTAAGAAAAATGTTTCCATAGCAGTCCAGTCCTTCAGTTATTGATTCCAATACCTTTAAAATTGTACTTTTATATCTTCACTGACTTTGAACAGCTGCCATGGTGGGACCACAAGCAGAGTGTGTCCCACTTAATGAGTTTCATGATACATCTCCTAAAGTCAGCTTTTGCCCTCAGACAAAATGCAAACCTTATGCAATCAGAACAAACACCAAAACATTTATTTACAACCTAGTTTTATGAAGTTGCAAAAATAAAATGGTGTTTTTTTAAAAAAATATATGCTAATTTCACTTTATTAGCAACATTAACATTCTCATTTACATTTTTCATAAAATCACACCATGAATTTTCACTGCTTTAGGGATACAAATAATAAGCAAATACATAAATTAGTATATTTTAATTAAATGTTATATCCCTTGAAAAAATATTGTAAACTATTCTAATGCAGGAAACAAAAAACAGCAGTGTGTTTAAAAATCCTGCATGGTATTACAATACTGTATCATAACTCATTAAAATCTAATCTAAAAAACAAAACATTTGATCCAGTATGTTTAAAAAATGTATTTCTGCAATGTATTATTAGGTGTGCTGACGTGTTTTATCTGCTGTAGGACAACATAAGGGGTAGGATCTAGACTAAATTTTCCACTGGGGAAAGGAATTTTCCTCTCCCCCCCCCACTACAGACTATTGACCTTCACAAAATGCTGCTCCTGTGGGATAGGGGACCTTAAGTAAGGACATGATGGGGTTCTGCAATGAGAATGGGAAATGAGTAGAAATTGTCAATTTAGCCTGGATCCAACCCATGATATTAAGCCTATTATTGAAACAACCAAGGATCACTACTGAAAGACAGTGCAATCCAGAGGAGAGTGCTTGGGTCAAGAAAATGTCAGTTCAAAGACTGCCACTGCGCTGAACTTTCTGGGAGTCCTCAAGAAGTTACTATCACTGACCCTCAGTTTACTATCTGTACAAGGTAAATAATAATGATTCATCTTGCAAGATTGCTGAAGGGTTGAAAAATAGCATCAAGTGCTACAGAAATGACTACTCACCAAAAACGGTGTCAGACCAATATTTTATGGGTGGTAAAAATGGTTTCGATCCATAGTCATTGCACATCCTTTTGTTTTATGAAATTTTTAATTCATTACATTTAACACAGTCCATGGCATAAATACAGGGTTCCAACCAAGAAATATTTTGATGGAGGTGCCCATTTTCTCTACTATATAAAGGTACAGTTAACCAGTCTGGGAGGGGTAGGCTGGCTGTCCATACTGCATTGCCACTGTGCATCTGATTCTGCAAGCAGAAACAGATCTGTGAAATCTCTGTCTACTCACATGGGATTCCTTTATTGCCCAGGCTTCTGACTGGGTTACTGTAGAAAGTGGAGCAGTGAATCTGCTCTCGTTTTCAGTGCATAGTAGGATCCCAAAAGCTGTGCATATTCCACCTGTGAAATATTCACATATAATGGATGATCACTTGATTTGTGTATATAAATCACCATGAACGCACTCGGCAAGAGTCCAGTAGCACTTTAAAGACTGACAAACATTACTCCAGCCCAAACTTTCATGAGTCAAAGCTCGCCATCAGGTACAACTAAATCACAAAAGATTATGCTGGAATAAATTTTGTTAGTGGTTAAAGTGAACTCTTGCTTAATTTTGCTATCCCTCCATAAAAGCACTGGTTTGGCTATAGAGAACCCTATCGAGATCCTGTTCACAGAACAGATTTGGGGAACCTGTCCAACAGAAGGGGAGAATAGGTGACTTTGGACCAGTCACTTTCTCTCAGCCAATATCTCACAGGATTGTTTTGAGGGTACAATAGGGAGGAGAGAACAAATGCCAGTCTGAGGTTCTTGGAGAAGGAAAAGGTAAAAAGGGATAGATGATAGCTAGGTAATCCTGTCCTACATTCATAAATGGTTTGAGAAGCAGCATGGGAAGAAATGTAGGAAGAAATCAAACACACTCCTTGCGCAAAGAAATCACACACAGCCCCTTGCAAAAGTGCTGTTTCTCATGTAAAAGGGAGGGGTGGGATCTAATCCATTGAGCCTGTTCTTGATTTTAAAATATTCAAATATTGGAATGGACGTAACTGAGAAATGTGACTTGCTGGTTGGAAGGCAGGTTTTCAGACGCAAGACATTACATTTATGTTTAAAGTGATGTTTAAAGTGTCAACACAGGATGTAAAATTCTAACTGCTACCAGAAACATATTTTGTTTCTTTATGCAGCATTCTATAAAGCTGAGTCTTTCTGAGGTAGTATTATTGTTATGTTTAGCCTAGTCATCCCAAGAAGTTCATGGTGGAGGATGGCATTGTATACAGAGGCAGATCTACCATGAAACTAATGAAGCTTAAGCTTCAGTACCCCTAATCCTGAAGCAACTTTTTTTTTTTAAATGAGTGAATTTTTCAACAAAATTGATGGAGAGTGTTTTAAGTGTTTGTTATTAAAATAAGGCTATTTTAGTGACAGAATCATAAGCCAATGGGTTGAAATACTTAATATTGATCTTAGAATATGCTCTAATAACAGTTTCATATGGCCCTGTTGGGTGTTACCTTACTGTTGCTGGTTGAGAAGGGGCCTTTATAAAAGTTTAAGCTTCAGGGTCTCAAAAACGTAGGTCCGCCATTGATTGTATATCAAAAGCAAATATTATGAAAGCTCAGAAAAATATGAATTATTTCAGGCTGAAGCCATCTCTAGCATAGATACAAAAATTCAACCTAAATTAAAGAGGCACCCCTAGAATTTTGGCATGAACTCAGGAGAAAGAAAAGAAATCCAGTTGTGGAGCCAACACCACAACTTTATGTACCCTTCTTGTACATAGACATTTCTTCCATCCATGGAATGGTTTCCAACTCCACCACAACCTTTAGCCTGCATGCTGCCACCTTTCGATATACTCCTACATTGGTAAAGAAGTCACCTAAATGTTTCATCCAGAGTTATGTTTACATATCACATAAGCAATGTTCAGCTGCTCAAAAAGTCCATCTATTGTTACCTGGGAGTAGCCATAATGGCTCATAAAGGAATTTGTACAGGGGCTTTTATGGGAACAAATGAAGAGGGTGTCTTCAGCTGATATTATATCAGCTGATTGTGATATGAAGGAACCAACTGAATAGATGCAAGCCAAGCTCTGTTAAAATTGGAGGAAAAGAGAGACAATTCTTTTTTAAAAAATGATTCTGTCCTTGACTGGGGTATTTTTCCTGACTTCCGAAGAAGAAAATTCTACTCTGTTTGTTCCATGCATTTCCATTGTAAAAAGCCTATCCGCTCACTACTAACTGAGACCCCACCATGATATGGCACAGATATAATGAGAAGACTGCTACTGATATATATATTGACTGCTTCTGAATGAAGTGAACTTGACTCAACGTGTCTAGTATTAGAGCAGTGTGCTGTGCAGAAATAAGACAAACACAGTTGCCCTGAAAAGCTTTGTTTCTTACTTGGTTATGTTTTCTTAGACTGCTGGATAAGGAAGAACCAGAGGCAACATGAGAAATCATTTTTGTGTACATAGGCTACATGTTTTTCCAAAAGGTACATTCATTTATCAGCCTTCCAGAACGCATAACTGACTCTATACTCTGGTCTACAACTATTTCACAGTATAACCTAAAATATCAGTAAAGTTACATTTTACAGCTGGAGATATCCATTTCCAATATTGGTAGAATGTTCTCTAGAGTACTATTGATTATACAGTGTTGGGAAGCTAGGGGACGAAGATAAACTAATTAAACAGTAACCTGGAAGAGTATGCATCTTCTATATTGTTCGAAAGTACAGTTAATTATTGTGTGAATGCAACAACAATGAAAGTGATGTGTCATGTAGACAAATGCATCCGAGTGTGTTTTACTGGCAGTAACTGCAATACCCAATTAAGGTCAACATCATGAAGCATCAAAAGACATGGCACACCACTCTAGACATGCTCTGCCTCTTTAGATACTGTTTGATCCACCACATATGAGGAGGGGAAAATCAGAATCTGCACAGCAGGTATTGACAGAAATTTCCTGGTGCTTAAGTGAAGGGCTCCTTACTCTCCTCTCATAAATGATTTCTTAGTACTTGCTGAGGAAACTCATCTTTCTAATACCTAGCTAGTCAGATGAGTCTAGAGTTTCGGTGACAAAACAAACATTCCCTTTTTAAAATAAAACTTGTTTTGTACAGACTATGGAATAATGTTAAGGTACTTGTACTAACCAGTAGCTCAAATAACAAATTCAAACTACGAAATAAATCTTAATCCACCTGCTCCAGAAATCAGTCTTATGCTTAAAGATGTAAAATTTCTAGGAATTTTAAAGCCATGGGGAAAACATGCATTGTTTAAAATCCATGAAACACTGTGGAAATTGAAATATATAGAAAGCTTGACTGTTTTTTACTGTTTTAACAATATAAAATCTGCCTCTCTGTTCTCTGTGCCTTTTCCTTCAGAGGTAAGGAGGATGGCAACTTGAGACAGATCATTTTCTGTGGTGGCATACTACCTTTGGAATGCCCTCTCTTTGAAGCTCACCTTGTGCCTACTTTACTTTATTTTAGGCACCAAGTTAAAACATCTTTTTACCCAAGCTTCTACTTAAGGGTATATCTTATCATCTTTTCAGTGATTTGCTCTGCTTTATAGATAATTCTATTCTGCCTGTGGGTGTTTAATGGCTTGTGTTGTTCTTGTTTTTAATGGCTTGTGTTTTATATTATGCTTTTTCTAACTGTAAGCTCCCTCAAGAAGGACTCTGAATAGGCAGCATAGAAATATCCTAAATTAATCAATTAATTAAATGGGTCTTTAAGAAGTCAGTTAGCATACATCATTGTACTGTTTGGCACACTTTCCTTAAGGTTGACAACCTCCAGGTGGGGTCTGGAGATCTGCCAGAATTACAACTGATCTTCACATTACATAGATAAGTTCCCGTTGAGAAAATGGCAGCTTTGGAGAGTAGACTCTACAAGGCGGGGCCTATGAAATTCATGGGGTGGAATCCCATCTCTTCCCATTGCTATGCCTTCATGAGTGTAGCCAAACCACCTGCCTTAGAGCCTGGCAGCGGTAGTTGTGTCTGGGAGCCGCTCCAAGCCTGCCACTGCTGGGGCCTGCTGCCACCAAGATCCAGGGCTCTGCCACAGCTCCCATTATTTTTTAAATTTTGTATTTTGGGGGAAATTTAAACATTTCAGATTTTTCTACAAACCTGGGGAGTCCTTCAACTTTGCTGAAAAATCTGTTCAGTGTCTCTGTGGCCTCAATCTGTGGATTTAGGTATCCTAGGGTAGCCAGGTCTTACCTGGCTAGCAGCAGGAGGGGGGGTCCCGGTCCCAGTCCTGGAGATCTTTGGCATGCACATGAAGTGCACGCACCGCAATGACATCACCTGGAAGTGACATCATTATGCAGGGCACATTGCAGGGAATGCTCTATCATTTAAGGAAAAACTCTGTTTTTTCCCTTAAATGATCAAGCGTTCACCCCTACAACATGCCTGGCACGATGACGTCACCTCCAGGTGATGTCATCATGCCGGGCATGTCAGCACACATGAGGCTTTTTGGGGGCAGGGTTCCCCCCACCAGCTGGATCCGGGCTGGCAGATTGGAGGCCGTTAGAGTGGGCAAACGCCTGCTCCCCTTGGGGGATCTGGCAGCCCTAAGGATCCACCAATGGCAGGGCCACACATCACTAATAGTATATAGACTGCATTATACCCCACTGAATTCCCTCCTTTCCTCCATCCACAGACTCGATGCCTAAGTCTCCAGGGATTTCTTATCTTGGAGTTGGGAACCCTAACTGTTCTATTGGTTTTGTATCCTTGTAACTTGCAGTTACATTGTTAGTCACCTTGAGTCCAAGGAGATAAAGTAGAAAATAAGTATTTTAAATAAATACAATAAATACATTTATGAAATATCAAGCCTTAGTTTTCTACAAGCAAAACTGTGGACATTTCCAGTATTAAAGAGGGAGTGCAACAGTCCACTGCACCCTATGCTACTTAGCATACACATCTTAGGGCCTAGCTGTGCAATAGATGTGACATGACCAAGGTTGGGGGATCCCTAACCCAACTCACATCACACTTACCATTGGGGGACTCATCTTACATACTGCTCTGCTGCTCAGTGAGTGAGAGCAACAAGGGGGGAGGAGGATCTTCTATTACCTTCTCTCCCATGCCATTTACCCTAGTGACAAGGGTAACACTGGTTGCCCCTTTCAAAGGTTTCATGTGTCCTCAGTCACATGATCCCAGGAAACATGGAGCCTGAAGGAGGGGCAAACAGCCCCTCATAGCCATTTTCATTTGTCTATTATTTGCCTTTAGTTTTTGCCATGGAGGGGTTGAAAATAGCAAATACATATTTTGTAGTAAACAAAAGAAAGTGTATGATCTGCTCAGAAACACTCTCATATAGTCACCATAGGAATAGTAGCATATCTACATACTGAGGTAAACTTCATAACAATGGAAACAATGAACTATTTAGTAGTGTGTCATCATCATACACACTACGGCATATTAACTGTGGATAAAATGATTCTACACTATAATAAAAGAATCATCAGTCTAAAATGCCAATATTGTCTTACCTAAAATTTTCATTCTATACTTTTTGGGTGTGCAAAAACTTTGTCTTAAGATTCATTCAAGATTTTTAGTTTTACCTTATAAAACCAAATTATTAGGGAAATGTCTTTTTTCTTCTAGACTTTGCTCACATAGTCCCTCAATAATAACAATAACATAAATATATTATCCAAAGTCAGGGAAAATGCTATTTAATGAGAACACTTTAGGGAAGAAACCCTTAAGAGGCCAAAAGAGTAAATAAAAAAGAATGTGTAATAAAAATGTGAATTAACTGCAGGAATTACTTATCATCTTGAAGATTAAAGAGATCTGTCCCCTAGACACTGTATATTGCTGGATCTCATTGACTCTTTCAGGATTTACAGAATATTTATCACGGCATGAAAGGGTAACTCTGAGAAGACAGTCAACCAAATGAACTGCCAGACAAGGAGGACTGCCAAGGCCTAAGCACCCCAGGGGCATACTGCAGCCTCCACCAGGATATTGACCACCCAGTCAGTAAGCACAGAGAGAAAGGAAGGTATTAAAACATGGCTTATTCTTCTCAGGGATGCTTGTGAAGAAGTGAAAGATTAGAAACCATGGGGCATTATTGAGGGGAAGGGGATAATTCGTATTACCATTTTCCACCCAGTTTCAGAATGTCTATCAAGAGGACAGACATTCGGTACATACGTATTTCGGTGCTTCAACAAATTGCAGAGGATTTCCTTTTTGTCCACAAACTGGGGTTCTCAACCATGGTTACATCCTGGTTTAGAATCCCATTATGTGGACAAGAAGCAAATTCTGATTTGCTGAAGCACCCAAATCCAGACATCCAGCTTTTAATTTAAACACTAACATGCCAAGGGAAATGGAATCAATACCATCAATTTTAAAACAACAACAGAGATTCAAATAAATAACACTCAAAATACTGATGAAGCTATCCCAAACCATCAAGCCATAGTTCTTCCAACAGTAGCTGAAAACATCATGGAAAAGGCCTGTCAAACAACTTCCTAAAACTCATCAAGTTTCTTAGGGTTGGGACCACAACCAACAAAACAGGTAAAGATGGACCTTCAATGGGTGGCTTCCACATCATGAAGAGCTTTAAAGATAAGAACCAGCACCTTAAACTGATCCTGGAAACAAGTAGGCAACCAGTGCAGTTACTTCAAAATAGGTCCTCTAGACAGCTCTCTCCAGCAAGTAAATAAGCAGCCACTTTTTGCACCAGTTGAAATTTCTGAGTTGTCTTTATGGTCAGTTCCATGAAGCACTTTACAACAGTGCACAAAAAACAGTGCACAAAAAGCAGGAGGTATTCAAATTCATGTCCAAGTGTTTTCTACATCTACTGAAGGTACAACGGCCTGAATCCATCCTCAGAAATTGCCAGCATAGATTACTCCTAGAAAAGCCTTTGTGCCTTAGGAAATGCAAAACCTTATGTTTTGATATGACTAATGTTAAAACAAGCATCCTAAAATTATCTCGTTGTCTCCTTTTAAACATCCTTTTAATCTCTCCCTTTACATTTTAAAAACTTCTGTACAGAAGAATATTCCTAAAAGATAATCTGTTTAGGAACCTCCGTATATTTTGCCACTTTTTTTGATAAAGCAGTCTTCCAAGGGGGGAAAAACAGAGGGAATTGTTTTGTTGTCAAGAAAATACATCTAGCAGAAAATGCTAAGGCTGCCAAGAGATGATATTATTTGGCAGCATCTTAAAATGTTTGTCATTTCAAAAGTATTTATGCCAAGGCACAGAAATAAACGTTGCAACACTTCAGTTACTTTAGGTGATTAAGGCAAGTCATTAGGGTCTGTGCGTATGTTGGTTTAGCTTACTTTTGAAATACTCTCACGCGGAAATTTCTTTCCCTTAAACAAGCTACAGTATCCCTACTCTTCCTTATGGGAAAGAGCATGAAGCTCTTAAAGACTTGGGATTTTTTTTTGCAGTGTTTTCCTTATGATGTTTTCTCTCTCCCAACAAATTTTTGCATATCTTTATCGTTTTAACTGAAACCATTTACAAATCTGCTGAATAGAAGTGAAAGGGGGAGAGCAGTTTTGGAAAAGAAGTTTCCTTTTTCTTAAAGAAATGCTAACAGCATTAGGGCTTTCCAAATTTATGCACCATCATGTTCTCTTGGATTTTGCCCCTGTCTGCTTATTGCATTTATTCTAGCCATTCTGAATCATTTACAAAAACCCATTTCCTACAAAGCAAATTTGGATCTCTTCTCTCATTCCCCCCCCCAAGACATTGATGTGTTTTTTCTGACATGCCTCATGAGTTCCGTCAATCACAGATCTTTCTTAATGGAAACCACATGTCTGCCCAGAACTGTGTAATTACAATGCTAGGATTCTTGGCACTGCCAGGAAAGGGGGCACTGTCAACCCAATTAGAGTTTATTTATTTACATACCATTTCTGGATGAGAATTTCGGGCTTTTATGCTGATGCTGAGAAAATCTCTCATCATGTAGCCGTAGATAGGCTTTCTAAAAAAAATGTTTTGGAGCTCTAACATTTCTTGTTTTCAGTTAGTTTGCACATAAGGAAACTTTCCTATAAACAAAACATCTGGGAACAGCATCACGCAATGTATCAATCCGACTTTCATTTGTACTTCAGATGATGGAAGAGATTTGGGGGTGGCTGTTTCCCTGAACTCAATATACTCATTATTTCCATCTCACTATGGTGCCTCCCATACACAGTATGCCTTAAAAAAAAAAAAGATGGTCTTTGTCTGCATTGCCTTAAACCAGAACTGTACAATGCAAATTCTAGCTAGTCCTGCCACAGTATCAGGATTCAGTGTGATGATCTCAGAAGTCCCTTAAGACCACTGAGATTTTGAGCTACTTCCTACATAATGTTTCTCAGCCACAGTTTCTTTCTATGGCAACACACACATGAAAAAAAAATGGGGGGATGGGTCCTGTCTTCAGATTGTCCCATGAACAGCAATCAAGGCAGTGAGCAACAGTAGCTAATGAGTCCTGTGGGATTTCATATGAACAGATGAGATGTTCATATGAACCATTTTGAACATTTGCATTTCATGTCTGAACTAGCTGCTCTTACTTACTGATACCATTAGATTACATAGCTACTGAAGGACAATTGTGTGAACAGAGAGAGAAAGAAAAAGGGTAAAGAGAAAATGAAGAATGTATTAGTCCTGTAAATCATACTTGAATTCTATTGTAATGGTGCAGGAATAAATGAGTAACTGATTTATCAGCTTTTATTTAACACTTGCTATTTAATAAAGACCTGTGTTTACATTTGGATGAGTTTTAAAATAGATTGGTTGAATATTCTTTCAGTTGGAGGGTATGCATCTTTTGTTTGTGTGGTTTTGAAATTATTCTGTCCAAAGACTAATATGAAGTGTTCTTTTAAAAAATTAAAAAGCCAGAAGTAGGTCTTTCAAGCAGCAGAGTTGGCATCAGGAAGGAAAATAAAGGAATCAGAAGTCTGTGTGTTTTTTAAGGCAGTGTGCCCTGGACAGCATTGCACAAGTATCTACAAAGGCCAAGTATCGTCGAGCTTCTGTGTAGGATCTTTTCTCAAACCTTGCACAGTGTCATCAGGAGGTTACTTCTGACAAGCTAGCTGCCCGGTCAGAGAGTCTGTATCTGTGTGCAGAATGAATTTCAGGGAACCAAAAGACACGCCGCTGAGAAAAGCTAAAAGGTATGTGCCTTGCATGTATCAGTGTAAGAAGAAAGGAGAGAGGGAAAAGGAATGAGAGAGAAACCTGCCTTCTATTGCACTGAAACAAAAGTGATATTTTATAAAATGCACTCTCAACTTTCTTTGCTCTGGGATACAACCTCTGTTCAGTTGTCTCTTCTCCCTAACGAGTTATCAAACCCAACAAGTACCATTTCTAATATTTTACTCTCCTAACAGTGGCAGAAGTTAAGGGAATGTACTTGCACAAACTTGACAAACATTGGCTTCCCCATCAACAGACGGTTATCTCAAAAGAGGTAGTTTCTTTTTTGATTTATCCTTCTCATCCCCTGTGTTTAAAATATTAATTATACTCCAAGGATGTTCTGGATACAACTTAATGTGTGTAATATTCTTACCATTCAACACATTACACAAATAGAATAATGTGGTATAATTCCAGACTGCACCTCTTCGCAGTGCAGGCAGAAGAGTTTATATCTTCGAATGTTTCCCTTTGGTTGCAACAAATCAGCATGTTTGGGAGAGGGCTAAGCTAAATTTTTCTCCCTGGATTGGACAATTAATAGACCCACTTCCAGCTGTTGATTCTTAAGCACAACTTTGCAATTAAGCATCTTTCATTGTTGTAAGTTATACTACTTAGGGGGTCAGCAAGCAGAATATAAATCTACCTAAGAAACAAGCTATGCACCCAAACTCAAAGGCCAAAGACAATAACATTCCACCCTCTTTTCCACCCAGGAAAGGAGGAGAAAAAAATGCTTGTATGAATTTCATGCTAAAACTTCAAGAGCTTTGAAAACAAATGAGTGCTAAAAGTTCTGAAGCAACAAAACATATTTCTAGCAGATTTATTACAGAGTCGTCTTTGTAGTTTCATCCCCATATAGTAAGACTTTTGCCAGCAAAAAAAAAAAATGCTATAAACAGCCATGCCCTAGCTGAAAAAAGCAATATGTCGTCAGTCTGACATATACCTCGCTTTTCCGCTCATTGTCAGTGCAGTGATTGATGGTGTTGTTCATTAATGTGGGACGATTGTCAGCTTTTCCTGGATAAATATAAAAAGAAACAAAGAAATCCCCACCCTTTTTCAAGCCAGGGTGAAATATTTCCTCTTTCTTTCTGCTGGATATGCAGCATGCACAATGGTGCACCCACTCCCCCTCCAACACACGATACCATTTTTACTACTCAGAGAAAGAAATTGGATGGCAGATTTAAAACAAAATAAACACACCCTTCTCTTTTGTAATAATAATAGAAGAATAGAAAGCTGCAGTTCTGGAATGCAGAATATTGGGGGGTCCCCCAAGATGATAAACTAAGAAGGAACAGTGTATTTATCTCTCAGGGGTACTGCAAATAAACTGGAAGCCAGAGAGAAGGAATGAATGTTTTCATTTTATATAACTAATAATTCCTGTATGTCATTTTTGTGAATCTACCAAATTCATGTCAATGATTAATGGTAGAGTTGCAACCAGCAGGAGACTGAGGAGGCAGAGACCTCTGGTTTCAGGGAATGGAAGAGTGACTGGCATCCACATTGCAATGACACCACTTCCTGTGCAATTCAGAAGTGATGTCATTGTGCCAAGGGGGTTGTGAAGCATTCTAACATTTGCCCAAAATTGGAGCAAATGCTACAGCATCACCCGCCATAATGACATCACTTCCAGGTTGTGCTGGAAGCAACATAATCATATCCCCCATTTCTCCCCAGCATTTCCTCCCACTCCCAGAAGAACAGTAGCAGGCAATGGGAGCTGGGGACAGGAGATCTCCCACCCCTCTGTGGGATGATGGCAACCCTAATTAAAAAACAGTCACAATGAGTTTTGAACCATTTGTGATTTGACATGTTTACCTCCAAAGTTGTGTTTCAGCTCAAAAAAATGTTTTTACTTGTTTAATTTCTCTTGAATCTTCATAATTTTCACAACTAATTAATCTCTGAAGCAATGAGGACTGGAAATTTACTTTTCAAGAAAAAAACAAGGGTGTTCAGGATCCTAACAATTCTCTTCAGTATACACAAAACATTTTGTCAGGGGCTGTATATGTTTTCTGCTCTTGATTTTGCACAATTATTTTGCACAAAAGACCTGTCATTACTACTTTAAAAAAAATTTCAGACACATATCAAACAGTTTGAATATATGACATTAGGTACACCTCTAAATAGCTCTCTAAATGAATTCCTGTGATCCTATTCTCCCATCTCCCTTAAGAATTCCAAACCAAATTTTATCTTAAAAGGGCTAAAGCCTACTAATAATTTTGTGATGTCTTGAAAAAAAGTGGCCATTTGGTACAATCTTTTATGGAAAACTACCCAAATAGTCTACACCTACTTCCCCCCTCCCCCATGCTTCATTATCAGATACCTTTTATTAAAAAGAATAGTCTATAGTGTCTAGAGTAGCCACTGCTATTGCACATTAGCTAAGACCACTACTGCCCTTAACAAGGTGAGGTCCATGTACTTCATATTTCTATACTAGTAGGAATATCTAGAGGAACCAATAACTAAGAAAAATTGAGGGCATAGAGGCTTATGAAAAACAAATCCTGAGCCTCAGGAATGAGGATGGTACTCATTGTGGCTATTACTGCTTTCCCACCTTAAATAAAACTTGGTCTTAAAGGTGCCATTGGACTCAAAACTTTGTTCTGCTGCTTCAGACCAACTCGGCTACCCACCTGAATCTGCTTTCCCAAGAGCCATTTAGTGGATAGAGTAATAAGTTAGAATGTAAGAAACACATGTTCAATTCATCGCTCTCACAGTTACCTCTTCTATAACCTCAAAGGAGAAGCAAATATGCTGTTAGAATGTAAATTTAATTGTACTGAAGTTAATGAGGGTCAAACAACATGTGCATTTAGTATGCAAATGTGCACCCCAACAACATCTCATCAGCGATATGGACTAGTGAGACTACAACTAGCATTTTGTCATGCTTAATATACTGAAGTGTGTAAATGTAGGCTTAATTTTAGACATGGCTCAGCCACAGAATTTTTTTTAGTGCCTTGTTGTATCCTGGAACATGTGCATGGGCATGTACAGAGTTAGTCTTTCCCTGATTACTGGATAATTCAGTCCAAACATACACATCCAAGTTTGGGGTTGTGGCTTAAAGACCAAAGGATGTGATTTGTGGAGCGACTTGTGATCTGGCATTACTGAGATGAAAGGCAATGACAGACATCATTTAGGATCACAGTGTGTTCCATTTAAAGTTAATTTACATTTAGAAATGTATGTAACCTATTGAGAAACATGACTGAAACTATGAGAAACAGCATGCTGTGTTGGTTAGTGTGTCAGACCAGGATCTTAGAAACCAAGGTTCAAAGTGCCACTCTGCAATGGATGCTAACTCAAAAGGTAGTTGTCAAAAAATGGAGGCGGGAAAATCAATGTAAGCTGCTTTGGGGCCCCATTTGGGGAAAAGGTGGAGCAAAATGAAGTAAAATAAACACATAAATCAGTGGACAAATCATTTTTCTGCCAGTCTCTACAGTTACATTTATGAAAGGCATCAATACAATACTTTATCAAGTAGTATTTAGTAGCCTTCTGTGGACCAAGTGAGCAAAGACATGAAACCAACAGAATAAATGTAGTGGTAATTTCAGTTAGTCTGTGCTCCAACAAAAACAGTACAAAAATCAGCCTCCAAACTATTTCTGTTTGTTATTTTCACTAGTGGCTCAATTATTGCCTGGACTGGCACTTTTACCTTTCTGCTTGATGTAACGTTTATAATCCGGCCATTGTTTCTGCTGTTAGGAAAAGGGTCATTGCCCTGTATATTTCCATTTTTACATTGCATAAATGTATAGGGTGAAAGCTACAAACGCATACTGCAACAGAAAATTCAAAGGGATAAGAAACAGCAGGGAATGAGCAAGGTCTATGTTTCCCAAACTTTTTGGCATCAACAGGTTAATGACAATAATATTTTCCAGGAGGAATACAGCTCTTGAACTGAACAGTAAATTATTTTGAATACCTCTGTAAAGTACAGGAAATCAAGAACTGTAGGAAACCTGGCATTACGCCACCAATTGAAGATTCAATCTGACTGTAATAGAAGGTGATTATTGAGGACTAGCAGGCAGATGATGGATGGTTTCCTGTTAAAACGACAGCACTGCTGTGTAACAGCAATCCTCCTACAAAACAGGTCGGTCTTTGCAGCTTCTTAATTCTTAGCATTGTGGGAAATGGATTTCAAACAGCTGACGAGGATTCCAGGTTGGTGGGGGCATGTTTCAGAGATTCAGAAGAAGTTTTTAGTGATAGAAAATCTAATGAAAGCCATGCTTGCTAAAATTTGCAGCCATTCCCCCAGAAGTAGCAATAAAAAGAAATGACCCTGCAATCTTAACCTAGTCAACACTTTGAATTAAAAGTTATTGGCAATTTAAAACAAAATAAATAAAATAAAATAAAAACAAAGACAAACATATGCGCAAAGTTCATCAGCCCAGCCAATAAACCTCACTGTCCCTTAAAACTACTGATAATCTTCAGGGAAATCACTCAGACTTCACTCGTATCTGCCCTGTAGACCCACTGCCTAGGTTTAGGGAGGTCAGGGCAAGATGGATCCACAGTGTAATTAGAAAGCTGGGTCATTAGAAAGCTCTACAGAATAGTGTGTTATCTTTGGAATTCCAGCCAAAACAAAATGAAATGAAAACGCCATTCAAAGATTTAAAATATTTTAAAATATTAAAGGCATTAAAAGCTTTTAAGATATTTGAGACAGTATTTGTCTCCCACCCTACTTGGCTATCCTCCTTTAGGCATGTCTGCCATATTCTTGGGGGACCACAATGATACAGGCCAAGATACCAAGACCACCTGCACAGACATGCCCCCCATTTCACCTATTGCACGGAAGGCCACTGCAGAAGTACAGTTGCCAAGTCTGGCTTGGGGAAATTCCAGGATATTTGGGGGTGGTACCTCAGAAGAGTTGACTTTGGTGAGGAGAGGGAGCTCAGCAGAGCTATGATGCTGCAGAGTCCACCCAAAGTTGCCATTTCCTCCAGGGATCTGATCTCTGAAGTCTGAAGATTAATTGTAATTCCAGAAGAACTCTAGGCTGTACCTTGAGGATGCTGACCTTTCACAATGGACCCAAAGTTCACCATCATGTCAGGCAGTAAAGCAGCTGTGGGAGGAAGGAATCCTTTGGAAGGGTTGCTGGGTATGTGGGAGCTCCCAGCATAGACTTCTGGATCTAGGCAACTGTTACTGGTTAATTAATGTTGCCATTTTCTTCTTTTGCTTTTATAGGGTTTTTTTTTAAATCATGTGCAAATTTGCCAGTTTTCTTTAAAAAAAACATTTCTGGTTCCTGTGGTTACTGGGAAAATTTTGACAACATGAACAGAGAGTCATATTAAATCCATCCAAAATGCAGAAGACAAAATCATCCTTTCTTCAGCTGCAAGTTTCCTTTGTAGAAATAGTCCAGTTATTCTGTTTAGACATTTTTGGAATACATAGAACCCTAGTTTGTGACTGTGGTCGCTCAAATACTGACAATATGTTTTCTATACCCTAATTTCTGTGAAATCATAAAGATTTCTGCAAACACAAATGTATGTAACCACAAATGAATGTCAAAGGTGCCTTCTTCCCTTTTATCCCAGAAAAAGTTTAGTGGGGCTTTAAAAAGATATTTCAGATAAATTTTATATAACTTAGTAATGCCTTTGTATACATTTTAAAAGACTGTGTTAATCAGTAATAATCTCTAATTCTGCTGGCTTTAAAATATCCAGCCTGATGTTTTCTGAATGTTGCAGAGCAATAGAAATCAGTTGTGCGCTTCAAAGACGGAAAAGTGCCATCCAACACAATCCAGGCCTACTCTTCTGTGTCACTACAGCTTGTCTAGCTAGCTGCTGGCTCCCCACTGCCTTAAATAATAAATTAATATGGTTGTATGTTCTGGATTCTGTCAGGCCCAAGCTCTGACACACAGCCAGAGTTCCCTTTGTGCAGGAAGAAATAATCCACAACAACAGCACATTGATCAGGCCAGGCTGGTTGAAATGTCTCTAGCTGATAACACCAGTTGAGTTTAGCAATAACGCTTCCTCTAACTATACAGGCCACCATATTTTGGTGAAATAATGCAAGTGAAGTAAGTTAACCCTTCACAAAGTACTATATAAATGCTTGTTGTTGTTGTCATCACGCATGCACTATGATGACGTCACTTGGAAGTGACATCATCACGTCAGGGGGTGACGCTCTAGTTTTTGGGCAAAACTCTATGGTTTTTTTCCTTCACAACCATAGAGTTTGCCCAAAAACTAGAGTGTCACCCCCGATGCAATGATGTCACTTCTGGGTGACTTCTGGGTGATGTCATCTCATCTGGGACATTGCCCGGCTACATCTCTGTTTGAAGGTGGAGCTTCCCTGCTGGCCAGTGGTGGCTTGGAGCCCCACAAAGCTGGGGAACACCCACTGGGAACTGGGGGATGGCAACCCTATTGCAGGTAGAATTCCACAATAGGATTGACATTTCCTCATCTATAATCAGTGGAGAAAGAGATGTTCTGCCTATTTAATAAGGACTGACTGGAAGAAAAAGGAATCTGATGTAAAGAAGGAAATATTCAGACATCTTCAGAATTCTGGAATGTACATTACCACATCAGCTACCTGTGAGACTTTTATATCCGCAAGCACTATTTAAACTTATAGTTGTGTGCCTTCTAACTAGTAGGGTTGCCAGCCCCCAGGTAGTGGTTGGAGACCTCCTGGACTTACACCTGATCTCCAGACTACAGAGATCACTTGCCTTAGAGAAAATGGCAGTGTGTGTGTGGGGTGGACTCTGGCATTATACCCTGCTGAGGCCCCTCTCCTCCACAAACCTGCCCTTCCCAGGCTCCACCCCTAAAATCTCCAATAAATTCCCAATCCAGAGCTGGTAACCCTATTAACTAGTTGTTAACCTCCATTTGGGACCTGGAGATCTCCAGAATTACAACTGATATTCAGATGACAAAGCTCAGTTCCCCTGGAGAGAATGGCTACTATGGAGGGAGAATTCTAAGGAATCAGGGCTCTCTCTCCTCCCTAAACAAGACATTTTCTAACCCAGAGCTGGCATCCCTACTCTTGCCGCTTGAGAGAAGAAAGTAGGTGCACATAGGCTGAAGCTCATTGAACTAGGTATTCAGAATGGAGTAAAGAGCAAGCCAAATGGACAAAACCATGAACTGCCAGAAGGCATGCCTGGCCTGCCAAATAATTTTTGAAATACTGAATTCCAAATATGTATTAATTGGCATCCAGGACATACATTTATTGCATTTAGATATATCCATTTTTAGGATCACTATATGCTTTAAAAACTCAAAAATTCAATATACAGCACACATTGGTAGGAATTTACAACCCTTTTCTCAAGCAACTCAGATAGTTTTGTGCCACCTAAAGTTTGTAAATAAGTTTGAATTAGTATAGAAAACAGGAGGAATCTACAATTAAGTATGAATACTATAAATACTGTATATTCCAGTACCCAGTGAAATAAGTACTATAGCTATCAAGTAGGTACAGCTGGAATACATATTGCTGGGTTTATTTGAAGGTAATTGTACAAGCATGAACAGAATCAATTCATTCTTGTCTGCTGTGTGTTCTGAGTTGCAGAGCTGTATTTTTACAGGAAAGCCAGAGATGTGATATAAGTTATAACAAAGCAGCACCTTTGTTCATATGTAACTGTTACTATACAAAATGATATGCCAAAAGAGTGGCAGCAATGTTTATAGTAAAGTGGTGCATACCATTATCAGTATATGATGTCAATTTAAATTTTACGGGAACAGAAACCTTTTGACCCCTTCCAAACTGGATCCATTACTAGGTTTATACATGAAAGCTTAGAAGGGAATTAAATTAGAAGGACCATTGCAAGAGAAGTGTATTTGCATCTATTGCACTTAAGGCTGGAGATTAGTTGACCTTTGAAGAAGGGGATTAAAGCAGTTTCACCATCAAGAGAAGACACTCTGTGTTCTTAAAGCAATCAAATTGGGAGGGTAACAACCTCTGAAAGATGAATTGAAAGGAGAAAGGATCCAGGAGAACGGATCCGAACTCATTTGCATGGTTTACATATCACTTACCAATAAATTGTACTGCTTCTTCAGCATTAGAAGTCATATAGCATTTGACTCATTTCATAAGCCCTTTAAGCACCGGTATGTAAATGTGGGAACTGTGTCCATTTTTACAATCTAATTTTACAATAGATTAACCTCCAAAAGGATATCAGTAGATAGTAAAGATGCTACACGCAGTGAGCACGATTGCCACCGCAGAATACACTCAAAGGAAGTCTCTGCTTTCTCTCCCCCTACTGAGAAAAATGTCAAGTACAATAATCACCAAATCATGGTCCAGTAAAAGTGGCTACTCTGAGATAATCCACATCTAGAGAACAAATAAAGCCCATATTGGAAGATCTTTAAATGCTCTGCATAAATGAGGCTTATAATAGGGAAACCAGCTCTTTAAAAATACATAAAGCTGTACATATCCCTGCAAGCAGAGTCACTGTACGAGGTCCTTTGTGGATTGAATACCTAGAAAGAAAAATTACTGAACTGTATTGAATGTTATTAGTAATGGAGCAATGCAGAAGAAAATTTTCCCAAATGGAAAATTTCTGATAGCCAAATTGTCTATGCAATTCTATTTTCATAAATGAACTCTTTTTTACATTTACAGTATGAGTGGAGCTTTACTGGGAGAGGGGGCTTTACTTGTAATTCATTTCATTAGTATAATGACCCTGAATAACTTCAAAAGCTTCCAGTTAAAACATTTAGGATTTGGTTTTTGAAATTCTGGAGCCCAGCGTCTCTCATCCTTCATTCAGCCTAACCTACCTCACCAGATTCTTGTGCAGATAAAATGAAGGAGAGGAGAACCAGTATGCCACCCTGAGCCCCTTGAAGGAAGGGCAGAATTAAAAATGCAATAGAGAGATGACAGGTAAACCCTCCTAAAGTTTTTACCCAGTATCTGAAGAGAATGAGTACATTAGCTGACTTTTAACTGAAGGGCATGTTCACTTGCCAAACTGAAAAACCAAAACAATTATCAAAGGCAATTACTAATGGATAAGTAAGATCTAATTGAATTTAGATAAAAGGACATCCCTCTAGAAGTTAGGTTTTGTGGTTTACTAACTAGGCCACAACTGGTTTGGAAGAACCAGATTAACAGCAAAGGAGAATGATCTCTGGCAAGGCAGGCTGCTAAAACACAGCAGCAGTGATAAGAAAATGGGTGGAATAACTTGGAATTAAAATAATAGGACACCCCTTCTAGAAAACAGGGTGTTCCTTGGCAAGGAGCCACTTCAGTAAGAGATGACTCATCTCTTACTGAAATAGCTCCTTAGAAGGAAGACAGAAGTTGTGTATGCTTCCTCCTCCTCTTTTATCACATCGCTCATATTTGAATAAAGAAATATTGTCCTAATCCCAAAAATGAGTAAAGAACCAAAAGGCCTACAATAAGAAAGAATTAATGGTGTATAGGCAGGCATAGAAACATTTAACAAATATATCCAGAGAATAATTCCCCAGCACAAAACTATTTTAGGAACCTGTGGCTGTGGTTATGCAATTCTGAGGGATGAGTATTTATCTTTAAATAGGCATTTTAGGCTGTCTTACAAAATACAGTGTTATGCTTTCACAAATTCTCCCTTGCTGCTGATGAAAGTAACTTTTTAAGCATACAGGTTCATTCTGTATAACCAGAAATCAGTCATTGATACTTTAGGAATAGTAAGAAACGTACCACCACCACCTTTTAAAAAGGAGAGGTTGAAAGAGCATCTGTTAAAGTGTATTTTTACTCTTGAATGGCCCAATGGCTACTGACTTGGCACCTGAGGAAGTGTAAAAGCCAAGAAGCATTAAGAGTAAAAATAGGAACATTTATAATTCAAAAAGGGAAATAACACTTCAACAAAAAGAAGCTTTGTGAGTGATTTTTGTTTTCTTAAAATAACACTAAATAATCGCATCAATTACTGTTCAAAAAAGTAGAAATCATGTTCCTAGTCTAGTCTGTATCTTCTGGAGTATAATAATGACACTGTCAAAGATAACGTGCCTGCTCCTACAGTTTTGAGTCATTGCTGTCCCTTGAAACCAGTTGCTCTGGAACATTCACTCTGAACTGAAAGTTACTAAACCTGTGTGGATATACAATTTCTGGAAAGAAAAAAATATCCGTGGATCTGGAAATGGAAGCATGTGAACAGTTACTTACTTATGGGATCTAGACTATATTATTTATGCTTAAACATAATATGCACAATAGACTTGGTATTATTTTGCAGATTCCGTACAGACCCACACCCCATCTTTGCATACAGTTGAGAAATGAATGCATTCAAAGATATTTATTTACATTTCTATTCTCTGCCCTGTCCCAAAGCATCAGGGTGTGCTGCAATACACTGGTGACATTTTTTTTCTTGCAAGTCTGCCAAGAAGATGACTAGTACATTACCCAAGCATGCATCAATAACATCTCTAACGTTTGGTGTAGTGGTTAAGTGCACGGACTCTATTCTGGGAGAACCGGGTTTGATTCCCCTCTCCTCCACTTGCAGCTGCTGGATGACCTTGGGAAAGCCATAGTTCTGTCAGAACTGTTCTGTCAAGGACAGTTCTCTCAGAGCTCTCTTAGACCCACCTACCTCACAGGGTGCTTGTTGTGGGGAGGGGAAAGGGAAAGGAGCCGCTCTGAGACTGCAAGTGAAGGGTGGGGTATAAATCCAATCTCTTCTTTCTAATGAATAGGGAATGTTGAAATATGCAATACAGTTAGGCCAAATTCACAAATTTTTATTTTATTTATTAATTTAACTTTTACGCCACCTGCCCTCCCGCCGCCGCGGCTCAGGGCAGCTTACATAAAACTAGTAAAATCAGAATACATTCCAATATAAAACATAATTTCATTTTAATATAAATACAATTTAAAACCATTTTTATATAATTGGCAGCACAGTATGACAAGGTGCATCCAAAGCATCTTCCACGATGCAACCACTTTTAAATTGATTCAGCTGGCAGATTGGCACAGGCCCAGACGGTATAGTGCTGCTCCTACTGGAATGCCTGTCGGAAAAGCTCCATTTTCATGGCCCTGCAGAACTGCTGAAGGTCCCGCAGGGCCCTGATCTCACCAGGGAGCTCATTCCAGTGTGCTGGTGCCGCCAGGGAGAACGCCCTACCATTTCAAGTGCTTTTCAGCCATTCTCCTGCCATGCACAGCAATGAAAGCAGTGCATTCTGTATTAGGGATTATCGGGGAAAGGGACGAAAATGCAAAGGTCAGCATTGTAATATCATTCTGTGGTGCAGCTGCATTTGGAATACAGTGTACAGCTCTGGTTGGTCTATATCAAGAAGATATAACAAAAATGGAATATTGCAGAACTGAATAACCAAAAGAATGAAGTGATTTGGAGCACCTTTCTCACAAGGAAACACTAAAGCATCTGGGGCTTTAGGTTTAGAAAAACAAAACTAAGGAAAAACCAGATAGAGGTTGTGAAATTATTACTGGCATGCAGGAAGTGAATAAGAGATTCTCCCCCCCCCGTTCCCATAAAGTCATCCAAGGAGACTCTTTATACCTATATTACACTGAACACATATGCAGTGATTGTAGTAATTCTATTCCTTGATCCACACCAATATCTTTGACTGTTCTTGGTTAACCACATGATAATTTACTCCAGAACTGACAGACAAAAATGGAAGTCCTAGAAGCAAGTTTGCTGTGGTTGTGGCTCTGTGCAGAGAACAATTTATTAAACTTTATTAAACTGTAACATGTATAGAGGACTTGATTGGCTGTAGATTCAGGGTGTGCTACTTGACACTATGCATGGCTGAGTTCAGACTGGCAGTTTGCCCTGCTATAGCCACATTTCAGCCATGTTTTACAAGAGGATTAAAGGTGGCGTTCACACAGTCACATCTGCCTGGTATTCCCCACCCGTAGTCAATGCCGTTTCACTCCCGTGTTTAAAAGATACCTGGTAAATGCAGTAGCAAATCCCTGAGAGCCCATTTATCCCGCTTCATTCTCCTTCCAGGAAATGTGAATGCCAACCCGAAACGCCGGGAGCAACCAATGTTGTGCATAAGGCAGCAGCGATATGATTGGCTGTGCTCCGCTCTACTGCCCAATGCATCCAAAGCATTGGCGCAATGTGATCCTCCCCAAATTGGCCAGATGCGCTTATGCGCATGATCGCATATGCGCTCATGTGCACATGTGCACATAGCCGAATTACCAGGGAAAAGCTTACAGCCGTACCTCTGGGTCAGCAGTCTGAATGCTCCCATGCGCCTCCTCCCGATATGCTCCCACATCAGTCAGCGCAGTGTGACCGGGAAAACCTGGAACAGTTTGTTCCGGGCCTTTTTGCCACAACTGGCTCCCGCTTCAAACTGCCAGTCTGAACTCAGCCCATGATTAAGTGACAGAAGTAACTGACACGTGATGTGGTAATGGCCAACCTCTTATATGGCTTTAAAAGGACAAATTTGTGGACGATAGACCTATCAATAGCCATGACAGTAAACCAAACCTCCAGCTTCAGAGCCAGAATGAAAACTAGTTGTTCAGGGAAAGCAGTGATGGAGGCCTGTTGTTTTCAAGCCCTGCTTCTGGCATTTCTGGAAGCATCCTGCTGGATTCTGTTGCAAAAAGAAGGCCGGACAAGGTGAATTTTTGATCTGATCTATCAGGGTTCTTAATTTTCAAATAGATGTTTGGGCAATGGGGATTATATTTTTGTTTTATGGTAGTTGAAAATCCAGGTTCTCAGCTACCCAAACCAGTGTCAGCCAACATAGTGTATGGTTCAGCGTTGTATAGCAAACTCTTCCTAGGAACGTGCAGCAGTTTTCATATACTGTACCTATTTGCAGCTCTGTGGGTTTGTAGTTGATAGACAGCACATCAGATGAGCTGGGAGTTCTTTGACAGTTAGTGTCATTCTTTAGAGAAGAAATGTCCAGAAACTGAAAAGCAGTGGTAGATGGTGTGTAGGCTGCAGACACTGTGGGCAAAAGTCTTCTTTACGTATTATCAAACTATCCCTGCTGTTTGATTCAAGCCACTCCTAACTCTGCCTCAGTAGCCTGAACACAACTGATATGAGTGATATTAAAGTATCTATATCTTTACAATTCCCTCTGCAAAAAAAGTTTTTAAAACTGTTGCTTTTGTTGTTCTCCAGCTGACTAGATTTTACAGTCTTAGATGCCACCTAATATGTTAACTTATTATCAAAAAAACAAAAATTAAAAATCAGATTTTTCCTGTTTAATCTTTGAAATGTCATGCATGAGTTTATCCATATCTGAAATAGTCTGACAGCCTTTAACAGGCATGAACCGATGCTGCCATATAGAGACAGCTAACTAGTATCACAATGGCTATCACAATCACAATTGGGGTCCCCCCCAATTCTTTTTTTCTTTTTGGCTTTGCTTTTAATAATGTGGCAATAGGAGATGACAAGAATGCTGTGGATGTAGCAGCTGCGAATCAGTGTAGCAGCAGCAAAATCATATCTGATAGCCAAGAGCAGTCAACTTTTTTTTTTTTAATCGAACACATTCACATTTTTGGACCCAGACCAACAGTGTGTCAAACATCTGACTGTGATGATTTTAATTCACAAGCTGTGCATCACTGTGCATAACAGCTGTGCTGGCTGAGGTGGGCACACCTACTTCAGACAAAGGAGGGATTTTCTGAGTGATTTGTTTGGTGTGCATATGTATGTTTCCACAAGGTAGGAAGTCTCCCTGCTGATCTTCAGTTAGCCTGTTTGGTTCTCTGCATGGATAACTGACTTCTTTAATCTGATTTCAAAATATTTCAAAATATTAAATAGGTTTTTTTTTAAAGAAAAAACCTTGTAAAATAAGGTAGTATAGTTTCAATCAAGACAGAGTGCTATTATGAAATTATCCGATAATGAGACAATAGTTTTGTTTCTTGTCTTTTTAAAAAAAAAAAAAACTTTGGCAATTTCTGAAGCCACATCATCTTTCCCTTGTGACAGTTCAGTATATTGCTAAATGTCATAATTGCCAAGAACATTTTCTCCTTTAGTATTCATTTGTGACCACCCACCAAGATCTAGTGTGTACAAAACACGGCTACTTGGGGTATTTGACATAAATTGAAAAGTGCTATAGATTGGATGCATTTGGATTCTTATTTGGTTATTTACTAGACCAGCTCTAGATGCTGAGTGACATATATGCTTTCATGTATATATCACTTTCTTCTTACAGTAATAGTCTGTTCCAGCTTCTTTATTCATCAGATGGGAGTTTTTAGTGGGTGTACAACTGCATTCTCCTGCTTAGAGCTACTAGTAAGAAACATTGCCAGCTGAAGATGACACTGAGAATACAAATAACTAGGGAACTGTAGAGATAGAGAGCACTAGAGGCTCAAGAAGATCAACCAAGAAGAACAAGCCCTGGCCAGCTAATGACAGTTCAAACAGAATGATGATATAACAAAGTTTGAGTCTAGTCGCACCTTTAAGACAAACGAAATTTTATTCAAGGTATAAGCTTTCGTTTACAAGAACACTTCTTCAGATAATAGTGAAACAGAATTTCCTCAACCATTACATATAGAAAAATGGGGGGCTAGCTGTAAGGAACTGGATGATTATAGCTGAGAGTGGATTATAATTGCCCAGTTACTTATACATCTTGATTCTGGTTGGCTCTTCCTGACAGCTAGCCCCCCCTCCTATATGTAAGAGTTGAGGAAATTCTGTTTTACCATATCTGAAGAAGTGTGCTTGCACGTGAAGCTCATACCTTGAATAAAACTTTGTTGATCTTAAAAGGTGTCACTGCAGTCAAACTTTGTTCTGCTGCTTCAGACCAACGCGGCTGAATGATATAAGACTGCTAGATCTTTAATCAGATAAATTTAATTTGAGATTAGAACATTTTCCATAGCAAGAAAACTGTGGAATTCCATGGGGACATGCTTATTGTGCTGTATTCACAGCTAAACTTGTAAATTACTGTAAGTAGCAGTCCAGAGACCAATAGGCTGATGTTGTCTGATAGCCAAATTTCTACAACAGCAAACCCAGCCTGAGATCCTGATGATAATCACCAGATCAGTAAATGGAAGCAGTTAAAAGAGAAACAATTCCCTAGGAATGTCTTTTGAGCATGAGTCATTGAAATTAATAGGACTAAACAACCTATGATGGAAATTGTTTTAAGATTTTCTATTCTTTAGATCAATCATCAACCAAAAGAGAAACTAAAATCAAGAAATCCAAAGGAGACTGAGACTGAGAAGAGGAGCTATGAAGGACCTAGAAAAGATCCTTAAGAGTAAATTCATAATATGGGCCCTGACCTGGATAGCCCAAGCCCAATCTCATCAGATCTTGGAAGCAAAGTATGGTCAACCTGGGCTAGTACTTGGAAGGCAGACCTCTAAGGAATACCAGAGCTGGGATACAGAGGCAGGCAATCAAGCCACCTCTCTGAAAACATCCTAGCCCCATTAGGGGTCACCAGAAGTCACCATGACTTCCAGACTCACAAGCACACACTATAGTATTCCCTATTATGATGTACTGGTGTGAAAGCTTGAGAGTGAAGAAAGTGGACAGGAAGAAAATTGATTCATTTGGTATTTATGGATATGAAAAAGACAAATAAGTGGATTGCCATAAGTCGCAAGTGGCTTAAGGGCACTTAACACACACATACACAAGCTACAGGGATGTGCTTTTTCACCACTTCCATTCATTTCAAAGGAGTTCTGGGAAGGAGCGTACTAAGTATACTTAATATAGTAAAGAAGTATACTAAGGAGAAGATGAAAACTTCTATGAGGAAACTTTTTCTGAGGTGATATATCACCAGTTATTGAAGAGTTCTTGATGCAGAAACCAAATATGTTGAATCAATTCTCACTGAGCTGTGTCAGGACTGTATCACTTCAGACTGTACTCATTTGTTCCTCCATTTAAAAAGATTTAAGTAAAAACCTAGCATGCCAAGGAGAAGAGCTAGAGCTTAGCTTTCACCTTGAAACACTAGTTATCTATGTGGAAGGGATTTTTTTGTTTTTGTTTTTTGTTTCTAATTGCAAGAATATTCCATCATATAAACTTGCAGTCTGAAATGGTACAGTTCAGACACAAGTTTATCATCTCAGTCTGACCTAGCCCACAGTTTGCTTCATCATAGAAACTGGAGTGTTACACTTTAACACAAAGAAATTATCCCATTCAGAATTATGTTAGATCCCAAATGATGTAAAAACAAGATGGGACCATTTCAAAGAGGGCACTTTCAGACAGGTTCTTTAAATTGTATACACAGCACATTTGGATCAGATTTTGAATTTCAGATGATGACTGCCATGGTGGGAGGTGTTATTGTCTGTGAGTTCTGTGTTATATCAATCTATCCAAAAACTGCTTCCATTTTTACAAAAGTGTAGAAGTGGGTGGGAAAAATAAAGCAGCTCATTAAGAAGCACTACAAACAGTTCAGATAGCATCTTCTGCAACTCACTATTGCAACGACTCAACAAAAAAGTGGTTGAAAAAGAAAAGTGGTTTCACACACAAAAAAGATCAAACCTTCATAAAAAAGGACAATGTTTGCCCTTTAATATGTCTGAAATGAAAAAAAAGCCTCGCTATCAGAATTGGAGACAGGTCTAAAAAGCCTGTCTAAAATGCAAAAAAAAAAATCTCCATCAGACACCAAAACAGATTAAAGACCCTATCTGAAAACAAGCTTAGTTTTTTATTACAGAGAATGGTGGTTTTTCTTGATCCCCCCCATTGTGGAATGGTTGTTTTTCTTTGATATCTTGATTCTCCCCTCCCCACCCTCAATTTTTAAATACTCAGTATGTTGTATTAATTCTTTTAAAAATCTGATAAGCAATCTTCAGTGGGTTTTTTTGACAAACATAATAAATAAGTTATCTGTTTGTGCTTTGCTTGGTTGGAATTATCCCAGAGTTGGGTGAGGTTACTCTACCTGTAAGTGTCCTTTGGTTTGGTATTTGTCAATAAATTATGTACGTTATTTCAAATGTTCAAGCAGAGCTGTACTAACAACAAAGATTTATTTAAAAAAAACAAACTAGGGTATGTAGAAGGTAAACTTCCCATATGAGGCTCACTCAATATTTGAATTTAAGCCTCTGCCTATTATTTCAGTGAACATCTGTTAGAAGGAAACTTCAGATAAAGATTTACATAAACACAACATTGATTTTTTTGGGGAAAGAGATTATTTCGTTTAGAATGCTGTCGGGCCCTTAAAGAACTTCGTCTTTCTTCTTGCTGTTGTCAGCTCATAGTTTTTAAAAGGGAAGGAGGAAGGAGGCTGGAATCACAATAATGCAGCAATGGCAAACACTAAAACAAAATAAGGTACATTGTTTGTTTGTTGAAGCCTTTAGTAGTTGCTGCCCTGCATTGGAGATGTTGTTATCAGTTTTATAGTACCCTGTTAAAAAACAAACTACAGGATTTCTTTAAAGGAATTATCTTTAAAGGAACAAGGAAAGCAAGAGGTTCTCGATAGTTAAGACACAGTGCACAGTAATGAAAATAATATGATAACCTCATGTCATGTGGCTCTAATTGAAGAAAGATGCTAAAAACAATAGTAAGAATCACATTAGAAGCATTTATGTCTTTATTTTACTTAATAAGGAACTATTTCATAGGTTTCATTCCTTGCTTTTGGGGTAGAGATAATTTAGGGGGGGGGAATCAAGATTTAATGCACATATAAATCTGTCAAACAGCAATAATAAGCCAGCAGGATTCAATTGGCTAGCTTTTTAAAAAGTCTTAAGGAATATTTGAAATGTATATATGGTTGGCTGCATCCAAGTGAACTTTCCCAGCACATAACTTTTGCCCAAGATCAAGACAGAACACTGCTTTATAAAGGCGAAGCTTAAATATTAATGTGTGTTTTGTTAAGGAAGTGGAAGGCAAATCAACTTCCTGGTACCCAGAGTATCTGATTTCTAAAATGGTCAGACACTGATTGTCACAGCTTCACCAGATGTGGGAGTGAAGCTCTTGAACGGATGCCCACATTTGAGGCCTACTGCTGTGACAGCCGCAGAGCTTGCTGGGTTGCATCCTCTGATAGTATATTTTTGTTAGCTGGCTGCCCGGAAGCCCTCAACCGCTTGATTTGTTTTGTGATCCTGCAAGGACCTTCCTGGGCCTGATGACAGCACAGAATTCAAGACCTTGTTTGCTTTGTTGGGCTTAAGAAAGGCAAAATTCTTCCTTATTACATTTACTTCTTTAGCCAGAGAAGAGTCAGGGCCTCTCCTCAAAGCCTGAAGCCTATTTTAAGTAACTTTGGTTATTGCTCAGTGTGGAAAAAAAATGCCTTTTGTTTCTAATCCTCTCTTGCATCGTTTTATTGCTCTGTTTGTTTACTGACATTTTTAATACAAGACTATGCCACAGCATTTCCTCATATTTAGAGCAAATGTCACAAGGAACAACATTTCTTCATAAAGAAATATTCCTGCCATACACAGGGAGAAGAAACAAAGTCATTCAATTAAGGCAAATAATGTAGGTATCTTTTGTATCTAACCTGGTGGCCTCTCTCCACTGACATCATAAATCTTACGGCTTTCTGAGACCTGGCAGGTCTTCACTTACTTAATCCTCATTCTTGCAATCATACCAATTAGCTTTTCCCTTTTTTAACCTTGGTTTATTCCTCCTAGTCTGTAGGGACTACTAGAACAGGGTTGAAATAGAAAAAATTCTGTCATCTGGATGGGGCATGGAAGCAAAACCCAGTGGATCAGGAGGCACAGGACTGACAACTCTGACTTGGAAAATTCCTGAAGATTTGAGACTGGCAGACTTTGGGGAGGAAAGGGAGGTCAGTAGGGTTGCCATGCCATGCCAATGCCGTAACACCACTTCCAGGAAAACCCATAAACAATGTCATACCGCTCTAGGAATCATTGCAAACTCTATGGTAAAACCACAGAATTTCCAACAGCTCCCAGAGAGGAGTGATTTCACTTCAGGGTTTCCTCCAGAAGCAATACCACATTGTTGGCCCAGTGGCCATTCCCCCCCCCTCCGCCATTGTTTAGAGCAGCAGTGCAAGATGGAAAATGGGGGCAAGGGATCTCCAGACCCTTGGGGGTGCATGTCAACCCTAGAATTCAGTGGGGTGTGTCATAGAGCCCACCTTCTGAAGCTGCCATTTCCTCTAGGGGAGCTGATCTCTACAGTCTGGAAATCAATTTAATTATACAAGAACTCCAGGTCCCCCGTGGGGGTTGGCAACAACACATAGCACTCAGCTATTCAATGTGCAGTGGAGATAGGAGGCCCTCATATTGAGCTGCTGTATTGCTCAGTTGGCCAGGTTTTACTCAGAATCTGGGCATGCTGCCTGTGCTGATTTGGCCCTTTAGCTGACCAGATTCTCAAATTTCATTTTTTCTAAAAGAAGTCTCTAGGCCTTCTAGATCAGGAGACAGAAGGCAAAATATGAAGATAATATTATGCTTCCTTTTTGCAGTGGAAAAAAGGGCTATGAAGGCTATCCATTTTTCTGGTCACAAATCTGATTGACAGGTCTGGGGAAATCAATGTTTGGTTCCCCTGTTGTTCAAAGGGCCTGCAGCAGCAATTGGTCACTCTGTGTTTTCTGTTTTTTAGGCCTAGACTGGCTTCTAAAAGAAAGTAATGTTAAGGAAAGTATTTCATGGCTTCTTGTGTATTTATTTCTAAATTATTTGAAAAAGCTATAGTAATGATTTGCAAGGTTTAGAACAGTGGAAAAATAAGAACTGAAAAATAACTTCGGAATGGTGTACCTGCAAGGAGTATTACCTAGTGGAGATGCAGAGAGAGCATGTAGTCAGAGCAGTCTTTTAGGCATCTTTAGCATATTTGTAAAAGGCAGACAGGATCGCTCTGGGGTTTGCTCACAGTGCTTCTAACAGGGAAGCTGAGATTGGTATCAGAGCAGGCAGCAAACAGGATAAGTATGTGTTTGTTTGCTTGAAGTGGTGGGTTTTTGCGCTGTTTGGGATGTGTCAGCGTGAAAATCTCCTAGCTTTTGGTGAGTGCCCTAGAAGCACACTGTTCTGCTGGAAAGGGCTTCTGCTTAAATGAGGTGAGTCAGCTGCCTGCTACTGTATCCTTCCTGCTACAGAAATACATACTAGTTCAGGTAAGAACCCTGTTTCACGCTAAGATACCCTAACCAGTTATGAAGGTAGGAAGCCAGTAGAGGATCAGGGGCCATCCAGTATTTTGCAGAGAATGCCACATATTTTATTATCTACTCACTGGATGGAAATCATGGGTGGGTGTTCACTGCATGGAGCTCTTGGCTCTCAGGGAGCAGTTTTATCTCCAGAGGCAGTCAATCTCTGGATCCAAGTGCCAGGAGACAACATCAGGCCTCTCTGCCCTGCTGTTGACCCTCCAGAGGAACTGATTGGCCACTGTGTGAAACAGGATGCTAGACCAGATGTACTACCAGTCTGATCCAAAAAGGCTCTTATGATCTTATTACTGGTTTGTAATAATTTTCTTTTTGTACGTTAACTCCCCCCCCCAATGATTCAGCAACATTCCAAATACCCATAAAAACTCTGAGGTCTGCACTACCCTTCTGCACAGTAGGACTCTTTTCTTTCTATTTGTGTACTAGCATTTGTTAATCTCTAAAGAAAAAGCACTGTTCCCATTTCTTGATCTTCCCCAATTGATGCCTCCATATGATCTTCCATAACTTCAGTGATCTTCCATATACTAATTTTCAGTGTATGCTCTGATTGGGTATGCAAATAAAAAGCGAATTCGGGTTTTACACATTTGGGATGGAACATTAGTATAGCCAGCTGTTGGCAAAAAACTAACTACGTGGGTTCAGCTTAACTGACTAGGGTTAATATGTTAATCTTTGGTTTTGGAGTCAGTTTCTTAATTGTGTAGAGAAAATCTTACACTGATTATTCATGGACAATAAGTCTATCAATGGCTACTAGCCATGGTAGCTGAGGGGAACCTCCATGTTCAGCAGCAATAAACCTCTGAATCCCAGAGCCAGAGGGCAACATCAGGGGAAGGCCTCGACCTCTATGCCCTGTTGTTGGCCTTCCAGAGGAACTGGTCGGCCACTGTATGAGACACGATGCTGGACTAGATGGACCACTGATCTGATCCAGTAGGACTCTTCTTATGTTCTTATAACTGCGTTTTGTTGGGTGAGATTCGAGATGTTTAAAGCTTCAATAAAATGCACACTTGTTTGGAAGTTAGTCTCATTTAAATGGATTCTGAGTAAGCTAGAACTGCTGGTTGATAATAGGTTTCATGGAAATCAGTGAAACCCCACTTAAATTAATAGGAAGTAAGTGTGTACAGAGCAGCAGCCCAAATCTGTAAACACTACAAGCAAAGGGTCCTCTGTATGTGTCAGTGTTTATACTGCCAAGAGTTCAAGACTTGGGAGAAAAAATAATAATTTATCCTTTCACATTTAAGGTTGGCTGTTGTCTAATAAGAGACCCTGTGCAGATATTGGCATGAACAAAGGGTAAGTTGAAACTGGCTAAGGGAAACAAAATAGGCTTTCCTCTCTCTTGATTAGCAACTATTGCCCCAAATCTCAAAGAAACCCAGCTAGACAAAAGACTGGTAACTCTACAAGTTACTGCTGTTCAGTTATCCATGCATCATACTTGGTTCTCCAAGCCCACTAGACTTCCTACCTACCTCCATTTGCTGCCGCACAGATCTTACCTCTTACAAAATTAGTCTGAGGCTTGCCACCATTTCCACTAGAGAGAGAATTAGACATCCCCCTGTGAAACCTGTGCTCAAGTTCTTCCTTTGCCAAGAGCTCATAGCCTTGGTCGTCACTCTGTCTTGATTTCAATTATCCATTGGTAATACAGGAACTGTAGTGGCCTACTTTAAAGGATGCAGTAGAAGGGCTGCCCTCTGCAAAATGCCACTTGGAGTCACTTTCCTTCTGCCAGATTTGGACCAATGGCCTTCAGTCACCAACCTCTGAAGTACAAGATGTTACTTTACACATGGCCATCTATGGCAAAGTTATCAGAACTTGTCCATACTAAAACAATAACCTATAGCAACCTAAGTGTTCTATATCTTTTATTGCTACTCTCACTATACTACACTCATTTAGTCCCAGTTCCCGAAAGGTGTTGATAAGGATTCAGTTCAGAGGATTTACAGCCTACACTTAAAAGACATATGTCGGAGACAGGTCAGAAGTTAACAGGATGGGGAGGGAAAGAGTGTGCAAAAAGTAATGGAGGGCAGATAAAATATATTTTATTTGCCACATCACACAAAAAAAATCGATTTAATTTTTTTTTAAGGGATGAATTCTTGTTAAAGCATAAAATAAACCAGAACATCAACAGAAAGAGTTTTAGTTTGTGGAACAGATATTTAGATTACACATGATATAAATATATATTTTATAAATGTCTTCCACAGTGGTAAAAATATGTTAATATAACCTATTCTGTGTTTAAACACAATTTGTATGAATTCTTATTATGTCATACAGCAGTCAAACACAGTGGGCATTTACTAGTGTGTTGATATTACAGATGGGCACCCAGTGGATATTCTTTATTTTTTTAAGACAAGAAAGCTAAGTTCATTTTTCATGCTCCTGAACACCAGTTTTATAGCCACATGCACAAAGCTGTATTTGCATCTGCAGTCAATACACATTCTGATGCTGCTAGGAACTTGCTGCTGTGAGCACTTCTACTTTTGGTCATATTTTGCTTGTAAGCAAAAGGCTGGTGGTTTGAACTAATACTGTATCAGCAAAGGTCTTTAGGAAACTTTATCTAGTGGTTTTGATTTTTACAAATAGAATAGTATAAACAAAATGGAAGGAGGAGTACTTATATGTATGACTTTACATATGAGAGTTTTGAAGGAAAAAAATAGTTGGGTATGCAGCCACACAGGCTGCTTCAGGTGTAAAGAACAACTTTAAAGATTAGGCTTCCAAAAAAACCCTAGCAAAGAACTAGTTAAGAAATCAAGGCAAATGAAAAGAGCAAGAATTTAAAACATAACAGTTAATGGCCTTAATCTTTGAAAGCCATCTGCTATAACTACAGGAGAGAGGCTAGATCATAGCAAGGGGCTGCAGCTCAGTGACAGAGGCCGAGGACAGACTGGCAATTTGCCCCGGGATGGGACCCGGGCTGACAACGATTCAATACCGGAGTAAATGGAACGTTCACACAGGCACATCTGCCTGGCGTCCCCCACCCGTAGCCTACCGGTGCTCTTGCGCTTCACTGCCGGATTAAAAAAACACCTGATAAAAGCCTTCGCAAATCTTGAAAGCCTGCGTTCGTCACGCGTTTCTCCGCTTCCGGGGAGTCTGAACGCACAGCCGAAAAGCCGGGAGCAACCCGCGTTGGGCACGAGGCAGCAGCGGTGTGATTGGCTGCGCTCCGCTCCACTGCCCAATGCGGTGCCGGCATTGCAGGGCAAAAAAAAAAAAAATCGGCAAAATGCGCTTATGCGCACATACAGCCACAGCCGAATTAATGGGAAAACGGCGAATATAGCATGCCTCCGGCGCGGCAGTCTGAACGCTCCCGCGCACCTCTGTCCCGTATCTTCCGGCAGCGGCCCCTGCTGTGTGGACGGGAAAACCCGGTATTGTTTAATCCGGGGTTTTTTACCGCGACTGGCTACCGGGGCAAATTGCCAGTCTGTCCTGGGCCAGAATGCCTGTTTTGCATGCATAAGGTTCCAGGTTCAGTCCCTGATATCTAGAGTTAAAGAATTCCAGGTAGTATGCATTGGGATTTTTTTCTGGTTGAGACCCTGAAGATTTGCACAATACTAGACCAACAGTCTGACCCACCAGAAAGCAATTTCATATGCTCATAAAAGAAAATAAATGGCTCAGTTTGGAGTAGCTTAGAATCCCACAAACAGCCAAAATCTGTGACTGTAACAACATTTGAATTTGTTTGTAAATGTGCCTAATCTTTTACTAGAACAAATAAAGCTGCTTTATACCAAAAGGGACCTTTGGCCTATCACAGGCTGTATTGTCTATTCTGATGGGCAGAGGGTTGTCATATGCTCAGAATTCTCTATGACAACCTCACATGATAATGATTACAAGAACCATATGTAACTGAGATTCCTCCCTACCCAATGGACAGACAAGATGTGATGGGCAAATACCAGGCTAACACTGTACTTTTGTGGTCACATTGCTAGTTCAGTCTGTATCTAGCATCTGAGGCTTGTACAGTATCTGCAGATTCTTTGTGAAATTCAGTTCAAGCCAGGACAGATGTGACTTGCTGAAACTGAGTGCATCTGGCCCTATACTGAAGACCATCCCACATAACTGACCATCATGTTGTGTAGTCCACAATCCCTGAAAAGCCATGAAGATTCAAGACCATCCCTCTCCCCATTTCTACCTGACATGCCAAACAATGGCATGAAAGATTTCCTAGAAGTCTTTGACTTTGCTTGACTCTCCCAAATTGCTGGCCAAGATCACTGATAAAGTTTCTAGTAGGATCCAACCCTAATGTCTCTATCATTCAAGACGTGAACAAGTTGGTTACGCAGTCCAGCTTTAATTCACTTATAATGGAACAAATGAGAAGAGAATTGGTCTCACATGTTCCCTATTTGCATAATGAATTGGGATGAAACTATACTTCCCCTGCCCCCTATCACCCTGTTAAGCTTTATTGAGATTTACCATTTCTTCAGATTTTTTTTTTAAATCTCTGTATACATTTCCTCCAAACATTTAGAAGGAGAGGGAGTGCAGGTTTGTCTTGTGATCATAAATGTCGCACTTATTTGTGTTATGCAGCTAATTAATATCTCGGGCTTCCTGTGTATATCTGCATATCGGTACTGTAAATATAAACGGAAAAATAAGTAATAATTTATGAAAACTGATTTGCATTTCCAAATATAAAATGTGCAAAATCCAACTAATTAGCAAGAGTGAAGGCCAAGGTGTTTCTATAGCAACTATAAAAATTATAGAGAAAAATGTCTTTATATCAGACTCATTAATATTTGCATTCCTCCTTGGTTCTATGTATGTTTCCAAAGTCAGAATTTTAGAAATTACCAAACAAAAATTGCTCTGCAATAAACCTGTCAAATAGACTCATCATAGGGCAAAGACAAACCTGTGGAGAAATTCCTACTGCATCTCTTGAATGCCATTGGTCACAGGGTGCAAAATGAAGGTTTTAAAGCAGGATCTAATATTACATAAAATGTGTATATGTAACACCAATGTCTTAAAATAAACAGTGAAAGGAAACACAGGTAGCTTTTAATTTGTACTTCCTAAATTCTTATTGGCTTTGAACGTTTCTAACCCACCACATGTACTGGTGGAAAGATGGACAAATGTTAGCATTACTTCAAGTATTTGTCTGTGACATTGTTTAACTCACCACCAGCTCTTTTACAATCTCAACAGTTCCTGCCCCAGATTCTCCTTTTTCTAACTCTGTATCCACACAACTGTACAATCTGCTAGCATTTAGCTACAGGGCCACAGTCCCTTCTTCATATTTAATAATATGCAAAATTATTCCTCAGGACAGGAACAACAAAATCTTTGGATCAGTGTCTGGTTTGATGCACTGAATGGCCCTTTTAAACAGTAAAATGGGTTAGTTAAGCTGGTGATGGACATATTTCAAGAACACTGCTATGGTTATTATAATAAAGGTTTTTAAAATAAAAAAATGAAAACTCATTTGAGGGTTTCTATTTTGCAATCTGATTTTATTAAGAGTATGCCTTTGTCTCTTGTTATGAATCTTATTCCCACCCACTCAGTCTGCTCCTATATTAAAACCTGTCTGCTAACAATATGCCCACAGAACGCATGCACCTTACGCTTTACCCCATGACCTGTTATTTTTCTGTACTAGTATGTTGTGTCATGGGGGGGTAGATTACATCTGAAATTGTCCCTATTCTTGTCTCCTATTTTTCACTATTGGATCTTCTTTGCATATTTAGAGGTGGAATTTCACCAATATATTCTGTCATTGCCAGCAACTTTTAGAAGGCACAAATCTGGCCCACCCAGAGATGAGACCCAATCATATTTCCCCACAGAATGGTTATCTACCATTCCCTTGCCCTTGGAAGCTGATTCAAGGGAAAGGAATGAGGAAGGATGAGTGAAGATAAAAGACTGGCCATGCCTTCCACACAGTTTCCCTCCTGTTTGAAAACTGGGAACACTTTGGGGGAGATCTGAGGAGGATCCCTGACATCCCTCAAAGTCATCTAATCATGAGGGGAACATATGGTTGCCAACATCCAGGTGCCACCTGAGGAATTCCCACTATTACAACTGATTTCCAGACAACCAAGATCAGTTCCCCTAGAGAAAGTGGCTGCTTTGAAGGGTAGACTCTATGGCATTATACTCAACTGAGATTCCTCCCCTCTCCAAACTCTCCCCTCTCCAGGTTCTATCCCCAAACTTCCCAGGTATTTCCTAACTCAGAGCTGGCACCCTGAAGGAAACAACAAATAAGTAACATACAAATAAAATGGCTCTCTCTTATTCTCTCCATTATTTTTTTAAATAAAAAAACTCACCTGGCATCTATCCAGAAGGGAGAAAATGGTTATTCCTGTGGAAAACTGGCCAGCTGGCAGCCTTGATTGCACACACTTAGCCACACTGAAAGTCTTCTCTTCCAGCAAAAGCTCAAAATCTGGCTACTCCCCAATACTTGGAATTGGCTTCTTTAAAACCACATACATCCCACATAAATTAACCGAAAAAGCGTGTATATGCAAAAGTGAGCAGACATAATTGCACACATTCATTTAAGTATGACTTTTAAAAGACAAAAAACAAACAAACACCAATGCATTTCCAGGCAGTGAAAACACATTTGCATGGGAAATGTGTAGCAATTATTTGGGGCCAGGACAGGGCTGAAAAATAAAATGAAATGTGAGAACAGTTAGCATGTACATGCAGTCTTTGTAACCTGCAGTCCAGAGACTAATTTCAGTCTTTACTGTATACAACTGTATTGATTGTGTATTGATTGAGCTGTATTGATTTTTGCAAGAATGAAGCCAGGTACTAGTGATACAAGATGCTCCATAAAAACAAGAAGTTCATTTAGGAAAACACTTCCTGTTTAGAAAGCAAAAATGTCAAGACAGCCCCCCTTCTCATCCTCTGCATCCAATACAGCATGACAGGAAAGGAACCCAGCATTTTCAGGCATACTGAAATGCAAAACTAGCTTCAGTTAAATGCACCTAATCCTACCAAATTTCAATATTTTCCAATACAAGCTTAATCGAAAGATAACTCCCAGTACGTGTGCTATTACTTATACTGCAGCCTGAAAATCCCAGACCATCAGGCCTAAACACTCCCCAACAATGGAGATGTTCTAAAGTACTGCTGTGTTGACAGCGAGAATGCACAACCCCTGCTTGCAGTTTATGAGCATTAAGTTATAATGCCCCATTTGCAGACACTATAATAATTTAATGCCATTAGACTTAGCCTTAACTTTAAATGGCTTTAATGGACCCTATACTGCTTTCTTTCCCAATTAAGGATATTGGGGGAGGTCTCTCATATCTTGTTGCTACTAAGAGAGCTGTGTTGCATTTTTCAGATAGAAAGAAGAGCGGGACCTGGCTCCCACCCCCATCGCACATAAAGTTTCTGTAGGGGAAAAAAAATCAGACAGGACAGATCTACATACTAATTTTTAAAAGAGCAAGAAATAACCCACAGTGTTAACAGTGTATCTCCTGAAAGGATTTTATTTTGATAGTTCTTGAATGGTGTTGTCATACAGCATAATTAAGGCCTACAGAACTATTATCAAAACACTAGCAAAAGGCATTCTCTAACATGCTGACAGCAACACCACTGCCTGCTCTAAACTGCCAGCTTCCCACAGGATGTACTTCGACTGACCAGCTGGTTTCCAAACACTGACACCAGGCATATGGCGTAAAGTCAAGCCTTGGGGGTGAAGCGCAAGGGCGAGCTCCACCAAGCAATCAATTAGAAGTAACAGCCATTCCCCCCTCCCTTTTGGAAAAAAGCATCTATTCCCACCATAACATGTTGCCAGCATGCCACTGCTAAGTATTTTGAATGCAATAAAGCTTGCGGGAAGCCAGCTCAAGTGAAAACTCTATAAATCTGTATCACAATGATTAGCTATAAATAATGCTAATTAAGGAGGGGTTGTGTAGTTAATAGATGTGTACAAGAGCCTTGCCAAATTTTAAAGCTTTACTATGCAACATCTAAAAGTAAAAGCATTGACCAAATACGTTCTTCGCCCACCCACCGCCTCTGGTCCAAATAAACCATCCTGGTCCTCTTCATATGGAATGACCACCACACAGAAGCAGTATCTGCTCCACAGGGAATATACAATTTATGGAAAGTAAATTAACCACATGAATCTGCCACACCCAGACAGTTTTCTCCACACTACAGCAACATACGAGAATGTTTGCTGGAAACTCAGAGGTAAACTGCATGGTGTCAGTGGTATGCGAAGGTAGAAACTGCACGTAAGTGTAGAGGAAAGGAATTGTACCCCCAAAAAAATATTCAAGAACCTTTGTCTGCGGGCACACATGCCAGTTGAAGTGGAGGGGAAGTGAGGCTATTTCCTCTGGAAGAATTTGACACACAGTTGTGAGATCACACCTCCCTTTGTAGCTGCAAGCGCAGCTCATCATTGTGTGATCAGACACAACTGTGGATGAGTCGGGGGAGGGGGGTTGCCGTTTGTTTCCCATGCGCATAAACAAGGAATCGCATGTCTACACTGAGGGGCCCCTATGGAGTATGCGATGATGCGCATACTGAAAAGAGTAGGGGAAAAATGGCACTGAGCTAGGATGGCATGATCGGACCATCCCAATAGCATGAGTGTGATTGCACAATCAGACAGGTGGAAAGTCTGTCCGTGGCCTGTCAGAACCCATTAGAGCTGGACTTTCCCCGGTGTCTTTTAAGTCTGCTTCTGTGGTGGAGGAGCATGTGTTGCCAACGACTGTGGGACACTTCCCAGATGTTGCTGTCTGATCGCTCCCTTTAGATCCATCAGGCATTCGCACCTATGTCGGATCTAAAGGCAGGCTTTGTGATCGTTGCCTTTGTTGATGTTTTTGATACCCATATAAAGCTACCACCTAAAAAAACCAAACAAAATCAATCACTCTGAAATCTGTTGCTTTATTTTTAGCCTCTAAAATATGAAGACACACAAATGAAACCTAGGCATTACAATATGCATTATTTTATTGTATTGCCAGCCATTTTTCTTACAAATACAAACAAGGGACAGGGATACAAACAAGGAACAGGATAGTTGGTTTCAGTATTAATCACTACTCATTTTTATTTTTAATAGTAATGCTCAATACCTCTATGGCCTGTCTCCATATCCCCTTCCTTGTGTCAACTTTCCCTTCCTTCTCAACTTCTTTACCAGAACAGGCAATAAAAAATAGAAAGGAAAGTGAGAGGACTACTGTGTTCTAGGGAATCTTTACATTTTCATCTGAAAGAGGGGTTCCAATTACCTTTCCCCCTTAGAAATGGGAAAGCATTACTCACTTTCCCTGCTACATACGAGAGACACCAGTGCCTGTCTTTGTGACATCAGCAGCAATCACACCAATACTCCTCATATCTGATCTATTTGCATGCCTAGCAACCCAAGTTCTTTATATTAAATAAAGGGACAAAGCCTTTGATAAATAGAGAGGTGACATACAGAAGTACAGTGAAGACAGCTACTGTTTGTTAACACAACAGTTCAGGATTTGGGAGAAGAAAGGGCACATTATCTGCATTACCCACTGTAATGCAGAAGTTAAGGTCCCAAGGAACTGATGGGGGAAGGAAGCAGGGGCAATAGGAATAGGTGGGCCAAAGCCAAATGAGAAGCAAATATCAACAGACATTGTCTCTTACTTTTGAAACCATCCAAGATGGAGGTTAAGTGGCTAGGAAAGACTGAGATGCTAGTTGGAGATGACAGCTGTACACTCTGTAAAGAGCCTTGGGGTGTGGTTGGATTCTGCACTATCACTGGATAAACAAGTGTCCATGGTAGCACGGTCAACATTTTTTCACCTACGCCAAGCCTGCCAGCTGGCTCCTTATTCATCTGAGTCAGACCTTACCACATTGATCCATGCAATGGTCATCTCCAGGATGGACAACTGCAATTTCCTCTACATAGGGCTACCCTTGAAAGCTCTTTGGAGACTGCAGATGGTCCAGAATGCAGCTGCCAGGTTGCTGACTGGAACATCATGGTCAGCTCATATTACTCCACTTCAGTGTTCCGTCTAAACTGAGTTAGTGCAAGCTAGCTCACAGTTTTTTAGCCTCTGGCTCACACATTTTTGTATTAGCTCAGAAAGGAGTGCTCCAGAGAAAACTAATTTATGCAGTAGCCAAATTGCTTGCTCACAACTTTAATGCCCATCGCTCACAAAGTAGAATTTTTGCTCACAAGACTCCACAGCTTAGAGGGAGCATTGCTCCACTTCTGTGGCAGCTGCTTTGGCTACCAGTTTGAAATACTGGGTTCAGACGTGTTCTAGTGATCAGCTCATAGTTTATTAGTGATTCAGCAAGAGAAAGAAGACTGAATGCCTGAAAAAAATTACACCCAAAACACACCCCACTCCCAACGATTCACACTCCATTGTTTCCCAGTTGGTTTACTCTAGGATTCCTGTCTCCCTACTGATCCATTCTAGGATCCTAGCAAGCCATTGTTATGCGTCCTCAAGCAAAGTCCTTTTTGCAAGTATAGTTCAGGCTCAATACATAACACAGTCAGTTTCCAGATCCAATTCAAGGTGTTGGTCTTAACCTTTAAAGTCATTAATGGTCTGGGACCCTCATACCCACAGGACGACCTCTCCCATTACAACCCCCCTTTGGTCATTGTCTGGCGGCCTCTTGCAGGTGCCTGGCTCCAGGATGGCTCAGTTAGCTGTCACCACGGGAAGGACCTTCTCAGTTGTGATCACTACTCTGTGGAATGCACTCTCGGATGACTCCTGTGCCCTGCCAGATTTGTTTCATTTCTGCAGGCCATGCAAGGCCAAATTGTTTAGGCTAACCACATGTTTGGGTAGTTTTTATTAGTGGCATGGTGCTATCCATATATTTAAATAGTTCAATATTTTATATTTGTTATTTGTTTTTATGTTGTTTTTACCTCATTATATGGTTTTAATGTTAAAAGTCGCCATGAGACCCTTCGGGTGAGAGGCAACTAAATAAATAAAACAACTACAGCCTCTCTTTATGTTCTCATTTTCCTACAGACCCCCATCATTGGGTTGACATCTTAGTAGTCATGAAAATATTTCTTGCCAAATACTCTCTGAAACACTCAGAAATGCACGTACAGTATAACGCCAATCTTATATTCTAATCCCAGACTTTTTTTTTTCTGTGCGGATACCTATTCCCTCCAACAGGGGCCTCACTGTCCCCCAACAGCTTTTCCTACATAGTCAGTAGACTTCCTGGGTTTGTAGAAAAATCCGAAAAGTAAGGAAATCCCTTCAGGGACGGTTGAATTCCCCCAAAAAGCCTTTTGAAATGGCCTCTGCAGGGACCTGACTCCAGGCAGCAACGGTGAGAGATTAGAACGTTGGAGGGGGGGGAGAGGCTTCTGACTGGCTCTGTCAGTCAAAGGGTGGGGAAGGGCCCTTTCTTTCCAGGCCTCTTTCGGCCTTGGAGGGGGGGGAGGGCACCTTGGGGCCAGGCTGGGGGATTCCTAGAGGTTTTGGGGTGGAGTGCAAGGAGGGCAGGATTTGGGGAAGGGAGAGGCCTCAGCTGGGTATCATGCCACAGAATCCACCCTCCAAAGCAGCCATTTTCTCCAGGGAGACAGATCTCTGTTGTTCACAGATCTCTGGAGTTCACTCTCCAGCAGGCCCCACTTGGAGGTTGCCAACCCTAGGCCTGGCAGGGTTGCCAGGTCCCCCCACGGGCACTGGCAGGGGATGGGGTAGTGGGGCTGCCAGCTCCAGGTCTGGAAACTCCTGGAGATTTGGGGATGGAGCCTGGGGAGGACAGGGACCTCAGTGGGGTACAATGCCCTAGAGTCCACCCTCCAAAGCATCCATTTTCTCGAGGGGAAGTTATCTCAGTAGTCTGGAGCTGAGCAGTAATTCCAGGGGATCCCCAGATCCCACCTGGAGGCTGGCATCCCTAGGCAGCACCCTCTGGGTGACTTGATGCCACCTAATTTGCATGACTCAACTTGGCCTGGCTGCTTGCTGCTGTTCAGCAGCCACCCTATGAAAGCCAGCAGTGATGCAGCAGTTAGAGCCTCAGAGTAGGGTCTGCAAGACCCAGGTTCAGATCCCCATATTGCGGTGGAAGCTGACTGGGTGATTTTGGACCAGTCACATACTTTCAGCCTAACCAACCTCACAGGGTTGTTGTGCAGATAAAAAGGAGGTGAGAATAATGTAAGCTGCTTTGGTCCCCACTGTGGAGAAAGACTGTAATTTTCCTTGGTAGAAGCTGTGGGGGAGGGGGTGGAGACAAAAAGCTGAAGACAGACACAGGCAGATAAAGGTTAAGTTGGCTGTTGGGTGGGAAGGAAATAGGGTTGCCAACTCTGGATTGGGAAACTCCTGGACATTTAAGGGGTGGATCCTGGGGATGGTGGGGTTTGAGAAGGGGAGGAACTTCAGACCAGTATAATGCCACAGACTCCACCCTCCAAACCAGCCATTTCCTCCATGAGAACTACCATTGCCAGCCTCTGGGTGAGGGCTGGAGATCACCCAGCATTACAACTGTTGTCCAGGTGACAGAGATCAGTTCCCCTGGATAAAATGGGTGCTTTGGAGGGTTGAGTCCACGGCTCCACCCCCAGAAGGGAGAAGGAGTGTGAGATAGGTAAGGGTAGAGGGGAGGAAGCAAAGGTGTGAGGAATGGGATGACCATCCCGCAAGTTTCTTGCGGGTCTCCACTTGTACATGTCTGATCATAGAACAAACAAAAGGGCTACTTGGCTTTCTAAAAAGAGAAAGCGTTATACTTTAAAATAATACTAAAACATAGTTTCATTTTCTACAAAATGTTCACCTGAAATGACTTTTTTTGTGAGGGTTAAAACTTTTGGTCTTCCTCTCTTTAATTATCCAATAAAAGAATAGAAAGGAATTCCCAGTTAAGTGCAATTACAAATCTAACTAATGTTTCCTTTCAGCACCAGTGTATTTGACATTTGCACATGCAATAGTCGCCGTGTGCCGTCCCGTCCCCAAAAACAGACATTCCAAAATTGGTAAAGGGGCATCTTTTATTGACTAAATATTGGTGTAGTGTATTCAAGCTCTGCTCCCACCTGGGGGCTGGCAACCCTAGTCCTGTAATTTGGTCGGAATGAAACTTGGTACTCTTTATTTTTAACAGCCATCTTCATGTTACACTGTACATGCTCATGATACATCCTGCCTATACATGTGTTTGTAAGGAAGAGCTAGCTTGCATTCTGTTTACAAAGAAAACCAGGGACCAGTACCTGGATAAATGTGGGCTTTGTATCACACATTCAGCTGTATATGCACTGACTGTAACATCAGAATTACTCAACACACATGTGCACTGTACACATATTGTATGTGCGTTCACTGAACTTGTGAACGGGGCTACTATATTCTATACCCTTCTGTATTATGTCACTGGAATAGTTGTTATGGTTTCTGCTCTTGAGTTTATATAACAAATGATGATTAGGTTGTGCTGGAAATTGTAGGATTAGGCTAAATACAAACAGTCATAGTAAGAACCACAAATTCTACCACCAACAACCTAGCACTAATGATCAGAAAGGAGGGAGGTCTCACACTACTTTCCAATTAAAACAGGATCTAAGCTTTTTCCCCCTGCTGCTGCTTTTCAGCATTCATTTAGGCACTGATTTGTTTAGGCAAAAGCATCAAGCATAATCTATATGTTATTCCAGGTTTCGGGAATAACTTCTGAAGATTTCTGTTTGTCTCTTGTTTGTTCAGTTAATTTGTTGATTTAGGGCAAAATACAAAATAAAAAGAGCCCTGCTGGATCAGACCAGTGGGCCATCTAATCAGTCTTCTAGCTTCACATAATAGTCAACTAGTTGCACTGGAGTGCCAACAAATAGGACACAGAAGCCAAAGCCTTCTTCTGGTGCCTCCAGATCGAATTCTGAATACCAAGCATGAATATTCAGGCTTACTGCCTCAGAATACGGAGGTTCCCTTTAGTTACTATGGCTAGTAGCCATTGATGGACCTATCCTCCATCAATGGCTAGTATCACAATTAAAGGAAATTAATGCCAATGAGAACTTCCCAATGAATTATGCCTTTAGGAATGGCCCATGTATCCCTGTATGGCCCATGTATGATCCACCTGTTTGCATCACTGTTTGCATACCTGGAATATTTTGGACATTCAGTTATATCACAGTAGTGAAGGGGTTTGTATTTCAGATATTCTAAAAGCCACTATGCATAAGGGCAAGCAATGCAGAAATAATTAGTGGCAATCTTTCTGCCACTGCTATGCTTCTCAGTTATGATTTAAATTTCCCTCACATGGCATGACACCTCTTATTTATTGCAACATATTTATCTGTCATGCTTTATTGTTGGCCTGCTCTCACTTTTTCTTTAACCTTATTAACCCTTGATAGTATTTGACAGCTTAACATCCTCGATTACTCTGGAACATTCACTATAAGAACTGACACGGAACTAATAGCAGCCTTTTTATTTCCAATCTGCGAGGTCACATGAAATTGCCCTTGTCTGAACCCTGCAAGATTTCCTGTAGGTACTTCTCTTTTTCCATAGGTTTTAGACTTAATGCATCCCTACAGGTCTGTCTGGTTGTTAAAAATGGAATCAGATTCCTGCTAACTTTTAGTTACTGATAATGTACCCCTTGAGCTATGAGGAGTAACTTTTCCTCATAGTGAAAGCTCCTGGTAATGCAGTATGAAACAACTTTCTGTGATATTCTTTTCAAATATTATAGCACTTTTTTAAAAAGGTACATCCATAGATGTTGAACTTGAAGGTATCTTTGATTTTCTCAGTTTAAGTATAAGAATGGAATAGTCGTGGCTATTCTCTTGAACTAGAATGCTGGGCATAAGTAGGACATTAAAGCAATAGCATGATAGGTTGATATCCTCAGCTGAGTTATTCAGCATGCATGGGTAGCTTAAATGCAATGAATTCAGGTCAGTAATTACAGATGATACCCATCATAATGCACCATACGACCAAAGCAGTTATTTATTTCACATGAGTGACAAGGTTCAGGCCTTCCAACTAAATTGGGCATTAAATGAACAGTTTTTCAGTTATACAGTTATACAAACAGGCAGGGAGAAAACCGAAGTTAGGGCAGAAAGAATAGGGCAATATAGTTTAAAAGGTTTAGATTATAAATAACACTAAACTAGATTATAAACCTACTAAAACTGACGGGAAATGCTGGCTGAATCAGACCTGTGGATCAACCTAAATGTGACCCGCACAAAATGTAAAGCAAGTTTAACAGATATTTTAATCCCTGGGCACAAGCACAAAATACCAGTTTGGTGTTCCACGACAAACCCATTGCCAGCACCATGAATGTGATCTATTCCTACAACTAGCCTGCCATTAGCATCAGGCAATCAGCTTTTATACAGAAAGGGCCTATGCACAGTGGCCAGGTTAACAAATTTGTGGTTGCAGTTTCCTAGCTAAATTTTGAATCCAGTAATCTCCTAACCATACAGCTGATTAAAAAACAAAGATAAAATATAATTCAGGAGAAATTCACTCCCTCATGCTAAGCTCCATGTCCCCCTCCTATTATAATGTCACCCCCACCTTTCCCTGGTCCCTTCCATGTCCCCCCCCCCAAATGGGAATGAACTCAGTCAGAAAGCAGCCATGATTAGTGCTACACTATGCTGAACTGCAGGCTGGAAGATCATTAGTTCAGCAGTTCGAGACCATAGTGCTGCGTGACAGAGTGAGTTCCCATCTCTGGTTCCAGCTCCTGCCAACCTAGCAGTTCGAAAGCAAGAAATTGCAAGTAGATAAATAGGTACCACTTTGGTGGGAAGGTAACAGCATTCTGTGCACCTTGGCGTTTAGTCATGCCAGCCACATGACCACAGAAATGTCTTTGGACAGCGCTAGCTCTTTGGCTTGGAAACGGAGATGAGCACCGCAACCCTAGAGTCGGATTCAACTGGCTTTCGAGCAAAGGGAATCTTTACCTTTTTTATACTTGTTATAGTGTTGATGACAGCAAACAGTGGCTGGTCAGTGAGATCACCATAAGAGGCTGCTGTTGTGAGGGGGAAATTGGTTATTACTAGCATACATTTTGAAGAAGCAGCAAAATCCACATGGTACAGGCCAGTCAGCAGCCATTTGCCTTCACAAAGCCTAAAAGCCTCCATCCTTTCTCCATTGTGTCTGCATCACAACAACAGCCAGTAAGAACATCAACTCTCTTCAGCTGCTACCCAAAAACTGTAACATCTTTCTCTCAATGACCACTGCTGATAGGGTTGCCAATCTCCAGGTGGCACCTGGAGATCTTCCACTATTACAATTGTTCTCTAGATGATCAAAGTCGGTTCTCCAGGAGAAAATAGATGCTTTGGGAGGTGGACCGTATGGCATTATACTGTGCCGAGGTCCCTCCCCTCTCCAGACCCTGCCTTCCCCAGGTTCCTCCAAATCTCCAGCTATTTCCAAACTCAGAGCTGGCAACCCTAACTGCTGAATATTACAAAGACTTCCCTGGAGTAAGCAATCTTGTTGGCCCAAATGCAAGAAAACCTATAATGTTCCTGGGAATATAAGCAAACATCAAATGGTAGAGACAGAGAGGAGGAGGAGGAGGAGGAGGAGGAGGAGGAGTTGGATTTATACCCTGCCCTTCACTACCCAAAGGAGTCTCAGAGCAGTTTACAATCTCCTTCCCTTCCTCTCCCCACAACAGACACTCTGTGAGGTAGGTGGGGCTGAGTGAAAGAACTGCTCTTGAGAGAACAGCTCTGAGAGATCTGTGACTGATCCAACGTCACCCAGCTGGCTGCATGTGGAGGTGAGAATTAAACCCGGTTCTCCAGATTAGAGTCTGCTGTTCTTAACCACTATACCAAACTGGCACAAAGAGTTGTACTAGACATGTGGGAGCAAGCAGACCAACCAGCACCGCCGGATAGAAACTCAGCCCTACAGAATGGTCTGGAATGGCACAGTTTAGCACATATACCAGGAGTTACCTATCCTTGCTGTAAAACATTCCCCAGTAGCCAATGAAACAAACTTTCTTCCTCACCATGCTATATAAATACAACTATATATTGTAACTCTGATAGTTATTTTCACTGCATTCACTATTTTTTTGTGTCTGTATAGGCCAGATGAAAAAAGTAAGAGTTTTCTTTTCTTTTTTTAAAGGAGTGGCTACCATTGCTTTATTAGAAACAGTTACAAATATTTCCTGCGCTGACCATGGCTGGGAAGAGAAAGATTGCAGCCGGATGGTTGTAAACATCTCAAGTTAAAAATAATATGTAACTTTCAGACTAAATCAAAAGATTGCTAATTCACACAAAGTACTAGAGATTTAGAGTTATCCATTTGGTACACAGTTCAGAAATGCATGGAATGTCATAAAACATGTCAACCACAGCACAGCAGTGATCTTGCCCTATTGCTGGCAGTATCTGTTGTTTCCCACACACAAAACCAAATCTGACCCTTCCATGAAGCTTCTACATTGGTAAAAATAGATCAGTTGGGAAATCATAGGCACTTTTGGATTTTTTAAAGAAAATCACAAATAAAATAACAATCCCTTCTCTGCAGCTTAAGTTCTGGATAATCACCACATGTCAAGACAATTACATTTTTTCCTCCTTTATGAGTTGTTTTGACAGCACTTTTCAAATGTTATGTAAAATGCATCCTAAAAGGGAAAGAAAATGCAAGTTTCAAGATGCATTAAGTAGACAAATTATCTTTGTTTTTCGCCTTTAAAAAAAAATAAGAGGAAGAGATAAGTTAAATCTTATTCATCAACCCCCCACCATCATCTCTTTTTTTAAAAAATACAAATCTGTGGGTCTATAACACTGAAGCCTTGCTGTGTAAGATCCCATGGAAGAGAGCCAGTTCCTGAACTAGGGAAAACATACACAGAGGAGAACAGTGGGGCACAAGCACCCTTTCCAAACATGTATGACATCAGATGTCTAGTCATAACCCTGCAGGTTATAGCTTTGTATATTAATTATAGAAATATAGTTTTGGGGGATAACTGGAGAAATTAGCACAGGTGTCTATCTGTGGTCTAGATTCTACAGCATGCTTTGGCTTAATTGTTCATTTTACCTACTAGGCACATTTCTCTGTTTTAATGCTGGAGGAGTCCTCAGATTGTGATGTTATAGTAGAAACGGCTCTTGATGGAACAATGTAGATAGAAACAATAAGCCTATGGCTGCAGCCTATGCATTTCCATGGGAGCAAGCCCCAAAAGAACACAGTAGGATTTACTTCTGAGTAAATATTCATAGGCTCAAGCTGTAACTCTTAGGAACACTTAGACTCATATTATGCAGAGCAGAGCAGAGCAGTGTTCTCACTGGAGCTTGTTAAGGGGAGAATTGGACATTTTCAGCTTACACTCCTGTATGTAGATTTATTTGCAATAACAATCTCCTACCCACTATTTCCATTCTGCATTATCACGCACTGACCTGTCTTGTTCATATAATTTTCACTAGTGAGCCAAATGGGGAGAAACCAGAGGGGACACACTTGTCTCAAGAGCACTGAGCATACCATTGGTACCTCATATATCCAAGCTACTATACTGACAGTCAGACTAAAGCTCAAAACTCTTCCCTTCTCCTAACATTCTTACTTCTTTCTCTTCCCAAGATCTTTTGTCCACATTATTTCCCTTACCCCCAAGATTCCATCCATTTCCTCCTCTCTACTCCTCTCTTTATTTTCATCATATCAACACCATGGAGTGAGAAACCCATAAAGGGGTGAATGTAAAGTGAATTTCACTTCTCCTTTGTAGGAGTGAATTCTCTCCCACTAGCCAGAGATGGCCTGTGATGTGGCACACTAAAATATAAGAAGCTGCCACCAGTGGGTAAGTATGGAGGAGGTGAGAGACCAGATATTGGCAGTGGCAGCTGAGGTACATGGGCTGCTAAGGGGGCACAATAGGTGTTGCCTGGCCAGCATGGATGCAGGCCATGACAACAGCAACCTGTACTTGATGCCATTAAGCAGCCACCTATCCCATATGGTCACACTGTATCACCCACCACCTTGTGATGCATCCTTCTGGGCAAAGAAAAAGAGAAAAAGTACTTCACCCCCTCCCACCTTGTAATCCCTTCCTTGGCAATAGCATTGTGCAATGCATGTGGGTGATTGCATCATCCCTGGGTTCTACTATATAATGATGTAATGTTAGCAATTTGTAACTTGACTACTACCATTGATGGAAGTGGCACACATCCTGACAAATGGGATAATCGCTACCAGGTTTATTGGCTAATTTAAATATTTTCTAGGCTAAAATTATTCTAGAAATTAGACCACTTATAAACTTTATTAATTATATTTCTATTTTTATGTAGAACAGTTTGGAGAATTTGTGCAGCTACTATCTATGGCCCAATATACAAACCTGTAGCAAATGCAAAGCATATAAGGTAACCCCAATAAAAATTTCTTATTATTTTCAAGAAAAAATTATTATTACATATAATGACTATATATATTTGATATATAATAACCTGGCCTTTTTTCTTTTCTTTTTTCCAGCAATTTCAGAAAGCAACACCTGGTCATATATATATATATATATACAAAAAAAATTATGCATGTACTTCTGGATGTGTGTCAGTGTAAAATAAAGAATATTGACCACTGAGGAAGGCCCAAAGGGGCCAAAACGCGTATGGTCCTTAGGTCAAAGGTTTTACCCATCAATTGGATTTGTATAACAATCAGCTTTGAATGATATAAGCTTTAAGTCTGATATTTCGACTATTTCTTTTAACCTTATGTATGTTTTAATCATGTGTCCACCCTAATAAATATTTGTATATTTTTATTATAATTTATTTTGTTAGCTTGACCCTCTTAGTTCGCAGCCACATTTTGGATTGAGTTCCCCTCCCCTTTTTTCGGTTTTTGTCAAAGAAAAAGAGAGACCAGGCCTGGAGACGGACTCAGTTATCTTAACTATATTGCGGAGGAGATTAGGAAAGCATTTATCCTAGAAATTGTCTCCAGAAGTATTGACTTCTGAAATGGAAATACATTCAAAGTAAAACAAAAATAAAACAAGCTGATTTTCAAACCAGTGCTGCGGCCCACCTTATAATGAGATTATTTGCATTCTGGCATCTGCATTGGTTGCACTGTTGCTTTTGGACATGACTGGTAAGATGTTTGCTTTGGTTTATAATAGCTCTAAATGGCCATGGCCATGCATACTTCAAAGGATGCTTCCCCTGCTATGTCCTATTGTGATCCCCAAGATCATATAAAAGAGACCCTTGCAATACTTTCAGACTGCCAGGGAGCATAGATGAAGAGCTCTCAGAGATTCATCCTCCAGTTATGGAACTCCTTCCCTTTGAACAGATGCCAAGCCTAAGCTTGTTCACCTTTTACAGGCATTACAGAGCTCACTTACTTGGATCAGCTTTCATGAGCTGGGGTTCAGCTGGCAGAGAGTTGGGACTTGTTTAAAAAAACAGTTCATTTGGATTTTGTCAGCATATGTTGTGCACACAGTTTAATATTTTCCACCCAAATCTTCATGCATTCACTCAAATAAATAAACAAGCAAGTAAAAACTCCATGTTTTAGTAGTACCTTAGGCTACTTCCAGCAGGCAACACTAAGCAACTCCTCTCTGCAGCACAAAGCTATAGACACTTCAATGCTGTTTCCAAAGCTACCCAAGGGGGTTTGGATGTTCAGTTCATATGAGCAGCCAAATCCTTCAGGTATACTGGAAACTTCTACTGCCTGATTCATACCCAAAAATACTCTGTGCAAAATTAAACATCACATACAGATCAACAATAACAGGCAAAGCAGGAGGAGAGAGATATTAAAAAGAGGCCAAGTTTGGAAAACTAAACAAGGGATCCAGTCACACGCAGAATTAGCCACGTGATAGGGCCGAATGCCAGGCGGATTTTACGGGCGCAATCACACAAAAACATCTGGCAAGTGTTCTGCACCCATCAGCAACCCGTATCACCCCGCTGAAGATGCGGGGTAAAAAGATACCTGGTAAAGTGCAGTATTTTCTGGAAAACATGTGGCAAGCATTGGATTGCAGAAGTGCTGGTATCCCATTGCGTCTGGCGCCTGTCTGCATCCCACCGGATTTTTTTATGTCTCCATGGTATGTGCGCAAACATGGAACTACACATGTGCACAAATGCATTACTGAACCGCCTCGCCTTTCTGTGCCACGCTTCACCATCGACGTGTGATTGGCGGCTGACAGCCTGAGCACGGAGCCTTGGGGGAATGTTTGATCACAATACTGCGCTCCATTTTGCTCTGGGGCAAAAAGCCTCACTTCCCCCCCAGATTATCTCGCTTGTATGACCGGGACCAAGATATATTTTCCACAGCTGAGACACAAAGGAGAATACAAAAGGAGTCTCAAAGCTGCTTACAATCACCTTCCTTTCCTCACAACCAACACCTTGTGAGGTACGTGGGGCTGAGAGAGTTCTGAAAGAACGGTGACTGGCCCAAGGTCACCTAGCAGGCTTCATGTGGAGGAGTGGGGAATCAAATCCGGTTCTTCAGATTAGAGTCCACTGCTCTTAACCATTACACCATGCTAGGCAGATAGATAGGCAGATGTGTGTATATGCACTCATGCACACACATTTAAAAAATTGTCTCTCAAACTCGGCCTCTTATTTGCTTGTATCTGAATGAATGTACTTGACATGGTTTGTGGAGAACTAAAAAAAGATTTCAGTTACCTATTTTTTTTCACCTGAAACAATCTATTCAGGGGGGCATCATTTTTAAAATGCTTACATTATGTGTAGAGGTTCTGTAATGTGTATTTTTTTTTTGAGAGAGAGAGAGAGAGAGAGAGAGAGAGAGAGAGAGAGAGAGAGAGAGAGAGAGAGAGAGATATTCACTGGGAAATTCTTAACTCCCCCAGATACAGGGCAAAGTTCTCCCAAACATGTTCTAGTTGGGTCAAGCCACTTGTCCTGTACTATGAGAAGACCTCTTACACAGTCCAAACAAAGGAAAGGTTTTTTATACCAAAATGTAGACTAGCTGTTTTACGTGTAACTGTGAACTAGTGACTCAGCTGCTGAAGGCTGAAACATAACAGCTATGGGGATGAGGCATTTCTATGTGTTTCTTAGTAGGCTGAGATGTGCTGTGTTGGTATATCCCCTTTCAGCAATCTCCACAAGCATGGTCTTCCTCTGCACCCGGTTACTAAAAGTGGTTACAGGAATGGTAGCAGGGCTAGTGCAGCTGCCCATAAGGAGCATGGGGGATATCCTGAGGAGATACTGCATACTTCCAGTTATGGGCTAACATACTCAACCTCAACATGAGCCTTCTTACCCCTTTGGTCATGCCCACACTCAAATGAGTAAGTTATGTATAATATTAATATAATTTAACATTTGAAAAGGGCATCAAATGTTCTTAATTCTAATCTCAGTGACCTCCTTTGACAACTTGCTTTCTCGTATGGACTGTTTGCCCATTATTATGGTCTCGATGATGACATTAATGTTCTTTATAATGTTATTTATACAATTAGCCTTTTACCTGATACCTTTCCAGCTCAGATATTTTGAAGCAGTACAAAATTATGCTGCTATTATGAGCTGATTAAAGTCATTCTGTTGATCACAATTCTCAATGAAGGCATCCTAAAACCCTCACGTCTTACCAGCTTTGTTGTCCAACTGAGCAAAATTGAAAATATCTTTATACTAGCTCTTCTTCCCTGATTGTACAGAAGGAAACTGAAGTGATATGAACAGGCACAGTTCGTTTGCAATCTTAGGATGCATTAACAGAAGCATTGTGTCCAGATCTTGGGAGGTGGTAGTTCCGCTCTATTCTGCTATGGTCAGGCCTCACCTGGAGTACTGTGTCCAGTTTTGGGCATCACACTTTAGGAAGGATGTTGACAAGCTTGAGCATGTCCAGAAGAGGGCAACCAGGATGGTGAGAGGGTTTGAATCCAAGTCTTATGAGGAAAGGCTAAAAGAGTTGGGGATGTTTAGCCTGGGAAAGAGAAGACTTAAGAGGGAACATGATTGCAGTCTTCAAGTATTTGAAGGGCTGTCAAGTAAAAGATGGAGCAGATCTATTCTCTCTTGCTCCGGATTGCAAGACTAGATCTAATGGGTGGAAATTACAAGGGAGTCGTTACCGGCTAGATATCAGGAGAAACTTCCTAACTGTAAGAGTGGTTGAGCAGTGGAACAGTCTGCCTCGGGAGGTGGTGGATGCTCCTTCCTTGGACGTTTTCAAGTTGAGGCTGGACGACCATCTTTTGGGTATGTTGTAGGTATGTAGGGCTATCTTTTGGCTATGCTCCTGCAGAGTACAGGGGGTTGGACTAGATGACCTGCAAGGTCCCTTCCAACTCTAACATTCTGTGATTCTATGAAGACTGCACTTAACTGAACAATTCTTGTCTATGCTAATTGCATGTAGTTGATGTCCTTGGTTATCCTCAGCTGGCCAGTTTTGTCTGTTCCCCCTCCAGTTAAAACTTCCACATATGCCTAACATTACAGGTATCATTATCCCCACTAGAAATAACCAATCTAAATTGCAAGAGTATTATGGTACTATAATAACCCTTATTAAAAACAGCCAGACTGATCCACATAACCTTCTATCAAATTCAATTTCATGCCACAAACAGTGCACACACCCAAAGCTTCCAAAGCTATACAAAAAAGAAACAGACATTTGTTAGGTAACTTGCCACACAGTCCCATTCTAAACTTCAGCACAGAATTGCAAAGCTAGGATCTCTGAGGTCCTGATCAGACAGGTCTTTACATCTGCCCCAGGCATGGATGCCTGGAGGAGTTAAAGGAAATGATCAGACAGCAACATCTTGGAAAGGTGTAACTTCTGTGATGAGTCTGTTTAGCCCTGCCAGGAGCTGTACTTAAAGGATACCAGTGAAAATCCAGTACTTTTTTATTGCTGATGGGCCAATGGCAGACTTTCCTCCATCTGATCATTACAGCATGCAATCATCCCGAATGGCCACCATTTAAAAAAATTCTTAACGATATGCGCATAAACGCATAAATGTGCCACAACTCAAACATTTGGGAGAATTTCATGTTTCTGAGTGGCCTGAGAAATTTATGAACTGTGTTAACTGAAATGGTACCTAGAGGGAGGTACTACTGGCAGTGCTTTAACCATTCAATTCTGCGCATGCACAGAAAAAACAAGTACACGTTGAGTTGCAGAGGTGCATGTGCAAACAGAATTTTTTTAAAAAAACCCGACCGCACAGCTCCTTCAGGTGGATGCCATCTGGACAATCCATCGTGGACTGTGCGTGTGGTAAGGGGAGCTGTCTGGTCATGCAAGGATGGAAAAAAAGATCTAGATCAAATCAGAGCCAGGCCAATGGCAGGATTAGCTGCCTGTCTGAACACACCCTGAGCAGAAAAGTTGTTTACAGCCATGTTGGTCCAAAGGTAAGCTTAATTTATTTAATTGTTTTATTGTCTGTCGCTTTTATGGCTCCCTGCCAGCAGCAACCAGAAATACAAATCTCCTTTGCCTGCCAGAAATTCTACTATATCCTACCATGAGAAGGTTTTAAGAGCATGAAGACCTGACAAATCTGCTTTTTCTCTCTTTATTCTGTAACATCTGGTCCACTGAAGAGGTTCGGGGAACTTGGAAGCTGTTATGTGTCACTGGATATATGGTACTAATAAAAGGTATTACATGGATGATGTCCTTGGCTTTTAGGATCTCTGCGACAACTCTGATATGCCTGGCTACTTCTGTTATGAATAAGTATATTCACTCTTCTGAAAAGCATGTTTCTTGTGGCAGGGACAGTAGAAGGGATGATTTTGCATTCCACACCACTTAAAAGAATTTCAGGCACTGCCCTGACCCACATAGTCAAAGCAAGCCCGATCTTGTCAGATCTCGGGAGCTAGGCGGGGCTGACCCTGACAAGTACTTGGATGAGAAACCTCCAAGGAATACCAGAGCCAGGGACTCAGAGGCAGGTTATCAAGCCACTTCTCTGAAACATCCTAACCCCACTAGGGGTCATTAGAAGTCACCATGAGTTCCAACCTCACAAGCACATACAAAATACCCCCAAAAAAAACAAATTTCAGGCATTGACGATAGGGGATCTATATAAGTCCAAGAGCACCTTAGAGATCAACAAGATTTTCAACAAGTTTTTGAGAGTTGAAGCTCCCTTCATTGTGAGGTTGGTGGAGAAAAAGCAGTTGACTAGTTGCCCAACCAGTTAGGTGGCCAAGAAGCTGCCCTACCTTCCCTGGCATGATTTTGCTGCAGAGCTCCCCAACCTCCCCTTCTCTGTGGCAACAATGGAGGATTATCTAGCTGCTTCAGACCGAGCAGGTATTTTGGGTAAACAAACCTGATTGGCCTGGATAAAGTACCCTCCCCCTTTTGCCTGCTTTACATTTATTGTATACCCTGCTTACAGAGTAGGGCAGGATATAAATTGAGTAAAATAAATAAATATAAATAGGCATGGTCCTGTGGGATTAGTGAGACCCTAATTTGGGTTGGCAGGATTTGTGCAGGAGAGGTTCTTGTTGTTTAATTAGACTGGCAAGCACCCTGAGAGATCCAAGATGGGGGAAGGCACCTAAACCAGTCACTGATGGCTGCACAGTCCCAGTCGGCTGATGGGAGTTAATCCCTTGGTGCTGCACATCAGCTCTTGAACCTTTACACAACATGGCATAAAGTAAACAGAATAAGAAGCAAAAGGTGGGTGTGGCTTGATGACCACGCTTCTAGTAACATGGGGGTGTGGCCTAATGTGCCAATGAGTTTCTGCTGTTGGGTGTGACCTATTATGCTAATGAGTTCCTGCTGGGCTTTTTCTACAACAAAAGCCCTGCATAAGATGATGGATTTGATGAGCAATACTTCTCTGCATCAGTTTGGCACAGGTGAGCAAAAGCAAGCCGTAGTCTGTGAACACATCAAACTTGAAGCCAGGGTAGGTTCCCAAATGCTGGCAAACCCAACAGGATAGTCTTTTAGAGATCCTGCACAATTGTGGGGGGGTTAATTATTTGCAGAGTTCAGACTGTAATTCATAAACCTTGGTTCAACCCATACATTTTGTCTGCTGTCTTCATTTTGGAGTATGGAGCAAATGTATCATACACCTATCTAAGATCTCTCAGCAGCTCAGCTATTATTGTCGACTGCCCATGAAGCAGATTTTTTTGTTTTGCGCTCAAATATTCTTTTTACCAAATAATATCTATGCCTGTGACCCAATCTGCAATGTGCTCCACTTATGCATGAGTGCTTTGAAGCTCCCTTCTTCCAGTAGCAGCCCACTGTGTTCACAAAAAGCACACCCCAAAAATCAGGGATTAGTCAGGCAGCAGCATCCCAGTTATCTCTTCTAATATTTTTATCCCATCCTTCATCCAAGGAACTCAAGGTGGTTCTCCCTCCTCCATTTTATCCTCATAATCATACTGTAGGTTAGACTGAGAAAAAGTGACTGGCACAAAGTCATGCACTGTACTTCATGGATGAGTGATAATTCAAACTTGGGTTTCCCCAGTCCTTGTCTGATACTCTAACCAATGTACCACACTGACTGACAGAAAATGATGCTGCTGGAAGTAAATATATCTACAGAGTCACATTCTACTTGTGTTTCACAGGGAAATGAGTAATTTAGCACATGCATAAATATGCAGTGATACACACTTCAGCAGGGCTTTTAATTATCCGCCATAAAGTTTTAGACTGATTTGGACATTATAGTGTGGTGGACATGGGTTTTCAGTTTAGAAATGAAGAATAGAACAGGGAGAACCAGGTTCAAATCCTCACTCACCCATAAAGCTTATTGGGTGACTATGGGCCAGTCACTCTTTCTTAGCATAACCTACCTCACAGGATTGTTGTGAGGATAAAATGGAGTAGAGAAAAACTTGAATTCTGTCCTAATCCCCTTGTACAGGATACAAATTTAAGGACAGATAGTACAGGATACAAATTTAAGGACAGATAGAAGGACAGGCGCAAATCCCAGTTTAGCAAATGAAGCCCTCAGCAAAAACTATATCTAACCTACCTCACAAGATGATCAAGGGGAGAAGAGCTGCAAAGCAGATTATCTGGTGCTGTGCTCAACTTTCTCCAGATTTGAATTTTTGAGTTAAAAGGGGATCTCAGGAGAATCACAGAGTCTCCAAAGCCTTCTCTCCAATCTTTGTGCGCGCGCTCTCTCTCTCTCTCTCTCTCTCTCTCTCTCTCTCTCTCTCTCTCTCTCTCTCTCTCTCTCTCTCTCTCTCTCTCTCTCTCTCTCTCTCTCTGCGAGAGGGAGAGGGAGATACTGAGTGAGAGAGAGACAGACAGACAGAGAGTTTGCAACTGTTCACAGCTGGTGCTTTGGAATCAGTTTTAATGGACATTTTACTCATGGAATCAGTGAAATCATCATGTAGCCAATTAGATTTCACTGAGAGCAAGCAACACTATTCTGAGTAAGAGCATTGGCCATAAGGTTCATTCACTCTTGATGATGACATCATGCAGCCAAATCTAATGAGCTATATCATGCAATAACCTCAATATTTATAGGAAGATTTAGGCCAATTTTATTTAAATGGTCCAAAGCAGCAGCCAACTGGAACTGCAAATAGGTTTTTAAAAAGGTACGGGGAAGTGGTCCAATCCTGGGTGGTAGATAATAAATTTGGGGCTGACAATACTTTACCCTCCCCCCATCAGCAAAACTGGGGGCACGTAATCGGAAGGGAAAAAATATTTGTAAAACACCTGCCATGTTTTGACTCAGCACACATTGCTAAATTGAAAATGCTACAGAAATGATAAACAGTGTCAAATACTATAGCACTTACAGGGTCAGAAAGCAGGAAGCTGGACACCTGAACAAATCTGAGGTAATTTTGCACATATTATGTCCCCCTACTTTCTGACAGACTTTTCCTTCCATTATGTGATACAGGAAAAGAGGGTTATTTTATTATACCACCAAGAATCTGGTTTCTTACCGCTGCTAACTGTAAGCCCAGATCCTGGATACAGACGCACATAAGTATCAACAAAGTAAAACATAAGGTTTTTCCTTTACACTTCATGAAGAAAAAAAGCTTCATACTGTTTCCTCCACTTGACCTAGCGTAAATTCCATCAAACTTCAAAAACAATACTTGGAGGGACTGGAGGATGCAGTCCGGAAATTGAGGAAAAACCTTTTTTTTTCCTCACAAAGTTAGGAAATCTTTTTTAGAGAGAAGACTTCAACTGCCTCACAGTTACACCCCGATGATGCGACTGAACGGTAATTGGATAAATAATGAGATTTGGCGAGAGCACTGTGGCAAATGAGGTATTGTACAGCAGAAAGAAGATGCAGTCTTCAGATATACTAAAAGCATTATGTAAATAATATCTACAGATAAATAATTGATCATTGCTTTAATGTTTAAAGCTGTAAAATGCTGTACAGATTACATCCAAAACATTTTAAGGTGATGGGAAATCATTTTTATTGCAATGACAGTGAGCTGTCCATGGTTGACTGGTTTAAGTTTTATCTTCTCATGTTAGGAAAGGTTTCTGTTTTCTTTGGGAATTTAATTATCAATGAGTGTTTAATGTGACAGGATGATTCATGTCTTTCAGGAGTTATCCAAAGACAATATTGTCCTATTGTAAGTATAAGTTTAGGGCATGTTTACCTGTTTTTTCAAAATAAATTTTGTTTACAGGTCTAATTTCCTCTCTGTCCTTGTATTTCAGATAAAATATTTCTGAAATTTCACCTAACAATTGAGAATGTAGGGAGTGAAGGAGGGATGGAACATGAAAAAAACAAAAGGCTTCAAAAGGAAGTCAAGACATGATATCATTTTGGATCAACTATATTTATTTTAGAAAATGCCTCCAGCTATCGATAAATATTTCTTTTTAACTTGTTGCCATTAAAAAGTGACAGGGATGAAAGGTGGCATTCAGGTTTTTTTAAGAGCAAAAAAAAGAACAACAAATATAGAGTCCTATTGTGTAATAATCAGTCCACATTTCAATGAATAAGTAATATTTTTCACAAGCTGAAGTTAGATAGTGGATTTATTTAACCTCTGAGGGTCAGGTAATAAATACTAAGTGAATTATTCAACCCAATGGCTAATCAATACAATTCAGTGATATATTTTTTGTGTTTCATAAAAGGTTGTACACTAAAGGCAGTGAGCAATTATGGAAATTGGGCCCGAGTGGCACTCAATTCTCCTGTTACTTGAAACCCCGGCACCACTACCTTGACAGCAAATCGATTAGTGCGTTCGTGAAGCAGCTCTGTGACCTCTGACCTGCTTCTAGCTCCGTCTGACAGCCTAGAGAGTATTTTATATTTATTTTATTGAATTAACTCCATCTTGCCTGCATGGCGCTCAACATATACAGTACTGATGGAACAAGAAGGCTACAGGCCTTTAGCTTAAGGATATTTTCCATAGGTGCAGCTCAGAGGAAGCCTAACAGATTCTTTTATTGTAGCTTCAGTGCACTGTAATTTGCTGGGAGAAGGGGCATTTTCAAATACTCTGAAGATTAACAAATCTTATAGGATGCCAAGGAGCACCCTGACAAAGAAAGGGCTTCCTTCACTGAAAGGGAGTGAATTCAGGCTTAAGATAAATGTTTTACAGTCTAATTTTAAGAAACAATGTTTACTTGAAGTAAGTCTCATTGATTTCAGAGAGACTTATTTCGAAGGAAGTATGCCGATTGCTTTCTTGCTTGTGGAAAAGGGACCACTAAAGATTAACAGTATTTTCCACCAGGAAATTACTATCAACATAAAGCTACATAAAACACTTTGGGGACTGTTTAATTGGTCTAGGCCTGAGCACCCAGAGGGCCTGGTGGCGCCAATGACAAGGCTTATTGTTGCTTTCCACTTTGAGAATTCTTGTGAATTGAAAAGCAGATTATAAATTTTCAAATAAATAAATGAAAGGTTGAGGCTTTTCACGTATTTGAAGATCTAATTTGTTGGCAAAATCAACCAATATGAAAATTCCAGCTGGGGAGGGGGAACAAACCCACCAGAGCGCTACACAGATATAAAGATCAATAGAACATGAATCCTACCATGGTAACATTGCAAGGGAGTCCCGTCATCCTTTCTTCTAATTTTCATGCAATAATCAGACACAAAGGCTTGTTCCAGGAAGACAAAGACTGACAGACAACCATGCCTTGACCCCACCTACTCTCCCATTTCAGTTTCTTTCAGAGGCTTGGAGACTGAACCTTATGTACTAATGCCTCCCTTGAAAATCTAAGGGAACCACAATGAGACTATTCCATTGTCATCAATTTCCTATTAAATACATAAAGCATAATTATCACAAAGAAAATCTTGCCACCACAGACATATGCTCATCTAAGCATTTCCAGAAGGGCATGGAAAATATTTGTGTATCTACAGGATATTGGCTTTAGACACTTCTTTAAGGTCTCTTTGCTACCCCAGAGTACTGGTCTGTCAACATTTTTGCTTTTCTTACAGGTAGGCCTATATATGTGCAATTTATTTATTTGTTTGTTTAATTTCTATTCCGTTCTCCCCCACAATTGAGGTAGTAATATCACTTTTACTGCCCCCAAATCAATATATACCATCTTTCTCCATTAAGGTGGATCCAATGACCCCCATTCATTGAGTGAGGACCTATCAATGATCAATGGAGGAAGATTCCTCTGTTTGTGGAAGACAGTCTCTGGATGCAAGCCTCTGAGTCAAGGCCATTTTGACAAATAATCTTTGCAATATGAAGGGTGATTTTTTGCACCAAAGTAGTACAGGACTCACAAACTAAAATCACCAGACACTACCTTTAACATTGCCAACTTGCCGTAAGAAACTATTTCTAACATTACAAACTGGTCTTCAACTCCTTAACATATTTTTAAGGTTCCATGTTTAAAGCTGTGATTATTATATTCTAGGGTTTTTTCACTTCCAAAAATCTGTACAAAAGTGACTACTTCAGTCATTTTTCAATAATTTTTCCATTCCCAGGAAATGCATTTTCCAAAGTTATTTATTTTGCAGTGTGTCATGTTGTTATATTGTACTAGTTAAAATAAAACTGCTGTAGGCTTCTGCATACATTTATGTCCCTTACCACACAATACCATGAGAAGGAAGATGTTTTAGGTTTTATGTGTTTTTATTTTAAATACCAACATCATCCTTTATCTGGATTGGGGGTGATTTTTTAAAAAGTAGTAAATTCAGTTCCCAAAGTAATTTAGCAATAAAACTGCCTTCATGTAGTTTTTACCTTTAAAACTCATTTTAAATACTGACAGCCTTTTTGTGTTGTTGTTATAAACTGTGACATGAGTTCCTGTCATTTAAACCTCCTTTAATCAAGTTCATTCAAAAAATGACCAATCACATGTAGAAATATTCTTACCAATACAGCCAACCGCAAAGTACACTGTTCCCATGAAAGTCTTAGACACAAAAATGATTTTTAAATTATTTATTCGGCACATTTTTAGTGCTTTTCTCCCATAAGAGACTCAAGGCAGACTGCAAAGACAAGTTAGAACACAATAAACAATCAAATACATTTTTACCCAATCCTTCCTCCAAGAAGCTCAGGCAGCATACATGTCTCTTCCTTCTTCCAATGAGATCAGTCAGGCTGAGAGTATATGATTGCTCCCAGTCACCCAGTAAGCTTTCCTAGTGGTGCGGAGATTCCAGATCCTTGGCCAGCACTCATACAAATCCACAACACTGGCATACAAATCCACATAAACTTAGTACATCAAGCCATCAGATGTAAGGTTGCTAACTCTGGGTTAGGAAATAACTAGAGATTTGGGGGTGGATCCTGGAGAGGGCAGGGATTGGGGAGAGGAGGGACCTCAGTTGGGTATAATGCCATAGAGTCTTCCATCCTCCAAAGCAGCCATTTTTTTCCATCTTTGTTGTCTGGAGATCTGTTGTAATTCCAGGAGATCAGAAGGTTGTCAGCCCTAGTTAGGTGGAAAGGCTTTCCTACAAAGCTCAGCCTTATGGAGCTTACAGTTTCTCAATTAGGTGGTGGTCTTTCTGCCACATTCAGGAAGGCCATTCCATAGTGTAGGGATTACAACAAAATATGCCTGAGAATGTGTCTGCAAGATGAAATGACCAATAGGCTCTGATCTAAAGAGCACAATTTCCATATGGTAACATATAAAGAGAGGTGATCTTGTAAGTATGTGGGTCTTAAGCCACAAAGGGCTTTAAAGGTAAGAAATGGCACTGTGAACTGAACTAAAAAAAGAAGCACACAGACAAGTGGTCAGTGTGATATTCACAAATAGGTTCAAAATACATCTAATAATTAGATCCAGATAATAATCTCTAGGTGAGGTTTGCAAATTGTCTTCAAGACCAGTTGCATGCAGGGCTTGTTTCAGTAGTTTAGTTCAAAACTTACTGCAGCATGGACTAGCATGGCTACATCAATAAAATGTTGAAGAAAAAAATAATTTCTGTGCTAAATGTAATTGGGGAACAATGCATTTTTTGCAACATCTGCAATCTGCTTTTCTAAAAGGGTTGGGTCCAACAAAACTCTTAATCACTTAATGTTGTCAGATATGACTATCTGAAACTATTAAGAGGTGAAGAAGGGTTTTGTTAACTACATCACCTTCAAAAGTAGGGAAGATAATACCCTCCAAGACCAGTATCACTTCCATCTTGTCAGGATTCAACTTCAGCTTATTTGTCCTCAACCAATTTATTACAGCATTAGTTGTTCTGGAAATGTAACCAACATATCTGATATAAATGTGCCTTTAACATCTTCAATAACCACTACAGAGTTTAAAATAATTTCTCTATTGCCATTTTTTATAATTATATGACTGCTAACACTTCACGTTGTTCACAAATGCTGCCTGTGATAGACAGATGGATGTTCAGCCTCCTCACAAGCAACCATTCCCTTGCAGAGTCCTGAACAAATTTGGAAACTGTGGCAATTGTTGCCAGAAGCACTGCCTTTTACTCTTGGGTAGCCCCAAAGCAGGGGTGCCCTACTTTCTAACCTGAACCAAAGTCCCCAAAAGTCAAGCACTCTCAGCTCAAACCAGAGTCAGGCTGCATGTGCTCTGTAAAAGGGATTTCATATTCAGGTTTCATAAGGTAACCTCAGAGGAAGTCTCCAGTCTTCCCCCTCCACCCAGCAGAGATTATGCTTATGGAATGACAATGGGGTCTACCAGGTAAAGTATCTACATTTCTTAATGTCTGTTTAGAGGCCATCTGGCAGTTAACTCTGTCTCCAGTAATTCTTTGTCTGAATTCTTTGTCTTTCCTGCTCTGTTCCTCAAGAATACTGGGATAAACCAATCAATCATTCAAATGTTTAGCAATCCTTCCTGATGCTAATCAGGGACATCTCCCACCTTTTGTCTACCTGGCCAGGACCATTAGTAAGTCAGATAATCCATTTAACTAGCTACCCAATACCTGGCTTCTATTGTTAAATCCAGACCCTGCCTCTCTGGAAGCTCACTGGTCATACCTAAGGTCTGCCCCTACTGGCATCACACACCCCTGAGACTCATCATTGGTCCAGGTAATCTATTGTTCTCACCTGAGACCAGCCACCAGGGGCCCCCATTGGTCTGCATTCTTTGCCAGGGCCTATATCCCAGCATGCACATGGCCTTAGACCGTGTGTTTACTGCCATGATCCAAGATGGCAGGCCAGAATCCATAGACCTCTGCACATCTGAACAGGTTGTATCACCCCTCTATAAGCCATCGATCACCTCTGTTTCCTTAGTTCTATATTGCATGAATATGTTTGTATGCTTGAGAATATTTAGTAAAGAAATCATTATTTTAGCCACCCAGTTTCTGTGTCTATTCCTGGGTTCTTGGGAATTCTAACTCTGGTATACACAGGTCAGATCCTATAGATAAGCCAACTGCATATTAATAATTATAATTCCCCATCTTTATTAAATAGTAGAGCAATTTGGCTAACACTATATCCAATCAGCTTTCAGGGAGCTGATAAAACGTTAAGGAGAGAGGAGAGGAATGTCACTTGGTGCCTGACTTTTTGCAGAGAGCAGATGAATTAAGTGAAAGAGTTTCTCTTGAGGGTGCAGCAGAGTGTGTACCTCATATGTGGGTCTAATTAGCTTTGAATCTATTCTCCATAAAGAAGGAGACTGGCTGTAATTGGTGTGATGAAAGAATGTCCTCTACTTTGCTTTATGAATGTTGGACTTATACTCTGTGGATGCTCAGGTGTTAGGTTCAAATTAACCATTTTCTTTTATAAAATTGGACTTTGCAGTCACAGTAAATGCCTCATGCTTTGATTCACACTTACCAAAGTGTAATGGAGCAGCACAGAGAGTATGCCTTGCTGGGAATATCTCTAGGCAGTGAGAAAATGTTTTCCCTGCTTCCACATTGGCTGAGAAGGTTCTGGGTTGTTGTTGTTTTCCAGTGCCTGACTGCAGGCCATCAGACTGCAATTCTATTAGTGGCCTGCTGGTGACAGCAGAGAGTAAACCCCATTTGTGAAAGAGAGTAGGAATAAAGCTAGAGCGCTGAACTCCTCACTCTGGTCTAGCAGCTTGAGACCTGGGCCAGCTGACTAAATCCCTCATCCTCTGTGGTAAAAAGAAGGGCCTGAAAAGTCATTTCACTACAACTGGTTTGTGAAGACTTTGGGGTCTAACAGAGATAAACATATTCAAGATGAAGTCTACAAATGACTTTTAAAAATCTGCTTCCAATATGTTAGCAGCCTTAAAGATTTGGGAAACTCTGTGTGTGTGTTTCACCTACCATATTGCATCGTTGTAAACATAAAATGGGATAATCCTGTATATGCTGCAATGAAAGGAGAGATTCTGCTGTGGTAAAAAAAATTGTGGATCTCAGTTCAAATTTCAAAGCAAAGGGGTAAGATGGGGAGGAACTATGCCTTAGTGGAAAAGTATCTGTTTCCTATGCAGAAGGTACCAGGTTCAGTCCCTGGCATCTCCAGTTAAAATGATCAGGCAGTAAGTGATATGAAAGACCTCCATCTGAGAGCCACTGCCAGTCAGAATGGACAATACTGACCTTAATAGACCAACAGCCTATAGCACCATGTGTTCACTGTGATTTAAAACTGGAAGTAAATATATAGGAAATGTATTAAATTATCTGACCTTCAAAGCCATGAACTAACATGCTGTAGTGTGAAAATAAAATCATAAAGGGGAGTCATTGCGGGATTGGGAAAAGTTCAGCCCCCTAGACCCTACCATGGTAGCTATCCACAACAGGATAACAAAAAGCATTTAGGTTCTTTTCTTCCAAGAAAAAGGGAAAACAAGAAGCCACACAGAGAAAACAACAATGTGGTTAAAGGGCAAGATTCAAAAGGTTATGTTTCAGCCATATAGATATTGTCGCAAAATGGAAATCTGACTCAAGTGAAGTCAACAGAATGACACAGTTATATTGAGCCAGAAGGACCACAGAGCTCATTTGTCATGCCAGTTCCATATTATTTGTCATCTGCAGAGGGCTATAAATATTGGAACATCTCTCCTGTACACTTTCCACCAACCTGATCACGCAGAATGGGCTAATTCCTGCCCACCAAAATTGGATGCTCTCAGGCACTACGCTACACTAATGTAAGAGACAGTTTTACATGGAGCTGAGAAACTGGTGTTCCCATCCTCAAATAGCTGAATTAGAGGGAGAAAAGCTTAAATATTTCATCAGCAGATCTGCAAAAGATCTGAGCTCAAGCCCTGAAAGTACTCTTACCCTAGCATCCATGGAAGAAGTCATGAAAATGGTTGTGATCCAGATTACAAGGGTATTCCCCCCCTGCTGCCAAAAACAGCTTTGGCACAGACCTATCAGGAATTATTTCAGAATTTCTTATATCTTTCATTTTGATGTGATTGCTGCCACACTGTAAGCCCACCACTCTCTACTTCAAGAAGTACAAGAAAGACAAGAAAGCCATTTTGATAAATTAAGAGCAGTAAAAAAAACAGGCAATGCATACATTTTCAATACAATTAAGAAAGTTACTAACATTTGCCTCTATTGCACTTGGTTAACAAAAAGGTAGTAGAGTGTTTTAAACACCACAATTCTTAAGCTCTGTGACAACGAGCCATCCATTAAATGCTACATAGATTATAAAACACAATTTTGGATCCTGCACACAACACATGAATCTGTTCTCCCCTTTGATATGCCCGTACAGCTTTCATTGACACTAATGGGACTTACACATGCTGCTTATTAATGGATAACTAGACCTCTTGCTGTGACAATTTATGGATGGGCAAACTCTGCATGAGAATATAGAAAATACACTGGTGACTCCCTCCCCCCTATAAAAATCTTTTAGTTAGTTTTCTTTAAAAAAAAAGGTTAGTACTACACTGAAATGGGGGGGAAAGGGGTGAACACACTCAGTAAAAGAGAAGGGGGTCAAGGGCTCCAAAAAAACTTCACACGTTGATTTACCAAGTGACTACTGTTTCAGTGCTGTTGTTAATTTCAAAATGCACTTTTCCATTCCAGCATCAGTGATATTGCCGTAGAACCAACTCTGAGAATAATAAGATCAAGAAAGCAAAAGAAAAATAGCACCAAAGAAGCAGCTGATCAAAGATGTAGAGAGGATCACTCTTGAGTACCACTGCGATGTTAAGTAATGGGGAAAGTAGTTACCAGGGTTAGGAATGCTGAATCTCCTGGTTTGAGTGTACATTCCACTTTGCCTGCTTCTTGTTTCCTGCCTTTCGTCCTGCATGGCAGATGTTTCCTGGAGTGCTGATTCTGTGGCAAGATTGCCACATGGGACAGTGCTACTCAAGGAACTGTGGTTTGAGTTCAGATCAGGGCAAAGTGTGGTTAATAAACCAGATAGAAGCTCTAGTGTGAAATCTCACTCTGGTGTCATCCAGTTAGTTGGTCCACCTGCATTTGGACATTGTAGCTAAGAGTGGTTTGATCAAATGGCAGTTTTGATGTCGATGGTGATTTAATTCTTCTGAATATTTGGAATGTAAGACTTTATTCTTACATGAAACAAAGTCTGAGTCCAGTGGCACCTATAAGACCAACGAAGTTTAATTCTGGGTATAAGCTTTTGTGTGCCTACACACTTCTTCACTTATCAGTATCTCAGACTCAGATCAACACAGCTACCCATCTGAATCTTTATTCTTACACATGTACATGCTTTTGATACTAGAGCCAAATGCAGCCATAGTGCATGAAGAAAGTATGTGCATTTTATGATTGCATGTGTCTGAAGCATGCCTCTAGTGTATTTATTCCCAAATTAATAAATGGGGCACCTAATTCTCACCTTGTGATGTCCCTAATCAGTTATTTATTAGCTAGAAAATATTAGTGAAAGACTAATGACACTTATAGTAACTGTGTTATCAGCAAAACCTTAAGAAGACTTTAAGACTGTCACATTATTTAACAGCTCATTGTTGTTTGTGTGTTTGTAGCTGATGTGACCACAGAATACTAATCTATCCAAAAGAGAATAAAAATTATAGAGTGGAACAGTGGGATTTATGAATGAGATAGCTTTGGCTACAGAACATTCCCATTATAGCACTCTGCCGCCACAAAACTGCTGTGTAATTGGAAGAGAATTTTTCCCATGTATTGAAGCTACATCCAAACTGCCAAACAATAACAGATAATAAGCTTGTCTGAATTAGAGTCATTGTATACCTGATTGTTTTCTCCCCTTTATTTAGAAACTGGAATTGTTACTCTCAACTGAGGGATTAGAATGAGAGCAAAAATATATTTTATTTAAATGAATGAAGTGAAAAGGAGTCTTATGAAAGCATCAACCAGAATTAATATATTATTTCATTTTATTTGTTCATGCCCTGGCTTTCTCTGTCATTTCATCCTTACAACAACGCTGTGAGGTATTTTAGGCTGAGAGTATATAACTGACCCAAGTTCCCCAGAAAGCTTCTATGGCAGAATGAGGATATGAATCTGGGTCCTCCACATTCTTGTTTGACACTCTAAACACCACAGCCACAGAGTTGCTTTCGACCATGATTTTTAAGGCTGAACAGCGTGTGAATGAGTGGGCTTTCAATACTTTTGTAATACTGTCATTTTTGCAATGACAGTAAAATGACCCCCAAACTCCTTTTAAAGGCAAGATACTACACAAGCCTAGCATCCAAAATGTGATCGATCCACATATGCAATAACTTTCATCAGTGCCTTAGCACTTGTAAAGCACTGACCATTTTGTTTGATGTCATACAAGCCCATATGACAGGTGAAAAGTGTTCCCATTTTACAGATGTAGAAGTACTTGAAACCACCAAATTAGTCCCTAAGCTAGATGAAGAATCTGTTGAAGTCTTTATTCATTGGACTTTCCCCCTCTGAATTTGTACAACTGTATAAATGTAAAATAGCTCAAGTGGTCAGAAAATCTAGCCAGAAAATCTACAGGCCTCCCATAGCAGTGAGAAAAGCTATTTGACTCTGGCTGACTTGGAACTCCCCCTACTTAGCTATAGCTGGTAAGAACTCATGCAATTATGTACTTGAATTTATGTTTATGCATAAAGGCGATCCCAGATCACTGCAGATGGTGACTGCAGCCATGAAATTAAAAGACGCCTGCTCCTTGGGAGGAAAGCGATGGCAAACCTAAACAGCATGATAAAAAGCAGAGACATCACCCTGCCAACAAAAGTCCGCATGGTCAAAGCAATGGTATTCCCCGTAGTAATGTATAGCTGTGAGAGTTGGACTATAAGGAAGGCCGAGCGCCGAAGAATAGATTCTTTTGAACTATGGTGCTGGAGAATACTCTTGAGAGTCCCTTGGACTGCAAGGAGATCAAATCAGTCAATCCTAAAAGAAATCAACCCTGACTGTTCCCTGGAAGGCCAGATCCTGAAGTTGAAGCTCAAATACTTTGGCCACCAAATGAGAAGGGAGCATTCACTGGAGAAGACCCTGATGCTGGGAAAGATTGAAGGTCAAAGAAGAAGGGGACGGCAAAGGATGAAATGGTTAGACAGTGTCATTGATGCAACGAACATGAAATTGAGCAAACTTCAGCGGACAGCGGAAGACAGGAGGGCCTGGCATAATCTGATCCATGGGGTCGCGAAGAGTCGGACTCGACTGTGCGACTGAACAACAACAACAAAAAAGGCGCTACCTACAACTTGAATCAGGCTGGACTCTGTGTTGCCAAGCATGCAACTACCCTTTATTTCTGCCCCAGAAAACATACATCTGATCCCCTTAGTAGGCAAGAAAGGAAGTCTACTCAATGCAGCAGGGAATGTGTGTGTGGCAAGACGCAACACAGAGATCAGTCAAAGGGGAACACAGTATCTGTAAAACAAGCAAGGTTCTGCACTGATAAGCAGCAGTATCACTTGCCTAGGTTTTGCCAAGTATTGGATTTTGATTGATTAATATAGTCCTTTGCACTGGGAAACTTTATTATTATGAGTGTGTTTGTGAATCATGCCTCCGTTACTCTACTAATACTTTCAAGGTACATAACAATTGGGCCCTTGTTTATTGAGTGTGCAATGCTAGGTCTCCTTCCATGATTCCATGGCTTCCATGCCTCCTTGGGTGGCATGTGGTTTGAACGATGCTGGCAGAACTAGCAATTAGGATAGGCCTCTTCCATGTCCGACCTTCCTGCATAGTGGCTAGTCGCAACTGTTCACTCCCTGCCAAAACATCCATAGCATGGCACAAAGCTTCTTTCTTTCAGAAAAAAATGACAGGTGTCAGACTACATTTTACATTTTCACAAAACTTTTCAGGGAGGAAACAGCACACAACCCAATTTCATGCAGAGGGACAGTATTGAGAGTAATGTGATACGGTCACTGGAGGTCAGATTTTCCTGCTCAGCTCCCATTAGGCACCACAACAAGTGTCAGAGTTTATATATAGTTTTAAAATTGCAGTATTCCCAAGAGCTTCTGCTGTCTCATCATCTTTGTGCTGGTTTCACATAAGCTTGGTATCCTGGGTGGCACTTGGGAGAGGAATTCTTTGGAAAACACATCAATAAGAGTAGAGCCGTGGATCACATGTGAAATTATTGTACCAGCACCACCCTTCTCTGGGAATGGTAGCACTAATACCTCACAGGACCAGCCACATTTAGTGACTGTTAACAGTGACAGCCAGCAAGGTAAATGGTGCTGCACCTCACTTAAGACTGAGAGGAAGAGTGCCTATTGGAGTGCCTATTGGATCCAGCTATGTGGGGACCATCCAGGAATGTTCAGACATATCACTGGTTAATAAGGTTGCCAGATGGGGGGAGGAATCCTGCCCCCCCCACTGGCCCGGAAGGCCACATGATGACATCACCCTGTAGTGACATCATTGCATTGCCACCATCACATGACGATGCTCTAGTTTTGGGGCAAAACTATGGTAAAATCAGCTACAAACCACGGAATTTTGCCCAAAAACTAGAGCATTCCCTCCAACATTGGTGACATGATGATGTCACTTTCAGGTGACATTATTACACCTTGCACGCTTTGCGTGCATGACAGAAGATCCCGACAAAGACCCAGGATCTCCCCCGTTGGCTGCCAGGTAGGACCTGGCAACCCTACTGGTTAACAGCCAACTGTGCTCCACTAAATTAAGTTATTGTTCCATATGAATGTGACTGGTTTGGTGCAATATGCCCTTTGGACTTAGCTGCCTCTAACAGACATCAACAAGTAGGAATAAATATTTCACAGTCTTCCTGAGCACTACTCAGTGACATCATCCATTCACTATAACTACCCCCCCACTGATCCAGTGTGAGATATAGTCCCAGAAAAACAGCAGTGATGTCACAGAGGCTACGTACGTAAGCCCTATGGCTAACTAAAGAGGGAGGCAAAAGTTTCTATCACTTATGCTCACAAATGACAACCTAAACAATTAGAATGAGAACACATAGCAGGGATCAACCGAATTCTTTTCTAAAGACATCATCTGTTTAACCATCAGTGTCATAAAATTCCAATTTGAATGGCTATTTATCATGCACATTTTTTAATAGTTTTTTTATTTTTGGATTTGTATCCCACCCTCCCCTTGACGGGCTCAGTGAGGGTTCCAACAATATACATACCTCTGTGGTTGATAACGTTTGGGGTCTCCGACCCAGGTTGTAAATAAGAGCTGACCCAAGTTATAAATGAGGCCAACCCAAGCTATCAATTTACAAAGAGTGATATAGGCATGGATCGTGCACCATTCCCTCTTGTGCTCCTCTTTATCCATTGCAGTGGCAGTCCTCTGCTGTACAGCACATTCCCCTGGCCCCAGATGCTCTTTTGCTCCTTGAAAGACTTATGTGTGAATAGAAATGCCCATCACCAGAAGTATTCACTCTGCCAGCCTCTACAATTGATGAAGAAAAGCGCAAGCAGAAACCAGAATCCAACCCGTAATATTGGTCTTGATTCTGTCAAGACCACTATGTGAAGTAAATTTTTGAATATTCAGCAGGTGGGAAATAGGGACTGAGATAAGGGATTAAATGTTCAGGACATCCGACCGAGTCTGTAATAAATCAGGACTTTGAATTCAGAGCTTTGTCAAATATACAAACCCTATGCAGAAATCCTGCATAGGCGAAGTAGTCTGCAAGGGGATACCCTCTCCCTTATTCCACATGGACACCCTCTCCATGATCAGCAACATTCCAAAATCAGGGCCAATTCCCTCCATGTGTTTACCCCATGCACCACACATTGATCACATGGAGGTGGGGGGCTGGGCCAGGACACTTGTGCCTGCTTTCCCTCCCTAAGTTATGAGTGTCCACATGGATGAGATGTTGCATTGGGCTACTGACTCCAAACACTAAGCACCTGTTAGCTTCTGCCTAATTTTTTTACAGTCACTAATTAAATACTATAATTAAAAGAAACAAAAAGAAAAGTCCTGTCTGTATGATATAGCTAAGGAGGAAAACATTCTTCAATCACAAAAAGAAGGCATAATGAACTGTTTGGTCTGCTGAATGCTTTTATAAATATTTGAATATCGTTTATTTATCTTTTCCTTCTTTACATTGTAAAGCAAGTTTTTCTTTTAAGAGCACTCATGGGGATGGGGGGGATGACATTGTGGCATATTAGTTAACTTCCTGAAAAGCAACATCAAAGTTTGCATGAAAAGTTTTTTTAAAAAGCTAGCATATTTGCCATATGGTAGAGTTTTTTATGATAAGATGAAATGACATCCATTTGAATTAAGAACTAAAAAGTCTTAAGAGTATAGATAAAAAATGGATGGCTATGTGGCAAAAAACTGACAGTGCTGTGATTATTTCAAGAGAGAACAATGGATGAAGTACTCTTTAAAAAAACATTTGCAAACTAGAGAGGGAAGCAGCTGGACAACTGACTTTGGCCATTCTTCAGTATTTCTCACAGGTAACCCACTCACATGATACATAATAGCCATTGCTTGGAACAAAGTGAAAATATATGTTAACTTATATTAATCATGATCTACATTGCGAGGGACACCAGCCAAGAGCCATTTGCACTACATAAGAACATAAGAGAAGCCAATGTTGAATCAGGCCAATGGCCCATTTAGTCCAACACTCTGTCACACAGCGGCCAAAAATACCAGGTGCCATCAGGAGGTCCAGCAATGGGGCTACTTCTACACTTTAATCTTTGTCCATATGCACACATTCAAAAGCACATGCAATGTATATGCAATTACATTCAACATCTTCATTATGCCGTATGCTAATTTACTGCTTACTCTCTACCTATATGTATGGACTGGTAATTTCCATTTCATTGTATCTGAAGAAGTGTGCTTTGCACACAAAAGCTTATACCTTGAATAAAACTTTGTTGGCCTTAAAGGTGCTACTGGATGCAAACTTTGTTCTCAAACAAGTGAAATTCTTATATGGGATTTTGTTGATCTTTGGGCCTACTGAACACTTTGCCCTGCACTTCCTATATCATGGTATATCATGTTTGGGGCTTGTATGCTTCCTTCCACTCCTAATTTACTACTCACATTATCTGTTCATGTCTGAATAGGATTGCCAGGTCCTACCCTCTCACCGGCAGAGGGTGGAAGGGAGCTTTCAGGGCATGGGGAGCAGGGCAACATCACCATGTGCAACATCCCTGATGTGATGATGTCATGTGGAAGTGATGTCATCACACCAGGGACATTGCATGGTGGCACTTTGGTATTTTGGGCAAAACTCTATGAAGTTTTGCCCAAAAGATCAAAGCATCACTGCATGACATCCCCAGTGTGATTATGTGGATTTTGGGGGTGGGGTTTCCCCCCGCTGGCCAACTGGCTAGTAGTGGGCAGGAGCCTGCAAAATCGGGGGATCCTCCATCCCCACCTGGTGGCTGGCAACCCTATATCTGAACTGGGAGATCTCATATACATGTGAATACAGGCTCTCCTGGGACATGTTCACAGTTAAGGTAAATGGAATGTAAGCTGTCAGAACTTAAAATCTGACTGTATGTTACTGTAATACAGCATGAACACATATATTCTCATTAATTTTAAAGAAAACAAGGCTGATCCAGATTTTAAGAACATATGAAGAGACCAGTGATCCATCAAGTTCAGCATCCTTTTTCACACAGATGCCAGTCAATGGGCCATCTCTAGAAGCCTTCTCCTGATGTTCCCTCCTAGCACTGGTATGCAGATGTTTACTTCCTTCTGGATGAAAGATTTAGGGAGGAGATCATGGCTTAGTGGTAGAACATCTGCTAGGCATGCAGAAGGTCCCGGGATCAAACCATCTCCAGTTAAAAGGAACAGGCAGTAGGTGATTGGAAAGATCTCTACTTGAGACCCTGGAGAGCTGCTGCCAGTCTGAGTAGACAATACTGACCATGATGGACAATAGTCTGATTCTGTATAAGGCAGATTCATATGTGTTCCCTTTAATCACCATGGTTATCACTCCAAATCTAGGCTTACTTCCCTCCTGCTGGCAAGCCCTGTTGCCTGCTGCCTCTTGAAACAGCAGCAGCAGAATAATAAAATTAAGAACAGTCAGGGGTCTTTTCGTAGAAAAACAGCTGCAGGAGCTCATTAGCATATGGTATGCTAATGAGCTATTAGGCTATTAGCATATGCCACACCCCCTGACATCACCGGAAGTGATGTCAGAAGGGGAAGCAAAAGGGGGGAGGCATCTTCAAAAGCCTCCCCTTTCCTAGCTGGCCTGGGTGGGGGAGCTAAGAGAGAAGGGGTTTAAAGTTTAAACTCCTTCTCACTAGAGTTGGGCCACAGAAGGAGGAAAGAGGGAAGGAAAGAGAGAGAGTAGAGAGAAGGAAGGAAGGAAGGAAAGAAGGAAAGAAAGAGAAGGAAAGGGGAGGGAAAGAAAGAGGGAAGATGGAGGGAAACAGGGAAAGGAGGAAAAAAGAGAAGAGAAAAAGGTGGGAAAGAAAGAAAGAGAGAAGAGAAGAAGGAGGGAAAGAGGAGAAAGAGAGAAGGAAAGGAGGGAATGAAAGAAATTCAGCGGCAATTCGGCCCCATTATATCCTATGGGCCATTGAAGTCAATGGTGAAAACATAGGGTATATTCTGGGGGCTAGAGGGAGGGTTTGAGGGAGAGGCTCCAAACTCACAGAGTAGCTTATGGAGCCTCTCCCCAAGATACCCACCAAGTTTCAAGAACATTGGACCAGGAGGTCCAATTCTATGGGCCCCCAAACAGGTTGCCCCTATTCCCTCCATTGTTCTCTACGGTGGGAAAAAAATAACTTTTTTCCCCACTATAGAGAACAATGGAGGGAATAGGGGCAACCTGTTTGGGGCCCATAGAATTGGACCCCCTGGTCCAATGTTCTTGAAACTTGGTGGGTATCTCGGGAAGAGGCTCTATCAGCTACCCGGTGAGTTTGGAGCCTCTCCCTCAAACCCCCTCTCCTCCAGCCCCCAGAATATACCCTATGTTTTCACCATTGACTTCAATGGCCCATAGGATATAACGGAGCTGAAATTGACATGCGGCTGCCTGAAAGACTCCCCAGGACACTGGCTGGGGGCGGGGCTTGGCTCCTGAGCTCCCAGAGCTGTGCTCCGGTGCGCTCCCCCCCCAAAAGACCCCTGAGAACAGTGATTCTTATTCACTGGCATTGTTACTACATAGGGTAGCTCTAGGAATTGTTAGAAACTCTAACAGTTTTACTATAAAGTTTCCAGCAATTCCTAGAGCTACACTTTGCCACTTCTAGGTTCTATCAGAAGTGACATAGCGATTTCAGTGACATCACACATTCCTCTGATGTCATTCCCCACACACACCAGTTGCCAGGCTTGCAACCCTATGTACTTCAAGTAAACAAGCGTGGCATTACCTATATATTGTCTGATCTTTCACAGAAATTAACAGAACATGGAATTGCTGAAACAAACCTCAATCTGTTCAACATAATGCATACGCCACAAAGTCAATCATACCAGATATTGTGAGACTTGTGTTTTACTTTCAGAGAGCACCACTTTTTATGACATAATAGTTCTCAATGGTGGTTTGTGGAAAGCGCTGTCAAGTCACAGCTGACTTATGGAGACCCCATAGGGTTTTTAAGGCAAGAGATGTTCAGAGGTGCTTTACCATTGCCTGCCTCTGTGTGATGACCCTGATATTCCTTGGAGGTCTCCCATCCAAGTAATAACCAGGGCCAACCCTGCTTAGCTTCTGAGATCTGAGGAGATAGCCTGGGCTACCTAGGTCAGGGCAATGGTTCCCAGTGCCAAATAATAAACCCTTTAATTTCCAAATGACCCAGCTTCTCATTGCTCCAAAGAAGAGTTATTTCAGCTCAAGAATGTCCCTAAATTTTGGCCATGTTTTTTACTGGATGTACTACAAGGTGTACAATGTCCAAAGGCTGATTTAATTGCTGCATGGAGGCCACAGTAAGAGTAAGGAAAGTTAAGATATTGTGAAACACAGAACTGGACATGCATTTATTTTTCCTGTGTCACAAACCATGGAAATTGCTTCAGCACAATCACTCCAGCCTGAAAGTCTACATATTGTTCTTATACAGACTATATATTAAGTTTCATCTAGAAAAGTATAGCGGGGATGGGGACAGGTTGAATAGTCACTATATGTGTAACATCATCTGTTTTGTTTCATAGTTGTCTTCCCTACATTATTGACATAATTTTAAAATAAAGCATGTACAGTTACAGTTTTCTATTTTATATAGTATTACCAGACTAATTTTAAAAAAGTTACTGCCCAGGTATTTATACCTACACTCATTTGAATATATTTCTAACAATATTACATTCCACCTAAATCAGTAGAAATTATGCAAACTCTTTTTTTTTTTTTTTTTTTTGAGAGAGAGAGAGAGAGAGAGAGAGAGAGAGGTTTGCCTTTTGGAGCAGAATGTACTCAGCCATCCATTAAATATGACAAGGTCTGCATTTTATTTAGACATTGCCATTAATAATGAAATGATGTATGATTTCCATTCTTGCAGCTCTTCCTTCCCTACACAATCAATTATACATTTAAGAAAAATATTTAGTTGATCTAAACCTACTTCAATTAAGCATTACTAATACACCAGTGTGGGTTGAAACAAATCAAACATGATTGCTTGTACGTAAAGTGTAATAAAATTATCTTATCTTTTTATAAGGTTACCATTGTTTAAAATGGGCGGGGGGTCTGAAAGTGCAAAGCTCAAAAGAATTAATTGAAATTATCCAGATGGAACAGTGTCCAGATGTAATAAAATACCAACTTCTGTTCACCTTTCCCCTATGAGGAAATCCCAAGGAAATTGTTTTGGGTTACTCTTGAAAACACAGGTGTGAGAGGGGAAAGATAATCACACTCAAAACACTGGGAACCAGCAATGGGTGGGGGTGGCAGTTCTTGTTGTTTCAGTGTATATACATCTTGCAACTAGGGTTCCTGTACAAGAAAAACTTTACAAGAAAAACTATGGAACAAATAGTTCACTTCAACAGGAAATGATACCATTCTAAAATTAGTGACCTCCATGATGCCCTCTTGAGTTGCAATGTGACGAAATTATGGGCATTCCACTGAAAACTCTAGTACCCTTGGCAAGCCTTCGCAGGTGTATTGGCTCCTTTTGCTGAACCATTACAAAACAAAATAATATTGGCTCTCCTATATATTTATTTATCAGTATGTCATACTTTATGCAGTGGGATGAGCAGATCTGGATCCAGGCTACATGGGGTTGCCATCTCCAGCCTGGGAAATCCTGGAGATCTGGAGGGTGGTGACTATGGAGGGGGAATTTGGGGAAGGATTTCACCAGTAATATATGGTACTAGGAATAAGGCCTCCTGTGGAAATAAATATAACAAGCTCTAGAAAGAGGCTCTGGGTGGGTGCCCTGGCCTTGGACACTTAGCATCAATTTGCTGTGGTGACCTCAGCAGCATATAATGACACAGAGTCCACTGTTTTCTCCAGGGGAACTGATCTCTGCCATCTGAAGAGCAGCTGTAATTCTGAGTGATCGCCAGTCCTCACCTGGAGATTGGCAGCAGTGATTCCCCAGGAGGAAATGGCTGGTTTGGAGGGTGAAGCCTATAGCATTGTACCTGTCTGAGGTCCCACCACTCCTCAAACCCCATCCTCTCCAGGCTCCACCCATCAAATCTCCAGGAATTTCCCAACCTGGAGCCGGCAACCCTCTCTCCTTCCCAGCCAACCATCAACCTACCATTATCTTCCCCCTGACTTCAGCTTTCCATCTCCCCCCTACCTACAGCCTCTGTCCTGCTCTGAAGCCCTGACTGCTATGTCACACTGGCTGCCATGGGGGGGCATCTCAGCAGAGTATAAGGACACAACCATTTTCTCCAGGGGAACTGATCTCTGCCATCTGGAGACCAGTTGTAATTCTGAGTGATCTCCAGCCCTCACCTGGAGATTGGCAACAATAGTTCCCCAAGAGGAAAAGTACCGTCTTTCTCTGCAACGGGGACCAAAGCAGCTTACATTATGCTCCTCTCCCACTTTTGACTTGCACAACAACCCTGTGAGATAGGTTAGGCTGAAAGTCTGTGACTGGTCCAAAATCACCCTCTCAGCTTCCACAGTAAGAACCTGGGTTTGGCAGACCCTGCTCTGAAGCGCTAACTGCTACACCATACTGGCTGTGGTATCATCTGGTATCACAACTGAATTTCAGACAACAGATCTCTTTCTCCCCCTGGAGAAAATAACTGCTTTGGAGGGTGGGCTGTATGGCATTCTGTTCAGCTAAGGCCTCTCTCCTCCCTAAACTCTGACTTCTGTAGACTCTACCATAAAATCTCCAGGAGTTTCCCAGCCTAGAGCTGGCAACCCTAGTCAGGACGGCCCCAATGAGTTATTCCCCAAAGGCCAAAGTAGGTGCAGAAAGGGTCTCCTCCCCACCCCACCTTTTACTGACAGAAGCAAGCTTGGTTGCCTAGCAACAGGCACTGAGGGGGAAGTAAGGTTGCCAGCTCTGGAGGGGATAATGCCATAGGGTCTACCCTCCAAAGCAGCCATTTTTTCCAGGGGAACTGATATCTGTCATCTGGAGATCAACTGTAACAGTGGGAGATCTCCAGGTTCCACCTGGAGATTGGCAATCCTAGGGGAAAGTCAGCCACACAGCAGGGAGTTGAAGAGAATGGTCTGATGACCGCTGGCCCAGCTCAGTAGCCAGCCAGCCATGGCAGAGCCAAGCAGGAGAGACAGACGTTTTCACAGTTTATTCTGACAGGAAACTGGCCAAGCTGGCAGTAGGTGGGGGAGAGGGTTATGCTGAAAGTCTGTGAGTGGTCTGAAATCACCCAGTCAGCTTCCACAGCAAGAACCTGGGTCTGGCAGACCCTGCTCTGAAGTGTGGCTAGGCCACACTGGCTGTGGTATTGCCTAGTATCACAACTGAACAGACAACAGCTCTCTCTCCCTGGAGAAAATAACTGCTTTGGAGTGTGGACTCTATGGCATTCTATTCAGCTGAGGCATCTTCCCTCCCCAAACCCTGGCTTCCGTAGACTTTAGCACAAAATTTCCAGGAATTTTCCAACCTGGAGCTGGCAACCCTAATCAGGACTGCCCCAATGAGTTCCCCACAAAGGCCTGGAAAGGGCTCCATTCCTTTGTCTTTTTGCTGACAGAACCAAGGTTGGTTGCTTAGCAACAGCCACTGAGGGAAAAGTTAGTCCCACAGGAGCCAAGTAGGAGAAATGTCCATCAGGAGAGACAGCTGTTTGGCACTTATTCTGACGGGGAACAGAGGCTGAGGTGGAAATGGGTGGGGAAGAGGAGTGGACCCAACACCCAGCCAATGGCACATGAGTACCCTTGAGTGGTGGTTGATGGGCCACACTGCACAGCCAATGGGAGAGCTGGAAATGGCCAATATGTAGGGGAATTATTATTAAAGACACCATGGGGTATGCCCTCTGAAACTGCCATTTGCTCCAGTCCAGAAACTAACCAATTTCATGCACGTTCAGGATCAATGGTGGATTAACATAATGACTGAATGCAGCCAAGATGTCCCTTATATTGGAACTCTTCAGATTCCAACCCTACCACCAATCCTTGGTTCTCCTGTGCCATGATCATAAGGATTTATATTAGGGTTGTTGCAGTTCTCCGAGAATTAGACCTGATCTCCAGACTACATAGATTGCTATTTATTTATTTATTTATAACATTTATTTCACTCCTCCTGGAGAAAATAGCTCCTTTAGAAGGTGAACTCTACATGGCATTATACCCTATCAAGGTCGTCGTCCCCCTAAATTCCACCCTCAAACCTCCAGGTATTTCTGAACCCAGAGTTGTCAACCCTAGTTTATACCGAAGTAGAGATACTCGTGTAAATATATGTGTGTACCTCTTCAAAAGGTTCACATATATTTAGATCACATTTATTCCTGGGGGGAAATACAGAAGCAAGGACCTAACCCCTTCCTTGGTCTCATTTTCATGCATTTTTAAAAAGGAAGGCCAAACTTTGTACATGTGAGCTTAACTTGAGTACTGCATGCATATTTACTTTGTACTCAGGCATCTTTATGGGAATACAAAAAAAGCAGCCCTTGGCCTGTGTGGCAAGCAGCACATAGGTTAATAAGTGCTACCAAAGTACAGCAGAGGGAAATAACTGACAGCTTTAGACATAGGGAAAAAGTAACTAATGAAGGAGAAAGGGCTAAAGGATATAAAGGGAGCGGGGCCAGAAGATGGAAAAGGCATGCGGGAGTCAAAGCCGAAAAGCAATCGACCTCAGCAGCTGACACAGAGACAGCTATTAGGATGCATGAACAGCCAGAAACATGGAGTCATCGGAGATTTACTGTACTCCTTCGTCTCCTCCCTGTGCACTGACTTTTTCTTTCTGTCCATATACATATACAATAAATCCTCAGTGGCTCCTTATCTCCCAGGTTGATTCTAAATCCTAATTGCTATCTATCTCCCAGAATGTCTGACTGCCACTTCCAGGCTACAAAACCTGAATGATATTCTAGCCAGCGAGGCCTCTCAAGCCACCAACCTGAATAGTAGGATTTGAAGACTTTCTCTCCTCCTCCAGGCTTTCTTGAAATACGGCAGAGCCCTTTTTCACTGCCACCACAATGCTTCTATTTACCTTGCACTTGCCTTCAGAGGTTATACTGCACTCTCTGGAGATTTTTTTTTAAGTATGTTGCTTGAGTTTTTCTTTGAAAAATATTCAAACATAAAATCCTTCCTGAATTAAACTTATAATAGTCCTTTTAACAACACTGTATTTTGTCAGTTCTAGCTCCCAAGATGCATTGCTAACCATGCTACTTTTTGTAACACCTTTTTAAAGAAACCATTCCCCTTGCATTTGCTGGTAAAGTCTTTGATCTCCTCTTCTTAAGGTTGCCAGGTCTGGGCTGGAAAATAGCTGGAGACTTTGGAGGTGGATCCAGGAGAGGGTGGGGTTTGGGGAGGGGCCTCAGCATGATACAATACCATAGAGTCCACCCTTCAAAGCAGCCATTTTCTCCAGGGGAGCTGATCTCTGTCAGCTGGAGATCAGTTGTAAAAGTGGGAGAGATCCCCAGGCCCCACCTGGAGGCTGGCAACCCTACCTCTTTTTAATGTGTTTATCATCCCATTCCTGATGAGTCCATTTAACAGAAAAGAAAGCCCAGTTCCCACAGTTACAGAAAAAGATGGCAGTTGATCATGGAATTCAAATACAAGCTAGTAAATAAAGCCCTGGAGTCATTTGGGCAGTAAATTCCATGTATACTCCAAAGTCAGTCCCATTGGAAACAATGGGACTTACTTCCTAGCATAGGTGTAGAGTTCACGGGGGTTTGGGGGTGGAGGCTATCCCCGAAATTTTCCAGGGAGGACTCAGCCTCCCCCGGGGCTTGCAAAGCTTGCAACCCCCCATCCCCCTTCCCGCTTCGAAAGCGGAAGGGTTTTTTTAAAAAACTTTTTTAAAACCCCTTTTTTTCCAGTTTGGGGGCAGTTGCCCTGGCTGTGCTTGTCTGGCTGGTTCAGCGCCTCCTCCTCCTCCTGGTCCCCTCTGTCGGCGGAGGGAGGGAGAGCCCCAGGGGGCCACCGCCATTACGGAGGATGGTAATCCGCACACTTTGTTGGGGGCGGTGACTGAGCAGCTTGCCAGGAGAGCATGGCCCCGCAATTCCCACGTGCGGCAGCCCAGGGGTGGAGGGGGAGCTGGCCTTGGTCCTTGAAGGGCTACCTTTCTGCCCCTGCCTGGATGGCTGCAAACAGCAAAGGCTCTTCTTCCTCCCAGCCTGAAACAGATTCTCCTGAATCGCCCTGATTCTTTCCCGGTAACAACATGCAGCCACCATCGGAATGAAAGTGTGAGCAACACCCTAGATGGTATCATGGATCTAACGCTTCATGATTCTTTGTGGCACAAAAGCTATTTTGCAAAATGTGGAACCTCTGGATTTAGAAAGCACCTCGAAATGCCCAGCAGTCTGCTGTCCATCTGCCAGCATTGCCAGGCTGCCTGAGGGGGAGATGTACTAAAAGGAAGGTCAGGATTGCCCACTGGAAACAATGGGAGAGGCTTGAAGGCCCACTGGAAATAATGGGAGCTAGGAATGCCAACTTGACTTGCATGCACTCCTTTGAAATACATTACAGCACAAGAAGAGTTGCAAAGAAAATGTGGAACAGATTTTCCATTAAGATCTCTGGAATGACAGCCTCTGGGAGTAGCAGGAGTATTCTGGCACTGGAATGACAGCCCCTGGGAACAGAATCTGTGTGCTGGGACTGGACCATCAGTCCAGTCCCAGCACAGAGATTCTGTTCCCAGGGGCTGTCATTCCATTCAGGGGCCTGTCATTCCAGTCCCAGAACACATCTTCGACCCCCAGGCCTAAAACATTTCTTCTACTCACAGGGGCTATCATTGCACTCTAGGGGTTGTCATTTCAGTCCCAGAAAACATTTGCTACCCCCTGGGACTGTCAATCCAGTTCCAGAGTGCTTCTGGGTTGAGGCCTTTGGCTTGGAGCTGTTTGCCTTGCATTTGGAAGGGATAGCTCTAGTGGTGGGGAAAACTCCAAGAGGGAGAGCTAGAAGAGGGGATGGATATTCCTTAGGAGAGAAGGATCCCATAATGATAGTCTCTTCCCCCCCAGCCCATTTCCTCCTCCTCCTCCTCCTCCTACTCCACATTTCCAAGCCCAGTCAGACGCACAGATTGGGGGGGAGAAGTCTACTGCAAGGGAGTCTGCTCTCCAAATTAGTTATTTCCTCCAGGGTGATGCTCTGTATTCTTGGTGCTTGGGGGGAAACACTGGGAGGGCTTCTGGAGTTCTGGTCCTGCTGGTGGACCTCCTGATGGCACCTGGCTTTGGGCCATTGTGTGACACAGAGTGTTGGACTGGATGGGCCACCGGCCTGACCCAAAATGGCTTCTCTTATGTTCTAAGTCAGTGTGCTGCAGCATTGAAAAAAGTCAAACTCTTAAGGTAGGGATGATTAGGAAAGGGACTGAGAATGAAACAGCTGCAACTGTAATGCCCCTGTATAGATTTATGGGGTGGATCAGTGGTCACTGAGAGTGTAGAGAGGGAGGTATTTGTGTATTTCCTGCATTGTACAGGGGGTTGGACTAGATGAACCTGGAGATCCCTTCCAACTCTATGATTCTATGACTGTGATTTGTATTAACCTGTTATGATGAACCCCTGTATCTCCCTAACTGTCTAGCAGATTTTCCCCATCAAATCTTCAGTTCCCTTCAGTGACTGAGTTGCCCTACAGTAGCGTGTATAAATTCCTTTTCATAAAAGACTTGACTGTGGAGGAGGGGAGGGGTGTCATTCTATCAAAAATGAGTGTATTTGGATTTCTCTGTGAATTTGAGGACAGGAACTGGCACTGAAGTGAGATTGGAAAAGAGTGTGGCTTTCTGAAAACCCTTGTGCTACAGTAATAATTATGCTACAATACAGTTTGTTAGTCTTAAAGGTGCTACTGAGTTTTTTATTATTTTGTATGTTATGGCAGTGATATGAGAGCCAATTGAGCTGTGGGTCCATCTCATGCTACTGACAGTAGTTACACATTAGGCCTTGCCCAAATGGTTCTGGGCAGGGCCAGCTTGCCCCTAGAGTGTGCCAGCCGCAGGGGCACCAAACCGTGCCCCGTCCCCCCCCTGAAAAGCCCCCCCGCCGCCACCTCCTGCCACTGCCAGGGAAGAGCGCCCCAGTGGTGTTCAGGAGGCGGCAACGGTGGAAAAGCTTGCCCACCCTCCCCCTGGGGGGCTCGGGGGAGGAGGTGGCGGCGGCAGCAGCGGTCGCCAACGATGAGCACCCCAGCCAGCGCAGGAGAAGCACCCCAAATGACGATGCCTGCTGCCTGCAGCCTCCTCCCCCCTCACTGCGTTCCACTTCCGGGCAGGCGGCCAGTTGCGGCAGGGCGGGACGGGGTGGGGGGCCAGTGGGCACACGGCAAGGCCAAGGCGGGACCTAGCTGGCAGGCAGGCATCTGACCGGGGGCACTGGGAGGTCTCCTAGATTCTATCCATCCATCCATCCTCCACGCCGAAGGCAGCCACATGTTTCCTGCCTAGCCGAAGTAGCCCGGAGAGGGGAGTGCAGTGGCGTCAAGGAGAGAGCTGGGGGTCCCCGACCAAGAACCGGGGGGGGGGCAAGTCCACGGGTTGCTTCCCCGCCCCACTTCGCACGCCACCTCCTGCACCCAGCCAAGCTCCGGAAACTTGAAGCAGGACGGCTTCTCCCTCTCTCGCCCTCCCCCCCAGCAGCTCCTGCCCGGCTCTTCCTGGGGCACCCCACCCGCGCTCTTCTCGCCTGGCCGTGCCGTGCCATGCCAGTGGTGCCTTTGCTGGGGGGGGGAGTCTGAGCGCCGCGAGTAGCAGTCTGGCAGGCCCGCCGAGCTGCTTGGAAGGAGAGCAGCCTCCGGAGCTGAAGCAGCTTCCCTCCCTCTGGGAATGAAAGGGCAGGAGGGTCCCTTGGTTGCCGGGCCAGTCCTCCCCGGTCCCAGAGACCCACGGGGCGGATCCTCCCCTTGGAGTCCGGCAGGTACCGACCCGGGGCAGAGAGGGGGAAAGGTCTGGGCTGCGCCAGGCATGGACTGCGGCTCCCTGCCTCCCCCTGCCCTCCTTGGCTCTCTCCCTGTGCGAGTGTTGCTATGCAGCTGCCTGTATCCCGTGGTCTAACTGCCGCCCCTCCACCGAGTTCAATGGCTCTTCAGGGAGGTAACAACATGGGCAGCTGCACTTCCTTGTCTCCAGGCCCTGCCTGGAGGTTGGCAACCCCATAATTGATGGACACGCACAGGGGCGGGGTGCCAGGAGGTAGGCCCACCTAGGGCACAAAAAACCCTAGGGCCGGCCCTGGTTCTGGGCATTAAAGCACATGTGCCCTGTGGTGATGGAAAGTGTTAGCAAGTCATAGCCAACTCATGGTAACCCTGTAGGGTTTTCAAGGCAAGAGACATTCAAGGATGATTTGCCATTGCCCGACTCTGCATCACATCCCTGATATTCCTTGGAAGTCTCCCATCCCTGCTTCACTTCCAAAATCTGATGAGATCAGGCTAACCTGAGCCATCTGGGTCCATGGTATGGTGCTGTGTGGGTGCTTCCCAGGTAATCATCTTCAACCTATTCTTGGGAGCCACAATCATTGGGAAAGAGCCATGTGATAGAAGTGTAATAATAATTTACTCATATTTGCAAGAGCCAATAAGATTTGAGTCTGATGGGGGACTGGGCAAATTGATCTAAGGAACTGAAAGAAGAGAAAATATTAGCAAGCTCAGTGGTTAAGGATTTGAATAGACCTCTTTATAGTCCAATCCTGAGGACACTTCCCTGGGAGTAAGCCCCTTTGGCTAGACCTCAGTAGGATGTCTGTTAGACTGATGAGGAATTGTTATAGGAAGGGGATAAACAATTAAAGTATATGAGAGAGAGAATGAGAGTGTCTGAAAATGTAATACAGGTTTCTGTGAACTGCCTCCCCTATTGTATCACACAGACCTTGCAATAGCATTGTAGCTAACCCCACCTAAGAAACTTCTATGCTGTTTCTATAATTTCTAAAATGTACTTCACACCAACTGTGCATCACCATTCCTTTCTAACTCCTCTCAACTATGTACAGCTTTCTATGTCGTATTTCATTTGGACTGCTTTGCTTTCTCAGGTCCTAGCCTCCTTCTCTTCTATAACCATGGATCTACATCCCCTTCCTCAAGCCTTGCTGCTTGTCCCAACTCTCTAAAGTCAGACCAGTTTGGCCAGTGGCAACCAAAAATACATCTGCCTGTCCAGGAAGTTAACTAAATACCACTAGAGGTTTTGTCACCACTGCTACATTACTTAATGCATTACAATATAGGTTCATGTTCAGGCTATAATTTGTGATGTTTTAGTTTGGGAAGATCTGTTTCCTGGGTCACATCAGTTGGTGTTATTTCTTTCCTGTAAACTCCTCTTCCATCCCAATGGACTCCGCTGCTCACATGTTGTCTGTCAATCCCCTCTTTATCCCACCTTCCTCCAGTCCCTTCCCTTATATTGACCTCAAACAATGGCAATATCACCCAGCCTGATGAAGAGAGCTTTGACTTTTGGAAGCTTATTCCCTGAAACTCTTGTTGGTCTCTAATCTGCTACTGGACTCAAATTTAACTGTCCCAGTATCACCAAGTAAGCGTCATGCAAAATGTAGATTTGAATATGGGTCTCCTCAATCCACACTGGTCTTCATGCCATTGGTCCATCTACTTCAGCATGGTCTGCTCTGATGCAGGTGATCTGTAGAGACTCAGAAAGAGAAAGATCCTTTCCAGCACCTGTTCTCTTAGACCTTCTCGGCTTAAACCTTTATCCTTTGGCACACAAACCATGGTCTATCATCAGTCCATCAGTGTCATCATTGTCTACTCAGACTGGCAGTGGTTCTCCAGGGTTTTATGTAGATGATTTTGCCCATGCCGTGCTTTGTTTCTGAGTCATTGGGATCTGGCTAGGGGGGTTCTCAAGGGTTCCCAGGCCCCCCTAAATTTCTGGAGAGACCCTTCCTAAATCCAACATTGCTCCACCTCCATAAATAGTGACAATGGCCTGTGATGTCACTGGCTCCTCCCTATGATGTCACTAGGCCTCGGTTCTTTTAAGGACCTAGCACAGCAATGCCTCTGGCCCAGCCCCAACCTCCCCCCGGGGAATTGGAAAGTCTACGCCTTGCTTCCTAGCAAGTGTGCTTATCATTGCAGCCATAGTCCTTTCTTTTTCTCCTTTCCAAGGTCTAAGACCATTTGGCCATCTGGTCTCTCTGTCATTTCTTCTCCAATATCATTTTTATTTGAGACCATTCCTCACTACTGTTTATTTATCCCTATTTTTATGCTACTTTGAACATGGCCAGCTGTGTCATTTCGGTTTCACAGAAAATGTAAACAAACAGAAAAAAGCTGCCTTCAAAGACATGAATACATCCCTCATCCACAGAGTTCTCTGTTACCCGCTTCTAAATTTTAAAAGGGGGAAAGTTTATGGCCACAGCAAGTTGTGCCTATTTTCTCTCCAGACATTTTATTTATACACATTTTTATGTTCATCAGCACAGCACCATGTTATTTGGTACAAATGCGATGGAATGAAACAAATTTAAGTCAAAGTAAAGACATCACCTTCCAGATGGCAAGAACCCAGTTGCTTTTCCTTTCATTGCTGTTTTAAAGCATTAGATTGGGCTTAAAGTACATGACACATAACAGGCAGCCAATTTTTCAAAGCACCAAGTTCAAAAGTCTTCCCTCCCCCCTTATGAATCCTAACATTACCTTAGTGATCACTAGGCCCCAGGCTTTCCAATGTGGCTTAACAGTAATTATACAAATGTTGAAAAGATGAAAAAGTGTTAAAAGTTCCTTACACCTAATGACATGCTTTTGCCTCTTAAAGGGGCCATCATAAAAATGAACAAAGATAACAGAACAGAACGAACTGGGGAAAACAGGCAAGGAAACAGAGAAAACAAAACACAAATGCATGAACCAATTTTTTACAAAAAATCTCTCTTTGGCTTTAAAAGAATTACCTAGACATACCATGGACTTTCTAAAAAATCATGAGACTTTAATAGTTTGCTAGGCTCCTGTGGGAGTTTTTCTAACTCCCTTAAATCTCCAAACAAGCCCCCAGTGTCCCACATCATCTGGCCTGAACCTCCAAAGTGAATCTCTACAGTTGAGGCAATGCTCTTTCCTTCTCACCCCATGTGCAACTTATGTTTCTACTTTCACTGGCGACACTCTGGAGCCAGAGCTTTTCCGTTCGGGGGAACTCTGCTACATGTCGCTAACAACAACACAAACAGAGCCTGCCCCTTCTTGTCCAAGCCTCACTGGCCACCGTGAGCACAGCCCTATGGTCAGGATTTATAGCAAGGAGACACCGATCTAAGAAGCGATTCATGGCAAGCTACAATGCCACTACTGACTAAAGGTGGAAAAAAAATTGCCAGGGAGCTCCTGATCTTCAGCCGTTCTGCCTAAATCCTGACCTCTGTTCTCTACTCTGCACAATCACCAGCTTCTGCAAACTACATTCAATAAGACCACACACTCACACAAACCTTAATCCACATTAATATGGTCCTGAATCTTGATTACACTTTCTTGACTCTCATAAGCCAAAAATGTTGTTAATTTCCTTTCTTTAAAAAAACCCCTCATTATTTAATTATTTCTAAACCCCGCACTGGTAACAAGACTGCCATTGATAAAATCTTTTTCAATAAATGTGCCATCTTCTTCAGTTTTGAGATTCCTTTTTTTTCAACAACATTACAACCATGATTCTCTGCTAAGAGCACTTTATGCCGCTTCAGTAGGTTGGTGTAAATAATGTTTACTCCCACTTCAAGGGTCCTTCACACTACCAGAGTGGTGCAAATTGGCTTACACGTAAATGAGAATGAGGCATCATGGCTTTCTTTGAAATAAAAGCTAGCTCACTTTTTTATATAAATGAGATCAGAAATGAAAACCATTAAGTAAAATAACTTAAATCAATAGAAAAATACATCCATTTGTGAAATATACAATACCATACATTTCAAACTTTCAGACAATTGATTTGTAGATGAACCAGATTTGAGCAAAAATTAACATGTTTTCTAAATCCGGAGGACAAGAGAGATTATCAGATGAGCCTCTCTATCTTTGCCTACCTGTGCTTTTGAAGGCAAGGTACAGACAAGTTTCTGCTTTTTGTGTCCCACTTGTTTTCCATTTAAGGGAGGGTTCCCCCCTTCCAAATTCATACTATTTCAAGTTTCTACGCTTTCTACAACCTTCTATTAAGATTTTGCAGGGACAGATTTAATGTTTTTCACATGGAAAAGATAATTAAAAAGAGACTTCTGTAGCATCAGTGCAGCATGTACAACAACTGTAGTCTGTCAACTGTCATGTTCATTAAAATGGTACACAATTCCTCATTATGTGAATCTAAAATATGCAAACCAGTTGTGACCCTCTGGCTTATTATATATTTTCAGTGTGGACCCTCACAAGACAAACACATTACCACCTATACCCTACCCATCATACACCACGATCCACTCTGTTGATAAGTTAGCAAATACTTAGCTCTGCCACCATTCCACTCTCCCCAAGCCTGTGTTTTCAGTATGAGACACCACTTAGTATTTCATCAGTTTTCTCAAACTATCTGTACCTCCAACTCTTGTATTTTACTATTTTAGCACAATGTATTTCTCTGGCTCGGTCTCTGTTCCAGCATACTTCCAGAAGTTTCTGCCCCCTGGATTTGGAGGCAGTGTTTTGCTCTTCCTATTTCCATTCAAAAAATTCAGTCAATAGTTCTTCAGTGGAATCTGGCTCAGCACATTTCACGATGGTGTCGCAATCCACTAATGTAAATTTAGTCCAGATTGCTTGCATAGCAACATTCAACCTTTTGTGCAAAACAGCTTTCTTTCCTACAACTAAGGGCTGATTTACCCAGGACAAATTTCCTACACAGCCTTTATAACCATGCAAGAAACTGTGTGTGTATTTCACCATGTTTACATGCAACAGGAAACCACAACTGACTTCTACTTCCTGTGTATTCAAGGTGAAACAGACATGTGTGCACTTGACACTGATCATGTGTATGCAAAATTCATACACTGGCCTGCATGGCAGAAACCTCCTCATAGGAACTTTCATTTTGTGTGAAACAGTTTCCAGTCTATCAATTTCCTCTGAATGAAACACCCTCCGAATCCATCTTTCTTTCTCACCTCCTTGTGTAGTCTCACAGGCACTTGGGAATGAAATTATGAACAGCCCTTCAATACTGCTTCCTGCCTCAAGACTTTGAAACGCCCCTGTCACTTTGTAGAGATGTCACTGATCATAATTTCTCTTTTGACAACCTTTACTGGCTGCTGAGGATCTCATGAACTAAGCCCCTCGCAATTTTATTTGGAGCACACAGATTTGTGCTGCATGCCTGATGTGACAGATGCTTAAAGGATGTTTTATTTTACCATATTCTCCCAAATCCAAGGATTCCCTTCCAAACTCTCCCTCTCTCTACTAGTCATCAGTGTGCTTTATGTAGCAAGCTATGACTTTTAAGTTTCAGGTACCTTTTAGAAACAGCACACCTTCATCCCTTGTGTAAGACAAATATGGACATCATAAAAATTAAGAGGAAAACATTAATAAATAATAATCAAGATCATCTGCAGTTTTAATGATGAGCTATTAAACGAACTGTAAAACATGCATAACTCACAGTACAAGACTGTACATTGTCAAAACTGGCATTCAAGTGTATGGAGATAATTAAGCAATAATGACCTCTGCATGGGGCATTTCCTGGGAATTAATGACCAGTTAGGAGGAGTTGATGTCTCAAGGCAAAACCGAGGGCCATTAACTCTGAATGGTCATTAATACTCAGGAAATGCCCTGAGCTGAGGTCGTCATTGTGAATGTAAGACAAAAATGGGAGAAAAGTAATATGTCTATGGATTTTTGTTGACAATGTTTTAGGGTGATAGGGTTTCAGTTTTAATGCATTTGGCACTTAGTTCTCTCTACATTAGTCCAATCAACTGCTCAGAACATCTCTCAACAATAAGTTCATTTTTCAGGATATTGCCTAATACAGGGCCCAATCCTATAGCTATTTCTATTGTAGCCCCCAAAGCGCAATAGACAAAATGTGAGATGGATAACTAAAATCTCCTTTGTACTTGCTATAAAACTAGGCTTTTTTTTTTAATCCTCACTTAGGAAGCAGAAATGGGTTCATTGAAAGTTATTTCACTTTTATGTGTTTTTTTAATAAAAGAGCATCTACGTATAATAAATAATAAAAGAAAGAACTGAAACATCAAACTTTGCTGGTAAGACAAACAGGTGCTTAGGGCCCATATTCAGCTACAGTTACTCATGATAAAGTGCCATTGAAAGAAAAAGAACAAGTAGCTAATTTGTTCCGGTGGATGATTAACTTTAGCTGGATTGGGGCCTTGATGAATAACTATAATAATGATAGTTCATCATAAGGCAAAAAGTCTACTCATAGACACAACTCCTCAAATGAGGTGCACAGATGTTCTTGTAAGACCCACTTCAGAAGTTCATGAACCAAATGAACAGTATACCTTGTTAGCCAGCTGATTAGAACTTACCACTGTAAACAGTGTATCTAGCCAGGCGATGGAACCCCACCACCTGGTCCTGTGGTCACTATGCCCATCCAAGCAGAGAATTAACACATTTCTAACTGCTATGTCAATTGTGTCTCCGCTCATTTTACCTACAAACTCTTTGCTAGAACTATAATACTACAGGAAAGCCTAGTTGGTGCCCTCACAGCTCATCCCCCCCCCAAGAATTATACATATCAGTTCAGGAAACCCTGAACTAAGTTATAATTATAAAGTTAGAGTCAAACTTCATTTAACTGGATGAAATCAAGGAAAAAATAATGTCTATACTGTAATGAAGATCCAATATGATGAGAACATCCATGTATACAGGGCCAAAAGAAACTCTAGCAGGGGTATTTTAGTCAGTTCTTTTTTGACATTCATTACTAGGATTGTACATTTCATTTAAAAATGGCTCCCTTCCACTTTCTATACCATATAAACAGACTTCACATGTAATGCATTCCAGACTAAAAGTGGTTTTAAAGCCAATTGTGGAAACACCCTTGAATCAAAAATAAAATACATAGCCAACTTAAACCTATCTTAAAGCAGATGTTTCCTAACACATTAGCTACTGCCACCCTAACCCCAAAAGTGCAATAGACAAAACATGAAACACCAAGATGGACACGTTTAAGGAGTTCAGGATGCCCCTAGAAGCAGAACTCCCTGCAGCAAAAGTTAATCCATTTCTCACAAATGAAATAATGTTTTTAACCAAACAAGTATTTTCCCATGGCATTTTCATTCAAAATTTTAAAAATTAAAATTCTGAGAGACAGTATTCAGGAACCAGCTTTGGCAACCATGGCAGCAATGTTTAGTCCATTGATCTGGATGATTAAAAATCTTTGGAAAGATTCAAAGCAAGCCTCCAATTAATCAGGCAGAAGGTTTTTAAAATGATTTTTATGGTCTGTAATAACTAAACTACTGATAGCAGGTGCCATTTTAGGAGAGGCAACCCCCCACTTCTCTCACACACTGACAATAAAGAAAGAATACTTCTTGCCTTAGAACTCTTATATATATGCAAATGTAATCAGCTAATTGATTAAAATTGATATGATTAATCAACTAAGGTGACAACAGCAATGGCAACATGCGCAGATTTCTTTGCAAGCAACTTTGGGCAAAATCCAGCCAAAGTCAAGCATTTTTCAAGTCCTGTTGATTCTAGTAGAAACATTAAGCTATAGCATGCACTTTATGCATCATTACATGAATTTGTACATATAAACATGTGGGGGTTGAGGTTACATTATCAGGAACTCTCCAGTTTGGACTTCATATCAGCCACAAATTCAATAGGTAACCCTTAGGTAAGCCACTATCCTTTCCTCCTAAAGCCCCACAACTATAGTTCAAGGTAACCTACTTTACAGGGCTGCTTAAGAATGTATTTACTTTGTTAGTTACTATTTATTTGAAACTTTTATTTGACACCTTTCTTCCTTGCACAGCTCAAGGTGGCTTACAAACATGGCTTAAACACATAGGGATGAAATAGATTCATTAAGATATGTAAAAATAAACGTTGCACATTTCTGAGAAATACAGTATAAATATTAACTTGTAACCAGAATTTTTTTCCAATCAATCTCACCCAAGTCTCCTCCCTAGTGCACAGCCCATTTCACATGCCTTATGTATATACAGGTCCCATGATTCCCAACAGCATAGCGGTTTTGGTGGTCAAAGGGGACTCCTGCTTCCTTTTTCACTAGCAGAAAAACTGGTTGAATGTAACCCTTTATGTTTATCCTAAAAGATTTGGTAGAGATAAGATGACCAAAATTGCCAACATTCGCTGGATTATGGAGAAAGCAAGAGAGTACCAGAAAAACATCTACTTCTGCTTCATTGACTATGCTAAAGCCTTTGATTGTGTGGATCACAATAAATTATGGCAGGTTCTTAAAGAGATGGGAGTACCAGACCACCTCACATGTCTCCTGAGAAACCTGTATAAGGGTCAAGAAGCAACAGTTAGAACCGGATATGGAACAACTGATTGGTTTAGCATAGGAAAAGGAGTACGACAAGGATGTATATTGTCACCTTGCTTATTTAATTTATATGCCGAGTACATCATGCGAAATGCTGGCCTGGATGAATCACAAGCTGGAGTTAAGATTGCGGGGGAAAAGATCAATAACCTCAGATATGCAGACGATACCACTCTGATGGCAGAAAGTGAAGAGGACCTGAAGAGCCTCTTGCTCAGGGTGAAAGAGGAGAGCGCAAAAGTGGGCTTGAAGCTCAACATCAAAAAAACTAAGATCATGGCATCTGGGCCCATCACTCCTTGGCAAATAGAAGGGGAAGTCGTAGAAGTAGTGACAGACTTCACGTTCCTAGGATCCCAGATCACTGCAGATAGTGACTGCAGCCAAGAAATTAAAAGACGCCTGCTCCTTGGGAGGAAAGCGATGGCAAACCTAAACAGCATGATAAAAAGCAGAGACATCACCTTGCCAACAAAAGTCCGCATGGTCAAAGCAATGGTATTCCCCGTAGTAATGTATGGCTGCGAGAGTTGGACTATAAGGAAGGCCGAGTGCCGAAGAATAGATTCTTTTGAACTATGGTGCTGGAGAAGACTCTTGAGAGTCCCTTGCACTGAAAGGAGATCAAATCAGTCAATCCTAAAAGAAATCAACCCTGACTGTTCCTTGGAAGGCCAGATCCTGAAGCTGAAGCTCAAATACTTTGGCCACCAAATGAGAAGGGAGCATTCACTGGAGAAGATCCTGATGCTGGGAAAGATTGAAGGTCAAAGAAGAAGGGGACGGCAAAGGATGAGATGGTTAGACAGTGTCATTGATGCAACGAACATGAAATTGAGCAAACTTCAGCAGACAGCGGAAGACAGGAGGGCCTGGCGTGATCTGGTCCATGGGGTCGCGAAGAGTCGGACTCGACTGTGCGACTGAACAACAACAAAGATGACCAAGGAGAGGCTGGGAGAGGGAGAGCTAAAAGTAAAGCATTTCTGGTAAATGTAAAAAGAATGGTATGTCCAAAAAAAAATCCCATCCAAATTAACATAAACTACTTTTGCAAGTCCAGTTGCTAATGGCCCACCTCTTCCTTTCTCTCTAGTTTCCCATACTGCTCCATTTACAGTGTCTTCAGGGATATTTTGCTAATGGGTGTGAGCTGAAATTGCCATGTGTAGAAAACAAGAGATTCTGCATTGCATTTAATCTTGCATTTAAAAGTAAGAACACTGGATTTCTAAAATGCACTGCATAATTACATTACAGTGAGATTTACATAATATAATGCCTATTCTATAGTAGCAACAATAGCACGGTTTTTTAAAAAAAATAATAATTTAGTAAGAGAGTGGATTTATTTAACTGTCCTACTGCACACTCACACTTCATTCAAAATGCTTCTAAGATAGTAAATGAATTACAAAATCATATAAGCAATTTAGGAAGCCAAACTCTTCAAACTTTTATTTAGATGGGAGCATGTCTCCTATGTTAACCCTCATCAATAGACAGAGAGACAGGCAGACACATGCACGTGCGTGCAGACACACACAAAATGCTTGCATATTGAAATACAACCACTCTGTACTAAATGTGCCAGATCTGATTGTTTGACAGAGTGCAGTAATGCTATTTGGCTCTGCTTTTTGTGAGAATAACCATTGTGGGTATTTTAAATTGTTATAGCATAAAACAGGCAGACTATAATACTTTTTCTGGGTTAGGATTCCCCTCATGCCAGCTCTCCTTTCCTATTTGCACTGTACTAGGAGGGAAAAACAACAACTAGGCATTAGAGTACCAACATTTCATTTCCAGCGCTTATACTTTTAGAAACAGCTATTAGCTGACAAAAATAAAGTCACTAAATAAAGGAAATTAGGACTTGTTAACACGTATAATTTTCAAAACCACAAGTGGAATAAAAGGCAGCAATGCAGAAACTGTTATAGATTGCAGATAAAATTATTCAAGTGTGCATTTGAGTAACTTTGCATTTTAATTTAACCCTTTGAAACATTAATCAAACCATGGCTAATTATAGGAATTAAGGAATTAAACGATGGAATCTTCTAAAAGATATTATTTAAAAGGCAGTTTATACAATTACTTGTATAGATGTTTGCTTTAAAGGGGGAAACATTTCTAGTATAATGAAAAGGGTCTTAGAAAATTAAATTAACAAGGGGGGACCAGGCTGATATGAAACTAAATTAGCATCAAATGCAAATTACAGGGTACTTAATGGTAGAAACAGGTGCAGAGAAGGACCCTAAATGAGATAAATGAATAAAACATCCCTCTGCACAAATGTGGAAGCTGACACAAAGTCAATGATATGAATAATTCAGCAGTCTCTGCACTGCTGTTGAGGTCAGCTTTCCTTGACCTTTGAAACAGGAAGTAAAATTCTGTCCAAATTTGAATGACTAGAAATATACCAGCTTAAAAAAATGGAGGGGGGGGAATCCAGCTTTAAAAATTTTTACAGCCAAATAATATAGCATAACTAACTGAAACGTTAAGTAAAGACAATGTTTGGGGGGCTTAGTTGTTAGGACTCTCAAACGTTTTGTTTCCAACATGTAATTTCCTGAAACATTTATATGTCAGAATATTCAGGTCAAATAATGATCTGAATATATATAGTACTAAATGGTTTCAACCTTGTTTAAAAATACTTCAGTTGCGCTTCAGCAGATTATTAATAGAGTCAAAAACATGGTATATTTCAGGCATCAGTGGGAGGGTATTTTTTTAATACATTAAGGCTTTTCAAATTAGTTGTGCAAAGCTCAGCAATCCATCATTGTGCGGCTACAAGTTTCCCTGCAAAAGGTGCACAGAAGCTCCTGCTTTTGAATATCCTTTTGTCTTATAAATTGTAACTTTTTAAAAAATTAACTTTAAAATGAGATGTGCTGATTCAATAATAACCCATCATTTCTGTTTAAGCACAGTTCTGCATGTGTATAGCACATTTAAAATGTAAATAAGATGGTTTCTCTCACTTCCAAAGAGGACAATTCTTCTTTAAAATCTGTGGCCAAGCAGCCAGATTTAAATCCTCATACCAAAAATCAAAATATGAACCTGTTCTATCTTGTTTTAAACTAGGAAAATGCTAAGGCAGACTTTAGCATTACATCATTTCTGACTAAAGGTGTGATCCTAATTTCAAATTAGATTTGGCACAAGCATTGATTAATAAAATGTGACAAACAGGTAGTTTTTCCAGGAAAGGACAGGAAAATCAATGGCCAATGGAGCCCTTGCACTTTGCCTTAGTGGGCAACACCTCCCCATCCCTTCTTCAGAAAAAAAAGCTGAAAAATTAAAAGTTCTTTCTTGTCTTGCATTCAAGGTATTAAACTGTTCAGCTACAGGTAGCCACTTACCTTTCACCTGCACAATACATGACAGGTTCAGAATATGCAATATATATCTTTATTTTAACTTCTACATTTAGGGAGACAGGAGACCATGAAAGGTTAGGTGGAGTTGTTTCTTCATGATAAGAAAGTCTATGTAGAGGTTGGTCTTGAATGAAAGTCTGGCAGCAGCAGCATTAAAGATGCACATTAATAAGATTGAAAGAATTATTCCTGGCATTATATTCTCAAGTGTGGTAAACCAAACACTGCTTATTTAGGGTTTTAGCTAATGACTAACCTGAGCTTTGGTTTTTGTGTGCAAAGTGGCTCCCCCTAAATGATAGCTATGAGAACCCAGCTGGTTCTAATTTTGAAACAACCAGTTTTTCTATCCCCCAAGTGCTAAAGAAAATAATCTAGGCAATTCATGACTACACACTGTCCAAGGCAGCAAGGGAGACTTTGATTGCAAATATAATTAAAGTCATTCCCAAAATTTCCATAGAATGAGGTTACAGAGGGTGGAGAAGGACTAAAAGAATATGAGAAAACTAATTTTTAAAAAGACATTCAAATTTTGCAAGAGACAAAGATATCCCTGCTGGTTCTATAGAATTCATTTCTCCGTGAACTCTTTTCACCTTTACTCTAATGGGTATAACATTTGCAAAGCAGAAGCTGTGCATTGCGGCTTATAGGGAGATTATATTGAAGGCTATGTGCTGACTGTACCTAATTTGGACAGAAGATCGACACTGGAAAATGGTTTTGTGTGGTTGAAGAAACCCTGAAGGATGGGCTGGGTAGGAAACAACTCTGGACCATTACACGTGCACATCATACTGCAGATTTTCAGAGCAGTAAGCCTTTAATCTTGACTTCGGATTCTGCGCCTGCCTTACACACCATTCTTTTTCCTCCGATGTATTTATTCTGCAGCTAAAATTTAAAAAACGCACTTTTCTAAATCTGGGTGGAACATCACTTGTGACATGTCAGGGGTGGTGTTCAAAGTATGTTTTTTTTATGTATGCAATTGCCCTATCACATCTGCACAGTAGAGTCCAGCAAACACCTTCCATTTAAATCCTCATGGTTCAGGTTTTGTGCAAGCGTTTTAGCATTAGTCTGTTGAATGAAAGGGAACAGAAAGGAACACAGGCAAAGGGGGCAACCCTGATATTGAAACTGACAAAACTTTTTTTGAAACTGGCAAGCAACTGCAAAACCTCATTTCCCATATTCTGTAGCACTAGGGGATTCTCTGCTGTGTTGTTGGCCACTGTGAAACATGGGAATATGTTGAGAATGCATGGTAGAACCCACTGAAATCCTTTTCTTCTCCTCCTCCTCCTCTCTCTCTCTCTTTGCACTGGGGGCACTGCCGTTTGCATCCTCTCCAATCCCCCTTTCAAGTCAATACCAGCAGGGAACTAAACCTCACACAGCTTCTTTGAAACTTCCCCCCGTCACTTTATTTTTTAAAATTCATTGATCTGAGACTAGCAATAGTCTCATATCTCTAGACTCATGCTTCTTGTAAAAAAAAATTAAATTTAAAACAATGAGGAGAAAATAGAGCTTGTACACTGATGAAGGGGGAAGGATGGCAGAACGTGTACAGTGGACGGAACGACCTCAATGTAGGTGGGTGAGTGACCTTTGAGATGTGCCAAAGGGCAGGGGGGAATCCAGTTATCTTAGGCTTGGAAGTGAAACAAAGGGGAAATTAGCACAAAACCACTCTCAGAAAACCCAGGGAAACAGCAACCAGAAAGCAAACTGAGCACTGAACAGAGAAAAATCAATGCAGAATGACAAAGAAAACCCAATGGACATGCATGGTGAAAGTGAGAGGAAACAACCATGTATGCCTCTGTGTAAGCAACAGTCTTTAAAAAAAAACTGGTATCCACCTCCAATACTGAACACATGCATTTTCTCATCATTTGAGATGTTACTGACCTAAGTCTCTCTATACCAATTCTAACTGATGCCGGGCATCATTTAGTTAAAGGCGCAGATCTGTGGAATTTTTGGGGGTAGTTTCATTTGTACCTGTGCACCTCAGTGCCAACTGAGAGACCATATTTGCCAAAATCAAACAGCTGCAATGGATTTTTCATACATCACACTCAATGTTCTCTAGCCACAGCAAAACACTGGGCCCATTCAATGCAGTATATATGGACAACTGAACACCTTTGAGCATGTGCACAGTATACCTGAGACACAGTGAAGTGTAATGGTCAGACTACAAACTCAGAGACCCAGATTTGAATCCCCGTTCTGCCATGGAAACTTGCTGGGTGATCTTGGGGCTGTTAGACACCCTCAGCCTTACCTCCCTTGCAGGGTAGTTTTAAGGCTAAATGGAGGATAGGAAAATGATGTAAGCCTCTTTGGGCTCTTAATGGAGACAAAGGTGGGGTATAAAATAAATAAATAAATGCTCCTCTCACCACATAACAAGAACCTGCCTTTGCACTTTTGGGAATCTACCTTTCAGACAGACCTGATCCATGGGAAATCTTCCTCCTTGCCATTTGCTTGTCCTCTGACCTTTTTACTTGTCTTAGTGACTTCAGTTGATCTGCTTTGCTATTGCAATGGGCTGAGCAGATAAAGGGCACAATATTTTTGTTGTTGTTGGCCAGAATGCCATCTACTAAGAGGAACTGTGACATCACTTTTATATTTTGTAATCCACCTCAAATCTCAGCAAGAAAGGAGGGTGATAAATGAAACAAACAAATAAAGCCCACAGTGGTAGCATAACAGACCAGAAGGTGCTATCAGGAGACTGGAATTCTAAGAACAACACTTTTTTAATTAACACCACATGGTCAGAACCTGGGCAAGTGGTGTCTGTGACACCTTATCGCTACCACTTGGGTGTGCAGTTTCAGAGCCCTCCAAGGCAAGGCAAGGGACAGCATTTGCAGCTTGGTGTGCAGTAATAAGTTATCCTGTGTACAAGATGGTCCCAAAATGTAGGCAATATACTGTACAAATATAGCATGTACCCATTACAATCATATTGTATATGCAGCAGATGCATACATGCCTTATTCATCTGTTCAGCACAGTCTCTGTGTTGCCAATTTATATTCTCCTTTCTAAAATCAGCACAGAACATTTACAAACTCTAAGCAAATGAAAAATATGTGCAATCTTGGACTACACTATCTGCCTGCAACAGGAAGAAGAGATCAACTAAATGAGGTCTATTCAGGGATCCTCAATTAACCTGATTAGTTCAGCACAATAGTCTCATGAATGACACCTTATCTTGAAAATGAATGGTGAGGGAAGGGGGAGGAGAGACTTCCTCCCTTATGGAGAGACACTAGTTCCCTAAAGCCAGAAAGTCATAGCCTATCAGTGATTAGCTCCCCTCCTTGATTTCTTCCTCCCAGCTCAAGCAGGCAGGTCGCTTAGACTAGAAAAGGCAGTGCCTGATTAGATTTTGTGTCCTAAGGACAGATTGTACAGGATCTCATCTGTCCAGGTGGCCTCAGAGAAAGCTGGGAAAGGATGCCCTGTAGGCTACAGCAAGCCCCTTCTTTCAGAGTCAACCAGGCACATGATGGGATTGTAAGGAGCAGGCTACAATTCATTAACCCTTCAACAACCAGGGCAGCACAAGCAAATAAAACCTGCCAGAAGGAAAGTGCAGGGTACAAGGAATACTCCATTCTCAGGAAACAATTTTTTCTTCACATGCATTGCTGTTTGAAACTCATCTTTACAGACTAATGAGACGTAACTGGGTTTCGTTTCATTTCATTTCATTTATTGCATTTCTATCCCACCCTCCCCCACGAACGGGCTCAGGGTGGCTCACTTTCAGGGGCAACAGTGTTACTATAGGTCCCTGCAAAATTATCTCTTAAATTTTCCCTCATGTTCCCAAAGAACAATGCATGAAAAAGACTTTTAAAAAATATAATATATGAAAATCCCTTCTGTATATTTGCCACATGACCTTAGTGTTAGTATTAAGAAGGGGGAAATTCTGTGTGAATTATAACTTAAATACTTAAAACCTAATTGGATCAAGTATAAATGATATTATGAGTGTTTATCTTTGCAGCAATATGACACTTAAATTTATGGGTTTTAGCAATAATACTCTGCGATTATGGGAGCCAAAATGACCTTAAATCTATTAATACTGTAGGATTCATTAATACTGTTCTCTATCACAGCGGGTAAATATTTTAGACCTTTGTATAGTATAAACTGGGTGACACATTGTATATTATGCACAGTGATTATTTTTCTGCAGTTTATCAATATTTTTGAAGTGTTTGATCTGAAAAATATCTACAGGTAGCCTTGCCTAGAGGCTGAGCCTCTTCCTTGGTCTTTCAGACACCTTGATGCATGATATTTCAGAAAGAGATACAGGGTTTGAAGCAGTTTTGTATAAAATTCAAACAATATCTCCTTTTCAGTTACCAACTCAGCAGTAAGCAGAAACATGAATCCAGCAGTAAGTTTCTGCTAATGGAGGGGGAGGGTTGTTGTTATCCTCCTTGGATTTTTACACTGACCCCTTGGAGAAACATTCCAGGTGATATTTCAGGAGCTGTGGGGTGGGGCCAAGAAAGTCCATTCTACCATTGGATCTAACCCATGGGGTTAGACCAGGACTATAGCCTGGATGACACCAGTGGGTAGGGGAGGAAACACAACTCAATGGCAGAGCACCTGCTTTGCTGCAGAAGATGCCAGATTCAGTCTCTAGTATCACCAGTTTAAAAGATCAGGTATAGGTGATATGAAATGAAAGACCTCTGAGATCCTGCAGACCCACTGGCAGTCAGAATAGCCAATGCTGATCTTGATAGACCAATGTTCTGGTATTTTGAAGCTTCATACCTTGTCAACAGATTGGAGGGGGAAGTTATGTAGAGACGAGAGAGTATGCAGGTAGGTGTTTGTGTAATTAGGGCTTGTCCAATGGGTCTGCCAGGCTCCATCCAGCATGTCCATCCAGATGCATGAAATTTTGTGCTGCATTCCTATGTTCAAAGACAAGATTATCTACATAGGACTTGGTGGGCCATGAAAAGTGTTTCAGAATCTTGTTCCGTAGCAGCCATTTCCAATCAAGACAAGTTTGCATATTTGGTTTTCTGGTTTTGCTCCAGTGCCTTTAACAGCAGCCCAACAGGCTGCATTCAGCAAGTGAACTTTTCCATATCCAAAGACTCCATCCCAGATAAAGTTTACCTGCTTGTAATACATTTTTAAAGGACAGAAAAAAGAGGTGGCAATTTTAAATCAGGTCTGAGAACTGACTAGTATGTGAAGGGAAAATAGGCAACTATTTACTTTTCATTTGCTTGCTTTCTCTTTCAGCCCCCTTGCCCTGCACAAACACACACAGTACCAATAATACTTCATTAATTGAAGAGCCACAGAACATACAGAGCCACTCATTCATTCCTTACCATGGAATCTTAAGCAACTTCATTTATAAACAACCAAAGTCTATGGAGTTACATATCAGAACGCTAATCTGGAAACCTATACCTAAAGAGGGTGTCACAAACAGGGGTCAGGGATCATGACCTTTGTACCCTTCGATTTGCTCCAGTTGCGAGGGGGGAATCACACTTTGATAGAATGGATGGAAACAATCGAAAATCAGTATGCTAACTGAAGAAGACCACAAAACCAGTTTGGGAAACCAAACTCTAGGAATCTTAGGGACACATTGATTGAGAAAAATATCCAAATTTAAGGGGAAAATAAGGAGCAAAGACTAGGTTGAAAGGAGGCTGTTCTTACATGTTCTTGTTTTCTACACCAGAAAAAAAACATTTATCAATGAAAGCCAATTTGTAAATGAAAGCCAAGAATCTAATTATATCAAATCCTGTGTCTAAGATCAGGTTTTGTGCTTGCATTACATACAGAAGGAATATCCATATCCCTGAACATGATCACATTAACCTGTGCCCTGCATGTTAGAGCTCAGCACAGACCTTAAAGCACCAAAGACACAGTACCATAAAAAATTGAAATTTGCTAATCTACTTCATAGAAAGAACAATGTAATGATAATAGAATACATTTTATTCCTTGCTCTTGACATTCTTCTCAAAAATCTGAGCTACATAAAGTGTTCTTTAACATCCACTTAAAATGACTTAACATCTGGGATGTCAGCCAATGGAGGTGGTGGTAGACAGATGCCAAAAAATCTAACTGAAAGGTTAATTTCATGGAGATCACAGAGAAAGCTACAACTTTGACTCATGAGTTAGTCCTTTTTTGAAAATGAAAGATAATCCACATTTGAATGCAGGTGATTATTTGAAAATCATTAAGTTTCCTAATGTGATCTGATGTAAGCAATGTAGAAATCCTGATATTATAATGATTAGACAGTCTTTGCCATCTTAATAACCAATTATAACACTGAATTTAGTTTATGCTAATAGTCTCTTCAGAGGTAACTTCTGTCACTGAAGTATCAGTTCCTAAGGAAAGACAAGTGAGTTCCGTTTTCTATCCTCTGCTAGGAGGATTATTAGGTGAAGCCTAAAGGATTCCTTATGGACCTTGGGCATGTTGCTATGTGCCAGCTTCAATTCCCCCATTTGTTAAACAGGAATAATTTTGATCTGCCTCACAGGATTGTACTGAAAGTGAACAGAATGATGACTGTAAAACAAACTGTAAGGTTTGCAACTTTTCATTCATATCTGGCTTCAGAATTGATTTGGGGATGGATATAGAATTGGTGGCCCTGGTAGACGATCTGCATCTGGAGACTGACATGTCAAGTATTCCCCTGCTGATCTTGTTAGACTTCACAGGGACTTAGATTCCATGGACTACATTGTTGTCCTGGACTATTTGGTTACACTCCTTTTTTGTCCGTTAGGACTCAAAGGACACCCACTGCAGTGTTCCACCAGGCTTAGTATAATGTGCTTTAAGATGTACACAAAGCTGCTGGGAGAGATCATCTAGAGCTCTGGAGCAGGATGCCACCATTATGGATGACGTCTATCTTTACGGTTTGTTAACCAAGTACCCAGGAGCTGCCATTTCTGTCCTTAAGCAATGTTTTTAAATCATAACTGAATGGTTGAGTAAGAACAGATGAAACTGAAGCCTGACTATTAATGATTATGCTGGTGTGAAATCCCCATGATATAGAGTAAGCAATGGAGTGACTGTTGCCCTATCTACTCTGTGTGTAATTTTGGACCTCATTTTTCTTTTTGAAAAGATTTTCATCCAAGACACTGGCTGTATGAACTGGGCCCCTTCCTAGAGGGCAGGGAGCTCTGTTTGCTCATCCATACTTTCATATCTTCCTGATTTCATTATTAGAATGTGATGTGGGGCTATTCTTGAGGATAATTAGGACACTGTTGTTAGTGCAAAACACTGTACTAACATAGCAGGCAAGAACATGTCAGCTCTCCACTCTGTCCTCTACACTGTTCACTAGTCCCCTTCTGGACAATTCAAAGTGAAGGCTTTGTCCTATACAGCTCTTTACAACTAAGGAGCAATGCTTTAGAGATTATCTTCCCCTATATCTATCTACCATCTCCATTTGTCATATCTGATTCTGTTTCAGATACTATCAGTATGTGAAAGAGACAAACATTTGCTTCTAGAAGCAGTGTCTTCCTAGCTGTAGCTCCAATGCTATATAGAATGATCTTCCCGTAGAGGACAGGAGTTGTTCCTCCTTGCTTTTATTTAGAAATGACTGCACAACCTTCCTTGTTTGCCTGGCTTTTAGGACCTCTCCTTAGATGCATTTTTCGTTGACTGTCTGTTCAAACTTCTGAGTTATTTTGCTAGATTTTTAGCATCTTTAAATTATTGTTTCACATTTATTGTGATCCTTCTTCTTCTAAGCCACTTTGAACACAAGCTGGAAAAGCAGTACATAAATGCCTAAAATAAAACATATAATGGTGTACTTCTCAGAAAGGCTTTGCAGCAAAAAAAAGGAACAGTGTCATCTTATGAAGAGCTTGGTGTGTAATATACTACATTTGGCACAACAAAACAAAAACCCTGAATAGTCTATTGGTTTACAAGCTAGCTGAAGTCTCTGTTTAGAGTCTCCCTTGCAACTGAAATCTGTCTGAATATGTGTCAGCCTGATGCACAGAAATGTGTCAAACCTGACACAAGAAAGGGAAAGCACTATATCTTCCCTCTCTCCTGTTTTCTTCCCTGGCTTGCCTCAGTCTCCATTTTTCTCCAGCACTGGAAGTGTTAAAGAAAACAATAAAAGAACAAGTGAGTGTACAGGATAGGATTTACTGGCATTTACTTTTAATCTATGGTCCTTTGCTCTGTGGCTTATCAGCCCTATGTCAGTCCTTTTTCCTCCTTTATATTTCATGAGCAGCCCCCCATGCTGCTACTGAGAGACAGAGCCCAAGAGTCTGTAAGCTTTTTGTCAGGTAAAAAAAGAAGAAAAAGGCAAGGAACAAGAGGAAAAAGCAAAGCTAAGAGGCATCTATTAGATGTCACTAGGCTTTTGTATTCATGTCAATGATTCAGGATTAGAGTATTTGAAATAATCTTATTGAGAGGAATCAAAAGCCCCACAGAGCAGGAGGCTGCTCTCTAGCATATGGCAGGGCAGGAGACAATATCTTATTAAAGACGTGTTAGCTAACACTATTACTTTTTTATATTATATTACAAAACTATTGTGCCTCCAAGAGTTAGCTAAATGATATAGTTGGAGAATGCTGTGTTGGAGAGGCTTTGTGTCACTATAATACTATATAGATTTGCCAGAGTGTCTGTCATTACATGGTTATTCTTTGGGGCTTCCTCCTCCTGCCATTCCCCCCCCCCAGTACTTCACCCTCAACTCCAAGAGTGAACTGAAAACTAATGTTTTCAGAATGTGAAAGTGAAGCTATTGTGACCAAGCACAACATTATCAACCTCCACAATAATTTTGTTGCCATTCTAAGCTGTGGAGGGTTTTAAAAAAACATTAAAAAAGAGGACACACGAGCCACAGAATTCAAGAAGCAATATTTCCACTATATCTTGGAAGAAAAACATTCTTGTCTGACTAGGAGTTTTGCCAGATTAAGGCAATTAAAATTCTGTTATAATGAACCCTGTATATCTAAAACCTTTATTTGCACTGGAACAAAGGTTTGTAACTGGAGAATTAGCCTGCGCTAGATTTATCTTCATCTGCCTACACCTTTCCAGGCAGCTAGGGACTGAAGACAAAACAGTACTGTTCACAGCATTTCAACGGTTGCTGTGAAAGTCTATATCTGGGTCACTTTAATAATGTCCAGGATATAATTTCAAGGTAATGAAATAACACGTTTTAACGACCTACTTCATACCAAGAGCAGCTTAGCAGTACCAAACATGTCAAATTCATTTTCAATATAGATTTTCATATACTAAAGAAATATCATGAGTATTTTATAGAAGTTCCACACATGAGAAAAGCACTTTTTGCCTCATTTTAATAGTCTAAGATCCCTCTTTTTAGTCATTTTTAAAGTAAACCTCCTTTCATACTGTACTACAGTTGATCACAACTGCCTATGCAAAGCTGATGAAACGACACACAGAGAACTTTGTATGCCTTGCCTGTATTTTTCCAGAACTCTGACAGGAAATAAGTTGGGACATTAACAGTGCAAGAGAAAATTCAGAGCATGGTATGCTACTGCTACTCTTTACACATGCTGCTATTTTTCTGAAGCTGTATTAAACATCTTTCAAGACGGTCTATTGATCACATTTTACTTTAATTAATTTATTATTAGCAGAATGGTTATGCAAAAGTATTGATGATCACTAGAAGCTGATACCAATGATAGAAATATAGTAGATGGTTTACCTTCAAGTGACAACAAAAAGGAGGGAAGAGCTAGTTTTCATGCTGCAGGTGTGGTTCACTTGGGCCTGAGCTGAAGCCTGTACAGACCAATTTTATTTCTTTAATTTATATCCCACTCCTTCTCCCCTGAATGGGACTGAGGGCAGCTAACAGCATATAAATAAAATAAACCCAATAAAAACAGTACAATTGGTACCAGTGTCAGATTCTTCAGGACGAATCTACAAAGAAGTGGTATTGAGATATATGAATAGCATTAGCTGTATCTACTCTCCTTGGCTTCCACTTGGTCTTGGTAGCCAGTAAGTGTATGGACTCTCCTCTCTTAGCCAATACTACTGACAACGTTTCCTAATCATACAGCCAGCAGTGGTATACAGGTCATCATTGGCACAAACCTTGCCACGTTTCTCAGAGCAAGAGGAAAAGGAAGGCAGAAGCCCTACACATCCAATTTCTTTTAGCCAAGCTGAATAATCAACTACATTCTTGCTCACTGTAATATATACACACAGCTATTACATTAGTCTCCACTGAACAGAATATGCTACAATCAAAGAACGATAACTTTTCAGGATAAAAATATGTTCATTTACAATTTTACATGTTTATAAGTTGAAATGGTAAGACCACCAGGACAAGCAGTGTTAGCACCAGGAGCATACATTCTCTTGAACTCAGAACTTGAACTTGGAGTGTCCACCATTGCCTTTGAAGAGTCTGTTTCATCACAAGTACATAATGCAGGAATTGCCCATGTCTCTCCAGCGCATATATAATATGTGTAAACTAGGGTTGCCAACTCTGGGTTGAGAAATTTCTGGAGATTTGGGGGTGAAGCCTGGGGATTGCAGGGTTTAGGGAGGGAGAAAGCTCAGTAGGGTATAATTCCATACAGTCCACCCTCCAAAGCAGCCATTTTCTCCAAGGGGATTTATCTCTGTTATCTGGAGATACATTGTAATTCTGGGAGATCTCCATGTCCCACCTGGAAGTTGCAACCCTGGTGTAAATACAGGAAAATTGGTGTCTTTTCACCACTGCCAGCACAACAAGGTCTTCGTGGTGTAACTTCCTCCTGGCTGCCAGTGATCCTTTCAGGCAGCGGACAGCCCACCAGGAACTTCCCTGTAATTTAAAGGGCCTGAGTCTGGTCTTACTACGTGCTCAACAAGCACTGAGCACACAACACTTTTTCTCCCTGTAAAAACCCTAACAACTATGAGCACCTGCACCAAACTCATCCCCCCACCACCAAAGCCTCACCTGCAGCAGGCTCTGCCTCTTGTTTCTAATAAACAGTTCTGAATTCTATATGATAAGACAATCAAGTATTTCGCAAAAAGTAGCCATATTCTGGTCAATGGGCCCCGTATTACAACAATAAGAAGATCATTCCCCAGAAATATGTTGGACAGACATATCGAGAAGAAAGCTGTTGAACCTTATTCTACATAATAATAACACATGTACTTCTATTACAACTGTAAATCTTGTAAAAAGCAGGAGGAATAAGAAATCACATTACTCCATAGCAATAATTCAGAAATGAGATATTCCTGGACTTTTTACATCCTTACCCCTCTCAGTCCATCAAAAAAAAAAAAAAAAGGATGAAGAAAACCTCTTTCGATCCCCCACCCCCCAAAAAATCTCTTTTTAATAATACATGAAATGGAATAAAAGATTCTTAGTTCTGTTGACCCAGGTAATCCTATGGGCCGCCTCTGTCCTCTTTGCCCCTGTGCACACTTTGAAGTAGCAGCTAGCATTAAGAAATCAATAGCTATGAATAGGACATTTGAAGTTTTGTGAAGAGAAACAAAAGAAAAACCCAGTCCTTCAAGGTACTAACCCCTGCATGGGTAGATGGGGAGTGTTCTGTGCTTTCTGGGCTGCCTAGCCAGGACCAGGCCCTGCCTGTCAGCCAGACATTTAAAAGCTATCTTATGTTAAAACATGAAATACACAATAGAATTAGATCCCATGAAATAAAAGCTTGCCTACTATCTTCTTCAATCTACTTCACAGAAAGAGCAAAATGTAGAGATCTTTATAAAGCTAAGGGCCAAATTCAACATGGTGCCTGCAGATGTGTGTGTCTAAATACAGGCCTGCTCCACTGTGGTAGAAAGAGGCGGGATGTCCATTTTTTAAAAGCAAAAATTATTTATTTATTGTACTTATAGCCCGCCCTTTCCACAAGCAGGCTCAGGGCAGGTAACATCATTTTAACAATACAATAAAGTTAAAATTTTTAAAACACAGTAATATACATTAAAATGGTGGTCATGGCCCAGGAGTAGAACTGACTGGTTGTGAGGGATTCCTTGACCATTTGATGACAAATGAGTGATAGCCAGCTCTGGATAAATGGGTGACAAGAACCTCAGGGAGGCCATACATGGACACCTGCTGCCTCAACCAAAGACCTGGCACAACAGCTCCGTCTTACAGGCCCTGCGGAACTGAAGAAGATCCCACAGGATCCTGCTCAATGTGGAGCATGTTCCACCAGGCCGGGGCCGGGGCAGAAAAAGCCCTTGCCCTGGTCAAGGCAAGATGGATGTCTTTCGATCCAGGGACCTCCAGGAAATGTTGATCCATAGAGTGTATACGGGAAGAGACAGTCCTTCAGATATGTTGGTCCCAGGCCATATAAAGCTTTAAAGGTTATTACCAACATCTTGAAGTGAATCCAGAACTCAACCAGTAGCCATTGCAATTGTCGGAGCACCTGCTGAATGTGAGCCCACACAGGCGTCGCTGTCAGCATGCATTTTGCTGTTGCATTTTGCACCAGCTGTAATTTCCGGGTCAGCCTCAAGTGTAAGCCTGCATAGAGCAAATTGCAATAATCAAGCCGGGAAGTGACCATTGCATGGGTCACTGTATGTAAATCCTGGTGGAAAAGATAGGGTCTCAGTAACCTAATCTGCCTAAGACGGAAAAAAGGCAGACCTGGCAACTGCAGCAACTTGGGCTTCCATAGAGGGACAGGCATCCAGTGTTATCCCTGGACTCCCCACTTTCTGGGCCAGCACCAATAGTGGTCCATCCAGAGTGGGGAGCCTAATACCCATATCCATTCCCCCAGCTCAGGTACAGGACCTCCATCTTCAATTGATTAAGCTTCAATCAGCTCTGCTGCAACCATCCAGCCATGGCCTCTAAAGCCTCAGCCAAGTTATCAGGGGCAGAGGACGGATGACCATCCAATAACAGATAGAGCTGGGTGTCATTTGCATATTCATGAAAGCCAAGCCCATACCTCCGTACTAACAGGGCGAGGGGGCACATAAGATGTTAAATGACATTGGCGAGAGGATCGCCCCCGTGGCACTCCACATTCCAGTAGGTATCGTGGGGAGACCCTCTTAATAAGCACCACCGTCTGTCCCCGACCATGGAGAAAGCTGTTGCAAAGCAGTCTCCAGAACTCCCATGTCAGCAAGGTGGTGGGTCAACAGATCAGAGATGACCATGTCGAACGCTGCTGTTAGATCTAAAAGCAACAGCAGCGCCAACCCACCTCAATCCAGATGTTTGAGGAGGTCATCTGTAAGGACAACCACAGCCATCACCGTCTTGTGGCCAGGGTGGAAGCCAGACTGGAAGGATCAAGGATGGAAGCGTCACCCAGGAAAACCTGGAGTTGTTCAGCCACTGCTGAGAACATCAGAACTTTCCCTGATCCCCTTACCTTCTGTTTAGTATTCTGAAGTCACTTTCTATGAATCCTCTTCTCCAAGTAAAGCAGCCTTTCAGTATCAAACTTTTGCTGAAGAGAAACTGCTTCTGCTGTCATCACACATAGTTTGGTCCTAAGTAACTAGAAAATCTAAACCGCTTCTTTATCTTATACCAAGATAATTTAAACTACTAGTTTTCTATGTTGCAAGGAGAAAGGGTCAGTACAGTACAACGAATGAAAGACACTATGGTGTAAAACTGGGAAAACCCAGATTCAAATCTTCCTCAGCCATGAAGTTTCCTGGGTGATCTTGGGCCAGTTATTCTCTGTTAGCCTAAACTAAGGTATCACAGCACAAGTAAGACTCTCAGCCTCCAGGAGGGGCCTGGAGATCTGGAATTACAAATAATCTCTGGACTACAGGGATCAGTTCTCCTAGATAAAATGGCTGCTTTACAGGGTGGACTCTATGACATTATACCCTGCTGAGGTCCCTTCCCTAACCAAACCATAGACTCCCTAGACTCCATCCAAAATCTCCAGGAATTTCCCAAGCCAAAGGTGGCATCCATACTCAGTAGAAAGGATAAAATGAAGAAGGAGGGCAACCAGTTCTTTAGAGGAAGGGGTGAATAAAACTGTGGAGCAACAGCAGGGTTGCCAGTTCTCAGTGGGGCCTTGGAAGAGCAGAGTTTCAGGAGGAGAGGGACCTCAGCAGGGTGCAATGACATATATGGCCCTTTTCACATTACCATTCTAAACCAGATGTTATTCATTGTTGGCCCAATTTTGAGTAAAGAGATACAGGGATGGGGGTTTCATGCAGTGAATTTCCTTTCATTAATGAGCTATCTCTGGGGCACTATGGTCATTTCAAATAGTGCCACTTTTCCCCCTGCTCTTTTTCAACGCACAATCTTCCTTAGACTTTTAAAAACCATTCTCATGTGAGTGCTATAGTGCTAAACCACTTCAGTGCTATAACAGCACCATTGAGATGCGGGCGGGGGGGTAGAGCTATTGACATTTTAAACAGCACATCACAGCAATTCAGAAGCACAAGGAAGGGGTTGAAAACGGAAAAAGCAGTTTCCCTCAAATAACAGCTCAACCACGCTTTGCTAACCCAATGCAAGAGGGTTTCTGTGAATAGGTAAATAAATTCCACTAGCAGCCAGTTACTAAAACAGAATACAAAGGCAGTTTGAAAACGGTCATAGTCTACCCTCCAAAGTTGCCATTTTCTCCAGAGGAACTAATCTCTGTAGGCTGGATATCAACTGTAATAGCAGGAGATCTTCAGAAGTCCTGAAAGAGAGCTAGTCTGATATTGTAAAGTTCTATTCCTATATCAGGGACATTTAAGTTCAAACCCTCACTCAGCAACAAAAAATTTCACTAGTAGTAAAATCTTAAAACAAGTTACAATCTTATAAACCCATTGATTTCAATGGTCTTAAAAGGATAAAACTCTGCTTAGGACTATACTGTAGGAGACTAATGTCAATCACTCTGTCAGTGTCACCCATACAGCATTATTGTACAATTAAAATGGAGAAAACTTATCTTCATGCATGTATAGCAGGGAAACGTGACTGATAACATAAATCCCTTCCTTTACGCTACTGTGCAATCCAACAAGTCCCATTCAGCCAACAAACAGTGGCCCAGTAGGTCAACAGCCCTTCTCCTTTTACTGTCTCTATGTACTGTAAAAACCAAGATGATACAAGCACTTGATAGACCACAATATGGGGATAGTGAACTATGTTCAGCTTGGTGGATGGCAAGCTGAGCAGGCCTACTACAGATTCAGCAAAACCTGAGTTGTTTGTCTTATACTGAGATAATGTATTTGTGGGTATGTTATGTTACTGGAGCTCTAAATCAGAGTATGGCCAATATCCCCATAGCATACGTTGAATGTGCTATTTACAACAAACGTGATTAACATGTCCAAAATCTTAGCCATGCTTTCTGTTCCTTATTAGACCACTTCAAAGCTATACCAAATTTTCCATCTTCTGCATCTTTGCCTCCTCATAGATTGTAAAGTAGACTTTGCTGTTATTGTGGCCATGAGCATCCAGTCCTCATTAACATTTTGATATATGTTCAGCCATAAGTGAAAGGGACCTCATGCAGTGGCTACAGTTGGCTTTTACCATGTCAGTTCCAACCACCTTAAATGTGAGCTAGCCATGCTGTGCCATAAAATTGAAAGTGGGCTGAATTCAGCCCGTGGCAGAGTATGTATGCAGCAGGCTTGGCATGAGCTGAAGTTTCTGGAAGTCACCTTGGGTGAGGCTTTTTCTGTGGCTCCTAAAATACTTGTGTATTTCCTAAAATTCTGTGTATTTCCTAAAATACAGACAATTGTCAGATTCTCGAGCTGCTTCAACAAAAAAAGGAAGAGGTACTGAAAAACTGAGCTGTTAGAATTCAGTGCTCTAGAGGCAGTGGTCATACAACAGCTCCCTCAGAAAGGGGCAACTTACTCACCACACTCCCATACAGCAATCAAAGTAGAATTAGTTGCTGTAGATTTTCCGGGTTGTGTGGCCATGGTCTTGGCACTGTAGGACCTGACGTTTCACCAGTAGCTGTGACTGGCATCCTCAGAGGTCACAGCTACTGGCAAAACATCAGGTCGTACAATGCCAAGACCACGGCCACACAACCCGGAAAATCTACAGCAACTAATGAACTCTGGCTGTGAAAGCCTTCGACAACAAAGTAGAAATATTTTCAGAATCTACAGACCAGAATTCATTTTTAAAAATAGCATCAGATTCTTAGACACTGCCCTCTGCATAGATCTGGAAATTATCAGTACTGGCTAGGAACAGAAATAACACTTAAGAGAGCTGAAAGTGATATAATAGAGACAGTGTTCCTCTTGTTTCTTTTGCCTCCTGATAAACTGGTTTTGCAAGGTTTTGAAGCATCCTCAAACCCTACAAAACCTATTTACTGTACAAAATAGGGGGATGTAGCCACCAATATCTGCAGAGATGCCTCGAACATGCTACTTTCAACTCTTTCCTAGAAACCTAACAAATTTTTAGCATCTGTTTGACAATACATCTGGAATGCTTCCAGTTCTGGGTTATACGTGCACACATGCGCATGAGAGTGCACACATACACATCAAACACACACACTGAAACAAACAAAGCCAGTGTGGTGGAACGGTGGACTAGGATCAGAGAGACCAAGGCTCTTCATTTTGGCGTGAAGTTTACTGGGATAAACTTTCTTTCAGTTTGACTTGCCTCAGGGTTGTCATGAAGATAAAAATGAAGAGAGATGGTATGTATTCCTTAGAGAAAGGGCTTGATAAAATAAAGATAAAAATTACAGGTACTTAACAGAATCCAGTATATCAGGTGCAAATACATCTCCTGTAATTATTCTGCACATATGCATTATTTTAACCAAGAGAACTGCTATGTACTTGATTTCACCCCCAAAAGGGGAAAAGCTAAACATTTAGCAGAGACATCTCTGTCAAATATCTGTTTCTATAGTGGTCAGTTGTTGTTTTTTAAGCTGGAAAATTGGAAACTGTGCCAAGACACAGAATCATCTTTCACAAATCAAGAAATAATAGGGCTCTTCTTTCCTGTTGTATTGCACCCTATGTGACTTTTTTCATTATCATCTTTTCAGATTCTTGCAAAGCAAACCTAATTAGGAAGCTCTCTCATTAGTCTTCCAGAAAAATTAGCACAGCTTATGCTAATTACTCCTGTAAAATTTAATAAACTCATTGAAATGGGAATAGTCTAATGAGGTTTTATTTATTGAACTAGAATAACTATATGGGGGAAAAAGGTTAGGACACAGAAATATCCAGTGTGGCAATAAAAGTACAATTTATTCAATTGCTGCCCAGAAATTTTATTGCAAACCTTTTAAATTCAAATATGAGTTACTATTTGAATGTTAAATGTATAGTAGAATGTAATAAGAGGAAGTGGGTTTTTTTCTTTCCTTTTTGCTATAACTAAGTTGAACATACACAGGAATTGTTGCCTATTAAATTGTTTTACATTAAACTCACTTTGCTCCTCCCTCCTCTTCTTTATGAAATCACAGATGCTTTGACGGGCATGCACAGTTACTTCTTTAGTGTATCTTCCCCTTCATATCATTGTTTTCGTAACACAGTCTATGTATGTTCTGTAAACTGTATCATACTGGTATAAAATGCCCAGACTAGGGGGAATGGGGAATGCTACCTAATTAAAGTTATTATTAGTATTCTTTGCACTGAGCATCTTTTAAAAATTAGTTTTTGGACATTTGGGTTTTTATTAGTATGCATGAAATTATGTATAATAATCCTTCAGAGATGCATGTGAACACACACACAAACATATACAATTGTTTTAAACTGAATTTACAACATGAAAAATCTGTGAGAATAATAGATTTATGCTCCATTTCAGAGACGAGGATCACTAGAGTACAGGAAATTTGTTCAGGTCACTGATATTTTGAACAAAACAATCAATTCTAAGCAAGTAAAATACAAAGTAATTTTCCTAAATCTTTCTTCAGTGTGCAGACTGTGCTGTCCCACAATCTAAATGGTTCCAGTTCAAATTGACTGTTATAAATGAGGTGGTTGCTTGCAACAGAGCTTGTTATGCAACTCAGTGGTTGCACATGTATTTTGTAAACTGCTGCACCAGTAAAGGCTGACAATTACTATGCAAGCTGCCAGGATTCACCAGTGTAGCGCTGAGATTTTGGACATTTACAACATTTGTCTGAATTGCCAGCATCTCTATGTGAATGCTTTCATTTACCAACTTAGAGACATTTACTGTAATATGGACACATACACACACATGCACCACAAGTATTAGCCATTCCCATGACCATACTCTATGGAAGTAGAAAGGCAATGAGCATTCTTATGCCAAAACAAGCCTGTGATATAAGCATGGCCCTTGCTTGTTGTACGGCTTTTAAGATGCCCATTCTATGCTAAAATTAATTCATACTAAGTGCACAGTTGATCAGTCTGTTAAGCACAAGAAAATGTTTTCACAAAACCCCTCCCTCTTACCAACTGTGTCCTGAAAAGGATCACTTGCAAATTTAAAAAAAAGCTAAATACGATTTTGCATATCAATTGGCACAATAGCTTGCAATTTTATGCATGCAAGAACGACAGCAGAGTGCAACTCAACATATGTTTCAGCTCGTGACGGCTTTTTAATGTTAAAACAATTTGTAAAGTATTCTGTTTTAAGACACAGGCTCCATACAGATTGCTTCATGCTTTCCCAAGCCAAGGAAAAAAATGTGAAGGGTAAATGTCACAAGTAACATCACCAGAGCCACTAAATGTACAAAGCGCATACTTTATTTTGCCTAAATTGTTTGAACTAGCACTGGCCAAGAAAAAGGTTTTAAGTACCCTACTGGGACAGATGCTAAGCGGCAACAATAGAAGCCACACTAATGCGATCCAGGTAACCCAATCCTGTTTCAAAAACACAGGCAAGGCTAATTACAGCACTGCTGAGTCAAATTTCTTATGCCACTGCAACCCACAGGAACAGGTCAAAATCAAATGTTATTCAAACCACAGTCATATCAACCTTCTGTATCAAAGTCACAACTTAAAACCAAGGGAAGAATTTTGAAAGATTAACCAGTTCACATTCAAAATGTGTAGCAGCAAGGGAAGGTTTATTGTAGTCCGGTCTCACAAGCTGAATTCAGCGGGATGGAAGTCTATCTCAACACAATGTTCTGAAATGCCAGTTATATCAGCTAAGGTATTATATGTCCAGAGTTACCCATAACTAGGAAGCGTAATCTATTCTTCTGCAACAGAGCTTTTTCTTAGAAAGAACAAAATGCAAGAAAGAACTTCTAAGATTTTATGACTTCAGTTAATTGTAGCCAACAAATCTCTGAATAGGTACAGTAACACCAATGTTTCTGTCAAATTGCCATTAAGCATTTAAACATCTTTACGAATTGCCTGTCAAAAACAAAAACACAAGACTACAACTCATAGTACCACCTTTCATGTTACATCCCTGTCCAAGACACTTTAAATACAGTGTTGTGGTTTTCCTAACGACTTTTAGTTTCCTCTGTGCTTTTATAACGTGTGCATGATACATAGTTCAAAAATATATACATAACTTGGGAATCATTTTTAAGGTATCTGTTATAAGCTTCTAAAATACACATTAAAAACATCAACTATAAAGCTATAGAAATGCTGTACTTTTTGTGCAATGCAACAAAGACCAAGCCACAAACTCAACAAAGCAAACATTAAGTTAGACAGCAAATAGCTACATGAAATCTTGCCTTTGAAATTCAGTTTTTCATACCACCCCAACCTGACATATTATTGCTTCTTTTAGCTGATGGTAGACATTATCAGCTCTGCGTGGTCACTTAACACTCACAGAGTAATGCAACATTATAGCTGTTTATCATATGCTTCTGTATGACAAGTTTCAATAATTAAAATGTAAAAATGACTATTTGGCTACAGCATTACCTAATTTGCAAGCCTGCCGAGTGCAAATTGCACAGAACAACTCCAGTGAATTTATTGTTCTATAGTGATTTATTCGGTCATGTCAGATTAGTAATTTGGATCAGTTTAGAAACCATAATAATTAAGAGAGGCAAAATGAATTAATCAACTGACAATACAATCAAAATTGTTCTCAAACCAAAGACAACAAGCTGGAAGCGACCGGGGGTGGGGAGGGGGGTTGACTTTAGTTTGCAGATCTCTTAATGCATAAATAAAATAAAACAAATCTTACAATTTAGATGGATTGAATCTGAGGGAACTACTGTAGTTAAAAAGTATAATGATTCAAACGTTTTTCAAAGTAAAAAGTTAAATATTTATAAGCATCCAACCACATTTCATAAATCACAAACTATTATTATTTTATATTCCTGAAGCTTCCCAGGTACAGCGTGCGAATTGAGACAAGGAAAGTTGGAGAGAGAAATATCCCCTTTAGGAGCCTGAATCAGAGACTGCAATCTGAACATTTCACAAAGCCTCTGCTCACAGCTACAACCCATATGGTCCTTCTACAAGAATCAAAACCTTACAGCACACAACTAATTCCATATGAACAACAGTATTACGCCCACATAGGCACATAACCCTTTGTCCATTACCAGCACAGGGCAGGTGTCTCATTATAATGAGGTGCGCACAAATAAATAAATAAACAAAACCTGAAATAAATTCAAGGAAAAGAGTAGCAACCCTTACCTGTCAATTATCACTGGATCTGAAGGAGTCTCATTTCTGTTGCCACAGCTTTTCTTGTCACAACAGCGGCTACAGAGCAAAAGGAAAAGGATTTAGTGCAGCCATTACACTCTAAAAATCATAATTACAAATACAGGAGGGTTCACATTACCAGCTAAAGTTACTACTCAGTCCCTGCCTGGAAATCAGTTGAATATGGTAGGTCACATATGGGTTAATTGCTAGGTTTAACATCTTCCACAGCTGGCAAGCAACAAAAAATACACAAAAGGGGTGGGGGGCTGTCACTTTTTGAGATAACAATTATGATAGTTCAGGTTGTCTTATATGCCAGTTAGAACAGGGAAAATGGCAAACCCCCAGGGGAACAGATCAGTTCAGTGCTCCATTTGTATGGCTTATTAGACCCTGAGAACCCCAGTTTTTCTTCTAAAAAGTATGTTTCTAGTCCTCATGAATGTGGGAGCATTTTAGAACACTCAAAAATCTAGAAAGCAGGTCCAAAGGAAGGGAAGGGAGTAGGTACACTCGGAGGGGGAGGGGGCGCTAAAAACCAATTTTTACAAGAAGTTAAAAGATTAAAAAGATTATTTTCTGTCATGACTCCTGAGGTTCTATGGATCAGATGGGGATGGACTCAGGGAGAGTTCTCTGTTGCAAGTCTGTGACAGAGAAATGCTTGAATCCTAACAGAAAGAAAGTTAAAAAAAACCCAAATCATCATACTTCCCGAACTGTATTATGTATAGGCTTTTCTAGTAGTTTTCTTTTCAGACACTGGCTAAAATACATTCAGGTGCTCAGCCATGTTGGTCTGAAGCAGCAGAACAAAGTTTGAGTCCAGTGGCACCTTTAAGACCAACAAAGTTTTATTCTGGTATAAACTTTTGTGCATGCACACATAAGCACAAGAAAGCTTATACCTAGAAGAAAATTTTGTTGGCTAAAATACATTAATACATTTGAAGGAAAGACAGTTTCAGAATAAGTTCCATAGTCCAGGACAATCCCATGAGACTACATGCACAAGAGACAGAATTTTGAAAATAATATATTTCCATTTAGATCCTAAGTGGTGAAGAATGTGCCCTATCTGAAATAAACACATACCTTATTAATGACACAGAAATAATAATTTATTATTGTGACATTAGTGATGTAATAAATTCTTAAAGAACCCAACATATGCAACAAAAAGAGTACATTTCCCAGGCTATAACTGAAATTTTGAGATTCACTTAACCCCTTATTTATTCACATAATAAATTCCATTTAAAGCAATCATATTCTATGAAAGGTTCACATGTGAATAAGAGATTATAAAATTATGATCCTTAATCTCCCCAGGACAGGAATCATGAGCCAGCAGTGAAATCATTACTTTCAGTTGCCAGCACAGATGAATGAGAAGGGACAACGAAGTTTTATAAGCAGGGTTTTTTTACCTGCCACATTCCTACTCTGTCGAAACTAATTACTAAACAGGATTTTGCAACTAATTTCCCTCACAGATTGTCCTCCACCTAAACACACATGAAAGCCACCACTATGAAGGAAAGAAGGGTGTCATGTTTTGATAATTAATTGGTTAGATTACTGTATTTAAAACCTTTTGATTAATTAAAAAGGAGCCCTGAATAAATTGGACAGATTTTTTTTAACCAACTGACTATTTTTAATGGTGGTAAGTGCCATTTTAAAAAGGCATTTTCCCTTCTCTCTGCCAACTTTTGAAGCATCCCGGCAGCTGTCCCTTTAGCAGAGTAGTTTGCTCTGAAGCTGTTAGCAGGTGATAACACTGAGCTCTACACTTTGAAAAGTTTCCCATATTGATTTTTGTATACTGAACCTCTGTTAAAGAAGCGGCCTTCTCTGCTAGGCAACTTCCCCTATAAGAGTGGGTGTATCCTTTAAGACATTTCCTGTTGTGACACATGCCTGCATCACATGAAACACAAGGAAACTGTGTGTTTTCCTTCAGAATGATTGATTTTCTGATTCACGTATACATTTATGCAGATTTAATCAATTAAGAGTGCCTGACCTGCATTGTGATTACTTTTTTTCCTACCTCACAGCAACATTATGATTGATAATATTCTTAATATACATTACTTGGGTGTAACTAGATCATAATAAAGAGCAGACATTTGACTCTTGCTGATAATTTTGCTGGCCTCCAGCTCAGAATGTGAAATTGAGATTTTACCACATGGGAACACTTTTAAATGGTCATTTTACTAGGTTAATACTGAGGAGGAAATTCAGCTTGCCACAAAAGTAGTTTGATAAACAGCCACCACCAGGATCCCAGGCAAAGATTCAGCCCCCATTTTAACCACATTAGGCTTCTTCACATTCAGGAAAACGTGCTGGACTTCAACATGTTTGATTCATTACTGTCCCCCAATGGCAGCTTGCCCAGATATTCAGTCCCCTAGAACAATTTGGGCCCCTGGCATTTTGTACCCCCATGTTTCTCCCAGTCTGTGAATACATTAGGGTTGTTTATGGAAGAAACTAATGCCACTGGCGACTATATCTCTCAAAACAATGGACACAACATTCAGAAAATGCTTCAGTACATCAATAAAAAAGAGCAAGAGTCCAGTAGCACCTTAAAGACTAACAAAATTTGTGGCAGGGTATGAGCTTTCATGAGTAACTGCCCAGCTTCTTCAGATACCTTAAGAAGTCTCTGAAGAAGTAGTGATTCATGAAAGCTCACACTTGCCACAAATTTTGCTAAACTTTGAAGTGCTACTGGACTCTTGCACTTTTCTACTGCTACAGACAGAATAACACAGTTACCCATCTTGTTCAGTACATCAGGTTTTCAAATATTTGATTTACTTATTTACTTAATATACATGGTATTTCTTCCCCACAGGGCCCAAAGCAACTTACATCTTCCCCCTGTCCTCCAGTTTATCCTCATAACAACACTGTGAGGTAGTTTGGGTTAGGGCCAAACCAGATGTGACAGTGTCATCATGGCCGCCACAATGATGCCACTGCTATTTTAAAGTAATTTTAAAATGCCATGAGAACACAGCATGGCAGTCTTATTCCCTCCCCATGTCTTTTCAAGTGCCAAAACACCTTAGCTTGCTGCTCTGCAGCTTGCAACATTTAAAATCACTTTAAAATGGCAGTGGCATCTTTCTGGTAGCTGTGACAATACCATGACACCTAGCGTAGCCCTGAGAGTGAGGAACATAGGCTCCGGTCACACAAGCAGGATAATCCGCAGGGGACGGGAGGCTTTTAGAGCCAGAGCAAAAAGACATGTGGTAGCGCGATCTCACCTTCCCCTGAGGCTCCATGCTCAAGCCTCCAGTAGCCGATCACACCACGCAAGGCAAAAGAGCAGTAAGGCGTTTGTGCGCATGCGTGGGATGTCAATGCGTGGGATGTACTTTTCTCCCTTTCTCACAATACAAGAACTCGTGGGCACTCTATGAAATTGCTGAGCAGTCGGGTTAGAACAGATAAAAGGAAATACTTCTTCACCCAAAGAGTGATTAACATATGGAATTCACTGCCACAGGAGGTCGTGGCAGCTGCAAGCATGGACAGTTTCAAGAGGAAATTAGATAAACATATGGAGCAGAAGTCCACCAGTGGCTATTAGCCACAGGGTATAGATGGGAACTCTCAGTCTGGGGCAGGTGATGCACTCTATTCTTGGTGCTGGAGGGGGCAGCAGTGGGAGGGCTTCTGGTGTCCTGGCCCCACTGCTGGACCTCCTGATGGCACCTGGTATATTTTGGCCGCTGTGTGACAGAGTGTTGGACTAGATGGGCCATTGGCCTGATTCAACATTGGCTTCTCTTATGTTCTTATGTTCTTAATGGGTGCTGGCTGCGACGGGCTACCAGCGCTTCCTGATCAGAAGAATGCACATGCCGTGCATTTTCAGGAAGATAGTGCATGGCTCCCGGTATCTTTTAAATCCGCGTCTTCGAGCTGAAGCTACGGGTTAGAGATGGGAGCGTGATGCTTCCCAGATGTTGAGGTATGATCGTGCCTGTTTAATCCTCAGGCAAGCCGTCCCTCTCGCGAGGCAAATTCTCCGTGTGATCAGGGCCATAGTATAGCATTTATGTGACTACAACTCTCTTCACATGACTGCAAGCCTTGCTTTTCAGTGGTTCTGACCATCAGCTGAGAGTTGTATATGTGAACATCCATATTCTGTTTATTCATTAATATAGAGGCTCACAGGCTGGGGAAACAGGTTGGAGCTTGTGGCCACAATCCTCTTCCTTTACATCTGTTCCTTTTTCCCATTCAGAACATCATTAAATGGTTTCTGCTCACATGATGTTTCCCTCTCAAAAATACTCCCATATTATTTCCTAGCACATACATTATTTCTACCACACAGGTCTGAATATAGGGATGTTTTGTGCAGGAAATTTGGAATGTATTAACTAAAATATTGATATAGATATGATAAAAAAATAAAATGGCAGAAGTCTTTGCTGTGGTCATTTCTTCATGCTCTCATCATGAAAACTAATGGTATGTTTAAGTAGTGTGGAAGTGAGGGGTCAAGACCAGCAAGATTAACAACATTAAGAATAACAGAACTGCCTTTTACAAAACCAAACTGTTCAAGCAGTTTTATGAAAATAAAATCCAAAGGGGGGGGGGACACGACTCTTTTCACGGTAAAAACCTCGCAGTAGCTATAAAGGGCTTCAAACCTTCAACAGGTGAAATTTTTAAATGGGGTCTGCTCAAGTTTGCAGAAGTGTCATTGTTTGGGTAGCAAAGTCACTAAGAACCAATGATTTATTCTTTTCCATGTAAAAATACTTTTTTAAAATACCAGAGTTTGGAGATTCTCTCTCAGTTATTTAACAGATATTACTATTATTGTAAATAGGAAGTTGTGAAAATACTTTAATGCAGGATGTCAAACCTGTGGCCATGGGCCAGAACCAGCCTGCCCAGGCCTTTAATCCAGCCCTGGAGTGAGGCTCTCTTCTAACCTCCTCCCCTGCCCAGTCGCTGTTCTCAGCTTGAGCTGTGTGGGAGTATAAAGAGCAGAGGGTGGGGCTGCCTCTGAGAGCAGGAAGCAGAGGGCGGGGCTGCCTCAAAGCAGGAAGCACAGCACAGGACTGCCAAACTTCCCAGCCATGTCTCTAAGACTCTATAGTCCTTGTTACAGGTAGGAGCAGGGGGGGGATGTCCTTCTGCTGTGATCCTTGTGCTTCTTTTTTATTTTAAAACTGACTTTGCAAAATCCCATCATTCCCCCACCTTTCCAGCTTAGGCAGGCACATTTTAAGGGTGTGGGAGGGGGAGGTTTCGGATAGCCAGGGTTAAAATATAGAGTTTTGCAAACTCAAGGGACTCCAGTTTTGCAGAGAAATACTAGTTTTAACACACACACACACACACACCCCTAATGTGGAGTTCCAATGGAATAATAGCAGAACAAGTGCTGAAGAGGACACCCAAAATTATTATCTCAAACTACCCTGTAAAAAAAAAAGAAAGAAAACCCTGATACCCTGGAGAGCCGCTGCCACTCTGAGTAGACTCAGGTCCTAGGCTCAGACCATTTATATTTGTAGTTTATATTTTGGGAAGGGGGGGAGGACTAACTACAGTTAAAATATAGAGTTCAACAAACTCAAGGAATTTCAGTTTTACAGAGAAATATTAGCCCCTAATGTGGGGCTCCAATGGAATAGCTGCTATAATATCTTTAATTGTGTTTTTCTGTGTCCTTTATAAAGTTTATAACCCTGCTACCTGGCATTACATTTTATGACACACATGGCCCGGCCTGACAAAGTCAAATCTTATGTCAGATCTGGCCCTCATAAGAAATGGGTTTGACACCCCTGCTTTAATGATTTAATCCTACATTCACCATGCTTTTAATCTTTCCCACCCCATTTCAAATAGAAAAGCTACAAACTGTACTTTCTTCAGAAGAAGAACTAATTAAAAAAATGACCTTTCTTACTTTCAGAAGCCAAACATAGAATTCAGAAGAAATCAACATGTAACTTTTTAACATTAGGTACAAACTAAGGTCTATGGCTAATGGGAAAATCAGTTGGTTTTAAGATTACACAAAAATTATGCATTAACATTTCCATACTTAGCAATGGAGAAAGAAAGCTGGTAACCACAGTGAGTCATAACTGAAAAGGTGGTTTTACTACTTGAATTGTCTCAAGCATATTGATTCCACATGAAGCCAGGTGGAACTGTGCTGGATTTGGCATTTCTAACAACCCCATTCCTTCAACCAGACCAGTATTTTTGGATTAAACACATGCTGTGATCCACTTCAGAAGTCACTGTGGAAAATGAAAAAAAGGAAGCTAAGGAAACAAGAGAGTTGTTGTACCTATGTGCAGAGAACAACCCTCTTGTTGTTATCTTAACCTCTACTTCTGTTTAAAAGTGGCTGAGTTCAGACTGGCAGTTTGAAGCGGGAGCCAGTCATGGCAAAAAAGCCCTGGAACAAAGTGTTCCAGGTTTTCCCGGTCACACTGCGCCAACTGATGCGGGAGCATGCCGGGAGGAGGCGTGCAGGAGCATTCAGACTGCTGGACCGGAGGCATGGCTGTAAACGGCTTTTCCCTGGTAAATCAGCCGAATGTCTATGTGTGCATGAGCACATATGCACTCATGCACACATAGGCATCCGGCCGATTTGGGGAGGATCCCGTTGTGCCGGAACCGCATTGGGTGGTAGAGCAGAGCACAGCCAATCATATCGCTGCTGCCTTATGCGCAACGCAGGTTGCTCCTGGCTTTTCGGCTGAGCATTCACACTTCCGGGAAGTGGAATGAAGCGGGATAATTGGGCTCTCCGGGATTTGCTACCACTTTCAACAGGTATCTTTTAATCCCAGGAGCGAAGTGAAACAGCACAGGTTGCCTATGGGTGGGGAACGCCAGGCAGATGTGCCTGTGTGAATGCCCCCTTTAATCCGCTTGGGAAATGTGGCTGAAACGTGGCTATAGCGGGGCAAATTGCCAGTCTGAACTCAGCCAGTATGTTGCTTCCAGATCTTCATGCCTGGCCTTCTGAATAGAACACACCTAATGATATCCCAGTCATTCTTACCACAGACTGAAGTCCTCACTACACATGTGACAGATGCCACATAGCACAAAGACTACCAAAATCCCATTTATAATCATATATTTTCCCTTTGAGTGACTTTCTGAATTCCCATATGTCCCTCAGTTGTCACAGCTGAGAGGGGTTTGGGTTCTGTCAGGATGCTGATGCTCATGATTTCTGAATCACCCCATCCCTGAGTACACAGAGCTCTAAACGATTTACAACAGAATTAGAAACATACAAAGTACAAATCAGTCCAATGAGCAGTCATAAACACACCCAGACCTAAACGTTCTTCAACTGAAGGTCCCTAGGGATTAGTGCAGTATCTGCAGCTTGCCAGGCCTGACCCCTAACTTCCACTTCAAGCCACTGATCTCAAAGACTGATCTCCGGGACCTACAGCTAAAGAACTGGTTCTCCTACCAACCTCCAGATGGGGACTAGAAATCTGATATCCAGACTACAGAGATCATTCTTCTGAAGAAAACTGGTGCTTGGGAGGGTGGACTCTGGCATTAAACCCCACTAAGGTCCCTCCCCTCACCAAAACTAGCCTTCTCAAGACTTTATCCCAAAATCTGCAGGAATTTCCCAGCTCAGAGTTGGCAAGCTTACACTGCACTGTTGACAGCATTTAAATCTGGCCTACTTAATCCTGATGCTTCAAACTACCTGCCAATCACATAGACTGATACTGCACACCTGTATTCCCTTGTATTCAGGCCACATTAGCTCATTACGTTAGATAACAGTGTCAAGGAAAAAGTAAAAAATGAAAATGTTAACATAAGGGTGTTGGCATTATAGCATAATGGCTACAGTTTGGGCCAAAGTTTAGTGCAAATTCTCATTCTGCCACTAAACTTCCTGAATGACCTTAAGCCATGTTCTTGCAGTCTAGCCTACCTCATAGCTCTTTGTAAGTTCCCATTAAATGCTTGGGAGAAAGGTAGGATGAAAGAGGAAAAAATACATCTATGCAACAAGAAGGTATGAAAGAAGGTACTTTTCGTCTTTCATCTTGGGACAGTTTCCTGCTGAGCAAAGGACACAGGGATCCTACACCTTCCTTCCTATCCCGAACACCCTACATACATACAGATAGACAGACAGAGAGATCAGATTCTCAGTCCACTCTGCTTATATTTCATTTTTAAAGGAAAAAACCTGTTAGAATAATCATATATCACCTGACCGTCTGTTATGCCTCACTGAAAAAAAGAAGAAGGAGAAGAAGAAGAAGAAGACGATGATAACGACGACAACGACGACAACAACTGGATTTATACCCCATGCTTCACTTGGAGTCTCAGAGTGGCTTACAATCTCCTTCCCTTCCTCTCCCCACAATGGACATCCTGTGAGGTAGGTGGGGCTGAGAGAACTCAGAGAACTGTGACTGACCCAAGGTCACTCAGCTGGCTGCATGCAAAAGAGTGTGGAATCAAACCTGGTTCTCCAGATTAGAGTCCACCACTCTTGACCACTACACCAAACTGGTATAAACACGGTTTAAAGGTGCTTTAGTTTGGCTAGACAGTGCTTGTGCATAAACACTTATTATCAATGTTTATAAATATAATCTTTGCAAGAGTGAGATTTTTTTAAAGCATTTGTACCACATGAAATTATTTTAATATATATGCAAAACACACCTGTTGTGTTGTGATTTCACAGGGTTCCCTAGTATCTTCCATCTAGACATTAACCAGAACTAGACCCATTTCACTTAAGCAAAGCACTGTATCTTCAATCTTCCCAGTCTTGAGACCTCGGACCCACTGCCCCAGAAACCCATGACACCATAAAGAGCCAAAGCTAGGATCTCAGCAGAGTCAAGATCAGGACTGTGTGCTGCAGTCCACAAGAGCCAGGGACAGGTAACACAAGCCAAACTGTAGTGAGGAACAAGCCTATAACCACTCCAGCCCTCTGGGACTTCACCTCATTATATTACTGCCCCTCTTGATATACATGCAAAAAGAGACAGAAGGCTGTGGCCACCTTCTTTCTACATGTACTCCCTGAGAACAGGTCTTTCCAAAACAGCAACCGGGTGGGGGGGAATGTGATTTTTATAAGGCTTCACTGCCCAACCATTTGGGCTTTGCAACTCACTTGAGGGTCCCGATCTGTGGGTTGAAGACTACTGGCCTACGTGTATAATTAGTTAGATATGTGCATATCTTGAATTGTTTGCCATTATGAAAGTGGCCAGTCTTGAAATCATGACAGAAGTGCAAAAGCACCTTTGAGATATTGAAACCTAATCCTTGCCTTCTTCTGCAAAGTAACTAAATGTAAACAAAGCTGATCCAAGCTCCAGCTGCAGCGTTTTGTGCTTCCCAAATGCACACCAACACTTTTCTGTTTGCAGCTACAGCCCTCAGGGAGTACTGGCAGTAGCCCCCCCCCCCCTCCCGCTTTGGTGTCCTTAAACCATCCTATAGTGCCATTGTTGGGTCTCTTGTAAAAATCACATTAGCCAATAGCGGCTCCATGGGGCGGTTTCAGGATACAAAAACAGCCAGGGGGGGGGGGGCAGGCACAGCCATTGTGTGTGTGATACAAAGTCCTCATGCTGTTCCTCCAAAACACAAGTATTTTGTGATGTGGAAAACCCACATTTTCCAGTGAAAAAAATAGTCATGAATGGGATCCCTTGCTTGTTTGTCTCAGGCTATTTCTTGCTGTTTGCCTATCATAATTACAACAATGAGTTTTGAACAATTCTTTGGCAATCTGACTGACAAGGAATAAATATTATCATGGCAATATGCTTGTCTTCATCATTTTTATCATCAGCAAAAGAATGATCTCATCAAGATACTTTGAAATCCCTGGAAAACAAACACACCAGCACCTGACATCATACATCCGTCCTGCTATTACCCATCCCCATTCATCCAGGGTGTCTTCTGTACATCAGAGTTCTTTGTCTCTGCCACTCCAGAGGTTCCCCATTCTGCAAATCTACAGTTTCAGTGACATAAAGTCAAAGTTTTATTGTGCCATTAGCTTTGATCGAAGGCACTGCCGAAAGTTGTTCGGGAATTAAATATCTAAAACAAGCTATTTTGAAGCACAGGGCCTTCACTATTTCATGTCCAGAATGAAGAAATTTCATCTTAGAGAGAGCAAGCTGTCTTTCGCACCATATGGCTAATGGTAGTGCATAGCAATTAGCTGGGCTGATTAATGGGGAACAGACTCTAATTTTATGCTTATAATTGAGGCTGCATTTGAACCCTTGGTGCAAATTCAGCACATCCCAACTTCCACTTACAAAGGCACGAAAACAAGTGAAAGAGAAAGCAAGAACAGTCCTCCACTAAAACAAACAAAAAAAACCCTCTTAAAGAGAATTTCAGTTTGAATGCATGTTATTAAGCCAATTTGATCACAGTTCTGTGTAATAAGATCAGGCAGCCTTATAAATCAACAGCATCTTTTATATTTCTGTTGGGATCTGGGAACATTCACTTCTACTTTTGGCTCTGTTTTTTTTTTTAATATGCCTTTGCCTTCTTTTTTTAAGCAAACTCTGGAAATGGTACCCCACTCTGCCCGTGAGGGTTTGCGAAATATCTATTGCATATTAAGAATATAAATTTAGTATGCCAACAAAATTGGCATGGAATAATGTTTTTATGACAAGGTCTGTTGGCAGCAGGGGAATTTGTTGACATGAGTATTTGCTGGCTAAGATTCTAGCCTTGTCATATTTTTAGAAAACTTCAGCATATCTAAAATAAATATGTAGATCTTTCTATATTTTAAAAAAGAACAAAATAATATGCTGGTCATAGACATGAATACAAGCTTTGTGGGTGTTAAAATGACAACTGCCATCTGCTCACACTGAAGGCAAAAGAAATGTCATTGCTCTCTTGAATAAAACATACCTGCTCTCTGATATGGATACAACTCAAAGTTTTGCGCATCTTAACCTAATTAATATAACTAGGCAAATAATTAATGGCAAATAATTTAAATTCCTCAGACTGATGTGTAACTTCACCAGCCCCTCTCCATAAAAAAACTGTATTCTTTTTATATATGTGCATGTGTCTGTGTCTGTGTGTGCGCCTGTGAATGTGTTTGTACCTGGAAGTCATGGCATCCTCTGGTGACTGACCCCTACTGGGGCCTGGAGGATATTCAGAGAGGTGGCCTGCCCCTTCCTCCCGACTGCTGGTATTTCAAGGAGGTCTCCCATCCAAGTACTTGCCAGTCAACCCTGTTTAGCTTTCAAGATCTGACAAGATCAGGTTTGCCTGGGCTATCCAGGTCAGGGCACCCAGAAAATTTTTGCTTGGGGTGCATCAAGGTGCCACCCCGGGTAGGTGGGGGTTGAGGAGGGGAGGGGGAGGGGCTCTGCCACAGAGTGTGGGTGGTCATGTGTCATTCTGGGCACTGGCATCTTAGCCACCTCTGGAGCAGCTCGCATGGGATGGGCTTGGTGCTGGCCTTTCTCCCCCACCCTTTGGAGCTTGGCACTTAAGAGCATAACTACATAAGAGAAGCCAATGTTGGCTCAGGCCAACAGCCCATCCAATCCAACACTCTGTCACACAGTGGCCAAAAATACCAGGTGCTATCAGAAGATCCACCAGTGGGGCTGGGACACGAAGCCCTCCCACTGTTGACCCCGCCCCCAAGCACCAAGAATACAGAGCATCACTTGCCCCAGAGTACCTTGTGGCTAATAGCCACCGATGGACCTCTGCTCCATATGCTTATCTAATTCCCTCTTGAAGCCATCCATGCTTGTAGCCACCACCACCTTCTGTGGCAGTGAATTCCAAGTGCTAATCACTCTTTGGGTGTAGTAGTACTTCCTTTTATCTGTTCTAACCCAACCGCTCAGGAATTTCATTGAGTGCCCTGCCCACAAGTTCTTGTATTTTGAGAAAGGGAGAAAAGTACCTCTTTCTCTACCTGCTCTATCCCATGCATAATCTTATAAACCTTGATCATGTCATCCCTCAGCCGTCATTTCTCCAAGCTAAAGAGCCCCATGCGCCTCAACCTTTCTTCATAGGGAAAGTTCTCCAATCCTTTGATCATTCTAGTTGCCCTTCTCTGCACATTTTCCAAAGCTATAATATCCTTTTTAAGGTGTGGTGACCAGAACTGTACACAGTATTCCAAATGAGGTCGTACCATTGATTTATATAGAGGCGTTATGATACTAGCTGATCTGTTTTCAATACCTTTCCTAATAAATCCCAGCACAGCATTGGCTTTTTTTATTGCAATTGCACACTGTCTCGACATTTTCAGTGAGTTATCTACTATGACTCCCAGATCTCTCTCTTGGTCAGTCTCTGCCAGTTCGGACCCCATCAATGTGTATTTATAGTTAGGATTTTTGGCTCCAATGTGCATCACCTTGCACTTGGCCATATTGAACCCCATTTGCCACGTTGATGCCCACTCGCCCATCCTCGATGTATCCCTTTGGAGTGCTTCACAATCCTCCCTGGTTTTCACCACCCTGAACATCTTCATATCATCTGCAAATTTAGCCACTTCACTGCTTACTCCCAACTCCAAATCATTAATGAACAAGTTAAAAGGCATCGGACCGAGTACTGATCCTTGAGGTACCCCACTGCTTACCATCTTCCACTGAGAAAATTGCCCATTTATACTCACTCTCTGTTTCCTATTAATTAGCCAGTTTTTGATCCACAAAAAGGACTTGTCCTTTTATCCCGTGATTTTTGAGCTTGCTTAGGAGCCTTTGATGAGGAACTGTATCAAAAGCTTTCTGGAATTCAAGGTAAACAATATCTATTGGGTCCCCCTTGTCCACTTGCAGGGTCAGCATCAGGTAATCCTCTCTACAAGCCTTTTCCCCTTTGGCGGCAGCAGCCTGGACAGTTGCCCTGCCTTGCCGGTGTCCTGTACCAGTTGGTCATCCCCTTCTTAGCCTCCTTTCCTTTGCCATGTCACCTCCCCCGATAGAAGAGGAGCAGTCAGTCACCTGACTGAAGCCAGCTGGAGCTCAGAAGCAGCAAGCAGCCAGTCCACCTGGCTGGCTAAGCGAGCCTGTCTCTCACGTGTGGCCCTTCCTGACCCTTCCCTCCCTCCCTTCCTGCCCTCTTAGTTACCTCACTTGCTAAGGGAGCCTGGCTGAGCAAGCAGTGCCAGCATCATGTGACAGTGCTGCCGAGTAGCCAGACTGTGTTGAGGGGGTGAGAAGTGGAGAAGGTGCGCACAGCTGTTTGGGGAGGGTGCCAGGTTATTGGGGGGAGGTGATGGGCACTTGTGAGGCCTGCTATGCATACCTCATAATCTACTTTCTTGGAATTGTATCTATTACATGTATTTTGAATAGGATTGTCAACTCCCCCCCCCCAAAAAAAAAAAAAAGATACTCTGGATCTTTAAGATTTGCGTAACATGGAGAAAGGCAGCACATATTGTTTTTCCAGCATAGTGGAAAATTTACCTGTTACTCATCTTGCAGGAATATATAGTCCCTGTCAGTGGGGGTGGGATAAGAATAAAAGAGGTCAGTTTCTTGGTTTGAGAACCCTAGCTTTCAAGAAAGAAATGCATTGCTCCATAACTGATCCCCAGTTATACACCACAATGGTATTCATGGTTGTCATCTCAATAATCTTTATACCAGATTAGCCTAATCTCGTCAGAAGCTAAGCAGGATGGGAGATCTCCAAGGAATACCAGTGTCATGATGCGGAGGCAGGCAATGGCAAACAACCTCTGAACGTCTCTTGCCTTGAAAACCCCATGGGGTCACCAAGTCAGCTATGACTTGACGGCACTTTCCACCACCACTCCAATTCCTCAAATATGTAAAAAAAAAAACCCTCACTGGCTCCATCTACACTGCTGTGTTATAGCCATTAATATGAGTCTATTGAAAATTTGTTTCTGTGATCTAGACTTGCTAAGGGAAAGGGGAGCCTGACCCATTCTAGAGGTGTGAACTACAACAAACAGTGACTGAAGCTTTTTATGGCTTAATATTTGCCTGCTGATGCTCAAAAAGCTGTTAAAAGAGGCAGCATTACGGAAAGGTTGCAATACTGGCAATCTTCCTGTGAACCTTCATCAGACCAAAGTGTAACTCTACAAAAGAAAAAAAATCTGCCGTTTGTTTCAAAATAGCTATAGCAGAGCAGTTGTTGCTTAGTCCTGCCAGATTCAAAGAAGCCAGCCACAGGAGAAAGAGATGTATGGAAAGATTTGCAGACAAGAACAAACCTTGTACAGAAGAGCCAATGATCCCTTGACCAAGTCTAAGAAATGGATGTAATTTGCTACCATGAATGGTGCCATTGAAAGCAAGAAGCCATAGTAAGCTTAAGCATGCAGGTCCTTGCGGCATCCAGGCCCTCTATCTGCATTATGGACATCATCACCTTGACCACAGACTATATACCCTTCCCTGGCTCCTACTTCCTCTATAAGCAATCTATCTGACATCTCACTGCCAAGGGGAAACTACCATAAATTGCAAAGACAATCTCTTGTATGTTTCAGTCCATTTGACTGAAGTTCACTGGCAGTAGCCATATGGGCTACCTTAGGACTTTGCTGTCGAGATTGTACTGGATAATTACTCCTCCTCCAAGGGCTGCAATTTAGATGCTATCGTTTTTGGTGCTAGGCCATTTTCTATCGCCATTAAGGGTTCGGTGTCTAAATGAAAACCACTCATAGATTGTTTAGAATTAAGCTCTAATAAATAATGAAAATGGGTGGGTGATGAGTGCAACTTTGCTGCTAATTATGCCCATAAAACCATGTTATTTTGGGCTCACTGAACGCAGCTACCTAAAATAGCATCCGGATCAACCTAGTTTTTAAGAAAGAATTTCATTTTCTTGTAGCTAATTAAAAAGTGACAGGCTCTTTCTTACCTGCACATTATTTCATGGGTGAGCAGAACTCTGCACATTTCGGGGTTCTTGTCTTGTCCTTCGTATACTATCGCCTAGAAAGAAAAGACAGGGGAATGTAGATAGATGCAGATATTTTAGCAGCAAAGTGAATGTGCCTCAAGAAAATGATCCCCGACACAGTCCGTGAATGCATAACTACATGGCAAGACAGTTGGCTTTGCTTAAATAGATAGCCTCTTTGCAGAAATTGCCTTGAGTTTTGTTGATAGAGAGCAGCAGAAACTGAGAAGAGAGTTCCGCTTTCGTTGTTCTTCTGTTTTAACCGATGCATTATGCACATCTTCTGAGCAATGCGCTTCTTGAGTAGTCAAGACAACCATAATGTTCTTTTCAATTCAGAATAAAATATAAACTTAAATGTGTAAAAAAAATTAAAAAGGAGGGCTCAGAACTCTATGGGGCCTATTCATAAAAAGAAAACATTAATGTATTTTTAATTCAAAAGCATGGCTGGCACTTAACTTGCTCCCACACGAGTACAGAACCTGATTCACTATGTGCCATATAAGGTGCAGCTTAGTTAACTGTGGTACATGTTAAAGGAAAGTAAATTCCTGTAAATGCAAATAAACAAGTCCTAGAAGACAAGAGAATAAGACAGGATGGTCACTTTAATATCTAAACTTCAGTTGTCTGATATTCCTTGTTAATGACATTTACTTCATGTTACAATTTTAGGTGTACACCTAAGGATGGCAACACATGCCACTGTGGCAAAACACACATTTGACAGCTGACATTACGACAGAGGGGAGAAATTTGCAGAAGAGAACTGGTGAGAAGGAAGAAGTTCCTTCATCCTTCTCCTACCTGCCAGTTCTCCCCTATTACCCCTTCCAAGCCACTGTCATTTCCAGTATAGCTGGGGAGGGGGCGGGAATCAAGCTACGGTGAACAGTTAGGATTGCCAGCTCCAGGTTGGGAAATGCCTAGAGATTTTGGGGATGGAGCCTGAGAAGGATGGGGTTTGGGGAGGGGAAGGACTTCAATGGGGTATAATGCCATTGAATCCACCTTCCAAAGCGGCCATTTTCTCTGTTGCCTGGAGATCACTTGTAATCCCAGGAGGTCCCCATCCACAAACTGGAGGTTGGCAACCCTATGAAGACCTGTAGGGAGAATCAGCAGACAGGAAAAAGTTTAAGCAGCCCCTTCCTGCCTTCCGTTCTAAATGAAATCACACCTGCCCCCCAAAGTAGCAGCATTAGTAGAAAAATATGGGATCGGAACTATACATTTGCCTCAGAACATTTAGTTCCACCCTAAAATGATGTAAGTGCACCCCCTTAAGCTAATTTAAGCAACAGCCAATGTGATGTAATGGTTAGAAAACTGTATTAAGATCTGACAGACTCTGGTCCAAATCCCCACTTAGTAAGAAGTTATTCATAGGGTTATTGTGAGGATAAAATGGGAGAGGGAGGCAACACATAAAAAACCCTACCTTCTGTGCTAGAAAGGAGGTCTAAAAATATGATACATAGATATAAAGTGTGAATGTGACCAATGTGTTTGTAAACTCTTGACAGTAATCCCTGGATTGCTGCCACATAATGCATTAAATGGCCCTTAATTTTTAAACTGACCACAGTGGATCTGAAGTCTACAAAACCCTGAGAATACTACTTTTCCTTCAAGGGCACAATCCAATATGCGCTGACTTAAACTTAATGAAACAGACATCTGAGTAAGTAGGCATAGGACTGGGATGTAGAAAATCACAAGGAAGGGGAAACATAGCCAACTTTTCCCATCACAGTGCTCGTCTGCCATTTGCTTTCTACAAAACTATCTCAACAGAAAATGATGTGTGCAAAATATTGCCGTTGGAATGCTTGGAACAAGAGATGCACTGAAACAAAACATGATGCTACACAACAAATGGAAAATGAAAAAGTTTGCCAACAGACCAGGAAAAGAATCCCAGCCTCTAACAGACATTTGATTGGCATAAAGCAGCAGGTGTGCCTTTTCATAGCATGGCGTAAAACAGGATCACACATCATTAATTGATTCAGACCAAGCATCTTTTAAAGGTCCAGTGACCAGGGACCAGCTCAATAGTTGGCAAGCCAAAAGCCAGAATCTGCAACAAAAATATTTATTGAAATCCAATAAAGATTGCAAGCAGCCTCATACAAAGAATAGTGCTGTGCACACACATATGTTTTTGCAGCTTAACTTTTCCTGCCATCTTGTTAAAAGGTAGACTATTAGTGAACTCATTTTGCTAGAGTGACCAGATGAAAAGCAGGGAAAGGCTTCTGTCATTTACTAGTTGGACCAAGGAGGAAATTTCTCTATGGGCAAGAGTGGACTGGAACATTAAAATAGTCCTGAAAGTAGCTGAGCCAAGAGGCTAGTTTGTGGGGCCAGTCTGTCTCTGAGTAGGGGCAGCTTGTTACACTGGGAAGACAAATTTTGCGGTGGCTCAAATTCCCTGTTTTGCACAGAAAGAAAGGCTGTCATCCTTTGCATCTGGACAGTTTACATTTCATGGGACACAAAGACATTCCGGGTGCACCATGCATTACACAGGAATGGAAAAGACGGAGCCTGAGCAACTCGCACATCCTTTTTTGTCATGCCCGATGCAGTGGGATTTGCAAAGCTCCAGATATGCTTCTTCAGCCTCTATGTCTATATAACGTAAGAACCTAATTATTGCCTTGCTGTACCCAACCAAAAATGCCCCTCCAGAAACAGGCAGTCAGAAGCCCCAATCTGAGCAAGACTGTGTTATCCATCCCTTGTTTTTATCTGAGAGATATATTGCTTCTGAACATGGAGGTTCCATTTAGCTAGTGATAGACCTATCCTGCAAAAAACTGTCTAATCCTTGTTTAAGAACATCAGACTAGATGAGCCGGCAGCTACTATTAAAGGTGTAGGCGATATTCACATATACATATCTATAGGTTCAGGCTCTGTATGAAGAAGTAACTCACATATGAACAACAAACTCTCATTGTCTTAGAGTGCAGTCCTAAACAGTGTTACACCCGTCTAGCTTAACGGAAGTCAATGGGCCGACAAGAGTGTAACTCAGTTTAGGATTTTGCCATTACTGAATTACATTCTCCTAGTTGCTCCACTAGATCAAGGGGCATTTACAGCAAACAAAGCTGTTTTTGAATTCCATAGTGTCATTTGGCACATATTCCTTGTGACAATGAAGATTCTGTCAATACGATGCCTTTAAAATGATGTGTAGTTATAATGGCATCCTTAAAGCAAACAAGCAGTACAACTCATCAAAGAGGTTAAGGGAAACCCCAGAACAACAGCACAGCAAGTACAGTCATCACACCACATACTAAATAAGATGGTTTGGCTGTGCTATAATTTTGCCTTTGAAAATGTTTCCCATGAAGTTAGTAGGCAGAGGGTTTTTTTGTTTTGTTTTTTTGCCTGTGCGGCAGTCATGAATCTTAGGCAGCAAAAGTAATTGCTTAAACATAGTATTATCACACTGTAGCCCAGTATACTATATTTTAATATGATTTAGTGGTACTATAAATAACAATACTGATGTTGCTGCAGCTTTCCACAGCGCTCAGGCCAACTTCATTTTTTTGAAAATGCTGCAGCAGAGTTCGATCAGAACCTGAATATTCTTGCACCTTTATTGCAACACTTTGGATGTGGGGTTGCATCTCTAGATCCAAGTGATACTTCTGTTTTTTTCACTCAGCTTCAGTCTAGACCATAACACATAGAGATTGTTCCATTTTGTCCCTTTGAGTTCTTTGCGCTACACATGCCTTTTTAGCTGCCCTGAGTTCTAATCCTTCACCACACTGAGAAGGCATATAGAAAAGGCTATAGAGTCTACTGCTCATTAGAACGCATGGTTTTTAAGGATAAGGGACTAAATTTCTGCTCAGCATTACTGCTTAAAGGGATCTTTGTTAGAAAGACTGGCTGAGATCTGAGCCATGAAGACTTGGAGAGCTGGTATCAAGAGTATATAATGCTGAACTAGATGGATCCATGGTCTGCCTCTGTGTAAAGTGTAGTATCTCAGCAAGCTTTGCTAAATGTTTCATGCATTTCTTACTTCCCAAGCCTATGTGCTTAGAATTACAGCCTTAAATGTATTCACCAGTGATTCCTTGCAGATGTAGGAGCTTTGGTGCGCATGCAGAGATATGTATGCAGAGGGACATAAGGCATGTGCACTGAGTAATCTTATATGTTGAAATGAACAAAGCAGTATGTGCATGCAAAGTATTCTATGTAAACATCAAGATACACAAAGAGTTCTGGATAAGGAACACTATATGCAATGAAATTCTGCTTAAATCCCTTCAATGTAACATGTTTGGGTCAGGCTTTTAGATACGGAACAACAGCCTAGTCAATAAATTGTCTTTAAAATTCTTTCCCTGTAAAAAAACAGAGAAAAATGAAAAGCTCTGTGGTTCCCATCAAACCACCAATGGTTAAAAAAATCTGAATGGAGCCCAAGCAAATCATGGTATTCGCAAAAACAATATATCATGAGCACATTCCACCTTCCATTGTAATTGATGGGAACACTTCCACTGATCATATGGACTGCATCCTAATAATGTTGAGGATTCTTGCATTATTGCAAGATTGTTGCAGTAGGGGTTTCACTTGCAAATGAGAGCAGCTAGGTACAGGTTCTTTTGAAAGACAAGATTTATTCTCCTGTGAATCTTGCAGTTTTAGACTTTTAAAATAGTCTTAGAATCAAAAGGCATTCCAAGAGGCAGGTATTGCAATCAAGAGTGAACTTTTTTGGTTATGTGTATGGGGGGGGTTGCATTTGTTTGTGTGTGTCTGCATGTGTGTGCCTATGCCTGGAAGTCATGGCAACCTCTGGCGACTCCCAAGTAGGGCACGGAGGACGGTCAGAGAAATGGCTTGATAGCCTGCCTTTGCCTCCCAGCCCTGGTATTCTTTGGAGGTCTCCCATCAAAATACTCGCCAAGGTCAGCCCTGCTTAGCTTCCAAGATCTGAAGAGATTGGGCTTGCCTGGGTTATCCAGGTCAGGGCAAGAGTGGACTTTTGACAACACAAATACAAGCATACCAAAGGCTTAATTGCACTGATATGTCAGGTTATTTGGGCCCTGCACACATACACACAAGCAAGCAAAGCCAGGGTGATGGTGTTTTGCACTGAATAATTGATCTCGCATTTAATATAGCACAGTGAGACCCCGGTGGATTTTTCTGTTGTAAGAACAGAAGATGCTGAAGCCCCACCAACTGTGCATGTTCATATGCCAATATTGCAGGCGCTGAAGTCAATGTGAGTTTAATTGCAGCAATATCAGCTTCACTAGCAGCTACAAATAAGAGCAAGCAGATTTAATTCCCTCTCTTTCTTCACTTCCTCTCCCTCTCATCTTGCATCTGCTATGCTTACTTAACCTCTAGGTACCTACTTAAACCCCCCCAGCTAAATAGCAATAATGAACAAATAGAGTCAACAGTGTGGTATCTAATCACCTGTCTGTTGTGTTTAACATCAGCAGTACTTTTGCTTACATGCATAACATCCTCAGCCTTGCGACACACTAGGGGCTAACTTTTCCATTTCTTAGCACACTCAGCTAGTATCAAGGCAAGTGTACATATTAAAGCTGAGAGCTGTGCATTGCTGGCAGTGGTAGGAGGGCACACCCTGTGAACCTCCCTACTTTCTCAACCCTACTCCATAAGCACTGTACAGAAACACTGCAAAACATTTAGCAAATTCTGGAAACCTCTAGATGTTATCCATCTAGATCCTTACTTTATATTACAATCCTAGCAGAGCTAAGCAGAAGTCCATTGTCTTCAATGAGCTTAGAAAGGTATAACTCCACTTAGCATTACAAAGATGGTGACAACAGTAAAAAGGCAAACGACAAGAAGTTCAGCCAAATGTGATCTAAATTCATTTCCAATTCCTGGGTGGTAGTATTTTAACGAGTAAGATGAAAAACTATGTGAGTTCTACCCAGCTTCAAGATGTTAGATCACAGCACTCCACACTGTATTCAGCAGAGGTGAATGTGGCACACAATTTGTGCCCAAGAACTCTGAAGATTAGATCCAATTACACAATCCTTTTCTCTTAACCAGCCCTGGCTTTTCACTCCCAAATGCAGAAGTGCAGCTGGCAAATAGCAACTGTTCTGCATGACATGAGCACAGCCTATGCAGTTTGATAGACCCACCTTCTAATGAGGGCTGAACAGTGGAATACAAAAGCACAACTTGTATTCCAAATGTGTCCACGCACAATTAAAGTGAATGGATGTGTTGGATGTGTATTGGTATTTGATATCTATTCATCAAGGTCATTTTACATGGTGTGTTATTTAGCACCAAGGATCTGGGCTGTATAGCCTCCCTTGGTCCCACCAACAAGGCAGGCATGGAATCTGTAACCTAGATTTCTTCAGAAGTACAATTTTGTCTGTTTCTAACTGGGATGAAGGAGCTGGTTAGGTCAAGGAAGGGATTGGTTAAGCTTACAAGAGCTGCAAGATTGCACTCAATATATGGTTTCTCAATACTTCTCTGTTACAGCTTTACCTCTCCACTCCAAAATGCTAAGCACTATGGCTCACTGAAATAAACACATGGCATATCTGTTAGCTTAAAGTCACTGTCTGTGCTCACAAGCCGAGGTTGCAAATATATACAACGTTTGTTTCAAAAAGGAAGCCTGAACAGTTCCAATCACAAACCTTTGCAGCTGCCAGAAACGCAGGTTCCTCTACAGGAAGATGCTGAAATAGTACTCCTTTTTCTGAAAAGATCTTTTCTACACGTTAAACAAAAATGGTGTTTTAACCTTATTTCCATGCTGTGTTAATAGTCTATTTGAGAAAACAGGATTCTGGGGACATAATTGTCTCAGGATTTCTACAAAGCTCTGATCTACTGAAACCCAGTTGCAAAGGGATGTCATTATTATTGGGGGGGGGGGAGAAGAAGTGAAAGTCTCTGGGTATAAAGTCAGACCACAAGAGAACTAAAAATAATTTTGCAAATCTCCAGCCTAACCCACATGGGTAAAGAAATAAACAAACGTGTGCTGTGACCTGTCTCATTTTTTTGTTTACTACTTTTGTAGTGGGGCATACAGTAAGGTCACAGGGAAAGTCTGCTAAAAGATCAATTGAGTCACTTATCTTGCCTTCGGTGGGGACAATTCTAAGTCAGACAGATTTTTTTAATTCACTGGAAATTCCAGCTCTACAACTACATTTGTTAATTTGTAAATTACAACTAACTTGTCCCATTGATGGCACTAATTCCCAGCTAACTTCAGCTAGACTGACTAACAGCATATAAATGCTCATGAACCTATCTATATCTTCACCCAAATGTCTCTTACAACTTCATATGTCTGAGTAGCTTCGAAGGCATTCAATGAAGTTTAGATAAACAGATACTTAAATAAATTGAAATGCTCTTTGCATAAAGTTACAAGCCTGCTCCAATGACCATGAAATACCGAGAACAAGGGTTCAAACCAGGGCATCCAACAGGGCATCTATTTCTATACCTATACAGTTTTGTGTATATGGGAAAAGGTTCTGCCATGTTGTGTGAAAACTGTTTTTCCCTTGCAGTGTTTGATTCACCACAAATAATTGTGTTTTATAGCTGTGGACTAGTTTCTCATGTTGTTGTTTTTTTACGAAGTGGGTGGTGGCATAAAGTAACATATAGAGCAGGCCTTAAATGTAGAGAATGTATTCTTTCCCAAAAGCGCTAAGCCAAAAGGTGCTCGTTATTGTTCTTGTGATCTTGCCCCTGAGATGCCAGCCAGCTTACCAACGTGAATTAACTAAAATTCTTGCCTCGCTAATATGTTCATTTTGAATGCTTCTCAAACATTCACATGGAAACAACTCTAGCGTAAATATCCCAGAACAAATGGCTGTATATTATACAGGAGGGAGCAGTTGGGCTGCCAGACTGGGAATGCACTAGGCCATCTGGCCCAGGCAGTCTCTCCAAAATCCTCAGCTTTGTTTTCACCCCCAGACTCCAAACAACACATTTTCCACTGTGATGAGTTTACATTTTCCCAAACATACAAGTCCTGATCAGGCATGCAAATTCCAAACTTCTACATTCTTCTTTATATGAGGAAATTAAAATCACCTGCACTTTTTGACATATAACCAAAGGGACACGGGAGCTGCTAAAACCTGGCTTGACTGCAAACTTTCTCTCTGTCATTTCAAAAGCGTGTTGTGCTCAATAGCCTGGATTCTACCGAGTCCTTTTCTGAATGGATTCATAATATTTTAATCACATATGTGCCAGCCAAAGAACCATGCCACATGCAGCCTGGAGGGAGCTGATGAAATTGCTGTGTGCATTTGCACAATAGGATTGCACCATAAGTGGAAAAATACATTTATTTCAGGAATCTGAGGCTCAGGGAGGAAAATGTATATCATAAAGCTGAAAGAATCTGAAACAGTGTGAACCGCTGTTTCTACAATGTCTTACATATTATTTGAAGCAAAGTTCTCCTGAAATCAGCCTGTACTTACTGCCACACTCTATGTTATGACTGAGCTGTGAGGAAGTCCATACTATCTAATAGTATATGCATGCCAAGACAAAATTCCAATGCTGCAAGACACATAACCTCTACTTTTTACATCTCTGATACCCAAGTGTGATTTTGATGTACAACACCACTCACAAACTGAGTACCCAACAAATGATAAACAGGTACCACATGAAAATTTCAAAGCCAATTCGCTTTTTCAGATAAAGGTATTGGTTTATATATATACACAAACACAGAATTAACACCTGTGGCTAGCTCTCTCTGAAGATTGTAGTAAGATTCTGATCCGAATAACACTGCAGATGATAACAGGATCTACAGTGCAAACCTAAATGGAGTTACACCCTTCTAAACCCATTGGTTTCAATGGCTGTGACTCTGTTTAGGATTGTACTGCTAGTCTCATATTTTCTGTAATACCAAACACAAATATGTGTTAGTACTTAATCAAGTAACTTCCCACTTAAGTCCACAGTGCTATTTTGTGAATAAATAACTTCAAGATTTCAGGTTCAAGACACGGATTTCTGTAAGTTAACTTGCCTATTCTTTTACTTCTTGAAAATGCAACAGAATTTGAATACTTTCCCCAACTTGAGTAACATTACTATGATGTGTTCTGTTGTAGACAGCAATATCCAAAAGCCCAGTGTCTATTCAAGCAGGACACCAGCCAGATATGAAAAGAAAGAAATCTACAGATTAACAACAAGAGCAATAACTTAATATAAATAACAATGTGATAACAGTCACTCTGCCTGAGAACAAGCACTCCAACATGGAGAAAACACTGCTAATTTGTTGAACCAAACAACTGCCTGAATTGTGAAGCACATCTATGACTATCACAATTGCAGATTTTAAACTAAAAACCATTTTGCTTTTAATATTGAAAGTATGTCTTTCTGGGTATTTTCCTAGAGGGAAAAGAAAGAAACCAATCTATTTACACATTTACTTTTGGGGATATTTTAAAAATATTGACAAAAGTATCCATGAACATAAATCTAGGGAAATCACTGATGTCTTTAGCTGACACCACCCTGTTAAAACATGCATGTTCCTACCACTATTTCATTTAGAAGTCATCATTCCATTATCCAATTTGTTCTTAGTCTTCAGAATGGGAACACTACCCTTCTAAGTATGCTGACAATATATATTTAACTTGCATTAAAAATTGAAGAAAATTTTAACCAGGCTTTGCCCAATTTAATTACAAGCGGAAAGTTACTCCAGAATCTGCTGTATTATTCACAATCTGTGTAAACTATATGCGGCATCCCTGCATTTGCACACGTTGGCATCTGTAGCACAGACTTTCCTGTAGAACCCTTGAAACACAAGCTCCAATCCCTCCAACAAAAAAGGGCATTTTAAGGAGAAATCTAAGCAAACATCCTTGCATTCTAGAAATAGTAATAGGACCATAACACCAAAAAAACTGAAAAGACCAATATTTTTTTTAACTAACATTACAATTCTGAGTATGTTCTATACCTAAGGGGAAAAAAATGCATTTTGACAGAACATGTTTGCTATGATCACACTGTTCTCTTCATCCTCATACAGATGAGCTTTTCTCTGTTAATTTTACCCTGTAAAACTGGGTTTTGCACTCTCAGACTTCTATTCAGTGATTTTAATCTTCTATACCTCTTTTCTGTTTTGTTCTAACAAGGAAGGAAGGAAGAAGGAAGGAAGGAAGGAAGGAAGGAAGGAAGGAAGGAAGGAAGGAAGGAAGGAAGGAAGGAAGGAAGGAAGGAGGGACCTGTATACAGTGCGGCTGTTTAAATCTTATTGTAGTTAATGGAATTCAAAGTGCCCAACTGCATACAAGATTTAAATGCATATATCTTTTCCTTTAGAATCACACAGATGATTTGAAAATAATGCAATCATAGGCAAAGTGATATATTTTGATATAAAAATAAAAAATATATAGGCAAAGTGCCTTATTAAGGAAAATATTTCAGCACCCGGTAGGACTTAAAATAGTGGCTTTCCACAAGGGATCATAATCACAAAGGGAGGGAAACATTTTTAGATTAACGTTTAGTGATATATATTCACAAATGCAATCATGCCCCCTTTTAAAAAAATAAAAATGAATCTAGTAATTTCTTTATTCATTTAGAAATGTTTCTGCCTCTTTAAATATTAGCTCATAGATTTGTGACAGCCAATTTAGACTGACACTCAGTAGTCTACTTCCCAAGATGTGTTATAAATGAGATTCAGCTCCTACAGGCTATGAAGTGTTTTTAGAAGAGCACCAGTTTAACTTGTTTTATCTGACTGATGGAATTGTCTAACAGAATGCCTCATTTTTTTTCCTTTTTCCCCTCATTGTAAAGCAGCCATCAATAGCAGGAAAAGAGGTTTAGGGTGCATCAAAGACAGTGCTCTAAAACAAACTCAACACCTTGACCTTTCTGGTGTGGTGTCAAAAAGGCACCAAAAACAAAGTCAAGCAACGAAAGTTTTAGAAGACAGAATCTGAAATGCTCAGAAGCTGGTTTATAAATGTGTGTGTGAAATATGATTATTTAATCTGACCTTTAAACTAGGGCACCCCTCCCCAATCTTTCTTCTGGTGGGAGGGGGGAGAATTTGGGTAGGACCACATACATGACTTGTCAAAACATAATGAAAGCCAGTTACACTGAATTTAAAAGTCTATTTTAATACCAGTAAATTAGTAGGGTTTTTTGAAAGGTGTTTTAAATTAAATCAGTGCACAACAATATTATCATTTCCTCCTTTTTCTTATAAATAAACCTCTGTTTTGTGTGTGTGTAGTCTTGTACCTGTAAACACAATTGTGTGCCTCTGAGTGTGTATACACACTTCAACTCTCTAAATTAAATGTCATGCTGAAAATTACTCTGCATCACAGGGGGGCTATCCATATTACAGATTAAAACTAGAGTTATCTTTGAATGTAACATTTCTAAAATAATTACTTATCCTCCCTGCATACATTTCACTGCCTGGTTATACAATGCAAGTGCAAATCTGTCATGATTTAATCGCTGTCCCTATAAAACACTAACAGAGTAATTGCAAATAAGCAAAGGATAAATATTTGCTACATTGGCTGGCTGCTGTTCTGCGCTCCCGTGTTTGTTTTTCTATTTCTTTTCATTCCCATAATTAAAGGGGGGGGATTCCTGTGATTTGAAAGCCTTCAGGAAGCATGAAGCTGTGATTTTTATGTTTTTGATAGTTTCTGTCCATGATTAAAACTTGGAGGAAGCAAACAAAAAAACCACCCAAACCCCCATAAAACAGCAACTCCTCTTTTGCTTCTAAATAAAAAATTGATCTGCGCATATATTGCCCTCGACGAAATTGATAGCCAGGGAGATTCTGTACCTTTAAGACCGCCGTTCGTTCACCCCGCCCTGGCTCTCGGCCAATCTGAAACCAAGAGCAGGAGGCGCTTTGGGGATGTGGGATTTACCTATAGCGACCAAACCCCAGTTCTACAAACTCTTGAGGATCTGGCGCGAGACGCTCTGAAGTGCGGCTGGTATAAATCCGGGGTCTCGATTCACTCCGAATTGGGAGGCGCTCGATCTTCTCTAGGCTCTATTGCGGGGGGGGGGGATTCTCTCTCCAGTTTCCCTGTGAGGTTACCAGCTACAAACTTTGCTTCCTCTGCCTGGAAATCGTTACGACTACTACCGTTTTCCAGCCTGCTTTTCAAGAAGAAGCAGGGCTTTCGGAATGGGAAATCTGGGGGTGGGGGCGAGAGATGGCATGTTTTATCCATACATCCATTAGAGCTGCCTCTACCAGTAAAAAAAAAAAATAAATCTTTCCAATGTTTTCATATATTTTTTTAATATCCTTCATTAAGTGTGTGCGTGTTTGCCTCCCAAAAAGGGGGCTCTTTGGAAATACTTAATAATACTTTTACAAACCCTCGCTCTGTCACAGGCTGCAATCTCGTGTGCAGTTCCTTGGAAGTCCGATCTGTTGAATCAAGTGGAGCTTACTTTTGAATAAACATATATTGGATCGGGCAGCGAGGGGGGAATCTTCCCCCTTTAATAGAATGGCTAATCTGTGTCAGGGTGGGGGGCGAGTCTTCCCACAGGAAGAGGGCTGGGGATGGACGGCCTGTCTCGGCGCACAAAGGGCTCAGGCTTCATTACACGGCTTGACCCCGGCCGCCTGTGTCGGAGCGCTCGCCCCCTCGAGAGCCGGAGCAGCAACCTCCAGCCCGCCGCTTCTTCCAGCACAAGCCCAACCAAACCCAGCGCCGCATCTTTTTCTCTCTCACACACATCCCCTCCCCGCCCCCAATCTCATTTGAAGTCGGAGTGGCCAACAATGAATTAAGGCAAGCCAAACTTACTTGTTTTGTCATGGAGTCGATTAAGCGGACGTAAAAATCCTGTTCTGTCCTGATTCCTAAGTGAGGGGAGGGGGTGAAGGAGGGGGCAGAAGACACACGGACACAAAGCATGATCAGCATCGTCAACTGAAAGCCTGCAGACGAACAACACTGACAGCTCTTTTCTCGCACTTCATTTGCCGGCGACTTGGCTATCCTAAAACTGGGCAGAAAGGAAGGCCTTGCTCCTGGACAGTCTTACCGCCGGGCCGAGATCGACCCAATGCAGACTTTAGTTCTGGGGCTGCCATAATACGTGCGTTCAGCGAACATTTTTACAAGGCCCTTGTTCGTAGGAAGAAATAGAGACCTTTCGTTGTTGTTGGTTTAAAACACACGCATTTCCCCCCCTCGTGGAGGCACCTCTCCTCCTAGCAAGCCAAGACGGTTGTAATCCCCTCCCCTCCCTTGGAGATCTTCCGGTGCCCCTTGGCCCCTATTTGACTGGAGATGATAACAGCCACACTTCCTCTCCTCGCTGCCCCCCTCCCGCCCCAGTCCCGCTGCGGCCAAATCGGGGCGGGGGGGGCGGAGAGAGAGAGATTATTCTAACAAGAAGGGGTGAAAGAAAAGTTTGCTCCGTTTTATTTAGGTTCTGCCTGCTTTGTCTGAGGTGGACGTGTTACGTCTGGCAAACTGGGCACTGCGAGGGAATGAGGGCCAACAGAGTTTCAAGAATCACCCGGGCTGGGGAGGGGGGGGGCAGAGCAAGAGGGGGTTTGCTGTGGTCCAGCCCCCCCTGTATAGTATCGCCTTCCAGGACCAGGCCGCTTTCCTCCTCATTTCGAGAGGTTAGCAGTTGGGGTTAAGCCAGGGAGCTCCCTGGAGACCGAAAAGCGCTGCGAGCCGTCAGGAGGGTTAGGCGGAACAAGACAGGGGCGGCTCACCGTTGCTGTAGAGAAGCTGCAGCCGGTAATGAATCCCGTTGTTGGTCTTTTCACTGTTGGCTTCCTGATGGACACAACACACAAAGACAGAAAAGAGAGGCGCTTCTTTTGAAATGTTTATACATTTTACCATCGTAGGAAACACACACACACCCCGCCGTCTCTTTCGGCCTCCAGTCAACGTGGGGACTTGGTGGCTGGTGCCAAAGGGAGGGAGGGAGCTGGGATAGGTGAGACAGAAGACCCGAAAGGGTCGGATTAAACCGGGCAAAGGAGCACGCCTGAGGTCAGGGATGCCCTCAAGGGGAAGTTGCGGTGCCTGAAGTGACCACGTTTTTTTTTTGGGGGGGGTGAGATAGACAAAAGTGATTCTGCAAGAGTTTGGAGGGTCAATCGCGGGGGTTGAGGGGGACAAGCAGGGATTCTGCAGTGGAAAACAGCACCCCGGAAAGAAAGGAAAAAAGCATGCAGCAAGTGGCAAAGCACGAGTTTTAAGGGATGCAGCTCAGAGAGTATTATTTCCGCAGTGACGGAAGATGACTCCGACTTGGGTGTAATAGGATTAAAAAACCCTTCATCCCCCCCGCCCCCAAATACTTACTTTCTCCTTCTCCACGAAGCCCACGAAGGCGGTGCGTTCGATCTCCACGGGCTGCCCCTGCCGATCATACAGAGCCAGCACGAAGTGGAAGAAGTTAGATTTCCTCAGATTGGAAGGCGGCTGCTTCTCGAAATGCGCCCGGGCCAGGCCCACCCCGCTGCAGCCAAAAGAGACCGGGTTAGAGAGAGGAAGACAGAGGAAGAGAGACGCCAATAGCCCCAAGTCCTTTTTTCCCTTTCAAATCTCTGGATAGGGGAAGGTCTGTATACCCTTCCACCCTTTCGGTCCATCACCCCCAGGGATAGGGTATTAAAAATAGAGGGGTCTGAAAAGGGATGGGGACAGGGGTGGTAGCGAGAAAGTCCTTTGACTTCTGGGTCAGGTTCTTGCAAAGGGATCCCAAAGATTTGCTACAGTTTTCAAACAGGCTTTCGGGTCAAAGCGCACACACGGGCCCTCATAGGTCACCAAACCCATGTCCGTTTCAGGCACCGGGGAGACTTCTCCAGCTTTTGTTCCAGGTTTCAGGAGCCTGACTAGCCCAGGCAAAAAGAAATTGGGAGGGGGGTGCAATGGCAAACTTATTGATTCGGCCACATTGGTGTGCTTCTTTTCCCCGAGAAGGAAGAGTGGCTCCTCGGAGGAAAAGGGGAGAAACTATTCTCTCCAAACTACTTTTCAAACAGCATTCAGTTCCTCCGTTTTCTTCTCTATGATCACTACATAGCAGATAGTTTGGTCCGGGCGAGACCCTCGTGTTCTCTTTCAAAGGGCTGCAGCCGTAAATATGACTCTCAACTCTGCCCTGAGCTGTCAGTAACTCGACCATGCGCCTTATCTTTTCCCCTGTGCCTTTACAGCGTCTCGAAGCCCAGCATCTTTTGTGGTGGGAAAACATCCCAAACCGCCGAGTGAGAAAAAAGTTAAATATCCCAGCCTTTGGGCTGTCCCTACAGAACTTTCCCTTCCGAAGAGAGTTGGGGGGGGAGAGGGGGAGGTGAGGAATGAAGTGAAATGTAGCAGAAGATGTCAACACTGAAGTTGAGAGTTCACAGCCTGGTTCCGGATACATATCTGAAGCTGAGCTTAAGGCAGCAACCCGAATCAGAGTTGCTTAGGAGTAAGTCCCATTACAAACAGTTGGTCCCATACGCAGGTAAACCTGGACAGGCTGGGGCGGTAAGATTCAAAGATGTCCCTGCATGCAGTTTTCCGAAGTACCGTGTTTGGGAAGGGGTGGCGGAGAGGATGTGTGGAGGACAGTTACGAATAAATACAGAGATCTGACGGTCTGTGCAAAAACTCTGGCTTTGGCAAAGGGGTCTAAGAAACAAAAATAATTCGGTCTAGGCGTCTATAAAAAGTTATTCACGACTTTCCAACTCACAGAGTGAAACTTTAGGAGGCCAAAACAATGCAAATAGCGTCGCGCTACTGCTTACTTTGGGGGGGAGGAGGAGGATGCTGGGGAACAGTGCATACTGAGCACAGCTTTGCTCAACTCGAAGGGGATCGTGGGAGCATCAGCGGCAGAAACACGTATTGGTTCTGTCTCTGACAACTCCCCTTCCTTAAGGAGGGGAAAAGTGAAAGTTGAAATAATAGGGCTTGGTATGTATTGCGTCTAGCAAAGAGAGAGAGAGAGAGAGAGAGAGAGAGAGAGAGAGAGAGAGAGAGAGAGAGAGAAAGGGAGAAAGGGAGAAAGGAGAGAGAGAGAGAGAGAGAGAGAGAGAGAGAGAGAGAGAGAGAGAGAAAGAAAGAAAGAAAGAAAGAAAGAAAGAAAGAAAGAAAGAAAGAAAGAAAGAAAGAAAGAAAGAAAGAAAGAAAGAAAGAAAGAAAGAAAGAAAGAAAGAAAGAAAGAAAGAAAGAAAGAAAGAAAGAAAGAAACCCTACTCCCCAGAAGTCAATCGGAAATGCTATGAACACCCGGGCCGCGGTTGCTCAAGAATCTGTTCCTCTCCATCTAACACAAAAAGTCTTTTCTTCTGCCGGGTTGCCCGTTTGCTGTCGTAGGGATCGCGCTCGCTGCCCGTCAGCTGCAGACCCGAGGCCGGCTGGAGCTCAGGACTAGCAAGCCGGGAAGGAGAAGGCAGGGGAGTGGAAGCGACGGATGCTGCTGCTGCCGCCGCCGCGCCTGCTACGTACCTCTGAGCGGCCGTGTTGGCATCCAGGACGCCGGCTCCCTGCATCCAGGTCCTGACCGCGTTCATCCCCGCGCCGAGGGGCTCTTCCTTCATGCTGCTCCCACTCCTCTGAATGCTTTCCTGAATCCCAAACATGAATTAAAAGCGACCAAAGCCTTCCCTCCTTCTTAAAAAAAAGAAAAGACAAGACAAGGGGGAGAGGAAAGGGGGGAGAAAAGCACGGCACAAGACAACAACAAAGAATAGTGTTGATGAGGAATTAAAAAAAAAATCGCCCGGGAGTTTCTTTCTCTCGCTCGCGACCGGCGGAATCAAAAGGAATCAGAGGAAATCAAACACAGACATCGAAGCAGAAGAAAAGAATCCACGGGGGAATCCCTCGATCACCCCCCGGGGGTTGGCTGCGGATGCTCTCGGCTGCCTGGTGGGCTTGTTCTTTCCGAGGGTGGCCGGTGGGGTGGCCTCTCTCGCTCGCTCGCTCTCTTTCTCTCTCGGCTTGTTTGTTTGCCCGCTTGACAGGGATCACCCAAGAAGCCGGGAGGACCAAGCCGCCGTCCCTTCCGCGTTGAAGTCACCCCTTTTGGCTTGCCGGAGAAGGAAGGCAGTTTTAAGAAACAATAGGATCGACCGGAGCTGCTGCGGCGGCGGCGGCGGCGCCCTCGGCTACATCAAGTGTCATTTTCCAGTGTCGGGAGAGGCAAGTTTGGTGTCTCTCGCGCGCCCTTGCTTTCCTTCCTCCCCCTCTCCGGGCAACGATTTCTCTCTCCCCCTCTCTTTCACGCTCTCTCTCTCTCTCTGCCTTCCTTTCTTCAGCAGCGCAGGAAGCTGGCTGGCGGCTGGGGGGGGGGGAGAGACACACACAGGGAGGGGGAAAAGACACGCGGCGTGCGGACGCCGGGAAAGGTAGCCGCAGCAGCAGCAGCAGCAGCAGCAGTAACAACACCCTGCGTGGATGGAGATCTTCCCGGCTGCCTTTTTTCCGCCTCCCCCCCCCTCTCCCCGGCCCAACCGGAGTGATTTGCAGGCTTTCCCAATGGAATCCACTTTGACTCTCCCCGCAGCTAAACAGGAGCGCACCAGCCCCAATGGGCAGGGGGCGGTGCCCCGCGGAAGCGGACCCGCCCCCTTCGTTTGCATAGCGTCACCGCTTCCTCGGCCACTCGGCGCTGGTCCAATCGCAGTCGCGGACTCCGAGCGGCGGCGGGGGCCGGCTGGAGGGCCACGCCTCCCTCATTAGCATCTCCCAGCCTACTCCTCCTCTTTTTTCCCACCCAACCGGGGAAGACCAGAGAAAGTTGCGCTCGGAGCGCACAAGGGCCGCGGGCAGGGCTCGGAGGGAACGGGGGGGGGAGGGGGTGTCAGATCGCACCGGTGAAGAAGGAGGGCTGGGCTTCGGTGGGGAGGGAGGAGAGAAAAGAAGCGACCGTCAGGCTTGTGTCAAGCGAGGACTTGGTGAGGTGGGAACTTTTCCTAAGGGGAGCGAAGAGTGCAAAAGTTTTATATCGCGCACGGCAAGCAAAGGAAGAGTTCTTTCGGTCCATCTCTTCCTCCTCTCCCCTCCCCCCGCCCCCCCGGGGGCTTTTAGCTGATCGAATGAAATAGCCGCAGCTCAAGAAGAGCCAGACCAAAGTACCGTTCCCGTAAAAAGACGGACCCCGAATGATCCTGCTGCTCTTGGCGCGCCGGGAACAGTCGACCGAACAAGGGTCAAGTTCATTGCCTTGCGGTGCAAAAGTGTTGCTTCGAGGGCCACGCGGATTTGTCATCTACTCCGCTCAGAACTACTTCCCCAAGGCGGGGGGGGGCTTTGTCTTTCCCGCCGTGCGGTTTTCCTCGGCAAAAGGGCTGCCCTCCTCAGCGCGCTTACTGTGGTCCTCCAGGACTGCAGTCATTTCATGAAATAATTTTTTAAAACCACCCTGCACCTTGAGCCCTTTTAAAATCGAATGACGGAGATTCAATATGCACAGCTGTCACCCACCTAAACCATGTGCGTCTCTGTCTGTTTTTTAAAAAATAGGGGGAGTCCTACGGCATTTCAGTCCTACGGCCGTTTGCGCAAGAGATTTGTGTGTGATTTATATTTTGATTTCTAATCCTGAAGGCGAGGTTCGCGCTCAGGCACACGCGCCAGACGAGGGAAGCGTAAGTCCCCAAGATGCGGCTTCCACTTTTGCTGTTATTCCAAAATGCTTGGTTGCGTGTTATCCCCTCCTTCCCCAAAAAAATGCTTGGATCAATGCACTCTGCCTCCAGTCACGCGGCCTCGAAAACCCATCGTGGAAGCCACCTCCCGTCAAGGGAGCGGCCCCTGCTCTCCCCGACGGTTCTTCCTGCCCCCTTGGTTGGATCAAGCACCCGAGGAAGTCCTTCGCCTCCACACCGGACCGACGGAGGGCCGGCCAGAGCTCCCTCTTTCTCTCTGAGGCAGATTGGCTAGGGGGGGGGAGAAGGGGTGGCAGGAGAGAAGGGGAGACTCTCGAGAAACACCTGGGTCACTCGCAGAGATCGCTTTTCTTTCTCAGACGGGAAGGGTATTATTTCCCGTGATTGGTATCCGTCGGGTTGGGACCGCCGCGGCCGGCGAGATGTGACCTTTTCCCTAAAACACGCGCACGCAGGCACACACGACTTCCTCTTCCTTGCTGGAAGAACTAGAGCCAGCGGAATGAAACGGTTGTCACAAAGCCGAGTAAGTTTTCCCCTCTCAGACACTCCAGCACATCCACCCGTGCCGACCTCCATCTCTTTCTTTGTCTGTCGGCCACCCCAACAGCTACCGGCCTCCTCTGGCAGGCACAGGGGTCCACAGCGCACGCAAGCAAACTTCCGATGTAGTCGGCAGGATCCCTTTTGTGCTGGAATGGATTGAAGTTTCTGCACGCCGAACTCCCCCGTATACAAACACATAGTCACTTCACTTCATTTCACTTCGTCCGTCCACTTGGTCGCAAAGTGCTAGCCTGTCCCGCCGGATGCCTCGCCAGATACCCGCGTGCTTGCAGCATCGCTGAATTGCTCGTCTAGCCCGCAAACCCTACATTCGTTCATGATGCCCAAGGAGAAACATCTGGGGGGAGGAATCTTTATGCTTGACCGCTGTGGCTGCGCAGTGGTACCAAACAAGGCAGAATAAATGGTCCCTCTCTCAGCGCGTTCTTACGAAAGTGCTGCTACCGCGATATCCTTTGCTTGTCTTTCCTCCAAACAAGCTGTTGGACTCTGTGACCAGAAGTCCTTTCTCAAAAAGGTGTTGGTCAAAGAGGATTCCTTCCTTCCTTCATATAAATATAAAAAGGCATATTGTTCACACCTCTAATGCATAACACCTGTAATCTTTCTGATAGAGGGTCTGTTTTAAACTTCACCTGTTGATTTCAATAATTTTTTTAAGGAGTCGTATGACTCCTTAAAGAATTATATCCCGTGCCCTCTCCCCTAAATGGGACTCAAGGCAGGTAACAACAGATAAAATACATTTACTGAAGAACACTGCCCCCGCCCCCAGCTTGATCTTATTAATTTATAAGTAATCACTGACAAACCTTTCTACAGGTTCTTTTGTTATGTGCTTTCAGTGTTTCCTGGATGGAAGGTAACAATACATCTAAAATCTTGTTAGAAGTACAGCATTCCGTTTCACTTGCCATTCTGACTGACACTAGAGTTTATTTTAGTGAATGTGAATCTAGCTGTACGGAATGCACTGGACACCTACACCGCCAGAGTCCCTGGCAATGCACTGTATATGAGGTTAAAGTGTGTTGAATTAAGAATGTCCATAGATTTTTAAAGGTTGTGCATATGCATGTGGAGAATGAGCACAAAATTTGATTGGGAACTAGGGATTTCTTACATTGCTCAGTCAATATGGATGAATCACCAGAATGTAGATTGATCACAGATGTTTCATGTACTACCCAGTTAATATTCATAGTCCTCAAGCTGAGAGTGTGTACAATGACTGATCAATGTGTACCACTGCACACCTTCAAGTGAGTGGGCAGAACACCTTCTCCATCCAATTAGCATTAACTGAAACAAACACAAACTTAATTATTTTTCCAGAGAGAGATATTAAGATTTTAAGTCACAGAGTCCTTTAATTTCAAATTCAGGAATGTTTGCTGTTACTTAGTGGTGAGATGGTACTCTGCACATGTTATGATATCCTTCTAGAGCAGAAATAAATGTGTTCTGAGACACTCTTTTCAAATTTCCCCTTTGCAAAATTCCCCTTCTTGATGTTGGCTTATACATCAGGTATTCTATGAATGCTTGAATGTTCTTTCTACATCTCCAAATATTTGACAGCTGTATTTGATACTCAGTGATATTTGTTTTCAGTGTTTGATGATATCAGATGGCTGGCATGTTTGGAAGTCAACATGCGATGGTATTAAGCAATTGACTGTATCAAGACAAGAGCTGATGAATAATGATATACAACACAGATGCTTTCATATTTTCTACCTTCGCCCTCCACATTGATATTGGCCAACAAGACTTGCTGCAGCTGCCAAACAATTCCAGAAGATTCTGAGTGAGTTCTGGGACTCACACTCAATTTTCAGTGTTGAACTTTTGAGTTTCCCCATTGTGAGACTGTGTCCAGGGAAACATCCTATGTCCAGGATGTTCCCTTCCACTGTTCTTCTCATTAGAGAACTCCTGACAAGCCTCCAAAAAACCTAGGGTTTTCTTGAAGATCATTGAAAACCACCGATGCATTTATGTTTGACATTATTTGATAGCTGGAGTGCACTTGTATTTACTAATAGATAGTAACTGATAGTTGACATGTAATGGTACTTTTCTGTTTTAGCATTTAGTATCTGGTAATATTTGATAGCTATCACATGGTATGTCATAGTAACTAGCATTTGTTTCTATTTGAAATTTGCAAAGATCAAAATAAGCAAGAGATCTCAACAAGACAACACAACTGAGGCATTTAAATTTCACATTCAGTATAAGAAATTCAAATTTTGCTTTGAAATGTCTCATTTAAAAAGCCTGAACATCAAAGCTGGAAACTGGGGTGAATTTTGTATAACTGAGAGTAGGGACATGCACCAATATTGCATTCATAGCACTTTTATTATTTCCATTTGTCACTTATTTTCTTCCAGCCAATTGGGATGATATTTTCAGGGACTGTACTTCCACACAAAGAATCTTGCCTTCCAAAAGGTTTGCCTGTGTCATAGGTAGCTAAATTTCTCAGCTGCAGCGTGTCCACAGGGAAACGTGACAACATGGGTTTATGAGTGAGTCCCTCCATCATTTCCTGTGATCCTCCATTTTTAATTAGAATGGAGTATGCAGGGGAGGAGAGCTAATTTCTGCAGCTGCCACCACCACCACCACACCATCACTCTCACACATTCCTAAACTCACTGTGCTCACTTGATTTCAACATTTTTCTCCCAGCCTGGCTAATTTTCACCAACAGAGCCTGAGCAGAAGAAAAATCCTGCAAGCATCAGCATGGGGGTGGGGGAGAAAGCAAGAAAGAGCGGGATTCATCTCCGCTGTCCAGTTTCTGTAAGGCATAGACTGCCCCCACACAGCCCACCATTTATATGTGAAGTCTGTCTTTTGTCCATGATGGGACAGGGAGTGAGTGAGTGATCATAGATCTTCTGGTTGTGTTAAATTGTGGAAGCATTTGCTTCCCTTCCCTCCCCACCCCCCCAACAATGTGTCTACCTTCCTTCCAGAGTCTACATTTGTCATTTTTCCCAGCTGACAATTGAAATCGAGGTGGGGTGATATGGTGAAGCTTGTACCTTTATCTACTTCCAGTATTTGCCTTCCAGATAAAATCTTTGATTTCTCCATTGCAGGTGTGCTGCCTTTATAGGGAGGGGAAGGATGTAGCCTCTGCTACACCTGCCTTTAGAGAGCACACCAACCCAAGCATGCAATAACACTAGAGCAGAAAGCAGCACACAATTAGATTCTCTGCTCTGCCATTCTCTACCCTTGCGGCCCTTCTCTCTTGTTAATCTGAAAAACAGACAGCAAGAATCCAGAATAATGGTTGTTTCCTACACTTCTGGAGATTTCTGACTCTATTTTTAGTGGGAAGACTGAACTTATTAAAGATTTAATGTCTTATTTGTAAATATTTATTCCAGTTATTTTATTCGTAACTATTATTACTTCATTTATTACCCTTTTCTTATTTTCCTTGACTGTAGCACTGGAAAACAAAAAGATTCTGCGCTTAGGTCTAAGTGAACTCTGGATCCAGCAATGTCTCGTATGAGTAGCTAAATTCTTCCTACTGTTGCCTCACTCCATGTAATATCCAATCTCTGCCCCCATTCCCCACATTATACCATCTTCTTTCAGTCCTGAGCAATGCTCTCTCTAAGCTGTGGAGTCTTGTGAGCAAAAATTCTACTTTGTGAGCTACTAGCGTTAAAGTTGTGAGCGAGCAATTTGACTACTGCATAAATTAGTTTGCTCTGGAGCCATCCTTCCTGAGCTGAGACAGAAATGTGTGAGCCAGAGGCTAAAGAACTGTAAGCTAGCTCACACTGACTCAGCTTACAGGAAACACTGGTCCTGAGATATACTTTTACAATTTAAAAGAATTTGCACCTGTACCTACTGTTTCTTTCAAGGGTTCTGTACATGCCGGCAGAAGGAGTAAAATGCAGTGTTTGGATCATTGCAACGAGTTTGTAGGCAGCTTTTCTACTCCAAATCTGTTCAAGTGGGCAAGTGGTTATTTGTCTGCCTTAATGGAGTTCGACAAGATTATGGCTGCAGTTTCCTGGCCACCCCACTGCTGGTCAGTGAAGCAACTCATTTGCATCATAACATCAGCTGATCCTGCTCCCCCCCCCCAATAAGTTTAATAACTTTGGCCTTATCTAGACATTAAATCTGTCAGTGAATATAGGGAGACCGTTCTCCAGAACTGTTTCCACATTATTATTACTTAGTGTTATTAGCAAAACTCCCTTCAACTCAAGCCATAATTGGCTCATCAACTGCAAAAATCATTTGCAAATGCTCAGGAAAGAAATTGTTGTTGTTTTTTGAGAGAGATAGAGTTCTAAATTGACTCTGTTTTTGGGGGGATGCATGCATGTTTTGCATTGCTGTTTGAAAATAAAACTTCAGTCACTATGCAGGAAAGATTGTTGCTTTGATTGGCTTGTAATTTTTAAATATGTATTGCTTTGTAGGTTGTTCTTGATTTGGACTTGGAGGTAGTTCACATTTACATTAGGCATTTCTTAACTCCAGGTTATATATGTGTTTTTCTTTCTAATTTGGAATCTCAGCCAAATTGATCACATGGGTCAGGAGCTGGGATATTATTTTACAAATTATAGTCCAATTTTTTTAAAAGTTCTATTCAGTTTCAGCAGTGAAAGGTATTTTTCTCATTAGGATTTTTTAAAAATTGTTTTTCCACATAGGATAGTAAATTGAACAAATCAACCCCATTTTCTTAGAGTCTGAATGTAGTGAAGTAGTCATCTTCTGAGAGTGCACATAATGTGATGAACACTAAATACACAGCTTCAAAAATAGGCATTTAAGTTCATAATATATTGGCATTTTAATTATGAACTGTAAGACTCAGGGCAAGGGTGCTGAACTTGTAATAAAATTAGAATTCTTTGTTTATTTTTAGTCCATTGTTTTAGAAATGAGAATAGAATAGAACTGGATTCATCTAGTCCAACATTCTGTTTTCCACATAGGCCACAAGCAGGCCAGGCATGAGCCCTTTCCCAAAAAGCCAGCATTTAGAAGAACGTTCTGCACATGGAGGTTCCATTTAGCCATGGTGATTAACAGCTGTCGATGGACTGTTCCTTCCTTGAATTTGTCATATCCACTGTTAAAGCCTTCAGAGCCAGTGGTCATCACCACACCATGTGGCACTGGCAGGATATCCTACACATCAAATCTTTTTTTTTTTTTTTTTGGGGGGGGGAGGTCTGTACTGAACATCAGTTTCTCTTTATCCCAGTGGAACTATTCACTTCATGCCTTGCACAGAGCTTCAGTCACAATTACCATCAACAAAAAGAGCCACATTTGCTTCCATCCCTGGCATGAGGCTTGCACTTCAGGGAGGCTCTCAGCTCACCTGTCCACCTGCCAGCAGTTGTTTCAAGGTACGGATTACCTGTCAACCACAAGCCCCCCTGGGCAAGGGCCTTTCCTACTTTCCTGAAACATGGGGCAGAGACCACATTGGGGAACAGCACTTAGAAGAGCCCCAGCATTCCCTCTAACCTGAGTTAGTGTGAGCTAGCTCACGGTTCTTTAGTCTCTGGCTCACACATTTTTGTCTTAGCTCAGGAAGGACGGCTCCAGAGCAAACTAATTTATGCAGTAGCCAAATCCCTCACTCACAGTAGCTCACAAAGTAGAATTTTTGCTCCCAAGACTCCACAGCTTGTCAAAAATCCAAAATCCAAAAATCCAAAAGTGGCTCCCAAGCTGCAGAGTATCACTACTCATTCGCCTTTCTCCACATCATTCATAATTTTAGAAACCTCTGTTGTATTCCCGCCTCACTTGTCTTTTTTATAACATTAAAAAACACAAAAGTTTTATCCTTTCTTTGTAGGAATGGTGTCCAAGGTCACGTGCCTTTATGCTAGACAACATGCCGTTTTAAATACCCCTGTATTTAATTGAATTACCGTATTCATTTATTTATGCATGCATGCATGCAGTGGTTATCTTTGTGCACATCAGCTCCATTCAGACATCTTACTTAATGGGGGTTAAATAAAATGTGCACAAATCTGTCTTGTTGCCTGGCTCAGACACATGCCTCCTTCCTTTCTCTACTGAAGAACCATGATTGAAAACTAATTCTGGTTACCTGCAATATAGAAATACAAGGGCACAAGTCATCTGGAATTTGTTTTCCTTGCACAAAGCAGGATTCCAAGCCAACATGTCTTACAGCGCAGTCCTGCACAGAGTTACACCCATATACATCCACAAGCTTCAATGGGTTTTGGTGGGTGTAACTCTGCTTACTATTGCACAAAATCTCAGTGTGTATGTGTGTGTAGACTAACTCTGGTCGACCTGTGACCAGTTCTCTCTAAGCTGAGTTACTCTCACACAGCTCACATATTTTTGTCTTAACTCAGGAAGGATGGCTCCAGAGCAAACTAATTTATGCAGTAGCCAAATTGCTCGCTTGCAACTTTAATGCCAGTAGCTCACAAAGTAGAATTTTTGCTCGCAAGACTCCAGAGCTTAGAGGGGGCATCGCCTGTGACCCTGTATTTGTACCTCTCAGTTATCCAGACTTAGTTTCTACCTGTGACAGAGGAAAGCGGTGGTGGAAGAGAATGCACAAGCCTGGCTGGTTTCATGCACATTTCTGCTAAACTGTGATGAAGTGTGAAGTCTGAGTACAGACAAACGTGTGCTATGGTTATTTTGACACATAAACTCCAGACTCAGGCTATGTATGCCTTTCATTGTATTCCAATGCATATTAATCATTGCACATAATTACGACTCAAGTGAGAGGGGCAGTCATTTTTTTTAACAAAAATGAACAGTACAGTTGGGGGAGGGGGCTAAATTCTGTCCCTACCCTTCCCATGTTGGGTTTTTTTGCTTTTCCAAAGTCAGGAATGAAACAAGCAGTTAAAAATGGTGCTTTATTAATGTTTTAAGTTCCTCAGTGGTTGTTTTATGCCAACTTATTTCTGTTGGGTTATTTTTAATATCGGCTGTTTGTAATGTTGATAATTTATGCTCTTATTTTATGCCATTGTTTTACTCTGAGACACCATGAGCATGCCTCTGGAGAAGCAGCATATAAATTCTGTAGATAGATGAACAAAGCAGAGTAAGATAAGGTAGGGAAGGGGCCAGTGTTCGGGTCCCCTTGCCCATATACTTGTTCCCATATGAACAAGTAAAATGTACATAGAGAAGCACATGGCTCCTCTCACCACATCTAATTTGGACCTAAATTAATGTTTACAGTGTTCAGTTCAGAACAGGCATATTTAGCTGTTTAGCTAGCAAATCAGTAATTTCTGAAAGCCAGCTTCATTATGCATGCATGTATAAAAAATTACAAATCAGGGTCTCCTTGATTTATTTCAGTTGTACCCTGCCTTTCTTCATGATGGGGATCCAAAATGGTGTACATCAGTCTCTTCTCCTCCTTTTTATCCTGACAACAATCGTGTGAAGCAGGTTAGGCTGAGAGTGTGTGACTAGCCAAAGGTCACCCAGCAAGCTTCTATGGCAGAGGGGGAATTCAAGCCTGTGTTTCCACAAGATCCTAGTCCAACATTCTATCACCATGTCACATTGGCTGTACCTGAACAGGCTGCATTTGACACCTGTTTACACACTCCATCAAATCTGAGGCATGTGACATTTAAAATACTCAGTAGTATTGACTAGAAATGGATTGGGCTCAGGGCCAGCCTGACCATATATGTGAACTAGGCCTAGGGCTTTTGAAGAGGGAGCAAATTAGATGGAATGGACTTTCTTTTATGTATTTAGAAATACAAGTATTACTATTTCATCTCTTTTAAGCAGTTTACTAGTTTTGTGTTAATGAAAAGCCGAACAAAAATCTTTTAATTTTTTTTTTTACATTATTCATTTTGAAAGTCAAGTAAATGAAGGTAAAAGAAGATCCTCAACTTCTCAGTTTTCTCTGTATTGAAGGGGGGGACATAAACCAAAGTCATAGGTTGTGTAGGGCACTAAAAGAACCTTTGGACTGGCCCTGATCAGTTGGTCTGTACTCTGTACCATGCACAGTGATCAGTCACCTCTGACGTTGAGTAAAACTTGTTTCATGAATGCAGCCACAGCTTGAGTTTTACTAAGATGACAGTTGGAGCCAGCTGACTTATATAGGTGGGGAAGGCTCATGTGTATCTGTCTTTGCCCCAGTATAGGAGGACAGCATACATAATGTCCCCAGGGACGTGACTGTGTCATATCAGGAGGAGGACAGATCTTTAATCATGGTTCTGAATCGGATAAACTTCTACATATATATTTACATACTGGAACAATAATTCTTATCTTCAGCTCTTAGTCCCATTTTGAACAAAACGGCTTGTGTGTCAAAATTTATACGTTTACAGGCTATTTAAATAAAACCTTGTCAAGTCTTTCTCCTATCCATGAAAAGATACAGATATGCCAGGCTAATTTTTGTTCTCAACTCAGTCCTAAGCACACCTACTTGAGAGTAAGCTTTACTCACTATACTTCTGAGTAAACATGCATAGGCTGCCTAAGTTACTGGCTTCAATAGTTATCTGTTTTTATCTCAGGATAACAGATGACAACATTTCAGAGCAGCTTGATATAGAAAGGAGCTGGGGGACATTTGAGCCTGATGACACTGTGGCAATGGGATGGAAGATTCTGGCTATTTTTGCCTCCTTGATGTGGTAATGGATAATCTGGAGTTCTCAGTGTCTTCAGTGCCATACCTTACAATAGGCACAGTTTTATTGTCTGCCCCCTGTGATCTTGCTTGATTAGATTAACATAGGTAGTTCTATGTGGGCCTGTCTCCGAAAATTGTTCTCCCCCCAACACCTCCCCCCAGGTTTAATATATGGTATCAACAATACAATTATCAACCATGGAGAACATACAATCTCAGGATTGTGTCAGTTTCACTGGCTGCCAATTTACTGTGTATGGTTCATTTAATGCTTTGTAAACTGTTTAAGTTCTGTTTATTTAGTAGAAAGACTTCCCAAATAACAAAATAAAGAAACTGATTATGGGCCATTTCACAATCAAGTATAATACTGAATAAGCTTGGTTTGGAATGGGAAGGGGGTGTTACCCATTAATTTATATGGTGATTGTCAGTGTAACAGACTTTAGACAGTCAAAAATAAAAAGACAGGCCCTTGGTCCAATGACTTTATAATTTAAAACTTGACATAGAAGGAGGCAACACAGGGAGGAAGATGGACTGCACAGACAACAGGAAGAGAAATGGGGTTGAATCTCACAGAAAATATCCACTAATGGAAGGCTGGAGTAGTTTTTCCCATTTCTCCCTCTGCAGCGGACCTCTGACTCTCCTCTCTTGCTCTATTGAGGGTCCGCTTGCTGTTTCACAGGAGAAGCATTTTGAGGATCATTTTGGGTTACAGTGGGAGGGAAGAGACAAGAAAAGACCACTCTACAGATGGAAATACTTTCCATCAGCAGGGATTTACCGCAGAATCCAAGCATATCCATTTCCAATGCAGATATTTGGTTTACATTGATTGGGAGATGAGATCTAAGGCACTGAGCCACATGTCTCAAAAAGGCATGAAATTTGAAGTGAGATATGAAAGAAGGGGTTCATATAGATGTTCTTTGAGACAGGTCTAGGCATAAAGAGCAGCAAGGAAGCAAAGATGGAGATGTTTGAAGGGGCAGGAGACCTTCAGGCAGCTGGAAGTGGGAAAGAAGGGTGAGCAAGGTTCATGTGTGGAAATATGTCAGGGTATAAGGGTGTGGCGAAATGCAGTGCTGATGCCATGAAGGGAATTGAAGGTAAGCAGAAAGCCAGTGTTGTATAGTGGTTAGAGTGTCAGACTAGGATCTTGGAGAACCAGCTTTGAATCCGCATTCTGCTCTGAAAGCTTGCTGGATGGTCTTAGATGACTTACATACACTCAGCCTAACCTATCGCACAGAGTTGTTGTGAGGATAAAATGGAGAAGAGGAGAGAAGAATTATGTCAGCTGCCTTGGGTCCCCAGTGGGGAAAAAGGTGGGGTACAAATGAAGAAGATAAAAAATAGATAAAAGCAGTTATGTTGGATACAAGATGGGATAATATTGTGGTTTACTGGTAAGATACTGTCCTTTGAGGAGGTTATTGCAGTGGCACTGGCTAAACTAGAAACTAGCTAAAATAAGCAGAAAACATAATTTCTCCCTCAATTCCTCTGCAATTTGGAGAGGAGCATCACAGAATTTGGCAGCATTGTCTGTATGAAGAGGAGATTACAACTCTGTGTATGAAGAAGGAAAGTGCAGGCTCTGTCAACCCATCCACAACCAGGCAGAACTTCAAGCATTCGTCAATATACGACTGGGTGCTGCATTTGTAAAGAACTCTTTGGCTGATTCTGGTGACTCATTATACAAAACAGAAGGGCCTTCATCCACCACATTTACTATGTTCAGCTTGTTTTACAATGCATTTCTATTGACTCGGCTTTGAATAGGGGACACTAGATAAAATGGGTCAATTTGCCTGAAAGCCAGGAAAACAACAATTCTGATGAGAGGACACACAGGAAAACCAGTCACCAAAGATCCCAAACTAGGGATGGGCACGAACCCATAAATGAACCATGGTTCAAGCACAAACCAGGCTGGTTGGTGGTTCACAAACCAGGGGTTTGGGAGAACTGCCTCCCATGATCCACCCACGAACCTCCATGGAGGTTTGTGGGAGGACTCGGATGTAATTTAAGTACACACGGAGCTTACTTCCTGGTTGGCAGCCAGACCAGAAGTGAGCTCTGAAGGCATTTAAATACCATCAGAGCCCACCATCCAGGACCTGAGTGAGCTCCAGAGGCATTTAAATACCATCAGAGCTCACCATCCGGGACCTGAGTCTGGGTCGGGCTGTCCAACTGCCTTTGGAGCCCACTTCTGGGACCAGCCAGCCTGAAAGTGAGCTCCAAAGGCCTATATAGGCCTTTGGAACTCAGTTGAGTTGAGCTGTCCAACTTGACTGAGCTCCAAGAGCAAGCTCTGAAGCCTTTTTTGGCCTTATATGCCCTTACATACAGGACTTTGGAGCTCACTCTCAGGCCAGCTGTACCTAGAGGTCAGCTTCAAAGGCATTTAAATGGCTTCAGGGCTCACTTTTAGTTGGGCGGCCGAAACCAGAAATAAGCTCCAAATAAGACTCACTTGCCCCCACTTTGTGCCAGCCTCTACAGCTTCCTACACTTCCTAGTCCCTTAGCCCAGGATCGCCAGCCTTTCTGCTGGTCTCTCATCTTCCTTTCACCTGGTCTCATTCATGACAAAATAGCTAGTCATCCATGCCTTAGCAAATTCTCCGCTAGACATTCTTAATGGCATAGAGAAGAGTCTAACTATTTATGACTTGTATCTGGAGGCAATGCATAAAGAATAAACAGAACCAAGGATAGGTCTGTTGAAGCTTCCACTTTCAGTTTTACTACAAAAGTGGATCATTGAAATCAGTGTAATTTTTGCTAGAGTTCTAAACAGGTTTAGATTTTAAAAACTTTTAGCCCTCTGTTTGGCAATATGGATATTACCAAGTTTGTTCAAATCCTCCTAAGGCTGTTATTCAAAAAATAAAAGTTCCTGCTTAAAGGAGGTAAGTTGGACTCTGAGGAATGCCAAGTCATACTCCGGGTGTTTTGTTTCTTTACACTATGAGAAACAAAGAGTAGCATTTCATACTTTGTGTCTTTTATTTTTAATGAAATATTCACCTTCGTTGCTGAACTTATTGCAGCTTTCCCCAGAGGCTGGTATGTGCACGGATCTTTATCTGCTTGTGCTTTAAAGGAACTGGGGCAATGCTGCCTCTTTGACAACCTCCCTCCTGGGAGACCCAGCTGCAGATTGCAGGCTTTATGCTGAGGCTGTTGTTGCAAAATATATATAATTCTCAACTGAGTTTCTTCATGCACGAAGAAGAATGAAAGAAGGTGCTTAGGAACAATTTAGTTGGATAATTAGCTATTTATCACATTCTTATCCCATCTCTCCTCTGTGGAGGTCAAGGATAGCGTACATCGTTTTCCTCTCCCCAATACTCCCAATAACCCTATGAGGTAGTTTGGGCTCATATATAATGACTATCCCAAGATGAGATTCATGGCTGAGTTAAAAATATCTGAATTTAGGCATTCCTCTCCTAATCTGAAACTCTAGCCATTACTCTACAGCAACTTGTCCTGGATTCATTTAATCCTTCAGTCAGATAGTGATGATAATTCATTTGGCTTTCTCATATTAAAGCTCTACAGAACATTGGTCTTAAGTCTAAACCATTTCCCCTGTGCACCTCACAGTTAATGCAAGTGAGACCAATGTATAACAAATTGGATCCACCCATTCTTTTGGTGAAAGAGGAGATGGATTTCAGAAGCACTGCCTGGGAGAGACGGAAGAAAGAATAGCTTATCCCCTCTAGTTTCAGAACACATGTGATTAATCCTCTGAATACTCACATCACTGGCCCACTTAATGCCTCTACACATGAAATGGCTATTGCTATGAACAATTTTACAGGTTTTTGTACCAAGTATGTGAGTTGCTTATAAGAAATGGCCAACTGATTCATCTGTGTTGATCACATTGGTGTAGATATCATGAGATATAAAAATTACCCACAATGAAAAGTCTTCTTTGGCAGAGTTCAGACTGGCAGTTTGAAGCGTGAGGGAGTCATGGCAAAAAAGACCCGGAACAATGTGTTCCGGGTTCTCCCGGTCACACTGCATCGACTGATGTGAAACGTTTCTGAAACATGCCTATCTTGGGCCAAACTGCCAGTCTGAACTCAGCCTTAATGTGTGCTTTTTTTCAATTTAATCTTCAATATTAACAAAAGTGAGAAAATCTGTACTGATGTCTCGAAAGGTTCTTTTAAAAAAGCTTCAGAGTTCCATAGAAAAGGACCTGTGTATGGAACACAGCTGGTCAAACTTGCACACTACAGTCTGTGCTGAATGAGCTGTTCAGAGTGGTGTTCCCCAGATATCAGAAACACTGGCATCAGCTGCCGTAGACTGATTCCGTCTTACCCAAAGGGGGAATTACCTGTGGGGCTTTAAAAATCAGGGTTTGGCAGTCATCCCTGCCTTCCAAAAAGAACATGATATTTATATCTAGATCAGGGCAGTTTCTTTGCTCAATTAACCCCTGAGCAGTTCACAGCAAGTTGTACCTGATACATTGCTTAAGAAAAGTGTATGAAGTGTCTATCACTTCAGCCCTGGAATTTTGGGCCACAACCGAGAGAGGGAAAGTATTTCCAACAGATGGGCATATTCCAGCTAAATTAAGTGGTATTGATTGCAATGGAAGAGAGTGAAACATATACTTCTGTACTGAAATCAGTGGGACTCCAAAGTGCTTAATTGTGGCTGGATTGTGTCCTATGACTGAGAGATTCCCCCCCCTTTAAAAAAAATGCTTTGCTATAGTTTGAAATAGTCTTCCATTCTGGGATAGTGTTTACGCAGAAAGATAAACAGAATTTTTATGAGCTGCTTGCCTGTGAAAAGAAAAACAAATGGCAAATGATTTTCTCTCATTCACTTATTCATTCATTATCCAACTTCATCTATGGTGGAGTTACCTTTGTGGAATCAAAACTGGACATACCAGAGATCATGCTGTCCAACTTTTAGAGTGAGATACCAACCCACAAACAAAGTTTGATCCATCAAATATTTACCTTATGAAGAGAGCAAAAATAAACCACATTGCACCACTGGACTTTGCCCATATGACTGGGCAGGTAGGATGCAGTTTCCTCTTCAAACCCCAGTTCTTTGGTCCTATTAAATTTCCACTTGTAGAAACCTTCTGTTCCCAGCTAGATACAGCCCTACTGCCCATTCCCCATATCAATATCAGTAACAAACTTATATGATTTAGACTATCATGGCATCTCCCAATAAATCCTGGGAAATAAAAATTCTAAAATGCTGACAATTCTTTTAGATATCTCTGCCCTATACCACAATAATTCACAGTATTCTTTGGGAAGAGACAATGACTATCAAAATCACTGGTTGTATAGATTCATAATTTGTCTGCTATATAATGTGGCATGTTTCTTTTAGAACTTCCTCTTCTCTAAGCAGTTGCAATCTCTGGCCCACCACTGTTAATTCCTATCCCTCAAGAATGAACTCTCTTCAGGCACCAAGTTCCCTAGCCCATGTTCTCATGACAAAAATGGGCATTCAACACATTCACTGAAGTGTACATTTTATAAAACTTGTTTCCTATGTGCAGGGCAAATGATGTTGCTCAGACAGTCACCCTGAGCATGGCCCAGTCAAAATGAAATACCTTTAAACCCTATTATTGACAGGAGAAACTTAAGTGCATGGCAGTAAGGTTTGAAAATATTTCATCCTGGCTATTTGGACCATAATTTTAAATATATTGCACTTCAAACACTGAGGTAGAAATTCAAGTTAATTCCACAGGTCAAAGTCAAGAGAACACCCCAAGCTGTTCGGAAGGCAATAACTTATTCCCACCATAAGTTACGAAGGGGGGGGGGCTGCTCCCCCCATCAGTGACTTCTTTGTCACAACCATCAATCATTATCCATCTTCAACTCAACTTTGGGTATTCAAAAGCAAGAGAATGAACAATCAACAAAGCCCCTCAGCAGGTATTCTGCATCATAGGAAAGGAAAACACCAGGAGGCAACCTTGCAGTAAAACACAGCCAAGACATTAGGACTTCTGTTAATGGGATTAGCTTTGCTGAAAATACTCTGTGATTTTTCAAAAAAGAAAAGGTATGCAATTGTGTGAGAAAAGATACCACTACTTCAGCCTTTGCAACAGAGCTGAGAAATCCAGCATTGGTTATCTGAAAACTTATTGCATTTCAAAGGTATCATCTCAGATTAGAGTCATACAAAAAAGATTTTTATTAAGGGTGTGACTGCCAGGATGTTCACTTCAAAATTTATATCCCACTTTTCTATCCCGATTTCTAAAAAAGCTTATAAAATACAAGCAATTAAAAAAATCAAAGCCACAGACTACACCAGAAGCAGCAACTCTCCTTTTAGGCAGTTCCATAAAGCTTTTTGTTTGTAGAAACGGATGTTTCACATGCTTTTAGATAACTTATAAAATTGCAGTGCTGTCATTAAAAGATGCTTCAATTTATACATCTAATATTTAGGAGGGGAAAGCCCATCAACATGATCATGCCTAGATAGGCAGTTTTAATGTGAATTCTACTAAATTAACCCTTAACGTCCCAGGCCACATTCTTCAGATACACATTTCCACTGTAACCCTGTTCTTAAGATATGAAGAACAATGATAGACCGATGGTCTGCCAATGTTAGGCAGCTGCATGTGTGCCTTTATACAATGGGGTAGCTTAGGTGAGTGGTCTTTTGTAACTTTGTGGCTCTTACAGTGCTATTCAAAGCTGTAACATCCTACCGTGCCCTGACCTGGATAACCCAGGCTAGCCCGATCTCATCAGAATTCAGAAGCTAGACAGGGTTGGCCTTGGCTAGTATTTGGAAGGGCGACCTCCAAGGAATACCAGGGCTGTGACACGGAGGCAGGCAGTGGCAAACCACTTCTGAAACGTCTCTTGCCTTAAAAACAAGTTTAGCTCGCCACCTAGTGGTGCATAACACTAAACAGCTAGAACTTCTTGCAGCCAGACAATCTTAGGATCTCCTGGCTATTCTACACCCAATATCATACCATAACAACAACAACAACAACAACATCCTACCATACTCTCCCATGAAAAAATTTAAGAGTATGAATTTGAAAAAAGTTATTTCATTGTCAGTTATTATTTATTTTCTAAGCAAACTTGCCTATTCTCGTAAAGCATACAGCACTCTAAGTACAACTCTTTAAATTCTCTAGCTTTTCCAAGAAAATCAAACCTGTTTTTAATCTCCTGTTTTTATGGAATTGTATTGACATCTAGTGGCTAGTTGTGTACATGACAGAACATTATGCTCGTAGCAAGATTCCCTTTCTTCCCCCAGAGCATACCACAAGTAGAAGTATTGCAACATAGCACTCGAAGATTCCTTCTGTATTTTTTAAAGCTTGCACTGCAGCACAAACACAGTTTAGAAAGAAGCTCAACTAGAGAATGGTGAACATGGGAACAAGGGGAAAAGCTGTGCTTATGTGTTTACCCCATAACACAAGGTAATGCTGCTCAGTCTGGCTCCTGTTTGACTGTCTACTTTGAGCACTGTTAATACAAGAACTACCAACTTCTTATTCTGCTCTTTGTCTTTTCAGGGATTTGTAGCTCATCTGGTACTACAGAGACATTTGATCAATGGTTGTTTTTTGTATTTTCAGTGGGTTACTTCTTTTTACTTCTTCTTCCTAGACTGTCTGGAGCCAGCATAATTTCAAATCTGAACACCCATTCAGCATCTCACACAGGTTAGTTACAGGACAAGAACTTAAGACCACAACCTACAGCATCTCCCTGGCCCACTCAAAACATACAGCTTGATAAAGGCTTCTGGAGAACTCAAAAGCTAGAATATTGTTTTGTATCATTTTGGCTGGTCCTGAGAAAAATGGTTACTTACATGGATGTTGATTTTGGTATAACTGAGTTCAATCAGAACTCTGAATCAAAGTGAGTGTGAAAGAATTAAGAGATAATGAAACTGACTGGGAACCTTTCCAGCCATCAGAGTCAAAACATCTTGCAAAAGAAGAGATCCCCCCCCCCCGCATAGGTTTTTCTTTCCATTGTATCTGCACCAATCATCAGCTGCTTACAAAGTGCTTTCTTGATTTCATAAACAGTGGCTCTCATTTTCTAGAGCCTTTCTGTCCTGCTGCTATTAGCTAGAAGGTGATCTACCAGATAACTCCCTTTCCCCATAATAATCATAATTAATATTCCTAAAGAAAGGTTCAGCTGCAAAGTTTTGCTCATACCTACAAGTGTGGGGAATGCAGCAGGCTAGGGAAAGACAGAGGAAACCCACAGCAGCATCATAGGTTTGGGTGATCAGTCACAAACATTTTGTTTATACTCTGCAGTGCCGAGCTACATTCCAGGTTTAGGGGTGTCTTTCTTTTAAACTTTAACTTTCTTTGTAGGACAGACTCTGCAGTCCCCCAGAGGTCATCTTTTCTATACCTTCTTAATCTCTGTGATATCCTTTGGAGGTGGCATGACTAGAAGTGGTTCTCGAACATTTTCAAAATTTTCCATCAAATAGCCAGGACATTTTGGAATAGTGTTTCATACAAAACCAAGTTCATAAAAAAAGTGAGTTTCGATTAAAGGAGTCCTAGCCAAGTCTCCTTAAAAGACTTTTTTATATGAAAAAGGCAGGGTTTTTCCACACTCCACCCCCCACCCCATACAAAACCCTTTGTCATGATCTGTGTACAAGAGGTTGGGAGCAGCACCTTTATTTTATGTTCCTTCCAAAAGATAAGTCAGAAGAGAAGTGTCAGTGAAAGTATGAATCAAATGGTCTGTAGAACGGCTGTTGACCTCACAGGGTTTAATGGGGACATTTATTTGTTTCCTTTTTACTACAAAGCACATCTCACATTCTTACACTGCTATTGTCATTACTCCCCAAGGGCTCTTAAAAATGTCACCACAAAGAACCATTACATCATCAGAGCCAGGAGTCATATTTTCCCATGTTACTCCTTAATGTTATCCTTTAAGGGGGGAGAGTTAAATACAAAAAAAGCTCTGTTCAAATATCCCTAACATGACTAAGTTTTAAAGACTCCTTTCATTCTGTTCCCATTACTGTCAAAATGGAAAGGTGCTGGTTTGTTAATTTTTTTTTTTACATTTATTTTTTGGGAAAGGCATTTAGGGTTATGATCTCTTATAAGCCTTTTCCCAACAGGCATCACTCTATACTGCTGGGGAGAATTGTATACCACCAATGGTGCCATCCTAGGCAGAGTTATGCCATCCTAAGATCTACTGAGTGGACTGAGAAGGATGTAAAACTGCTTAGGACTGTGCTGTTAAACAGACGCAGGTAAAGGAGGATTCTTTTCTGTTGCCTTAGTAGGTATACTCCAGACCTTATGTCTGACGTTAGTCTGACATTAAGAACCACAATATTCAAAAACCAGTGGGGGAACATTTTAACCTTCCTGGACATTCAGTTGCTGACCTAAGAGTCATAGTTCTCCTACAAAGGAATTTCAAAGGGAGCTTAGAAAGAAAGACTGCTGAATTGCAACTGATAATGAAGCTCAAGACAATGCATCCTCCTGGACTGAATCGAGAACTAGGTTTCCTATCTCCTTACTAATGCTGATTTCTCCATGAGTACTACCCCTCTGCATATCTCACCTAAATCCAATCATGCCTGCTATTGTCATTCACTTTCTATTGTCATTTGCCTGCTAATGTCATTCGGCATCTGAAATCACTCCACTTTCCAAAAAATAGAACAGATAGACTCCTATTCTAATTGTATCTGAAGAAGTGAGCAGTGACTCATGAAAGCTCATACCCTGCCACAGATTTTTGTTAGTCTTTAAGGTGCTACTAGACTCTTGCTCTTTTCTACTGTCACAGACAAACACAGCTACCCATCTTGATCTATCTCCGGACCTGATGATATTCAATAGTGGCAGTCTTTTGAATTGAAGAGCAGTTGCGCCAGCATTGGTTACTGATTTATTCATGCAAAAGCTTATAGATAGGCAAAGAGCTCTTTAACTCTTTCATGCTCAGTGTGAACTGCTATAGAGGCATAGGCAGAATTCCTCTGCTATACACTTTATTTTGTTCTCTCGTTTACCTTGCACTAAAGGAAGGTTCCTGCAGTAGCCTATGCTTTCATGAACAAAGGCCACAGGTAGAAAGTTTTTCTAAAGCTCCTGTTGTTGTTTATGTTATGAAAAGGAATCCTTTTTCCTAGTGCCAGCTTGCAGCTTGAGAAACTGGCTGATGCACACATTAGAGAGAGTGGTCTTGAGACTGGGAGGATGGGGCCTACAAGGACAACCACGAGGGCTGGATTTAGTTCTTAGGCTATCACGGCACATCCGTATTCCAACACCGCATATTTCTCTCCAAGTTGGACTTCTGTTCAACTAATATAGTAAAAAAAAATTGTCTTGTGGTGTATTCTCTGATTTACAAAACATTTGTGGTAGACAAATGCCTAGGTCAAACACAGTAGTTTTTGCTTGCCTAATATTTTTATTTGCTACATTTTCAAAAAAGGACTCCAAGAATAAACATATGAAATAGAGTGTCATTAATTAAGATCTGATATGAACCACACCTCTGTTTTAACATCATGAATACACTGAATCTGAAAAGAATTGTTTCCAGCATTCGTGATCTGCTGAAAAACTTCAGACAGTGATTGTGGTGCTTTGCTTTCTGGTTTCAGTTTCCCAGGTGGGACAAGAAGGGAAAAGAGTGAGGAGATGATCTTAGAGACAAAGGCTAGCCATGCCACATTTCTCTTTTCTCCGTGAATGCCAACATGCTTGCAGGCAAAGCTGTCATTTGTATTGTCTGGGAGGCAAGCAGGCACCGGGAGGGGGAGGCTGGAGGTAGCTGCAGCTAGTCTGTATCCTAGTGCTCCCCCACAAGATGTATGGCAGTGCACCTGCAGAACAGAGAGACAAAAGTGCTGCTAGTTTAAATGTCATGGCCAACTATGGTTTGTGCTAGATTCAAATTACCAATTAACTGTGAGCATAAATGTACCACCAAAGATTCAATAGGCATCCAGTGCAGTTTGCACAGCACCAGGTGGATGTGGGCCTGCACAGACTGCGACATCAATACCCATGCTGCTGCGTTCTGCACCAGCCACAATTTCCGGAGCAGAGTCAAGGGCAGCTCCACATAGAGAGAATTACAACAACCTAGCCTGGAAGTGACCATTGCATAGATCACCACAGCCAGGTCACGAGGGGCGAGATATGGGGCCAACTGCCTAACCCGTGTCAGATGGAAAAAGGCTGATCTGGCTGTGGCAGTGACCTGGGCCTCCATAGACAGTGAGGCATCCAGGAACACTCCCAGGCTCTTCACCTTTGGCACCGGCACCAACTGGGTCCTGTCAAAGGCTGGGAGCCCAATGCCCTCCCCCACCCCCCAGGACCAGGTGCAATGCAGGACATCGGTCTTTGATGGATTCAACTTCAGTCATAAGAACATAAGAACACAAGAGAAGCCAATGTTGAATCAGGCCAATGGCCCATCTAGTCCAACACTCTGTCACACAGTGGCCAAAATATACCAGGAGCCATCAGGAGGTCCAGCAGTGGGGCCAGGGCACCAGAAGCCCTCCCACTGCTGCCCCCTCCAGCATCAAGAATAGAGTGCATCACCTGCCCCAGACTGAGAGTTCCCATCTATACCCTGTGGCTAATAGCCACTGATGGATTTCTGCTCCATATGTTTATCTAATTCCCTCTTGAAACTGTCCATGCTTGCAGCAGCCACCACCTCCTGTGGCAGTGAATTCCATATGTTAATCACTCTTTGGGTGAAGAAGTATTTCCTTTTATCTGTTCTAACCCGACTGCTCAGCAATTTCATGGAGTGCCCACGAGTTCTTGTATTGTGAGAAAGGGAGAAAAGTACTTCTTTCTCAACCTGCTCAATCCCATTCATAATCTTATAAACCTCGATCATGTCACCCCTCAGCCATCGTTTTTCCAATCTAAAGAGCCCCAAGCGTTTTAACCTTTCTTCATAGGGAAGGTGTTCCAACCCTTTTATCATTCTAGTTGCCCTTCTCTGCACTTTTTCCAATGCTATAATATCCTTTTTGAGATGAGGTGACCAGAACTGTACACAGTATTCCAAATGAGGTCGCACCCATGATTTATACAGGGGCATTATGATACTGGCTGATTTGTTTTCAATTCCCTTCCTAATAATCCTCAGCATAGCATTGGCCTTCTTTATTGCAGCTACATACTGTCTAGACATTTTCATTGAGTTATCCACTACGACTCCAAGATCTCTCTCTTGGTCCGTCTCTGCCAGTTCAGATCCCATCAACGTGCATTTATATTTAGGATTTTTGGCTCCAATGTGCATCACTTTGCACTTGGCCACATTGAACCCCATTTGCCACGTTGACGCCCACTCACCCATCCTCGACAGATCCCTTTGGAGTGCCTCACACTCCTCCCTGGTTTTCACCACCCTGAACAACTTCATGTCATTTGCAAATTTAGCCACTTCACTGCTTACTCCCAATTCCAAATCATTAATAAACAAGTTAAAAAGCATCGGACCGAGTACTGATCCCTGTGGTACCCCACTGCTTACCACCCTCCACTGAGAAAGTTTCCCATTTATACTCACTCTCTGTTTCCTATTTATAAGCCAGTTTTTGATCCACAAGAGGACTTGTCCTTTTATCCCATGACTACTGAGCTTACTTAGGAGCCTTTGATGAGGAACTGTATCAAAAGCTTTCCGGAAGTCAAGGTAAATAATATCTATTGGGTCCCCCTTGTCCACATGTTTGTTCACTCCCTCAAAGAACACTAACAGGTTAGTGAGACAAGATCTGCCCTTACAGAACCCATGCTGAGTCTGCCTCAATAGTTTTTGTTCATCAATGTGCCTACTAATTCTTTCCTTAATAACAGTTTCCACCAACTTACCCGGTATCGATGTCAGACTGACTGGCCTGTAATTTCCCGGATCTCCCCTGGAGCCCTTTTTAAAGATGGGAGTGACATTAGCTACCTTCCAGTCCTCAGGAATGGAGGCAGATTTTAAAGAAAGATTACATATTTTTGTCAGGAGATCCACAAGTTCACATTTGAGTTCTTTCAGAACTCTCGGATGAATGCCATCCGGGCCTGGTGATTTATTAGTTTTTAAATTGTCCATCAGTCGGAGGACTTCCTCTCTTGTCACCGCAATCTGATTCAGGTCTTTCAAACCCCCTCCCGAAATCGGTGCTTCTGGAGCGGGCAAGCACTTGTTGTCTTCCACAGTGAAGACAGAGGCAAAAAATGCATTCAGCTTCTCAGCCATTTCCCTATCATCCTTCACTACTCCTTTTACCCCTTGGTCATCCAAGGGTCCCACTGCCTCCCTGGCTGGCTTCCTACTTCTAATGTATTTGAAGAAAGTTTTATTGTTGGTCTTTATGTTTTTTGCGATATGCTCCTCATATTCCCTTTTTGCTTGCCTGATCACAGACTTGCATTTTATTTGCCATAGTCTGTGTTCCCTTTTATCAACCTCACTCAGACTAGCTTTCCACCGCTTAAAGGAATCCTTCTTACTTTTTACAGCTTCCATTACTTTATTTGTTAACCATGCAGGCTTTTTTCTATACCTATTTGTACCTGCGGTATATATTTTTTCTGAGCTTCTAGGATTGTATTTTTAAATAGTCTCCAAGCTTCCCCAATGGTTTTGACCTTTTCCACTCTTCCTTTCAATTTCTTCCTGACATGTCCCCTCATACCAGAGAAGTTACCCCTTTTAAAGTTAAAAGTGGTTGCGTCAGTCTTTTTGGGCAACTCCCTATCTGTTCAAATGTTAAACTCAATGACATTATGGTCACTGTTCCCAAGTGGTGCAATCACTTTTACATCTCTCACCAGGTCTTGGGTGTTACTTAGGACCAAATCCAGGATCGCCTCTCCCCTGGTAGGATCTGTGACCATCTGTTCCACAGCACAGTCATTGAGAGTGTCTAAAAACTCAATCTCTTTTTCCCGACTAGAACTCATATTGACCCAATCAATGTGTGGGTAGTTAAAGTCACCTATTACAACACAGTTATTTCGTCTAGCTGCTATCTTTAATTCATTCATCATTTTATAATCCTCCTCTATCTTTTGATCTGGTGGGCGATAACAAACTCCCACTGTTAAGCCTCCTTTTGGACCCACTATTTCAACCCATAGCATTTCCAGAAGCGAATCCAATTCTCTTACCCTCTCAATCTTACTGGACGGTATACCCTCTCTGACATACAGAGCCACCCCACCTCCAACCCTTCCCCCCTATCCTTCCGATATAATTTATAACCAGGAATCACCGTATCTCACTGATTTTCCTCATCCCACCAAGTTTCTGAAATACCCACAATGTCTATTTCCCCCCCAACACCAAGCATTCCAACTCCCCGATTTTACCTCAGAGACTTCTAGCATTTGTATATAGTTTCCCATGTTTGTTAAGGCCACAGCCTTCCTCTTGCTGCCTCGAGACCTTGCCAGGCAGTTCCTATCATTAGCCACAGTCTCAGTGGACAATTGTAATCCATTTCCTTGTACAAAAGTAATAGCTACCCCTTCATCTCTTTGAGATGAGCCATCCCAGTTACAGTCTGTTCTGCTGTAACCAACCAGCCATGGCCTGTAAAGCCTTGTCCAGATGTTCAGGGGCAGAGTCCAGGCAGCCGTCCATTAGCAGGTAGAGCTGGGTGACGTCATTGTACTGGTGACAGCCCAGTCCATATCTCTGAATAATGTGGGCAAGGGGGGCATATCTCTCCTATATTATAAAGCTGATTTGGGGTGGCTTCTCTCCTATGGGGTGGCAGGATTTGATGCACACCAAAATCAGTTCACGCGCTCATCTGCCACTCACCCTGGGTCTTATCGATTGGCTGCCTTGCCTTCCACCATTGCATCAGTCCCACCCACAGACCAGCTGGCCACCCTCTCACCCTCACTCTGCATGGAGCCTTTGGGCAGCATGGATGCTCTGCCAGCCACTCCAGCGGGGAGCCAGGAGGATGGCCCCACCAGCCCTCCACGCAGCTTGCTCACACCTTCCGGACCTGGCCCTGAGGCTGCTGGGAGGACTCCAGGATTGGAGGGTGCCATAGGGCAGCTTCGCCCGATCCCCCTAGTGGCATGGTGGCATGGGGCCTCTCCGCTGGCAGTGTGCTGGCAGTCACTGGCCCACCTTTGCTCAACCTCCCCAGCTTCTGAGACCTCTCGCAGCTCTCTGGGAGGGGAGGGTGGTGTGGGACCTCTCCACTGGCAGTGCGCTCACTGCTGCTGGCTCGTCTTTGCCTGACCTCTCCCCAGCCGGAGGGAGACCCAACTTTGCTCCCCAGCCCCACAACTCCCCGCAACCCATTCACCTCCGAGCTGCCACACAGCCCAGCTCCTTGTGGGGCTCCACTTCCCCCTCTCACCACTCACTCCGCTCACACCTTTGCCTCTGCATGGGATGGGAGGCGAGGAGCTGGAGCCGCATCCCCCGCCTGCCCTCTGCTCTCTACCGACAGCAAGCCTCCCATGCCATACAGAACCCCCGATGCCCCATGTGCTTTCTCTCTGCAGCTGTGGAGCTGAGACAACCATGGCTGTGGCGGTGGCAGTAGTGGTGCCAACCCCTCCCTGGAGGGCAGGTGTGCAGGGAGGCGCTGCCATGGCCGCAGGTGGGGCCTCCTCACACTGCGACCGGTGACTGGCCACATGCCTGTGCGTGCCCAGCCGCCCAGCCACCGGGAAGCCGCCACCAACAAGAGGGGGCTGCCAGCCATTGATGCTGACCACTGATGCTGACTTCCACATGTTTCATGGCATTGGTCCTCGCCCCAGGCTTTTGCTAGAGCTCGTTGCCTTGACTTTGCTACGGGCATTGCACCTAGTAGATATTAAATAGCATCGGGGAGAGAATTGCACCCTGTGGCACCCCACATTTAAGTGGGTGTCTCCAAGACAACTCCCCCCCCCAGTGCCACCGTCTGTTCCCGACCTTGGAGAAAGGAGGCCAGCCACTGTAGGGATAGTTCTCGTATCCCCACTTTCACACCCATACATAATAATGGGGAATACTATGGCACGAATTATCTTGATCTTTGTCACCATTGACACATCCTTACACTTTTTTAGTTTCTTCATGGCTTCCATTCCCAGTCTCAATTTCCTTCTGATTTCTTAGGTGCAGTCTCCCTTTTGGTTGATGGTGGAGCCAAGGAAAAGAAAGTCCTGAACAATTTCAGTTTCTTCATCGTCAACCTTAAAGTTGTGCAGTTCCTCAGTAGTCATTACTTTTGTCTTCTTGATCCAAAAATCCAATAGAAGGGGTCAATACATTTGTTGAACAAACATATGCTTGTCTGCAAAAAGTCCTGCATTCAGCTTCTGGTATCTCTGTTTTAAAAGGATCACCACAGGACTCGAAAAAAGTCTCACCTGAGAACTTGGAGTGCTGCTGCCAAGCAGAGAAACCAATACCAGACTAGATGAAGCAATGATATGGCTCAGTATTAGGCAGGTTTACCTTCTGGAGGAGGAGGAGATGGACCATTACATATCATTATCTAAGTATAGAACAAGACATCACTGAACGTAGAGCACTTCAGCTGTTTTTAAAAAAATTAAAATAACTTTATTCTAATTGAGAGTAGCAAATTATTTACATGTACTTGATAACCTAAGAATAGAAAAACAGACTAAAGTTAGTAAATGATACAGAGTTTTGTACACATCTTGGCTTTTAATTTTCAGAATAATTGATGGAGGGAGAAAAAAACTCCAGCTCTCTGAACCCATAATTGAAGTTGGACTGTGTGTTGATTAGTATCCTGTGGGAACTGGATAAAAATCTGAGCACTCTTAAGAATCCCTTTGGGTAACACTGAAGTGCAGAAATCCTGACCTCAGTCATATTATTTCATTCTCATAAATCTTTATCTTTCGGAAATACCTAAGTAAGAAATTGGCTTGCAGATGTAAAATTGCCATTGAAAACAGAGTCTTCTGACTTTCACAGGAAAAAAGACTTTGAAATAGAAAAGACCATATTTAAACCAGATCTCTCTGCCCTGTGAATTAATTGATGAATTACAGACAACAGTTAAAAAATATGAACCTCTGAACAGAATGTGTAACTATGCATAGGATTACTCAGGTAAACAGCAGAAAAACAGTTGTAGGTATAATAATAAACAATGATGTGTATGATAAAATAATCATAGTAAACCGATAGATCAAGAAATACGAACATGCCTGAGTGTAGCACTGCTGAAAGAATACAAAAAGCTTTGGATAACCTTGAGAGTCTCACCTTTATTCCTTTATGCATGTATTTGCTTCACTCTCTCTCTCTCTCTTTTTTTCCATTCTTTCTTCTCAATTATCCCTGAGCAGGAAAAGTTGGAATGAAATTACAAAGTGTGTAGTCCCATATCCCACAACCAGAACTAATGCATGGACCTTTGTTCTGGTCAAGCACTCGGTTTTACAGCTTAAAGAGACATAAACCCTAGACACCCCCTTCATCTGTATCAGATAGTATGTTTATTTAGCTAGCTATTTCTAATGTGTACCCCTTCAGTACTATCCCTACAGGGCTCTCAGTGCAGTTTACAATAACAATCCAATCCAATCCAATCCAATCCAATCACAAGAGAAATGTCAAAGCAATACAGGCAACAAAGGAACTTACACAACATCTACAACACAAAAAAAAGCCAAACCAAAAGCTCAACCCCCTCCAAAAGCTTTCTTAAACATAGGGACATAAGAACCCTGCTGGATCCTGTCTCACATAGCCACCAGCCAATTCTTCTGGAGGTCCAGCAACAGGGCATAGAGGCCATAACGTTGCTTCCTGGCACTAGGATTCTGAGGTTTACTGCCTCTGGATGTGGATGGGGGGGGGAGAACTTGTCAATCCTTGGAAAAAAGGAAAGCACAAAAATGCAACACTATTCTAATAGGTTTGATACAAACTGTATATTTCTATAATTTATGGTGTTAGACACATGACAGCATCCTCAAGTATCACTGCCTTTAATAATAAATCAACAAGAAAAGTAGCAGAATGGGGCTGCTCACAAACAAAATAGGGGTCTCTGCCTACTTCGGGGACTCCCCAGATATGCATAAAAATATAGCTGCACAAATTGAACAAAGGAATCCCCCTGAACAAACCCCTACCCTAATGAGGAATGAATATATTCTAGAACGTACAGCCTGGCAGCTGAATGTCTATTAAAAGAAAAAGGGCAGAAGGATGAAAAAAATATCCTGCTGAAGAAGCCACTGGGCAAAGAACTTAAAGGAAGTTGTGCCCACCCACTTATTCTTTCCAGGCTTCCAGATCCAGGATTTCTCTCTTTAAAATTATGGATGCCCAATATCTATCTAATTTTAACCCTCCCTGTTTTCCAAGGAGCTCAGGGCAGCATACATAGCTCTCCCATACCCATTTACTCCTCAGAACAACCTTGTGAGGAAGAAATTTGCCTAGGAGAGAGTGGGCCGAAGTTATCTGGTGATAAATTCATGGCTAAGCAGGGATTTAAACTCTGGTTTCCCCTAGTCTGACATTCTAATTAATAGAAGGTAAGTCTTGCTTCTGAAAAAGCTTGCAGGCTATTTGTACCAGGTTTTTTTTTAAAAGAAACATAATTTAAGCAATGCTAATTGTTTATATCTCTTGTGGGTATGTGTTAATAAATTTTGGTTGGAGGTTGCCACTATTATGTGGAAATAAGATTTCATATTACAATTGGAGGCAAAATTATTAGATTCTCAAAAAAATGTGTGAAATTAATATTTCAGAATCTGTCAGAAACTGCAAAAATAACTCAGCATAGGTACTAGAACCCTACAATTTAAGAATAGTTGGCTACATTTGGGGCATTGTGACACTGGAGTAATAGATAAATGTAACAGATTACATTTTAAGCAAAGAAACTATTTCTGACATACTTAAATAATAACAACAGTGGGGGGTCCCATGGGAGTTCACATTTTCTGTAATAATTTGTGGGACTTTGAATTACACTTGTAAGAAAGATGGAGAAATGGCATAACAAAAGCAAACAAACCTGACAACTCAGTGTTCGCTCTTAATTCCAATCAACATTTTTCAAAGTCACAACAGTATCAACTGCACTAGATGTTTACATACTTTGGGAAAAGAATAAACAGAGCATTTATTAAATCTGTTCGTTTCCTCTGAGACTTCCGATATTTGCAACTGAAGGAATGATTTCCCGTTTGGAGTTGTTTTCCAAAACCATAGTGCCACCTAGCGGTAACAACAGGCAGGTGCCTTTATCATAGGCACCTAGGTAAAACAAATTTCTTTAATGGATGTTACAGAACTAAAGAAAGGCTGCAAACACTGAAATCAGTGATATTAAGTGCCTAACTCTACCTACCATTTTAAAAAAGACAAATTTACCTGGCGATTTTGAATAAATCTCTCTGTCATTTAGTCCTACATTTCTAAAAGTGGGGATAGTAAAACCCTACTTATAGTTGCCTCACAAGAATCCTGAAAGGAGGAACCAAAGTGCAACGCAAGCAGGACATCCCATCTTCAGGACAGCTGAGGTAGTTGGGGATTAGTTTCTCTTCACAAAGGTTTACAACAACTGCCAATTTGGAAAATCCAGAAGGTAGATATTTAGGACACGATCTACTATTGCATGGGGTGTGTGCAACACACGTGCCCCTGGACTAGAGTACATGGCCAAGCTTTGGTCAAGTCCAGGTACACTTGAGAGGAGGATGATCTAGTATGTGTGTAGCTAACACTAACACTTCTGTGGCTGATCGAGGCAGTCCATTAGTTTCAGAAATGGAGGAAAGAAATGCCTAACAAAGGATAACAAAAACCAAAATCGCTAATCTCTTCAATTGTTTTAAACAGGGACCTATAACTTATTTGTAATGATTTATAATTTATTTTATATAAATTATTTTGCCTAGATACCATTGTAGGGGAGGGAGTGTTATATTTTCTTTTAATATGTAGCTTATTTCAGTCATCAAATAAGCCACCCACACCTGGATTTATTAATCCTTTTGGGATGTCAGCACTGCATTATCACTTACTACTGAGATCATGCTTAGGGATTTGGGGAGCCACAGTCAGAAAGGGCCAAATGAGGTACAGCCGTAAAGGGGATACCCTCTGTCAGAATGACCTTTCAGATTGATGGCTCATGCACACAGAAACACCACAAACAGTACTGGCAACTCACAGGAAAGTATGGGGATTTACCCAACATTCTTGAGGACAGTTTTGGGAAACAGTCAAATGCATAAGAACACATTTCTGACTTTACCTTCTTCTTTCCCCATTCAAGTGGGATGAAAATCTCAAGAGACTGGACCTATCACTGTCAAAGTTGTTTAGGAAAAAAGGTTCCACTTTTATATCAAATAAATGCAAATGGAGGAAATGAATGGCATATATTCATTCAGTTTTTTTCATTGTTGTTCCTCTAATGAATGTAATGAATTGGGCTTTTTCAGTTCTTTTTAGTTTGGAATTTAATGTGTATTCAACAACTTGGAACACACTTTCCAAGCAGTTTTCCCAAACACATACCATCTTACCCCTGGTGTCTGAGGAAGCTGAAAGTCTTGTTCAAGTTCAATGGACATGTCCACCATAGCAGTTCCTTTTGCAATTCCTCTGAGATCCGAATCATGAGGTGTCATTTCCTGGCGATGTCCTGCTGGAAGGAGAGCAGTGTCCACTGTAAGGGTCTGGCATGGAATCACGCCCATGGGATCAAGTTGATCATTGATATCATGATGCCCTGTAAGGCGGCTAGTTGCATGAGGTCGACTCATCCCTTGTTCCTGACTGTCTCCACTAGACTCCAAATGTTGAACTGCTTCTCCTCTGGAAGCAAAATCGTGGCTAGCTTTGTGTTCAGTCTTGCTCCCAGGTGGATGAGGTCTTGCATGGGTGTGAGGTGACTCTTCTCCACGTTGACAAGGAAGCTGTGTGTGCTCAGGAAGTCCCGTACTATCTGCATGTGCTGGGCCGCCATCTGGAAGTCCCTTGCTTGAATAAGCACGTTGTCAAGATATGGGTACATGTGGATCCCCTCCAGACATAAGGATGCCACCAGAGTAACCATAACCTTGGTGAAGACTCTGGGGGCCAAAGAGAGGCCAAAAGGTAAGGCCTTGTACTGCAAATGCTGTTCCTGGAAGCAGAAGTGAAGGAAGTAGCAGGAGGCAGGGTGAATAGGAATGTGTGAGTACGCCTCCTTGAGGTCCATAGAGGTCAGGAAGTCTCCCTGTTGCAACACCTGTAGAACACGTAGGGATTCCATCTGGAATTTTCTCCTCACCACCCATTTGTTTAGCCCTCGCAAATTCAGTACTGCTCTCCGGTCCCCTGACTTCTTTGGAACAACGAATAGGACTGAATATACTCCCCTGAAGCATTCCTATTTCAGAACCTCTTCTATGGCGCCGATGTCTTGGAGGTGCCAGATCGCTTCCTGCAGCTGACATAAGTGTTCCTTGTGCTTTGGGGCTGGGGAGGAGGTGGAACTGTGAGGGGGTGGTCCAGTGAGTTCAATCCTGTAGCCTTGGGTAATGATTGAGTGCATCCACTGATCCATGGTGATTTAGCCTCAAGCCCGTGCAAAGGCTTGAAGCCGACCCCCTATCTGGCAGTCATGCCGACTGTTTTTTGGGTAAGGCACCCTTCTTGGTTCTGCAGGTGGCTAAGTGTTTGATATTATTCCGTGCGCTGTACTTGAAGGATTTAAATGGCCTGTGGTCTCTGCCTTCTTGTCCTCCGCCCAGGGTGTAGTGATCCTGAAAGGAATGGGAAGTTCTGGTCTTAGTGTCTCTCTCCCAATGATAAGTAGATGATGGCATTGCCTTCTTCTTCTCCCTTGTCTCCACTAGTACCTTGTCCAAGTTTGATTCTCAAAAGAGAAGTCTGCCGGAAAACTTGTCTGTAGCCAAGTTGCTTTTGGACAAGGTATCCACTTTCCAATGTTTAAGCCAGATGTTTCTGCGGATGGTGATGTTAGCTGCCTGTGCCCTGGTGCAGAACTGGATGTTATCCAGTGATGTATCGCTGCAAACTCCGCTGCACGCTTAATCTTTAATAAGGTTCTCTTCATGACCAGAGGAGTAATGGCCGGATCCTGAAGGAGATTGTTGAGCCAGATAGCTAAGGTCCTGGTGAAATTGGACAGGGTAGCCACAGAACGTATCGCCAGAGACATGGCTTCGTCTGCTTTCTTCAATGCAGCTTCATTCTTCCTATCCATGGCGTCCTTTAAGGCATTCTCTCCGTCCCTGGGAAGTACCACCCCCAAATGCAGGGCCACTACAGGTGCATCAAAAGGGCACCTTCAGGGCCTCCATTGTCTCTTCAGGCAATGAATAGAGTCGCTTGGCCAGAGATAATAGGGAATTTCCACCCCCGGGGTTGACCCATTCCTCCCAAATGACATCCTCAAAATAATTAGGAAAAAGCAAGAAAGTCTGAACCTTGACAGGCTTTTTGAAACATCTAGGGTCCAGTTTAGCGTACGTCGATGACCGTGGTTTCTCAGTCACTGCCATCTGGTAATTTACTGTGGAAATGACCTTCGTCAAAAGTCTTTGGAAATGTTCAGTTTGGAACAGGTAGGATGAGGTAGGCTTGACCTCCGACTCATCCCCTGACCATTCTCCCTCCTCCTTTTCCGTATTGCCGAACAAGGTAATAGAAGTAATAGATGAGCCCACATCTGCCCGATCAGAACTCAAGCTGTTCTGGAGTCCCCTCCCTGGTATTTCACATGGCTCTTGCTGGTCCAATTCATCAGGGACCTCAGTCTGGTCCTGCTCTCCTTCTCCCTTGAAGGCTCCTAATGTCTCATATGGAAGGAGAGCCCCAGTACCCCTAGGTCTTTTAGGGGTAGCTGGGGATCTGGAGGAGGACCTAGAAGGCAATGAATGATGATGCCTTCCTCTCCTCTCCTCCCTGGCAAGGTGTCTTCCCCTTCACTCCTGTCTCCTCTGTGGCATTGGGGAGTGGGCCACCCCCCCTTGGTTTCCCAGTGTCTGAGGCCATTGTGTTACTGGCCAAGACCCTCCCAGGAACAGCAACATTCAGCGAGCTCCTGTAGCAAATGGAGGGATGAAGCAGCCTGGACCCATGCCTGGGCCCTGCTGCTGCTGAGGGAGCTGTGGCGGCAGGGAGAAGATTGGCTGTGCTGTCTGTGTAGGCTGGGGCAGAATCACCTACGCAGGCCGGGGCAGAATCGGCAGTGCGGGCTGGGGCAAAATCAGCAGCGCCTTCTGTGGAGGCTGGGGCAGGGTTGGCTGCATCTGAGCTTGCTGGAGCTGATGAAATTGTGGGGGAATGGCCTGCAGGGCTCCTGTCGGTCCCCAGGGTCCCAGCAACACCATGCTGCCCCAGGTCCCAAGGTTCTGACTGTTCTTCAGTCCTGTGCTGGTGTCCTGGCCTTCTGCCGGTCCTGGCACATCTCTGTTGGGTCTAACCCCATTCGGGTTCCCCCCCACCAAAATGGGCTCACCCACTGGGCTCGCTGGCACCTGTGCCTTCCCGTGGCATTTCTTTATCTCCGCTCCACTGGCTGCCTTGCTAGCTGGTTTCTTCTGGGCCCTCTTCTTGGGGCGTGGGAGGGGACGGGAGCCTGAAGGCTTCAACCACTCAGCTCCCCCCATGCCATTTAGGGCCTCTGCACCACCATCTTGGGTCATGTGGGGGGGTTAGTGTGGGGACTGGCTGGGTCAGGGCATTCAGGCAGCCCCGTGTTGGTGGAGCTGTCTTCTTGCTGCAGTGACGCGCTTCCCAGCCACTGAGCATCCTTGCATCCGACCCCCGGAACCTTGGAGGGGAAGGACTGCTGCTTCACAGACTCTTTTGACGTGGCTATACTCTCTTCTGGAGGATGGGAAGGTGGGGGAGTCCTCTTCTTTTTTGCATCCTGTGCCATCCCTTGATCTTCCTTCTCCTCTGGAGCCTGGAAGTGAAAGGAAAAGGAGTTCTGATTTTTCTCTCCCTTCTCTGGGTCTTCTTTTTTGTTTTGTTTTTTCTTGAATTTCTATAGTTCCTCTGGCGTAGGAGTAGGAGCTCCCGGCATCCTACCGAGCGGAGGGCTATGCAGGAACTGGAGAGGTCAGCCTAGGCCACTCCAATAGGAGCCATGCAACAAAAGAAATTTGCATAGCCTATCCGAGTGAGCAGAGGTGTGACCTAACCAGTTTCTGGATGACTTCCTCCCACTGAAGGAGAATGGGCTTTTTCAGTTCTTTTTAGTTTGGAATTTAATGTGTATTCAACAACTTGGAACACACTTTCCAAGCAGTTTTCCCAAACACATACCATCTTGCTACCTAACCCTAAGGGACATATTAATCTCCTTAATTCTGACAAGGACTCCAAGGGCTCAATAAAATATTACTTAACTTTACTGCCTACAGAATGTTTGACACCACTCACTATTACGGTTGCCATCTCTGGGTTGGGAAATTCCTGGAGATCTGGAATGGAGGCTGGGGGGAGGCAGATTTTGGGCAGGGGAGGGATCTCATCATATAGTGCCCTCCAAAGCAGTTATTTTCTCCTGGGAGACTGGTCTTTGAACTCAGTTGTAATTCTGGGTGATCTCCCATCCCCACCAAGAGGTTAGCAACCCTACTTATTATGTTCATTTATATTCAAGTTTTGTCTTTCATTGTCTTTCAATCCACTTCCAGTGCACTTTCCATCTGGATTTTACTGTGTGAACTGGCAAGATCTACTTGGAAAGTACATCGAAAGTGGATTATTTAGTGCGTGTAACTGCAGCCATTGTCTCCATGAAGTGTTGTGCTTCTGAAAACTGAAAGGAACATGCTCAGGGAGACAAAAACTGGTGAGTATAGACAATTATAGTCCATCCACACAAGTCTACCTTAGTCACAAGCCTAATGATGGTCCTGCTAGATTAGCCCAGCAAGCACCAATATGCTCTGAAGATACTTGAGTGGGGATTACTCCATGTCTGAACCAATCTGTATCATTCCAATATAGCATCACAGGAGTTTTTGAGGAACAAGTAGATGCTGTCCACCCCACCCCCCGCTTGCTAGAAAAAGTCTCAAAGAAGCTCACTCTTCATGGGTAGTATTGATAAAGATTGGCTGCAGCACTTGGGCCAGGATCTACTTCAGAATCCTTTCCCTTCCCATACTCTATCAAGTGCTACTTAGTCAGGAGGTAATGAAAAGGAAAACATTTTCTCAGTCCAAACTGTACTTTATGACATCCCAAATCCTGTTGTGCTGTTTGGCATTACTTGTACTTTGCTAATCACCAGCACCTCTGGATCCCTGCTGAAAAGAGACAGTCTGAATGTCTGGCACAGTAACCTGACCCAGTTAGTTCCATGGATTCTTAATTTAGAATGCAGATGAGATCAGGGTGTCACATCCCAGCATTACACAATGAGTGGGTATTTAGATTCATGGCTCATCTTAGCTTATCTAGAATGTAACATACCACATTCCACCTGGTGGCTATGGGACAACCCATGGTACCAGAATCATGTAATCACCTCCCCACCTGCACTCCCTGCCTATACTTGAGCAAATTTTAATGAATGTGTGGTAAAAAAAAAAGTTGGCTCATGGTTTCCACTTGTAAGGAAAAGAAGCACCAAGTCTCTATGTGCACATATTTTAAAAAACTGAATAGGTCTTTAACTTACATTTTAGAGAGGCAAACCAATGCCAATTTGCCTTTTAAGGAGATCTTTCAGGAAGACTTTCAAATACCATATATGCTTCGGTGCTCCATTGCTATAAGGCCCTTACTGCTAGATGTAGGCAATGACTACCAATCCTAAATATCCGCAAGGGGTTGGATTATTTGGAGTAGTAGTTAGAGAACGGAATGATCCTTGAGAATATAGAAGTCAGCCATCCCTGGCCTAATATTTTAGGTTATGGGTGACTTTCCCAAGAAGTGTTCAGAGGAGCAAGGGCTCCTTGATTTGTCCAAGGATTTGTCAAATAGCCTTAGCAGCCCTTGGAACAGATAGTCAGGGATGAAGCATTTAATACCTTGAGTGAGACTTCTCTCACCTTCCTCTCAAGTGAGTAAGACTGCTTAGTGTGCTTTTGAGAAAGCAATCTGACCAAGACAAAACCTAATAAAACACATGAATAGCCACAAACTAAGTGTTTGTTTCCAGACTTGGAAACAGACTGCTCCTTGATATTACAGGCTGTAATTCTTTATTTCATCTTACTTATCAACACCTACTTCCTCACATGCAGGGTCTCTGAGAAAACAATTTCCATCTAAAAACAAACAGAAGCTGAAATAGTTTATGGAGGAACTCATCTTTCAAGGACATTTCCTTTCAAAATGCACAATACAAGCTCAGAGCAGGGGAAATAAATAAAAAACTTAATCCCTCTGCATTCCAACTGGAACTTCTGTTTTCTTTTCTCAGCTTTGAAGGCCCTACTAGGAAAGCGAAGAGGTCTTGACAAAGAAAACATTTTACTCCCAAGTACAAAGGAAGTTGTGTCCTCCATCTCTCTTCCTTTAAGTATCAAGCAGTGACTACTCTCATTGCCCCTCCTTTGAACCATCATCCAGGTCTGCTTCTGCAAAGATTTCTGTCATGACAAATACAAAAGTTCAAAAGTTAAGAGCTGGATGGTTTTCAAAAAGCTAAGGTGAAAGGAAAAATGCCAGAATTTTTGTAGCAAACACATTCTCAATAGGGGACACTCATGATCAGCTAAGCTGGATGTCCAGTGTTGCCTGTCAGCCATCCATCATGAACAGTTGTTTAGAAATTTCACAGTTGTGCAGTAGCTGTGGTGGTGGTTTCTTTTCCTTGCCTTACAGGGGCTTTGGCATCTGTGAGATGATTGTATCCAGGGGCTTGGAAGGTTGGGTCAGGTAATTAAATGAGGAGGGAACTACACCTCTCAAAGGCTGTGCAAAAATACACACGAGTGAAATAATGTCAATAATGTCAACTTAAATAAACACCAAATATTGAGACTCTTTAAATAATACAATATACAAAATACAAATTTATAATCTTCAGCTGACTGATGTGCTCATTGTTTGTTTATGCAATTGGCTGCTGAGCAACATGCAACAAAAACGGGCTGAGCAGAAAGTAGGACTTCCACTGAGCTGAGAATGCACATGCCAATTACATTGTACTGTACTGTTTAAATATGTATAAAGTAACCCAACAAACAGGTCTGAATTGCTCCTAAACAGTCAAACTGTTCAATGAAAAATTAGCTTGTGAACAGAACTGGTGAGTGTTCGAGCATCCCTAGCTGAAAATATTGTAAGATGTCAACTGGCTTTAACAGTTTGAGCCTATGACCCCCTGAACTGGAGCTATGGGCAAGACTTAGATAGCAGTGAGCTGCCTCACTGGCACATTACACTTTCATGACCTGAGGGGTGGGTATTTCCAAGACTAATAGAGGAGAGGTAAACCTATTATACCCAGAGACACAGAGATTACATGGCTGCTTTGCCAGCCTTCAAGCCTTGGTTTCTGTCAGAAAATGGTGGGGGGAAAGGGCACTGTTCCAGCACTTTTCCAGCACTGTTTTGGTCTTAGAGAGAACTAATCAGACCCAGGGCTGACTTGATATCACACGATTTACATAAGTCACCCAGGACTGGCTGTTTGCTACTGTTCAACAGCAGCTACCCCATGAAAGCTGGTGTGGTGTAGAGATAATAGTTTCAGACTCGGATCTGGAAGAGCAGAGTCAAATCACCACTCTGCCACAAAAGTTCATTGGGTGACTTGGGGCAGTTTCACATTCTCAGACTAAACAGGGTGGTTGTGATGATAAAATGGAGAAGAAAATTATGTAAGCTGTAAATATAGCTGAAGATAGGGGGGGGGGGCGGCAAATAAAAGGTGGGTTGGTTGGTGGACCAGAGGGAGAGAAGGTAATGGAGAAAGGCTGCCAGGAGGGAAAGAAGAAATAATGTGGGGAGAAGGATCCAGGGAAAATAAGGTACCCTTCACAAGTCTTTGAGGGCTCCCCACTGTATTACTGGGCATGACAGTCAGCATGTGTAACAGGGTCCATATCACTTCTCTGGTGAATGAACCTTGTTCCACAAATGGATGTGTAATGGACAGTGAATGGTTAATGCTTTAACCTGGTCTGCGAACCTTGATTGATGGGGGTTCAAATGGAATTCTACAGTTGAGAGTGGCAGTTAAGAGTGGCTTTTGAGAGTGGCATTTAGAAGAGTTGAGTTAAGCAGAGTCAAGGATCGAGAGAGGATCCTGAATTAGAGAAGTGGAACCAGTTGTCCTTCCCTGGGGAAAATAGTTCCTAGAAAAGATGGGTGATACCTATCAAGTGTTTAACTTTAGTAATGTCATGACAAAGTAGTGGATGCCTATTTTTTTAAGAAGTGACAAAAAATCTCTCTCAACAGTTTAAAAAAACCCATCGTAGAACCGAACAGCTACTTTATTGTGACAAACTATCACTTATATTTATACAAATTCACCTCATTCCTGTTGCCTGTTCACCTGCCAAGTTCCAGACCTGATATCTACCTGACAATTTCCCCTACAGAAGTGAAATAAAGCAGTTTGTTTTGAATTACTATGAGCCTCTCATGTGCCACTATCAGATACATATGTCATATAACTGCCACCATATCACATACATGTGTTGTAAATGCTTCGTCTATTAGAGCCCTGGGGTACCAGGTGGGTGTTTGGCCACAGTATCTCTCAGGCAACCCCTTGGGTCTGGGCCTCAATTAAAACTGGGGCTCAGGGTCACTCTGGTAGTGTGCTTCCCTTATCCTGAGTCCCCTTCGTTTACAGAGCCAGCCGGCTCAGCTTAGGAGAAGCAAGGAGGACACATAAACAGTCTCTACTGCCCACAGACTTGTTCAGACTCCCGGCTTATAAAACATAAAGGTTTATTCAAGAAAAGTAAAAACAGATAAGGGGGAGTTGTGGAATGAAACGGACAATAGACAAAACTAACTCTAACTATCTAGCTACTATATACAGACAGTTTGTTGATCCTTTCTCCCTGAACGTCCGGCTCCCTCTGGCTTAGCCACTTGCTTCAGGGTTTACACAGAACTGCCAAGACCCACTTGCTTGCAGACACTGGCTGTCTTTTGAGCAGCTCCTGCACCTGGACTATACCTCACGGTGAGCAGTTCAGGAAGATTCCCGCCACAGTCTCTGGCTCTTCAAGGCCATGTGCAGCATTCCTGGCATTCGTCAAGTTGTTGAGAACCTCCAGTCTCACAGCTTCCTCTGAATGCGTAGATGTGTGCGTGTTCAGGCAAGTCCATCAGTTCCTCTGGTCTCTCTCTGCTTCTTGGACTGGATTCTTATTTTTCACTTCCCCAATCCCCGTCCTAGGCTAATTAGGGATTGCTGCCTTGACCCAGCTGTCTCCCATTTGCTTAGCTTACTGGACATGCTGATTCTAACTGAACTTACAGGCATCTTATCCATGATGATTCTGCAAATCAGTATCTCTGGCATGACAACATACAAATGAAAGATTTTTGTTTTTTCCTCAGCATCTTAGGCTGCTTCAGCATATCGCTATGTACCTTAAACAACTGGGTGGGACAAACAGAGAAACAAAAAAGGAAAGGGGCTGCTCAGCCAAGAAAAAGGGAAGTAGGGAATCATTATGGCTCAGTTGCCCAGTGGTGCAACTGGGCCACAATTTTTCAGGTAGAGGCTGCCAGGGGGAGGGAAGGAGGAAAAGCTAATGATATGGGGGGGCAAATAAAAGTAAGTTGGCTGGTGGGTGGCAAGGAGAGAAGGAAGCAGGAAAAGGGGAGAGGTTATGGGGGCTGCCAGGGAAAGGGAAGAGAAAAAAGTGGGGAGAAAGATACAGGGGAAATGAGATGTCTCTCACAAGTTGTTGCAGGTCCACACTTCTACCTCCTAAATGCATTAAATATGCTGTATTTGCAGCTCACTGCACCCCAAATATAAAAATCCCTCTTTTCCCCTCAATCGCCATTTACTCAGCCCTGATACAGCAGCTGTCCTGGAATTTTCTGCACAGCAAAGTATGTACAGTATGGGCCAATGACTGCAATTTTCTGAACCCTAAAGTTAAAACATCCTTTCTATGCAAATACTTCCCCCATCATTCCTTTTTGCCATTCCATTGCTTGAGATTTTTTCAGTGGTAATCCTTGTGTCTGGGAAAGCCTCCTCTTTGCCCCTCAAACCATCTTGCTAATTTCACACAATAATACTTACAGCATAAAGCTTTCCATGCAGTACTGCAGATTTCCAGGGAACATACTTTTCTGTTACAGATTATTCATTTTGAATTGGAGCTGCTAGACTTGGGAGACCTGAAATTAATTTACACGTTCCAGCAGAAATCATTTGAAATTCAAACTGCTGGGCCTTCCTAATGGTTCTTAGTCCCTGTATGTGTGTAATATCATGAGATGCACGCTAGGGCCCTTGAGGCATCCACGCCTAATGTAGATCAGGCTCTTTCTCCCTATATGACAGCACAGAGAGGGAAACAATCTATGCTTAGTAGTGTCAACAAGAACCCAATGATATCAGCTGGCAGCACAATCCCTAGAAGACCAGAAAGAAAACAAAAACAAAGAATTAGCATTATGCATCACGTTGAACTCCCATTCTACAGGCTGGTCAACTAATGGAACACAGCCATTTATGGGTATCTCATGCTTTCTACATTTATTGTGCTTCTTCCCCACATAAACTGGCTTCAAGTAGCAGCAGAAGTGTCAGACCATGCTTAACTCTGGTATTCTCTGGGGGCCTCCAAACCAGAGATCCAAGGTGGGCTTAATCAAAGACCACCAGACTGATGCCTGGAAGGTCTGGATATCATTTTGGTTTCTAAATTTAGTTCCAGATCAGAGCTGGGGTGGATGAGCTCTTGCTCATTCCTTATCTAAATATCATCCAGGCATGCATTTTTGTAATTGCATTTCTATACTTTTATCCAGATGTTGGAAAGGTGTCCTACTTAACCTTAGTTTAAAAACCATTATTTTGCTCATGCTGTCTGCATGGCTGAAAGGTAGTTTACCTCTGTTTTTACAATGCATATTTTGGCACATATAACCACAAATTAAGCACTAAGCCAGTTTTAACTGCCATCCTACACCTGTTTTATGGAATCTATTCAGAATTGCCAGCATTTTTTTGCCTCAATAGCTTTGGAAAGCTATCTATACCTATATATTAAAAGGAGAAATTGCACCTTGCAAATCCCCTTGTATTTTTCATAGGTCTCTGATGCCAGTGAACACAAAATAGTGGACCTTGCAATCCCTCTCCTTTCAAGGTTTGGTGTCAGAGGCTGGTTGCTACCTGTTTTGTAAATTATACATCAATATATTAACAAGGTTGATCCCATGTTGTTTGCAGTAGTAAATTTAGCCAGCAGAGGGAACTTGGCTTTGAGAAAACCTTTAATTTACCTTGCCTCGGTAACTCATTTTTGCAGTTTATAAGACAAAAATCCCAACCTTGTGAAATGAATACAGTTTAAAGCTTATCTACCTCCTACACCCAGGTAAAAGCCCTTACAATCAAAATACTTTATGCTGCCAACAATCCTTATTAGAATCATATTCCTCATGGGGATGCAGGTTTATATCCCAGTTATTAGCGCTTCCAGTCCTATCCTAACCACATCTCAGTTCAATAGATTTAGGAACAGCGCACCATCCATAAAATGCTACAGAGCCCTGCCTCACAGGGGCATGGAGAAGAACCTGTGACTGAAGTGTAGTCGTTAGTATCAGACTGATAAGATCTATGTTCGAAGCTCATGGGTGACTTACTACCTCACAGGTCTGTTTGTAAGGATAATGGAGGAGGGGATAATTATGTATGCTACCTAATGCCTCTTGGAGGAAGGGCAATATAAAAATGTGCTTAATAAATAGGACAGGCAATTGCAATGCACTTTTTATAAAATCGATAGGATGTTTTGGAAGTCATTAATTCACAGGGTCCCCGGATGTCAGAAGTGACTTGACAGCACATAACACAGACACATAAAAACTGTCAAGCCCAACCAAACTATAGCTAGTAGCAAGTTACTTTCAAATTATTGTGTTTAATTAGTTGCTGTAGATTTTCCAGGTTGTGTGGCTGTGGTCTTGGCATTGTAGGACCTGCTCGGGGCTTGCATAACTAGACGTTTTGCCAATAGCTGTGACTGGCATCCTCAGAGGTATAACACAGACAGATGGAGTCAGGGCTTTTTTTGTAGAAAAAGCCCAGCAGGAACTCATTAGCATAACAGGCCACACCCAATAGCAGAAACTAATTAGCATATTAGGCCACATCCCTGACAGCACAGCTCATTAGCATATTAGGCCACAGCCCCATGTTACCAGAAGTGTGGTCATCCAGCCACACCCACCTTTTGCTTCTTATTCTGCTTACCTTGTTTGTTGTCAAAGCCCAGGGCTTTTTTTGTAGCAGGAACTCCTTTGCATGTTAGGCCACATACGCCTAATGTAGCCAATCCTAATGAGTTTCTGCTGTTGGGTGTGGCCTATTATGCTAATGAGTTCCTGCTGGGCGTGCCCAACTCAGGAGCCAGACGGAACTCCATTCCTGTGCGTTCCTGCCCAAAAATAGCCCTGGATGGAGTACTCTCTGTGTCAAGGTGAGCAGAAAACTGATAGGCAAGTAATTTATTTCTACCCTGGAAGGCGGAGTAGGTCTGAGTCAATTATCCAGTGTAGTTCTCCAAGCTATTAACATGCTAATGGAGGAGCTTTCCTGAGGAGGTTCTTTTGTCTATGGATTGTTTCCTGAGGAGGTTTGAGGAGATTCTTGTGTGTGTGGAATGGCTATTGAAACTTTAATCTTATCTGTAGTACTATTGCCAGCTGTCGAGCATTTTGTGTTTTTCAGGAAAGGAAACCATGCCCTATTTATTTTTAAACTCTCTTCTTTCCTGTTGAAATTGTGTTTATGTTTATGAATTTCAAAGGCTTCCCTGTGTAATCTGACATGGTAATTCTGAAAAACACAAAATGCTTGACAGCTGGCAATAGCACTACAGATAAGATCAGAGTTTCAATAGCCATTCCATACACAAAAGAACCTCCTCAGGAAAGCTCCTCCATTAGCATGTTAATAGCCTGGAGAACTACACTAGATAATTGACTGAGACCTACCCCACCTTCCAGGGTAGAAATAAATTACTTGCCTATCAGTTTTCTGCTCCCCTTGACATAGAGAGTACTCCATCTGTCTGTGTTATACCTCTGAGGATGCCAGTCACAGCTACTGGCAAAATGTCTAGTTATGCAAGCCCTGAGCAGGTCCTACAATGTCAAGACCATGGCCACACAACCCAGAAAATCTATAGCAACTAATGAACTCTGGCCGTGAAAGCCTTCAACAACATATTGCTGTTTAAGATTGCAGAATAAAAGAGCTATAGACTTTGTATGCTCACCAAATAAGTAGGTGGGTAGATTGTTTATAATGCTAAGGCAGGTAAGTCTATACTATACCATGTACTAGACTAAATAGTGTTAGGGATGGGGGATTATTCCAAACACATGCAAACATGTCTCTACTGGCCACTGAATTACAGCAGTTATCATTGAGGAGTCAACTGGAGAAATGCAGCCTCATCCCCCCCCCCCAGCGTGTTTAGAGTTCTCCCTAATTGGTACCACTACTGGCATATCTTCCTATGTACATTTCTTCTAGATAAAAAGCACAGATTCGATTGAAAACAAACCAGCATAAAAACTGAAATATCAGTCTCTTCCAAGCATTGCCCTATGGATTGCTTGAATGTAGGATTCACTATTACTGAAAAGCAGGCATCTTCTTTTGCAACGAGGACTACACAGTTGAAATGTTGTCATGAATCAGTGAGCTTCGACTACTTTGCTTATTTGATTCACTTCACAGTGAGCCTGCCCCAGTGGGGAGTGTGGGATATAAATTAAATAAGTAAATAAACAAATAAATAAATATTGTTTGCCCTTCATTCTTGCCCATTGTTCAGCAGGTAAGTTTTGTGGATCCATAGCATAGGTACAGAAATATTTTTTACATAACAATTGGGTCTAAAGTATATTTTAAAATGTAAACTGGATTCTCGTTTTACCAAGTATGCATGATCTTCACAAAATAGCCTTAAATACCAAGATACCTGACATGCTAGTTTTCTATGCGGAAGGAAGTTTGATATGGAGGAACTTTCAATCACATGAACTCACATCTGTAATTGAAGTGGTACAGTCAAAGCACATAGGTGGGGAACCACAAGGAAAACTTGTTTAAATTTGTCAGAGTAAATATATATATATATATATATATCTTTGCTTTCTTTAGTTATATTTCCCAACATCTCTTCAGTGTTGTTTTTCCCCCTTGGCAACACTGAGAAAATTAGCTTTTGAGTATTAAAAAGGGGGTTCTTGGGATTTGTCTGGTACAGCTAACTTCTATTTCATATTAGAAGATAAATTCAATATTTAAACTGTGGCCACACAGAGCACCTCAAACAAATGAGTGAAGAGGTATACCTTTTCTTGCAGCTTACTGTGCATTGCTATTGAGGAACACCTAGAGTGCCACTAAAGCATCATTGTTCTGTTTTTATTACATTTTTATTTTTTCAAATATGGATTTATTATATTCTACTGTTGTACACTGCCCTGAACCTTGTCTTTACAGGGGAGGGTAGTTTATGAATCCAATTTAATAAATAATAATAATGGTAAGAAAAACACTACAGCTGGAGATGAATACTGTCTCTAAGCTCTCCAAGTTGGCCCAACCATAAGAGTGTATTACAGGAAGCTGGCTTGGACTAAAAGCATCTGAGAAAAAAGAAGCTGGATTAGGTGGACCTTGGTCTTGTTCAGTAACAGTCTTATTTTCTTATTTAAGAACCTCTTAGGATCAGTTCTGTGCTTACTCATCTTTAAGCACATGATATAGAGAAAACACCACACCCAGATGTAAAAAAAATCTTCAAATGTATTTTATTGAGACATTCAGTTATGTCTGTTAGTCTACATCCAAGTTCACTACTTAAAAATAAAATGAAATGTCACATTTCAAGTTAGGAACAACAACTTCTGAGGAAAAAAACAACAACAACACACTTTGTTTGAGCCAAGCCTAGTGTATAAATAAGTGACTAGTTCCTTTTCATATCAAAAACCACATAAAAAATTCGCCAGCTCCCATCCCTCCCCCAATCCCTATTTCTACCTGAAAGCCATGATGAATGTAAAAATTTAAATACACATACATAGTTGTCAAAGAAAAGGGGGGAAAAGGTGCAAATCCTATTAACAGCTTTAGGAGTGGCATTTGCAGCATTTGATCATACGGATTATGTACTCATTCCCAAAAGGTGCAAATATTGCCAGGAGATTAATACTGCTTCAATTCAGCTGCAAGAAGTTAGACACTAGACCAAACTGAACTGCACTGAGAGGCTTCAATCAGCATCCTAAAGCTCCTCCCACATCTCTCCTCCACTCTTTTGGAGTCAAGAGAGTTCACTGGAGCTTTAAGTTTACTTCACACAGCCTGTGCTGCCCAGAATGTTCATTCACAAAAACATTAAAGTGTTGACAGCTCTGTTGTAAAAAGTCAAAAGTTGCTATAGATTACACAAATGCAAATGCAGCTGCCCTAACCCAACATGCCTGAAGCACCATTCCCAACACAATCGATGATGGGACTCCTTGACTTCTCCTTCAGTGCTCTACAGAATCTTTGCTAACAATCTTGGCGGAGCTCTTGCCGCTGCAGAGAGGCCAAAACCCAGAGGCTCAAACACATCTCTCTCATCCTTCTGTTTGATTCTCCCTTCCACACTTAAACAACACTGTCTCTCCCCCACCCCACTAACCTGGCTGTCTTCATTTCCACCCCACCCCCTCTTATTTTTCTTACAACTTTCCTTTTTGACAATACTTAGTTGTGAATTCTCAGTTTCTGCCCCTTTTTTGCAATGTGGTGGCAGCTTCTAAAATAGTTTCCAGTGGGTTGCCCTGGGAGCCCTGTAAACCAAGCAGCTCACAGAAATCAGCATGGGATATTATAAATACATTTTGGCCAGCATTCTGAGAGTTAAGCTTGTCCAAGACAACAAAGGGTAGGATTCCGTCTGCTCAGTCAAGGGACCCTGGAGTGTTGCTTGCACCATCCTCTGCTTGTTCAATTCTGGATACAACCCCCAAGGCCTCGTGTTACCGCTGCTTCCTGTTCTTTAGCCAGTCCTTCCACGGCACTTTCTGCCTGGCTGACCTCACAGGCAGAGGCATCATCTGGAGTGATAGGCCCCTCCTTGGTGTCCAAAGAGTCCTGCAGGGTACCCAAACCTTTGACAGCCTGTCCATTGTCAATAGGTTCATCTCTTGCCCTTTTCTGGTGTTCTACACCAGGAGTTTCCGTTGCCTCTTGCTGAACAGTATTTTGTTCTGCTCCAAGATTTGGCTGTGGCACCAGCTCTGATCCCAGCCCTGGAGGCTGAGTTGGGTTTTTAAGTTGGCAGTGGCACAGGGGACAGGTCTCTTGCACATACAGCCATTTCTTAAGGCAGCCTGCATGGAAGAAGTGGCCACAAGGGGTGATGACTGCAGATTTCATGTCCTGAAGGAAAGAAAAAAGGAGATGGAACATACAGTATCCAACTGCAAAAGCATCCTCCTGAAGCAACCTGAGTTGATTGATTCCAGTATTTGTACATCACTTTTCAACCAAAAACTCAACTAAGACTAGAATTAACTGCTAAAGTTAAACCATGACAAAGATGGACTAGGTCACTGTGCTTGATCTATCATGGATCAAAGACTATTCACACTCTTAACATGCATTAATTCAATATGAAAACAGCAGAATGCACCATTCAATCCTAGGCAAGTACAGCAGATGCAAGAAGTTATTAAACATTTACAATCTACGTAAGCAGAAATGTGTAGATTTTGTGCAAGCACAAAAAATGAACTGACTGCACTAGACAGTGAAAAATTTGATTTCTTGATACTTTCCATTTCCATTTTAAAAGCAAAGTTTCTAGTTCTCATGGACGAGAAGGTATGCTTGAAAGAACATGGGGAACGCCTGCTAAAATCTGAAAAGTCAAAGAGGTGCCTGAAGATGATTTTCAGCAGCTGGGTGGGAATAAGTCACACAAAATAGAAAACATGGCAAAATTAATTGTACATGTCTGTTCAATGTACACATTTTATACAGGCTGCTTGAGTTGTTGGGTGCAAAAGAACCATTATTTTAGTCTACAGGCCTGCATATAGCATTTGGAAAGAGAAACCACCAGCAAACTTGACTACAGCATGCTAGAGCATCCAAACGTAAGATAAAGTGACATATATGGGAGTGCATGGGTGACCAAGTAAAGTACTCATATACTGAAGTAGCAAGACAAAGGATTTACCACCCCCCCTCAAGATTATTTTGCATGTCTTTAGGGGTTCTGGTCCTCTATACAACACACTGGACTTCCCACAAAGGCCTACTGTTTGTGATCCACAAGAGCTTAACAATTAAATCTGAAGTGCATCCAAGTGGCCCATGCCACTCCATGGATTCTAGGTCAAACACATACATGGAAAGCCTGTCAACTTTCTGAGTCTGTAAGGAGCGGTCTTACATTTATTCAGACAATTGGTCTGTACCAGGCCTTTTCAACCAACTGAGGGGGCCCATATAGCCTCTTATGATTTTGAGGAACTAGGTTTGTTCTGAACACTAAACCTTCCCCTTAGTTACAAGATGTTCTTGGGGTAGCAAGTGTAAAGGCTTTGGGTTCACTGCTGTGAAGTAAGTTTTGTGATGAGCACGGAGATTACTGAGGCAGGAGTTGTACATAAATAAATAACAAATAAGAGTTATTTATTTACAGACTGGTTTTAAAGAACAGAACAGCAGCATAGCTCACCAGATAGCCAAAAGAGAAAGAGGTTTAAGCTATTTATTGCTTCAGAGTGCAGTTTGAAATCTCTTTGCTGCTTTCGGGTACAAGCAGGCTTTCACTGACTAGCCACTAGACTGGATCCTTTCATGCACACAGGATTCTACCCACACCAGCTTGCCTTTTCCCAAGAGTCAGACTAGAAGGTGAAAGGTCTGCTCATCACCAGAGACAGGACTCACAATCGAGCACTCTATTCTCTCCCAGAAGTAAAGTTAAACCACGCTACCAGGCAGAACTACCTTTCAAATTTTTACCGAGGCAGACCCAGACTACCACTGCACTCTTCCTGAGGAATATCTGAACTCCTGCTCTGCTGCCCCTCCAACATTCCATCCCCCTCCTGAAAGGTGACTGGATGCTGGAGCAGCACTCCCATTGGCTCAGCTGAGTGGCTTTCTCCCCCCCCTTTCAGGTCAGGACAGCCTCCTGTCCACCACATGGCCCCATCTACCTTGGCTGGCAGCAGCTTTCCATGATTTTGCCCTGAAGGTGGCACTGAACCTTTTACCTACTCTACCAGTCATCTATGGCTTGGATGTAATTCAATAGCTATAGAAAGAGGATATTAATTGCAAGGAGTTTTTCTTCAAAGTGCTTTTAATGAACCACGAGTGGGACTTTTCTATTCACAACCACTACATGCAAGAAAATAATCATAAACAAAATTTAAAGCTTAATGGGTTACACAAGTGTCACTTTCAGAGTTCTTTTCATTTCATTACTTCTGCTTCCCATAAAAGTCTAAACCTAATCTGAATGCTGTTTCATTGCTGACCAACTGGTTCTTTTAGTGAATAGGCCTTGAAGATTAAATGGATTCTGTAAAGACAGAGATGGTAGTGGAGGTAAGAGTGGAAGAGTGGCTAGACTTTTGACAAAAGAGATACTGATACAAAATGATTGAACAGCCTGGTGTCACTGTCACTAAAAGTTGCCAGTTCAGGCTTGTCAGCATCCTGTTTCAACAGACAGCCTGCAAGCCATCCCAGCCACAGGCATCAATTTAAAGTCCTTAATAGAAAGCAGCCAACATTGTTTCCGGCTTTACAAAGCATCTGACATTAGACCAACATTTACACAGAAACCTAGGTGATGGAATCTTACAAAATTACAGAAACAGCTCCATTATTTGATAAGTCACCACATTTAACGGTGCAGGAACTGCTCCAGTTCATTTGCTCAGTTGGCAGTGCAACTTGTTTGACAAAAGAATTAGCACATGCCCACCATCTTGTACACAACACAATGTGTGATATGAATACATCACATGGAGTTCTGCCCACAGCACATACAATCTTCCCTTCCTTTTCTGATGACAAATTGAGCAGATCAACCCCTCATGCACACAGGCTCTGGAAGATCTGCTCCACACATAATGTCTTGGATCTACTTGTGCATTTCCACAGACAGAAAGATTTCTGCCCATGGAGTGCAACTTGCTTCTCCCTTTCTGCCCATCCTGATCTTGGGGGCATTTTGGACTGCAACAGGATGTAAGAAAGTCACGCTCCATGGCTGGAGGTCATTATATTCATGGAAATGCTCTGGTGGATCCAAGCCTGTTGTTATGTGTATGGTGGAAGAGCAGGAGATGCTTCTACCACCAGGCTACAGTGCCATCCTTGCACATGTATGAACAGAACCACTTTCCCAGCTAAATTTTTTGACAATCTTATAAGGGCAGCCTGCATGATGTCAAAGGAAGGAAGGAAGGAAGGAAGGAAGGAAGGAAGGAAGGAAGGAAGGAAGGAAGGAAGTATATTCCAAGTAATCTCTACTTGGACACATTACGTACCTGATAGCAGATGGCACAGATATCATTATGTTGTTCCAACTGGTCTTTGGTAGCAGTAGGAAGTGATTTAATCTTATTCACAGCATCTCTGCGGAGAAGAAAGCTTTTCCACCCCAACTGAGCACGAAGCCACACATTGTAATAGGAGTGAATGAAGATGATCATTGAGCCCATCACAGTCCACTCTCCAAAGATAGTCTCTGACACACCATATGCCACGACACAGAGTGCTACGAGGAACTCTAGTAATCGATAGGTGCCATTCACATAATAAATGACATCATCCATGTTTTCTACTGGCTCTTTCCTGAACTCTTCAACCATAAACAAAACATAAATGAAAAGTGTTCCAAGTACCTGGAAGAAGAAAGAATGCACCATCTGACTCAAGTCTCATGACTAGAACTTCCCAGAATTCATAACCCAAAAAAGCACCAGATGGGTAGCCATGTTAGTCTGTCAGCAGCAGTAGAAAAGAGTAAGAGTCCAGTAGCACCTTAAAGACTAACATCCTTTCTTTAATTATGTAACACTACAGCCTAATAGTCTCTGCTCTCTACCTAAGAAATATTTAGACTTTGTATTGTATTGATTGTATAATATCAAACATAGTATAGTACTTAAAGTTGTAAAGGTGTATAATTTCTTGTTATATTTGTATGTTGAACTATTTATGATTGTTGATCTATTTATTTTTTAATGTTGATTGTTGATAAAAATAATAAAAAATTAAGTTAAAAAAAGACTAACAAAATATGTGGCAGGGTATGAGCTTTTATGAGTCATTGTATCTGAAGAAGTGAGCAGTGACTCACATGGAAGCTCCTGCCCTGCCACGTATTTTGTTAGTCTTCAAGGCACTACTGGACCAATAAAGCACCTGAGTCATTATAAACAATGTTTATGTACATTCCTATTTAACAAGGTATTTATCCTCAATCAGGGCTTTATTTAAAAGAAATGTAAAAAAGACTTGTCAGATGTTTCAATATAAGAGATACAAATAAATGCACACTCCAAAACTGCAGGATCTGCTCATCTCTACTAATACACATCAACTACATACAATGGGATACGGCTTACCTGAAGGGAGGTGAGTATGCTGCTAGAAATAATGATCAGCAACCAGAAATCCATGTGGAAAAACTGACAGATCATGTAGGCCATGTAAGCCGGAAAGATCAGCAAGAACAAGCAGAGACTAACAGCACGAAAATGCTTCCAGAGGCTCCTGCAAAATAACAAGGCAATATTTTGCTTTAAAAGTGGAGTTAGCAGTTGCACCTGCAACGGGAGTCAGAATTGACTTAGCAGCATCCTCTCAGTAGAGACTCTGGCCATTGATTCCTGCTGAAAGTTTCCGCAGTGCAGAATTTTTCAGTATTTTTCCTGAAGGTGTTTGAACAGTATCCATGTGTGGCTCACTGTTCTTTAACATTAAAGTCTCTAATCAGCTACCCAGGAAAGGCATGAAAAATATTGCAGAGGAATTGCCTCACATACCTCATCAAACTGAACTAGTTATTAAGTAACTTTCAGGAAACATTTCAAAAGCTGTTCAGATACTTCCCCTATTCCCCTGATTCAACATGTGGTGAGACCTGGAGTGGGATCAAGGTCCCCTTGCTATTATAGAAGCAAGTTTCAGAAGGGTAGCCATGTTGGTCTTCAGTAGAAGAGAGAGAGTCTAGTAGCCCCATAGAGAACAATAAGATGCATTTGTGTGTGTGTGTGTGTGTGGGGGGTACTTTTAGACAAGCAACTCTTTATGTGAGATCTGAAGTGATCTTGTTACAGGAGATGCATGTGTTACGTCAGCTACAGAGTGTCTGAAGCAGTTCTGAACAAGAGGTTCTAGATCTCATATTCCTTTACTCAGAAAGTGAATCAACAGAGATTGACAATAGTATCTACAAAGGAGTAGTATCAAGCAAAACAGCCTGGACAAACTATGAAGCTTTCTCACAAACCACCATGATCAATTCTGCTCAGGTGCTATTTGAACTAGAATTTCTCCAAGGTGGCCATGGCCACATCACTTGAGAACGTAACATTATGCTACTGTGGGTCCATGTGATAAAAATGGCAGTTTTCAGCACAATGTCAATTCAAGAAGCCAAAGAGGGTGCCTTTGCCCTTCTTCCTGTTGCCACTAAGAAGTGGAAGATGACTTTCTATCCCCAAAGCCAACAATAGCCTGGGAGCCCTTAAAGAACAGCAAAAACAGCCTCTGGCCATGGAAAACTTAACAGTGGCAGCTTCCAGGACAATGAGATTTATTTTTTCTTGAATTAGTGTAATACTGACTCATAGGCTGACATCTACTGTATAAGACACTAGTTGACTAATAACTGCAATCTTAAGCAGAGCAATACCTGTTTAAGACCACTGGAAATCAATGGCCTTAGAATGGTATATCTCTGTTTAGGAATGCAAGACTTTCACCTCTCTTTAGCGCCTCTGAAATCAATACTGCCCTAAGTCACCATCCATTTGGTCATGTGTCTATCTCTGATAATGTTCCAGGAAGCTGCTTCCATGCCCATGTAGGCTCCCATTCCAGCTGACAGACAGTGCCACATGAGTGGCTGAACCAGCACTGAGGGGGGACAGTGCCTTGCTCAATCTCTGAAACTCAGCTCATCCTACTTTACCAGCTCTTACAACTTTATCAGTCAGCAACACAAAAATTGTCAGCCATAACTTGTACCAATAGCATCTGCTGGGGTGTGGCTATGCATGCCAATTAAGCAATGTACACTGTAGTAATGAACCAATTCTCATTATTTTGAATGTGGTCAAGCCTTCCATTTCAATAGATATGGGGGGGAGTGCTCAGCTGTCACAGCATTATTATTATTATTCAGTAGCCATGTCATCTTGCTTCTTACTCATGACCTAAATCAGCTGAAGCCGATTAATTAAATACTGTGCATATCCCATTCCTCTGAAGTGGTTATTTATCCTTGGGAATACACACAGATGGAATATGCACAGAACCTGTGGAAAAAGGAAGCTGCAGCATCAGGCTAAAGAACTCAAATGCTGGAATCAATCATTCATGGAAATATCAAGGCACAATGCAGGGAATCTTAAATTTTTTAAAAATAGTCCAACACCATCTATTGTTTTCCCCATATTCCAGTCTGAACTTGGCAGAGTTGAATTACAGTCTACTGCCACCAGGGCCAGTTTATAGAAACTAGCTATACACTTCGCAGCTCTGTTTCTCCCTTTCCCCTGTGCTAATAAATTTAGCATAAACACGTTGCAGACAGCCTGTACCAGCCACAGGTAACCTCTAAGCAAAACAGACGTTGAGAATATAAATAAACCTATTCTTACTTGTAAGAGTTGTAGGTTATAGCAAAGCAAGTAAGCACAGAAGACAGGAAAGGTACATTACACAGCTTCTCACCAGGACATTTTTGTAAAATCCTCACACAAAGACCTTCAAACTTAGCAAGACCAATCTAACAAGAACAAGCCAGCAACAGACTTAAGAGAGTTATGATCCAAAAGCATAGCTTCTGCCACCCATGATTCTCAAAGGAGCCACCTGCTTGGATTAGAGAGACTTGGGGAGCTGCTCCCGAGAGCGTCTCTAGCAAAATACCTCATCACACTATAGAAATCACTCCTAGGCTGTGAGGACAAAGAGGTTCCATGGCTGGAAATAAACCCTGTTCACAGAAAACTTGCCTGTTAGGCTAGAATCCTTCTCTTCTGGATATCTAGCATTCTGTGTTTAGGTGCTTTTTGTTTTATTGTGTACATGATTGATTAAGTTTACCTTCAGTGACTTGTCTAGAAAGAACAGGGGGCTACAAAGGAGGGGCAAAATATGACTATGAGCATTTGAAGGTGTTCTTTGGATTGCATACAAGATTCTTAACACCTGATGATAAACAATTCTAGCATCCTAGTCCTTACATTTATAAGGTGCTTCCTCCCAATCTATTCCACTGTCCTTTCTTCCTGTTTGATCAGTACCCCCTAGCTTTCAACCTATTTTATTTCATCTTTTCAACTTGCCCCCCGCAATTTATAGTCCACAACTCTGTGACCAAAGGAAGGAACTGGGGAAAAATAGCCATCAACATTAGAAAATACAAAAGAAAAACTCACTTGTCCCTTGAAGCTCCCAAAGCTAGAACAATGGGATCAGCAATCTCCAGCATTGACTGCAGGATGGATGCAACCACAATGAAGAGGATAATACTGAGCAGGAAGGCCCGATGGACAACTTGGAGCTCTATCAAGCCAGTCTGCACGGCCAGGATCAAAAGTGTGACTCCTTCCGTCATCCCTCTTAGCATTGTGAAAACACACAAAGGAAGAACAAAATTAGTATTATTAATGATCTTGATTCAGTTTTAAAATTGCATAAGTAACAAACAGCCATCATCCCACAATTTTTGGTATCAAAACGTTGGCACATGATCCCAGTTGGTGGCCTTTGTCAAACCATATGCTGCCCACAAGCTACCAATTGCAAAACCCCAATCAAGATTGTAGGGACTTGAATTCAAATCCATGTTTATTTATTCACTGAGTAAACTGGAGCCAGTCACCATCTCTCAGCATTAATTACTCCTCTATAAAACAGTAATTGGAGTGGCTCTACCATACAGACCTGTTGAAAATAACACTTTACACATACAAGTGTCCTGAAGTAATTTGTAATGGAATGTTCGTTCCTACACTGTCTTTGCCTGAAATGTTCCTGAACTCTTCCATCCTTGGTTCATTTTTACTATTTCTGGCTTGAAACATTTTTTCAGCACTCTCTAGAGATCACATGTATTAACCAAATAAATTCCTATTTTTTCGGAGAGTATTTTGGGTGTGCATGCGTGTGTGCTTGCAAGCCTGAAATTCATGGTGACTTCTGGAGACCCCTAGTAGGGCTAGGGCATTTCAGAGGGGTGGCTTATATTGCATGTGTCCCAATTCTGGTATCTCTTGGAGGTTGCCCTTCCCAGCACTTGCCAGAGTCAGCCCTGCTTAGTTTTCGAGATCTAACGAGATCAGGCTTGCCTGGGCTATCCAGGTCAAGGCATAAATTCCTATTTTTATACCAGACCACTGTAAGAAAAGGAAATTGTTTTCAGCTGTCTCTCCCTGCTACTTAAACATGTTGAAATGAAATTATTTCTTCTGGCATATGCTAAGTAAAAGTGAATGTATCCTCTCTTTTTCATGTGTGGAAGACGTAGCACAAGATATTTAAAAAACAACAACAAAACAAATTAAGTAAAACCATCTGTTCTACATTCCATTATATTGAAGCACTATGTGTTGCTTCAGCCCCTTGTGCTATTGCTTGTACAAGTGGAACTGTGCTAAATACATTTGCCTTTCTGCTCATGCATCGTTGCATGGAACCCTCAGTGTACATATCATGATGGCTAGCAAATGCAGATGCATATCCACCAAACTTGATCAAGATAGAATGAAGAAGAAAGGACAGAGAGGAGAAATACTGTAAGCAAGTCTTGGTTGAAATAGTTTTGGAAAAGATTTTGAAAAGGCAAGGAATATAAAATTGGCAGGTGTGGAAAAGAAGTAAAGCAAAGGGACCTTAAACAGTACACATTCCAAAAAGCTAGCAAAAATTGATCACAAAAAGGTAACAAATCAAAAAGTCCTAAGGAGTTTGACAAATGGAGAGGAGGAGGAAAGAGTATGTATCTGTATTTTGGATGCTGAAGAAGATCTTTGGATAATGAATCCAAACAATGTAATAGCTAATGTGCTTTTTAACAAAAGCAATAAAGAGATTCATGGTAGCCTGGTGTTTCAGTGTCAAATCACAAGACCTATTACACTTGGATAGGAAGGTCCAACCAAGACTTTGCACACATGGGTTCAAAAGACTATACTTAGATTATGCTTTTAATAGTCTTCTTAATGTTCACCATCTGCTTCAGTTTGGTACAACTGGCTTGTACCAGGGGTTAGACACTTTCCACTGCCCACTTACCTATTCATAGCAGGATCATTCATGAATGCTCGGTAGCCTTGCAGGTAAAACTTGCAGAGGGTTAGAACTCCCAAAGCAACAAAGGAGACTGTAAACACCAAGCCCAGGAGAGAGTAGGGAGTACTACAGCATTCTGCAATACTAGGAATGAGACAAAACAGCTGAATTAGAACTCTGGACAGGCCAATAAGCTTTGAATTCAAAGCTAGAAAAAATGAATGAAGATAGCTTCACTTATGAGCTTCAGCTGAAACATCTGTATGAAGGTTCTCATCAGGTTCTACAGATACCAGCAACAGTACGTTTATTCAAAGTAAATTCACCCAATGGGATTCTAGACTTTGAAAAAAAATCTTGTAAATATAAATTTAGCATGTATCAGCTGGTTTCACTAAGCTGGGCTCCACCACCATGCACTAGCAAGATCAAACCATCTGGGGGCACTGATCTCCTTGCACTTAAATAAGAGATCACTCTTCAATGACCAAAAAAAAGGAATGCTTTCAATTTGCTAATTAACATTTTAACCTAGACACTCCATAAAGATGCAAAATAAAGCAGGTGAGTTTGCTATGTCAGCTCCCATTTGTATACATGATAGATACAAAAAAAATGAAACCTAAGAAGGATGTGTGTTGCACTGCAAGTAAACAGTGTACATCAATTCACAGGGCATTTCTCATAATCGCAGTGGTACATGAGCCCCAAAACTAGTATGCCCAACTATAATGTGGTTCTATAAAAGGATGCTATCACATCATTGTGAGAGGTCTGGCCTCTTTAGCTGTGTAACTCTGCAATCCCATGTACTGATTTACGTTTAAAGCTTGTTTGCCCACTCCTTCCTCCATGTTATTGTTTACACAAATCCAATATAATCATGAGGAAGAAATTCAGCAGCACAAACCTGTCAAAACGTTAAAGGAGAAACAAGACTGATTATTGTGATGCATAACTAGTCTCCATTCTATAATACTCTTAACTTTTGAGGACTGCCCTTCAAAACACAACTAAAACAACTTGAAACCCCCCCTCTAATAATGAAGAGTGGGTTTTCTGCTAGATTGGAAGCAGCACATTTTTAAAAAGATGCACATAAAATTGTAAGTTTCTGAAAAAACAAAATACTGGAAGAATTGAATGCACTACAGCATAATACTTCTACTGGAAAGATTGCATTCATTAGCCAGAGTTTTTCCTGACATGAAAAAAATCCCTCAGCCATACACTTAAAAGACTCTTTTTGTTATTTTAATGGTAGAAAGGCAGGATATGAGTACCCCAAATAGAGGTTCATGCCCTGCCTTTTTATCATTAAAATGGTACTCAAAGCAGCATACACCAGAAGAATTAAAATGTATAAATAAATTTGCAAAAATAACAAAAAAGCTTGATAATATCCCCGCCCCCCCGAAGGAAGATGCCACAATGCTTATTTCTCATGCTGTGGCAACAGGTAGCAGCCTTTCCATTTGAATGCCAAGAGATCAGAATGAGACATAGGCCAGTTCACCCATGTATCACCCTGGACATTCTATATGCCCTCTTACCATACCACACATACAATGTAATATGTAACACAGGGAAGAAGAAGAAGGAGGAGGAGGACGAGGAGGAGATTGGATTTATACCTCACCCTTCACTCGGAGTCTCAGAGTGGCTTACAAACTCCTTTTCCTTCCCCTCCCCTCCCAACAGACACCCTGTGAGGTAGGTGAGGCTGAGAGAGCTTTACTGAGAACTGCTTTTTTCAAAAACACCTCTGACAGAACTATGGTTTACCCAAGGTTATCTATCCAGCAACTGCAAGTGGAGGAGTGGGGAATCAAACCTGGTTCTCCCAGATTAGAGTCTGTGCACTTAACCACTGCACCACTGTGCACAATGTCACACATACTGCAATACTTCCACCTCAAAGCTGTGATGGAAAGACTGTAAAAAATCAGGCACATATAATTTATGTTGTATGTTATGCTATACATGAGATGCCTCCTCCCCATCAGGCATACAGCATTTTCACATGGCATATGTGACTGATTTCTCTTTTTGTTTGTAGGAAGCAGATTTATTCAAGAGCACAAGGAATACACCTTAGCAACTGACAGTTACAGAAAAGTGTTAAATACCTTGTTAAAAAGAGAAAGAGAAGCCTCTCCCTAGAGGCAGGTTGATCCCGTGTGCTGAAGTAGGAGTAGATCTGAAGAGCAAACAATACAAGCCAGAAGACCATGAAGAGAACAGGGACCACGAGCTGGTTCCACAGTGACATTCCCAAGGCCAGAAGGCCATACACCTCGACCACCTGCACAGGTCAAAAGCAGATGACTGATTCTCCAAAAATCAACAAAAAATGCATTCTTAGCTCAAAAAGGGAGGAGTAACAGCAACTCTATTTACAATACTTCAGAACCTGAAAGAAAAGTTTTTTTTAAAAAAACAACCAGTTATGTTTGCTACCTTCTTGCTGACAAAAGGCTTGTAAAAGTTAAAAGAAAATAACAGGTGTCACAAAGCGTGAATCACTCTTGTCTCCTCGTCTTTGCTGCTGCTGGTGTTTAATTAAGAGTTCACAATGCAGATATCACTAGGTGGGTCTGGCAGTCAGTCTGACAATTAATTTACAGCATTATAACGTAGCACTTTTATCACCCCACCCTCATGTCTTGCCTCACTGCAGCAGACACCCTGCGTTAGGCCATACACCATTTATTTAAGGGAGGCTCTTAACCCCTTGGTGACATTCTGTGAAAAGTGTTAATAATGGATGACTGTGGAGTAACAGAAGACTGGAAAACAATCAAAAGAAGATCAAAATGTTATTGAGAATGAAAGTGTCAAATAAAGGCAAGCAGCTTCACACAGTGCATCTGCGCCTGATCATCAGCTTGGCCTTTTGAGAGCCGTGACAGGAACTGCTGCTTATCTAGAGTATACACTCAGGATCAAGAGGCTGAAAATACTCAAGTGAAAAGAGTGGGGCTTCTTTTAAATCAGTTCCTAGGGATCAGTAGTGCAAACTTGAGCAAGCTACACAAGATGATCAGCTAGATTCAGCAGTCGGCTGGTCCAAGGATCATGGATCTTTGAGCAAGGATTTCAATGCAGTTAATGTCACCTCCTGGAGAAGATCCAAATACTGATTTACACTGAATTAAGTCAGACTGAGTGAAAAGAACTTCATAAACAACAGCAAAAACACAGCATAAAGTCAGAAAATCTTTCTTAAATAAAATTTTGTCAAGATACGGCAAACCAGGGAAAACATAAAACTATCCTTGACTTCAGTGCAGTGTGTAAAGCACAAGCCCTCCAGTTCATTTTGGTCAATATATCTTTGTTCTTATTGCAGAAGAAACAAGATTCTCATTCTAACATCTTATTAGTAAAAGGGGTTAGTCCTAACCCTAAATTACACTGGATTAGAATCTTAACACAAAACCAATTCAGAGCTATAATTACACTCTGATTGCTGGCATCTTGCCTAAAATGCTATGGGAGGGGGGAATAACTTAGTGGCAATTATGTTTCCCTTATATAATACCACTTTAATATATTATATAGTGCTATTCTTAACCACAGTTTTTTTATTACTTTCGCTATTATCCAAACAGCAGGTTGTAAATGTTGTCTAAATCGTTCAGATAGCACCAATAAGTGAATGGCATAATTTGCATAATGAAGTAGCAGAACCAAGGCTGAGCAGCACCATCTCATTTGGAAGTTTTCCTTTTTATGCTGAAGTTATGTGACATTTCTTAGTAAGCAGTAATTTCTTATATACAGAAACACTGGGAAGACAAATTATTTTTACTGCCTTTAAATGAGTTAGACCTAAGAAAAACATTGATCTATGAACACAGCCTACTGACATCTTCTGGAGAGGTACATTCCATCTATGTGAGAGACAAGGTTAACTGGCTGACTCTAGCAGGGCCTTCCTGGTGATTGCACCAACATTCTGAAACTCCCTCCACAAGGCATTCTACCTGTAACCATGTCTCATTGGGTTCTGGAGATAAATAGTCATGTTTCGATTTTATTAAGCATTCGTTACTATTTTTGCAGTTTTAAAGCTGTACTGGGCTGTGCTTTCGTGACAATGTTCTTTTGGAGAACTGACTTGAATAAATGAATGGTTTTTTCCCCCAGCAAGGAACAGCATATATTTTATATAAATCAAAAGAATATATTGTTGTGGTGCTAGACTCTTTTCTCCCATATGCATATTTTCTGTGAGAAATAGGTCTAAGTTTGTGTTCTCCGGTACCTGGAACTTGGGCTCAATCTGGGTTAGTGAAGGGCGAAGGAATGAATATATGATTAGATGAGTTCTCCAAGGCCTAACTGCTGATTCATACAATGTGGAGAGAGACCAAATACAGCAGGCTCCACTTTATCTAGTAGCCATTGCAACAACTGTCCTGAAAACTGGCCCCCATGAGGGAGGTGAGGGCATAATATGTGTGGGAAAAATGCAATTAGAAAGGAGAAGGAATGGGAGGAAGTGAAGAAAGGAGTGAGTACAGGGAGGTAACACAGCTATGTCAGACAGGACAAAATGTATCTATGCAAAATTGTCATACCTACATCCTAGGGAAGGCAGTTTCTGGTCTTAGCAGCCTGGTCCAATATTGGCTGCTTATTATTAAAGACATTTTCGATCTTCCTTCCCAAAGACAGTTTGATTTGCTCATGATGTTCAGCATGAAAAGAATACTGAGCATTTCTACATGACTTTAAGGCATGGAGACCACATTATTCCAGCAAACATGTAATGCAAACCTACATTATGATCTCCATATTTTATACGGTGGCTCAGATTGAGAGATCAGGGCTTTACTTAAGGACTCCTAATGAACTCATGGCTGAGGTGAGATTTGGTTTCCTAGCTCCCCACCCAGACTCTTGCCATGCTATATAGCAAATCTGTAAGAGCCATAAGAAACCATAAGAATCCAGAAGAGTAACAGACATAACAGTAAAGATTATTCTATAAGGATGTATGCAACAGCAAACATAACAATATTAAAAATGTTCAAAATACAAACTTTCTTCTGCTGCATCATCATAACCTTCAGTATTGTCAAAATATGGCTCCACAGAGAGAATAACACATAAACTTTTGGATCCAGGGGATCTCCCTCTCACTCAACAATGAAATAATCCAATGTATGAACTTTCTAGAAATGTTTTACACGTAACTGCAATACATTCTGCGGTTGTAATGAAAACATCTAGGAAAAACTCACAAGCTAGGAGAAATTCCAGTTTTTAAAAGACTGTTGCTATTATATATTTTTCCAAGTAATCTACAGTGTAACAGAATTTCTCTTCTTTTCTTTCAGCTAGCATGGTCTAAACTAATTGCATGTATATGCATGTTCTGTTCCATCATGTTATAATCTGCAGTCCCAGGTACTCCCACTGCCCATCTTCACCCCCCCCCAATTTTCTTTCATTTAACACCCAGCTTGATGAACACTTCTTTTGAACTCTAAAGCTTGATGACTGCTATACACCACTGATGATTTTATTGCTGCTGTGTACAAACATGACTACCTGCAATTTCCAGACAGATAGAAGTATACCAAGACACATCAATAAAACAAATTATTTCTTTCAATATATCTTACCTGTACAAGTTCTCTATAGGCAGATTTTGCAAGATTATATGGTACCAGAAGATTAGATGCCAAAAAATAGAGAACTTCCAAGCCAGTAAAAATCATAGCAAATTTGTTGATGATAACAATAGTTTCTAGAGGGACAAGACAAAGCCGTGCCAGCAGAGGGAGCATGTGAGCAGAGAAGAGCCAAATCTGTTTGGTTTTCATGACGCAGGAGCAAAGGGTGCACACCACTAGCTGACCTGAAAATGACATGGGAGCATTAAACAGCAAGACACTTTGACTTCAAGGAAAAAAACCTCTTTCAGTTTTTTTTAGAGCATTTTTACCCCACCTTTCTCCAAAACCATACTTAAGAAGGTTTACAATGATAATAAAAACAACATGCAACTATAAATTCTTTAAAAAGACCATCATACACAAATAATTAAAAATCAGATTTTGGTGTCAAAAGCCCTCCTGAATTATTCTGCCTTGCATAATTTGCAGAATCTTGGCAGTGGAAGACTGCTTAGAAACTTCAGGCAAACTATTCCATCACACCAGGAGAGCCGCTGGAAAAACCCTAGATCTAGCAGGCAGCCACCATCCTAACTACCCTACAGGAGTGAATAACGAATAGGTGTCATTTTGAGGTTGGTTAAGAGAGCTATTCCCCACAAAAATTCATCAGCAAGTATGATGTCTAGATCACAGCCCAACCCAACTTTTAACAGCTACACATGTTGGCTAAGAAGGCATTGTGCAGCTATATAAAACACTTAAAAGCAAAAGGAATTTGTGGCAATCTCTGTATTGAGAGATAAGATGTGTCTTGTCTTAAGGGCTGTCTTATGCAATGATAATCTGCAGTGTGAACCCACTAAAACTGTTAAGATTTGAAGCAGAGACACATTGCCCTCCTGCATATCCTCATAGTGTGCCTGAGACTTAAAAATGCAAACCAAAAGATGATGCATTTGACCAGCTGCAGGCATAGAAGAGGTTATCTATCATTACAATTCTAGTGAAGCGTCACTGAACAACTTAGTTCAAATTAGGCTGTTTTAAGACTGAAACCTTACTTACTTACTGTATTATGAGTAGCAAAACTAATTTTATAAGGCCAACAATACATTTTATGCTTGCTGCCGATAAGGTTACATTTAGGAACTCTTGATAAGATCATGACAGTTTCAACGTTCACAAATCGCAAGGCTTCCCAGAGCCTGTGATTAAAGAGGAAAACTTGGAAATGTGTTTCTGAAGAAGTCAGGCAGCGAAATAGAAACTATCCAAATTATAGGCTCTCAATAAATGATATTTGAACTGTCAGGGCTTGCTCTTGATCACTCAGCTGTTTGAGAGAAGGCAGCCAGGACTCATTTCATGCTGAGCAGGGAGAATGTTGCAGCTACAGCCCTGGCAAACATGCCAAGGCATAGCTTGCCTTAACTGTTCAAGAGTTCATAAAACTCAGTCACTCTGGACCCTGACTGAAACTCAACATGCATTAATTCATCTTGTTGCTAGGTCGACATACCTCACTTGTTGTGCGGGCAACGCTAGTTAGAAGTTAATTCCAGTGACCTGTGATGTATGACTGCAGGAGCTCAGGTTAACCAAAATTAGTTTTCTCAACACACTGGAATTCTAAGCATGGATTAAACCTTGATTTAGAATCCTGGTTTGTATGTGTGTGTGGGGGGGCAAACTAACTTCAGCTAACCTACAATACCAGCATTTCTATATCACAGGCAATCTGAGTCACTTTTTATCCAGGATTCTCCACATGAGAAAGAAAGGAGGGAAGTACCAAGCAACACATCAAGCCTGTACACATTAGTTTAATGCTGGCTTAAAACAGCCCTGAATACTGTGACTGTGTCCCAGTTAATAAATAATGTAATCCAAGGCTACAGCCACCTACCACTACAACTACTGACTTCCTTATCTAATTGTGTCACCCTCTCAGTGGCAAAATTCATAGACGCAATAATCAAATATAAGAGAAATAATACTAAGGTCTTTTAAAATATTTTCTTTGATTCTGATTTCTGCTTAAGACGATAGCCGTATGAGCAGTACTAGACAGACAGACAGACAGACAGACAGACAGACAGACAGACAGACAGACAGATAGAGATAGACTTCCTTATCTATTCTGGTCCTGTCAGAGGCATATATTTTTATACATACATTCCAAACAATAAGATAGCAAGTCATAACAAACCCTACTGGTATAAAGTGTAACTAATGGCCACAGGATTGGAAAAGGTCAGTTTACTTTCCAATCTCAAAAGTTGGCTTGAAACTCAACATAAAGAAAACTAAGATCGTGGCATCCGGCCCCATCATTCCTTAGCAAATAGAAGGGGAAGTCATGGAAGCAGTGACAGACTTCACGTTCCTGGGATCCAAGATCACTGCAGATGGTGACTGCAGCCATGAAATTAAAAGACGCCTGCTCCTTGGGAGGAAAGCGATGGCAAACCTAGACAGCATAATAAAATGTAGAGACATCACCCTGCCAACAAAAGTCCCTATGGTCAAACCAATGGTATTCCCAGTAGTAATGTATGGCTGCAAGAGCTGGACTATAAGGAAGGCCGAGCGCCGAAGAACAGTTTCTTTTGAATTATGGTGTTGGAGAAGACTCTCGAGAGTCCCTTGGACTGCAAGGAGATCAAATCAGTCAATCCTAAAAGAAATAAATCCTGACTGTTCCCTGGAAGGCCAGATACTGAAGCTGAAGCTCAAATACTCTGGCCACCAAATGAGAAGGGAACACTCACTGGAGAAGACCCTGATGCTGGGAAAGATTGAAGGTCAAAGAAGAAGGGGACAGCAAAGGATGAGATGGTTAGACAGTGTTATCGATGCAACAAACATGAAATTAAGCAAACTCTGGAGCACGGCGGAAGACAGGAGGGCCTGGCGTGATGTGGTCCATGGGGTCATGAAGAGTCGGACTCGACTGTGCAACTGAACAACAACAAAATCTATTCTGGTCCTGTCAGAGGCATATATTTTTATATATACCTTCCAAACAATAAGCTAGCAAGTCATAACTAATTTAAACCCTACTGGTATGAAGTGTAACTAATTTCCTCTGGGGCTGTGCTTGTAAATTTTGCAAAGCCACAAACACAAGATGCCTCCATGATACAGTAAACTGAAAAACAACAGTAACAAAAAAATTGTATTCCAATTGCTTTTACAGCAGCAATATTTATGGAATCAGAAGAAGTTTATTTGCCAAGATTAGCAAAGAGGAATATCTAGGTCTGTGACTGCTATTCCAATAACGTTACAATGTTTCTGGGCTCCTCTTTCTGAGCTGTCACTCAGATAATTCAGCCAGTTAAGACAGTTACATTCTGCTAATTGTTGCTGGTTCAAGGTGGCATTTTTAAAGTGATGCTACCCATTTCATAGGATTGTTGCATAATTTAAACAATATCACTGGGTTTACAAAAAATCACAGGTGGTCAGAAATTTGACATATCAAAGCATAGTCTCCGTAATGCCAAAGTTGTAATCTCTTGCAGAAAGGAAATAAACTAAACCTAGCCACTGCTTATTAGCACATCCTGGTTCTGTTAACTGCTCACATTCTTATGCTTGCACTATTGAAAAAATAAATAAATCACTGATCCAATTATTTTAAAATCTATGAGGTGTCAACTCTGTTTGTTCTACTACTTCCTCCCATGTAAAACCCAGTCCTTTCCTACTGAGCTCAAAAACCATGTGTACCAAAACACTGCAGCTATCTTAATGCATTCCACAATAAGCCTTTTTGAGAGCAGCAAAGCCTTTTGGGGAGCAGAACTGCTTGGTTTGGTGATGCCAATGAAGCATCAGACACATCCTCTAGCTCCTTTGAGAAAAGAACAGAAATCTCCTAATGCTCAGGGTCTGACAATGAAGACGACTGGTGAGACATTTCAACAAAGCCTGGTTTACTGCTTCTAAGTAGAAGAAGAGAAGAAGAAAGATGAAGAGATTGGATTTACACCCCACCCTTCACTACCTAAAGGAGTCTCAGAGCAGCTTACAATCCTCCTTCCTTTCCTCTCCCCACAACAGACTCCCTGTGAGGGAGGTGGGGCTGAGAGAGCTCTTTCGAGAACTGCCTGTGACAGAGCAGCTCTGAGAGAACTTGTGACTGACCCAAGATCAAAGTACCAGCTGCATGTGGAGAAGTGGGGAACCAAACCCAGTTCTCTCAGATTAGAGTCTGCACTCCTAACCGCTCCACCAAACTTGCTCTATGCAGCATAGAATTTATGACAGCTATAACTTTCATGATTTCTAATTCCCCAACACTCATTTGTAACCAGCTAGACATGATCGTCACAGAGGTGACAAAGAACGTGACAATGAATGATCTAAAAGCAGATGATCTAAGAGTGATTAAAGCAGCACATACTGCCCCCAAATTTAACACCTTCTCCAATTCTTCTCCTAAAAGAGCATAAATGGGGGTGGGGGACCTTTAGAAGATCTGAGCTTTTAGGCAGCAGTGAGGGATCTCAATTTGCCTCTAACAAAAAAAGTTTTACAGTAATATTTTAATGTAGCTTCTGCTGGTGGTGTGAAGCTTGACAGAGGCCGAGGACAGACTGGCAATTTGCCGCGGGATGGGACCCGGGCTGACAACGACTCAATATCGGATTAAATGGAATGTTCACACAGGCACATCTGCCTGGCGTCCCCCACCCGTAGCCTACCGGTGCTCTCGCGCTTCACTGCCGGATTAAAAAAAACACCTGATAAAAGCCGACGCAAATCTTGAAAGCCTGCGTTTGTCACGCGTTTCTCCGCTTCCAGGGAGTCTGAACGCGCAGCCGAAAAGCCGGGAGCAACCCGCGTTGGGCATGAGGCAGCAGCGGTGTGATTGGCTGCGCTCCGCTCCACTGCCCAATGCGGTGCCGGCGTTGCAGGGCAAAAAAAAAAAATCGCCAAAATGCGCTTATGCGCGCATGAGCGCATGAGCGCTCATGCGCACATACGCCCACAGCCGAAATAATGGGGAAACAGCAAATATAGCGCGCCTCCGGCGTGGCAGTCTGAACGCTCCCGCGTGCCTCCGTCCAGTATCTTCCGGCAGAGGCCCCCACTGTGTGGACGGGAAAACCCGGTATCGTTTACTCCGGGGGTTTTTTGCCGCGACTCGATACCGGGGCAAATTGCCAGTCTGTCCTGGGCCAGAAGCTAATTTTTTAGACATGTGTTCTATGACATGCAATATATTGCTAGGATTAACTACCTGCCTTCCAAACTGACCACAAAAGTAGCCACATGCTCAGGCTTAGTTCATAGACACAGAACAATAAGGTGGGAATGAGGCTGCAGAGCCACAAGGTGGTAAAATGGAATCTGCTATTTCAGACTGCAGTGCTGAATATTCCTTTTCTTTAAAAAGCTCTCTGTGCAAATAAAGACAGCACAGCAGCAAGCAGAAAGGTTCTGTTCCATCAACTAGCCTGGCATGTTGGTTTTCAATCTATAACATCAGGGAATGTTCCAAAAATGTGACCCTCAACTTGCTATATGAAGTGGTGGCTCTCCACCCCACTACCTCTACGACACTACTATCCCAACACCCTCCATGCCTTAAACATGGCTGTTAGTCACAGCCAGTTGCATAAATTAAGACTGATTATATTGGAATCACTAAATTGACTTTGTTTCAGTAATACTAAGAGAGTAATGTTGACTTATTCCAGTTGGAAAAGGTTTCTGACCCAGATTTTGGACAGAAATTTTAAATGAAAATTCTTAATGCTGTGTCATCCTAGAAGAATATTTAATAAAATCAAGCCCCCTTCTCCCTATCTTTTATTAGTGTCCAAGGCACTAATTCTGGAACTCCATATTTAGAAACACCTAAGAAGTCCTGTGACTTAACAGGCATCTTTTATTGCAATCAGATGGATGGCGGGGAGACGACACACCAATCCAGCTGGGAAGGCCTATAAACCAACAACAGGAATAGTTGATAGCAGAAAAAGATGGACATTTGTGGAGAAACTGAAATATTTGCAATATTCACTTTCCTACCAAACCTAAACTTATTTTTCTGATTGAAAAACATAATATACATCATTTATAAATTAGTTAGCATATAAAATTATACTATTTGGCATATTTATGGAATTTAAAAGTATAAGCATCGTCATTTTCTGTAAGAAAAATTGCAAATATACCCAACAAAAAGTTGCAACCAACAAAGAGTCACCAAGCCACCATACATATGTATTTTAATTTTTGCCGAGAGGCAGGAAAAATAACAGCTTAAGGCAGAAAGCAAATTCTATAGTAAATAAAAGTATATTATTTGAACAGAAACCATATCAGAGCTAGAACTGCCAGCATGTACGGATATTAAGCTAAACTTTATAACACTGAACTCAACTCTTTAATAATGTATTATCATTAAACATATATATCAGATTAATTGTTGCCAAAATTACTTACATTTTTAAACATTATTTTTGAAAACACTGTATATATCTCTGCAGTATAATTTTCCCTCCTCAGTGCTCCCCCAATTCCCCCAATTTTTCCACTGGAAAAATTGAGTCCAGTCTTTTTAATGCTGTACATTTGGGAAGAGTGAAATGTAAGACAACATAATATTTTTCTCGTTCTAAAAGAGAAAATATTTCATAGGAAGTTTTATCCAGTGATTCCCCAAATTTTCCATTTTTTTCCATTGTAAAAGCTGAAAGATACTTCCCAGGGAAAATTGGTTTTTTTCTGTTTTCCCCCCTCTGGGTTATAATATCCCTAGTTGTATAGTACTTTCTACCACTTGACTTCTTTTCCCTCCCTATTGTTTCAGCGAGGGAAAAATTAGCCTGTATTCCAAGTATGAGACTATCAATAAAGGCATTCTGATGATGTAGAGGTTTTGTGGGAACAGACAGGGGTGCAAAGAAGACTAATAACTAGTCTGTTTCTTATATGTAACAAGCACATCACAAATGGACACTGAAGGCCTTAGATAAATCTTTGGACATATCTACCTTTACTTCATCCTACAAAGTAGGTTTAGGATATTTAAATATGTGACTTTCAAAGAAATGACAATAATGGACACACTGCGAACTTTCAGAACTTCTTGCATGGTACCCTGGGAATTGCAGTTCTATAAGAAAGAGAGAGATCTTCAACAGAAAATTCATGTTTCACAAAATTACAATGGCCAGGGCCACTTCCAGGAGGGGATGGGGAACCACAACCATTATACTCAGAGGTCATTTCATGGAAAAGAGGTGCAGGAGCTCATTAGCATAACTTATCTGCATATGTCACACCCGCTGACATCACCGGAAGTGTGTCAGAAGGCAACACCCACAGCTCAGGCTCCACTGGACTGTTTTGGATTGCTAGCTATGGTGAGGGGGAAGGTGCAGATCTGCCCTCACAGAGGAGGGAGAGCTTGTACCCGAACAAACCTTGGTCTTAAAGGTGCCACTTGACTCTTTTGGATGGTTGGCAAGCACAGGAAAGTGTGTGGCTGCTTGTGGGTCAAGGAGGGCAGCGCGGAGGACATGCATGACCTCAAGCAGTTAGGGGGCCAGGGTGGTGGCAGGGCTGAGGCGCAGGAGGAGGCTGAGTAGACACAGAAGGCTAGGGTGGAGCTCCTCACAGGCCTTGCAGGAGTAGCCGGGGCCCACCTTGCAGAGGCGCCGCACCAGGGCCGGCATGAGGACGGGCAGAGCCTGGACAGGCTGGGTGCCATGGCCCAGGCAGTGACGGAGCAGCTTGAGGCCAGCTCGTGGCAGTGCTCTGCTGGGTCAGCCAGGAGGCCGGGAAAGGTGGGGGGCTGCTGGGAGCAGGGGGCGGGGGCTTGCTGCATGTGCCCACCCCCTGGGCTCCTTACTGCTGGAGCTTCACTCCTGTGCACTCCTGCAGGAAATGAGCCCTGATTACACTAGATAAAAAATATCTGGTAGGTACAACTGTGCCATCATAAATGACTGGATGACTGTGCCATTATAAATGACTCAAAAGACCAAGTATGAACTAACAATTATTTCAGAAATATATCTACCGAATTTCTGGTCACATATGTTCTCCCTCCATCCATCTCTCATTGCCAGAGCTGAATTGTAGAAACACTGGGATACAGCCAGGTATCCTGAAAAGTTCATTCATCTCCTACTTTCATTTACACACAAAACTGTGCTCTCTTTTGTCCATGGTGTGGTCTGTATCTGCTCAGGCTTCAGCTTCTTCAGTGGTTACCTCATGATCGTGGAAGATGAACTTTTCAAGAGTGTTCACAGAAAGAGCTAAAACAATTCTCAATGGAAACTGAGTGAAAGTCTCTTTGAGAGACACAGGGTTAAAGCAAACCATTTTAAAATTAGTCTTTGTCTCAGAGGACTTCATCTTCATGAAAGTAATGGACATTGTGAAATCAGCCCTGTAAACACATAAAGCCAACCAAGAAAGCAGTGAGACTGATCAGTGCTGGTAGCTGAAGAGGGGAAAAGCCTTCCCTAAAGCAAGTTTCAGACCTCCTCCTCAAGCATGGCAAGGAATTCAAGGACACAAGTCTGAAAAGGTAGGACTACTTTTTGAAGGCCATCCACCCTACTAGTCCTTGCAGTGGAGTGGGCTGTTTAAAAGGCATTGCCAGAAAGCAAGTTGATTTCCAGTAAGATCAGCTTTAACACTTCCATAAAGCATAGGCTGGAAAAAAAAAACTCTCTGAAGCTGTGGGGCTGGAACATCCTACATTTTGGAATGAAGGTTCCAATAATCTCAAAAACTAGTCAAAGTCACAAGGCCCCGGTAGAGATTAGACTCCTAAATCAGCAATGAACACAATGTTAACTTATTCAATAGCCTGCATCAATGCAGCGAAGCTGCAGATTGACACATTTCTTATTTCTTTAATGTTCACTTTGATTTTTTATCTATTGACTTGTATTTGTAACATGGTTTTGAAAAACAATCAGCTAACATCTATTTATTTGACTTCAATGTTTTACAGTGTTTTCAGTGGCGGCTCTTACCTGGTGGAATGAGCTCCCAAAGGAGATCCAGGCCCTGCGGGACCTTGCACAGTTCTGCAGGGCCTGTTAGACGGAGCTCTTTCGCCAGGCTTTCAAGTAGGAGCCGCTGCCACTATACCACCACCACCAACTGAGCTGGGTAACATCGGGGTGTGTGTGTGTGTGTGAGATGGCCCTATGACAAATGAACAACAGTGCTGCCTGGAACTGATATCACTGATTAGGGACCACCACCACCAGGATGCCATTCTGGTACTGTAGATTTCTTCAAGATAGCAAAAGCACTTTGTACTGTTAGAAATTATGGTAATTGATTTACCTTGTTTTTAACTGTTTTAATTTTTGGCATATGTGCCCAGTTTGTTGACTGCCCTGACCCTGCTTGTGGGGAGGGCGGCCTATAAATCTAATGAATAAATAAATACATACATAAATTTTATAGCCTATAAATAAGCAGTAATTTGTATAGTTATATGCCCTATAATGGGGATCAGTATGCATGTCAGATTTTGGCCACAGAGGTGTGACATCTACCTTCCCAAATGCCAACTCAGAGACCAGAGAAGTGTTTCAAGGGAATAGTGATGGATGCCCAAAGAACTTGCCAAGACGTGAAGGGCCTTAACAAAAGGCAAAAAGAAAAGACATTCATAGAAGCTTAAGGCTGAAATAATAAAATCCAGCACTTGGCCTTAAAGCTCGATCATCTACATTTAATATATTGAAATGCAGTAGACAGACTGCCATCAGAGGCTAGGACTCGCTACAAGGTTATATCACCCCTGTGCTGAAGATCAGTACAGGCTACGTATCTGTTACTGGACACACTCTGAAGCACTAATGCTCATCCTCAAATCCCTAAACAATTTTGGGCCAAAGTGCCTGAAGGTTGATTGTTCCCAATTCTCCTGCCTGTCTACGAAGCCCTGCTAACAGTGTTCTCACCTGTTTAAATGATACCACTAGGATCAAGGCTCTCTTAGTAGTGGTTGTCCTGATGTGGAATGCTCTTTCCCCTTTGAAGTTTGCTTGATGTCTACCTCACAGAAAGACTATTTCAGAATTCTCAACTAACACGACTAAGTATGTATTACAACTGAATGGACTACTAAAACCTTTGTATCATCAGGTTTTACAATCTCAGACTGTTCTCAAAGATGTTGCACGCCATGACATCCACCTTGGAAGGCCGTATTTGTCACCAACATAGCCATCTGAGTAGCAAGGGAAGTTCCTGAATCCATACATCTGTGGCACAGAACCAACACCCAAGGCAAACGCAGGGGTGGGAAGCTGCAACACAGGAAACAGAGCAAACTGATCCAGAGGATTCCCTGACCCTTTAACTCAGACCTTGCCTTGGCAGTGGGAGGCAAGGAGCACAACAATCTCAGAATCCTCTGGGGACTATGTGGGTTTCTGTTCCAGATAGCCATAAGAGGCAAGTCAAAGACTTTATATTAACACCCATTACAAAGGACTGAGCCAGAGACTCAAAAGATGTGTGTGGTTTCAGAAATGGGATCTGCTGTTTTTTTCCTCGTTTGCTGTCCTCCTATGCTATTTGAAACCTACACTAACATGAGTACACATAAACCCCAGCCACCTCACATTGTGATATACAGGAAGGCCGTTACCAAAAAGGACGCATTTTGTGATTTATGATTTTTAAATTGTGAGCCAACGTAAGCTCAGAGGGGGGAGCTGTTAAGGAATTTTACATGTCTTATAATTATGAGCCTATGACGGTTTGCCAAATTTTAGTAATGTTGGTTTTATATGAATAATGAAGGAAATGTGAGTAATACCATAGAACAGGGGTGTCAAACATGCAGCCCGGGGGCTGGATCAGACCCCCAGAGGGCTTCTATCAGGCCTGCAGTGGAACTGGCTGTCTCCTGCTTCTGCTTCCAGTTCTACTGCTGCTGCGTCATCATAGGTTTGCAGCTTACAGATACACACCTGAACAGCATACTCAAGATTGCAACAGCACAGACATTTTGATGCAATAATTCAGAGCAAGAGGTGTCAGTTATCAGACACTGTTAAACAAAATATTGCAAGAGTGCTAATGTTTTAAGCAATGCTTTTATTTTAAGTAAAAAAATACCCTTTGTGTTTGTGTCCTTTATAAAGTTTATATCTCCGCTACCTGGCATTACATTTTATGACACACATGGCCCAGCCCAACAAGGCCTCATTTATGTCAGATCCAGCCCTCATAACAAATGAGTTTGACCCCTGCCATAGAAGAGATAAAAAGAAGTGTCTGGGTCTATAATCAAGTAGGACAAGATAAACCTGGGATCCATGGGCATGGTTATTTGGGTAGATACCTAACCTTGGAAGTTGGTTCAGAAAAATATTACAAGGAGGGATAATAGTTACCATGCTGGTAGTGTTATTGTGTTGTTTTATTCAATGTGTTCCAAACTTGATGAGGGCATAAAGAGTCAAAAGACAGACTGTGGTACAAGGACCAGAGAAACTCAATTTTGAGTTTCTGGTTCAGGATGAAAAATATTAGCTCAAAAGGAAAATTCCCCTGCTTGCCTATCTATAGAACAGTAAAGGAAAATTGCACTGTATGGTATGTAAAATAGAGTAGACACCATAATTTAGGAAGGTTGTTTAATGGTCACAGATAACACTTTATCATCCCTTGCTAATTAGATGAAGGCACCAAGAGCACAAGGGAGCTACCTGTATGGTTAAGTATTGAAGTAAAACAGACAATACTAATGGAAGTGAAGTGAAAGCAAAAGATAGAGCATGGGTAGAACAGGGGTGTCAAACATAAGGCCTGGGAACTGGAACTGGCCAATCCATGGCTCTTATCTGGCCTGTGAGCAATTGGTGCAAGGGAGGGAACATGAGGCTGCTCGGAAGGGGGGGAACAGTGGGTGAAGCCACTCGGAAGGGGGGCAAGAGGGTGAAGCAACTCGAAAGGGGGGGGACAAGTGGGTGAAGCCACTTCAGCATGGTGGAACAACCTCATCTGCAGCAGTTAAGCTGAACCCCTTCACTTTAGCAGCAGCCTCACTGGTTTTTACCCTTGGTCCCAGGCTCACAGTACTGGCAGTGAGAGTGGAGAGGGAAGGGTTTTTCTCCTCCTCCAGGCAGTGTGGGATTGTTTAAACAACTGGCTCTCCAGCCCCCACCACAAGGGTTTTCCTCTGCATCTCCCCCAGCCCATGGGGCCTTGCAGTGAGGACACATCAACTCAAAGCTTACCAGCTTTGAAAGGAAGCAAAGAATAGGAATCAATGGACAGTTCTCCCAATGAAGAGCACGTAGGACAGTAAGCAGTGGGGACTCACAAGAACATAAGAGAAGCCAATGTTGGATCAGGCCATGGTCCATCCAGTCCAACACTTTGTCACACAGCGGCCAAAAATACCAGGTGCCATCAGAAGGTCCACCAGTGGGACCAGGACACTAGAAGCCCTCCCACTGTTGCCCCCCCCACCCCCGCACCAAGAATACAGAGCATCACTTGCCCCAGAGTCCCTATCTATACTTCGTGGCTAATAGCCACTGATGGACCTCTGCTCCATATATTTATCTAATTCCCTCTTGAAGCTGTCCATGCTTGTAGCCACCATCACCTCCTGCGGCAGTGAATTCCAAGTGTTAATCACTCTTTGGGTGAAGAAGTACTTCCTTTTATCTGTTCTAACCCAACCGTTCAGCAATTTCATTGAGTGCCCATGAGTTCTTGTATTGTGAGAAAGGGAGAAAAGTACCTCTTTCTCTACCTGCTCTATCCCATGCATTATCTTATATACCTCGATCATGTCACCCCTCAGCCATCATTTCTCCAAGCTAAAGAGCCCCAAGCGCCTCAACCTTTCCTCGTAGGGAAAGTTCTCCAACCCTTTGATCATTCTAGTTGCCCTTTTCTGCACCTTTTCCCAAAGCTATAATATCCTTTTTGAGGTGTGATGATCAGAACTGTACACAGTATTCCAAATGAGGTCGTGCCATTGATTTATATAGGGGCATTATGATATTGGCTGATCTGTTTTCGATACCCTTCCTAATAATCCCTAGCATAGCACTGGCCTTTTTTATTGCAGTCGCACACTGTCTCGACATTTTCAGTGTGTTATCTACTACAACTCCCAGATCTCTCTCTTGTTCAGACTCTGCCAGTTTGGACCCCATCAATATGTATTTATAGTTAGGATTTTTGGCTCCAATGTGCATCACTTTGCACTTGGTCACATTGAACCCCATTTGCCATGTTGATGCCCACTTGCCCATCCTCGACAGATCCCTTTGTAGTGCCTCACAATCCTCCCTAGTTTTCACCACCCTGAACAACTTCGTGTCATCTGCAAATTTAGCCACTTCACTGCTTACTCTCAACTCCAAATCATTAATGAACAAGTTAAAAAGCATCAGACCAAGTACTGATCCCTGCGGTAACCCACTGCTTACCACCTTCCAGTGAGAAAATTGCTCATTTATACTCACTCTCTGTTTCCTATTAATTAGCCAGTTTTTGATCCACAAAAGGACTTGTCCTTTTATCCCATGATTTTTGAACTTGCTTAGGAGACTTTGATGAGGAACTTTATCAAAAGCTTTCTAGAAGTCAAGGTAAACAATATCTATTGGGTCCCCCTTGTCCACATGTTTGTTCACTCCCTCAAAGAACACTAACAGGTTAGTGAGACAAGATCTTCCCTTACAGAACCCATGCTGAGTCTGCCTCAATAGTTTTTGTTCATCAATGTGCCTACTAATTCTTCCCTTAATAACAGTTTCCACCAACTTACCCGCTATTGATGTCAGACTGACTGGCCTGTAATTTCCCGGTTCTCCTCTGGAACCCTTTTAAAAGATGGGAGTGACATTAGCTACCTTCCAGTCCTCAGGAATGGAGGCAGATTTTAATGAAAGATTACATATTTTTGTAAGGAGATTCACAAGTTCACATGCGAATTCTTAAGAACTTTTGGATATATGCCATCCGGGCCTGGTGATTTATCAGTTTTTAAGTTATCTATCAGTTGCAGGACCTCCTCTCTCGTCACCTCAATCTGACTCAGGTCTTGGTCTTGGTACTGGAGCTGGTACTATTTAATTTATTCATAAATGATCTGGAATGCGGGGTGAGTAGTGTAGTGGCCAAGTTTGCAGATGATACCAAATTATTCAGGATGGTGAAAACCAAGGCTGACTGCGAAGAGCTCCAAGAGGACCTCCAGAAACTGGGTGAGCGGGCGACACTGTGGCAAATGAAGTTCAGTGTTGGTAAGTATAAGGTGATGCACATTGGGACAAAACAATCCAGCTTCAAGTACAGGCTAATGGGGTCTGAACTTGCTGAGACTGAGAGAAAAAAAGATCTTGGGGTCATAGCGGATACCTCAATGAAAGTGTCAACCCAGTGTGCTACAGTGGTGAAAAAAGGGCAAACTCTATGTTAGAGATTATTAAGAAAGAGATTGAGAATCAAACGGCTGATATTGTAATCCCCTTGTACAGATCTTTCATGCGGCCTAATTTGGAATACCGTGTAGTATTCTGATCACTGCTTCTTAAAAAGGACATTGCAGAGCTGGAAAAGGTACAGAGAAGGGCAACCAAGATGATTAGAGGGTTGGAGCACCTTCCCTAGGAGGAAAGGCTGAAGAGTCTGGGACTTTTCAGTTTAGAAAAGAGACGACTAAGGAGGGATATGATAAAGGTTTATAAAATTATGCATGGGGTGGACAGAGTTGAGACACAGACATTTTTCTCTCTCTCCCAAAATACTACAACTTGAGAGCATCCAATGAAGCTGATGGGCAGTAGATTCAGGATGGACAAAAGGAAATGCTACTTTACACAGAGTGATTAAAATGTGGAATTCGCTGCCAGATAATGTAGTGATGGCCACAGGAATAAACAGCTTTAAAAGGGGATTAGATAGATTCATGGAGGATAAGTTTATCAATGTCTACTAGCCATGATGACTGAAGGGAACCTCCACATTCAGGGGCACTAATCCTCTGAATACCAGAGCCAGGAGGCAACATCAAGGGAAGGCTTTTACGTCTATGCCCTGTTTTTGGCCTTCCAGAGGAACTAGTTTGCCACTGTGTGATACAGGATGCCAGACTAGATGGACCATTGGTCTGATCCAGCAAGTCTCTTCTTATGTTATTATGTTCTTATCCTGTCCTTTATGAAGTTTATATTTCCAGTACATGGCATTACTGTAATGATTTCATGTTTTGGTTGTGTGTTTCTTTAAATGTTTAGTATGACTGCAGTAATATGAAGAGAATAATAGAGGGAGACAAGTGTGATGTGATTGGATGATGATGAGAGAATGAGAGGAGGGGTGTTTCTCAGTGAATTCTGTGTGTGTGTTGGAAGAGAGACAGGTGTGGAGGAGTTTTGAAGACAGTCTGTGTGAATTTTAGTCTGTGTGACTATAAGAGTTTTATGAGAGAGTCTATATGGCCAAAGAAACAAGTTGTGTCTATCCTGTGTGGTTAGACAAATGGTTTATTCTGTATGAATAAGACAAACAGTTTTGCCTGTTTGGCTATGAGAGAGAAAGAGATTAGCCTGTCAGAGTGGAGTTTGATGTTGAAGAGACTGAGTGTGACACCAAGCTTTGCCAGTTACATTTACAAGTTCCTTTCTTCAACAACAGTTCAAAAATAACTAGACACCTATTTTGGTTTTTTATAAATAAATCATTTCCTGTTTACACTTATCCCAGAAATCAGAATAGTCCTTCCTCAGGGCCACATAGTCCTCTGAAGTGCCCAGACCCTAGGTCATACTACCAAAAGAGAGAGATTTGGAATTTTTAATTCCTGGTGGCTGCAGAAAACTACCAAATTTATATACACAGAGAGTGTTTAAAGGTAAAACTGTTTCTTCTGTAAGCAAGGATGCCACAATTACGTTTTATGGTACACATGGCCTGGCCCAACAAAGTCACATTTATGTCAGATCTGGCCCTTGTAACAAATGAATTTGACACTTCTGGGATAGAAAGATATGTGGCGTTAAACAAAGGAATGGACATCTGTGCATGTCCAAGTGACTGTTTGTGCATGATTATAAAAAGCTTGTATTGTCACTTGTTCTTTGGAACTCAGGCTTTTGATGCTTGGATTCCACATTGTTCCAATAAAGTTTCCTGCTCACTTCAGGAGCCTCACTGGTTGTGCTTCTGATTAGAACAAACAAGTCAGGCAATGGCCCATTTGGCTTACATTTCCAACTCTATCTCAAGTACTGTGTATATTTACGATTTTACCTGTCAGAAACTAAGGCAGTGACATGGTTAAATTCCAAAAATATGCCACACTACATATTTAACATGTCAAGTTATAAATGATGCATTTTATGTTAACACAGTAAAATAAGTTTATGTTTGATAGGAAAGTGTTACATATATTTCAAGTTTCCCCAAAATGTCTGGAGAAGAACTAAGGGGAACACTTCAAAACTTCCAGAAATCTAGTTCTGTACAAGAGATAAACTGAAGAGTCAATATAAGAATGTACTTACCTATTAAGGCTGTCATAAAACGATTCATGGAAAGAGGTTCTAAGTACATTGGCCCTTCATAGCCAGACTCCAACTCACTCCTCACGTAATCCCTGAGGAACAGAATGAGAATATGTTAAGAAACCTTTGCCTTATAAAAATGAAACAGGACCTCTATTTTATATGGTTTTTTTGTCAACAACACTGAAAAAAACTCAGATTTACTGGCAAATATATTTTAATTTGCAGTGCTTTTCAGGGACAAGCCATTCAGAACACTGAATTCTCCTCTCGTCTTTTATTCTGTAACAAAAAGTAATCAACAGCTGCCTCATACATGAAAATCTCCTTGTAGACACATGCAAAATACATAGAATGTAGGGTTGCCATCCCCCAGGTCCTGGCGGGGGTTCCCCTAGTTTGGGGCTCCAGTCTGGCGGAAGCCCCGCCCCAAACCTGACCAAGCAGCCCCCCACTTCCTCCTCGAAGAAGTGGGGGCCAGTATGCACCTGTAATTCAAGCCACAAATTCATGGCTTGGATTGCAGGTGCCCCCACACCGCTTCATCCCCAAGCATTTAAAGGATCCTTTTAAATGCTCCGGGGAAGATGCGGGGGCCGGCACACACCTGCAATCCAAGCTGCAAATATATATGTACATATTTTGTGCAATGCTTTCTCATACATACGTCCAGGGAAAGCACCTTGTGTAAAGTGGCCCTCTGGGTTTTAACTTGATTTTGAAATTTTGTCTACTGTTTCACATCTATTTAAAAAAGTATCTAGCTTCTGTACTGAACTCACTCAAAAGGGGGCAGTGTGTAAAAAGAAAGCCTATATTTGCAGCTATAGAAGTACAACAAAATTGTTTGTATTTTTGCAACACAATGTAGTGTTTCATATAAAAGTTACAGCCATACTCTTTTAGAAGTTGGAAATGAAAAAATAAAGCCATTGTTTGCATCTTTACACAGAGAAACTATGACTGGGGTAAAGACCTAACTACTAAATAATGGACTTGGGTGCAAGCAAGCCACAAAAGCCTTATGCAACCAAGTCTTGTATGACTGTACAGCCAACCACTTGATTAGTTGAAGACAGGAGACAGACTGTCTTTGTAACTTCCTTACATGAGTAGCTGCAATACATGCTTTTTTCAGCTGAAGCAACTGAGAGTCAGCTTTTTTCTGACATGAAGGACAAAGCAGTTTATCTTAACAGATGAACAGTAAAAAAGAGTATGTTGGTTATAATTGCAAGGCCTGTAACAAAAGGCAAAAAAAAATACTCTGATCACAAAGGAAAACCAGGCAGCAATGTTTACAATAGCAAACAAGAGAAGCGCCACAGAACTCTGGTATTTAGAATGGGAATGTAGATTTAGTAGTACCCAGCACACTTTGGGAGAAGAAGTGCCTTATGCACAGGTCAATACAGATGGACCTCTGCAGACCTTAACAGCCTCCTCATAAACACAAACCAGGGTTAACTTATTTCTCAGTAATGGCAACTCTTAACTGGGATTAATCCACAGTTCAGAATTCCAGTAAGTGGGAAAAAGAGCCTCAGTTTAGTGAAGTCACTTAGTTAGCTAATTGGGCTCATGTTTATTTCAAACAAACTGAGATTTGTGTTGTGTGTGATGCATGAATGCAGTCTAAAATTAGAAAGCACTGTGCTCACTCACCGAATGATCCTAAACAATGCTTACTAAGAACTATATTAATTGGGATTTGATTCTGAGTAACTATGATGACCCCCATCCACTTCCCTCCCTCAGAGGCATGATTCTCCCCTCATTTCTGTTTGCCTTTCTGATTGAGCTGCCCTAGTAAGGTGTTTTCTGCTTTGCTGAAGAACTCTGGCTGTTCCACCCTGTCACAGTACGATATTTTGGCTGCTGCCTCAGCCCAGTAACCTGAGGGAAGGGTCAGGATTGCCCTTTAGTTTAAATCACTGAAAATGGCACTTGAGACATTTTGAAATTTCAAATGAACTAAAGATTTTATTCAGCATAGAGGGGAAAGGTCAGCTGAAATCAGGGGTTGAAACTTCTGCAGTAACTCAATATAGATAACTCTGAGGTAAAACCACTACATGCACAGACCTTAGTTCTTATGTTTCACACTAACGAGAGTTTCCTAAGCTATTCACGGTTACTTAAATCTTTATGTTGAGAGACTTTTGTTCCTGTCTTTCCCCAAACACTCCAGTACACTTTATTTGAGTATTTGCTGACTCTTTTGGTTTCCAGAAGGCTGGCACACTCTTTCCAGGCACCAAGCCCCTTTTCATGAAACACTAGAACTCATCTTGAGTTTCTAACTGATTCTTAAGGTTTCTATAGGCAGTTTCTCACAGTTTCTCTGCATTCTTCAGAGCTAACTCCCTGTTTGACTGGTAGGGAAATTCTCCTCTCACTAGATCTATCCCATTCTTTAGACTGAATGGGAGTCTTCACCTACTTCCAAACCTCCTTGCCAACTTTCCCCCAGTACTCCATCTCTGTAAAACTGCTTTCAGCTAAGGCTGAAATCAAACTCAGTGCAGTCAACATAGAAATCTGACTGACTCTCTCATCAGCATGCAACTCTCAAGGTTTTCTCTACTCAGCTGATGCTAACCAATCAGATTGCTTGGAGCAGCCTGTCACTCAAGGCTCTCTGCCTCTGTGAAGAATTAACCCTTCACAGTCCTTCAGCTGTTTGTACAGCACTTCTAAGCTTCTAAAAATGCAGTCTGTCACAGTAATATTTAAAATTGCAGCTCTATCAGGAAAACTGATGTCTCTATCTTAGCTTATCCTTTTCAGTAACCAGAACAACAATCTCCTTTGTTTGCCGGAAGAATAAGAAAGACTATAAGGAACACTATAAGTGGCAAAAAGAATGGACTCAATCCAATTAATGTAATTGCAGCTTATCTTTTTAGATCCCCTGCAGTGAACAAATTCTATTGAATTCTTGAGTCAGTACAGAGAGTGGGCAACAGAAAACAATATCAGAAAACACTGAAGTACTGCCTTGGGTTCCCCCTCTCCCTTTTCCCACAAACAGATTCATAAGAAGTCTGGACAAGTATGACACAGAGGCTGGCTCTTTCTGCCAGTCAAATTTAATTCCATTCAATCACACTCCAAACAGTATGTGGTATGTATAGTTACAGGATCCCCCCTCCTCCCTCAAGGAAAACTCCACAGACAACAGGCATTCTTTAATTGAGCAAAAGTGGGGCTTTGGGGTGGGGGTGGGATAGGAAAGGAAATCCCCCTTTCCCTGCTGGCCATTTTAACATGCTTTCCCACCCATGGATGGAAAAAAATGCAGCATCCATCAATCATTTCCTTTTCAGGTGACTATGAACAGATGAATGGGTGGCAGGGAAAGACTAAGTCACCCTTGCCATTTGCTTGTCCTCTATCCTAGCTTCTGGCCTCTCAAACATGCTTTTCTTTGAAAAACAGAAAGAGTCAGAGGAAGGAATCACAGAACTCTGCAGAAAGTATGATTTAGCTGAATTTCTTCACTGAAGAATAAAAAAATATTATCTATGCATATAAAAACAGAGTTGTAAAAAAAAGCAGGTTTTCTCATTTATTAGAGTTATCTTGATCTTCCTCCAAAGTATCTTAGAGAAGCCTATATGGCAGAGTGGAAATTTAAACCAGGTCTCCCTACTTCACATTCTAATAACTGTACTTCACTGGCTGTTAGAGAGAAAGCCTCTTCCTATGTCTACAATTAAAAGACATGATGTTCATTTATGATACCTCTTTGCCAGTCTCTCTATTGTTTGCTGATCTTGTATAAACTTGTGACTTGTATACAATGATCCTCTGAGACTCAAGCTTCTCAGTCACAGGCAGAAAAAGTACTCTAGTTAACATGTCTTGTCGGATGACAAATTCTTCTTGTCCACTCCTATTTATTTTCCAAGTTATGAAACAGGTATTTTCAAGTATTAATCTCTTCAAATTCTTCTCCTGTGTATCTTTTACAGGACTGCTTATCCAGTGCACGATTTTTTTTTAAAAAAAAGCATAAGTACATAGAAAATTATGTTGAAGTGGGTCTTGCTAGGCTTGCAAATAAAATGCGTGAGAACAAAGAATCTAGAGGGCCAGTTCTAGGAGAACATTTTGTCCTTCTACTGCTATCTTTATTTTACACAAGTCTCCTATTCTCTTTCTTGCCAGCAGCAAATGATCTGAGAAGGTAGTACTTAATTTTGTGTTGAAAAGAAATGTTCCATCCTTAAAATTAAAAGTGTATTTTTCTAAGCAGGAAAGAAAGATTTGGATATTAGTTGCTCAGGATGGATTCTTGGTATAAAACAATTTTTTAAAAAATCAGAATATTAAAAGCACATCTGAGACTATATATCCTTGTCAGTGAAAAGAAGCCTCTAGAGGGCTAATAATGATACATTGCAGCTCACTAGCCTCACTGCATCATGCAACTGACCAGTCTTCTTTGTTAATTGCTGACACCCACACAACCCCATTTTAGTTTTCATATTTTCATTGGCATCCTAAACATTAAGATCCACATTAGCTGTAACAATACTCGACATTTTCCCACATTTCCGAAACCGTTACTTGGTGTCAGTAAGATTTTGGAAAGGAGAAGAAAGAGGGAAATAAATACAATGTACATGAAAAATTCAAGGTCAACGATTGTGATTTAATGTGTTTAGGAGAAAGGATCCACGTCTGGTTTCTTGAAGTGGTTGGTAATCAAAACCATTGTCATTTGCTCTACTAGAAGGTACTTTTTAAGATGTCCTCAATGAACAGTAAGCAGACCTCTGTTTATGAACATTATTTTCCTGCCTTCCTCTTCACATGTTCCACGCTGTGCCTCCCAAACGGCTGCTCCTAACGGTCACAGAAGCATTGAGAATAGCAAGGGATGGAGAACAAGAATAAGCAGTCATACAATCATAGAAATCACCCTCTTCCCCTGTACAAGCAGAAACGCCCTTCTATTCATACTAGAATTGGTTGGATCCCTGTCACAAGAATTTTTTTAAAAAAGTAGGATGGAGGCTTATATTTTGCTTTTAAAGAAAATACATAACTCCATGTCATGGGTCAGACTAAATCTGCCTCACGATGTCTATTTCTATCCCTTAATCACAAAATATTCTACTCTCTATTACTGTGATGATTACTGAGATAATGTAAGTTAAGTGTTTTTACATTACACCATATAAAATGATCTAAGTATTTTTAGAAAAACTCTGCACTGTTGCTAAATAGTAGATTTGAGCTAAGTTGGTAAAGAAAGTCATTAAGAGTGTTTTCAGTACTGTAGTAACTAAAAGGCAATAACAGTTAGCTAAGTGACTGCCCTTTTAAATTAAATTGCCATTAACAAAAACTGGAATACACAGATTTGTAATAGAAGAACCACACTGTTTTCTTCATTAAAATTTGCTTTATTCTGATAGGGAGAACTAACTGATGAATAAACTTGAGGGGGGGGGACACCTTGCTGAAAATCACTATACTTCACAGGATATCACTACACTGCTCTACACAGAATATTACATCCAGACATTGTTCTGGCCCCAGCCGGGACCATCCCGGAGGTGGCGGCAGCGACCCGGGGCTGCCGACGGACCCACCCCCCCGGAGGCCGAGGACCGCCGTGACGGGAGGCGGGCACAGCCCCAACCCCTAACCCCAGGGAGGTGCTTACCGGCGGTGGCGAGGCCCGACGGGGAGAGGGGCGGCTGTGGTTCGCGGCCGCGGCTGGAAGGGTGGAGGCTGGTGGGCCGAAGGCCGGGAGAGCGAGGCCCGGCCTGCAGCGCGAGCGATGTCCCGCCCCCGCAGCTGTCAGGGGGCGAGAGGAGCCATGGCAGGACATCGCCCAGCCAACCCGCACACCGGGGGAGGACTCAGAGGCCGGAAGAGAGGGGGCTGGCCCGGCATCCTCCACTTTGAAGGGGGGTGGGGCGCAAAGGGAGGAGCCAGGAGGGAGTGCGAGGGTAATAAAAGATGAGAGGGGCGATGCGACCGGGGAGGAGGACAACTGGGCTGGCTGGGACTGGCTGGAGAGAGAGACGGTGTCCCAGGAGCAGGCAGCTTGAAAAGCCAGACCCAGGACAGGCAAGAGGGTGGCTGAAACCCTCTGACAAGACCTTTCTAAGGCCGCTCCCCAGACCATCAGCGACCCTGGTACTGGCCTTCCTGGCCCCATCCAGCCTTCCCGGGCGAGTCGAGGGGTCAGCTTGACCTGGGAGGGCGCCATAGACATACATCAAATGTCAGCCATAATTGTGGCCTTTACATACATATAAAGTTATACACACTAACAGGAGATAGGTGTGGTCAGAACTTTTCACTTTCTAGAAATCATGAGTTTATAAAGGTGGTGGCTGTACCAGTTTATTCACATTCAATGAAAAACAGGTTGCTTACCTGTAACTGATGATCTTCAAGTGGGCATCTGTGCATTCACACCTCTGGGATATAGTGCGCCTGTGCCGACCCCGATCGGTAGAATTGAAAGCGAAAGGATTTTCGCTCCCGCTCCCCCGTCACGTGCAGGGCTGCAGTGCGCATGACATGGAAAGGGGCACAACAATCCCACCAGTTCCTTCTGACCGCTGCTGTCAGAATAACAATACGATCAACAGCAGAGGGAAAGGAGAGCGGGTGGTGTGAATGCACAGATGACCACTCAAAGATAATCAGTTATGGGTAAGCAACCTGTTTATCTTTTTTGTGGTCTCTATGCATCACACCTCTGGGAGAGAAGCAAGTGAAAACACGCCTACTGGGAGAAGGGAGGTTCTCAGAGGCATGCCGATTGCAACACAGATTGTCCCACCACAAAGCGCTGATGAAGACGTAGATCTACGGCATAGTGTCTCACAAACGTGTGAGGAGTGTCCCAAGTTGCTGTGTTGCAGTTGTCATGTAATGACGTACCCTTCAGGAAGGCCATGGACGTGGCCACCGCTCATGTGGAATGTGCTCGAAGCAGCCCTGGGAGTGGCTTCTTGGGCAGCAGGTAGCAAAGCTTAATAGTTTCCACAATCCACTTGGAGAGTCGTTGTGACGACAACTTGCTCCCAAGTGTGGGCATGGCATAGGAGACAAAAAGGGACGGGGACTTGCAAAAGCCCTTCGTCCTGCCCATGTAAAAGAGCAGAGCCCTTTTGACATCTGACGTACGAAGGCACCGCTCTGCATTGTCCTTTGGAGCCGGAAAGAACACAGGAAGAACGATATCAGCTTGCAGGTGAAGCTCCGAGACAATCTTGGGAAGGAATGATACATCCAGAGCTAGGGTGACACCTTCGTGGTGAAAAACTAGGTAAGGTGGGTCACAACGCAGAGCAGACAATTTATTCACCCTGCGTGCTGATGTAATGGCCACCAGGAAGGCTGTCTTCCATGAGAGAAGCTGTAAGTTGCACGTGGTCATTGGCTCGAAAGACTTCCCCGAAAGCTTGGCTAACACTAAAGGTAAGTTCCAGGCTGGTGTGGGGAATCATGATCGAGGAAAAAGGCACACGAGACCTTTAAGAAAATGTTTGGTTAGCGGGTGGGTGAAAACTAAATAGCCATCCACCGGGGTGTGTGTGTGTGTGGTGGTGAGCAGAGATAGCTGCCAAGTATACCTGCACTGAAGCATAGCTGAGACCTTGGTCCAAATGCGACAACAGGAAACCAAAAATGGCAACGAGGTCCGAAGGAGGAGGAGGCAGACCAACCTCCTGAAAGTAGGACAAGAATTTTTTCCACTTTCCATTGTAGGAACTACGGATAGAGAGTTTGTGACAGTTCAATAACACATGGTCTACCCTATCCCACAGGATCCTCCATGCTGTGAGTTTGAGGTGCGGTACATCATGGTATAGGACCATATCTTCCTGAGCAAGGAGAAGATCTGGCACCATCGGGAAATGAATGAAGGAGTCCTTTGACATGTGGAGCATGGTGGGAAACCAGTGCTGCCAAGGTCACCATGGAGCCACTAGGATGCATTGGGGAGCTTCTTTCAGTACCTTGTGGAGCACTCTGGTAAGTAGAGGGATAGGTGGGAACGGGTACAGGTATTGATGGGACCAAGGGTAGAGGCAGCCGTCCCCTACAGAAAGAGGTTCCATCCCTGCTCTTGAACAGAACAAGAGAGTGAACAAACATGTGGACAAGGGGGACCCAATAGATATTATTTACCTTGACTTCCGGAAAGCTTTTGATACAGTTCCTCATCAAAGGCTTCTAAGTAAGCTCAATAGTCATGGGATAAAAGGAAAAGTCCTCTTGTGGATCAAAAACTGGCTTATAAATAGGAAACAGAGAGTGAGTATAAATGGGAAACTTTCTCAGTGGAGGGTGGTAAGCAGTGGGGTACCACAGGGATCAGTACTCAGTCCGATGCTTTTTAACTTGTTTATTAACGATTTGGAATTGGGAGTAAGCAGTGATGTGGCTAAATTTGCAGATGACACGAAGTTGTTCAGGGTGGTGAAAACCAGGGAGGATTGTGAGGCACTCCAAAGGGATCTGTTGAGGATGGGTGAGTGGGCGTCAACGTGGCAAATGGGGTTCAATGTGGCCAAGTGCAAAGTGATGCACATTGGAGCCAAAAATCCTAAATATAAATACACGTTGATGGGGTCTGAACTGGCAGAGACGGACCAAGAGAGAGATCTTGGAGTCCTAGTGGATAACTCGCTGAAAATGTCTACACAATGTGTAGCTGCAATAAAGAAGGCCAACGCTATGCTGGGGATTATTTGGAAGGGAATTGATAACAAATCAGCCAGTATCATCATGCCCCTGTATAAATCATTGGTGCGACCTCATTTGGAATACTGTGTACAGTTCTGGTCACCACATCTCAAAAAGGCTATTATAGCATTGGAAAAAGTGCAGAGAAGGGCAACTAGAATGATAAAAGGGTTGGAACACCTTCCCTATGAAGAAAGGTTAAAATGCTTGGGGCTCTTTAGCTTGGAGAAACGACGGCTGAGAGGTGACATGATCGAGGTTTATAAGATTATGAATGGGATTGAGCAGGTTGAGAAAGAAGTACTTTTCTCCCTTTCTCACAATACAAGAACTCGTGGGCACTCCATGAAATTGCTGAGCAGTCGGATTAGAACAGATAAAAGGAAATACTTCTTCACCCAAAGAGTGATTAACATATGGAATTCACTGCCACAGGAGGTCGTGGCAGCTGCAAGCATGGACAGTTTCAAGAGGGAATTAGATAAACATATGGAGCAGAAGTCCACCAGTGGCTATTAGCCACAGGGTATAGAATGAGAACTCTCAGTCTGGGGCAGGTGATGCACTCTATTCTTGTTGCTGGAGGGGGCAGCAGTGGGAGGGCTTCTAGTGTCCTGGCCCCACTGCTGGACCTCCTGATGGCACCTGGTATATTTTGGCCGCTGTGTGACAGAGTGTTGGACTAGATGGGCCATTGGCCTGATTCAACATTGGCTTCTCTTATGTTCTTAGACACTTCTTGTTCCACCTTGTTGCAAAAAAATCCACGTTTGGATGTCCCCACCTGTTGAACACCAACTGGAGATACTTCCAACTGAGTTCCCACTTGGGTAGAGATGCTCTCCCCCTGCTCAGGAAATCTGCAGTCATGTTCAGGGAACCCAGAAGGTGGGCTGCCACCAGAAATATATTCCAGGACTGGCATTCATCCCAAATCTTTAGAGCCAGTCTGCAGAGCCGTCATGACACTGTGCCAGCCTGTTGATTGATATAACACAATGCCGTGATGATGTCTGTCAAGATTGCTACCATTTGGCAGAGCACCAGGTGGTGCAATGACTGGAGGGCATACAGGATGGCTAGTAGTTCTAGAAAAAATTATGTGGTTGTGGGCCACAGAAGCCTCCCACCTGGCTCCTACACATAGGCCATTCAGATGCATGCCCAATGAGACCCATCCATTGTGATTGTCATTGATGGGGAAGGGTGCTCCCGCAAGTAAGTTCTGAGGGTTTCCCCATCATTTCAGGGAGACCCACACTTGAAGGGAAAGGATAAAGCGCTATGACTGGAGTCGTTGAGGTCAAAATCATTGTAGGAACCACAGTTGGAGTGGTTGCATGTGTAACCTGGCAAACACGATTACCAACATTGTGGTGGCCATCAGTCCCAGGAGGTGTTGGATCTGCCTCGCTGAGGCTTCCCCCTGTTGCCAGAGTCGGATGAGGGCTATGATGTTGTCTGCCCTCCTGGGGGAAAGAAAAGCTCTGCAAACCCTGGAATCCAAAATCACCCCAATAAACTGAACCATCTGGGAGGGGTGAAGCATCGACTTCTTGTGATACACGCGTAGACCCAATTCTTTCAGGGACTCCAGGGTGAAGGCTATGTGCTGGAGGAGGGTGAGTTCTGAATTCACTACCAGCAACCAATCGTCTATGTATGGGAAGATCTGTACCCCTTGAAGATGAAGGTGAGCGGCCACGACCACCATCATTTTTGTAAATACTCAGGGGGCTGTGGACAGCCCAAAGGGAAGAGCCTTGTATTGGTAGTGGTGATCCCCCAACATGAAGCGCAGTAATTTCCTGTGAGTGGAGTGAATCGTCACATGAAAATAAGTGTCTTGTAAGTCCAAGGTCATTCAAGGAGAGGAAGAATACACTGTCGGGTTGTCATTCTGAACTTTTTGTATGATATGAAATGATTGAGGTCCCTGAGATCCATAATAGGGCGGAAGCCTCTGTCCTTCTTGGGGACCATGAAATAGCAGGAATAAAAGCCACGACACTGGTGTAAGGAAGGGACCAGTTCTATGGCTTCTTTGTGGAAGAGGTTCTGTATTTCTTCCAGAAGCATGGTCGATTGTGGAGTAATGACAAAATTGGAACTCATGGGGATCTGGAGGAAGTCTATGAGGTAGCCCTCCACTATAACACAAAAGACCCACTTGTCTGATGTTATCCACTCCCACACGGGTAGGTATGGGTGGAGGCAGGTGGGATGCAGCAAGCCAGGTGAGAAAACAGAGTCATTTGGGGGCCTTGGCCCTGGACTGAGTAGCAGATGAAAATTGAGGTTTGTTTCCGTATTGGGGGGAGGACGTAATCGGAGATCTCTGCCACTGCACCTCAGGGGACAACTTTAGGAAAGACCTAACCTACAAAACACAAACGCCATCAAACATCACAACAGAATAAACCTTCTCCTTCAAAGGAGAGATCCTCCACACAAGCCTTTGTATCCTGTTGCAAGGATGTGGAGTGCAACCAGGCATGGCGTCGCAGGGCAAAAGCAGAGGTAAGTGTTTTAGCTGCCACGTCCAGAGTATACTTGGCTGTGTTGAGTTGATGTTTGGCCAGGAAGATACCCTCTTTCTGGATTCATCTGGCTTGATTATTAAAATCCCCAGGAAGGGATGAGATGAATTGGGATAACTGCTCCCAAAGGGCATATTGATATCTGCCCATACAGGCAGTTTAATTGGAGGTCTTGATACGTAATGCCCCAGCAGAATAAAAACCCCTTCCAAAGGAGTCTAACTTCTTCCCCTCCTTATCTGGGGGGTGAAGACTGAGTGTGTTTGCCCTTGGAAGATGACTTCACTACCACCAAATTTGGTTTGGGGTGAGTGAACAAAAACTCAGCACCTGGCTCAATATGGTCAATCCTGCGGCTAAAGATGGGAGTAGAAGCTGGATGCATCCACTGGGCTTTGGCAGCTTGCAGCAGGACTGATGTGGAAGTGTCCATTTTAATGATGTTGAAAACTGAGTCGGTGACTGCCAGTGGAGGTTGCACCATAGACAGTGCCAAAGTATTAGCCATCCGCTTAATGAATTCCCGGTAAGATTTCAGATCTTCAGAGAGAGATATTGGGAGGTCTTCCGACACTTCCTGCGGTGGGTTGGGGTCAGTTGGGTGCTCTTGATCCTCATCACCTGAGTGCTGCAAGGAAATCAAAGAAGCAGACTGTTCCAAAGGGTCCGAGAATGCCATTGATTGCCCGTCAATGTCGACGGTGGAGGTGGCACGAACTCCGGTGCCTGTGGGGGTTCTCAGTATCGGGACAGCCGAGAAAAAGAAAATTGGCAATCCCATTCTATAGGCATAAGTGGTGGGAGCCAAGGTATGTTGGTTTTCAAGGGATATGCCCCATACAAAAACTGCCATTGTTGCTGATCCCAGGGAATCAGTGGCGAGGGACACGACCCCAAGGGTCAATCCTAATCGTCGGCAGGCAAACGATGTGGGGAGGGATGCATAAACACATGAGTTCCTTGTCCCAAGTGGAGGCCCTCGACACTGGAGGATTGGGAGACCTGGATCAAGTCCATGTCCTGCTCAGAGTCAGTGAGCTGAATTGGACGCAGCAAAGGTGAAGATGGTGCACCTTGAAGCTGGCCATGACCCATAGGGTCAAGTGAGGCAGCCCCAAATGCAGGAGTCAGTTCTGACTGTCAACGCAGAGTTGACAGAACTTTACCAGGGGAGCTCTTCTTATGTTTTTTGTGCTTGACAGGCCTGCTCTCCTGGTGTTTTCTGGTGGGAGTATGGGCTTCGGACTGAGGAGTCGCAACCGAGCATTTCAGCATCAGTCAATCGACATCGGTGTGGGCCGGTGACGGGTATCAAGTGCCAGTTGATCCCGAGGTAGTCGTTGACACTGAAGCATGCCCGGACGTTTCTTGAGACGATGCCACCAGTGAGAAGGCAAGCTCCAGCAGAGTGGTACGTAGCCTAGCAGCCCTATTCTTCCGAGTTTGTCAGGAGAACTTCAAACAGTGAGTGCACAGGTCCACTTGGTGCGCTTCCCTGAGGCACAAAAGACAAAGAGAATGCCGGTGTGGGGGGCCCCAACGTTTGGCCATAGGCTGGAGGCAAGGGGAGACTGCTAAAGCAGAGTGCATCCTGGAAAAACAGTCCAACAAGCACTTCGTCTCCTGTAGGTAATTCCATTTGAAAAGACAGAGGAGAAAAACCAAGCAGGCGAGATAAGGAAAAAAACCCTACCGACTGGAGCGAGAGAGGTCCGAACAGTGCGGCGGTCAGAAGAAAACTGGTGGGATTGCTGTGCCCCTCCCCTCGGAGCCCTACACGTGATGGGGGACCGGGTGCAAAAATTCTTTTGCTTTCTATCCCACCGATCGTGGTCAGCGCAGATGCACTATATCCCAGAGATGTGATGCACAGGGACCACGAAGAAGATTTCTGGGAACAGATAAAACCTTCATCCTCCACTTTTCCATTCTCTGGTTGACAGCTAAGGACTGGCCTCTTTCTGCACAGACCACAGCATGACTACTCAAGCTGCTGGTCTACAACTATGTGGATCCCATACATTGAACATGCATCACAGTAGGCTTTTAGACACAGAAATACTGTTTTTACAAACATGATTGCTAAAAGACTTGAGTCCACAACTCTAGTATTAATCATTTACTTAAAAGCCAGGATGCTAAAGCAATATATATAAGGACTGGACACAAACAGTGCTTAATCAGCTTAAGATACAAAAGAAGGAAAGGACACTATTGCCAGAGTACTAGAACTAATGAAGGAAAGTTGTCGAAGAGGTAACAGACAACACAAAACATATCAAGAAAAGCTTTGAGGAACAGAGGGATACAAAGAGCCTGGTTTGATGGGGAGTTGATAGAGGACAGAATGGAGACAAGAAAAAGGAATAAACAGACTGAAAAGCAAAAGGAACAAGGAGAAAATGATGTCATTTAAGTGGAGGTGAGGCAATAGTCTTGAAAAAGATGAATTGGAGAAAACAGCTTGGCTTAACAACAGGAAAGCATTTCAATAGAGACTTTTCCAGACAGAACCAAACAGAAGAAACATGACATGAGAGAAGGGGAGCAGGAAGAAGGCTAATATAGGCTGCGATCAAATGATCTGTTTGATCCAATGTCATTGCTGTTCCTTTCCAGATTTACAATGCACGATCAGACAGCAACATCTGTCTCTCATTCCCCAGTTGTTGGCACCCCGTTCTCACCAGTCTTCAAACCAGAGTTATTTCACACTGGGGAAAGCCTGGTCCTTTCTAGTGTCAGCGGTCTCATCCTGCATCTCTGGAAGTCTAATCAATCCATCATGCTCTCAAGCTATTTGGGAAGTCTGAACATTCCCTTCTGGTTTGGGGCTTTTTTTGGGAGACAGTTAGCAAGGTGTGCATAACGGCATATTCACACCATGACTATGAAGTGCCACATGTGCGTTTATCATTTACAAACATTTTAAAGACATAACTCACTCACTCAGTCTCTCCCCCCACACTGCACTACATATCCCAATAGCCTCCTCCAGCAGTCCCATTGGCCACCAGCCAACATCATCCTGCCAGAAGCTTGAAGCGTTACTTCCAATATGTACTTAGGCACATGCTCAAAAACAAATAATTTTTAAAAGCTGCTCGACTACCCCACTCCGTGGCTGCAGGGTCTGATTGATCAACCATAAGATGAGCATGCAGTAAAGCAGATTAAGCGGTAAAGGAGGTAAAGCAGATATCTGATCAAAACTGTTAGAAAAAACCCTGGATTAATTAAAGGTGGGGCCCACAGTGAAGAGAGGGGCTAAAGCAATATGGCACAATCCTAAATAGGTCTACACAGAATTAAGTTCCATTTTATTAAGTGAGGCTTATTCCCAGTAAAGAGTTCTTCGGATTGCGCTCATAAGGACAGACAAGTTTGTTGGGGGGGAGATGAGTCAAAGGCAATCCCAAAATGTTGTGTCTGGAAGGCACAGAAGGTGATGATGTCATCCAGGATAACACAGGAACTAGAAGTGGTGATTTCAACAGAAAAGAAACAGAATATCTATATTCCATTTTTTGATACAAAATGCCCTCAAAACAGCTTATGAACCAGAATTACACAACTAACCTACAAAACACAAACGCCATCAAACATCACAACAGAATATCTTATAAGTACTTTCAAAGGAAAAAAAAGATACTAGCAGAAACCAGCAGTCACAACAGTCCAGAAAAACTAACATTATCCAAACTCAAAACTAATTAACTAAACTAATTTTTTAAAATTAATTATCTTTCTAAATATGAAGAGGGATGATGCCAGACATGCCTCACAAGGAAAGAAAAAATGAAAGAAACTCTGTTTGTCACAATACACTTGAGATAAAAAGAAATACTTGGGGGTGTATTTTGTAACCCTACCAGTTAAGTGAAAAGAAAAAAGGAGATTTATGACATTATATTAACAGAAGAATATGCAGAATGAGCAACGCACAGGGGAAAACCACATAGTACCCAACAAGAAATGGAAAAGATGGAAGTGAGAAGATACTAGAAAACACAGAAAAGGAACCTGAGCTATGACTGGTCTATCACTGCCACTAAGATAGGGAATTTAAGAAGGGACAGTTTCTTTCAGGGCAATCCTATGCAGAGTTACTCCAATCTAAACCCATTTCCTTCAACATGCTTAGATTGGAGTACCTCTGCTCAAGACGGCACTTAAGAAGGAGTAGAGGATTAATAAAGATAGCACCGAGGTGATGGACTATGTGTTGGTCACAATAAGAGGTCACCTTGGCAAGAAAGACCTTGAAGGAATTGAACAAGCCAAACTAGAATGGTAGGATCAAGAAGATATGCGTGTGTGAATGTGTATAGCACACATTCAATCTTTGCTTGGTCAGCTGCACTGGCTTACGGTGGTGTACTAAGCCAGGTTCAAGGTTTTGGTATTAACCTTTAAGGCCTTGAGCAGTCATGGACCAATGTATCCTCTGATATGTTCCCTGATGAGTGTTGCACTCACCAGAGAACAATCTACTGGTGATCCCCAGCCCAAAAGAAGTCCGGCTGTCCTTGACCAGAGGCAGAGCCTTTTCTACCCTGGCTCCTACCTGGTGGAACTCTTTGCCAAATAACATCTGTACCCTGTGGGGCCTAATGCAGTTCTGCAGGGCTTGCAAGGCAGAGATGATCCACCAGGCTTTTGGTTGATGACAGCAATGGATACCATCCTACTGACACTCCCCCCTTTTCTTTTGTCTTCCTGCCCCTTTCCACCTTCTTGTGGGGCAGTGATAACACTTGGAATTTGAAATTCTAATACCATCGGAGAATGTATTTATCTATGAACTATTTAAATTGTTTTTATCATTATGTTGTTCATCACCCTGAGCCATGTATATTCAGGGGTACGGTGGTCTATATATTGAAATTATAAGCAAACAAGAAGCAGGACCCACAATACTCATGGGGGGAGAGTATTACCCACGGCTCCCAGCCTGCAGAAGCAGGAGGAGCTCTGCACTGAGGAGAATGAAGCAGCCGCAGGTTAAGCCCATCAGGTGGCCCTGCGGGGCCCACCAAGCCTTCTCCAGCGTCCCCTGGCACTGGCGGCAAGGCCTGAGTGGCTCCCAGCCACCAGGCCTACCAAGCCTTCTCCCCCCCTCCAGCAACAGTGGCAAGGCAGAGTTCCCAGTGTGTTCTCTGTGCATGTTCAGGGAACGCTCTTTACTTTTGGGGGGATTTAAGCAATCCCCCCTATAGTTTTTTTCAGCTTTTCAGATTTTTCTGCACACGTGAGGAGTGCTCAAAGTGTGTAGAAAATCTCTTTGCCCCCCATGTGCTGATTTAGATATCCGCACAGAGGGGGCATCTCGGTTATCTCTCCTTATATATAATTGAGTAGTGGGGTGGCACTTTCCAGCTCTCCCATTGGCTGTGCAATGCGCTCCATCAGCCACTGGCCTGTCAGCCGCCACTCAAGAGTACTTGCTTGCCATTGGCCGGGTGCTGGATCTGCTCCTCTTCCCTGCCCACTCCCACCTCAGCCACCGTTCCCTGTCAAAATTACTGGCAAACGGCTGTCTCTCCCAATGAAGACACTTCTCCTGCTTGGCTCCTCTGTGGGACTAACTTTTCCCTCAGTGGCTGCTGGCAGAAGGAAACCCTTTCCAGACCTTTGTGAGGAACTCATTGGGGCCCGTCGTGACTAGGGTTGCCAGCTCCAGGTTGGGAAATTCCTGGATATTCTGTGTCTAAGGAAGCCAGTCTAAGGAAGCCAGAATTTGGGGAGGGGAGAAGGTGCAACCGAACAGAATGCCATAGAGCCCACAGTCCAAAAGCAGTTATTTTCTCTGGGGGGGTGAGAGATCTGTTGTCTGGAGTTCAGTTGTGATACCCAGCGATCTTCAGGCTCCACCTGGAGGTTGGCTACCCTAGGCGTAGCAGTCAGCGCTTCAGAGCAGGGTCTGCCAGGCAGAGATCAGTTCCCCTATGGCATTGTACCCTGCTGAGTCTTTTCTCTCCCCAAATGCTGCCCTCCACAGGATCCACCCCCCAACTCTCCAAGTATTTCCATACTCAGAGCTGGCAAACCTACTTTCCCCTCAGTGCCTGTTGCTAGGCAACCAAGTTTGGTTCTATCAGTAAAAGGCCCTTTCCCACACTTATTTTGGCTTTTGGAAGAAAACTCATTGGGGCCAATCCGGACTAGGGTTGCCAGCTCCAGGTAGGGAAATTCCTGTCGATTTTATGGTAGAGTCTAAGATACCTGGGGATCTTCAGGCTCCACCTGGACATTGGCTATCATAGGCGTAGCAGTCAGAACTTCAGAGGATGGTCTGCTAGACTCAGGTTCTTGCTGTGGAAGCTGAGTGGGTGATTTTGGACCAGTCACAGACTTTCAGCCTAACCTACCTGTGCAAGTCAAAAGGGGGAGCGGAGAATGATATAAGCTGTTTTGGTCCCCATTGCAAAGAAAAACTGTACTTTTCCTCCTGGGAAACCATTGTTGCTAATCTCCAGGTGAGGGCTGGAGATCACTCAGAATTACAACTGCTCTCCAGATGGCAGAGATCAGTTCCCCTGGAGAAAATGGTGGGCTCTGTGTCCTTATACCCTGCTGAGATGGCCCTCCTATGACAGCCAATGTGACGTAGCAGTCAGGACTTCAGAGCACAGTAGAGGCTGCAGTTGTGTGTGTGTGGGAGACAGAAAGCTGAAGAGTGAGGGGCAGATAACAGCAGGCTGATGCTTGGCTGGGAAGGAGATAGAGTTGCCAACTCCAGGTTGGGAAATTCCTGGAGACTTGAGGGGTGGAGCCTGGAGAGGGTGGGGTTTGAGGAGGGGTGAGACCTCAAACAGGTACAATGTCTCCACCCTCCAAACCATCCATTCCCTTCTGGGGAATCATTGTTGCCAATCTCCAGGCAAGGGGTAGAGATCAATCAAAATTACAGCTCCTCTTCAGGTAACAGAGATCAGTTCCTCTGGAGAAAATGATATACCCTACTGCGGTCACCACAGGAAATTGATGCTCACTGCCCAAGGCTGGGGCACTCTCCCAGAGTCCCTTTCTAGAGCTCGTTGTATTTATTTCCACAACAGGCCTTATTCCTAGTTAGCTATATAGATAAATAAATAAAAGAGAGAGAATATGTACTCAGTAACTATATTTCACACACTTATTGTGATAATGTGCAGTTTTCAAGGCAAAAGGCAACAGAGGTGGTTTGCAACTATCTGTCCCTGCATAACAACCCTGGACTTCCTTGGTAGTCTTCCATGCAAGCACTTACGAATGTTCCCTCTAGCTCCACAGTGTTGTGAGCAAAAATTCTACCTCGTGAGTGAAAAAACTAGTAGCATTAAAGTTGTGAGCGAGTTTACATTTGATTTTTGTGTAAATTAGTTTTTTAGATTATTTCTATAACCTTGTAAAAATCTTAGAATTAATTCCTGTAAACGATATTTTAAAAATAACTTAAACATTATATAAAAAACAGAATCAAGTCAAATTTCATTACAGAAAATGTCTTGTATGGGGGTAGACCAGAGAACAGGTCTACCTGCTCCTTTCCACTATATTGGTAAACCTGGCCTCCGGAGACTTGGTCTACCCACCCCTTTTCACTACATTGGTAGACCTGGCCTCCAGAGAACAGCTCTACCCACCCTTTTCCACCATATTTGTAGACCTGGCCTCTGGAGAACAGGTCTACCCACCCCAGCCCACTATATTGGTAGACCTGGCTTCAGGCCATTGCCCTGTGCTGAGTCTTAGAAAACTTACCAGCACTTGGGGGGGGGGGGGGTGAGCTCTTGCAGCCTACATTGGTTATTTTTTTTAGTGAAATATGACAAGCAGCATTACAGGACAAGTATAACAGAGTTGGAATAATCACTGTCAGAACCCTGCCTAACCTAACAAACAGGAAGTTGCTTAAATGTTACCATCCTGCCCAAGCTACTTATTTATTCAAATATTTATATCCCACTTTCCCCTGTGACTTAAGGCAGCTTACAAATCATACTGAAAAGCATACTAGGGAAGTGCAAAAAACAAAAAAAAGATTTTTTTCCAGCTCCATTATAGTAAATGGGCCCTATAGGCTATAATGGAGAATCAATCCAGGGATATCTGGAGCTCTGGGCGGACTGTTTTTTTGAGGCAGAGACACCAAATTTGCAGCACAGTTGCTGGTGCCTCTCCTCAACCCACCCCCCCAAGTTTCTAAAATATTGGACCAGGGGGTTCAATTCTATGGGCTCCAGAAGAAGGTGCCCCCGTCCTCTACTGTTTCCAATGGAGAGGAAAAAATGCCTTCTCAGTTCACTTGTGAGCTGACTGAAAAATCCCTGAGCTGCTGGCTAAAATTTCGTACACCAGTGCCCCCTAGTCCAGCTTAGAGGGAACTCTAGCACTAACCAGGGCCAACCCTGCTTAGCTTCTGAGATCTGGTGAGACCTGGCTAGCCTGAGCAATCCAGGTCAAGGCACCAAGGAGCTTGGAGAAAATAAATGTCAATAGGGAAGGACCAGGAAATTATGTAGGACTGACAAAAGACAGAACTCTTTCCTCTGAATCATTTGGAAGGGCTCAATTAAATACTGACTTATATACACAAATAATGCAGCTATCACAAAACGCTTATAGATATCTCCAAGTTTTCATTTTTCCTTTTGTCTTCAGTACCAAAGCATTTCTGGAAGATATATGCTACTGGCTTGGATATCATTTTGATGTATCTATTTGTTCACCACAGTACTCGGAAAAGAATCTGATCCAGTTCCACATAACGTATGAAGCTACTGTATATTGAGCTAGACCACTGGTTTATTAAGGTCAGTATTGTCTACTCTGATTGGCAGCAGTTCTCTGGGGTGTGCAATAGATATCTTCCATATAACCGAACACGAACACACAATCCTTTTTTACCGGAGATGCTAAGAGACTGAACCTGGGACCTTTGGCATGCAAAAAAGATGCTCTACCAAGCTTCTACCCTCACAGGTCTATTCCGCACTAGACCTTAAATCCTGGTTTAACCCTGTCCCCAATCTTACATTCTACACTGCTCATGAGTTCTTGGGGTATTTTTTGTTTCCACATTACATTGAGGTCACCCTGGTTTTGCCTCACACTTGTCCCAGGTAGAGATGTAAAATTGAAGCTCAGGAAAAAACCCAGTTTTTTTTCCCCCAGGAAAAAATGGAAATTGTCAGAAAAATTGAAAAAAATGCTACATTAGCACTTCTTTTTTCTTTTCCAGATTGAAAGTCATTCTGTTACTTTAGGAACATAAAATATGACTATGGACAATTTTACTTGGCATGAAATTATCACAACTAGCATATTAAAAATATAGTGTATCCAAACAATTATTACAAACAGAATTTACTTTTTAAATAATATTTATTTGTAATTGTAACAAATGGAGCAACAATCTCCTGAACTGTTTACTAGTTTATGTGGAACAGACAAAAAACCTCCACAAAACAATTTTTAAAAATCCAGAAGTAATAATTATTCATATTTCCTCTACAGTATTAAATTAAAAAAAACCATTCTCATAAAAAGAACTGAAGGGGGGAAGTGTATAGAAGGGGGTGTGGGACTAAATTTCAATGAATGGGCATGAAATTTAATCAGAATCATTTTTCTGAGCTGTAATTATCAGTATCAGTTTCAGTCTCTGCTTCTGCAGCTACTCTGTTGTATCTATCATTATTATGTTCCATGATCAATTTTTTTCTTTTCTTTCTTCAATTTTTCCAATTTTTTGGAAAAAAACAAAAAAGGCTTCAGGAACCCCCCCCCCCGAATTTTTCCAGTTTTTTCCCCAGGCCTTCACATCTCTAGTCCTGGGATAAACGGCTGCAGTTATAACCTGGGATAAATGCAAGGTATTGTGTCACCAGGGATGATATTCAAGTGCGGAAAGGACCACAGTCTTCTAAGATGCTCTGTCTGCCTCAGATCTCAGAGCATTGTCATTTTGCTCTTAAATGTGTGCCAAAACATTTAGATAAGTGGAAACTAGCCCTCCATGCTCTCAGATATCAAATGTAAAGACCTCCTAAGAGCCAATTTGTTAAACAACACAATATGAACAGTAACTGCCACTGTAATCACGCTTTACGTACTTCTAGCCCCCTCCTTCATTCTCTCTAGCATATTCTGTCCACTATTAAGTTATCAACAAGATGAAAAGCTGAATCATGCTCAAGAACCACTCAGAGAGACTTCAGTGATTCAAGAGGGGCTTACGGTGGCTTTGAATAAACACCCAGCATATTTGAATGTGCACACTTAAAAAAGAGTATATCTAATAGAAAATGGTCCCTTGTATTTCTAGGCATCAGAAACGTTACAGCCCTGATCATTATCGAAGTTCAGAAAAGCTTCCCATTTATTTAGTCAGAATTTCATCCTCAGAAATTCTCCATCAAGTACTTCCCTTTCAACCAAAGCATATTTTGCAAGTAAGGAGATAAAGGTAAGCAGATGCTCCAGGCAGAATATGCACAAAATATCTTTTCAGATTTGAAAACCAAAGCTATAAAAGAAAACAATTCTTGTTATTCCTACCTGGAGATCTGATGCCCAGCATACAGCAACAGTGCAGTTAGAAAATACAGGTAGAGTTGAACTAGGTGTTGTCTGGGTAAGGTTAGGAGTACAACGCTTAGAATGTAACCTGGAAAAGAAATTGAGATAGTTCACAATTAAGTATATGAACCTTTTAAAGAATATCTTTCATTAAAAGAGAAGTGGAAAGTCACCTGGATTTGCCCTAATGCCAGACAGTCTCACAAGTAATAAATAATATGGGAAAAACAATGAACAATAAACCATATGGGAAAAACAATCATGCAGGTAAAAGAGAGTCAACCATCCATCCATTAACACTAGCTGAGAAGTTCATTTATGAACATTTCGCAGCCATGTAATTTTCATAAATGAAAAAAGAAAATGCACATTAAATAATTCTTAATGTACTCTATATCTTTTCAGTTCACAGAACAAACTGAAAATGGGTTTAGAATTCAAAAAGTTCCACTTGGCTGTAAACTACGAACATTTAGAAAAAGATAAGCAAAACAGAATTAACATCTCCATTCTCTCATTCAGAAGGAAGACAACAATTTTGTAGTTCTCCTCCCTGTGAACTGTCAGATTCCCCCCACCACATATAAAACATTTCCATAGTTATGGTAACCACAAACATCAAAGGACTTCCCCTTTAAATCAGAACATCTCTCAACAATGTAGGTAATGCAAGTAAACAGTTCCTTGAGAACTCATTGAAAAAATCATCAATTCATGTCTCTTGTTTTCTCGCTGCAAGCAGGGCCAGCCCCAGGTGTCTGGGCGCCCTAGGCAGGACAGCCTGGGGCGCCCACCCCACCGGGGATGCCAACCTCCCAGTGGGGCCTGGAGACTGGGGTGGGGCAGCGGCAGAGCACTGGCTTTCCTGGGCACTCCGCAGCTGCGGGCCCCCCAGGAAAGCCAGGGAAGGGGGCGGAGGTTCTAGCCCCCGCCCCTCCCTCCCAGCGCCGGCTTTCCTGGAAGCTCCGCAGCTGCGGGGCCCCCAGGAAAGCCAGGGAAGGGGGCAGGGGTTCAAACCCCCACCCCTTCCCTTCCAGCGCCGGCTTGCCTCAGTGCTCTGCAGCTGCAGGGGTGCTGAGGCAAGCCAGGGAAGAGGCGGGGGTTCAAACACCCGCCCCTTCCCTCCCTCCCAGCGCCGGCTTGGAGGAGAGGGGAGGGTGGTGGGGAGAGGGAGAGCGCCAGTGGGGGGAGGGCAGGCAAGCTCTGCCACCGCCGCCTCCAGAGCCCTGCTGGGCACTTCACTGGCGGCGGTGGCGGGGAGGTGGAAGTGGGGGGGGCATTTGGCGCCCCTATGGGACTGGTGCCCTAGGCGAGCGCCTAGCTCGCCTACTGGGTGAGCCGCCCCTGGCTGCAAGGAGATATGTGATGATTGTTCTTGGGGGAAACTTACAAGAGGACTCCATTTGGCCAGAAATCAACCTTGCTGAAACATGGTGGATGTGAAGTTTTCACAGCAGACGGTGCTTGAAACATCTATATATCTCATTACCAACTGTGCCCCCATGTGTGGATATCTAAATCTGAAGATAGAGAGCACACTCACCTTAAACAAGCTATTCTGCAAACTTGGGTGACCTCACCTAGGTTTGCAGAAAAATCTGAAAAGTTAAAAAAAAAAATTGGAGGATTAAATTGCCCCTGAAAGTAATAAATACATAAATCTGTGCATACACTGGCAACACACTTATGTAGTGTAGCTGGAAAGAAGCCTGGTGGTTGCTGCAGCAACAGAGTGCTGGATCTGCCAGCGAGGAGTAGTAGAAGCCTCCACAGGTCCACTCAGAGCAGCTCCAGGTGAACACCCAAAAGTAGAGGGAAAAGAAACCTTGGCAAGCCTTCTTGGAGCAGCTCCGAACGAGCCGCTGAGAGCAAGGGGGGGGAGCCTTGGCAAGCCTGCTCAAAGAATAAGGAAGCTTTGACAGCCTCACTTGGTGGACACCAGAAACTGCTTGGGGACTGGCCGCCTCCAGGGCAGAAGCAGGGAGCCGCAAAGGGCTCAGCTGCCACCACGGTACACATTGGAAGCCACTCAGGGCCCAGCCTTGTTGGCAAAGGACACTGGGATCTGCTCAGGGCCTGGCTGCCATGGCAGTGGATGTAAGGAGCTGCTTGAGACCCAGCCACTGCAACACATGCTGGGAGCTGTTTGGGGTTTGGAGTGGCTCCCAGATACTGCCACAGTGAGGCCTCAAGGTGACTGCTAGGGCCTGGATGTGCACAGCAATGGGGGGGAAGAGATGGGATTCCCCCCTGTGAATAGTTGATTGCCAAGGGTGGGAGGTAGGTGGGAAGAGAGCAAGGGTTTGAGGGGAGTGAATGCCAAGGGTGGGGAGTAGCAGAGTGCCAAGGGTGTGAGGGGTAGAGAGGGAGAGTAGCAAGGGTGGGGGTTAGTGGAATGCTAAGTGGTGGGTAGGTGGGGAGAGCAGCAAAGGTTGCGTAGACTGATGGAGAAAATGTGGAAGGGCCAAAAGAGATGATGGGTAGATTGATAGATAAGAGGAATAGGAGAAAGGACTGAAACAGGAGGCAGGTTGACAGATAAAGGGAATGGGAGAAATGGGGAAAATGGGGGGCAGGTTATCATAGAAGGGAGGTAGATTGTCAGAGAATGGATAGGGGGCAAAATAGATATGGGTAGGGAGACAGATAAGGGAAAGGATAGAAAGAGGGGGAAGACTGATAGAGGAAGAAGAAGACGGAAGGAAAAAAAGAGAGGGAAGGAATTCACTATCTCCACAAGTTTCTTGTGGGTCCCCAGGGCTATTTTTGGACCGGAACACCCCAGAACGGCGTTTCAGCTGCGTTTCTACTTCACCACACCCCCTGCTCCCAAAAGCCCTCCGGTGGCCCGACTGAGCAGTCCTCAGTTGGGCCACCAGCAGAAGAAGTAAGGTAAGATAAGGCCTGATCGGGGTGGGGGGCGGCAGCTTGATCGGGGTGGGGGTGGGCCATGGGGGTGGGCCCCGAGGGGGTGGTGGGGCCCTTTCCCACTGGCTTCCTGCACTTAAAGGGATCACCTTTGAGTGCAGGGAGCTGGAACAGCCCATGCGCACCTCTTTCCCCTGGCTTCCTGCACTTAAAGGGAGCCCCTTTGAGTGCAGGGAGCCAGAACGCCCCATACTCTCCTCTTTCCCCCAGCTTCCTGCACTTAAAGGGAACCCTTTCCCACCAAAAAGAGAGCGAGGGCAGCTTGGCGGCAATGGCAATGGGCAGCCTGGCGGCTGGGAGCCCCTGCTCCTGGCATGCCGCCTTCTCCCTCTCCGCTCCCCCGCTGCCACTGCGGGGACATCGTGAGGTGGGGGAGGCAGATGGCAGCAGTGGCGGAGGACAGTGGGCGATGGTGAGCGAATGAGTGTGGGCGGTTCGGCGGCAGCTGTTCTTGGCACGAGCGAGGCTGTTTCTGCTTGTCTGCAGAGCGGGCAGCGCCTGCTTCCTGCTTTGCTCGCCTCTTTTCTTCTCTCTTTCTTTCTCTCTCTTTTTCTCCTTCCTTCCTTCCCTAGAGAAACAAGTAATTTTAACCTGAAGAAATTAAAACTAAAATGGGAAGTAGGTAATGAATAGGCTATGTGAAAACCTAGCCAGCAATGCAAACACATGTAAGTTGTAAGAATTCTTCAATGACACTGTGTGCTTCAGATGCAGGCTTAAATTTCAGTTGGCCTAAACAAGAAATGCCTTCCTGTTTTAAAAAATATTTTGCAGGTATTGATGGTAACTATCAAGAAACCACTGCCCAAAACTTTTGTATTATGGCAGGTGGCCTATTCATAAGAGGGCAGTTGCAAGAGAAATCTCACATACATTAACACCACATGAAACAATAGTGAACTGGCTATGTAAATTCATTTAATGGGAGCAGAGAGCTCCTGGCATACAGCTACACCTTCCATGGCTCACAACTGTTTTTGCCACCTGCTACATCCTTTCAGGCTTCCTGGGCAAATTGTTTTGTACAGCTACAGATTCAGAAGAGCTAATAATTCTGACCCCTCTCTCTCTGTTACAAAATGCCTCTGAATTTGCTCCTGTATTCCAGGAAAAAAACTCATTCTAAGTTCTCTCCTCTCATTCCCTGATTCACAAGCACACTGACATTCTGTAAAACACCCTTACTGCAGCTCAGTATAAGAGCAGCCAGGGCAGATGCCAGTTTGTATTTTGATAAATGTCACAGGACTCATCAAGGCCCCCCTGAACTGCTTGGACAAGCCTTTTGTTGTAAATGTAGATGACGCATCTGTCGCCACCCAGGGCCACAAGTTGGGCACAATTGATTTCTAAGACACCCATGATTTACAGTAATATGAAGAAAATTTTCCTTATACTTAGAAGAGTTAGAACTCAATTACAAATGATTAGCAAGTGAGATGCTCTTAGGAACATCCTGTCCAGATCCCAAAATCAGAATTGATACTTCAATGCCAAAAAACTATAGAAATGTTATATGGTCTTTTATATCAATACATTTATCTGTTCTTGTAGAATGAAGCTTTGCCCATTTTTTTACACAGTTTCTAATTCATTCAGGGCAATTTCAATTCTAGCGACATATTTGATTTGTTGAATCCTGTTTGAATGTCCAAGTCACAGAAGTACCACTTCAATAAATCACATAACCACTGTATGTATGTAGCAGGGATATATATTCTGCAGTAGTTTTCTCATTTGTTCAAACTATCATCTGTTGCAATTTTTTTTTACATTGAGCTTGTGTTGTTGGGGTTTTTTGCTTTTTGTTTTAAAGTTCTTTACAGCTTTATAAATAAAATAATCTACCAGACTGTCTATTCAAACATGGACCTCTGGAGACTATAATCCTATAAAAATGAAAAAAATGACTCATGGCAACCCTCATCCATGGGACACTCCAGACAAGAGATGAACAGAGCAGAAGCCATTTGTCATTGCCTTCTGCTGCACAGCAACCCCATTGTTCCTTGGTAAACATATGGAGCAGAGGTCTGTCAGTATCCACAAGGTATAGATAGGAACTCTCAGTCTGGGGCAAGTGATGCTCTGTATTCTTGGTGCTTGGGGGGGGGGGCTACAGTGAGAGGGCTTCTAGTGTCCTGGCCCCACTGCTGGACCTCCTGATGGCACCTGCTATTTTTGGCCACTGTGTGGCACAGAGTGTTGGACTGGATGAGCCACTGGCCTGATCCAACATGGCTTCTCTTATGTTCTTAAGTCTGGGGCAGTGATGCTCCGTCTTCTTGGTGCTTGGGGGGAGCAACAATGGGAGGGCTTCTGGAGTTCTGGCCCCACTGATGGACCTCCTGATGGCACCTGGGTTTTGGCCATTGTGTGACACAGTGTTGGACTGGAAGGGCCATTGACCTGATCCAACATGGTTTCTCTTATGTTTTTATGAGAACAGGGCCAGGACTTTCTCTGTAAATGTGTCTTTCTGCATGGTGTGGAGGTGGCTCTTCTCTTTTGAGCTCTTAAAACATGGATGAAAATGCTCTCTTTTGGGGTTGGAAGATAAGGAATATTCCTTGTGAGTAGCAATGATCACAGCTTAAATAGTAGGGTATTTAAAATGAGATCTGCTAAAGCAACAAGCTTTACAAAACATGACAGAATGTGAAGTGGTTAAAAAGGTCAAATATTTGGGAGTTGATATTACAATGAAAAATATCGATCTGTTTAAGAATAATTATGAAAAATTGTGGGTTTCGATAAGACGTGATTTAGAAAAGTGGGAAAAACTCAGATTATCTCTTCTTGGAAGAATTGCCATTGTCAAAATGAAAGTACTGCCCAGGTTAATGTTTTTGTTTCAGACAATACCAATTGTGAAAGATGTGAAAGTGTTGGTGAAATGGCAAAGAGAAATCTTTAAATTTATCTGGGCAGGAAAGAAGCCAAGAATTAAAATGAAAATAATGTATGATGTTAAAGATAGAGGTGGCTTCCAAGTCCCGAATTTGCGTTTGTATCATGAAGCTGTATGTATGTCTTGGTTAACTGACTGGGTTAATTTGGAAAACAGAAAACTTTTGGCCCTTGAGGGTCACGATTGCAGATTTGGCTGGCATGCCTATCTTTGGTATGGGAAAAATAAAGTAGATTCAATGTTTAAGCATCATTATATAAGGAGAACGTTGTTTGATGCATGGACCAGATACAAGAATACAGTTCCCGATGAGAGGCCTTTATGGATTGTTCCTGCTGCAGTTATTCATCCTTTTTCAGAACATAAAGGTAATGATTGGTTGAAATACCAAGAGTTGCTTCAAAAGGAAGGGAAAAAAATATGTTTTAAAACCAAATAATGAATTAGCATTTGAGTATGGATGGTTACAATATTGCCAAATACGGGACATTTATAAAAAAGACTGTAAAGAAGTTGGTTTTAGAGCTAAGAACGATGAGTTTGAAGATATTTGGTTGAAAAAAGGGTGGAAAATGATATCTAAGTTGTATAAAACCTTGTTGACTGTATATACTTTGGATGAAACTGTTAAAGAGCAAATGATAAAATGGGCCATAAATATGAATAAGGAAATTTCTATGGAATCATGGGAATTTCTGTGGAAAAAAGCCTTTAAAATGTCAACCTGTGTTAATATAAAAGAAAACTGTTATAAGATGATATACAGGTGGTATATGACACCAAAAAAGATTGCTAATATTAGTATGGATAAGAACTTGAGTAATAAGTGTTGGAAATGTAAAAAAAATAGAGGGTTCTTTTTATCATATGTGGTGGTCATGTGATAAAGCAAAAGTATACTGGTCAAATGTACATTGTGAGATGCAGAAGATATTAAAAATTCCTATCAGGAAAAGTCTGGAACTTCTTCTCCTAGGTTTGACAATGGAAAAAATTCTACAAGAAAAGAGGACATTACTATGGTATATGATCACATCGGCGAGAATGGCTTTTGCGCAACAGTGGAAAGTGGAGAAGGTGCCAGATATACAAGACTGGTTGAGGAAACTGCTGTTTTTAGCCGAAATGGACAAAATGACGAAAAAACTAAATGGACAAATGGCAGAACAATATCTAAAAGACTGGGAAGGCCTGAAATTGTATATGGAAACCGAATATAGAATGAAAGGCAAAATGTACAATCTTGATTTGTATTGAAACTGAATGAGAAATGAAATGAACACTTGATTGTACTGTACCTTTATTGGAAACTATGTTTGAAAAAGTCAGGTTTTTATGTATCAGAATTGTGTTACCTGGTTTGTCGATTGTTATAAGTCTAAACTTGATTACCTTTTAACTTTTTCTTTTTTGTTATTAGCAGTGTTGGAAGCCTATTAAGGGGGTGGGGGATGGGATGTAATTTTTAAATTGTATTGGTAATGATGTTTAACAATTTTGAATATATTCCAATAAAATTTTGTTTCAAAATAAATAAATAAAATGAGATCTGCTATACTGATCATTTGTTGGAAGTAGACAGTCAGGAGATATGTCCTCTTTTTTGCTTTTCAAAATATGGTAACCCTAGAGGAGAATATTTGGTGCGGGAGTGCATCAGGTACAACATGGTTGTGTGTGAGGCGATGACCACACTTCTGGTAACACGGGGTGTGGCCTAATATACTAATGAGCTGTGTGGTCAAGGGTGTGGCCTAATATGCTAATGCATTTCTGCTGTTGGGTGTGGCCTATTATGCTAATGAGTTCCTGCTGGGCTTTTTCTACAAAAAGCGCCCTGCAGGTCCCCACTTGTAACAATGCAATGCATATCATGCAGTCCTTAGTTTTCAAGCATTTACTACTAAACAAAACAGAAGATTGGGTCTATCAAGTCAATAACGTAAAAATCCAGTACTAAAATTCGCCCCAGAAATCCATATTTAGCTAAAGGGTTTCCTCAGAACAAAAAGTGATATCAAAATATATAATTCTGTCCTGTTTCAATATTACCCTAGTGTTTAACACTACATACTAAATGTTGACTGGAGTAGGTTGTTGACTGCAGGATGTTTACTGGATTGGGCCATATGGACCATATCACTCCAGTCTTGCTCCATCTGTACTGGCTCCCAATTTGTTTCCCAGTGCAATTCAAAGTGCTGGTGCTGACATTTAAAGCCCAATGGTTTGGGACCAGCATACCTGAGGAACTGCTGCTTACTTCTTTATGAAGCTACCAGTCCACTGTGGTTTGCTTCAGAGAGCCTGCTTTGGATGCTCCCATCTTCTGAGATTAGGCACTCTGCCTTCTGAGTAGCATCAGAACTCTGGAACTCCTTCCCCAGTGAGATTCATCCTGTTCCTTTCTGTTGCTGTCTTCTGCCAGCAGGTGGGGAAGGCTTCTGGTTTCTGGCTGGCTGGGCAGTGGTATTCTGTTGTGCTCCGTGAAGAGCTAAGCTTTCTTCTTCGTTTCTTTTTTCTTCTATCTGATATCTGTTCTTTTGAACTTGCTGGTTTGTATCCTGCTTTGCTCTGTTTTGTTTTGCTTCAAGGCAGCTGTTTCAGCAGGCTCAAGCCTCTTTACTTTTATTTTCAGGATGTTTTCTCTATGCCCATTGATGAGGTGCTGACTGTGGCCTAATTAGGGGTGTGAAGGGGGAACAGCTGGCATTCAGACAGTGATTGTTTACCCTCCTCCGCTTTTATAGCTGTAGCTTTCCCAACGGCAACTTGTTCCATTTCATATTTTATTTTATTATTATTTTAATTTGGGTTAAATCAGTCCAGTTCCAGCTGTGCTGAGAACCGTGCTATGGCCTGAGGATATCTGATAGGGCTGAGTGTGACTAGGCATTTACCGGTTGCCCTCTGTCACGGAGGAACACTGTTTGAGCTGATTTTGATTGGTTTTAATTTTAGTTTAAAATAGTTTTTTATTCTTGCTGTTCTGCAAGCAGGTGAAGATTTTTGTTTTGCTTGGCACTCCCTGAGAGATCCCATCTTCCTGTTGTTCTTATCTTTGGTACTTATTTTAAGCTTTGGGATAGGTTTTTGGGGTTTGTTTTTTGGGGGGTATTTTAAAAAATATGTGCACATGTGTGCACAAGTGAATGTGTGTGCACCTGGAAGTCATGGTGACCTCTGGTGACTGACCTGTACTGGGGGCCTGGAGAATATTCAGAGAGGTGGCTGAATAAAGCCTGCCCCCATCTCCCACCTCTGGTATTCCAAGGAGGTCTCCCATCCAAGTACTTGCCAGCATTGACCATGCTTTAGCTTCCGAGATCTAATGAGATCAGGCTTGCCTCGGCTACCCAGGTCAGAGCTTAAGCTTTGGTTTTAACTTGTTTTAATGATGTATTTATGTGTTGGTTTAAAAGCTTTTAAGATAATGTTTTAATTTGTAAGTTAATATGTTAGCTGCCTTAGTGGCCCTATGGGGGTAGAAAGGTGGGATAAAAATAGTCCTAATAAATACATAATACATTTCAGCATTTACACATAACACCAAGGATTCCATTACCAGGATTACTATACTATGCAATGTAACATCCAGCTAATCTGTGCTGGCTAGTAGGACCACCACTAGCTATCCTGCAATGCAATATCTGGCCATTCTGGGTTAGCTAGCAGGACTACCATTAGCTACTCTAATACAATTCCAAAAACATACGTCAATATTCTAGGGCCAAACTAAACATTTTAAAGAGTTACAACTGCTCCTTTGTAAATCATTAACCTTAATAGGCCCTCACTCTCATCCCAATCTTCTTCCTCCAACAGTGAACTCATTGAAACGGCAGCCAATGATGTGCTCTTAAAAATCAGTACTTCATTCAGGCTGTTAACACTTTGCTTATTCTAAGTAACATCACAGAAATGGTCTATTCAATCCCCAACCAAAGCCCTTTACTTGTAGTAATAAATGACTGTCAGAATAATTGTAGTCAAGAAGATTCAGAATAAATGAAACTCACTCTGAAATATGTAAAGATATTTAAGTTTTCAAATCAAGTGCCATAACATTCCCAATGCCTTTTTATTTATTTATTTATTTATTTATTTATTTATTTAATTTGATTTGTATCCCACCCTCCCCACAAACGGGCTTAGGATGGGTTCCATCCTAAAATTCACAATATGACAAAGCAACAGTTAAAATACATCTAAATGCCTATCTAAAAACAATATTCAATAAAAGACTGGTGCCTCAACAGATTTCAACAAGAAGCAGTTCATTCCCAGGTGGCCATTCGGATCTGAGGTCATTGGAGGGGAGGCCAATAGCAGGTGGGCGCCCACTGCCTCAACTGAAAGCCTGGCAGAAGAGCTCTGTCTTGCAGGCCCTGCAGAACTGTAATAGCTCCCACAGGGCCCTGATTTCTAATGAGAGCTCATTCCACCAGGTAGGGGCTAGAGACAAAAAAGCCCTGGCTCTTGTTGAGGCAAGTTGGATGTTCCTACTTATATACAGAGTACAACCTTTGAGACTTTTCAGTGTCCAACACCTTCGTGATTTCCTTGTACAACTGGGATGATTTAAAATATACTTTTAATGAAACAGACATAATTTTACATGTTCACACTCCAGTTTGGACCCAGGCTTTCAGTCCAAAACTAGCATGTATTCAGATCAGACAGCTTTCCTGCAGGTTCTACTTGGGGTGCTCTCATGTGTAGCTTCATCAACTCTTTGGCCACAGGTTGGCATGAAACTATCTTCCACATTGGCACTGTCAGCAGTAATTACATGTAAATTAATCCTTCTTGAGGACTCCCTTTCAACTGCTGCTGTGGCTTTCCTTGGATTGTTTTAGTGTGTTTGGAGTCAGAGTGTGGACAGAAAGAGCACTGAAATGGGTTTCACCCTCTCTAACTTAGCTCTTTGTCTAAACAAAAGGGCCAGTGTGGTACAGTGGTTAAGAGCACCAGACTGTAATCTGGAGAACAGGGTTTGATTCTCCACTCCTCCAGATGAAGCCAGCTGGGTGACCTTGGGCCAGTCACAGTTCTCTCAGAATTCGCTCAGGCCCACCTTCCTCACAGGGTGTCTGTTGTGGGGAAAGGAAAAGAAGGTGATTGTAAGCCGCTTTGAGACTCCTTTGGCTAGAGAAAAGCAGGGTATAAAAGCCTCCTCCTCCTTATTCATATATCCTGCTCCTCTGTGACAAACTTGAAGAACCTGACTAGCAGATTTTAGTAGCTGATGCCACATGGGTCTAATTCTCAATATTTGTGAGCTTTTCCCTACATCTTCATTAACCTGTAGCAAATACCTACTCAGTCCCATGGTACTAACTTACTATAGGTTATTCTTGCTGGCATGCTTTAATGTATTCTCTCTGGCAGAACTTCATGGCAGATTTGTCAGGATTCCTCAGCAGCAGAGAAAGTATTTAAGTGGAACCCAGATACTAGAATCTATCACTTCTTTTTTTGCAAGGTTTACACCAAGCCAAGAGCCTTTACCCTAGCCCCTTTCCTAGCTACCTTCTCTATTTATTCCGCAGATTATCATTTTTTAAATATACTTGTGGGTAACAACCCAAGTATTATGGAAGTCTGACAACTTTGGCTAGTTTTGTATTTTGAATCTTAATTATAAAATTTTTGAAGCAGTTGGATCAAGTATTTTTATCTAATATCTGTTTGCTTCGTATATTCTATTTTCACTAATTTTATTTATATGAGAAGTACTTTAAGTGTTTCCTGTTCTAGAGTAAGAAAGATATTACTTGTAATGGTAAAGTCCAACAGCCTATGGGCTTTCTGTACAGGCCCCAAATAAAGCATGTATGTATTTTTACATGTTCAACGTAAGAACTGCTCAACTGTCTTCACCTTGACTTTAAAAAATACTGCAGCCAATATTTACTGGTTAATGCAGAACTACATGAAAGAAGAATTATATTTAACACAGAAGATGCTCTCTTCATGATTGACCTTCAAATTACTGAAGCCTTATGGATCAACACATCAGAACCCACTGACAAGGTTTGAATGAAACAATTCAAACCTGCACTTCTGTGGAAAGATGGGGATAAATATTTTTTTTTAATTTACAATTTTTATTCATTTTTAACCAACCAGAAAACACAAATACAAAAAGAAACAAAGAGCATTGTCTACATAATATAACACTTTTTAACCAACTTTTGAGAAACTTTGAAGAAATTGGGCATAGCTCTGACTGACGGTGTTTTAACCCTAAAAATTATAAAATTATAATAAAGATCCCTTTAAAAATATAACTTTTCCACAATAGGAATGTTTAGGTACTGTACCACAATCAGTTAAATATTCTATAATAGGAAACCAGACTGCGTGGAATAGTTTTTGTTTACATTGTATGTTTTGCATTGCTATAGTCTTTGAAATCCAACTATTTATAAAATGCTCCCAGAGCTTATGTTGCCAACCAGTTAATGATGGGGCCTCTTTCTTTTTCCAATATTGGGCAATAGATATCCTGGCCACTGCAACTAAAATAGCTAGTTGTGTTTTAATGCATTTGCTGTCAATATAAAGTAAGCTCATTCCCATCACCACTGATTCCAACGATGCAGGTAAGCTAATACCAGTAATAACAGTGATTGGTACCAGGATTTGTGACCAGAAGCCTTGTACAGAGGGACAATGCCACCAACAGTGCGCATAGTCCCCTAATTGTCCACATTGCTTCCAACACTTAGTTGGGATTTTGGGGTTTATTCTATGAAGAGCTACTGGGGTTAGATACCATCTATGTAATATTTTAAAAGTATTAAACCTGATATTGAACACTGGCGAAGTATTATTAGGTAGGGTCCAGACTGATTTCCAGGTTTCAATGGGAAACTCTTGTTTACAATCCAGGTGCCACTGTTTTTAACTCACTGTCCAAAGATTATTTTTTCTTTACAGTTAGAATTCTATAGATTTTTGGGATTAACCCTTTTTGTTCTTCTTGTTGCTTTTCCAAAAGGAGTTCAAAGTCCGTTAGTGGATTGGAGAAGACTTGTTTAATTTTCTATTATAGCATGTCATTCACTTGTAAATACCTAAACCAAGGTATTTTCTTGCCCAGTTTTACCTCTAATTCTAATTTGGATAAGAGATTGCCCTTGTGCATAAAATCATTTAGGCACTTAAAACCCGCAGAGATCCAATCAGCAAAAGCCTTCTCCTCCTTTCCAGGTTGGAACCAATCTTGCTTGGTGTATAAAGAGAATCTGGAAATTGGGGATAATAACAAAGATCTATGCCTGTTCCAGACTTCTAGCAAGGTCTTTAAAAAGTCATTTTGTAGTGTCTTATTTTGCCTATATTGTATAGTATTCAAAAAAGCTTCTGATAATGTAATGTCTTTTAGTTCCACTTCTTCTATTTGCTGCCAACTTATAATAGAACGTGTTCTCAAAATTCTTACAATATTTGAGATCATAGCTGCCTCATGGTATAATTTTAAGTCTGGGAAGTCCAGGCCTCTGTCTTTGGTTCTGTGCCTCAAGGTACTGAGTTTTATCCTGGGTCTCTTATAATCCCAAAAGAAATCAGTAAACATTTTTTGCCATTTAGCTAGATTTTTGTTATCTATTGAAATTGGGAGGGCTCTAAAAAGAAATAAGAATTTTGGCAATATAAAAATTTTTACAACGCTGATTCTGTCTGCCTGTGAAAATTTTTTAGTCCATTGCTTAAGTTGAATCTGCATATGGTGCACTACATTTGAGAAGTTGCATTGTAACAAGTCCTTGAGGTTAGGCGGGATTAATATTCCCAGGCATCTCAATTTATCAAAATTCCAAGTGTAATTGTGAGCTTTCTTTAATCTTGTAATTGTGTCTTTATCTATCTTAATTGGAATAAGTTTTAATTTCTTTTCATTGATTTTAAGTCCTATGACCTTTTGAATCTCTTGAAAAGTTTTTTGTAGGGTCTGTACAGACTGTTCCGGGTTGGATAAATAAATTAGCAGGCTATCCACATATAGGCTCAATGTATGCACCCTCTCTCCTACTTTAATTCCTGTGATATTAGGGTTGTCTCTAATTAAATTCGCAAGGGGTTCAATAGCTATTGCGAACAATAGTGGCGACAGGAGGCAACCTTGTTTGGTTCCCCTGTGCATGGTAAGTGTTTTACTTAATGCATTGCCCACCTTTATTCTTGCTGTGGGCTTGTCATATAGAAAGCTTATAGCATTTAGAAAATGTTCACCAAAATCCATATGAAATAACAATTGTTTTAAATACTCAGTTCCAATACTATCAAAAGCATTTTCCAAATCCACAGTGAATAAAACTGCATCATGATGTTGTCTTTTACAAAAAGAAATCCTGTGTATATAGTCAAAAAGATGGGGACAAATATAATAAACAAGTTAAATACAAAATGGCAGCACTAAAGGGCAACCCCTGATTCATACTGAGGCATTCCCACACTGTTCAGTGTAGTGATATGGCAGGACATTATGGGAGCTGCCATACACAAATCAAGCTGAAGCCTCTGGTTCATATGTCTTAATGTTGTAGACAACAGAAAATATATATATATATATACATATTTAGTTCTCGTTACTGGGAGGGACTGAGGCAATGCAAAGAGCAGACTGCTAAATGTAAAATGAATGGCCAGCCTTTCCATTAATACAAAAAGTGTAGTATTGTCATTAACATACAGTATCATAAAGGCAATATCTGAAGGGTGTGATTAAACTGAGCACAAGAGGCAGGTTATGCAGATTAGTTGCGAATACAGAATTACTCTCTTAGTCTACCCCCATCCATGCCATGAAGCCAATGTCTACCTGTTAAAATTACGGCGTTCAGACACACACCACTTGAAATCAACTGATGACTTGCAAAAGATAAAACAGCCATCACCACTGAAAAAATGAGAGACAGTGCTTTCAAGTAATCTCACCGTACTTTCAATAAAGGCGTCTCACATGTGCAGCTGAAAACACATCAACTGTTTCTTTCTATACCACAACTTGTTTCTACAAGTTGGGGGAGGAATAATAGGTAGGAAATGAACATGCACCCTTGTGCAATAGTGTGATGCTGCAGAGTTGCTGTGAGTCACTTCTGTGCCCTTCTGCCCCTGACCTTCAGCGGTCTAGTGCTTTAATACTTAATTTTAAAAAAACAACTGCGGAGTATTACAGTGGTTTGTTTTTTTTAGCCCATCCCTCTCCATGCTGAACTGGAGGAGGCTGGGGAGGAGGAATGGAGAATGAATGTGGAGTATTAACATCCCTCCCCATTTCCCATCCTACACCCCTCCATTCCAAGACATTACCAGCTGTTTTCCTTTCCTGTTCCCCCAGCTGTCCTTCCAGCTAGCACAGGCCATGATCAGTGCTCTTCAGACAATTTGAAAGGAACCTTCTATTAATGAATAAAATATTTCTACTTACTTCCCTAAATATGCAAAAACCCTGACCTATCTTCTCTGAAGGTGGCCCTGTTTTACCGCCCTACTAAGATATTTGACCATGAAGTTTGTAGACCATAAAGAATGAACAAATAGGGAACCTGAGAAGGGATCTCATTCCCCCGCTCCTTGTCTCCCTCTTGCATTTCTTTTTTGCTCCCGCCCCCAGCAGTGGCTGCAGCCTTCACCTCCCTCTTTCTGTTTTGCCTCCTGGCAACCTCTGTGCCTCCCACACCAGTTCTACCTTTTTGCTCCTCCCCCTCCAGCCTTACCTCCCCCTTCCTTTTACCTTTTTAATCCTCCCCTACACTAACTTAAGTTCTGGAAACCTTAGTAATGTTTCCCACCAAGATGGGCACTAAGATTTCAAAACTCACAAGATCTAGTAGCATACTTTTTATTACAGAAACAGACAGTACTTTTATGAATTGAGGTGTGTTTTTTTTTAATTCATTTCAGATTTTTCTGTAAACCTGGGCTTCCCTTAGGTTTGCAGAAAAATTCACCATCATCTCTGGATCCATTTTATTAGGGCTCCCAGCTCTGGGTTGGGAAATACCTGTAGGTTTTGGGGGTGGAGCTTGGAAGGGAGGTTTCAGAAGGTTTTGGAAGGGAGGGTTTCGGAAGGGAGGGTATAACGTCATACAGTCCACCCTCTGAAGTGGCCATTTTCTCCAGGGGAATTGATCTTGGTCATCTGAAGATCAACTGTAATAACGGGAGATCTCCAGGTACTATCCTACATTTTGTAGATTTGTTGATCCACATTCTATGGCCCAGTTCAAAATTAGCTGTAATGATATAATTTTGATAAAAGGTGGTTCAAACAGTGCACATCTTAAAATGCAGAAATCAGAAGGCAAAACTGCAGTCAAGGTCACTACAGCAGCTTTTAGTCACAACATCGCTGTTTATAAGCTTAAACCAATATCTCAGCTTTCTCTCTGATGCAATCATTTAAAAAAATTCCAAGTGCTATGCTGCAGGTTTCCAGGGTCGTCGTCCCCCCCGCCCTGCAGAAGCCTCTCAGCCAAAATTACATTAACACAACCAACAACTTTGGAACTGGAAGGGTATAATCATATGTGGCATTTTCTGCAGCAGAAAAATAATTATAAAAGTTTCTTGCTTATTTGGCTCCCCAAAAATTGACTAAACATTTTATGTATTCTTTCTGTCACAGGAGGGGAACTTCTGCACTTTGAATAAAGACTGGGATGCACTTACTTATTTTCAATTCCCATGACTCTCACTCCTCTACTGCACAGCAAATCTAGGCCCAGATTTTTTTTTTTAAAAAAGCTGAATTTCCATAAATGGTTTCTCTCATGTGATCACTGTTGTCAGGCCAGCTGGAGATTCATACACAAACTTCCAACACAAAGACATTTCCAGCACTCTGTAATCACAACACAATGCACATGTTGCCAAAGATCAGAGAAGAACCAAGGTAGAGATTTCCAAATCACATATTTGAACATCTTAATAGCTAGAGAAGCTAATGTGCTCCATTCTCTCTTTCCTTCTTCATGGGCTCCCTCTCCTTTTCCCTAGTTTGTGAACACCATGCACCCTATAACTAGCAAATTGGAAAATGCCAGTTGACACACGGTCTCCAAATCAAGAGTTTTAAAACAGCTTTAAACCCATAGAACATAAGAAGATTTCTGCTGGATCAGACCAGTGGTTCATGTATCCTGTTTCACACAGTGGGAAACCAATTGCCCTGGTGGGTAAAAAAACAGGTTAGAGAAGTTAAAGCTTTCCCCAAAGCTGCTTCATAGCACTGTTATTCAGAACTTTGCTTCTTCTTTAAAAGGAGACAGTTTCAGGACAGTAGCCATATTAGTCTGTAGTAACAGAACAAAATCTGAATCCAGGGGCACCTAAAAGATCAACAAAATTTTGCAGGGTATATACTTTCATGAGTTTTCTGGATGTAGGAATGATGAGGTTCCCTTTGTTCACCATGGCTGGTAGCCATTGATGGAACTAAACTCCATGAATCAAATTCTCTCTTAAAGCCATCTACATTCAAAGCCGTCACTGTTCACTGGCAGTGAATTCCACAACTTTTTGTGTGTGTAAAACTCTCATAAAAAGGAGAGAATTTTATTGCTTTTTATATAGAAAGGGGGGAGGGTATACAGTGGGACAAAGAAAAGAGGTGAGTGAAGAGTAATTAGTATATTAAACTTTTTGTTAGTATATGTAAAGTTCTTGGCTTCTACCGTGGTTGACCAATCTTCTTTTCATCTTGCTGTAAGTCCAAAACAAACTTGTTAATTAGATTAGTACAGTCTTTTGGGGTTAATTATTAGTATACTCCATCTTTGCGCTCCACGAACAAATGTTCATATTTTGGGATGTCTTCCTTTCAGATCTCTCAAGTTATATGTTGGGCCCTTCTTTGCTTTTCCATCTTCTGATTCTTCCTCTCCTTCCTCTGGGCCACTGTCTTCTTCGCTGCTTAGCATTGTCCATTTGGCGAGTTCTGCATCTTCCTCTGAACTGGCGTGCCTCTTCAGAAATTCTTGAGCTTTGAAGACGGAGTCGATCTTCTCTCTTCTATCTTTAAATTTAAAGACCAATCCTTCGGGAATCCACCATTTGTAGCTAATTTGGTACTTTTGCAAAAACAAGGTCAGTCCTTTATATGCTTTCCTTTTCATGCAAATTTCATATGGAACATCTTTTAGAATCCTTATATTCTGCTCCCCAATCTTCAAGGGCGTTGCTGAAGTCGCTCTTAGAATTTGATCTCGGGTACGATGCTTAGTAAACTTGACCACCACTTCTGCTGGCAAATTATTATTTTATTTTTGTAAAGTTGGAGTAGGCTCTGTAGGCCATATCCATCTCTTCGCTTAATTTTTGCGCTTCTATGCCAGTTATTGGTGCCAAGCTGTTCGCCAAAATACATCTGAGATCTTCTTTCTCTTCTTCCTTTATGCCCTGAAAGCGGAGAGTCAGGTTTGATTTTTCCATCTGAAGCATTAATATTTTTTTTCCTTGCATCTCTTGATGTTGTTCTATTTTGCTGACCTTTTTCTTAATTTTTTTGGTGGCTTCCGTCGAGATCAGACATTTCTTTGCAATCTCTTCCATCTTATTGGCTGTATCTGTTAACTGTGTCTGCTGATTCTTGAGCACACTTTCCATGTTACAAAGGGTTTCGCTGATTTTTTGCATTTGATCCAGCAGAGGGCGCAGCATCTCACTTTTCTGTTGATTGACAGTCGGCTCCAAGGGGAAGCTACCAGAACCGGAAGTTCCTCCCAGCTTCTTTGCCGGCTTGTCTGGGACCTTCTTCTGTCCCAACATTTTTATTGTTTACTTTTAAAAAGTTCGTGCCACGCAACTCAGGAGACAAACTATTTTCTTCGCCTTCAACAAATCCCCAAAAGGTAGCTTCACCAATCCGCTTTTTCACTCCACCCCCTTTCTTTTCTCTTTTCTAAATTCCGTCTTCTCGGGGGGGGGGGGAAATCCCTCCCTCCTCCCATGCACTTATACGATTGGGGGGTAGTGCATTTACACTGCTTTTGCACAGATCTTCAACTCACGGTTTGCTGCCGGTTCTTTCTTTTTTAATTCATCTTCTGCTGCTTCACTCCGGGAAGTCGGTGGCGTTGCTAAGTCCCATCCAGGCGCAACACAGCGGGGCCACTGGGACTGGGGGAAAGCTTCAATTTCCCGACCGTCAGGCCGGCAAAGAGGCTGCTCCCCAAAGTGCCCCCTGGTTCGGAGCCTTTAACTAAGGCTCACTAGGGTCTTCGCTTGTGTGAAGACCCCCCCAACCGTGCGCGGGCTGGTCAGCTCCGGGAGCGTCCCGAGAGCCTGACCACCATTCGCTCTGCCGAAACCGAAACTCCCATGAATTCCACAACTTACTTACTTGCTGAATAAGTATTTCCTTTTTGTCTGTCCAGAACCTACTGCCCATCAGTGTCATTGGGTGACCCAGAGTTCTAGTATTATGGGAGATGGTGGAAAAAAGCTGTCTCTACTTTTTCTACCCCATGCATAATTTTATAAACCTCCATCATGTTCCCCTGCCTTAATCAATTTTTTTCTAAACTGAAAAGTCTTAAAACTGTTTAGGCTTTTCTCATAGGAAAGGTGCTCCAACCCAATAATAATTTTGGTTGCTGTCTTCTGAACTTTTTCCAGCTCTGCAATATGCTTTTTCAGATACAGTGTCCAGAACTGTACACAGTATTCCAAATGGAGCTTACCATAGCTTTATACAAGAACATTACAATAGTGGCTGTTTTATTTTCAATCCCTTTCCTAATAATGCCAAGTGCAGACTTTGCCTTTTTAACTGTTGCCACACACTCAAGTTTATACTTTCATGTATTTCATATTCACTACAACCACAAGACTTTGGTTTTCATCAGTCCTCATCCTTTCCATATATATAATTGAGTTTTGGTCTGCCCTTATATGGTAAAAATGTGCACCGTAATCAGTTGGCTGAGGGACCTGCCAGTCAGAGAGGCGGTCCCTCACCATTGGCTGCCTTGCCCACGCAGGCAGCACGCAGCCTCACACCCCCAGTCTCCGGCCAGCCACCGGGCGGGATGCCTCCTCTGCCAGCAGCCTGCTTTGCGACCCAGGCCTCTTCCTGGTCCCCTGCCCATTCTCGCGGCTGTATGCCACTGATGCCGCTCACCACTCCTCGGCCTTCGGACGGAGCTCGGCCTCCAGACCTACCGGGCTGGCCTGGTGCTGCCGCGGCTGAGGGGGAGCGGCGACCACTTCCTCCACAGCCAGCCTCAGAAAGAACTCCCTCCCCTGACGTGGCTGGCCCAAATAGGTAGGCCTGAGGGACCTTGCCAGCCATGCTGGACAAGAGACGCTGCTGTCGCTGCCCATACCCAACGGAGGCCACCGCCACCTTGCTGGGCCCACTCCCTACTGCTCCCTATCGATCCCCAACAATTATTATCATTTATGAACAAATGATATATCACTGGTCCTGATCCTTGTGAGACCTCATTGCTCACTCCTGTTCAATATGAGAATTCCTCTTTTACTCCTGTTCTCTATTTCCTGTCATTTAACCAATTATTAATCTATAATAGCCCATCCTCTCATTCTACAACAGCTGAACTCAGGTCTCTTTGAAAAGGAACCTTGGAGAAAGCCTTTTAGAAACCCAAGTATGATTAGGATGTTGGAGCACCTTCCCTATGAGGAGAGGCTGAAGAGTCTGAGACTTTTATTTTTATTTTTATATTTATTTATACATTCCATTTCTACCCCGCCCTCCCCGCGAACGGGCTCAGGGTGGCTTACAAAAGGGCAACCAGTGCCAAGAAAAACAAGTTAAAACATAAAACATATAAAAATACTAAAGCATACCCACATCATAAAGTGCTCTTGTCTCAACCCGATGGCTTCAGATGATCATTAGACACAGCGGGCCCCAAGGACTTAACTCAGCTGTCCCTTTCCTCCACCACACAGTTGGTAAAGTTAAGTTTTAAGTTTAGAAAAGAGATGACTAAGGAGGGATATGACTGAGGTTTATAAAATTATGCATGGGGTGGAGAGAGTTTAAAAAGCAATTTTTTTCTCCCTCTCCCAAAATATTGGAACTCAAGAGCATCCAATGAAACTGATGGACAGTAGGTTCAGGACAGACAAAGAAAATACTACTTTATACAGAGAGTAATTTTATTTATTACTAAAAATAACAAGAATTGAGATGGCCCACACAGACCACCCAAGAGAGTGAATAAATAGAATTATATAAAGGCAGTAGGCTACTAGAATAACAGCCAGAAATAAGAAGAAATAAGAAGAAAGAAAAGACTGAGTACTGAAGAAATAGACAAGAAGAAAATTGAATGTGGGGCTGAGATAAAGAGGAAGAAAAGTATAATGAGCCAACAGCATAGCATATTGAGTTGCTGCTCAGAAAGGTGCCACTGCCACATTTGTTTGGCAGCGGCAGGGGTGTCCCACAAGTCAATAATTCTGGTTGTTGAACATTATTTTTCTTGAAATGGAGGAACCCCAGGATTACATATATGTTTCCAACAGAAGAAGACACAAACCATTCCAAGAACTAAAAAGTGAGAGTTGTTATTCTCTAGAATGGTGGTCTAGATCGTTCACTGGAACTTCTACAGACCACCTTTCACCCTTCTGGGGCAACATGTGCGCCACTGAGTTGCAAGCATGTGACTGATAGAACAGAAGTCAGCATTATGAGCTCACCGGTACTGAGGCCAAGACCATGGTGTAGCAGCCCAAGAAATTTGGGAATAGGAAACACAAGGTGAAGGTGGTGTTTCCTTTGCTTTCTTAGTTTCTCAGTTATCCCTGCCTACTCTAACTTGATAACATGAATACACCACATCATTTGGGCACAGGACCAACACCAATGATCAGCAAAACATGTTAAATATTTATTTATGCATTAATGCAATGTATGAGTATATTAACATAAGACATAAAACATGCTGTTTCACCAAGGTGTTTACTACTTTAAACAAGTCTGTTTGAAGGAAGCAACACAGAAAAAGGAGGAAGGCAAAGACAGGAAGGAAAGAAATGTGAACAAATGCATGTAATGTACAATATGATCTTATCAGGGCTTGATAGGCTGCCTGAGGATGATACAAAACCCCTCTCCCTGTGCAATCTACCTTCTCTTCTCTACCTCCTCCTACCTGACATTGCCCAGTCCAGCCATCTTGCACTCTCACCAGTTGTCCTCCAGTGCCACCAGCACACTTGTGGCACAGAAACCCACTGTTCTCCACGAAAGCTTTCCCTGCCTTCTTTCACCCCACCCCTGTGGCCCTGTTTTGTCCAGCCAATGCCCACCAACTGTCTAATGTTCCTCTACTGATGAAAGATCAACTTTTTGGCAAGTAGGTGTAGACCATTGGAGGACTGACAAAAGGAATGGATGGTGGCTGAACCACAGGAGAGACAGAAGGCAAAGGACAGCTCTCTCCCCAGCAGAGGACAAACCATGCTTCAAGAAAATGCTTGGAACACCAGAGGACCGACTGAGAGGGGTGATGGTGGCTAGGCAGTACTATATTAAGAGGGTGAAAGAAAGTGATGGTAGGGCTTTTGTGGAGAACTTGGAACCTCCCTGTGCTAAAAAGAAATCCACTCAAACTAACCCAACCTCACCATACTGCTACACTCTTCAGTGTATGTGCAAAAACACCCTTGCATGCACACTACCAGTATGTCCCTCCAAAAAGCAACTAAAAAAATAGGTGGCTCTATAGGGGCTTGCATCCCAGCAGATTGGGTTCTGCAATGTACCTAAGGACCCTGACTCCTTAACTGAAGACCACTGCACTAAAGGATACTCAGCGGATAGATGATAACAAATCTTCTTTGCGGCCTCCCTGCTCTGGCAAGGGACAAATGGCAAGGGTCAAATTGCATAATAACAATAATCAAGTACAGCTGCAGTCTGCAGATATCACAAGAAATGACAAAAAAAGGAGTACAGATGAGCTTGCCTCTTAGCACTTTTGCTGTAACATATGTGAATTAGGGAAATGCAGGATACAACAAAACTCTGGTTATCTGACCAATTCCTCTGTCCCCCTGCCCCCAAAAGTGAAAATGCACAGAATGTAAAAAGAAAAGCACGCTATTCAGTGCACCTACAAGAAAAAGGATATGCTGAATTATAGGTCTGGGATCAGAAAACTATCTGTAGTTCTTTAATAGCTCAGACAGGTGTTAAGTTGGAAGGCTACAAGCATGGACGGCTTCAAGAGGGAATTAGATAAGCATATGGAGCAGAGGTCTATCAGTGGTTATTAGCCTCAAGGTATACATAGGGACTCTGGGGTAAGTGATGCTCTGTATTCTTGGTGATGGGGGGGGGGTTTAACAGTGGGAAGGCTTCTAGTGTCCTGGCCCCACTGCTGGACCTCCTGATGGCACCTGGTATTTTTGGCCACTGTGTGACACAGAGTGTTGATGGGCCAGTGGCCTGATCCAACATTGGCTTCTCTTATGTTCTTAAATGCCATAGCACTCAACACTGGCCACAAAGGTAATATACCAGTTACAAAGAGGGATTAAAGATGCATATAGCTATATTACCTTATTGTCTGAACACTACCCATTCCCAAGTGTTTGTAGCAGCAGTGCTTGCATTTTGGCAACCAATGAGGATGCAAGAGGGAACAAAATTGGATAGCACACTAAATTCGGAGTGCAAGAGGAAGATTTTAGTATTCACACAGCTCCTGGCTGCAGAAAATTAGTTATTTATTACAAAGCTCAAGACAGTTATGGATCATCACACCACAGGAAAGTTCTTCCCTCCATGTGCATGATCACAAAGGGACACAAGACCAAGTCACAAGATTATGTGTTCATTTAAAAATAGCTACACTCTAAAATAGACCATTTGAAAATTAGACCCGTCACTCAACCTAACATCTGCCTAGGCATGAAATACACTATGACGAGGTTAGCACAAAGTGTTTAATCAAGACTACAGTTCTCTGTCCCTGGAGCATTTCACATAGAATCAGGGATAGGATACTTATTAACTGTGACTCAGAATGAAATGTGTTACAATGAAGCATCAGAAATGTTGCAAATACTGATCAGTGTTAGTGATGTGGGTTCCAATCCCCAAATGTAGCCATGAACTTTTGGCCACAGAAGGGCATGGCTGCCAAACATTCTTGGGGATTTCATTAGGATGAGGGAAAAGTCTGAATATCCCCCGTCACAGGTGAAAGGGAACACATAGACGTAACCAGAAGGAAGCACAACAGAAGCAGGGAATCCAAAAGACAGAAGGTGGTTAAATGTGATGGAAGGAAGACAGGCACTGCATTCAGCTTCCATACTAAGCTGCAGTTTGCCACCACAGGCATGGACATAGCTTGTTTCTCATACCCAAATACTCCCTTCCTTTCTCTTTCAAACTGCAGCTAAAAATTCCTGGTTGGAAACAAACTCCAGTTCCCCCTCACCATAGTACAAATTAAAGTACGAGTTGCTGTTGTTGTTTTACACCACACAAACCAGGATTCTAAACTGTGTGGTTAGAATCCCAGTTTACAAGGAGCCATGCTCTGTGGGCACAGGCATGAGAAACAAGCCATGTTCACGGCTGTCATGGTAAATGATGGCTTTGTCTAATGTCTGAATAAAGCCAGAACTTTTAGTTTTCAGCAAGGTCCCCCAGCCAAAGCTTTTCTGCAATAATGCTGAAAGTAGACAAGTCTACAGACAGCTTCAAAAATTCTACAGCAACCAGATTTTATTTTCAAACTGTAGCCTCTTCCAGGGCAGCAATACAACCTGAAGGTTCTTTTTAAGGTACACTCTGTTTTTGAGTGCAGTCAGGTAAGCACAATTTACTGAGTACATTCAAATACTTCATGAAATGAATAATTTCATTTAAGAAGCAGGGGTCTATCTCTGTAGCTGTATCATGGTGTCATCTTATAGCAAAAGCATAACCAAAGGCCTGGGTACACACACAAACATTCACACATTTCATTCAGGCACACCTCCCCAGGCCCTTGACTTAAAGGCAGCTTTAATTTTTTTTATTAGCTACTGAGTAATGTTAAATAAAATGTGCAAGTTCATCCTTAAATGAATGTAAACAGATCATAAATTACATGAATACATTTCTGCACATTTAAAAATATAGACCCAAGTGATTTCCTAGATATCTAAACCACATACTGGAGGATTCATACAGTACAGCAAGAGTATTGCAAACACAAAAAAGTTATGCAGAAAAAATAAACACTGTTGTATGTAGTCACCGTAACAGTATCTGGTTTTTCCATGCTTGTATGTGTTCTGAAAGCACAGTTCACTACACTAACTGCTTATCAGCATGGCATGAAAAGTAAACACAGTCAACCAGACAGAAAAGTCAGAGGCACAGCAGCTTCAAATTGCATTGCTATCAACATACTTGTGTTAATGACTTGAGAGAGCTGACCTTTAATAGGACCACAGGTCCACAAACATTGCCTTGGCCTGCATTCAATACCAGCTTCCTTCCCTCCCTTCTCCCAAGTCTCCGCTCTGATATTTACAGAAAGCATGAGGGAAAGCCAGTGTATTTTCTCATTTGTTCAGGACATGAAGAAAGTAACCTGCAGCAGTCTCTCTAGCTCTTTCTTATTTTTTCCATACCTCAAAGCAAGTGTAGATTTCTCTCAACTGCACTGAGATGGTAAGGAGATTAGAAAGAGCAGGAGACTCTGGCTTCAGGGGACTGATGGTCTGATTCAGTATAGTTACATGTGTATCCTCTCTAAACCACACGGCAAGTTACAATTTGGAGGTGGGTGGTAGAAAGAATATATGCTGCTGGGTGACCTATTTGCCAGAGGACCAGGAAAATGTGTCTCCAGTAAGCAGATCCGTAGGTGCATTTTTGCTGATACCATACAGTGCATGAATAATGTGCCTATAGATTTGCAATCCCAAACTTGTAAGTATAATACAATGATTTTGATAACATAACACTTGGAGTAAATTTTGACTGACTATACCTTCCCCTCCCATTACTGTCTACCTTGCACTGCAATCATAGAGTTATACCCTTCTAAATCCATCAGTTTTAGAAGGCTCTAACTGGTTAGGATGACACTGTTGAGATTAATCTAATAGAGAGAAAAAATCAAAATCTTTAAAGTGAACAACAGCTGTGGTCACAGGTGCGAGATAATACGGGGGAGAAGCGAGACTATTTGCCCCGTAGTAATTTGACCCGCATTTGCGTGATCACACAGTCCATGGGAGCTGCAGGGGCAGCATGCCAATGCGTGATCAGACGTAAACCGTGGGTGAATCACGGGTGTGTGTACTTTTTGCCGTGTGTTTCCAGTGCGCTTAAACGGGGGATCAATGAATCGCATCTCCACACTGAGGACTTCCTATGGCAGTATGCAATGATGCACATACTGGGGAGGGGGGGAAAAACCCGGCATAGAGTCGGGATGGCCTGATCAGACCATCCGGACGCCATGAGAGCATGCTGGCGCGATCACACAGGGGAAAATCTATCCGTGGCCCGTAGCAACCCGTTTGATAGTGGATTTTCCCTAGTGTCTTTTAACTCTGCTCTTGCGGTGGAACAAAATGGGTTGCCGACGGGTGTGGGGCGCTGGTCAGATGTTCACGTCTGATCGTGCCCGTTAAATCCACCCGGCATTTGTGCCTATGGCACGGCTAACTGTGAGTGTGATCGCAGCAAATATCCCACAATTAGCCTGTATCATCCAGTGTTCTGTAGTTTATATTCCACAATTTTTTTTTCAACTGTATAAGATTCTACATTCTGTACCCTTAGATGTAGAACAGGCAAAATACCACACATAATATATAGAAAAACTGCATGGTAAAGGAGGGTTTGGTCTTCCCAGTCTTAAAATATTCCACAAAGTATTTCTAATGGTACATGTAAGATTCTGAAATGACAAATCAGCAAAAAAAGGATGGAATGAGCTACACTTGAAATTCAACAAATTTAACCCCATACGAGGCTGAAAAGTACAAGGAACATAATATCCTAGAAACCCAATTGTATTCTCACACTATATTGGCTGCTAGGAGACTGCAGAGGGACCAGGGTCCATCTTTAGGCTTTGACCTGAATCCTCAAAAAGACTTTACACTGTGGGGCAATCGTATCATTAAGTCAGGGCAGAGCACAGTTGTTTGGAATATCTGGGCAAAATCTGGGTTTACAATGTTAACTTGCACGTTAACAGCAACAATCCTTTTAAAGCCTTCATGTAGAATTTCACCTGTCCCTAGCAGCATTTTGTCGATAGCGCCTATCTGCCTAATTTGGCTCCGAGGCCTTACTTGCATCAAAGCTTCCAGAATTATTATCCTTTTTGAATTCAGTTATTTGCATAGGTTCATATACTGCTCCTTCTGCTTGGAACTGGAACCCACATTGGATGAACTATGGCTAAAATGGAATGCAGATGCAGAGCTGCAGATACAAGCATTACAATGGATTTTTTTTTTAAATAATCCTGCAAGCTCCCTGGACCCCAGACAGATTCCACAGACCTGGCCTTATGGACAACACCGCAATTGCTTGAAATGTGTTGCACTTGGAAGACTTGCCTTATCACACCATTCTGGCAAGAAGTGGAAAAACAGGTTAACTTTGTCCTGTACTCCTCTTTTCTGTTCTCAGCTATCAGTCTCCTCTTAGGCCATGTGCTTTCTACATGAGAGAACAGAAATGCTGGATTTTAAGGGCTGCTGTTATTACCAAACATCTGATGCTGCATCACCAGGAAGCAGCAACACCATTACATACAGAAACTCGGTCAGAAGAACTACTGAATCTTACCAATGGAAAAAATAGCATTTAATAGATGGGATAACGTAAAGGTTCCTCTAGCTCAAAAGCCAGTTGAATCTGACTCTAGGGTTGTGGTGCTTATCTGTTTCCAAGCTGAAGAGCCAGAGCTGTCCAAAGATGTTTCCGTGGGCATGTGACTGGCATGACTAGACGCCAAGGCACACGGAATGCTGTTACCTTCCCACCGAAGCGGTACCTATTAATCTACTTGCAATTTCTTGCTTTCGAATTGCTAGGTTGGCAGGAGCTGGGACCAGAGACTCACTCCATACAGGCATGAAATAACTGGGTTAATTTTTAGAGCTCTATGAAACCTGATATAAAACTGATTTTATCTGTTTGGATAAGGTTTACCTCTCCTCTCCCTTTTCTATTTTATTTCTTTACTTTCTTTCCCTTTACTTCATTATTTTCTTTTTCTTTCCCTCTCCCTTTCCCCCCTCCTTCTCTGCTTAAGGAATGGAAAGAGGGTGGGTTTGTAGAAGGACAAAGTTTATTCGATTGTGTTGTATATTTTAAAACCTTTATTAAAAGTATTTTTTAAAGAATGGTGCCCCTAAACAGTAAACTCTTTGAAGCAGGAGCAGTCTTTCACTATTTGTCCATTTGACACAACATGACTTGGCCTATTATTCCTGAACATTTCTGCAGTAAACAGAATGCTGACTTCCTTCTCAGCTATGACTAGGCTGACACTGACAACTACACACATGCACACACCACATCGTTCAGACTGACGATATTTCTACAATTGATCTGCAAATCACATGTTAAATCACAGCAGGCCAAAGGTAGGTAACATGCTGTAATCTACAGTGAAAATCTGTATGCTAAAGGCAACAGACATGTACATTGATAACTGTTATATTCCTACAATCATGGGATTATAACAAATAAATGGGCCAAACTAGGCAATGCTGTAAACTACACTAGAGGGCACTAGGCCTACCTGGCAAGAGCTATGCATCCTTTAATCTTGGAATCAGTGCCACCAAGCATAATGGAAGAGATGCATGCCTTGACAGGCAGCACCAGAGTGCCAATTTATAATGAACCCAGTTCTCGCAAATACTGCTAAGACAGCAATGTTCTGGAACAAGGTGAATAAGCTCCAAATTAACAGATCTCTGTAGCTGGGGGTCAGATCAAGGTTTAACTCCCAAGTCCCTGTAAAATAACTATCTGGACATACTGATTGTGTCACACCAACATAACACATTCGTCCCCTATCCTCTCTTTCATCAGTAATTGTATCAGGAAGAGTTCTCCAGCAGTTTGATAAAGTAATCTAGGACTAAAATGGAAATGCCAGGCAACTACAAAGTATCTCTATATCTTTAATATTCTTGCCAGTTAACGAAATTTAATATTTAGACAATTACTAATCCCATAATTCCTTTCCCATCTCCTTGTTTAACTCACAGAAGTAGAAAAAATGCTCTTAGCTAAATGTCCTATTTGCTCCATATATGAAATGTTCTCTTGTTGCTAGCGTCCTCTGGGGTCCAGAAACCCAAGTTAATCTGAAGTATCTAACATACAATAGCATAGTATCATTGAAGTCCAGAGGTTAAACTTAAGTATTTTCCCTTTAATTTGCAGGGCCTGTTGTGAAAATCTTATCTAAGAGCTCATTGGAATATTTTACAAATACTGTTTAGTGGCACCATTCTTTTTAAAACACAAGTGATTTTTAATAGCTTGTAGTACTAGGGGCCACATGGCTCAGAGGTTAAGATGCTGAGCTGCAGACAGGAAGGTCTGTAGTTCAGCAGTTTGAGACCCTAGTGCCAGGTGATGGAGTGAGCTCCCATCTCTGGCCCCAGCTTCTGCCAACCTAGCAGTTCGAAAGCAAGAAATTTCAAGTAGATAAATAGGTACTGCTTCGGTGGGAAGGTTCCATGTGCCTCAGCATTTAGTCATGCTAGCCACATGACCACGGAAACGTCTTCGGACTGAGTTGGCTCTTCGGCTTGGAAATGGAGATGAGCACTACCCCCTAGAGTTGGATCCGACTAGCTTTTGAGCAAGGGAAACCTTTACCTTTACAGTACAAATATTGCCGCAAAACCCAAAAGCTTTAGCAATCTTAAACTTATTTCTGCAGTGATGAAATGTCAATTGATAAGTGTTATAACAAGAATAAAGGTAAAACTGAAGCTCAGTTTTTTAAAAATATGCAGATACAAGATGTGCAAAATATACAAATGGTAAAATACACAATTAACACCATCAGTTATGAGTATAGCATTCAGTTTTAAATAAACAATTTCTAAACACTGTAAGAACTGCTTGTGCTGGATCACTCTTGAGGAGTCATCTAGTCTTCTATTGTGACCCCAGCAACAGCCAACAGGATGCCCATGGTAATTGGAACAAGATGAAAACAGAGCAGTCCTCTTACTTGTTCCCAAATCTGGCCATCCGAGGAATACTTCCTCTGCATATGAAGCTTATGCTGTTTTATCTGTTGGCACATGGTGCCCTATCGTAAGCCGCCCTGAGCCCGCTCATGGGGAGGGCTGGATAGAAATGCAATAAATAAATAAATAATAGCCTTTAGACCTGCCTTCCACAGTTTTGTCTAATACTTTATAAAACCCATTTAAGCAACCACTTGGCATGATATCTTGTAGAAATGAAGACCATCAATTTATGTTCATATTCTGTGGAGCAGTACTGTCTTTTTTTCCATTTCAAAGATACTGCCATTTAATTTCACTGAATGACTCAGTTTTAATACTCTTAGGGGGACAGGGAATTACTTCTTTCTATTCCCTTAATTAACACACACATACAAAATGGGTCTGATCATTTCCCAGAATTATGATTAATTCTGGGAAACCCAGCTATCCAAATATACTTGAAATGTATTTTGACATGTAGATCAGTTATTCAGTTATGTCAAACTCAAATGTTCTGAAAGTAAAATTCCCTGATGCCAGATTTAGTGGTGAGCATGACCAGGCATCCTGGAGACGAACACAGTTAAGACCATTGCTGATCAGGTTGATTGCTGATTTTAAAAGGGCAGGTAGGATGACCATGTCTCCATTGACCAGGTGAGTGAGCAAGCAGTGATATTACTACGTGGTTGCTTACCTCCAATACAAAAAAGTAAGCAGCAGTGGCACCTCCTGGTCTTTTTTTTTGGGGGGGGATGCAGCCCAGTATCCAGCTCACTGTCTCATTTGTCATGTAATTTGGGGAAATTCCAGGGGAGGGAGAGAGTGAATGTGTACGAATAAGAATGGCTTTGTTGTAGGACAATGCATCTCATGTAACTTCCTGAAGATACCTTCCTTTCCCAGGGATGTCGGCCAAATGGCCTTGGTCTGTGTCTGTCTACTGCCTTAGCTGAGATAACAAATGGAAATTTACGGGGAGGGGGGGGGGGTTAGAGCCATGTGGGTTAGGCAGGAATGAATGGTCAGTGTGATTGGATGGGACTATGTTTGAACCAGGTATAATTTGGGGTTTTCGTGCCTGACTCGCAGTTCTGACTTAACAACGTTCTTAGCTTGGATCATCTTTATTCTTCAATAAACAAATCAGCTTTGGTGAGCATTGCTGAGAGTAACTTTGTCCAAGAGTCTGACACCCAGCAGGATTCAATTTGCTTCCTCCCTTGTGCTCCTCACAAAAGAAAGAAAAGGAAACATGTGCCACTGCTGCTAACAGCACTCACAGACAGATCACAGGAATATTATTTGAGCAGGAGATGAAAGAGATGGCCACTGTTGACAGCACATTGCTTCTCCTCTTCCTGCTCTGTGGCAGCTGCTGTTGCCCCTGGAGCCAGCTTAGAGTACTGCTCAGCATCCCCAAACACAGGCCTGTAGCCAGGAAATTTTTGGGAGGGGCATCAAGGGGGCGTAATGTCACTTATGTCATCAGAAAACTTAAAAAAATTATAACAGTAATAGCCAGCAGAATACGCATTTAAATGCAGCTCAAGCAACAAACAGTGAGCCTGCCCGCAGCGAACAGACCCCCCATTTAAATGCCACTCAAACGAAGCTGCCCGACAGAACTACTCTCCTGCCTAGAGGCAGTAGATGAGGAAGAGGACTCAGCTCAAGCCGCAAGCAGCAAGTCCATCCATAGCTAGCAGAAGAGGAAACGCCATCACGTGATCTGGGCTGGCTTGGCTGGTGTAGGTGCAGTGAGGCCACTGCTGCCAAGCCAAACCGAGTCTCTTCCTCTTCGGCTGGCTGTGGGCAGGCTCGCTGCTCGCAGCTTGAACAGCGTTTAAAAGGGGGAGCTGAGTCTTCTTCCTCAGCTACTGGCTGCAAGTGGGGGAGCTACGCTGCTAGCCGCTAGCACAACCTGCTCACTCACGGGGGAGGAGTGGATGGCAGCCTTCTTCCCCCTCACTGGCTGATGGCTGAGGGGTGTGGCCCCAAAATGCCCCACCGTAGCTACTGTCCTACCAAGGAAAAAAAGTGGGTGTGCAGCAGCAGCTCCTTCTTTATGCCTCTGCTGCTCACTCTATCTACTTGATATATTTTTATTCTACCCTTCCTCCAAAGAGCCCCAGCCAGCACACATGGTTCTCCATTCTTCCATTTTATCTTAACAACCACCCCATGAGGTAGGTCAGGTTGAAAGATTGTGAATGGCCCAAGTTCATCCAGTGAGCCTCATGGATTTGAATCCAGGTCTCTGCAGCTGTCATCCAGCACTCTACCTACTACACTGCTCTAGCTCTCTCACCCCACTGGTGGGTGGCTGAATGGCACCAGAAGAGGCCCTATCTGCTTGCTCAGGGTACTAATAGTGCCTGTTCAAGGGATGGAGTACTAGGCAAGGAAGGCCATCAGTTGACAACTTAAAGAAGCTATTGTCAAGAATTCCCAATCCAAGGGATCCTTGCTATGGGTGGATAGAGCTCAAAATTGCAAAACCCGGGGGGGGTCTACACACTCCAGTGTGGTAGTCTGCCACCAGCCCCTTGAACTACCCACACAGTCAGAAGCCAAGGGCAAGCTTCTAACCTTACTGGAAATTAATTAAGAAAGCCAACCCTGTCAGGTAGGTTACTTGTGGAATGAGTTTTCAATAATAGTTAATCTGTACGCGGATGCTTTAGGTCTAAGGTAGTGGAACTAGGTTGAAGCTTATGAAGTATGGAACAACCAGGTATAGTCAAAGTATTTTTTATTCATTAAAGAGTGCAAGAATATTTCCCAAAGAACAAAGCAATGAGGAGGAAAAAAAGAAATCTAAAGAATAAGTTCTATCTACACATTTTGCCCTAAATTATAGTTACCATAGGTTAGTCTTCTTGGTGAAGTCAGGCATCTTTCCAAATATCTTTGTGTGCCAGGCCCATGTCTAATCCATGACAGGGTTAGCCCACTGCCTCCAGGAGAGCTGAAGCTAGCTAGCTTGATCCAACTAACAAGAAGAAAGCTAAATTTCTTAAAGTCTAAGATTTGGACAGGCTGGGGGCCTTTAGCCAATGCAAAAGGCAGATTACCAAAGTTATCTTGACATGGATCTGTGATAACAAATGGTTCAGCAGAGAAGCAGTTTATGACAGGATGCTTCTCTCTAAAGTGTAAAACAAGCGTCAGCACAAAGAGTGAGGTGTATGTTCAGTGACAAATGGTGTGGTTCCATTTGGTCTCTATTATTAAAAGGCATCAAGTCAGCATTAACTTTCTCATGACAAACCCCAGATGTTTCCCTTTAATCTCTTCCATGTTTCAGGCCTAAGTTTTGATATGAAGCCTGAACCAATGTTTTAATGCAAGAACAAGGAACTGAACTGGAGGTCCAGTTTTCCATGACAGCGGCCACCTGCCCCCCAAAAGACTGCTGGAGCTAGCCCTGCAGCATATACTCTGGAGACTCATCCATAATTTACATGACAATCTTCCCTGGTTTTGAGTCAAGAGGGGCAAGTGGGAGGAGGACTAGGGGTTATATGTTTAAAAATACCTTGCCTGCAAATTCTACACCTTGCATGGAAATCCTTGCACCAGCACTCACCCCCAGTCATCAGGTCCTTTCCCTCAATTGGAGCACTGTCAGCTCCCCATGATCTGAGACCCTTTCCCATGTGCTCCTCGACTCAGAGCCTTCACACAACACCAAGTCTTCATGTATACCACAAGGGCTTTGTATACACATATACCAAGAGTTTCATGCTTCCAAGCCACTGGTTACTGCACACATAGAGAAAGGCTTTCAGCCTTCCCCTATGCCAAGTTTGGGAATTGAAATGGCCCCCTGTAGCTGCTATTTGCTCCCCGGAAACTTACAGTTAGCTGGCATTATACACAAATGACCCAAAAGAGCAAAAAGCAGTTCCCAGGGCAGTTTCAGTTCTCAGAAATGGTACCAGGGGCAGAAGGAGACTGAAGTCTCTCCTCTATGCATGCAGTCATCAGACTGTGACCCCCGCATGCCTGGAGGACATAGAGCTCTCAGTGCATGTGGGATATGATTTGAAGACCTTGTGGTGGCCATGAGGACTCTGTATCATGTGAATCAGCCATTTCAGCTGCCCCTTTCTAGCCTCAAGATCCCTGCCATTCAAGCCTACTGTCTGATGTGATGAGGCCCACCATCAGCTGCAAGTGCTGGCAAACTGCAAAGCCTACAATCTCTGCTCTCCTTGACAACCGTGTTGCTAACTTAAATGGAGGCTGGTATTAGATGACAAGGCTATCAGTAGCAGCCACTGTTTCTTAAGTCTGAAGAAAAGGCCAAAACAAGATTGGAGTTCTCAGAACACACCTTCACTGGGGGGGGGGGGGAGCCTCATGCAAACGAATCAGGGATGGAATTCTTTCGCTCCATGAGTATTTGCAAAAAAAATGCCACTATCATACAATACAAATGTTTTGAAATGGAAAAGCAGCATTATTTTAGTCAGACATTAAGAAGGCATATATGCTTATGGCAAACAAAGTATAACTTACCCACATAATGCATGTTAAGAGCCAAGTACTTGTACTGGAAGAGGGGATTGTTGTTGAGGCTACTTCTTTGGATTTGCTGGAAGAAGGAACTGACATCCCATCTGTACAAGACATCCAAAAGCATGATGCTGGGGACCCGCAAGGCCACATTTAACACTGCTTCCAACTTCTCCTTTGCAGCCATTCTGCTTCTTTTCAGTGAAAGTGCCACAGACTGTAAAAAAAGGGAGAAATTAACAAGTAAATTTCAGGATACCAAAAGTGTTCTTTAATATAACAATTTCCCTTTGGATCCCATCAAAGGTCTATCAAGTTCAACATTCTGTCTTTCCCAGTGCCTAGACAGACATTTTTGAAAATGCATGAACAGGAAGCAAATCATTTGGTTTGTATCTTACACCTTTCATTTTTGAGAGCTTCCTCAAGGTTCTGTGAAAACGGTCCTTCATTTCCAGTCACAAATTCTTGTTGCTAGGCGCTTTGCACCTCAACAGAAGACAATGGTCTAGCAAAAGCAGATATGTCCAGAGCTACAGGAAGTAGAATCTGTGGTGGAAAACCTCCTCTGCAACACCTTGAGAGAAATGCACATGGAAGAAAGGTACAGGATCCAGGCAAACATCTGTTGTTCCCAGAATCTGGCATTGAGAGGTACACTGTGACATACCACAGAGGTTTCAGTGAGTTATGATGGCTAGATCCTAGTGACAGACCTATCCTTAGTAAACTTTTTAAACTGGTGATACTATGGGTTAGATCCTACAGAGCGTTTCCATAAATGTAAGAGGGAGCAATTTTAGTCTACTCTCCCCTCCTGCTTTTCCTGTGGGTTCCATGTCACCCAATAGCATCATTTTGGGCCACAACAGCAAGGGGAAGAGGTCCACTTTACTAATGTAAATCTGTTTCATCAGATTCAAGCCTACATTTTGTGGTTATGAAGTCAACTATGCACTATGTTTTAAAAGTACATATGAAAAAGGCATCACACGATGAATGAGTTTCACTCTGTTTGTAATCAATCGGTTAGAACTTCAGCAGTGAAGTTCCTTATGCTCTATATTTAGATCACACTTATCTGTTTTCCATACTGACAATTTGCCACACTGACTGACTGTAAAACAGAGCCACTCTGTCAGCAGTAGCTGGCACTGACAGCTGAAGGCTGTAGGGAAAGGGCTTTGAACATTACATTCATCTATTTGGATTTCCAACTTCATATATATGATCTGTCTGGGAAATTTATCCCATCATGGTCTTGGATAGAATTTTTATTCCAATAAACTATGAGATCATAAAAGACAATCACTGTATCAAGAATGGCAGGGTAATACAAAGTAAGGACTCACCCTGGGATTTTTGGAGACTCTAAATCTTTTTGGAATATCCCAGTACAGTAACAAGTTGGTCTATATGTAGCAAAAAAAGTACATTAAGACTACTCATTCATCTTGAAGCAGCACTCCAGGGCTGGGGTGGGGGGGTGGACCGGGACAATTTAATTAAATGGTTTTGTATACTGGGAGCCACATTAAAGGGAAGTCTGACATCAGACATCCCTCAGAAAGGTAGATTCCAAGCTATAAAGAATGCCATCATGATTAGGTCCCAAAGCTTTGTACTCGGTCCATTGGCATTTCAGACTTGGGATCAGCTTGTATTTTCAGATGCAAAATAAAACATCTATCAGTGCTCTCTTTTTATCTTTATATTTTACATACCAAGGGTTTTTTTAGCATTAGGGTTAAATAGCATTACTGAACTAAGATATTTTGTACCAGAATAAGTTCCCACAGCCATACTTGAGATTATCTCTTACTGTAAAGGCTTGAGGGACTCTCCGTAAAGTGTGTCATATTTTCTAAGACTCTGAATCTCTCTGTTGTCACAACTCTGTTACCCTTGATGTGCAACAGGAACACTCAAGAGCTACAACAAATCCCTATGGTGCTGGAAATTGACAAAGTGCGATCTCACTGCAGTGGTTTTCTTCAGGAGCCTGAGATCAGTTTAGTTCATAGCTGTTTCCTTTATATACAGTATTATTTTTATCCTGTGCTTCCTCAAAGGAGCTTAGGAAGGCATACCTGGATTTCCCATTATCCTCAAAGCAATCTTGTGACATGGTCCAGGCACACACACACTCTCAACGTTGCCTAAGATTATCCAGCATATTTCATGAATATGGGGGAAGCCAAACTCAACTCTGCTGAATTTAAAACATAAGTTCTCTTCTGACTTAAGAGAAAGAGCTGGGGGTTATGTGTACAGCCAAATGAACACTAAACCCAGGCATGAGATTTCTGATGTACTAAATGCCTCATCCCCCTCATGGATCACTGCCTTGTCATGGCGAGGGGGCTTGCGTGGTTCGATGAGGCTGTGGGCTATGCCGTGGAGGGCCACCCAGGATGGACAGGCCACAGCAGAGAACTCAGACCAAGCGTGATCCTCTGGAGAAGGAAATGGCAACCCACTCCAGTATCTTTGCCAAGAAAACCCCATGGACAGTAACAAAATACTTTGGCCACCAAATGATAAGGGAGCATTCACTGGAGAAGACCTTGATGCTGGGAAAGATTGAAGGTCAAAGAAGAAGGGGACGGCAAAGGATGAGATGGTTAGACAGTGTCATCGATGCAATGAACATGAAATTGAGCAAACTTCAGCCGACAGCGGAAGATAGGTGGGCCTGGCGTGATCTGGTCCATGGGGTCGCGAAGAGTCGGACTCGACTGTGCGACTGAACAACAACAAAAATGCCCCATCCAGGTCTCAGTCTAAGTCCTCATGCTTACAGTCCTCAAGACAGGCATTTGAGGCTAGCTGTATTACAAATCTGAGCTCAGTTTGTTGCTTTCCCATGTTCTACAACATCTGCCACTGAATCATCAATTTAGTTCTAAAGACTGGGATAAGATCTCCATAAGGGATTCCAGAATGGCTCAGCTAAGCAGCTGGCCAGCTGGTTAACTACCCTCAATTCCAAAATGCCCAGAGATCTAGCAGACAACAATACAACAGGCCTTACAAACACAAGGCAGGAAAGCGCAACAGAAGCAGCAGTAAGTGGTGAGTTGAGTACAGGACTAGCAAGAGGCGGGATATATAGCAGTTCTTCAGGCCAGGAATATACCTGCAATAAAAAACAGTCCCAATGGAAGCTGCCTTACAAGACAGTAATCCTCATAAATCAATGCTATTGACATACGCATGTGATTTAAAGTTATTCATTAAGAAAACAAACAGTTATTGTGATATGTGCAATATCTGCAGGGCATCTGCTAGTACTATTCAGGAACCATCAGGAGCTGACTGTGTGGGGATCTGAACCCAGACCTGCAAGGGAAAGGCAACAAGTACTATGAACACAGCTGTGGGAAAAGATGCAATGTGGTCACAGTATGACAACACAAGAATACTTGTAGATGATAAACAGCAACTGCACTGTAGGGAGGAAGAATAACAACAGACTTTTCACAGCATAGCTGGTCTTGCCCATGCCAGAGCAGTGTAATGGGCATATTAAGATTTTGTCTATAAAATGCTTTGCAAAAGAGATTCCAATAGGTATTCAGCTGTAACATAAGCTGTAAAACAGCCGCCACTGAAACTCTGATCCACAGCAGAATATAGTGTTGTGCCTTTTGCTAGAGAAAAAATTATTAAGTCACATCCCTTCAACACCAGACGACACACTATGGTTCAGTGTCTATAGCACACACTGTAATTTACCGTGCCCTCTAACTTCCCCCTCTCAACACAAGTCTGGAATTGCAAGGATTTCCCCCTCTGTTTTGGTTCAGCTACCTGACACATCACCTACTGAGCCTTTAATAGCTTCCTGGTAATTTATAACCATTTTCACCCACTAAAAAGAAAAGCATTCCAACATCAAGCATGTTGCATTTGCTTTCAATCAGGAAAAAAGCCATGCCAAATTTGGAGACAAAAAGATAATGTGAGAACTCCTGGTGGCAATTTTTTTCGCCCCTACAAATATATTAAGACTTGTTTACTTCCAGTTTATAAAGTATCTTCGTTCTTAAAACCTGCCCCCATGGAATTTCTACCTCTGTTCTACAGTTCCACTGAGAAAAATCAGATGTTACTAGAACAACTGAATCATATGCAGTAAGCTCCTAAGCCTGACCTTTTTGCATGTGCCTTATTTGAGATGGGTGTGGGACCAAGGGCTTGGGTAGGTTCAGATACATTTAGTGATTAAGCTGTGAACACAGTCGAAATTCCCAGCCAACCAAAAGGTATTCACAAAATGAAGGCATCATTCTCTCAGTCATTCCCCACATTTATTTCTCCTCTTCCTTTCAAGAAGCAAAGCGTGGCATATGACGGACTTTGCTCTGTGGGGAAAATATCTCATGGATCTGCAAGTTAAGACCACAAAAGAGTGAATGGTTCAAAGTCACCCACTGAGCTTCACAGCCCATGAGGGGATTCAAGGTCTCTCTGCTTCAAGTCCAACCCTGATGCAGCAAATGGCTATTCATTTCTGCCTATATAATGATGATATATTTTATTTATAAGACTTATTAAAGAAATGATGGCAGGACTTCTGACGACACATTAAAAAAATAAAACTGGATTTGATATCACCATTAAGCTGAGAGATGCATCAGGTGTTTGACAACTGCATCAAATTAAAGGTGGTGTCTTTGGGAGTTACAAATATAAAAAGCAAAGTAGAAGCACATAGCTCCTGTTCTTCCAAACCTCTGTCTTACAGTGAAGCTGAGGAGAGTTTACATGAGATGAAGAAGGAGGTGAACATGAAGCATTTGCATTGTTCATTTTCAACTATAGTCCACCATTTTTTAAAAAAAAAATCAGTCTGATTTAATAATCAGCAGCAATGGATTGTGTTGTCAGCTTCACATGACAATACCACTCAGGCAACATATAATTTTGCATTCCTTATCTTCAGGGAAGTAAAATCTTCCGCTGACAATTTGGCTACTGCTGAAAATGGAACTAAAGTACAGAATGAACAAAAGCATTATACAATTCAATACATACTTTCACTGTTGTTTTACCAGAAATAGAGAGATCTGTACCTTCCCTAAGAAGAATGTTTAAAAAAGGGCCAGGTGTTTAAATAAAAAACAACAACAACTAAGAGACAATAGTAAATGGTTTATAAAGTTATGGCACTGGCATGTTGATAATCAGTACACTCAATATTATCCAATGGAAATGACTAGCAAGAAATTCAGGACAGGAAACAGAAAGTACTTCTTCAAGTAATACAAGATTAATTGATGGAACTAATTACAAGTTGTTTTGATGGTGACAACGTTAGATGCTTTAGGCTTATACAAATTCAGAGATTATGAGTGACGGTATCTCAGTGGAACACTTCTTAGTCAGAGATAGTACACTTCCAATTACCACATACTGTGGATAAAAAAACAAGTGGCACTTTTTTGTATCATCTCCTGGTTATGGACTGGCTACTATAGGAAAGAAATAGATCCAAGCAAGTAATTCCCATGTTATCTATGACTATGAGACTTCGCCAGCTATGGGAAAAGCTGAAGAAATATGGCATTGAACCATGTCTCCTTTACTTAATTCAAAAACTCTATAACCATCCCTCTGCTGGGGTTAAATGCAGGAATTAGGACAGCTATTGGAGCCTTTTATCCTAGGCAAAGAAGTCAAGCAGAGATATTTACCTGCACCCCTGTTGTTCAATTTATATATAAATGACCTCAGACCCTGTATTCTGAAGGAAGCATGTCATCTTCCACATTTATCCAAGCATGAAGTTCCAATCCTTCTATACGCTGATGATGCAGTGATAATGTCACGATCAATAGTAGGCCTCCGCAAGCTGATAAAAAAATTTCAAGCTTTACTGTTATCATGAGGGCTCGTCCATCAATGTGGCAAAATCCAAGGTCATAGTATTCACCAAAAGGAAAAAGGGGGAAATCTTCAAATGGGACATAGCAGGCCAACCTATGGAACAGGTCAATCAATTTAAATATCTGGGAATCCACTTTGAAGCATCTCTTACATGGAAAACACACTTGGATCTAGCAAGGAACACAGCTTTGAGAGTAGGGAAAACAATTATAAAAAACTTCTACTCATCAGGAGGCCAATTTGTCCCCTCGGCCTTAAAGGTATTTAAATGCTAAGGTTCTAAATCAATTCCTGAATGGTGTGGAAATTTGGATTCAGGCCACTTCTGAAAAAATAGATTCCATCCAGTATGACTTTTTCTGACGCTTATTGGCTACTCCTAGATGTGTCTTGGGCATAGCACTAAGAGTGGAATTAGGTGAATTATAAATGGAAGCTAGGGCTTGGATTAAAGCATTTATCTTTAAAGAAAGGTTTTAAAATCTGAGGGAGGATCTACTCTACTTGGACTTATCCAAGTAGATACACATTACAGCCAATGGAATCAACTATTGGAAAAGAAAATGAAATGCCTAGGAATAACAAATGATATGTTTAAAAATACAGAAACTAAAGACATTAGAGGACAAATTAAAAAATCTGTAAGGAAATTATTAGGGCACGCAGGGTATGTTCGACACTTCATTTGGGAATTGCCCTCCCGATGCAACTGCCAAAATATTTTTATCAAATGACTAGGAATAAGGCCCGTTGTGGAAATAAATACAACAGGTTCTAGAAAGAGTCTCTGGGAGAGTGTCCTGGCTTTGGGCACTCAGTGACAATTTGCTGTGGCAATCTCAGCGGGGTATAATGACAGAGTCCACCATTTTCTCCAGAGGAACTGATTTTTGCTACCTGAAGAGCAGTAGTAATTTTGAGTGATCTCCAGCCCACCCCCAAGATTGGTAACAGTGGTTCCCCAGGAGGGAGTGGCTGGTTTGGAGGGTGGAGTCTATGGCATTGTACCTGTCTGAGGTCCCACCCCTCCTCAACACTCACCCTCTCCAGGTTTGACCCCTCAAATCTCCAGGAATTTCCCAACCTGGAGTTGACAACCCTATCTCCCTCCCAGTCAACCATCAACCTACCTTTAGTTTTCCATCTCCTCCCCCATCCCTCCTAGAGAGCAGTTGTAATTTTGAGTGATCTCCAGCCCCCACCTGGAGATTGGCAACAATGGTTCCCCATCAGGGAATGGCTGGATTGGAGGGTGGAGTCTATGGCATCGTACCTGTCTGATGTGCCACCCCTCCTCAAACCTCACCCTCTCCAGGCTCCATCCCTCAAATCTCCAGGAATTGCCCACCTGGAGTTGGCAACCTGATCAGGACTGGGCCCAATGAGTTTTCTCCCAAAGGCCAACATAGGTGTGGAAAGGGCCTTTTACTGACAGAGGAGAAAGTACAGGTGCCAACTTTGATTAGGGAAATGCCTGGAGATTTGGGGGGGGTGGATCCTGTGGAGGGCAGCATTTGGGGTGTGTGTGGAAGGACTCAGCAGGGTATAATGCCATAGAGTCTACCCTCCAAAGCAACCATTTTCTCCTGGGGAACTGATCTCTGTCATCTGGAGGTCAATTGTAACAGTGGGAGATTGGCAGCCCTAGGGGAAAGTCAGCCGCACATTGGGAAGTTGAAGAAAATGGTCTGATGGTCGCTGGCCCACCTTGTTAGCCAGCCAGCCATGCTGAAGCTAAGCAGGAGAAAGAGCCTTTTTCCATTTATTCTGACAGGAAAGTGGCCATTGGGGAGGGGGTTATGGGTGAGGGAGGGGGTTATGCTGAAAGTCCTTTGTTTTTTTACTCACAGAACCAAGCTGGCTGCCTACCAACAGCCACTGAGGGGACAGTCCCTCACAGGAGTCAAGAGAACTGTCTTCCTCAGGAGAGAGAGCTGTCTGCCAGGGGGAGTGGGTGGGGAAGAGGAGCAGACCCAGCACCCGGCCAATGGCACGCGAGTACTCTTGAGTGGCGGCTGATGGGCCAATGGCTGAGGGAGGGCATTTTACAGCCAATGGGAGCGCATGGAATCTTGCGAAACCAAAAGATAATTATTTATAAGTAGAGATAGTCCCAAAACTAAGAAGAGCTTTTACTTTGGCAAGACTGAATGTTCTTTCCTCAGCAGTTTTGGAGGGCAGATATAACAAAGTATCATACTCTAATAGAACATGCAGATGCTCATATCATACAATCAAAACCATTGAACATATGATTACGGAGTGCCCTATATTCGATGAATTGAGGGCTAATTTAGTCACTCCTTTACTTAAAGATATGGAACTGCTAAATGTATGAGCCCAGGTGTCATGGCTACTATTGGATACCAATGATCATGTCACCCTCTCAATGGCAAAATTCATAGGCGCAATAATCAGATATAAGAGAAATAATACTGAGTAAGCTCTTTTAAAATATTTTCTTTGGTTCTAATTTCTGCTTAATGTGATAGCTGTATGAGTAGTACTAGATAGATAGACTATGAGACTCATGAAAGCAGTTAACAACACTGGTTATAAAGTCTGAGATTCAACTATTTTGACTATCTGTAGTGTTCAAAATAATATTTGTTCTCAACTTATGCATACATCTTAGTGCGTCTCTGGATTTGTACTATTGCAGAAGTCATGCACACTGGTACCAAATTACAGCAGATTTAGAAAGGAAAATATTATCATTTACTCAGTCCCTATCAAGAATTGGCAAAAAGTGGTGGCACTAAGCTAATCAGAGATTGTATTATTTTGTTCCAGGGGTGGCCAAACTGCGGCTTGGGAGCCATGTGGCTCTTTCATATATATTGTGTGGCTCCCTGCAGGGCAGCTCGGTCTTCTCCTCCCCAGTCAGTGTTCCCCTCCCTGGGAAGACTCCCCCACCTTCCCAATCTATTTTCTTTCTTTCTTTCTTTCTTTCTTTCTTTCTTTCTTTCTTTCTTTCTTTCTTTCTTTCTTTCTTTCTTTCTTTCTTTCTTTCTTTCTTTCTTTCTTTCTTTCTTTCTCTCTCTCTCTCTCTCTCTCTCTCTCTCTCTCTCTCTCTCTCTTTCTTTCTCTCTCCCTCCCTCCCTCCCTCCCTATATATTGACTTTCTTTGTGTTTTTTTCTCCCTCTCTATTTCTCCTTTCCTTCCTCCCTCCCCACCTATTTGCTTTCTTTCCACCTGTCTTTCTCTTTTTCTTTCTCCCTCCCTCACTGATCTATTTGTTTTCTTTGTTTTTTTCTCTTTCTTTCCACCTCCCTTTCTCTCTCTTAGACAAGTAAATATCATTAGCAAAGCATGCATTTCATGAGCATCTTATATTCTAAACTGAATCACAACCATTTCATATAGTCTTGAACTGCTGCCTGGGAACTGTAATTCAATCCAGTAAATTCTAAGTATTAGCCAACACAATGAATGACACCAGCAGATCGATGCCACCAACAATGCAAGTGCAAACATTAATAAATAAACTGAAAAATGCTACTGGTTTTGTATTATGCATGACCTGCCTACTACAATGCTGGGAGCTATGTAATCCAAGCATAGCCAAAAACAGTGAACACTAGGGATGGGCACAAACAGAGAAAAATAGAGGTTTGTGGAGGTTCATGGTTTTCACAAACCACAAACTTCTCCATTCCATGAACTGGTTCAGTTCACTAATTTTGTAGGGCCACCCAACTGGAAGTGAGCCCCGAAGGCATTTAAATGCCTTTGGAGCCCACCTCCAGGTCCAGGTGGCCTGAAAGTGAGCTCTGATGGCCTTTATAGGCCTTCGGAGCTCAACTGAGTTTGCCACCCAACTGAGCTCCCAGAGTGAGCTCTGAAGGATTTTACAGGCCTTTTATGCACTTATAAGGACATACAAGGCTGGCACAACCTGGAAGTAAGCTCAAAGGCATTTAAATGCCTTCAGGGCTCACTTCTGGTTGGGCCATGAAGCACAAACTGACCTGGTTTGTGCTCAAACTGTTCCTGACAATGGCCAGCCTTGTTGTTTGGGGAAGTTAGCTATGTAGCAGGATAGGCCAGAGGGGTACAGGAATCACACATCACTTGTATACCAAGGTTTGGCACAGTAGGAAAACTCCAGATTTGAAGAAATTAAATAGTTTTTTTATTAAAGTATTTCCCTAATCACAAACACACTAAAGGTTCAAAGAGAGCAAGCAATACAGAACTAAGAAAGCAGAGGTGATTGATAACGAATACAGGGGTCAGTTATTGGGTAATATTATCTGTCCAGACATGCAGAAGCCCTTGAAGAGAATAGCGCCAACGGCCAGCGCTATGCACTATGAGAGGGCAGAAAAAAAGAGAGAGAGTGGGGGGTTGAGCAAGGATGGATATAGACTTTGGAAAACAATGCTGACCAATAGGAGGTCTTGAGGGGCTTGTCTCAGGTGAAGACAAAAGTTTACTGGGGCCAATCCTGTGTCCCAGGGGGTGTGGTATCAGGAGGAGCCAGACCTGGATGTGACCAATGAAGTTCCAGGAAGGCAGAGTCAGGCTTAACAATAGCCTTGATTAGACTAAGCCAGGTGCTGGGTGTCTAGTTGAATAGGTTTTCTGACCATTAATGGTCCAGTCAAGGCAGTTTGAAAAGGTTTCCAAATATAGACAAAAGGTGGGAGATGAGTCCCTGATTAGCAACAGGAAGGATCGCTAAACATTTCAATGTATGATTGGTTTATCTCAGTATCCTGAGGGATGGAGCAGGAAAGAGGTTTGGAGACAAAGGACTCTCACATAGACATGGGGTCACACAAAAGGGCCAGGTGAAGTTCTGGAGATAGAAAGGGCGATGTGCCAGGTGGTCTTTGAATAGCATTTAGAAATGCAGCTACTTTACCTGGTTTCATATGCATAACTTCTTCCGGGTGGAGGGGGAGGTTGGATATCACCTTGGAGGTCTGCCTTGTATGAAACCTGAGCATGAAATCCCTTTTTGCAGAGTTATGGCTTGCTCTGTTTCAGAACCAGGAGTGCCTTCCTTGATCTGGGTTTGTGGGTCTCTGGCTCAGGTTAGAAAGTGGGGTGCCCCTGTTATTGGGGCTACCCTATGGTAAAGGCAGCACCTCTAGTCTACAAAACCATGGGTCATTTATGGGTTCATGCCCATCCGTAGTGAGCACGCGTCACCAGCAGCTACCTATCCAGCATAGCAAATGTCACTACAGGACACATATAAAATCTAAATATTGTTTGTTTCATACTGCAAAGAAATTAGAAATGTGATCACATAGAATACTTAGCTTAAGAGATAACAGTCACTGAGAGCAAAGCTTGTTGAACGGTTTGTTTGTGGAAAATGACCTGGCCTTGACATGTCAACAGAGAAAAAAAAACAGGATCTCAAATTGATAACTACTGTTAAGACCAAACATTTTATCAAGTTTTCATTTCTCCCCCTTTTGGCATCCTGTGCAGAAATCACACATACTAACATGGAAAGAAAAGACATAGTTTACAGATTTGGGGACCTGTTTTTAAGGAAACTCTTATGAATAAAGAGTTCTTCTGCTTTTCACAACCAATACAGCCTGTAAAATGGATAATATGTATATATCACAGCTTTTCAGAAATTCTACTGCACACACACACCTTTTTGTAGTTTACTACAGTACCTCAGTAATTTTAAATGTGTCCACTTTCCATAAAGTTGTGCAATGAGGTTTCATAGCAAGAACTTTGGAAAATTTTGGATACCTGAGTAAGAGGGTGGTTGCTGGAAAAAAAACCTGAAATCCTCCAGGAGGTATTTTACCATGTGACATAATAAATTAGGCTCAACTACAGCAGCAAGATCACATGAAGAGAAAAGTGCTATTTTTCACCTTCAAGCCAAATGAATTAATCAAACTACTGTCTGACAGTCCAACCCATAGCAGAAACTGTGAAATAAGACTGCTCAATGTAATTATTGCATTAACCCATTATACACTGTATCATTCACTGAGCACGAAGAACAGTAGGGTGCCCTAGTCAAGAGATTTGGCTGGAAGGAATGCTAGTCATGCCCCATGCTCACTAGACAAGAGTATGGAGAGGTCATGATCAGTCTCTTGACATCACCTCTGAACAGTATTACTGCAGAATAGTGAAACTGCAGTTACTTTAAGCCCGGTCTATTTCACATGATTCTCAAAGCTGCTGAATGTATCTCTCCTTATATATAATTGTCACTTGGGGTGGCAAGATTTGATGCGTGGCAAAATCAGTTCACTCTGTGCTGTGTCACTTACCCCGAATCCGTATCCATTGGCTGCCTGCTTCCCTCAGCCCCACCCACACAGCCTCCGAACATACTCTTGCCCTCACTCTCCAGGAAGCCAGCCACCAGCGTGGACGCTCCAGTGGCTGCTCCTGTGGGGAGGCAGGAGGACGGCCCCAGCTGGCCTCGCCATGGCCTGCTCACTCCCTCACCTTTCCCCTTGCCAGCCTCCCTCCACTGCCTGCTTGCTCCTCCCTCTACCACGCTCGCCACCTCCACTTGCCCTGGCCATGACAGCAGCACCTGGAGGAAGAATATGAGGTAAAGGAACGTGGGGCTGGACGCTGGGCAGGCAGGATGGAGGGAGGCGGCCAGCGGCAGTGCTGCAGCCACCCCAGAAAAAGAACACACCGGCCAGGGATGTGAACAACAGGACGGGCAGGTGGCGCTGGCAGGAGGGGAGAAGATCAGGGGCCTGGAGGGGAGCTTCCTGGAGCCCATTGTCTTGCTGAGTGGGGATGCAGCTATTTTGCTGGCCCTCCCAACTGTTGTTCACCCCACCACTCCCACTGAGGCCTCCCACCTTGCCATGGGGCCAGCTCCCATGGCCACTGGCGTCCTTCCCACCTGTTCGCCCTCCAGCCCTGCCTCCCTGACTCCCGTGCCCGCCGCCACCGGCTCCCTTCACACCCCCACCGTTCTACCCATGCTCTGGCTCAGCCGCATCCCAAGTGACCGCCCGGATGTGGCCGGGAGGCTCCACCCTGCCTGCCCAGGATGGGGCCTCTGTTCCTGGCTGCTGAACTTCTCTCCAGGCGGCTGCCTGCCATCCACTCAGCGTTTGCCACACCTCCTTCTCTGCTCTCCCAGCTCCCGTAACTGCTGCTGCGAGGTGCCAGCACTGGGGCCTTGATGGGGGGGTGTTGGCCTATGGGGGGGCAGCTGAGCTGCCAACCAACGATGCTCACAGCATCTTCCTACATTGCGATGCTTTGCTTAATCCACTGTGATTTCCCCACTGCAGAGAAACTGCTCCAATTTGGAGACTTGTTAAAGCTTGCTGCTATACAGACTGCAACTCCAGCACCACAAATTGAGTACTATTAAAATTTAATGACCAATATTAAGAGACAAACATCGTAAACCATTTTGCATACTAAACATGCTATAGAATTGTTTTTAACAGCCTGACTTGATGCCCAAGTTTTCTGTTGCAAGGAAACCAGATGCTATCAGCCCCCAAAGCCCAACCCTATAAACAGCTGCATTAGTAAATGAGTGTTTAGGAGGACTGCGGAATTAGCACAACATCACAATTTGCAAGTATGATCCAGAGTTCCACAAACAGCCACTATGGCCAGCATAACCATAGTAAGCAACTGAATCCCATTACTGTGCAGTACAGAGATGTGAAAAGTTGGAGGAGGGGGACCACATGGGGATTTGACAATAAATTTTGGAAAAATTGGGGGAAGGGGAAACCTTATGAAATATTTTCTGTTTTAGAATGATCAGCAAAACCTTAAGGCAACATTTTAAGATACTGGCATGTATCCAACCATGCAGTATCAAACACATAATGACACAAGTCTTTAGAACAGGAGGCAGCAATTTATGCTCATTCTGCGCTCCCAAGTCAGACTGACATTTTGTTCTCAATTTGATTATCGTACTTTAAAGGATATATTATCTATCATTCAAATGACATAGAACAGGTTTCATGAGACTAATTTTGACCACAACACTATGAAATTTGCTGTACAAGATTACAAGACAATGCTAAAGGGCCAGTGTTGTTACACAGTTTAACCCCACCAGTGTAGTGGTTAGAGTGTTGGATAGGATCTGGGATACCCACGTTTGAACCCTACTCTGCTGGAAGATGGAGAACGATGTAAGCCACTTTGTATCCCCACTGGGAAGAACCAAGAGGTATAAATAAAAAGAAACACAATATTTGTATTTAATGATAGACCACAACATTGTGATTTGTTTTGTCACAGGCAGTTAGATGGAAACAGCTTGAAAAAATCCTATTGTGGTTGAAACTCATTCTGCTGCCACTTCTTGGTGGAAAACTGATGTGGTGGGTTTTTGCATTGTGCTTTTTGGACAATACTGACTGTATGAAGACAAGACTATTTCTAAGTCCAGATCATTTTTCAAAAGTTCTTTCTGTCCATTGTATCGTTGATGGGTTCAACTATTTTTTTTCTTAATTTCCTAATTAGCAAAAACTAATATTAGGATACAGCAACCTGCTGCTCCATCTCTATCTGTGGACTGATTTGTAGCTGCTGGAATAAAACAAATTTCTACTTGTAAATTTCATATACAAAAAGGTATAATTTTATATGCCAAGTAATACATAATGTATGTCATGCTCTTAAACCAGTAAAGGAAGTTTAGATCTGTTAAACAATTAAATATTGTGTATACTTCAATTTCCTTCAACATTTCCATTTTTTAAAGGTGGCTTTTCTGTCATGTCTTAATAATTTCTAAGTTTACCTCTCCTGCATGATAGAGGTAGTATTGGAGTCAATGCTCCTATCAAGCTATTGAACACATTATCTATCTTACATTTTTATCCCACCCCACAGAGCTCTGAATGGTGTACATCATTGTCCCCTCCTCTAATTTTTCCCTGCAACAGCCCACTGGGGTAGATTAAAATGGATAAAAAAGTAACTGGCTCAAGAATACCCAGTGAGGCCCTTGGCTAAATTGAGATTTGAACCCAAGCCTCCCTAGTCCTACAGTTCATCAATTTAACCACAGCATCACATTGGCATATACTTGTATTCACACAGCATATTCAGCAGGAACCTTCTATAATACAATTATAACTGACAAGCGAGGACTTGCAGATTTCCTTTAGCTTGTTCCTCACATACTTCTTAAATCCAGCTCTGTAGGGAAAATATAATACAGGGTATATGAATTATGGACTATATGGGAAGCAAGTTAAAAACATGCCATAACATGTTGATTCTCACTTGCAGGACAATTGGAGTTTTATGGCTGAAAGAGCTATGCTGCTTTCCTAGTAGTATGAGGCTGGAGTGCAGGCTTTCTCCATAATTACTTGTCAACCCCAGATTCTTTTTGGACTAATTTTCAGAGTTTCTAGATTTAAAGGTTCACTTTGCCTTTTCCTGCTTCAGAAACAAGAGACTGGGTCTCTACAGTCTGAAGCGCTGAAGGAGGGCCCTTCTGTAACCTAGTTCTGGTTAGTTAATTTCTGGGTATTAGAAGCCAAATAGCCATTTTGGGGTGGGGGGAGGCTCCCTGCTGCCTGAAATTCAGCCCAAAGGCAACTACCTATGTGTTAAAGGCAAGAAACATTGATTGTTCCTCTTCTGCCTCCAATCCCAGCATAGCTGTTTTTCAGTGGTTCTAGATATACATAGCCACATTACTGTTCTAGACTTCAGAAACTTGGCTCTTTAATTACCAGAATTCCATCTTCGGCTTAAGAATTGTATGGGCTGGCTACCTATAGCAGTCTTTTTTCTCCTTTTTTGAAGCATGGAATGGGAGCAAACTGCCTCTCACTCCTCCCTAGATCCCCAAAAGGCATGCTACAGGACCTGGTTGACCCCACTGAGCATATTTAGTTATCAACACATAAGCAAGCCCTTAAATTTTATTTTTAATTATAAGCAGACTTGCCAAATAGTCTCCTGTCTCACAGTGACTCTGAAATGAACACAACAGTAATGCCAGTATTGCTTGGGAACACCAAACTGATGCTAGCATTTGAAAGAAAAAACTAGGCCAGTGATTTCACGGGGCATCCATAATAGGCATGGTTTGAGAGCTCACCTTAAAGGAAAATTTTTTTAAGTAGAATCCTGCTATAAAATACATTACTTACACCATTGCTGCAAAGTGTACACTGCACTAGAGCAAGCTATAGTAATAGGTAATTAAATACAGTCCTGAAGTTCACATGCAGGGCAGCAACCTACAGAAACCACTTCCAGGTCAGGTACTGAAGAATCTTGACAATGTGAAACATCCCACAAGTGACTGATTTTTACCATGGCTGTCAAGTAAATGACAGGCTCCAGGTCTCCCAGGATGCTACTTGACACTCTCCCCCAGTGAGAGAAAGAAAGTTTCAAGACTGAAACTCTTGGGGCTACTCTCATGTTATATTTAGATGTCAATGTGTACATCTAGGACTTAAGAGGAGTGGAAGCAATGCACTGTCTGAAAAGCACAACCGGAATATAAAATTACCAATCAGTGTTCTAAAGGTTTCAACAATCAACAGATTACCTAAAAAAGCAGCAAAAGCAAAGGACATTGTGTTGAGCACAGGGTTTTTTCTTAAAGCAAGAAAACACAAGAAAAGTGATATACTTTTCTGCAGCACATGCAAATTCTTTTGTTTTATTGAGTTTATCTGCAGTCCTTCCCTAGAGACATAAGAGGTTGACAGAAACAGAAATAAACTGTTTCCATAACCTGCAAGGGGACTGCCCCTCACCATTTACTCAAGCAGCCTTGACTGATGTGACCCACTTCCGTCCCTACACTCACGTTAAAATCATGTCAGGAAAAAGTTAGAAAACCATACTGCAGACTCTCTCACTTCTGCTTCAACAAAACCACACTGATTTCAAAAATATATGGCGTAGCAATGCTAATACAGGTCTCATAAATTAAATCCTGCTTCCCACATTGTCTGGCTTTTATCTATGGGTAATGGCCTCAGGCTAGCCCAATGTTGTCAGCTCTCAGAAGCTAAGGGAGACCACAAGGAATGCAAAGGCAGGCAATGGCAAGCCACCTCTGAATGCCTCTTGCCTTGAAAGCCCTACAAGGTTGCTATAAGTCAGCTACAGCACTTTCCACCATCACCAAGGTTTCATAATACACACTGTATGGAAACAGGGTTGACAACTTTTCCACATGCAAAGCGCCTATGGTTTTAACAGTTTTCTGCTTGCCAAGCAGAAATTCAGCAAGGGATACCTTTTCCAGGGAAAGTTTCAGCTGCTTAATGACTGCTTACCATGCAATTGTTAAAAGCTCAGGAATCTTACTAGAAAGCAAAAGTGGGCTATCCTGCTTTCACGTCACTTTGATACTAAATTCCCTAACAGTATATAGATGGTAAAAGCAATAGTTGGAAGCCTGCTGGAATTCCTGCTCTCTGGACCCATGTTTGATGAACTGGTTGTGCTGTATTGTATTTGTTTAATTTCATATCCAAAGGAGATTGTCATTTCTAAGCATTGCAAGCTAGTACCAATAAGCTGAACAGGACTTACACTCAAGAAACTGTAGAACCATAGCACTATACTCCCCTGTACGAGAAACTAAGGTTTAAAATCTGCAGTATAGGTCCAGCATGTGCTTCTCTGACACCTAATAGCAGCTATTTCAATGTTAAACCTAGTTCTAACAAACATTAAACAGCACTCCACTGCTAAAAAAAAGGCCAGAAACAATTTAATGTACACTATTCAGAACAAAAATCTGCATCTCAGCATAACCAAAAAGGTTTATACATCAACTGCAGAGATTTTTTTAACGTACAGGAGTATGTTAAATCACCTTTAAAGTCACATTGTTCCACAACCCAAGCTATCTCTGTAGCCCACATACCTTCTCTCTGTTTGCCAGATGACAAAGTAATACCTGACATGGAGGCAACTTTCTCATAAACACCCTTCTGTTAGTGTATGCTCAAGTTGATGGTCCCAATAAGAAAGATTAAACAAACAAAAAATCATCATTACAAGATTTAAGGAGGAAAAAGTACTTAAATCTTGTAATGATGATTTTTTGTTTGTTTAAGGAGGAAAAAGTACTTTAAAAAAATCAGATATGTCTGTGACAGTGACACAGGTAGAGAGCCCTGCTCAGACTGAGAAAAGGGGGAATGATTCTTACATAAGCTTTGGATTTAAATACAACGTGGTCCCCTCCATTTCTCATTTCAAATGGAACACTGAATTTCACACATGGGATAGAAAAGTTTTGCAATAGAGAATTTCTCACGGGAAAATGCTTGTAATGATTGATGACAACCAAATACTACTACAATGTGATAGGCATTATGTGGGCACTTCGTTAATTTTGACAGGACTTCGTTTCCACTTTATCCCACTTTGGCTCCAATACTGAAGGCTCTTTACACTATTATCTTGCTTTCTGAAAACTCAGGGTATCCTAAGCACTACCCCTGCTAGTGAACCTCCCTCACCACCTCACCCCTGGGATTTTATTCCAGCTTCTGTCACAAGGTCCTCTTTAAAAACTAGATTATTTCCACCACAGACACCCAGAGATCTCCCCCTCCCTTCTGCGCGTTGTTAACTGCAGCTTCGATTCAGCTGCTGCGGAAAAGCCCCTTTCTCAGCTTCCTCGGCCCCCGGTGAGCTCAGCGGCGTTTGAACTCTAGTAACCCCTGCACAGCTCGCTGCTAGCCAGAAGCAGCCGCCGCCTTGGAAGCAGCGCGCAGCAGGAAAAGGCGGAGGGGAGCTTTTCTCTCCGTTTTTCTGTATTTTTTTTTTAAATGGGGAGTGCGTACAATAGAAAAAGGCTCAGAAATGGGAGGAATCTGAGGGCGGCCCGTGCCCGAGGACTGGGATCTCTTCAGGGCATGTGAGCAGAAAGCTCCCATTTTAGCAGTTCGGCAGGGAGTTTGGATGGGCAAGGATGCTGAGATGGGAGGGGATTCCGAAGGGCCCATTCTGGAGGCGGGATTGCAGCGCTTCTGAAAGACAGGGGGAAGGCAGTGCGCCACTTGGGGGGCTCCGAAGGACCCGGGGATTCGTTTAAGGCGAGGCACATATTGGAAAGGCCCCAAGGATGGGAGGAGGCTCTCACTGGCGGGAGGAGGAGGCAAAGAGACCACAGAAAGGAGCACTGCGCGGGGGGTGGGGGTGGGGGGTGGCAGAAAGGCCGTTAGGAAGCTTTTTGGGATGCAGAGAAGAAACTGTAAAAGGCTGGACGCACCTGGCCAGATGCGACGCGTCTCGGCCCCAGCCGGGGGGTGGAGGCTGCTGGCTGCTTCTCCCGCTTGCTTGTCCCCTTCTTCTTCCCCCTCCTGGCGGCGCCTACAGCAGCTGCCGCGGTTCCGTGCCTGGCCTGCGCTGGCTTAGCAGCAACCGGTCGACCTCCCCAGGCAGCATTGTTGTCTTCGTCCCGCCACGCCTCCGAGCGCCGACCCCGCACGAGCTCCCCAGCCCCATTAACGGGCGGCCATGGATGGCCTCGCCGCGCTTTGCGCCTGCTGCCAGCAAGCCGCCGTCGCTCCCCCAGCCCTGTCAGCAACAGCGCATGCGTACGGCTCCGCCGAGACAAAGTAACTGGCCGCGCGGTAGACGGCGAAGGAGGGATTGTGGCTCGCCCTCTTCTGGGGAATTCGGCGCTTGCAGCTCTTTTTACTGCACCCAACGGTGCGGGCGCCCGGGCTGGGCTCAGATCCCAGGCAGCCAAAGTCTACCCGCAGGCTCTGAGAGATATAATTCAGGAAAAGTCCATAAGACATGACGATTATTCCAGACGGGTAGCCGTGTTAATCTGTAGAAACAAAATAAAACAGGCGGCCAGGGGCGCTTTAGAGATTAATTGAAGTAATTCCAGCATAACCTTCGGTGAGTCAGAGCTCACTTCACCGGTGTGCTATACAGCTCGTGCATCTGGTGAAGTGAGCTCCGACTCCCGAAAGCCTGCCTCTGCACAGCAACCCCGGACTTCATTGGTGGTCTCCCATCCAAGTACTAACCACAGTCTTGCATGGGCTAGTCAGATTAGGGCTAGTGAGGTTTACTCCCAAGAAATTGAATAGGATTGCAGACTGTTAGTCCTACCCTGTGCAATATTTATTATAACATCCCACTGTGTTTTGTGTCAAGTAAGTGTTCATAGCAATGGTATTCTAGACAGGAGAGGAAAATACCATTGCTATGAACACTACACAGGCCCAGTCGGGACAACAGAACATCCTTTCCCCCTCCCTGAAGAAGATGTGAGAATCATGCACAATTTAGCTTTGTTCATTTCAGTGCAGCAGGCAGCCTGATCCTATAGCTGGCCTGTTCCGCATACTGACTTTATTCCTGATCTTCTGGGTGATCGACCTCCAAGTTTTGGAATTGGCTTGGAACTGAGTGCTCCACACCTAGTCCTGTTTTCTGTACTATTCCCTGCTTTAAATCTCACCCTATGCGAAGGGGACAGTAAAGGTAGCCCAGGATGAATGGGATTACTAAAACTGTAAAGTACTGGGTTCTGGATGCCTTAGTAGTGAATCAGCTCATAGGTTATTTATTCCAGACACCAAAAGACAGAGCATCAGCAGGACCTGAGACCTGCTTAAATCCCCATCGCAAATCACACCCCACATACAACCACACCTGTGATAGGTTTATTTACAGTGCCCCCTATTCCCCATAGGTTACTGCTTGGATCCTGGCTGACCGATAGGTTTGTCCTAGGATCTGTGCTGGCTCAGGAAGCGAAGCTTTGCCCATTTGCATGACCTCATGTGAAGGTGACCGTGTGTGCAGTCCGTGGTACACAACAAAAACCGAAGGCAGAAAAAGGCAAGTGGGAGGGAGACACATGATATTGGGTGTGCTGCTGAAGAAATTAGCAAACTGGCAGGAAAGTAGGAACTTTTCAAACATATGATAGTGAACATTAGCAAACATTGATGGCTTTAGTACAATTATTTATTTATTATTTATTTCATTCAATTTGTAGTCCGCCCTCCCCATGGCGGGCTCAGGGCGGCTAACAGTCTGGGCACATATGCCGATTATTAAAACAATAAAAACAGAGTAAAAACAGTCTATAACAGCCGTAGAGCCACATGAGTGCTCGTATTGTCTTAAAGGCTCTACCATGGCATCCTAGTAATTCAAGATGGTCCCTAATTGATGGCAACCATTCCAGGCAGTCCTAGCGTTCATTTATCCCAGGGCCATCTCACCACCCCGAGGTTGCCCTCATTGGTGGTTGAGTAGGAGCCATGCAGCGGCGGCAGCTCCTACTCGAAAGCCTGGTGGAAGAGCTCCGTCTTACAGGCCCTGTGGAACTGCGCAAGGTCCGGCAGGGCCCGGATCTCCTCCGGGAGCTCATTCTACCAGGTAGGAGCCGCCACCGAAAAAGCTTGGCCCTGGTCGTTGCCAGTCTGGCATCTTTGGGGCCTGGGGTTACCAGGAGGGGTTGTGTCCCCGACTGAAGTGCCCTTGGGGAAATATATGGGGAAAGGTGGTCCCTTAGGTAGGTTGGACCCTGGCCATATAGGCTTTAAAGGTAAGAACCAGCACTTTGAAATGAATCCGGTACGCTATTGGCAGCCAGTGCAGCGCTTTCAGCACAGGCCAGATGTGCTCTTGCCTGGAGAGACCCATCAGCAGCCTGGCCGCAGGGTTCTGCATTAGCTGCAGCTTCTGGATTTGTGACAAAGGCAGCCCCATGTAGAGAGTGTTACAGTAGTCTAGCCTCGAGGTGACCGTCACATGGATCACTGTGGCCAGGTCCTTGCGGGCGAGGAAGGGAACCAACTGCTGGGCCAGCCAAAGATGATAAAAGGCCAACTTGGCAGTTGCTGCTACCTGGGCCTCCATCATTAGAGAGGAGTCCAGGAGCATTCCCAAACCCCTAATCTCCAACACCAGCACCAAAGGAGCCCCATCGAAGGTCGGGAGAGGGAACCCCAACCCCGAACTGACCCGACTTAAGCCCAGGACCTCCATCTTCACTGGGTTTAGCTTCAGCCAACTCAGCCTGAGCCAGCCAGCCACAGCCTGCAATGCCCAATGAAGGTCATCAGGGCTGGAGTCCGACTGGCTGCCCAACATTGGATAGAGCTGGGTGTCATCTGCATATTGATGACACCCAAGCCCAAATCTCTGGGCAATCTGGGCAAGGGGGCACATATAGATGTTAAACAGCATCGGGGACAGCACAGCCCCCTGAGTCACCCCACACTCAAAGGTGCCTCCAGGACTGCTGATTCCCTATCGCCATCCTTTGTCCCTGGCCTGAATCCCCACGGCGGCAAGGTGGTGGGTCAGCAGCCGATGGTCGACCGTGTTGAACACAGCCAACAGGTCTAACAACAGCAATGCCACCACACCGCCTCAGTCCAGATGCCTTACGAGATCGTCAGTAAAGGCAACCAGCACAGTCTCCATCTCATGACCTGGGCAGAAGCCGGACTGGAATGGATCAAGGATAGAAGCATCATCCAGATAGCTCTGTAGCTGTAACGCCACCACCCACTCAATAAGGTTGCCCAAATAGGGCAAATTGGACACCAGCCGATAGTTAGCCAATTCAGATGGGTCCAAAGATGGCTTTTTCAAGAGAGGGCGGACCATCGCTTCCTTAAGTGCCCCCAGGACTTCTTGACAATCTCCCTTAGGGAACCTCGCAACCCCTTGTGGCCAGGGCCGGCTCCAGGTGTCTGGGCACCCTAGGCAGGACAGCCTGGGGTGCCCCCACCGGGGATGCCAACCTCCCGATGGGGCCTGGAGACCAGGGGCTGCGGCGGAGTGCTGGCTTTCCTGGGCGCTCCGCAGCTGTGGGGCCCCCAGAAAAGCCAGGGAAGGGGGCGGGGGGTCTAGCCGCCACCCCCTCCCTCCCAGTGCTGGCTTTCCTAGGGGCTCCGCGGCTGCGGGACCCCCAGGAAAGCCGGGAAGGGGGCGGAGGTTTAAACTGCTGCCCCCTCCCTCCCAGTGCCGGCTTTCCTGGGGGCTCCACAGCTGCAGGGGGCCCAGGAAAGCCAGGAAGGGGGTGGGGGGTCTAGCTGCCACCCCCTCCCTCCCAGCACCGGCTTTCCTGGGGGCTCCGCAGCTGTGGGACCCCCAGGAAAGCCGGGAAGGGAGCAGAGGTTTAAACTGCTGCCCCCTCCCTCCCAGTGCCGGCTTTCTTGGGGGCTCCACAGCTGCAGGGGCCCCAGGAAAGCCGGGAAGGGGGTGGGGGGTCTAGCCGCTGCCCCCTCCCTCCCAGTGCCGGCTTTCCTGGGGGCTCTGCGGCTGCGGGACCCCCAGGAAAGCCGGGAAGGAGGCGCAGGTTTAAACCACCGCCCCCTCCCTCCCAGCGCCAGCTTTCCTAGGGGCTCCGTGGCTGCAGGACCCCCAGGAAAGCCGGGAAGGGGGCAGAGGTTTAAACCGCCTGCGGGGCGCCCAAGCAAGCCTGGGAAGAGGTGGGGGGCTTTTTGCAGGGGGGGGGCTTTTTGGCACCCCTGTGGCCAGCGCCCTCTAGGCGAGTGCCTAGCTCGCCTAGTGGGTGAGCCGGCCCTGCTCGTGTCCCACTTTAATGAGCCAGGAGGGGCATGGATCTAGGCTGTATGTGGTTGGGCGAACAGATACAAGCAGACTGTCAACTTCCTCCAGACTGAGTACGCTAAAGCGCTCTAAACCTGGACCGAAGACGTGCAAGGGGCCTTCACTGTTTCAACTGTGGCGGGGAGGTCGCGGCGGAGTGCCAAGACTTTATCTGCGATATAGCTTGCAAATGCCTTGCAGCCAATATCCAGTTCCCTAACTTTTGGCCTGCCCTGCAGCAGCACTGCTAAAGACCAAATTGTACTAAATAATTGGGCCGGGCATGAGCCCGCGGCTGCAATCCTGGCCACCTAGAAATCTCTCTTTGCAGCCTTGACTGCCACCTCATAGGATCTCATAAATGTCCTATAAGATGCTCTTGACACCTCGTCACGAGCACGGTGCCACCATCTCTCTAGCTGTCTCAGTTCTCACTTCAGCTGCCACAGCTCCTGAGTATACCAGGGCGCCAGCCTAGTGCGAGAGCAGAGAGGGTGCCTGGGAGTGGTCTCATTGATGGCTGCAGAGAGCCAGCCATACCAGTCCTCCACAAGCTTATCCAACGAGCCCCCAGGGGGCCTAGGATCTGCAGGGCTGCCTGGAGCTGCATAGGGTCCATTTGGTTCCGCAGGCGAGCTAAAATCTGCTCACCGCCTAAACAGGGTTGGGGTGTAACATCCAGCCGGGCCTCAGGGCATAGTGGCCTGACCATGGCACTGCCACTGCAGTGATCCAGTCCACTGACACCCCCGCTGTGAAGACCAAATCGAGCATGTGACCAGCCCGATGTGTGGGGGCCAATACCAGTTGAGAGAGTCCCAGTGCCGCAATGGATGTCACAAGGTCCATAGCCCGGCTGGAAGCCACATCATCGGCATGGACGCTGAAGTCTCCCAAGACTACCAGCCTAGGGTGCTCCAACGCCCAGCCTGCTATGGCCTCCAGCAGGGATGGCAGGCTACTGGCTAGTGCGTTAGGCAGTCAGTACACCAGCCAGATCGCCAAACTCTCCTCAGCCTCCAACATCAGACAATGCAAATGAAGGGATGACTTGAAGGGTGGACTCAGAGGTTACAGGGAAAAAAATCAAAATAATCCAAGCTCAAAATAATAAGAATTGTCCAGGGGTGAATGGTTGCCTTTAAAATAACAGATCAATGTATTATCACATGTTTGATCATCTAAAACTAATAGCACTTAGTTATACATTAACGCACTAATGGATACCGAGGAGGATGTTCAAAGAAGGCGTAGATCATCACTGTGAAAAATAACAATTCAAGTGCATTGCACATGGAAGTCAGCTGACTTTCAATCAGCTTGAAAATAAAGTTGCCCTATAAGCACTCTGAAGAAAACCCAACAAAACCCTGACTTAGACCCAACATGGAAGAAAAGAGTTGAGGAATGAAAAATTAGAACCTTTGTAACATGATGGTATATGATTGTAAATTGTGTTGGAAGACAAGGACTGTACACTGTCTCTTAACTTCAGTGTTCAGAGAGGGCTACAAAAGAGTCAGAGATGGGCTCAGGACCCATTGACCATTTTTACTTTCTCTCTCTGATACTATCCCTTTGAAGCATATTGCTATTCTTAGGGAAAGACTTCATTCCTTCTGTTCTGACACCTTCTCTCAAATGCACACACTGTCAGATCTCTCCATCTTGGTATCATGGATGCAGGACATGCATTCTACATCTGCATCCATCCCAGCTAGTTAGATTAGGCTACTATCCTGTTTCCTGTTTAGAATGGAGTTATATCAATAAAGAAACTCATAGTAGTTTGCAAAGATATAAAAAGGCTCTGTGTAACTTTGTTCTCTTATCAGCACACATACCCAGAGACTGGATTCAGGTGGGTAGCCGTGTTGGACTGAAGTAGCAGAAAAACGTTTGTAAGTGTGTAATGTCTGAATAAATATGTAATGGTTGAAGAAATTCTGTTTCACTGTATCTGAAGAAGTTTGCCCATGAAAGCTTATACATTGAATAAAACTTTGTTGGTCTTAAAGGTGCCACTGGACTCAAATGCAGACTGGAGATGCTTTGCTGCATGGTAAACCTTGTGCACTCTGCTAACTTTGCTAAAGATTCCTAGCTATATCAAACCAGAGAATCTGACATAGCCAAGGTAAAGTACACATGTGAAATAGTCTCATTTACTGGGAAATAAGTTCTTTCCTGTTTGTTTATAGTCGCAGTCTAAATAGTTACTGGGGTCATCTGTTTTGATTATAGGGCATGTGTTTGAGTGTATCATATGCTCAGAATGTTTATTTAAATCTATCTGAAGACACAACTGCAAATCTCTCTGCTGAGATGAACACATCTATTAACAACCATCTCTAATTTCTGGGGGAAACTTGTTTTAAATGGCACAATGGTAAAGACTTTATCTCCCCCAGAAAGGTTCAGTCCCCTGCAGTTAGATTCCCTCTTCTTCTTTCCTTCTCCATTACATCTGAACAATTACCATGTTATTAGAATCGGGGCTAATATAGGAGTACTGCTAACAGGGAAAGCACTGCCACCAGTTTGTTCCCTAAAAGTATAGTCCCTGGGAGTCAAGGGAAATATGCTGCAAGCTGGTATAATTAAGCTTTAAGCCTGGCCTGCAGGACTTAAGATACAGCACAATCCTCCAATGCCAGAGAAAATGTACTATGATCTTCAGAGGCTTAAACAATAAAGGAAAACCCTCCAAAACTACCAGATAAGATGTTCCATCTCATCCAACTGCTTTGCCAATTGGCAGCTTCACGCATTTTTTGCCTAGAATGTACAGGGGGGAAAGTATACATTTTCATGTAGGAAGACTACAGGGCTGTCCATTTTGCCAGATTTGCAATACAACTCTGAATAGTGTTACACCCTTCTAAGCCCACTGCCTCCAATGGACTTAGAAGGATGTATCTGTGATCAGGACGGTACTGTTGCTCTCTTTACAAAACCACAATTGCCAGTGAGTTGCTAATGAATATAATCTAGCAAAGCACACTTATTTTCACATAAGATGCTGTAGATGTTTTTCTTCTTATACCTCTGTAGTCACTTACAACCCCAGTCCTCTTATATGGACAATAGTGGCTGATGAATATACAGACCCTGGATGTCTTTGTTGGAAAGCATCATAGAGGTATGATGTGATTACAAGTGTTGTCCTAAGAAGCTCTATACCCTTCTTAGTCCATTGGAGTCACAAAGTCCACTGAGTCAGCTCTAGACCGTAAAAGTTTATATTGGAATGAAATCTTGTTAGTCTTTAAGGTACTCTGTTTATTTTTACTGCAGCAGGTACATGTATAATTTTTGAAAAGTATGCCTTTTTCTTAATTATTTTCTCATTCATATGCAAATGTATGCCTATCTGATTAACATCTTTGTGAGTAGTTGGCTACATCTTCTTTAATTGAGTGACAGCCCTAATTTTTTGCCACACAAACTAATCCCATCATGGCTTCATAACAAGTTGATTATCATCCAGTGGCCAAGCAAGAGTTGCAAACTACCTAGAGAAAAAAAACGCTCTGTCTCTTTCATAGAGACTTGATGTGTGGAAATGAGCAGCTGAAGCCCTGTAGGGCATGGAGATAAATAACAACACACTACGCCTCTATTAAAGAAACAGGACATTTTCCCCTCCAGACCATTGGCAATGGCAATCCTAAGTCAGGCCATTGTTATGGAGTATATATTCATTCATACAGGGTTTTATTTAGGGACAGGAGAATGTGTGGAGTGCCATGATTGGAATACCTGTCAGAATATTTACAGTACAATCCTAAACAGAGTTCCACCTTTATAAATCCATTGAATTCAATAAGTTTAGGAGAGTGTAACTCAGGATTCCAGTGTTAATCAACTACCTGTTCATCTTTAGTTGCAAAACTAGTAACACTGATATGCATAACCAACATTGCATTTCTTTCAAACATTATTATTCATAGAAAATGTACAACATCAGCACTCATTCAGCAAACACTGTGTATGATTGATTGTGATATCAATGCCGTAAAAACAATTGAACCTCATAAGATCAGCAGTATCAAGTCCTACCTTAATAGAATATTCATTTAACTCCATATATGGCAGTGATAAAACATTGCTGCAAACTGTGTATCAAAGTCTCAAAATGGACATGGAATAAAAAGGTTGCAGTTGAACAGATGGCAAGGAAACACCAAAGATATCTGTTGTTGGACAAACAAATTGATACCCTGTATGACCTGATGAGTATATACAGGAGCTACACTAGAAGTGAAAACTCTTTCATCCACTATTTCTGGCAAAAAAAATCTTACCAGTAAAACTGATAAACAGTTTTACCACATTTTGATTTGGGCAAAATTGCTTTCAGAACTGAATTGGTTATCCCTGCTTAAGAGCGCTGAAACTAAATCGTGTCACAGGGTTAGCATAAACAGACACAAACAGTTTTGACCACCTACAATGCTACACATGGAGGGGAGGCATACCCCTGTACTTCCCTACATCCCATGGCACTCTCAGTATTTTTAACAGAACATATGTATGGTTTTCCATGTTGTAATAAATCATCTTTCTATTTTCTTCAAGAATTGAAATTAGTATCCCTCAGACTCTGTCCTGTTGGACAGGATTTCATTCTGGAAAACATTTTTGTTCAGAAATTCATAAATCCTCCAGGAGGAAAACCGGGCAGGCAGTTTTACAATTGCTCACTATTGTGTCCTTTTAGAAGGTTTTTAATTTGTCAGTCATTTTAAAGAACTCCTGTAGCTTCATATATTGTTGCTACAATGTCCGCATTCAATTATAATTTAGAGCATTATTAAAAGAGCTTTATGGAAATTGGATTTCTCAACTTTCAGCAATCAACAGAAAAAGAGGCACTCCATGTCATAAACAAAAGCTCTGTTGCGGTCTGAAGAATAAAAGCCTGCAGTGCACAGAGGAATCTCATTAAAACTTTCAAAAGACCTTCTCAGAATTGAGAGATAATGTGGAAGTCTGATGACAGGAGCTGGACAAGAGCCATCACCTTAAATTAGTCACAAAGCATATTCCTTTGAGAGGATTTTGAGAGAGTTAGACAAAAATGGCATGGAAAGAAATGCAACATAGCCTTCAAATAGCCAGACAGAAAATTTGAGATTTCCATTTAATATCATAAGATGCAGTATTTAAAAAAATATGCTGAGAGCTTTGTGGTACTAACCATGAACATAAAGCCTGAGTTCCGGAGGGCTACCCTATCTCACGAGCTATGGATGGAAAGCAGAGAGCCATGAACATCAATGGGGAATATTGTAGTAATAATTAGCACTATACTGTGTTACAGAAATCCAGACTTTTCAAGACCAGAAACATTTTCTGATTGCTACTTTGTTAGTAAATTAGAGTTCTTCCCTAGACCATTTCCCCCCTCAACATAAGCTCTTACAGACTTCTTCAGATGCTAGGGAGACCCAGGTACAAACCTCATTCAGCCATAAAGCTTGCTACGTGAGCTTGGGCAAGATAAAATCCCATGTCCTGATTCAACCTGGAGTGGGGTGGGGGAGATTCAGCACAGTTTCACACCAGAGTCTCCCTTTAAAATTCTTTTGTTGAAGGATTTCAGGTCAGCAACAGAATGACCACGAAAAATGAAATTTTCTCCCACTGGTTGCTGAATATTTCAGTTTTTAATGCATACATTCTGTTGAGGGGAAACTGACCTCGTCCTATGCAGAGACCAAAATGGCATTGACATGTGATGGCATACTTGACACTGGAGGGTGAACAAGTGAATGAGACCAAGAGAGTTTACTGAGACAGACCCTATAACAAATCAAGATCTTAACTTTGCCCCAAGGGTGATGCTATTACAGGACCCATTTAAAGTGTGTTCAAAGTTCTTTGCCTAATTATTTTGGTAACTTGTGAACCCTGTAAGGTATGCCAACATTATATATACATTGCAGATGAAGGACTGAGGCTAGTGGTTTCAAAGCTGAAATGAAATGTATTTTCATCAGTTCTTCCTGTTGAAGGCTGTGGCTTAGGAAGGGAAAGAAGAATACTGCAGATCAATGACTGGCTATGTAGATGGTGTCGTCAGGAAAGGTTTGGATTTTTGGACCATGGCTTACGCTTTCAAGATGTAAAGGAGATATATACTTGTGAGGAAATACATGAATCTGAGCATGCTAGTCCAGATGAGAGTTTCTGGGTAAAATAAAAGGAGTAAGAAATAATAGTGATATTACGGTGGGTGTCTGCTATAGACCACCAAGCCAGGCAGATGATTTGGATGGGACACTCCTAAAACAGATTACAAAGTTCTCAAAGAGACGGGACACAGTAGTCATGGGAGATTTCAATTACCTGGATAGTTGTTGGAAGTCCAACTCTGCTAAAAATGAAAGGTCCAATAAATTCCTGACTTGTCTTACTGACAACTTCATTTTCCAGAAAGTGGAAAAGGAAACAAGGGGATCTGTTATCTTGGACTTGATTCTTACCAACAGGGAAGAACTGGTTGACGAGGTGAAAGTAGTGGGCACCCTGGGTAGTAGTGACCATGTAATTTTGGAATTTACAGTCCTGGGGAAGGGAAAAGCTGTACATAGACATAAAGATTGGACTTCAGGAAAGCAAATTTTGACAACTTACAGCTATATTGGGTAGAATCCCATGGTCAGAAATACTTAAGGGGAGAAGGGAGTTCAAGAGGGATAGGAATTTTTAAAAAGCAAAATACTGAAGGCACAATCACAAACGATTCCTATGAGAAAGAAAAATGGGAAGAACCTTAAGAAGCCAAGGTGGCTCCATAAACAGCTTTCTAAAGACTTGAGAAATAAAAAAGACTCATTTAGAAAGTGGAAAGGGGACCTTATAACCAAGAATGAATATAAAACAAATAACCAGTACTTGTAGAGAAAGAATTAGGAAAGCTAAAGTTTAGTATGAACATAGGCTAGTGAGAGATGCTAAAAATAACAAAAAAGGTACTGCAGAAAATGGGATTTGGAGAATTTTTTTTGATGACAATTAATGCTATTTACACAGACCCCATAGCTCACCTTAAAATCAACCATTGCATTTCTGACTCTTTTCATCTGAAACGAGGCACCAGACAAGGATGCCCCCTATCCTCACTCCTTTTCGCTCTATGCATTGAGCCTCTTGCAAACTTAATTAGAAATGATGATGGTATAAAAGGAATTACAATGCACAAAAAAGAATTTAAGATATCATTGTTCACTGATGATATGATGTTATTTCTCTCTCAACCAGCTGTATCTTTAGTAGCTGTCCAAAATCATCTCTTCAATTTAGGTTCAATCTCTGGTTTGAAAGTGAATGTCACAAAATCACACTTGTTACCAATCCACTTAAACTGTCAGACATGTTAGACAATTAAAGCCTCTTGCTCATAGTCCTGGACCTCAGACTATTTACCCTATCTGGGTATCAACTTACCTTTAAAATTCAGTGACATCCATAGATTTAATTTTGCTAAACTAAAGAAGGACATTCAGTCTGATCTTTCAGGGTGGCACAAAATGAATTTAGCCTGGCTAGACAGATTGAACTTAATTAAATCATTTGTTTTACCTAAATTTATTTTTCTTTTCTGTACCATTCCTCTGAGTATCTCCCCTTCACTGTTGCAAAAATGGCAACCAACGCTGTTAAAATTCTTCTAGTCCTACAAGCATCATAGGATCAAGAGCAATACCCTATATAGGAGCTCGGCTTATGGGGGGACAGGTTTTCCCAACTTACAATACTACTATAAGGCAATTCATCTATTGCAAGTAATCAGATTATTGCATGCAGACTCCTTCTCTGACCAGGTACAACAATATGCGTTCTATACAGCCCCTTTTGAAGTCCAAGAATGCATATGGCAAACTGCCCCTACCAGACCCAAACAAGTGAACTCTAGCCCATTGCTCTCCGCTATACTAAAAACGTAGGATCATCTAAGACCTAGATTATTGCCCCCAATCTCATAGTTCCAAACTTTTCTAAATCAAATTTGGTTCCTGCCTGGTATCAATAACCCAGTTTACAATCGATGGAAATTAGCCAAGGTTATCACACTTCAAGATCTTACATCTAAACAACTACTTTTGCCTAGGATTGCTGTGGAGGCTAAAGTAAAGAACAGCATCCCTTGGCTACAATACTTTCAAATTTCTAATATGTGCTCAAAAATCAAACTACACTCTATTCTAAAAACCCCCTAACAGCTTTTGAAGCAATCGTCAGTATAGCTAGTGTTTCAGTAAAGGGTCTGATATCTAAGATACACAAAGTCTTGGTTTCCCTTGACAGCACAGCAACCTTGTCCTATCAAACTAGGTGGCATAAGGACTGTAGTACTAGCCTTTCAGATATCTCATGGAATCAAATCTGGTCTTCCCCTTTGTTCCATTCCAAAATCATATCAATGAAACTACAATCCTTTAAAATTTTGTCTCATTGGTACCTGACGCCACGCAAATTAGCCTGTATTAACCCACCCTATAGCCCTATGTGCTGGAAGAAGTGTGGTGAAGTGGGTAATTACCTACACTGCTGGATTTTTTTGTCCTAATATTCTACCTTTCTGGAAGACAGTTCTGAACCAAATCAAATCCATTAGTAACATAGATATTCTCCCCACACTGGAACATCTGTTTTTGAATGGATGGGCTGCTCACTGCTCTGCTTTTTCCATCAAAGAAGGAGTCTCCTTAATGCTTTTTGCAGCTAAAACTGTCATTGCCACACACTGGAAAATGACAATGACACCCACTCTTTCACGATGGCATAAAAATATGTGGAATTTATATATTATGGCTAAACTCTTGGACAATCTTACGTGACTTGAGAAGTTCCTGGCCCCTACCGCGTTTGTATCTACATGGTTTCCCATTTCAGACTACCTTTCTAAACCAAGTGACACTCCTACAGTGATTGATGACCTATGGTTATGGTAATGCTCATTATTCTGCACTAAACACACATCTCTGTTTATCTCAATTTTTACTGTCTACTTGGTAAATTAAAAGTTGAATAGTTCCATCGCATATTCTTCTACCACATGTATTGTTGTCTCTAATGTTAAAGTGCACTATATATTCTCCTTTATTAACCTTTCTAAGTTATGACATAACTTTGTATATTCTTTATCTTGAATTTCATGTTAATATTTTGATTGAACATCAAATATTGTAAAAAAAATAACAAAAAAGGGTTGTTTTTTATGTTCAGAGTAAGAAAAACAGCAGGGACATGGTAGGCCCCATTGCAGGGACAGGAAAGTGAAATTGTAACAGGTGAAAAGAGGGCAGAACTGCTCAACTCCTACTTTTCCTCAGTCTTCTCTTGTGAGGGAAATAGTGCTCAACAGAACACATGATGAGGGAGAGGATCGGCAGAGGGGTAGTACATAAACACCTAATTTCTTTAAATGAAACTAAGTCCTCGGGGCCAGATGAACTGCATCCAAGGGTACTAAAAGAACTCGTGGATGTAATTTCTGAGCCTCTGTCCATTATTTTTGAGAATTCTTGGAGAACAGGTGAGGTGCCAGAAGACTGGACGCAGGCAAGTGTTGTCCCCATCTTCAAGAAGGGGGAAAAGGAGGATCTGGGTAACTACCGACCCATCAGCTTGACATCTATACCTGGGAAAGTTTTAGAACAAATAATCAGAGACAGTCCTTGAGCATTTAGAAAGGACAGCTGTGATTACTAAGAGCCAACATGGGTTTCTGAAGAACAAGTCATGTCAGACTAACTGTATCTCTTTTTTCAAGAAAGTTACTAACTTGCTGGATCAGCAGAATAGACTGTAGACATAGTTTATCTGGATTTCAGTAAGGCCTTTGATAAGATTCCACATAATATTCTTGTTGACAAATAGGGAAAATGTGGTTTGGATCCTATGACTTTTAGTTGGATCTGTAACTGGTTGATGGATCACACCCAAAGAATGCTTGTTAATGGCTCCTCATCCTCTTGGAGAGGAGTGACAAGTGGAGTGCCTTAAGGATCTGTCCTGGGACCTGTTTTGTTCAACATCTTTATCAATTATTTGGATGAAGGAATAGAGGGAATGCATTAAATCTGCAGATGATACTAAATTGGCAGGGGAAGCAAATACAGTCGAAGACAAAGTCAGGATACAGGATAATCTTGACAGGCTGTAAAACTGGGCTAAAACAAATAAAATGAGTTTCATTGGGGATAAATGTAAAGTTCTGCATTTAGGTAGCAAAATCAAATGCATAATTATAGGACAGGGATCTTAGTAGACCATACACTGAACATGAGTCAACAGTGTGATGCAATAGCTAAAAAGGCAAATGCCATTTTGGGCTGTATCAACAGGAGTATGGTGTCCAGAGCATGCAAAGTGACGGTATCGCTTTCCTCTGCTCTGGTTAGATCTCACCTAGAGTATTGTGTTCATTTTGGGGCACTACAATTTAAGAAGGATATAGACAAGCTGGAACATGTCCAGAAGAGAGCAACAAAGATGGTGGGGAGTCTGGAGACCAAGTCCTATGAGGAAAGGTTGAAGGAGCTATGTTTTGCCTGGAGAAGAGACGAGTGAGAGGTGATATAACCATCTTCAAGTACCTGAAGAGCTGCTATATAGAGGGTGGAACAGAGTTGTTTTCTGTTGCCCCAGAAGGTTGGACCAGAACCAACGGGTTGAAATTAAATCAGGAGTTTTCGGCTAAACATTAGGAAGAGCTTCCTGACAGAGCGGTTCCTCAGTGGAACAGGCTTCCTCAGGAGGGGTGAGCTCTCCTTCTTTGGAAGTTTTCAAACAGAGGCTAGATGGCCATCTGACTGCAATGCTGATTCTGTGAACTTAGGGAGAACATGAGAGGGAGGGCAGGAAGGATTGCATCAGTGCTTAGTTCTTATGGTCCTTTCTTACATGCCCAGGGAAATAATCGGGAAGTAATTTTTCTCCAGGTGAGTTTGGCTGGAGACCTTGGAGTTTTATTTTTGTCATCTTCTGGGCATGGAACAGTGGCCACTGGAGGTGTGGAGAGGGAGGTATTTGTGAATTTCCTGACTGTGCAGGGGGTTGGACTAAATGACTCTGGAGATACCTTCCAATTCTATGATTCTATGAAATGGGGAATTTTCTGGCTAACCCTTTGCACTGAGCCTCTATGACTCTTCTGGATTTTTTTCAAGTCTATGATAATTTGTAAATATTGGGCAGCCCCAAAGGTACACAGTATCCTAAATGCATATAAAAGCTTTATGAAACTGGTTGTTTTAATTCATTACTTCGGTTATTCCTAACACTGAACTTGACTTTTTATGTTGTAGCATGCTACAATACACATTGATTTTATTATTAGCTTTTTTTAGCTCACCCATCTTCCAAGGAGTTCATGTTAACATACATGGCTCTCCTGTACTTTGTTTTATTATTAACAATTGAGTACCTACATTCTATACGACAGTCACTTTCTCCTGGAAAATTTTCACCTTTTCCAATGATATATCTATTTACAAACACTTGTTAAACAAGGAATTGTAAGAATAATTTCCCCTCTTTTATGTTAGTTTTGTCTCATGTATGTTTTGTCTTTAAAAATAAAAAGTTAACGACAAAAAAAGTTTACTTGACAGAAAGGGCACTGTACTCAGGAATATAAAACTGATTTATTAAAAGTAATTGCATACCACTAAAACACATTTTAAAATGTAAGACATCTATTAAAACAATGTTTCACAGTTATTAAGACTGACAAAGTTATCGGAAATAATGAAGTACACATCTATAATTTCACACATACTTATATAGGTAAAATTGTAAAGGGCAACTTTCATCACAGTATGCTTGTCTCTGCCCCACCCCCAGCCTATACTGTCACAAATTTTGCAATTTGCTAATCTTCTTCAACACCATTATATTAGAAATGTACAGGAAATAGGTCCACATAGAGCAAAACTCCATTTTCTAGGTTTGATGATAAGGCAGAAATTCGGTAGTATTTAATATGAAAACTCTTCCTTCTCAAGTCTGTATTTTTAATGCCCTGAATATTTTCTATTGTTTTACTTTTGTCTCAGATCATTAAAAGCCTTCATGCATCACTAAGTTAAGCAGGACTTTCTCCTGTATAAGTATGCATATGCCAGTGGAACAGAAAACACTGTCAGCATAACAAATCTTGGAGAACATTTGCCAGAACATTTGCAGATAAACCAACACAGGGATCACAGTTATAAGGAAATATATCAACCAACCAAACACTGTGATAAAAAAGACACTAACATTTAATAAGTCTAATGAACATCAAATATTATAAATTACACAATATTACTAAGACCTCTCAGTGAGCACCCGGTTATAAACTCATTTCAACAATCTTCCTCAGGAGTAGTCCTATTATATTGTAATGTCAGCCTCTTGATCCAGCTTAACTTCCTTTTTACGTTCTTCAAATTTTTGTAGCTTAATTTCTTTTTTACTTTCTTCAAGTTATCTTCTGGTTCCATTTTCAAATTATTACAGCTTAACTTCTTCAAAAGTCCTGGAACAAACATGTTTATTTAGCATGGAAAGAAACATGAGGCTGAATGGAATGTAGTTTTGTGGTAATTTTTAAGTATTTCTTCTGTTTCCATGTTTGTGCTGCATGGTGTTGCCACGAAGCTGTGGATCCGTGATTTTTGTGGTGCAACCTCTTGCCATGGACGTGTTATGTGGTTTGATGATGTGTTTGGGGTGTCCCATTGCAAAACCCCCGAGAATCCATGAGGATCTGTGCTTCAGAACCATGTTTTGGCTTCATAGTGTTGCCACAAAGCCCTGGATCCATGACTTCTGTGGTGTAACCTGTGCTCATGGACATGATATGTGATTTGATGGTGAGTTCATGGTGCGCCAACGCAAAAACACTGAGGATCCATGAGGATCTGTGTTTTGGAACCAAGTTTTTTCAGCATAGTGTTGCCACGAAGCCTTGGATCCATGAATTCTGTGGTGCAAGTAGTGGCCATGGAAATGATATGGGATTTAATAATATGTTTGGGGTGTCCTAACACAAAAAACGCAAGCATTCATGCTCCAGAACCATGTTTTTGTAGCATGGTGTCACCACGAAGCTGTGGACATGATTTCTGTGGTGCATTCTGTGGCCATGGACAAGATACATGATTTGATGGTGATGTTGGGGTGACCCGATGCAAAAATCATGAGGATCCATGCTTCGGTATCATGTTTTTGGAGCATATTGCCACAAAACCATGGCTCTGTGATTTTTGTGGTGATTACTGTGACCATGGACATGATATGTGACCCCACAAAATCCCTGAGGATCCATAAGTGTCCATGGTTCAGAACCCTTTTTTTGCAGCATGGATTTGCCACCAAGCCATGGACTCATGATTTCTGTGGAACAAGCTGTGGACATGGACATATGTGATTTGATGGTGATGACCCAATTGAAAAACCCTGAGGATCCCTGCTTTGGAACCATGTTTTTGCACTTTTGTGGTGCCATGAATTCTTGGAGGCATGATTTTTGCTGCCTATAGTCTAAGACATGGTCTACAGTACGATGTTGCTTTTAATTCGTTTCAGCGTAGAAATCGTATGAATTCATGAGGATCCGTGCTTTGGAATCATGTTTTTGCGCTGTTGTGGTGCCACGAATCCGTGATTTATGTGGTGTTCCCTATGGACTAACACATGGTCTACAGTATAATGGTGGTTTTATTTTATTTCAATGTAAAAATCCTATGAATTCATGAGGATCCGTGTAGATCCGACTTTTACTTTTTCCCCATGATACAGAACTACAGAATCACACCCATACAAGAAATGAAGATGATGCCCTCTTAACCTATCTGTTCAGCTACTGTATTCAGGACTGCACAAAGGTATGCAAGCCAAATTGTGCCTATTGGTGTTTAATTTAAGAATTGTTTGCAACTCGGTTTCTTCTTCCTGTAGTGACTCATGTAGCTTGATCTTATGCACGTTTATTCAAAAATACATTCACCCTCTTTGCCTGTGCATATGAGTACAGCCACACACCTCAATAGCAGTTTTTTAAACACGACAGCAGTGTGATTATCATAACATCGTGTACAAGCTTCTGAGTTCCTGGCTGTTCATTATCAAAACCACCCAAACAAAAAAGGAGAACAGCAGCTAATTTAACCATGCTTCTTCTCCCCTCCCCTCCCCCACCAAGTCTTTTGTATTGTATATCACAGCAGAAGCATGAGGAACAGCAATCTTTCAGTTGGAAAAGCAAAATCAGTAGTCTATTACGCGCTTTTTTGTAAATCCCGCTTTCAACAGCAGGAAATTCTCTCCTAACTTTCTCACAACGTTCCCCTAACGAAACTGCCTTTCGCTTAGGAACACGGGAAGGTACTCTTCTTTCTGGAAGCCCTCAGTGCCTCCTCCTGGAACTGCATGGCACGCGGTTGTCCGCTCGCGATTTCGCCCCTCTGGTCTCCTCCGCCCAAGAGTTCTACTCTTCTGCGTCGTTGCCCAGACAACAGTAGAGGAACCAACCGAGCCACCACTTCATCCGGGTTACCAGGAAAGCCGGTCAAAAGTCACCGCCCACGTCTTACTTGCCGCTGGTATCATGGGTGTACATGCATTTGTTTACATTTTTTTACGCTGACCTCGGGCGATGTATGTTGACTGGCGCGGCTGCTGCTACATCCGGGTGCTTTTAGATTATTACTTCCGGTTCGCGAAGAGCCCGAGCGGCCGGATTCTGGTTCCGGTGCGGCTTATTCCCGCGACTCTTGTTGAGGGTGAGAGGGGGTTATTGCTCTCCATTCTTTGGCTCAGCTGATGCTTGGCGGAACGCTGCATGCTGGCTTGTCTGTGGAAGCTGCCTGTGCTGCAGCTGCTGGTACTGTTATCCTTGTAGAGTGGGGTGCTTCTCCTTGTCCCAGTTCACTTGAGGTCGGTCAGAGCAATTAAGCAGTGCCCTAATGAACCTGCCCGTCATAGGCCCGCTGGCAGAGTTGTTAGGGCTAGACTCTGAGAGGGCTTTACCTTCGAAGCTGTATTTTTATACAGATTGATTTGGGAGTTCCTTGAATTCATTTGGATTACTTTGGTGTAAGGATGCATAGGATTGGGTTGTAAATGTTGATATGGCAATCCTCTAGGCAGGGTTTAAAAAGAAAACTGACAGGTTATGGAGTTTATGAGGGTGAGTGGTATAGAAAGTAAAATCCTAGTAGGTGTGGCTGTTTACACCTCTGCTGCGTGAAGTGAAAAGTACACCTGGTAGAGGTCTGCTCCCTGTGTAATTCTTCCAAGGTAAAGATAACTTCTTAGGACTGTTAAAATTCAGAGTCTTGAGTTTGAAAGCAAGGATTTTCTGAAATAAAAGGCAACTTCTTAACACTAGAATTTCAGTATTGCTCTTATGCTGTAGAATATAATGGTGATGGTTATTTCAAAACACTCCACTCCCATCAAATGTGCTGTTGGAGATTTAGTGCACCCCATCTGGAAATGAATGATCGTTATAGTATCTTACTCAAGTGGTAGTTGTGTATCAAGATGAAAGTCTCTTGTATTGTAACACCCAACTGGAAGTGCATGAATAGCTGAAAGCAAAAAGTTCTTGGATGCTTTTCAACTGGACTAAGCCTGTAGTGATCCGGAACAGACACTTGTAGCCAAAGGATCAGGGACGGTTGTTCTCTGAAGGACTTCGCTAAACTTCCCCTGTGGAGTGATCATTGCCAATAAATTTGTAAGGTCCAGTGTCGAGGTTATAAATGGTTGGTTACTTCTGATATCATTTGTGTTGGCAGGAGAAGTATATGATTCTTTGTTGTTAAAAAGCTTGTGTTCTTATTGTGCAGTCTCCTCCTTAATCGAGTTCATGCTTTTGTGTATCATTCTGAACATTTGTGACATTAATTAAGCTAGCTGCTGTGAGGCTTGCTGTGACCATCTCGTGATGCTGTTAGTTTAGCTGGGCACTCCTGTCCAGATACTATAACTGGTCTGCACTAAACTGAGGAAGCATTAGATTGTAACTTGGCGATTGTAACTCTGCTAAACACCAATTTCTCTCCCTCCCCTGCTTTAAATGAGTCTGAAGCATTTTTCAAATCTGTATAGTTTTTCACAGACTACTGAGATCTTTAGTATATAGTATTCAGGCTGCTTTTCCAGCAAACTCTGAATTGTTAGTGATGTGAAATTATGTCACTTTCTGTTTCTTCACAGGTTTATTTTGAGCATATGTTACAAAGATGGCTGTCTCTCTTATTATAAAATGGGGTGGGCAAGAATTTTTGATAACTACCCTGTCAGAAGAGGACACAGTGTTAGATCTCAAGCAGTCTCTGAAGGGTCTTACTGGAGTGCTACCAGAGCGCCAAAAGCTTCTTGGACTAAAAGTAAAAGGTAACTTAAAAAAAATTACTGTTGTTCTGTGAGGTTGCCATGTAGATCTGGCTGCTGACTTGACTAGCACATATGTGGGGTAACTCACAGCCTTTAATATTAATAAATTAACTTATTGATGATCTAGTTATTTATTTATTAATGGGGGCTACAGTGTAACTATATGCACAGCTAGTCCAATCTAAGAGTATTGACTGGAGTAACCTGTATAGGATTGAATTGTGCGAAGCCTACTTATCTTTTTTTCTGTTGTCTTCTGCAATGAAAGATGATGTGCCCATCTCTTAAGCATGAATTAAAACTTATGTAAAGTACTTCTCTTAAATAGAAACCAGTGTGTTATCACTTACAAAGCAAGGAATTCTCAGTAGTTTAAAACACAATTTGTGTTGTGATCCTGACAGTGTGCTTAAGAATTTGTGTCTTGCTTGGTCAGTTCAAAGTCCACCGAGTCCAGGGTTCTTTTTCTGAATTTCAGCAACAATCAGGCACTAAATGGTCCATTAGAAATTGCAATGGTCCACCAGTGCACTGTGATCAACCTACTACTCACCCTTATTCTAAATTACTGGATGTGATGCCAAAAAAAGCATCCCAAGAACTCTGAAATTAGTTCTGTGAAGCTTAGGGAACTTGAGATGTACATCTTTTAGTTCACAACTTTTACTGTGGGTAGTTTTAAAAGACTGTGTAATATGGCATCAAGGCCAGCTGATCAAAGAAAAAATGACTGTAATTCTGCTGGGTTAGCAAAAGCTCTTGCATGAACCTAAGCAACTCTTTGGGACCTGGTTGAAATTACCAATCTTTGCTGAACCTTTAAGTATTCAAAGTGGGCTGCTTCATTTGGACAGTTCTGTTCTAAAGAAGTCTGATTACTTTCTGTTTGGTTTGAACATGGTCTTATTGTAAATTTTGAAAATGGTTTCAGCAAGCCAGTTCTCTGTTTTGCTGTTTTAATTAATGGTTTGATTGCTTTTTATATGTTTATGCTTTCTATTTGATTATATTTGTATATGTACTGGCTTTGGTCTTTTGGGAGGAAAGGAAAGGTGGGTTGTAAATGTAACTGAATAAATATTGAGGCTCTGTCAGAGAAAAGAGTTTTCTCTTATTACAATAGGTTATTAAATCAGTACACGTTTTCAAGAGACTATATGTTGCAGGTTAAAGAAGAGAAGAATGCCAGCAGAGGAAATTGCTTATTTTCACTAAGGAAATTGTGATCTGTTTGTTTCACAGGCAAGCCAGCAGAGAATGATGTTAAGCTTGGAACACTAAAACTGAAACCAAATACTAAAATTATGATGATGGGGACACGTGAGGAAAGCTTGGTAAAATACCTATTTATTTATAAAACAGTCTTGGTTGTATTCTAACTAATGGTAGAGGAAAGCTCTGGTGATTAGTAGGGCAATCAACAGACAATTGCTCATTAATAACTGAAGGGCCTGCTTTTATACCCAGAAATGCGAACCTGCCATTTAATTACTATATGTGATATATTTCAATTGATATAAAGGGACAGTTTGTTCAGAATGTAGGGGGTATATATAAGGTTGGATCCAGCCAGCTTTTTCACTTAATCCTGCCCAATTCCCCTGCTTACCACAGCCCCCATCCCACATGACTTTTATCCATGCAGATCCCATCATTTCCAGCGTATCATTGTTTTTGGTGGTCAGAGGGGACCCCCATCCCTTTTTCACCAGTTGCAGAGCTGACGGGTCCAACCCATGGTGTATGTTGAAGTGTGCTCTTTGGAAAGCAAGAGGTAATTATTTTCATTTATACTCAGGCATATCCCACAGGCTGACCACAACCTAATAACAACAGTATTAATAATCCTTTATGAAGTAGTGCTTTCTGTATTCAGAACACTTCACATGTGTTAACTTGTGGTAAGTCTTTACAGCAGCCCTGTAAGGTATGTAGTGCTATTATCTCCTTATTGCAGATGGTAGACTGAGAGAGCATGGATTTTATAAGACCACTTACAGGGCAATTCTGTCCAGTCTAAGCCTATTGAAATCAGTGAACTTGGGCTGGAGTAATTCTGCATAGGATTGTACCATTCTTCTTAACTTGTGCATTTTAAAAGGTCCTTCCACTTCAGATGAATCCTCATATTCTGGAAATCTCTCTCAGTACCCCATTCCTCACTCATTTTCTGAATTAAAGAATGCTTCTTTAAATTTTAATTTGGTTTCTTTTCAGTACTGGTACATTTATAAACACCATAAACATCCAAAATTCTAAACAAATGCCCTTCCCTATATTGCTTTCTCTATTCATGGGATTCTTGTCTCCCTAACATAACAATTCTGTCATTCAGATCTTCCCTTGCTCCAAACCCAGTTCATTCATCTTGCTAATTATATGATCTTGTAGCCAGATAATTGTTCCCCACAACCTCAAGATAACAGCCTGTTTTCACAAGCAGTTAAAAGTGTATAGGTTATTTAAAATCTCTTCATGTCTCTTCCCTCCACCCTCTGCTTTAACTTTTTTTATGTCCCTGCTTATAAGGTTTTGCTCCTTCCCATTTTTGTGTTTATATGCCTTATTAATTTATTGATTTGTTCCTTTTTTAAAAATATCCCAAGGCACTATTTTATGTAGTATGATAGAATTTATTTATGAATACTGCTCCTAAATGAGAGAATGCCTTCATTAAAAATACAGTGTTTGGGAAGGGGGTGAGTAATTCATTGTGAATAATTTTTCTGTACAACACCCTGAGTAGAAAGAAAGTTTGTTTTCATTCTTCTTTTTTAAAAATCTTTCTTATAGGAAGATGTCCTTGGGCCACCCCCTGACAATGAAGACGTGGTCAATGATTTTGATATTGAAGAGGAAGTTGTTGAAGTGGAGAACAGGTGAGTTGTAGCTACTTAGAAAAATAAATTGTATGTAAAGCTTTCTCCTCTATTATCCCCTTATTGCAGATGGTGGGCTGAGAGAGAGTGTTTTTCATAAAACCACTTACAGGGCAATTCTGTGCAGAGTTACTCGAGTCTAAGCCTATTGAAATCACTGAACTTGGACTGTTTACATTGTTTGTGCTTAGGGAAGAGAATCTACTAAAAATCTCTCGTAGAGTTAAAGAGTACAAAGTGGAAATATTAAATCCTCCAAGAGAAGGGAAGAAATTATTGGTTCTGGATGTTGACTACACCCTATTTGGTGAGTAGTGTCTCTTTTTCAAAAATTACTATATAGCCTGCATGTTTATCTTCCCCAGTGTTCCCAGCCCTGTAAATCTCTTTGAAATTGTATCAGTGCAGTGACACATGTGTGCTTGTTCTTGGTTTTGCCTCAGAAAAAAGGAACAAAGCTACCGTTTTTTAAAAGTCTGCTTTTTAATCTCAGTAATCAATCTCAGTCTCACCTACAGGGCACCACTAAGGGGATAGACATATTAAAGTTAAGTAAAAGCAAAGAACCCCCTGCAAAAACCTTGATTCTAAAAACTTGTGAGTTGGTTCTTGGCTCCCTTGAGTAAGAGGCACTGACCTGTATAAGGCACAAGTAAAGGGAAAAAATGATAGTGCTGTTCAAAGGTGATTTTAACCTACCAAAGTAAATCTACCACCTGTCTTCTCAGACCATAGGTCATGTGCAGAGACCGGAGTTGAACTGATGAGACCGTACTTGCATGAGTTCCTGACATCTGCATATGAAGACTATGATATTGTAATCTGGTGTAAGTTGTTTACTTTGTGAACTGAAAGTGTTTTTTATTGAGTTGCTATAGTCATTTGCAGTATAGCAATCTGCTGAAAACTACACTTGCATCTTTGTTATATTGTGCAGTGCTTGAACAACCAGTTTATTTGTCAGTTATGAAAGATAAGGTCCTGTTAGGCAGCACAGAATCCTTAGTCAAATGGAAATGATGAGAACATTAAGAACATAAGAAGCCCTGCTGGATCAGACCAGTGGTCTATCTAGTCCAGCATCCTGTCTCGCACAGTGGCCAACCATTACCTCTGAACGGCCAACAACAGGTCATAGAGGCTGAGGCCTTCCCCGATGTTGCCTCCTGGCTCTGGGATTCAGAGGCTGAGGTTCCCCTCAGTTACCGTGGCTAGTAGCCATTGATAGATTTATCTTCCATGAATCTATCTAACCCCCTTTTAAAGCTGTTTATTCCTGTGGCCATCACTACATCCTCTGGCAGCGAATTCCACATTTCAATCACTCTTTGTGTAAAGTAGCATTTCCTTTTGTCTGTCATGAACCTAATGCCCATCATTTTCATTGGATGCCCTCAAGTTCTAGTATTTTGGGAGAGAGAGAGAGAAAAATGTCTCTGTCTCAACTCTCTCCACCCCATGCATAATTTTATAAGCCTCTATCATGTCCTTCTCTTAGTCTCTTTCCTAAACTGGAAAGTCCCAGACCAGAGGTGGCCAAACTGCAGCTCGGGAGCCACATGTGATTCTTTCACACACATTGTGCGGCTCCCAGGAGGGTGGCTGGGGAGGCATGCCGCCCCAATCAGTCTTCCCTTCCCCAGCCAGCGTTCCCCTCCCTGGGTAGGCTTGAGGTGGGGGGGGGCGCAGTGAAAGAATAACTTTAAATGCATTCTCAAAGCCCCCCCCCACCTGCTGGCTTGTTGAAGACATTTGTTTCTTTAAATCCCTTCTCCAAGCCAAGCTGGAGGGTGTGGGGATGGTTGGAGAACACATTTAAAGTTAAAGCTGCTTTCTTTCCACCTCTCCCTCCCCATTTATTTGCTTTCTTTCCACCTCTCTCTCTTCCTCCCTCCCCATCCATCCCTCTTTCCCCCTCCCTCCCCCATCTATTTTCTTTCTTTACACCTCACTCTTTCTGTTCACCTTTCTTTCTTTTTCTCTCTTTCTCCCTCACTTCCTTTCTCTCTATGTGCTTTTTTTGTTTCTCCCTCTCTTCCTTCCTCCCCCTCTCCCCATCTACTTGCTTTCTTTGTTTCTGTTTCTCTTTCTCTCTGTCCTTTCTTTCCACCTCTTTCATTCTTTCCAGCCTTCTTCCCCCTCCCTCCCCATCTATTTGCTTTCTTTGTTTCTTTCTCTCTCTCTTCGTCCCTCCCCCCTCTTCCCCCATCTATTTGCTTTCTTTGTTTCTCTCTTTCCCCTTCCTTCCTCCCTCCCCCATCTATTTGCTTTCTTTCCACCTTTCTTTTTCTCCTTCTCCCTCCCTCCCTTCCCCCTCTTCAACTATTTGCTTTCATTGTTTCTCTCTTTCTTTCCTCTTTCATTTTCTTTCCACCTCTCTCTCTTTCTCTTAGACAAATAAATATTGCTTGCAAACAAATAAATATCTGTTTTTATCCCTTTTGTTTTTATTTTTGGCAGTCTCATTTAGTGTTAATAAAAGGCAAATTTGCATATTTTCCAATAAAAACATGTGTGTAATATTTGTTCATGCGGCTCTCAGACATCTGACGTTTATTCTCTGTGGCTCTTACGTTAAGCAAGTTTGGCCACCCCTGTCCCAGACTCTTCAGCCTTTCTTCATAGGGAAGGTGCTCCCACCCCCTAATCATCTAGGTTGTCTTCCTCTGTACTTTTTTCCAGCTCTGCATTGTCCTTTTTGCAATGAGCTGTGCACAGTATTCCAAATGAGGCCTCACGAAAGATCTGTACAAGGGCATTACAATATCGGCCATTTTATTCTTAATCCCTTTCCTAATAATCCGTAACATAGAGTTTGCCTTTTTCACTGTTGCAGCACTCTGGGTTGACACTTTCATCGAGCACTATGGCCCCAAGATGCTTTTCCCTCTGCAATGGCTTGATAAAACACAGTTCTATGTGGTGTAAACACCATGATTGGAAAGAAAAAAAAACAGGTTCTCCTCTCCCTCATTTTATCCCTGCAGGGTAGTTTAGGTTGAGAGTTTGTGACTGGCCCTAAATTACCTAACAGTCTTCCATTGTACAAATGGGGATTTGAACGCTGGTCTCCCAGATACTAGTCTGACGCTGTTTTAATCACCTTTGTTCATTTCACTTACTTGAAAAGTCTGTCTTTTTCTTTCAGCTGCTACTAATATGAAGTGGATTGAAGCTAAAATGAAGGTAAGCTCTCTGTGTGCACACTCTTGTACTTCAGCTCGTGCTTGGTATGCCTGTGTGTGTGAAAGCTGGATTTCCAGAATTTTGGAAAGTTTCTTAAAATTAGCAGTGCTCTTTAAATCAAGACCCTGTAGTAAGTATCAGTTGGGCATAATTACATACAGAACATTTTAAATCAAACGAATTAAGTACACTGGGAACTGCTTAAGTGTTTCTCTTGGGAATGCAGTTTTGCCTTTGTTTATGTATATGCCCTGCGTGAATAGCAAGTTTGCCTACTATGTGATGGCCTAAGTTTGAACTGAAAATACTCTACAGCAGTACATTTGTGCAGGCTCCTTGGTACTTGTAACTGCCAAAGAGGCACAGAGGATCAGAAGCTGCTATCAGAACGACAGTACGTTTCCCTCCTGGGTCCTTTAAGCTGTCTTGTGGAGATGGATCCTAAAGAGACATGGCAATATGGGTATGCAGAACAGATGAAATAAAAAGTAAGGAAAGGAAGATCCTTCTCTCTTCTTTGCCTGGCCCCCTGTATCAAATGTGTAGATTTGTAGAAGTTTTGAAAACATGGGGAAAATAAATGTTGGAGAAAACAGTGCAACAATTAGGGGACCTGCATGGATAGGGTTGCTAACTCCAAATTGGGAAATACTTGGAGATTTGAAAGGTAGAGCCTGGGGAGGGTGGTGTTTGAGGAGGACAGGGACCTCAGACAGATATAATGCCATAGACTCCACCCTCCAAAGCATCTGTTTGCTCCTGATGCTGGCAACCCTAATGGGAGAACTGATCTCTATAGTTGGGAGATCTGTTGTGATTCCTAGAGAGCTGCTGCTGCTACTGCGGGTGTGTGGGGGAGTGGGTGGGTGGTTGGGAGAGAGGTGGGGGGCAGAAAGAGAGTGATGGGGTGGGGGCAGAAAGAGAGAGAGTGACAGGAATGGAGGAGAGAGAGTAAGATCAGGTGGCAGGAGGGGGAAAGTGAAAGAGAAGTAGGGAGAGAGGAAAGGAAGCAAAGATGGAGGGAATACGATAGCTTCTGCAAGTTTCTTGTGGGTCCCCACTTGTACATTTTATAACATTGAAAGCATTGAAATATTCAGTATTGTATTATACTTCTTAAACATAGCCAAAATTAGTCACACTGAAACAATAAATACAGGTTTGAAAATATGTTGTGTGTGTCTACAGTGTACAGAGAAAGTGGCATTCTCTAATGCTATAGATTCTGTTAGATAAAACAGACTTCATATTCTGGCTGAGTACACCTTGTCTTAAAAACCACTTCACTCAGTCCAGAAGAAGTTTTTCATAGGAGGTTTCTTCCAGTACTTCCCCAAAATTTTTAAATTGGAAAAACAGCAAAGCTCTTATAGGTGGTAATAAAATGTTACATGTGTTTCCTGAGTTTTCCTGGACCTCTGCATCTATAATCCAGTGTGAGCTCCTTGGTTTCCCCTTGTATATATTTAATGAATTCAACTGAGTTGAAACCAGTTTCCTGTTCAGTAAACTTGCCCAGTTTATGGCAGCATGAATGTAAGCAACCCACCGAGAGCTCAAGAAATTTTTGCTTCAGTTGTCTATATGGGGCTGTAAAAAAAAAGTGGAGTTGTCAAGCTCTTGTGCAGGCCAGCTATAGAAATAATCCCTTCAGTGTGTTCATGATTGATCTTCACTATGTATTAACTGTTTGGATCACTTTCACAAGTGGTAGCAGGAATATGAGTGGTTTATCTCCCTTGTACTAGGAAATGCTTTGTGTGCAATTTCTAATCTAATTTACAAGTATTATATAAATATGTTGCTGTAGCTCAACATCATATTGACACAGGAAGCTAAAATACTGTTTTACCATCTTTTGTGAAAGTCACCATAAAATTGGGAATGCTTTGTGGCCAGTAGATTTTATTATAAAGCCTGTACTGGTATGCATTTTCTACTTGTAAGCCCTTGAATTCACTTGATATAATTCAGCCCCTTTTGAAGGAACAGTCAGGTCTCAGTGATAAAGCATCTGCTTGGTATGTGGTAGTTCTTAGCCTCTCCAATTAAAAGGATCTAGTAGTAGGTGATATGGAAGACTTATCTGGAGAGCTCCCAGTCAGAGTAGCCACTGTGCTTGAAGGTAGGCTGTATGTCCATATGTGGAACACAAGTTACAAAGACCTCTGTACATCCAAAAGCTCCAGATATCCCGTGGAGACTAGATGTGTTTCAGCTCACATAGCTAGGATGGATAAAAAAGCAGATAGTCATAATGGCATATTCTGGTCCCCTGGGTTTTCTTACAGTTGTATTCAGGGTATTCTACTCTGGTCTGATCTAACATGAGAGGCAGTCTTGCCAGGATCCATTCATTCCAGTTTCTTCACATAACATCTGGTTGTTCCTATTTATTTGTGATTGTTTTGAGTCGTAATACTGGTACAAAAATAATGTGTAGCAATAAAAAAAGATCTGCATTATAGTTTGTCTGGAGATCTTAGTGTTGCATTTTATCTTTAAAGATAATTTATGTAAAAAACTTGAGAGAGCGAGAGTGAGAGTGAGGATTGTTTTCTCCTTCCCCTCTGCTTTGAAATGGCTTGTTTTCCTTCAGCAAGCATTTTCCAGAAGCAGCTGCTCTGTCCCAAAGCCAATGTTAACATGAACTTGTTTTGATCTTTTGAATGCCATTTCTAGGGTAACTAATTTGTTATGCTTTCTGTGTTTGAATGTAGCACAAATGAAATGAAAAATAATAAAATTCAGGGTACCCTCTTATGCAGGTGTCCCCAGTGTGGTGCCTATGGGTGCCCACAAGTGTTTTCAGAAAGTGGGTGGGGCCAGGTGAGGGCTTTTGCCCAGCAGGGCTCTGGATTGTCCATGGCTGTGTAGGTTTTTAAAAAGTTGCTCACTGCATGAATGAAGGTAGGCTGTGTGTATGCAGGAACAAATTTTTAAACAATATGTTCATTTAAAAAGACATCTTGTTAAACCTAGCTTCTGCCTGAAATGTTGGCGTTACTATTAGAGTTATGCGTGATCTTATTCCCCTGTCATTTTGTGGTCGGCTCTGCCTCTTGTGGCAGCCATTTTGTGGTTGTGCCCCTCTCCAGAATTCACAAGGTGCCCGCAGGCTCAAAAGGGCTGGGGACCCCTGCTGTAGTGGCTGTATTTTCATTGTTGGGCTTAGCCGGGGCAACTCGTTCAGCTGGTTCTGTGTAGGTAACAATGTGTAAGAAAAAGTTGCATTTGATGTTTCTCACTGAATTCATTGTTGTATGTTTCCTACCCCCGCTATGCGCTTGCGTAGGTATGCAGGCAGAAACGTGGGAGCTTCTTCCCTGCCGCTTCTCCTTATCACGGTGGCCTTGAATGTAGGCTTTGGGCTATTCTTGTGTAGATGAGAATTTTCCAGTCCTGGGAAGGCAAGGGGAGGGGGGAGTAGTCTCCCGCTCATAAAGTATTTCTCCCGCCGGGAGTTCCCGCGCGAGTGCTCAAGTTCTATTTGCTAGGCGCTTCATTGCATCACACTATAAGTTAGCTTGCTTTGCTTTGCCCCCTATTCCTGACAATGACCTCTTACTGTGGGTTTATAGCAAGATAATCCAATAAACCTTTCTTTGTGCAAGAATGACTGGATCTACTTGATTTTCAAAACCTGACAGAAATTGTCAGGAATCATCATCATTCCCAATACCGTCAGTTTCCGCCGTCTACCAAGATGAGCGGAGCGGAGTACGGGAGCCACGGGAGCAGCTGCGGCGGCTACCAGTCCAGGAGCCACAGGCGCAGCGACAGTATCAACTACTCCAGGGGCCACGGGGACTGCAGCGGCGACGGCCACTACAGGAGCCACAGGCGCAGCGGCGGCGGCCGCTACCTTAGGGGGCACGGTTCCTGTTACCACTGTGGCGGCCGCAGTGGTCACCCTCCCGACCACCACTACTGTGCCGGTGACTACCACCACAGTTTTGATCGCACCAGCATCACAATCGGGAGCCGGAGTGTTGACCCCGCCAGTTCTAAGCACATTGGGGATTCAGTACGCTCTCCCAGTCTATAGCCCGGCCGGGCACCTGCCGTCTCAAGGAGGAGTGCTTCCCCGAACCTATGTTCCCGGAGTCCCAACGCCATGGGATAAAGGGGTGACCTATCGTAGGTCACGCGATTGGTCAAAGAACCTGTTGGATACTACCCAGTCGACATGGACTTTGCCGGGGAGCCAAAGCCGAGACAATTTGATTGATCCCAGAGGCAGTTTTGGACTTCCCCAGGGGAGAGTACCTCGAGGTTCTCCCAGAACTGGGTCGGGGCCAGATACCGACGCTCGCATGGACTCTATTCAAGAGGACACCCGACGTCTGGTGAAGGACATGAGCAAGCTAATGCAATCCCTACCACAGATGATGGACCAAGCTATCCGGGCGCATCCGCTGACACAGCCTAGACCAGCACCAGCCCCGGCGCCACCGTTGATACCGGGACGACCACCTCCTCCTCCTCCGGGCCCGAGGCCAGGCCAACCAGCACCTCCGGGTCCAGGACCGGCTCAACCAGCACCTCCGGGTCCAGGACCGGGCCAGCCGGCACCAGCTCCGCCTCCACCAGTCGGGCCAGCACCAGGTCCAGGGCCAGGCCAACCAGGGCCACTCCAGCCGCCTGCTGCACCTCCGCCCCAACCACCGGCTCCGGTCCCTCTTATGCAGCCGATCCCGGTTATGGCTCAGGCCCCCCAGTAATCCGACCTAAGGATATGCTTGAAATCACATTTGATGGAGATCCAGAGACTGTGTCTTTTTTCATATTGCAAGTCGGAAAATTTGTCCAAAGATGGGGCCATATTTTCCCAGATGAAGAACAGCAGGTGGAGTTTATCGCATCCAGATTCCGAGGGAGTGCGACAAGCTGGTATGTTGCTCTCCATGATCTGGAGGCTGCGGAGCTGGGGAATGTAGATGACTTCATGTGGGCTTTGAGAAATCGCTTCGAGGATTCGGGGGCGGCGGAAAAGGCAGAAGCTTTCCTTCGTACCTTCAGACAAGGTAAACTCTCAGTGCGAGAGTATTCCAGGGAGTTTCAAAGGCATGCTGTGAAAATTCGGGATTGGACTGATGCGGTTCTGGCCCAACAATATCGAATGGGTCTAGCAGTAGACATCCGCAATAACATCCTCAGCTCTCAGCAGCCTCGTACCCTCCAAGGTTGGATGGAGGAAGCCGAAAAGGCCGAGAGTCGTCTACGCATGATGAAACTGGACTCATCGTTCGGTTACCACCGTCCGAGTTCGACGGCGGGCCAAGCCAAGTCCAAACCGGCAACCACCCCAAGTGGAATGAGGGATCAGCGTATGCGGCAGGGACTCTGCCTGCGGTGTGGGGAAAAGGGACACTTCGCAGCTGCTTGCCCGAAAGGGGACCCCAATCGGGCCCTACAACAAGAAGAACCCAGAAGATGGATGAACCCCACCCCGAAGAAAGGCACAGCAAAACCACGCAACCCACGGGCCCTTTTCGCGGGGCCGGACCAACTGGATAACTTCTTGCTGGAGGAAGAGAATGAGGTGCAGGGAAATGAAATGGTCCTGTTTGTGAATGGCGCTACACAACAGGACCCAACACCTGAGGCGCCTAAACTGGTGAGCAATTACCCCTCTCTCTTCTTTGTGACTGTCCTAGTAATGAACCCAGCAATGATGACCCACATTCGGGTTCGAGCCCTCATTGACTCGGGGTGTGGGAGGGACCTCATAAACCCGTCTATGGTGGTAGGGCTAGAGGCAGCCGTGGTCAACTTGAAAGACCCAATAACTTTTACACAGATGGATGGGTCTCCAATGAAAGAGCCATGCCGATTTGAGACTGTCCCGCTAAGAATAGGCATTGGTGCCCACTGGGAGCTACGTTCATTTGTGATAGCTCCTCAAGCCCAATTTCCCTTAGTATTGGGTAGCCCTTGGTTGCATGGACACAACCCTTACATTCTATGGGAAGAGGGGGATGTTCAATTTATCTCACCGAAATGTGCCGAACACAAATGGGACCCAGGGTGGGGGAACCTTCCCTGCAATGAACCTCCACGCGCTTGCTTAGCAATGGAGGACCTGAACCGCATCCCTAGGGATTACCAGTATTTGACTAGGGTTTTTGAGGAGGAGGAGGCGGATGAACTACCCCCCACCGCAACTCTGACTGTGCTATTGAAATTCTTCCGGGGCAGAAATTGCCAAAAGGGAAAATTTATGCCATGAGTCCTGGTGAGAAGCAAGAACTGCGCCGCTTTATTGATAAAAATCTGGCTCGTGGATTTATCAGGCCAGCGTCGTCCCCGTTCGCAGCACCGGTATTGTTCTGTAAAAAGAAAGATGGGGGGCTCAGACTCTGCACGGATTACCGGGGTCTTAACGCAGTGTCTGCAACCAATGCCTACCCAATGCCCCTCATCAAAGACTTATTGGCAGAGGTGGCAAAAGGGAAAGTGTTCTCTAAACTGGATTTGAGAGATGCCTATTTTCGAGTTCGCATCAGAGAAGGGGATGAGTACAAAACTGCATTTAATACTCCGCTGGGGCAATTTGAATATCGGGTGATGCCATTCGGTTTACAAGGGGCACCAGGGGTCTTCATGAACTTAATCAATGAGGTCCTACACCCCTACTTATTCAAGGGGGTGGTCGTTTACTTGGATGATATCTTGGTCTATACCCCAGACCTAAAATCCCACACCATACTCATGCGAAAAGTACTGGAAAGGCTTTTAGACAACAAACTATTCGTGAAACTGTCAAAGTGTGAATTTCATCAGGAATGTATTGACTTTCTGGGGTACCGCATATCCTCTGAGGGGTTGGAAATGGACCCAAAGAAGGTCCAGGATGTGGTAATGTGGGAGCCCCCAAAAACCAGACGACAGCTCCAAAGTTTTCTCGGTTTCGCCAACTTTTACCGTCAATTCTTACCCCATTTTGCCCAAGTTGCCCTTCCCCTTACCGAACTTCTAAAGACTAAGGGGAAGGGATCCAAGGATTCAATGCCGGGGGCCCCTTTGAACTGGACGCCTCAGTGTCAATATGCATTTGATCAATTAAAACAGCTGTTCACGTCTGAGCCAATACTAGCACACCCCGATGAGACAAAGAAATTTGTGGTCCAAGTTGACGCATCAGATACTGCTATGGGTGGGGTGATTTTACAAGAGAACGCGCAGGGACAGCTACAACCCCTAGCTTATGTATCAAGAAAATTCAATGATACCGAAAGGTTCTGGCCTATTTGGGATAAGGAAGCTGCATCTATACGTTTAGCATTAATCACATGGAGGCATTGGTTAGAGGGTTCCCAAGTACCGTTTGAAATATGGACTGATCATAAAAACCTTGAGGTACTACGGAAACCCCGGAATTTAAATGCTAAACAATTTAGGTGGGCTGAGTTCTTCTCCAAGTTTCAATTTACTCTTCACCACTTTCCAGGGAAGGCTAATCACCTAGCGGATGCTCTTTCCCGTCTCCCCCAACATTTCAGTAAGAGGGTGGAGGTACAAGAGTCTATGTTTACCCCAGAACAACTGGTTGGTGCAGTTGTAACCCGCAAAGCCAAACGAATCTCAGAGAATCTTATCCAAACCTTACCCTGGGAGAAACAATTTCTCACTGACATCACCCCGCAAGAAACAAGTGAGTTGCGAGGCAGGGATGATGTGAGATGTGATCCAAACGGTTGCTGGTTTAAGGGGAATAAGATGTTTGTTCCTGCAGCCACTCGATCCCAAATGTTGCAAACAGTTCATGACTCAAAATCTGCAGGGCACTTCGGATATGTGAAATCCTTAAAACTTCTGCAGCGGGGGTTCTGGTGGCCCCGAATGAAACAGGAGCTATCACTCTATATACAGTCATGCCCAACATGCAACCGTTGTAAAAACCGACCGGGGAAACCTCCAGGTCTCCTACAACCTCTCCCCACCCCGACCCGACCCTGGGAAGTAATTTCGATGGACTTTATCACTGATCTTCCCCCTTCTAGACAGATGACGGTCATTTGGGTGGTGGTAGACTTGTTCTCAAAGCAAGCGCATTTTATACCGTTCCCCGGTTTGCCAACTGCCAGGGCCTTGGCTAAGGCATTCCTTCAACACATTGCCAGACTACATACATTACCACTGAAAATAATATCCGATAGGGGAAGTCAATTTGTTTCTAAATTGTGGTCGGAATTAATGACCCTCATGGGTATTGAACGTGCTCTCAGTACTGCCTATCACCCTGAAACTGATGGGCAAACGGAGAGAGTAAACCAGACATTGGAGCAATACCTGAGATGTTTTTCTAATTATCAACAAGACAATTGGGTTGATTTACTGCCATTAGCGGAGTTTGCTTACAACAATTCATGGCACGCTTCCACGAAGATGTCACCATTCAAAGCGGCCATGGGTTATGACAGCCCCCTCTCCCCTTCTTGCAACCGGGGGAAGGGGTGGGGAAAGCTTCAGTATGGTGTAAAACTTTTCGCGAGTCTTGGCCCCTAATTATTGAGACTTTGAATGAAGCCAAGGCACAGTACAAGAAACAAGCAGATAAAAAAAGGGCAGGGGGATGGAATCTGAAACCAGGGGACTCTGTCTATCTATCTACGAAAAACTTAAAGTTGCAGCAACAGTCCAGAAAACTGGCTTGGAAATTTGTTGGTCCTTTCAAGGTGTTAAGATGTATAAATCCAGTGACTGTTCAGCTAGATCTGCCTAAGTCTCTTAAAGCTATACATCCAATTTTCCATTACAGCCTCCTCAAACCTGCGTTACCCCCGACTAAATGGCAAACTACGATGCCGGAGCCTCCCCCCTCTGATGATTGATGATGAGGAACACTACGAGATTGCGGATATCCTTGACTCTAAGATTTTACGTGGACAACTTCTGTACCTGGTCCAATGGGTACATTTCGGGCCCCAACATAAAGAATGGGTGAAAGTTTCAGATATCAATGCACCTGAACACTTGCGAAACTTTCACAATCGATACCCTCATAAACCCGGGGGCCCACGTTCTCTCCTTCCTAAGTGGCGGGTGGGTGGTGTTTTGGGAAGGGCAGAATGTAAGAAAAAGTTGCATTTGATGTTTCTCACTGAATTCATTGTTGTATGTTTCCTACCCCCGCTATGCGCTTGCGTAGGTATGCAGGCAGAAACGTGGGAGCTTCTTCCCTGCCGCTTCTCCTTATCACGGTGGCCTTGAATGTAGGCTTTGGGCTATTCTTGTGTAGATGAGAATTTTCCAGTCCTGGGAAGGCAAGGGGAGGGGGGAGTAGTCTCCCGCTCATAAAGTATTTCTCCCGCCGGGAGTTCCCGCGCGAGTGCTCAAGTTCTATTTGCTAGGCGCTTCATTGCATCACACTATAAGTTAGCTTGCTTTGCTTTGCCCCCTATTCCTGACAATGACCTCTTACTGTGGGTTTATAGCAAGATAATCCAATAAACCTTTCTTTGTGCAAGAATGACTGGATCTACTTGATTTTCAAAACCTGACACAATGTCACAGTCTTCTCCTTTGCTCTGCTGCTCTTGCCAGAAGTACAACATGACTCCAAGGAATGAGTCGGAGCCAAAACTGTCTTCTCCTTAGAACAGTTTTATGATTGCATTGTGCATGGTCAGTGGGGACTCATAGCAGCTTTTACAAGTGGCTTTGATTCCATAATAAAAATTCTCCTTGGAGAGAAGAGTAGGTCTCTATTTATAGCATGGCTTGGGTCATCCTTTACTGCTCATTACTTGATCTGGGAATTGTAAAAGGTCTGTAAATCACAGCCAGTGAAATAACCCTTGTGTGAAATATCAGTTGTCTTTACCATGCAGGAACTGGGAGTGAGCAACAATGCAAACTACAAGATAACCTTCATGTTGGATAGTGCTGCCATGATAACTGTGCATACTCCAAGGCGAGGATTAATTGATGTAAGAATATTTTTTTTCATTTTGTTTATGTTTAGAAGCAGCAAAATCCATTCTTTATGTTTGAAGAGTTGGGAAGTGGGAAGGGTCAGAAAGCTAGCCTCTCCCTGTAAGGCAAGAACATCTGCCCTCCAACGTTTTGATGGAACTGTCCGTGTATACAGTTCTGAAGTAAAAAGGTAAAGGTAAAGGTTCCCTTGCTTGAACGCCAGTCGAATCCGACTCTAGGGTTGCGGTGCTCATCTCCGTTTCAAAGCCGAAGAGCCAGCGCTTTCCGAAGACGTTTCCGTGGTCATGTGGCCGGCATGACTAAACACCAAGGTGCACGGAACGCTGTTACCTTCCCACCGAAGTGGTACCTATTTATCTACTTGCAATTTCTTGCTTTCGAACTGCTAGGTTGGCAGGAGCTGGAACTAGAGACAGGAGCTCACCCTGTCATGCGGCACCCGGGTCTCGAACTGCTGAACTACTGACCTTCCAGAGCCTGCAGTTCAGCGTCTTAACCACTTGAGCCACCGCAGCTCCAATCAGTTCTGAAGTAGTATGCCACAAATACCACACAATATGGTGTCTGTATTTAGAAATGACTCAAAGAAGCAGGATTTGCGTGTTTCATTTGTGACTTAGGGCTTGAGTTGCTGTGTTGTCATCTCACTGTTGTGCACCTTTTTCTGCTTGTGGAGTGCCAGTATGGCTTGTATAAGTTTAATAACTATGTACAGGGCAAGCTGTCTCTTAGCAGCTCAGATTGCTTATTGGTAGGTAGCTGAGAAATGTTAGAGATTTTCTTTACATGAATGTATCCAAAATAACAAATATGGAGTGCTCAGAGAAGTCAAGAGAGATGTTCTGCTGCTTCATGCTTCCTATAGCTTCTGAAATCACTGTTCTTCAATCTAAATTATATCCTGGTTTTCCAATGAAATAATCTAATTTTAATCATAAATAGGGTTTGTGCTTCTCTATAGTAAATGAATTCAGTAGATGCCTCTGATTTTGTACAGCATAAATATGAATAGAGGATAAAGGTGCAACTTGCACAAGTGAATGAAACACGTGCTTTAAAATGCATACATGTATAAGTAAAGTATTGGAGTGGCTTCTGGGCAAATTGGGAACAAGTGATTATAGAATTGGGTTTGAACTGGGCAAATAGGTAGGATTTTCTCTTAGCCTGATCTACTGCATGAGGTTGTGAGAGGGAAAAGTGGAATTGCCTTGTCCATGTATGTTATTCTGAATTCCTTGAGGAAAGGTTGGATACAAACATTGAAGAAGAAAAGTTGCTTGTGAAATGGACTGTTTGGGGGTCTGAATGAGGGAGCTGTTAAAGAACTTTGCAGAATGAAAGTACCGTATAAATGACTGAGGTTTTACTGAAGAGATTGCTCCAATATTCTTTTGGCAGGTGAAACCTCTGGGTGTTATATGGGGCAAATTTTCAGAGTTTTACAGTAAGAAAAATACAATCATGTTTGATGATATTGGACGAAATTTTCTGATGAACCCACAAAATGGACTTAAGGTAATTTTTAACATTATTGGGAAATATAAACTGTGTAAAGGACATAAGCCTGAATAGGTTGTAAACTGATAAGTGAGTTTACCATTGTAAGGGGTACATACAGAGAAGCACCTTTTGTTTTATGTATTAGACTGAGTTAAAGAAAATGTGGAAAATCTCAGCTGAAGGAGGAAAATGAAACTATACAGGCCTTTGATCCAGTTTGATTGCTGGTTGGGTGGCAAGTCACTGTTGTATGATCATGGCCAGTGTCTGCATATCTCCCTCCTCCATCAGAGTACAGCTATTAGGAATCACAGGGTTCACTCCAAAGCAAAAGAACTTTTCTATTAAACATGCTGCTCTTCCCCTTTCATATACAGAACTGGCAGGGCATGTGGATATTTGAGCTTTTGGATTAATAGTGTGTTACCTTTTTCTTTAAATTGTACATATGAATCCAAAGATTTAATGAGGTGGCACCAAATATGAATTGTTGTGTAACATGTGTCTCCTGCCTTTTCTACAGGGAAGCATTTTTGACTTCATAACAAATCTAAGGCAGGTTAGGGTGAGAAAGTGGTTTGTTTAAGAACATCTTGTGATCGGTTGTTCAAATTTTAAATTTCTCAGATCCACGACCAAAGTTGTATTTTAGACTTTTTCCCTCCCACGTCACTGTCCCAGAAAAGATATCTGGCTCTTGTGATGTTAGCATTACCCTCTGTAACACCTATCCAGTTTTTGAGAAATAGTGATGGATGAGTGCAAATTGCCTTAAAATGCTACTCATCTGGACGGAGACTTGATGGAGTACAGTGTTGACAGAACAGTATCATTGCCTCCCCATGGGAAAACAGAGCTGGTGTGCTACAGCTCAGACTTTATTGACAGCAAGACAAATTGGAGGTGACCGTTGATGAGCAATGTTGCTGTAGAAGGAATTGAGATCAGATGTTCTACCAGAGGCAACAGAATTTAATAAGCCGTTCCATGCGGGATTAGTTTATTGTCCAGAAGCTTTTGATAAATGTGACAGCAGTGCATGGAATGAGTTTTGTAAGACTCTGAAGGACATGGTCATCCTCAGAGATGACTGCAACATCTCTGTTTTCATAGTACTTAAGAATGTACAGTAATTTTCCTCATAAAAGAAAATATCAGTGTAATGTGACCAATTTACAAGGATCTGTAGGCCAAAATCTGAAATAGTGTATCTGCATGGGAGTAGACCATGTTGGAAAGTCCCAGTTCAGTTCCTGGCATCTCCAGTTGAAAGGATTTCAGATGGCAGTTTGTACTGGAGCCACTGCCAGGCAAAGAAGATGGTATTGGGTTAGAGATTAACAAAAGCAAATGAAGCTGCTTTATACTGTCCTTATACTCTGCCATATATGCTTATGCTTCCCAAGTTCTCAGGTTGGAGACTCTTTCTACCCTGTCATCTGAAAACCCCTTAAGTTGAAGAGAAGATGCTAGGGGTTGTACCTGGGACCTTCTGCATGCAACCCAAGCCAAGATCTTCCTCACAAATCCTGTTGTCTATGTCCCCACCTTCAGTAGCTGAGGTGGGTGGTAAAAGGTGGGGCTTTTTCGAAAGTGGCAACTTGGCTATGGAATGCCCTGTCCCTTGAGCCTTGCCTGGTGCCTGAGCTACTCTTTTTTTAAGTGCCAGGCCAAAATGTTTCTGTTTATCCACATTTTTACTTAATGACCTGATCTTTTAACTCTATTTGTATAAGGTGCTTTAGCCTGAAAACAGTTAAATTATTCATTATAAATTGCTCAATTATTTGCTTTTATTTGTTTGGCTGGCTTTTTAATGCTGGGCTTCAATTAACAACTTTTAATATTTTATGTTACATTTTATTTTGTAAGCTATCTTGGGCAGATTACATGGACAAGCAGCGTAAAACATTTCTAAATAAATATATATTGACTAAGTTATAGCTTTCAAGTTTACTGTGCACTTTGACAGCTTTAAAGGTGGGCTAATGACTAACTCAGTCCTGCAGTGGTTATTCGTTTGGCCATAGGTGGCAAGTAAAAATCATGTCCTGTTGGCTAAGCAAGTCTGGTTTATCTGGTGAGATGGCAACTGACAGTTCCATGCAGGTTGAATTATGGATGGTGCCTGCAGGGTACCTTTCCCCTGCCTTCTGAAACTAGAGCCTGCAGTTCTAAAGCTGGAAGAAAAATTGCTCTCTGCATAATCTCCAAGATGCAAGGCTGTGTTCTGGGACTTAGTGGAAATTGGAAGGGAGGGAGGCATCCACTACTAGTGCCACTCTATAGAAGCATAGCAGAATGCTAATTATCATAGGGAGAGTTTGAAGAGCTAGCAGCAGGGCGGGGGTGGGTGGGGAGAAGAGATTACTCAGAAAAGTGGTACAGGCAGTAGAATTACTTGGTTGGCTGGACAAAATGGAAGTGCTACTGGTGAGCAGAAGGACTGACCCGGGAACTGAGGATGTCTCCTTTTCTTGATGGGATTGCAGTTCCCCGAAAGAGCAGGTCCATTGCTTGGGGGTGCTGCTGGACCTGGTCCTACTGCTGGATAAGCAGGTGGCCACTGTGACCAGGCGTTCCTTTTACCAGCTTTAACTGGTTAGACAACTAGAGTCTTTCATGAGCAACAGAGATCTGGCCACCATGGTGCATGTCCTGGTTACATCTGGATTAGATTACTGTAATGAGCTCTACATGGGGCTGCTCTTGAATGTGTTGGGAAACTTCAGTTGCTACAGAATGCTGCAGCTAGGATGTTGACTGAAGTGGGTTGTAGAGACCGTATCAATCCAGCCTTGGCCTTTCGTCACTGTTTCTAGACCCAGTGCAAGGTGCTGGGCCACCATACCTAAGCACTGCCTACTCCTATATGAACCTCCCCAACTGCTGTGGTCATCTTCTGAGGTCTTGCTTTTAGGTGTCCTTGTCTGCTGACATTAGATGGGTGGCAACCTGGGAGAGGGCCTTTTCGGTTGTAGAGCTGAGATTGTGGAACTTCCTGCATGGGGATATTTATCTGTCTCCTTTTATCACTGTCTTTGGCCAATGGGTGAAGACTTTTATGTTTTGCCTGGCCTTTCCTCAATTAGCTCTCCTTCCTGCCCTGTGTTTTTGAGTGATGTTTCTCTGTTATATATATAATAGAACATACTAAATAAACTATACTAAAATACATTTATGTATGTATTTTAGTTTTGTTTTTAACCCATTTTTTGATGTGTTTGTATACTATTCTTAGTTGTTAGATGCCTTGGTGGTCCTGATTGACTTGAAGGGGAGGGATAGATTTTTGTAAATAAAAATTACTAGTATTTGACCATGATTATTCATACTCAACAGTGGCCCTCATATTAAAATTTGTTCCACAAATATAAATTAACAGTTTCCTCTGCTCCCTCCATATAAATAGAACTACTTAGAGCAAACAGAACACTTGAAAATTCAACTTCAGGAGTGTGAATCCTACAGCAAAGGAGAATTATGGCTTTTGAAATTACTGCTGTTTTTGAACTCAGTTGCTGTGGTGCCATGAATGCTGCTGGAAGTGTCAATGTCTCTTTACTATTTCTGTGTTCACAAGATAATAGACAGAGGTCATTGTAGATTGCTGCTGGAAGGGAAGGATGGAGGCTGCCTGGCACGACAGAGCTACTTAGTGCCAGTAATTAGGCTGAATTTTAGTGGTAGTAGTAGCCAGCTTTAGTCCCATGCAATGTTTTACTCTTAAATTTTGTACTCATCTTTTAAAAATGCAAGTTATTCATGCCTGTGTTCTGTCTTAACAGATAAAGCCCTTCATGAAGGCACATTTAAACAGAGATAAAGATAAGGAGCTTCTAAAACTTACTCAGTACCTCAAGGAAATAGCAAAATTAGATGACTTTTTAGAGCTGAACCACAAGCACTGGGAAAGGTAAGGATTAATGTTGTTCTTGCCCAGTACTGTATTATGGCAATGTCAGCCTGCCCTGCCTTCTGGCCCAATCAGAATTAATGTCAGGTCCATCAGCAGGGGTCAGGAGATGTGCATCTGTTGCCAGAACTGAGTTATTTGCCTTTCCATCTACAGCTTTGGCCTTGAGTAAACTTGAGTATGTTCTTAAAGTGCCAATTTAATAGCACTTTGCTTTTTCGTATATGTGTGTGGGGAGGTGGGGGGGGGTAAGTCATGTAAAGTTGATAAGATCACCGCATGGAGCAACCAAAACATGAACGAGTAGGGTTTCCCCCAGTTGGATAATAGGAATAAAATGAACATCCAGTGACCTTGGTGGCATCTGTTGATACATAATAATAGCGTTTTTGCTGATTCAGGCTGGAATGCTCTGCACTTCTCAGGTTCTGCCAGCTGCATATCCTGTACGTGTCTTGGCAGTCTAAATTTCTTGCTTGATATTTAACTGCAGTTGACTTGGTAAAAATGCTTACTGGCATTTTAGTTTAACAGGAAAGGAGCTAACATTAAAAGCATTTTTCCTGAGAGCTGAGCTGCTGCCTACTTTTCCTGTTTCTGCATGAAATCTTTGGACCTCTTTCTCTTGTTAGATGAAGCATTTGGATACAGACTTTCTACAACTGCCCATAGCCGTCTAATGTGCCAAAAGGTTGTAAGCGTTTAAAAAAGATTAATATACTGTGTAGGAATTGTGAAGTCCTGAGAACCCACTTTTTCCTATTTTTGAGGAAAATTAAAATATATGCAACACTTCCCTGTCAAACCAAAACCATTTTAACAACATAAAGTGCATCATTTATAAATGTTAGCCTATAAAATTATATTAATTAGCTTTTTTACAGAATTTCAAAGTATAAACATCTTAGTTTTATGCAAGCAAAAATTGCAACACTAAAGCAGGAGATCTATAAACTGCTGTACTCTTTACTATCTTAGTACATCACTAATCCCAAAAGAATATATGTAGGAGATTCTTCAGTGCTCCCCAATGTTTCCCAAACTCTGAGACTTTTCCATGCTTTACCTATTGAGAGAGTAAAGTGTTGTCTTAAAAAACATTTCACCTGTCACAAAGAAAATAAAACTTTAAAAGAGTCGGAGGGGGGGGTTGTATTAGTGCTTCCACAATTGCATAATTTTTCCATCTGGAAGAGTTGGGGGAAGTGTCCTTGGGCAGAAAATGGTTTTCCAGATTTGTTTGGGGTTTTTTTTGCCAGGGCCCTCTCATATCTAGTGCAGCCTTTGCTTAACACACAAGTGCCATTTTAGGAACTATTTGCTATACAATGGGAATAATGTAATATAGAGCTTAATACTTGTAAAGTTGTGTGAAGGGCCTTCATGTTGCTTTGTAAGCTGCTAAAGTGACTGATGAATGCTAATTTTGACAGTGTCCATTGCTCAATAATTCTGAGTAAGGAGCCTTAGGAACTATGCAATATTTGTTTAAAACTATTTTTAGGAGGCAGAACATTTTATGCCCCACTAAAAACCTGGATGAAAATATGAAAACATTCTGTGAAGCTCAGTGGTGAAATCACCAGGCAAATGGGTGCACAGTGGTCTTATAGACAGAATGCCCTGTCTCTGGTAGCCGCTCAGCCTCATCGTCTGAAGGCCAGGAACAAAGCAGGGCTTCTGTCGCAGATCTTAATAACCAGGCTGGTTTCTGGGAATAAGTGGCCCTTTTGAGACTCAGGTCCTTTATCATTTAGGGTTTTAAACATGAGAGCCAGAACATTCAGTTGTGTCCAGGAATGAACTGGTAGCTAGTTGGGTGGGAACATGTACTGGGAACATGTGTTTCCCCCTATCCTTGCCAATCAGTAATCTTACAGCTATGGTCTGAAGAGTCCTCAGGATCATGTAGTGGAATAGAGAACTGTGTCCAGGTCATACTTTTCCAGGAAGGGCTAGAACTGGTAAACCTATCAGAGTTGGACAAAGGGACTTCATGTGACAGTTTACTCCTGGAACTAGTAGCTCTGCCTGGCATTTTAGCTGATTCTAGACAACAACCCTGTCCCAAACTGGCTAACTCCTTATTTCTTAGTCAATTGTATCACCAGCAACACTTCAGTCTGTTTTGGACTAAGGCAGTTTATTGACCCCAACACAATATGTTTTAAGGTAATGATTAAGAAATGCTATTCATCTTATTTCTTAGCATTTAGAGGTCAATACAACAGTTGTGTATTTTTTTCAAGCTTTTTTCACTAGTGATAAATTTTAAAATACCTGCTGGAACAAAAAGAAACTCTATGTTCTTGCAAGTTTACTAACAGTATGACCATGAGATTTGTGCTGGCTTTATGTCCTTTTAGAAAGCTGATTTGGAGGGATGACTGTTAAATAACTTTATTTTTCCTATGTAAGTTCCAAAGACTGTCTCCCCCTGTATTTAAATTTGGGTTTAAAAATGTGAATGTTTTGACTTCTCAAAGGTAAGGTTCCTGAAAGCTTTTTAGAGGTAATTTAACTTGCTGAGCTTGACAACAAGTGAAAGATTAATTTGAAATTCTTTTGTCCTGCCATGTTATTTATATCACGCTTAAAAACTCAAGTCATAAAGCTTTGGGGTGGAAAAATATTGTTCTAGTCCTGTTTTTCTACGACAAAGCTGTATGACGAGTTTTTAAGGAATTTTCTGTGTTAATGGTTTGTTACACATCTGATCTCATCTTCTATTTGTCTTTTTCTCTAGGTACCTCGCAAAGAAACAAGGCCAGTAGCTTTAATTTGTGAAGCAGAATGTAGAGACCCTTTGACCTTTCCTCCTGTGTAAGCTAGAATAAATAGTGCTGGACACTGACTTATCCACCAGAGTGACCCTTTACACATGGTCTTACTATTGGTTTGCTCTGTCTGAAGATTACAGCAAACAGTGGAAAAGAAAAACAATTGCTCTTCTTGTGTTTTACTCTGGTATTACATTTAAATAATATCATCTGTACTGCTACTGTAGTATTCCCAAGATTTAAAGCCATGCTGTTCTGCAACGGGGAAAAAAGTTCAGACCAAAAAAACCCCAAAACGTACAAACCAGAAGTTTACTATGGAGCCAGTTTCTGCCATTCTCAGTTATAGAAATCTCTTCCCTCCCCTGTTATGGTATTTAAGTCTATGAACTATAAGCTGTCTAATTATGTATTAGTATGTCAAGTGTTCCTTTGTGCAAGACAGTTTTATGGCAGAAAGCATCACTAGAGGACAAAAGCGCCTTTGTGTATAGATCTTGATGATGAAACTTACATATGACTGGAGAATAGGAGGAATTCTTAAAGAAAATGACAATGCTTTGTCGAAAAGCATTGTTTTTTTTAAAAAAATACTTCTGGTCAGAGGAAGGATTTAAACCTGAAGAGAGCAGAGTACTAATTCCTTAAAGCATGAACATTAGTAGTTCTGTTCTTGTTAATTTTGTGAGGATACAGTCTCTTTGAATGGCAGTATTCAGCCACAGCTGTTCTAAAATGATGGGTAATTTGTGCTGCTTCAGCCTGCACTATGAAAGTTTGATGTGACCATTGTCTCACATTACTTGACAGTCCCTCATCATGCCATTCTTGTATTTGGAAGCAGACTGCCTCTTTCAGATAAAGACTGCATATATTGTTCTTAAGGAACTATAGCAGGTGTGCTAATAATAAATGCCTTTTCGTAAAACTAGTGTTGTCATTCTTGAACATATTGATACAATAGCAGGTGTTGTCTGTTTAGTAGATCCAGGGTTTGGATTATTATTTACATTGTGTTGAATCCGACCACTCAGCTAAATGTGAAGTAGCCCTCTTACAGAAGAGGTTTTTCTTCCAGTGGAAGTCTCCTGGAGGAAAGAGTAGTAAGATCAACCTGTATTGCATATTTTTTTTCCTGAAAAGAATCTTGACAGTTATTACTGCTGCGAAACGAGAAAAAATAGCCTAAAACTTTTCATCTGTTAAACACATGCATTATGCTAATGGACGAGGTAGGCATATCGCATTATACACTCTGGTGTCTCCCATACAAGGACAGGGTTTTGTGGTTTTCCTTTGCTGGCAGGGCTGCAGATAAAGCACAGTAGCAATGTGGCTTCCACATGGCAGGTTTCCTCAGGCTGTGTGCCCCAAATCCCTCAGAAATACCCACTCCCCCAGGCCAGTAGGGATTTTGCAGTTTTTTAAAAAACTTGGCACTAGAATATCGTATTAATATAGCATTGTGTCAATAGCTGTAGCAGTTTCTCTGAATTACCAGTTTCCATTTAAAAAAATTAAAGTCTCTAGCCCATTTCCTTACAGGTATACTTGCTTGTCTCTGCAAAGGAAGAGGATAGAAACTTTTTAAAAAATGAAAGCTACAAATGATGAGAAATTGCTACACCTATCGGTACAGTGGTATATTGATAGAATGTTATTTAACTGCTGATTTTTTAAAAGATAAAAAGCACCCAGTGGCAGGGGGATGAAATGGCTGCCATAGGGACAGGGTCAGGAAAAATGGCTGCCACGTGGGACAGGAAAATCCGAATTTCCCCACCAATATACCAGCTGCCCAGGCTTCACTATGATCTTTCTGGAGAGGCAGTTTGGTGTAGTGGTTAAGAGCAGCAGACTCTACTCTGGAGAACAGAGTTTGATTCCTCACTCCACATGAAGCCAGCTGGGTGACCTTGGGTCAGTCACAGCTCTTCCAGAGCTCTCTCAGCCCCTAAAACAAACCTAGTTTGCCATCTAGTGGTGCATAATGCTAAAAAGAACTAGAGCTCCTGACAGCCAGACAATCCTACCAATGATCTCCTGGCCATTGTAAACACAATGCCATGCAATAATTATTATTGTGATCTTTTTCAAAACTTCGGAGCAAAGCAGGTTTGAAAATATCAGAGAAAAGCCAGGGAAACTCCTGCAGTTGCATGAGTATACCATGATGTTGTGGAGAAATGGGAAAAACACTCTCCAAAAGCATTGAAGATACTACATGTGAAGCCTGCTTGGGTAGTTAAGTGTTATTAATGGTTGAAGTCCATCATGCTCATCTACACAGAGATGGGACACCGTGATCGCCCTATGAGATTTTAAGTAGGCTTGTTCTGTAATACTGCCCTATTCTTTATGGCTGCTGAATATGGATTTCTCAAGGTGTGCCATTCTGGTATCACTGTAGCTATTGCAGACAACTTTGCAGAGTATTCAGGGTTTGATTCAAATTAATCTCCAATCCTGTGTGCTATGATTTGGGCTTGTTCTTTATGTGCAGGGACCTCTGTGTATGTATGATGCACACAATGCATTAAGGCATATAAGTACAAGCTATTTGCATACATGGGGCAAAATCTGCTGTGTCACTGGTCTTCTGCATCTGGAACAAAATATAAAGAGATTCTTTCCTGTCTGTTCAAGAGTAGTTCTTTTAGCTGTAGACAAACTTGTCATTGAATTCCTTGGTATAGAATCTGGCAGCCTCTCCTAAACCTCTGTTCAGTTATTTGGTCTTTGGCAGCACAGCCTGTTTGAAGGCACTACTCTTTCCTTTTAGATAACCAATTCCATGCTACCTCACATAGCTACAGGGAAGCCTTCTGTATATTTCTCACATTGTTTAAGAGTGAATGGACAAATGAAGTGTGCATAAGGGAGAGAGGGGAGAAAGTAAGCAGACTTGGTGAAATGTGGATTGGTACATTAAAAATGTATGGTATTCTAAAGACACTAGAGGGCGCACCTGTAACTGAAATACATATCCTGGGAATAACTCTGAGCTGCCTAGTAACCTTGGAAAAAATGGTAAATATTAGCAAAGAGCAACAATGCTTAATGAAGTTGTAGTATATTGCATTACAACAAAATTTTATCAGGAACAGCGGTGGCATTTATATTATTCTCTTATCATTGTAGCTTTGTTGTTGTTCAGTCGCACAGTCAAGTCCGACTCTTCATGACCCCATGTACCACATCATGCCAGGCCCTCCTGTCTTCCGTCGTGCTCTGGAGTTTGCTTAATTTCATGTTCGTTGCATCGATAACACTGTCTAACCATCTCATCCTTTGCCGCCACCTTCTTCTTTGACTTCCAATCTTTCCCACCGTCAGGGTCTTCTCCAGTGAGTGCTCCCTTCTCATTTGGTGGTCAAAGTATTTGAGCTTCAGCTTCAGTATCTAGCCTTCCAGGGAACAGTCAGGGTTGATCTCTTTTAGGAATGACTGATTTAATATCCTTGCAGTCCAAGGGACTCTCAAAAGTCTTCTCCAGCACCATAATTCAAAAGAATCTATTCTTCAGCGCTCGGCCTTCCTTATGGTCCAACTCTCGCAGCCATACATGACTACTGGGAATACCATTGCTTTGACCATATGGACTTTTGTTGGCAGGGTGATGTCTCTACTTTTATTATCCTGTCTAGGTTTGCCATTGCTTTCCTCCCAAGGAGCAGGTGTCCTTTAATTTCATGGCTGCAATCACCATTTGCAGTGATCTTGGATCCCAGGAACGTGAAGTCTGTCACTGCTTCCATGACTTCCCCTTCTATTTGCCAAGGAGTGATGGGGCCAGATGCCATGATCTTAGTTTTCTTGAGTTTCAAGCCAATTGTTGCGCTCTCCTCTTTCATTCTGAGCAAGAGGCTCTTTAGGTCCTCTTCACTTTCTGCCATTAGAATGGTATCATCTGCATATCTGAGGTTGTTGATCTTTTCCCCAGCAATCTTAATTCCGGCTTGTGATTCATCCAGGCTGGCATTTCATGTGATGTACTCTGCATATAAATAAGCAAAGGGACAATATACATCCTTGTCCTTTTCCAATGCTAAACCAATCAGTTGTTCCATATCCGGTTCTAATTCACTTCTTGACCTTTATACAGATTTCTCAAGAGACATGTGAGATGGTCTGGTACTCCTATCTCTTTAAGGATTTGCCGTAGTTATGATCCATACAATCAAAGGCTTTAGCGTAGTCAATGAAGCAGAAGTAGATGTTTTTCTGGTACTCTCTTGCTTTCTCCATGATCCAGCGAATGTTGGCAATTTGATCTCTAGTTCCTCTACCTCTTTGAAACCCAGCTTGTACTTCTGGCAGTTCTCTATCCACGTACTGCTGAAGCCTAGCTTGAGCATGACCTTGCTAGTGTGTTAAATGAGTGCAATTGTGCGATAGTTTGAACATTCCTTGGCATTGCCCTTCTTTGGGATTGGAATGTAAACTGCCCTTTTCCAATCCTGTGGCCACTGTTGCGCTTTCCAAATTTGCTGGCAAAGTGAGTGCAGCACTTTAACAGCATCATCTTTTAAGAGTTTGAATAGCTCAGCTGGGATGCCATCACATCCGCTAGCTTTGTTATTAGTAATGCTTTTAAGGCCCATTTGACTTCGCATTCCAGGATGTCTGGCTCGAGGTCAGTGATTACACTATTGTGGTTGTCAAAGACATCGAGGTCCTTCTTGTATAGTTCTTCTGTGTATTCTTGCCATCTTTTCCTAATCTCTTCTGCTTCTGTTAGGTCCCTACCGTATTTGTCCTTTATCATGGCCAGCTTTGCATGTAGCTTACTAGCATTCAAAATGCAACAGAACAGTTAATGCATTTTATTGCTTTTTATTTACTTTGTATGACAGCTTAAAACTGTTACCAGAGCTAAATGTGCAGAAAGGAAGATCTTTTGGAATAAAAATATCTGCTTTCAGAAAGCTTTAAGATAAGGGTAAATAATAGTGCACCCATGTGAAGTTTTGAATTCTGAATGACAAAGACACAACTTCCTAACGTAACATTCTTAACTAACAGACAGCAAAGGGTGCACTGTGTTGGCTTCCTATTATTGAAACTGTATTAATACATTAGTCTTCAGAAATGGCTAGAAATTTTACTAGGGCTAAAATGCTTTTTAACCAGCTGGTCAATCTGTTTTATATAAGAGGTAAATAACAATAAATTTCTTAACTGGTATACATTAGTTTGCCCATATTCCCCACAACCACACCGCAGCTGCTTAGGAATGCCTTTAAAAAGGGCGACTCCAAATGAACTCTGAACAGCACTGTAGGGACAGGAAGGGCTCCTGCCTTCCAGTGTGCAGTTTTCTCATGTGAAAACCATTCTGCAGTGGGAGTTATTTTGTTGTTCCATATGCAGAGATACTGCACATGAAATAACTCCCCACCAATATAGATTTTGTGCTAGAAAACAACTTGGGTAGAGGTGGGAGCCCTTCCTCCCCCACAGTGCTGTTCAGAGCCCATTTGGGCTCTCCCCCCCAAGCAGTTTGCAGCCATATGGACTACAGGCAAACTAGTGTAAATGAGTAAAGAAATGTGTTGTGTAATTTGCCTCCCAGCAAGCCTGAAATATAAGTACCTGTATTGAAAAAGTATGAGATGATTTGCCGTTGAATAAACCAAAGTTACTAATGAGCCTTGGAATGAAAGGTGGTCCTTAATTCTTGATTCTTTATTGAAGTGAAATAAAACCTCCATAAATGTACCCTTTAAGTTCAATCTAACATTAATCTCAGTTTCTTGGAAAATATTTCCCTCTTCCCCCAGTAGTTTTAATATTTTCTTTGTCCAACAGAACTTAATAGAAACAACTGAAAATCCATACTAGTTCTGTTTGCATAATTTCATTTTTCATAGCTTAACCCTGGATTCCGTTTCTTAATCGCCAGTTTGACAAAGGGGAATCAGGAACTGGCTCACAATTGGTGACACTTCTGACTGTAAAAATTCATAAATGAGAATCTTTGTCATGACACATCCATAGGGTTGTTTTTGAAATCCTTACGTAACTTATTTGAGAACTGGCATAGTTTAATGCCTGACTTCTTAAAAGGAGGCAGAGATTTCAGTTCAGAACCAAGGAAATTATTACAGGCATTCTGGTGAATTCTAATCAGTTCTAATGTAAGAGGCAAGAATATGAATGCTGAGATTTTAAAGTACTTATTGCAGCAGCTTCTGACAAATCTGAATTGTTAACCTACCCAGTTACAGCTTTTATGTGGCTATAAAATATCTGCCTAGCTTACCTTGCTCTATTAGTTTTAAATCATTACTCTGAAAAAGCCATAAAGGAGTTGCCTAATTACAAATGCAGACAATCTTGGGGGGGGTGTCTAACTAAAAGTTCCATCATGGTTAAGAGACTCCAGGTTGTGCCTGGCATGGATCTATGCAGAAGTGACTAATAATAGAGAGTTATGAAGGAATGGCTAGAGCAAGGTTGCCCCCCACTGGCATCTCATCATTTTCACTTCTGTTCCTCTCCAATTACATGCTTAATTACCTTTCATGCTTCCATTGGTGGAAAGGCATTTTGGAAATGCTATAAATAGATATTGATCTCTATAAATTCTGTTGAGCTTGATTACTGGGAAGACAGAAGCAGTAAATATGCTGAAGAGCTCTAGTGTTACTGAGTAGATGGACCAGATGCAAAGGGAGTTGAGGCATTTAAAAATGGTTAAGAACCAGGTATATCTGAGGCAGTCGTTTGTCATAGCAGAGGTGAGGAGTTGTACCTGGAATCCCCCCCATTCTGCACATTTGCAGGAGCTCTGTGCTTCCTTTGGCCCAATTATCTTACCTACATACATGAATATACATGAAGCTGCCTTATACTGATTCATACCATTGGTCCAGCAAGGTCAGACTGGCAGCAGCTCCCCGTGGTCTCATATTGGGGTCTTTCAGATCACCTACTGCCTGGTCCTTTTAACTGCATGCAAGGCAGCTGCTCCACCACTGAGCCAACTTTAATGGGGTCAGCAACTGACTATGCCCTGAGTATGCTACAGGGCCAGTCATACTACACATGAATTCTGCTTTTAAAAGGGGGGGGACTTCTGTACGGTAGCATGCCCATATAGCACTAAGTTGTGAACAACTGGTTATGTTATTTTATAAACCTCCTTGCTGCATTGGGGGGGGGGGCCTGGTCAGCACCAATCCCATGGTAACTTAGCTACAAACTTTTACAGCTTCCCTGGGGGAGTGTGAGTACATGGATGCAGCACTTATAGAGCAGCTACAAAAGATGAACAACCTGCGCTTTTGATTGCTTCATAGTCCATTGGCTATGAATATGTTGAGCAATAGATAAACACTGTGTACATTTGTATTATGCCAGGTTGCTTACTGGGTCTCTCCTGTACGTGAGTCAGGGGCTAGTTGCAAGGATGTCAGCTAGTGTGAACTTACTGTATGATTATCCACAAGTCTTGTGTATGTGGAAGAAAATCTCATGGTAGTGAAATCATCGCTTTAATTTTGACCCAGCACCATGTACCTATTAAAGGCTCAGAAGCCCTGTCGGTAGGTAAAGTGGCAATTCCCACTTCACCCATCAGTTTGTCATAGTGCAGCTATATGTATCTGCAAGAAGCTTGGACAGCTGCCAGACTTGTATGAGAGTACAGTACTGTGATGTGGCTGTAGTATTGGAAAGGGTTACCATAACTGAGAATGCAGTTCCCTTTTCCTCTATGCCTTTAATGAGTTCAGGACATGCAACTTTCCCCATTTATGATATGCCTGTTGAATTTCCGCCTGCCATATCCCTCTGCAAAGGGGGGCAGAGTTTCTTCCAGAGAACAAGGTATCAGAATGGTGTGGGGGATTGCAGCCTGGTGAAGAAACAGTGTATGCTCTTTGTGGTGGCAAAATATCCAGAGATGGGGAAGGGCACTGCAGGCAGAAGGGAAATTGGATTAAATCCTCCCTTTCCGGTGCATGCCGTTTGACATTTTGTTTAGGTAGGCCTCCTGAACCCCAGCAGAAGCTTTTCAGGGTGCATAAGGAGCTGTTGGAAGAAGAAAGCAACCAGCTTCTGCAAACTCCGATTCCCTAAATCAGGATCTAACTCACTAAATGGTAGGATTGAGTGTAAAAGGGGCTGTAATAGGCAGTATATGAGCATGCAGTTGCAGTGAAAGGAACAAACATGGAAGGGGTTTTATATATTGCAGAAGTTTTAAAGTTCTTTTTAGCTTTCTCCTTTGGGCTAATAGGAAGGCATTTTGAGGCTTGGCGGTCTGCCATTGCTTCCAAGTTTCCCCAAATATCACTTTTCTCCCCCTGCATAAAAATGTGTTTGAGCTCACCTTTTGTTCTCATTTCATCTTTGCTTTTAATGGAGCACAACAACCCCCAAGCAACTTTCTGTGCTCTGAGATAGCAGATTAAGTTACTTAAAACATTTCAAAACTCTGGACAAGCCTGAAGAAAAAGCTGTTTTGTTTCAATTGGTCTGAAAAGACAAATTTTGAAAATTTGTTTACTTACCATAAATTTCCATTCTCAATAGTATAAGGGCAATATCCCCAACTTACCTATGATGTTTCTGAAAACAGGATGCAGTCTTCAGGGTCTAAGAGCCTATTGGAACAGCCTGCACCAGTGGTTTCAGGCTTAGGCAGTCTGAGTCTGGTGGAAGGTTCTCTTTGTCTTTTTCACACTCTCTAATATTAATTTTTTAAAGTTGGTTGAGTGTTTTCTGTTTAAGGTTAATACAATTTTCAATGAGGGGCTTTACAGAAGAAATACTAGGATCCTGAGGAAAGTCCCAGGGGACTTTCAGAATGAAATCTGCTAGTTAATTTATGGACTTTCATGTTTCTCCATTTAAAGAAAATCCCTGGTGCATTATAAAAGCCCATACTCAGTTTCCAAGTTGGAAATCTATGGACAGAACTAGAAACTCTAGAAATGCAGGGTCTTTGTTCCCCTGCATGATGGAAGTGCTGTACAAACAGCTGAAGGACTGTGAAGGATTAATTCTTCACAGAGAGCCTTGAGTGACAGGCTGCTCCTAGTGATCTGATTGGTTAGCTTCAGCTGAGCAGAGAAAAGACTTGAGAGCTGTATGCTGAGGATAGAGTCAGATTTCTGCATTGACTGAATTGAGTCTGATTTCAGCCCTAGCTGACAAGAATCAAGTACAGACAGTATCCCTGACTGAGAGCAGTTTAACACAAACAGAGTACTGGGGGGAGGCTGGCAAGGATGAGTGGGTAGTTAGGTGAAGAGTCCCATTCGGGCCAGAAAAGGGGATAGATCTTCAAGTGAGAGAAGAAATTTCCCTACCCAGTTAAAACTGGGAGATAGCTCTGAAGAGTGGAGAGATCCCTGGTCTGGTGAAAACTTAAGAGTCATATAAAACTCAAAGAGAGTACTGATGTGTTTAGAGAAGGCGTTTGGGTACTGGGTAGACAGTTCCAGCAATCTAAGAGGGTCGAGCTAACAAATAAATTAATATAAAAAATATACACGTGTGTACATGTGAATAAAATATACATAAGATTAAAAGAAGTAGTCTAAATATCAGACTCTTAAAGCTTATATCATTCGAAGCTGATTGTTATACATATCCAATTGATGGGTAAAACTTTTGGCCTAAGGACCATACGCGTTTTGGCCCCTTTGGGCCTTCCTCAGTGGTCAATATTCTTTATTTTACAATGACACACATCCAGAAATACATGCATAAAGAATTTTGTGTGTGTGTGTATATATATATATATATACACATACAGACACACTAGGAATAAGGCCCGTTGTGGAAATAAATACAACGGTCTCTAGAAAGAGGCTCTGGGAGAGTGCCCCGGCTTTGGGCACTCAGTGACAATTTGCTGTGGCAATCTCAGCGGGGTATAATGACAGAGTCCACCATTTTCTCCAGAGGAACTGATCTTTGCTACCTGAAGAGCAGTAGTAATTTTGAGTGATCTCCAGCCCACCCCCAAGATTGGTAACAGTGGTTCCCCAGGAGGGAGTGGCTGGTTTGGAGAGTGGAGTCTATGGTATTGTACCTGTCTGAGGTCCCACCCCTCCTCAACACTCACCCTCTCCAGGTTTGACCCCTCAAATCTCCAGGAATTTCCCAACCTGGAGTTGTCAACCCTATCTCCCTCCCAGCCAACCATCAACCTACCTTTAGTTTTCCATCTCCTCCCCCATCCCTCCTAGAGAGCAGTTGTAATTTTGAGTGATCTCCAGCCCCCACCTGGAGATTGGCAACAATGGTTCCCCATCAGGGAGTGGCTGGATTGGAGGGTGGAGTCTATGGCATCGTACCTGTCTGATGTGCCACCCCACCTCAAACCTCACCCTCTCCAGGCTCCATCCCTCAAATCTCCAGGAATTGCCCACCTGGAGTTGGCAACTTGATCAGGACTGGGCCCAATGCGTTTTCTCCCAAAGGCCAACATAGGTGTGGAAAGGGCCTTTTACTGACAGAGGAGAAAGTACAGGTGCCAACTTTGATTAGGGAAATGCCTGGAGATGTGGGGGAGTGGATCCTGTGGAGGGCAGCATTTGGGGTGTGTGTGGAAGGACTCAGCAGGGTATAATGCCATAGAGTCTACCCTCCAAAGCAACCATTTTCTCCTGGGGAACTGATCTCTGTCATCTGGAGGTCAATTGTAACAGTGGGAGATCTCCAGGTCCCACCTGGAGATTGGCAGCCCTAGGGGAAAGTCAGCCGCACATTGGGAAGTTGAAGAAAATGGTCTGATGGTTGCTGGCCCACCTCGTTAGCCAGCCAGCCATGCTGAAGCTAAGCAGGAGAAAGAGCCTTTTTCCATTTATTCTGACAGGAAAGTGGCCACTGGGGAGGGGGTTATGGGTGAGGGAGGGGGTTATGCTGAAAGTCCTTTGGTTTTTTTACTCACAGAACCAAGCTTGGCTGCCTACCAACAGCCACTGAGGGGACAGTCCCCTCACAGGAATCAAGAGAACTGTCTTCCTCAGGAGAGAGAGCTGTCTGCCAGGGGGAGTGGGTGGGGAAGAGGAGCAGACCCAGCACCCGGCCAATGGCACGTGAGTACTCTTGAGTGGCGGCTGATGGGCCAATGGCTGAGGGAGGGCATTTTACAGCCAATGGGAGCGCATGGAATCTTGCGAAACCAAAAGATAATTATTTATAAGGAGAGATTTTCATTTACTACAAGTTTGTATAGTGGGCCATAGATAGTAGCCGTACAAATTCTCCAAATTATTCTGGTAGCGAATATCCCATTCGTCAGGATGTGTGTCACTTCCATCAAAGATAGTAGTCAAGTAGACTGTTCCAGCCTTCTGGAAGTCAAAAAGTGTCAGTGAATACTTGCAGAAAGTGTACTGGAGTGTTTGGGAGACACCGGAACAAAAGCCTTTCATCTTAAAGATCCTAAGTCACTGTGAAAAGCTTATAAAACTCTCAATAGCCTGAAACATAAGAACTAAAGTCTGTGCATATACTGATTTACTTCAGATTTCTATATTGAGGTACCTCAGATATTTTACTCCTAATTTCACCTGACCTTTCCCCTCTATGTTGAATAAAATATTTTGTTAATTTGGAATAACAAAATGCCTTGATTGTCATTTAAGTTAAAGTTAAAGGGGGCTCACTATCCTCCCCTCAGGTTCCTGGGCTGATCCAACAGCCAAAATATCATACTGTAACAGGGTGGGACAGCCAGAGTTCTTCAGGAAAGAAAAAACAGATACCTGGGGTGGCTCAGTCAGAAAGAGAAATAAAAATGGTGGAAAATTTTGCCTCTGAGGGAGGGAAGTGGATGGGGGCGTCATACCCCCTTTCTTTGGAAAAAATTCTTAGGGTCTAGAGTGTCTTCCACTGCAGCTCAGGGGATGTACACCACTGGCATATCAGATCATAGGCAGTCAACCTCCAGAAGGAACCATACCTGAGAGGAGCAACTATCTTGGTGGCATATAGGTTTGTTCTTTCAGTAGACATAGTCTATAGAGCAGCTACATGAAAATCAGTCCACATATCTACTTGACACTATCAGACAGACACTCTGTCTTCAGTGGATGCAGCCAACGGACTTAAAATTCTTCAAGCAGCAATCCTCACTTAATTGTATGCATGGTTCCATGCTAAGGATGCACTGATTTTCTATAACTCATGAGAAGAGACTGCCCCACCCCTACCACTGGAGACTTAGCACAAATTTCCATTCTTGATGGTATAAGGGTAGGGCAGTCTCCCAAACCGACCTATGATGTTTCTGAAAAAGGGATGCAGTCTAAGAACCTCAATGTGGCTTCTGTTGAAAGAGCAAATACCAATGGTTGCAAGCTTAGGCAGTCTGAGCCTGGTGGGATGTTCTCTTTGTCCTTTTCACACTCTCTAATATTAATTTTTTGAAGGCTTAGAGTGGTTTCTGTTGAAGTTTAATACAGTTTTCAATGATGGGCTTTACAGAAGAAATACTGGGATCCTCAAGGAAGTTCCAGGGGGTCATCCAAGAGCTATGACTCTGTCTGTGGCAACTGAAGTTCCTGTTCCCATGAGAAGAGTCTGCCCCCTTCCTATACCACTGAAAATGGAAATTCACAGTAAATGAACAAATTTTCCTTTGTCGACATTATGATGTAATAGCTTATGCTTCACTATATTGTGTATTGCAGCTCTGTGGAAAAGGAAGGATAACTATTACAATAATGTCCCTAAGCACTCTAGGTCAGAGTGAAGTATTTGCTTTGATTGGAAGTTTTGAAAGATAAATTGGGGCCTTGAGAATCTGTAACAAGCCTGACCTATAGATTAGCTCTCTGAAATGAAGATATTCAGATAGGCAGCCAGCCTATATAATAGTAAGCACAAATTAGTTTTCCCTCATTGTCGAGCATAGGAGGCATCTAACAATTACTGTATTTCACATCATTTGTCCAACGGATAGGTTTTTTTTCTTCACAGAGGACCACTAGATGGCAGAAAGTGACTTCTAGTTAATCTCAATAACAGCTGAAGACTCTTATTCCATGATAGCCATGCAGGCTGGTTTTGTTCATTTGGGGGGAGGGGAAATGCTTGGTATCAGAGCAATGAAAAAAAGGCTGGCTCATTAAAGACACTGGGGCTTTGTCTTTTGAAGGTCCCACTTTGTTACCAACGATTAGTTACCATTTTGTGATTGGTTACAATGAGTAAAACTGTTCATTTCCACAGCCTGTTCACCTTTCTTCACCACTTTACCCTCTTGAGCAATTTGACTTGTCCAGGGAAAAAGCTTCCTGGGGACTGAGAGCAATTTTGGCAGCTAAATCTGCCAAACCCGAGTATGTTTTTAAAACTCTCATTTACAATATTGAATGTATTTACAGTATTTAATGATGTATTTAATATGTTATAATCTTTATATCATGTCCTCTGATACCAAAGGGGCACTTAAAGCAGTGCACAATATAATAAAAACCAATTTACTGGAGGCATCGCTGATTGGGGGAACTATATATCTATGTAGATCCACATGTTTAGTCATGATGGACATTGCAGCTGCCAAGAGAGTTAGAATGCAGAAGTCCCTTGCCAAAAGAATAACTTAGAGACTGATCCTAATATGAATACAATTGTACTTTATTGAAGTAGATAACTTCTTAAACCACATTGGAAACAGGGAAGGGGAGCTAATTATATACAGTGAGCATCAGGCACTGATAGTAGCTTTGTTGTGCTGGAAGTATTTGCGCATGATCTGATTCTACTTTCTCATCCTTGCCTAGCCTATATGTGACCAACATGGCTGAATTGGGGAATCCTCTTCAGACATGCTCATATAAAACATTACTGAGTGTCAGATAGAAGAACCCTGTGGGCACTTATTTTCAGCCAATTCTGATAGGAAGCGGTAGTTCCATCATTTCACTTTTCATGCATGACTTGACTTAGAGGGTCATCATTACAAATTCTTCCAGAATAACTTTTCCTTTCCTCATGAGCAAATACATCACTGAAAATCTTCATTTAAACCAGTAGATTGGTAGAACTTTGAAGAGAATATGTGGTGCAGTGGACTAGGAGGGGTCAGGGTAGGCTAGAATGAGCAAAGCAGGTGTTACATATATCACAGGCAGCAGCTACTCAGCAAGTTCCATAACGCTTAAAACGAATCTTCCCTTGACTTGCCCTGGAGAAAGATGGAGAAACCAAAAATAATATCTCAAATTGGCAGTGAAAAATCTACATTAAATGCTTTTGCTGGTCCTCAGATTTCTGCACAAAGACATGCTGTGTATTGACACTGCCCTCTGGCTTTAAGGATGTGAAGAAAGACCAGTTGGCTCAGAGGCTAACTCTCTTGAAATGTAGCAGTAGAAATGCTCACTTCTTCAGTGACTCACGAAAGCTCATAGCCTGCCACATATTTTGTTAGTCTTTAAGGTGCTACTGGACTCTTGCTCTTTCCTACTGCTACAGACAGACTAACATGGCTACCCAACTTGATCTATCTCTTGAAATGTGTTATCATAATTTGTACATTTACTCTTATGCATGGTGGGAAGCATCATGTATGGCTTACAGAAGCAAGCAAATGACCATGCAAATGAACCCTTAGCCTCTTTAGGAGGAGGATCCCTTTTAGAATGGACAATTTATCTCAGCTTCAGTTATTGAAGAGTGATACTTCTGTACTTACCTGACTGCATTGCAAAAGAGACATTTGTTGGTGTATGTTTGGCCATTGGAACCACATACTGGAAAATACTCCAAGGTGCATCTTGTAGGATCAGCTCTCTCAGAAAGCCTCCTGTAATAACTGCAGTCAACCTATAAGATGGTAATGCTTTTTTAATATAGCTTTTAAAAAAGATGCTCCCCTCTTTTAGCTCTGTAAATTTTAAATTTATCAAAACTTGATATATTTAGAGAAAACTATCCTGGAACAGCTTAAAGATGTTTGTGAACAGAGCTTACACATTACAAAGCCGCTGGGAGGGAAGGGGGGGGGCTTCTAAGCCCGCCCCTTCCTTGGCTCTCCCAGGCGCTGGGCCATCTCCAGGCCCCACCGGGAGGTTGGCATCCCTGGTGGGGTGGGTGCCCCAGGCTGTCCTGCCTAGGGCGCCAAGACACCTGGGGCCGGCCCTGGCCCTGAGCCTGTTTGCGGGGAGGGCGAGGTAAAAATGGAATAAATAAATAAATAAGTATCCATACAATGTCCTCCCCTAATAATCCACTTTCTGGGGTTTTCCCTGCTATGTTGTGATCTTTCCCAAACCTGGTTTGATATGAAATTTTTGGAAAGGTCATAGTCAAAGCACCTTTGCTTGGTATTTGGACTGGAAGATGCACATTTTTGAAGACTCTATCCACACTGGTGCCATTTTCCTTGCCCCAGCAACACCCCCCCGCCTGCAATTCCTCCTACCATTAGAGAGCTGTTCAGTTGATTGTACTTATTCAGCAGTTCCTATAGTGCAATAACATTACAAACCATTACCATGATTTACTAGCTCCTTTGAATTGCCAACTTTCATTTAAAAACAACAAAGTAATTCGCTAAACCTTCTCATTGTGGAGATATACCTTTCCCTTTATATCTTGACAACACAAAGGGCTTAGAGATTTACCTTTCTAAATGAAAACTGGCAGTTCAGAAGAGCAATAGAACATTCATATTATTGCTGGATCATTTGACCTGAAACTCAGAAGTAGGGTGTAGGGGAGATTACTGTTTTGCATTCTCATCATCTGGGCCTCTGAACATTTATTTAGCTTGTGTTTAGCTTTCATTGTGGTTTGGTTGTTGCTTCCACTAATAGTTCCTAGACAAACTATGATGAAGCAAGAATCGATGGAGAAAATGATAGTGAACAGGGAGTATGAAAAGGAAAGGAGGGACTGTCAGAACTCAGGCTTTTTCAGGTAGCGCCAAGCCATGGTTTGGCAGTATGTTTGAACAGAGACACGGGCCCTTTCTGCACCTGTATTTTGCCTTTGTTTTTAAGCGCATCCTATTCTTCTGTTCTGCATTCCCTCCCACTTTCACTTCCAGTTTGTATCAGGGCTTTCTCTTCTTTCTGCATCTGTTTTACAGGAATCTGCATTCAGACCTCTTCCAGCACAGTGTTGCCCTGCAGCTACCAAAACTCCTTTTGCTGTGATTATTTGTTCTCATCCACTTTCGAATCACTAATCTTTTCTAAAGTAGAACTGTTTCTGCAGGTATTTAAGTGCTGCCTGCTGCCCTCCCCCATTTCTGCCTCTCTCTCTTTAGGCTGACGCTCTCTCCCTTTTCTATTTTCTTTCCCTCCTTCTCCAACAACAAAAGAGGACATGTCCTCCCACTCAGGCAAACTTTTGAAAAGCCAGAGAGACCATAAGAAGGAATCAGTAAGTATAAAGGACTAGATGATTCTCTGCTCCCAAATGTGTCAGTCTTGCATGTATGGGCCTGGATTCCCCCCTCCTTTCCTTTCTTTTTGCAGAATCACGGAGGGAGGGAGGGAGGGATTGGCAGCCAATTAACTCAAAAAATGTGGGTTTTGCTTGTAGATGCAGAATACATACAGAATACACAAATAAATAAACTGGAGGGGGGAAAAACAGTGCAGAGGAAATGTGTGTGACTGCAAAGTCAACCCTTAAGGCTTAACTCCTTGGATTCTCTGTTTACATATAAATTCAGCCATGGGAATCATTTATGGAAGTCATCAATTCCTGAAGCATAAATATGTAATAGCCTTCAATTATTTGTACTGTTTATGACTTGTTTGAAATATTTTGGATGCACAAGAACAGTTACTGTTTGATTTATTTATTCATATGTATTTTAAAATTCAGAAATTTTAAATTCACTTATAATAAAAACTTTCCTTCCTCAAGTGACTGCACTCATGTTTACAGGCAGTCCTAAATATGGATACTCAAAAGTAAATCCCTTTGAGTTCAATGGGACTTATTCCCTCGTAATCATGTTTAGGATCACAGCCTTAAAGTTGCCAAGAGGCTGCCAGGGTCATGCTGGATTTTAATGTTTTGTTTTTATTATTTTTTATTTTTGTAAGCTGCCTCAGGCAGGTTCCCAGAGAGGCAGACTAGTAATTTTCTAAATACATTAATAGAAATGAACTGACCTGTGTCTCATGAGAACAGCAAACATCTGCAAAAAAAGACAGAAAAGAGGAGCTTTGATCAAAAAGAGCAAAATCCTTTTTACTTAGTAAAAGCAAACTGTGTAAATGCTTCTGATCAGTTCACTTAAATGCATTTTGTTATAACCATGAGTCACCACAAAATGGTTCTGATTACTGCCCTGTATCCTACCACTCCACTTAACAAATTCTGGAGCTTTCTACAGCATAAGTGGTTTTTGCATTGGAAGGCTCCTCAGTCTGTGGCAACTTTCTCCAGTCGAACACAGGATACATGCCATTATTTATTATAGTGGTAAGGTAACAAAACCAACCTAGCAGGCATATTAGGCAGAGAACAATGAATTCTCTAAAGCAAACTGGAAACCAAGGGTAAGGAAATTATTTTAGTATCTCTATCTCTAATCTTATCCCCTCAGTCTGTATCCAAACCAATCTCAAACCTTCAAACTGTTGTCTCACTGGTGGTAGCAAGCCGGTGCGTGTCGTCACTGGCAGCTCTCCTAAGGAATTGCACATTCCATGCCTTTTGGACCTTGAGCTCAATGCACCTGATAACTTTTTGGTACACAACTACCTTAAGCCTATAGCCCCAGTGATAAATTTTATAAGAACAAAGTGAAAGATAGTTGTAATTAGAAATATTTTGGTTATCTAGCATAGCTTAGATAAAATAATTAACAATAAAACAAGCATATAGTGCATTATATAATTGAAAAGAGACCCAACTTTTTTACCTGCCCTTAAACATTTCAGTTCTGCCTTTTTGGTGACATCTTTACAAATGTTCAGTTTTTCGGAATCACAGCCCTCATTCTTTTAAAGCCTAATGGGTGTTTCAGCCTTAGTGCCCTATAAGGTCCTCCAGTAGAATTGATACACACCTGAGATAAGGAAGCAGCAACACAGTCCCAGAGTAAGAAGTGCCAGCATAGCTGCAGTCTTCATGATACAGCGGTAGAATTTGGTGCTGGTGCTTTTGGTATTCAGCCTTCAGATGCCTCCCAATTACAAGATATATTTATACTCAAAGAATCCAGACCCCCCACATTTGCAGTGATGCCATTTTTTTTCTAATTTGGCAGGAACAATTGAACCCCAAAGGCACTTTTTAGGTGTTTTTCCTTAGACCAATTTGTAGGAACAAGTGGGGTAATTATATGTTGCTTTGTTCTGAGTCTGGTAAACATCTGAAACGTATGATTGAAATACATTGGCCGTTCCCATGCCATGCAGCAGAGGGGGGAAACCCTTACAGCCACAGTGGCTTTCAAAACAGCATTTGACTGCAAAAACCCTAACACAAAAACTGATTAAGACCTAAAGGTATACAGATGTAATCCAATCAGCTATGTGCGTCAGATATTCCCCCCTGCTCCCTATCCAAAAATGAAATACAATGATCTACCTATGAAGCCTAAATCCAAAGCAAGTGGAGCTGAAGGGGGAGCAAGATGGATTTCACCACTGTAATGATCTCATGAGAAAAGTCCTGTTTTGTCTGCATGAAATTTGACTTCATGTTTGATTGTATTCCCCCTTGATTGCAATGTTGAGCTTTTCCTGCAGACTTTTGCAAGCAGGCTGATAGATATAATGGATTGGCTCCGTACCACATCAGCTTGTACGTCATTATTTTGCAATCAACTGTCAGGTACAATCAGCTTGCCCATAGGAGTTAGTGAGAGTTCAGCAAAGTTCAGGAGTATGTAACCAATTTGCTAATGATGCAGTGAGGGAACAAAACTGAACTCTCACCCTGAGAAGCTGAAGTAACAGGCCTGCCCTGCATGTGAAGCTGCCCCATCGCCTGCCTGTGGAAGCACCCTTCTCATAGTAAACAAGGCATCTGACGTTGGCCACAGGCACAGAGAACATTTGGACACCACACTGCACTGCACATAATGAGGTTGCTTACGGACAGTATGCAGAAACTGCAGTTTCATCTGGTAACAATTTAGTCTCAAATACAAAGAACTGCCATAAGCAGGATGGTGATATACATTAATGTTTACGATCATAGAATAAAAGAACAGGAAGAGACAAAAATGCCACCTCCTATAAATCCCTTCTCTGAAGAAAGTGTATCGCACCCCAGTCTCTCCCCACAAGATCACCCTTTGCAAACAAGACCAATAGGGAGAAAGTGCAATCAAGAGAAAACAGATTGGTATGAGGTTCAACACTTAGAAAAAACAAACAAACACAGTCTGTCTCTCCTGAGACTAGAGTCTCCAATCTAGGGCTGCCAGCCCACAGTTCCCAGTGGGGGGTTGCCCTGCTATTGGAGGCTCCAATTCACCACCGGCCAGCTGGTAAGCAGGGGAAGCCCCATCCCCAAACACGGACATTGCCAGGTGATCACCCAGACATGATGATGTCACCTGGAAGTGAAGTCATCACATTGGGGAAGTTGGGTGTGTGTGTGATGCATTAGTTTTTGAGCAAACTCTATGGTTTTGAAAAGACCCCCCCCCATAGTTTTGCTGAAAAACTAGAGTGTCACCCTCCCTGATGCAATGATGTCACTTCCAGATGACATCATCATGGCACACACCAGAAGATCCCAGAGCAGAGCCTGGATCCCTCCGCTGGCAGCCAGGTAGGATCTGGCAACCCCAACCTCCAGGTAGGGTATGGAGATCTCCTGGAATTAGAACTGATCTTCAGTTGACAGATGTCAGTCTCCCTGGAGAAAATGGCTGCTGTGGAGGGTGGACCCTATGGCATTATACCCCACTGAGGTTTCACCCCTTCCCAAACCCTTCTCCAGGCTTTACACCAAAAATCTCCAGGTATTTCCCAACTCAGAGGTGGCAACCCTAACTGAGACTTTATCACTCAAGAATGCAGGTAGGGGTTACCACCTTAAGGTGGGGCCTGGAGTTCTCCTGGAATTACAACTGACTTTCAGACCACAGAGATCACTTCCCCTGAAATAAATGGCATGGATGCACTCTATGGAATCACATCCTTGCCGAGCTCCCTCCCCATGCTTTGAGGGCCAGTTTGGTGTAGAGGTTAGGAGTGTGGACTCGAATCTGGGAGAACCTAGTTTGATCCCCAATGCCTCCGCATGCACCTGCAGGTGTGACCTTGAGTCAGTCACAGTTCTCTCAGAGCTGTTCTGGAAAGAGCAGTTCTGGAAAGAGCTCTCTCAGCCCCACCTACCTCACAGGGTGTTTGTTGGGGGGAGGGGAAGGGAAATGCGATTGTAAGCCTCTCTGAGACTCCTTTGGGTAGTAAAAGGCAGGGTACAAATCCAATCTCTTCTCTCTCTTCTTTCTACCTTCAATTCTTCAGGAGTTTTATTTATTTAATTTATTCATTGGTTCAATTTGTACCCCGCCCTCCCCGCAAAACAAGCTCAGGGCAGCTCACATCAGTCAAACCTATGATGACACATAAAACACAATTAAAATCCACATAAAAGCATCTAAAACAATACAAATACACAATCAAGTTCATAAAGTGCTGGTAATAAAGTTAATTATTTGCGATGGCGTATCTTACCAGAGCACCTGAAGATCTTAACAACCTTCTGCTCATGATCTTATAATATATGGGCAATGTAGGCTGGATGTCAAATCCAAGGGCCAGGACTCTGTGGTGGCCAGGGCTCTGTGGTAGTGGCGGCTTCCTAAATGAAAGCCTGGTAGAAGAGCTCTGTCTTGCAAGCCCTGTGGAACTGTAAAAGATCCCACAGGGCCCTGATCTCTTCCGGGAGCTCATTCCACCAGTATGGAGCCACCACTGAAAAGGCCCTGGTGGTAGCAGGGCTGGCTCGCCCACTAAGTGAGCTAGGCGCTCGTCTAGGGCGCCGGCCCTGCAGGGGCGCCAAAATGCCCCCCACCCCCCGTAAAAAGCCCTCCGGGCCGCCCAATGCTGCAGCCCCGGCTTTCCTGGGTGCCTCGCAGCCATGCCGCCACCCCTGGGAGGGAAGGGGGGGTGTTCTAAGCCCGCCCCTTCCCTGGCTCTCCCATGTGCCTCGCGGCTGCAAGACACCCAGGAGAGCTGCGCGCGCCGCCCCTGGGAGAGAAGGGGGGGCGTTCTAAGCCCGCCCCTTCCCCAGCTGTCCTGGGTGCCTCGTGGCTGCGAGACACCCGGGAGAACCGCGCACGCCTCCCCTGGGAGGGAAGGGGGGGGCTTCTAGGCCTGCCCCTTCCCCGGCTCTCCTGAGTGCCTCGCGGCTGTGAGACACCCGGGAGAGCCGCCTGTGCCGCCCGTGCCGCCCCTGGGAGGGAAGGGGGGGCTTCTAAGCCCGCCCCTTCCTTGGCTCTCCCAGGCACTGGGCCATCTCCAGGCCCCACCGGGAGGTTGGCATCCCCGGTGGGGTGGACGCCCCAGGCTGTCCTGCCTATGGCGCCCAGACACCTGGGGCTGGCCCTGGGTGGTAGCAAGCCTGGCATCCCTAGGACCCGGGAGGGTCAACTGATTTTGGGACTCTGACCGTAGTGCTCCCTGGGGTATATACGGGGAAAGGCAGTCCTTCAGGTATGCTGGACCCTGGCCATATAGGGCTTTAAAGGTAAGAACCAGCACCTTGAAGCGAACTTGGTATGCTATTGGCAGCCAGTGCAGTGTCCTCAGCACAGGCTGGATGTGCTCCCATTTAGGGAGGCCCATCAGGAGCCTGTCCGTGGCATTCTGCACTAGCTGCAGCTTCTGGATTTGCACCAAGGGCAGCCCCACGTAGAGAGCATTACAGTAGTCTAATCTCAAGGTGACCATCACATGGATCACTGTACCCAGGTCGTCGCGCCCAAGGAAGGTGACCAATTGCCAAATCAGCCGGAGGTGATAGAAGGCCGACTTAGCAGTGGCTGCTACCTGGGTCTCCATGGTTAAGGAGGCATCCAGGTACACTCCCAAACTCCTAACCTCCGGCATAGTCACCAATGGTGCCCCACCGAAGGCTGGGAGTGAGATCCCCACCCCCTAGACTGCCCTGACCCACACACAGGACCGCCATCTTTGTCGGATTCAGTTTCAGCCGGCTTAGCCTAAGTCAACCAGCCACAGCTTGTAATGCCCGGTCCAGATCTTCCAATTTGGAGTTGGACCAGCCACCCAACATCAGATAGAACTGGGTGTCATTAGCGTATTGGTGACATCTCAGTCCATGCCTCCGGGCAATCTGGGCAAGGGGAGCATATAGATGTTAAATAACATCGGGGAAAGTACTGCCCCTTGAGGCACTCCACAGTCCAGTGGGTACCTTCTGGACTACTGTTCCCCTAGTGCCACCCTTTGTCCCTATAGTATAGATTTGATTATAACATTTATTTCCTTTTGATTATTCATATTCTTCTGGTTTTATAGGGTTTTCTTCATAAGCAAGATTTTCTTAGAATGTAATATAGGTCTATTAAGTAGTAGGCCTTTCTCTTCCAGCTTGGATTAATTTTTCTAGCTGATGCTAGTAGACAAGAAAGTTAGATATAAAGTTCATGGGTTTTAATTGTTTAGGTTACAATTTCACAGTGTCTGGGTCAAAAAGGATTGTTAGCTCTGTATCAGAGAAAAACACCTTTGTTTGGGTGCATAGAAATCTTGCTTGATAGTGTTTAGGCTGGATTACGTAAGCAATTGACACTGTTGCACAGACACGCCTTTCTTTACATTTGACCAATAAGGGAATTTTTATTTAGATGATGTTTAATTTTTTCTAACCAATTATGCTTTTTGAATATTATTTTCATTATGATGGTGTGATGATGTCATTTGAAGTATAAAATTTCATGTATTTCCTGGTTGTGCTCAGAAAGCAGTGAATTTTGAATAGGCTGTCTGGCCTAACTGTTTTCGGATGTTTTGATTGCAATTAAAACACTAAGATCTTCCTCCTAATTTTTGACTCCATTTCTCGACTGGAAATTTATTTGTACAACATCCCCGACCTTGGAGAAAGGAAGTGAACCATTGCAAGGCAAGCCCCTGGATTCCTATGTCAGCAAGGCAGCGGGTCAGTAACTGATGGTTGACCGTGTCGAATGCCACCGACAGGTCCAACAACAACGATCCGCCTTGATCCAGATGCCTTCGGAGGTCGTCTGTGAGAGCGACCAGTGCCATCTCTGTCCTGTGACCAGGGCGGAAGCCAGACTGCAAGGGGTCTAAGATGAATTGCCACTGCTCTCTCTATTAATTTGCCCAAATAGGGCAAATTGGAAACCATCCGATAGTTGGCCAATTCAGCCGGATCCAAAGATGGTTTTTTCAAGAGAGGCCGAACCACTGCAGTTGGCAATCCTTAGGATGCTTCCCTCCAATCAAAAACTCAATATTAGGGGGCAGCTAGGATATTAAGGGCTGAAGTGTCAGGTGGGGAGAGGATTCAAACAGAGTTCTGAAGCAGTAGAGTCCTACAGGAGCAGTGTTGTGTTTTTTTTAAGCTATATTTTCTGTAGTGTTTTGGTAGGGCTGCCAAATTCCAGGTAGTATCTGGAAATCAAATAATTAAAAACATTTATGGGCCCAATTGTAGCCTCATTACATGATAAAAGTATACAATTTACACAAGTGGAAACTACTGCAACCTGACATGACAGCCCAAACAGGCCTTCTTCAGTGGTCAAGCAATATTCGTACATATAGGCTCATGATACAATAGTAAGACAATTACCAAGTTAATGTGGGACCAAAAATGGAGTTTTAAAGGAACAATCAATTGACTCTAGGCATAGAAATATTTATGAGGCCTCCTGAAGTCTAGCCTTGTGCCAGAGTCAGATGCATATGTGCTGAATGATGTTGCTATTGTATGCCTTCCAATTTTGGTCCAGATGATACAAGTGCAAACAACTAATCAGAGCCAATGTACCATGGTCTGCACACCTTTTATGGTAACACTGGCTCTGATTAGTTGTTTGCACCTGTCTCTTCTGGACCAAAACTGGAAGGCATACAATAGCAACATCATTCAGCATGTATGCATCTGACAGTGACATGATGATTAGACAAAACTGTGTTCTGTCAAGTCACAGCTGAGTCATGGCAACCCCAACCATGGAGTGCTGAAGGCAAGAGATGAGCAGAGGTGGTTTGCTGTTGCCTTCCTCCACTTAGCAGACCCAATCTCCCTTGATGGTCTCTCATCGAAGTACTACTACTGACCATGGCCAAACTGGATTAACTCCCAAGCCCTGATGAGTTTGAGCCAAACTGACCTGTTCAGGCTGCTACTAGGAATAAAGGTGAGGTACAAACAAACAAACAAATGTGGAGAAATTACCCTAGATCACCCTCTCCTTGGGGGGGGGGAGGTGGGTAGGAGAGCAGGATTTTGAGCCTGGTTGGCACAGATAATAAGACTCCCATTCAGGAGCTCAATGAGCCACAACCACTTTGCTCTACCATCTTGACAGGAAGCCTTAGCTTTTGTTTTTAAATGGACCAGATCACAGAGGGGCCGAAACATTCGTGACTTAGTGGCAGTTTTGCAGCAGCTGTGAAACTGTGGCTCAGTAGCCATAGACTGTTTTGTTTGAAATCTTCTGAGGGTTTTAGACAGGAGAATGTAGGCTCCGAGTCAGGATTTAGATGTGTTTCTATACACTTTCTAAAACCTGTTCTACATGACAGCAGAATGTGAGGCTCTCCCCTCTCCAGCTCTGGTGGATGGTCCTTGACTGGCCTGCTGGGTCCCTCTGGTGGCTCTCCCAAGGCCTCAGAATGGTAAGAGAAAGGGCTATTTTTTTACCTGAGTTCTTCTCTGTCTCAGAACATTTGTTCTTCGCAAGCTCAGAGCTGTGCCCTTCCTTCTTCTTTGGACTCTTACATAGGGTTGCCAGGTCCACCCTAGCCATTGGAGGGCGTGAGGGGGTTAGAGTTGCCAGTTCCAGGTTGGGAAAACTCCTGGAGATTTGGGGGTGGCCCTGGGGAGGACAAGGACCTCAGTGAGGTACAACGCCACTGAGTCCACCCTCCAAAGCATCCATTTTCTCCAGGGAAACTGACCTCTGAAGTTTGGAGATGAGGTATAATTCCAGGAATCTCCAGATCCCACCTGGAAGCTGGCATCCCTACTTCCAAGAGCCATTTTTAAAGCATGTGTCTAGTCCCCCCTTCACCAACACCCAGTAATCCCCACTTCCCGAGCCCCAGCTCTCTCCTTTTCCTCTGCACGGCTTCCAGCTTCCCCTCCTTCTCCAGCCATTCTGCTATTGGCTGTTCCCTGGGACTAGTTGGGATTAGGGTTGCCAGGTCTGGGTTGGAAAATACCTGGACACTTTGGGGGTGGATCCAGGAGAGGGCAGGGTTTGGGGAAGGGAAGGGCCTCTGCATGGTACAATGCCATAGAGTCCACCCTCCAAAGTGCCCATTTTCTCCAGGGAAACTGTCTCTGTCCGCTGGAGATCAGTTATAAAAGTGGGAGATCTCCAGGCCCCACCTGGAGGCTGGCAACCCTAGCTGGGATGGACCCTCTGTGCTCACCCGATTTTCCCTGGGTCTGCCACTCCCCAGATGTCAGTGCCTGGGCAGCTGCTGGGCCTGGATGACTTTCTGGCCATGCTTTGGCCTACTCTGTGGCTTCTGGAGCTGATGCTAGGACCCTGAGGCTGCTGGCCTCAGATGCAGAGGCAACCTCACCTGTGTGTGTGTGAGTGGCTTGGAGTCTGATGCTATCCCTGGACACATAATGAGGTGGTAGCTCCTTGAGGTCATACAATGGATGGTTACACTTCCAAGTACAGGTAAGGAACTTCTATTTTAAGAAGAAAAGAGATTGGATTTATACCCCACCCTTCACTTGGAGTCTCAGAGGAGCTTACCAACTCTTTTCCCTTCCCTTCCCCACAACAGACACCCTGTGAGGTAGGTGGGGCTGAGAGTGCTCTGAGAGAACTGCCCTTTCAGTGTCAGCTCTTGTCAGAACTATGGCTTGCCCAAGGACATCCAGCAGCTGCAAGTGGAGGAGTGGGGAATCAAACCCAGTTCTCCCAGATTTGAGTCCGCACACCTAACCACTACACCAAACTGGTTCCCTACATAAAAAACCTACCTTCAAGTGGAAAACAAGCATAGCAGGGAGCAAGCTTGATTAGAACCTTCCTCCAAGTTGTGCAGGAAAAAGAAGAGCAGGCTCCTATCACTGCCACTTGCACCCACCATTTGCAGCCTGGGCAGCCAGTTCCATGGTGGCCAATTATGCTTGTCTGGTCTAGGGCTTGGACAGCTGGCTCTGCAACAACAGCTGCTTGCACCTGCCTCCTCTGGGGCTCAGGCAGCTGACTTCTGCAGTCGGTGGTGGATGCTGCCCACCTTGCACAGGGTGAGGGTTGCCCCTTGCTTGGTCCCATGGCAATGGGGTGGGGGGGGGCAGTGATTCTGGGGCCACTTTCTGCCCAGGGCCCCAGGTTTGCTAACACTGCCCCTGCATTTATTGAATTTAGTTTCATTTTAAGTGTATTTTTAACACATCTTCAACTGATGCTGTGAGGGGGCATCCTTAAGTTACCATGGAATGTCAGGGAGTTCTTGTTTCAAATAAATAAGACATCCACCTCAAAACTGAGAGAGACTGGTTTGTCAGCAATAGACATCTGAATACCAGGATTGTGCTGAAAAGAACTAGGCAGGTTCCACATAGGGTTAGCTGAGCAAAGTTTTTGCAAACCAAGTCTTCAAACAGGCATGAGTCAGAAATGCAGCTACCAAGAAGGATTGAAAAATCAAGGGCTCTGGAATTTCTTGGTGATGGATACATAAAAAGGGACGTCTGTGCTAGGGAAGAAGTATTTGTTTTTTTCTCTGAGTGCACTTTGAATCCAGAGTACTTTTGTGAGCATATAGTGAAATTTGTGTGTGTTTGTGTGTGTGTGTGTGTGTATAAAGTGCCATCAAGTCACAGCTGACTTATGGCAACCCCATAAGGCTTTCAAGGCAAGAGGCATTCAGAGGTGGTTTGCCATTGCCTGCCTCTGCATAGTGACACTGGACTTCCTTGGTGGTCTCCCATCCAAACTACTAACCAAGGCCAACCCTGTTAAGCTTCTGAGATCTGATGAGATTGGTCTAGATTTAAAATTGTACAAATGTTCCAAGCAAATTTCTCAGTCTCAGACTTGGACCACAGATGTCCCTCAGCTACTGCCACCTGCTCTTTCTCTGGAGTTCCTTCAGTCATAACATGTGCAGCTTTCATTTTTCTTCTGAGAAACCTGCACTGTTCTAAGAAAGTGGAGAGATGGCAGGAGCAATGAATTGCGAGAAAAGCTTGAGTCAGTCTCAGGCAACTGACGGCAAACTTCTCCCCACCTAAATCCACGTTCCTCAATTTCTAAGGCAAATGCAATCTCCCCCTCCCCCCAAATCTGAACAACAAAGTCATTGTATCGATCTTGAATTAAATGTGAATTTCTCAGTTTTTTCAGCAGGACTGAATATTTGTTCACACACACAATATTTTTCTGTAACTAACATCTCAAGTCAAAGGTGAGCCTTTCCATATTCCTGTCCAACATTTTATTAATGAGAACAAGATATGCCAGCTCTCCAGCAAATGGGTCCATCTAGTCCCTTCAAAGTGTATTGGATCTCTTATTCTCATTCTTGGCTTTCTAAGACTTCTCAAGATATCACACAAGAAGAAGAGTCAAAATATTCTACGGCGTTTTGCTTTATTGAACATGTAAGATGGAGACGACTGCATTGCCAGGAGCCCAAAGGAGCGAAGCAGCAATAAATCACAGCTCCATGCAGGCGATCCCCAAGCATTAGCCAGGAACCGAGCAGAATGGAACCGTGTAGCAGTCAGCATGGACTGCCAGGTTTTCATCTGCACTTCCCCATGTGACGAACAGCAAGATTTAAATTTTTCCTGTAACAAAAGAGTTACATGTAGAAATAAGAAATATTTATCTCTGAGATGCAGAAACAGGATCATAAATGGCAGGAACTACAAAATTATGGGAAACTAGTGAGCATATTTGAGGACATATTTTTTAAAAAAGACATTTCAGGGAAAGAAAAGTCCAACCTGTACTTTTCCCCATTGTTTTTCCTTTGGAAGATCAAGTCTTTGAGATAACAAGATTGAGCGGCCTACTCTTCCTTTGTTATCCTCAAATCCTAAGTATTACCAGGAGACAGTAATAGCCCAAATGGCTCAATTCTACTTTAAGTAGGTGGACTCATGAGCAACCCAAGCAACTGTTTATAGCAGCAATACTTAGCAGGGCACCACTGAAGCAGCACACAATCCAAAAGATGTATTTCTCATATGTATATTTTGCATCAAGATCGTCCAAATTTTGAGCAAGAAAAACTACAGATAAATCAGTCAAATTAATTTTTGCATATCATTATCTTGATTTGCATAACTCATTCCTCTTTGGCCAATCACAGGCATCAAACCATGCAAATTCATGACTAAAGGGCCTTTCCTTCAGTAAAAAACAACAACATCAATTATATTTTCACCATAGGGCAGCATCTTTGGTATACTTACTTAGATTGCTTGCAAAAAGCACACCTGTTTCCATAAGTCACATTGTCTGTTCCACAGATAAGTTCAGCCTCTCTGGAGCAGTTTGAATCGTTGTTCATGTACTCGCTACAGTTAATCTGCCAAAAGAATAAACATCATTTTAAAAAGAAAAAATTCTTTGTAGTTTTAATACCTCTTAGCTCTCCCAGTCATCATTAGCTGTGGAAATAGTGGAGCTAAAGGTATCCATCAAGTGTCTTTTGATTACTTTCATAAATACCTCTGTTGGTTTTCAGTTTCCTGGATAATGGAGAAAGGAGCTGTAGTTGCCACAGTTTAGAAGAGTTCAAGGCAGATGGGAAGGATTCATGGGCCAGATGGATGACTCAGTGAGGATTTCATGAGTGAAACATCTGCCAAAGGATTCAATAAAGAATTGAATCCAGCCAACTTTTCCACTCAGTCTCACCCAATTCCCATCTTTACTACAGACCACATCACACACGATTTTTGTTCACAGAAGTCCTTTTCAAGCAGCAGAAAGGCTAATTGGATCCAGCCTGAATCATTTCTTAATAAGAAAAACAAATCAATTTCTATAGCTAGTTCCAAATTGTTTTGCAGGGGGTTGGTATGAAGGGTTTTTTATATGAATATGTTGGAAGAATTAAATTTTAAACTGATTTCTCTAGTTAATGCGGACTTACAAAGCCATCTCATCTTTTTACCATCTTAACTGTGCCCTAGCCCTGAGGTATGGCAAACTTTATGTTGTTGTTGTTGTTCAGTCACACAGTCGAGTCTGATTCTTTGTGACCCCATGTACCACATCATGCCAGGCCCTCCTGTCTTCCGTTGTGCTCTGGAGTTTGCTTAATTTCATGTTTGTGGCATTGATAACACTGTCTAACCATCTCATCCTTTGCCACCCCCTTCTTCTTTGACCTTCAATCTTTCCCAGCATCAGGGTCTTCTCCAGTGAATGCTCCCTTCTCATTTGGTGGTCAAAGTATTTGAGCTTCAGCTTCAGTATCTAGCCTTCCAGGGAATAGTCAGGGTTGATTTCTTTTAGGATTGACTGATTTGATCTCCTTGCAGTCCAAGGGACTCTCAAGAGTCTTCTCCAGCACCATAATTCAAAAGAATCTATTCTCCAGTGCTTGGCCTTCCTTATGGTCCAACTCTCACAGCCATACATGACTACTGGGAATACCATTGCTTTGACCATATGGACTTTTGTTGGCAGGGTGATGTCTCTACTTTTTATTATGCTGTCTAGGTTTGCCATTGCAGCAAACTTTATAGATGGCATCAAATAAGTGAGTTAAAGGCTACGATTACTAGTCTGTTCCTTCCCATGCACGGATGAACTAGTCTATGCATTATGGTGATTGGGACTCCCATGCAATGCTCCCTCTAAGCTGTGGAGTCTTGCAAGTAAAAATTCTACTTTGTGAGCTACTGGCATTAAAGTTGTGAGTGAGCAATTTGGCTGCTGCATAAATTAGTTTGCTCTGGAGCCATCCTTTCTGAGCTAAGACAAAAATCTGTAAGCCGGAGGCTAAAAAACCATGAGCTAGCTCACACTAACTCAGCTTAGAGGGAACACTGCTCCCATGCTCAATTTAGGACTTTCCACTCCATAAACATATTGTTCAGTAGCACTCATCATGTGAATCCCACTCATCTATGGTTGCTGAGTTTCCCTCTGCAGCAGCTACCAATGCCATTGAGTGGAAAAGGGAAATGTTACTTATATACCAGATAGAATTCATGTAATGAGGTCTATGAAACAGCATGACTACAGGATGCAAAAGACATGGAAGTGTAACATCTAGACCAGCTCTAAGTCCTAGCAGGTGCAATAGTCAATTAGTTTGGGTTTATTTCCAACTGATCAATTAAGGGACCTGAATGGAAAATTGCACTGTCAGGGCCATCCTAAACATAGTTCACTGAAGTCAATAGCCTTAGAAAGAGGAGGATTTCAATTACCTAATTTTAGATTGTATCATGATGCAGTGTGCCTATCATGGTTAGAGCAATGGATTAATTTGGATAATAGAAAATTGTTGGCGTTGGAAGGACATGATCGTAAATTTGGATGGCACGCCTATTTATGGTATGAAAAATCTAAAATGGATAATTTTTTTAAACACCACTTTATAAGAAGATCACTGTTTGTGACTTGGATGAGGTATAAAAGATTTTTTTTTGAAGCAAGACCATTATGGATAGTACCGGCAGAAGTAATTAAACCACTCTCAAGGCATAAAGGTGAAGGTTGGTTACCTTACAGAGACATTTTAAAGGTAGAGGGGAGTAGTTTCGTGATGAGAGCTAGAGAAGAACTGGATTTTGAATATGGCTGGTTAAATTATAGACAGATTTATGACTTATTTAATTAAAAAAGAGGTATGGTTTCAGGAAGGAGAATAATGAAATTGAAGTTGTATGGGCAGAGAAAGGGAAAAAAGTGATTTCAAAAATTTATAAGGTTTTGTTAAAATGGTATACAGAGGATGAAATTGTAAAAGAACAAATGGTAAAATGGGCTATAGATGTAAATAGAGAAATAGATATGTCATCGTGGGAATGTTTGTGGAAAAAGTCAATGAAAATTTCAACATGTGTTAATGTGAAAGCAAATTGTTATAAAATGATATATAGATGGTATATGACACCAAAAAAATTGCCAATATGAGTGAGAACCTGTCTAACAAATGTTGGAAGTGTAAAAAAAAGGAAGGCTCATTTTATCATATGTGGTGGACTTGTGATAAAGCAGTAGCTTATTGGACAGAGATCCATAATGAAATACAGAAAATCCTGAAATGTACTTTGAAAAAAGAACCAGAAATATTACTTTTAGGTCTTAAAATGGAAGAAGTGAATGTGACAAAGAGAACACTGTTATGGTATTTGATTACAACAGCAAGAATGACCTATGCTCAATTTTGGAAGAAAGAAAAAGTGCCGGAAAAATGGGACTGGATAAAGAAGATGCTTTTTATGGCAGAAATGGATAAATTGGCAAAGAAACTTAATGATAAAGAAGATGAAGAATTTTTTGCAGAATGGAAGGATTTTAAAGATTATGTTGAAACGAACTGGGATGTAAAAAATAATTTACTTTGCTTTGACAATTATTGAGAATAGAATATAGAAAATATTGACTGAATAGTAGCCAAATTGTTACCTAAGAGGGAGACAGAGAAAATGAATATATTAGAAATGAAGAACTGAAAAATTGAGAAGTTTTATTGTAAGTGAAAATTGAATTAATAAATAACGGGGGTGGGAGCATTGCTTGAAGCCAAGAGGGGGGGATGGAGGGGATATTAGAAAAGGATGTATTTAAAAGTATTTTGAAATATGGAACGTGTTATTATATCCTATTAATTTTTTTTTCAAAAAAAAGAAAGAAAGAAAGGCATAGCTCAGTTTAGGACTGCACTATATCTCATCTGAAAGATATGTAATGAACATAACAGTTTCTCGGGAATTATTAATATATTAGCCCGGAAAATCATCTTGCCTCAATCAAAATAAGAACAAAGTTTTCAATAACAGTACCAACAAAACCTTTTGCAGAAAATGTTTGCAGTTAATATTTAGTAAGCTGTGCACATTTTAAACCTGTGATTAATGAACAAATAGATAATATTGTCATCTAACATTCTGTAGCAAGTTGCTATTTTAGGTCTGCATTATAGAACTCAGTGGTACTGACATGCACCATTTTCAAAGTTTCAGAGGGTAATCATGTTGTCTGCAGCAGAACAGCTAGATTTGTGTCCAGTAGCACTTTAGAGACCAAAAAAAAAAGTTTCAGGGTATATAAGCTTTTGAGAGTTAAAGCTCCCTTTGTTAGATGTCTCTTTCCAGACTCGACTCTTGAAAGCTTATGCGCCCTGTTGCAACTATGCTGCATCATACATCACATAATGGCCTTTTGTAGTCTACGGGGTTTGCACAGGGGAAAAATTTCTGTAAAAACTTAGAGTCAGATTTTGGGTAAGGCCTATACTAGTTTGGGTTTATTTTTGGTTCCCCCGACTCCCAGATAGCTAGTTTTTGGGGTCCATTATTTCTTATGGAGGATCGTTGCATGGATCTGGAGCAGACTTTAAAAAAAAGAAAATTGCACTACATCTGCAGGAAAACCAAGCCGATCCCATATCCTAAAGCCCGCCCTTAGGTTTGAAGAGGATAGGACAAAAAGATCCAGGTTTATGATCCATGAACAAGATGCCCTAAAGCCATCCTTGTCACTGTGGTTTTTTGTGGGGAAAAATGCCATGCTTCCTCCAGAACAAAGAAGCCAACAATGTCCAAACAGAATGATGTCAAGCCAGATAATCTGTGAGAACTATGTCAAATCAGAGAGTCTACACAGGACCAAGACAGCCAGACCTACCAGTAAAAAGAGTACCAACCTCAAACTAAATGTGTTCTGGGCAGACAAATGGAATAGTCATTAAGACAAATAGCCCACCCAACCATGCCATTTTCTGCTATCGAAACAATGCAGGGTGGAAGAGAGAGGATGAACAGATGAACAGATTGGGTTGGAACAAATAAAAGGAAGTACTTCTTCACCCAAAGAGTGATTAACACATGGAATTCACTGCCACCGGAGGTGGTGGTGGCTACAAGCATGGACAGCTTCAAGAGGGAATTAGATAAGCATACGGAGCAGAAGTCCATCAGTGGCTATTAGCCATAAGATATAGATAGGAACTCTCAGTCTGGGGCAAGTAATGCTCTGTATTCTTGGTGCTTGGGGAGGGGGCAACAGTGGGAGGGCTTCTAGTGTCCTGGCCTCACTGCTGGACCTCCTGGTGGCACCTGGTATTTTTGGCCACTGTGTGACAGAGTGTTGGACTGGATGGGCCATTGGCCTGATCCAACATTGGCTTCTCTTATGTTCTTATATTCTTACGATGATGAAGCCTCTTTTGCTGCTGCACACATCCTTAGAACCCATTTGCCCTCTTAAATGTGAGTTGAGTTGGGGTTTAACACATCAGCTAATCAGATCCCAGTCCTGATGAGTCACATAGAATTAAGCCAGCCAAACTCTAAAGTTTCTTTTAAAAATTTCAATCTCATCTATCAAAACAACCTCCCGTCCCCCTGCATAGTAGTTTAGGATGACAGAAAATGAATGGCCCAGGGTCACCCATTAAGGTTTTGTCTGAGAGGGGATTTGAACTCAGATTTCCCCACACTTAGGTCAACACCGTAACCACTACAGTACACTTCTTCTAATTTGTGAGATTCCTTTTTTACTTTAAAAACTTAATCTAACATTCTTTTGTTCTTGTGGAATTTCTTGTGCAAATTTCATCACTTTGTGTGGTTCATTGGATTATGTTTTCTCACAAACATATCATTTGAAATCAATACACAAATGCAATAAATAAATACATTAGGAAATGGTGTGATATTTTTGACCCTTTCTCCCATTTCAGTATAGCAGAACATTTTCTCAGTGCTGAAATATTTTTTTTAATTACTTGAATTAGGGATCAGCAACTGGGTACTCAAAGTACAAAGAGGATGTGTTGTTGCCAACTCAAAAGAAGAGGAGTTTTGTGTGGGGACAGCGACTTGTGACCATGGGACAGGATAGCAGTTACTTTTGACAAAAGATTAGAGACCCTGGCCTCCCAGTTGCTCTTATCACAGTATCTTCCAATAATTTCTGGGCAGGAATTTGTGATAACAAAATCACAGGGAAATCAACCAATATAAAATAAGAAAGTTGCACAAACCTGTTTCCCACCTTGGGCAGCCACATCTACAACAGGGGGAAAAAGTAGCAGAGTTATTAACTAAAACATTGGAGTGCCAACAGAAGATGAAAATGGTAAATGCTATATATCTAAAGCACGTGAGCATGTAAAATTCCCAAAACAGAGGCAATGTCTTTATTAGATTAAATGCATCAATCCAGCCACAGATATCCATTCCTAGGAGAAGGCGGGGGAGTGTTCACTGCTGTGGTTTCATTAATAAGACGTTACCTGTGAGATCATTAAAACATATAAACTTCTCAGGCACCTACTGATATTCTTCTAAAGACAGAGCTGATTTTACCCCATATGTGGTGGACATGTGAGTGAGTGAAGATTTACTGCAAAATGGTAGTAAGTGTTGTCTTTGAAGTCTTAGGAAAAGGACTACCATAGATGCTTGGGGCTCTTCTGCTGAATTACATCCTTTGGCTCAGTCCTTTGGCTCAAATCTGTTAACAGTTGCAATGATGGTGCTAGCTACTCAATGTATTGTTATATATTGAAGGTGAAATAAGATGCTACCTGTGAATTTCTGTGAAAAGTACACAGAGTTTCAAGTAGGGGGAAGACTTGGAGGCCAAAATGGCCGTGGAGAATGACCCTGCCCCTGGCCCTGACAAAGGGAGGAGAGAAGGAAGAAGCAGCCTTGTGACAACAGTGGGAAAACTTCTATGGGCTGCTGGGTTATGGAAGCAGCTCCCACTGTCTCATGCTGGAGGTGACAGGTCCTGCATTCCTTGCAGGGGGGGGGGTGTCACCAGCCTGTGGTGGCAGCTCCTACTCCCTCACATGAAGCAGGGACTGCCAGCTGGCTGTAGTGGTGGATACTGTTAATCTCATGCAGGGGCCACTCCCAGGCCACAGTGCCCTGGCAAGAGGGTGGGCAAGCAGGCCATTGCCTCCCATGAACTTTTCCTGGAAGCCTTAATGGCTAACCTGGCCTTGGTTTCAAGATTGTTAATGCATTTGGGGGGACATGTTAAGCTTGTCTGAGTAAAATGGAGAGTGCAAGATCTCCATGGATACATGGGGCTGTGATATTCATGAGAACCGATGAGGCTCTGGAGAGGGGGGCATGGCTTGAAGGTACTTTGCATGTCCTAATTTCCACCCCTGACATCTAGTTTAAAAAGATCAGTGGCAGATGATGTGAAAGACCTCTGCCTGAGACCCTGGAGAGCTGCCAACAGCCAGTGCAGACAATGCTGAACTGAACAGACCAATGCTTTTACTCAGTAGCCTCTAGCACACAACCCCTGTTCACATTCAGACAAAGTGTGGACAGAGAGAGTGCATGAGCTTGCTGACACAACTTCTGTCTCTCCAAAATTGCTAGGTTTGCCTACATGCAGATGAAATATGACATTGCCTTCAAAATAGACTTCCTCCATGCATAGACTTAGTGCACAGAAAGGGGGGTTGTGTGCTCATGGCTAGTGTCATGTGTTCATGAGTTCAAACAATGGAGGCCCCCTGCATGTGGTTAGCTCTTGAGCAGAGTCGTTGGTCATCCAGCAGAGAGCCAGGCCTGATTTATATCTCAGGCAAGCTTGATTCTGGGCCAAATGGGGCCAATTTTTGAATCGTGGAATAATTACTGTGATAAAACGAAACTTACATAAACCAGTTAAGGGTAACTCATGGTACCCAGTTAGGATTTCATTAATAATTTCATACTGTATTTGATGCATGCATTGATCAAAAGAACTGGTTGAAACAATTCATTAGATTAAATCTGTATTGCTTTACTGAACAAGGTTTTTTGGCTTTATCCAGAAAACATCTGATTCTAGCAGTTGCCATGCTGACTTGAAAGTGAAGGTAAAAGTATCACAGCTCACAAAAGAGCAATTCACTTGATGACTTAGCAGTGCAGTCAGAATTTGGTTTGCACTACCTGACTGGATTCTGCCTATTTGTTGGCACTGTCAGTAACCAGAATGGGGATGTTGCGAGTGATCTGTAACACAGCAACCCACCTATTTGCAGGTGGAAGCTGAAATACCCAGATGATGTAAATATTACAACTGTAAACAGCTGCAGAGGCTACCTGTTGTTTCTGGGTCCAATTCAAGGTGGTGGTTCTCACAGTTAAACCCCCTTTTGGCCGGTGTCCCTCATACCTGAAGGACTGCCATGTCGAATATAGACCTGAAGATCAGGACAAGGTTTGGTCTCCTTTCCCTCCTTAAATGAACAAGAGGTGAGATCTATGAATGTGAGGGCAAGAATCTTTCCTATGATTACCCTGACCTTATGGAATGGACTGCCAGTTGAAGTAAGGGTTACCTCTTCTCTCATCTGATCCTGGTGGCTGTGTATTATTTACCCAGAACTTATTCTGGCTGTGTGGGTCTAATGAGGATTAATTATATTCACTTTGTTAATATGTCAGGCCCCTGAACAGATTTAATTTGCTTGTTTTATTGAGCAGCAAAGTGGTACAGTCCATCACAGTGTTTTACCACATACATGCGTCTAATGGGTAGCCAGATTCTCTATTAGCCCTTAGCACTGGACAGTACATGCACTCAAGGAATTCTGGGGTCAGACAGCTCACTCAGAATGACTTGGTTATTTGCATAGGTTTTCAATGTGGCTGCAGCTTTAAGGAGTGATGATATCACCTCTGATACTTTCAGAAACCTTCAGCTGAAGTGCCATTAGGCTCAATGGCAGAAGAACTTAGTGGTTTCATCTTACTCAAAAATGGTATTGTAAATATAGTTCCACGCTGATGCATGTTGGTGCATTCCAACTTAGTCTTGGCCTTGGTGTCACCTTGTACTCTGAGATGTCTTCACTATTGCCCTGATGAGGAGACCACTTAGCGCTGTCTCTAGATTAGTACAAGCACTTGATACAATAACTTGTGACCCACCAAATCAAGCCCAGCCCAACCCAACAGCCACACATTATGACTTGCCTCCCAGTTGTCTGTTTCTGCAGCCTAACAAGGCAGCAAAAAACAGGTTTGCTGAGCCTCATTTGAGTTGTTATGCATAGTTGGGAAGTCGTGTTTGGTATAATCACAAATTATAAGAAACCATATACATAGATTTATGTCAGAATTGGTCCTTAGAATTCTAGGTAGCTGAAGGTAACATGGTCAACAATGTGTTTCTTATTGAACTGAAATATTGAAGATTATGATTCAGGTGCAAATGTTTATAATTATTAAATAGAAATGTATCTGCTGTCAATGTGCTACAAAATGCTTCCCAATAAGTACAGTTCTTGTTATCTAAGAACATAAGAACATAAGAGAAGCCAATGTTGAATCAGGCCAATGGCCCATCTAGTCCAACACTCTGTCACACAGCGGCCAAAATATACCAGGTGCCATCAGGAGGTCCAGCAGTGGGGCCAGGGCACCAGAAGCCCTCCCACTGCTGCCCCCTCCAGCACCAAGAATAGAGTGCATCACCTGCCCCAGACTGAGAGTTCTCATTCTATACCCTGTGGCTAATAGCCACTGGTGGACTTCTGCTCCATATGTTTATCTAATTTCCTCTTGAAACTGTCCATGCTTGCAGCTGCCACGACCTCCTGTGGCAGTGAATTCCATATGTTAATCACTCTTTGGGTGAAGAAGTATTTCCTTTTATCTGTTCTAACCCGACTGCTCAGCAATTTCATAGAGTGCCCACGAGTTCTTGTATTGTGAGAAAGGGAGAAAAGTACTTCTTTCTCAACCTGCTCAATCCCATTCATAATCTTATAAACCTCGATCATGTCACCCCTCAGCCGTCGTTTCTCCAAGCTAAAGAGCCCCAAGCATTTTAACCTTTCTTCATAGGGAAGGTGTTCCAACCCTTTTATCATTCTAGTTGCCCTTCTCTGCACTTTTTCCAATGCTATAATATCCTTTTTGAGATGTGGTGACCAGAACTGTACACAGTATTCCAAATGAGGTCGCACCAATGATTTATACAGGGGCATGATGATACTGGCTGATTTGTTATCAATTCCCTTCCTAATAATCCCCAGCATAGCGTTGGCCTTCTTTATTGCAGCTACACATTGTGTAGACATTTTCAGCGAGTTATCCACTACGACTCCAAGATCTCTCTCTTGGTCAGTCTCTGCCAGATCAGACCCCATCAACGTGTATTTATATTTAGGATTTTTGGCTCCAATGTGCATCACTTTGCACTTGGCCACATTGAACCCCATTTGCCACGTTGACGCCCACTCACCCATCCTCAACAGATCCCTTTGGAGTGCCTCACAATCCTCCCTGGTTTTCACCACCCTGAACAACTTCGTGTCATCTGCAAATTTAGCCACATCACTGCTTACTCCCAATTCCAAATCGTTAATAAACAAGTTAAAAAGCATGGGACCGAGTACTGATCCCTGTGGTACCCCACTGCTTACCACCCTCCACTGAGAAAGTTTCCTATTTATACTCACTCTCTGTTTCCTATTTATAAGCCAGTTTTTGATCCACAAGAGGACTTGTCCTTTTATCCCATGACTATTGAGCTTACTTAGGAGCCTTTGATGAGGAACTGTATCAAAAGCTTTCCGGAAGTCAAGGTAAATAATATCTATTGGGTCCCCCTTGTCCACATGTTTGTTCACTCCTCAAAAAACACTAACAGGTTAGTGAGACAAGATCTTCCCTTACAGAACCCATGCTGAGTCTGCCTCAATAGTTTTTGTTCATCAATGTGCCTACTAATTCTTTCCTTAATAACAGTTTCCACCAACTTACCCGGTATCGATGTCAGACTGACTGGCCTGTAATTTCCTGGATCTCCCCTGGAGCCCTTTTTAAAGATGGGAGTGACATTAGCTACCTTCCAGTCCTCAGGAATGGAGGCAGATTTTAAAGAAAGATTACATATTTTTGTCAGGAGATCCACAAGTTCACATTTGAGTTCTTTCAGAACTCTCGGATGAATGCCATCCGGGCCTGGTGATTTATTAGTTTTTAAATTGTCCATCAGTCGGAGGACTTCCTCTCTTGTCACCGCAATCTGATTCAGGTCTTTCAAACCCCCTCCCGAAATCAGTGCTTCTGGAGTGGGCAAACACTTCTCCTCTTCCACAGTGAAGACAGAGGCAAAAAATGCATTCAGCTTCTCAGCCATTTCCCTATCATCCTTCACTACTCCTTTTACCCCTTGGTCATCCAAGGGCCCCACTGCCTCCCTGGCTGGCTTCCTACTTCTAATGTTTACAGTTTTGTGGTGCTGATGGCATAATGCAAGACACCATAAACAAAGACAGAAACTCATTCCATTCTATCAACACAGAGTAGCAAATATTGGCTAGCATCCCACACTCCCTTTCTGCTCACAGTTGGCACTTTCACTTGTAGAAAATGTGGGAGACAAGTTTTGCAGATTCCTTCTTTCATGCAGCCTTGTAGTTTGACGTGCATGATGTTCCATAGGGTCCACTGACCCATGGGAGGACAGTAATGGGGAGGTGCACTTATGCTGCATAGATTCTTTAGTGGGTAGCCTAGCTTGTTGGATTGCTCTGATGTTGCATCTCTACCTCTGCAGTAGTCAAAGTATCTTGAAGCTTGAGCACATTTGCCAACCCATAAATATAACTCACCTGAAAAAAGGCAGAAGAGGGACAGGTTCAGAAGTACAAAGATACCTGCAGAGTTCATTCTGGTCCTAGTCAAGCAGGCAACTCCTTAGTGCTGAAACTCAAGGCAGCTCTAACAGTTCCATCTGCCCATATATTTATACACCAAGCACCACAGACTCCACCTTTAACACTGGAAAACTTTTTAATTTCATTTCGGCATTGATCATTGGTCAGAGTAGCTACTAATGTTTAATAGTTCTGTCCCAGGCTTTGAGAATGCTGCCTTGTCCACATCAAACCTGGATTACAACAATAATTAGGTGAGACACTCCTCAGAGCTTGTAATTTATCCAACAATTGCTACTTTCCTCCCTAGTCACAGCATTGTCATAACTTTGAAATGTCTCAACCAGTCATCCAGTAGACCCAACAGCAATTGTTACAGCAGCTGGATCCTCACTGAGTCCTTGCAATGGAGATTTAAAGAGTTACAAGGAGTTTCTTAAGGGACACAGTAAAAAAGAGGTTCACACTGTGAGAGCATAAAGGTTCCCAAACAACCTTCTATTTAAATTTGTTCGGTGGGGGGGGGAGAATATAAAAAGCCATTGCTTCAGTGCTGTTTGTGATCTCACATGTTACATCAGACACTCCTCTGGGAACTATTTAAACTATGAATGTCAGTATTGTTTATCGAAGGAAATAAGGAAAGAACACCATAGATTTACTCATAGACTTAGAACCCGAGATCTGCAATCTGTGTTTTAGAAATATTGAGAAGTCACCGAATAATGCATTATTTCCAAATAATTTCAAATACAAATTTTATAATTCTCATTGGTTTATATGGGAAGCAGGTTGAACTGGTGGAAAATGAAACATATTCCGCAGGCAGCCTGGCACCAATGATGGTAGAAGGAAGTGGTTGGATCCAGTGATCCAAAAGCAGAACACACAGATAGATGCAGATATTTCCCTTGCTTCCATCCTTCTAGCATTCTTTCCTGACCATTAGAAAGTTGATTCCCATAGTGAAGTCAGAGGGCTTCACTAAGGAGGAAACAGAATCATAGAGGTGGAAGAAGCCTCCAGGGTCATCTAGTCCAACCCCCTGCATAATGCAAGAAATCCACAAATATCCCCACACACCCATGGTGACCCCTGCTCTATGCTCAGAAGGTGGCAAAAAACCCCTCCAGGATCCCTGGCCAAACTGGCCTGGAGAAAATTGCTTCTTGACGCTGAAGTGGTGATCAGCATTTCCCTGGGAGTGTAAGAAAGGGCCACAAGAACTAAGCACTGAGGCAACTCTTCCTGCCCTCCCTCTCATGATCTGCCTAAGTTCACAGAATCAGCATTGCTGTCAGATGGCCATCTAGCCAGAGTTTAAAAATTCCAAAGTAGAGCCCAGCACCTCCCAAGGAAGCCTGTTCCACTGAGGAACTGCTCTAACTATCAGGAAGTTCTTCCTAATATTTAGCTGAAAACTCTTTTGATTTAATTTCAACCCATTGGTTCTGGCCTGACCTTCTGGGGCAACAGAAAACAACTCAGCACCATCCACCTTCAAGGAGGAAGAGGCTAAATCTCTCTGTCCTCTACCTTCTGTCTGCATAGCTCTGCTGATAGAAAAGGCAATCAGGAGCCTCTAGAAAGCTTCTAAATGGAGCATGAAAATGATAATCCCTTGTTGTTTATTCCCAGCATATCATCAGAGGTATACTGCTTTTGAAAATGGGGCTATTATGGCCAGTCATTATCATGAATGTGTTCACTTGTAACTATCACCACTGCCAGTTTGGTGTAGTGGTTAAGTGCGCGGACTCTGATCTGGGAGAACTGGGTTTGATCTCCCATTCCTCCACTTGCACCTTGGGCAAGCCATAGTTCTGGTACAGCTGTTCTTGAAAAAGAGCAGTTTCTGTCAGACCTCTCTCAGCCCCACCTACCTCACAGGGTGCCTGTTGTGGGGAGGGGAAGGGAAAGGAGTTGTGAGCTGCTCTGAGACTCCCTTGGGTAGTGAAGGGTGGGGTATAAATCCAATCTCTTCTTCTTTAAACACTTCATTCCATAAATAAGGTAGTTGTTGTCTGAAATATTTCCTTTTCCTGAAAATACATTTGTCTGTCACAAATTCACATTGAGCAAGGTCAGTATTGGGCTCTTGATGAATGCCATATAACTCTAGGACTTGTTACTGTTTAATTTAGCACTTTATTCTTTTTCATCTCTGTGTCAAATTGTACTTCAAGTGCACTCTGTCAAAATAGTAGTTCAAAACAGTAGTTCAGGAGCAGGTATCTTTCTGACTTCTTTTGCAGCAATGATTGATACAAAATATTTGTTGCTCTTATATTATAAACTGCTTTGAGAGTCTATTTCAGGGTTTAACAATGAGCTGTAAATGGAATAAAGGAAAAGAATACCCATGTAATCAAGTCAGCTTGCATGAAGTAGCTGCCATCTTGAAATTATTTAGTAATAAATCAATGTATGGACTTTTCTGTAATGTGATTTAACATGGGATTATGCTTGGTGAACATTCCAAATAAATATTGGTGGAGATAATTTTTTATGAAAATGTCAGATTAGAATAAAAATATAGGTGTCCTTTTGTATAAAGTAAATTACAAACTTTCAGTCTAATAGAAATGGGTCACAGCAACTAAACTGAGCAAAGTGATTATTAATACACAGGACCATTCTTTAAATGTATCTCAGTTTAAAAGTAAAAGTGTAAACAATTTCAGTTGTAAAATGTTTCATTAGATTTGTCTAAGTATAGTGGGCATAACCCAGTAGGAATCTCTCTTGTGCAAGCTCCACTCAAGTGAATAGCTGCTGTGCCAAAGCATTATTGAATCCTTGGGCATTGTCCACTGATTTCAATAGGTTTATGCAGGAGGTTTTCCAAGGGAATTGAAGTCAATCTGAGTTAGAATGGAATGGCTGATCAAAACATTAAATAAGAAGAACTCTGCTGGATCAGACCAGTGGTTCATCTAGTCCAGTATCCTGTCTCACACAGTGCCCAACCAGTTACTCTGGAGAACTGACAACAGGGCAAAGAGGCCAAGGCCTTCTCATGATGTTGCCCCCTGGCACTGGTATTCAGAGGCTTACAGCCTCTGAATGTGGAGCTTCCCTTTAGCCACCATGGTTAGTAGCTACTGATAAAGCTATCCTCTGTGAATCTGTCTAACCCTTCTTTAAAGCTGTCTATGCTTGTGGCCATCACTACATCCTCTGGCAGCGAATTCCACAATTTATCATTTGTTGTGTAAAAAAGTATTTCCTTTTATTTGTCCTGAATCTACTGCTTATCAACTTCACTGGATGCCCTTGAGCGCTAGTATTTTGGGAAAGAAAGAAAAAGTTGTCTCTTTGTACTCTCTCTGCCCTGTGCACCTCTATCACATTTCCCCTTAATTGTCTCGAGTCTCATTGAGAAACATGGACTATCAATAATGTAAATATACAAAACAAACTTCTTTATTAATGTTCAGATTAGACTTGAGGTTACTCCTCTGCCTGTCTATCAACCATTGGGAGTGGTCCTCACCCACTCTGAGTGGACTGATTTCCATCAGTTCTTTCGAAAAGCTGACCTCTTCTTGTAACATTGCTACTCCTCCCTTTCTGTTGTGTTCAGCCTTTCATATAAATGCATCTGCCTAATAGATGTATCTGATGAAGTGAGATCTGCCTCAGAAATGCTTATGCTGGGATAAATTTTGTCACTTGCTGGTACCACTGGACTTTTGTATTGCTGCTACAAACTAACACAGCTACCCATTTGAAATTATCAACCCAAGATACTGCTTTGCCAGTCCTGGGTAGAACAAATGAAGCAGTTTAGCAGATAAGAGAATATGTACCTCAGTGTGTGCTGAGAAAGTGTAGAACTGCTACACTCCTGAAACTCAGCCTACTTGCTTCATTTTGGAAAACCATGCAAATTTTGGTAGGGTTTTTTGGGGGGCAGAGGTATTTTTGATATTACTTGAGCACTTGGAAAGAAAACATCTTCATAGGAAGTAATTAGAAATTCACACTTCTATCTGTGCAAAAATGTGTTTTGTGTGTGACATGTTCCCATCAATGAAAAACGAAAAGGCAGTATGTGCTGATCTAAGCCTTTTCACTTGTGTATTCATTAAAAAAAGCAATATGGTTTTGAAACTCAGATGGTTTCATTGTAAGTAAGAAAAATGTACCCATACACTTTTAAATATAATTATTATTGTTGTGCCAGGTCAAACGCCTCTTAAAACGTCTCCTGAGACGCTATGATGGGATGCTCAGAAGAAACTCAGACCAAGCTTATTAAAAAATAAATTCCATCAAATCTGAGCCAATGTGGTTAGGTTGCAAAACACAAAATAATTTATTATGTCTTTATGGAATCCTCATGAGAGAAATGAAAATTACGTCATGCTAAGGAGGAGAAAGAAATGTATATAACTTGAGCAAGTATAACATATTATACTGCTCAGTCTAGATCACTGCACCAGATAAAAACAGTAAGACCATACTTTTGTATGATTATGCTAATTAGGCTTTGTCCTGTCTCAATAAATCCAGTTACTAGTCCATAATACAGAGTTGGTCTAACTATAGGCAGAGAGCCCAGGTCTATCCTTTATTTCTTAAAGGTAGACCTGACCGCTCTACCACCCATAGGAAATAGTGGGCCATAGTGGGCCACAGATAGAGTTGGTCTATCGTGCACAGGTGATTTCCACAAGGGAATCAATCCTCATGAGAATGCAGGAGCCCACCAGTCAAGTCTCACAGGACTCCAGGAACTCACTGGCCAACCCACCAACTGTTTTCCAGCTGTGCGGGTGGGCTCTACTACTTTGAATGCCGGAGTGACAACAATGCCAGCATCTAAGTCCCAGCCAATTCAGTCCTTCCTTCCACTTTAAAGTTTAAAAAAGACTTGTGGGGAGGCCAAGTCTACCTGATCCTCTCACCTATTAGTCAGCATCTCTTAAAGTGCCATTATGTTCTATGGGAAGTGGCCCTTTTTAGTTTAAAGGGAAGAGATGCCCACTAACAGCTGCTTCCTTGAGGTAAGCAGTTTCCTCTTTTACTTCCCTCCCCCCACTCCTGCTGTCTCTGGGCAGGAATGTGGGGTAATTTTTTTTAAATAGTCAGACTGGAAATTCTGTGTAAAAAAATTCCAACCAAACCATACAGACCCAGAGATGGAATACCAGAGTGGTACCAGTAATTCTGAAAAATTGGAATAACAGTACCAATGCCTTCTCCCAAATCTGGGTCCTGCTTTTCTCTAAATTGACACCTGTATTCAGGAGTTGGGACTTTAGGACACCCCCTAGTTTAGCAGTAAATTCACAATGGAACCCATCATCGTGATGAATGTACGTTCTCTGTTTCTAAAATAATGTCACATATCCATCCAATATCGTTGCCTGATAATGGCTTCAAAGATAAAATGGTGTTGACTCAAAGCGGAGCCTGTGATTGTACCATGGAGAATGCTCTCTAAACCCTGCTCAGCCATACAATCTCACATAAGACCATGTCTGAGAATGCAGTTATGATATTACCTGAGATCTGCAGGACACAGAGCTTGGGTTTTCAGACCTGTCACTGGGTTTCTTCAGCACTCTTGGCAGTGTGTGTAAAAGCCAGATACAGTGCTGTAAACCTGTCTAGAAATATTTCTCAAGATATATCCTCAGAAGATTATCTTTCTCACACCATATTCTCTACTTGCTTCAGTTCAGTGTAACTCTCAGCCCTTTTAGAACGCTGCACTTGGATACAACAGTGTGAATACACAGCGCATGACACCACTCACAGTTATGAAGATTTGAAGAAGCACTGTTTTCTCAAGCACTCCAAGAAAATCCCTCTTCCATTATGCAAACCAGAACATCAGCATGTGGAATACTCGCATTACAGACAAGGGGGAATGACAGCGAATGTGCATAACTGAATACACTGCTCACCCTATTATTATGCTACAGATAAATGTTGCTACTAAACAGTTTTCCAACTTAAATTCTCAGCACTGCATCTGGCTTATTTTTTTACACATGCCAGGTGTGCTGAAGCAATCCAATGACTGGTTTGAAAACCCAAGTGGCGTATAGTGCAAATCTCAGTTAATACTGTAATTGCACTCTCAGGTGTGTTCTCATGTGAGACTGTAATGGCCAAGTAGGATTTAGGTAGCCTTCTCCATGTCTCTCAGCTGCAACCCCAGTCTCTTCCGTGCTTTGAATCAACACTAATTTATCTTAGAAGCCATTAACCATGGCGATATTAAGATGAATATGTGACATCATTTTAAAAACACAGGATGCACATTCACCAAAGTGATGGCATTCTTTTGACAACCATGGGTGACCATCCTGAAGTCCTGCTGTTTTACCCAAAAATATCCCATTTCATTCCAATGTTAAGGTTGTCTTTTATGTATCACAGCTAATTGTCCTATCTCAATCATTCAGAGTATTAGTCTATAATACAATACAACAGAATTATGGGATTAATGACTTACTGATATCCATAAGGCTAGGGGAAAAGAACCTGACAGCCCCCTCAATTCACGAAGCTCACTGAAGGGGAGGGGAGGTTATAACACAGAACTTTTCCAGTAAGGTATAGAAGCAGCTAACAATTTTATTTATTTATTTATTATTCGACTTTCTATCCCGCTCACCCCCTAAGGGCTCTGAGCGGCTTACATATATATATATTAGGTCCAACATTCCTAGCCTAGGGCCACATATGTGCAGGGGGAGGTGGATATCCTATCAGGCACCCCTATTCTGTAGCAGATCTTCTGTTGCGAAGGGGACAGTCTGGCGGCAACCTTTCTCTCCGGCGCTGGTCTTTATTATGAAGTTCCTCCTTCCAGGCCGGATCCACTCCGCACTTTCGCGCCTGCTTCGCAGCGGCCTCTGTCCACGTCAGGCTCCGGCCTGCTGTGTTGCTTCGCCTCTGCGTCTCGTCGGTCTGGCCTCCTTCCTACGCCGCCTCACCTCGCCTCGCCAGCTGCCATGTCGTCTCCACCGTCCATCGCCTCTGCCGTTCGTTGCTCTCCACCGTAGCTGCTACGGGGGCGGGTGCCCCCCTGCTCTAATAGCAGGTACCCCTTTTTATCTAATCTCCCTTTAATGGGCTTTCGAACCGCTGGGTGGGCGGGAACTAGGACAAGGGCCAGGAGCTCACCCTGACCGCGGTGGGATTCGAACAGCCGAAGCTGTTCGAACAGATGTTAAGGCAGGCATTCCTTTACTGCCTGCGCCACTGCTCCCAGTGTAGATAATGCCACTGAGCACTGTGGGATGGACTTCTGAGTAAACCTGCATTTGATTTCACTGCAGATATATTTCTAGGTAAACATGCCTAGGCTCATGTTGTAGGAATGGAATCCTATTAACATTTGCCCATTAAAATCAGTGAGAAGCTGCCAAGTTAACATCCATGAGGTCACCCTTGTTTTCCATGGTAAGGTGTCTCATGTGGTGATGTCTCATCCCACAATATTCCTATAAAGACACTATTGTTTTGGAAGATAAATGGTTATTTCACATTTTGTAAATGTGAATGTCCCTTGAAGAGCTTTACGCTCTGCTGAGAATAACCTACTGGTGATCCCTAGCCCTAAAGACCTCAACCCTGGCTCCCCTCTGGTGGAACTCTCTGCCAAGTAACATCTGCACCCTGTGGGATCATATGCAGTTCTACAGGGTGTTCAAGGCAGAGATGTTCTGCCAGGAATTTGGCTGAGGGCAGCAACGGTTTCCATCTTATCTAGCACTCCGTTCCCCTCCCTTACTCTGCTTATTTTGCGCATTGTGGGACAGTAATACATACTGTATGACTGTTCTGGTGCCATTCTGTTGTTATTTTTTAGCTATTTAATTTTTATCTTTAGCTATTTTAATTGGATTTTAACTTGTACAGTTTATGTTGTTAACTGACCTGAGCTCTGTGAATTCAGAGGAGGGCAGTATACAAATCTAAATTATAAATAAATAAATAAATAAATAAATAAATAAATAAATAAATAAATGTTTAAAGCTCAAAATAAAGGCCCGTTCACAGGAAGACAAAAGGCTATTTGTAATTTTTTCAGGTAGAATTCAGTCTGCTTGGTTAGCAGGATGCCAGTTGGTGGACAGGTTAATGGTGAGCAACTAAAAAAACCCTTCCCCTGAAGCTCTAGGATGTGCATGTGGTAATCTAAGGTAGAAAGGAGAGACCGATGGGACTCAGAGGAAGAAGGATTCCTTTGTTTGTTTGTTTGTCTTTTTTAAAAAAGAGAGAAGAGAGAAAGTTGAATGAGGATGTCAGGAATGAATGTCTTAAGGAAAGGACAACATACCCTAACTATAAAAAAAATTCATGAAAAAACCTAGAGAGAACCAGTCCTTTAAAAATGAGCAAGTATGGTGCAGTGGTTAAAGTGATGGACAAGAATCTGGGGAAACAGGTTCAAATCCCCACTCTGCCATGAAAGCTTGCTGGGTGACCTTGGGCCATTCACACACTCTCAGCCTACCTTACCTCACAGGGCTGTTGTGAGGATAAAAATGAAAGGGAGGAGAATGATGGAAGCCACTTTGGGTCTTCATTGGGGAGAAAGATGAGACATAAATAAATAAATAAATAAATAAATAAATAAATACAAATGGTATGCACTGGTAATTGTTAATGTGATCATTGGAACCCTACATCTTAACTGGTTAAGAACAGTCTTTTTTCAATATGGATTTAATTTTAAAAAATCATCTTTGTGAAAAGCTGAGAGATCAGAAAGACTGTTGCTTTGTTTTGCATTCTTTCAAAAGAACTTTTAACTGCAAATCCCAAATCTATTTAGGAACGATTGGCCAAAGACAGAGTAATCAAGAACTTGGACACAACTTTGAAGATGCTTTTCACTGGAAAAGTGCTTCTGAAATAATGTCTCACACATTAAAGATCCCAGATGTACCTAACCCTACAATAAAATAATTATTTGGACATCAAGCCTGAAGTGTTCCCTGTATGAAGTGCTTTGAATGATCCATCTAGGAAGAAAAGGTCCTTTCCTGGTCTATGTAAGAAGCTGCTGAGTATGTGGAAATGAGTTATCAGTGACACTGAGCTCTGTTCTGTAAATGATACATTTCTAATTTTCGGAAGCACCATCCACAATAAAAGAGTGTTCAGCAAACCCAAGGTAATGTTTTTTCCACCCAAAATATGATTTTTCCAGAGTGAATCTTCAGTGCCATCTAATGGTGAGATATATGTTCATCTCAAGTGATTTTTGTTTCACCAAGAAATAAAAACTACTTGTTTTTCAATCGTATTTTAAATGATTTTACAACCAAAATATTTTGAAATTAAGATATTTGTAGTGAGATGTAAAAAGCATCCAAATATTTTACAAGTATGTTGTCAAAGGCTTTTATGGCTGGAGTTCATTAGTTGCTGTAGATTTTCCAGGTTGTGTAGCCATGGTCTGGGCATTGTAGTACCTGATGTTTCACCAGTAGCTGTGACTGGCATCCTCAGAAGTATAACACAGAAAGATGGAGTACTCTCTGTGTCAAGGTGAGCAGAAAAATGGTAGGCAGGTAATTTATATCTACCCTGGAAGGTGGGGTAGGGCTGAGTCATTATCTTGTAGTAGTTCTCCAGGCTATGAACATGCTAATGGAGGAGCTTTCCTGAGGAGGTTCTTTTTTCTGTGGATTTTTTCCTGAGGAGGTTTCCTGTTTCCTGAGGAGGTTCATTTGTATGTGGAATGGCTATTGAAACTCTAATCTTATCTGTGGTTGTATTGTCAGCTGTAGAGCATTTTGTGTTTTTCAGGACAGGAAACCATGTCCTATTTATTTTTAAACTCTCTTCTTTCCTGTTGGAATTGTATTTATGTTTATGAATTTCAATGGCTTCCCTGTGTAATCTGACATGGTGTTGCCCAGTCTCTTCTGTCTTTTGTTGATACAAAAATACAACAGATGCTACGATCGGCAAAAGACAGAAGAGACCGCATACCATGCAGTTGTGAACAAGTTTATATTGGGACCACACAGCATAGCATTTAGACAAGAATAAAAGAACACGAAAGACACTGCAGACTTGGCCAACCTGAAAAATCAGCAGTGGCTGAACATAGCCTAACCCAAACAGGACACAGCATTTGGTTCCAAGACACTGAAAGACTGGACAACACTTCCAATTACCAGGAAGTGAAGGAAGGAACAGAAGAATGGATGGGCGCTACCCGACAATCTTTTCTTCCCTTAGCTGGCCTGTCCTCCTCCCAACAACATACCTCCCTCTGCCTACCAGTGATTCAATAGTGGCATCTTTTGACCCTCCGCCCCAATGCTACTCAGTCATATGATAAAATAAACACAGCAATCAGGTGCCCGCTGCTGCTGGAGGATCAAAAGATATTAAAAATCTGTCCTGACATCCTGTCTGTCAGCCACCAGGGGAACATTCTCGCTCCTGGGCTTTTTGTAGTCAGTCCTCTCGTCTATAGCTATTGTTCTGGTTCTTATGATGGTATACTGGCTTTTCAGATAGGGCAGAACAATGGCAGCTGGGTTCCATACCAGTCAGGTGACCCTCTGTCTCTGCTACCACAATGGTGTTCTTGCTGCTATAGTACAATGTGCTCACTTCTTTGCCACGGTTGCATTTGTACAATACTGTCCATTGGAGCTTTTGGGCTGTAAACAGCTCTTATCTTCAGCCCCAGAGGATGTTGATCTGGAAAATATACAAGCCTGCTGTGATTCCTTTGCAGTGCATTTTGCAGATAAAATTGCTTCCATTTACCACTGTATAGGGAGGGGAGCAGGGCATCCTGTCCTTATATATATTTGAATTCTGGTTCCACCGCATTCTATGCTTGCCATAATTGATTCGGCTCAAGAACTGGCAGTCAGAAGACACAGGCCAGGGCTGATTGGCTGCTTCGCAAAGTCCCGCCCACGTCAGCCCTGATCAGTGTTTTCAGCTCAGTGTGCTCCAGTCCTCCGACAGGAGAGGACCGTCTGGAGTGTTAGCGCAGGGACAGGCCCTCAAGGCTGAGGCAAGTGAGAGAAGCCCTTTTCCGCCCCCGCACCCAATCACCTATGAGGGGACTAGGCCCAGAGAAGGCCTTTTCCGTCCCTGACACCCAATCCCCTGGGCCTTCTATGGGGCACTAGGCCCAGAGAAGCCCTTTTCCGTCCCCCACACCCCATCCCCTGGGCCTTCTATGGGGCACTAGGCCCAGAGAAGCCCTTTTCCGTCCCCCGCACCCCATCCCCTGGGCCTCCTATGGGGCACTAGGCCCAGAGAAGCCCTTTTCCGTCCCCCACACCCCATCCCCTGGGCCTTCTATGGGGCACTAGGCCCAGAGAAGCCCTTCTCCGTCCCACACACCCCATCCCCTGGGCCTTCTATGGGGCACTAGGCCCAGAGAAGCCCTTTTCCGTCCCCCGCACCCCATCCCCTGGGCCTTCTATGGGGCACTAGGCCCAGAGAAGCCCTTTTCCGTCCCCCACACCCCATCCCCTGGGCCTTCTATGGGGCACTAGGCCCAGAGAAGCCCTTTTCCGTCCCCCACACCCCATCCCCTGGGCCTTCTATGGGGCACTAGGCCCAGAGAAGCCCTTTTCCGTCCCCCACACCCCATCCCCTGGGCCTTCTATGGGGCACTAGGCCCAGAGAAGCCCTTCTCCTTCCCACACACCCCATCCCCTGGGCCTTCTATGGGGGGACTAGGCCCAGAGAAGCCCTTCTCCGTCCCGCACACCCCATCCCCTGGGCCTCCTATGGGGCACTAGGCCCAGAGAAGCCCTTTTCCGTCCCCCACACCCCATCCCCTGGGCCTTCTATGGGGCACTAGGCCCAGAGAAGCCCTTTTCCGTCCCCCACACCCCATCCCCTGGGCCTTCTATGGGGCACTAGGCCCAGAGAAGCCCTTTTCCGTCCCCCACACCCCATCCCCTGGGCCTTCTATGGGGCACTAGGCCCAGAGAAGCCCTTTTCCGTCCCCCACACCCCATCCCCTGGGCCTTCTATGGGGCACTAGGCCCAGAGAAGCCCTTTTCCGTCCCCCACACCCCATCCCCTGGGCCTTCTATGGGGCACTAGGCCCAGAGAAGCCCTTCTCCGTCCCGCACACCCCATCCCCTGGGCCTTCTATGGGGCACTAGGCCCAGAGAAGCCCTTTTCCGCCCCCCACACCCCATCCCCTGGGCCTTCTATGGGGCACTAGGCCCAGAGAAGCCCTTTTCCGTCCCCCGCACCCCATCCCCTGGGCCTCCTATGGGGCACTAGGCCCAGAGAAGCCCTTTTCCGTCCCCCACACCCCATCCCCTGGGCCTCCTATGGGGCACTAGGCCCAGAGAAGCCCTTTTCCGTCCCCCACACCCCATCCCCTGGGCCTTCTATGGGGCACTAGGCCCAGAGAAGCCCTTTTCCGTCCCCCACACCCCATCCCCTGGGCCTTCTATGGGGCACTAGGCCCAGAGAAGCCCTTTTCCGTCCCCCACACCCCATCCCCTGGGCCTTCTATGGGGCACTAGGCCCAGAGAAGCCCTTTTCCGTCCCCCACACCCCATCCCCTGGGCCTTCTATGGGGCACTAGGCCCAGAGAAGCCCTTTTCCGTCCCCCGCACCCCATCCCCTGGGCCTCCTATGGGGCACTAGGCCCAGAGAAGCCCTTTTCCGTCCCCCACACCCCATCCCCTGGGCCTTCTATGGGGCACTAGGCCCAGAGAAGCCCTTCTCCGTCCCACACACCCCATCCCCTGGGCCTCCTATGGGGCACTAGGCCCAGAGAAGCCCTTTTCCGTCCCCCGCACCCCATCCCCTGGGCCTTCTATGGGGCACTAGGCCCAGAGAAGCCCTTTTCCGTCCCCCACACCCCATCCCCTGGGCCTTCTATGGGGCACTAGGCCCAGAGAAGCCCTTTTCCGTCCCCCACACCCCATCCCCTGGGCCTTCTATGGGGCACTAGGCCCAGAGAAGCCCTTTTCCGTCCCCCACACCCCATCCCCTGGGCCTTCTATGGGGCACTAGGCCCAGAGAAGCCCTTCTCCTTCCCACACACCCCATCCCCTGGGCCTTCTATGGGGGGACTAGGCCCAGAGAAGCCCTTCTCCGTCCCGCACACCCCATCCCCTGGGCCTCCTATGGGGCACTAGGCCCAGAGAAGCCCTTTTCCGTCCCCCACACCCCATCCCCTGGGCCTTCTATGGGGCACTAGGCCCAGAGAAGCCCTTTTCCGTCCCCCACACCCCATCCCCTGGGCCTTCTATGGGGCACTAGGCCCAGAGAAGCCCTTTTCCGTCCCCCACACCCCATCCCCTGGGCCTTCTATGGGGCACTAGGCCCAGAGAAGCCCTTTTCCGTCCCCCACACCCCATCCCCTGGGCCTTCTATGGGGCACTAGGCCCAGAGAAGCCCTTTTCCGTCCCCCACACCCCATCCCCTGGGCCTTCTATGGGGCACTAGGCCCAGAGAAGCCCTTTTCCGTCCCCCACACCCCATCCCCTGGGCCTTCTATGGGGCACTAGGCCCAGAGAAGCCCTTCTCCGTCCCGCACACCCCATCCCCTGGGCCTTCTATGGGGCACTAGGCCCAGAGAAGCCCTTTTCCGTCCCCCACACCCCATCCCCTGGACCTTCTATGGGGGGACTAGGCCCAGAGAAGCCCTTCTCCTTCCCACACACCCCATCCCCTGGGCCTTCTATGGGGGGACTAGGCCCAGAGAAGCCCTTCTCCGTCCCGCACACCCCATCCCCTGGGCCTCCTATGGGGCACTAGGCCCAGAGAAGCCCTTTTCCGCCCCCCACATGCCATCCCCTGAGCCTTCTATGGGGCACTAGGCCCAGAGAAGCCCTTTTCCGCCCCCCCACATGCCATCCCCTGAGCCTTCTATGGGGCACTAGGCCCAGAGAAGCCCTTTTCTGCCCCCACATGCCATCCCCTGAGCCTTCTATGGGGCACTAGGCCCAGAGAAGCCCTTTTCCGCCCCCACACGCCATCCCCTGGGCCTTCCATGGGGCACTAGGCCCAGAGAAGCCCTTTTCCGTCCCCCACACCCCATCCCCTGGGCCTTCTATGGGGCACTAGGCCCAGAGAAGCCCTTTTCCGTCCCCCACACCCCATCCCCTGGGCCTTCTATGGGGCACTAGGCCCAGAGAAGCCCTTCTCCTTCCCACACACCCCATCCCCTGGGCCTTCTATGGGGGGACTAGGCCCAGAGAAGCCCTTCTCCGTCCCGCACACCCCATCCCCTGGGCCTTCTATGGGGCACTAGGCCCAGAGAAGCCCTTCTCCGTCCCGCACACCCCATCCCCTGGGCCTCCTATGGGGCACTAGGCCCAGAGAAGCCCTTTTCCGTCCCCCACACCCCATCCCCTGGGCCTCCTATGGGGCACTAGGCCCAGAGAAGCCCTTTTCCGTCCCCCACACCCCATCCCCTGGGCCTTCTATGGGGCACTAGGCCCAGAGAAGCCCTTTTCCGTCCCCCACACCCCATCCCCTGGGCCTTCTATGGGGCACTAGGCCCAGAGAAGCCCTTTTCCGTCCCCCACACGCCATCCCCTGGGCCTTCTATGGGGCACTAGGCCCAGAGAAGCCCTTCTCCGTCCCGCACACCCCATCCCCTGGGCCTTCTATGGGGCACTAGGCCCAGAGAAGCCCTTTTCCGTCCCCCACACCCCATCCCCTGGACCTTCTATGGGGGGACTAGGCCCAGAGAAGCCCTTCTCCTTCCCACACACCCCATCCCCTGGGCCTTCTATGGGGGGACTAGGCCCAGAGAAGCCCTTCTCCGTCCCGCACACCCCATCCCCTGGGCCTCCTATGGGGCACTAGGCCCAGAGAAGCCCTTTTCCGCCCCCCACATGCCATCCCCTGAGCCTTCTATGGGGCACTAGGCCCAGAGAAGCCCTTTTCCGCCCCCCCACATGCCATCCCCTGAGCCTTCTATGGGGCACTAGGCCCAGAGAAGCCCTTTTCTGCCCCCACATGCCATCCCCTGAGCCTTCTATGGGGCACTAGGCCCAGAGAAGCCCTTTTCCGCCCCCACACGCCATCCCCTGGGCCTTCCATGGGGCACTAGGCCCAGAGAAGCCCCTTTCCGCCCCCACACGTCATCCCTTGAGCCTTCTATGGGGCCCTAGGCCCAGAGAAGCCCTTTTCCGTCCCCCACATGCAATCCCCTGGGCCTTCTATGGGGGCAGTAGGCCTAGAGAAGCCCTTTTCCACCCCCACACGCCATCCCCTGAACCTTCTATGGGGCACTAGGCCCAGAGAAGGCCTTTTCCGTCCCCACACGCCATCCCCTGAACCTTCAATGGGGCACTAGGCCCAGAGAAGCCCTTTTCCGTCCCCCACACCCCATCCCCTGGGCCTTCTAATGGGCACTAGGCTAGGTTGGTAGCAGGGAGCACTATACTTTGGTGGTTCCGCTCTTACTTGACAAAGTGATTCCAGAATGTGGTTCTGAGGGATTGCTGCTTGGCACAATGGCATATATGCTATGGAGCCCCACAGGATTCCATCCTGTCCCCCATGCTATTTAACATCTACATGAAACCACCTGGAGAGGTTGTCTGGGGATCTGAAGTGAGATGTCATGAATATATGAATGACACCCAGCTCTGTTTTTCCTTAACAGCTAAGCCAGGTGGGTCTGTAGAAGTCCGGAATAAGTGCTTGGAAAAGGTACTGGAATGCAGGAGGGCCAATAAATTGAATCTCAGTCCAGGCAAGACTGAGGTGCTGTTGTTCAATGGAGAAGCTGCTCAGGGACTGTGGAGTCAGCCTGTTCTGGATGGGTTTGCATGCCCCCTGAAAGACCAGGATCATAGCTTGGGGACTACTAGATTGCCTATGGTTGGAGGCTCAGATCTCCTTTGTGGTATGTAGCACCATTTATCATCTCCAGCTGGTTCACCAGCAAAGGCCATTCCTCTAGAAGCATGATCTGGCCACAATGATCCATGCTTTGATCCTGTCTAAGTTATATTAGTGTAATGTGCTCTATACCTTTGAAAATAGCGTGGAAACTTTACCTGGTCCAAAATGCAGTGGCCAGGTGGTCAGGGTTTGGTTACGGGGATTGTAAAACGTTGAAAGGAATTGTAAGTGCTGAAAGATCTGTACTAGCTACCCATCTATTTTGGGGTATAGTTCAAAATTAACTTTTAGGCCCTATATATCTTGGGGCCAGGATACTTCAAGGACCATCTCCTCCCATACTATCTAGCTAACATCTCAAGTCCGGCTCTCTCCGTGTCCCCGCCTTCAGAAGTGAGACTAGAGACAGGATTTTTTTTGTGGTGGTAGTGCCTTATCTGTGGAATGCTCCTCCCCTTGAGGCTCGCCTGGTACCTACTCTACTTTCTTTTAGGCATCAGGCCAAAACACATCTTTTAACTCAGGCTTTTAATTAGGGGTTTATCTTATTGGCTTTTTAATAGCCTACTCTGTCTCATGGACTGTTTTTACATGGCTTATATCTAATGGCTTTTTTTAATAATGTGTTTTCTAATTGTAAACTGCCTCAAGCAGGACTCTGAAGAGATGGCATAGTAGTAGTCTGTGTCAATAAATAACAAATTAATCTTTTAAGATGTCCTACTAGGACCAGAATTCATTGAAATGACCCAGAATCTTTCCCAAGTAAAATGCTCTTATATTTCAGCATCTAAGCTGCACTGATGCTCTCCCCATGGAAATCAAAAACAATATTTCTCATTGTTAATCAATGTATGCATGTATTTCTTTGAGTGTTTTTATCATTCCAGTTTCCAAATGAGAAAATGTGGAAACTATTGTTGCTATCTTTTGGGTGTGCAAATACTTCAATTCTAAATTATTGGAAAATGTGTGGAAAATATCTGTGGGTGCTTAAACAAGATAATGTATACTTTTCAAAAGATATTAAAGTATCTTCAGACTTGGACTTCGATAAGGACCAAACTACATAATGATGTTGGAGTTCTTTGATTGGAAATCCAGATGTGTCATTTGGTCTTAAAAAGCAACCATGAGGAAGGGGAGAGCCATATGGATTGTGGCCAAAGTGGATCCTTGCACACTATTCAAATGCAAAGTGTAGAATTAAAAGAAGAGCTGTTTTTATACCCTGCTTTTCTCCACCTTGAGTCTTAAAGCAGCTTTGTCGTCTTCCCTTCCTCTCCCCGCAACGAACACCCTGTGAGGTAGGTGGGATTGTGAGAGTTCTGAGAGAACTGTGATTGGCCCAAGGTCACCCAGCAGGCGGGGAATCAAATCCGGTTCTCCAGATTAGAGTCCACTGCTCTTAACCACTACACTGTCCTGGCTTTCATAGTCTCTAAAAGACTATGAAAGGGAAGTAGTACAGTCTATGACTATCTCTATGAGCAACTTAAGTGGGCCATCAATTACTTATCTTGTTACTGGTCACTATGTGCTTAATTAGATTATGTTTGAGTTTTAAAGTTGTTCTTGCGTCTCATATTCTTCTGCAAAGTAGCCAGTTCTCATCTCCACATACTCACACTGCGTAGCCTTAGGCAAACCCGCCTCTCTTAGTTCTGTCTAAAACATTTGACAGCCAGTGGTTAGAGTACTGGGCTAAGAGCTGGGAAGTATGGAGCAGATCCCTTTTCAGCCATAAAGGGTGCTTCATGGCCCTTGTCAGTTGCTTGCTGTTTCTCTCTGTCAGCCCAATCTATCTCACAGGGTTGTTGTAGAGGTGGGGCCTGGAGATCTCCTGAAATTACAACTGATCTCCCTTGGAGGACATGGCTGCTTTGGAGAGTAGACACTATGTTATTATGCCCTGCTCCCCTCCCTATACCCCACCCTCGCCAGGCCCCACTTCCAAATCTCCAGTTATTTCTCAACCTGAAACTGGTAACCTTAGGTTGTTGCAAGAATAAAATGAGGTGAGAATTATGGACGCTGCCCTGACCTCCATGGACACAGAGTGAAGTAAAAGTGCTGACCTGGATAGCCCAAGTTAGCCCAACCCCACCAAATCTTGGAAACTAAGCAGGGTTGGCCTTGGCTAATATTTGGAAGAAGAAAAGTTGATTTTATACCCCACCCTTCACTACCCGAAGGAGTCTCATAGTGGCTTACAATCTCCTTTCCCTTCCTCTCCCCACAACAGACACCTTATGAGGTAGGTGGGGCTCAGAGAGGTCACCCAGCTGGCTTTATGTGGAAGAGTGGGGAATCAAACCAGTTCTCCAGATCAGAGTCCACTGCTCTTAACCACTACACCAAACTGGCTCTCAAGGGTGACCTCCAAGGAATACCAGGGTTGTGACCAGAGTTAGCATGAGCTGGCTCACAGTTTTTTAGCCTCCAGCTCACACATTTTTGTCTTAGCTCAGGAAGGATGGCTTCAGAGTAAACTAATTTATGCAGTAGTCAAATCGCTTGCTCACAGATTTAATGCCAGTATCTCACAAAGTAGAACTTTTGCTCACAAGACTCACAGCTTAGAGGGAACATTGGTCGTGACACAGAGGCAGGTAATGGCAAACCACCTCTGAAATGTCTCTTGCCTTAAAAACAAGTCTAGCTCACCACCTAGTGGCTCGTAACACAAAAGAGCTAAAATTTCTGACTGCCAGACAATCTTAGGATCTCCTGGCTAACCCATACAAAATGGCATACATTAATTAATTAATTAGAGTGAGATAAAAATTAAACTTTGGATTCTGCACAGGAGAAGATGCTACCCTCTGCCTGCATTTCCTCTTGCTGCTTGGCACTTTTTCGTTCTGTGTACTTTGACCTATAAGGCTCCAACTTTAAATCTAATCTGAAGCATGTAAGGCAGGCACTCTGAAGCTTTTTTACCAGTGCTGTTTTTGCTTCCCGATACACCCCTAAATGCCACGCTAGACATCTCTCTGCCTTCTTCAGACCAGCCAGATAAAGCAAGGTGCGAGGGTGGGAGAGGTCACCAGGCATCAAACACCTTAATAGCTTCCAGGAGTTTCTCATTCCACAATCCTGCTGCTGCCTCAACAGAGCTGTCAATTTGGATTTTAAACCTCTGGAGAGCTTTGCAGAATGCATTCAGATCCATGAATCTCCGCAGGTGAACCATTTTAACCAAGCCCTACCCTTGCTTTGAGGTAGTGGTCAGACCATGAACCATCAGCTCCCCAAACCAGTCTTTCCAACAAAGATTCAGGGAAAAAAAAATAGATTTCAGGGATATCCTTTGGCATGCATGGAGCGTATCACGACCTGGGAGAGATGCATAGGAGCCAAAGAGTCTATGAAATCTTCAGCCAGCCCAGACAAGGCGTTGATGGCATGAAATGAAGTCACCCAGAACAATCAATGGGTGTGTGGGGGGTCTTTAGCACCAAGCCCCAAATTACCTCTGCCAAGCCAGAGAGGTTGGGCAGTGGAGAAGTAGGTTGCTGGTAAATTAGTATGATGCCCAATATATAACTGGAACTTGAAGTAATGAACAGACAATCAACGCCAGCTATAGTTTGCATAGAAAATCTGTGAAAGGAAAAAGGGCAACAGAGGGTGCAGGGCTGATGAAGGGTCACATAACCAGGTAACTGAGATAGCTGCATCCCATCATTTCATCTCACCCAGGTCTCGGTAAAGCAGGCTGGATCAATTTTTTCTTCCTCTATATAAAATAGGGGCTTGAAAACCCACAAAGGACATGAAGGTGAAAAGCATGAAAGCCTCCTTGCTTATCTCCCTGTAAACTTCCACAGCAGGGTTTTTTCCTCCCAAACAGGCTCAGAATTTGGATGAGGGAAAAGTATCATTGGAGGACAGACTGCATCAGCCCATCTGAGGGTGGTAGATTTTGCATGCTTCCTTTTGCTCTTAAAATCATGGATTGGGGTAGACTCAGATTTAATAGATGGGTCTGTCGTGTCTAGTTTGCACCTGATACTCAAGGTAGTTGTCCAAGATGTTTACACTGTGGTTTAAGGAAGTTCTTCAAAATACTCTAATTAAACAGGAAGCAATCAAGCAAGCTGTGTAAGAAGCAGAAAGCTTTGTTTTATTTAAAACTAATGGCTCTGATTCAATGGAGCCATTCAACAAGGCAAGAAAGGGTTCCTTTCAGGTGATGATTATATTAGGAAGGCAGGAAATGAAGTGGACATTCTCTTGTAGGCCCTCTTTACTCTCGTGCATCTGCAAAGTTTTAGCAAGTTCCCACATGCCTCAGGCTAAGCCTCCCACGCTGCCAGCTGGCAAGAAAAAGACAAAACAGAGAAATTAGCATGATGATCCAGAAGATTCCTCATTAGAGAGCTAATTTTTAAACATATATATTTAATATATATATTTACTTCATTTTTCCAATGGGTATGCAAAGTGGCTTACTTAATTCTCTTTCCCATTTTATTCTCACAACAACCCTGTGATGTAGGATAGGCTATATGATTGGCCCAAAGACACTCAGCAAGCTTGTATGGCAGAGTGGGTATTCAAATCTCGGTCTCTCAGATTCCATCACCACAACACAAAATATAAGAACACAAGAGCCTTGCTGGATCAGACCACGGGGTCAGCCAGTCTAGCATCCTTTTTGACACAGTGGCCAACCAATTCAGAGGTCCAATAACAGGGTACAGAAGCTGAGGCCTTCCCTGGCAGTGAATGCCACATTTTAATCACTTTTGTTTGTCCTGAATCTACTGCCCATCAGCTTCATTGGATAACCCCCAGTTCTAGAATTTTAGGAGAAGAACTTTTCTCTGTCCACGTGGTGCATAATTTTACAAACCTCTATCATGCTCCCCCTTAGTCATCCCTCTTCCAAACTGAAAAGTCCCAGTGTCTTCAGCCTTTCCCCATATGAAAGGTGCTCCAGTCCCCTAATTATTTTGGTTGCCCTCTTCTGTCCTTTTACCAGCTCTGCAATGCCCTTTTTGCGATATTACGACCAGAGTAACAAGATGTTAGAGCTATTGAAAGCAGGCCATGATGTTTGGTAAAATATTTTTGAACATCATTGTTGATCGGTATCAGCATTTTTTTTAAAATCATGGTTCAAAATTTACCTGGAGCAATGATCAGTTTCAGGATTAGCCTTAAACAGGCAACAAGACCTTAGAACTGCCTTGGAGTACCTCTGTTCACTTTTTTCAGTTGTTCTTCATCAGCAAAACCTATACTCACACATAAGCATTGCAGAACAAACATTGGTTGCTATAGGTTATTCCATCAGTACCACAAAGAGGACGGTAGTCATAGGTGCAAGTTCTTCTGGGATACCCCATACAATCCAGCTGCAAAGACAACAGCAGAAAATACACTTTAAATGTTATCTTTAAAATACAACACTTTTAAAAAAAATAATTAGGCACCTGAGACAATATGGAAAATGATTTAAGAAAGATTGGGGAGATCCAGGTTTAAATCCCCACTCTGCTACACACTCACTCAGTTAACTTGAGTCAACCACTCTTTCTCAGTTTAACCAATTTCATGTTTTGTTTGTATGTGTGTGAGGCTAAACATAGGTGGATAGAACCAAGTATGCTGCCCAGACCTCCTAGGAGGAAAGCTGAGATAAAAATGTAATGAACAACAATAAAGATAGATTGGGTATGGCGTGGTGAGTGTCTTGGGACGCTCCTGAGGCACTTGGTCCTCTTTCATTCTTTTAGGGTCCCCTGGATGACTGAGTGGGCACTGCCTGACTTCCTGGAGGGAGGTCAGATGGCAGCGGGCTTTTTTCTGCCACTACCGCACTTGACAAATGTGGGGGGTGTAGCCGTTTTTGCCCCAAAGCAGGAATGATTGACAGAAAAAAAATGGCTGCCATTTTTTTTCTAGCTGCGACCAGCTATTTTAAAGACCAACTTTTTATAACATAATGAACATAAAAGGGAAATAGAAAAGAAAATACTGACCCCCATTTGAAATCGCCAACTTTGAGAAAAAGCGGCTGCAAGAGGGAAGGAGCAAATCTTAGCAGAAAAATAAGATGGGGGTAAGAAAGTTACTTGATTTATTGGAGTTACCAGTTATTAAGAGTGCCATACCAAATTTATAGACATTTGAAAGTTGAGGTTTATCTAAGAAGAAACAACATAAATCAGTTTAAAAGAGTGTTAAGGATGAAAGTGGAAGATATAGAAGATTGGGAAAACACTGAAATAGGGACTCTTACTTGGGAGCAATTTCGAAGGATTTTAGTAGAGGAAGTGCAACAGGCGGTTAGGACAGCATGCACAAACCTTATTGGAAAAAAACCCGGGATGTATTTGTGGACATTGAAAATAAAAAGGAAACAATCCAGACTCAGCAGAATCAGGAGGAAGACCAAGAATACCAGCAAAGCAAAATGGAGCAAGATTTACTTCCCATAGTTGCAAAGGAGGAAGATGAGGACAGTAATCAAATGAATAGCCAGAAGGAAACAGCAAGTAAAGTGCTGGAAATGGGAAAAGTAAAAGAAAGAGTTCAGAACCTCTCAGTGGAAAAAAAAAGATTAAATGGACAAAAAAGAGAATATAGTGTCAAATAATGAAAACCTGTAAGGACAATAAAAGCTTGAAGACTGGTATTTTGGAACATAGTTGTGGAAAATTGGAAAATGAGTTCTACTTGTATAAAAACTTGAGGCATTTAAGTGTGATTCTGGAAAGGAGAAATATGACTTGTGACTGTAATGTCTATAATAGAAGGAGAAGTAACTACATATTAAGTGTAAAATGATGTTTTTCTGATTTGTTGACATAATGAAATTCTGACTACTAAACTTGTACTGGAGAAAACACAATTTAATATAAGATAAATGTTAGGCGGGGGGGAAATTGATGAGGATATAGTATGTACAAATGATATTGTTCGTGAGTTGCTGATTTAATGAATTTCTGAATTTCAAACTTGTTTTGGAGAAAGTATGATCCAGTTATAAATTGCTATAAATTAGGTAATAATTATTGTTTTTTGTTGATATAAATTTAATTTATGTCAAGAGAAGGTATCTAGGTATTTGGATAATAATTTTTCTTTTCCATAACTTTAAGTTGGTAGTTGCCACCTAAAGGCGAATCTTTTAACAACTTCTGTTTACCTCAGGAAATTTTGGGCTGTAGATTTAATTAGTCGGGGTGGGCTATTGATTAGGGTTAGGGGATTTCTCCCTTAGTTAATTTGGGTTTAAATTTATTAGGGTTGTGATTTCTTCCCCTCAATTAGGTTGGGATGGGTTAGTGATTGGAGGATCTGATTTTCTTTTCCTTAATTAATTTGGGATGAAATTGATTAGGGCTGTTGATTTTCTTCCCCTCAATTAATTTGGGTCTAAATTGAAGACACTGACAGATTAATTTATAAAGAGATTTAGGGGATTTATTGGTCTAATTAGTTGGGGTGGGGTTTGATTGCATTAATACTCACTAATTGATTATAGGGTCCATCTAGTAAATTGAAATGACTATCCGCCCATTAGGGATAGTGGTTAATTGATGGAGAAGGAGTAGGCTGGATAGCTTGAAGTAAAATATGCCATTGACTGATCAGCCTTTATTTAAATTACTGGCTGGAAGGGTGTAAGGGAAAATAGAGAAGAAAAAGGCATCCATAGGCTACCAGCCCAATTACATGGGCAGGAAAAAACAACAACTGAGGATTAACAGATGGGGGAGGTAATAGCAGCTGAGTAGGGGATTATATGGTAGGGAAGAGTGGGGGAAGGGCATTGTGGAATCCTGACATTGACCAATCAAGTTGGTCGGACTGAGGTTTGAGCCGAGTGCAGCTGACGAAGACCACCAGGTACAGAATGGCCGGGCAGGCAATTCCAGTGCTCCTGAGGAGGGGAAGGTATAGTGGTGGGACCAGGCAGAGATGGAAGTGAAGGGGGCAGAGATGGAAGGGAAGGGGGCAGAGATATGGAGAAGCTCGACCACCTGTGTCCCATCCCAAAGGTAGCAGGTGGTGGGGCAAGGACTAAGAACCCCACTCTGACATTGGTGATGTGCAACACCAGGTCCATAAATAATAAGACCTCAGTCCTTTGGGACTTCTTACTGGAGCAGGAGTGGACCTGGCGTGCATGACTGAGAAACTGGGTGCGAGATGGGGAGACAGTTGCACTCTCCCAGTTGGTGCCCCCTGGGTTCTTGGTCCTTCACCAATCTCGGACAATGGGGCAGGGAGGAGAAGTGGCTCTGTTCATTCAGGAGGCTTAATCCTTTAAGGCACTCCCGGTGACAAGGCTCACGGGCATGAAGTGTGCTGGCTTTGTCTGGGAGGCCAGGGAGAGTTTGGCTGTTTGACTGGTTTACTAACCGCCCAACACACCGGCCAATAGCCTGCCATCCCTGGTGGAGGCCATGTCAGGCTGGGCATTGGAGCACCCGAGGCTGATAGTCCTGAGTGACTTCAATGTCTATACTGAAAATGCGGCTTCCTCTTGGGCGGTGGACCTGGCATCGTCTGTGGCAGCGCTAGGACCTCCCAATATGTAATGGCCCCCACTCACTGAGCCAGTCACATGCTTGATTTGATCTTCGCAATGGGGGTTACAGTGGATCGGATTACTGCTACGGCAGTTCTATGGTTGGACCACCATGCTCTGAGAGCCTGGGTGAATGTGTCTCCCCAACCCTGTTTGGATGGCGAGCATATTTTAGCTCACCTGTGGAGCCAAATGGACTCTCAGCGGCTTCAGCTGGCTCTTCAGGATCCATTGCCCCCCAGTGGCTCATTGGATGAACTGGTCGAGGACTGGCATGACTGACTCTCGGCTGCCATCAATGAGATAGAGAGGGCAGTGGCGATACAGTTCCAGAGCTTTCTGGATGACACTTCCACGCTTGATCCCTACCAGTCCAGCTTCCGCCCAGGCCACGGAATGGAGACAGCACTGGTCGCCCTCACGGATGACCTCCAGAGGCATCTGGATCGAGGCGGGACAGCGGTGCTGCTGTTGCAAGACCTGTTGACAGTGTTCGACACGGTCGATCATCAGCTGCTTGCCCACCGCCTCGCCGATGTGGGGATTCAGGAGCTTGTCTTGTAATGGCTTGTCTCCTTTCTCCAGGGCCGGGGACAAAGGGTGGCTCTTGGGGAGCAGCTGTCCCGATGGCACCCACTAATTTGTGGGGTGTCTCAAGGGGCGGTACTCTCCCCGATGCTATTCAACATCTATATGCGCCCCCTAGCCCAGATTGCCCGGAGGCATGGGCTGGGCTGCCACCAATATGCAGATGACACCCAGCTCTATCTGTTGTTGGGCAGTCAGTCAGGCTCTACCCCAGAAGACCTGGACCGGGTGCTTCAGGACATGGCGGAATGGCTGAGATTGAGTCGATTGAAACTGAATCCGACGAAGACGGAGGTCCTGTGCCTGAATTGGAGCAGCTTGGGGTTAGGGATCCCATTACCGGCCTTCGATGGGGCTCCGTTGGTGCCAGTGCTGAAGGTCCAGAGCTTGGGAGTGCTCCTGGATGCCTCCTTAACAATGGAGGCCCAGGTAGCAGCCACTGCCAAGGCAGCCTTTTACCATCTTCAGCTGATCAGGCAGTTGGTTCCCTTCCTCGTATGCAAAGATCTGGCGTCAGTGATCCACACTATGGTCACCTCGAGGCTGGACTACTGTAATGCTCTCTACATGAGGCTGCCCTTGGGGCAACTCCGGAAGCTGCAGCTGGTGCAAAATGCGGTGGCCAGGCTGTTGATGGGTCTCCCTATGCAGGAGCACATCCAACCTGTGCTAAAGTTGCTGCACTGGCTGCCAATAGCATTTTGGATCCACTTCAAGGTGCTGGTTTTGACCTTTAAAGCTCTATATGGTCAGGGACCTGTCTACCTGAGGGACCACCTTTCCCCATATGTCCCCCAGAGAGCACTGTGATCTGGGACACACCGCCTGACCCTTTCTGGCCCTAAAGAGGCCAGGCTGACAACAACTAGGTCCAGGGCATTTTCCTTGGCTGCACTTGTATATTGGAATGAGCTCCCTAGTGAGATCCAGGTCCTGCGAGATCTCCAGCAATTTCACAGGGCCGTGAAGACGGAGGTTTTCTACATGGCGTACCAGTGAATTTGATGTCATGCCAGTTGAGCCACGCTGACCTCCTAAGTGATCTCACTGTGGTAGAAGCATAGATAATATATATTGAGCTGTTTATCTATTTCTATTGTATTTTATTGTATTTTTGGTTATACTGTTTTTATATGAATTGCTCATGTTTTTATGTATATTGGTTTTATTTTTATTTTTTCTTTGGCTCCCTAAAGGGGATTTTTCTAAATCTACATATAGAAAAGAAAAAAAGAGTCTACAATACACAGAAAAATAGGGATGGGGAAAATACACTCTATGGGTGAAATAAAAGAAAACCCTCTAAAAACCCAAGAATCGATGATCATACATAGCTTTTAAAATATAAACTCTGCTTCTTGAATACAAATTGACTTTCGCCAAAAATGATCATCTAGCTAATAAAACATTCCGATATTTCACCAGCAATTACAGTTTCATAAAGTGCTGTGCCCTAGAATGAAATAATTTTAAGTACTCCAGAGAACATTGACATTCTCTTTTCCCTCTCAACTGATAGCCTGTTTTGGGGGCTGCTGCCCCTAACTTAGAGTCCGAGTCCTCATCAGAAGATCCAGTCTCTCCTTCTTCTTCATTCTCCTTGGTGCCATCGGGGTTCCTTCTCCTTCTCCTGGTGGTCGACCGTGTTGACGCAAAAATTCAGAAGCCTTTTCAACAGAGTCTATCCTTGGTGTAGTGGTTAAGTGTGCAGACTCTAATCTGGGAGAACTGGATTTGATTCCCCACTCCTCCACTTGCACCTGCTGATGTGACCTTGGGTCAGTCACAAGCTCTGGGACAGCTGTTCTTGAAAGAGCAGTTTGTGTTAGAGTTCTCTCAGCCCCACCTACCTTACAGGTTATCTGTTGTGGGGAGGGGAAGGGAAAGGAGTTTGTAAGCCGCTCTGAGACTCCAAGTGAAGGGCACGGTATAAATCCAATCTCTTCTTCTTTGCTATTTCCATATCTAAAGATCAGTCCCTCGGGTACCAACCATCTGTAGGCCACTTCATGACTTTGTAAAAATAATGCCAAGTCTCTGTATTTCTTTCTCTTCCTTCTTATCTCAAGTGGAATGTCTTTCAACACTTTAATCTCCTTATCTTTCAACTTCAAGGCAACTCCGTTGGTCACTTTCAATAGTTGATCTCTCACTTTTCTTCAGAAGAATCTTACTGTAATTTCCCTTGGCAGATTATTCTTTCCGATAAATTCAGAATACGATCTAAAGATCGTATCTATTTCACTTTGAAGTTGATCTGACATCGTCTCTGCCAAGGGAGCCAACAAATCACTCACAATCTGTCTCAGATTCTCCCTTCTCTCCTCTTTGATCCCTTGAAGTCTCAATACATAGCTCGTCCTTTCCATTTGCAGCTGTAAAACACGAGACTCTTTGATCCACAATTGAGTCCTGTCTAGGCACAGAACTTGAAGGGCTGGAACTTCCTGAAGGAGGCTTAACTTTTGTTAGTTTGTCCTTAGAGTCCTTTGGTGGTGCCATGTTTGAGGACTGTTTACTTTTCATAAAAGTTTGTCAAAGCCTCTGGAAGTTCTTAATCAAAACAGTAAGCTCGCACAGTCTCTTTATTTCCATTCAATCGCTTTCTATATTGGTTTTATTGATGCTGTAAGCTGCCCTGAGCTCTTAGGCGGGAGGGCGGGATAAAAATTAAATAAATAAATAAATAAATAAATAAATAGTGTTTTTTTAAAAAATATGTGCTAGCTATTGACTATAAAAGTGAAAATACAAGACACAGCTATAAATGAAAATACATTGTGAATAAGATGGGGACAATAAGCAAAGATGGGCAAGGTGAAATAAGATAGAGATGGAGGGTTGTAGTTGAGGTAATGGGTTATATCTGTTTCCTGTTTTGGATAGGAATTATTCAAGAGAATAGGTGAGGAAACAGTAACTATTGTAATAAGAGGGAAAATGGTGATTATGTAACTAGACTGACAGTGAAATTGTTAATGCAGATATTGAAGGAATTTATTAGCGGACTGGGACTCTGATGATACCAGTTATTAGATTACTCAAATAATTGTGATTGTTATGTTAAATAGTAGTTTTGGAGATTAGCACAGTAATAGGTTATGTTATGTTGTATTAATTTGTTTTAGAATAATTATTTTTGTCTTTTTTCATATGTTGAAAAATCAATAAAAAGAATTAAAACAAAAAACAATAAAGGTAGATCAAAGTGGGCAGCTGTGTTGGTCTGAAGCAGCAGAACAAAGTTCAAGTCCAGTGGCACCTTTAAGACCAACAAAGTTTTATTCAAAGTATAAAGTTTTGTGTGCATGCACACTTCTTCAGATACAATGAAATCTGAGGAAATACGTATGCATACAAAAGCTTATACCTTGAATAAAATAATAAAGATATTTACTTAAATGAAACTACTTATTTGACCTAATGGCCTTGAGCAGTATCACCCAAATAAAGCTGAAAACAGTAGTAACCTGACTCCAAACTTGGACTCATTTATTCATATTACTGTATCTTGCTATAACTTGGGGGGGACTTTACAACAACCAAAGTGGCCCTGTGTTCAATGCCTGCTAGGAGCACTCTCAGTTTCTCTCAACTTGGCTTCCCTTGAAGAAGTGGCAAAATCCATAATTCTGTTACATCCTAATAAAACACACGTTCCAAAAGACAGTGTTCTAATGTATCAGTTCACCCCAATTGACCCAAACATAATCTATTCGAGTAAGGAAATTTCTTATAGTGACCACCCATTACCTGAGAAGGTTATCATGTTTAAGCTGGCTAACATAACTGCTCTTCTATATTGTGGAATAGTTAAATATTTTAAGTATTCAGGAAAGGCCCTTGGATATAATATGATAAATAAAGGGGGGGGCAAACTCTATGTGATCTATCATAAGAGCTCAGGAAATCCAGTTCATACAAACAACTCAAAATCAACATTTGAACAGCTTTCATCCCAGATGACCTCAGGTCCTCAATCTGAATTCCCCAAAAGGGGAGTTTAGATTAAATAAATTGTACCCAAGGATTTACATAAGTGTCCTCCCTCAGCAACGAAGGATAAACTGTCTTATCAAAGACAAAGACCATGTTCAACCACATCGGAAATGCAGCAGTCCAGGGTATGGTTCCAAAGAGTGAACTCCCAGCTCTATCCACGGTATATTTCCTGCTACACAACCTAGAATCCCAGTGATTTTTTCGTAGATATTTTATTTTATATTCTAAGAGCAAAGTCAACCAATCTTTGGATAGTTATATCTGGTGACTGGAGCTGTGAACGGGCAAGACAGATCTTTTTACAAACCTGGAGAGGACCCTGGGTTTGCAGAAAAATGTGACATCTAAAAACAACAACACTGGAGCTTAAAAAAAAAATCTGAAAATGATAAAAACAGCACCTGTAGCTTTAAGCAACAGATTCTCTCAATGGCTGTTGTTGGGTCACAATAGTGTTTCAGGCTGAGTTTTAGTGTGTAAAAGGCAAGGGGAGAGGGCAGGTCCTTTTCCAGGGCTATTTTGGCATTTAACTCACTGGGTCTAGGCTTGACTGGGATTGATAGCTCCAGGCTGGGAAATTCCTGGAGATTTTGTGGTGGAGTCTGAGCTGGGCAGGGTTTGGGGAGGTAAAAGGCCTCAGCTAGATATAATGTCATCTAGTCCATCCTCCAAAGCAGTCACTTTTTCCAGGGGGACAGATCTCTGTTGTCTGGAGGTCAGTTGTAATTGGGGGAGATCTCCAGGTCCCACCTGGAGGTCGGCAACCCTAGGCCTGCAGCAAACACTGGGTGACTTGATACCACTCTGTTTGCATGACTCGAGTAGCCTAGCTGCTTGCTACTGTTCAACAGCAGCCATCCCATGAAAGCCAGTGAGGTATAGCGGTTAGAGCTTCAGAGTAGGATCTGGGAGACCCAGGTTCAAATCCCCACCTTACTGTGGAAGCTCACTGAGTGATTTTGGACAAGTTAGCCTAACTCACTTCCCAGGGTTGATGTGGGGATAAAGTGGAGAGGAGAATAATGTAATATGCTTTGGTCCCTGCTGTGGAGAAAGGTGGGGTATAAATTAAATAAATAAATAATGCTGGTGCTGTGCTAAAAGTATGCTTGTAAACATTTTCTTTTTTAAAAATACTTTAAACTTTTGATGCTGGTAGTGGTTCTCTGTACCTCCACTATCTTGGACATGCTATCAGGACTGGCCCCAGCTTATTTTGCACCCTAGGTGAGGATCTCTTTTGGTGCCCCCCAATCTGAAACTGGCAACCCTAATTCCTTGCCATGGCTGGTGCAGCAAGGGGGTTCTAAGGGGGCAGTATCAGTTTGCAAAGCCCCTCTTCATGGAAGCCAGGAGGAAGGCGCAACATGAGAGTGGTGCGGGGGAGGTCTCACCCAGCATTGCAAGCACGGAGGCAAAACCTCGCCGGGAGGGGAACCGTGTGTGTGTGTGCAATGCTCCCTCTAAGCTGTGGAGTCCTGTGAGCAAAAATTCTAGTTTGTGAGCTGCTGGCATTAAAGTTGTGAGTGAGTGATTTGGCTGCTGCATTGATTAGTTTGCTCTGGAGCCATCCCTTCCCGAGCCGAGACAGAAATGTGTGAGCTGGAGGCTAAAAATCTGTTGAGCTAGCTCACACTCACTCAGCTTAGAGGGAACACTGGAGGGGCGCTGCACTCATTGCCTCCCCGGGATGCGCAAAGGGTTTCAGCTGGAGGGGACTGTCCACCACCTCCCATCATTTCCTCACTCCCCCTGGCTGCTCACTCACTGGAGCTCCCCCCGACCAGCAGGAGGGCGACGCCCCCTAACACCAGCCGCAGACTGCATTGGGCTGCGCTCATCGCCAGAGCCTCTCCATGCCCTCGGTGTGCCCTGGCCCCCGAGAGGAGGTGCACCGGAATGCGGAACCTGCGGGGCGTGGGGAGGAGCTTGCGCGGAGCTCTGGCCTTGTCTGCCCCTCCCGCCACCTGTTGCAGCCGAGTGATGCAGAGTGATTGCTTTGCCCGCAGGGAGCATTGCAGAGTCAGCCTGAAATTCTTTCCCAGGCCCTGGAAGACGCACACTGAAAGCACCTTGATTGGGTTAGTTTGCCGGTGGCTGCAGGTGCCGCAGAAACACTCCTCCAAGCCAGGGTCTGAACCCCATACCCAGAGAGTTGCCAAGTCCTGGCTGGGCAATTCCTGGAGATTTTAATTTGTATATATTTAATTCTCCCCAGCAGGGTCCCAAAGTGGTTTGCCTCTGTTTTCTGAGAGGACGCTGTACAGTCAGTGCTCGCACTTTCCCCTCCTCAGCTCTTCACCCGGTCATGGAGATGCAGGGCTTTTGGTGGTGGTGGGGCAGATGCAGTTTGGCACCCTAAGGGCCGGCCTGCCCTAGGCGAACACCTAGTTCGCCTAGTGAGTGAGTCAGCCCTGCATGCTATTTTAAAAGGAACAAGGGGGTAGGCAGGCAGTTGGCAAGTGGCTATTCCTCCAGGGGTGCACAAAGCAGTAAACAGTCCCCATGGTGACCAGGCCCTGGGCAGCAGAAGACACAGAGGCAAGGCCTCAGAACTTGGAAGGGAAACTGGGAGTCCTGACCCTCCCAGTGGGAAATTCCTAGAAAGGTCAGGTGGTGACAGTGGTTACCTAAGGGAGGAAGAAAAGCCTCTCCAGGTGTTGGGAAAACTTTGAAGGGTAGGGTGGAACAGGGCCTGCAGGCTGGAGCAGACTTGTTCTGCCACAGGCTGCAAAGGAGAAAATGAGGCAGAGAAAGAGATCCCAAAACCATCTGGCCCTTCCAGGCCCTAAAATCATCAGGCTGGCATCAGCTAGGGCCAGGGTCTTTTCAGTGGTGGCTCTGCGCTGGTGGAACACGCTCCCAGAAGACCTCAGGGCCCTGTGGGGCCTTTTACAGTTCCATAGGGCCTATAAGATGGAGCTCTTCCACCAGGCCTTTAGTTAAGGAGCTGCACCCAGCACACTAAAGCCCTGTGCCCAATACCACCACTGACAGCCTGAGCTTCACTGACTTTAAAATCAAATACTGACTACATTTATTAGTATGTTGAAGCTACCCTGCTTTCACCATCACTATTTAAATTGTTTACTAGCACCTTATGTTGTGTTTTTATGCTTTTACTTATATTGTTGTTTTAGCTACTGCATTTTATGTAAGCTGCCCTGAGCCTGCTCTGGTGGGGAGGGCAGGGTATAAATCAAATCAAATCAAATCAATCAATCAATCAATAAATGCTGCCTGAAGATCCATGAAGGCAACATATAAACAGCCTCTTGGATAAGAAATATATTTCCTTGCTAGATAATAGAGAACTATGCAGTCATCTGTTGTAGATTTCCTGGTCATAAAATCTGCCTGCTCTGGAACAATTAACCCTTTCTTGAAAACCCATTCTTTAAACTTTTGTTGAAGTCATGAAGAATATAATTTCTCAGTTACAGAGAGAAGACTAATTGATCTACAGTTATACGGGTCCTTTCTATTTCCCTTTTTGTAGATTGGAACAATTATAGCCAGATATCAGGGGTTTTACCTATTTGGTTAACTACTGTGAAAACTTGGGCTAACAAATCACTCCAAAAGTTTACCTCAGGATGGAGAAGTTCAGCAGGGACCATAATTTAGATACTGCATGGAGATAGTTTTATCCCAAATGGTAAATTACCATGGCAGGCATGTAAAGGGAAAGTCTGTATTTTTCTTCCAAATAATATGGAGAATTTCATAACACATCAGGGTCAGGTGTGTGATAAATACATTTTTAAATAGTAAAGTAAAGGTAAAGGTTCCCTTGCTCGAAAGCCAGTCGAATCCGACTCTAGGGTTGCGGTGCTCATCTCCGTTTCAAAGCCGAAGAGCCAGCGCTGTCCGAAGACGTTTCCATGGTCATGTGGCCGGCATGACTAAACACCAAGGTGCACAGAACGCTGTTACCTTCCCACCGAAGTAGTACCTCTTTATCTACTTGCAATCTCTTGCTTTTGAACTGCTAGGTTGGCAGGAGCTGGAACTAGAGACAGGAGCTCACCCCGTCATGCGGCACCCGGGTCTCGAACTGCTGGACTACTGACCTTCCAGAGCCTGCAGTTCAGCGTCTTAACCACTTGAGCCACCGCAGCTCACAGATAAATAGTATCTGTGTTCAAACAAAGTGAAAACTTTGTTCCTAGTAGCACAATTGTGTCAGGCATTTGCAAAAGAAAGAAAGAATTCAAATGGATAGACATCAAACAAAAATAAACAAACAATGTCCCTGTTGTTTCAGACCAACATGGCTACCCACCTGAATCACTTTCCCCTCCTGTTAGTCTGAAGCCAGAGAGCCATGTACCAATCCTTAGTGTACTTAGTCTTTTCCTCAAATAAAAGTTAAGAGTTTCAGGTCTTGCCAGAGTTGCTGAATTTTACTCATGCAGTTAAGTAATCAGTTTTTTTTTGGGGGGTGCCATCTCTCCTTATATATAATTCTGTTTTCGAGTGGCAACATTCCATGCGCTCCCTCAGCCATTGGCCCATCAGCCGCCACTCAAGAGTTTTCCTGTGCCATTGGCTGGGTGCTGGGTGTGCGCCTCTTTCCTGCCCACTCCCCCTTCAGCCACTGTGCCCTGTCAGAATTACTGGCAAACAGCTTTCTCTCTTGACGGAGATGCTTTTTCTGCTTGCCTCCTGTGTGGACTAACAGTCCCTTCAGTGGCGGTTGGTAGGTGTAACGAAATGTCAGTTACCTGTGTTTGTAAGATGGCTGTGGTTTTTTGTTTAGAATGTTCCCCCATAAGGTTTAATTGAGCTGTAGTTCCAGAGAGGGGCCTGCAGGGGTATCACTCACTGGGTTGAATGGAGCTTCCTCATCTGCTGGCCTACAGTTCCCAGCTGCCTCAAAGCAAAAAAATGTGAGAAAACAGGGACTGTCCCAACAGGTGTGGCGGCATCAATATAGACTGCAGCCCATCCAGGGAGAAGGTAGTCATCATCCCTGGGAGGCAGCAGAAATTCAGCCACTCCACAGTCGGCTGGACTGGGGAATGAATGGAAGTTTCCCTGTTCTCTTGGGCAAGAAAGAGAGGCTGAAGTACAGCCAGAGGCTGGTCCAAGGAGAGATCCTACCCTGAGCCCACAACCTCCAGAGGTAGAGGGTATTGTGTGTAGGGAAAGAGGATTGTGTTTAACCTCTGTTGATTTGTGCCCTGTTGGTTCATAGTGTGTGCTTACTCCTACAGTGTGCATGTGCTCCAAAACTGTGTAAATAGTTAAATAAACTCTTCTATTTGGGCTAATAATCTGTGTTGTGCTCTGACCACATAGTCTCCCCCGCTCTGCACAGTACCAAAGGGAGGGGGTAGCCCAGGGAAGCAAGGAAAGGCCAGACCCTTAGGTTGCCAACTTTCCAGAGACCCCCAAAGATTGGGGATTCCATCTCCAAATAGGGAGATTCAGCAAGAGGTGTCTCAGTGTCCCTCTAAAAAGGCAGTGACAATTCAATGAGTGGTGGCAGCAAACTTATGGAGTGAGATACACCCACGGGACAGAGGTGGGATGCAAACAGCTGAGTTGTAAACTGGAGCCCATTTCCTCACAGTGGGCAACCAAGCTTGGTTCAGACAAAGGAAGGAAACCCTTCACAGGCCTTTGTGAGGAACTCATTGGGGCCAGTCGTAACTAGAGTTGTGAGCTCCAGGTAGGGAGATTCCTGGAGATTTTCTGGTAGTCTATAGAAGCCAGGGTTTCGGGATGGGAGAGGCCTCAGCTGAACAAAATGCCATATAGCCCACCTTCCAAAGCAGTTATTTTCTCAGGGGGGACGGAGATCTGTTGTCTGGAGTTCAGTTGTGATACCTGGTGATCAGGCTCCACCTGGAGGTTGTCTATCCTCAGACAGGTCAGTGCTTCAGAGCAGGGTCTGCTAAGTTCAGGTTCTTGCTGTAGAAGCTGAGTGGGTGATTTTGGACCGGTCACAGACTTTCAGCCTAACCTACCTCACAGGGTTGTTGTGCAAGTCAAAAGGGGGAGAGGAGAATGATATAAGCTGCTTTGGTCCCCAGAGAAAGACTACTTTTCCTCCTGGGATACCATTGTTGCCAATCTCCAGGTGAGGGCTGGAGATCACTCAGAATTACAACTGCTTTCCAGATGGCAGAGATCAGTCCCCCTGGAGGAAATGATGGACTCTGTGGCAGTCAGGGCTTTAGAGCACAGAAGAGGCTGCAGGTGTGTGTATGTGTGTGTGTGGAAATGGAAAGCTGAAGAGTGAGGGGGAAATAAAGGTAGGTTAATGATTGGCTGGGAAGGAGATAGGGTTGCCAACTCCAGGTGGGAAATTCCTGGAGATTTGAGGGATGGAACCTGGAGAGGGTGAGGTTTGAGGAGGGGTGGGACCTCAGACAGGTACAATGCCATAGACTCCACCCTCCCAACCAGCCATTCCCTCCTGGGGAACCACTGTTGCCAATCTCCAGGTGGGGGCTGGAGATCACTCAAAATTACAACTGCTCTTCAAGTAGCAGAGATCAGTTCTTCTGGAGAAAATGGTGGACTCTATGTCATTATACCCTGCTGAGGTTGCCACAGCAAATTAACGGTGAGTGCCCAAGGCCTTGGCACTCTCCCAGAGCCTCTTTCTAGAGCTCGTATTTATTTCCACAACAGGCCTTATTCCTAGTAGTTATAGTAATTATGTAGATGAAGCAAGCACAGTTTGTTTTATCAGAGAGCTGTATGCCAGTGTTCTCACAGCCATTAAAGGCATATGCTCTAATGCTCTAATATTTTAAGGCTCACTGTTTCTAGGGTGAAATTATTCTCCCTCTCAAGCAATTTATGGTTTTCATTTATCATAGAAAAAGAAGCCTATCTATCCCTATTATTTTAAAATAAAATAAAAGATACTCAGTTGCATTGCATTTTTTTCTTTAAACAAACTGAGAATCAGTTCATAAGTAAGAACAACCAAGCAGCCTTGGGAGTATGAGAGATTTCCACCCGTTTCAGCAGTAAATATGCAGATGAATGCTTGTGACAACCAGCAATTCTTTGCGGGGGTTCCATACATGGCATGATTGTGTGATCACAGAATTCCTTGATGAAGCTACTATGGTTGCATAAATTATGCATAAATAAATACATGAGTACTATGTATTCTACATATTATTTTAAATTAACAGAATTTTTCACTGTTGATTTTAAATAGAGTTTTACAAATTATAATTACCCCTTAAATTTTATTGTCCATACTATTGTATTAAATTGTACATGCTATTAATTTCTTTGTATGAAACAAATGAAAAAGAGTATGACAAAATAAACAGTTTGAGATTTTGAACAATTTTGTTTTTTAAAACAATTATTAATTTTATACACACATTTTTTTGTGTTTTTTCTTCACAGAAATGAATAGTATATTAAATATCACAGGTTCACAACTTTAAAATATTTACTGTGCGAATCTATCAGATTCTAAATCTGACTGCTGACATTAGTTTCCACAAATTGCTTTTCATTGTTCTTTGCCCCATTTTGGAAAAAGCATCCTGTAAGCATAAGTTCCAGTTAGGGTTGCCAGGTCCCCCTGGTCACCAGCAGGGGATGCGGGAGATAGGATTGCCAGATCCGGGCTGGGGAACTCCTTTAGATTTGGGGAGGGAACCTGGGGAGGACTGGAACCTGGGGTACAATGCCATAGAGTCTGCCCTCCAAAGCATCCATTTTCTCCAGGGGAACTGATCTCTGTAATCTAGAGATGAGCTGTAATTCTGTGGGATCCCCAGGCTGGCATCCCTACACCAAGCCAGAGAGAAAGAGTGAAGTAATAAGAAGAAATAGCTAGAACTTACCCAAGTTGCTTCGATGGTAATACCTAGAATGAAAATACCAAAAAAGTAAAAGCTATAATGCAGATCTGTGGTTTGGATCCAGACTAGTCTTTCCTCGAGCACGAGGACTTCTGCTAATGGGGAACAGTTTTCCTCTATCCCCTATGGCAGCTCCAAATGCCACACAGCTTGCTGCTGTGAGAAGGGGAAGGCATGGAAATTATACTCTGTGAGTGGAAATCCATAGAAACATTCATTTGGTTCCTGGCTCGCATGTTGAGAACATTGTTTTCGCCACAGAAAATGGAATACATTTTACCTTATACTTTAAAAACTTACCTCAAAAAGGCAAATATTTATTTTATTAGAGTTTAGTAATATACAAATTAATGTGCATTCTAGATTTATCTGTTAAAAAGGTTAGTAAATAAACTAAAATTATTTTGTTTCCCTTCAATCCAGAATTTTTTTTCACAAACTCACTAAAAATATGTCTTTGTGAAGACAATCCCATTGATGTGGATAGAAAATCCATCACATGTGTATAGAACTGCACCTAAGTTCTACTTTGAGTAGTATTGCATAGTTCTACTTTGTACATTATTAGCAGCAACTCTAAGGGAGGGTTTAACAATTGAATGTTGCTCGCCATATGAATTAGCCTTACTGCATGCAGAATCTTTCTGTGGTAACAATCACCACCTGGAATATGCCCTGCTGCTGCGGTGTAAATGCAAATCATCTCAGCTTTTTTTTTTTTTGCATATCTGGAAGTACAGAAGTCCTGATAAACAAAAGAATGTCATATGAAGCAGTTTTTATAATGTCCAGGGATCCCTGTGGGATATAATACTCAGTGGCAAAGCTCTCCAAAAAGTGAATCTCTGCAATATTACTCACCTGAGTAAAAGAAGAACAGTGTCAGACTGAGGAGCAGAAATCCTCCTGTTTTCATGACTGTTATTGGTTTGAGACTGTTAAACAGATGTTCCTCAGATTCTACTAGCAGAAGAGAGATCTAACTTCTGCCCCAGTCTTTAATACATGTAAACAATCTCTTTGACCCCAATGTATGAAATCTCCTCCCAAATAGCTATTAGATGTGAAAATTTGATATTATACAAGTCTTCTGTGTATTATAAAAACTGCTGAGGGCACAGAAAAATGAAAGGAGCATGTGACTGGCAGCTTGTTAGCAAACAGTCGCTGTGAAGTACTATATTGTCTTGACCTTGGACCATAGCAAAGTCTATCTTATACAGATAAAAAGGCATCATTCTGACAAATAACATATGATACACCATATGACACCCAATAAAAATGGTCATAAAAGAACACAAAGCAGTCATTCTTATTTACTTTTATAGAAATCTATTAATGGATTTCTAAATAAGACTTATAGTTTTACCACATTATATGCAAATACAGTCACACCTTTTGCTGTTAATGGCTGTGGCGTTATCGCTGTTTGGAAGCAGAAGCCCAGAGGATTTTGTTTGTTTCCACCACTGGACCAATCCAACCTAAAGGAGAGCAAGGTTTTTAAAATCTGGATTCCTTAGAAATATAATAACATTAACATACAATGGCACCACATTTTAGGAAGGATGTTGACAAGCTCGAGCGTGTCCAGAGGAAGGCAACAAGAATGGTGAGAGGGTTGGAATCCAAGTCTTATGAGGAAAGGCTGAAAGAGTTGGGTATGTTTAGCCTGGGAAAGAGAAGGCTTAGAGGGGACATGATTGCAGTCTTCAAATATTTGAAGGGCTGTCATGTAGAAGATGGAACAGATCTATTCTCTCTTGCTCCGGATTGCAAGACTAGATCTAATGGGTGGAAATTACAAGGGAGTCATTACTGGCTAAATATCAGGAAAAACTTCCTAACTGTAAGAGTGGTTGAGCAGTGGAACAGACTGCCTCGGGAGGTGGTGGATGCTCCTTTGCAGAGCGTTTTCAAGCGAAGTCTGGACGACCATCTTTCAGGTATGTTGTAGAGCTATCTTTTGGCTATGCTCCTGCAGAGTGCAGGGGGTTGGACTAGATGACCTGCAAAGTCCCTTCCAACTCTAACATTCTATGATTCTATGATTCTGTGAACCACTTCTGTATCTCAATGGATACGAACCTATGCAGGGCTCTTTTTGTAGCAGGAACTCTTTTGCATATTAGGCGACACACCCCTAGCTCTGTAAGCTCTTGGAGGATTGGCTACATTAGGGGTGTGTCACCTAATATGCAAAAGAGTTCCTGCTACAAAAAGAGCCCTGAGATCATTCCTACAACAGTCTGTTCCAGTCTTAACAAGGTGAGGCCTCTTTTTAAAAATATGTTGTCAGTTTTGACATTATGTTGTTAAAGTTAAGAAACCCACTTTTGCTGGGTGGGTGGGGGTGGAGCATTACTTCAAACCAGCCACATGAAAATGAAAAGTCTCATTGGCTGTCTTCGGGTAATGCATTAACCACATATCCATAGTATTGTGTGGAAAATGACCATTCATTCTAATGATCACTCTTTAAAAGTTTCCAGCCTTCTGACCAATGGCTCTAGAAGTGTATTTACTCGAGGTACTCTGTGAAAACTTCACATCCATAGACTAAAATTTGTCTTTTATTTAGATAGAATTAATATAATTATTCTTGAAATTATTAAGGAAACAAGAATCACCAATATATAGAAAACAGTAGGATAACTGTGGAACTCTTCTAGGTGGTCAGGACTTATTGGGATCTTGCCTGTAGGAGAAAGTGGACTGTAGGTTTGCCAATCTTTGGGGGGAAGGCTTGGAGATCTCCAAGAATTACAACTTCTTTCTTGACTGCAGAGATGAGTTCCCCAGGAGGAAATGGCAGCTTTGGAGGGTGAGCTACCTAGTTCCCTCTCCATGTTCCAATTCTTCAGGAATTTCCCATGCTGGGGTTGGCAACCCTATTGGTGGCCTTCTGTGACCAATTTGCTTGGTATGGATAAAATCTCTTGCTTCTGTACCAGTTTGGACTCCACAATGGCAGTGATAAGGTCAGATGTTGCCAGGGTGCTGCTTGTCCAGTTATGTGGGATACTTTCAATTTATTCATTCTGAGGGTGTGGACAGGATTCTAGGAAGTCTAAGGCCTGTCATCTGCTTGTAAGACCATTGGCCCTTCTGGTTGCTTAATTCTGCTGAGGAGAGGGCTAGCTGACTGGGTCCTGGAGACAGTAAATGCCTACTTGGAAACTAGGCCCCTGCCTTGAAACAGGTGATGGTACACCCACACTTAAAGAAACTCTACTGTGAACCCCAGAGATCTAAATAACTATAGTCCAGTATGAAATATATCATTCGTTGGGGAGGAGTTATCAGGATATTTGGGCTGGGTTATCACCAATATGTGGACAATACTCAGCTCTATCTTGTGCTTTCAGCAGATTCCAGGTAGGCTATGGAGACTTTGAATTAGTGCCTATAGGCAGTGTGGAGATGGATGAGGCTAATAAACTTAAATTTAATACTGAAAAAATGGAGGTGCTATTAGTGGGCAGAAGGATTGACCCAGGAATTGATGTGTCTTCTCTTCTGGGTAAGGCTGTACTTACCTTAAAGGATCAGGTTCATAGCTTGGGGGTACTGCTGGACCCAGGCCTTCTGTTAGATAAACAGGTGGCAGCCATGACCAGAGGTGCCTTTCATCAGCTTCTGCTCATGAGCCAGCTGAAGCTGATTGCTTCAAGTCAAGGGAGATCTGTTGAAATTCTATAGTTTTCTAGCCCTTCCACATTTTAGCCAAGGTGGCAGCTGGGCACTTCATAATCAGTGTTGCCCATGCATGCACATATATGGGAAAGACTGGCAGAGATGAGCCAGTGGAATATGAGAAGAGTCATTTGAGAAGAGTGCTACAAACTCGGGGGGTGGGTGGGTGGGTTACCAAACCAAATCATGAAGAAAACAGGCTTTCTGCTCCTCAGTCTGATACTGCTCTTCTTGTATCCAGGTGAGTCATATGGCATCTCGTGGAAATTCTCATTCTGATCAACCTTGCTTTGATCACTCACATACCATAATATACTCCATTCCTTTTCTCTCTTTTTTTGCATTTTTTTTATTTTTCATATGTGCACGTGTGTCTGCATGTGTCAACGTGTTCACCTGGATCTCTGGTGACTGACCCCTACTGGGGGCCTGAAGGATATTCAGAGAGGTGGCTGAATGAAACCTGCCCCCACCTCCCGACTGCTGGTATTCCAAGGAGGTCTCCCATCCGACTACTTGCCAAAGTCAACCCTGCTTAGCTTCTGAGATCTGATGAGATCGGGCTTGCCTGGCTTATCCAGGTCAGGGCATATATGCCATTCCAGAAGGACACATGATACACATGGCAAGGTTGGCTTTGTGTATTAGAACCATCATGTAGAAGCTACATACAGTAGCTCTATGCAAGGAATTCAATGTATGTAAGTAGCCTGAATGACCCAGGCTAGCCAGATAGAAGCTAAGCAGGGTCAGCCCTGGTTAATATTTGGATTGGAGACCACCAAGGGAGTCTAGTGATGCTACACAGAGGCAGGCAATGGCAAATCATATCTGAATGTCTCTTGCCTTGAAAAACCTATGGAGTTGCCTTAAATTGATTGTGACTTGATGGCACTTTTCACCACCAAGTAGCGTACCTATAGAAGAAGAAGAGAAGAAGAGATTGGATTTATATCCTGCCCTTCACTACCCAAAGGTGTCTCAGAGTGGCTTACAAACTCCTTTCCCTTCCCCTCCCCACAACAGACACCCTGTGAGGTAGGTGGGGCCAAGAGAACTTCTGACAGAAACTGCTCTTTTTCAAGGACAGCTCTTATCAGAACTATGGCTTGCCCAAGGTCATCCAGCCAGGTGCAAGTGGAGGAATGGGGGATCAAACCCGGTTCTCCCAGATTAGAGTCTGCGCACTTAACCACTACACGAAACTGGCATGGAGTTTGTAGCATGGAGTTTGAAGGAGGTTTTTTTTTTTTAATGACTAAGGGGGGATGATAGGGGTTTGTCTAATTATGCACAGATTGGAGAAAGTGGATACAAAATATTTTCTCCCCTGATAACAGAAGTTGGAATAGTCACTGAAAATGATGGGTAGTAGATTCATGACAGACAAAAGGCAATACTTCACACAATGCATAAAGTAGTTAACTTCTGGAACTCTGTGACAAAGGATGTAGTGATGCCCACTGATTTAGATGGCTTTTAAAAGGCATTCAACAACTTCATGGAAGTGAATAGGTCCAACAGATTAGTTGGCATGATGACTAAATTGAACCTCTGAGTTTGGAGGAAGAGTACCTCTGAATCCCAGTTATTGTGGAGTAAGAAAATGGGGAGAACTCAAAATTTGTGCCCTGCTTGTAGGCCTTTCCAGTGCAGTGGATTGATCACATGATCAGGATGGATTAGATGGACCATTCATTTGATCTAGAAGGGCCATTATTGAGGGAGGCTCTGTACCAGCACCAGTGTTCCCATTAAGCTGTGGAGTCTTGTGAGCAAAAATTCTACTTTGTGAGCTACTGGCATAAAAGTTGTGAGCAAGTGATTTGGCTACTGTGTGGATTAGTTTGCTCTGGAGTCATCCTTCCTGAGCTAAGACAAAAATGTTTGAGCCAGAGGCTACAAAACTGTGAGCTAGCTCATACTAACTCAGCTTAGAGGGAATACTGACCAGCACTGTACATTCCTGCTGATGGATCATGTCAGCCTAGAAGTAATCCATGAATCACTTGGGAAGCATTTTTCAGACAATATAAATTTCAAAATGAGCAACTGCTATACCCAGTTATTTCTTGGCAACCTCCATATCTTCTCTAATGCAAAATACTATCTTTAGACTGCAGTTCTGTGGTTGCCTGGGTAAAAGGAACTTCCCCTGAAATCAACAGAATTTCTGTATACTTCAATGTGATTAGAGTGGGTTTATCTGACAGTGTGTAACGTTAAATATAAGAAGCAGGATTTTGCATGGAAAAGAACCCAGTTCACTCCCTCGGAACTCCAGCTGAATTATGCTGGCAAATTAACTTCCTGCAGGAGACCTGGGAAAGTTGTTTCACGTCAGAGCAAAAAATGGCCTGTGACTTGTTTGCAGCTTGCATAAATCTTATTCCTGATGCATCTTATTCCTGATGCATTATTGAGTAGAAATCAGTATTATTTGCATCTTGCAAAAGGGATACATTTAGGGGTGCTAGAATACCCATTATTGTGGTTTATGTTTGGTTTGCAAGTAGTGAGTACAAAGCCAGTTTTTTTATCGGTAGTTGAGCTGTTTGTGGCTCTGCTCATCAGATTTTTAAGTATTGAAACAATACAGTGCATTTGGGAGTATTTCACACATGTGCACTCTTACAAACAGCACAACAACCGATCAATCAGCCCAAATTGCAAACATTTAGGTTTTTGTTTTTTAAAAAAGTCTTACTGTTCAATGTATAAGTCCAAGTTATTGTCAATGATATTTTGTACATGCACATTTTTGGTAGTTGTAGTAATTCTCTTGTATAATTATCTGACCATTCATTAACATGGGGGAGAATCCATTTCACCTACTGCACAGATGCATAAGTGGCTTGCAAGGTGGAAGGAACTGAACCTTAACCCAGAGCTACTATGCAGCCACAAAGTTGTTTGGTAGACATTCAAAACAGTCAGCAGACAGTAGACAGATCTAAGGCTTAGCCTGGCTCATAGGTAATTGTGGCCATTGTACATCGTATGTTCACTTGCTGAACACGATCACTGTAAAGTTTATGGCATTGTAGGTAGCACCAAACACTTCTTTCGAAAGAGCACACTTAGAAACCTGAATGTTTTCTTGTACTGAATGAATACATGTTGTACAGAATTTACAGAATGATTTTCTGCAAAACACTGCCGGAATAAACATTGAGTATTTTTATTAGAAACAGCTATTTTTAACAGTTCCCAAATCCTTGCAAGAATATTGAGTGTTTTTATTAGAAGCAGCTATTTTTAACAATTCTCAAATCCTTGTAAGAATATTGTGTATCTATTTCTAAACTACACCATACGGGATATGATCAATAGATGTACAAAATAGAGCTAGGGACAGATAGGGGAGATTTCTCTAAAAACTTGAAGGAAGTCCCAGGTTTTCAGAAATATCTTAAACTTTTTTTTTTTTAAATGGGGGGATTAAAACCCACCCAAATACTAGAAATAATGCTTCTACCTTTAAGAACAGAATGCCCACTTAACTCTCTTTGTTGAAGGCTGTTAGGCAATCACAACAATATTGCTGATACTTGTTTTGGGGCTTTGGTAGAAACCCCAATGGAAGATCCAGGTTTGCTTACAAGGAGATTTTAATAAGCAATGATCAGGCTTACAGAAATAGCAGGCTAAGCTCGATCTGCTGGGTCTCAAACTCACACATGCACAGCAAAACTTAGCCAGACTTTGAGACAAGATTCACAACTAAAACTAAGCATTTTATACCCTAATTGCTGGCTACGAATAAAAAAATCATTAATCAAGCTATCTCAGACACTAGGATGAGCCAGGCTGACTTGCACCTGTGTCTAGTGGTGAGAGAAAACAAATCAGGCTTCCTAGATAACAGCTGCTAACAAGTGTGTGAGAGAAAGACATTCTCTTGAGAGTGACCTGATGGCTGTCCCCTCACAGAATTCAAGCACTAGCCTATAACAAAGATGGAGTTACAAAGGTTATACACCTTGGCTTCTATTACTTGGAGGATGAACCAGCCCTGGAAAAGTTCCCATCCCTTTCCCCTGTCATGTAAGCTGATAGAGGAGAGATTGCTGGGGATGCACCCAGCAGGGACCACTTAGCCATACAACTGGGCTCAGCCTGGTGGCAGCAGCAGCGGTCACTTTGCAACTTTTGTTGGGGAGAGGTTGCAAGGGTTAGGAAAGGCGGGAAAGCTGAAGACAGAGGTGCAGATAGAGGTAGGCTGTCTGGTGTGTGGGAAGGAGGAAAAGGGGCTCTTGCCTATGGGGCTGCCATGGAAGGGAAAGATGAAATAGTGGAGGGAGAAGATACAGGGGAAATGGTGTACCCCCAGTAAGGCCTTGCAGGTCCCTCATGAGTCTTATTTAATATCTCCAATAAGTAGGCGTATGGTCAAGAACACCAGGTTCTCTCAAGATCAGTGCACTAGGGATAGGCATGAACAGGCTCACAAAGAAAAGTTTGTGATGAATTTTGGCCAGTTCATGGTTTGCGAAGCAATGTTTGTAGAAGGGCACCCAGCATGGACATTTCACAAACTTTGGTGCTGTTCGTGGTGGTTCGTGAATAATTACATTTCCAGACAGACTGTCTCCACTCAAACTGTTTACGAAACTCCAAGGCAACAGGGGTGGTAGAATTCTCCAGCCTTGGAAACACCAATACAAGCCCTCCAAAGCTTAACAGGCGCTGCTGGCTGCCAATAACAGAGTTCCCATTTTGCTCTATGGAATCAGAATGCTATAAAAATGCTCAGCTCAGTACCACACCCTCTCCTCTGTTGGTTGTTTGCAATTACACAGAGAGGCAGGAAACTTGTTAAAAACAGACTAGCAGAACACATTCCCTCTTGATTGTGAACACCTCTTCCCTGCTGTTTGGGGGTGTTCGGTGGATTCAGGTCTCTGAGCCACCCTGTCTCTCTGCTCACGCCGAGCAGAGGGGCTTAGCTAGTGGGTTCCTCAGCTGAGGACCCACATTTTGATTCCTTTACCCTGTTGGGGTTTGGCTTGGCACTCTCACAATTACTAGCTTGCCTGGATTACAAATGGCCCAGGCTCGTTGCCATAAGTAGATCATCCACCAGTAAAAATCACCTACCTTAACATGGAGGTGCTGTTTTTCCACTTCTACAGTTGATGGCATTCTTTTTTCAGTGGCATTCATTGTGGCTCTTCATGCTCAAAACTGACTAGATTGAACTACAGTTCCCAGGGCCCAGTGCATGATGGCACAAATCCTATCAATACAAAATTAACATGAACATGTCCATGCTTGGGGGTAAGGCAAGAGCAGCAAACCAGGCAAGGCGATGCTCTTGGGGTACAAATAATGAATTCAGGAGGGGGAATCACTGCCCAAAGATTGAGAGGACCAAGGAAAAGTTTTCCTACCAGGTGCAATGAGTGAAGAGAGCAAAAGACTGGGGGAATATAACAGCCATGGCAAAGTAGCAAACTTTTTTGATTGTTCAAGGATGGTAATGACAACTTGTGAACAAATGACAATCTTGATAGATGAGAATCTTCAGCTCCTGGTCCACTTACCACTTATTCTCTGAAAACTCAGCCTTTCAGTTGGTCTTCAGAGAGTTCAAATGCCACGTGTAGGATAGGACCTGTTTAGCCATAACATTACATATTTGTTGCATCCTCCTTGGCAATACACAGAAAGGGAGTGTTGTTTGGTTTTTAAAACAAACCTATAACTCTCCTCAGGTTCTTATATAAATCACTTTACTTCTTCTAAATATAGGTGCAGGGAATATTTCACGATCCAAGTTTTGGCAGCAGACATATATATATGAAAGAGGTACGGTAGAGTTGATAAACCTCACCTTGGCCAGTGGAACCTGAGGAGCATCTTCTTTGAAGAGCCACAGCAGACTCAGGTGAGACCAAACCAAAACCATGAAGATAACAGTCTTTGTGCTACTCAGCCCAATGCTGCTTTTCTACTCTGGTGAGTCATCTTTTCTCTTACCTAGATTCCTATTTTGCTCAGTCTTCCTTTTAAGAATCAGAACCAGATCCCTAGACACAATACAGTTTTAAAAAGCACATACCACAAGGTGCTTAATATTAAATTAGAGTCGTGCTGTGGCCCTGTGTGAGGCACTTTCATAATTAGCTTGTCATATAGAGTGATCTTGTCATATGGAGAGACATTATACCAACAGTGTACTGTTCTAGTCAGACTTGTGCCTCTAAAGCATTACTCCATGGAATAGCATCAGCCCACAAGATAAACAGCTTCTAAACATTATACCTCTTAAATTAAGCCAGTACCACACAGAAGCAGTCCTTGGCAACTTCCATGAGGCTGCCACAAGTCAGAAGGTTGTCTTTTAGACTGCTGTGCCATGGATATTCCACAGAAGGATATTCCACTCAAATCAACAGAATTATTTTCATAGTAAATGTGCTTGGGACTAGTATATTTGAAGACTGGAGCTATTCCTGATCGTTTAAGCCTCTGCATACATGTAAAAACCTTGTGTATAAAATGTTCTAGAACAATTCTTTGATAGTTCAAATTAAAATCTCAGGTGTGATATCTGTCAAATTACCTCTCTGGCTAAGACAGAGGAGGAGGAGACAGGAGAGGGCTTGATAGGCCATTTCTTTTATCCTTATTATTGTATTGGATCCTTGTATCATTATTACTGTTCTGTAGTTTAGGACTGCAGCCTTTCAGGAGGATGCCCCTAACCCTGAATCTCTTTGTCCCATGCAAGACTGCATGAATGTTATGCCAGATGCATCCATCCTTCCCAAACCAGTGCATATTGGGAAAGATTTCATTATTCAATATATCTTCTAAAGAGGCAGCATAAATATAGCAAAGCAGGTCCCCCCATGGATCAGAGTATATGCTTGAATGTGCATGAATGCACCACTGAATACCATGAATTTTGTACTGTCAGCCAGCAAAACACCTGTTAAAAACCAACAACATATATATCCATATTTTGATTTATGAAATGTGGAGAACCCTTTTAATAATTCCCAAATCCTTACAGGATTGTTAGTGTGATCCTAAAGACAGTTACAACCTTCTAAATCCATTAAAGACAATGGGCTTAGACGGGTGTAACTCTGTTTAGGATAACACTGTGTGGTATTAAAAGTCCTCCTTGAGTAGTTCCAAGTTCCAAGATTGCCAGTAACACCAATTGCTTTCTCTAAATGGAGTCTACTATTTTTCTAGGGTGAAAATAATGAGGATGAGAGGCACTTGACACACAATTCTGTATGGGCTAACACCGCAGCATCATCAGCGTATAGCTATAAAGGAATATAATCGGAACCAAGTTTAGAAAAGTCACCATCCACCATCCTCAAAGCAGGCTCCAAATCATTAATAAATAAATTGAACAAATAAGGGGCCAAAATGAACCCCTGTTTAACCCTATGACTGGAGGGAATCTCATATGTTAAATCACCCTACAAACTATAGTGCACTGGATACCTGGTAAAGGAATATAATTTGTGAAAGAAAAAATAGGTTCCTAGGTATAAAATCAAAAGCCCCCTTTAAATCAAGAAAAACAGAAAATAGTTTCTTCTCACCTGCACTGCTGCATGTCTCAGCCAAATGTGCAAGGATAACATAATAGTCAAGTGTATCAGGACAAAAAGCAATCTCCTCTGGACCCAAAACTTTTATGAGGCTAAGTGGACATCTTTTGGACCAGGGACTACCAGTAGATGTTGGTCTGTGGAGTGCAAGGCTCTCTGGGTCATATATAGGAAGAGACAGTACCAAAGGTATGCTGGTCCCAGGCCATGTAGGGCTTTAAAGGTCAGCACCATAAACATGAAGCACATCCAGTACTTAACTGGTAGTCAGTGCAGTTGGTGTAGCACTGGCTGAATGTGTGCCCACACAGATGTCGCTGTTAGTAAGGGTGCTGCCACATTATGCACTAGCTAGAGTTTCTGGATCAGGTTCAAGGCCAACCCCCGTGTAGAGCAAGTTACAGTAATCCAGCCTGGAAGTGACCATTGCATGGATCACTTTTGGATCATTCAGCCAGGAATGGAGCTAATCCAGTAGATGTTCAGCATTAAGTTTACTTGCAGTAGACAGGAGATAGATTATATTTCTCAGGAATTTGGGGACCAGCTTTTTTAAAACGCGGAACCACTATGGCCTTAGTCCAGATTTCAGGCACCCTCCTGGTTTTATCAATAAGATTAAAGAGGGTGGCCAGTAGGGAGGCCCACCATTCTAAATGTTTAAATAATTCAGATGGAAATCCATCTGGGGCCAGGGCCTTCCCAACCTTTAGATTGACTAATTAGGCATTTAATTTCATTTGGACTCACAGGAAGCCATTCAGAAAGATTATAAAGACTAGTGAACCAGTAATCTGCAGAGCTTTTATCCTTGCAAGGTTCAATGATCTGCCCTCAGCAGTCCTTTATGGCAGATTCATGAGAACTCCACATCAGGAAAGACTCTACCTGTGTAGAGCTGGAGTTCCTGAATGTTTATCAATTGTTTTGCTTCATTGTAATTTTTATACTGAGTTGAGGAACTCTTTAATTAGCCCTCTTTATGCAAGTGTTAAGGCCATTCTGATAAGCAGCTAGTTTTATATCTTCTGTCTGACTGGAAACCTCATATCACTAATCAAGTCGCTAGGTATCTCCTAGGCTGCTGCCACGAGGCACTGCAAATTGATTGTCAATAACTCTGGATAATTTCCTGTTTCCTCCCTCGGTGTTTTCCATACTAGGGTTCATGTATATATTTTTTAAAAAGTTAGTCCATTTAGTTGCAGAGGTACTCATTTCCCTATATATCTGTGCAAAGGAAGAGACTAGAGACTTGCATTGTTTTTTTAAAAGAAAACTGGGGATTCCAAGAACCTGATGTATATTTTGGTATAGTGATATAGCTATATAGTGCTCTTAAATTGCTAGTTTAAAAAAAGAAAAGAAAAACTCTCTGCAAGGTTACTGTGGCTAGGGTGGAGAAAATCCAGACTCTTGCACCTACACAGCAAGCACCCATGCTTTACTGCAAACTTTCCCAAAACTTCTGTGCAAAGCAGATTTGAGAAAGATCGGAGAAAAGCCATGGAAACCCTAGGAGGTGCAAAATGCATCACAATGGAACAGAAAAAAACTACGTACAAACACCATTGAACTTGGTGCAAATAACTTGTATAGAAATGCCATTCTTTAAAGTTTATGATCATTCATTTGTGTTATTTCTTGATGTTGTCTGATCTGGTAATGTATTAAATGCTTAATAAAGAGAGAAGAAAGAGAGAGATTGGATTTATACCCCACCCTTTACTACCTGAAGGAGTCTCAGAGAGGCTTACAGTCTCCTTTCCCTTCCCCTCCCCACAACAGACACCCTGTGAAGTAGATGGGGCTGAGAGAGCTCTTGACAGAAACTGCTCTTTTTCAAGAACAGCTCTTATCAGAACTACGGCTTGCCCAAGGTCATCCAGCCAGGTGCAAGTGGAGGAGTGGGGAATCCAACCCGGTTCCCCCAGATTAGAGTCTGCACACTTAACCACTACACCAAACTGGTTTCTGATCTGTGATCTGGATTGTTGTTCAACATATAGGTGTATTTTTTTTAACTATTGGTGTTTTTGTTCTAGATCTAGCTATGGCAGATTTATCAGTAACAGTAAGTGTCAGCTTTTCTTCCTCTTCTATAGTTGTGGTTGGGTGCTAAGATAGGTAATATTTCTACCCAAAATAGACTGAAACTAACGACAACCAAATGCAAAGCAAACATTAACATTACAGTTTTAAAGCTAATGATGAATATGATGAAAATGAAATGGATTTGTCATATTTCACACCAGTCCTTATCCATGATGGTGGTAAAAACCCTCATTAGTAGAGATCTTCTACTTACACAGGCTAATTGGCATTTGTTCTACTCAGTTATTGCCTTAGTTATTGCACAGATTGATTTTGTACGCTTCAGTTAAAATGCTTTGAATATGTGTATCATCATTTTTTTGCAAGGCTGAAGCTTACAAATACACTGTCTTTCTTTTGATTGATTCAGGTAGGTCACCATGTTGGTCTAAAGCAGCAGAACAAAGTTTGAGTACAGTGGCACCTTTAAGAGCAACGAAGTTTTTTTCAAAGTATAATCTTTTGTGCGCACACACACTTCTTCAGATATAGTAAAACAAAACTTTGTAATCATTACCAACCACCTTAATCCAGTCTCAGCTACTTATGCATCTTGACTCTAACTGGCAACTAACTTCCTGGCAACTAATTCCCCCTATATGTAATGGTTGAAGAAGTTTTGTTTCATTGTATTTGAAGAAGTGTGTATACACAAAGGTGCAATTGGAGTCAAACTTTGTTTTGCTTTTGGTTGTCAGTAAGAGATTCAATCTCTGCTCCATAGCCCATCTTGTGTTCTTCCACAGTGAGTATTCTGAGTATAGTTGAAATGAATTATTATAGTTGCAAGCAATCAGAGAGCAGCAATTTATCTCATCTGTGAATGATGTGAGCCTACTTTGCCTTCCTGGTCTACCTTAACCATCTACACACCAACCATTCCTGCATTCAGCCAACGTGTGGAGAGGGAAGATAGGCACAAGCATCCTGCCCAAACCTTCATGCAATCACCAGTCCATGAAATGGTGCCTACATGTAGAGGAAGTGCCCATCCATATAATCTAGGGTTGCCAGACCCCTGGTCCAGGAGGGGATTCCCCTGATTTTTGAGGTTTCAATCTATCACCAGCCGGCTGGCAGTGGGGGAAGCCCCATTCCCTAACAGGGACATTGCCTGGTGATATCCGTGATGCAATGATGCCACCTGGAAGGGATGTCATCACATTGCTTACATTGGGGGTCACACTCTAGGTTTGGGGCAAATCACTGTGGACCTAGAGTGTCCAAAACCTAGAGTGACCAAAACCTAGAGTGTCACCCCCTGATGTTGACGATGTGATGTCGTCACTTCTGGGTGACATCATTGCACTGTGTGCACAAAGTGCACATGGCAGAAGATCCCAGCCAGGGATCGGGAGTCCTCTTGCTGGATCACAGATAGGGCCTGGCAACCCTAATACAATCCCTGCCTGGATGCATGCCATATGTAGGCAATAAAAGAAAGGGAAAGAGAGGCTCATAGAATATTCTTTTATTCAAAATACATAATGGATTATGAGAATTCATTTTTCATTTACTACTGCACTGCTTCCAGTTTCTGTTTGGGCATTTTTCTTTGATTTGGATTTGTCTTTTCTGGGGGACTGGGAAGGGCATTAGCATTGCTTGGCAATATGGCAATCTGCATATAGCCAGAGAAAGTTACCTTATATTTCACCCTATCAAGGGATTTTAAAGCTAAGTCCAGTTTAAGGGGGCAGGTTGGGCAAGACAAAACCACAAAGTCTGATCTGTGTGTCCTCACACCCCAGGGTAATGCTGTTACCAGTCCCCTTACTGCCTAGTCAGTTAGACATCAAGTGACAGAGCCGCTTGCCCTTCTGGGTCTAAGAACAAGAAAATCCCTTTATCCTGGCAGAATGCTTACAAAGTGAGTTCCAGATGGTAGTTGTAGCCAATATGAGCTAAAGTACTGGATTCAGATTCAAGTCCCCAAACCCAAGAATACCACAAAAGTAAGTAAAAGAACAGTGAATAGTTAGGATAAAAATAATAAAGCTATAGCATTGGTTCAAGATCCAGATATTACCCAACAAGACTCAGTCCAATAGGGTTTCAAAATCCAAAGTCCAAGACAAGGACTTCGGTCAGCATGACCCACCCAGAATCAAGAAGTGTCCCAAAGTCAGATGTAATCTAGACACAGAGCAAAATTATAATGAAAGATCTTCCCTTTATGCTCAACAACCCATATTGGTCTGATTCTGTTTAACCAACCAAATGTATAGCAAATGATATAAATTGACCAATCAACCAGGTGACTCAACCAATCAGGTGAGTTTGCCAATTAGACTGGACATTCTGCAGCTGTATTAGCAAACATCTTCTCCCACTCATGAGCTTGGGTACTAATGAGATGGAATGTATCCTCCTAGATTCCTGTGGCCTAGTGAGGCCTTGAAAGTGCCAGACCTAGTGGTCTGACCAGCACTTGGGTTGCCTCCCATCTCCCATCTTTGAATCTTAGAAACTACAAGCAGCTTGACCTAAGTGCTCAGAGAGAAAAAGTTCCATGATTTTTAGACAGGCCTCAGTTTGAACCATTGTTGGAATTTAACAAAAAGCTGTTTAGAAGGGCCAGTTTCTTGACACATCCCAACACTGTGGAATCATCTGGTTTAAAATTAATTTAGGGTGGCCTGGAGCTGTCCTTGAAAGCTTTTTGCAGGTTTATTCTGAAAGAGGGGGTGGGGAGATACTGAATGATCAGCTAAAGTTTCATTGGGGTTCACTTTAACCTGATGCTTAATTTCTTTTTAAAATGCTGTTAGTAAAGCTCACATTATCTCCTTAAAAAGGAGTTTGGAAACATATGTATGAATTCATGCATACATGAATGAATGAATGAATGAATGAATGAATGAATGAATGAATGAATGAATGAATGAATGAATGAGGAGTTTTGGGGGCTCAGTCTCAGGTCTAGTGATTAATTTATTAAAACAGAAGTTCTTTGTGAATGTTTACAGACAATGTTTGGCTCATAAGAAAATAATTGGGGAGGGAGAGATAGATGCATGGTGTGATGATACAGAAAAAAGTTTCACTGCCAGCTTCTCCAGCTTCCATTCAAAAGCTAGGCCTTGCCATCACAACTCTACTGTGAATAATTTGTTCTTCTAAGGTAAGATCCATAATGTGTGTGTGGGGGTTCATTGGTGTATGTGAAATCTCTCTACAGCAGGCTACAGTAATATTCTCCACAGAAATATGCTTGAGGGGGTGGTGCAGGGCTTGTTGGAATTCCATTTTGGGAGACACCAGCTGTTACCAAAGAGAGTTTCTCCAAAGATCTTGGATTTTAAATTTGAAGGGGGAAAGAGAAGTTTAACGTATGTTGTTGTTGTCTCTGCAGATTGACTGTAGCCGCTATCCCAGAAAAATCTGCACCCTGGAATACATACCCCATTGTGGGGTAATCCGTGACACATATTCAAACAAGTGTGATTTTTGTAACGCTTTTGTGTGAGTGTAGATATTACTTATTTTACCTCAAAATTCAGAATCTGTTGAAATAAGGATCAATTGCACAGGATGCTTAAGTCGTCTAAAGCTCAAAGGTTACTGAGTAGCTCTGTCACTGTTTCCTTTTGGCCATCTGACATGACTGAATAATGATGCCTGGAACACGAGAAGGTTTTAATAAGTGTTAGAACTAGCAGAAAATATAGTAGTGGTTGTATAATCCAACAGATCTCATATCTATGTTACCCTGTGAACAGACTCCCACTTCTTGTTTAGTGAGCAATGTGGAAGCTTGCCTCTTCTGGAGTCTAACATGGAGTTATCTGTTTTTCCTTTCTCTTCCCCAGGGAAAGCGGTGGGCGCCTTCGGCTGGAATACCCCGGAGTATGCAGCAAAGACAGAAAAGGTGCAAAGGAATAAGGAATATCAACCACACCCTCTCTTCATAGCTTGCTAGCAGCATCCCCACAACCCATTCTTTCCTCTGCTTTTGCTCTGGTAGCTAAAAAAATATTCTGCAGTATCCAATTGTAATTGATGAATTTAAAAAGTTAAGCAACACTTTCTCTCTCAGAATCTTCTTTTGGACCCAACATCTATCCCTAAAGATGATACGTTTGTGGTGTCAATAAGTAAGAAAATTAGAAGAGTTGGAAGTCTGATGGTAGTAATCACATAGAGCTTGTTCTGGGAAGGTGTTCAGGGAGGCTTTTAGCTGGAGATGCTGAGTATTTAATGTGGGGCCTTCTTCATGCCAAGCAGATGCTCTGAGTTATGGCCCATCTCCTTGCGGCCACTCATTTTTTTTTCCTTTGGAAAATTTTCTCCTTTTTGGGGTACTTTTTTGTATTTTAATGTGTGAGGGTGTGTGCATCTGGAAGTCATGGTGACCTCTGGTGACTGATTGTGTGTGCATCTAGACGTCATGGGGACCTACTGGGGGCCTAGAGGATATTCAGAGAGGTGGTTGAATAAAGCCTGCCCCCACCTCCCAACTGCTGGTATTCCAAGGAGGTCTCCCATCCAAGTACTTGCCAGAGTTGACCCTACTTAGCTTCTGAGATCTGACAAGATCAAGCTTGCTAGGTCTATCCAGCTCAGGGCTGCTTGGGAAAATTTTCGATGGAAATTCTTTGTCAGCTGTAAGGTATTTGTTTTTCATTCAACCAGGATGACTTTCTGAGGACTTCGACCGCCAAATTTCAGGAAGAAACATTTCCAAAACATACATTATCAGTTTTTTAGACAATTACTTTTCCATATGGCAAAGCAGCCAAAGGCAGTTATCCCTCCCCCATTAAAGCAAGCAGCACAACAGACAGAGCACAGAGGCCTGCCCATGGCATCTGCAGAAAGACAGGCAGAAGTATGGAGAAGTATTGGGCATGTTGATCCTCCCACTCAGTTAGGATGCAGATGAGAACATACAGAGTCTAGGATTTTGACAGGAATCGGACTTTGATTCTCTTGAGGTACCTGAAGAGTTGCTTGTTTCTCATCAAAATCCCTGGCTCTCTATGAGACAGATGATCTCCAAAGAAAAGTTAAATGGTGCTATAATTTGCCAACTAGAATTGCACAGAAATAAGAAAGAAGCGTTTGTCCCAAGAAGGTACAGTAGGTGAGGAGGCAGTCAGTATCTGCAGCTGCAATCAGCTATCAATTTTCATTTCCACATAATGGTTGTTTCCCCTTTGGCAGTGATGAATAGGGGATGGACAATGAGGGACAGGAATAACTCAGCAGATACCTACCAAGCAGGCATGCCATCTAACTGGAATACTATGTGTTAGTTTACGGCACACACTATAACATTGTCCCTGATGTTTCTGTGCACATCATTTGAGTGAGTTAGTAAAATTCTAGGCTTCCTTTCCAGTGCTCAAGGCAGCCTACAGCTAAAAACATAAACTGCGATTACACATTGAAACCTGAATTAAAAATAATCTACCGCAAACACAATTCAAGTATCTTCAAAGGCTTTTGAAGAACTGATTTCTTTTAAACTGGCACCATGAGGAGAGTTGATGATTATAAACCTAAAGGATCCCCTCATTCATATTACTGGCTCACTCTCTTGGGAAGGGCTCTTACTCTATATAAGCAGGGAAGCTCTTTGCCTGATCCCCTACAGGAGTAACCCCCCACTTTGCATCCATCAGTGCCAGCAGCACTTATCCCAATAGCAAATGGCCAGGCAAAAAGGCTATAGAGGGGCTGCTCTTAAACTAGAAAGTTAGGCTGAATCTCATCCCCAAGGTTGCTCTTCCACCACTGGAACATCAGAACACAACAGCATAAGGTTCAGTCCCAAGCTTGGGTTGCTCCTCCCAAGACTGTCTTTTTGCCTGCTAGGCTTGGATACCATTGAGTTGAGAATTTGCTAAGAGGCCTTGGACTCCACTTAATACAAAATAGTATTTTGATGTGTGCATGGTCATTGCACCTACCTTGACTTACTATACCCTTTGATGAAGGATTATCTTCGAAACAGTCTTAATATTATGTACAATACCATCAGGATACACTGGACAGTATTTTCTCTCTGGTCCTGTTATTGTCTATTGGACTATTTGGACTGTATCACTTTAAGAATCATCATTCTGTGATTTGTATGACCATATGATGTGCATTACATTCTTTTGAAATGCGGTGTTTACATATTCAATATATTCCTATGAGTATTACTACTTGTCTTAAGAAAATTTTTAGGAGAGTTTCCACCTTTCCATTTCTAGATTTATACTCTCCCTTACCAGTTACTTTTGTGGGTTGCTACTCCATCATTTGCTCACTATTTTGGAGCTCTGAAACTACATTTGCACTGCAGCTTTCTGCCTTGGACTTGGGAATCTCATATTTTCCTCAGCCTCTTTACCCTTAACCCAATTTTCCCGCCCAGTTTCCTCCCCTTCTTTCTTCCTGTCTTGCTCAGAGGAGACTGAGGAGGGTGAAAATAACGTTCTCAAATGGATTGTTATTCAATTTATGGTTATATTTTAATCCTTCCACTTTTGGTGTTTTTGTTCTAGATACTGCCATGACAGAATTACCAGTAAGTGTCACCTATTTCTTCCTATTCCATAGCTGTGGCTAGCAGCTAAGATAGGTTATATTACTACCCAAAGGGGCAAAAACTAATGACAACCAAATGAAAAACAAATATTAACATTACAGTTTCAAAGGTTATAGATTAATATGATGAAAATGAAATGAATTTGTCATATTTCAGACCAGTCCTTGCCCATGGTAAAAACCCTCATTAGTCTCTCTACTAAAGACTGACACTTGGCATTTCTTCTATTCAGTTACTTTCCTAGACAATGTGCACAGTGATTGCATGCAGTTCAATTGAAATGTCATGAATGTGTGTACTATACTTTTCTTTTTTGGCAAGGCTGAAGCTTACAAATATATTATCTTGCTTCTGATTGTCTGTGAATGATTCAGTCTTTGCCGCACAGGATTCTTACAAAGTGAGTGTAGTTCAAACCAATTATAGCTGCAACCAATCAGAGAGCAGCAGTTTTTCTCATCTGGCAATGGTGTGAGCCTACTTTTCCCTCCTGGTCTACCATTTATGCACCAACCCTTCCTGCATTCAGCCAATGTGTGGAGAGGAAACCAGTTAGAAGCACATTGACCCCACTTCCATGCAATCACCAATTCATGAGCCATGTGGAAGAAGTGCACATCCATGCACTCTCTCCCTGTGATCAGGCATGCTGCTTTCTGAATGTTCCTGATCATGCAGATTGCACCTATGTGCATATACACTGCACGTATACACCAACTTTGTGGAAAGAGGTATGGGGTAAGTGCCCTTGGGCACATTGACTGGATGCAGGTCATGTGTAGCAGCCTATTTATCAGGCAGCAAGAGAAAAGAAAAGAGAGGCACAGAGATTTTTTTCCATTCAAAATACATAACGAATGACAAAAATTCATTTTCATTTACTACTGCACTGCTTTCAGTTTCTGTTTGGGCATTTGTCTCTGCTTTGGATTTGCCTTATTTGTGGGACTGGGGAGAGTCATAGCATTGCTTGGAAATATGACATTCTGTAAACGGTCTCTGTGAAGATAGATTTAGGTGGGTAGCTGTGTTGGTCTGAAGCAGCAGAATAAAACTTTGTTGGTCTTAAAGGTGCCGCTGGACTCAAACTTTTTTTGCATATGCTCTGTTACTGCTGTGAGCAGGGCTTTTAAAAAATAATAATAGAGAGGTGCTGGAACTCTCAAGAGGGAAATAAAGTTTTCAGTCTGTATACTGATAACTTATGAACTTTTAAACATTTTTAAAAGGATTTTATCAAAGAGGTTCCAGAACTCTGTTCCGGTGTGTTCCCCCAGAAAAAAAAGCCCTTGTTCTGAGAATTCTTATCACACTGAGTTATTTTCCTTAAAATCCAAAAACTGATAAATTGAAGGATCAAACAGAATTGTCTCTTACTCAGAGATTTATTAACCAAAAACAGTTTAACATACATGCACACATCTAGAGGCAGAGCCAAAAGACCCCCAAAGACAAAAAAACAAAGAACATATAGGGTTACACATCTATATTCTCTTAGCCAATCACTAGTGTTAAATACAAAATCTCCCTTATTTAGCCCTTCTAACTAGGTGTCTCCAATTGCTTCATCTAGCTGCAGTATGGTAGAACATGAGACTGTCTTATCAGAGTACAAGCAAAACTATAAAAGCCTAATGGTGATTTTAGATTATGCACATTGAGAAGGTAATAAGTTTAGGATTAGCTGCTGGAATCAAGATTCCCCCCACATTACCTTATATTCCACCCCATCACCATGGAATCACCTTGTTTAAAATGAATTTGGGGTGGCCTGGAGTGGCCCTTGAAAGCTTTTTCCTGTGTTCTTCTGAGGGTGGGGAGACTTCTCAGCTAATAATTTCATTGGTGTTCACTTTATCCCAGTGCTTAATTTCTATTTTTAGAATGTAGCTAGTATGTAAAAGGAAGTTTGGCAAAGTATGAAGGAATGAATAATTTCTGGGACTCAGTCTCAGGTCCAGTTTAATTTATTAAAACAGAAGTTCTGTGTTTAGAGACAATGTTTGGCTCATAAGAAAATAGTTAGGAGGAGAGATGGAGGAATGGTCAGAATAAATTCATGCTGAGGTGATAAGCCACATAAAACTGATTCAGTGTTAGCTTTGCCAGTTTCTCTTCAAAAGCTAGGTCTGCATTGATCACTGAGAGTGATTTGTTCATCTAACATAAAAGAGGAGTTGCACAGGTCTATTTGAAATCTCCCCACAGCAGGCTACAGTAATATTCTCCACAGAAATATGCTTGAGGGGGTGGGTGCAGGGCTTGTTGGAGTTCCATTTCTGGAGGCCCCAGCTGCTACTAAGCAGTTTTTATAAAAAGATCTTGGATTTTAAATCTGAAGGGGGAAAGAGAAGTTTAACATGTGTCGTGGTTATCTCTGCAGATTGACTGTAGCGGCTATCCCCGGGAAGCCTGCAGCAAGGAATACGAACCCCTTTGTGGTTCTATTCACCACACATATGCAAACCAGTGTGTCTTTTGTAATGATTTTGTGTGAGTATAGATTTTATTTATTTTACCTCAAAGCTCAAAATCCGTTGGAACAAGAATCAATTGCACATTAGTCTTTAATTGTCCAAAAGCAAAAGTTGATGAGTAGCTCTGTTCACTCTTTCCTTTTGGCCATCTGAAATGACTGAATAACACAGCAGGGGAGAATTTTAACAAGTATTATGACTAGCAGAAAATATACTAGTGGTTATATAATCCAACAGACCTCATATTTATATTACCCTATGAACTGACTTCCGCTTCTTCTTCTTCTTCTTCTTCTTCTTCTTCTTCTTCTTCTTCTTCTTCTTCTTCTTCTTCTTCTTCTTCTTCTTCTTCTTCTTCTTCTTTTAATAGTATATTTATTGAGTTTTTCAAGAAGAAAGAGAAAAGAAATGAGAGCAATACAATTTTTGGAAAGTTTCAGTCTAGTATCTTGTTCATAACACCATATTTGCTTATATATTACTTTTTTCTATCTGGACTATTATTTCTAGCAACTAACACCATACAGTCAGCAAAATTAGTAGATTCTAATTACGATTAATATCTATTCAAGTTACATAATTAATTATACTATATCATATCTATTCTATCCTATCTTCCGCTTCTTGTTTCATAAATAAAGTGGAAGCTTGCCTCTTCTGGAGTCTCACATGGAGTTCTCTGCTTTGCCTTTCTCTTCCCCAGGGAAAATGGTGGGAAGCTTCAACTGGACTACATTGGAAGTTGCAACTAAGGTGCAAAGAAATAAGGAATACCAACCTCACCCCCACTTCCTAGCTTGCTACAAGCATCCCCACAACCCATTGTTCCTTCTGCTTTTGCTCTGCTGGCTGATAAATATTCTGCATTTTCTGATTGTAACTGATCAATTAAAAAAAGTTAAGCAGCATTTTCTCCCTCAGAATCTTCTTTTGGACCCAACATCCATCCCTGAATGTGATACATGTGTGGGGTCAATAAGTAAGAAAATTAGAAGGAATGGAAGTTTGATGGTAGTAATAGCACAGAGCATGTTCTGGGAGTGTGTTCAGGGAGGCTTTTAATGGTAGATGCTGGAGACTGAATATGGGGCCTTCTCCATGCTGATGCTCTACCACTGAGTAATGTCCCATCTCTTTACAGTCATTCATTTTTTTGTTTGGGAAAATTTTCAACGGAATTTCTAGCAGTTGTAAGGTATTTGTGTTCCATTCAATCAGGATGATTTTCTGAGGAATTAAATCTTAAGTGATCATCCCTGCCAAATTTCATGGGCATATATTTCTGTGACAAACATTATTTGTTTCGTAGACAATTACATTTTCCTATAGCAAAACAGCCAAAGGCATCAACATCTGCTGGTTGTCTCCAGCCCTTGGGATGTCCACCTAGTGTCGACCAGGGCCAGGGTTTTTTCTGCCCTGGCCCCAGACTGGTGGAACAAGCTCCTGGAGGACCTATTACAGTTCCACAGGGCCTGAAAACAGAGCTGTTCCACCAGGCCTTTGGATGAGGCAGCGGATGTCCAACAAAGCCAGCTTCCCTGCTGAAGCTTTCCATCGTCACGCAGCCCAGATCAAGAAGATCTAGAATCTAGCAGCACCAGTTTGGGAGATGGTATACTCAAATCCCTAGTGCTACCTGTTTAAATTATACTGTTTTAACTGTTCTTAAATATTGCATTAATGTATTTATTTATTGATCCATTGTAACAAGCTGAAGGCTTGGGAACCTGTCATGTGATCCAGCCTGAGTCCATTTGCAGGGAGGGTGGAATACAAGTCTAAATAAATGAATAAATAATAAAGTACCCTCCCCAATCAGAGCAAATAGCACAACAGGCAGAGCACAGAGGTCTGCCCATGGCATCTGCAGATGGGCAGACTGGGCATGTGGATCCTCCCACCTGTTTAGGATGCAGGTAAGAACATGCACAGAGTCTAGGATTTTGACAGTCTTAGGAATGGGACTTTGATTCTCTTGACATACGTATCTGGATATTCACCCATTTCTGATCAAAATTCTTGGCTCTCTATGAGACAGATAATCTCTAAAGAAAAATTCAATGCTGCCATTATTTGCTAACATATTTGCTCAGCAATAAGAAGGAAAAGCTTGGCCCAAGAAGGTACAGTAGATGAGCAGGCAGTCAATATATCTGCAGTTGCAATCATCTATCAGTTTCCATTTCCACATGATGTTTGTTTCTCCCTTTGGCACTGATGAATAGGGGATGGACAATGAGGGAAGAGAACAACTCAGCAGATACGTACTAAACAGTCATGAGATCCAACCAGAATACTTTGTCTTGGTCTATGCTGCACACAGTAACATTGTCCTTAACTGGTGTTTCTGTGCACATCATTTGAGTAAGTTAGTAAAATTCTAGGCTTCCTTTCCAATGCTCAAGGTAGCCTAGAGATAAAAAACATAAAATGCAATTACATATTGAAACCTGAATTAAACACTAAAAATAATGTATAACATTAAAATCTACAGCAAAATCCAGTTCAAGTATCTTTAAAGGCTTTTGAAGAACTGATTTTCTTTTAAGCTGGCACCATGAGGAGTGTGATGATTATAAACCTAAAGGATCCCCTCATTCATATTACTGGCTCACTCCCTTGGGAAGAGTTCTTTATATAAGCAGGGAAGCTCCTCGCCTGATCCCCTACAGGAGTGACCTTCAGTTTCACATCCTTGAATGCCATGGAACCCAATTACGTCCACTTGTTATTTTTCCCAGTAATCTCTTTCTGAAAGCATTGAACCAATCTTGGATTTCCTCCAAATTCATTGGAGCAGGTGGTACTTTAGAAGACTACAGGAATTATCACATTTGGGCCTGCAGGCAGCATCCATTCAAAAAGTCTTCCCTGTCACAGTATAGTAGCTTGGAATTTGCCAGTATTTTAAAATTGCCCCTTGTCAAAGGACTTTAAAGCTGCTGTTAGGGGACAGGTCAGGCAAGACAGAACAAAAAAAATGCACTCCTGAGTATCCCTTCAGAGTATCCCAATAGCCCCTTTGCTACCCATCCAGCTAGAAAACAAGGGACAAAGCCTCTCGCCCTCTCAAGTCTAAGAACAAGAAAGTCACTCTTGCATTGTAGAATGCTTACAAAGTAAGTTCCAGAAAACAGTTACTCTGGTAATTGTAGCCAATGAAAGCTAAATTATTGGACTTGGATTGAAGCCCAAAAGCCAAGAACGTCACAAAATATAAAGCAATCTATTATAAAATTGTGCAGGAATATACAATAAAAGAGCAGTGAATAATGAGGATAAAAATAACAAAGCTATAAATCTAAAGTAAGCACAAGCATTGTTTCTAGATCCAGATATCATCCAACAAGACTGAGTACAATAGAGTTTCAAAATCCAAAAACCAAGACAAAGGTCCCAGTCAGTATGACCCACTGAGAATCAAGAAGTGTCCCAAAGTCAGATGTAATCCAGACACATAACAAAACTAGAATGAAAGATCTTTCTTTAATGTTCAATGGCTTGCATTGGCTTGATTCTAGTTAATCAAATGCTGCAACATGACCACTCAGGTATACTGTTAACCCAGTGACTTAACCAATCAGGTGAGTGTGCCGATTAGACCTGACACTCTGCAACTGCATTGGGTCCAGTTAAGTAAACACCTTCTCCCAGCCATGACCTTGGGCATGAACAAGATGGAATGTACCTTCCTAGATTCTTGAGGACTTAAAACTATGTCTAAGGATCTGACTAGCACCTGGGTTGCTTCTCATCTCACTTCTCTGAATCTTTGAAGCTATAAGCAGCTTGACCTCCCATAGAGAGAAACTTCCATGATTTTAAGTAGTCCTCAGCCTGAACCATTGCTTGAATCAAACAAGAAACTGCTTAAAGCAATCAATTTCTTAATAGCTCCCACATGACAACCATTGCATTATTGGTCCCACCTCCCATGGCTATCATTTTGCAGTAGTGCCCACTACCCTTTCTCAAAATTATAAACATGTCCATGGGCTGAACAGGTTTGGCAAGCTCTGACCTGCTGTCTACCTTATCTGGCAACAATTGTCCAGGGTCTCTTGCAGAAGATTAATTTGCAGATCTCCTGAAAGCCTTCACATGTAGTTGCTAGGGAGAGAACCTGGGTCCTTTTGCAAAGCATTCCCTATCTCTTGTAAGCTTAAATGGTCTCAAATGCAACAGTTCTAAGTCCATTTTAGTGTAGAGCAATTCTGGGAACTGTGTTCTCTAATGTAAAAAACATGGAGCCATATAATGTTACCCTGGATCTTTACCAATTACTGTTGTTAGCATTGCAAACCTGTGGGATTCCTTGGTATACTACCCTTTGAAGCACTTTCCACCAAAACAGGAGTTTAGTTATGTTACCTTGCAGAGCAGAATCCCCCAAGTGTATGTGTGTGGGTGGGTGATTTGTGGTTGTCCTTTTATTCAATGAGCCCTTTGTCAGGAAGCATTTTTTTACACCACTCTGGTTCTCAGGTCTTGTGTTGTCTGAGATACAGGAGACGCTCCATGTGTGACAAGAATTAAGATAAGATGCCATGAACTGAAGAGGTGTGAGGGCATGGCCTGGTTCCCATAAAAACTCTGACCCACTCTAATCAAGGCTCCTTTCTGTGACTTTCTGAGGTTTCTTGATACCCTGGCCTGATTAACAACTGAAGCCTGCAGAGCTAACGAAACCTCTTAGACCACTGAAAAATATTGCTTAATTTAATGCCAACACCCAGGAGTGGATTGGGAAGTGAAAATGGCCCTGAATCAAGCTAAGCTGAGAGGTACCTGTGGAGCTACAGGCTAACATGGCAAGGATCACTCAGCTCAACAGTGCAAACAAAGAGCATTGGCCCATCTGTTGCTTCACTCTTGAAAAGTATCAGCAGTATTCACAATTGGGGAACTGATACTAATTCCCATTGCTGATGAAAAGTCTAAACTAAATGGCCCCAAGGTGCTGTCTAGGATGGTAGATATGCATGCTCTTGGATGTCAGTGGCCCTCTACAGCAGTAGCCTACCAGGAAATCTTACTGTAAATTAAACACCCAGTCTGCTACACTGCCAGAATCTCAAGATAACTTATCAAGTACATTTTCAGTCAGATTTTTTCATCTCCTGGTCAATTGTTGCTAACCATTAGTCAGGCCAACAACAGTGCTAATGAAATAATCTCCCACAAAGAAAAATACTAATCCCCAAAAAGCAACACAGATCTTATTAACTCCTCCAGTAGCAGGATGGATCCAAATCATAGCACATTGATAAGATGAATCCAAAATTTCCCAATAGCAAGACAGATCCAGTAACCTGACGGAATATCAAAACAAATCCAAATAAGCCGTTAATGGCACTTGTCCCAACAGCAAATGCCCAAGTAAAAAGGGTATAAAAGGGCCACACTTAGACTAGAAAGTTAGGTTCCATCCCACCTATGAGGGTTTTTCCGCCACCACTGTAACATCAGGACACAAGAGCATAATGTTCAGTCCCATGCCTAGTTATTCTCATCATGGCTCCTCTGCCCCAAATTGAGTATATTGTATTGCCTTCTAATCTGCATACTTTTCACTCACTTTCTTTCTGTTACTCAGTATGTCCAATAAAGACTGAATGTCAGTTGCTATCTCTGTCTTCTTCCTCAGTTCCACCTAAGAGATCTTCCATGACTGCACCCATATAAACACTGACTTTAAGATCTCCTGCTCTGGAACCCAAAGGTGGATGTGCAAAGTCCACTCTGGTTACAGTCCACTGTTTATTCTGTTATTTTTATAATCTTTGGAGCACCTTGATATATAACCCCACACTCTAGGGCTTTGACTGGTAAGATAAAATACACTGAGGTGCTATAATGTAAACATGTAGCTACCACTGTTACTTATTCAAATTTATGAGGTTCCACTTGGATGTACTTGGTATTGTGAAGTGCCCTTGCATGCTTTAATTGGTTAATGTTAAAAAGCCCCCACAGTGTCTCCTTTGGACCTAATTGTAACTCCCCCCTCTCAAATATCCTTCCTCAATCTCTTTGGCAAGAAAGAAAAGGGATTAAAATAATCTATTCTGTCAGGCTTTTGATTGAGGTGGCATACTGTCAGGTATCCCTGCCATAGGGATGGAGGAGGGGGAGGATGGGACTGTAGTGTGCTGATTGATGTATCTGGACTGTTGGGATGGAATGTGGGGAGATGCCGATGTTGCCTGGGCAACCGGGCTATATCTCATCTCCCAGGCCAGGAGTGGCCTTGAATGCCAGGCTGTGAGTCTCCTATCGCTTTCTAAAGACAACAGCTAGGCCTGGGAAAGGTGGGGTGGCGGGTATACGATTATTTACTGCTTTCTGGTGTTCCCGCGCGCGCGCTACCCATCTATTGGTAGAAAGGTGGGGACCCTTTCCCCCCCCCTTAGAGTATAACTCAATGCTTCATGTATCCAAGTTATTATTAACAATGCTTCTGTTCTAGTGACCTAGTATTGCAGCTTAATAAATACTATTCTTGTTTCAATGAACAAGGCCTGGTGTTTGGTTGACTAACTGAGGACTCTGACACATACATTCAATCATTCAGGCATCCCGTTTATGGCCCCTTTCCCAGTGCCTGCTGTCAGATAATATTATTGGGCACTGGAGCACCTATATTCACCAGATATGAGGCATGGGGTTTGACGATGTTGTCTGTCATGCCATCGACTGTTTTATTGCTTTTACTGTTTTATTGCTTTATGGACTACATGTTGTAAGCTGCCCTCAGCCCACTTGTGGGATAGGGTGGGGTATAAATTGAATTATTCATTGTCATCATCATCATCATCATCATCATCATCATCATCATCATCTGGAAGAATGTGTTGTTTAACATTTTACAAGGCTTTATTTTAGAAACTTAATATGACTTGCAAGCCACCTCCTTTCCTGCCATCAGTAGCCAGCCTAGCCTGGTGTTCTTCTTCTTCTTTTTTTTTTTTTTGGGGGGGATTGTCCTCATCTCTTCTTGCTCCCCCATGACTCCTCCACCCCCAATGCACTTTTGAGAACAAGGAGGATTGGGTGGGAGGAGATCACTGCAGAAGCCCTTTGTCCCATCAGGTGCTGGCTGGTCTCTTTGGATGAGACAGGAGGGTTGCATCCCCATTTCCCCTGCATCTTGAAGAGGAAAAGGGAAGGAATAGTCTAATCTCAGCCAATGAGATCCAATTATGTCCAGTTTTGACTACTGTGCTGGTTTGGGGATGCCTGAGATTTCTATCTACAGCAAATGGCTCACCTCATTCTATGACAGAGCTGGCCTGCCTATATTACTTGCAGTTAATTGGTCTTTCTGGCTTGGCTAGAAATATTCTGGAGTTCTACTCAGACACTCAGAAAAGTTCAGCTGGATCAGGCAAATGATCCATTTTGGCTTGAACCCCCCCCCAGCAGCCAGATGTGTCTGAGAAGCCTGCAATCAGAGCATGAAGGCATGAGTCTTCACTAGTGGTTTGGCCCTAGCAACTGGTGTGCCTGAAGTCAATAGTGCATTGTAGTTTCTTCCCTTTGTCTGTCCTGCTCTACTGCCTGTCAGATAGCATGGGTGATCCTGAGTTATAACAGAGGCAAACTTTCTCAGTACTATTCACAATGTTACTTCCTTAAAATTGAAAAGCTTCTACATAGAAAAGTTCCCCCAGCTCTTTGATCACTTTGCTTACTGTTTTCTGCTGTATGAAATAATTTTGAGGAATAAATTAAACTTTGGTAGAGACATAATAAAGTATGTCTGACAATCATAATGGATTAGGGTAACCACTGCATAGGCCTGCCAACTGCCTGGGAAAAAATGCCCTGTCCTTTTAATAGAAGCTAAATGAGATGTTGTGTGTTTACTGTGTGATATTGCATACCTCCATGCCATGAAAAGTTTCAACTGCCTATTTACATACATTGAGCCTCTATTAAAGGGACAGAGTATTTTTCTGCAGGCCAGTTGGCAACACAAGAAATCTAATTTAAGAGATACTTGTAGGTGCATTTCCAGGACAAGAGGCTGCAGCACTGATTAACAATGTTCCACAAGTTATCTGTTTGTTTGTTGTTCTTTTCTTGTTTTATACTTGACTGCAGGGCACTGCTGGTTTTATATAGAGCCTTGTATAAATTTATTGCCTGAGCTGTTTGCTTTTATGAGCTTTTCCTGCCAAGATAAGTTTTATTGTTGAGACAAGCCTGGGATGCTGATACTGAAAACAGCAGATTGTGCTAGTCACAGCTAACTAGCACTTGAGTCCTGAGAACTGATTTTAAATTTCCAGACATTCTAGTTCTCTGTTTCACTTGTAATAGGCTGTTTGTAATAACACAGAAAAATATTTTGGAGATGTGGGTGGTTCCTTTAAATAAAGAAATACACTCAAAGGGACGGGCAGTGGAGAGTTGGCTCTACTAGTTAATGTGGATTTAAGGCTGGAAATCCAAGCTCTAGAAACACCATGTCCAAAATTATATTCAGATTTAGCAGATTTAAATCACAAGTGGTTTCCAGAGGTTGTGAAATAGCGGTTGGTTTTCATAAACAATCTGCAAAGATGTCGGGCGCAGGGAGGAAAGGAACGAAACTGAAACTTACGAGTGGCCAAAGTCCGAGGCCAGAAGAAGAGGGAGTGGACGCATAGCCGGCTCACCCACTAGGCGAGCTAGGTGCTCGCCTAGGGCGCGCCGGCTGCAGGGGCGCCAAACCGCGCCCCGGCCCCTCCCAGAAAAAGTCCCACCCGCTGCTCCCACCGCCTCCCCGAGCGCCCTGCCGGGGCTCAGGAGGCGGCAGCAGAGCTCGCCGCCCTCCCCAAAGCCAGCTTCTCTCCCCCACCCCCGCTCTCCCAAGCCCACCGCGGGGTTGTGGTTGCTGGGATGGGCCGCGGGGCGGGCAGGCGGCGGTGGAGCAGCTTCTCCACCCCCCGGCCCTCCCAAGCCCAGCGCCGCCGCTGGGAGGGAAGGGGCGGGCGTTCCAAGCCCGCCCGTTCCCGGCTCTCCCCGGGCGCCTCTCAGCTGCGAGGGGTCTGGGAGAGCCTGCGCTGCTGCTGGGAGGGAAGGGGCGGGGCGTTGCAAGTCTGCCCATTCCCCGGCTCTCCCAGGCGCCTCGCAGCTACGAGGGGCCCGGGAGAGCTGCGCCGCCCCTTCCCCGGCTGTCCCGGGTGCCTCGCGGCTGCGAGACACCCGGGAGAGCCGCGCGCGCCGCCCCTGCTGGGAGGGAAGGGGGGGCTTCTAAGCCCGCCCCTTCCCTGGCTCTTCCAGGCGCTGGGCCATCTCCAGGCCCCACCGGGAGGTTGGCATCCCCGGTGGGGTGGGCGCCCCAGGCAGTCCTGCCTAGGGCGCCCAGAAACCTGGGGCCGGGCCTGAGTGGACGTCATGACACTCCTAGTGGATACGCTCAAACCTGTGATGGAGCAACTCACTGGTATTAACCAGCAGTTAACCGCTCTCAATCAAAACTTTGCAGTGCAACAGCTCCAGTTGGCGGAAACGGTTAAAAAGACGGAGCAAATGGTGAAAGTAGTGAAAGAGATGCATGCCGAAAACAAGATTTTGAAGAAAAGAGTGGATGAAATAATGAATAAACAGAATCATCAGGAAAATAGACTGTTGTTTCTACAAATGGAAAAAGCGAATATGATCCTCAGATTCCAGGGAGTTCCTGAATCACCAAATGAGGATTTGAAGAAGCTACTCAGTGATCTTATCACACCAATAACAGGCTTGAAAGCGGAAGAAATCATGCCTGACATGGAAGCAGCATACAGGGTGTATTCCAATTGCACCAAAAATAGCCTGCCTGGAGAGATATCAGTCAGATTCTCTAGAAGACAAACTAGAGATGCAATTTTAAAAGTTACATCAGCAACTCCATTGAAATTGGGGAATACCACTATCAAAACTCTAAAAGACATTCCATTTGAAATTCGCCAAAAAAGAAAGAGTTACAAGGATTTAATCCTCTTTCTTCAAACTAATCAAATTGCATACAACTGGGCGGTTCCAGATGGGGTCACCTTTAAGCTCCATGAAAAAAGAGAGAAGATTGACTCTGTATACAAGGCTAAAGAATTTCTGAAATGCCATCTGGGAACCAAAGAAGATGGTGAAACTGGTTCGAGTGACTCCACACCCTAGGAGACGGAGGAAGACCTGGCTGTGGAAGAAGGTGCTGCTGCCCGCAAATCAACTTATGTTTTTAGAGATAGAAAGCCTAAGTAAAGGCAGAAGGACTCTGAAAATTGCCTTTATGAAGCGAGCTGCGGGGGGTGCTCTGGAACTCTCCCATAACAAGTAACCAGTTAATATCTGAGCAGAGATAGATAGCAACTCACAGCATGCATTGTTTACTAACAGTATAATACTAACATAGATTCTAACTGGGATAATGATCTACTCTTGGGTTTTTAGTTTAGTGTGGGTATACTTTTCTTTCTCCTTAGTTGTTGTTCCCTTCCCTTTTTTCATTGTAGCTTTAGTTGCATATTTCAAAAAGCAATAAAAAATCCCCTTTGGGGGGCCAAAAAAAAATTATATTCAGATTTTATTAATTAAAGGCTTACATACTGATGTAAAATACATACTGGAAAAATTCTAGAGCAGGTTATTAAATGCTCTGTCTGTGAGCACCTTGAATGGAATGAGTTAATTGGTAGTAGCCAGCATAGGTTTATCAAGAATAAGTCATGCCAGACCAATCTTATCTCCTTTTTTGACAGAGTTACTAAAATGGTTGACTCTGGCAATGCTGTGGACATAGTGTATCTAGATTTCAGTAAAGCATTTGACAAAGTTTCTCATGATATCCTTGAGGATAAGCTGGTTAAGTGTGGGCTGGATGGTGCAACCGTTGGATGGATTCATGGTTGGCTGAAAAACCGTACCCAATGAGTGCTCATAAATGGCTCTGCATCTACGTGGAGGGAAGTCTCGAGTGGAGTGCCACAGGGCTCGGTCCTGGGCCCGGTGTTGTTTAATGTTTTTATAAATGATCTGGAGGAAGACGTAGAGGGGATGCTTATCAGATTTGCAGGTAACACAAAGCTGGGTGGGATTGCTAATTCTGAAGAAAACAGAGTCAGGATTCAAAATGATCTAGATAGGCTGGAACATTGGGCTGAGACAAATAAAATGAATTTCAATAGAGATAAGCGCAAAGTCCTACACTTAGGTACAAAAAAATCAAAGGTACAGATATAGAATGGGAGGGACTTGGCTTGACAGCAGTACATGTGAAAGGGATCTAGGTGTTCTGGATGATCACAAGCTAAACATGAGCCAGCAGTGTGATGTGACTGCGAAGAAAGCCAATGCAATCTTAGGATGCATTAACAGAAGCATTGTGTCCAGATCACAGGAGATAGTAGTCCCGCTCTATTCTGCTATTGTCAGGCCTCACCTGGAGCACTGTGTCCAGTTTTGGACACCACATTTTAGGAAGGATATTGACAAGCTTGAGCATGTCCAGAGGAGGGCAACCAGAATGGTGAGAGGGTTGGAATTCAAGTTTTATGAGGAAAGGCTGAAAGAGTTGGGTATGTTTAGCCTGGGAAAGAGAAGGCTTAGAGGGGACATCATTGCAGTCTTCAAATATTTGAAGGACTGTCATGTAGAAGATAGAGCAGATCTATTCTCTCTTGCTCTGGATTGCAAGACTAGATCTAATGGGTGGAAATTACAAGGGAGTCATTACTGGCTAAATATCGGGAGAAACTTCCTAACTGTAAGAGTGGTTGAGCAGTGGAGGAGACTGCCTCAGGAGGTCGTGGATGCTCCTTTGCTGGATGTTTCCAAGTAGAGGCTGGACGACCATCTTTCAGGTATGTTGTAGGGCTATCTTTCGGCTATGCTCCTGCAGAGTGCAGGGGATTGGACTAGATGACCTGTAAAGTCCCTTCAAACTCTAACATTCTATGATTCTATAATTCTATGATTCTGTCCTGTGCATCAATGTATACCTTCCACCAAAGTGTTCTAAAGTTCATAATGAAGGAAAGCTATGGGAACAACTATTTAAAACATTAGAAGATTCAGTGGCTGAGTTCAGACTGGCAATTTGCCCCGGTAGGGACCCGGGCCAGCGATGATTCAATTCCGGAGTAAATGGGGCGTTCACACAGGCACATCTGCCTGGCGTCCCCCACCCGTAGCCAATCCGTGCTGTTGCACTTCACAGCCGGATTAAAAAGATACCTCATAAAACTGGTAGCAAATCCGAAAGCCTGCGTGTGTTGCGTGTTTCTCTGCTTTCGGGAAGTCTGAACGTGCAGCCGAAAAGCCGGGAGCAACCTGTGTTGGGCAGAAGGCAGCAGCGATATGATTGGTCGTGCTCTGCTCTACTGCCCAATGCGGTGCCGGTGCTGCGGGGTCCTCCCCCAATCAGCAAAATGCACTTATGCACTTATGCGCATGAGCACTCATGCGCACATACACCCATACACTCACAGCCAAATTAATGGGGAAATGCCGAATATAGCGTGCCCCCCAGCATGGCAGTCTGAACATTCCCGCCTGGCTCCGCCCCATATTTTCCAGCAGCAGCCAGGGCTGTGTGAATGGGAAAACCCGGAACAGTTTATTCTGGAGCTTTTTTGCCATGACTGGCTACTGGAGCAAACTGCCAGTCTGAACTCAGCCAGTGTATCAGTACCCTTGCTTCAACATTATTCTTGGGGGGGGGAAGACTTTAATGCCAGGATTGGGCCAGGAAATTATGAGGTTTCCAAGGATATTAATACCGAAATGCTGATCAAGCAAATCAGGACTAAAATTTCTAGAGCTGCTTTCCACAGTTAACCTTTACAATTTAAATGGGATGAAACTGGATATATCAAAAGGTCCTTTCACATATTTATCTACCAAGTACACTAGCACGGTAGATTATATAGCCATTTTCCTTGCATTGTTAGAACAGGTTGATTTTTTCAAAGTCAGATATAGTGCAATTAGTGATCATAACCACCGAGGATTAGTACTAAATTTTTGGCACCTTCTCCTGAAGCTGTAACAAACATGTCTTCTGTATGGTCTGAACACCTACAAACAAAGGTAGCTGAAGCTCTGGAGAGCACAAAATTAAGGGATAAGAGACAAGCTCTCCTTCAAACAGACACCAATACTATTCAACAGTATGAAGAGATTGTTCAGTCTATCAAGCCACTCCTTATAAAAATTTACTTTTGTCCTTTGGATAAATTGTATGATTTGGAATGTAGAAATTAAAAAAAGGCATAACCAAACAAATGAGGAAAACTAGGCAAAGTAAGGAGACTTGCTACTTCCAGCAATTAAACATTTTAAGATCACAATATAAGAACTTAATTAAAAGGAAGAAGAATGAACATGTTAAGCAATTATGGAATGAATTAGCTCATGCAACCTCTAAAAAGAATGAAATCCAGTTTTGGGAAATAGTCTTGCCTTATCTGGGGAAATCTCCACCAACTTTGAATGCTCAGATGAATGGGAATGTTTGGTTAGAGAATTTTACTAAAGTTTATGAACCTTTCCCTATCCCAATGTCAGAAGGAACTAATATAGGAGTTGTCTTTATTGACATGGAATCACTACCAGAATGGTCTCCAGTAACAGTGCCTGAAATCGAAAATCTTATTTCAAGTTTGGTCCCAGGAAAATATCCAGGGGAGGTCTTGATTTCGACTGACTATAAAATACTTCCCTGGGTGGTGGACCCTGATATTGGTTAAATTATTCACCGAAATAACTAACTCGGGTATATTTCCCATGGGTAGGAAACTTTGCATCATAGTTCCCATCCACAACAAAGGGGATAAGTCAACCCCCCCCAACTATCATCCTATAAATCTTCTGGACACGGCATCCAAATTATATGAGAAATACATTCTGCAGAAACTAGAAGACTGGATCCTTGACAATAACATTATTCATCCCCATCAAGCAGGATTTAGAAAAGGCCTAGGTACAAGAAATCATTGTTACACTCTTTATCAATTGGCTAAATCAGCAATATCTGCCCCTACTAAAGCCCTGTATGCAGTGTTTGTCAATTTGGCATCAGCCTTTGATTTGATTGATAGGGAGAGACTTTGGGTTAAGTTGCTGAAGACAAACAGACAAGACGCTGTTGTGCTTATTACAAGAGTTTCAAGATACATATACAAGGATAAGGGTTGGTACTTCAGGCTCTCTAACCAGAGAAATTCCAACAGGGAAGGGAGTAAAGCAGAGTTGTGTGGTAGCTCCTACACTCTTCAACTTATATGTAAATGATATGAACTTATATGTAAATGATATGTAAGCTGTTGCATATGTAATTGTGCTGAGGCCAAAAAGTCCTTTCAAAATACGGCTAGAACAAAAACTTTCTTTGTTAATACATTCTGTAACTGTAACAGCAAAGGAATAATTTACTGTATCCAATGTCCATGTGAAAAAATGTATTTGGGGCAAACATCAAGACCTGTGAAAGTAAGAATTGGGGAGCATAAGAGCTGCATCAGATTAAAGAAATGGACCACGCCACTTGTGAATCATTTTTTGGACTTGGGCCATACCGAAAAACAGCTGAAATTCTGGATCATAGAGACAGTTCAGACTACTAATCCAAACATGTGCAGAGTGCTCCAGAAAAGAGAGTTATTTTGGATTCACCACCTACAGACGTTGGCTCCCTTAGGACTGAATGAAGAAGTGGATTGGACTTGCTGTCTTTGAAAACATCTATACCTGTTATTCTGTAGTTTTTTATGCTGACCTTGTTATTTTCCCCCACACACTGCTTCCCCCCTCCTCCTGTCTACCCCCTCCCACTTTGTAATTTCTCCCTTGGCAAGCATTGTGCAATGCATGTGGGTGATTGCATCATCCCAGGTTGCACTATATATTGATGTAACTGCAGCAGCTTGTAATTTGATCATTACCGTTGATGGAGGTGACACACATCCAGACCAATGAAATCTCTGATACCAAAATAATTTGAAGAATTGGCATGGCTATATTTATGGCCTAACACTTAAGCCAGTAGCATAACTACAAGCATATAAGGAAACAGTATCTGGTTATATATATATGTATACAAAAAACCTTTTATACATGTATTTGGATGTGTGTCAGTGTAATATAGAGAATAGTGACCACTGAGGAAGGCCCAAATGGGCCAAAACACATTTGGTCCTAAGTTAAAAGTGTTTACCCGTCAAGTGTATTTGCATTAGAAAAGCTTTTAAAAGTCTGAAATTTAGACTCTTTCTTTTAATCATAGTATGTTTTCACATGTGTACACCTTAATAAACATTTGTTTTAAGCTAAATAGCCCTGATTTTGTTCCACCTAGGCCGAGTTTAGACTGGCAATTTGGCCCAATATAGGAACGTTTCAGAAATGTTTCACAAACAGATTGAAGGGACACAGGCACATCTGTCAGGCATTCCCCAGCCGTACTCAACCCCTCTTATAAAGCTTCCCTCCTGAGTTTAAAAAATGCCAGGTGAAAGTGGTAGCAAACCCTGGAGAGCGTGTTCATCCTGCATTCATCCTACTTCCCAGAAGTGTGAACATGAACAAGCTGATCTGGTAAGGATGCTCTTATGCACATGAGCGCTTATGTGCATGAGTGCATATTGTCAGATTACATTACAAAAAGCCGGTTACAGCTGCGTCTCCGCCAAAGGTGGGCTAACAGTGCGAACACTCCCTTGTGCCTCCTCCCCAGTATGTTCCTGCATCAGTCGATGCAGTGTGACCGGGAAAATCCAGAACAAACCTGTTCGTTTTTGCCTCCCTCCCTGCCAGTCTGACCTCAGCCCTACATAGGGTCAACAGAAAGTATTAATACTGCTTTATGCAGATGACATGGTTTTATTTTCCTTAAACAGAACTAGTCTAAAGAGACTTTAAGATAATTTAGGAGAACACTGCAAGGAAGAGAAACTTACTATCAATTATTACAAAACCAAAGTAGTGGTTTTTTTAAAAAGGCCCAAAAAACATGTCTGGAATATTTGAGGTGTCCCAATATAACAGTGTAAGGTCTACGATACTTGGGTTTAATATTTAGTGAAACACTGAATTGAAATGCCCAAGTAGTGTCTATTTAATCAACAGCAATTGAGACATTGGGAGTAATTCTGAGATTTTATGGAACTAAAGTTGTACCTCACATACTGTATGGGATAGAACTTTGGAACTGGAAGGAGCAACCATTGACCAGCTTGGAGTTGGCAATGCTACCAGTGCATAATAAAGTGAACTGTACACAATTTGTCTTGTCTAAAGTATCTCAAGTTGGCCCTTCTTAAAGACAGAATACTGAGCTAAATGGACAATTGACAAACATTGGATTAATTTTATAGCAGGGATGCTGTAAAAAGAACAGAGGCCACAACTCCTCTGTAAACTGAGGACAGGTGGTAGGTAGGCACGAGCATATAATTTAAGGTGGAGCACCCGTGCTAGCTTGACTATTGACATATGGTTCACTTGGTTAAACAGTCTGTGGTCAAACAAGCATGACACAGTCTGATTAGGTGAGCCATGCCTTCCATTAGTCACTAAAGTGCTGTATTCTTCTCCCATGCGAAAAAGAGGGGTGTTTGGGTGAACTGTGTTTCTGTTAACATATCAATTATTTTGCAAACTGTTCTTACATTCAGGGATTTCTAGGGATTGGATATACACCCTCAGGGATGATGTAAAAGTAGGGAAGGAGATGAAATCATCCGAAGCGTCATTTACAGTCAGGGCAGATTATGATTCAGTTACAAATTCGTGATTAAACTAAAATCCTTTGAGTGTTCTTACATATCTCTGGATTTTCTGAAAAACATACCTGTACTTACTATAGTAATGGAAAAAATCATTCAGAATTGACAGTGCCATCCTAAACAGAGTTATACACTTCTGAAGCCATTCAAATCAATTAGTTTAGAAAGGTATAACTTGGTATACCTCAGAACTGCAGAGGTTGAAGCGGGAGCTAAGATGGCTAGAATGAAGGTGGTGGTGTGCTCGTGACGAAGTGTCACGAACATCCTGTAAGACGCTTATGAAAGCCTATGAGATGGTGGTGAAGAACATGAAGAAAGATTACTATGCGGCCTCCACTGCATCTGCGAGCTCATACCCAGGCCAATTATTTACAATCGGTCTATTACAGCTCTGCCACAGGGCTGACCAAATAGTAGGGAACTGGCTATTAGCTGTGAGGCATTTGTGAGCTATTTCACAGAAAGTTTATGCTGCCCAGACTTGTCCTAATATAAATCATGCAATCATTGTTCACAAATCTTATACATTCCAAGGAGATCATTGTTATTCGGAAACAACTGAAATCTAACTCAAACTTTAATCCAAGAGGAGAGAGTGAGTAAAAATGAAATATCAAACCTGGCTACTACCTGTAAAAATAACTTGTGTACACACAGAGGAAATAAGAAATAACAAGTCTAACTCAGGTCGAATCTGCATTTGCATTTTTAAATGAGTTGCGTGCTGCTGTGACACCATCTTTCTCTATGCTTGTTTGAATGCTGTTTGGAGAAAATTCTTTTAAAGCAGTTGTCATGCCAGAGATACTGATTCGCAGAATCATTACAGAGAAGAAGCCTGTAAGTTTAGTCAGGATCAGCATGTCCAGTGAGTTAAGCAAATGGGAGACAGCTGGGTCAAGGCAGCAATCTCTAATTAGCCTAGGACGGGGATTGGGAAAGTGAGAAATAAGAATCCAGTCCAAGAAGCAGAGAGAGGCCAGAGGAACTGATGGACTTGCCTGAACACGCACACATCTATGCATTTGGAGGAAGCTGTGAGACCAGAGGTTCTCGACAACTTGACGAATGCCAGGAATGCTGCACATGGCCTTGAAGAGCCAGAGACTGTGGCGGGAATCTTCCTGAACTGCTCACCGTGAGGTATAGTCCGGGTGCAGGAGCTGCTCAGAAGACAGCCAGTGTCTGCAAGCAAGTGAGTCTTGGCAGTTCTGTGTGAACCCTGAAGCAAGTGGCTAAGTCAGAGGGAGCCGGACGTTCAGGGAGAAAGGATCAACAAACCGTATGTTCATAGTAGCTAGATAGTTAGGATTAGTTTTGTCTATTGTCCGTTTCATTCCACAACTCCCCCTTATCTGTTTTTACTTTTCTTGAATAAACCTTTATGTTTTATAAGCCGGGAGTCTGAACAAGTCTGTGGGCAGTAGAGACTGTTTATGTGCCCTCCTTGCTTCTCCTAAGCTGAGCCGGCTGGCTCTGTAAACGAAGGGGACTCAGGATAAGGGAAGCACGCTACCAGAGTGACCCTGAGCCCCAGTTTAAATTGAGGCCCAGACCCAAGGGGTTGCCTGAGAGATATTGTGGCCAAACACCCACCTGGCACCTCAGGGTCCTGATAGACGAAGCATTTACATCACATGTATGTGATATGGTGGCAGTTATATGACCGCAGTGCAGAGGTGCAATGACAGTGGAGCCACCCTGAAAGGATGATAAACATATGTGGACATGTGAAAGGATGCTTGCACTGTTGAGGTGTGAAAACGACACCAAATGTGGACAGCTTTTTTGAAGCCGCCCTGAGCCCGTCATGGGGAGGGCGGACTATAAATCAAAATAAACAAATAAATAAATAAGTCAGAGTCAAAAGGCTGGGACACTGGTGGAAGAAACAAATGCAGATTTGGCCTCAGAGTTTAGTCCATGAGGAGAGAGTGAATTTAAGCGAAATATCCACTTAGCCTTTTCCTGCAAAAGTATCTTGTGAGCATCCCTCCTTTTACTGGCTACAAACAAAACTGTATAGTGAAACTCATCACATTTATGATTGTTAGAGACGAAGTGCTCGGTTAGAGCACCCTCTAAGATATTGTGCTTTATGCGTGAAATATGCTCTAAGATGCGCACTTTGATTGGCTGGACTGTTTTCCCCACATAAAATTGTGTACAACCACATACAATTAGATACACTACACATGGTGTTGTACTGGTGGAGAAAATTGAGAGATTGATAGGTGCTTGTCCAGGTAAGGACACAAGATTACCCTCTAATGCCTTATGACATATTTTGCAACTCCCACAGGAGAAATGTCCAGATGGAAGGCTATTAACAATTTGGTTTTTCTTAAAATCAGAATGCACTAAATAATCCTGAATACTTTTAGTCTTAAGAAAACCTATAGTGGGAGAATTGGCACAACCTGGTACATCCTCAAGCAGTCTCCACAAATTCTGTACTGCTCTCTTTATGGGTATCACTAGAGTGGAATAATTCAATGCCCAATTTAAGCCAGTGTGAGTTGCTCTCATCTTTTTGGTTAACAGACTATTTTGAGGCACATTTGAGGCCTTAATTCTGGCTCTGTCTTTGTTGCCTAAAGGATAACCTCTATGTAACAACTGTCTTGTCAGTTCTCCACATTCATAATTATAATCCTCTATTCTAGTACAATTTCGTTTCATACACAAAAATTGTCCATAAGGAACATTATGCTGCAGTTGAGCTGGATGAAAAGAATCAAAGTGCACGTACGTATTTTTATCAGTAGGTTTCTTATTGGTCTTAACCGCTAATGTTCTAGCCTCAGTTTTGTACACAATGGTGTCCAAAAAATTAACCTGCTCCATACTATACTGCCAAGTATAAGTTACATTAGAGTGCCAGAGGACTTTTGACAAGCTCAAGGAACTGTTCACCTCCAAGCCAATTTTACAACACCCAGATGAGAACAAAAAATTCATAATACAAGTTGATGGCTTGGATGTTGGATGTTGCCATGGGGGGGGGGCGATACTACAAGAGGGGGAAGATGGGAACTTACACCCCTTAGCCTACATTTCCAAGAAATTCAGTGCTACTGAATGGAACTGGGCAGTGTGGGACAAGGAGGCCGTGGCTATTAAGTTGGCCCTAACTACATGGCAGCATTGGTTGGAGGGGGTGCGGGTGCCATTCGAGGTGTGAACTGATCATAAAAACCTAGAAGCCCTGTGCACTCCCCAGAACCTAAACACTAAGCAGCTCAGGTGGGTGGAGTTTTTCTCTAAGTTTCGCTTCACCCTCCGGCACTTCCCTGGAAAGTCAATTTCCCTGGCTGACACCTTGTCGAGCCTCCTCCACCATGCCAGTTAGAGGGAGTAGGTGGTGGATTCCATGTTCACTCCCTCCCAACTGGGAGGGGCTGTAATGATGTGCAGCCAAGCAAAGGCAGAGACTAGTGGGGGGAAGATTACAAAATTTATAGTAGCTTTCATGGATACTGTAATGTATCCACCAGAGAACATGTGCTCAGGACAGCCATGTGCATGGACTGGTTCCAACCGGTCCGACATGCGGCCAGGCGAAGGGCCTGAGCTTCGCTCCAAAAGACAATGGACTGCTGGATCCTAGCTCCCTTCCAATCAGGGAGCCGGAATCCTAGGAAATAACTCAATCACTGTAAATAGCCCAATCACGGGGTGTGTGTGCGTGTGGGGTGTGGGTTTTCTTGGGAATAAAAGCTGGCCTGCGAGCTGGCTTCCCTTGTCTTGTTCTTCAGCTAATAAAGTATGTGAGAGCTGAAATCACTTATCAGTCTCAGTACTTTTCACTGGCGATGGGGATGGGATTCTATATGAACAACGACCATGAGGAAGAGCATCGCATCACTGACCCCGAGAGCAGCACCGCACCGCTCACCGCAACCGCCGCCGCCGGTTCTCCTGAGCATCGCATCGAGCCCTGCCACTCACTGCACCACTCCCGAGCCTCGCCCGCTGACCCCAAGAGCAGCACCACTCACGCCCGGCTTCTACGTCCTTCGCCACTCTCACCACCGCCATTGCCTCCATGTGGAACGATGGCTGCTCCTCAAGGCAACATCCAGATGTTTGATATCTCCTGGCCCCAGCAATGGGACACCTGGCTGGAGACCCTAAAAAATCACTTCAACTACCACAACGTGGTGGAGGCCAGGAAAAAGAAGTCCTTGTTCCTCAGCTCCTGCGGCAGGGACACCTTCCTGCTTCTGAGGGACCTCATCAACCCAAAGACCACCAAGGAGGAGAGCTACGAGGTATTGGTGAAGGCCCTCACTGACCACTTTTCGCCCAAACCCACCAAGTTCGTGGAATGGTTGGGGTTCTTCACAAGGATCCAGGGCCCAGACGAGATGACCTCGGAATTTCTGGCTGGTCTCTGGCGGGCGGCCACGAGGTGCGCTTTCCCAAGCCTCACAGACACCCTGCTTAACCAGTTTCTCATGGGTCTATGCAAGCCCAAGCTACGGTGGAAACTGGCCAGCAAAAATGACCTCACCCTCGATGAGGCCATCCGGGAGTCTGCTGCCTATGAAAAAGCACACCAAGACTGCCCCAGCAAGGCAGTCCACCGCACTCAAGCCACGCGGGGTTCTGATGCATTGGAGGATGAGGAAGTGCTCCAGGTTCACAGATGCCCATCCCAGTGGCCCCAACGGGCCCAAGAGGCCAAAGCACAGTCTTCTGTAGCCTGCGCGAGCTGCGGTGATGCACACGAGTGACAGTCTTGCCGGTTCCGCTCCGCCATCTGCCGGATGTGTGACAAGGCGGGGCACATCGCGAAGGTCTGCCACTCCCAGGGACAATGGAATAAACTCATGGCACAGCTCGAAGCAGAGGACCTGCACACTGTTTTGGTCCACCACCACCAAATGGCATGTAACTTGCTTCCAGACGGCCCGGACAAGGTGCATGTGACTGTCCGGATCGAAGGGTCCCCCCTGTCAAATGGACATAGACTCAGGCTCATCATTTTCGATCATATCGGCCAAGATCCTCCATTCCCTATGCCCAAAGGGGGGCCCCATTTGCACAAGCCACAGGATCTCATGTTATGGGACTTTAATAAGAACCCTGTGGCCGTCCGGGGCTGGGGCAAGTTCAGGGTCCAGTTCAAGGGATTCTCGGGCATACTGGACCTGTTGATGGTGGAAGGGTGGCTCACCAGCTTATTGGGACTTTCGTGGTTCAAACCACTGGGCCTCCAGATAATGGGGCTTAACCAGATCCAAACAGTGGATTGGGAGGGGGTGTGCCGGGAATTTCCCAAAGTGTTTGACGGGACTCTGGGGAAGTGTACCAGGGACCCCATTTCACTGGATCTGAACCCTGCCGTTAGGTCCATTCGTATCAAGGCCCGGGTCCCTCTCATCACAATGCATGCTAAAATCGAAGCGGAGCTCAATCACCTGGTCGAGCAAGGGGTGCTGGAGCTGGTAGCATCCGCGTGCTGGGAGACCCCCATTGTGACACCCGTTAAACCTAATGGAGATGTGCGAATCTGTGCTGATTACAAGTGCACACTGAATAAAGCCTTGCAGGACCATGCTTATCCAGTTCTGGTGGTGAGCCATGTCTTTGCCTCGCTGGCGGGGGCCAAGGTCTTCGGTAAGCTCGATTTGGCACAAGCTTACCAGCAGTTGCCTGTTGATGCAGCCACTGTAGAGGCCCAGACCATCACGACCCACAAGGGGACATTCTGGGTCACGCGGCTACAGTTCGGGGTTTGTATGGCTCCCGGTATCTTTCAGTCTTTTATGGATTCTCTCCTGAAAGGCATCCCTGGAGTTCAGCCTTTTCTAGATGATGTGATTGTTGCGGCGCTGGACCCCGCCTCCTTTGCAGACTGTCTCTGCCAGGGCCTCCAGCATTTCGACGACGCTGGCCTCAAGGTAAAGAAGGAGAAATGCCTCCTGGGAGTGCCCCGCATCGAGTTCCTGGGGTTCGCAGTGGACGTCCAGGGGATCCACCCCATGGACGATAAAGTTAAGGCCATCACTCACGTCCCCCCCGCCCTCATCCAAGATGGAGTTGCAGGCTTTCTTAGGTCTGCTCAATTTTTACCACACTTTTCTGCCCCTCAAGGCGGCCATGGTGGAGCCACTTCACCATCTCCTGGACAAGGACGCACCTTGGGCTTGGGGGCTGCTGCATGTGGCAGCATTCCAGGGCGTAAAGGACTTACTAGTCTCAAACGTGGTCCTGCACCACTTCACGGAATCGCTCCCGGTGGTCCTCACCTGCGACGTCTCTCCCTATGTGGTCGGAGCGGTCCTGGGCCACCAGTTGCCCGACGGCAGGGAGGTCCCGGTCGCTTATTATTCACAGATTTTGTCTTCTGTGGAGCAGAACCACGCTCAGATTGACAAGGAGGCGTTGGCAATAGTGGCTGGGGTAAAAAATTCCACCACTATGGCTGGCCTTTTGAAATCACGATGGACCACAAGCTGCTTCTGGGTCTCCTCACCACAGACTGACAAACGCCACAGATGGTCTCCCCCAGGGTCCTGCAGTGGTCCATTTTCCTGGTGGGGTACTCCTACTCACTCTCCCATCAGCCCGGGAAGGCAATGGGCCATGCGGACGCCCTCAGCTGCCTGCCTCTGGCTGCCACGGTCCCCAATCCCGCTCCCAAGCACTTGGTTGCCCTTGTGGAGGCGCTTCCCAACTGGCTGGTCCACATGCGGGAAGTGGCCTGCCTCTTGGCTCGGGATCCCGTGCTCTGTCGTGTCTTGGACTGGGTGGGGAGGGGGTGGCCAGTGGCCAAGGAGGGCCCCGAGTTCGCCCCATTTGCTACACGCAAACATGAACTGTCTACATACAAAGGGTGCTTGATGTGGGGAGGTCGGCTGGTGATTCCGGCTCCGCTCCAGCAGCGCGTCTTGGAGGCTTTACATGAACATCACCCCGGAGTGGTACGGATGAAGGTGTTAGCGAGGAGCTATGTCTGGTGGCCAGGCCTCAATCAGGACATCGAGGACAAGGTGAAACAGTGGCAGCCATGCCAGGCTTCGCGCCCCGAACCACCGCGAGCTCCGGAGAGAGCCTGGGAGTCCTCCCACTGCCCCTGCTCTCGGCTCCACCTGGATTTTGCAGGGCCATTCCAGGGGCAGCTTTTCTTCATACTGGTGGACGTGTATAGCAAGTGGCTAGAGGTCATCCCTGTGCCATCCACCTCTTTGAAATCTGCCATCAAGGCCATGTGGCGGATCTTCGGTGCCCAAGGACTGCCAGACATGCTGGTCATGGATAATGGCACAGCATTCAGCTCCTGGGAGTTCCAGGACTTCACAGCGTATTACGGGATCCGGCATGTGTGCTCTGTGCCCTTCTACCCCGCCACGAACGGCCAAGCGGAGAGGATTGTCCGGACCACCAAGGACGCCCTACGCCAGTTCGACTCCCCAGATTGGGATTACAAACTGGCGTCCTTCCTTTTTGGGCAGCACATCACCCCGCACTCCACCACTGGGCGTAGTCTGGCAGAACTCCTCCTGGGTCGCCGCCTCATGATGCGTATGGATCAGTTACACCCGGACCAGGCCCCAGAGCGTGAGCCAGGAACCGAGGACCAGGATGCTGCCTGAGGGTTCTTCCCAGAAGACTCCGTGTATGCCTGGACCTACACCGCAGGCCCACCATGGATCCCAGCGTAGGTGGTATGGGTCAGGGCCCCCCGTTTGTACAAGGTCTCCTGTGAAGATGGCACCGTGCTCCACTGCCACATCAACCAACTCTGTCACAGGGTGGTGCCGCTAGATCCGGACGACTCCGAAGAGCCTGAAACCCAAGAGGCCGTGGAGCAACAACCTCCCCCGAGGGTGCCCAGCCGAGCAGAGATCCCAGCCACAGCACCCATCACCCTGTCTATGGAAGCCCTGACCGCCTCGAATGACTCCTTGATGGCCATGCCACCTTCACCGGCACTGGTAGGCTCCCTGACCAGAACCCAGGTGCCAGCATCTCAACCAGCCCCAGCTACCCGCCGCTTGACAAGGGAGAGGAAGCCTTCAGCTTATTTGAAAGACTTTGTTTGCGGGTGCATTTCAGACCAAGGGGGAGGGATTTAATGTATCCACCAGAGAACATGTGCTCAGGACAGCCATGTGCATGGACTGGTTCCAACCAGTCCAACATGCGGCCAGGCGAAGGGCCTGAGCTTCGCTCCAAAAGACAACGGACTGCTGGATCCTAGTTCCCTTCCAATCGGGGAGCCGGAATCCTAGGAAATAACTCAATCACTGTAAATAGCCCAATCACGGTGTGTGTGTGTGTGTGTGTGTGTGTGTGTGAGTTTCCTTGGGAATAAAAGCCGGCCTGCGAGCTGGCTTCCCTTGTCTTGTTCTTTTTTTTTTTTAATTTTTATTTTCATTTTCTTATCATTACCTTACGTTCCATCATTCAGATTACATATAATTTGGAGTCTTATACAATCGTTAAGTTTTCTATCCATTTATACACTCTTATCCATCTTTCGTCATGTACCGTTTCCTTTTTGTTTTGTAACTTCAAACTTAAATCGTCTAATTGTGCTAGCTCTAGCAATTTCAAAGCTAATTCTTCTCTTAAGGGGATAATATCTAATTTCCAACTTTTTGCCAGTAATAAACGAGCAGCTGTTACAATATAAGATATTAAGTAGGTTTGCTGTTGATTGAAACCATCTGGTATTATATTTAACAAATATAATTCCGGTCGTAGAGCGACATCCTTCTCCAAAATTTCTTGAATCAACTTTTGCACCATTCTCCAGTATCCCTGTACTTTATCACATTTCCACCATAAGTGGTAAAAGGTCCCCACATTGGCTTTACATTTCCAACATTGACCGGAATAACCTATATAATATTTAGCCAATTTATCTGGTGACCAGTACCACCTGTAAAACATTCTATATACATTTTCTTTATATGCAACAGCTCTCATAAATCTAATCGAAAATTAAGAAAAATTAATTTTCTAATTAAGAAAATTAGAACGGCTAGGGTCATTGCCAAAATGGAAGTTGCCTGATTGGTAGCTTAAAGGCTTGGAGCTTGGGGGTGCATTCTTTTCCCAGTGTTTTATAACTGCCAGGTGAACCCGGGCCTTCATAGAGGGAAGTCCCAGTTCAGCTCTCATTAAAAATGTGGGAGTACCTCTGGGCAAAGCTAGAATTTGTCTCATAAACTGATTTTGGATTACCTCCAAATTAGCCACAATGTCCTCCTTCCAGCCCCAGACTTCAATTCCATATAAGAGATGGGGGATGACCTTGCTGTTAAATAATTTCAATGCTGGGTCAATCAGGCGGCCACCCTTTGTGTAAAAAAAATGAACAATTGATCCTACCATTCTTAATGCTGAGGCTTTTATTGAAGCAAGATGGTTTTTCCAGTTCAGAGTCTCCGTGAAGGTTACTCCTAGATATTTAAATGTTCTGCATTGTTCAATGGGGTTGCCAAGAATAGTTCATCAAGAGATTTTAGGCTTTCTCCTAAAAACCCTTGCCTTGGTCTTTGCATAGTTTATATTGAGCGATTCCTCCTTGCAGTATTTCCCTAACTGGTGTAAAAGTCTTCTCAGACCAATTTTAGTTAGGGATATTAGGACCATATCATCCGCATAGAGAAGAATTGAAATTTTTTGTTGGCCGAGTGATGGAGGGAAGAAATGAGGGCCTGAGAGAATCTCTGTAATGTCATTGATATACAGATTAAATAGTGATGGAGCCAGCACACAGCCCTGTTTCACACCTATGCTAACAGGAATTCTACTGGTTAGTGAACCGGAAATACCCACTCTAATTTGGGCAAAAGCACCTCTGTGTAGCTCTCGAAGTAGCAGTAATAATCACCTCTCAACCTTCATTTGGCTAACTTAGACCAAAGGTGTTCCAGATCAACAGATGCTACATAAAGCGCCTTTGTTGGCCCGTTTGAACCAAAATGTGCCAGTTGGTACAGGGTTTGGCAATGACTGATTGTTCCAAGGCCTTTCCGAAAACCTGCTTGAGCCGGATGTAAAATTTGTTCCTCAGCCACTCAGTCTTCCAGTTCTGACAAGTATTTACCATAAAGTTTTACCGTGATATCTAATAAGCTTATTGGTCTATAATTGTGGGGGTCTGCAGTGTCCCCTTTTTTGTGTATGGGCACCACAATATTCATTTTCCAGCCAGAGGGAAACTCTCCTGACCCATTAATCTGTGTGAAGACTCTAGCCAGCAAGGGGGCCCACCACTCAGAGAAAACTTTATACAGTTCAGGTGGCAACATGTCTTCCCCTGGGGATTTTCCTGTGGATAGTGTGGCTATTAAATTTCTGCTTCTGAGACTGGAGGCCATTCCAGTAAACCTGTAAAATCTGAGGGTACCACCTGAGGGACATTTTTTTGGCCCTCTGGCCGAGGGCAGTTTAGCCCAAACACATCACTGAAATAAGTGAACCAAACATGGCCTGAAATGTGTGCATCCATCAGGCAGTATGGACTACTTTTTTTGTTTGCAACCAATTCCCAAAAATGAGAATCATTTTTGTTATGAACAGCTGTATCTAATTCTCCTCAGAGAAATTTTGCATGCTCTAACTTCTTTTCCTTAATTAAGGATTTATACTGTGCCCTACGCTCTGCAAGAGCCAATGACTGCTCCCTATCCCTATTACGCCTAGTGTATCTCATAGCTTGCAACAGATCTTTCTTTAGTGCTTTACATTCGGAATCAAACCAGGCATTGTGGGCATGAGGTATTGGTTTCAGAGGCCTATTGTTTATTAGCAGAGGCTTAATTTCAGAATTAATCTCCTCGAAGATTTTAATGGCATCCAAATCATGTTGTAAAAGGGAAGATCTTAAATTACTCAATTCGGGACTTATTAAAGTATGCGCTATGCATTAAAGCCCTGCAATTTTTCTGACCACCTAAGTCTCCTAAAATTGGGCGCTACATCCTCTTCAAAGTCAGAGCGTGGTTTCATTAACACATTTTTGTGAATTATAAGAGTTAGCGACAGAGGGCAGTGGTCACTTAGGGTAGAGTCCAAAACCTCGAACTTAGTGACAAAGCTAAGTAGAGTTGGCGATATTGCTACATAGTCAATTGTACTAGTTCCTGAGGGTGCTATGTAAGTAAATGTCCCACCTGTTTGGTCTAAGAAAGTCCCATGCAAGATGTGCAGATTTGTCAATGAGAGCAGTTGCAAGAAATTAAGACCAAACTTGTTTACAACCTGGTCCCTCGAAGAGCGCTCCAGGTAGTGTGCATGCATAGCAATCTGCCCATTCAAGCCCTCTCTAGCCTCTACATTCCCTGTTCCTGTTCTAGCATTGAAATCCCCACATAGAAGAACCTGTGCCTTAGGAAACTGAGACATTAACAAGTCAAGGGTATCTGTTAGTAAGTTCCAAATATGCCCCCTTTCCTGCCCTGGTGAGCCCCTTGGAGGAATGTATACATTTACACATAGAACGCTTTTAAAGTGCACTCCCTTGATAAGTAAAGTTTGGATGTTTTGGGGCAGTTGTTTTCTAAGACTTGAATGTCCACCTTCAGATCCACTGAGACCAAAGTAACCAGCCCTCCACTTCCCTGCCCCTTCGAGTGTGTTTTAGTCGATGGAACAGAAAATACCCTATATCCCTGGATAACTGGGAAGTCAGAGCTCTGTATCCAAGTTTCCTGTAAGCAAAGTATGTTATAACCATGCAAAAATGTTAAGAAGTCAGAATTGTAAGACTTATTGCACCAGCCCCCCAAATTTCATGACAGAAATTTTAGTTGTCAGTCCGCCTGCCCAATCTTACTTAGGTTGCCTTTAATGTCTAAAAAGTCGCATCCATTCTTGACTGCCACGGCTCCTTCTAGGTCTTTCCACTCGTCCCCTTTAAGTTCCTGAGGGTGGTGAAAACTCTTATTTTCAGAGTTCACTTGCTGGGGAGCGATGTCCGGCTCTCTTGTCTTTCTTGAGTCATCTGTCAAAGGTATTAGCGGACTTGGGAAAGTAACTGAGACTGGGTAGCCCTCAGTCCCCACTGCAGGCACTGGCTGCCTTAGTTCTTGTTGTGTGGAGACCGCTTTGGCACTCTGAAGTTTGTCCCTTAGCCTGTCTAGTCTAGCGGTGATTGAGAATTGTTCCATTGGAGGTAAAGCTGAAAATGAGCACAGTAGGTCCTCTTCAACTGAGTTCTCAAAGGATAGATTCTCCAGGTCCAAATTCTGGTAAGTGGTGTGGTTAGGGCTTTGAAGCAGGTTGCATTGACTCGCCTCTGTTGGGATTACTTTGAGTGATCCACTTGCATCTGATTAAGGTCTTTTTGCAGGCGTGGTAGCAACAGGCTTAGAATTGTGTTGGCAAAAACTCTAGCTGGAAAGATTCCTTTACTGTGCAAAAGCTCTTTACGTCTTGATAAAAGGCTAGGAATCCTGTTGCTGCCAAAAGTAAGTATAATTCTTTGAGCCTGACCTGAGTTGCTGATAGATTCCATTGAGATAAGGTCGATTGGCAGCGGTTTTTCCCTTAGAAGGGCTTTTAGATGGTGGGTGACCTGGTGTAGTGACTTCCATAGTATCATCTGCCCCTTATACCTGCAGACTGTCAAACACACTTTACAGGGCTGAAACTTTAATTGTGATTGAGCTGCAATCATTTGTGGCTATTGTGCCTTGCTCTTTTTACCCCCTCCTTTTTGAATTAGGGAAGGTGGTTTACTGGGGAGAGACCCCTTGGTTTCTACAGAGCCTTTGTTGTTGTTTGTGAGCTGGTTAATAAGTTGATCCATTTTACCTTCAATGAGGTTTAATCTTACTGCAATGAAATTTACAGTTCTGGCTGTAAACTGAATGAGATCACCTGGCATGGTTTCAGAGGTTCTGTACTTGACATACTCAGCTTCTTTCTCCTGTTTTGAAGATTGAGACAATGTATCGCCACTCTCTACTTTGTAGTTGTTTTCATTGCTACAATTAGCAAGAAGGGAGAAGTGGTTTGATTGGAATACCAAATGTTGGGCTGGGTAAACATGCAGTAAAGAAGTTGCTAATTTTGGTCTGTTTACAAGCCGGTGTAAATGAAAACTCATCATCACTTCATGGTCTTTTGTAAGCACACATTTCTACTTTCAGAAAACGGCTTCACACTCAGTCTAGTTACTACCAGACATCAAGTTTCGCCTCACTATCTTCGGCCCTCTTCTGTTTGTTCTTCCAATGCCACCAGCTGCCCAGCTTTCAAGGTTAATGCCCCTGACAATTTGAGAAGCTACATAATCAGAATATTCAGGCCAGCAGAAGAGTGCATGTTTTCCTTGTAAATACTAAAAGCTTCAGCGTTTCAAATCAGCAATATCTTATCTAAGTTTAGAGTTCAACGTAAAAACTTATCTTGTATTCACCAAAAAGTGGCAGAAGCAACGCCGTGGTGTGTCTGCCCGGGGCATTGCTGGAACCGGATCTCTGGGAGGTGGTTTCTATGGACTTTATAACAGACCTGCCCCCCAGCAAGGGCAGAACGGTGATTTGGGTGGTTGTAGACTGGTTTCCAAGCAGGTGCATTTCATCCCCTGCAAGCAGCTACCCATGGCCAAGGCTCTGGCTAAACTGTTTATTCATCACATCATAAGATTACATTTGATGCCAGCCAAAATAATATCTGACACAGGAACTCAGTTCGTTGCCAAGTTCTGCTGAGGGCATCCCCACACCACCACCCTGGCCACCCCTGCCACTGGTGGAGCAGAAGAGGGGGCCACCAGGGTGAGCACAAATGTGGGGGCATGCAGCACTGCCCTCAAATCCCCAATTGCCCCCTCAATGAAGTAGTAGTGGTTTGGGACTGGAATGACCATCATTCTTCTCCCAGAGCAATCTGTGCCCAGAGTCTGTCATTCAACATCCAGTGCCTTCCCCATCTCTCTCCAAAGACATTGAGTCTGCCCACTGCATTGGCTCCCCCCACCCCAACCATTGACTCTGGGGAACCCTGTGATCCCCTGCGCCTTCAGTGATACCTTCCTGAATGTCTTCCCCATGGGTGACAGAAGCCTCCCCTTTCCAAGAACACAGACAGAGTTATGAGCTTCACTCATTCACTCTATTCATTGCCCACCCCAAGTGGCTTACATCATTCTCCTCTCCTCCATTGTATACTAACAACAATCCTGTGAGGTAGGTTAGGCTGGGAGTATGCAAGCTGCACAAGTGGGGATTGGAATCTGGGTCTCCCAGATCCTAGTCTCACACTCTAATCACTGCACCAAGCTGGCTTATTCACCTACACCAACTTCTGGCCTGTTCTGCCTTGACACAGCAGCCTGTGAGGTGAAGGGGGGAACTCGGTGTTAGGTCAGCCTTGGAGGTGCTGCTGGGCCCCTGCAATGTTTGGCAGATGACTATGGCCAGTGCCACCTGCACAACCATTCACAGCCACCCAAGGCACCCAAGAGCCCTCCCTCTCGGATGTGTCATCAGGCAGCCCTCAGGGGAGTCACATATGGGGTGGGGAGGTAGTGGGGAAGGAAAGGACATGGAGCTCCTTTTATTCAGTCAGCTGTGGCACAACACAGACTTTACTGAACTGCAATTCACTGTGAGGTGAATTGCTACCTCCCTGGGGCCATGGGGAGAAAGACTGAGGATCCCCTGACATGGCATGCATCTCAGTGGCTTGGAGTTGCAGGTAGCACTTGGAAGGGCTGGCTGGGTACAATGCTTCACTCCACTGCTGGGACAACAGACTTAGCAGAGTGTGTTTGTGGGGGGTCTAGCCACACCCAGAGGTCTTCCTGTTGAATCTTCACCTACAGGAAACCAGAACAGAGATACGTGCAGCCATGGCGACTGGCCATGAGTGCCATGCCACACTCAGCCATGGATGTGTTGCCCTGACAAGCCCTGCAAAATGGGGAGGCTTTGCTATGAAACTCCCCTTGAGGCACATGATCGTGCCATCTGAATTACACCCACCTGTCCTGTATTGAAGTGCTCAGGGAATAGTAGTGATCCATCTACAGCAGCACCTGCAGCTGCAGCTGATGCTCGAGGCTCTGATCCTGCACGGAAATGAGTCAAAGTTTCTCCTGGCAAGCTGGTCCACCAAGTAGAGTGGAGCAGCTGCCAGACCTCCCCCAAATCACTCACGAGCCCTGTCCTCTGCTGAGAGGGGGAAACAGGCACAGGGCTGATCTGCAGCCTAGTGTAGGGCTAAAAACACCCCCCCCCCAGCAGTTCTCCTGGGAAATTGTCCTGTGCCTTTTCCCCATGGTATGTCAGGGGCCATGGTGCCGGGAGACTGTGTGTGCTGCCCCTGTATGGACCCAATGCTGGCCTTGAGTGGAGGAGGCACTGTTGCTGGGGTTCCCTCAAGTGAGGGAACTGCAGAGCAGGTCTGGGTTCCTTGCTGTTGCTTACCTATGCGTAGTTGCCCCTTTGGGTTGAGCCTCCAAAGGTGGGGTACCTGTTAGAGTTCTGAAATGAGAGAGGTCAGCCACAGAGTATGGACTTTGCTCTCTTTCTTGGGTATTAGCACTAAGCACTTGCCCTGTAGTGTCACTCCACTGGCGTGCACTTGTGGAAGTGAGCAGCACAACCCCACTCATGCCCTGTGCTGGTGTAAACGCCCCTATAAATCTGTGCTATGCTGGCATAGGGGTCAGTTGGCTCCCTATTTCGATTCACCCCCCCCCCCCGGATTGCACTATAAGCCTGTGCTTGCCAAAAGCAATAGGATAGGAAATGAAAAGGTGTATTTACTTGATTACATGGTAGGGAAATTATTATAAAAACCCATGTAGTAAATTGTTGTAAGGTAGGGTTCCCAAGTACTTACCATATTTTGGCAGGGGACGCACAGTACTTGGTGGTACCATCGAGTTTCCATCCCCATTGCCAGAGCATCACCTGGCGTCACTTCCTGTTGACGGCATCGTGCTCCGCGCCTGTCCTTCCCCCGGGGATGGTCCTGCGAGGACATATCCATCCCCTGCTGGCACGCAGTAAGTTCTTGGCAAGCCTATTGTAAGGACAAATAAGTTCAGTGTGTACTTTCTTTTACAACTGCTTCATCATATTGGTGCCTATGTGTAAAATGTCAATATTGCCTTTTTATCAGCATGTGAGCCTAAGGGTAAGACAATAGTTTACCCACTGCTAACTAACTGTATGCCATATGTTTCTTGTATTCCCCTGGGACCTGCACAAATAAGGACCCTTTACAGTTGTTTCAGTGCACAGCTGTCCTGTGTATTATTAAATTATCACATCTAACTAGTATAGGACAGGATATTTCATAAACCAAGGCTGCAGAGACATAAATATATCCATAAAAGAGATGGGAAAGTGTTAGACTTCACTTCTTCTTAAAAGAGTGCTAACAGAAGAATGTGGGGATAAACCCACTAACTAACACAGTCATGAAGAGAACCAAATATTTGCTCCTCGGTCTGACACTGTTCTTCTTTTATTCAGGTGAGTGTGTCTGTTTGTGTGTGTGCATGTAATTTGCTAATCCCTCCCCATCACCCCCTCCAGATACAGCTGCCAACAACCTGGAGAGAGAGAAAAAATCTCTGGCTTTTAACAGAGGCTTGGTGTATTTATCTCTGTGCCATGAAAAGCTTCAACTGCCCATTTCCACACATTAAGCATTTGTTAAAGGGGCAAGAAATTTTTCTCCACAGGTTGCTTGCATCCCTGCCTCCAGGATTCTCTGAGCCTTTAGCGGTAAGAGCATTATTACCCCCCCCCCGACCTTCCCCTTTCTTCACTCAACATTTCATCTCTGTAGCATTTTCAATCCTCATCAGGTTACTTTTACCTCCAACCCCTCCACCAGTTAATTTCCAAAGTAATATTCTTTTTCATACCTGGGAAGGCAAAACTAGGCCAACCACAGACAAGGTATATTTTCTAAGTAGATAGAAAACATACCTTATCTGTGGTTGGCCTAGTTTTGCTGCTTCTATTATCATAAGGATAGCCACTTTACTTTTAGATATGGTAACCAGGTGAATCCTGTGAGGAATTGTGAGAAGGAGAATGATTGGAAATCTCACACTCCCCTCCAAACTCCCCCTCCACGATCCTCCAAGCTCTCAAGGATTTAAATAGGCAGGATTTCTCCCCATCTCTCTATTTTCTTTAACTTACTCTCAGGTACTTTCAGCATTCCAAGCAATGCGGTATAGTGGTCAGAGTGATGGGTTAGGTTCTGGAAGACTCAGTTTCAGTCCCCTACTTTGCCATGAAAGCTTGCTGGGTGACCTTGATTCAGTCATTGTCTCTCAGCATAACCTACCTCACAAGGCGGTTAAATGGATAACATGGAGGAGAGGAGACTTACATAAACCACTTTGCATTGCCATTGGAAAGAAAGTGTGATGTAAATAAATAAATAAATAAATAAATAAATTTAATCTATTCTGGAGCATTTTCAGTTCTTGTCAGGCCATTTTGAGGGTTTCCCCCCACAAGTCTCCAAAGTATATAGAGAACCATTTGAATTGATTTACATGTTCCAAAACTTCAATATAGTTATTCTTCATTTTCAGTTAAAACACAATCAATTTTTCCACACAAAAAGAACATTTTCTAATGTTTCATTGGGTTTGCCTTATATTTAACCTTTTTGTGTTTGATTCTAGATATTGCCATCGAAGCACTACAGGTAAATGCCAGTTTTTTTCCTTATGATAAACTCATTCTCCAGAAAAACAGCATAGTGTAGTGTTTAGTGTGTTGAACTAGGAGTGTGTGTGTGTGTGAGTATGTGTGTGTAATTTGCAAATCCAGACTCAAATATTTTCTCTGGCTCAGATCTCGCACTTTCTCTGAGTCACAAATGGGAATGAAAAAAAAATCATCCACTGAGAAAGGAATCTCCAGTATGCTGGCATAATAGCTCAGTTTCCATGTGATAGCCAAAGCAAGATTTCAGCATTCACTCCATTTTTCAGCCCACTTTTATTCCCTCTGCTCCATCTGATGCCTTCCCCCATTTATTGGTGACTACGATGAACTGCACTTTAAAATCCTATAAGTTCTGCGTATACAAGTAATGGACTGTGAAGGTCCAGAGAGCCTTGAGTGATAGATCTGATTGGTTAGCATCAATTGAACAGAGAAAGACTTGAAAACTGAATGCTGAGGAGAATTGAGTCTGAATTCAGCTCTTACTGAAAAGAGTCTAGTATTGATGAGTCTGAGTCTAGCCCCTGACAGAGAAGGTTTAGTACTGACAGGGTTTGTGCTTAGCTCTGACTGAGAGCAGTTTAACACAGACAGAGTACTGGGAAGGCTGACAGGAGGAGTGGGTAGTTAAGTGAAGACTCCCATTTGGGCTAGGAAAGGGGATAGATCTTATAGTGAAAGAAGTATTTCCCCACTTGGCTAAAACAAGGAGATAGCTCTAAGGCAGGGGTGGGCAAACTTGCTCAACGTAAGAGCCACATAGAATAAATTTCAGATGGTTGAGAGCCACAAGACATGAACAAATATTACGCACACATTTTTATTTAGAAAATATGCAGATTTGCTTTTTATTACCATTAAATGAGACTGCCAAAAATAAAAACAAAAAGGGTAAAAACAGATATTGATGATATTTATTTGTCCAATGATATTTATTTGTCTAAGAGAGAGAGAAAGAGGGGGAGGTGGAAAGAAAGAATGAAAGAGGTGGAAAGAAAGAGAGAGAGAAACAAAGAAAGCAAATAGATAGGAGGGACGGGGGAGGGAGGAAGGAAGGGATCAAATGCATGCCTCCCCTTCACTTCCCCAGCTGCCATGCTGGGAGCCACACAATATGTGTGAAAGAGCCGCATGTGGCTCCTGAGCCGCAGTTTGCCCACCCCTGCTCTAAGGAGTTCATTTATTTTAATTTTATTTCATTCCTTTTATTAGTTGCCTATCCCCACAGTTGCGGGGCTCTAGGTGATATATGGAGTTCTAAAAGCATAAAAGCATAAGCATAAAACCAAGTCCAACAACATACAGTAATTAAAACAAGTGGCAACAGTTTTGTAGCTCTCTCCCATGTCTGGTCTGTGGGTGCTTTACACTTTTGGGGGAGTAAGCTCTATAAGGAGTAGGGTGCCAGCTATGATGTTTAGCCATTGCTGTCCTCAACTGAATGCCTGGCAGAACATCTCTGCCTTACAGGCCCTGCAGAATTGTATAAGATTCCACAGGGCCCTGATGCTATATGGCAGAGAGTTCCACCAGGTTGGGGCCTGGGCTGAAAATGCCCTGACCCTGGTTGAGGACAGCCAGATCTCTTTTGGGCCAGGGACCACCAGCAAGTTGTTCAGTGAAAAGTGTAATGCTCTCCTGGAGGTGTAATGGAGAAGGTGGAAGAGTGAAGTGGTCTGGTATGCTTAGAAACTGCCTTTTAAATCTTGAGGAGTCAGTAAACCTCAAGAAGAGTACTGGTGGGTTTAGTGAAGGAATTTGGGTATTGGACAGAGTATCCCTGCCTTCTGGAAGCCAAAAGAATCAGCTGATACTCAAGAAAGTATACTGGAGTGTTTGGGAAACACTGAAACAGAAGCCTCTCTTCTTAAAGATTATAAGCCACTGTGAAAAGCTTAAGAAACTCTCAGTTGCTTGAAACATATGAATTGTAGTCTGTGTCTGTATTGATTTTCCTCAGAAATTTTACTCCTGATTTCACCTGACCTTTCCCCACTACTTTGAATAAAATATTTTGTTATTTTTGAACTGTAAAAAGCCTCAAGCACCATATCAACAGTTTAAGTTAAAGAGAGATCTCGACCCTTCCCTCAGGTTCCTGGGCTGAGCCAGCAGCAAAATTTCATACTGTGACAGGGTGGGACAGCCATAGTTCTTCAGAAAAGAAGAAAATTAATAAATAAGGCTAACTTTCTATCCAATTCTTCAATACCTGGCATTAGACGGCACACCTGCTTAGAACAGAAGAGTCTAAGCTAGAGGCTTAAGTGTTCTCTTCACATCGATCCATCGTGATGAAGCATAATATAGTCAGAGCCACAACCCAGTCAAATCACCATGTTAGCGTGGTTTCCCTCTTGCCTATGGCTTAATTATAGTCTTTGGGCTGGCATTAAGTGGTCTCCCAAACCCAATCAGGGAGCTTGCTTGATGGAACCCTCCAGAGGATGATGACATCAACTCCTGCTTCCCTCCTCCCATCTAGTTTCAGGACTGAGCACAGGCTCTCATGATTAGCCAAGTACCACATTCTTGAATCTGACCTTGAAAAAGATTTTATTTTTATTTATTTATTTATTTATTTATTTATTTATTTATTTATTTATTTATTATTCAACTTATACCCCACCCTCCCTGCTATGCAGATGATAGTGTTGGCAGGGAGGCCCAGTTATGGACACCTGAAAGCCAGAGACAGCCTGATAATATTCATGTTAACCCTTGAGGAGAAATTAGCTTGCTTTGCCTCACAAATACAGATTACAGTTTCACTACATTGTTATCACAGTCTATATACCTGATGTGTTATGAAGTTTTCCTTACTAGTTGACTTTGTAGTAAAGACCATCAACTTACTATGTGGTTATATGCATAATATGATCAGGTTTTTGATCCCCAAAGCGGTTTTATAATCTAAAGTTGAAAGGGAAAATATTGGTATAGTGGTTGAACTAAGGCCTGAGACACCCAGATTCAAATCCCCAGTGTAGTGTAATAGTTAAGAGTATTGGTTTATAATCTTGGATACTCAAATTCACATCACCCCTCTGCTCGCTGGGTGATCTTGTATCAGTCACTCTCTCTCAGTCTAACCTATCTCACAGGGTTGTTGTTAGAATAAAATGAAGGAGGGAAGAACAGTCTTGTTAGCTGCTTTGGGTCCCCATTGGGAAGAACAATAACGAGATATATATTCTCTGCCATGACAGCTTGCCATCTGTGCAGGGCCACCCTGAAAATGGCAAAAATCAACAACTGTGCATAACTATGCATTCTTGGTTGTGGCCTCCATCTTGTGGAATGGCCTGCCTGAGAAGTTAAAGAAGGCCTTGTCAAGAAACTGACCTTTCTCTATTTGTTCCTCGGCTTTTCAAATCTTTGGTTCAGGCTCTAGGGCTTAGTAAATTTCAGTAGGCTCCTCTTTGGGAACTAATGTAATGATGACTTGAAAATTCAGAGAAGGGCTGCCCAGTCCTTCCTAGTCCCCAGTGGGGGAATTTGGGGGGTGTTTCTGGAGGGGGAGGGGATGTCCCCAATGTGATGACATCATGCAGAAGTGACATCATCATGTTGAGGACTGGTGCCCTGCGCGCCTGCACTCCAAGAGGCAGATTTGCTACTTGGAGTTCAGGCATGCCCCCCCGCCGCTTCTTGCCAAAAACATTTAAAGGGTCCCTTTAAATGCTTTTAGCAGGAAGGGGTGTGTGTGCGCGCGCCTGAACGCTAAGCAGCAAATTCGCCACTTGGAGTGCAGGCATGCAGCCAGTGGCTGCCCCCCCCCCTGCAAGATTTAAAGGGCCCTCCAGCAAATCGGTGGGCTACATGCTCCTACTGGTCAGCAGGAGGGGAGGGTGGTTGCTGCTGGGGGTGGGGCTCCCCCTCTGGCCAGCTGTACAGCGGTGGGCAGGAGCCTGTGAAATTGAGGGATCCGCTGCCCCCACCTGGGGATTGGCATCCCTAGTTCAGAGAGAGAGATAAAAGATGAGATGGCCACAACCACAAATGAGATTATCAGAGCTTCAAGGCTGAGACCGAGAGGGAGTTTTTGCACTCACATTCCATCTCCTTAGCTCAAGGAAACCTGGGCAAGGGTGAATGTTTACTGGCAACGGAGTGTATGATAATGCAATAATTCAAGAAGGTACTTAACAAAAGGGACTAAGACTGTGGGCTACACTGCTGTGTATACTATATGTGTTAGCCAAATTGTCTTAATCTCTCTTAATAATGCTGTTTTAAAGTGGCATTCATACAATCATAGAGCTAGAAGGGATCTTATGGGCCATTCAGTCCAACCTCCTGTTCAGTGCAAGAGATTGTAAACCAGAACATCTACAACAGATGGCTGCACGGTCTTTTACTGAAGACTTTCAGTGAAGGAGAGACTGCCCAACCCTCAACAGTGAAGTATATGTTTTGCACGTAAATGGTCCCTTGCACTTCCTGATAAATAAATAAATCTCTCTCTCTAATAATGTTGTTTTAAAGTGGTAACATTCCAAGCGCTCCCATTGGCTGTGCAATGCCCTCCCTCAGCCATTGGCCCATCAGCCGCCACTCAAGAGTACTCACGTGCCATTGGCCGGGTGCTGAGTCTGCTTCTCTTCTCCGTCTATTCCCCCTTCAGCCACTCTACCCTGTCAGAATTCCTGGCAAATGGCTTTCTCTCTTGACGCAGACACTTCTACTGCTTGAGTCCTATGTGGGAGTAACTTTTTCCTCAGTGGCTGTTGGTAGGTGTAACAAAATGGCAGTTACCTGTGTTTGTAAGATGGCTGCTGTCTGTGGTTGTTTGTTTAAAATGTTCCACCATAAGGTTTAATTGAGCTGTAGTTCCAGAGAGGGGCCTGTAGCGGGTATCACTCACTGGGTTGAATGGGGCTTTCTCATCTGCTGGACTACAGTTCCCAGTTGCTTCAAGGCAGAAAAGGGTGGGAAAACAGGGACTGTTGCAACACATGGGGCGACATCAATATAGACTGCAGCCCATCCAGGGAGGAGGCCATCCTCATCCTAAAGGAGGTTAGGAAAGGCTCCTGCTGCCTGTGCTGACCAGGCTGTCCAGTCCACAAGCCAGAAACATGGGGGAACCCTGGGAGGCAGCAGAAATTCAGCCACTCCAAAGTCGGCTGGACTGGGGAATAAATGGAAGTTTCCCTGCTCTCTTGGGCCAGAGAGAGAGAGGCTAGAGCAGAGAGCCAGAGGCCAGTGTGTAGGGAAAGAGGATGGCATTTAACCCCTGTGGATTTATGCCACGTTGGTTCATAGTGTGTGCTTACTCCAACAGTGTGTGTGCACCCCATAACTGTGTAAATAGTTAGATAAATTCTTTTATTTGGGCTAATAATCTGTGTTGTGCTCTGACCGCATAGTCTCCCCGGCTCTGCACAATAACAAAGGGAGGAGGTAGCCCAAGGAGCCAAGGAAAGACTAGACCCTTGGGTTGCCAACTTTCCAGGGATCCCCCAAAGATTGGGGATTCCATCTCCAAATAGGGAGATTTGCTCAGAGGGGTCTCAGTGTTCCTCTACAAAGGCAGTGATGATTCAGTGAATGCTGGCAGCGAATTTAAGGTGTGAGATATGTCCATGGGACAAGGGTGGAAGGTGAACAGCTGTTGTAAACTGGAGCCCCTTTTGCCACAGTGGGCAACCAAGCTTGATTCGGACAAAGGAAGGAAACCCTTTGGAGGCCTTTGTGAGGAACTCATTGGGGCCAGTCCTGAGTCTTGGGTTGCCAGCTCCAGGTAGGGAGATTCCTAGAGATTTTATGGTAGAGTCTATGGAAGCCAGGGTTTGGGGAAAGGAGAGGCCTCAGCTGAACAGAATGCCATATAGCCCACCTTCCAAAGCAGTTATTTTCTCCAGGCGGGGTGGAGAGATCTGTTGTCTGAAGTTCAGTTGTGATACCTGGTGATCTTCAGGCTCCACCTGAAGGTTGGCTACCCTAGGCGTAGCAATGCTTCAGAGCAGGGTCTGCTAGATCCAGGTCCTTACTGTAGAAGCTGTGATTTTAGACTGGTCACAGCCTAACCTACCTCACAGAGTTGTTGTGCAAGTCAAAAGGGGGAGAGGAGAATGATGTAAGCTGCTTTGGTCCCCGTTGCAGAGAAAGACTACTTTTCCTCCTGTGAGACCATTGTTGCCAATCTCCAGGTGAGGGCTGGAGATCACTCAGAATTACAACTACTTCCCAGATGGCAGAGATCAGTTCCCCTGGAGAAAATGGTGGACTCTGTGTCCTTATATTCTGCTGAGATGCTCTCCCCTACGACAGCGAATGTGACGTGGCAGTCAGGGCTTCAGAGAACAGTGGAGCCTGCAGGTGGGGAGGGGGAGATGGAAAGCTGAAGAGTGAGGGGGAAAAAAAGGTAGCTTGATGATTGGCTGGAAAGGAGATAGGGTTGCCAACTCCAGGTGGGAAATTCCTGGAGATTTGAGGGATGGAGCCTGGAGAGGGTGAGGTTTGAGGAGGGGTGGCACCTCAGACAGGTATGATGCCATAGACTCCACCCTCCAATCCAGCCATTCCCTCCTGGGGAACCATTGTTGCCAATCTCCAGGTGAGGGCTGGAGATCACTCAGAATTACAACTGATCTCCAGGAGGGCGGGCAGGCAGAAGTCAGCTGCAGTCAGAGGGGCAGATAACAGTATGTTGATGGTTAGCTGAGAAGCAGAATTTTTGCTCACAAGACTCCACAGCTTAGAGGGGGCAATTGAGGGTGCCCAATTGTAGAAATGACTCCACGGAGACCTCTGTGCTGCACTTTCTGGCCCACATTGTGTGACTTTGGACATCAGGTATTGTGTAACATAAGGTATGTGAGGCTTTACTTCCACATTTGTACCTTTCTATTACATACTCCTAATATGTACTTAACCTGCTTCCAGCCTGTGCATTCGTTACACATCACATCTTTCTAGAGCTCATTGTATTGCCTTCACTTTTTTTTGAGCAAAACTCTCCTAAAAAGGAGAGAATTTTATTCTTTTTATAAGAAAAGGAAGGGGTAGACAGATGGAGAAAGAAAAAGAATGGAGTGAAGTTTTCTCTGTTAAAATGGGTTAGTTTTAGTTAGTGTTTAATATCGTTTTTCGGCATCGATCATGGTTAGAAGATCTTCTTTTTAACTTTGCAAAGTCCAAAGACACTCTGTTAATATAGTTAGTAAAGTCCATTGGGGTTAGTAATTAAACAGCTCCTTACAGATGCAACACAAACAATCCTTAAGATGTCTTCTTTCTAAGTCTCTTCCAATTATGGGCTAAGTCCTTTTTAACCTTGATGGCTTCCTTTCCTTCATCTCTTACCCCTGGGCTGCTGTCTTCTTCACTGCTTATCATAGTTTCAAGTGCTGTGTCTTCCCTCACGCCGGCGTGTCTCTTCAGAAGTTTTTGCATTTCAAGGATGTAGTCTTTCTTCTTTCTTTTGTAGCTTTCAGATTTCCAGGGCGCCATAACCACTTCGCAAAAATTAGATCTCCGATGTCTTGCTTGCTATGCTCGACCCCCCTTCTACTGGCAGAGTAATTCCTTTTATAAAAGCGGAATTGGCTTTGGGAGCCATATCCACCTCTTCTTTTAATTCTTTCGCTTCACTGCCAGTTAGGGGAACCAATACATTCGCCAAAGTAAATCCGAGATCTTCTTTCTCTTCTTCTTTTACGCCCTGAGAACTTAGAATCCACGCTTTCTGTTCAATTTCCGTCATCTTCCTTGTTGTTTCCAATATCAGTTCTTGTCGACTGATGAGAACACTTTCCACTTTAAACAGGGTTTCATTGATTTTCTGCATTTGCTCCAGCAGAGGGCGCAGAATCTCATTTTCCTGTTGATTGACAGCAAGCTCTGGGGGGCTACTCGGACCGGAAGTCCCTCCTCCCTTCTCTTCCGGTTTCTGCATGACTTTACCCGTTGTCGACATTTTGTTTTCTTGTTTACTTTTAAAAAGTTCGTGCCCCAGGAAGCTAATAAGATCGTAGTCTTCTATGCAACCCCAACGGTACTTTCACCAACAGTTCTTTCTCTCTTCCCCCTCCGCGCTCCCTTTGTAAATCTTGCTTCTCAAAAGGGGTGGGGACTCCTCCCTCCTCCCATACGCTTAAACGCTTGCGGGGGATTCAAATTCACGCTTCAAAATAGACCTTCCACTCACGATTCGATGCCACTTCTTCTTTTTATATTAAATCATATCGCTGTCTTCACTCCTGGAAATCGGTGGTGCTGCTAAGTCCCATGACGGGGCACGACGCAGCGGGGCCGATTGGGGCAGGGAGAAAGCCTCAATTTCCCGGCTGTCTGCCGGCAAAGAGGTCACTCTCCAAGCGCCCCCGGTTCGGAGCCTTAACCTAAGGCTCACTAGGGTCTTTCGCACATGCGAAGACCACCCCTATCTGCGCGTGGGCTAGCCGCCTCCGGGAGCGTCCCGAGACGCGGCCGCCATTCGCAACGCCGAAACCGAAACCCATTGTATTGCCTTCACAACGGGCTTTACTGCTAATATATTAATAAATGTGGGGAATTATGCATATTAAATGGCAACAGGCATTAACTATGGGACCAATAACCCAGGAGTCTGATTTTCCAGAGCCCAGAAATAGACACTGAGGCTAGATTGTTAAAGCAGTGATTTCTTTACTGAAGGATCCTCACACATACAAATATAAAATCAAGCACTCACACAAGCAATACAGATCTAAGAATTCAGATTGAAAGATTCAGAGATGGTTGTATTAGCAGGAAATATCATTGGTGGGGTGATACACTACCTGTCCAACAAGACAAGGCAACTCTGCAGTGAAAAAAGGATAAAACTGAGAAGGGGTTGTGAGTTGGCCAGCAACACACATGGGAAGTTCTAAGCAGTGCTAAGAATGGAACCAGCAAGATAGGGTGGGGTTAAGAAGGCAGAAGTGAGTGAGAGAACAATGGCAGGATGCTCTCTTTTTATACCCGATTTGTGACCTGAGGCAGTATCCAGTTGTCCCAGGAAATATTAACTAAAAACTTAAACTGTTAATAGGTCAGGAAAGGGATTAATCATTGGGCAACTGAAATAATGACTTGGCTAATAGTGACATCTCTCAAGGGGAAGGGTTTAGACAAAAGAGAGAAAGAAGGGAGACATTCCTGTTGCATAGCCGGTACTTGAGTTTAACTGCTGGATGTTTTAACAGCTGTGTTATCTTGATGGGCAGCTGGAGGATATGCGAGGACAACAATTCATCATGGGGCACCTCCTTTTGTTTTAGGCTGAAGAGGAATACGTGATGATGTTAATATGTGGGGGGGAGGATGCCTGTGTGGTGTAGAAGGGAGTTCTTTACGGTGTCTGTGCATGAATCTCCTGGCTTATTCACAGAGCGTGGCTTTTCCTTTTGATCTGTGGCTGGCTCTGTGTGTTTAGTGGTCAGGGCTGCTGGTCTGCCTTCTGGTGCTGGCATAGCTGCAGAGATGCAGGAGTGAGAAGCATCTTGTAGTCTGTGGGTCCAAATCCGGTTTGGCATGTTGCCTAAGCACAAGGTTCCCCTTGACTAGAGGACATGCCTTTAGTTCAGTATAAGGGCACTGCTTCATGGCTACAGTTCTGTCCATTGCCTTGACACACTAATTTCACAGTTCAGCTTTGCAGTCATATTCAAGAGTTTTTAAAATGTCTTATAAAGCAGCTGCTGGACAACATATGTTATCTGTTTTGCAGTACATATAATTTTGTTTTTGCTGCATTTTTTTAAGCTATGTAATTCTCCTTTTTGGCATTGTTATCATCTCATATTTAATACTTATGCTTTGTTGCAGATTTCTGTAATCCTAGACCTATTACTTTGCTTATTGGATGCCTATTTTTTAGATTGCACCAACTTATACTATGAAATCCACTTGAATTTCAATGAGAAAGGTGGATGATAAATAACATAATTATATATGTTCTTTCTCTCTCTGCAGATAATGTGTCATGGATATCCCGAACAAACATGCTCTATGATATTCAGACCATATTGTGGTTCTGATGGATACACATATGACAATGAGTGTTCTTTCTGTAAGGCTTATATGTAAGTATAGGCTTCACTTAACTATGACCAATTGAAAAGGATGCTACTCTGTACAAAGTGTTTACTTTGTAGCCCCTAGATTACATTACCATTGATCCTTGTTCTAGATAAACAGGAATTTAGTGGCACCTTAAAGACTAATGAGATTTTTTCCCTTCCATACATTTTCATCTAGCCCATGAAAGATAAGGCAGGAATAAAGTTGTGTTGTCTATAAGATGGAACTAGACCTTTATGTATTTTTGCTGTGACATACAAAGCTACCTATTTAGAATTGTTCTAAATAGGATTGAAAGGATGAAAATGAAAATGGCATTTTTGAAACCAGTAGTGTTTTACTCTCTCTCTCTCTCTGTGAGTGGTGGTACCCACCAGTACTGGCTGTCTTCACTTTTTAAAAAAGCACTAATTTTACTCAGTTCCACAGTCCATAAACAAATGTTATGGTAATTGCCACTGTCAAGACATCTTTACAATTTAAAATATTTGGTTCTTTTTGTGTTGTACCTGGTTAACAAGGAAGCTTGCTTATTCTGGAATGTCACACTGAGTTCTCTGCTTTTTCTTCCTCTTGCCAGAGAAAGTGATCAGAAGCTTAGACTGAAACACTTTGGAGCATGCCTGGAAACTGAAGATAAGCAACAATAAAGATCATTCACTAAAGAATATCCACTGTTTCATGCCATATGAACAGCAAAAGAGCCCTTTCTTGACTGGCTTCTAGTCTAGTGGCTGAGGAAAATCTTGCAGCATCTTATTTTATCAATGAACTAAGCTAAACAGCAGTATATAATTTTGTGTCTTCTTGGGGGGCAGGACTGGCAATTATAGCCACTAAGGAATTTCCCATTGGACCAATGGCCTCCTCCTCAACATACACCTGGGCTGGCCCAGCCCAGGATAGAAGAGCTATCTCTTCTATCCTGGGCTGGGTCACACCTGACCTGAGGGAGGATGTTAGCAGCCCAGGGAAGGCAACACCCAGGCTGGGCAAGCCACACTCAGATCAAGGAAGGTGGGTCTCAGCCTGAATGAACTGCATCTGGCCCAGGGAAGGCAGCTCCTGGCCCAGGCCAGCTATCCCCGGCCTAGGGATACCAACCCACAGGTGGGACCTGGAGATCCCCTGAAATTACAGCTCCTCTCCAGACAGCAGAGATCAGTTCCCCTGAAGAAAATGGATGCTTTGGAGAGTGGCCTCTATGGCACTGTAGCCTCTGAGGTCCCTGTTTTCCCCAGGCTCTAACGCCAGATCTCCACAAATTTCCCAGCCTGGATCTGGCTACTGTATGCCCCTCCCACCCCTTGCTGGTGTCCAGGGGGAACCTGGCAATCCTAGTCTGGTGAAAGCATATCTTCACCTGGTCAAGCCATGTGGGTATGTACCCAGCCCAATAGGTGGCTGCACCTGGGCCAACAGAGCTGTGACGGGTGCCCATCCAAACTGCATATGGCATAGGGCTGACTGTCTTTTCTCCCTCCCTTTCCCCTTCCACCTGTTTGGGAGTGGGTCCTGGGTGGGCTGGGGTGTCAAGATCCTTGTCCAGGGTTTTTTTTTCCTCCCAGTCTAACTCTGCTTTTAAGGCAAACTTCTGTCCCGCAATCCATTTGTTCCAATACTTAGGACCATTTCCCATTTTTACCCTCAGGAAATGTACTATTAGATTTGTGCTGTAGACAATAATTGGACCTTATACCACCCGAAAGAACTGAGGTGTACAGTTAACATAACCATTAGCTCATGCTGGATTGCTTCACTTTGGACTGCAGGTGGGAGATTGCCTATTTAAGTGCTTCTGCATAATTAAAAAGTGTTAGCAATGTGCACTTCCCGTCTTTGTTATCCAGCCAGGCAGTATGGTCTGTGCAAAGTGTTCCCTTTTGTACAAAGTTCTCATCAGCAAAGTCCCCACTTGAGTGTTCTAAGTTCAGTCAGTCTTAGGCCATAGAGATATGAGTGTCTGGCCTTTATTTATAGTAGCATTAAGAATACAAAAACCCAAGAACAGCCCTGCTGGATGAGACCAGTAACCCATCAAGTCTTGCATCCTGTGGCACACAGTGGCCACCCAGATGCACCAGAAGGGCTACAAGCAAGGCAACAGAAGCCAAAACCTTAACGATCAAACCTCTTCCTGTCATCTAATAATTAGATGTGGAAATTTAATATTGGAGAGGACTGTAGTGAATTCCAAGAATTGTAGAGCAAATCTAAGCTGTTGTAAAAATTACAGAATAGATCATTTCATTAAATGATCCATGATGTAGCAGCCTTGCTGAAGTTAAGCTGAGTCTAGTGTGGGGTGGATCTTCTGATATGTGTGTGAGCAGATCTTGCTCACATCCCCCCATTGCTAGCAGTCTCCTTTGCCTCCTTCCCTGTTGCAGCCTTTTAACCCATGTGGTCATCAATCCATGTGGATCTGTGCCCCTAGGAATCCACTTTCACAGGACTGGATGAGACTATTGGAGGGAGGGAACTGTGGGGAAAATCCACAGCTTTCAGAATCTTTTGCTGATAGATTGCTAAATCCAACACAGGTCTGAATGGGAGACCAGCTGCAGGGCTGGTGCCAGGTTTTTTTGCAGACTAGGCGAGGCTACCATCTGCCCACCAATATGCCATAAAGCACAACAGCTGGATTACCATTTGAAAAACCGCAGTACAGACTACATACAATAAACTGTGCCATAAACTACCACCTTGTTCCCCATCTAGCACCTATCTGGACTGTCACATTATGTGCATAAACATGGGCCCTGAAATCCACATCTAATTGTGCACTTTGAGTCAAGTACCGCAATTAGTGGTGCCAGATGGACACGAGCATGTTAGCATCAATGTGCACATTTATCCATGCTGCACCAGCACAAATGCCCAGCTTTGTCACCTGGGGCTTCTTATGCAAAAAGGGATTCAGGATAAACTACTAAAATGTTTGTTTTTTGGGCTTCCCCCTCTCCTTTCCCAACCCTCCCTTACTAAAAAAACAAGAGGAGCACAGGAACTCAGGATTCTACGCAAAGTGGAAGCGAAATCCTTTGCTAGTGCTTGAATGTACAGTTTCGGGGGTGGGGGGCAGATGGCTTTCCAAAGCCCTGCTTTCCCCCCTTTCCTCTACACAAAGAGGAAATCAGGTGGCAGCGTGTGTGTGGATTGCATTTCTTTGCAAATGTTTGCAATTAAACTTAATTGAATTCACTCAAGTTTGAACTGGTCTCCGATTCAACACTGAATGGGCACCTCTCGCTCGCTGGCTTCCCCCTCCCCCTTCTCTCTACCCTATTACAACAAGCTCCAAGTCTCACTTGTTAAAAGACCCCAAAAGTTGGAGGAGGAGGAGGCAGAAAAGTGACAGCCAAGGAGAAGAATGGAGGCAAGGGGGGCAGGAAGGGGGGGGGAGAACAAAAGACATTTGGAAAATATTATCCAGCTGCTGCTCCGACTTGCTGAAGCTGCTGCCGCTCCTGAGATAGAAGCTTCAGCCTGGACCAAAGAGACTTTCCTACTAATGCAGCACCTTTAACTTTCTTGCAACTTGAGCGGGTGCCCGAAGCATGCTCCCGGGGTCCCGTCGCCTGCCAGCCCACAAGCCCACCATTTACTATTTGGAAGGCAATTTTAGGAAACCAGATGGTGCGTGTGGAGGGAGGGAGTCTCTCTTTGCATGAATCCATTGGGGGTCCTTGCCCTGCCTGAGTCCTGCAGGCAGCATCAGTTGATCCATGGCTTTCACCAACTGGGCGAAAGGGAGGGAGGGCTTTGGCTGGAGCCTACCAAGCCAGGAGGAGAGTGTTGCCCTGCAAGGCTTTTTAGCCTCTTTTTGGACTGCAATAAAATAATAAACTGTGCCAGTGCGTGTGTAAGGAACTGAACCACATGGTAACCTTCCCAGATGCCAGCAGAGACTGCACCCAGGCAAGAGACGTTTCTCCTGACCAGCCCAGCAGCTCCAGTGCCCAGCAGAGGTTACCAGCCTGTTTCTCATGAAGGAAATATGAAATAAAACCAGTTCACACAAAAAGCACAGTAAAATACCAGAAATAGGAACTCCAAAAACGCCATTGAGAGTTCCTTCTACAGCAGGCAGCCTCTTTCCCTCCCCCCACCTTCACATGCAAGACCTCACGTAGCCCTGGCAGAATCTATTCATCGTTGCCTAGTTACTGATTGAGAGCCATCAACAGCCGGGCTAATGCCATCAACAACACAATAGAAGTGGCTGAATGACTCATCCTAGCTATCACCTGGTGTCAGACATGAGTAAGTTTCTAGCTCTCAGTATTGACCATCCCTCAGGCACACCTCCACACACCTCCCCTACATCTTCCAACCAATAGGGTGATTCCAGGGACGGACTACCAGGAGGCGGGAATCAGGGAGGTAACCAGCCCCCACCCTCCTGCTTATAAGGGGATGCCAGACCACAGGCCTCTCTCTCTACTACGACCCCTATCGAACCTTTGACCCTCTTATGTCCAGCTTGCTATCCCCCAACCCTTACCTCCATCTTTAAACTCTGGTCTGCAGGCCGAGTTTCCACGTGACAATCTGCTGGTCAGACCACGTGGCCCCATTTTTCTTAGTTTCTTTCCCCTCCATTTTTCCTGAGGAACGCTCTACAGGACTCGACTGGTAAATATGACCCACCAACGACTTACCTGCTAATGCAAATGTGCTTACCTCTCTCTGTATTTCTTAGGACTTGAATAATTGTGTGTGAGCTTGTGTAATTGTTTGTGTGTGGCAAACCTCAGTAAAAGACTTTATTTTCAATCATAAAAGTCTCCTGGTCTGTTACCAACTCCTCCCGGCGGGGCTGACCTCTGTATACATTGGTGTTCGCTCTCGCAGCTGATTGCTTATTAATAATCAATATAATTCCCCTCGTTATTATTCATAATAACGCGCAATCAGGCTAACAAAGTGGTGGAGTAACGCGGGCAACACCCTGAACGTCTGAACGCACACGAGAGTCGACACGTGTCGTTCTGACGGTCAGACGTGGAGGAAACCCCCGCTGGAGTGTTGGAACAGGCTTGTGTGCGAGGTTTCTGTCTGTGTGATTGGCTCTAGCGAGCACTCTATCTGGGAGGCTTTACCCCTTCACCTCTTTCCGTGTGAGACTCTGTGCCTTAAGCACCAGAGAGTCGTGGAGATCAGCCGCACCGGACCCGACTGCTAGGACTAGCCAGTGACCGGCGGTGTTCCGAACGCAAGGGATCTCCCACACGAAGCCCCAAGGCTATCTCGAGCCATCTTACGGTCTATCTTGTGGGTGGGACCCAGAATGATAGTGTAGGGAAACAGCCGGCATCAACATCTCCCTACGCCATCCACTTTCCCGCCAAAAATAACTGCCACAACAGCTGAGAGACGCGCTTGCTAAAGAGCCGCGACTCTGCAACCCTTCCAGCCTTGGAAGCGATTCTTTGTTTTGCTTTGCCTCACGGCTAAGAGCGTGAGTCAGTGCGAGTTCGGAGGAAATCTCGCTGAGGCATAGTGTCTCCAGAAACTCTGCTGGTTAGGGGTACACCAGTCAGGGCCAGGAAAGCCCAAAACTCCGCAGGTTTAATGGTGATCCCTGCTAGAGCGTAGGAAAGCTCAAAACCTAAACCGGTTTGGTGTGGTTCACCGGTCAGAGCAGAGAGCTCAAAACCCTCCAGAAACAGGTTCAATAGGTTACCCTGTTAGGGAATCGAGCAGCTGATCACTCTCCTTCCCAAAACCTAAATAGGCTAGGTGCCCTTTTCCAGGACTGAAAAGGTCAGTCCAGGAACGGGGAGTAAAGAAATTCCCTGTTCACGCGCAGGTCTGAGCACAGAGCCCAGGCAGGCGCACTAAGAAATAAAAAGGTTTCCCCAGAGTAAATAGGAAGCCAGGGAAGCCCAAAGCCATGTTTCGTAAGACGAGCCCTGTGCCTCGTCTGGAAAAGTGGCTCCTTAAGAGAGGTGATTCGCCGTGGGAGCCTGGATCGTTCCGAGGTCCGGATCCCCTGAAGGTTGCAAAGGATGTCTTCCAGGACTTTTGCGACCAAAAGAAACCTAACGCGTCCACGAAGGACCGCTTTGGGTGTTGGGCGCTGTACACAGCGCTCCAGGACGCGTCGGCTCTCCTGAAGCGCCAACAGGAGGCCCTCGACGCACAGGAAGCCGCTAGCAAAGAGCTAGAGGCAAAACACAGCCAGGAGCTAGAGAAGCTCAGGGCTCAACATGAGGAGGCCTTGGCCCGCAAACAGGCGGAGCATGAGGCAGAGAGTCTTGCCCTTAAGGCTGAGACTCAAGAGGTCCAGAAGAGACTGGACCAGGTCACTCAAGACATGGAGGGACAGAACGACCTCCATAAGAGTGAGCTCTGCGAGTTGCGCAGAGATTATGAGGAAGAGAGTCTCCGCTTAAGGACAGAGAGGCTCAACCTCATCCTAGAAAAGCAGGGGCTTGCTGACTCCTTGCAAGAGGCAAGGAAAGAAGCCGCTTCTGCTACAGAGAGAGCAGACGAGGCTGAGCTTGGTCTTGAAAAAGCCCAAAAGGACTTAATGTCAGCCCACAGAGCCGCTAAATATTTAGCGGACCGAGCTCAGGAAAAGCGTGAGATCGCTAACCATGAGGCTTGTAGGAGGGAAATTGAATCCCTAAAAGAGCAGCTGGGTCTGCAAAAGGCGGTAATTTCTGCCATCCACCCTGGTGGTATAGTGGAATCACCTGAAAGCGAGGCAGGAGAAGTGCAAGCCAGCGCTCCACTCCAGTGCTCCGCTAATATGGCGGCTCCACTAAACCCAGTGCGGACCAAAAAGACGGTCACGAGGGCAGGGGAGGAGACGACGACTCAGATTGTCACAGAGACGGCCTTGTGGAAGCCGGACGAGGTGAAGGCCATTGCTGAACAGGTTGGCCCTTTCACCAGGGACAACGCTGTTCAGTGGATGACAGACGTGGCCAATTCTTATTACAGCATCAATGGGGACGACCTTACCCTGCTCGCCCGTAGATGCGCTTCGGGCTCAGATTTGGTGGCTCTTAATGCTGCCATCACAGCAGGAGGCCTGGTTGGGGTAAACAAATACCAGTGGATGAAAGAGGTCCTCGCGTACCTAAATCCCCACAGGACAATAACCTCTTTATTCTTGTTGGAAAGACAAGGGGCAAATGAGGATCCTGAGGCATATGTAGCTAGGAAACAGCTTCTCGCCGTACTATCTGATTCAGTGGACGTCCATGATACCACCCACCTCCCCAATTTTGAGGACAGGGATTTCAGGGAGACGTTAGTACAAGGGTTTCAAGCCCAAACCCAGCTGGCTCTGAATCTTACTGACTCCAACGAAGGCACCTGGGAGGAATTGGAGCGCAAAATAAGGCGCGTTGCCACACTGCTACGCAGCACTGGTATTCTGAAACCCGTTAAAGGGACCAGGAAAACCAGAGACAAAGGCGAGGACGAACCCATTCAAACCGTTACCTATGCCAATCACGGCCCCCACTCCCAGTATCCGGCCACTGGTCACTTCCGAGGCGATAACAGACGCTCAGGAGGAAAAGGACCTCGAGGAGGAGGTTATCAAAAAGGAAGGAACGGACGGGACTATCGGAATAACCCCGCTCCAGCCCAGGCGCACCTTCAGCCTTCCGCCCCTCCTGCTCCCTACAGGGACAACTATCAGCCAGGACCTTATCAGCAACCACAGCCGCCACCCCTCTATCCCCAGTTGCCGCCGTCAGCACCCCTCTACCCTCAACTGCCTCAGCCCACCCCTGCACCCCGCTACCAGGGAAATCAGCCCCGCCAAACCCCACCAGACGGCCAGGAGCCATTACGGTGGCACGCCTGGATGCGTTTAAAGGAGAGAGGTTACGAGATGGAAAGATTCCATAAACAGCCGGACTCGGTCCTGTTCCAGGCCCTCGCTGAGTGCGAGCAGCAGGAGCAGTACCCCACGCATCCAGTGGTGGCTCCATTGGAGCTGGTAGAGGCAGTAGCAAAGGCTACGAAATAGGGACGCCCGGAGTCCCAGGTACTCCCCAAGGGTGTTCTGGCGCGACTTAAGCCGGATCCCTGGGGGAGACCAACCGTGAAGGCTGGGGTTGGGACTCCAGGGAACTCACAGCCTGCCACTCTCCTTGTAGATACCGGAGCAGCCCTTACGGTGCTCCGTCCCCAATTAGTTTCCAGAGGGACCCAGACAGACCGCTCTATTCGACTCGCGGGCTTTGCAGGAGGTAACCATGACGCACGTGTCTGGAAAGACGTGCCCCTATCCATAGGGACCCTTTCCACTAGCGTGACTGCCTGTGATAGCCCGGGAGCCGACGGTGACGGCATCTTAGGAGTCCCCTTTTTCCGCGAGCATGGGATCACAATTGATCTGGCCAACAGTCTGCTTTGGCACATTCCAGACGGACCTGACTTGATCAATGCGGTCCACCGCTGTGCGGCCCTAAAGCGCCCCTCCCCGTGCTCCCCATAGCAGACGACCCATGGCTGGGTGAATTCCCAGATGTGTGGGTCAAAGACAAAGCCGAGTGTGGCACAGTGCGGAATGCGTGTGTGCTCATAGAAGGCAGAGATCCCCCACCACAGAAACAGTACAAATATCCCGCTGAGGCCGAAGCAGGCATAGCGAAGACCATTAAAGGACTTTTGGAATGGGACGTTATTATACCCATGCAGTCTATCTGCAATGCCCCCTTGTGGCCAGTCCTGAAGGCAGATGGGACCACATGGAGGATGACCGTGGACTTTCGTGCGCTAAACGCAGTGACTCCACCAGTTGCCCCTGTTGTGGCTAAATACAATGAAATACTGGCAGCCATTGCTGCGGGATCACGCTTTTATAGTGTCATTGATCTTGCGAATGCATTTCACTCCATCAAGTTACACGAGTCCTGCTGGTACAAATTTGCGTTCACCTTTAGAGGGCAGCAATTCGCCTTTAAAAGGACTCCTCAGGGTTTCCACTCCAGTCCCAGTATTTGCCACGCCCACGTGGTGCAGATGTGGGAGCACCTCCAACCATCCTCCAGAGACCACGTGCTTTCTTATGTGGATGATATTTTGGTCCACGCCCCTGACGCTGAGACAGTGATTGCAATCACCAGAGAGGTCCTGGGCCTCATCCAAAAGACAGGGTTCAAGGCTAGCAGGGAAAAAGCTCAACTAGTGCAGACCCAAGTCAAATACCTTGGACTCACACTAGGACCCCACGGGAGAACCCCTGATACTCAGCGGATGGAGGTGATAGCCAAACTTCCTGCCCCTACCGATGTGCCTTCGCTGAGAGCCCTCCTGGGAACGTTTAATTTCTCCCGGGATTTTATAGAGTCCTTCTCTGATAAGGCGCGCCCTCTATATGCTTTGCTGAAGAAGAACACTCCCTGGCAATGGGGACCAGAGCAACAGAATGCATTTGCCATCCTAAAACAGAGCCTCGCCTCTGCTCCAGCCCTAGCACATCCAGATCCGAATCAGCCATATTACATCCAACTAGCCACCTCTGAGCGTAGTATAGGAGCCACCCTCCTACAACATCAGGCAGGAGCCCAACGAGTCATTGCTTACGCCTCCCGGAACCTCTCTCCTGTAGAAATGAAATTCACCCCTTGCGAGAAAGTGTGCCTAGCCCTTGTATGGAGCCTTACCCACTGGGAATTTATAATAGGAGGAGCTAAAGTCGTAGTCCAAACGACACACACCCCTCTGAAATACATTCTCTCGGGTAAAATCCAGGATGGGCAGGTTTCCAATGCTCGAATTGCACAATGGACCTTAGCTCTAGTGAACAAGGGAGTAGAATATAAGCGGGAGCAAAATGAGCCACCAGTCCCATACGGTCTGATAGTAACTGGGGAGCAACACGAGTGCCCTTTGCCCGTAGTGGACCACACACCATGGCCCGCAACGTGGGGAGTGTCATTCGAAGAAGCCAGGCAGAACGGTTTCATCTGCTGGTTTTGCGATGGCTCATCCTTCCACGTTGACGGGACACCCCACACTGGCTTCGGAGCCATCCGAGTCCACGACGGCGCCACCCTGCAGGAAGCCGTGAGACCCCACTCCAGCCAAGCAGCTGAGGTGGAAGCTCTCCGTGCAGTTATGCAGTTTGAGCCACTCGATTGCCCCCTTGCTATCTTCACTGATTCAGATTGGACAGCTAAAGCTGCCACAATTTGGCTCCCACATTGGCAGAGACAAAACTGGAGGAATAGTGAAGGAAAGCCTATAGCACATTTAAAGGTCTGGCTAGTTATAGTGGATCTCCTCCATGAAAGAACGGCGCCCACCCAAATTTCTCATGTGAAAGGCCACCAAAAGAATTCCACAGAGGTCGCATATTGGAACGACCAAGCAGATCTGTTAGCCAAAGAAGCCGCTACCCTTGGAACTCCCCCACCCGAGCCTACAGCTCCTCTTGAGCCAGTCACCACGCGCAGAGCTGCCGCTCACAACAGACCCGAGATTCCTCCCATATTTATTGACTTGGGAGAATTACAACGTAATGATGCCGATGTAGCAGACCTTTTGCAAAAGGGCAAAGATCCTTCAGGCAAATATAAAATTGAGGAGCAGGAAGGAGTAGTTTGGGCCATAGATTCCACAGGAGAAAAACACTGGGTAGTTCCAGTCGAAGTCAGGGCAGATCTGATCCAATTCATCCATGACCAGGGGCACAGAGGAAAGGATTTAACCCTGGAAAGAGTTAAGGATGTAGGATGGTGGCCAGGAATGCGTCATTCTGTAGACCAATGGGTCACCAATTGCCTCTCCTGTGCGATGGTTAATGCCGATCCTTCAGGACCTAAGGCACCCATCCAACACCAAAGAATAGAAGGACCTTGGGCACGAATACAAATTGACTTTATTGGTCCCCTACCCACCACTCCAAGAGGAAATAAATACTGCCTGACGGTTATTGACCCCTTCTCAAAATGGGTTGAAGCCTTTCCCTGTAAAGACAATTCTGCCACTACTACGGCCAAAATTTTATTTAATAATTTATATTCTCGCTGGGGAATTCCTAGGGTCGTAGATAGCGACCTCGGCGGGCATTTCGTTGGTGAGGTCACCCAAGAGCTCTGCCACGCCCTAGGTGTACAGCAAAGGTTCCACATCGCCGGACATCCCCAGTCTTCAGGCGCCATAGAGCGGACTAACCGCACCTTGAAAGAGGCCCTCCGCAAGATGGTGAAGTCCACAGGGAGAAATTGGGACGAAAAGCTTCCCATAATTCTCATGGCCATCAGAGGGACAACCGCTACTCACGGTTACTCCCCGCATATGGTCATGACTGGGAGAAAGATGCGTCTACCAGAGGCTTTCTGGATAGACTCAGACATTCCGGCCTCCTTTGAGTCCAAGGTCGCAAATGACCTCTGGGTACAAAACCTCACTAGGGAAATCCTCACCATCCACCTACAAGTAGCGCGCATGCTCGGTCAAAGCCAACTCGCTGTGGATAAAAAGCTAGGCTGGGTCCGCAACCCACAAGTGTGGGACCCAGGACAGCAAGTCCTCTACAGAAAGTTCTCCAGAAAAGGACATGCCCTAGCTGCAAAGTGGGAAGGGCCAGTGCCCATAATTGCGAGAGTCAGCCCTGCAGTTTACAAAGTTGCCATTCCTCGCAAGAAAGGGGAAACGTGGCACAAATTCTTCCACTCCTCCCAGCTCAAGCTCTGGAAGGGAGATCCGGTCCCCACTCCACCCCCTAAGCCACCAGACCCAGAGAACGAGGCTACATCCTCACCTGAGCCTCCAGTTCCCCTCAGGCAGATTTCTCTCTGCGACCCATTAAAAATGCCTGCTCTCTACACCCTCGCAGAGACGTTCATGACCCTTTAAAATGTTTCTTTCAGACTGTACGGTCTAAAGAAACAAGGGGGGGTGAGAGAGAGACAGAAGCAAGGGTAGAGCAGAGAAGAGAATCCTGCACCTGCACCAATCAGTTAAAACCAATTGCAGAAGGTCATAAAAGTTAGGAAGCAATTAGAACGATTTTAGGGGTTGCACAGTCATTTCGGACCATTTTTGGGCATTTTTAGAATTTTTATAAATTTTAATAAATTTTAATAAATTTGCATATTTTTATAATTTTTCAGAATTTTTGTATGATTTTTGGAATATTTTTGGCAATTTTTCCTGAATTTTTCTGATTTTTAGGTATTATTTAAGTCTCCCTATGTTACTAGGCTAATCTGCCTAGCAACAAAAAGGTTGCCGGGCTCCCTAATCTGCCCAGCAACTAGCAGAGCACAAGGCATCCTCCTTGATTGACAAGGGATGCTAAAGAGACTCTGGGCACCACTAATAGCCTAAGCCATCCATGGGACCTTGCCACTCAGGAAAGGCCAAAGCCTGCCCTGAAGGTTGAGGGACAAGAAAAGTTTTTTTCCTTTTTCTCCTCTATTTTTAACCAGACATAGTGGTTCCCATTAGGTGGGAACCTCCAAAAATTATCGTTGCGACCTGAACAGCGTGATGATTGTTGGCAAGCTGAAGCCCCGTGTGTTCCTGCTGGGAGACAAGAGGGGATGGGAGAGAAAACCCTAACTTATTTTTCTCAGCCAGATCCAGGGAGCCTAGGCGAACGAGTAGTATTATGGTCATAGTGACCAACTCAGTCTCCCCAGCCCCCAGGAGAGACAAGCCTCCTGGAAAGTTTCCCCGTGGTCCGAAATGAAAGTTCAGCCCCGATCAAAAGTTATTAGTAATTAAAAATTGCTCCAAACAACCCATAATCCCCCGAAGGTGGCTATTTGCATATGCAAACGACCACTTAAGTCCCCTCCTACGAGCCCCGGACCATGGATAAGTCTCGAAGGAAATTAGGGGTCAAGCCAACCTTGTTTAAACTAATAACCCTCATTAGAAAAGCTGGGAAGGAGAAACTGCAACAGCCGGGATATAAGCACCAGGAGCCCTGTTCCCTGCAAGGAACCGAATAGCTCAGAAGGCTGCGCACAAGCCTACCAAGCCAAAGCTCCCCTGGTTCGAAACCCAGGAAAAGAATTTTTTTTTTTTTTTGAAAGCCTAATTTTAACGCTTCCCTCTGAAGCGTACCCGAGCTTACCGCTGGCCGCAGTAACCCTCTAGTCAAACCCCTCCTATGTGCCCAAGGCTGGAATAGACCCTCCCAACCTTTTCCCGCCTCTAGAAAGCGTCCGCTGACCGCGAGCGCTGCCTGCGATTCTAGGAAAGGGAAGTGAAAATGAAACAAACACGCCCGGAGCAATGCAAGGAGCCAAGGCAGAGCCGTGGCGCCAAAGCTTAAGCGCTTGGCCTGGCCATCCAAAGGGTGCCGGTTCGAGACCCCAGTGGGAACCTTGCCACTAAGGGCTGGAAAATTGCCTGCTTTAGCTAACCAGCCCCGCTACAGGAAAATAGAGGCAGTTTGAATCTCCGTTTTGCCGCTTGTGCGCTCAAGCGGGAATTTTTAAAAGGGAAAAGAGCTAAGAGGGACGCTCCAGCCCATAGCTTAAAGGGAAAGCCTGCTGTGCCGTTTTTACACGCGAGTCGACCACAGCATGCATAATTAGGAACCCCCATACATATTATCCCCCCTGATCATTTTTGCAGGAAGTCATCAGAAGACCAAATCTGCAGCTGGGAGAAGTAAGTATGATTTTTCTTTTGAGTATAGTGCCATTCCTAATAGGGCAGACTGCTGCTTCTTTACCTCCTAGCCATAATGCCACATTGCACAGGTGGAGATGTGAAGGAGCCAGTATGCCTAAGAGGTACCTGACCTGCATCCTAACAGGGCAGGAAAAATCCCACCTACTCCCTCCAAGAACCTACAGATTCAAAACACACCTGGAAATTCGTAGGTGCTCTCCCTCACTATTAATCAACTGTGCCAGTGAGACTACAGGCCAGAAGGTATTGATCTGCCCCTCTGGACAAAATACCATAGATGAGATGGTGTATATGCTGTGCAGGGTTAAATATCCAAACCTGCCACCACCTGACCTAGAGGAGGACTCCACCTGTGAAGTGGCCCAAATTTCTGCAGCAGTCTGGAACATAGGGGACCCCTTAAAGGTTGTAGTGGCCATTGGATCTCATCTCTTTCTAGATGGAGACAGAGTGCTTCCAATCACTTTAACTGATCCCTCAGGACAGAACCAGAGTTTACCAGGTATCACCTGGAATCCTCTCAGCTGGGTTATTAATGCTACTCAACTAACCCAGCAAGGTCCCCCAGACTGGGCCCTAGGCCTAACAGGATCCCCTGCCCTAACACCTCTAAGGAATTCCACTTTAACTCCCTTGGCCTTGTAACCTTCCAGGCCACCCATCAAGAAGGGAATTATACTCTTTCCATAGGAGAAGGCAACAGTACTGTATTGACCTTTGACCCCTTAATTCAAAATGTAGATCCCCTGATAAAATTAAACTACCCAGTGATAGGCTCCCATACCCTTAAATTTAATCAAAGGGAGACTGTCCTAATTCAGCCCCAAATGTCAGTAAAGAAGATAAAGATCAGCATGGCAGACCTAGGCACCTCTTTCCATCCAGCTTGTGCTCCCTTTTTGCAGCCCACTCAGCAGGGCTGGGACAAATGGCTGGTGCTATGGAAAGGGAAGACTACCCCAAACGTTCCAAAAGAGGTCTGACTGACTGGATCGCCCCAATAGGTGCTGGGGTAGCAGTTTTAGATGCAGCCAACATTGAGGTCATAGCCAACAAAGCCTCAAGGGTCTCTTCTGACATGTCAAAAATGAGCAAGCCCATCATACAGTCTTTTGACCTTCTCTCAGAAATGCAGCATTCCACCAATCCCTTGTTAGTGGCCTGGGAGCAAATAATGGAAAAGGATTTCAGTATCCTCCTAGGAGGCATTCAGTCCCTACAGAAAAACATTTCTTTGGCCCTTGCCTGTGCCCAAGCCCAGACCCTAAATATTGTCACTGCCATGAGCATGATTAAGCAAGCCATGACTGGTCACATTCCCTTGGAAGTCAGAGGCCTTCTTAAAGAAAACCTCACCAGGAATGAAGTAGATTTGGAGCAATGGTGGTCTTTAGCCAATGCCTCTTATGACTCCAAGGCCCAGACCCTGAATCTAGTGGTAGTCACAGTACTGGCGAAAGAGGCTTTCTCGGCCTACCCAGTAGTTCCCTTAGGCCTGCAAGCAGGCAACAATACAATTTTATATGCCAGAGACAGTAACCGGTGGGCCAGAGCTACACCCACAGGATGGCAAACCATTAATGTCAAAGGCTGCACCCACAAGGAACCTTTAGGCTTCATCTGTGAAGACCAGGCCTTCGAGCCACACCATCCTTGCCTGGCCCCCAGAAAAGGCATGGAGGGCCAGTGCCAATTTGATGTGGTGGAAGAAGTCTCCTCCACTGTAGTCTATGTGGGGAGAGCCTGTGTCTGTGTTAGGACAGCCTGTGATTATGTGTACATCAACACCCAACGAATACAACCTATGACCCCAAAAATTAACAGATGCTTCTGTAACATAACCACCATTCGTGGTTGTGATTTCCAGTTCTCCACTCCCTTGTGGACCCAACAAGAGATGTTCTTGTCCCCTAAACTCTATGACTCTCTCACTCCAGTCCCACTAGGAATAGGCCTGGAAGCACTGCGTAGTTTGCTCACACACCCTGACTTGCATAAGAAACTAATGCAAATCAAGGAGGCCGGAGACCAGGCCTCACTCAAGGTGTCCCACAATGGCGCCACCATAGCAGACCTCACTGTGGACATTAAAAACGCAGGTGGTTATAGTTGGTGGGAGGTGTTTTTGGGATGGTCCCCGTCCGCGGATAACATATTAAATATGGCGCTACACCCCATTGTAGTGCTCTTTGGGGCCCAAATTTTCATGGCCCTCTCTTTGATCTGTATCAGTATATGGGTCAGAAAACAGGTCAAGAAGATAGAGGGCATGGCCAGGGTGGCCCAGTACACTGCCCACGACCACTTCAGCTCTAGCCACCCCAGACCCTAAGACCCCAACTCTAGAAAACCTCATAAATTAAACAGAAGGCCTCATTTCATTTTTTTCCTAGGCCTCTGTGTCCCTCAGCTGTTTGCTTGAATTTCTTTCTTGATTCTATTTTTGAACTAAGGAAAGGGTGGGCCTTCTCAGGCCCTAGTCAAAAATTAAGGTGGTTACTCAAAGCCCGAGCTCAATGCCTCCCAGAGGGACAGGATGGAACACGACTAGCTAGCACGACCTTACAGAAGGGCGTCTTAAATCCTCTGCAAGTACAATACCGAGGGCTAGCCACGGTACCTATTCTCCGTCCTGGGGCCACCAATGGGTCCACAGTCAGTGTGAGGTCGAGTGAGACCAGGCTTGCAAGACTCACTAACTCCTCCTGAGGAACCCATTGGTTTGCAAAGGCGTTGAGTTTAAGGCTATGAGACAGACAGAGCGAGAGTGTAAGCCTGGCTACAAGAGCCAGAATTCCCGCCTGCTCCACCCCAAGCACGAAAGCTCGGTAGGCCATGTCCTGCCTGGAGCAACCTCGGCCTACCCAACCTCAGTTCGCCCTCTTTTAGGTCATGCTGAGTGCCCAGCCTGGCGCAAACCCTCTTCTCCGAGCAAAAGGAGGACAGGCTTTGCTTAAAAGCGATCAGCAGGACCCTTTTAAAAGTTTTTTTGATGCATTTTTCCCACTTTTTGGTGAGATTTAGTTCATAACCCAGCATGCGCAGAGCGTGCGTACATTTGCATGCACGCTTCCACCTGACCTAGAGTAAGGGCACGTCCCAGCCCTTACCACAAGTACCTCGCTAGGCATTCTGCGCATGCCCTTCCCTGCTCAAGGGGGGGCTTCAGAAGGCCTTCCGCCAACCTTTTATTGTTTTATGTTTCCCCTCTTCCTTCTCCTTTTTGTTTATGGTTTCTATCTTTATAACTGTGAAAGGTAGGGACCCCACAAAGGGGGTCCCAGGTTAAAATGGGTGCTCCTACTTAGAGTCCCCAAGGAGGCGTTAAAGCCCCCTGCTAAAAAGGGAAAATTCCCCTATCTCAGACCCTTAAACTCAGCGCCTGTGCAAGCCACCAGGAAACACATCCTGTGTGGGAGGTGCTGAGCTCGGAGGGTAATCTGAGACGAGTGTCAGCAATGGATGCTGGAATCTGGCTAGCAGCAGCCATGAGCTGACCCACAACCACTTTGCCAGTCATGGTGACACCTAGAAATTAGGCGATCCATGAATGGCACCACCACTGGGAAGGGTTGCCGCCCAAAAACACAATAAAATCAGTTCCAAGACTCTTGGGACCGCCCGAGGCGTGCAGAACTTCCCCATTTCATGTATTACCCATAGACCCCTGCGGCAGACAAAAGACATCCACCCCAATATGTAAATCACCTTCCTTCCCCCTAAAAAGCTGCTTGCCAACTCCCGCCCGGGAGACAAACAGAAACTCCCGGAATCTCCCGCCCGGGAGACAATCTCTGACAACGAGTTTCTTGAGCTTTCCCCCACTTTTCCAAGTTCTCTACCTCACTGGGTCCTCCCCAGCATAGTAGACACTTGCAAACAGAGGTGTATCTAATTCTATTCTTTAACCAAGAAAAGGGTGGGCTAAAGAGCCCGAGGTAGACCCTTGTATTCGAACCGAGGGTCAGTACAAAATGTTTCGATGCACTTGTTGGATGGGCCTCCCCGTGCGTCTGATCATGCTCGCTGCCACTGCAACACCTTGTGATGGCGCGAGTAGGCACAGGGCTCGAAGAACAGCCCTGGGGCCACTGAGCGTGTTAGTCCTCCCTCTGCTACGAGAGCAGCGGAGAATGCTCAGGGCGCCCGGCAGACGCCCGGCGGCGTTGCTTGTCCGACAATCGCTCCAACTTCGGCATGCCTTGTTCCCCCTCCGCCCTTACGGTTGCAGGGAGAAAGGCAGCCTTCCAGCAATCGGTGCCCATGCCTTGCCTACACTACCTAGCCTCACCCTGCTCTTGTTCGCCTCTGAAAAAGTGTCTCTAACTATTTTTAATAAATTTTTCTTCTTGGAAAAGATCGGGTTACCCAGCATGCTTTTTGGGAAAGGAGTTTTGCATATGTAGGAGCCTCCGACCGTAAATGACTTGAACCCCAGGGATGAGCCATTCCATAAAAGGAGAGCCCTTGGAGCAGCCTATGTTTATGGCACAGGGGAGCCCCTGTTTTTCATGTGTATTGTGTTCTATTCTTTTACTGCAATGATCGGGGAACCCCCGTAAGGGTCCCCCTGGGTTAAAAGAGGTACGACCTGACATCGTTCCCTCCGGAGCACCATGGCTCCCGTTTAAAAAGCCAATGGCTGCAGGCTGTTCCTCGAGCCCTGAGCTTACTGGCGCCAACCTCGTACTGACGCCTGGGTTCGAGGGACAGCCCAAGCCAGCACAAGGCTTTCCTCCCCCCCGAGGGAGGGAGAATTATCAAGTCAGCCACGGGAACAGTAGAGCCCCAAATTGCAATCTCTTTCAGGTCTATGGTGATCCACTAACCAACCCTCTTCCAGGTACCCCATGTGAGCATCGGTGACCTCTGTGCAGGCTTGCTGTGTTCTTTCAAGGCACGCATGCTTGGAGGCTCCGGTAGCCGCCGCTTCAGGTGAAAACCGCACACCCAAAGTGCTGTTGGAAGCTAGGGGGGAATTCCCGCCCCGTTATGCAGATTACCCTCCTCCCCCTCGACCGGACTGACTCGTGTCCGAGCCGAGGGAGGACGAGAGCCGCCAGAGCCGAATGGCCGAAGGAAATCGGGATCTCTCGTGGTCCCCGAAGGAAGCCCGATGGAAAATAATAGCTACAATGTATAGAGAGCCTTCCTCTTGCGTTACGAACGGGGCGCTCATGCGCATAAGAGACTTTACAAAACTAAACAACCCGTGAGGAAGGACGAAGATTTTGTACCTATATAAATTGTATGTGTTTTTATAAATTAATGCCTGCATTTAGCGTTATGAAATCAACTCTCTTAAAGAGACAATACATGTTTTTGGTGAAACTTCAATTCTAATGATTTTAACTTGCTTTCGATTGCACTTTAACTTTTATGCATTTAAATGTATTTCTTTAATCAATGCCTAGATTTTAATGATTTATTCTAGTAGCGCCTAAAATTTTAAGACTTCTTTTTAGTTTTATTAGTTTTTAAGGATTTTTAGCATGTTTTTAAGCCTGTTTTAACTTTATATAATGAATGCATTGTTAATCATTTAAATACATAAGCTAGCTCCCGGCTCATGCTTGTCAGCCCGGGTTGTGTGGAGTGTTCCAAAGGCAATTTGGCATTTTGATAGGGTAGTTTTTTTTTTAAGTCCGTCCCATTGATAGAGTAGTCAGTGGCACCCAGGTGACAGCCCTCTCCAGTGGACGATGACATCGCTGCCCCGACGACATCCGTTCCTGATTGTGTGACCCTTTCGCCTGACGTCTCCAGGGTCCCAAGGGGGGAAATGTTGCCCTGCAAGGCTTTTTAGCCTCTTTTTGGACTGCAATAAAATAATAAACTGTGCCAGTGCGTGTGTAAGGAACTGAACCACATGGTAACCTTCCCAGATGCCAGCAGAGACTGCACCCAGGCAAGAGACGTTTCTCCTGACCAGCCCAGCAGCTCCAGTGCCCAGCAGAGGTTACCAGCCTGTTTCTCATGAAGGAAATATGAAATAAAACCAGTTCACACAAAAAGCACAGTAAAATACCAGAAATAGGAACTCCAAAAACGCCATTGAGAGTTCCTTCTACAGCAGGCAGCCTCTTTCCCTCCCCCCACCTTCACATGCAAGACCTCACGTAGCCCTGGCAGAATCTATTCATCGTTGCCTAGTTACTGATTGAGAGCCATCAACAGCCGGGCTAATGCCATCAACAACACAATAGAAGTGGCTGAATGACTCATCCTAGCTATCACCTGGTGTCAGACATGAGTAAGTTTCTAGCTCTCAGTATTGACCATCCCTCAGGCACACCTCCACACACCTCCCCTACATCTTCCAACCAATAGGGTGATTCCAGGGACGGACTACCAGGAGGCGGGAATCAGGGAGGTAACCAGCCCCCACCCTCCTGCTTATAAGGGGATGCCAGACCACAGGCCTCTCTCTATACTACGACCCCTATCGAACCTTTGACCCTCTTATGTCCAGCTTGCTATCCCCCAACCCTTACCTCCATCTTTAAACTCTGGTCTGCAGGCCGAGTTTCCACGTGACAATCTGCTGGTCAGACCACGTGGCCCCATTTTTCTTAGTTTCTTTCCCCTCCATTTTTCCTGAGGAACGCTCTACAGGACTCGACTGGTAAATATGACCCACCAACGACTTACCTGCTAATGCAAATGTGCTTACCTCTCTCTGTATTTCTTAGGACTTGAATAATTGTGTGTGAGCTTGTGTAATTGTTTGTGTGTGGCAAACCTCAGTAAAAGACTTTATTTTCAATCATAAAAGTCTCCTGGTCTGTTACCAACTCCTCCTGGCGGGGCTGACCTCTGTATACATTGGTGTTCGCTCTCGCAGCTGATTGCTTATTAATAATCAATATAATTCCCCTCGTTATTATTCATAATAACGCGCAATCAGGCTAACAAGAGCCCATTCCCGCGGGGAACCTGGCTTTGCAGGAGGAAAGCGAGAGGTCCCCCTGCCCATGCCAGAGGCTCCTGAGGGATGCAGTTGGCCAGGCAAGCCTTGGTTGGTGTGCAGCGAGAGAGCTGCAGTCACAGGGGAAAAGCCTCATGAGGGGGAAGTGCCATGCAAGCAGCCCTGGGACACGCAAAGGTCCTTGGCTGGTGAGGCACCCCTGGCCCCCTCCTCTCCCCCTTGGGCCCATCACAGAAGTGGAGCCCCCCAACTCACTCAGTCACCCAACCTGCCCCCACCCATGGGGGGGCACACGGCACTTGCCACTGAAAGGCTGGCCACCTGCTCTGTGTGGCGTGGGGCCTGGCATCAAGGGGCAGGGTGGGGGGGTTGAGTGCAGGCTGCCTGTGGATGCCTTTGTGGTCCCGCAGCTTGGCCCAGCTTGGGTCCCAGTGGCCAGGCCTCCCCTGCCCCTTCTGCATCCAGTGGAGCGCAGTGGCTGAGGCGAAAGCCCATCCCCCACCCACCCCGATCGATGGGCTCCTACCTGGCAGCCAGGGTGGTCTCCTCCAGGCCAGGGCCCACGAGCAGAGGTGCAGAACATGCACATGCTCGGATTGCCACTTCAGGTGATGGAGGGGCGGGGCGGGGTGACAGGTAGGCTAGTGGCTCCCCCTTTAAAATGGCACCCCAGGCAATCACCTAACCTGCCTCAATGGAAGAACTGGCCCTGACCAGCTGAGATGTTGATATACATTGTCTCAACTCAAGTTATAAATAATATCACCAATTTGGATAACAAATTCCACAAAAGAAAGGTGGAACATAAATATATGAACTAGAGCATCTTTGTTTATGCTATGTCTAGAAGAATCCACACGTGTGGCATGCAGCTTGTTAGCATACTGTAATTGTAGCAATCTATTGTTTTCACCACAGATAAGCAGGTGGAAGCTGTTGCCAAGAGTGCCTTTTACCAGCTTCAACTGGTTAGCTAGTATGACAAACCCCTGTCTCTTCTGCACTCCCAGGCAGGTTTTCCTGCCAAAACTTTAGTTCCCCTCAGTGACTGAGTCACCTGTAGGTAGTGACATCTTCTTTAGCTTAAGATCTTAAACTGTCCCAACCTGTCATAGACAATCGTTTAGGCTTTTGATCCAGTACAGGAACTTGAGGGAAAATACAGGAAGATACTTTTAAAACCTTTTGAAACAGCAGTTGAGGCAGAGCAACTTTCAAAACAGAATAAAGGTTTTATTTAACAGGCAGAGGAGAGAGAGAGAATGCAAGATTTGAAAATGCTGAGGTAAAACTTTATAATATATATAGACTTGAGAACTCAGAATATATAAGAGAGTATGGTTGTAGCTTAATTTCAGAGTTTCCTGGAGAACAGATATTTCTTAGTGTTTCTATATTTCTCCCCTTAGAAATCTGATTTCTCCCTTCTGGAATCACAACTTTCTACTAACTCCTGAGCCATCCCTCTACTACAGACCCTGGCTTCTTCTCAGAGCATAACCCTTTTACTGGCAGGAATTATTCTTTTTTCCCCAAAGAAGCAATAATACTTTTCTACTTGGCTTGATTGGGAGTTTCAGCCTAACTGCCCAGTCACCAGTGTTCTCTCTAAGCTGAGTTAGTGTGAGCTAGCTCACAGTTTTTTAGCCTCCGGCTCACCCTTTTTTTGCCTTAGCTCAGGAAGGATGGCTCCAGAGCCAACTAGTTTATGCAGCAGCCCAATCGCTTGCTCACAACTTTAATGCCAGTGGCTCACAAAGTAGGATTTTTGCTCACAAGACTCCATGGCTTAGAGGGACCGTTGCCAGTCACCTTTCCCAAATCTGTCTTCCAGTCCTTTTGTCTATGTAAAGCAGTTTGTAACAAACATGAGCCAGTTTGCCCCAGCATAGGCGGGATATAAATTGAAAGTAATAAATAAATAAATAAAATATAGAATCTCAATTCTCCCTCAGAGTAGTTCTAATATTGTTAGGGCAAAGGAGTCTCTTCCCTTCTCTCTGTAGAAGACCCTTTCTGACTAACCCAGTCAGAACAACGACCCCTGTTATAGATGAAAAAACCTAAAGATGTCAAACTCCTTCCCCTCCAGAACAGCTTTCTCTCAGCTGATGCTGGCCAATCAGAGAATGTAGAAAGTAGCTTATCAAATAAATTCTCCATTCTAGGGAAGAAATAACTCCTAATCTCCCTGCTTTTCTGTGCAAACTGTCACAGCTAGCTATGACCTTTCCTGGACAGAAAAGATCTGGCTACTGTGGTGCATGCCCTGCTTAGAAGAAGAAGAAGAAGAAGAAGAAGAAGAAGAAGAAGAAGAGATTGGATTTATACCCCGCCCTTCACTACCCAAAGGTATCTCAGAGCGGCTTACAAACTCCCTTCCCTTCCCCTCCCCACAACAGACACCCTGTGAGGTAGGTGGGGCTGAGAGAGCTCTTGACAGAAACTGCTGTTTTTCAAGAACAGCTCTTATCAGAACTATGGCTTGCCCAAGGTCATCCAGCCAGGTGCAAGTGGAGGAGTGGGGAATCAAACCCAGTTCACCCAGATTAGAGTCCGCACACTTAACCACTACACCAAACTGGCTCTGGAAGCATTGGGCAGTGGGGTGGGGGGAGGAAATGGTAGCTGTCAAGTGACACTCTAGAATTTTCTTCCTCCTAGTCTTTATGGAAGGCACAGAGTGGAAAGCTAGAGCACTGCGCTACCTTTAAAAGCTGGGGTGTGGAGCCTCCATAGCACTCTCAGTTAAGTTCTCACACATTTGCCATGTTGCTGGTTTCTCCAGCACTCTTTACTGTTCTTCTCCAGTTGCACAGGCACGTACTCATGAGGTTTGTGGTGTTGCACAATCCCTTTCCTGCCCCTATCTATTATCTATTTTTTTTTAATTAATTTCCACTTGGAGTGTTTTAGTTTAACTTGTCTTTAAATGCTTAGCAGCTTGAACCACCTCTTTTTCCGCCATCTTCTGTGTATGCATTTGGGTTGTTTTTGTTCTGCATCTATTTGGGGTGTGTGTGAAGAATGAGGGGCAGCAGAGGGGAGGGAAAAGGGCTATAGAATCTCGGCCAGATTGCAGGAAGCTGGATAAGCAAATGGAAAGGTGTGTAGCTACAGTAATTCTCTGACTTCCCTGTCACTTTAGCTAAATCGGTTGCATAGCCTTACCTTAAATTGTTGGCTTCTTCAATTTTAGACTATAAGGAAAATTCATTTCTAATACTGCATTGTTCCCAAGGCATCCAGCTATCCTGAGGTAAACACAGGATTATCACTTCTTCCAGAGAAGGAACAGACTTTTGATCATGCCTCATCTGTGTATTTGAGATGTTAACTGAATGCAAATACTGAATGGACAGTTACACTCTTCAACAAAAGAAATAATAACCATTGCAGAGACATCCTGAGTTAGACATGGCCACTCCTTAAAGCACAGTCTTTGGCTCTGTTCAGATAAAGTTTTAAATATCCCTTGCTCTCATCAGGTTTGTTGAAATTTCTTCCTCACTCACTGAGACTAGCTAAACAGGCCAGACAAACCTTTTAGCTTTAGAAGCCCTGATCCCCATAATAGTTGTGTAAAAAAGGATTTTCAGATGATACAACACTGAATTTGTGTGCAAAACTGTTCTTTCCAAGACCCCCTCAGCAGCCCACTTATTAATGATACAAGAAACCTAACATTGAATAGTTGGTCATTGCTGACATAAACATACAAACAAGGACAAAGGCAAATCAAAGTCTTTATCTTAAAAAAATATGGCTCCAGAGTTGGATCAAAACATCTGTTCAATGGGACCCTGTACTGATTGGAGAGAGTTCTCTACAAATCTGAGGCAGCCCCCAGGTTCACAGGAAAATCTGAAAAGAAAAAAAAGTGACATAGTTTTTAACCCCCCCCCTTCAAAAAAAAACTTCCTAAACTTATAGGGGGGGATGAGATCTCATGATGATATCATGCAAGGTCTCAGCCAGGCTTGCCTAGCAAGTTCATACATATATTTATCACACTGATGGTAAAAAATGGAAAGAAGGAAGTGGTGGACAGTTGAAGGACAGAGGTAAGGAAGAAATGGAAGCAGCAGGTAGGTGAAAAATGGCAGAGGGAAAGGGAAGAGAAGGCAACAGCAGAGTAAAGGGGAGAAAGATGAAGAGGAAGAGGTGATGTTGGGATGTTGGGAGCAGGGAAGGAAAGTGAAGAGAGGGAAGCAGGAGTCAGTGGGATGTCTGAGTTCTTCCTGATCCCAACTTGTAATAAGTGTAGTAGTAGTTGTAGAAATAGAGCCTAAAATCATTATGCATTGCACATAGTATATTCTTTGCTAAGAAAAAAGCCTTTTCTCCACAGCTCAGATTAATTTTGCTGGTAGAACATGACAGATCCACAAGTTTACATTTGTGCTATGCAAATCAGTTAGGTTTAAAATCTCATAGCTAACATTAGTTCTGTCCAAAACTATCTTTTGCATTGACTTTTTGCCCACCTTAGCAGTAATATCTTGTAAGCTCCAAGCTACAGAGGAGTACTTATGAATTGGGAAGAAATAGCCAGCACTTATCTGTAGGTTTGCAGTGACAATATCTAGAACTGAAACACAATAAAGTGGTATTATTTAATACACAGTTACTTTCAAACCTAAATTGCACTCCTTGAAAAGAACTGCTACTCAACTTTTGTATGCCCCCCTGTGAGAAGTTGCATATAATGCTGAATTCCTTTTAATACTTCACAGTTTTTGAAGGATAGGTAGATCAGGCATAAGACTTATGCAGACTCTGTATACTGTCAACTTGTTCAATTTGTCGGTGTATCCACCTATGCAAATGCAGGAAGGTCGCAATGTTATTATCAAACATGTGCAGAAATGTCTTATATGATGGCATCTATGGAGAGTGAAACATGTCATAGAGTGTGGTCACACGTGCCCGATAATGTGGGGGGGTGGGGAAAGCAAGGCTATTTGCGCCGTAGTAATTTGTTCCACAACTGCGTGATCAGATACAGCGGCGGGTGAATCGGGCCTTTTATTTCGCCATGTGTTTCTGGCGCACTGCAACAAGGGATCAGTGATGCAAAGATCACTGGAGCGATCACACAGGGAAGTCCATCTGCGGCCCATCGCAAGCCCGTTTGATACTGCAATTTCCCTGGTATTTTTAAACTCCGCTTCTTCAGCGGAGCAAAACGAGTTGGCGACAGGTGAGAGATGCTTGCCAGATGTTCCCGTGTGATTGTGCCTGTAAAATCCACCCGGCATTTGTGCATATCACATGGCTACTTCTGCGTGTGATCGGGACCATAGGTTGCTTTCACCCGAAGATTTTGCTCCAGTTTGGCATCCAAATCGAAGTTTTTTTAGAGCACCCACTTTATGTTTTCCCTTCATCATTCTCTTTCCAGGTTTTCCCATTTTGTTGAGATCATTCACATGTGCAGTTTGACACAATCTTTTAGGTAAGAGTGTAATCAAAATGCCTTTGCCTGCCATGAGAATAGGAAGGTGTGCATTTTTAACACAGCCAACATTCCCTGCTGGCATAATACCAAAAGTCCGAAAAGCCCTCTGGTGATGCATGGCGGGGAATGGCAGCCACAGGAGGCTAAAGCAATGATGATGTTGGGAAAACTATTGTTTAGAGACACTCTGGCCAAGTGCAGACTGGCAGTTTGGCCTGAGATAGGCACGTTTCAGAAACATTTCACAAACGGATTAAAGGGCCGGTTCACACGGGCACATCTGTCAGGCATTCCCCAGCCTTACTCAACCCGTCTTGTAACGCTTCCCTCCTGAGTTTAAAAGATACCAGGTGAAAGTGATAGCAAACCCTGGAGAGCGCATTCATCCCACTTCCCAGAAGTGTGAACGCGAACAAGCTGATCCAGTAGGAATGCTCTTATGCACATGAGCGCATATCGTCAGATTCTATTACAAAAAGCCGCTTACAGCTGCGCCTCTGCCAGGGGCAGGCCAACAGTGTGAATGCTCCCTTGCGCCTCCTCCCCAAAATGCTCTTGCATCAGTTGGTGCAGTGTGACCAGGAAAACCTGGAACGTGTTGTTCCCGGTCTTTTTTGCCACAACTCCCTCAACTTGTTTGATTTTTATGATGATTTATATAATTTTCTTATTTCCTCCCTTGTCTTAAATATGTTATATAGAATGTTTGTTGTTGCTTGTTAGAAGAAATATTAGTAGAAGGTTGATTATGTTACTAGCAGATAAACATGTGGGTATATAATATTGTAAAAGAAATTAACAAATAATTAAAAATAGAAAATGATGTTAAGAAGTTAGTTGTTAATATGGCTAAGCTTTAGATAAATTTTGTTTATATGTTATGTGTGAGGAAACTATCTAGATACTGATACAATGTAATACTCTCATCTTTTATTTTCTTTCTCTTTCTTTGGAAACTAATAAAAATGTTTTTTTTTTTTAAAGGAAATCCCTGGAGATTTAGGGGTCAAGCCCGGGGAGGACAGGAACCTCAGGCCCATAGCCAGAAATTTTTTATTGGTGTGGGGGGAGAATGAATACAGTGGTGGTGAGCATATCATTATTTATTTACTTTATTATGAATGAGCTATGATAGTGCAAAGTCCCTACAAGGGATCATTCTACAAAGAAGGTTAAACAATAATCCATTTTGTCATTTTGTTTAAAACCAAATATCCCCTTCCTTTATTTACTTGTAAATGCATGAAGATCCCCACCCCCATATTATCCCAATTTTACTTTCCAACGTTACACTGTGCCAAATGGGAACCCTGACCAATATATCACTGTAAAAGTGTCTGTTTCTTCCTCTGAGCATGACATGAGGCTTTGCTAACAGAGATCACTAGGCTTGCCATTTCCCTGTGGGGGGTCAGGGGTTTGCCCACTTTTAGTCCCCCCCAATCCGTCAGCTTGGATCCAGCTGGCAGGGGTAACCCCGTCCCCAAGTGCCGCATTCAGGCCAATGTGCCCAACGTGATGACATCACCTGGAAGAGACGTCATCGTGTACGGCTGAGCTCTGAGAAAGAGCAGGAGATAGAGCTGCTAGAGGGGTGAGTGTTTTCTTATTTGCTTTCTGCTGAGGGTATTGTGTGGGAGGACTGTGCTTGGGAATGTGTGGAAGAGGTCAGAGTTGTTGCAGAGTCCTGGCTGCTTGAGAGAAGGTGAGAAGGGGTTATTGTTTGAATGTAAATTGAGTTCCTGGGGGAATTTGAATAGCTGCTGCCCCACCCTTTCCTGGGGAAGGCCTCTGTTTAAGACAGCACCTTGCCAGAGGCAGAGCTGACCCAGCTGAGCTCTGAGAAAGAGATGAGGGGGTAGTTGTTGCTTTTCTACAGGGAAGTGGATTGGAATTGTCCACTGAGACTGTGGCTAGTGATATGGACTGCCTGACAAGGTCTTGAGGCAGCAAGAGGAAGGTTGCAGGCTTAACATGTATGGGTGTTTCTTTACAAATGCTAGAAGTGTCCGCGGTAAAATCGGGGAGTTGGAGTGCTTGGTGTTTGGGGGAAAAATAGAAACTTGGTGGGATGAGGAAAATCAGTGGGATACGGTGATTCCCGGTTATATATTATATTGCAAGGATAGGGGGAAAGGTTGGAGGTGGGGTGGCTCTGTATGTCAGAGAGGGTATACAGTCCAGTAAGACTGAGAGGGTAAGAGAATTGGATTCGCTTCTGGAAATGCTATGTGTTGATATAGTGGGCCCAAAAGGAAACTTAACACTGGGAGTTTGTTATCGCCCACCAGATCAAAAGATAGAGGAGGATTATAACATGATGAATGAATTAAAGATAGTGGCTAGACAAAAAAACTGTGTCATAATAGGTGAACTACTCATACATTGATTGGGTCAATATGTGTTCTAGTCGGGAAAAAGAGACTGAGTTTCTAGACACTCTCAATGACTGTGCTATGGAGCAGATGGTCATGGAACCTACCAGGGGAGAGGTGATCCTGGATTTGGTCCTAAGTAATGCTCAAGACCTGGTGAGAGATGTAAAAGTGATTCCACCGCTTGGGAACAGTGACCATAATGCTATTTGAAATATACTGAGTTTTGAGGTGTAGCATAGTGATCAGCTCAGGTTTATTTAGTAGCAGGAATCAAGGCACAGCCAAGCTGGACTGAAGCCCGGCTTAAATCCCAGTTGCAAGACACACCCCACACCCGTGATAGGTTTATTTACAGTGCACCCATTTCCCATAGGTTCCAACTAGGATCCGGACGGCCCGATAGGTCCATTCTAGGATCCATACTAGCTATTTTTTAAAGGAGCGAAGCTTTGTACATTCGCACAACCATGTGCAAAGGCAACCATGTGTGTGGTCCCTGTTGGTATACAACACCCCTCCCCCCATAGTTCAGATACCCCCTTAGCTAACATAGTCCTTAAGGTAAGCGGGTCTCTTCCACTCCCGGGTTGAGCGGCATAACTCTGTGGTCAGTTCTGCTCGCTCTGGTACTGTCACTGTGTGTTCAGCTGGGGTCACTGGGATTGAGGTGTCCTGGGGCTCCAGCGGGCGGATTGGCTCTGGGGTATTTCCGTCAACTGCATTGGATGATGCACTTGACCATATAGGGGCCTGCCCGGATGCCTTGGGCTCACTCATGTCGCAGGTGCCTGGGCTTCGCCATTCATCCTTGCCATCATCTGACAGATCCTGGTCTGCCAGGAATAGCCTGTGGTGGTTGATCAATGTGTCATCTCAGCAGCTGCCTATCTTCAGCTGAGACCTTATAGGATAGGGGATCCATGACCCAGACCACCCTGGCTGGAATCCATGCTGGACCCCGGCTGTAGTTCCTGGCATGCATGGGGTCCTCTGGAAAGAAACCATGTGGGGCGTCCTGTCTCACGGGGATAGAACTGTGTTCCAGAGCTTGATTGGGGTGCAGGCGGTCCAGTTGCGTTGTGAGGTGCCATCCCATCAGGAGCTCTGCCAGGCTGCGGCCTGTGGTGGTGTGTGGCATTGTTCTCTGTCTGAGGAGGAACATGGCCAGCCTGTAGTCAAAATCCCCAGAGCCCATCCGGCACAGGGACTCCTTTGTTGTTCAGACCATGCGTTCGGCCTGGCCATTTGTAGTGGGGTGGAATGGAACTGAGCATATATGCCTGACCCAGGAGAGGCTCGTGGTCCGTGACCACAGTGAAGGGCCGGCCATAAAGGTAATTGTGAAATTTCTTTACACCAGGCACGATAGCCAGGGCCTCCTTGTCAATCTGCTCATAGTTGCGCTCGGCCGTCGACAGGGTGCGGGAATAGTAGACTACTGGCACCTCCTGGCCATTGGCCACCCGGTGCCCCAGGACCGCCCCCACCCTGTACGAGGAAGCATCACACACTAGGACCACAGGAAGGGATTAATCAAAATGGATGATGACATCATTGGAGGACAAGAGGACTGGAAGGTAGCTAATGTCACTCCCATCTTTAAAAAGGGTTCCAGAGGAGATCCGGGAAATTATAGGCCAGTCTGACTTCAATACCGGGTAAATTGGTGGAAATTGTTATTAAGGAAAGAATTAGTAGGCACATTGATGAACAAAAACTATTGAGGCAGACTCAGCATGGGTTCTGTAAGGGAAGATCCTGTCTCAATAACCTGTTAGTATTCTTTGAGGGACTGAACAAATATGTGGACAAGGGGGACCCAATAGATATTGTTTACCTTGACTTCCAGAAAGTTTTTGATAAAGTTTCTCATCAAAGGCTCCTAAGTAAGCTCAAAAATCATGGGATAAAAGGACAAGTCCTTTTGTGGATCAAAAACTGGCTAATTAATAGGAAACAGAGAGTGAGTATAAATGGGCAATTTTCTCAGTGGAGGGTGGTAAACAGTGGGGTACCACAGGGATTAGTACTCGGTCCGATGCTTTTTAACTTGTTTATTAATGATTTGGAGTTGAGAGTAAGCAGTGAAGTGGCTAAATTTGCAGATGATATGAAGTTGTTCAGGGTGGTGAAAACCAGGGAGGATTGTGAGGCACTCCAAAGGGATCTGTCAAGGATGGGCAAGTGGGCATCAACATGGCAAATGGGGTTCAATGTGGCCAAGTGCAAGGTGATGCACATTGGAGCCAAAAATCCTAACTATAAATACACGTTGATGGGGTCCGAACTGGCAGAGACTGACCAAGAAGATATCTTGGAGTCATAGTAGAAAACTCACTGAAAATGTCAAGACAGTGTTAGACTGCAATAAAAAAGGCCAATGCTGTGCTGGAGATTATTAGGAAGGGTATTGAATACAATTCAGCCAATATCATAATGCCTATATATAAATCAATGGTGCAACCTTATTTGGAGTACTATGTACAGTTCTGGTCACCACACCTTAAAAAGGATATTACAGCTTTGGAAAAAGTGCAGAAGAGGGTAACTAGAATGTTAAAAGGGTTGGAATACTTCCCCTATGAAGAAAGGTTGGTCTTTAGCTTGTAGAAATGATGGCTGAGGGGTGACGATCAAGGTTTATAAGATTGTGCATGGGGTAGAACAGGTAGAGAAAGAGGTACTTTTCTCCCTTTCTCACAATACAAGAACTTGTGGGCACTCAATGAAATTGCTGAGCAGTTATGTTAGAACGGATAAAAGGAAGTACTTCATGCAAAGAGTGATTAACACATGGAATTCACTGCCTCAGGAGGTGGTGGCGGCTACAAGTATGGATGGCTTTAAGAGGGAGTTAGATAAACATATGGAGCAGAAGTCCATCAGTGGCTATTAGCCACAAGGTATAGATAGGGACTCTGGGGCAAGTGAGGCTCTGTATTCTTGGTGCTTGGGGGGGGGTCAACAGTGGGAGGGCTTCTAGTGTCCTGGCCCCACTGGTGAACCTCCTGATGGCACCTGGTATTTTTGGCTGCTGTGTGACAGAGTGTTGGACTGGATGGGCCGTTGGCCTGATCCAACATTGGCTTCGCTTATGTTCTTATTTTTTCCTCGAATGACAAAGGCCCCACCCACAACATGCCCTGTGTGATGATATCACTTCTGGGTGATGTCGTTGTGAGATGCCTGGGATCCATCAGACACTGAGTAGCATGTTTGCAGTCTGAATAGCTTTGAGATCAGCGCCCTACTATTAAATGCATTATATTATTCCTGGTTCTGTGATAGCACTATATGACCATGAAAGCTCTAGTACCACTGTATAGAATATTTCCTGAGGAAGATCTGGTTTTGGAACATTGTTATAAAATCTGGAGACGACGTTGATTTATTCTTCTACAAGGATTTTCTTATGATTTGATGGAATTTGTTCACTGTTATGTAGTGTTTATTGGCAACAATATATAGAAAGCATTTTTTTATAAGTCTTGTTCACTACCTTGATTTGTGGGTCAGACTCTCATGACTTTTTTCTCAGTACCTATTTTTAGGACAACTGGCACAAACTTTCAATGAACTGTCAAGCAGTTTGTGTCAAGCAGTTTGTGTCAAGCAGTTTGTGTCAAGCAGTTTGTGTCATGCTGGTTCCTGAATGAATACATCTCCAGACAGACTGTCTTCACTCAAACAAAATGTTCACCAAACTACAAAGCAACAGGAGGGAAAGAATTCTTCATCTTTGGAAACACTCTTGTCAGTTTCAAATGAATCATGTCCCTTTGCTGGGACTCCTTTGTGTTCCCATTTTCTTGCAGAGTTTGCAAAATCCCACCCCCCTTGCTTGGATTTGTGACTCTGTACTCTGAGATCAGTCCTTTTAAGCTTGCAATGCCAGTGGCACTGAGTTCTGGTGGGCATTCTGCACATTGCAACTGGTTGGGCTGAGCTTGCAAAACCCCCCACCCTTTGCTTGGATTTCTTGTGACTCTGCTTTGAGATAAACCCTTTCAATTTTGTAGTGCCATAGTGGCAATGGGTTGTGTCGGGCATTCTGTACACTGAACTAGTTGTGCTGAACTTGAAAAAATGCCCCCCTTCAGTTTGTACCACAGGGATTTTCTGGTGTCCTGGGCCAGAGCACCCCAGTCCTTCCCAAGAGCCCTTGGAGCAGGGCTAGCAGCTTCACCACCCCTCAATCAGCCCTGATGCCCCAACTCACTGGGGGAGGTGGATGGACAAAGAAAGTGACAGGACAGCCCCGCAGCAGCCAGAAGACATGCCGGCGGGGAGCCAGGAATGGCCAAGGAGCGAAGCAGCGGGCTGAATGTGGCTCCGCCTGTGCCCAACATGCCCGAGCATGGCCAGGCTGGGTTGGGGCAAGGTGAGCCCAGAGATCCCTGGAGGAACTGGGGCAGTGGAGGCCCAGCAGTGAGGGCAGACAGAAGCCCTTGGTGGAAGGGTGAGGGGACGAGCTTTGAAGGGAGGCAGGGCTGAGGAGGGAGGCATGGAGAGGGATCGAGGGAGTAATAAAAGGAGGAAGCTGAGAGCAGGTCAAGGAGGAAAGATGCTGCTGATGTTGGCTGGGCTGGATAGACACCCAGAGAGAAAAGGAAGCCAGAAGGGTTGCTATTACAACCCCAAGCCCTCAAGTGGAGTTGGGGAGAGTGGTGAGGGAACCCTTTCAACAGCCCGTCATTCTGAGACCCCTCCAGCTCCAGCTTCGACCTCTAGCTGCTCCCCCACCCTTTGGTACCCTGCCCTGCCCTTGGGTACCCAATCACCACAGTTGCAGCAGAAGCAGCAGCTTCCAGAAGACAGTCATCGCTGGACCCAGGGGACTGTGACATCTGGTTTGACCTTAGTCCTCTTTTACTAGCATTGCTACAGTGGCACTGGGTTCTGCTGGGCTTTTTGTATATTGAATTGGTTTTGCTGGGCTTGCAACCCCCCTTTGCTTGGATCATGATTCTGTACTTCGCATCAGTGCTATTGAGCTGGCATTCACACAGTGGCACTGGGTTCTGCTGTGCACTGGTACATTGCACTGGTTTTGCTGGGCTTGCAAACTCCCCCACACACTTGGAGTGTGATTCCACGCTAGACATCAGTCCTCTTGAGCTGGCATTGCCACAAGGGCACTGGATTCTGCTGGTCACTCTTTGATTGCAGTGGTACTGCTGGGCTCTCAAAAATTCTGGATCCATTTAATCATACATTTTTTCACTTGTTCTGTAATTATTTATGGATTAAAAATCAATTCACCATAACACAAGAAAGAAGTGATATAATTAGAGATGGACTTTTGGGAATATGGGTTACATGCCAGAATTTATTGAGCTCTCCAAATTCTCTTCTCATGTCCCCAGTAGAAATTTATCATGATAAGAACATGAGAAATCAAAGTGTTTTTTTTGTGTGTATGGCAATATGGTAAATGCTCAGGGGAAAATAAAGTCCTGGCAAGATATTGGAGATGAAGGAATCAACATTCAATGGTTGCTATATTATCAATCAGTTTCAAGTCTAAAGAAGATAATCAACATAGAAGGTGGAGCTCTAAGAGAGGTGACTGAGTTTGAACAGCTGATTATAAAACAAAAAGACTATTTACTATGATGGATATATAAGTTATTACTGCAGTTGGAAACAGAAGAAGAAGTGAAAAAATGTATGATTAAATGAATACAGAATTTTACAGAGCATGTACCTAAGCATCAATTGGAACAGTTATGGGGGAAAGCTAGGCGTTAAGAGAAAGCTAGTACAAAATGTTTTTAGATGGTATATAACCCCAAAGGATATTGAGAAAGTACACAAAAACTACAAAGGAGAGTGCTGGAAATGTCACAGCATAGATAGAAATTTTTACCATATGTGGTGGACTTGTGAAAAAGCAAAAAGATATTGGAAGGAAATACATGGAAAAATGTAGAAGGTATTAAAATTTATATTCACTAAGGAAGCTAAGAATATGTTACTAGGTCCTAATTGCTCAAGAATTTGTTATTAGGTCCTAATTACCTGAAAATTGTTAAAAATATGATTCTTATCTTATATAACATGTAATTACAACAGCGAGAATACTTTATGCTACACATTGGAGAAGATCAGAAATGCTCTTGAGAGAAGAAATTTTAAGAAAAATTTTTGAAACTGCGGAGATGGACAAATTAACTTTAATCTTGAAAGGACAACCAGAGTCAACATTTGACAATACATGGTCAAGATTTTATAAGTGGTTTGAAGATTATAGCAAATAAACTATACAGACCATTAAAACTCTTTAAGGACATACAAAGTATATCTTCGATACATTTGCAAGAGATATGCACAATGATATAAGGTGAAATAGATAATTATTCTAGTTGTTAGGAATGAGTATGTTAAACAAGAATCTGTAAGACTATTTTTTCCCTCTTACATGTTTGTTTTTGTCATTAAAAAATAAAAAATTGTTAATAAAAAAGAATATGTTATTAGGTATTTATAATGAGAAACAGTTTAAAAATTGTACATAAATGTATTGCAATGCAGAAGCAGAATGAGAACAAGTTTTGAATATAAATGTATAAGGAAGTGGATTTTGGGAAGAAACATCTTTTATTTTCATTTTATGAGATATATAATAGAATTTCCTTTGCACTTTGATATATTAAATGTTATAGTGAGCATGCAGAAATGGTGAAATATGTAATATTGAATATGTAGTAATGATGAAACAATAATGTAGTTGTAAAATAGATCAATTATGAAATTTGAAATGTAAAATGTTGAATATAAAAGTCCCCCAACAGAAGTAAGGATCATTGTATTTTGTAGATAATGTCTTTAAAATTACAATGAAGGGGATGTTGGGAAGCAATATTTTCTGTTTTATACACTCTGTAATGTATAATTATCCTTGATATATACAATTATGCTATATAATCCATCTTCACCTTTTTGTATCCCCTCTATACTATTATTTTGTTTTCTAAAATAAAATTACACACACACAAACTTGCACAAAAGCTTTTCAATTTCTTCCTCTTCAGGATCTATAGTTGGAGTGTAAACTATTAAGATGGGTAAGTTGACAGGCTTTTCATGAAGTCTGATATTATTCTGCATTACAGCTCCCAATTGCTAAATTTCACCTCGCTATTAGAGCAATTCCATTCCTTCTGTTAGTCATATCCTGAGTAAAACACTGTCCATGGGGTTTTCTTGGCAAAGATACTGGAGTGGGTTGCCATTTCCTTCTCCAGGGGATCACGCTTGGTCTGAGTTCTCTGCTGTGGCCTGTCCGTCCTGGGTGGCCCTCCACGGCATAGCCCACAGCCTCATTGAACCACGCAAGCCCCCTCGCCACGACAAGGCAGTGATCCATGAGGGAGAAAAGTTGGGAAAACCACAAGGCCATTCAGATTTGACCTAGATCGCATCCCCGATGAATATACAGTAGAGGTGAAGAATAGGTTTAAGGGACTAGATTTGATAGAGTGCCTGAAGAACTATGGACAGAGGTCCGTGACATTGTAAAGGAGGCAGCAATCACCGCCATCCCAAAGAAAAAGAAATGCAAAAAAGCAAAGTGGCTGTCTGATGAAGCTTTACACATAGCAGAGGAAAGAAGGAAAGCTAAAGGCAACGGGGAAAAGGAAAGATTTGCCCAACTGAATGCAGATTTCCAGAGAACAGCAAGGAGAGATAAGGAGGCTTTCCTGAATGAACAATGCAAAGTAATAGAGGAAAACAATAGATTGGGAAGGACTAGAGATCTCTTCAAGAAAATTGGAGAAATCAAGGGAACGTTCCATGCAAAGCTGGCCATGATAAAGGACAAAAACGGTAGGGACCTAACAGAAGCAGAAGAGATTAGGAGAAGATGGCAAGAATACACAGAAGAACTATACAAGAAGGACCTCAATGTCCTTGACAACCACAATGGTATAATCACTGACCTTGAGCCAGACATCCTGGAAAGCAAAGTTAAATGGGCCTTAGAAAGCATTACTAACAACAAAGCTAGTGGAGGTGATGGTATCCCAGCTGGGTTATTCAAAGTCTTAAAAGAAGATGCTGTTAAAGTGCTGCACTCAATTTGCCAACAAATTTGGAAAACACAACAGTGGCCACAGGATTGGAAAAGGTCAGTGTACATTCCAATCCCAAAGAAGGGCAATGCCAAGGAATGTTCAAACTATCGCACAATTGCACTCATTTCACACGCTAGCAAGGTCATGCTCAAAATCCTACAAGCTAGGCTCCAACAGTACGTGGATAGAGAACTGCCAGAAGTACAAGCTGGGTTTCGAAGAGGTAGAGGAACTAGAGATCAAATTGCCAACATTCGCTGGATTATGGAGAAAGCAAGAGAGTACCAGAAAAACATCTACTTCTGCTTCATTGACTATGCTAAAGCCTTTGATTGTGTGGATCACAATAAATTATGGCAGGTTCTTAAAGAGATGGGAGTACCAGACCACCTCACATGTCTCCTGAGAAACCTGTATAAGGGTCAAGAAGCAACAGTTAGAACCGGATATGGAACAACTGATTGGTTTAGCATAGGAAATGGAGTACGACAAGGATGTATATTGTCACCTTGCTTATTTAATGCAGAGTACATCATGCGAAATGCTGGCCTGGATGAATCACAAGCTGGAGTTAAGATTGCTGGGGAAAAGATCAATAACCTCAGATATGCAGACGATACCACTTTGATGGCAGAAACTGAAGAGGACCTCAAGAGCCTCTTGTTCAGGATGAAAGAGGAGAGCGCAAAAGTGGGCAAACCTAAACAGCATGATAAAAAGCAGAGACTTCACCTTACCAACAAAAGTCCGCATGGTCAAAGCAATGGTATTCCCCGTAGTAATGTATGGCTGCGAGAGTTGGACTATAAGGAAGGCCGAGCGCCGAAGAATAGATTCTTTTGAACTATGGTGCTGGAGAAGACTCTTGAGAGTCCCTTGGACTGCAAGGAGATCAAATCAGTCAATCCTAAAAGAAATCAACCCTGACTGTTCCCTGGAAGGCCAGATCCTGAAGCTGAAGCTCAAATACTTTGGCCACCAAATGAGAAGGGAGCATTCACTGGAGAAGACCCTGATGCTGGGAAAGATTGAAGGTCAAAGAAGAAGGGGACGGCAAAGGATGAGATGGTTAGACAGTGTCATCGATGCAACGAACATGAAATTGAGCAAACTTCAGCGGACAGCGGAAGACAGGAGGGCCTGGTGTAATCTGGTCCATGGGGTCGCGAAGAGTCGGACTCAACTGTGCGACTGAACAACAAAAGAGTAAAACACTTTGTAATTTTCTGACTGAAGATGCCCTAATCCAGTCCACTTTAGCTCACTCACTTTCAGGATTGCAATGCTGAAACATTCCATGCAATGTTGAAACATTTTATGATTTGGAGTTCACCTTGATCCATACTTCTCACGTTCCATGTTCCTATTATATGGGTACAATGGCTTTGGACTTTCCTTTTGCATCCATTCACATCAACAACTGAATGTCCTTCTGACTTTTATCCAGTTGTGTCCTTAAGACTAGTGCTGTTCATACTTGTCCTCTGCTCTTCCACAGTAACTGAGTGTCATCCAACCTGTGGATCCTGTCTTCCAGCACTATGGGGTTTTTTCTGTTTTGGATTGTTTCATTATGGGGCTTTCAAGATATGAGATGATTAGGAGTGGTTTACCGTTGCCTTCTTCTGTGCAGTACTAACCAGAGTTAGCTGAAGTGTCAGTGCTATTGTGTATGACAAATCCTCTGCCAGTGTCAACTTCCACTACTGCTGCCACCCCCTAGCTACTCTTTGAGGATTCCTCGACCCCCATCATCATTGGAACTGTCTGTGACCATTCCACCTTGAGTGACTATGCTAGGAGTTTAGCATCTTGACAGAGTTTACAGTCCTTAGGGCACCCATGGCAAACCTATGGCACGCAGAGCCCTCTCTGTGGGCACGCGCGCCCTCGCCAGCTGGGTGAGACCAGGCCTGGGTTGAGGCTGAACCTCACTGGAGCATCCCTCTGGGAGAGAGGAGGCCAGGGGACGGGGACATGTAGCAAGCCCCACCCCCTGTTCCCAGCAGCCTCCCCCTCAGTTGGCCTGGGAGGAGAAAGAAGAAGCAAGGTAAATTGTTAATCCCCCTGCCTTTCCAGGCCCAGGAAAGCCCCCCAACCCCATCTTTCCAGGCCTGGGCTAAAGCGTGGAGCGCTGGAAAGGCCCCCGCCACCCCCTCCCTGCTTTTCCAGTCCCCTGCTGAGTCTGTGGACCTGGAAAGCCCCCCCCCGCTTTTCCAGACCCTCTGGAAAGGCCCCCCCAATCCTCCTCCCCGCTTTTCCAGTCCTGCGCTGAGCGCACGGACCTGGAAAGCCCCCCCCAACCCTCCTCCCCGCTTTTCTTGTCCCGCACTGAGCTTAGCGCTGGAAAGGCCCCTGCCACCCTCGTCTCTGCTTTTCCAGTTCCACCCCCTCTCCATTTTTCCAGACACGGAGCCGGGCAAAGCCCTCCCTGATCCTCTGTCCCCGACCCTCTCTGTGAGGGCAGATCTGCATGTCCCCTCCCCATTAGGTAGCAATGGAAAGAGTCCAGTGACACTTTTAAGACCAAGGCTTGTTCAGGTGGAAGGTCTCTGTGGGGGCAGATTAGGACTTGGATGGGAGACCACTAAGGAAGTCAAGGGTCAGTATGCAGAGGCAGGCAGTGGCCAAACACCTCTGAACGTCTCTTGTCTCGACCTGGATGGCTCAGGCTGGCCTGATCTCATCAGATCTCAGAAGCTAAGCAGGATCAATCCTGGTTAGTACTTGGAAGGGGGACCAGACTGCCAAGGACGCCCAGGGTTGCTACAGAGAGGCAAGCAATGGCAGACCACTTCTCTTGCCTTGATCCGTAGGGCATGCGTGATATGCGTGGTGTGGAGAACAATGAGTTGACATGGCCCTAAGTCTCTGGGGTGCATGAAAAGCCTTCAAATGGTTTGTTTGTAGGTGAGAGCCCACATCACTGGATGTATGAAAAAGAGATTGGATTTATATCCCTCCCTTCACTACCTGAAGGAGTCTCTGAGTGGCTTACCATCTCCTTTCCCTTCCCCTCCCCACAACAGACACCCTGGGAGGTAGGTGGGGCTGAGAGAGCTTTTTCAAGAACTGCTCATGAGAGAACAGCTCTGAGAGAACTTGTGACTGACCCAAGGTCATACCAGCAGCTGTGTGTGGAGGACTGGGGACTCAAACCCAGTTCTCCCAAATTAGACTCCCAGATTAGAGTCCCCGAAGGGTTTTCGGTTGTCAGCAGGTGTATCCCTGAAATGATAAGCAGTGAAGTTGGAAAGTTATGAAATGTAAGAGGTACAGGGAAAGCAAAGCTCTGGTATGCACAGATTGAGCACTGTGACCGAGGTAGGGCTGCTCTTGGGACTGGAAACTGTCTTAAAACGCTGGTTTGGTTCTGTGTGTGTGTGAGAAAGATCAAGGTCCAGGCTGTCTTAAAACACAGGGGGGGGGGTTGTGAGGGAGAGAGAGAGAGAGAGAGAGAGAGAGAGAGAGAGAGAGAGAGAGAGAGAGAGAGAGAGAGAGAGAGAGAGATCTCCAGGCTGTCTTAAAACACTGTGTGTGAGAAAGATCGAGATCTCCTCCTCATCATCTTCTTTACAACCCCTTGGCTTATAATTGTATTTTCAAATGGCCATCCCTATTAGAACTTTACACTTCAGAATCAGTGTGCTTATTAAACCTGTGTACTGGTGATCAGTAACTATATTTGCTAGTGAGGCAACTTGTTTTTTCTAAACTAAAACCTCAGTATTCAGGTTAAATTGCCATGGTGAACTTTGCGATAGTTAAGTGGGTTTTGGGTTGCATTTTGGGCACTTGGTCTCTAAAAGGTTCGCCATCACTGCCTTAGGATATTGGGGAGCCAGTGTGGTGTAATGGTTAAGAGTGTCATGTTAGTATCTGGAAGATCCAGGTTCAAATATCCACTTGTACCATGGAAGCTCTCTGGGTGACCTTGGACCAGTCACACTCTCTCAGCCTAACCTACCTCAGAGAGTTGTTGTGAAGATAAAATGGAGGAGAGGAAAATGATGTAACCCACTTTGGGTCCACAGTGGGGATAAAGATGGGGTATAAATGAATTTTAAAAACCAATAAATAATAAAATAAACCAACAAACAAGGAAGCAAAGGCCATATAAATATTGCTCTCAGCTTTGCTGACACAGACAACCTCCCTCACTTTGGGTGCCCCTTAAAATGAATCCAATAAGGCACGGGTTAGAACTCATCTGAAAGCCTACCTGGCCAGCAGGAGGAGCTGGACTACTCTGCAGCCCACTGTGATCATTTTTCCAAGTATTTTGCAGATAAAATCTCTTGCATCCATTCCAACTTGGACTCTACAGATGGCAACCTGAGAAAGGGCCTTCTCTATTGTGGCACAAAAACTTTGGAATTCCCTCCCCAGAGAGATTCGTCTGTCACCCTGTATCAGTGTCGTTTGCCAGCAAGTGAAGACTTTTATTTTGTCTGGCATACCCCCAATAGCTGTTACTGGCTCTCCGTCTAGTAATTAGGTCATTGTTCAAAGTTCCTGAGTAGCTCCACCTTACGAACCTTTTTAGAATCTTAGCAATGTGGAAGAATAATTGCATATAATAAGAGTAGCACTGAGAAAGCTTTCTGTCTAGCAATTGTCTTCAGACATGAATGCCCAAGTGTACATTTCTTTGTTTTTGTAAAGTTCTATACATCATCAGGAAAACCACTTTTACCTTGCCTATTTTCACAGGCAGATGGATGGTATTCGTTTATGGCATTTTTATTCCATACTTAATTATATGCCATTTTAATGTCATTTATATATTTATGCCATTTATACAACTTGGATGCAAAAACAGTTGCCCAAATTTTGTCCTGACTGTGGAGGCACTATGTACACATACACACATAATTCAACTTTCAAACTAAATGAAAGTTGTTATTAAATTCAGTAATATGCTTTCTCAGAGACAGTTTGAAAAATTGCTTGTTTTGCAATTGTTGATTGATACACCTTCCAGTTGGAATCTCTTGAACAGTGTCTTTGTTCCTGGCCTATTCTTTCCCTTTTTCATACTTGGTGAAACTTGGTGGCCCAGGGCTAATGTGACACATTCCAAGAAATGGTAAAGAATGACAACAATGACTATGACTGATATGCCTTGAGTGAGCTTCTGGATTATGTACCAGACTATGAGCATATGGAACAAAAGCAACAGTGTGCCCATTAAGAACAGGGGCTTCTCAGTGGTAGTGCCTTGGGGCTGAAAACCCCCCCCCCAATTTCCCCAAACAAATCTTCAGATAAACACATACCTGGTATTGTGAAAGAGAAATTACTATCAATACATTTCTATATATTAAAGAAACAAAACAAAAACACAGTTGCAGTTTAAATTTTTAATTCCAAATGAGACACCCTGATTAAAGATCTGCTAGCAGTAATTAAGAAAAAAAGGTTTCCTGGTCATCGATCAAGTAGTCCGTAAATGTTGGAGGAGAAAGCTCTTTTAAGCCTATTTGTAGAAAAAGAAGAGTTAAAAAATGAGAAAATAGAATGACGTGAGACTACAGACCTGAAATAGAAGTACTTTGTTGTTTAAAATGTACAACTTTTAAAGAAGAAAATATATCTAAACTCTGGTTCCCTTATTCCTGCAAAGTGTGAGGGCGACCAGTGCCATCTCTGTCCCGTGACCTGGATGAAACCAGACTGGAAGTGCTCTAGAATGGAAGTGTCATCCAGAAAGCCCTGTAACTGGATTGCTACTGTCCTCTCTATTATCTTGCCCAAACAGGGCAAATTGGAAATTGGCCGATAGTTGGCCAATTCGGCCAGGTCCAAAGATGGCTTTTTCAGAAGGGGGCGCACCACTACCTCCTTAAGTGCCTCCAGGAACTGCCCCTCTAAGAGGGACTTGTTGATAATCTCCCGTAAGGTACCCTGGAGCCCCTCACAGTCAGCTTTAATCAGCCATGATGGACACAGGACAAGGGGGCACATGGTAGGGTGTACAGTTAGGAGCAATCTGTCAGCTTCCTCTAGGCTGAGCGGGCTGAAATAATCCATAATGTGACTAGAAGACGTGCTAGGAGCCTTGAATTAATTCACTGTATCAACTGTAGTGGGAAGGTCACGGCAGAGCGACAAAAATTTATCCGCAAAATAGCTCACAAAAGCCTCACAGCCAATATCCAATTCCCTATGATTTAGCCTGTCTTTTGACAGAGCAGTAATAGACCGAATTGTTCTAAACAATTGTGCTGGGCCTGAGCTTGCAGACGCAATCATGGCTGTATAATACTGTCTTTTTGTGGCCTTGACTGCCATCTCATAGGATCTCATAAACGCCCTATAAGATGCTCTTGTAGATTCATTGTGAGCATGCCACCACTGCCTCTCTAGCCATCTCAGCCCATGTTTCATTAGCCACAACTCCTGGGTAAACCATGGAGCAAGTCTAGACAGAGGGCACAGAGGGCACTGGGAAGCAATTTTGTTGATGGCTGTCGAGAGTCAGCTGTGCCAGTCCTCTACAAGCTCATCCAACAAGGCGCCCGGGGCTTTGGATCCTGAAGAGCCATCTGAAGCTGCACTGGGTCCATTTGACTCTGCAGGCAAGCTCAGATTGGCTCTCCACCCGAACAGGTTTGGGATGGAATATTTAAATGGACCTTCAAGGCAAAGTGGTCCTACCATGGCACTGCCAAAGCAGTGATCTGGTCCACTGTAACCCCTGCAGCAAAGATCAAATCAAGCTTGTGCCCAGCCCAGTGAGTGGGGGCTGTTACAAGTTGGGAGAGTCTCAGGGCCGCCATGGATGACACTAGGTCCACTGCCTGCATAGAGGGCGCATCATCAGCATGGACACTGAAATCACCCAGAACTATCAGCCTAGGGTGTTCCAAGGCCCAGCCTGATACAGCCTCTACCAGGGACGGTAGGCTATTGGCTGGTGCGTTGGAAGACTGGATCTTCCCTGATCAGTGGCAAGAGAAGAGTAATGATCTCATGACTATCCTTTCCACAGTTCTAGAATCTTGATTAGGCAGCTTCCCTGTACAATACTGCACCATAATGTAGATTTAGAAATTGATTGAAATTGACAAAATTGATTACACTTTGTCATTCTTTTCTACAGATTTACAATGCAGTCCTAATTAGAATGACAACTTTTTAATGTCCTTGACTTCAATGTTCTTAGACTGGCACCCTTGACTTCATTGTTTTTAGAGAGGATTAGGATCACACTATTAGTTTCTAACCATAAAATTCTTAGTCTGCTTACCGTATCTTTCTTGCATGGCCCATCATGTTTCCAGCCAACATTTGTATTGTGGTCTCTGGGTAGGAGGGAGAGTGAAAGATGAGTTAGGAACCATAGCAAATAACTCTTTATATTCTGGGTGATAAAACCACCTCTTTTGAGCTTCTGAGCCTTGCAAGCTTCAAGTGATGAACTTCTACTATCTTTACCCCAATGGTTTTTTTTAAAAAAATGAGTGCCTCATTGTTATTACATTTCTTGATGCCTCCTGCCATATTTTGATATTGTTGGGACTCTATTCCACTGTGCATATGTATGCACACATGCACACACACGTATATACATATGAAGGGGAAATTAACAGATTGCCCTTAGTGTAGTATAGCAGACTAAGTGACAGCTTAAGTAAACCTGGATACAGATCCTCACTGAAGCTTTGAAGGAAATTTGGGTCAATCACTATACCTAGACCATTGGATAGTGCTGATAGAGTTCCCATGCAAACCACCTTGAGTTCCATGGTAGAAAGTTAGGATTCAAATGTGATGAAGAAAGACATCTGAGATTACTAAAAACACCCTGATGTTGTGAGGTAATGGTTGGCTATAATGAGATATTATTAATTTTGTCTATTGCCAAGAAAATATCTGTATCTGCAGTACTTACACATTATGTTGACAAATCATGCATTCATTTACATAGTCTTGATCATCTGTGCCACAGACTGGATGAGGAGTGGATGGGCATTCAAGCTGGCCCGGTCTCTCCATAGAAGTCGGAATATTACTACAATCAAACTGTAAAGGAAGTTAAATATAGTACCCAGATATCTGCTATATAATTGTACCACCCTTGATTCCAGCTACTTCTAGTGCATACATAGAAGTTAAAAGATCATACTTTGAAGCTACCCTTGGCTTTAAAATTCTCTTTTCTCTCACACAAGGAAGATGGGCTATGCACATGATTGTACTGTAACAGGTGAACCCCCCTTTAAGGGAATCATTCCTTTTAAAACAGGCTCATGGAAACAAAATGTCTCTTTGCCTGTACCGAAGCAGGGCATTCCCCACAAAATCACAGGGCTATACTGAGATGTCTACTTTCTTGGATACCCAGTCTCTATAGGTTACAACTCTCTGACTGAAGAGAAGTCAGAAGTTTATTTCAAGATTTCAAGGAAGATCCTTGCATCCCAGCCAAAGATCACTTCTGTTTAGAAGAAGAAGAAGAAGAAGAAGAATTGCATTTATACCTGAAGGAGTCTCAGAGCAGTTTACAAATCTCCTTTCTCTTTCCCTCCCCACAGTAGACACCCAGAGAGGTAGGTGGGGCTGAGAGAGCTCTTTTGAGAACTGCTCTTGAGATAGCAGCTCTCAAAAAACTTGTGACTGACCCAAAGTCACACCAGCAGCTGCATGTGGAGAAGTGGGAAGTCAAACCTGGTTCTGCCAGATTTAGAGTCTGCACTCCTAACCACTACATCAAACTGGCTCTCTTTCATCTTTTAAGTTTTTTATTTAAAATAAATTAATCATTCTTGAAATTAGTAAATATGAAAGGATCACTATGATACAAAATATTCTTGCACATGTACATGAAATTAGAAACAAAAATACATAACTTATCCCTTATCTAAAGATCAAAAGATAAAATACAATTTCTGTGATTCTCATCTAAGGCACTCTTAGAAAGATCAGGTAGTTTCATGCAACCCACATCTGAGAGATTCAGAGGTGTTTGGGTTGTGGCTATCTGAGGTTGGGATATGGAGTACACAGCTGAGAAAGTAAAATCTGTACATATTCTGCAAGTCTGAAAACTAAAGCAAATTGGCAGGCTTACTGTATGTTCAGCCAATATCTTTGACAGACAAGGGTCTATGACTGTGACAGTACCAAAGAAAATTAACTGGGTAACTAGATCTAGTGTGCATTCCTTACTCTCAGAATAAAATTTAAGCTTTAATTTGAACATCTTCAATGGGAGGACTGGACTTCCCTAATTTAACTTCATACTATGAGGCAATTAATCTGGCAAATACAGTTAGGATTTTATCTGATACCACAGACTGCAAATGGAAACAAACTGAAGAATCATACTTTAATCCCTTACAACTCTCCGAATTATTTTGGAATCAAACAAAATTTAGAACAAAAATAATACAGGAAAATGAATTTTTGCAAACTCACTAAAAATTTGGGATAAATATAGGAAAAGTCTCTATCCTGACATCTCTCAAATGGCTATTTTTATAAACCAAATAACAACACAGCAGAAACCTCCCAGTATATATGAATAAAAAAACACACAAACTGGGGAAGTCGCTATCATATGCGAAAAGTATACAGTAGAACAGTAAACACATCAAGTGTGCTAATAGAAATACATTTATAGAACATCCAATATTACAGACCAACAGTTTACAGACCAACAGTGTCAACAGTTTTCCAACAATTTACAGTCCAACAGTATCAACAGTTTTACGAAGAGTCCGGCTTCAACTTTGTTTCAATGGAAAACTTCATCAGAAGTGATTACCAGCAACCACTATGTGTTTGAATCCTATTTTGCAGATGAACAGAACATTCTCTATGTTGCTATGCAGTATACTATCTGGGACTAGCCCTTCAATAGGTTTGAAAGCTTTTTCTATGTGGGCAAATCTCTATGTGGAGTTCAACAAAGCTGAATTGGAAATCAAAAATTGGAGAAAAAAATCCATGGTATAGATATTTACAAGTGAATCACATGGTGCATACGCTACAAGATTCAGAAACTTTTACATGACCCAGAACTTCCTTTGAACTCATTCTTGAGAAACAAAATGGAGAGATTAAAGGTCTCATTTCAAACGTATATAAATCTTGATCTCTGCAAACATTGTAATTACCAAACAATATGGAATACGGTCTGCCAAGACAGAATAAAAGAAACAGATTGGCCAGAATTTTGGAAATCTCCTGGCATGTCATCTAAGATTTTTGCTATAAGTTTTAATTCTTTTAAGGTCATAAATAGATGGTACCATCCTCCAATAAGAATTCACCGTATAAAATTTAAATTAAGCCCAAAATGCTGAAAAAACTCTGGTCAAATAGGAGATTATTTACATTGTTGGTGGCTTTGCCTAGTTATAAAAAAATAGGCTTCAGATTATAAAACATATAATCATAATTACAGGGACTAATTTACCGGAGACAGGTCTCTCCCAGAGGCTGAATTCTGGAGAAAATACAAATAAAACAAAATTAATTTCTTATTTCTTAGCAATTGCAAGAATTTTAATAGCAAAAAATTGGAGAGAAAAATCAAGCCCTACTCTTCAAATGAGGCAAAACAAGTTATGGAAACACTTCCTATTTAGTAAAATTATGTGCCAATCCACAGAGCCTAATTTGCACAATTATCAACAAACATTATCAATTTATCAATTATCAACAGAAAAGAAGAACATCCCTAAAAATCCATATTATCAAGACTTGTTATATTTTTGAATAGTTACAAAGTTATAATGTTTAAATTGATTTACTGTATCTGATAAGCAAATTATGTATAGGAAAGGTGGAATATTCAATATTTGTTTTGCAATTGAAAACAAAAATTGTTTTATGGAAAAAATAGCTTGGATTCCTTAGGTAGCTACATAAGGAACTCCTTGCTGGGAGACAGCATAAAACATCTCAGACCCAGAATATCAGTAGTAGCCAGATGCATTATCTGAGTGGCAAAGCATATTAGATTACCATAGATGGCATAGGATTAAAGGTCACAGAATTCGCAGGTTTGACATTGGTCATCTAGTCCAATTCGCTGCATAAAGGAATAATAATTCTCATGGATTTGTCCATGTGATGGAAAGATGCAGTTCTGTGACAGCATGTAGGACCCTGAATGACAGGCCCGTAGCCAGGGTTTTATAATTCAGGGGGCCTTTAAATAAGTCAGGGGCCACTGATGTCACAAAATAATTTTTTTAAAAACCCTCACTTTCATAGCATTCGCACTCTGCCTGCCTATGTGGGGAAGCAAGCCGCACTTAGGAAAGGGGCGGCAGTGGGGAGTCCTCTGGGTGGCCCAGAGAGCCAGGGGCTGGATGAAAGTTGGGGGGCCTTGGCAGGAAATCAGGGGCCTTGGCAGGAAATCAGGCCAGGCCCCAAAATGCCCCACTGTAACTATGGGCCTGTTGAATGATATTTTACTCCTGAGTGTGCCAGACCCACCCATTAAGATTCTTCACCTCTGGCACCACCACATTTTTTCAGGTGTCTTATAACTATGTAGTGCAACCTCCTACTGAGAGCAGGAAATACAAAACTAGAAGATTGCTGAAAGATATCCAGACACTGCTTGAGGACTTCCAGTGAGGGAGAACTGGCCCTCCACATAATTGGTTCCATTGTCAAAGTGCTCTCACCATTAGGAAGTTGCTTCAAATATTCGTCTAAAATGTACCCTGCTGTAACTTAAATCTACTAAATTTATTCTTGCCCTCTGAAGTGGCAAAGAACAAGACCTTGCCCTCTTCCACATGACAGTCCTTCAGTCTATACTGTGCTTTGTATAAGAAGCACCCCTAATACCTGGATGTAGGAACTGGAGTACTGTATTTATTTATTTAATTCATTTATAGCCTGCCTGTCTCCTCATGGGGACCAAAAGTGGCTTCCATCATTCTCCCCTCCTCCATTTTATCCTCCCAACAACTCCATGATGTAGGTTAGGTTGAGAGAGTGTGACTGGCTCAAGGTCACCCAGCGAACTTCCATGGTGTGGGTGGGAAGTCCAATCTGGATCTCTTAGAGACTAGTCCAGCACTCTTAGCTACTACACCATACTGGCTCTATTTGAAGTATATCCCTACAGAAACCTTTTTCTTTTATTCAAGACCTATGGTATTTTTCATCTAGCTGACATTACAAATATCTAGCATGATCCTGTACGTGTGCCACTGAACTGAATATGAACTACTGTGCTCTTCCACACAGGGCCAGTTTCAGGTTTTGAGCAGCCCTGGGCAGGCAGTAACCAGGGATCCTCAGCTGACTACCACCAGGACCCCCCTTAATGCCTTCCTTTGCTGCTGACACCAGGCCTGCTTCAACAAATGTCATTTGTGCCAGTTGCAGAGGAAAATTCCTGGTAGGTCATACCTGATTTCTCTAGAAATGGGGCACACTGGCCTTTCCCTTATATTTGGTGAACAGGTTGGGGGAACACCCTCCATCCTGGAATTCAATCACTGGGTTACACTGTATCCACATCACAGGAGCCCTCTGCAAATCTATAGCTAGCACAGAGGGCAAATGATGTATCCATCTCCCAAGCACAGAGCACTCACGCTCTTAGTTATGCAAACAGAAATCCAGGGGGAAGCAAAGGGTTTGACATCTCACACCTTGCTAGAATATCACACCTCAGAGGACAGAATCATGGAAAGCCAAATGGACAGAAAGTGTCTTTTTCGATAGAATCATCTCTCACTCTCACAGGTTCTGACCAGGAAAACCATAAGTCATGCAGGACTAAATCTTCACCTAGGGACTCTATCTTGCCTATGCAGCAAGGGACAAGGGGGAGAAGTCTCAACTCTAAGAACTTGTAATTACTGCAACTTCAAGAAATACTAGCCTATCCTAATTAAACATTGTTGATGATATAAATATCTACTGTAGAGTGGGAGGACTGCATATTTTCACCTTTTCTTTGGATCTTTGATCACCTTGAAGTTTGAACAGATCACATATACTTTTTATTTTGGTTTATTAAATATTCTTGTATTTTGAATGTTCTAAGCTTGATCTCTTTAAATGTACCACCTATTCAGTCCTGTTATCAGAGTTATCATAATTGGGATGAGCAGCAGGTAAGCTCACCACCATCCCTGAAGAGCAGTAGTTCAAAGCTGCAAAAGTCCCCGAGTTTGTAGGGTGAAGCAGGCAGTGTGGCAACTTGGTAGAGCCTCTAAACAGCACTGCAGGTTACAGAATGCTGGATATGCCTTCTGCTCTATGCTCTCTGATATGCTGCTGCTGGTTACTTCCTGGTTTGTTTTTGGTACCCACTGGGAGTAAGGGGAAGGGGAAGCAACGCTGAGCAGAGACAGGATTGCCACCGGGTTTCCAGCCTCTGGGAACCCAAAAGAATGGTTGTGAATCATGCTCTATCTCTGTGCAAACAGGTTATTTATTGTTACACATCATTTGTATTTTTACAACTTGCTAGGGAAAGCAGAAAAGGCAGCACTTACTTCTTTTGGTACTTCTAACTGACTGAAAACTCCTGAAAGACAAAAACTAATTATATATTAGACCAGGAACGCAAATCATAAGATGATCTAACATGAATTCAGAATGATTGCTCAGTCTTATTAGCTCTTTGTAGTATAAGGCAGTTGAGCTGATTCAGTGTATAGTACAGTGAAATGATATTTGAACAGTTCTGATTATGTGTTTCCAGAAAAGAAAATGAGCAGGACTTTATATGTTGACATCAGCATTTCTTGTCATTATTAATCTGTACCTATAAACAGGGTCATTTATCTTCTTCTTATTATTGGCTGCACTTAGGGAGACTAAAGGGCATTAGTTGAATAGAACAAAAGATTTCAACAAGTTCCAAGTTTATCTCTTGCACAACAAGCGGCTCTTGCCTAAACTCACTCGTTTACTCAACAATTATTTATTTGTAAGTTAGTTTGTTTAGAAATTTATACCCCATTTTTCCTAGCCAGCAGGAACCCAAAGTGATTTACAACATAAACCTACCTCCTCCATCTTATCCTCACAACAGTGCTATGATATAAGTTATGCCGAGAGACAGTGATGGGCTTAAAGTCATCCAGTGAGCTTTCATGGCACAGCAGGGATTCAAACTTGATTATCCCAGAATAATCTGACACTGTAACCACTGCACAATGCTGATTATACATATCAGAATATTGTCCTTTACTTCTGGTCCCCCTATCCATCTTAAAGATGCTGCTAAAAGACTGCAAAGAGATTTGTGTGTCAATATTAGATACAGCATTGTAAGAATCAAACGCACTCAGAAGCAAGCCACATTTTATTCAGTGGGGTTTGCTCCTAGGATTTCAGCCTGAAGGCCTTCTTTTAGGAGGGACTCACCTGAGACACACAGAAGTGCCACAGCAAGGACAAAGACACCCATTCTGGTTACAGAGGAAATGGTGATGTAATCGACTGGTGTTCAGTTGAGGAAGGTGTTTTCTTACTGCATAGAGTTTTCCAGGTGCAGATACTCCCATATATATATATATGTGCAGTAGTTTACATAAGAGATTCTCATTACGAAAGACTTGGCACCCTAAGAATAAGTCCAAAATGAAAGACTTGGCAACATATGGATGGATTGTTTCATCTGAAGTGGAATGGGGGGGGGTTGAACGTAGAATTGAGGGCGGGTGAACATAGAACTGGGGGAACCTTTAACCTTTTCCTCAGCTGTTTGTGTATTCAAATTCCACCAGAGCTAGTTTCCTTCCCATTCCAAGTAAAACTTATGAGTACCTGACAACATTAATTTATTTTAAAAAAACAAACAAACAGAAAAAAGGACAAGGGGGAAAATACTTAAAATCCAGCAACTAAATAAGATTTTAAAAAGAGAGAGAGATAAAACAAAAAATGAAAAAAGATACTCAAAGACAATAAAATAACAACAGTGGTGGCAAATTTATAGATAAGTTTCTGTTAAAAGTTTTCAAATATCAAAAAATAAGTCCATATGCAATTGATATCTATATGTCGTGTATTCAGATAGTGATAGAATTCTAATGTCCTTAATCCATTGATTCACTGGAGATGGACTTTTATTTTTCCAGTGTTGTAACACAAGTTTTTTTTACCTATAGTAAGAGCACAGGGGGCTCATTTTCACTGATCATTGATTTACTCCAAGATGTTGCTAAAAGACTGCAAAGAGATAGTTGCTATAACCCAGAAAATCTACAGCAGCTAATGAACTCCAGCCATGAAAGCCTTCAACAACAGACAGGCAGATAGTTTAAAAGTACAAAAAATAAAAAATATGAGTAATAATTTCTTCCCAGAAAAACTGAATGACTGGACACACCCAAAGCATGTTTAAGGGACACATCCTGTGAGTTATAACACCAACAATTAAACATTTTATTCAACCCTTTGCCAAAGAGTTGCTATGGTATCTATTATATCCTAAACATTTTTTGCTGAATAAGTCTCAAGGTAGATAGAGATGGCATGTATAGTCTTTAAGGCCATATCCCATTGCTTTAGCAAAATAGGGTGATCTAGTTTTTTATTTCACTCATTCCTGAAACTGTGAATATCATATTTATTAAACATCGATATTTATAAACAAAGATTGTAGATTTCATTTTCAGCCTTGATTCAATTAGAGTTTCCAAGAACAAAGGGGACTCTGAGACAGTTAATACTGCAGGGCCATATTTAGATACCAACAAATGTTGCAATTGTAAATATTTCCATTCTACAGAAGGTAACAAGTCATATTTAGACCTCAGCTGGAAAAAAAATAACAAAAATTAATCATCATAATCTATCAATTGGTCCAATGTAAAAATCCCCTTATGGGTCCAAGCCTTCCATAAAAAGATTTCTTCCCGACTTTTAGATCTGGATTTTCCCACAATGTTAATGTAGCATGTGAAAATGGATCAAATTTATATTGTCATGCCAATATACACCATTGTTCTCTAGTTTCTGAAATTGTAGGAGGAATAGGATCCATGCTAGCATAAGAAGACTCTAATGCATTCCACTTAGAGAGGGGCACCAGACAAGAAGCCTCCAAAACAGTCCAAGATATATAGTCTAACTGCAAGGAACAACCCCAATAATTAGTGCAAGTTAACAAATATGCCTGATTATATAAACTAAGATCAGGGAAATCAAATTGAATAGAAGCTGCATCCTCTTTAAAGAAATCTGAGGTAGCAAGGAACCCCACATAAATTTCTGAAACTACATATTAATTTTATGAATATATTTGCAAGGTATATAGAAATGAATTTCATGGAAAATATAAATAATTCTAGGTATAATATTCATTTTGCATGTATGTACTTTGCCACATAGAGACAAGTTTAAAGTTGCCTATCTGTCCAAATCCATATATCAGCAATTAGTTTGTTAAAATTTTGCACAATCATGTGCATAATATCTCTGATTCCTCACATCATTTATGTTTCAACGAGAAAAGCGGCTCTCTACGTGTGTACATGTGTGTGATTTTGTGTGGACAAATAGTCAGAAAGGAAAGGGTTAAACAGCACCTTCTTCCCTGGAAAGAAAAGCCACCTGCTGCTCTTGATGTGAACCTCACCACTACCAAGACTGATAGCATTTAATGAGGCATAGTCTTCTGTCCATCAACAAAAGGATCAAACAGTGATATGGACATCTGGTTCCATCCCATGCACTTTGTAACCAGCATTTGAAAATAATCCTTTGCTGATGTCACCCCACCTGCTCTCAGCCAAATTAAATATTAGAGCTACCCAATTTTTAAAGGAAAAAAATAACATTGTCAGTAGTTTTATTGTAAGCACAGTAGACTTTGACAAATAAAGGCTGGTATCCTTCCTCAGGGTAGATGATTTTGGAACCAATGATCCTTCCACAGGAAGGACACCAGCCTTCATTTGTCAAAGTGTACTACAAAGTTCATTTGTCAAAGTCTACAGGTGGGATGACAGAACTGCATCCGTGAGAAGGTTCTCCTGTCCCATGAATGTCATGATTAAGATTATTTTTGAAGCTCAGTTACTGAGGAAAAATACAGATGACTGGGATTAGATATGAGGAATCATTTAACAGTGGTTCAAACCTTGTTTAGATTATTGTGTTGGGGAGACTATCTCAGCAAGATGGAATCTTTCCTTGGTGTTCCATAGGGGGAATTATCCCCAGTGCTGTTTAGTATATATGTCACTGATTCAAAATGGGTGACAGTAACAGAATAGAATTGGTAACATCAAAATAACTGTCAAACACAAAGCGCTTACACAATTTGTATATGTTATTATAACTTCAAAACATTAACAACACAAAATATACAATATTGTGTAGTTTCAGATGATCATCCAGAATTTAACAGGACCAACAAGGAGACGGTGAACTCCGGAATGCTTTTTCCATTTCGACTACAAAAGTCTTCTTCTGACCAAGATGACCTGTTAAGTTTGTAAAGAATTTGCTCTAGAACATGAAATCCAGTCTGAAAAGTTTGTGCATTGCTGTGACAATGTTGCCATATTATTGAAGTCCAAAGTAGTCTACAAGATTCATCTTGGTCAGAAGAAGACTTTTGTAGTCAAAATGGGAAAAGCATTCCGGAGTTCACCGTCTCCTTGTTGGTCCTGTTAAATTCTGGACGATCATCTGAAACTACACAATATTGTATATTTTGTGTTGTTAATGTTTTGAAGTTATAATAACATATACAAATTGTGTAAGCACTTTATGTTTGATAGTATATATGTCAGACCTTTGACAAGGTTGATGCTTTTGATTCTGGCCTATGGGCAAATAGGTGGCCATGCTATGTGAGAAGCATGGCAACCTATGAAATGAATGCCATGGGACCTATGGCCAATCATGAAATATTGGGAGGTTTCAAGCCAAGTGCCCTCCTATGACTAGGCAGCAACCCAAGTTGTGCCCCTTCTTTTTGTTTCCCCACAATGTTATCCTCCACTTGTGCACTGAAAACTTAACATCTTCTAGTTAAAATAAATGAAATCAGTAGTGAACCAATAAATTCAAACAAGTCCAGCAATGAAGAGAAGCAACAGAGGCCAAGTTCCCAGATCATCATCTGTAGAGGTAGTTGGCAGCAGGACATTGTGATTAGACTGACCACCCTGAAGTTGTTGTGATTCAGCAGCAGCAAAAGCAGTCTCAACTGTTTTTTGGGGTGACCTCTTGGGACGAGATTCAGCAAGGCCAAAGGGGTGCTACATCTGGATCTGGTAAAGAGACCTGGCACCTCCTCTTTTGTTCCTGCAGAGATCTCCGATCAGGGGAAGGAGGGGAAGCAGGAGCTGGTAAAAGGGGAAAAGATGGAAGTGCACAAGGAGTTGCTATCTCAACCCTTTCTCCTTTGGGCATTTCTTCTTGCTCGCACTCCATCATGCTGAATCTTCCCTAAATCCTTCTGAGGAGAGTGCTCTGGTGGTTGCAGCTGCCAAACAGAGTGGGTGCCTCACTATTTCCATGGTATAGAATTATCTTTAGAACACTGAGGATCCACATTATGCTCAGTGCCAGATGAGTAGGACTAGAATCAGTTGAGGGAAAGACCTTGTGCATCTATCAAACAGGTTCAGAAGACATTTGAAGAAGCACTACAGTCAGTGTTTCTGGAGTGGGGGGAGGTCTAGTGGGATAGCTCTGCATCCACCAGTTAGCCAAGAAGGGAGTTGCTCCATGATCCCCTCTGATGGTCTTCCTTTCAGATCTCTTGTAGACAATGGATGTTAAACATCTCTAACTGATTTGTTTTTCACTAGTGTGCCAACAGGTAGGCAGAAGCAGGCAGCAGGTGGTCACTTCCCTGACTGGCGAAATGAGCACTTGGAATAGTAGGCACTTTTCCATAGTTGAGGACCTTGGGTTCCACAGGCGGATCCAGTATGCATTTGCCACTACACAATCCCTGCTTGCATGATGTTGACAAGGATTATGGCACCCTCCCTTTACCTATATGCCAGGGAGCATACAAAGGCACAGTTGTCTCATGCTTGGGGGAGGACTGTCCAGTTCACACTGGGCCTCTGGAACATGTTTAGGTCACAACATGTGCACTTATTGCTGACTGCACACTGGTGATAACTTGAGGAAATTCTGAGTGGGGGTGAGCAGAGCAGTATTAGGCAGGATGAGGGGGAGCACTTGTTTAGCTACTGCCAGGCTTTGCTCCATGACCAGGTGATGGACATGGCACACACTGTGGCAAACCTCTCTGCCACCATCCAACAGCAGTTAGGGGATTCATAGTAGGCAAAGATGTCTTCATAGGCAACATGGTGATGAATGGTGGTGGCAACACTGGAGAAGTGGAGGAGTCTGTGAGAATCACCTGAGTTTATTATATGGCCTGCCTCCTTCACCTGGTGGTGAAGGATGCCCTTGGACCGAGTTCCTCAGAGAATACCAGCTGGTATGCTGAGACTCCTGATCTCCAGTGTCTGCTGCAAACCTGCCAGAAGATCACAGGTCACTTCTCACACAGGGTGAAGGCCCTTCAACTGCATGACAAACAGGTACAGATTGGCATGACAGGCAACCACCTGATCATCAATGTCTCCGTCCACTGGAACTCCACTTATATCATGCTCAAGAGTCTGATGGAACAGAATGCCCTACAAAAGGTGTCCTTGGTGGCCAATATAAGGCATGGGGAGGGAGTGCTGCGAGGGAATCATAAGTGTTTGGAGGGGTGTGCATGTTTCTTAACAAAGCTCTGAGTCATGGCATGCAGAAAGTTTTCTTGTCCTGACCCAGAGAAAGGCATGGAGCATTTGTGGCAATTAAACATGCCCTCCTCAGAGGCGGTCATTTCCCCTCTCCCTGCTGCTTTCCCAGCAGAGGTTGGAAGGGGTTAAATGTACCGAGCTCTATTTCTAGAGAGGCTCCAAAATGGGAGCTTCCTTCCCAGCCCCCTCCTTAGTTTTGCAAGCCTTTCCTTAAAGAGAATTGGGGAAAGCATGTGGATTCTCGGGAGGGTGTGTGTGTTGCAATGCAAAGAGCAGTAGGAGTGGGTAAGTGAAAGCAAAGGGGGGGTCCTGTATGCAAGGAAACATTGCAGGAGTGGTGAGAGAAAATAAATGTGGGGGCTAATGTGGTTTTCGGTTTCGGTGCTGCGAATGGCGGCCGCTTCTCGGGACGCTCCCGGAGGTGGTCAGCCCACGTGCGGAATGGGGGGGTCTTCGCGTTTGCGAAAGACCCTAGTGAGCCTTAGTCAAAGGCTCCGAACCGGGGGCGCATAGGGGAGTAGCCTCTTTGCCGGCAAACTGCCGGGAAATTGAGGCTTTCTCCCCGCCCCAATCGGCCCCGCCGCGTAGTGCGTCCCGAATGGGACTTAGCAGCCCTGCCGACTTCCAGGAGTGAGGAAAAGCGGATGAATTACTATGAAAAGAAGAAATGGCATCTAATCGTGAGTTGAAGATCTATTGTGAAGCGAAAATTAAAACCCCCCGCAAGCGGATAAGCGTATGGGAGGAGGGAGGAATTTCCACCCTCTTCGAAGAAGCGAATTTTTAAAGGAAACGCGAAGGGGGGTAACAAGAAAAAATGTTGGTGAAAGTACCGTTGGGGTTTTACAGAAGATTGCGGCTTTAGTTGCTTTCTGGGGGATGTGGCACGAACTTTGAAAAAGTAAATAAAAAATAAAATGTCGATGCTGGGGAAAATCCTGCTTAGAACGGAAGAGAAGAGAGGAGGGACTTCCGCTCCAGTCAACCCCCCCCCAGAACTAGCTGTCAATTAACAAGAGACTGAGATACTGCGCCACCTGCTGGTGTAAATGTAAAATATCAATGAAACGCTTTTAAAATGGAAATTGTTCTCATCAGACTATAAAAATAAATGTTGGAATCAATAAGGTTGATGGCAGAAAATATATAGAAAATTAATTTGATGCTAAAGTTCCAAGTTATGGATGAAGAAGGGAAAGAAGATCTCAGATTTATTTTGACGAAAGTCTTGACACCTCTATCTGGCAGTGGAGCGAATAAATAAAAAGAAGAGGCGGATAAGGCTCCCAAAGCCTACTCCGCCTTTAAAAAAGGATATACTCTGCCAGTAGAAAGGGGTGTTGAGCTTAGCAAGTAATGGAGATCTAATTTCAACTTGAGTGTTAATGGAGCCAACGAGAAATGACTGCCAGAAACAACAAGAAAAAAGAAGCGAAAGAAGATGGATTAAAAAATTTCTGAAGAGACATACCAGCACAGAGGAGGAAGCAGCACTCAAAACTTGGATTTTTGAAGAAGACGGCGGCTTGGGGGAAGGAAGTGACGGAACGGGAGGCACTAAAGCTCAAAGGACTTAATGATAATTGGAGAGACTTAAAAAGGAATTTGTTCGTGTAACATCTGAAAAGATTTGATTTAACCCCAGTGGACTTTACTAACTTTACTAACAGAATTGATTTGGACTTTGTAAAGCTGAAAAGAAGATCTTTCAACCGTGATGGATGCCGACAACTGGAAGAAATAAAACTAACCTTTACTAACAGAAAAAAAAAACTCACTCCGCTCTTTTTTCTCTTCCCATCTGTCTACCTTACCCTTTTCTTATAAAAAATAAAATTCTCTCCTTTTTAGGAGAGTTATTTCAAAAAAAAAAATGTGGGGGCTAATGTGAGTAGCCATGAATTGGTCAGTGGGCTAGAGCAATCAGTAGAGAAGCTACAGACACGGTCATAAGGTGAGTCTGTGTAATTCATTTTCCACCAATATTGGTCCATGCAAATCAGGAACAGGGCAAAGGGATGCTACTAGAAATCTACGTAAGAGTAGGCTTGCAGAATCAGACTCTATGGCATTGTACCCAACTAAGGTCCCTCTTCTCCCCAGTCTCCATCCCCAAATCACCAGGAGTTTCTCAGCCTGAAGCTGGCAACCTTAAACTTGGGATTAGACCTGGGACCTCCACAGTGCAAAGCGGGGCTGAGAGAGCTTTTTCCAGAACTGCACTTGAGAGAACAGCTTTGAAAGAACTATGGTTTGCCCAAGGTCATCCAGCAGCTGCAAGTAGAGGAGTGGAGAATCAAACCTGGTTCTCCCAGATTACAGTCTGCACACTTAATCACTACACCAAACTGGCATCTTTCCTTGGAAAGTTTTGCAAGATGTGCATGGTGATTCTGTTCTGGCAAGCATCTGGGAATTGATGTTTATTATTAATCACATCTTGTTTACTATTAATTGCATCTTGAATGAGTTTCTGATCAGTTGTTTTACTACCAGTAGTTTGCTGATGAAATTTTTCTTTTATTGTTTCTTATTGTTGATACTGTATTTTACCTTTCATAGATTATGAGCCACTTTGCACATAAGGAAGGGCAGAGAACATTTTATTTAAATCACGAAAAAATTAACAAAGTGTCCCCCCCCAAAAAAAACCCAAACCAAAATGGAATGGTGAGAAATTTAGCAGAAACAGACATTCAAAATTGGGATTGTTAATGGTAAATAGATACAATTGGAGTTAAAAGTGTGCATATTTTTAAATTTGGTATTTTTCAGTTCAGGAGTATTGGACCTGGAAAAATGGTATTTCCAAAAAATCCTGGATCCCAATACCTGTATGATATTTGGATCCAAGTTTTTTCAGAAATCCTGAATTTTTCAAGTCCTATTGAGACTTGAGAAGAAAAATATCAGATTAAAAAAACCCCAGCCTGATCCTTGGCATAGTGGCTTGGTGTAGTGGTTAGGAATGTGGACTCTAATCTGGGAGAACTGGGTTCCCCACTTCTCCACATGCAGTTGCTGGTGTGACCTTGGGTCAGTCATAAGTTCTTTCAAAGGTGTTCTCTCAAGGGCAGTTTGAGAGAGAGCTCTCTCAACTCCACCTACCTCACAGGGTGTCTGTTGTAGGGAGGGTAAGGGAAAGGATTGTAAGCCTCTCTGAGACTCCTTCAGGTAGTGAAGGGCAGGGTATAAATCCAATCTCTTCCTCTTCCTCTTCCTCTTCTCCTTCTCCTGCAGCATGGATTAAACCATGCTGCAGGAGAAGACAGCTTCAAGATCTGTGTGCCATGGGGAGATCGCTCCCTGAGGCACATAGATCCTGGCTGGGACAGTCTCTCCTGCAGCATGGTTTAAACCACACTGCAGAAGGAGCTAGACCCAGGATCTGAGTGCCTTGGATCTGCATGCCATGGGGAGATCACTCCTCAAAGCATGCAGATCCTGGCTGGGACAGCTTCTTCTCCAGTGCAGTTTAAACTGGGCTGCAGGAGAAGCCAGACCCAGGATCTGCATGCCTCAGGGAGATCACTCCCGAAGACATGCAGATCCTGGCTGGGATGGCTTCTCCTGCTGCACGGTTTAAACTGGGCAGCACAAAACTCAGCCCCAGCTTCCGGTTTATGAAGACTCACAGGCAGATGTGCCTCCTGGTTCTTCTGGGGGTGCGATCTGCATGCTAGCGGACAGGAGGGGGGTGATTGTTTGCCACTCCCCCGGAGCCTTTTGGGAAAGGCTCCTAGCCATGGGGTTTTTGAGGGGTGGCCTCTTCACCAGCACAATGCTGGGGAATTGAGGCGCTCCTCTGCCCCAACGGTCCTGCCACTGTGTGCCCATATGGGACCAAAGCTGCTAACCGAAACAAGCATCAGAGATCGAGCAATTGAATCATAATGAAGCGAGGTCAGATGACCTACAATGAACAGTGAGTTGAGTAAAGATGAGATACTGGCAATTTTAAAAGAAAGCACCCCCCTTGGGAATGGCGTGGGAAGATAGCAGGGAAGGGGCTCCTCCCATGTGTAAAGACTCAAAAGTGTTTTAACAAGGGGGGAGCAGAAACAAAAGCTGTGGAAACTGTTTTAAGAACCATATCTGAGCGCAGATAAGCATTTCAGCAACTTTCAGAGACTTTAGAAAGTTTTGGTAAAAGTAAACAATCCGGAAAAATGGCGGGGAGAAAAGCGGAGAAAGGACTTGCAAAAGTGAAACCACCAGGCAGCATGATCCCGAGAGCAGAAGAGACCATAGAGTTTTCCAAACTCTTGGTGGATTCTTTGCGCCTTCTAATGGACCAGATGACCAATATTAATCAGAAGCTAACAACTTTAAACCAGAACTTTGCAGCTCAGCAGCTCCAACTGTCTGAAACTTCAAAAAAGACAGAGCAAGTGGCTGAGAACGTAATGAAAATGGATGCCAACTCTAAAAAAGTGAAGAAAAAGATGTAAGTGCTGGAAAGGAAGCAAGCTTCAGAGGAATCTCAACTGTTGCAGTTGCAAATGGAGAGAGTTAACCTGGTACTCCAATTCCAGTTACTGAAGCTAAAAATGAGAATCTAAAGCAAATTTTGAGCGAAGCATTAGCCCCAGTGACAGATTTAAAAGCGGATTATCTTGTAAACGAAATGGATATGGTCTACAGGGCTTATTCTGTTTACATTAAGAAAAATAATCTGCCTGGGGAGATTGTGGTCAGATTCTCGAAGAGGAATGTGAGGGATTTAATCCTGAAAGTGACTACAAGTATACCCTTAAAAATAAGAGGCAACACCATCAGGATTTTAAAAGATGTCCCATTTGAAATAAGGAAAAAAAGGAAGAAGTATAAAGACTTAATTCTGTTTTTACAAACAAACAGCATTTCATACAGGTGGTTGATCCCTGAAGACATCACTTTCAAACTGAAGGATAAAAGAGAAAAAATTGATTCCATTTTTAAAGTACGTGAGTTCCTGAGACTGCAACTGGGATTGCCAGAAGAGGATGCGAAAGAAGAAGAGGACAGCAACTCTAATGGTGAATTGGACTCTGTGTCTTCTGATGAGGACTCTGATGAAGAAAAGGGGGTGTCTTCCCCCAAACAAGGCTACCAACTGAGAGACAGAAAAGATAAAGTAAAATGAAGGTTGAAGGTTGTTGTAAAGCATTGGGCTTAAGGTGAATGCGCTAGGGAGGGTTGTTGAACAGTTAAGATGGTTTGAAAAGATGTATAACTTAGCTTAATTGATTGTGTTCAATGTGTAATGAGCATTTTTGATTAATACGTATGTAAGCTGATATAATGATCTCCAATTCTTGGGGTTTTAGTTATTAGTGGTTATCTTTACTTTCTCCTTAGTTGTAGATGTCCCTTTCCCACTTTTTCGTTGTAGTTTGTAGTTTTTAGAAAATGCAATAACCCCCCCCACCGAAAAAACTCAGCCCCAAATTGAGCCAGCGGGAACAGTCTGCTCCCCCCAGCACAGTCAATCCTGATCCTCAGGCTGTCTTCTGCAGTCTCTTTAAACTTTAAATGGACTGCAGTAGAAGCCCGACAAACAGCTGCGAGGCGGGAGCAATCTGCTCCTGCCTCTCTTCTGTTTTCAGACCTACCAGTAATTCCTGAATATGGTCGGGATTTTTTCAGGATTTCCCCCTGATTTTCCCAAGAAAACCCAGATATATTTGGGATGCCCAAATATAACTGAAAAATACTGAGAAGGTGTTTTTCAGATATATTTTTGGTTTGGGTAGATCTGAATGCACACCCCTAGTTGGAGTGTACAAAATATGTATAAAAATTATTAAATGGCAGAAGCCTGGGGAGGCTGGGATAACAGTGAAAATATGTATGTCAGACACTGCCATCTGGGGACCAGTTTTGGAACAAGTGAGGTATGCTTTCTTTGTATGAAAAAGTAAAGTAGCTCTCAAGTTGTACAATATGTAGGCAGTATTGTGCTACAGAGACAGCTGACAATCTGAAACAAAGGAGTACTTATCAAGGAATGATTTGTTTAGTATTACACTTCTGGGATGTTCCAGAACCAAAATTTAGGCTGATGCAATAATAACCTCTCTTCAGCTGGTCTTCCTCACCCCTATATATTCCCTTGAGACAGTGATGCAACAACTAATTCCTAACAGAAAGAAGTGCTGAATACAAATTCTGTCACTAAATGCACATGCTGTCAAGCTTCAGGGAAGTCAATAGTGCATGCTTACATGATCAGTGCAGTTAAGTGCAATAGATAGATGTATCTGAAATATTAAGAAATATAACACAACATTTGGAGTCATGAAATAATGTGCAGCACAGCATTTTAAAAGATTTGACTCTGCAATGTGTTAGCTATACAGCACCAAAGGCTGCAAAATGTTCATTTGAAAAGTGTCAGTGTGATGCAAGATCATTTACAGATAATATGTGGTTAAAGGAGAAAGACTGTTTGTTTTCCAAACAAAGCCTCAAACCACACTGTCTTATGTGAAGCTTCATAAAACACAAATGAATCAACTTTATATAACAGATACAAAGAAAAACACAGCACACAATTATATCCTACAGATTGTCTCAAATGGGGAGTAAAAATTCCCACAGATTTATTATGTGTGTGTGGAGGGAAATTATGTGTGTGTGTCGATGTAGCACATTTGTAATTCCTTCTTTTCTTACTTTAATAATTCTAATTTTAGGAGTCGCATTGTGGTGCAAGAATGTTTCTTTGCACGCAAGGGTTCATCTATGCTGAAGAAACATTTGTATGAGTGGATAGATAATGGGGTGATTGATACAAGTAGTCATTCAGGTCTTACTTCACAATTACACTGTATAAGATGTTCAGAAGGCTCCTAGCTCAACTATTACCCCTTTCTGTTTCCCCAGTCCAGAGAGCATATTACTTACTGTATACCTTCTGCAGCTCAGAGAATAGACATCATTTCATTACTATTATAACCAGTGTGAGTGCAGAGGTTAAGAGTGCTGGACTAGGATCTGGGAGACCAAGGGCTGATTTCGCACTAGAGCTGCCTTGATGTTGCACCGCCGTTTGCCCCGATACTATTGGTCAATTTCATACCCGAAGCTGCGGGGCTGCATTTGACCCGCGGCTTCGCCCGATTTCCTCCGCAGTTTTGTGATCCTCAAAAAACAGGATCACGAAACTGCAGGGGAAATTGTGCTAAGCCGCAGGTCAAAATACGGCCCCTCGGCTTCGGGTGTGAAATTGACAAATAGTATTGGGGCAAACGGTGGTGCAACATCAAGGCAGCTCTCGTGCGAAATCAGCCCTAGGTTTGAATCCCCACTCCTGCCATGGAAGATCACTGAGTGACCTTGGGCCAGTCACACTCCTCAGCCCAACCTACCTCACAGGGCTGTTGTGAGGATAAAATAGAGGAGAGGATAACATGGTAAGCCAATTTGGCTCCCCGTTAGGGAGAAAGGCAGTATTCAAATGAATTAAAAATGAATGAATGAATGAATGAAGAAGCAAAGGTCTGGCTTTTCTTGACTGACTATGCAGCCACTAAGATTACATCTAGGTGTGAAGTATTCCATCTCTGAAAGATATGGGGAGGGATTTTGCCTTCCGCACTCCTCCCAGTGTCTCCCCTGCTGTGTGAAATTTCCCCTTGAAGCCTGTGCTCCCCTGTTTGGCCTCCTGCTGCTGCTGCATGCCTGCACAGGTGCCCTAACCCTCAGGACTGGATTAAGGCCAACTGATGCCCTAAGCACAGCTCAACAATCGTGCCCTTCAGCCCTTCCATTGCTTAACTGACAAGACATTAAGACTCAATAAGTGCTGCAGGTGAAACAAAAAATTAAAAAATCAGTTTTCTTTCAGGCCACCCCCCCCCCCCACAGGGTCTTATCTATGCAAAATTTGGGAGTCTGGATGTCCCAGGGGAGTGCTACAGTCCTTCTGAGTTTCATCCATTTGGGATGGGAAACTATGATGGTACAAACCCAAGAAGAAACTAATGGGAAATAACAAAAAAGAATGATAAAAACAAAACAACAAGAACAAAAGAAACAATAATGAAGCAAAACCATACAAAACTACCCAATAATGAAACAGATCCTTTTGAAATTAATAACAAAAATGAACAAGCTCCCATGCACAAGTCTGTTAAAATCATCTTCTCCATATTGCCTTTTCACTCACTGGAAAAGTCATCTTTACCTTTGTGGCAGAAAAATCATTTATAAGGTAGTTTTTGAATGGAACAATAACCAGAGAGAACTAAAAGCCCCTGCCCTTCTTCCAAGCAATTTTACAGGCTGGCACAGCTGCTTTTCATTCACAAAAGCTGTTACCTGTTTGCGGTATATATATATATATTTATTTATTTATTTATTTATTACGGTCAGAGACCCATCAAACACATACAGGCTCAGAATACAGACCTGGGTTACCAACATTATGGGGGAGAAATGTTGTAAGAAGAATTAAAGAGGTGCTTGCGCTTTGAGAATGCAATAGAAAGAAATTTGGCAACCTTCCTTGAAATTTCAATGGATTTGTCCTCCAATAGGTATTTCAACATAAATTCCTCGGAGTGGATTACTAGTTGTCCTTGGCACCTAAATGACCTTAATACAGGTGTAATCAAAAGAGCTCTTTCTTCAGCATAGTAAGCACAATGAAATAAAATATGAGGAAGGGTCTCAATTGACTCGGCGGGGCATGAGCAAAGTCTCAAATGCCTGGGAATGCATTGGAATCTTCCAAAAAGAACTTCTGATGGAAAAGTGTCAAATCTGGCTCTGGAAAAAGCCCACCTGTGGTTTGGGTTAGAGATATTAGCTAGATATGGAGAAGCGGTCATATAGTTTTTAGAATTCAGAGATTTGTAAGGAGACGGGAGTACAGCGTGAGACTTTTGCAGCTCAATATCTCTGAGGCGTTGGTAAATAATAGATTTTGCCCTGACATAGCCACTTTCCAGAAGTTGGTGCGGGTCTAATCCTAAAGTTCTCAATTTAATAATAGTTCTGGAAGACCACTGGGGGTAAGGAGATGCGGCCAACAGCACTGGAATTAACTCAACAGGAGTAAGGTGATCTTTCAACCAGAAGCAGAAAGAGTGCAGCCATATGTCCACTTCAACTGTGCTAAGGCCGGCTTCTTGTCTCAAAATGCCATTAGCAGTACATCTTGGAGTATTGAATAATGATCTCAGGAATTTTGATTGGACCAGTTCTAGCACCTGAAAATTTGTAGATCTCATGATTTGTGTTCCAAATCTCATTTGGGCTAGAACTTTAGCAGAAAAAAGTTTCAGGGCAGCTGGAATGAAGTGTGCACCATCCTTTCTATAGAATCTTAATATAGCCGAAGCGGTTCTTTCAGCAGAGACAGCCACTGATTTGATGTGAGCTTCAGGGTTACCATTATATGCAAATGTGACCCCCAGATATTTAAAGAACTTTACCTGCTCAACATCATTCCCATTTATTTTCCAGCTATATTTTTTTAACCTCTGATTAAAACACATTATTTTTGTTTTAGAGAAGTTAATTGATAGCAAATTTTCCTGGCAGTGGCTGGAAAAAGATGAAAGTGCTCGCTTTAGACCAATTCTGGTCAGAGATAAAAGAATTGTGTCATCTGCATACATCAGAACCGGTACTTTATATTCAAAATTGAGTTTAGGTGCATGAACATCAATAGAGCGCAAGTCAGATATAAGAGAATTCACATAAAAATTAAATAAAAATGGAGCTAACGGGCAGCCCTGTCTGACACCCCTTCTTAGCTGAACGGGTTTGGAAAGTCTGCTGTCCGAGGTGTATTTTACCTGGAGAGTATTATTACTGTGAAGTTTTATTATCAGATGGAGAAGCCTTTTGTCTATGGTGGTAGAATTCAGTTTCGACCATAGTGTCACACGGTCTAATGGCTGCCCAGATCAACAAGCACGGGTTCCCTTTTGATGCTGTGTGTATTTATATATTAGATAGTCCAGCACCAGACAATGGTCTAAGGTTGAGCGGCGTTGGCTAAATCCCGCTTGCTCAGTGTTGAGAATATGTTCGGTTTCCATCCAGGCGCACAATTTGAAACATAGATATTGGGAATAAAGCTTACAAATGATATTTAACAGACTAATTGGTCTGTAATTGTTCAGATCAGATCTATTGCCTTTCTTGTATACAGGGGTCTTTTCGTAGAAGAACAGCTGCAGGAGCTCATTAGCATATGGTATGCTAATGAGCGATTAGGCTATTAGCATATGCCACACCCCCTGACATCACTGGAAGTGATGTCAGAAGAGAAGCAAAGGGGGGAAGCATCTTCAAAAGCCTCCCCTTCCCTTCCCCAGCTGGTCTGGGTGGGGGAGCTAAGAGAGAAAGGGTTTAAAGTTTAAACTCCTTCTCACTAGAGTTCGGCCACAGAAGGAGGAAATAGGGAAGGAAAGAGAGAGTAGAGAGAAGGAAAGAAGGAAGGAAAGAGAGAAAGAAAGAGAGGGAAGAGGGAGGGAAACAGGGAAAGGAGGAAAAAAGAGAAGAGAAGAAGGTGGGAAAGAAAGAAAGAAAGAAAGAAAGAAAGAAAGAAAGAAAGAGAGAGAGAGAGAGAGAGAGAGAGAGAGAGAGAGAGAGAGAGAAGAGAAGAGAGAGAGAAGAGAAGAGAAGAGAAGAGAAGAGAAGAATGAGGGAAAGAGGAAAAAGAAAGAAGGAAAGGAGGGAATGAAAGAAATTCAGTGGCAATTCAGCCCCATTATACCCTATGGGCCATTGAAGTCAATGGTGAAAACATAGGGTATATTCTGGGGGCTGGAGGGGAGAGGGTTTGAGGAGAGGCTCCAAGATCACAGGATAGCTGATGGAGCCTCTCCCCAAGATACCCACCAAATTTCAAGAACATTGGACCAGGGGGTCCAATTCTATGGGCCCCCAAACAGGTTGCCCCATTTCCTCCATTGTTCTCTATGGTGGGAAAATAAGTTATTTTTTTCCCACTATAGAGAACAATGGAGGGAATAGGGGCAACCTGTTTAGGGGCCATAGAGTTGGACCCCCTGGTCCAATGTTCTTGAAACTTGGTGGGTATCTTGGGGAGAGGCTCCATAAGCTATCCTGTGAGTTTCGAGCCTCTCCCTCAAACCCTCTCCTCCAGCCCCTAGAATATACCCTATGTTTTCACCATTGACTTCAATGGCCCATAGGATATAATGGAGCTGAAATTGACATTCGGCTGCCTGAAAGACTCTCCGGGACGCCGGCTGGGGGCGGGGCTTGGCTTCTGAGCTCCCGGAGCTGCGCTCCGGTGGGCTCCCCCCGAAAAGACCCCTGCTTGTATATAGGAATTCCTCCCCCATTCAGGAGGAATTTGGCCAGATTGATCTATGTAAGTAAAGAGATTGGCCAAAATTGGGGCCCACCAAGCACGCCAACCCCTCAAGGAGTTTGCCTCAATTTCCTGTTTGCGGTATATAACTCCTAGTTGGCTCTTAGCACTGTAATTTTTCTTCCACTTAAGATAGTGGTGACCAAGTGTGCTAATGGATCCTCAGAATGAGGTCAGGTGAAGCTATTGCAATAATCATTTGAACATCACTTTCAATGACAATTATAATATATAAAGACAGGATTACTAAGAGTATATAAAATACTTTTGGCCAAAAAGTCAAGGAGTATTTAATTAAAATTGTATTTTAAAAAATCATTTTGATGTTGAAGGTTGCTGAATCCACTGCAGACAGCGTGAATGCCTGTAAATTAATGCCATTCATATTCTAGGAGCAAAATGTTAACTTGACACTGTTACTCAGACCAAATGAAAGCCTGAAATTCAAGTTTGTACCACTAGAGAAAAAAATCTGATTCAACAGGCTTGTAGCCAGAAATTTTTACAATGAGAGGGCATGAACACACATGGTGTGGGGGTGGGATGGGGTCACTATCATCCCAGAGCCTGAGATTCACTGGGGGGGGGGGGCTCATGATGTCTGCTTAAGTCCAGTGATGTCAAGGGGTGGCATCTCGTGATGTCACATTGAATAGCAATATTAATAGTACATCCACACACCACTTGTTATATACCATTTGGCATATCACAACCAGGTAGCTTTTAAGAGATGGGCTACTTACCAGGCAATAAACCAACCAACAAACAACAAAAACAGGAAATTTACAATGTGTAAAATATACTTGCGCTTTTAGTGCCAATCATTGCCTTCCAACTCTACATGTGTAACAGTTATCAAATCTACATGTGTAGTAGTTATCACTACAGGAATCTAGAGAGTCCTAAAAGAAGTTATGTGTGTCCCTTACAACACAACATCCAAGGAAAACTGAGTTGTTTATGACCATACACCAACTAATTTGTTGATTTAATAGTGTACTGAGGGGTGGAGGAGAGGACAGTTAATTAGTGCTCTGGTTTAGGGATGTTGTGAATTTTGCAGTGGACCTATTTGGCATGCTGCGATGCCTCCTGGGGGAAATGAAGCATCATACGTGGGTTGCATGGGGTCTTGAAAGCACCAGTTCAGTCATTGCTTCCTTGCCCAGATGGCTTTTACTTTCAATTGACTGCTCCGAAGGTTTTTCTTCGCCCACCTTAGGCTTACAATACATTAGAAAGAAGAAGAGCCACAATATAACTTCCTGCCTCTTTGCCTAGGAACCTTGCTGAGACAATTCTCCCTCTCTGGCTTTCTTTTCTTCTTCCACCTTTTCCTTCTGGCAGCCTTGGCTTTCCTTTCTGCTCCTGTGTCTTCTCCCTCCAGCCAGCCACCTCCCACTTCCCTTTCCTCTCTTTTTATAGCTGCAGCTTCACACCTGGCCCTTGAGCTAAACTCTACCATCTTCTTCTCTGTTCCCTACTCTCCACAGCCATGCCCTGCCTTAAAGCACCTGGGACCAGAGAGCCCCTGTTTTCCCATCCATGATTGCTTCCCTGGCACAGACAGTCAAAGCTGCCCTGTCACTGCACCCCCGTGTCTAGTCCCACTCTTCTCCACCCAGGTGAGTCCTGTTGCTGGGCTCAAGGGTGTTTCCTACCCTGCTAGGCAGATCATTGCAACGTAGCCTGCCACACACAAAAACATGTTTGACACTCATCAAGAGACTGTGTGCCAATCCTGGATATGATTGCCTTGAGCAGCTGCTGAACATATCTGCAGATGCCCCGTTGTGCAAAAGCCAGTTCCCAGCATATCCCCAAACTGACTGGTTACTGACTTCTGATCTCCAGCTGGGAATATTTGTATATTTAGAGGAGGAGGAACCAGAAGTCAACTTCCAGATGATTGCAGAGATAAGCTGGGAGTTGGCTTCTGATCACTCCAGCAAAACTTTGCTGACATCAACTGAGGTGTTTGTTTTTTTAATGGGTGGGCAATTTCACAGAGCAGTAAGTGTGTTAGACAATATGTGGCAAGTCCCCCCCTCACTTTCTCAGCATTTGAAAAGTTCCTAAAGTACTCATTCTACTTCTCGCAAGCAGTAAAGTAAAGGTAAAGGTTCCCTTGCTCGAAAGCCAGTCAAATCCGACTCTAGGGTTGCGGTGCTCATCTCCGTTTCAAAGCCGAAGAGCCAGCGCTGTCCAAAGACGTTTCCGTGGTCATGTGGCCGGCATGACTAAACACCAAGGTGCACAGAACACTGTTACCTTCCCACCGAAGTGGTACCTATTTATCTACTTGTAATTTCTTGCTTTCGAATTGCTAGGTTGGCAGGAGCTGGAACTAGAGACAGGAGCTCACTCTGTCTTGCGGCACCCGGGTCTTGAACTGCTGAGCTACTGACCTTCCACAGCCTGCAGTTCAGCGTCTTAGCCACTTGAGCCACCGCAGCTCCTCCTCACAAGCAGTAGGAGGCCAATTAATTCTTTTCAGTGACGATGGCTACAATGGGACACCCTGTACCGCACAGAAATTAGCATTAGCAAAGGATTCAGGTATTCTGTTATTCTGGAGCAGCACTATGCAAAAATGTGTGTGTGTGTGTGTGTGTGTATATATATATATATATATATATATATATATATATAAGTGTTGTACTGTGCTGTTCTTGAGCATGCATCAAAATTGTTTTAAAAGATGAGCAGAGAATCATAGTGGTGACATGACAATAGTGGTGGTGGAAGGGTGTAGTTTGCATTTGGTGAGAAAGGGAAACCATGAATTACAGGAGTGAGAGAAACAGATGTGGCCATGTGGAATCTCTGTTGTATGTGAGAACTGAGTGACAATTGCACTGGTAACAGGATCACTACATAAAAACCCTCATGTGGTATCAGCCCAGGAGGAAGGTGGGATGAGGGCAGCCCTTTCTTTTTAGAGACCACCCGCCTTGAGGATGGTCTCTTGCTGTGTCTTAAGGTCTCCAAAGGCCTCTCCCTCACATTGCCCTTCAGGTCCTCTGAAGTCTGAGAACTGAGTGGCCCACATGCCTGGTGAGAGTTCCATATTCCCAACTACCCTTGATACTTGAATAGGTAACTATGAAACAGCTTTTGCTTGCTAAGAAATTAGAAGGACTGGAGGGTCCTAGGGAGACAAGAAATATTTTAATATTCAAAATAGTTAATAGTGCTCTCATTATTTTGTAACCTTTTGGCTTTTGTTTGTAACTGTATTGCATAGTGGTTTATGGGTCATCTCTCCAGTATGCATGGTATTCTTGTCTGAGGGCTGGTTTTCAATTTGGATTGTAGACTCATGCATTATTTTCTTAGGCACTGGCTGTTTCTATATCCCACATTATTTATTGTAGCCATATACACATTGGTGTTCTCATTTCTATGCTTTCCTTACGTATTTGTGTATTATGTATATCCATTTGCTTCTAGTACAGCCAGTGCGAGACTCACCCAGTCGGCTGGGGCCTTTCTGGCATGACTGGTGCCACAATGACATCACTTCCAGCCCGGGGTGACCAGAAGTGATATTATTACATCACTGCTCTAGTATTTAACCAAAACTCTATGGTTTAATCATAGAGTTTTGAATGAAAACCTGGGGATGTGATGACATCACTTCCAAGGTAAACAGGAGACTGGCAAGCCTGTTTGCTTCTGTGGTATATTATGTGATAGTACCTTTTGATAAACTAATTGATTCATATCAGTAATATCTTGGAGCCTGTGTTTTTCTTCTGGAGTGAAAGGAACTCCTAGCAGCAGAAGCCTCCTGCTTAAGGAGAACTAATTAACACACTATCATGGAAATTTGCTGGGTCATACTCTCTCAGTTTAACCTACCTCGCAGTTGTTGTGAAGATCAAATGGAGGAGGGGACAATAATGTTGTGTCAGTTTGGGTTGCCATTAGGAAGAAAAGTGTGCATAAATATCTAAATTAAATAAATACAATGTGCATGTATCATGCATGACCTTTTGGATCCTGGCTGTTGTAATTTCCTCTGAATTATGCTAGACACCATAGAAATGTGACCTGTTCAGTAGACATGCACTAAAACATCTTTGTAAATATTCTGCTGATTAATCTTATATATTTGGCCTTATAGAGAACCAGTCTTCATGAGCTACATCAAGGAAAAAAAAAAACAAGAGCCTGGATAGCCCAGGCAAGCCTGATCTTGTCAGATCTTGGAAGCTAAGCAGGGTTGACTCTGGCAAGTACTTGGATGGGAGACCTCCTTAGAATTCCAGCAGTCGGGAGGTGGGGGCAGGCTTTATTCAGCCACCACTCTGAATATCCTCCACGCTCCCTCCATAGGGGTCAGTCACCAGAGGTTGCTATGACTTCCAGGTGTACACAAACATACACATACCCATATGGAAAAAAAGAAAAGGCAAAATACAGCTCAATTTATATTATGAAGCAAGATCATTAACTGGTAAACTCTTGGGTCTCCTTTTATGACATATCAAGTATGAAGAGGTTCTTAGGCAAGGTCTGCTGGAAGAGTGGAAGGACTTGCTCTCACTGCTTTGGTAAACCAGTGCCTGGACTGTATCTCTTTGGGCTGTACACGTGTCCCATGGCTGAACTGAGAAAAGCTGTAGCCTAGCGTTGGTCTGTTTTGTTATTTTTCAGAAAGTGGCAGTGAAAGGGATTTCCCTCCCCTATTTTAATTGATTACATTTTTATCCTATCCTTTGTCCAAGAAAATCAGGCAAATTTGATTCTCCCTTCTTGTATTTTACCTCACAGCAATACTGTGAGGCAGATCAGATGGAATGTATGCAATTGGCTCTCCTGTTGAGCTCCATACCTGAGTGGGAAATTACCTTAGGACTAGTGCCCCCACCCCCACCCCCCCGGTTTCTGAGAGACAATAATAGGGGAAAGCTGGTGCTGTCAAACTCTACATCTTTTTTAAAAACACAGCAAATGAGAGTGCCAAGGAGAACCTAGAATTCTTCCTGACATGATCATTGTCGATGTATACAGAATAAATTTATGAATGGATGAGCATTCAGTGAATCCTCACTTATAGTTTAAAGTGGAACAGCCCAGACGCAAGTTTCTACCTTAGTGAGAACTAAGCTTAAACCAAAAGGAGTTTCTTTATGTAGGTTGATTTGTAGAGTGTCTGATGGGTGAAAGATGCTGGTTTGTAGCAGAGGGGTGGTCAGACTAGAAGATGGTTCACTGGTTCCAATACTGTGATTTATGATTTTTGGAGAGTACTTTCACATTCTCCCAAATGCTTGAGAGTAAGAGGCACCTTGCTTTCCCTACAAAAGAAAAAGAAAAACTCACAGTTAATGTTCATCTTCATATCAATAGCAAAATTCACAGGGATTTCTAACAGAGCTGGAGGGCACATGGTACTAAGAAATAAGGTTAGATCCAGCAGTCCCTTAGTGTAAGATTGGTCCCTCCTGACTCTTAGCAAAGGCAGCTGCTAAGCTCCACTGACAAAATAGAAATACAGGAATATATGTCACCCCCTCCCTACTTCAGCCTCCCAACCTGTATGGCTATTACTCTGTATGGATCCCATAATCCCAGGAACAAACTTCCCCAGGGTCAGAAAGGATTACTAGGGAAGGGGAATATGGGAATGATCCACAGTTCTTGCATGATCCTCATGATGGAACCAAAATATTGTTGTAATCCACCCTGAGTCTTTGGGAAAGGTTGAAATAGGAAGGAAGGAAGGAAGGAAGGAAGGAAGGAAGGAAGGAAGGAAGGAAGGAAGGAAGGAAGGAAGGAAGGGGGGAGAGAGGGGGAGAGAGAGGGAGGGAGAAAGAAAGAAAGAAAGAAAAGAAAGAAAGAAAGAAAGAAAGAAAGAAAGAAAGAAAGAAAGAAAGAAAGAAAGAAAGAAAGAAAGAAAGTATTATTGCTCATGTCCTTTCACAGAAACCAGCAAAAGAATTGTAAGGGATTTAATTCTGGTCAAGAACTTTCCCTGAATCACTTAGGCAGAATCACCTATGTCATTATGAATAATTTAATATTCATTTATTTATTATTATTTATTATTTTCCATTTATATCCCGCCTTATCAGGAAACTGGCTCAAGGCGGCTTACGGCATTAAGGCGGCTTACAGCATTAGTGGTTTAATATATGAAGAGATTGTTTCAAAGTAGGGCATTAGTCTTTAGTCATGACTGTTAAGGCATTTTCTACTGGTATGACTTAGGGAAAAAATTGGAATTCCCTTTAAAAAAAGCTAACATAAATCCTTTCTCTGAGTTCTTAGGGTTGCCAGACTCCAGGTGGGCCAGGAGATCTCCCAGAATTAGAGCCCATCTTCAGACAACAAAAATCAATTCCCTTGGAGAAAATGGCTGCTTTGAAGGGTGGACTCTTTACCATCATATATCAATGAGGTCCCTCTACTCCCTAGACGCCACCCCCTTAATCTCCAGATATTTTTCAGCCCAAAGCTGGCAACCCTCAGATATACCAATTTTGAGACCTTAAAGATTAACACCACTGCTTTCAATTGGGTTTGGAAACAAACAGAAGACAGTCTACTCACCAGACAGCATTGCAGAATTCGCACTTGTTGTTATAGTTTTCACCATCTGAACCACAGTGAGCTTTATACTCTCTGGTGCACACTGGTGATGGACTAAGCCTTAGCCCACAGTACTTCTCCTAGAAACAGCAAAACAACATTCATTGAACCCAACATTCCTACTTAGGAAAATTCCTTCTCTATTGTGAAGGCTGAGTTAATAGGATAAAGCTAAGCGCTCTGGAATGGCAGCTGAAACAAGAAATTGTTTTAGAACAAGTTAATATCTGCCCCATTTGACCTAAGATATGAAGGCTTCCATTAAAAAGAAAAGTTTTCTTGCCTATTGATAGGTTGATATGTAGTGCAGTAGCCCAAATCCAGCAAAAGTAGCATTCACATCCCCATTTAAAATAAGGGTTCTACCTCTGCAAAGAGGGAGTATGCAGCCTTCATAGCCCTAAAGGCAAACAAATAAACTAGCAAAAGAGCCCATGCAATTCTTGTGGAAGCCTTTGAAGAAGTGAAATGGTTATTTCTTCCATGGTGCTTGAAAAGGCAGTCACTCTCTACAGAAGAGGGTTTTTTAAAAGTTTATTTACAAAATGGCATAGACCTGGAGCAGGCAATTACCCTATCAGAAATGATGTCATGTGCACCTGACAATAAATGCATAGGACATAAGCATCCCATATTTTTCAAGGCTCTCCAGAAGAACTGGCTGCCTGGGCTCAGGGCATGAGACAGATTGCAGAATGTTTCAGAGAGGGAAACATTCTTACACACACGGTCTTTGACTGCTTTAGTAAAGACTAATTAAATGCACAGTTAAAATTTTTGTTCCTATGCAACTCTCTATAAGATTTTTTTTGGTAGACTGCTGCTGCTTTTCTCATTTCTCAGTAGATAAGCAGAGAGATTTAGTTTACTTAATTCTTTAATGTGTATAGTGCTGCAATACAGATTACCTTGGCTGGTTTGGTAATATTCTACAGTTGCTCTTGCTCTGCCCACTTCTATTGTTCTATTGCTATGTAAAGTTGTTGGTTTTACCTGTCCCACCATGCACTGCTGCAACATTTTGTCACATCTTGCTTTTTTGGTTAACAGAAGTAGACGTTTGGATAGGAAGATGAAACAACCCCATTGTATATAACTTATATTTGCCTACAGTACTTCCTACACAAATTCTTTACTCGTAGATTTTGCCTTATTCTCCTCCATTTTGCACAAATATCCACCATCTCCATGAAAGGGGGGGGGGAATTGACTGAAAAATCCACAAAAAGATTCATATTGCACATTAAAACAAACAAACAAAAAATGACTCCTATATAAATATATCCCTAATAACCTCTGTCACACAACAGAAAAATGTATCTTCAGACATATTAGAGAACACATTAATATAAAAATGAAAATATTAAAGATGTTTCACAAAAACTTAAGAGTATTTACATATTTCAAGATACATAAACAACACTGTGAAAGGAACACAGTCACTTAGGAGAATACCTTCATTATAACCAGGCAACAATTAGCAATGTAATTGATTATCCAACTATGAGGGAAATGTAGAAAAGTTTTAAAGTTCCTAATTTTTAGCACATGTAAGAATGTGTGGCAGAGAATAAAATTAATCCATGTTACTATTAAGAAATCATGTCATAGAAAGATCTGTCACGTGGTGAGTGGGAGGTATTTAGGACTCTCTTACAGGTCACCCTAGAAGCTACTCATCACTTCTAATATATTGAGGGTCCTGTACTCTGAGCTGATACTCCTGTTATGTTTTGTACTACACATACATGACAGCTAAATTACAAATTACAGTTTTTGATGAGTTGGGTCCCATTTCCCCAGGCCAAACTCACCTTTTGTCATCAGACTTCAGCTGCAAGGAGAGGCATTTTTCAAAGCCCCTAGCAGCCCAATTGGGCCTGAGATGATGGTATGGGGGGAAGAAGTGACTCCTGCCTCCCCCGCACCATTTTCCTGAGCCAAAATGCCTGGCTGGGAGTAATTTGCTCACTTGTATAGGTGCAGATACACACAACAGTCCATGTGGATCTTCAAAGATGGGCAAATAATCCCCCAATGGCCGTTTCAGCTCAGAAAAATAGAATGGGGGGGAAAGGTGGGAGTCCCCATGCCATTGTTCTGAGCCCAATCAATTTCCTGGGGACTTTAAAAATGCCTTTCCTTGCAACTCTAAACTTAACTTGTCCAAAGCCATAATGTGTAGTTTGGCCCTGATTCAGGAACCAAATACAAAATACAGATATATCCAAACTGGAAGAAATATAGCCTTGTAGTACTGAGCTATAGTTTGAAAGGGATACATGCCTGTTTCTATATGTGCTCACCCTTCACGTTTGGGGGAGATTACCTATATATGGTTCCTGGGTAGACATACCTCCATACAAAATGTATAGGGAGAAGAACTCACCTTAGCACTTTCAAGTTCATGGGAAGTTTTACTTTGAATGCACAGTATAGTAATTTTACTATTTTGATGTGTTAGACTTGATTTTTAATCACTTACCTCTGCACATGGTCCTTTGTATTTCATGCCAATATTTTGCCCAGATTTCCTGAAAAACCAGAAAGAAGAAACATTGAACTCCTCTACTAACCCTTTCTGCTATATTCTGTTGATAAAATATGGATCATTCAAGCTACAGATAAGAAGCTAACTGAACTGTACCCACACCCAATATTTCCCGCACTCTCTCCATACTATCTCTCTGACTCTACTACAATAGCAGGAGTGGTATTTCTTAGTTTACTAATTAATAACCTCCTCCCACTCATCATCAATGACTTCAACATTTTGCTCAAGAAATGCATGCCCTTTCATTACAATTCTGAGCTTTTCATTACAAAAATACACAATACGAAGGAGGAAGGATTCCACAAATGCAAAACAACAATCTGCATTGGGTATTATTATTAGGACTTCTGTATTTGCTTGGTAACTCAAACTATGCTCTAGAGCTCTAGTACTTACATGTTTTCTTCACAAATCCTACATTCATGCTCATATGTTTTTCCATCTGTGCCACACACTTGACGAAAAATCTTTGGACAGGCCACACGTTCTTCATAAATCATGTACCTGTTACAAGAAATCTGCAAAAAGAATGTACACTTCATCATTATAGCAATTGATTAGGACAGTTTTTGCACCTCAGTATTGCTGCTGTTTCCTGGCAAGTTGAATTCCCAGCTGATGCTCCAACTTTGCAGCACCCCTTCCACAAAAGGACCTTTATTTTGGGGAACTTTTTCTTGAATTCGGATCTGACCATCCCCATGTGTTTCATGCTTCCTTTGAAAAGAGGTTGTACGGCCATGTCATCACGTACTTTGTCAGCAATGGAATCACCTTTTTTGTGTGTGAGTGCAGTAACTTTACAACATCATAACATTGTTTTTAAAAGGCTGTATGTGTTGTGGGAAACAGCATGGTTGCTGCTGTTTCAAAGATTCCCTGCTCTTCCTTAGTCACCAACTAAGAAAATGGCTGGAGATTGTTGAACGGGATATACCAATTCATAACATCATTATTTAATAACTATGAAGCATGCTAAATGTGACATCATGTACTTCATCAGCAATGGAACCTCTTTTTTTTGCATATGCAGTAATGTCATAACATCATAACACTGTAAAAGAAAGGCTGGATGTATCATGGGGAACAGCATGGTTGCTGCCATTTCAAAGGTCATCATGTACTTTGTCAGCGATGGAACCTCCTTTTTCTTGCATATGCACTAATGTTATAACATCACATTGCAAAAAAATGAAAACACACCAGGAGCTATAGGGGAAGAGAAGGGCAGAGGGGAATGAAGAAATAATACAAGCATGTGGCGTCGAAACCTACCCACCAACAAAAAAAAAAGGAAAGGAAAGGATGGGTAATTGCATGGAGAAGGCTACATGAAACCTTGCTGCCTGTATTGTCCCAACTCACCCAGGAGACTGGTGGAGAAGGAGAGGCTGGCAGTGGAGAAGGGGTGATCAGCTGAGGTGGAGACGGCAGCAGCAGGACCAAGGCCATGGGTTGTGGCAGTACAATGGCAGTGCCCACCCCAGGAGCCGAGGGCAGGGGCGGGGGAAGGTGGTACTAGCAAGGAAGGAAGCCACTCCAGCCCAGGGACTATGTGGGATGGGTATCCTCCAGTGGCAACAGCAAAGCCGGGCCCAGCAGGAAGTGGGCTGGCCACAGGGGACACCCAACCCATGTGATCCCCCAGGCTGGAGCGATCTCCTTCCATGCCAGTACCACCTCTCCCGCCCTGGGCTTCTGGGGTGGGCCCAGCTGCTGTACTGCCACTGTGGCCCATGGCCACAGCCCTCTCCTCTGCCTTGACTGCCTCAACTGGCTACCCCTTGTCTGCTGCCAGCCTCTCCTTCTCCACTAGCCTCTTGGGTAAGTTCCCACTGGGAGGTCCAGGTGTTGGGGGCATCCTCAGACAACGGAGGAAGGTGGGTGTATATTCAAAGGCAGTTTCTTATTGAAATTTTTTTTAAAGGAATCTTTTCTATTTTGTTAAAATTGATTACTTTAAGGTGCTTCAGGATCCCTTATTGTGGTTACCAAAGAAAATGGTTCCCAATATTCAGTTTTCTGTCTTTTGAAATATTTTCTTACTATCCTCTCCTTTTTTAGGAACAGTCACTGTTAGAGAAAATACTGCTGGAAGTGGAAACATTCAGCAACTGTCTTGGGGTACTGGGAGTGGAAAATACCACCTAGAATTTCATTCATATCTTCATGGTCCTTAGGTGTACTTGAGTTGGGACTCAGCATCACAGGGCACCATTTGAAGATGCTGGGGTCATGTTTCAGACCACATATGAATAGTCTCCAATCTCACCTACTTACTCTTTTTACAAACATTATTGTGATAAACAATTAAATGAGCATGGTAGTAGGTATAAAAGACAAACAAACAAATTCATTTCCTTTTAAAACACAGGTCATTATTCTCTGTTGTTCATGTTGATACTGGGGCCTAATCACAAATCGTATTTTTTCTACAAGCAGTAGTTCTTGCTGACATTTATCAAAATATTTAGCAATGATTCAATTGCTTTTTCTAAAACATTGTGTTTTTAAAAAGCACTTACCTTGCTTTCATCATTTTCATCATTACTGTTCACTCCTAGAAAAGAAATGATACACACCTATCACAATGAGATCATACCTAATATTAATGATAACTGAGTGTAAATTGTTAATGGAGAAGAAAAAACCTGGTTCACAGATTCATCAGTGGTTTCTTTTGAAAAACATTAATTGGCTTTTCTTAACATATTGAGTCAAACTATAACTCTTTACCATGTTAATTAGTCTTCTTAGTTCTTAGATAGCTTCATCCTTGATTAGTTAGTGTTCACTTATTTCATTACACTTTTGTTTACATACAGACCAAGAGAGGATGGAACCTCTGACTTCTCATCAATTATGTGTAACAACCTAGTCTGTTCCAGTCCCTTACAAGAGACTCAATCCTGCTACAATACACTAACATGGTTACCATTTCAGAATTCTCCTCACTTAATGCATAATTCAACTTCAGCCATATTTAACTACTTTAAAGGCTACAGGCTTATTCTTCCTTCTGCTATTTTGTAAAAAAAGAGAAAAATCCTAGACTTTTCCCATTCCAGCCTCCCAGCAGCATGTTTAGAGGAGGAAAGCATCCCACAATCTACCTAGCCAAACTAAAAAAGGAAAAAAGAAGGAGAGAAGATCCTGTGCCTCACCATCTGCTGCCAATGGAGAAGCCTCTGAGTTAAGGCAAGTATGTATGATTAGTGCTAGATAAGGACATAGGTATAGTACTCGTTTTAAGTCCTAACTAGAGGTTATATGTGACACAAGTTGGGACACAGGTGTCTGTCACACATAAGAATTAGAAAACTTACCTTTAAAGCATTTAGTTGCTCCATTCACCTCCAGAGCATTGCCCCAGCCAATGGTGATTTGCTGTCCTAAGTGGTATTTCCACCCGTAGAAGGTGTCTATACCTCTACTGTGTTTTGCCATTCCTGAGCTCTCCATGATCATTTTTGAGGTTGTCAGGAAACCACAGCAATATTACAGAACTTTCTAAGCCTTGGTTTCTGCAAGCGGTCCCCCCAGGGCTTTGCCAAAATGCCCACAGAGAGCTCAATGGGCATTCTATTTTAAATCTACGAGCATTGTTTAATCCACCAAGTTTGGGGTTTTTTAGATTTCAGCCAGGTTGTGGGGAGAAGTCAGATGCCAAAACAGCTCTGAAAAGGACATGTTCTCCTCCCCTGCCATGTCCACTAATAGAGGAGGATTCCCTGGGGACAGGCCTGGTGGTGACCCAGGCCCATATGCATGGGGTGCCCACAAGTGCCCAGCACTCTCCCCAAACAACCAGGTACCCTCCAAAGAAGTCAGCACCTCTCCAAACAGCCATGCCTCTCCCTAGCCCCAGTGGTGGCAGTGGCAAGTGGGGCCTGTATGTGAGAGAAATTGAGAGAGGGATCCAGCCAGCGAGAGCGAGTGAGCAAGTGAGAGCCTCCTTCCTTCTCTCTCTCTCTCTCTCCCTCTCTTCCTCCCAGCCAATTAGGCAGAAGTTCCCATGGCTGGCTGCTTGCTTGCTTGCTCCCCTCCCATCTTCTCTCACACCATGATTGCTAAGTACAGGTCGTGGCCAGTGCTCCCAGAATCCAGCAGTGCGGGCGGGCAGACATGTGTCTGCCTGCCTGTGTGGCTTGAGTGGCACTGGCTGAAGCATTATACCTAGCTGAGGTCCCTCCCCTCCCCAACCCCCACCCTCCCCAGGGGGCCATCTTGGTGCACCCCCAACAAAATTTTTCTGTGTACAGGACTGCGGTGACCACTGGAGATTCACCACCAACATAAATGGGCCTGAACAGCAATGCACAACTAGGCCCATCCTGACTGGCACTACACCTGTGAACCTAGATGGCACAGCACCACTGAATTTGTCCCTTCCACTGGTGCTCTGTAAATGGGCTCAGCCAGGCCCAGCAGTTAGCACCACACAACATGGCCAGACTTTTTCCTGGGAGTGGCTACCAGGGAGAGAGAAGGAGGGAAAGCTGAAAGCAGAGGGGCAGATGAAGGGGGGGTTGGCTAGTGGGTATGAAAAAGGGAAGGAAGCCTGTAAAGAAATATCTCAGCAAGGAAGGCAGACTATAAATAAAATGTACTTAATTAAAATGTATATAGATCTCTGAGCCTGCAATAATGGCTTTTCAAAAGATTCTGTAGAGGCAGTGGGCACAATCCAAAGAGAGTCTGGTGTGCCAGCCCATTGAAATCTATATTCTGTGAAGTTCTGGTGATGCTGTTTTCCCCCTGAGTTGCAACTTGCAACCATCTATTATTAAGAAACTCAAGTCTAATTTATATGCTGCAAGATAGTCACCTGAAAAATAGCAGAGGGCTAAAGAGAGGACCACGAGCACACCCACGGTCTTCATGGTAGAAGCAGTTCTTTAGTCTCAGATGAGAAAACAGTTCCACCAATGGAATTGTTGAGCATTTATACATGCTGGTGTACCTTACATATCCTTCTATAAAGCCATCCACCCATCTTTTTTTGTTGCTGTGAACAATTAGAAATATTTGTTGAAGTCATTTACAAGCCACAAGTTGCAGTTCTCTGTCAGTCAGTATGCAAGGCAGAAAACTGGTCAAATATTTGAGCAGTTCCCATGCTCATGATGACCAAACAGCTTTCAGGAGAACAACCTCCTCTGCAGAAGGCTTCGAGGCAACACTAATTAACAAAAAAGGTCTGAAGTGCATTATTTATATTGAGGTTAGTAGTCAAAAGTTTGTCCTGATTTATACAAGATTAGAAACTTGGGAGCTCAATAAATTTCAACTGAATTTACTCAATTTATCTTGGAAGGTTGTGGAAGCAAAACTTCCAAATCATGTATATCTCCCCACCCACCCATACACAAAATTTCTTGCCATTTCCAGGCTTGCTCACTCTGATGGCAAACTTTATGGTCAAGTGCCTATCATGAAGACAGGGTTGAGCATTCTTTCTCCCTCAGAATTCTGAGAGCAGATGATAGTCCATTAAAGAAAACAAAATAAGAGGAGAGGGGAAAGTGGTCTGATCAAGCCCTGAAATATTTATAGTATTCTAGAGAAAACAATTTGGGCTGAAGGAATTTCCCATTACTTTATTTCACTTGTTGTGCCCTCTTATAGCAATGTCTATCACAAAGGCAGCAAAACATACAGACAAGGGTGTAGTTTCTGCTAATTGTCTGGGGAGGACCAGAAATGTAGAATAATGTGTGTCTGTAAATTGAAAAAAGATACCCCCCCCCAAAAAAAAGGACAGATGAAGGTTAAGTATCCTGACTCCCATCCTGATTCTTTTGCTATATCATATTAAATTCTATCATCTGTCTCCTGATAGAATAAATTGATCACTGCAGTTCACAAATGTTGATGAACAAATACAAACATTTATTTGATTCTATTACACAAAGTTATATAATGGTTAAATATTCACATCAGTGCATTTTTTGTGATGAAGTTTTTTTTTTTTTTTATCGCGCATATACCTTAATTAAGTCTGTTTCTGTTACACTGTCTAGATAAAATAGGAGTGGCATTGGGAGGATGTGTTTATTTGTTTATGTTTCATGTCTTTTTTTCTATCCAATGATAAATTTTTTTCCATCTATTTTCATAAACTAAATCCTCTTTTCCGGAAAGTATAAGATTTAGTCTATCTAATTCGGCTATTTCCAGTATAGAATCTATAATTTCTTCTGCGTTAGGGATATTCTCTTTTTCCCAAAATTTTGCTATTTTTATTCTCTCTGCTGTAATTATATATAAGATAATTCTTTGGTCTTCTTTATTGATTCTCACCGGTATCATATTTAGCAAAAAAACCTCTGGTTCCAATTCTAGCTTGAAGTTTTTATATCTCTGATCTTTAAGTTCATTTCCTAGTTTTCTAAGAAATATTTCCACATTCCAAGAGTTGGAATTCTCTCATGAATTTGCACAAGTGGTCTCACTTACTGAAATAATTATTATGCAAATTCCCGTGACCACATAAGTGACTGAAACACTTCCCCCCATCTGGTTTGGACTATTCAAAATTCATAGCAAATGTCCAAAGGAGCAATCCTAGGCCGGTCTGCTTGGAAGTCAGTCCCATTTTAGTTAATGGGGCTTTTCCCCAGAAAAGTGTTCTTAGTCCAAGTGGCTCTCAGCAGTGGCAAAGCTGCTTGCTCGGTTTGTGAATAAAATGAAACAAATTGTCACGAATCTGTGTGACCTTGTAACCTGCCCTGAGCCTGTTTGTGGGGAGGGTGGGATAGAAATAAAAATTAAATAAATAAAAAGTTTTGTACTCAGTGCTATAACATCAGCAGTATGCAAAATATGTCTGAAAAGACAGACAGGCCAAGGGCAGGGAAACAAAAACTATTATAAGTAGAAATCACATCATTTCTTGGATTCTTCCTCTACAAGTTCTTCTTCAAAGGAGGCAAAATTTTTATTTTTCTTCTATGCTTGGTATCCACTACTTTCCAAATTCATTCTGACAACTTCCTAGGGCCAAATTAGATGGCACATTTTTTTACAGTGGACCTGACTCATTCTCTCCATAGCCATACTGCAACTATGCAGAATGTCTCCTTAAAAAAAACAAGGGACAGCCCAGTTCAGCTTAGAACAGTGGCGTGAGGGGGGAGGGATTCCTCCTGCCTCCCTCTACTGTTTTTGACAGTGCTGGGGGGAGTTATTTTCCACTTTGCCCACCCACCCCTTGAATGAAACGCAAGTTATGGGTTACACTGGGACTTTATTTACATATCAGCTGATCTGCATCTTTTATACCATTTAAGCACGGGTTCCATTGTGCTTGCAAAGCAGGCTTCCTAACAGGGCAAACCCACCCTGGCTCAGAACCAGGTCCAGAATCGTACCAGACTATTACCCTACTCCTCACGGCCTGCACTCCAAGTACATAGAGAAAATGGAGGAGCACATTCCTGCCCACGACTGCTAAGCCTTAAAGCTTGTCATATGCTCCCCCAACCTTGAAGGGTGCCCTGTGAACCTCCCAGACTACCAAGCCGCTAGGTACCCAGTTTGAGGGACCCCCCCAGCACTGATATCTCAGGGTGCTTGCCATCTTGAATCTACCCCCTCTACTCATGCTTCCCTGCCTTCCCAGAAAGAGTCTAACCAGATTACCAGGCCTATTTATGCCCCATCCCCCAGACCATGTGAAGCAGGTAGGAAAAGGTCCTCTCGCAGCCAATCTGAGTGAGACCCAAAAAATTCCTTTGTTTTTGTTGTTGTTATTCAGTTGCACAGTTACATAAGAACATAAGAACATAAGAGAAGCCAATGTTGAATCAGGCCAATGGCCCATCTAGTCCAACACTCTGTCACACAGCGGCCAAAATATACCAGGTGCCATCCGGAGGTCCAGCAGTGGGGCCAGGGCACCAGAAGCCCTCCCACTGCTGCCCCCTCCAGCACCAAGAATAGAGTGCATCACCTGCCCCAGACTGAGAGTTCCCATCCATACCCTGTGGCTAATAGCCACTGGTGGACTTCTGCTCCATATGTTTATCTAATTTCCTCTTGAAACTGTCCATGCTTGCAGCTGCCACAACCTCCTGTGGCAGTGAATTCCATATGTTAATCACTCTTTGGGTGAAGAAGTATTTCCTTTTATCTGTTTTAACCCGACTGCTCAGCAATTTCATATAGAGTGCCCACGAGTTCTTGTATTGTGAGAAAGGGAGAAAAGTACTTCTTTCTCAACCTGCTCAATCCCATTCATAATCTTATAAACCTCGATCATGTCACCCCTCAGCCGTCGTTTCTCCAAGCTAAAGAGCCCCAAGCATTTTAACCTTTCTTCATAGGGAAGGTGTTCCAACCCTTTTATCATTCTAGTTGCCCTTCTCTGCACTTTTTCCAATGCTAGAGTTGAGTCTGACTCTTTGCAACCCCATGGACCACATCACGCCAGGCCCTCCTGTCTTCCGTCGTGCTCCAGAGTTTGCTTAATTTCATGTTAGTTGCCTCGATAACACTTGTCTAACCATCTCATCCTTTGCCATCCCCTTCTTTGACTTTCAGTCTTTCCCAGCATCAGGGTCTTCTCCAGTGAGTGCTCCCTTCTCATTTGGTGGTCAAAGTATTTGAGCTTCAGCTTCAGTATCTGGCCTTCCAGGGAACAGTCAGGGTTGATGTCTTTTAGTATTAACTGATTTGATCTCCTTGCAGTCCAGGGGACTCTCAAGAGTCTTCTCCAGCACCATAACTCAAAAGAATCTATTCTTCGGTGCTTGGCCTTCCTTATAGACCAACTCTCGCAGCCATACATTACTACTGGAAATACCATTGCTTTGACCATACGGACTTTTGTTGGCAGGGTGATGTCTCTACTTTTTAATATGCTGTCTAGGTCTGCCATCGCTTTCCTCCCAAGGAGCAGGCATCTTTCAATTTCATGGCTGCAGTCACTGTCTGTGACTGGCTAATTCCACATGGTTGCAAACAGATGGTGGGTGGGTGGGGAGCTTATCTTTGGCTGGAATGATCAGGGAATGGTTGCTGTAACTGGACCTGGCCAGCAAGCCATCCCTGATTGGTCAGCACACCTGTGCTGTGCCCTCAAAGGCCCCCCAACCCTTGTGATTCCATCTGAGGATGTGGGGGGTGGGCAAAAGCCTGTGCTTGCATATGGGCAAGCACCGGTCTTTTACGGCTGCACCTGCAGTATTCTGTCAACATGCAGCTGCAAAAAGGAGGAAATACCCCCCCCCCCGTGTAGTTTCAACCCAGGAAAACATTGCTGGGAGAGACAGTAGCCCCTTATCCCCCTCCCACAACAGGTCTGAGCCAAATCAGGTTCTCCCTCATTTTTAGAGACATTCCTTGCAGCTGCTGTGTGGCTGAGGAGAAAGTGAATCAGCTCCAGAATTTCCCAGACCTACCTTTTAAATAATGTCTAGTTAGGGCTTTAGGTATCATGTCCTGAAGCGCCTCTGTTTGCCTGACATCTCCTATTCTGAATTCATTGGTACAAGCTAGAACTTTGGAAATCTACAAAAGCAGAGGGAGAGAAGGCATAGCAATAGAAATAAAAGAAAGGGCTAATGGAATTATCCGCGTGACTTGCTTCATGAAACTCAGAATCTGTGTCCACACTGAAAGACCACTACTGAATAAAGCAGGAATTGCAAAGCAAAAGCAAAACCAAAACACACACACACACACACAAACCCAAAGTGTAAGGTATCCTACAGAAACACTGTCAGTATTTCTTCTCTCTTATCCTCACGATTGTGAAAGCAAACCAAGGACAGAGACTTTTACAATAAGCAAATGTAGAAACATAGCTCTGTCAATAAAGAACAAAACAATTCATTTGCTCAGAGCCTTTTCTAAGCTCTGTTGAGATGAACTATCATCTTGTTTCTAGATATTTGGTGGTGTGAACAGGAAAAAGCAATGCCTTATTTGTTATTCTCAGCTCCATACAGTCAAGATGTATAACAGTTCTCCCCTTATTGAGACAAGTAGACAATTTTGGCATCTCTTGGTCCCACTGAAATGCAGATGGCATCTGTAAAATAATTATTTGGCCTAGATATTTGCCAAGGGTGCATCTGTTGTATTGGCTCTGGTTTTTACATATTGTTCATTTCAAGCTAGAGAGAAATGCTGGATTAATGGTAGGTTAGGCTGTATTCCAAGTAAAAATTACTTCAAGATAAAATGGAGAAGAGAACAATGTAAGCTTGAGTCCCTATTGGGGAGAACTAAGTAAGTACTAAATACATTATGAAGAATGAGTTACCCACTGAGCAAAGGTCTGCAACTAAAATCTCATTTATCTTGCCTTAAATGCTGTTGCTCAATAATAGGGTTGAGGGCTGCCAGACCTCTGGACTGACAGAGTTTACCCACTTTTTGGGGCTTCAACCCATCCACCAGCCAGTGATTCTTCTTGGGGGAAGGGCTTAGGGGGTCCTGGCAACTCTACTCAATAGTGTGTTTCTTTCATTATTAGTTACAATAAGAAAACTAAAGAAATTCCCCATCTAAAAAGCATATAATGGGGGGGGGACACAAGATATTACTTTGTTTTGTTCTAGTTTCTTTCATTATTGCAATCTCTGCCTCTATCAGTTTCAATTTTCAAAGGCATACAGCATTTTCCTAGAAAAAGCACGAAGGGGAGAGGGAAGTTCTGGGCTTTCTAGATTGATTGTAAACTGTAGCTACTAGGATTACATACATGTCTGAGGTATTCTAATCCTGAAGGATATGTGGGGGACTTCGAATTCTCTTCTCTCCTCTCAATACCTGCCCTGCTCTGCCAAATTTTCCCTTGTAGCCTGTGCTCCACTGCTTGCCCAATGTTCTCCAAACCTTATCCCTCATTCAAGCAAATCTACCCCAAGGCTCTCCTGCTGCTGCCTGCCTGCCTGCCTGCCCAGTTGCCTTACCCTGTTGGTGCTAGCAAATGCCCTTGCCTTGTCAGTCTGCCTTTTCCTTGTGCTACTGTTCTTCAAGCTCAGTTGCTGCAGTGCTGTCTGTGGTACATACATAGTCTTTAATGTTAAACATGGATGCCTTTCATTGCTTCAAAAAAGGGTGAGCCTTTAGTCTGTATGTCTTAAATTTTGCAATGTGGGTGTCCTAGCAGAGTACTACTATTCCCCTGAGTTTTATCCACTTTGGCTGGGAAAACCATGAAGGCATAAACCCAAGAAAAGAATGAAAAATAATGAAACAGAATTTTGAAAATGAAAAAATAACAAAAGAAACAATAATGAAATAAAACTATACAAAACAACCCAATAACAATACAGGTCCCTTGGGAATTAATAATAAAAATAAAAGAAACAAAACAAATTCCCATGCACAAGTCAAACACTCAGTATACAGATTCAGGTGGGTAGCCATGTTGGTCTGAAGCGACAGACCAAAGTTTGAGTCCAGTAGCATGTGCCACTGAATAAGCTTTACTCAGTATATAGGTTAGATAACTGAACTGGGTAAACAGATATTTAAAAAATAAGGAGCTTAGATCCCTGAAAGATATACCTTTAAAGGACAGTGGCATGTACTGATAGCTAAGCAATTAGACACCCTGAAATGGGAGACTCCAACACCTGCCAATAACAGAAAGCAGAACAAAATTTTATTAAATTTAACTAACTGTACATCCTGCCAACCTAGCAGTTCAAAAGCAAAAAACTGCAAGTAGATAAATAGGTACCACTTCGGAGGGAAGATAACAGTGTTCTGTGCACCTTGATTTTAGTCATGCCAGCCACATGACCACAGAAATGTCTTCGGACAGCGCTGGCTCTTCGGCTTTGAAATGGAGATGAGCACCGCAACCCTAGAGTCAGATTCAACTGGCTTTCGAGCAAGGGAACCTTTACCTTTATCTTTTACACTCTAGCCACAGCACCCACCTTGTGCCTTCCCTGGAACATACCAAGTTTTTCAGAAAATGGGTGGGACCAGTGTAAGGTAATGGTTGTTACTGGCTGATCTCATTCAAATGAAAGGGTTTTCCATGGTTGCAATAGCAACAACAGACACTGGGGAATCAGTGCAACTGGTTACTTTCTTTAGTTCACATGTGGTTCCATTTTCCCTTCGGTCTTTTTCTTTCTGTTCCCCATTGCCTATTTGCCTTTGTTCTTTGGGTTTTCCTTCATTGCTTTTTATTCATTCTCTGTGATACTTTTGCAAATCAAGGAGAAAGGCATTCCATTTCTCATTTTATGATTTCAAACTTACTTTGATTCATGCTTCTCGCATTTCATTTGGGGTCCCTATTATACATGTTGAACAGCTTTGGACTTTTCTTTTGCATCTATTCATGTCAACAACTGAATGTTCTTTCAGCTTTAGTCCAGTTCCATCATTAAGAACACTGCTAGTTGTAGTTGTCCTCAGCTCTTCCCCAGTAGCTGATTGAATGCTATCCAACCTGGAGGTTCCATCTTCCAACACTGTATCTTTTTTTTTTCATTTTAGATTGTCTCATCATAGAGTTTTCAAGGTAAGAGTTGTTCAGAAATGGTTTACCATTGCCTTCTTCTGTGCAGTATTAACCACGGTTAGCTGTAGTGTTCACTGCCGTTGTCCATGAAAGATCCTCCACCAGTGTCACCTTCCACTACTGCAGCTGCTCAGCAGCTACCCTTCAAGGATTCCTCTGCCCCCATCACCACTGGAATTGTTCATTCTCTTCTGCTGATGTGGTCACTGATCTCCAAAGGGGGTGGATGCATCTTAGTCTGATGTCTCAGCAGTGACCATTCCATCTTGAGTGACTCTCCTAGGAGTCTAGAGGGCTTGGTTTCCTCCGTTGTTGTTGTTTTTTAATGCCCCCCGAAGGGGATTTTATTGATTTTGCTTTACTACGGGATATGGGGAAAGTTTGCTAATCTCTACCTCTAAAAATTTATGGGACATGGGTAGGGAAAACTAATACACAAAAAAACTCTACCAGGATGGGGGGAAGGAAACTAAGCCCTACTTCTAAGAGAAAAGAAAAAGTAGCCATTTTAGATGCAAACCGAGGTTAACTGCTCTAGAATCGGCTTGTCTTATGTGGTCTCTGTGATTTTCTCCATTATAAAGAGGTCCCAAACTTTAGAGTACCACTGGTTGATCATGGGAGGTTGGTGTGACTGCCATTTCGAGGCAATAGATGTCCTCACAGCAACTATAAAACTAGAGATAAAGTCACGACAAATATATGGAATACATTTATCAGTCCAGACATCGAGAAAGAGCAATTCTGGTGCTAATGATATGTCATAACCTGTAAGTATTTATTATTTATTTATTTGAAATATTTTATGCTGCCTTTCCACCACACAAGGTGGCTAGCATAAAACATTATAAATGATTAAAATACAGTTAAAATACATCATGGCTTCCAGATAGTTTTCAGGGACAGCCCTATGTAGAGTGCATTGCTGTAATCAGGGCCGGCTCGCCCACTAGGCGAGCTAGGCGCTCGCCTAGGGCTCGGCCCTGCAGGGGTGCCAAAATGCCCCCCCCCCCCGTAAAAAGGCCCCCGAGCCGCCCAATGCCGGCAGCCCCGGCTTTCCTGGGTGCCTCGCGGCTGCGAGGCACCCGGGAGAGCCAAACGCGCCGCCCCTGGGAGGGAAGGGGGTGCTTCTAAGCCCGCCCCTTCCCCGACTGTCCCGGGTGCCTCGTGGCTGCGAGACACCCGGGAGATCCGCGCGCGCCGCCCCTGGGAGGGAAGGGGGGGCTTCTAAGCCCGCCCCTTCCCCGGCTGTCCCGGGTGCCTCGCGGCTGCGAAACACCCGGGAGAACCGCGCACACCGCCCCTGGGAGGGAAGTGAGGGGGCTTCTAAGCCCGCCTCTTCCCCAGCTGTCCCGGGTGCCTCGCGGCTGCGAGACACCCAGGAGAGCCGCGCGCGCCGCCCTGGGAGGGAAGGGGGGCTTCTAAGCCCGCCCCTTCCTCAGCTGTCCCGGGTGCCTCGCAGCTGCGGGACACCCGGGAGAGCGCGCGCGCCGCCCCTGGGAGGGAAGGGGGGCTTCTAAGCCCACCCCTTCCCCAGCTCTCCCGGGTGCCTCGTGGCTGTGAGGCACCCGGGAGAGTTGCGCCGCCTGGGAGGGAAGGGGGGGCTTCTAAGCCCGCCCCTTCCTCAGCTCTCCTAGGCGCTGGGCCATCTCCAGGCCCCACCGGGAGGTTGGCATCCCTGGTGGGGTCGGCACCCCAGGCAGTCCTGCCTAGGGCGCCCAGACACCTGGGGCCAGCGCTGGCTGTAATCTAATCTAGATGTTACCAAGGCATGCACCACAGTGGCAAGATCTTTTCTGTCCAAGAAAGGCTGGAACTGGCTCGTCAGCTTCAGCTGGAGGAAGGTACCCCTGGCCACTGCTGCTACCTGCTTATCGAACAGGATGTTCAGGTCCAGGAGCACCCCCAAACTATGAACCTGCTCCTTTATGGGAAGTAAACCCCATGCAGAACAGGGGATAACAGGGGGACATGCCCCCTTTGAATCTACAAAACAAAATGTAAACAGTAATTTTTGAATTATACAACCCCATTTTAACTTGTGGCTCAATAATGTAGCATTTCCAAAAACTAGAAGACTGTTTTGTATACATTTATGACAGGAATTCTATGTACCTCATAAAGGGGTTTGCTTTCAGAGAACACTTCATATGGCAACTGGATTTATTGCTTGTCTTGCATGAGACAAGCTAATGGAGTCTTTGATGGCATTTTGGTTCCCCGGGATCTCTGGCCTGAAGCTGGAAGCTGGAGAAAGCATTTGGGGATGTATATACTTCAATCATTATTTAACATTTTTTGCAAAAAGTATGGTAGCTGCAGTGGCTTGTCTTATGGTTTCAATTAAATAGTCTTGTTCACATTTGGGCAATAAATATGTGATGCTTGCACAGATGAAACCTCCTCCCTAAATGGTATGTGTGCCTGGATTAAAAAAGGACATGGTGTCTGCCAGCTTGCTTCACTGTATCCTTCAGTCAATGCTGTATGGATGGATATGTACTGCCACATGTTTATTGAGATTAAGGGAAAGCAACATTGCCCTTCCTTCAAAGAAGTAATGTATTTTGAGGGTGAGAAGCCAAGTTAGGTGCTTAAAGGGATTAATGGGAGCTGGGAGTTCCTTTAAGTCAGGAAATGAGACATTTGGCAAGGATGAAGGCATGTGTATTTGTATATGTGCCTTGCAGACAGAATTAGGGATGCTATAGCACCTGCTGGTTTGGCTCACATTCTGTTCACCTGTCACAAACAAGGTACTATTTTTTCATCAACCAGTTTAACTGTTCATGAACTGTTCAAGCCTGTTGGATTACTTTTCATGAATTCAAACAGTACAGCACAGTAAATGCAATCAGCAGTGTTTCATGCATGTACATTCTCATATCCCCCAAAGATAGTTCTGCATCTCCTGCCCCACCCCAAGACATTTCTACATTCCAATAAAGAGGTTGCAAACCAATCAGTCAGTGAGTGATTATAAATAAGCATATTTTAAAGAAAAGACTTACTGTTTGGTTTCATATACATCCATGTTACTGAGGTTATTTCAGGCATGCACATTTTTGCACAGCCTTATGGGAGGCATAATCCCCCCACACACATATGGACACACACATTATCAGTTAATAAACCTGTTCTGACTATCCATGACTCTGAGTAGAATGAATTTCACCTAAAGCACAGATGCAAAGCTCCTGCAAGGCAAGGAAGCAATACCCCATCATTACCGTTACTGCACAGCTGCAAAGCTGTTCTGCATCTGTCTGAGGCAAATGGCAGGGACATGGTCAAATCCAAGGCTTGGTTCATAGGCATAAACTATGGGGGGGGGGGTGCTGAGCCTCCCCTGGCCAACCAGTGCCTAGTAATATTGAGTTTAAAACTTTCCTTTGGGCTTACTTTTTTCCTTCCAGGCTCACTTTCTTACAAATGTTAATTGAGCTAGCAGAATAGATTATGGGATTGTTAAACATCCCCCTTCTACCCCCCTCTCTTCTCCCAGCAGGGTGGTGTCAAATGCTAGTCTTTAGGAAGACAGATCTCTGCATTTACCTCAGTGGGGAAGAAGATTTGATAACATTCCTTGCCAGAGGAAAAAAATTCTCTTGCAGCTGAATCCATCAGGAGAGAGAGACCTCTCATCTGAGGTCTAGGGAAGGTGGCATAGAAATCTGAAGGGCACTTGATATTGTAAACAGTAAGATCTGCAAGGGTTTTTGGTTGTATCTTTATTATTAAACCCTAGATTAATAATTAAGGTTTTTGATAGCCAGAGCATATCAATCCTTGAATATGTTTGGTGTCTGTTGGAAAAGAAAGTATAGTCCTTAAACCTGGCTGACTCCACCTGCTTTCCGCGTTGCATTGGGTCTGTGAAGCCTCTGTTGGGTCCAACATACTTGCTTGGCTCCAATTTCCATTTAGGGAAAAAGTGTGTATCTATTTTATTTTACTTGGGTCTAAATGTCCTTGATTGAGAACAGTTTTTTTTTTTAATGGTAGTGAAGGGGGGGGGCTGCTTCAGCCACTCCTAAACTCTTCTTTCAATTTCCATTTCATTTTTAAACTGTAAGCCCATCTGCATGAACAAGATTGGGGGGCATGCAGATCAGAGGCCTTTTAAAATTTCCTTTTTTCCCTGTGTGCAGTGCAGAGAGAACATTGGCAAGGAATGTGCACTCTGTACATGTTCATGCTCTTCATTTTGCTGTTACTTAAAACGGTGTGGTACAGTTTCAAAGGGGCAACCAACTGAGATGTACTAAAAGGAGTGTCAGGATTGCCCATTGGAAACAATGGGAGAGGCTTGAAGGCCTATTGGAGACAATGGGAGCCAGGAATGCCAATTGACTTGCATGGGCTCCACTGAAAAATATTGCAGCACAAAAAAAAGTTGCAAAGAAAATGCGGAATAGTTTTTCCATTAAGGTCTTTGGGCCCAGATAGGCTGCTCTGGAATTGGAATCACAGCCCCAGAGTGGAAAGACATTTCCTAGGAATAGAATCTGTGCTCTGGGACTAGAATGACACCCCCCAGAGTGGAATGATGGTCTCTAGGAAGAGAATTTGTGCTCCGGGATTGAAATAACAGGTCACAAATTGGAATGACAGCCCCTGGAAGTAGCAGGAGCATTCTGGTACTGGAATGACAGCTCCCCAGAGTGGAATGATGATCTCTAGCAATAGAATCTGTGCTCTGGGACTGGAATGACAGGTCACCATATGGAATGACAGCCCCTGGGAATAGGCTTAGTGTTGTGGGACTGGAATGACAGGTTGCAAAGTGGAATGACAGCCCCTGGGAGTAGCAGAGGTATTCTGGGACTGGAATGACAGCTCCCAGAGTAGAATGACAGCCCCTGGGAGTAGCAGAGGTGTTCTGGGACTGGAATGACAGCCTCCAGAGTGGAATGACAGCCCCTGAAAGTAGCAGAGGTGTTCTGGGACTGGAATGACAGCCCCCAGAGTGGAATGATAGTCCCAGAATGCTTCTGCAAGTCCCAGGAGTTGTCATTCCAGTGTCAGAACACTTCTGCTAATTACAGGGACTGTCATTCCACTCTGGGGGCTGTCATTCCAGTTCCAGAGCACTGAGAAGATTGCTACTACTCTGAACTCTGTACATTGCTCAGAAATTGAGTGCACAGTGTCACGGGCCAGGGTGTGGGGCCAGGCAAGTGCTGGGGCAGTCAAAAACACAGTCCAAAGTCAGACCAAGGTCAGAACACAGTCTGAAGTCAAAGCCGGGCAACCCAACAATCACTGGGAATAACAAGTTCAAGGTGCAAGACAGGTGGGGTAGTCGAGGGGTAGTCCAGAGTCAGGAATCAGGCAAGTCAAATAACTGGAGAAACCAAGTCCAAATCACAAACCATTGGTGTAGTCCGAGGATCAGAGTTCCGAGAGTCAGGAGTCTGGGCAGCAAAGGTTCAAGATGCACAGTTGAGCGGAGTCAAATGAGCCGAGGTCGAGGAGCCGAGGGAAACAAGACAGGAGGCAGGAATCCGAGCGGGGTGATGCAGAACATCGTCAAACTGACTAGTTGCTGGCACGATTTGTCAGCATACCAGTGAGGGCTAAATAGTACTCCAGGCGGTCAGCAATTAGCACACTCCAAGCACGTCCTGGCTTCTGCTAGTACTCAGGGCTAAACGAGCACCAGGTGCGCATGTGTGCTTCTTGCTGCCGGGCTGCCATGTCCTGTCAGCATTGCTCTCGCAAATGAGACACTGGTGGCAGTGAATTGGGGGGCATGCCAGGCAAGAGGGGATCGGAGCTTGCCGCACTGTGAGGTGCAGCGGTTTCTGATAATGGGAGCTCATCCCTGGCGGGACTTAGCTCCTCTGCTGGAGCCAGGGGCTCGGGCTCAGCAGGCATCGTGACTCACAGCAACTATTTTGTATTCTGCCCTGGCTCAGAGACTCCAGCCATGCATTTACCAAATGAAGGCATCTGTGATGCCACAATTTAGTAAATTTCAGTACAAAGTCACCCTTATGAATAAGCAGAAACAAGACTCTTGTAAATGCATGCCCAGGAAAACTTTTAAAATGTTCTCCTACAGGCTTTTCTGTGTTGCGTCTCTTACTGTCAGATTTGTGACCATTAGTTTTTCCGATGCACATGGTATTTATATTTGCAGATCTTAAAGTGAGTATTCTAAAAGTGAATTTCGAAAACAGGACACAGCAGAAGACTGCTGAGATACCACTATAACTACTGGGTATAGCCCAGCGCAGGGAGGGGTCCCAGCCCCCCCCCAATTTCTGGGGAGCCCCTCCCTAAATCACACATGGCTCCACCTACATAGTTAGTGTCAATGGCCTGTGACATCATTCGCCCCTCATTATGATGTCACTACGCCCCAGTTCTTTTAAGGGCCTAGCATTGCAATGCCTCTGGCCCAGCCCCAGCCCCCCTCCCCGGGAAATGGAAAGTCTACACCCCTGGCTTGGTTCATTAATCAGAACGTGTACATCCTTTTCAAATGAAATGCATGCTATCTATATACTAATGGCCAAGTCAGCTATATCTGAGGATACTTAAATCTGGTAACTGGAACTATGAATGGGCAAGTTGGATCTGTCTACAAAACTGGAAAATGTCCTAGGTTTGCAAAAAAAATGTGAAATCTAAAAAACTCCCAAAATCATGGGGGCAGGGATAAAAAACCCAAAATGATAAAAGGGCAGGGATTGGGGGGGGGGAAAGGCTGGATATTATGCTATACAGTTCACCTTATAAAGCAGCCAGTTTCTTCAGGGGGAGAGATCTGTGTTGCCTGGAGATCAGTTTTAATACTAGAAGATCTGCAGGTCTCATCTGGAGGCTGGCAACCCTGGGCCTAGAAGCAACCTCTGGGTGACCTGATATTACCCTACCTGCATGACTTAACTAGGCCTGGCTGCTTGTTACTGTTCAACAGCAGCCAGTCTATGAAATCCAGTGTGCTGTAGTGATTCAAGTTTCAGAGCAGGGTCTGTGAGACCCAGGTTCAAATCCCCATCTTGCTATGGAAGCTCACTAAGTGATTTTGGACTAGTCATGTACTTTCAGCCTAACCTACCTCACAGGGTTGTTGTACAGATAAAAAGGAGGAGAGGAGAATACTGTACAATGCTTTGGTCCCCACTGTGGAGAAAGGTGGAATATACATGAAGTAAATAAATAATAAAAATAGCTGAAGGTGGGGGGCAGATATAACATAGACTGGTGGGTGGCTGAGAATAGAATGAAACAGGGAAAGGAAGAAGATATGGGGCTTGCCAGGAGGAGGAAAAAAGGAAATAGCATGGGGAGGGGGATACAGGGGAAAGTGAGGTACCACCACGCAAGTTCTTGAGGGTTCCCTAGCATGCAGTTGGTAGGATTGCCAGGTCTCTTTGTTCCTCCGGCGGGGGAATTTGGGGGGCATTCTGGGGGTTGGTGGGGACATTGAGTGATGTCCCCAACATAATGATGTCACCCAGAAGTGACATCATCACGATAGAGACATCATGTGGGGACACTCTGGTATTTGGGTGAATCTCTATGGTTTTTCACCCTCAAAACCATAGAGTTTGCCCAAATACCAGAGCATCTCCATGCGACATCTCTGATGCAATGACATCACTTCTGGGTGACATCATCACACAACATCCCTGTTTAGAGGAGGGGTTTCCCTCACTTGTCAACTGATCCATGACAGAAGGAAGCCCCCGAAACTGGGGGATACCCAGCCCGGACCTGGGGGCTGGCAACCCTAGCAATTGGGCTGGCATCATACAAATGGGCCACAGTTTTCCTAGGCAGAGACTGCTGGGGGGTGGGGGGTACAGATAAAGGTATGTTAGCTGATGGGTGTTAATGAGACCAGGGTTGCCCATTCTAGGTTAGGAAATTCTTAGAGATTTCGGCGATGGAGACTGGAGAGAGTGGGACTTGAGAAGGAGAGGGACCTCAGAGGGGTTCAATGCCATAGACTCCACCCTCCAAAGCACCCCCTTCCTCCAGGGGAACTAGGGTTCCTCCAAGTGGGGCCCAGAGACCTCTTGGAATCACAATGGATTCCCCAACTATAGAGATCAGTTCCTCCTTAGGGTTGCCAGCTCTAGTATGGAAAATTCCTGGAGGTTTGGGAGTGGAGCTTTGGGAGGGTAAGGTTTGGGTAGGAAAGCAACCTTATCAGAGTATAATGGCATGCACTCCACCCTCCAAAGCAGCCATTTTCTACAGGTGAACTGATCTCTGTCATCTGGAAAGAAGTTGTGATTCTGGATGATCTCCAGCCCGCAGATGGAGACTGGCAACCCTAGAAGGAGAGAAAGAAGCAGGAAAAGGGGAGAAGCTATGGGGGCTTTCAGGAAAAGGCAAAGCTGAAATAGTGTGTGTGTGGGGGGGGATGAGATGCCTCCCACAAGTCCTTGGTGGATTCCCACTTGTCAATAGTATAAATAAAGGAAAGGGGAGAAAAGCAACTGAGGTAGCAATGCTGAATTGAGTAAACTGCTGGGAAGAAGAGTATTTAAAAACTCTTGTTTCACCCCTCTGCCTCACACTAATCCTCTCCTCAGCTAGAAGCTATCCACAGCTGATTTACATAGGGTTACCAACTCCAGCTTAGAAAGATTCCTGGAAATTTGAGGGAGTGAATCAGGTGGGCAGAGTTTGGTGGGGCAGGGAGCTCAGTCTGCTCTTATAATACCATTTCCTTCAGGGGACGTAATCTCTGTAGTCTGGAGATCAATTGTAATTCTGGAAGAACTCCATACCCCACCTTGGGGCTGGTAACCATTGCTTTACTTCACTGATGAGGTGGGGAGGGAATCACAGAGCTATGCGCAACATGTAAATCCACTCTAACTTGTTTCCTTAGGAGGTCTGTTTTTATCTCTTCTTTCCTCAACAATATATATTTTAATGGACAATTAGTTGAATAATCAAGGTTTCTTTATAACTCTTCAAGCAGTAGAAATGAACCATAGTACTTAGTGTTCTAAAGAAACTGAAGAGTTAAATGGTTACAAGAACAGTTCAAGGAGTTTTATTGATTCTCATGTACAGTGAAAAACCAGCAGCCATATCCACATGATATATAAAAGTTAGTGGGAGAATACATCGAACTTGGAAGCAGGTGAAATTCTTCTGCCAAAACATACAAAGGATTGTCACAGTACATTTCAGCATAAAATAATTATTTACAGATGACAAAGTTAAAGGCAGTAAGGCCCAATGTTCTGCCAAGATGTCTTGGATGTATGTATCAGTGAGATTATATAAACTACTTGAAATATTTGCTCTGGGGCAAAGGACGACAGTGGTAAATCTAGTCGCTTACATCAGAATTTTTTAGTATAATTAGCACAGAATCAGGATTTTATTGTCATAAATGTACATATGGTAGCTTCATGCAGAACTTTTAGTAAAAGATTGTAGGGAGAGAAGAGTTACTGTAGCAATACACTGTATATGGAAGTAACTTCCATTTTCTGGCAATATCTCCCTCTAACATCCAGCTGTGTGGAATTTTCAGAGATTGTACATCTCATACCCTATAGAGCCTCTTGACTTATAGATTTCAAAGAGAGAGAATGCCCATTTTATAGGTAGAGGAAGTCTGTGATCAGTCCAGTCAAGGGATGTGCTCTGGATTGATTTAAATAATTTCTTACATAGTGGACTGAAAGGTGTTATCCTTGGAGCCCAGTATTTATTTTTATTTATTTATTCCATTTGTATCCCACCCTCCCTGCGAACAGGCTCAGGGAGGCTTACAGTAATCGGTACAATGTACCATAAAATCCACATAAAAACATTCAGATAATCATAAAGTGCTAGTAATACTAAACATTCCATCACTGATTGAGATGGCATGCTATATGATGTAACAGCACACAATTTCCGACTCAGTAATCTTCTGGAGTCACAAGATGGTATAGCTCGGTCTCAAAGCTGGGGCTGGCCCATAGCCACAGATGTTGGTGGTAGTGGTGAGGGTGGCTCCTAATTGAAAGCCTGGTGGAAGAGCTCCATCTTGCAGGCCCTGTGGAACTGTAAAAGATCCCGCAGGGTCCGGATCTCTTCTGGGAGCTCATTCCACCAGTATGGAGCCACCACTGAAAAGGCCCTGGCCCTAGTGGCAGCGAGCCTGGCATCCTTAGGTCCTGGGAGGGTCAATCGGTGTTGTGACCCTGACTGTAGTGCTCTCTAGGGTATATATGGGGAAAGGCAGTCCCTTAGGTATGTTGGACCCTGGCCATATAGGGCTTTAAAGGTGAGTACCAGTCATCAGTGTGGGATTTGTCCTGCAGGATTCCTCAGGCTGGTCCTATCCCCCTATGCTTTTCAATCTCTATTTAAAATCTCTTAGGATGAAATCATTTGTCATCTTGGAATTAGGTGTTATCAATATGTGATGACACTCATATCCGTATCTCTGTATCCCATTCTCCTGGTGATGTGGTAGAGGTTTGAACCACTGCCTTGAACTACTGTTAAATGACTACAGGCAAATAAATAGAATTTGAACCCGAAACTGAGGTAATGCTGGCTGAGAAAGATGAGGTATTGAAGGACATTGTGCTTCTCACGTCTGATGGGGTTCAGGTGACCCTTGCTGCCTAGGGGTTATATGGGTTCCCAAATTACTGCTGGAGATTAAAGTTAATGCTGGTGGAAAAAACACCTTCAGCCAGTTTAGTTTAGCCTGGCAGATGACTCCTACCTTGACTGGGCCAATCTGGCCACCTGGATCTATGCCACTGTAGCATCTAGACTACACTGTTGTAATGCATTTTACATGAGTCTGCCCAGGGCCGGTGCCAGGTTTTTTGGACACTAGGCGAGGCTACCTTATGGCTCCCCCCCAGCTTGCACCCACCAATTTTTTTAGGAAGAATGAAAAACACAAAATTTGAAATTGCTCATTTCTTTTTTTTTTAATTGTGAGAACAAGTAATACAATCTCTGATTTTCTCTCTCAAACAGAAAAACACAAATCACAAAGCATTTTGAAAAATCCTGCTAATTGTGATGTTGAAATTTAAGTCTCTTTAATGTTTCCATTTCAGGCACATCAGAATCTCATTTTGTGTGCCTTTTCTTTAGCAAATTTTGTGACCAATTCCTTCAAGTCAAGCACTGATATTTCGGCATGTTCAATTGAAATAGTTGCCAAACCAAGTAGTCTCTTTTGCAGCATTGTTGAGCATATGCATGTTTTTATAAGTCTGAGTTTTGGGAAGCTGTGTTCACCACTTGCCACTGACACTGGAAGTGTGAGAGGGATCCTTAGAACAATAGAAGCATTAGGCACCTGGAGTTTTTGTTGAAGGATGAAGAGAAGTACTCTTTGTGGTGACATAGCCCTCTGAATGCCAGTGCCAATAGGCAACATCAGGGGAAGGCCTTGGCCTCTGTACTCTGTTTACTGGCCTCCTCCAGAGCAACTGGTTGGCCACTGTGTGAGACAGGATGCTGGACTAGATGGACCACTGGTCCTATCCAGAAACCAAAGTTCAAGATCAAACCTAAAACCGCCTACAAGTAGTGTTGCTTTTCAGCATCAGTTCCTACATCCTGCAATGAAACCAGGAAGGCCTTTCAGGTCATTCATCAGCATTGCCGACTTTTTTAAAAAAACAAACAAACTGTGGCTGACATGCTCCTCTGCTTTCAGGGTAGTCCAGAAGTTAAGCTTTTCTCTCCACCCTGGTTCCCCAAGCACTTAACCAGCATATCAGGAAATAGTTTACCTGCTAAAATGTGTGCAGGGAAAGGCACAAGAATGGGACCAGGTTTTTTTTGTGTGTGTGTGGGGTTAAAGTTGACCAAAGTATAAGCTTCTCACAGAAAAAAGAGCTCTTTGAAGCAAATCCTCCTTTCCTCCCCTTACAGCAACAAAACAAGCCTATGTCGCTCCCCCTGCCATTCACTGCCAAAAGAAAAGCAAATCTGAAGTGGGGGGGGGGGCTTCCCTCCAGGCCAGGCCCTTCTGAGAGCTGCCTCCATTTAATTTCAACAGCAATCTTGGCAGGAAAGGGGAAGGGGGAGAGACTTCCAAAACTGCCACATGCATCCCTCTCGGGGAGGGAAAACAAGTTTGAAACTTTCTCCCTTCTTTGCCGCATGAAACTTCACAGCACTGCCGCCCTGTCTTTGCAGAGCCAGTTCCAGACACGCAGAAAAGAAAGTGGGTTCCCCCTCTCTCTTTTTAAAGTCCAGTTTGGGGGTTGCAAGCAAAAAAGGAGTTGTACACAGAAGACTGGAAACTTGGGTTTCCCACCACCAGGAAAGGGGATCGCCTCTCTCTCTCTGGATTCTCCCCCCATCTTTCACATTCCTCTCCTCTCCCTGCAAATCTTTTGGAGCTTCTCCTCTAAGATGCTCCCAATACTCACATCTTCCATAGCTGGGAGGGCGGCCAGCGGGCACTGTGCCCCTCCTGCCAGCTTCCTCTGCCCCCTCCCCAAACTGTGTCTGCTTCTTCCTTCAGAGCTGGCTCCCCCCTTCCTCCTCTCTCTCCCCCTTTCCTCTCTCTCCCCCTTTCAACCCCCCCCCCCGGGCTGCCACCTGTGCCCTGCCTCTCTCCTCCAGCAAGCTGTGGGCCGGGGTTTTGACATGTCGAGGCACCAGCAACCCAGGCGTGCAGACCAGCCTAATTACAAAAGGTGGAGCAACTGCCAGTCGCTCCAATGGTACTACTTGGGATGACTGTGGCTTGCACCAGTGGAGTCTCAGCAGGCATCTGCCCCCAGTAAAGCCCAACCTTCATTCCTTAAAGCAAAAGCATCCCAGTCCAAGAGCAATCACCCCCAAGCTTACACTCCAGGCTCCTGCAGAACCTCGTTCTACCCTTCCCAGTCTGCAGAGAGGCTTCTGTCCTATTCACAAGAGCTAGAGATTCTTCTGCCTTCTTCCCCCACCCCAGGCATAAGCAGGGCAGGGACTCAGCAAGGATTCTTATATAATGCTGCATCCAATTAGTGCCCTGCATCTCCCCGGCTTGCACTGTAATTATTTTCAAGCCACCCACGACTGTTGAGACTGACCAATTGGAGCTTGTGGATGGCTTCCCGCATGCGGGCAGCGCACAGCTCCCATGGCAACTGCCGCTTATGTGCTGCGCTCCCGAAGGGGGATCTCCATGGAGATTTCTTGCCCATGCCTGGTGCTGGCAGTGTGGTGTCTGTCTCTCTCCTCCCCCCATTCCCCTCCCCCATGCTTCCATATAGGCAAGTTAGATGATTGCCACCTTAAGGAGGGTGTCACGCTGGCCTGCCGCCCTGCCCCTCCCTTGCCAAAAGCGCAGCAGCTTCAGAGCAAGCAGGAAGGCAGCCTTTTCTTGCCCTAAGAGGCTCCCTCCTTGGCTTGGCCTACCGGAAAGCACCGGGGCTCTGAGCCAAGGCAGAGCTGCAGGGTTAGCAGGGCTTTTGGTGAGGGAGGGGCAGGGAGGGGTGGGGTGGCAGGCCAGTGCAGCATTCTCTTTCAGATGGCGCTCTAGGCAATCACCTAACCTGCATATATGGAAGCGTCGGCCCTGGGTCTGCCCTTGAAGTTCAGTTCAAGGTACTGGCTATCACACATGCAAAGTCCTTCATGGCCTATACCCTCTTAACTACAGAACTGCCCTTTCCCCTATGCACTACAATTACAGCTTCACTTGTATGAGCAGGCCCATCTGTGAACACCACCCTGCAAATCGGCAAGATTAACAGTTGCCTGGGTACCTGTATTCTCTCTTGTGACCCACGTTTTGTAGAATTGACTACCTGAGGTGGCCAGGAATGCTCCTGCTTCTGTTATTCTGCAAACAATGTAAACTACATAAATGATGTAAACAGAATTGTTCAGGAAGACATTTTTATAACAGTGATGGACTAGATTATTTAAAAAATGGGCCAGGAAGTTATTTTATAAAAGGAATGGGAGTATATGAGAACTATACTAGTGTTTATAGTATGCACTATCCATTTGCTTTATGTATATTCTTATTCTCACTGCTTTGTTTTTATACATTGTACTATCATTGTCTGCATTGTTTAACAAATTATGCTTTGGCTGCAATCCTAAGGACACTTCCTGGGAGTAAGCCCCACTGACTTCCTTCAGAGTAGACCTTTTTAGGATTGCTCCCTTTGTTTCAGACTGCTGTTTCAGATTTTATTACATTGCGTATCAGCTATGTCATCCTACTGATTGCTTTGACTTAACACTGCGTAATACATTGTGAGTCTGAGTGAGAAAGGCTAATAGTAAATAATGAAATAAATCAAATAGCGTGGTGGAGTGAAAACTGAGGCTTGCATTCAGAACCCAAGAAAGTAGAAAACATGACAGTGCAGGTACAAATATATAGATAATGTTGCTGTAGATTTTCCGGGTTGTCTGGCCGTGGTCTTGGCAGTGTAGGACCTGATGTTTCACCAGTAGCTGTGAGTGGCATCCTCACAGGTATAACACAGAAAGATGGAGTACTCTCTGAGGATGCCACTCACAGTTACTGGCGAAATGTCAGGTCCTACAATGCCAAGACCACAGCCAGGCAACCCGGAAAATCTATAGCAGCTAATGAACTCCAGCTGTGAAAGCCTTTGACAACATATAGATAATGGATAAAATACCATCAGGCACCATGTTTAGCAGGAATATGGCATCATCTCTATACTGGGCAATGTGTGATTGGATGAGAGCACAACTGACATAGTCACTATCCACTCTGATAAGCTGGTGTGTGAAAGGTAAAACTACACATCCCTTTGAAGTGATAGCTTTTACTGAATGTATCTACTTGAGCTGCAATTTAAAGGGTGAATCAGATGCAAAAGAAGAGAGGCTTTCCACCCTTTACTCCCATTCCATCTCTGCAACAAAAAATCAGAATCTATAATACACTTCTGCACCAGTTAGAAATAAGGGTTACACTATTGTAGAGCGCATATGTTCGGATGGTACAAGAACAAATATGCTTCCTAAAAGATCCCTTCAAGAAGCAGACCAGAATCCTTTGACTTCAAGGGAACATAAAAGAGCAATAGTGAATAGTAAAATCAGTAACATTCTTATGAAATATACATGTCTCATTCACATGATGCCCCAAACAAAATGCAACACTGAAGTATGGAGTATATCTTTCACAAATGTACTTTCCTTGCAAGTGAAACTGCATGCAAAATTTCTGCCCCTTCAATGGATATGGCAAGGACTGCCAGGATGGGAACATATTTGACTGTGAGATGGTTATATGTGGACATTCCACCTATGAAGACATGGTGGGAGAGTGTTGCTTTTAAAATACTCAGGCTGCGTTCAGACGGCCAGTCAATCGCGCCATGAGCCCTCCTAAAATTTTATCCCGATTTTTTAAATCCAGCCTAGCACGACCAGACGCCCCCCTATGAAATAGCCTCACCGCGCGTTGTTCCCGCCGTGATTTGTCTACACGGCATCCACCGAGGATTTTAAAAAAAAAGTTTTGTACATTCGCATAGGCAAGGCTGCGCCTCCTTGGAGAACTGAGGCGATTGCGGAGGGTTTTCAGCAAAGTCCCGGTCCTCCCCTTGCCATTGCCATCAATGGAGGGACTATTTTGCAAGTTAGAACAGTCCTTCCCCCCTCCATCTCCCATCGCGGTAACATCTTGTCCCTAAAAGAAATAAGCATGAATATTACATTCCTCGTAGCGCTTATCGCTGAATGCGTTTCCTCGTTAAAGCGCACATGGGGTTTCAATTTTTAAAAATCGCGCCCCGTCGGCTCGGTCTGACGTCAGACCGAGCCGACGGGAGCATCGCGCGCTAATGGAGTGACCAGACGGAAGAAAGTCTGCAGTTGTTGCGCGGGTAAGCGAAAACCCTACATTGAAACTACTACTTTTTAAATCAGGATTGGAGGCGCAGCAGAACGGGATGCCTATGGGACCGGAATATTTCGCAGATGTTTCTGTCTGGTCGTGCATTTTTGATCCGCAAGGGAGTCGTTCCTATGGCAGATCAAAAGATCCGTCTGAACACACCCTAAGTAACAGTTGGGTTCAAAAGGACTGCAGAATGAAGGCTACAAGTGCACCTTTGTGGTGTGTCTGGAAGGCTGAATGCTTCTTTGTACCTGTAACATATAATGAGATGTAGCATACTGTCTCATTTGAAAGAATCCATATTTTTATTTAAAATCTCAAAAAAGTCTCCATGCACCTTTTCATTTTTTGGTTTCCAAAACCAGAAATATGCTGAAAATGACAATAGTTATCAAATAGGTATCAATTCAGTGTTCAGCAATTAACATATTCTTCTAATAATATCAAAATGAAAATGTATATTTATTCCTACAAAACATTTAATGCTCAGAACATGGAAGAGGCAAGACTTAGAAAACATAGAACCAATGGGCCAGCATAAGCACAGTATTCTTTTAACTCAGTCTTAGCCATTAGAGTCAATGAGTGCTTGAGCATTCATTGCTGGGCAAAATTATACAAACCATTTTTACCAACCTATTCTGGTTGGTAAACTGTAGCTCAGTGGTAGAATATCTGCTTGCTTCAAATTCAATCCCAGCATCTCCAGTTATAAAGGAACAGATAGACTATGTGATGTAAAAGTTTGGAGATCTGCTGCCCGTTATAGTAGAGAATATTAACATTGATAAGACCATTGGTCTGACTTAATATAAGGCATCTTCATGTGTTCATTGACCTGGCTATGCTGCAATCTCCTGAAGTCTCTCTTAAAGGATTATAAATTTAGAATTCAGTGGCACCTTTAAGACCAACAAAGGGTTATTCAAGGTATGAGCTTTCGTGTGCATTTAAGTTCAATCTTAAATGGCTTTAAGGCTCAGCTCTTAAGTCACGGCCACCACTGTATCTCATTTGTGGATGATTTTACTATTAAAGAGATGTGTGAAATGGCATGGCTTATGTTGTTTACTATTAGTGTATCTCATTCTCAACCTCATCCTATCTGTGGTTACTTAAATTAATGGATTGGGGCCAGGTGAAGAGAAGGAAGATTTTCCTACAAACTTGGGGGATCTTCAGGTTTGCAGAAAGATCTAAAAACTCCCCACAAATGGAGGAGTGCTAATATCTCCCCTCAAAACCTTTCAACACATGCAGAACTGCCACCAACAATCCTGGTCTCCTCACAGAAGCCTCTGAGGCAGCAAGGCAGCAGTACTGAAGGAGGGGGAGCTGATGGCAGTAGGGCTGTGGATGGGGGCGCTGTCATTGCCTCTCCTTACCAACCTCTGAGGCATTGATCCTGCTTGTGTGGGAGGAGGAGTTAGCAGTGGCATGGCAGAGGAGAAAGAACAACCATCTGCCATGCTACCAAAAGAAGACCGTCTCCCTCTGTGGGACCTACCCTAATCTCCCACCAAAGTTTATTGTATTTATTGTTTTACTGTATTTTAATTGCTGTTTGCCACCTTTAGCCAGTTTACTTTGGCAAGGCGGGATACAAATCGAAAGTAATAAATAAATAAGATGGGGGAGTGGTAACAGAGGCAGCAGGTGAGAGCTAAGTAAATCATGGGAGGGAGGGAGGGAGGGAGGGAGAAAGAAAGAAAGAAAAATAGAAAGAAAGAAAGAAAGAAAGAAAGAAAGAAAGAAAGAAAGAAAGAAAGAAAGAAAGAAAGAAAGAAAGAAAGAAAGAAAGAAAGAAAGAAAGAAAGAAAGAAAGAAAGAAAGAAAGAAAGAGATGGATGGGGGAAGGAGAAAGTGAGAATGAAAAGAGAAGTGACAGTAGGCATGCAGGAGAGAGAAAGAAAGACAGAGAGAGGAGTAACAGTAAGAATGGGGGAGACAAAAAGAGAGAGAAAGGAATAATGGCATTAGACATGGGGCAGGAAGGAAGGAAGACAGACAGACAGAGACAGAAAGTAAGAAAAGGGCAGGAGAGGGAGAAAGGGGGAGACAGAGAGCCTGAGAGAAGGGTGGGGGAGAGGGGAGGAAACAAGGGTGAGGGGATGGGATTGTCACTCCAGCACATTCCTTGCAGAACCCTCATCAATATATCTAATTCTCAATGTTGCCAAGTCTGTGGATATGTAACTCAAGATTGGAGTCATGGACAGAGAAGACAGATCTTTCTACAGACCTTAAAAAACCTTGAGGTTTACAGAAAATAGTTAATACCTCCACAAATAATAGAAGCAGTGCCTATAGTTTTAAGAAATGAATGCCCTCAGTGGCCAGTGATAGGCAACTGCAACAGTAGACTGCCAGTCAACCTTTCAGGGTTGCCAGGTTCCCCCTAAACACCAGTGGGGGGAGGGGGGTAGGGTTGCCAGATCCAGGTTGGAAAATTCCTGGAAATTTGGGGAATGAGCTTGGGGAGGGCAGGGACCTCAGAGGGGTACAACGCCATAGCATCCACCTTCCAAAGCAGCCATTTTCTCCAGGTGGATTGATCTCTGTTACCTGGAGATGAGATGTAAACCCGGGGATCCCCAGGTCCAACCTTGAGTCTGGCATCCCTACCACCTTTCCAAGGCTGTTCTGGCCTCTGAGAAAGGATTCACTGGAACCAGGTCTGGCACCAATCACAGGGCAACTTGATACCATGCAACTTGCATGACTCACCCAGGTTCAGCTGCTTGGTACTGTTCAACAGAAGCTACCCCAAAAAAGCCAGTGTTGTGTAGTGGACAAAGTTTTAGACTAGGATTTGGGAGGCCAGGTTCAAATCCCCACTCTGTCATGGAAGCTCACTGGGTGAATTTGGGCCAGTTACACATTCTTGGCCAAGCCTACCTCACTGGGTTTTTATGAGGATAAAATGGAAAAGAGTGGCAAGCTGTAAGCTGCTTTGGGTTCCTATTGTAGAGAAAGGTGAGTATAAATGAAGTAAATAAATAATAAATATAGCTGAAATGGGGGGGGGGCAAAGAAAAGGTAAATTGGTTGATACATGGGAAGGAGAAAAGGAAATAGTGTGGGGAAGGGGATATAGGGAATTGTGAGGTGCCAGCTGCCAGTCCTTGTGGGTTCCCCACTGTGCAGCTGGGCCATAGCTTTACCAGTTATAGGCTGTTAGGGAGACAAAAGGAGAGAAAGCTGAAGAGAGAGGGAAGATAAAGGTAGGCTGGCTTGTGGGTGGTGAGGAGAGATGGAAGCAGGAAAGCAGGAGAGACTACAGGGGCTTTCAGGGAAGGGAAAGAGGAAATAGTGGGTGAGGAGAAAATGAGATGTCCCCTGCAAATCCTTGCAGGTCCCCTGCTTGTTAAGATAACAATCTCCATCCAAAGAGATCAGACAAATCAGAGGGAATTACCTGGATTACCCCATTCATGTTCATATAGAAGGTTGCTGGCATCATCGTCACTATCATTATAAAGGGCTAATCACCAAATCGTTGCGTCCTTTGTACGTCTGCCTCAGTCCTGTTCACCAAATGCGCTCTGGGACTTCTGTGCTTGAAACTTAATGCATCCTGACCTAATATGATATATGGGAAGAGGAGGCTTAGTCCTTGTCCAGTCATGTTTTCCCTTGAAACATCCCCAGGATGCCACTAATTTGATCTGCCAGTTTCCCTAGAAGAACAAATAGCAGCTCCTTAAGGCTGTTTCAGGTCGGGGGGAAATGGCATGGGGGAGGGGTTTAAACCCCCTTCCCCCTGCATGCCAAAGTACTGTTCTTAATTGGCCCCATGCACATCTAGGAATTAGGTTCCAATCACAGATCTCCCAGAGCACCTCTGGATAAAAGGATGGGTGCATGAACCAGACTGGGGATGGGGTGGGTGAGGACTTTGTAGAGTATGACTGGGCCTGCACAATTCAACTGTTTGCAATTTCTAAGTGTCTTACTAATAAGGGTTAGGGGTCAGAAAAGGCTGTCTGTGAATAAATCAAACTCCCAGAAGTTAGTTAATTATCAATGCAACCCTGTAAAGTGGTTAAATTTAAATTTTTGCTGTAGTTAAAGAAATAAAAAAGCAGAAGGGCATAAATATTTACCCTTATGGCATAAAATATATTATGTCCATACCTGGTATTGTATCTGACAATGGGAGGAAGTGGCTAGGTAAAACTTTCCTCCCTTACACTTTTTTAGACCCTTTTCTATATATCTGTACTAAGCAGTACCAGATGCAGCTACTGAAGAACTCTTAAGGGACTGATGGGTGATTCAGAATGTTTCCAGTTCACATTTTCACCTCTGTCACCTCACTCAATAGAAGAAGACGACGACGAAGAAGAGGAGTAGTAGTAGTAGGAGATTGGATTTATACCCCACCCTTCACTACCTGAAGGAGTCTCAGGGCAGTTTACAATCTCCTTTCCCTTCCCCTCCCCACAACAGACACCCTGTGAGGTAGGTGGGGCTGAGAGAGCTGTCTTGAGAACTGCCCTTGAGAGAATCGCTCTGAAAGAATTTATGACTGACCCAAGGTCACACCAGCAGCTGCATGTGGAGGAGTGGGGAATCAAATTCAGTTCTCCCAGATTAGAGTCAGTGCTCTTTCTTAGGCTCTGATCTGCAGCATGATGATAATAACTGGCCTACCTTAAAGGATTACAAAAATAATGTATGTAAAGCCCTTTGTACACTGGAAGTGCTATATAAATGTGAAATTTTATTATTAAGGAATCCATGCAACTGTTCATTGTGAATAAATTCTTGCAGAGATTTGAATTAAATCAAGGTCTAGAAATCAATGTAGTGGAAGGTCCATCAACTAACGTAATTATTCCTCCTCCTAGGAGAAAAAAAAATGAACTTTTCTACTGACCGCACATCTCCTTCAATATGGACAAATGGAAAAATGGCAGGGATCCTCCTAATTTATTTTATTGGAGAAGCACAATGAGACTGGTGGGTATGATGGATGTTCCAGAGACAGGAGCAAGAATTAGCTGGTATAAATCTGATGGTTTCTTGGCTTTTTGGCTGAGCGTTCACACTTCCGGGAAGCAGAATGCAGTGGGATAAAGGCACTCTCCAGGATTTGCTACCACTTTCAACAGGTATCTTTTAATCCCGGGAGCGAAGTGGAACAGCACGGGTTGCCTATGGATGGGGAACGCCAGGCAGATGTGCCTGTGTGAACGTCCCCTTTAATCTGCTTGGGAAACGTGGCTACAGCAGGGCAAATTGCCAGTATGAACTCAGCACATGATTGAGTCAGCTGTATCATTATATACAATAACAGCTTCATAAATATAAAAGGATGAAGGCAGGCTTTGAAGCACTTGGATATTCATTTTATTTCCATGATGTCACATGTCATCAATTCCTCCATCACTTGTCCTGGAGAAAATACAAGGCATTTAGTATTAGCAGTGGCTTGGTGAGAAAAGAGATCTTTGTAAAGAACCTGTTGTTATTATTCATAATAGGTATATACTTGTGCATTTTTTGTCCAAATCATAATGATATCTCAGGTGATTCAGTCCATAACATTTAGATGCCACGTAAAGGTGCTGTTTTATAGGAGTCCCACAGAGATATATGTTGCTGGGTTTTTATGGATGTTACCAAATTTCATGAACACACCTAGCACTTCCCTTTTGCCCTCATCCTCCATGTGTTCTGGGAACTGTATGACATTCTAGGAGTTCTAGCTCTCACAGCACCTGATATTAACTATCAGGCATTCCAGGCACTATAATTCCCAGAGTGTATGGGGAAAGGGGGAAAAACAGAGGTGGCAAGTAGTTTCCCTTCTCAATTGCCTTATTTAACCACTCCATTGCTCTCCTCAACAAGGCAGAGGTTAGGGAGGGACAAAAGAGGAGAAGGATTAGGATCACTAACTGCCAGGAGGACAAACGTGCAGACCCTTTAAGTTACGCTTAATGGTATATTATTTACCAAGTGATGTGATTTACCTCCATATCATGAAAAGCTTCAGCTGCCTATTTCCATGCATTAGACCTCCATTAAAGGGATTAAACATTTTTCTCCAGGCCTGTGTGGCTCAAATAGTAAATCTGAATCATAGACAAATCTGGCAATGATGAGGTTTGCCTCATTTTAAATCTAGGTTTTCCAAGCTGCTGGAACAGCCAACAGAGTACTAACTTCAGCATTTCTATATAAGAACATAAGAGAAGCCATGCTGGGTCAGGCCAATGGCCCATCCAGTCCAACATTCTGTGTCACACAGTGGTCAAAAGCCAGGTGCCACTGGGCCCTGGATCAGACCTACATCTAAAATCTGGTTCATTGGAGCTGGATCACACTGTAATGAACAGCCCAAATGAAATTTTATGTACTGTATTAGGGTGGAATTAGAAATTATATGGTAAACATTATATTTCCTTTTAATACTCCTGTGAAAGCCCACATTTTCATGGGTGAGCGAGAAAAAAGCCTTCCCCCCGCACAGATTTCCCCCTGAAAATGTTGTCCCATGCAGTTTGTAATGTTTAAAAAAGCTATGTTCTAAACCTGAACATGAGACTGGTTGGGGGAAATAGGTTGGGGGGGGGTTGGGGGGTATCCATGCAGTGGAAAATTGGCATGAGTAAGACAGAAGCTAGGATTACTCTTTTGTCCGCAACCACATCTTTCCTAGTAAGTATCCCTCCTGCCTTGCCGTCCATTCCTATTATCTTGGCAGTCATGGGTTTGGGGATGTAATTGCTAAGATATCACCATATTCTGCTCTTAGACTGAGGTCCCATTCCATGGTTTATGCTTCTTTGTAGTAACCCGTATTCCCACTATATTAATGTTTCTTTCCTTACCTTTATTCCTCTTTATCCTTCAAGCATTCTGGCAATCTGAAGTCCTTTACTCCTGGCAAGAGAATCATAGTGAGAAATTGATATTACACAACTAATGGTCCACATCTCTCAGAACAACTGTAGCAGGGTGGATATGACAGAGGGAGGAAAGGAGTGCAAAGCATCCATAACATGGAGTGGGTTAATTATTCAGCACAATTGTGATCTCCCTTTCCTCTGGTTTTAATGTTAATGTTGCTCAGTCCATATAATAAGAAAAGAGAAAGACAAACCTCAGGACATGGTCCGATGTTCTTTATACCAATCTCAGATTTTGTTTTCCTGGGAAAAGAGAACAGATTAGTGCAAACACGCACATGGTTTTACTGATTATACAACCAGAAGCCCCATTACACTCAGAGTTAAACTAAGGTTCAGACTGATATCATCCTTGTATTTTTTCCTGATCAGTACCAGACCCCTGAATGTATTAGAGCTAGGAAAGGAGGGGCTTAACTCCATACAGTTTTTCCAGCCTTGTATTGCCATCCATGACCTGCTATTAGTGAAACAAACAGGCAACTTTTATGTTTTCCCAAGGATGGAAAACAGCAGCCTGGGCAGAAGGAGGGGTGATTAAGATTATGAAAATGGCATGGGGAAAAAAGGAGCAGTAAGCTCTTTCTACTGAGCTACAGCCCTGACCTTACCCTCCCTCCACAGGTGCCATTTGTCAGTGAAAAACATGACAGCTATTTTAGAGATCTCCTAGCATCCTGTCAAGTTTATCCTCAGGCTGAAATGACATGTTATGATTTTTACGGTGCTCTGTCTGGATTGCTCTCACCTGACTTTGTCAAACATCTGTGCAACTCTGATTTGGACTGGGAACATGGCATGCAGGAAGAAGGGGCTTCAGACCTCCCTCCTGTGTCATTTTCCCCATCCACCCTTCAGTGGGTCAAATAGCTTCCCCAGAGGTGTTTTTAGTCAGGAAAACAGTGCAGGAAGAAGGCTAAAGCCACTTCTGCCATGCATTAGTCCTGATCCAAATTGGGGACCTCTGCACTTGGGAAATGAGTTCCTTCACAGTTGGACCTATGACTGCACCCATTTGATCCAGAGGGAAGGACTAGTTGTGTCAAGCCAAACTGCCCATGTGATCATGGCCTGAGTCAAGTAAAGTCAGGGGAACCCATTCACAAGAGGTTAAAAATTGTAACGTAGTTTGATGTAGCCTTGCACTGGTTTATACTAAATTCTTCTTAGTGTCATTTTTAACACTATTGTCAAAGAAAGGTTTCTTTTCTAACTCAGTCTGAATATTTCCACTCGGACTATCACCGACAGCTTCCTCAGGTTTTTAAATATTGCATGACAGGTTAGTGAGGGATGACACAAAATTCCAACAGTTATATGGGTTGACTTAAATGCCCCATTTCAACTTTGTTTGTTCCTTCTGAGAAATAAAATTGAAATACTTTATTTTCAAACCAGGTTTTTTTCTAGTATTTCAAGCAGCAGTTGGTGCAACTACACCATCTGCCAGAAGGGGGCATTACGGATACGGTTTTATGTTTGTATTTCATTTCTCTTCCCTTCCACATGCAAATGTCTTTTTCAAAACTTGGTATCTTAACAACTTTCTGACATGTTCTTCATTAGGAAAATGCAAATAGTTCTGGACAAAGATCTATTAGGAAACTTATAAAAAGGAGTTGGTATACTCACAGGATTTTGTCACAAAGCATACACTCGTTGCTGTACGTCTCACCATCTGTGCCACAGACTTCCTGAGTATTTGTCTCGCAAAGAACTTTTCCTCTTGTCTGGGGATATTTGCTGCAATCAACCTAACAACACGGTAAGAAAAATACCCAAATCAACACTCACAGAAAGATGGCTTTACCTGACCTTGGGGTTTTGAGCAATGGTGGAAAAGAGACTTGAAAAGGGTTCATCAATAGATATGCAACCCTGACTGTGAAAAATTCCATTAGAGTTAATAAATCAATGTTGATGTGAACCTTAATCCTGCTTTCAAATTATTCACAGGGGGAATATCAGTCAAACTCTCCTAATCTGAATTGTTTTCATTGTTCACATACTGTATTCATGCTTTTATACTATGAAGAAGAAGAAGAAGAGGAAGAGGAGGAAGAAGAAGAGGAGGAGGAGGAGATTGGATTTATACCCCACCCTTCACTTGGAGTCTCAGAGCAGCTTACAAACTCCTTTCCCTTCCCCTCCTCACAACAGACACCCTGTGGGGTAGGTGGGGCTGAGAGAGCTCTTTCATGACCTGTCCTTGAGAGAACAGCTCTGATAGAACTATGGCTTGCCCAAGGTCATCCAGCAGCAGCAGATTAGAGTCCACGCACTTAACCACTACACCAAACTGGCTCTCCGAGGCTGTTTTTAGGCATAAGCCTAACCTGAGAAGTTGGGGATCCTCCTGACAGAGCTCACAATAGGTGTAATATCTGGGGAATTATTAGTCCTAAGTGCTGGTTTCCATTTGTGACCATGGGGGGGGGGGGAAGCAGGGTCTTCAGCCTTCCCTTTTGAACCACTTTTCTGAGCTGAAATTACTACAATGGGGCAGGGTGCTGTGTCCCCCTCCCCCAGGACACCATGTATACTCAAAGTGACACAATGGATGCCCCATAGTTGGGAAAACAGGCTCCCCTGTATTCATTTCTGTTCTGGAAAATGGTGTGGGAGGGATGGCTGAAGACTCTCCTCCCCTGTACCACATGTGCAAGCAAAAACCAGTCCTGCAGTGATTAGGAACAACAACTCCTGGATGTTACATGTACTGTTAGTCAGGCCAGGGGAAACCCTTCCCAAACAAACTTGGGCATGAATAATGTTTAGTCCTTTAATCCCATTCTGATTTTAAACCTAGGGGTCATAATGTAATCATTTTTAGTGGCAGGCAAGTAAATATAGCCACAAAAATGCTTTTTCCCAATTTTGTTTAGCCTGGAAGATGACTCTCTATCTTGACTCAGCCATTCCAGCCATATGAATCCATGCCCCATGTGACTGTAACCTCAAGGCTAGATATTGTAATGTACTCTACATGTGTTTGCCCTTCAAACCACCAAAGTCACCAGATAAAGTTCTCTGATTATCAGAGAATATTATTATTCAGGAGCCACTTCAACACTGATTTATCTAGTTGTAGATTTTCCGTGGTCTTGGAAATACAGCCCGGAAAATCTACAACTAATGAACTCTGGCCGTGAAAGCCTTCGACAAAATACTGATTTATCTGTCATGGCTTCTCACAAATAGCCATATCTTGTATCTAATGCTGAAGGATCAGGAGAAATTCTGTTTAAAATGCTACAGGAGACACTGGACTGTTAGTGTTTTTGTGCCATCTTGTTCAGTTTATTTAAATTGTTGAATTGTTTCTATATTATTGGTTTTATTGTTAATTTATATGTTGTGAGATGCCCTGAGCCTATTTGTGGGGTAGGGTGGGATATAAGTTTAATAAATAAATTCTGGGACTTTGTAATGCTATATTCATATGAGCAAAGTACAGTAACATTTTGCTGGACAAAAGCAAGCAATGAATATTGAACTTATATGCACACTTACTTGAGAGTAAGTTCCACTGAAATTAAATGAGACTTACTTCTGACTCTAAGTAAATATGCCCGGGATCAAGCTGCATAAATTCCTGGCACTGAGAAAGAAAGATAGTCTCACCGTTCCGTGAACGCCTTCAGGACATTCACCTTCATGCTTTAGTGCAAGGACACCTTCACTTCTCCTGCAAATAGCAGAAGGGATGTTTAGTGGTTTACCATTATCATAGACTACAATTACTCAATAAAATGAGGAAAGCCTGTGCCAAGTTATGGAATGCTTAGAGCATATTCAGGACAACATATATACTTGATAACACAAAACTGTCAAAGTGAGCATGGACAAGCACTTGATGGGTTTCAGTACTTTTCCATTCTAAGCATTCCAAAGTGGGGTGCTACTCTGTTGTTCTCAGATACAATGGGGAAGGACTGAAAGTGCTCTTTCAATCACAGATTTGGTAAGCTACTGTCCGATACTTTTCACACTCAGGACTTTCCAGTCTCGGTTCTGAACCTGGCTTTATGACTTCTCCATTCCTCAGTGACCAGCACTACTGAAGTGCTATGCATTTCACAACTAGACAAATGCTGCCAAAGTATTAAGAGAAAATGTTTTCACATGACCACTGTGTGTAAAATTAGAGAAGTAGCCATGTTAATCTGCTGTAGGCAACATCCCAAAGAGTCTTCTGGTGCCTTAAAGGTTGTATTTTAAGCTTTTGTGAGCCAGACTCTCTTTCATCTGATGATGTGTGCCATGCATCTGATGGAATTGGGTCTGTCTTATGAACATTTATGCTGCTGTCTTTGGGCTGTCATAAGACCCCTTGTTACATTGTTTGTAAAGCAGTCATGGGAAACAAGCCTATGTATGGTAGACCCCATGCTAAGATGCTCACATGCACTTTCCACCATGCATGGGATTCAATTTTTGCAACTTCTCTGTAAAAGCCTGAAAAATCTGGTACATGTGATTGCTTCCCCATGAAGTTACCAAGCACTTATCATTCTTACACTCTCAGTGGCTTCTTAGTAAAGGAAAAATAGCATTCATACACAACTTCAAATGCTCAAATAGAGCTTGGCAACATGCATATCTCTTTATTTAGGATCAAGACTGGGTCCAGTGACACTAGATTTTTTTATATGTTTCCATTTACAGAGTCATAATTTATGTGCATTTTGAAGATGGGTCTCTGCACACCATTCATTCATTCATTCATTCATTCATTCATTCATTCATTCATTCATGTGTTTACAAGGGATGTCCTTGCTTAAGTCATGGTTACCTTAGACTGTCACTGAACATAGCTGAAGCTTCCAAATGATTAATGACCAACATGACGTTCTTAAAAGGGCTAATCACTATCCTAAATTATCTATCATTCTTTTAATTGGGAGTGTTTTAAATTCTGTGTTTGTCATGGCAAATTACCATGGAAATGTTCGGTAGCTTGTTATGCGATGAACACAATTAATATCCCATAAAGAAGCCTTACATCTGCCAAATTACATTTACAATGCATTATTTGTTTATACTCACTCAATTTTCGAGCACAGGAGACATTTATTGCTGTATGTTTTTCCGTCAGTGCCACAAACAGGAGACCATACAGAGCTGCAGGCATTCCCTTTTTCCTTTAGATCAGCTAAAATCTGGCCACAGTTCAACTGAAAGGGGGGGAGAATAAGAGCTTTGAACTTTACATGTATCAGATAGCAATATACAGTTTTTTTCCAGCTAGGCTGAAGTGGCAGAGAGACTATGAGCACTAAAGAGATTATGGCTGTCCAGTTCTTCCTGATGACATATATTGTGAATGAAATTGTTGCTGACAAATGTCATTGTTAAAAGCTCTAGACTGACTCCTGATAAGTGGACTTCAAAGGTCATAACTTAATGCTCCATTCAGTGGTGGTGGGAATTTTCGTCAAATCACAGATGACTTATGGAGACCCTGTAGGGTTTTCAAGGTGGTTTGCCATTGCCTGCCTCTGCGTAGCAACCCTGGACCTCTTTGGTGGTCTTCCATCCAGTACAAACCAGGGACAATCTGCTTAGCTTCTGAGATTGGATGAGATCAACCTAGCCAGGGGCATCTAGGTCATTCAGTAGCAAATCATAAACGTGTATTCTGAAGTAAGGCCATGATCCTAAACACATGGGCCCAAAATCACCCAGAGAGTTTCCATGGCAAATCATTCCATGTCCTAGTCCAGCATTCTAACCGCTACACTACCCTAGCTCTCTAAACTTTCTTAAAACTGAACTTTTAAAATCATAGTTCCTATTCCTCTATGTGCCTTACTGTCATTCTTCTCAACAATTTTTGTGAGCTGTTTTGGTAACAATAGCAAGGGACTCCCCCAATGAGTCAAAATTATGCATGTCCAATCCCCGCGGGCTCGGGACAGAGACCCCCATCCCCAAATGACCCGCTGGAGTGACCTGAGCTGCCCCACTCACCCAAAGAGCTGCCTACCCGAGGAGAAGCGACGCCAGGAGTGAGGCACAGTGTGCAAGCTGTGGTGGAAGCACCCAGCACTGACCCTCGGGGAGGGGGCAGTGCCGGCCGGGCCCAACAACAACGCCGGGCTCCCTGAGGGGCTGGCGAGAGCAACAGGATGAAGGGAGCTCCAGGAGGCTCCCCAACAGGCCCTGTGCAGCCTCCGCCCCACCCAGCTGACCTCCTGGGCATCGTAGGAGATAAAGGGGGGCGGGTCCGAGGGAAGAGGCAGGCACAACAGGAAAGACAGGGGTGCTGGGAGTGGGACAGAGCAATAAAAGGTGGGGAAACTGAGGAGCCAGGGAGGAGCAGCATGGAAAGAGACCGTGTCAGAGAGAGAGACGGACAGCAGAGAGAGAAGGGCCGAGGGTAGTCCTTTCACACGCTAGCAGAGGGACCTGCGGGGTGGTGTTAATCCTGTCCCCTGCTGGTCTGAGGCTCCTCACCCTTCCTCAGCTTCCTGCGAGTATCCCGCCGCTCCCGTTGTGCTTCTGAATGCCACGGCCACCGGGGACGCAGAACATGGACCGCAGCACCAATGTGACAATGCATAAGGAAACTTCACAGAACCCTAGTAGCAATACCACACCAGCAGAGCTTTCCTTACATGTCTCTACCTTGGAACCAATTGCCGTATACAACATGCCTTTTCCTTCCAAATAAAGAGAGAATTTCTCTGTGGGCCTTGCAGCCCTGGCAGGATGGTTTTCTAGGCCAATGCTGGATAAACAGGTGGCAGTGGTAGGCAGGGGTGCCACTCACCAACTGAAGCTGGTGAACCAGCTGTGGTCTTTCCTGAGCAAATAAGGTCTTGCCACTATGATGCATGCCCTGGGAACTTCTAGATTAGACCACTCTATGTGTGGCTGCCCTTGGAGAATATACAGAAGGTACAACCAGTACAAAATGCTGTGACCGGAATGCTGACTGGAGTGGGTAATATTTATTTATTTATTTATCAAATTTATACCCCACCCTCCCCGCTGGAGCAGGCTCAGGGCGGCTTACATAAAAGATTAAAACACATAAATAACAATTGTAAACAATGTTAAAAACCTTCTAAAACAATCCAATATCATAAAGTGCTAGTAATCATTAGATCTGATAGTAATAATGTTGTTTAGTGATGGTGGCAACAATTCAATGGTCTATCCTAATGATCAGCTCATTGATCTGTTTCTTTTTGTGGCAAGCACAGGCTGTTGATGGTAGCTTATGTGTAATAGAGACCATTATCACTCCAGTCTTGTTTCAGCTACACTAGCTCCCAGTTTCCAGCTACACCAGCTCCCAAGTCAAGGATATTGACCTTTAAGGCCCTATATTGTTTGAGACCACCATGCCTTAAGAACTGCCTACGCCCAGATGAATCTACCCAACCACCAGTATCTGAGGTTAGACAGATGGCAATGCAAAAACAGTCCTTCTCAGCTGTGGCATGAAAGCAAGGAGATTCATTTGTCTTTCTCCAGCAGGTGAAGACTTTTCTGTTTTCTTTGGCATTCCCTCAGTGAACCTTAATGACCCTCCTTCCTGTTTGTGTGTATGCATCTGTGATTCTGTGTTTTGCTGAACTGTTTTTATTGTTTTATACACATGCATTTTAAAATTTGTTTTCATATTTTGACTGTTCATGGGCTTGGGGACCCTGACCTGGGTGGAAAGGTGGCATAAAATTGTTTTAAATAATTTAATGGGACAATATTGAGCTGGTCATAATTCATCAGCAATGTGCTGATGTGCTTCCTTACACATTCATATTTGCCACTGGGCATTCATACTAGTTGTCTGTGTTTTATCATATGGTCATTCAAAAGTATAAACAACACAGTGGAGCCTTAAACAAACACCCAACACAAATGGCAAAACAGGATACCTGACCTAATCAGGTCTGGCATTTGCTGTGTGACATTTTCATGTCTTAATGCAAGCACAGAATCAGAGCAGGATGTTCCAGAAGGCCATTTGTAACAATACCCTGCTATAAGCCAGGAGAATCTACCTAGCTGTTTCCCAAAGGGCAACTCATAAGTTCCTAAACTACATTTTACTAGCCAATTGCCTTTATTGTAAACTTGTACAATGAACTTGTGGATCACCAGGACTGGATACATATTCAAGCATGTTATGTGAATAGCTCATGAATGGTATAATTTGGTCATTTATATAGTATGTTTGCATCCTTTGTGACCTGCCACAGGAGTCATCCTTTAATGTGAACCTTCCCTGATCTTTAGGAGCTGATATAAGAGATTATTTTGATCACAGTCACTAGAGGGCAATGCTTCATCTTGGCAGTAGCAATTAATATTATCTGATATTTATTGGGCATTTTGGTATCCAAAGGCACATCTGCATTTGTGAACAGTCAAGCAGAACCAGCTATGTCCTTCCATTCATGTAAAACCACAGAACCATGGGCATACAACTTAACAGAAGAAATGTTGATAGAAAAGTAAGTATCCATTTATAGGTATCCTGTAAAGGTACTTCAGAATCTCATAGCTTGACTGTAATTAATAAAAAATGGCAAATTCAGTACAGGATGGTACTGGTACATGCTTTTTAAGAATCGTAGTACAGAAAAGGTTGCAAAGCTTCCACCTTGTCATGCAGCTGCAGTGTTGGTTTGGGACCAGTCATATCTTCTGAGATTTTTTGCACTGGCCCCTATTGAAATTGTTGCTTATACTGTACTCTCAGATGTACATACCAGTAATGGATATGAATGTAAAATCTCAGCCTGAAGAGGACAATTCATGGGCAGTTTTCCCAAGAATTTATCTGTTTGTCCCAGAGAATCTAGTATTCCTACAAACACAGTGGATTGGATCCAAAGGTGCTCTTCTGCTGGTGTAATGGCACTTAAACTAATGGAATGGCCAGGGCTGGCTCGCCCACTAGGCGAGCTAGGTGCTTGCCTAGGTCGCCGGCCCTGCAGGGGCACCAAAATGCCCCCCCCCCATGAAAAGCCCCCCTTCCCGCCCAGCCCCGGCAGCCCCGGCTTTCCTGGGTGCCTCGCAGCTGGGAGGGAAGGGGCGGGCGTTCTAACCCCGCCTCTTCCCCGGCTCTCCTGGGTGCCTCACAGCTGCAAGGTGCCCAGAAAAGCCGGTGCCGCTGCTGGGAGGGAAGGGGCGAGGGTTCTAACCCCGCCCCTTCCCCAGATCTCCTGGGCTCCTCGCAGCTGCGAGGCACCCAGAAAAGCCGGCACTGGGAGGGAAGGGGCGAGGGTTCTAACTCCGCCCCTTCCCTGGCTTTCCTGGGCACCTCCCAGCTGCGAGGTGCCCAGGAAAACAGCGCTGGGCCATCTCCAGGCCCCACCAGGAGGTTGGCATCCCTGCTGGGGTGGGCGCCCCAGGCTGCCCTGCCTAGGGCACCCAGACACCTGGGGTCGGCCCTGGGAATGGCACTTCCACTGGCAGAGGAGGGAGGATATTTGTTGATTTCTCCTCCTATTGCATACCTCTGCTACCCTCAAACACTGGTTATAAGGATCCCCTGACCCATGGGAACAGAGCGGGGGGGGGAGTTTCAGTGACTATCCACACAGCAATTTCTATCGTGTGACAGAGACTTGATCCATTATTGTATCAGAAACTGAATTTACCTTGTGCTCAATGACAGCCTTTTTTTTCTTTTTCTGGTTGAAAGATTGCCTTTGACAATTTGCATTGTGTTGCGATGATTCTCCTACCCTAGAAGAAAAAGGAAGCACATGCATTTTTCTAATCCTTTTAAAAAGCCATCACACCTTCTGGTGGCAGTAAATTTCACAACTTAATTATTAGGTGTTGCATGAAGAAGCAGCTTGCCTTTGTTGACCCGGAACCTGCTGCCAATAAGTTTCTTTGAATAACCTAAAGCCGTTCTGAGAGGCAGAAATTAATCTCTTTGTTCTCCAGTGCCACACTTTTAATAATTTTATCAACTTGTATCATGCCCTACATATAATCTTTTTTAAACAACTCCAAAAAGCCCAAACACTCCTTCACCTTTTGGTAGGCAACCTACAAACCTGATCTGAATGTCAGCCTCAGTATCCTTTGTCTGGCATGAGGGGATGACCATTATCATATTGCACGTATAAAGATTACTTAGGTGGTGTGTGTGAAGTGCTGTGGCCACTCAAAAAGTGCTATATAAACACTTAGGAACTGTAGTGATAATTATAATTATACGAATTCTGCCTTCTTCAAAGTTAGCTTGAAATGAGGATCACTTGTATAACAATAAGATATAACAACAGTAAAATCAAACAGTTAAAACAGCTAAAAATCCCAGTTACAAATAATGGAACAGGAAGATTTTTTTACCTGTTTTTTAGAGGACAGTAATATTGGTATAACCAAGCTTCCCTAGGGAGGATTTCCACTGCGCTGGGTATAAGCTATCATCCCCGAGAGCTAGGAGTCATCCCTATAAGATACTTCCTTTGGCATTGGATGTGAAGTGAGTTCTCCCTTATAATCTCAAGATACTTGGAGAAACTCAGAAAGAAAAAAAATGCCCTCACATAGGCCAAAACCAGGCTGGATGGGACCAAACAAACACTTTGATCACATCATGATCTACATTCATAAGAAAATGAACTATCACATTTCTGAATAAGCTGAAGATCTAGAGTAGCTGCACAGATAATGCACTATTTCAGATCAGCTTTAAAAGCCACAGAAGTACGGTTGTGATTGGTCTCATTTTTGGTAAAATGTCCTTCCAGTTACTGCTACAGCACATGGCTTAAAACACTGGCTTGGATCTTACAGTTTTGCTACATTAGCAACACTGGGCCGGATCCTACAATTTTTTTTTAAAAAACTTTTTATTATTTTTGTTTAAATACAGGTTCCTCACAATTTATATTTAACTAAAGGCCCAAAACATTACAAACAGAAGGGGCCAAAACAAATTCATGAAGTTAACATAAGACAGAAAGAAGCAAGAAAAAAATAGAGTAACTCACTTTGTAATAATTATTAAGTTATTTTTAGCCAACATAGTCAATAGATTATATCCAGAAGAAAATGTGCTGCTTCCTACAATTTTGTTACATTGGAAATAGTGGGTTGGATCCTACGGTTTTATTCCATCAGCACCCACACATTGCTCTGGTACAAGGCAGCTTTTTCTGAAGCAAGATGCTTTTATGTCAATACTAGGTCTAAGGAGCACACTGCAAATTCTCTGTACTGAACCCAAGAAGCCAGACCATCTGCCTGCCTTATTTTGCTTTCATGGGAAAGCAAGGGAGGAGCCAGTACAATGACTACTGGTTTGGATCATCAGCTTTGATCTCAGGGCTTCAGCAAAAGCTAGAAGTCTCTCTAGAAATCCATAAGCACTCACTTTGAGCCTCAACTTTGCTTGAAATCATAGTATGTGTTCTTCTGCAGCAAGACAACACTTGCTAAATTTTCCAGTAGCAAAGGGTGAAAGTGAATCTGGATTCAGAGAGGCTTTTCCTTAGGAGTCAGTTTTGTAGATGTCTGTTTTGCCATGCTGAGAGGTAGCAATGAAGAAGTAAATCCCACTGAGGGCAGTGGGACTTATTCCATCCTTTCCCCTCTCTCTTCCCTTCTTAATTTTTGTGTTACTTTAATGTGTGTGCTGACTAGGATTGCCAACTCCAGGTTGGAAAATCCCTGGAGATTTGAGGGTACTGTCCATGGACGGCCACTAGGGGTCTATGGCCAGAGTCCCCGAGCTTGGCTCCTAACACAATAGGGGCCAAGGATCCTAGTCCACGTTTTAGTCCACCAATAGGGAGTTTGGCGGGAGATTCAACCCCCCCAATAGGACTGTGGGTGTGTCTGGGGTGGGTATATATAGTTGGCTGCTGCCGGCCAGTTTTTGTCCTGTGTGTGATTCCAATAAACCAGTACTGTTCAGCATGTCGTAGTCCGCCTCTCCATGCAGCGAACCCAGTACTTTTCATTGGCAATGGGATGGGATCCCACTGAGCGAGCTGGGCTGACGAGGCACCACAGGAGATCCAGCACCACCGCCACCGCTGCAAATGAGCATGACGACAGGCAAGCCGCTCCCCTGCCTCAACCGATCAGCACAACGGTAGTTGCTCCGGGAACTGGGCTGGTCCCACCATTCGACCAATCCCGTCCACATCAAGGGGGTTGTGGGTCACTGGACTCAAGTCTGTCCTGATAAAGAAAGGAAGAAAGAGCTCCTCCTCGGTTCATGTGGCCCCTCCATCGTTGACATGGCTCAACATCTGCAGGCCCCAAAGATGCTGGAAGAGGCTACATTTGAGGAGATCGTGATGGTGCTGCGAGACCACTTCACTCCACGACCCCTGGGATGGCGTGCCACATGGTTTTCCACCAATGGAACCAACAGGCCTGGGAGGTGGCTATTGACTTCTTGGCAGAGCTCTGGAGCCTCGCCTCCAAGTGTGAGTTTGGGATGCAGTTAGATGCAACTCTCTGAGACCACTTCGTCTGCAGTCTCTGCTAGGAGAAGCTTCGGCATCAGATAATGGAGGCAGAGAAGAGCACCCTCTCTTCTCTTCCCTTCTCTCCACAGCCACTGCATGGAAGAGATCGCACCCGTCAGCCACCGCTGCCCATCAGGTCAGGACCAAGGTAGGTGACCCTGACAATGAGGAAGCCCACTGGACCCAACAGCCACACCGGTGAAGGGAGCCCGGGCTGCCACAGTTCCCCCAAGGTGATGACTCTGCAAGACCGGAGTGCGTGAGCTGCAGCAACCCCCACAAGAGGAAGGCATGCTACCTCAGGAATGCGACGTGCAGGAGCTCTGGATGCGCAGGCCACATTGCACGTCCATGCCAATCCAAGTGGGCCAGGGCCCCGAATTCACAGCCGCCTCAATGCTGCCGAGCCACTGCACACTACGAGGCTGATGCGTCCATGGACAAGATCTACCTCCTCACGAGCCAGCCATCGATCCAGGTACTATGCCCCCCCAGCCAGGCGGCACCCCCCAAAATCCAGGTTAACGTAGAGATTGAAGGGTCCCCCTGCCCCATGGAAGTCAAATCAGGGTCGGCATGCTTAACAGAGTGTATCCTAACAGGTGGCCCCACTTGCGACCCTCACACGTCAACCTAGTGGACTTCTAAAGAAACCAGGTCCCAATTCAGGGTGTAGGGGATTTCTGAGTGCAGTACCGGGGCTTCAGTGGGTACCTGGACTTAATCATGGTAGAAGGGAACCTGGTTAGCCTCCTGGGGCGAGCGTGGTTTGAGCCATTGGGGATCACCATTGAGGGAGTAAAGCACTGTACCCCACGGGACTTTAGTGATGTGTGTGGGGAATTTCTGGTGGTTTCTGGTGTCCTTGCAGCTCGACCCTAAGGTGACCCCCATCTACATGAGATTCTGCAGTGCCCCATTTGCTCTGCGGCCAAAAATCGATGTGGAACTGGACCACCTAGTGGCACAGGGGTCCTTGAACCGGTCTCCCATGTGGTTTGGGAGACCCCCATTGTCATGCCCATAAAGCCAAATGGGGACATCTGCATCTGTGCAGACTACAAATGTACCCTGAATAAAGCACTTCAGGACCATGCGTACCTGGTCCTGGTAGTTAGCCATGTGTTGGCTACGTTAGTGGGGGCGAAGATATTCGGCAAATTGGACCTGGTCCAGACGTACCAACAGTTGCCAGTAGATGAGGCCATGGCTGCCACCCAGACAATAGTCATGCACCGGGGGGCGTTCAAGGTGAAGCGATTACAATTTGGCATAAGCATGGCTCCAGGGATCTTCCAGCACCTCATGGACTCTCTTAAAAAGGATCCCTGGAGTGATGCCATTTTTTGATGATGTCCTGATCGCTGTGGCCACCCTGGAGGATTTCGCCACCTGTCTCCGTGCTGTCCTTCACTGCTTCAAAAAGGCCGGGCTCAAGGTGAAGAGGGAAAAATGCCTTCCAGGAGTTCCCGAGGTGGACTTCTTGGGATTCATGGTCAACGTGGACAGCCTACACCCAGCGAGAGGCAAGGTCAAGGCAATCGTGGAAGCCCCTCTGCCCGCATCGAAGGCCAAACTTCAGGCATTTCTCGGCATCCTCAACTTTTACCACTCCCTCCCACACAAGGTGGCAGTCATGGAGCCACTTCACCATTTGCTGGACAAACACACGCCTTGGTCCTGGGGCCCCTGTGAGGCTGTGGCATTCTGGGGAGTCAAGGCGCTCCTGATCTCCAACGACGTGCTGGTGCTCGCCTGCGACGCTTCTCCGTATGGTGTGGGCGCTGTTTTGGGCCATACACTTCCAGACGGCAGGGAGGTTCCCATGGCCTTGAGGACGATGTCAGCCACCAGGAGGAACTACACACAGAACCCCACAAGTCCTCTCCCCAAGGGTCCTCCACTGGTTCCTGTTCCTCATGGGCTACCAATATCGCCTGGAACACCACCCGGGGAAGGCGATGGGGCAAGCTGATGTCCTCAGCCGGCTGCCCCTTCCGGAAGTTGAGGCCGACCTGGCTCCAGTGCATTGCTCCTCCTCATTGAGGACCTTCCCGATCAACCCCTGCAGGCTGGAGATGTCGCTGGCCACTCGGCCTGAGACCCTGTCAACTCCCGAATTTTGGACTGGGTGGTGAGGGGGTGGCCCATGACCCCTGCAGGCCCGGAGTTTACAGCCTTCACAACCCGGAAAGATAAACTGTCGGCTCACAAGAGGTGCCTTCTCTGGGGAGAAAGAGTTGTCATCCCCAACACCCTGAGACAACGTGTCCTCACCGTGCTACATGAGGCCCACCCAAGAATCATCTGGATGAAGGCCCTGGCCAGGAGTTACATCTGGTGGCCAGGGATCAATGGAGACGTTGAAGCCTGGGTATGGAGATGCCAAACCTGTCAGGCAGTGCACCCAAATCTGCCTAGCACCCCTATCCAGGCCTGGGAGTCAACCCACAAGCCATGGTTCCAGCTGCACATTGACTTTGCCATCCCTTTCCAAGGGCTGCTCTTCCTAGTCACCATGGATTCATACTCCAAATGGTTGGAGATCAGCCCCGTCTCCACAATGTCCATGAAAGCTGTCATCTGTGCGCTGTGCCAGATATTTGCAATGCATGCATTGCCAGACACCATTGTCTCTGACAATGGGGCGGCTTTCACATTAGAGGACTTCCAGGGGTTCTTCTGGAGAAACCTAATCTGGCACGTAAGGTCTGCTCCTTTCCACCAGTCCACCAACGGACAGGCAGAGTGAATGGTGAGGACAGCCAAAGAAGCCCTCTGCCGGATCATGGATGGGAATTGGGAACTCTGGTTGGGCCGCTTCCCCCTGACCCAACAGATGATTCCCAACCCCATCACCAGCCAATGTCCAGCCGAGCTTCTGATGGGTCAGTGGCCCACCATTCTGTTGAACTCGCTACATCCCGGACAGGCGCCAGAGTCAAGGAAGCTTACTGAGCAAAGGGAAGCCCCCGTCTTCATTAGGAACTTTGGAAAGGGGCCCTCATGGCTAGTAGACAGAGTCATCTGACTGATGGGTCCAGTTTCATATGAGGTGTCCACAGAGGATGGCCAGCTCTTAAGGAAGCACGTGGACCAGCTACAATGGTGCCAACTTCCACTGGGAGACAAGTGGCTAGGGAGGCTGGAGGAGCTTAACAGCGCAATCCCCGCCGCAGGAGAGAGGGAACAGCCACCTCCATCTGTCAAGATACCATGAGAAGTTGTGCCACCTGCTGTGCTGGAGTCAGAGGAAGAGTCCCCACCAATACCACCAAGCACCCAGGCAGCGGAGGACCCAGTACCAATCCAGGATGCCCCCGTGCTGGCACCCCAGAGTTCCTTGCGAGAACATCGGCCACCAGCTTACTTGCAGGACTATGTTACATAGGCTGGTTTTGAACTATGGGGGGAGGAGTGTTGTGTCCATGGACCACCACTAGCGGTCTGCGCCCAGAGTCCCTGAGCTTGGCTCCTAACACAATAGGGGGCAAGGATCCTAGTCCACCTTTTAGTTCACCAATAGGGAGTTTGGCAGGAGATTCAACCCCCCCAATAGGACTGTGGGTGTGTCTGGGGTGAGTGTATATAGTTGGCTGCTGCTGGCCAGTTTTTGTCTTGTGTGTGTATCCAATAAACCAGTATTGTTCAGCATGTCGTAGTCCACCTCTCCATGCAGCAAACCCAGTACTTTTCAGGTACAGCCTGAAACAGCGTTTAAGGATGGGAGAAACCTCAATGGTGTATAATTACGTATAGTCCACCATCCAAATCAGCCATTTTCTTCAGAGGAACTGATCATTGTAGTCTGGAGATCAGTTGTAATTCCAAGAGATTTCCAAGCCCAACCTGGAGGTTGGCTACTCTAGGGATGTTCCTAGAGTCGGGGGGGGCTGTGGTGGTTCTTACCAACTCATGTCAGCCCAACAACATCTTGCTGCTGCAGCAGAAGGTCCCTTGCATTGGAAGAACACATGGCTACTGGTGGGAAAAATGATAGAATTTAACTCAGTTCCTTGACTTTGTTCAGCAACAAACATAAATGCATCACTCATCAGATGGCAATTGACTTCTATAAGAAGGGATTACCAATCAGCAACACTTCTGTTTTATCTGCATTCAGACCACATCTTCAGTTTATTTCACCCAAATGTGAACTGAAACTGTGGTTTCTGTATCAGATCCCACAAAACAGAGAAGAGATAGGTATCAAACGGATAGCATTCTATTCCATATCCCTGGCTAGATATGCCCTCAGCCTTGTTTTGTTGCAGGAGATTTTAGTGAGACGTATTTCAGATGATAAAAAGAAGCCCGATACTCACAACCTGATTCCCTCATTATAGATCAGAACTGACAATTTCTTTTCATGCCTCAAGGTTAATGTAATGCAATGTTTGTAGTATACACACCCTCCACAGTTGGTGTAAGTTCTGTAGTCACCTTGTGCGATCCTGCCGTTATCTGAGCAGGGGTTATTTACATCATTTCTGTTCAGAGACCCACTGACTTGATTGCAGTTGTTCTGTTAATGGAGAAGAAGCATGTTTGATATTAGGATTTCCTCTGTGCTTGTTCACAAAATGTAGGATTTTCCTGCCCTCAAGTGGGAAAAGAAGCTGTTAAAGCAAAGCTGCAGCTATTACCTACACCAAGGTAGGATTGCCATCTCCAGGTGGGGCCTGGAGTTCTCCCAGAATTACAATTGATCTCCAAATGACAGATATCAGTCCCCCTGGAGAAAACAACACCATTGAATGGTGGACTCTATGGAACTATGCCTCTCTGTGTTCCCTCCCCAAACTCTGCACTTTCCAGGCCCCACCCCCAAAGTCTCCAGGAATTTGACAGCCTAGGGTTGGCAACCCTACACTTAGGTGCAATACTCCCTCTGTGCTGTGGAGTCTTGTGAGCAAAAATTCTGCTTTGTGAGCTACTGGCATTAAAGTTGTGAGTGAGCAATTTGGCTACTTCATAAATTAGTTTGCTCTGGAACCATCCTTCCTGAGCTAAGACAAAAATGTGTGAGCTGGAGGCTAAAAAATTGTGAGCTAGCTCACACTAACTCAGCTTAGAGGGAACATTGCCTAGGTCATGTACCGAACAAAGGTCACTGTGGCAGCAGCTCTGAAATCCTTTGGTAGCCAATAAACAGTGCAAATAAGTTAAAAGAGCATGGATAGCAAAATCTACCTTAATATGATCACTGTAGGGAAGAGATGGCTATGAATGGATTACACTGAAGTATGTGAAAACTACCTAACAACATGGGTGGGATTTCCCAAACTCAAGATGGGTAGGGAAACTTATTTCACCTTATCCAGTCATTGACAAGTTTGCGGGCTAACTCTGCAACATTAAAAGCAGTGCAAGGCTTAATCCTGGATATAAAGGCAATCTGTTTTGAGAGCTCAGGCCCATGAGAAAAAAGCTGAAATATAAATATTGGTAAAAGTGTAAATGTAGTGTTTTGAAATTGGCTTTTTCCCAAATAATGATGCATTCTTTTAAAAAGAGAAACTCTGGGCAATCCAACATAAAAACATAAGAATAATCCTGCTGGATCAGACCAATGGTCCAAATTATTGCAATGAACTCTATGTGGAGCTGCCTTTGAAGGCTGTCTGAAAGATTCTGTTGGTACAGAACGCTGATTGGAGTGGATAATAGAGACCATATCACTCCAGTCTTTTCCCACCCACACTGGATTTCAATTTGCTTCCAGAACCAATTCAAGGTGCTGATATTGACTTTTAAAGCTCTATACAGCCTGGGGCCAGCATACTTCAAAGACTGCTACTCCCTCAAAGACTCCTACTCCCATATGAACCTACTTGACCCCTCTGGTCATCTTCAGAGACCCTGCTTTGGGTGCCCCATCATCTGAGGCTAGACAGGGGAAAGGCTTTCCTAGCCATGACACCAACATTTTGGAACTCCCTCCCCAGAGAAATTCATCTGTCTCCCTCTATTGTTGTCTTCCATCAGTAGATGAAAACATTTTTGTTTGCTTTGGTGTTCCTTCACTCTTACTAGCCCTCCCTCCATGTTTGTGTGTTTGCGTTTAATGACCATATTGGCCACTGATAGTTTGCTATAATGTATGTAGTGATAACATACTGTTGCACAGTTAGTATCTTTAGTGTTGTTTGAGGCTGCTGGTCCTGTTCTAACTAACTAATACATTTGTTTCAGTTTACTACACAATTGGAGTTTTCTGTTGTCAATGTTTATTTTTTCTGCCTCCCAGGTGGCAAAAACTAAGATACCGTCTGCCTCCCAAATGGCAAAAACGAAGATAGCATAGAGTACTGGATATTGCAGGCACTGGGTATCCTCACAATTTTGCTTGTAGAAAACTAAGGCATTTGCATTTTTAAATTTCATAGACATAGTTCAATAGTTATGCTAAATCATAATATATTTATTTTTTGTAGTTAAAATAAAATAAGTTAAGGCTTGATAAGGAAGTATTACATATTTCATTTTTTCCCAAAAATTCCATTAAAAAATCCTCCCTGCTTAAATAGAAATGTTACATATCTGTACTCATTGAACTCAATAAAATTGTCTAAAAGCAACTTTTGATGTAATCTCCACCAAACATCACTAGATATTTCACAAAATTAAAGCAGGATCATGGTAAATATATTTGGCACAACACTGCCATATAGAATCATAGAGTTGGAAGGGACCTCCAGCATCATCTAGTCCAACCCTCTGCACAATGCAGGAAATTCACAAACATAGAAACATTCAATTCTATTTAACTATATAACTCAAAATGATCTGGTAGTATAAGCATATTGGAAACTTGACATGACTGGGCTGTCACTTCACAGTTGCTATCATCACAAGAAAAATATACTTGTGTGAATCCACTGTTAATCTTTTAAAATGCATCAGCAGCAGAATTACTCCATTGACTTTCATAAATTCATACATCCATCATCTATCCCGCAGGACAAAAACCGTTGTCTTCTTTGCCCATTTTAAGACAATAAAAGTTTTGATTTCATTGACCAAAATGTTGGCTTGGATCTTGTAGCAACATTTCTAGAGCCAATTTAAGATGCAGTGGGAAGTGGAGGGGGAAGTTCAGCTATGTGCATAACTTACTTTAAGGTCCTTCTCTCCATGGAAACTTTAGGTGGAATCCAAGCAATACTAATTTGCAATTTTTGTAGATGGCCTTTCAGTTGTAGCAACTACCAAAAGGATTTACAATAAAAGCAAAGCAACCCCCCTCACAAAAAAACCCCCAACTAAGAACAAGTAAAATATAAACAGCTGACTAACACTGTTTCTAAAACCAGCAGGCAAGAAGCCTAACTAAATAAGAGAAGAACAATCTCAATATGGCATCAGAATACCCAAAAAACAAACTTATAAGAGCTATTTTTTAAATATAATCTCTACAGAAGAAAGGAAAGCTTTCACTCCTCCCAAGAGCAAGGAGACTATACAGGCTGAAGCTCTGAAGGAAGGTGTGCCAAATATCAGGAGACAACACAGAAAATATGTTTCATGGAAATGACTGGTGCCTGCCCCCCCATCTCCTTGGAGAAAGTAGCTAATTGAGGGCTGGTTCACCAGCTAGGTCTGGTGGCAGCCACCCTCCCTCTTCATTTAAGCCCAGTGCAAGCTCCCCACCTCCCCACCCTCTTTTTAGACCATGTGGATTAGCTGGTCACTGGTTTTGGGGGCTGAACAGGAATTTTTTGGGCCTCACTCAGATTGGCTACGGCAAAAACAGTAATTGCTAATGGCTGGAAAAAATCAAATATTTTGTCTTTAACTCAATATTCTACAATTTGGGAATTTTATGCTATGGATAAGATCTCAAACAATGTTTCTTCCTTTGATATCCCAGCAAAATGCTCAGATTTTCAATCAAAATGGTTTCCGTTCTTAGAATATGTCTTCAGTGGTGATTTATCATTGGCTCATATGGTTCCTCGTAGATACTATGATGTACTTCATTATATGTGACTGGTATGTGCAGCCTATGTAAGACTCTAATAGTACAATATTTCTCCTGTTTCACATGTTCTGTTCTGTTGTAAATTTTCTTGCTTTGGTTTGACAGTAGTTTTGACTATGTTCTTGTTGTTAACAAGTTTGAAAAAAAAAATAAAAAATATTTAAAAATAAAGATTGGCCAAGAGGAAGGCCTTTTTTCACCTGCTCTGCATGGTCAGAAGGGGTGAGGTATAAATAGGCCTGGTAAAGCTGGTTAGGCCCTAACTGGGAAGGTGGGAAAAGCACAGGTTGAGGGGATTTTGAGTTGGCAAGCACCCTGAGATATCAACGTCAGGATCAGTCCTCAAACTGGGTACCTATGGGCTTGGCAATCAGGGTGACTCAGTTGGGGTCCTCTTTGAGGTTGGGGGAGCATATGATGAGCCTTAAGGCTTTGTAGTCATGGGCTGGAATGTGCCCTCCCTCCTCTCTATGCACTGGCGTGTAGGCCATAACAAGTAAGGTCTGGAAGGATCCCAGACCTGGCTCTGAGCTGGGATGGGTTTGGCCTGTTAGGAGGCTTGCTTTGCAATGCAGCCCATACTTTAATATGTTAATGATCAGCTTATGTATAAATAAAATTCCCAGTTTAACCAATAACTTGTGTTATGTTTCATTCAAGGGGTGGGCGGGCAATAATTCGCCACAGGTTTCCTGTGTGCAAACAATGAGTCAATGGGTCAGAATGATACGAGAAGGGTTGTGTCATCTTTCAGGTGTTTGAGCCTTGGGGGTTCTCTTCATTCCTTTTCACCTCATAGCATCCTTCTACAAGGTGAGAACCCTATTCAGGTAAACCATGAAGTATTCCTAGATTCTGTTCCTTTCTAGCTCTGATCCTGTAATGCCTGTTAGGCAACATGCATCACATAGAAACTGTGGCTAATGTTCAAGAATGATTTGAATATTGCTCTTTACTATATTATCAAAGGCTGTTAAGCCTTTTGGCTGATCCCTTTTTATATATCCAGCCTGCTGAAAGCCATTTACTAAGAGCATGAGCTATAATATCTCAGCCTGAAAATACCATCCAAATTATGAATATTGAGATACAGAATCTGAATTTTCCAAACCATAGAAATGAAAACAAACAAACAAATAAAATGATTGCAAAGAAGACAGACAGCATTGCGGGGAAAGGCAGTGGTGAGGTAGCAACTTGTACAACATTTTTGCTCACCTGATTTATATTTCCCCGGTTTGGGTTGCTTTGAACAATTCTGTTCCCATTTGCATTCTGGATTGCTCCTCCACCATGAAACTTGCCTTCTCTAATTTCTTTTTTGCTAAAAGTCATGAAATGTTGAAGAGTGTGATTTTTATGGTCAGGAAACTTGGATTCGCTGTTTAGAACTTAAACCATTTAATGGAAGAATGAATTACCCAAAAGAGATAATAAAATGTCAAGAGAGGAGGTAAGAAAATATTAAATAGTGGCTGGTTCATACTGACTGGTTCATATCCTTAGAACACTGTTTCCTGGTTTATAATGTTGCTGGACTTGTCTGAGCATAGCACAGGGAAAATCTAGGTTAAAATATAACATGGCCACATTTAAGATAGCAACTGAGAGGAGTTCAAATTGTTGCTGTTCACACGCATTGTTCTTGACACCCACAGAGAGTAATGAATAACACAGTGAACAAGGCTGAAGAATACAAAGTCACTTAAGCCAAAGGTAGGGAAAAGCCCTTCAAAAGTGTAAAAGCAGTTTATAGGCTGGCCCTACCATTATACTACATAATCAGGAAGCAAATTTAGGCAACCATTAAAGGGCAACAAATTGTCAATTATTATCACTCAGATGAAGCTATTGGCTATAGATGCACAGAGGCAGGCTTTCCATGAGATACCATATTTACTGATAGATTTTGCACACATTATTTGTTTCTCTGATGCAATAGCCAGTTACTCCATGGCTGGGGTCACACAAGCAGTTTGTGCTGATATAGTTGTGTTACCTTTGTGGATTTAAAGAGCACAATCAGACAATGACATTTGCCTTCCATGCCCCAGTTGTCAGCATCCTGCTTTGCCTCGCTTTGGAAGTGGAGTAATCAGGAACTGGGGAAAGTCAGGTATTTAGGGATGCCAGCACTTCCACTCCACCTTTCTGGGCTTCCACTCCCCTCTTGCAAAGTCAAGCTGTTCGGGAAATCTGAATCTTCCCTTCTATTTCCACCTCCTTTTTTTTTTAATCAGGTAGCAATTTTTGCATAAGTGCATAATCGCCCCTGGCATTGTCAATCACCTTGGCCAAGTAGTCATTCTGGATCGGGAGTTCCCGGGGAGTTGTTTTTGAATGACAATTGCCCCCCCCCAAAGCCCTCTCTCCTTTTTCTGCATCAGAGTCTGAGAGCATCCCATGACTGACACAAAGGTAAATGCACTGAAATCAATGGGGTTACGCTCATGTAAATCTGCACTTTATTCTCCCCTATGTATTCCACGGAAGAGAGGCCAAGGGAAGGAGGCTGAGAGGGGACAGAGTACTTGGGAGAGATTGTGGAGCTGTCAAAAAGGAGCCAGAGCTTCAGATATATGCTTATGTGCATGGGTGAAAGGCAAAAAAGAAAAAGAATGCTGCAACAGTCTGAACAATGGCAAGTGCACAGTGAAGCCAGTTCAGGGTGGGATGTCTGATCAAAACAGAGGCACAGCCAGATTGTGCCAAGTCTCCACTGTGACTGCAGCCCATATCTGTTGTGATGGATCAGAGCCTACACTTTTAGTTAGAAGTATGTGGCTCCATTTATTACTTTAGCAGTGTTCCTTCTAAGCTGAGTTAGTGTGAGCTAGCTCACAGTTTTTTAGCCTCCAGCTCACACATTTTTGTCTTAGCTCAGGAAGGATGGCTCCAGAGCAAACAAATTTATGCAGTAGTCAAATCACTTGCTCACAACTTTAATGCCAGTAGCTCACTAAGTAGCTCACAAGACTCCACAGCTTAGAGGGAGCATTGCACTTCAGTCATTAACATACATTTCCCCAGCCCTGAGAGATTCTAGTGTCACTTTGAAAGCCTCCCAGCATCCTGTAGAAGCAACTGCAGATATGCATAGGTTCAATATACTACATCATATTGGGCACCACACTTTAAGACAACTGTAGACAAATTGGAACAAGTTCAGGGGAGGGCAAAAGAGATGGTTGGAGGACTAGAAAATAAACTTATGAGGAGACCGTGAAGGCACTGAGCATGTTTAGCCTAGAAAAGTGAAGACAGAGGGGAGACATGATCATGCTCTACAAATACCTGAAAGGTTATCTCACAGAAGAGGACAAAAACTTGTTCTCTGCTGGTCTAGCAAGCAAGATAAATCAATGAGTAGATTTTGGCTGAACATTAAGAGACACTTCATATTAGTGAGAACAGTTCAACAAATGGAACCTGTTACTTAGGGTATGGTGGTATCTCCATTTATAGAAGTCTTCAAGCACAGACTGGATAGCCATTCATCAGGAATTGTGTAGATTTCATGTAATAGGCAGGGGGTTGGAAGTCTGCACTGATGAAAGAGATAGGAAGAGCAATAGGAGTCCCCTTCCTCCTCCCTTCTACAGCTTAGTCCTCATGGATTCAGGGACCATGTGAATAAATTATTCCAGGCTCAGGTGGAACTGCTGTGGAGAAAGGGGACATGGGAAGGATCTCTTGCACTGAAGGATTGTGGGCTCCAACCCACTGGTGGCAAATCTGCCATTCTCCACAGTTTTAAATTTTAATTCCTTCTGATACCATGGTTTCCACCTTTGCTTTATAATACTCACAATTTCTCTGCACACATCATGCATGTGTTGCTATGTGTTCGGCCTGAAACGTCACGTATTGGGTCATTCTCACGGGTGCAGGTGAGTCCTCCATCAGGCCTCATTTGTGACCGATATTCATAGCACTCATCACCCCTCTGGAGGGAAAGAAAATAATGTTTCTCATGAGGTGCCTTCTTTGGTTTGATGGACTGGTTCTTAGAAACTCTAGAGGATGTTCATCCACAGTAAATGCCTCACATAAACATTGTCAGGGTGTGACATCATCTATCATCTTGTGTCTGAGTGGGCTGTTAGTCAGAAGACTCATGAATGCCTTTCTTAGTACCATGCGCTGGGTGTTGCCTCCTATGGTCAACCTAGTTATTATTCTTTGGTAGGGCTATTCAAAGCATGCAATTGATCTGAATGATAAAATGTATCTCCCCCTCTTTTCCCAACATGCTTATAATATGGTCAACATTTTTTCTCAGATTACAGTGGCTACCTCTAGGCAGTCAAGAGCACTAAAACAACTGAGATACTCCATTTGCCTGAATATCAGCCCTCATGGAGCACAATGGAAATTTAAGACCAACAGACCTGGCAAAGTTCATTTGTAAAAGGCAAACTGCAAGCATGTGCTGCCCCCGTTCAGATCAGGGCAGCATAGGGAGAAAATAAAAACCTACACCTGGTTTCACTAGTCAAAGCTGCCACCTCCCCTGACATTAGTACTTTAAAGGAAAAAAGATGGGTCCTTCTTTTAAAAACCCTCTTTCCCCCCTTTAAAGTTCTTTCAATAGCATGGGAGGGGGGAGTAATTCTGATTAGTGAAACTATGTGGCATTTGAAGGGTTAAACTCTAGGATTGCTGACTCCAGTTTGGGCAATTCCTGGATAGTTGGAGGTGGAGACTGGTAAGGAAGCAGTTTGGGGAGATGAAGAAGCTTAGCTGGGAAGTGATGTCATAGAGTCCTCTGCACAAATCTACCAGTTTTCTCTTGGGGCACTAATCTGTGTATTCTGGAGATCAGTTATAATTCCAGGAGAACTACAACTTTCATCTGGAGGCTGGCAACCCTATTACACTCCCACTCCCATCCCTGTGCTGCCTCAGTCCAAATAAGGGCCCTGCATGCTTGAAATTTGCCTTTTGCAGATAAATGGAGATTTGACACATCTTTCTCAGTCCTGAGAGTCATTATACACATGCATTAGATGGTGAATGAAAGCAACATTCTGGTTTCAGATGAAAGCAATACTGGTCTCAATTTGCAAACCTTTTTCATGGCAAATCCGTTTTTGTTAAAGTTTTACTGAGGATGAATGCAAATTTGAAATTATTTCCTTTGTTTCTCATCAATAAATTACTGGAGCAATGTGTTCTTTTCAGCATGATGATCAAAGTCTTCCATAATTCTGTTTAAAAATTTTGGACCATTCCCCCCCCTGCTCCTTGTAAGATTCATGCATCTGAATTTCTCAAGATTACTGCTGATTTCAACAAAAGCAATATTTACTTCATTTCAGTTTGCAGATTCCCTATCCAGATATATTTCACTAGTCTTACCAAACCCCTTTTGCCTCTCCCAGAATTCCTCAGAAGTTTTGCCTGAGCAAAAAATTCTTTATTGTTTACTGTAGTTGAAATTATAGTCTAAAACTGGGGTGGGAACATTTGTTTCCCAAACATCAAGAAAAACAGTAATTGGGTGCTGTACTAGGAACACTTTGTAAGCCCCATTGAATAAAATGGGACTTACCTCTGAGCAGGCCTACTTAGGATTGTTCTCATTTCTCCTGTCAGGGCCTGAAAAAGTAAGCTCAAGAATCTTTGCCATCAAATAATTTTAACAATGAGTAAAACTGAATGCAGCAGTTCTTCAGATTTATATTAGGAATAAATGTAGTTGTCATGGCTTAAGTGGGGATGCCCAACTTACAGGAATCATATGGCAACTAAGAAAAGTGATTCTGTGCGTAAGCCAACACTCTGCATATGCACAACAGGTTTTACCAATTTCTACTGGTGTAAAGATATTATCCAGCAGCAGGATAAAAAAACTGAACCATGTGACAAGTCTGTGACAATATAGGGAGAATTTTGCAGCATGCTTCAAGATGAAGTTGGCCTTCTTCCTGTTTCTGTCAAGGAGGAGGAGGAGGTAATGATGATGATGATGATTGGATTTATACCTCACCCTTCACTATGTGAAGGAGTCTGAGAGCAGCTTACAATCCATTACCCTTCTCACAACAGAAACTCTGTGAGGTAGGTGGGGCTGAGAGAGCTCTTTCAAGGATTACTTTTGAGATAACAACTCTGAGAGAACTTATGACTGACCCAAGGTCACACCAGCAGCTGCAAGTGGAGGAGTGGGGAACCAAACCTGGTTCTCCCAGATTAGTGCTCCTAACCACTACACCAAACTGGCTTTCTGAATGGTGGAAAACAATCAACAAAGCACTGCAACATTCCATGAGCCATGACATAAATGCAGAATATTAATGGTAAAGACACAAATCTGGATAAAGTTTAATCTCACCTCCCTTCTTTCATTTTCTATTTTGTTTTTTTCATATGATGGCATGTTACCTCCATTTTTGCTGCAAGAAAATGTTTACAACATATTACATGACTGTGAATAGCACAACTTGATGGAGTTAACAAGCAAATGTGTCATTTTCTACTCACAACTTTTGTGCACACATCATGCACTTATTGCTATATTGTCTGCCAAAAGCATCACGAACTGGGTCATTCTCTCTCGTACAGGTAATTCCCCCATTCATGAAATAAGGCATGTATTCACTGCAGCCATCATCCTACAGTGAAGGGAAAAGATTAATTTTTCTCCTTGCAGCCTTACTAAAGAGAGAATCTACCATAAGTCACAATTTTGCCAGAGTGATGAAGTAATGTAAATTCCAGTGTAAGGGATAGAGAACAACATGATAAGCATGGTGACAAGTCTGTAACTATATAGGGAGAGTTTTGCAGCATATTTCAAGATGAGGCCTTTGACTGAACTGAAACCAGGAGATCAATGAAAAAAAAACTGTAGTTTGACGGTTCAGAAGTATTTTTGGGGCATAATAATGAAGATTATTATGATTTAATCACACAGGTTACAATCCAAGTACAGGTAAGTATTTGAAGCACCTTTTTATCAACAGGATACTTAAGCACCTGTTTAACTCTGTCCTATGAACTCAATAATACTGAGGCATCCTTGCATATGAAGTCCTTGTTTTTGTTGAGCAATAACACAAGGACATCAAAGCAGACATTCAATGGGACTTTTGTGCCTCCCAGACTCCCATGCACTCTTTTCTCCTTGTGATTGCATTGCGTGGGCAGAAGCAGATTGAGTCTTACCCTTCACATTGTTTTCTCCTCCTTAAAGCACCCTGTGAAGTTATTTCATTTATTTGTTTACTTTATTAGATTTATAACCCGCCCTCCCCGCATAGTAGGAGCTGTGGTGGCTCAAGTGGTCAAGACACTGAACTGCAGGCTGTGGAAGGTCAGTAGTTCAGCAGTTTGAGACCCGAGAATGCTGCATGACAGAGTGAGCTCCTGTCTCTGGTCCCAGCTCCTGCCAACCTAGCAGTTCGAAAGCAAGAAATTGCCAGTAGATAAATAGGTACCACTTCAGTGGGAAGGTAACAGCGTTCCGTGTGCCTTGGTGTTTAGTCATGCCGGCCACATGACCACGAAGACATCTTTGGACAGCGCTGGCTCTTCGGCTTTGAAACGGAGATGAGCACCGCAACCCTAGAGTCGGATTCGACTGGCTTTTGAGCAAGGGTACCTTTACCTTTACCCCACATAGTGGGCTAAGGATGGGTTTCATCAAATGTAATATACAGTAGTTTAAAACAGTTTAAAATACAACAGATAAAATACAGTGCAATTTCTATATCCCATCAGAGCCTCAACAGATGTATCCTGTAACCATTGGGTTCCAGATGTTACTCAGATCTGATCCACTGAAGGGGAGGCCCAATAGACAGATGAAAAGGAGGACACCTGCCATCTCAACTAAAAGGCTGGCAGAAGAGCTCTGTCTGGCAGGACCTGCAGAACTGCAGAAGGTCTCACAGGCCCTGATCTCATATGGGAGCTCATTCCACCAGGTAGTAGCCAGGGCCAAAAAATACCATGGCCCTATTTGAGGTAAGGCAGACGTCCCTGGCCCCAGAGACCACCAGTAGATGTTGATTAGCAGATCATACCGCGCTTCAGGGCTCATACGGGGATGCAGGCCCCTGGCCATAGAGGGCTTTGAAGGAAAGCACCAGCACCTTGAAATGGATCCAGTACTCCATAGGCAGTCAGTGCAGTTTGCATAGTACAGGATGGGTACATGTCTGCAGACATATGAAATCACATTACTTATGAGGCTGTATGTAAGTTCTGAAACAAAGCTAATAGTGAGTCCACAGGACTTTTTAAAACAGAGAAAACAACTTGACAGAGAATGCTAAAGCCACTTCTGCCCATGTGCCCTGGTTGCAAGAAGAAAGTTATTTCCATGAGTCTGGGAAAGTCCCATTGAACATCTGCTTCAAATCCCTCTCTTCATCACTTATCAAACATGAGGACTTTGGAATTCATAAAAAGGCCCCAATTAGAGGATGCTTTTGGACTTCAGGTGGCTTGTGCAAAGTGCTTGAGATTCTACTGAAACTGTAAATGTATATGAACTGTGCTCTCTGTTCTTGACTTGTAGTTTTTAAAATATATATTAGACTTTTTGGGGGTGATCAACTCATGTTTAGAAACCCCAGCTGCCATTCTTTCTATGTCAAATAGCACCAGGATGAAGCAATTTGTAAGGGAGAAGCCACATTTTATCCTTCTCCCACCTACCACTTTTCCTTATTTATTTATTTATTTATCAAATTTATACCCCACCCTCCCTGCTGGGGCAGGCTCAGGGTAGCTTACAAAAATTAAAACACGTAAATAACCATCTAAAACAATCCAGATGATGTAAAGTGCTAGTACAATTGGTCTGGCAAAATTAATGCTAATGATATTTGGTGATGATGGCAGAAATTGATGTCCTATTCTATTGATCTGCTCCTCATTCTGTTTCTTCTTATGTGGCTGGCTCAGGCTGTTGATGATAGTTCCAAGAGGCATGGCTCACAATTAATTATTGGGGAGGGGCTCCTAGTTGAAGGCCTGGTGCAAGAGCTCCATCTTGCAGGCCCTGCAGAACTGCATAAGGTCCTGCAGGGTCTTGATCTCTTCCGGGAGCTCATTCCACCAGTTTGTAGCCTCCACCAAAAAGGCCCTGGCCCTACTTATAGCCAGCCTGGTGTCTTTAGGTCCTGGGAGGGTCAATCGATGTTGGGACCCTGACTGCAGTGCTCTATGGGGAATATGTGGGGAAATGCGGTCCCTCAGGTATGTCAGCCCCTGACCATTAAGGGCTTTAAAGGTAAGAACCAGCATCTTGAAGTGGATTCGGTATGCTATTGGTAGCCAGTGCAACACTTTCAGCACGGGCTGGATGTGTTCCCGCATAGGGAGACCCATCAAAAGCTTGGCTGCCGCATTTTGCACTAGCTGAGCTTCCAGATATGTAACAAGAGCAGTCCCATGTAGAGAGCATTACAATAGTCTAGTCTCAAGGTGACCATTGCATGGATCACTGTTGCCAAGTCGTTGCGTTTGAGGAAGGGAACCAACTGCCTAATCAGCCAGAGATGATAAAAGGCTGACTTGGCAGTGGCTGCTACCTGGGCCTCAATTGTTAAGGAAGCATTCAGAAGCACTCCCAAGCTCCTCACCTCCAGCGCTGGCACCAACGATGCCCCATCAATGGTTGAGAGTGGGATCCCTACCCTCAGCCCACCCCAGCCTAGGCACAGGACCTCCGTGGTCGTCGGATTCAATTTCAGTCAGCTCAGTCTAAACCATCTAGCCACAGCTTGTAACGCCCGGTCCAGATCTTCTGGTTTGGAGTCAGACTGGCCGCCCAACAACAGATAGAGCTGGGTGTCATCAGCTCCCCCTCCAGCTACTTCCCCCCAGCTGGATTTTCAGAAACATATTTAAAGTTTTACCTAGATAAATATTAGCTGGACAAAATGAATCACTGCAAGGATTAAATTAATCCAAGAAATTTGGTTAAGGAATATAGAAATGATGAGGAAAAGTTAGTCAAAAATATTTGCTGTCTAGAGAAACATTTGTGCAAGAAAAGGATTGGCCAGATAAATAAGTTGCAGTTAGAGCTTACTTGGTCCCACACCTTGTTTTAACTAGAGTTTTTTTGTGTTATTGCTTCACTAAGCATGAATCCAGTGCCAACACTGTGTACTTTTATGGGCAAGGAAGGTAGCGCTAGCTCTGGTCTAAAGAGATGACAGTCTCAGAAAGACAATAAGAAACAGGCAAAAATCTTCATGGTATACATGCTAAAGTTTCAGTTGCACTTAACCAAACTAGGGCTAGAAAGTTGTAACAATTTACATCTACTGTATCCAAAGGTTTGGATCTGACTATATGCAGTCACTAAAAATAGTTCTCTGAATGAAGGAGATGCAAATAAGCCTTCCCCGCCTTCAGCATAATCTTCTCCACACATTCCAGTTCTGCATTCCTCTCCTACTGTGGTCACATACTGCCCTCACAGTTATGGTATTTGATTGGATTCATACTTCACTGGAGAAGAGCAGTTGCCATTTCCCACTTGCGGGATGCCACATGATTCAATAACATTTTGATAACATAATTATGGATGGGCACAAACCAAGAAACTGCAGTTCAATTTGGTTTGTGGCATGCACAGTTTGCAAACCATGTACCGTCACAAACTTTTAGCCGCCAAACGAACTGGTTCAGTTCATGAGGCTCATGAGGTAGAAGAACATCGCCCCAGTGTGCTAGAAATACCAAACTTGCAGGTGATCTCTGGCTGACTGTTCTTTACCTTCCCTTCAAGTTTGGTGACGATTGGATTTACAAGGTCCAAGTTGCAGCTACCCCAAGGAGGTGCCCCCAGGAAAGTGCTTTCTGGGGAAATGACAGGTACAGGAGTGTATAGAACAGACTCTTGCAGGGGACCCCCCACCCCAGTGCTCCTCTATATGCCTGCCAAGTTATGTGCAGATTGGACTTAGGGGGTCTGAGTTATGCCCCCCAAAGAGATGCCCCTAGGAAAGTGCTTTTGGGGGAAATGTCAAGCACAGGTCCAAAAGTGCAAGTACGCACATTAAATGAACAGGGAACCCATTGGTGTTTTCAAAGCAGGAGAATTCTGGGGGATGGGCATTGCTTTGAAGTTGCTTTGTTGCTTTGAAGTATGGTAAATACTTTGAGAAACCTGTATAAGGGTCAAGAAACGACAGAACTGTATATGGAACAACTGATTGGTTTAGCATTGGAAAAAGAGTACGACAAGGATGTATATTGTCACCTTGCTTATTTAATTTATATGCAGAGTACATCATGTGAAATGCCAGCCTAGATGAATCACAAGCTGGAATTAAGATTGCTGGGGAAAAGATCAACAACCTCAGATATGCAGACGATACCACTCTAATGGCAGAAAGTGCAGAGGACCTCAAGAGCTTCTTGCTAAGGGTCAAAGAGGAGAGTGCAAAAGTTGGCTTGAAACTCAACATAAAAAAACTGAGATCATGGCATCCAGCCCCATCACTCCTTGGCAAATAGAAGGTAAAGTTGTGGAAGCAGTGAGACTTCACGTTCCTGGGATCCCAGATCACTGCAGATGGTGACTGCAGCCATGAAATTAAAAGACATCTGCTCCTTGGGAGGAAAACTATGGCAAACCCAGACAGCATAATAAAAAGTAGAGACATCATCCTGCCAACAAAAGTCTGTATGGTCCAAGCAATGGTATTCCCAGTAGTAATGTATGGCTGTGAGAGTTGGACTATAAGGAAGGCTGAATGCTGAAGAATAGATGCTTTGAATTATGGTGCTGGAGAAGACTCTTGAGAGTCCCCTGGACTGCAAGGAGATCAAATCAGTCAATCCTAAAAGACATCAACCCTGACTGTTCCCTGGAAGGCCAGATACTGAAGCTGAAGCTCAAATACTTTGGCCACCAAATGAGAAGGGAGCACTCACTGGAAAAGACCCTGATGCTGGGAAAGACTGAAGATCAAAGAAGAAGGGGACGGCAAAGGATGAGATGGTTAGACAGTGTTATTGATCCAATGAACATGAAATTAAGCAAACTCCAGAGCATGACAGAAGACAGGAGTGCCTGGCATGATGTGGTCCATGGGGTTGTGTAGAGTTGGACTCGACTGTGCGACTGAACAACAACAACAACATATACTTTGTTTAAGCAGAGACTGTCTGTCTGGAACAGCTTGAAAGTGTGTGGAAAGTTCATGTTGGTTTATCTACCACGAACCTCAGTTTGCGAACCATAAACTGGCTAAAATTCATCATGAACTTTAGTTTGTGAACCCGTTTGTGCCCATCCCTAAACATAAGTATATGAGACTGGCAGTTCTCACATCACTCATGTTTCATACCTACTCAGGGAAGTGGGGCACTGAAGTGTGAACTTCCTCTGTGACCCCAAGTGGTTCTATTACTCAGATATTTTCCTAAAGTACTATGGGTTCCAGGAAATGAAAGATCCAACTGTTCCATTCTGGCTATGTATAAATTGACTTTTTTTGTAATGGTGGGGTCTCAAGACAGAGGTCTTTAGTGTCAACTACCATTTGATTTTTTATCTGGAGATTCCAGTTAACCAGAGTTTCCAAGGATTGAACCTGGGAGCTTCTGCATGTCAAGCAGCTGTTCTACCACTGAACCATGACCCATCCCTATATGAATTTAATCTGTTGTTTGTAAGTCACTCTGAGAATCAAAGGTAGAATATAAATCTTTAACATCAATAAATAACTGATCTGAGGTACACCTAAAATGTGAAGGTAAGATGGCTATGAAGGAACATTTTATGTTTTAATAGGGATGCAATATTTCAGGCTGAGAATAGATATAGGCAAAATATAGGTGCAACTTGAGAGCCAGTGGGGTGTAATGATTAGAATTCTGGACTAGGACAAGGGAGGCCTGGGATCAATTCCCTGCTCTACCATGAAGTTCACAGAGTGACCTTGGGCCAGTCACTGTCATAGGCTTCATGTGATGATAAAAAGGGAGTGGGTGACTGATGTATGCCACTAAGGTATCTTGGGAGGAAAGATGGGATAAAAAATAGTTCAGGTATAGGCAGAAGTCCCGACTATGTGAGCAGATATGCTGTGATGTTTAAACACTTGTGGAGCTACAGTGAAATGGGCTTTCACAAAGCCTGTACTAACAAATCTGTTTATAAGACCATTTTCAAAAAAATAAACCAGGAGGCAAAGTCAGATCCCTATTTTGCTCAGCATCTTTGATTTGTTCCTGCACATTGCAGTAACACCAGAGTGCCCCCCATACCTCCATTCAGATACCATGTATAAAACCTTAATAAGCTTCAGCACACTTGGTTTCTAAACCACTTGAAATTAACAGATTTTTCAAAAAACATTATAACAGGCCCAAGACTGGCATCCATTCCAACAACAGTCCTCCTAAACATGTCGGAACCAGACATTGGGAATACCCCATAATGGACTGGAACTACTGGGGTATTTATGTGGACAGAAGGATTTCTATCACTAAGTATGTCTTTCTCATATCCCCCCTTCCAATGTAGCCCCAAATGCACCCCATAATGTTGTTTCTAGGAGTCTCCTGTCCAGTGGATACAAGCCAGAATGGAATATATATGAGCATAATCACAGAAAGGAATGGGGAAGGCTTCATTGGGAAGGGGATGGTGGTGAGCAGGCTTTCAGTTCCCAGTTTCTAAATTTCCAGTTCCAGTCAATCCGATACCCATTAATTAAAAATGTAGTTAGTTGTGAAGGACAAAGAACAATCAATTCACACAGTTGTTCAGGAAACTAGCTTTGTTCATACACATAACCCAGCTGCCAGAAAGCATGCATTGAAAGTGGACCTCTGCTGGCATTTTTCTACTGAATAATCGATAAAGCTGTGAAGGAAGACCATTCCCAATTTCTATGTAATGCTGCAGGTCTGCACTTGTATTATTAATTTTATTTAAGTGTGTTCAGTACAAAGATCAATCATTATCCTGACTCTTAAATTAATTTACATAGTTGTAATTCTGGACTATATACTCCAACTCACAAAGAAGTTTGAAGTCTTCCATTTCAACACAGCCACCACCAAAACCACTTCATCAAATGCAGGATTAAGTATCATCAGATTAGGTAATAAGCCTTCTCATGCTTTAGTAACAATGCCTTCCCACCTTTTCTGAAGTACTTGTAGACCAGCGTTCATTAACAGCGAATCCTCTTTTTTTGCTATTAATAAAGACAATAAAAAGCACAGGGCAGGGTTATGGAGAATTTAAATGACATATTCCTGTAACACAAGGCTTTTTTTAATGCAACCATTCCTCTCACAAGAACACAAGAAGAATCCTGCTGGATGACAACAGTGGTCTATCTAGTTCAGCAATCTGTTTCACACAATGGCCAAACCAGTTGCCCGGAAGAGCCAACAAATAGGGTGCAGAGGCCAAGGCCTTCCCCTGATGTTGCCTTCCAGCACTGGTATTCAGAGGTTAACCATCTCGAGATGGGAGGCTCCCTTTAGTCATCATGGCTAGTAGCCACTGATGAATCTGCCACTACATGAATCTGCCTCATCTGCCTTATCCTTTTACAGTCATGTATGCTTATGACAATCACTAGATTCACTGATAGTGAATTTCAATCTAATTACTCATTGTGTAAAGAAATGCTTCTTATTGTCAGTTCTGAATTTATTGCCCATCAATTTCATTGGGTGCCCCCATGTTCTTCTCACATAATGCAATAGAACACAAATAAGAGAAGAGATGAAATCAAGTTTTAAAAGATAGAAATTGTTGCTTAACATCCCTGCATTTTAAGATATTTCATTCCTATGTCCTTTTTTGTGGACTTAAATGGACTCCTATTCCAGCCACTCCATATTTCTTGGCCCTTGATTCAGAGGAAGTTATATCCATATGACATAAATTGCTCATATAACTAAACTAGGAGTAAGGCCCGTTGTGGGAAGAAATACAATGAACTCTAGAAGGAAGCTCCAGGTGAGTGTCCGGCTGTGGCTGGTGGGGTGGCAGAGGGAAGGGGAAAAAAGAGAGAGGCAAGCCATGTTTATTTCCATCTGTTTAGCTATAAGGCAGGGCTGTCTCAAGTCATTTTGCTGACCCAAGTGGGTAGTATGGGAGGACAGCCTCATGGTAACAGGTATGGTTCCCTCCACCCCTGACTTATGTTGATTTGGGGTTATGCACTGGCAGCTACAGTAGAAAACCACCTCCTCCTATGCCATGTCTTCTGGGCTCCAAGGGTCTGGAAAGTGGTTCCATAGCCAGTTACACGGTTACCAACTCTGGGTTAGGAAATACCTGTAGATTTGAGAGGTGGAACCTGGGGAGGAAAGAGGTGGGGAGGGACCTCAACAGGGTATAATGCCATTGAGTCCACTGGCCAAAGCCGTCATTGTCTCCAGGATCTTGGTCATCTGGACATCAGTTGTAATAGCTGGAAATCTCCAGGTGCCGCTGGGAGGTTGGCTTATGTTAATTTGGAGCTATGCAGTGGCATCGAAGGTAGAAAAGCACCTCCTCCTATGCCATGTTTTCTGGGTTCCAAGGGTCTGGAAAGTGGTTCCATAGACAATTAAATGGTTGCCAACTCTGGGTTTGGAAATACCTGTCAATTTGAGGGGTAGAGCCTGGGCAGGGCAGGGTTGGTGGGGAGGGACTTCAGCAGGGTATAATGCCATAGAATCCACTGCCCAAAGCAGCCATTATTTCCAGGAGAACTGATCTTGGTCATCTGGAGATCAGTTATAATAGCTGGGAAATTTTCTGTAGGGGAAATTATATGCTGTGGTTGGGGAACACGGTGATTTCTGGGAGCTCTCCAGGACCCACAGGGAGACTGGCAACTCCAGTTACCATTTAAGGGAAGATTGGGATATGTATTTTACCTCAGGACACATTCAGTGACTCCCAACAGCAAGAGCAAACTGTTTAGAATGTTAGAGGCAAAGGCCAATCAGTTCCCAAATGAAAATGATCTGTGTTCCAACTGGCTATGGAGGGAGAGGAAAAGCAAACTGTTCGGAATATTGGAGGCGGGACTCAGGCAATGCAGCCAGTGGATAGGGACAGTTTCTGAGTGACACATCATGGAGCCAACTGATTTAGGTGCATGTGGAATGTTCAGAAAGTGCCACCCCACCACAATTATATATAAGGAGAGATTTCCCCACTGATGGCAATAGGGAACCAATGATATTAACTTTATCAAACCAAGGCCTATGTATCTATTTACCAGAGCTATACATAAAAATAGGCAGTAAGTAAGCCAACTGGTATAGATAGGGATCCATTTAAGAGAGTGGGGAAGTGAAGGGTTAAGCATCTGATCCCTAATCACTTTGCAAATCAAAAATGGGCATAAGTATGAATCTCGTATTAGTGCTGATGAAGTCGTTAAATCTAAGTCATTTTTCTTGCAATGAGAAGCATTCTTAGTGATACACATAATATTTTTATTTATAAATACTTGCATAGTTCAGGTCCTCTCATCCCTGTCCTCAGAGTTAGGAATCAAGCATATTTATTTTTGTTATTTATAGTCCACCTTTATCACATGAACTCAAAGTGGAACACCATTCTTCTACCTCAAAATGGCCACTGGCCACCCAAAGAGCAAATAGTGCCTACTGGATCTGTTTCCAGTTGAGAAAATGGCTTGAGGAAAAGGCAAAAGAAAGACCAGTGATTTTTGCTGATATTGCAGTGATACAGGACTGCACCACTGTTTAGCATTCCATGAGGAACATGGAACCATAAGTACCACTAACCACAAGTCCTTCTTAATACATATATTCAGGGGAGCAGCTAGGCTTGCCAGGTCTGCGTTGGAAACTATCTGGAGACTTTGGGGGTGGATCCAGGAGAGGGTGGAGTTTGGGGAGGGGAGGGGCCTCAGCACGGTACAATGCCATAGAGTCCACCATTCAAAGCAGCCATTATCTTCAGGTGAGCTGATCTCTGTCAGCTGGAGATCGTTGTAAAAGCAGATCTCCAGGCCCCACCTGGAGGCTGGCAACCCTAGAAGCAGCTTGTCCAAATAAATTTTTCCAAGACTCCTCCCTCCAGACATGGGAGAGGCATGGATTGATAAACTTTTAATCTTACTTTCAATCAAGGTTGCCAGGCCCATGCCTGGAACCCCTGGGAAACGTTTGGGTGTGAGGCATGGGGAAAAAGGCTATTGGCAATGCATCAGTGTCACTTCTTGCTGGAACTTGCAAGTGACATCACTAACTTTCTAGGATTTCACCCAAACTCTGTGGTAAAAATCATAGAAATCTGTAATATTCTTAGAGCGTGGCTAACATCACTTCTGAGTTCCAGCTGGAAGTGATATTGATGTATTCCTGTTGCTGTCTTGCTGTGTCTTGAAGCCTCCACAGTTATGCTCTTATCTCTTCCTAGATCTCAGGAGCTTGAGGGTTAAAAGGTCCACAATTCTCTGAGGATCCTGTCTTCTCAGTCTCCTTGGACCCTTTCCCAGGTAAGCTATGTAACTGCATCAATTTGTTTGCTAGGGAACTGAGCTGTAACAAGAAAGCCAGAGTGGCTAACATGCATTAAGCATCCTCACATGTTTGCAACCCTTTGTTTCAAATGTATTTGCAATGCATAGTGGTTTATAGTTAATCTCTGTAGTATCTAGTGTGTACTGAACTGAGGAGTAGTTTAAAAGTGTACTGTAAGTTCATATCTTATTTGCTCACGCTGATGAACTGCCTGTTTATGTGTCCCATAGTATATACATGTTCTGATATGTCTACATCCATGTCCTTTATCATTTATTCATGTATCACTTAGGTTGCTTTCATAGTGTATTGTATAATAGTGACTTCCAATAAATTGTTCAGTTAGCATAAGCAACATCTTGAATCTGTGTGTGTCTTCCAGCTGGCAACTGTGTACCCACTGAGGTGAGATGAACCTATAGTAGCTAGGGTTGCCAACTCTGGGTTGGGAAGTACCTGGAGATTTTGGGGGTGGAGCCTGAGAAGTGCAGGGTTTGGGGAGGAAAGGGACCTCAGCAGGGTGTAATGCAATGCAGCCATTTTCTCCAAGGGAAATGATCTTGCAGATCAACTGCAACAGTGGGAGTTCTTCAAGTGCCACCTGAGGTCGTCAACCCTAATAGCAGCAGAGGCCTCCTGCATAAGGGAACCTCCCACACATCCCATCCCAGAGAGAGTACTCTGGGAGAGAAGGACATTTTACTTACAGGTTTAAAGTATTGTACAGGAGAAAGCATTTACACAAGCACCTTATGTGTGAAAATGAGCAGATCCACAGATCTGTCTGAACATGTAAAGTAGCCCTGAAAATGACCTGAAAAGGTACAGGGGGGGCAGGAAGTGGGAATGTTACATCCTTCTTAAAGGCACACTCACAGGCATCACAACAGGTACACATTAATGTTAAACACCTGAATAAGTTTAATGTATAATCCTGCTGGCTTTGAAGAATATGCCAACAAGATTCTTGAATTCAGATGTTGGTCTTAGTGGGCTGGAGAAAGGGCAGAAACTGACCTCTCTCTTCAAGGAGTTATAGCTTGCAACATTTGCCTCAGCCAAAGGTTTCTGCCATAAAGATGAAACTAGGAATCTGTCTGTAGGAGGAGAAGACACAGGGAAAACAACTGGTATAGCAACTCTTATAATCGCTTTAATGTCCCTGAAGCAATTGCTTATTTATAATACTCACAAGACTTCACGGCACATGACACACTTGTTCGTGTGTGTCTTGCCATCTGGACCAATGATTGGGTCGATGTCTCTACTGCAGTATAAACTCCCATTGTGTAAGAAGGGCTGGAATTCAAGGCACATGCCTGCCTAGAGGGACAAAGGAGTATTTAGTGAGGCTTGCCCGCCTTAGGCTGCAATCCTTAAATTGTTTACAATGGAGTCAGAGATCTCAGGGATACACAGCCTTTTCCTATGCTTTGCTTTCCTCTGCCACTGAGGATCAAAAAGATGAGACACTAGGAGATCCATGACTGGATATTCTCAGTATCTTTTAAAGCTTAATTAAAAAGGGGGTTGTCAGGAAGTGAGAATGGGTTGGTCCCTGCACAAACTGAACCCCCTCTCTCTGAATATAAATTTAAAGAAAAAAGAAAGGAAAAGATGGATACCAGCCTTTTTCCTTTAAAAGACTCACAATAATGTCCCGTCCCCTCAGTTTCAATTAAGCAACACGCCGAAGATCGAAAGGTTAACCCCCCTCTTTAAAAAGCTGGTAGAGATCCATGATTTCTATAAAATCTAAGTTGATACCAAGTTTTAAATTTACATCAAGTACAGGAAAGACCCGTAAAACAAATTACACCTTCCAGATTTCAGATAGTGCTTTCAGGAAAATTGTGATCAAAAATAAGGTCCAAACCAGATGAGTCAATTTTTTGAGAGATGGGTTTGGATTCTCCCACCAACAGCCGCATGGCATGCTGCTGGGAATTCATGTTTAAAGTATATGGGGCTTCAGCCTCCATCTGTGTGGTTTCCACAAAATCCAGCAGAGCCCTGAGAGTGCCATTTGCCCCACTGGGAGGACTACAGGTGTAAGTCATCTGGCTGAAGCCCCCTCCTCCCACCACACCATGATCCCTATCTGAATTTCCGGCTCACATGCTTGGGAAATGAGTTCCCAGCAGTGTGATGTGTAGCTGTTGGTATAAGGGCTGGGTCAGGCTGGGGTGTGTGTGTATTATATGATAGCTGTCTTGCGATCCTAAGTAGAGTTGCACCCTTCTAAGTCCACTTACTTCAATGAGAAGGATGTAACTTTGCTTAAGAGTGCACTGTAAGAACACAGTCATATGTCATACTCTACAAAGAGTGTTTTTGCTTATTTTTCTTCTAAAATATGATTTCACATTGATCCAGTAAACTGTAATGGCTACATTTGTTTTCTCTAAGTTTTCATATATCTCTTTGAGTATTGGAATTCTCATTTTTGCTTTCATTGACGCCTACATATTATTAACATGTTATAAATTACTAATAGCATAACCTCAATTTTAATTATGACCCTCATCTTATGATAATTATAGTCTGAAGATACATTCATAAATATGTTTGAAACAACCTTTACAGTTTGCATTAACTAACTAATTAAGAAAAAGTAATAGAAAACTTTGGACTAACCTTATATCTAGCTTGACTGGCAACATCTGCAACAGAAATACAGAGAGATTGTGAAACTTTGGAAAGTCCTTCAGAAAACAAATAAAATGGTTACTTGATCTAAACAGGTAGCCAGTAAATCTCACATTCTGGCTCTGATCCAGATTTGTTGTGTTTTGTTGCATATTGACTAGTGACAACAGAGAGGGGTGCTCATGCCTATCCACAGGGCCGGCCCTAGGGTTTTTTGCGCCCTAGGCAGGACTACCTCCTGGTGCCCCACCAATGCGTGTCCATCAATTATGGGGTTGCCAACCTCCAGGCGGGGCCTGGAAACAAGGAAGTGCATCTGCCTGTGTTGTTACCTCCCTGAAGAGCCATCAAACTCGGTAGAGGGGCAGTGGTTAGGCCATAGGAGACCACCAGACTCTTCTTTTTGGAACATAGATGGGAGGAGGCGTTTCCCTCCCTTGTGGCGCGGGTGGGGAGAGAGAGAGGCCGGGGGAGGAGCTCAGAGGTGGCCGGCCAGGAGGCACCCTGCAACGGACCTCCCACCGAGCCCCCCCACCCCCACCAGGCCCTAGAGGAGGCTGCCGCGGTCCCTCTCTTGCCCGCCTGCCCGCTGGTTCACTCAATCTATTGGCTGGGAGGCTCCGCCAGCTGTGCCTTGCCCAGCACCAGCCAGCCAGAGCCGACAAGCAGCAGCAGCAGCAGGAGGAGGGTCCTCCTCCTCCTCGGCTGTCCCCCGGGAGACCTGCCCGCCCTCCCAGTGCCCCTGGTTAGATGCCTGCCTGCCAGCTGGGCCCCACATTGGCCTCGCCGCGCACCCGCCCGCTGGCCCCCCACCCTCTGCCACGCTGCAACTGGCCACCCGCCCAGAAGCGGAACCCAGTGAGGGGGGAGGAGGCTTCTCCTGCGCCGGCTGGGGCACTCTTCATTGATGACCGCCGCTGCCACCGCTGCCTCCTCCCCCCCAAGGGTAGGGCGGGCAAGCTCCTCCACCACCGCCGCCTCCTGAGCCCCACCGGCACGCTCTTCCCTGGTGCCTTTGGCTTGGCTGCAGGCAGACCCAAGGCCACGTGCAGGATTGGGACTCTGGGTGCGGTGGCGGTGGCAGAGGCGCACCTGGCTCACTCCGCCTTGGCGGCCTCCCCCCCAGCCCATCTCTGGCTCCTCACCCCCTGCTCTGCCCCTGACCGCCCCCAACTGCCTCCCCTCCAGTCCCAGGCAACCTCTGGCGATGCCCCTGTCCCCGACCCAGCTGCCCGAGAAGGGGGGACCCTTCCCCGCCTCGGCTGCCCCCTGGAGGTGAGGCACAAGCCTGGGTGAAGAGGAGGTCAGGCAGAGAGAAAGATCCCCCCTCCCCTCCTTCCTTCTCTGCTCCCCCTTCCGCCCTTTACCTGGGCTGCCGTGGGAGCCCCCAGCTGCTGCCGCTGGCTTTTCTGGAGGCTCCACAGCTGCGGGGCCCCCAGGAAAGGCAGGGAAGGGGCAGGGGTTCTAGCGCCGGCTTTCCTGCAGCGCTGGCTTTCCTGCAGGCTCCGCAGCTGCAGGGCCTCCAGGAAAGCCAGGGAAGGGGCAGGGGGGGCTTTTCACAGGGGGGCGGGGGGCCGTTTGGTGCCCCTGCGGGCCAGCGCCCTAGGCGAGCACCTAGCTCGCCTAGTGGGCGAGCCGGCCCTGCCTATCCAAGCAAAACACATGAATTTACAGCTACATACACAGATCTCCCTTCTTGGAGTGGTTTGAGTAGGACTTACAGTGAGTTTGATTGCAATCCTGAGTATATTTGCTCAGAAATCAAACCCATTATTTCAATAGGACTTATTTCTGGATCAATCATGATTAGGGCAGGGTTATTTGCCTTAGCTTCAGTGCTATTGGGAAGTGTCCCCCCCCCACTTCCTCATACCATTATAATACATTTGTGCACCTCCTGAGGTTTCCACAGCTTTTCTGTGATCTTTTTCAAACCTGCTTTGCTTGGGAAAGATTGCAACAAACCTTGATTGCTGCTCTGTGGGTGTGAAAGTTTGAATTACCTACCCATATGGCAACCATTTTCCCTGACATGGTCACCTCAGCAGCCATTTCCTTTCCTCTGCCACCTGAGGGCTTGTAATTTCTTTTAAAAATTGGCACTAGAATATCATTGGCTGAGGTCAGACTGGCAGTTTGACCCGAGATAGGTACATTTCAGAAACGTTTCACAAACGGACTAAAGGGCCGGTTCACACAGGCACATCTGTCAGGCGTTCCCCAGCTGTACTCAACCCATCTTGTAACGCTTCCCTCCCAAGTTTAAAAAATACCAGGTGAAAGTGGTCGCAAACCCTGGAGAGCACATTCATCCTGCTTCAGGGACGTTTGAATGTGAACAAGCTGATCCAGTAAGGGATGCACATACCCCCAAGCATAAGCACATATAACTGAATTACACCAAAAAAAGCCGCTTACAGCTGCGCCTCCACCAGGGGTGGGCCGACAGTGTGAATACTCCCTCATGCGTCCTCCCTGGTATGCTCCCACATCAGTCAGCGCAGTGAGATCAGGAAAACCTGGAACAGTTTGTCCTGGATCATTTTGCCATAACTCCCTTGCGCTTCAAACTGCCAGTCTGTCCTTGGCCACTATGTCTGTATCCCATTGTAACAATATGTGTGACAGGTTCTCTGAATGGCCAGTTTTCATTTTTATAAAAGTAAGTGTCCAGCCCCTTGCAGAGATATAAGGATAAAGGCATATATCCACACCAGATGGGGCTAAAAGTTTACTTCTTTAAGAAAAGAAGAGCTGCGAATTCAGAAAACCTGTTACACCTATCCTTATAATGTTATATCAGTCTAACAATATTGTAGTGCTGATTTTCTAAAAAATGCCCAGGAGAAGGGGACTGGCTGCTGCTGGGGACTTACGTTAGGGGAACTCAGGGGAAACCTGCCACATGGGAACCCCATTGTCGCTGTGCTTTATCAGCAGTTGCATCAGCTACAGGGAAACCACACAAACCTGTCCCCATGTGGAAACCACCTATGATTTGTGAGTCTGATCGGCCATAATTCTAAGGGCCATGCTTCCCCATTGGCACCTGTAGAAGAGAAATACTTTCCGCACATCATGTGCCTGCAGATCTCTCCTTTTCCCATAAGTGGTGACGGTAAGTCTATCGGAACATTGGTCTCAGTGTGGTGTCCATTTTAATGGGACCTTTCTCATGTACTTTATGACAAGATTGTAGGTTGGGCTGTTCATCTACTCAACTAATGCAATATCTCTGAGTAAAGATCTATGGAACTACACATCCACTAACTGCAGATACCTAGATTCATAGGGCTGAAGCATAAATAGAATTCAGCTCACACCACAACATTTTGTCACCCAATGGCAACACCTTGTTCACATGCCTCCAAGTAGTGTGGCAAACTCTGGGTCTGGAAATTCCTGGAGATTTGGAGGTGGAGCCTAAAGAAGGCAGAATTTGTGGAGGGGAGGGACCTCAGTGGTGTATAATACCATAGAGTCCACTTTTCAAAGCAGCCATTTTCTCCAGGGGAACTAATCTCCATAGTCTAGAGATCAGCTGTAATTCTAAGAGATCACCAGGTCCCACCTGGATGTTGCTAAACATACCCCCAAGCAATTCCTTCTGGAGTAGCAGGTGAGGGATGGAACCAGTAGAAATCAGGGACATCCCCCCCTTACCTGAGTAGAAGTACACAAGAAGCCCTTTGGATTCCATCCCTTGTTTATAAAGCAAGGAAGGGTCATTACCATAATGTAATTTTAACAGCTGCCTAACACTCAGTCATTTCTCCATGAAACCCATAATTTACTGGCTAAATTATAGCCAGTTCTTAGCAAGTATTAGGTATTTTGTAGCATTTGTCATAAGGATACAATCCTCCTTATCAAATCCAATCCTAGCAGGCCTATCCTCAATCAAACTGATGTACAAAAAGGCAAACTATATAAGCTCAGAAATCTCACATTTGAACACCCCCTGCCCTCACACCAGAATCACCATATGTAGTGCTCCATTTCATCTTCAAACAGAATCTTATCTTCTAATTTTCCAGATGCCCAGTCTGCAAGATTTATATTTGGCTCCCCTTTTGGTTTTGTTCTCTTCCTTCCCCATTTCCCAAATGTAATTAATTCAAGGCTATTTCATCATATTATTTACTATTTATTTAGCTTTCTCTCCAATGGGAACCCAAAGCAGCTTTCATAATTTCCTTTCCTTTATTTTATCATCACCTATGACCCTATGAGGTAAGTTAGGCTGCAAGTGTTCAATGGGCCCTGTAGACCAGCCCAATCACCAATCAGTAAATAAAATAATACTCTCCTAATTGAAACCATAGATCTAAAGTGCTTTTTAAAATCTCTCTTTTAACATTTTTTCCAGTCACTCCATCAGGTATTTTGACCAAAAATCAAACAATTTGTTTCCCCTTACAGTTCTTCCTCCCCCCACCTTTGGTATGCAGCACTTTTTAACCATCAAGTTGCAGTCGACTTATGGAGATCCTTAGGGCTAGGGTTGCCAGCTTCGGGTTGGGAGATACCTGAAGATTTGGAGGTGGAGCCTGGAGAGGGTAGAGCTTAGCAGGAATGTGATGCCACAGAGTCCACGCTCCAAAGCAGCCATTTCTCCAGGGGAACTAACCTTGGTCATCTGGAGATCAATTGTGATAGTGGGAGGCTGGCAACCCTACTTAAGGCTTTCAAGACAAGAAACACACCAAGGTGGTTTGCAGTTGCCTGCTTCTGCATAGCTACCCTATTCTTCCTTGGTGGTCTCCCAGCCAAGTAGAAACCTGATGAGCAGGCTAATTCCATCATGCTATGTTATCTTCCTTCTTCAGGTACATTATAATAGGCATATCTTTCCACTTGCCACAATTTGAAGACTACTCTGGAAGCTGCAGGAAAAAAAAATGCAACACTTGCATCAAACCACTAGAATGGGGACCCAAAATCCCCCAGGCAAAGCAGTCAACTGAGTACAGACAACCATCATCCCTGATACCAATTTGAATGAGGAACAAATCAACAGGATGTACTAGTATCCAGAGTGGACCTTCCAGATTACATATAGTTTGAGTGGCACATGGGGCATCCTACTGCTATAAAATGAGTCCTCCACATTTACAAGTCATTCAAAGAAGCCGGCTCCAATGCCATCCAGTTCTAGCTAACAGCCCTCAAACACCATGCCTGTCTTTCTATATGATCTTCATGGGCTGCCCCAAAGGACAATTCCTCAGGTACCAAGAGGTAAGTCTCCAAGAGTTGCCATACTGGGGATACTATGACACATGGGTAACCTGGTGAACACATGAATCAGTTGATCCTGGACTAGGGCCTCAAGCAGCAAAACCCATTTATAGTTACAAGCATGAACTAATCCAGAATATGGGAAACACCACTAAAGTCGTGAGATCTTTATCCACTAACATGAGTGAAGCCCTAATATACTTCCTCAGGCCCTGCCACTTAAACTCATTTCTTTTGCCATGCCGTAGATAAATTAGCTAATAATAACTTACAAAGGAGTAGTCAAAGATAAATACTGGGTTAAATAATACAATCAAAGAACTAAAAAAATAGAAGTCTATTTATCTCTGAGGACTCACCTAAACCAACAGCATGCAATTATAGGATTCCCTAGACTTTCTGACAATAAAAAGCTGATATAAATAGGATGATGTTTATATATAAAACAACAATAAGCTCTGCTGAGTCATACTTAGTTGGCCTCTGCCCACATTTTATCACTGTTTTCTGGCATTCACACTATAGTATTAATCTAGATGTCAAAACAAATAATGTAAAGACTGCAGAATCACACCCTTCCCATCACACCCCTCTGTTCACTTTCATCCCTTTTCAACAAGAACATTGTCACAAATACACAGCTAACAATTCTTTAACAGATGTAGGATATTTACTCAGAAGGTACACTGGAATGATTCTTTCCAAGAAAAACAACATGGATGTAAAGGATTGCCAGAACAATCTTTTGAAAAGCATCTCCACATGAAAAAGAGCAAGATATTTACCAGTGGCAGAACCATATCTATTACTGGTTTCATAAGTAATTTCAAAAAGATATAACTATGTCACACTCATGGGTGAAGTATAACAGGTTGGTTATTCCTTAGGTTGGCTTTTCCCAGTTTTCTCAATTCAGTATGAACTAAAAGGCACTAACTCCTATTCCTTAGGCTAAGAGAGAGAGAGATGGACCTGTAACGGATATAACAAAAGCTACTTACCTTCAAAGTAGCTGAAAAGTGTCAGGACCACAAAGACACCTGTTACCTTCATGGTAGGAATAGTGGTGATGAGCGTGCTTTGATTCTATTAGTTCATCACTCACAGGAAACCTCACAGAGTAAGCTTCAATTGTATAAGTACATTTGGGAAGCCAGTTTCTCCACCTTCCTTATGACATAATCTTTAGAACAGCCATCATTAACTATGAAAACCCGTCTGGTGAGGGATGATTTGAATTCTAATGATTCCATCAACATAATTTTCATCAGGATGGGACAGGCTGAGAGTTACACCCTGGATTTTATCGAAACGAGACATTTACCAATACAGTATCTCATTTTCCAGTACAAACAGAGCACCCTGGCTGTTGGAAACTCCATCTAGGAGGTATACTCAAATCAAATATCATAATGAGCTGTATATGACATACTTTTGCAATCTTGAACTTCAGCGTCTGGTGACCTTTACACTTTAACAAACCAGTTCAAGCAGAGCCAGTAGGATATAAACTCAATGTTGCTGAAACTCAAACCATATTAGGGTTGCCAGGTCTGGGCTGGAAAATACCTGGAGACTTTGGGGGTGGAGTCAGGAAAGGGTGGGGTTTGGGGAGGGGAGGGGCTTCAACATGGTACAATGCCAAGAGTCCACCCTTCAAAGCAGCCATTTTCTCCAGGGGAGCTGATCACTGTCAGCTGGAGATCAGTTGTAACAGCGAGAGATCCCCAAGCCCCACCTGGAGGCTGGCAACCCTAAACCACAATGATGTAGTAATAGTAGGTATTTGTATCTGGATTCCTGAAGCAGAATATCTGTAAAGGAATTGGAAAACACAAATGTAGTCATCCGCTCCTCTTGGACTTGTTGTTAGCCTTGGCTGTTGATTGCTTGTGGCAAGTCCTCCTTGGACTAAGTATTCTTGCATCAAGTTTCCCACCATCACTTTCCCCATTTTTGTGCTCATAATTCTACAGAAAAAGTAACAAAGTAGGTAGCCCAGTGCTTTGCATCTTGATATATAAGCAGTGATCCCTTTCTGGTACATATACCAATGATGCTCCACAGCAATTGGCACCTGAGTTAGTTCAATGTAATCCAGCAATGTGGCAGGGGAGCAGAGGGGGAGTAGAGAGGCAGTGATTATATGCAGGGGAAAGAGAGAAGACACTTTCCCTGCCACTACCATTACTATCACTACTGCTACACAAGGCAGATAAGCAGTTGCAAATGGGAGAGAGCAGACTATATCCTGAGTGGTGGAAGAAATGGGCCCAGTGCAGAACACAGACACATATAATAAGCATACAACATACATAGTAATTTGGGCCAATTTATATAATATTGTGTTCTCTGTGTGTCCATTCAACAGATGCATTCTGGGAGTTCCAAGCTTGTAACTTAACTCTTAGGCATGTCTGGGCCCTTTCAAGTACTTGCCAGAGTCAGCCAGGCCCATAGCCAGGATTTTTAAAGTTGGGAGGCATTTAAATTTCTTAGGGGGCATTGGCTAATCAAATTAAAGGAATAACTGGCTCCTTCCCCACACCAGCCACCGCTCGGGGGCCCTGGGCTCGATGGGAAGTCATGGAGCCTGGCTAGTAAGTTAGGGGGCCTAGCCCCGGATGCCCCACTGTAGCTACGGGCCTGGAGTCAGCCCTGATTAGCTTCCGAGATCTGATGAGATCAGACTTGCCTGGGCTATCCAGATCAGGACAAGGCAACTACAATCTCAAGCAACCAGCACATGGCAGGTACTGGCTGAATGTTCTGAGATCAGCATGACTAGAATCAGCAGTAACAGTTATGGGAACTGTATTTTATGAGCCTAATATTCCTTTATCTTATAATGAAGTAAATATTTGTTTGTTTACTGTAAAATACTAGTAAGGATCTCCAGACTTCACCTGTCTTTTCTGTCTAATCTATTTCCTGATACTTCAAAGGAAATGAGAGATTAATTACTAGAACCAAGTCAAAAGAACTCCTGCTTCCACTTTTCAATGACTTCCCAGCATTCTTTGTCAAAATGTTTGTTTTTCATATGCATTGCCCCTTGTGACAAAACTGTCAAATATTCCCCATATTTCTAAGGTCTTGTCTATTTAACCTAACCATTTCCAAACTACCTGCTCTCCAAAAATCTTTTTTAACCAGCCTGTTTATAGGTATGTGTGTATGTTTAAATTCATTTGTATATGAGTGTCAATTGAAAACAGCCTCACAACCTTACCCCCATCTAATTTAGTTTTGAACATCCTGTCATTGCCTTAATGTTCTGTCAGGCTTCAGTATGAGGTATGATGTGTTCCTTTCTCTTTCCTAGGGTTGCCATTGGAGAATATAGGGAGGGCTGTCAATGATAGCATGATGTCATTTCCAGGAAAACCTGGAAGTGACATCAGCTTTCTCTAGTAATTATAAAAACATAGAGTTTTGGGTGATTCCTAGAAAGGACTAGTGCCGCTTCTGACTTTCCCCTCAGTTTTACGTAGAGTTTCTGATGATTCCTAGAGAGGACTGATGTCACTCGCAGGGAAAACCCCAAAAGTGACATCATGCCATTGATGATGGCAATTAATTAAATAGTTCTTTCTCCCACCAGCCGTTGGTGTGCCGGTGCTCAAGGCCCTATGGAGGCAGGAAATCTCCCACCCCCAGCAAGCACATCTTTCTTCAGTCCAACTAATGACTCCACAGAGTGCTTATTTCAAATTTCCCTGCCTATGCAAGAAAATCAGAGTCCTCTGAGTCATGTCACCTTTTTTATCTTGGCTGTTAATAGCACAACTGGGGGAAAAGTTGGATCAAAGATATGCAGTAATATAGCTCAAGTGAGGCAGGGTACTCTATCTACTTCTGAACAGAAAAAGCCACCTGTGGGAAGTTCATTTTTACATAAAAATTTTCCAGTTAAACTTACTATTCTTAGAGCCAGTGTGGTCTCTCCTGGTATACCCCCCAAAGAGTGTTACACTTGGTTGATAAGAACCTGCTGGTGGTCCCCAGCCCAAGAGACATCTGGCTGTCCTCATCCAGGGCCAGGGCTGGTGGAACTCTGCCAAACAACATCTCTGTCCTGTGGGACTTAATACAGTTCCACAGGGCATGCAAGGCAGAGATTTCCACCAGGCATTTGGTTGAGGACAGTAACGGTTTTCCATCTGGCTGGCACTCCTGTTCCTCCGGCTCTCCCCCCACGAGGTAGTGGCATATTCTGGCAGTTCCATTGCCTTCTTACTGCTTATAGATTGTTATTGCTGTATAATATATTGTGGATTTTAAATATGATTTTATTATGTAAACATTTTATATGGATGTACACTGCCCTGAGCCTATCCTACTGGGGAGGGTGGTTTAAAAATCTAATTTTAACAACATCAACAATGTTACAGAGTTGGACTAGAATTTGGGAGGCTGAGGATGAAATCTGCACTGTGCCATGGAAGCTTGCTGGGTGACCTGTGCCAGGCGCACTCTCTCAGCCTAACCTTCTTGTCAAGTGAGGTTGTTGTAAGGAAAAAAAGCAGGACAGGAGAACAAGATCAGCTGTTTTGCATCCCCACTGGGGAGAAAGGTGGGGTATAAATGAAGAAAATAAAATAATCATACAATAGGTTTCCTGATTCTTCTTGTTCCTTCAATTTAGAATAATACAAGTGGAGACCCGCAAGAAACTTGCGGGATGGTCATCCCATTCCTCACACCTTTGCTTCCTCCCCTCTACCCTTACCTATCTCACACTCCTTCTTCCTTCTGGGGGTGGAGCCATGGACTCAACCCTCCAAAGCACCCATTTTATCCAGGGGAACTGATCTCTGTCACCTGGACAACAGTTGTAATGCTGGGTGATCTCCAGCCCTCACCCAGAGGCTGGCAATGGTAGTTCTCATGGAGGAAATGGCTGGTTTGGAGGGTGGAGTCTGTGGCATTATACTGGTCTGAAGTTCCTCCCCTCCTCAAACCCCACCATCCCCAGGATCCACCCCTTAAATGTCCAGGAGTTTCCCAATCCAGAGTTGGCAACCCTATTTCCTTCCCACCCAACAGCCAACTTAACCTTTATCTGCCTTTGTCTGTCTTCAGCTTTTTGTCTCCACCCCCTCCCCCACAGCTTCTACCAAGGAAAATTACAGTCTTTCTCCACAGTGGGGACCAAAGCAGCTTACATTATTCTCACCTCCTTTTTATCTGCACAACAACCCTGTGAGGTTGGTTAGGCTGAAAGTATGTGACTGGTCCAAAATCACCCAGTCAGCTTCCACCGCAATATGGGGATCTGAACCTGGGTCTTGCAGACCCTACTCTGAGGCTCTAACTGCTGCATCACTGCTGGCTTTCATAGGGTGGCTGCTGAACAGCAGCAAGCAGCCAGGCCAAGTTGAGTCATGCAAATTAGGTGGCATCAAGTCACCCAGAGGGTGCTGCCTAGGGATGCCAGCCTCCAGGTGGGATCTGGGGATCCCCTGGAATTACTGCTCAGCTCCAGACTACTGAGATAACTTCCCCTGGAGAAAATGGATGCTTTGGAGGGTGGACTCTAGGGTATTGTACCCCACTGAGGTCCCTGTCCTCCCCAGGCTCCATCCCCAAATCTCCAGGAGTTTCCAGACCTGGAGCTGGCAGCCCCACTACCCCATCCCCTGCCAGTGCCCGTGGGGGACCTGGCAACCCTGCCAGGCCTAGGGTTGGCAACCTCCAAGTGGGGCCTGCTGGAGAGTGAACTCCAGAGATCTGTGAACAACAGAGATCTGTCTCCCTGGAGAAAATGGCTGCTTTGGAGGGTGGATTCTGTGGCATGATACCCAGCTGAGGCCTCTCCCTTCCCCAAATCCTGCCCTCCTTGCACTCCACCCCAAAACCTCTAGGAATCCCCCAGCCTGGCCCCAAGGCGCCCTCCCCCCTCCCTCCCTCCAAGTCCCCCCTCCCTCCCTCCAAGGCCGAAAGAGGCCTGGAAAGAAAGGGCCCTTCCCCCACCCTTTGACTGACAGAGCCAGTCAGAAGCCTCTCCCCTCCCCCCTCCAACGTTCTAATCTCTCTCACCGTTGCTGCCTGGAGTCAGGTCCCTGCAGAGGCCATTTCAAAAGGCTTTTGGGGGGAATTCAACCGTCCCTGAAGGGATTTCCTTACTTTTCGGATTTTTCTACAAACCCAGGAAGTCTACTGACTATGTAGGAAAAGCTGTTGGGGGACAGTGAGGCCCCTGTTGGAGGGAATAGGTATCCGCACAGAAAAAAAAAAGTCTGGGATTAGAATATAAAATCATGTATCTAGCTGTAATGCTAGTGAGCCACCGTCCTTCCTATTTAAGTTGGAGATCTAGGTTAGATCCAGAAATCTATCAGTGGAAGGCTTGAATCTAGGTTGGTCTGCCCATAGTATCACTAAAAATGATTATATTGTCTGGGTACAAATCACCATCAGGACTAATTACTGACAATCATATACTGAAGAAGTTCAAATTACGGGTCAAAAAAGGCTTAGTAGCGGTTTGAAGTTGTGGTAAACCACTCCAAGGGTGTTCATCATGAGGGGTATGAGCACAGCTACTGATTTTTCCTGGTTCAGTCCAAAATTGTGATATGCACGTGTGTGTGTGTGTGTGTGTGTGTGTGTGGGGGAGAGAGAGAGAGAGAGAGAGAGAGAGAGAGAGAGAGAGAGAGAGAGAGAGAGAGAGAGAGAGAGAGAGAGAGAAAGCTCACCAATACAAAATACCAGCACCTTTTTCAGGGATCCATCGAGTCCTGAGGGGGGCTTTGGTGGAACTGGTGCAACTTTATATATAAGTACTGGCACTTTTAAAACAAAAAAGCACGAGTGATATATATCAGACCTTAATCTTCAATTGTTTCATATTATGGTCCAATTCATCATGCCAATCTTCAGTGGAATGTTTTGATTAGCAGATATATTCGTTCAAAGTGATGCAACTTTTGATGGAGGAAAAACTGGAGTGATGTACAGGGAAATGTAAAAGTCAATAACATTCTGGGTTTTAAACATCCCAGAATATCCTGCAGTATGTTCTTTGAGATGCCAATGGAAAATAGAGAAAAATGTATGAGGATGGGAGGGAAAAAAATGGCCCTGGCCCTGCCCTACCCTCACAAAGGAGGCAGGGAAGGATGGAGAGAAGAAGAAAGACTCAACCAATTTTGTATCTTGAGAGGCTTGGTTGGGCTTCTCCTGTGGCTGTTTTCGGCATGGATACAGCCATTTGAACTCAGCACCTGGATCTCCTCGGCTGAGTGTATCTAAGCACAGCTCACCTGGGCCAGGAGCAGCCCCATAGCCAGAAATTTTTCAGGGGATGCCAGGGTGGGTGCCAATTCAGTCCCTGCTTTTATGATTTTCTTCTCCTCTATGGCTTAGATCAGCACTTGACTCAATCTTGGGCCTCACACTGGTTGTTAACTCCTTTATTATCCTGTATGCCAACTTGCTAGTATTTACATGTCCTACTACTCTATGTGTTATTCCAGTCTTAGCTATATTTATTGCTCAGTTACTTGTGCATCTTGACTCTAATCAGCTCTTCCTGGTAGCTAACCCCCCCCCCCGCATGTAATATTTGAGGAAATCTGTTTCAGTGTATGTGAAGAAGTGTGCACATGCTGAGTCTCTGTTCTCCCATGTACACAGGGTTGCGCTTGTTTTTTCTTGGGGGTACTGCTGGACTCTAGCTTCATTCTCACATCCTGTTGCTAATTTGCTGCTATGCATTGATCTTCCCTGATCCAGTTTCAGCTTTGCATATGCATCTTGGCTCTGAGTGGCCCCTCCTAACAGCTGCTCCCCAACTTCTTTTTTCCTGTAAGTAGCCCTTGAGAAGGTCTTATTCCATTTGTCTGAAGAAGTGTGCTTTGTACATGAAAGCTTACACTTTGAATAAAACTGTGTTGGTCTTAAAGGTGCCACTGGACTCAAAGGTAATGTGTGTTACGCTGTGTCCTTGCCTTCCTTGTTTTCATTGCCACAAAAGGCTCTCACCTTAGAATTCTTAGTTGGACCCAAAGAACACAGTAGACAGTAGATTTACAGAACAGTCAGTACATGGAGGTGGCTTGGAGGTCAAATGGGATCCTTTACTCTAAAATAAACAGTTGTTTTTCTTAAACCTAAATGCAGTTTATTTGTAAGTAAAACAGCATAACCAGTTCTGCATGGTTAATAATCATAATTGTTTCAGATAGGTACAATAGCATGAGGGTTCCTTAAATAGACCTAGCCACACAGGCTTATTTTCTCACTTCTCACTTAGGCCAATAACTTCCACAAAACTTAACTTCCTAATTTGCCACCCAGGCTAATAACTTCCACACAGTACACAGATTTCTCTCACAACACTCTATAGCACCTCACTCAAGCTCCTTTCTCCACACACATATTGCTCAGCACTCTTAACTTTCACCCAAAGCTTGTCTCTGAACAAAATAGTCAACTCTGCCCCCTACGGTACAGTTACCATCCAATCATAAAGCTTCACTCACCCATCCTGTCCCTCTCTTTCTTACTCTGCCAGCCTACCTTTTAGATCACAGCAACTTACATTTAAAATTCCACATTAAAACATAGCAATCACACACACAATATTTACGTGGCAAAACACCATACACAGGCAGAGAAAGAGCCATAAGAAACTGTGCCTATGGCCAAACCGAATTTGCATGGCTGTGACCCACCTACCTGGGATGAACTCACTGGCAGGGAAAATCTTTTCCTTATCCCCCCCCTCCGCTGAAGACCCTTTTGATTGTATCCTCAACAGCCAATAAGGAAATTGGTTGGGCTAGAATGTATTCAAAGAGATTTCCAGGGCAGCATGGGACTAATTCAAGAACTTACCTGTTCATTAATGTCAGTCTCAGAAGCCTATAGAAAAGCTTCTAAGTCCCACAGCTTTACAAACTGAAGCAGGTGGAAACCAGAGATAGGGCATTCTCAGCTGTGCCACTGTACTTCCCTTGTGATATTTTCTGGTGCCTTCATTATTGTTGTTTAAATACTAAGCAGAGATGAGTCTGTTTTATTGGACATCTGGTTGACTGATTTACTTTTCCCCCTTTGCCACTGGACTCTTGGATGTGTTGTAATTTTAGCTTTCATTGATGATTTTTTAAAATTGAGATTTTAAAAAAATGTTGGCCATTTTGTTATTTGCAAAGGAAGGGTTAACTAAATAAACAAGAATAAGAAGGCAACAGCAAAGGGAAGAGTTTTGGGTATAATGCCATACTCCACTGAGAAACCCATTTGTCATTTAGGAACAGACAAGTGGACACCCGTAAGAAACTTGCGGGATGGTTATCTCATTCGTCACACCTTTGCTTCATCTGCTCACCCCCTACCTCTCTCACACTCTTTCTCCCCTCTGCCCCCCTTTTCTTACTCTATTTCTGCTCCATGCATGTGAGTTCCTCTCGCTTTCTGATCTGTCATCTTTCTCTTTGTTTTTCTGCCTCCCCACTTCATAATTCTTTCTTTCTGCCCCCATCACTCTCCCAGCCTCCTGCCTGCTTCCTCCCAAACAGCGCAGAGCAGCAGCAACAGTGGTGGCAGTGCTCTCAGCCACCCACCTGCTTCCTCTCCCCCACAGCAGCAGTGGCAGCACTCTGGGAATCACAATGGATCTCCCAGCTACAGAGATCAATTCACCTTAGGGCTGCCAGCTCCAGGTTGAGAAATTCCTGGAGATTTGGGGGTGGAGCCTTGGGACAGTGAGGCTTGGGCACTCTTTGCTGCTGGCGGCTGCTGCCCCCACCTCCTCTCCCCCCAAGGGGGGAGGGGGAGGGCGGGCAAGCTTTGCCATGGCCTCCTGTGCCCCACTGGAGCTCTCTTCACTGGTGGCACTGGCTGCCGCCCCCGCCTCCTCTCCCCACAAGGGGGGAGGGCAGGCAAGCTCCGCCGCCGCCTCCTGAGCCCCACTGGAGTGCTCTTTGCTGGCAGCAATGGCTGCCACCCTGCCTCCCTCTCCCCCCTGAGGGGGGAGGGGGTGGCCGGGCATGCTCAGCCACCACCTCCTGAGCCCCACCGGGGTGCTCTTTGCTGGCAGCAGCAGCTGCCACCCCTGCCTCCTCTCCCCCCTCAGGGGGAGGGGGAGGGCAGGCAAGCTCTGCTGTGGCCACCTGCGCCCCACTGGGGTGCTCTTTGCTGGCGGTGGTGGCCACCGCCCCACCTCCTCTCCCCCCTGAGGGAGGAGGGGGAGGGCGGGCAAGCTCTGCCACTACCTCCTGAGTCCCACCGGGGCACTCTTTGTTGGCAGCAATGGCTGCCTCCCCCACCTCCTCTCCCCCCCAAGGGGGGAGGGGGAGGGTGGGCAAGCTCCACTGCCACCTCCTGAGCCCTGCCAGGGTGCTCTTCATTGGTGGTGGCAGCAGGGGGCTTTTTGTGGGTGGGCGGGGTACAGTTTGGCCCCCCTGTGGGCCAGCGTGCCCAAGGCGCGCCGGCTGTGCTTGTGGGCATGCTCTGAGGACAAACATTTTTTAAAACATGACTGATGGGCTGACTCCCTGCCTGCTGCCATCTGGAGTACTGGTGTTGTGCCGGAAGATTGGAGGAGAGTGAATGTTGTCCCAATCTTCAAGAAGGGAAAAAAGACGGACCCAGGAAATTACAGGCCTGTCAGTTTGACATCAATACCTGGGAAAATTCTAAAGCAGATTATTAAATGCTCTGTCTGTGAACACCTTGAATGGAATGAGTTAATTGGTTGTAGCCAGCATGGGTTTATCAAGAATAAGTCATGCCAGACCAACCTTATCTCCTTTTTTGACAGAGTTACTAAAATGATTGACTCTGGCAATGCTGTGGATATAGTGTATCTAGATTTCAGTAAAGCATTTGACAAAGTTTCTCATGATATCTTTGAGGATAAGCTGGTTAAGTGTGGGCTGGATGGTGCAACTGTTGGATGGATTCATGATTAGTTGAAAAATTGTACCCAATGAGTGCTCGTAAATGGCTCTGCATCTACATGGAGTGGAGTGCCACAGGGCTCAGTCCTAGGCCTCGTGTTGTTTAATGTTTTTATAATTGACCTAGAGGAAGACATAGAGGGGATGCTTATCAAATTTGCAGATGACACAAAGCTGGGTGGGATTTCTAATTCTGAAGAAGACAGAGTCAGGATTCAAAATGATCTAGATAGGCTGGAACAGTGGGCTGAGACAAATAAAATGAATTTCAATAGAGATAAGCGCAAAGTCCTACACTTAGGTACAAAAAAATCAAAGGCACAGATATAGAATGGGAGGGACTTGGCTTGACAGCAGCACATGTGAAAGGGACCTAGGTGTTCTGGTTGATCACAAGCTAAACATGAGCCAGCAGTGTGATGTGGCTGTGAAGAAAACTAATGCAATCTTAGGATGCATTAACAGACGCATTATGTCCAAATCACGGGAGGTGGTAGTCCCGCTCTATTCTGCTATGGTCAGGCCTCACCTGGAGTACTGTGTCCTGTTTTGGGCACCACGTTTTAGGAAGGATGTTGACAAGCTCAAGGATGTCCAGAAGAGGGCAACCAGGATGGTGAGAGGGTTGGAATCCAAGTCTTATGAGGAAAGGCTGAAAGAGTTAGGTATGTTTAGCCTGGGAAAGAGAAGGCTTAGAGGGGACATGATTGCAGCCTTCAAGTATTTGAAGGGCTGTCATGTAGAAGATGGAGCAGATCTATTCTCTCTTGCTCTGGATTGCAAGACTAGATCTAATGGGTGGAAATTACAAGGGAGTTGTTACCGGCTAAATATCAGGAGAAACTTCCTAACTGTAAGAGTGGTTGAGCAGTGGAACAGCCTGCCTCGGGAGGTGGTGGATGCTCCTTTGCTGTACGTTTTCAAGCTGAGACTGGACGACCATCTTTCGGGTATGTTGTAGGTATCCAGGTATGTAGGGCTATCTGTCGGCTATGCTCCTGCAGAGTGCAGGGGGTTGGACTAGATGACCTGCAAGGTCCCTTCCAACTCTAACATTCTATGATTCTATGATCTCATCATGTAAAAGTGCTTTGAAGAGTGCTAAAAGGGGTGAGTCTGATCAGGACCAAATAACCTGGCTCAGTTAGAGGCAGGGCAACAGCAGATTGAACTGCCTGTCTGAATGCAGCCTCAGTGTCCAAGGTTGGAAAGATTTACTTACAGAATCCCCAGTGGTGGGAAAGAATTATTGCAATGTAGGAGGAGGTTGCGGACATATTAACAAGTGACTCTGGCTCCAGTCAGGGAGAGGTTTGCGGTAATAAACCTAGTCTGAAGGCAGCAGACAGAAAATGCAAAAAAGATACCCCAGGCCTGGTATTAAACTTGCCATATCCAGTTTGGGAAATTCCTGGAGATTTGGGGGCAGAGCCTGGAGATGTCACAGTTTGGGGAAGGGACAGCAAGTAGCAGGGATGTGATGCCGTAGAGTTCACCCTCCAAAGCTGTCATTTTTTCCATGGGAACTGATCTCTATATTCTGAAGAACAGTTGTAATCCTGGGAAAACCCCGGGCCTCATCTGGAGGGTGGCAACCTTCATGATACAATCACCCTATTTTGCCCTATGGGTGCTACACTAGATTTTGATATATCCCTTTAATGCTCTTCATGGCTTGGAGCTCTCATATGTGCAAGATTGCCTCTCCCTGTATACTCGACAGCAACATTCTGCAAATCAAGACCTATTGGTTAGTGAGCAGCAGGCAAATTAGAGCTGCCAAAAAAAAAAAGTAATTGGCCTGACATCACGGCAAAACCCAGAAGTAAAATTAGGCCTCTCTAGAAATCACCAGAAACTCTGTGATTTTATCATAGAGTTTCAGGTGATTCCTCGAGGGGTGTGATGTTGCTTCTAGATTTTCCCCAAAAGTGACATCACAATGGCACTAGCGGTGGGCCCCATGCCCGCAGGCCCACCCTATTTCCTGCTGGTTGCTAGGTCAAGCCTGGTAACCCTGAGGCAAGTTCAGACTTCAGCTGCTCAAGCTATTGCTTTTTCTGTGGCAATGCTGTGGAATGGCCCTTCTGGAGGCTCCTATTTTGATGGCTTTTCAGCACCACTGCATGGCTGAATTGTATAAAACGGGTTTCTAAAACACAGGGTAGCAGTTTTAGTTCTAGGAGCAAGATTTGAATGTTTATCTTGTTATCATTCTGGTTCCTATGTTTCATGCGTCTTCATGGATTTTTTGTTGCTGTATTTATCATAAGCTGCCTTAGAAGAGGGGTGGAATAGAAATGTTTTAAATAAATAAGTAGGTGGAATCAGCCTTGAAACTAGTTTGGGCTTTATTTTTCACATAGTAAAACAGTCAGAGCGGTTGGCCATATTTCACTAAGAGCCCAGAATATATATATTTTTTCCATTTTGCCATGCCTTGTTGATTGGAACACATATGGGAAATCACTCAAGGCAGCTGTGGCACCACAGTGAGCAGCCACTGGCACCAGGTGTAGGCCTGGCCAGACTGACTGGATGTCACAAAGTTGGGCTGAAAGTGACATAATGCTGCTGCCAGGACAACTGTCTCCCTTTTTCACCAGGTTGTATAGGAAGAATGAGAATGAGGGGAGGATTCCTGGGCTGGTTCACCTGCACCAGAAAGTGAATTAGTGGATAAAGGGTCATACCACAGAAGAAGACCAGCTAAGAACACATTGGTGGCTGACTCTTGACCTAGTTGGAACAGTTGTTGAAGGCCCAACTGGGCTGCCTCTGAAAGAACCTGCAGAAATAAGAGATTGAGTGTGTTAGCAACTACCCAGTCTGTCCTCCTATTTCTTTGTGTGGAACAACATCTAACTGTAAATAAACTCATAGGAAGCTCGTCCTGAGGAAAAATCTGAATGAGTGAAGCCAAGGGAAAGATCAGCAGCTGTGACTTTCTTCATCAATGTGAAGCCCTAGTCTCCCCAACCCAGTTTTTCCAGAAACAGATGCTTCGCATACTAATGTGCACCTTTAAAAATCCTGGTTTTTTTGGATTTGGGAAAGGGCATGAATGGTGTTTCGGTATTTTCCTATGGGGGGGAAATTCAAACAAGCCAATAGCCAAACACAGAAGCCCAATCATTGGCCAGAAGCCTCCAGTGCAAACAGAACAACAGAACTGAGTGAAACCAGAAAATCCAAGACAGCCAATGTCATTTTGAAAAAAATACATAAACCCTCACCTACAGTTATAAAAACATAACCAAAATTTTTCTTCTGAATCTATGGTAATCATTATTTTTTTTAAAAAAACAACAACAACAACAGGAACACTCCTTAAATCTATGTTCAAAAGCCCATTTGGAGTAGCCTTTATTTTTAAAAATCCATTCCCGACAGCTGCCATGTGATGACAGGGAACCTGATTTGGGTCCAGAGAACATATGATAATCACTATGACTGGGCAAACAGTTCAAATGCTCCCTATAAGAACTGGTACTATTGCCTGGAGCAGCTGCCTCCCTCCCACTCCTACCTGTTCCCAGGGAACCCTGTGAAATGGAAGAAATAACAGTCATGGGAGCCTTAAAATGGCAGCCATGGATATTCCCAAAGATTCCTGAATTTTTCCAGGATTTTTCAGGAATTGATATTCAGTATTCTGGAATCCTGAATACTGTTTTGGCTGACTGGAATATACTCAAAAATACTTTATCGGTATTTTTCATGTATATTTTTTGGACCAGAAATATCCAGGTGCACACCTATAGCTTCACATATTTCACTTTCATTTCCCTCCACTCTACTATCCCTTACCTTTTTTAAAAAAGAAAATTCATTAATTGGATATAATACCATAATCCATATAGCTTACATTTCTTGATATATCCTTTTTTTTTACAAATTTTTGTCCCCCCTCCCTTGGCTTCCCACGATGCTCCACCCCCTTTAACATTTCAATCAATATTCTCATACATTCAGTTCATTCTTAGTATTCAAATCTTAGATCTTCAATACTTTTCCTTTTTCAGTTTTAACCTTTAGGTAACTTTTCTATTACAGTCTCTTTTGTTACATTTCTGTCATTAATAGCTATCAAAGCAAAGTAATCTATTTTTCACGTCCCAATTAAGCTCTAAATAGTCTCTAAAATCTTTCCAGTCTGCTGAAAATTCTTCGTCTTCTACTCCATGAAGTTTTTTTGTTAACTTGTCCATTTCAGCCATAAAAATCATTTTTTTAATCCACTCCCATTTGTCAGGTACCTGCTCTTGTTTCCAGAATTGAGCGTAAGTAATTCTTGCAGTTGAAATTAGATACCATAACAAAGTTCTTTTTGCTACTTTAACTTCTTCTAATTTTAGTCCTAAAAGTAGCATTTCTGGTTCTTTTTTCAAAGTACATTTCAAGATTTTCTGAATTTCATTATGAATCTCGGTCCAGAAAGCGTTTGCCTTTTCACAAGTCCACCACATATGATAAAACGAGCCCTCTTTTTTCTTACATTTCCAACATTTGTTAGACATATTCTCATTCATATTAGCAATTTTTTTTGGTGTCATATACCCTCTATAGATCATTTTATAACAATTTTCTTTCACATTAACACATGTTGAAATTTTGATCGATTTTTTCCATAGACATTCCCATGATGACATTTCTATATCTCTATTTACATTTATAGCCCATTTCACCATTTGCTCTTTTACAGTCTCATCCTCTGTATACCATTTTAACAAGATCTTATAAATTCTAGAGATCATTTTTTTTACCTTTTTCAATCCATATCTTTTCTATTTCATTATTTTCTTTTCTAAAACCAAACCTCATTTTATCAGTCTTGAATAAGTCATAAATCTGTCTATAGTTCAACCAGTCATATTCAAAGTCTAATTCTTCTCTAGGTCTCATCGCGAAACTTTTCCCCTCAATTTTCAGAATGTCTCTGTAAGGTAACCAATCTTTCCCTTTGTGCCTTGAAAGTGGTCTTATTACTTCCACCGGAACAATCCACATTGGTCTTGCTTCAAAGAAAAATCTCTTATACCTCATCCATGTCATGAAAAGTGATCTCCTTATGAAGTGGTGTTTAAAAAGGTTATCCACTTTAGATTTCTCATACCACAAATAGGCATGCCAGCCATATCTTCGATCATGCCCTTCTAGTGCCAACAGCTGTCTATTCTCTAGATTGATCCATTGTTCCAACCAAGCCAGGCACACCGCATCGTGATATAGTCTAAAATTAGGAAGTTGGAAGCCTCCCCTTTCTTTCGTATCACAGAGAATTTTCATTTTAATCCTTGGCTTCCTTCCCGCCCACACAAACTTAGAGATTTCCTTTTGCCAAAAATTCAACAGTTTACAGTCTTTCACAATTGGAATCGTCTGGAATAAAAATAACAAACGGGGTAAAATGTTCATTTTGACTACACAAACTCTGCCCAATAATGATAGATTCAAAATATTCCATTTCTTAATATCCTGTTGAATTTTATTCCACACCTTTTCGTAGTTATTCTTGAACAAATCTATGTTCTTTGCTGTAACCTCAATTCCCAAATATTTAGTCTTTTTCACCACTTCACATTGGACTCTCTCTTGTAGGTCCAGTTGTTTTTCTTTCCTCATGTTTTTACAGAGTATCTTTGTCTTATTCTTATTCACATAAAATCCCGCCAGATCACCGAAGTCCTTAATCTTTTCTATCAATAACGGTACATTCCTTACTGGATCTTCAATTATAAACATTACATCGTCAGCAAAAGCCCTATATTTAAATTCAAAACTCCCAATTGTAAGTCCTTTTATATCTTTGTCTTCTTTTATTTTACACAGCATCACTTCCAAAATCCAAATAAATAACAAAGGAGATAACGGACACCCTTGCCTTGTTCCTTTTTCAACTTTAAAATATTCCGTCAACTCTTTATTCACATTCAGCGACGCTTTTTGTTCACAATATACAGCCCTAATCATATTTGAGAAGGGCTGCCCAATGTCCATTCTGTCAAACACTTGGAACATAAATTCCCAGTTTAAATTGTCAAAGGCTTTTTCTGTGTCCAAGAATAAAAAAAGCAACTTCCTTTTCTGGATGCTTGTCATAATACTCTATTGCGTCAATCACAATCCTTAAATTGTCTCTGATTTGTCTATCTGGTAGAAAGCCGGCTTGATCTTCTTTGATAGCCTTCTTTAAATAAACCTTTAGTCTTTCTGAGATAACTTTGGCAAATACTTTATAGTCATTATTAAGTAGCGAAATTGGTCTATAATTTTTCACATCTGACAAATCTTATCCTTCCTTAGGTATGAGAGATATGTTGGCTTCTTTCCAGGATTCTGGTATTGTTTTGGATCGCTGAATTTCGTTAATTAGAAGTTCCATAATCGGGGTCAGCTCCTCCTTTAGTTTTTTATAAAATTTCACTGTAAATCCATCTGGTCCTGGAGCTTTCCCTAGTTTGGCATCTTCTATTGCCTTGTATATCTCTTCTTTCTGTATAGGACCATTCAGCATGTCTTTGGTATCATTATCCATCTCCGGTAAAGTTACCTTGTCCAAATACTTTTTAATCTTCATTGGATCAATTTTCTTTTTTTGAAATAGTTTTGCATAATATTTGAAGAAGGCTCTCTTAATTCCATTTATATCTACAATTTTCTTGCCTTCCTCCATTATTTTTGTTATTGTCCTTCTCTCCCTCCTATTTTTCAATTGCCAAGCTAAATATTTCCCTGGTTTGTTTGCACCTTCAAAGGATTTTTGTTGCAATTTCTTTAAGTTCCAGTAGGGTTCCCTGTTTAGTGCTACTTTTAGTTGTTCTTGCAAAATTTGTATTTCTTTAAGGAGCTTCTTTTTACCCGGTTTCCTTTTCAGCTTGTTCTCTTTTTGATGTATTTTGTCCTGTAAGTCCTGCTGCTGTTTCAAATTATTTTTTTTATCCGCTGCATTCATTGAGATCAATACTCCTCTCATCACTGATTTATAAGCATCCCATACTGTCTGTATATTAACCTCTTGGTTCAAATTCGTTTGAAAAAACATTTGTGTTTCTTTCCGCAAAGTCTCTACCAATTTGGTCTTGTCCAATAAATCCTCATTAATTCTCCAGTAATATTGCTGTGCCTTTCCTTTTAATGACCAAATTAACGGGTTGTGATCTGAATTAGTCTTTGGTAATATTTCCACCTTTTGAGTTTTTAATGCAATTTCACTCGACATCCAAATCATATCTATTCTTGAGAAGGATTTATGTCTATTCGAATAGAAAGTAAAATCCTTTATTTTTGGGTTCCATTTCCTCCACACGTCTTCCAACTTTTCTTGCTCGATAACTTTGAAAAAAAATTGGGGTAACTTTCCAATCTTCTCCACACCTTTCTGTGATTGTCTATCCAATTTGTTGTTGACAGTACCATTAAAGTCACCAGCTAGAATTATCTGTTCATAATACACTTGGTCCATTTCCCTCAGCAGATCCTTAAAAAAATTCTCTTTGGCTCCATTAGAAGCATACAAATTGACAACCAATGTCTTTTTCTGTAACATATTGATCTCAACCGCCACATATCTTCCTTCTTTGTCTGAAAAAAATTGTTTAGGTTCCAACTTTTTATTTACATAGATCACAACTCCTTTATTTTTCTTCTCTGCCAAAGAATAAAATTCTTCTCCCAATTTCTTATTAATCAAATATTTATTGTCCCGATTTTTTATATGAGTTTCCTGCAAACAGATAATGTTAGAATTTTGTTTCTGTAACCAATGATTCACTACTTTTCTTTTATTAGGTGAATTAAGTCCATTTACATTCCATGATAACAATTTGTAATCCATCATTGAGTCTTTTTAAATATCTCCGAAATCTTCGGTATTTTCCGCTTTAAATCTATACATGCCCCCCGGTGTCTTAATCACGTATCTTTTTGAGTTGTACGTAAAGGACAGTCCTTGTGGTATTTCCCATCTGAATCTGATATTCAGTTGTTTCAGTTTCTCCACCAACTTCTTGTATTTCTTTCTGTCCTGCAAAATTGTCCTTGGAAGTTCTTTCATTATCATTATCTTCTTACCATCAATTTCCAATGGCTGGGTGAACTGCTTCTTAAATACGTCCTCTTTCATTTTCCTTGTCACAAATTGAACAATGACGTCTCTCGGTAAATTTTTCCTTTGAGCGTAAGCAGAGTTCATTCTATATATGAGATCAAAATTGTAATCCAGCTCCCCTTTGTCTTCTCCCATGTATTCAGTCAGGGTTTCCATCACTTCCGTACGTATATCTTCTCCCAATTTTTCTTCAATTCCTCTCAGTCTTAGATGGTTTGACATTGCTTTATATTCCACAACTGCCTCTAGATTTCGGTTGCACTGTCCATTCACTTCAATTTTCTTTTCCAAATCTTGTGTCTTTTGCTCCATCTCTGTTGATTTAGTCGCCAAAGCTTTAACTTGACTACTTGTATTTTCCACTTCTTTTTTAAATTCCGCCACTTCTGCAAGTACTAACTCTCTCAAGGCCGCCACCTTTTTCTCCTGAACTTCTTCCAAGTGTTCCAGCTGCTTTTCCATCTTCTCATCATATTGCTTTTCCAGTTGTTTAATCATGCCTTGAATTGCTTCTAGCACACGCTTTTCCATTGTATCTATTGCCGCCTGCCATTCTTTCTTGTCTTTGCCCCCCATACCTGGACTCGCAGCTGACGCCGCTCTTTGCCGATGTTTTGGATCCGTCTTGGGAATTTATCAGTACAATTCAGACAATTTAGCAGTTCTTTTCCAATTTCCCTTAATTTCTCTGCTTCTAACAGCCTATTTTCATTTTAAAAATACTTTTTAAAGTTTAGTCCTCCACAAAATGGCGGGTGCAATTTCTCTATGGTTTTCTTGGCTAGAGTAGGTTGAATCTAAACTTCCTCTTTCTGGTCCCCCGTTTAAAATGTCCTACCGGATATACTTCCGGTCAGCTTCAACTTCGGTCCTCCAGCACAGTCTCTAGCCAAGTTCTGTTTCCAGCCGGATACAATTAGCTGTTACACCTTTGTCTCGCGATCTTTCCCGTCGCTTTCGCTCGTTCGCTTATCCCTCCGCCTCTGACCGCAGGAATGTTAAACAAAGTTACTTTAATCCAATTTTTAGCGCTTAAGCCAATTCTTCAAGTTTCATCGATGGATCGATTCTAGAGTTTAAAATCTCATACGCTTAACCGCCTTGCTCAAAACTCGCTAGATCTTCTCCCCGGTAAGCAAATCGTTATAGTTACCTTGAATGTTTATCTTGGGACTTCGCATCGTTCCTTTTTACTTCCCACATTAGATCTTTTCTCAAGAGATCGGGAAATGGCGAATTTAAGCTGATTCTTCAGCTCGGCTAGCTTCTGTAGTGTTGATTAGCAAAAGCCCGCTCCTGAGAGGAGTTCAAGGCGTAAACAAGCCCCCTTCGGGACTTGCGGACACCGATCTCAACTCTCACTTGGACCTTGTTGCTTACTTGGCGCCCCCCTGCCTGGGGGTTGCTGCGTTGGGCAGTAAAACTGCCCAAACTGTCAGAAGAAGCTGCCGTCCGTTCCGCACGATTGCGGAGTGCGTCAGTTCACCATTTTACTCCGACCGGAAGCCTCTACTATCCCTTATCTGACAAACAACTCATGGATAGGATTTCAGCATTTTAAACAGGTTCCATACACTTAGCTCCTCCTGCTTCAGGCATACTCTTTTGGTTCAGAGTGTATGCCCATTCTCCAAGTGTTACAATATTAGCTAGTACCCAATACACTTGTGGTGATTAAAGGATCTACGCATAATTGGAAATTGTCCTATTGTGATCCTTTTCTCCTAAGTTTCCTTGTCATGACTGGAAAATCCAAGTGCTGAATTATTACAGCAGTGCAATATCCAGCAACCTGTGGATCCAGCTGCTGCTGCTGATATTGATTATAGCACTTTACATATTAGTAGAAACAAAAAGACAGTCCTGGTCATTGTCTCACCCTACCTCCAAAGTTACAGTGGTCCCGGTCACATGCAGAAGTAGCCACACAATAGGCACGAATGCCGGGCAGATTTTAAGGGCGCGATCACATGGGAACATCTGGCAAGCAGCCTGTACCCCTCGGCAACCCGTCTCACACTACCAAAGAAGCAGAGTTTAAAAATAACAGGGAAAGTACTGTATCAAATGGGGCCGCAGACGGACTTCCCCATGTGATCACTCTGGCACGCTCCCATTGCATCAGTGATCCCTCATTGAAGTGCACCAGAAACATGCGGTGATGGAAAAAACCCGATTCACCTGCCAGTGTGTCTGATCACGCAGTGGCGGGTCAAATTACTGCGGAGCAAAAAGCCTCGCTCCCCCCCCCACGTTATCTGGCATGTGTGACCGCAGCCAATGTTAATTTTACCAGTACAGCAGGCATTAAAGAGACAGGAAGGGAGAGAGAGTGAAGAGACCAAAGCAAATGTAATAGCACATTAAACTTATTTTCTACTAGGTATGAGAACTTCAGGATTCAGAGGACTCATGGAAATGATACAATGGTAAAGCACTAAAGTGGCTCCCAGAAAACTGATCTACTAAATAGATGCCCACAATGTCAAAGAGATTAAGGGTATAACCTCTGGTAGCCCAATTATATATAAAAAAGATTAAAGCTGAAAAAATTTGGGCCCAAAATTCTCATTAGAATTCTTCATGAGGCTGATCACGAACAAACATTTTGCAGATATTTTCTCAGAGCTTCAACATTCTACCAGGACTTTGAAAAACACATTTGACAGTACTTAATGCTTGCACTAGTATGTAATATTCAATGGCTGCCCACACATAATGGTATTTTTATTGGAGCATTTGATAGATAACGGCTGCAATTCTAAGAATGCTTTCCTGGGAGTTAGCTGCATTGAATAAAAGTTAAATTTTAGGATTTGTTTATGATTGCTCCATCTGACAGCACAGATCGTATGCATCAGGAATTAGTATCTGACGGCTGACAATTTATGAGATTTCTTATTTAAAATATGCCAAGCCATCCAGAAATTCTTGCAAGTCTAAATAAAGCATTTGCATTTCAAATGTTGATTTAATTTCACATTCATATATGAATTTCTCATTAAAAATGTGAACGGTAAAACTGGAAACTTTGCAGACTTTAATTATTTGTGAGCATTCATTTAAGTGTGTGTGTTAAGTGTCATCACGTACCATTTACTAAGTTTTGGATATTTCCCTCTATCCCTTACTGATAGGCTTTGACCCATTCGTTTCCACCCTGTAGTTACTTTTATTCAACCTCTTCATTATACACATTTGACACATCGGGCCTATTAACATACCAGACTAGCTCAGCCCAACTTCCTGACAGCAGCTCCAGTGCAAGATGCCATTAAGTGCTGAAATTAAACAATTTCCATTTAACTATCACCATTGCTCTTGTAACCCAGGCTATTACCCTTTTGTTCTGGCTTCAGGGACTAGGCTTTGAAAGACTAAATAGTCTCAGTTGGAGGTGTTGTCTTCTTTGTCTGTTAGAGATGGAAGACCGATATAGCCCTATGTAATAACTTCTACAGCTGAATACGCCACAAGGTTCAAGGAAGACATAATAAAAGTACCTCAATTAAAAAACTGGATTAATGCCATCAATTTAATTTCAGACCCAGAAGCATGAAATATTTTCATGTTGCATAGTTTTTCTTACCAGTAATCTAGACAGCCAGTTGCACAAAATACATGACAGGACATATTGAAATAAGTAGATACAGTCAGTGCTAAAAGGTCCATGAACAATCCAGCAAATATATGTGATAGTATTAACTATCTTACATACTCCACTGCTGATCATCATAATGTTATCTGAATTGCTGTACAGCACACATATATATGACATTGGTCATACTCATATAACCAATAATAACACACTTTTATTACAATACACTTGAAGCATTCAAAGTGTTTCATACACACAATGAAAACTCTCAAAACTCTCATCCTGGAAAGCTTTAAATTTGTGCTAAGGGTGTTGTTGTTGTTGTTCAGCCACACAGTCAAGTCTCTTCGCGACCCCATGGACCATATCAGGCCAAGTTCTCCTGTCTTCCGTCGTACTCCGGAATTTGCTTAATTTCATGTCCGTTGCCTCTATAACACTGTCTAACCATCTCATCTTTTGCCGACCCCTTCTTCTTTGACCTTCAATCTTTCCCAGCATTCAGGGTCTTCCCCAGTGAGTGCTCCCTTCTCATTTGGTGGCCAAAGTATTTGAGCTTCAGCTTCAGTATCTAGCCTTCCAAGGAACAGTCAGGATTGATTTCTTTCAGGAATGACTGATTTGATCTCCTTGCAGTCCAGGGGACTCTCGAGTCTTTTCCAGCACCATAATTCAAAAGAATCTATTCTTCGGCACTCTGCAATCTTAATTCCAGCTTCTGAATCATCCAGGTCAGCATTTCGCATGATATAAATTAAATAAGCAAGGGGACAATATATATCCTTGTCGTACTCCTTTTCCGATGCTAAACAAATCAGTTGTTCCATATCTGGTTCTGTCTCTTCTTGACCCTTATACAGGTTTCTCAAGAGACATGTGAGGTGGTCTGGTACTCCCATCTCTTTAAGTTTGTTGTGATTCACACAATCAAAGGCTTTAGCAATGAAGTAGAAGTACATCTTTTCTGGTACTCTCTTGTTTTTTCCATAATCCAGCAAATGTTGGCAATTTGATCTCCAGTTCCTCTACCTCTTCGAAACCCAGCTTGTACTTCTGGCAGTTCTCTATCCACGTACTGCTGAAACCTAGTTTGTAGGATCTTTAGCAAGACCTAGCTAGCATGAGTGCAATTGTGCAATAGTTTGAACATTCCTTGGCATTGTCCTTCTTTGGGATTGGAGTGTAAACTGACCTTTTCCAATCCTGTGGCCACTGTTGTGTTTTCCAAATTTGCTGGCATATGGAGTGCAGCACCTTAAAAGCATAATCTTTTAGGACTTCAAATAGCTCTTCTGGGACACTGTCATCTCCTCTAGCTTTGTTGTTAGTAATGCTTTCTAAGGCCCATTTGACTTTGATATTCCAGGATGTCTGGCTTGAGGTCAGCGATCACACCATCGTGGTTGTCAAGGACATTGAGGTCCTTCTTGTATACTTCTTCTGTGTATTCTTGCCATCTTTTCCTAATCTATTCTGCTGCTGTTAGGTCTCTACTGTTTTTGTCCTTTATCATGGCCAGCTTTGCATGGAACAATCCCTTGATTTCTCCAATTTTCTTGAAGAGATCTCTAGTCCTTCCCTTTCTATTGTTTTCCTCTATTACTTTGCATTGTTCATTCAGGAAAGCCTCCTTGTCTCTCCTTGCTGTTCTCTGGAAATCTGCATTCGATTGGGTAAATCTTTCCTTTTCACCTTTGCCTTTTGCTTTCCTTCTTTCCTCTGCTATTTGTAAAGCCTCATCAGACAACCATTTTGCTTTCTTGCATTTCTTTTTCTTTGGGATGGTGGTGATTGCTGCCTCCTGTACAATGTCACGAACCTCCATCCATAGTTCTTCAGGCACTCTGTCTAACAAATCTAGTCCCTTAAACCTATTCTTCACCTCCACTGTATATTCATCAGGGATGTGATCGAGGTCAAATCTGAATGGCCTTGTGGTTTCCCCAATTTTCTTCAGTTTAAGTATGAATTTTGCAATGAGTAGCTCATTATGTGAGCCACAGTCAGCTCCAGGTCTTGTTTTTACTGACTGGATAGAGCTTCTCCATCTTTAACTGCAAATTACATAATCAATCTGATTTCGGTGTTGCCCATCTGGTGATTTCCATATGTAGAGTTGCCTGTTAAGTTTTTGGGAGTCGGTGTTTGCTATGACCAGCATGTTCCCTTGACAAAACTCTGTTAGCCTTTGCCCTACTTCATTTCGTTCTCTGAGGCCAAACTTGTCTGTTATTCTGGTTACCTTTTGACTTCCTACTTTAGCTTTCCAGTCCCCCTATGATGAGGAGGACATCTTTTTTTGATGTTAGTTACAGGAGGTGTTGTAGGTCTTCATAGAACCAGTCCACTTCAGTCTCTTCTGCATCAGTGGTTGGGGCATAGACCTGGATTACTGTGATGTTGAATGGTTTGCTTTGGATTTGGACTGAGATCATTCTGTCATTTTTGAGATTGTACCCCATTACTGCCTTTTGCACTCTCTTGTTGACTATAAAGGCCACACCATTTTTTCTACAGGATTCTTGGCCACAGTAGTAGATATAATAGTCTTCTGAGTTAAATTCACCCATTCCTGTCCACTTTAGTTCACTGATTCCCAAGATGTCGATGTTCATTCTTGCCATCTCATTTTTTACCATGTCAAGCTTACCTTGATTCATGATCTTACATTCCAGGTTCCTATGCAGTATTGTTCTTTGCAGCATCCGACTTTCCTTTCACCATCAGACATATCCACAGCTGAGCATCTTTTCGGCTTTGGCCCAGCCGCTTCACTCTTTCTGGGGTTACTTGTACTTGCCCTTTGCTCTTCCCCAGTAGCATATTGGACACCTTCCGACCTGAGGGGCTCATCTTCTGGTGTCATATTTTTTAGCCTTTTGTTACTGTCCATGGGGTTTTCTTGGCAAAGATACTGTAGTGGGTTGCCATTTCCTTCTCCAGGGGGATCACGCTTGGTCTGAGTTCTCTGCTGTGGCCTGTCTGTCCTGGGTGGCCCTCCATGGCATAGCACACAGCCTCATCGAACCATGCAAGCCCCTTTGCCATGTCAAGACAGTGATCCATGAGGGAGGTGCTAAGGGTACAGAAAAAAAATAGGCACTTCTATGCCTAACCTGTAAAGCATTAACTCCCTGCCCCCCAAAAAAAACCTGTCCACAAGATTTGATTCTTGTGTAAGAAAGCAAACACTTCCCTCTGCCTAACATCATTCAGGCCTAGTGCACTTTTGAGTTCCTTGGGATCATTGTAGCAAACTGATGGAAACTGCAATCTGTCTTTATAGATGAACAATTTTGCAACTTGTAAAGCAGCCATAAAACAACTGCAAAAAAAGCTACAAGATACAACTGACTTACCGTGATGACTATAGCCACTCAGCTTTCCTTTTTGTATTCCCTTCAAATATTTCTAAGCCATTGGATAGTGTTGGGCTGGCAGCCAGTAGGAGATACTGTTGTAGACAAGGCCCTATTTGGGGAAGGCCCAATAGTTAGGAGCAAGGACACATGGGTAAACCAGTGTCCAGTTACCTATATCTGTTGAAAGCCTTTTTTCCCCACCCAAAGGAAAGATGCTCAGTCTGAACATATTGTCTGACTGAAAAAATAAGGTCCAGGCTATACTATGTAACTTTTCTTTTTTAAAACTTTATTGAAATTCAGCAGAAACAGCAGTTTACAAGCATAGCTTGGGAATGAAGAAGCAAGTGTTTGTTTCAGTCTCTGTGTTTCCCTTTTATAGGGAAAAAACACTTTTCATAACGTGGCAACATAGCTTTGACTTGGCACTGTCTCAGTAAAGACTGCATACTCAGTTAACAGCCTTGATTTTTAGACAAGCATACAGACCTTGACTCCTACATAGATAGCTCAGCCTCTTGTCACAGTTGTTGTGTTGACTGCTGATATGTGGTTTGGGCCACAGGGCAGAGAAAATCTATCACAGATCACAATTCTGATGGCAACTCTTGCCAGTGATGTTGTGATATTGTCAGCAATGCAGTAATGTCACTCCCCACGTGAACTGAAAGTAACATAATTGTTAAATACTGGGTTCTAGACGCATTGCAGTGATCAGCTCTGGTTTATTAAGTGAGTTCAGCAAACTATAAGACAAGCTATCTTCAAGAAAATTCTCTTCAAGAAAATTGGAGAAATCAAGGGAACGTTTCATGCAAAGCTGGCCATGATTAAGGACAAAAACAGTAGGGACCTAACAGAAGCAAGCAGAAGAGATTAGGAAGAGGTGACAAGAATATACAGAACTATACAAGAAGGATCTAAATGTCCTTGACACCATGACAGTGTGATTGCTGACCTCGAGCCAGACATACTGGAGTGCAAAGACAATTGGTCCTTAGAAAGCATTTCTAACAATTTGATCCTAAATGTTCTAATATATGTTGGAAGTGTCAAAATAAGGTTGGATCCTTTTATCATATGTGGTGGTTATGTGATAAAGTAAAAAAAATATTGGGCTTGGATTCATGAAATTTTCCAAAAAAAAATTAAATTGTTCAATACTTTTTACTTCAGAAATATTGTTGAATATTTTACCTGATAGTTGTAAGAAATTAGACTCTTACCTCATACTACAACTGCTAGAATATGTTATGCAAAATATTGGAGAAAACTGGAGACACCCATGAGAGAAGTATTAAGAAAAACTATGGAAATCGTGTAAATGGACAAATTGACTTTGATTTTAAAAGGACATGCAGAAACAACATTTGAGAACACATGGTCAAGATTTTATAAGTGTATAGATAAAACAAGTGTATAGACAAAACATTATAGACAGTTCTAACTGGGCAGGGATATAAAAAAATGTAATTTTGGACTTATCCACAAGATATAACTAGGGCTTTTTTTGTAGCAGGAACTCCCTTGCATATCAGATGACACACCCCTAATGTAATCCTCCAGGAGCTTACAGAGCTCTTCTTACAGGGGCTACTGTAAGCTCTTGGAGGATTGGCTACATTAGGGGTGTGCCACGTAATATGCAAAGGAGTTCCTGCTACAAAAAGAGCCCTGGTAGGTGTAAGTAAATAAAGTGTGGAGAAGATATCATGTGCACGAGAAGCATGTTAAAAAAAACTGAGATGATTTCCCCTTTGTATGCTTTTTTGTGTTACTTCGTTAAAATAAAAATAAGAACTGGGGGGGGGGGAGAAAGCATTACTAACGACAAAGTGGAGGCGATGGTATCCCAGCTGAGCTATTCAAAGTCCTAAAAGATGATGCTGTTAAAGTGCTGCACTCCATATGCCAGCAAATTTGGAAAACGCAACACTGGCCACAGGATTGGAAAAGGTCAGTTTACATTCCAATCCCAAATAAGGGCAATGCCAAGGAATGTTCAAGCTATCGCGCAATTGCACTAATTTCACATGCTAGCAAGGTCATGCTAAAGATCCTACAAGCTAAGCTTCAGCAGTACATGGATAGAGAACTGCCAGAAGTACAAGCTGGGTTTCAAAGAGGTAGAGGAACTGGAGATCAAATTGCTAACGTTTGCTGGATTGTGGAGAAAGCAAGGGAGTACCAGAAAAGCATCTACTTCTGTTTCATTGACTATGCTAAAGCCTTTGATTGTGTGGATCACAACAAACTATGGCAAGTCCTTAAAGAGACAGGAGTACCAGACCACCTCACATGTCTGCTAAGAAACTTATATAAAGGTCAAGAAGCAACGGTTAGAACTGGATATGGAACAACTGATTGGTTTAGCATCAGAAAAGGAGTAGGACAAGGATGTATATTGTCCCCTTGCTTATTTAATTTATATGCAGAGTACATCATGCGAAATGCCGACCTGGATGATTCAGAAGCCAGAATTAAGATTGCAGAGTGCCAAAGAATAGATTCTTTTGAATTATGGCACTGGAGAAGACTCGAGAGTCCCCTGGACTGCAAGGAGATCAAATCAGTCATTCCTAAAAGAAATCAATCCTGACTGTTCCCTGGAAGGCCAGATACTGAAGCTGAAGCTCAAATACTTTGGCCACCAAATGAGAAGGGAGCACTCACTGGGGAAGACCCTGAATGCTGGGAAAGATTGAAGGTCAAAGAAGAAGGGGATGGCAAAAGATGAGGTGGTTAGACAGTGTTATAGAGGCAACGGACATGAAATTAAGCAAATTCCGGAGTACGACGGAAGACAGGAGAACCTGGCCTGATGTGGTCCATGGGGTCGCGAAGAGACTTGACTGTGTGGCTGAACAACAACAACAACACCCTTAGCACAAATTTAAAGCTTTCCAGGATGAGAGTTTTCATTGTGTGTATGAAACACTTTGAATGCTTCAAGTGTATTGTAATAAAAGTGTGTTATTATTGGTTATATGAGTATGACCAATGTCATATATATGTGTGCTGTACAGCAATTCAGATAACATTATGATGATCAGCAGTGGAGTATGTAAGATAGTATATTGTCCCCTTGCTTATTTAATTTATATGCAGAGTACATCATGAGAAATGCTGGCCTGGATGAATCACAAACCAGAATTAAGATTGCCGGGAAAAACATCAACAGCCTCAGATATGCAGATGATACCATCCTAATGGGAGAAAGTGAAGAGGACCTCAAGAGCCTCTTGCTAAGGGTCAAAGAGGAGAGCGCAAAAGTTGGCTTGAAACTCAACATAAAAAAACTAAGATCATGGCATCTGGCCCCATCACTCCTTGGCAAATAGAAGGAGAAGTCATGGAAGCAGTGACAGACTTCATGTTCCTGGGATCCATGATCACTTGTTAGGAGATGTACTTTGAAAATGCTTTATTTGTTATTTTCTGACCTGCATGCACACCAGGAATGGTGCCAGCAAGTGTCTTTGCTTTGGGAGAATTGTATGCCTGAGTTAATGTGGCTCTCTGTGTAAGGAAGGTACCACACAGCCTGTACTTTCATGCAAATGAAGTCACAGACATACCTTGCATATCTCTACCCATGAGGCCTTGGGAACAAGAAGCATCTCCATTAGCATCTCCATTATGGTTCTCCAGCAGAATGTAAAAACAACAGCCTTTCCACCATTGAGGAATTTCTACCTCGCATGTAACCCACAAGATGCTTGGCATTTGCATGTGTGAAGATTGTCACTTGGACCTAGCCAGAGTCATCTGCATACTTAAAGGTTTCCATGCCAACCTATCTTTGCACCTTGACCAAGCCTCTCTTGTAGAAAGGTGTAGACTTTCAGTATTGCCCCACCTTAGTAGGAGGGAACCCCCACATCCTTTAACCAATAGGTACAGGGATGGGACGGACCAGAGACACCCCAAGCCAGCCCCAATACTACCTGATAAAACGAGGTGTAATCTTTTGTTCACCTCAAGCAGCATGCTTCCTAGCCTCTATCAGCTTCTTCTTGGCCATTCCCCAACCTTAAGTCTACTATAGGTAACTTTCATGTGCTCTCTTGGAATCTGGATCAAGAGACCCTTTACAATTGTTGGCAGGTTCCAACATTGTAAAGTGAGAGTTTCCCTTAGTTCGAACTTACCCTTATTCTTCACTGGAAGCTCGAGACTACTGGATCAGATAAGTATTATGCTTTTCCCCTCCTAAACACTTTTAGTTTAAAACCCCAAATATTGTTTTCCATTTCTACTGCAACTAAAGGAACTTGAGTGTATGTGTGCGTGAATCTGTTTTTGTATGCCTGTATATTAAAAAGATATTCAGTAAAGAGAATCTTGATTCAAACTTAAGAAACCTTGTCAAGTGTTCTCTTTGGGGAAAAGGGTTCTTGGCGCGAGGCTCGATTTCTCTGTATACATTGGCTAGACCTCAAATAAGTTAGTCTGCCAACTGTGTAGATAAGCAGTTTGGCTAACACACTGCAGATGGTGACTGCAGCCATGAAATTAAAAGACACCTGCTCCTTGGGAGGATAGCAATGGCAAACCTAGACAGCATAATAAAAAGTAGAGGCATCATCCTGCCAACAAAAGTCCATATAGTCAAAGTGATGGTATTTCCAGTAGTTATGTATGGCTGTGAGAGCTGGACCATAAGGAAGGCCGAGTGCCGAAGAACAGATGCATTTGAATTATGGTGCTGGAGAAGGCTCTTGAGAGTCCCTTGGACTTCAAGGAGATCAAATCAGTCAATCCTAAAGGAAATCAAACCTAACTGTTCCCTGGAAGGCCAGATACTGAAGCTGTAGCTCAAATACTTTGGCCACCAAATGAGAAAGGAGCACTCACTGGAAAAGACTCTGATGCTGGGAAAGATTGGAGGTTAAAAAAGGGGACAGCAAAGGAAGAGATGGTTAGACAGTGTTATCGATGCAATGGACATGAAGTTGGGTGAACTCCGGAGGATGGTGGAAGACAGGAGAGCCTGGCATGATGTCGTCCATGTGGTCACAAAAAGTCAGATTCGACTGTGCGACTGAACAACAAAACAATTTCATATATCCTTGAAACTGTACTGGGCCTCACTACACTTTTATCTGCATTTTCATTTTTGCATCTGAAATCTAATCTCTCATTTTCCTAAGATGCCTAATGTAATAGTCCATGCCTTAATTGAGCTTATTCGCATACATGTGCACGTCATTTTATAGCATGTTATAACTGCAAGTTTCAGTGATATTGCCTTGGATTCAGAGGTAATTTCAGCTGACAGAAGGAATTTCTGTAAGCAGAGCACAACATTCCAGAGTGTCTCCAGAAACAGGATGCCCACCCCCCAAACAGCATGAGGAGGAGTTTGAGGTCTCCAGCTGGAGAGGGGAATCAGCAAAATTATGTTTAGTAAATGTTGGTTCTGATGTTATACTGAAATAGGGAATAAAAATTATATATTACATTTTTATCTCATCCCTTTTCCAAGGAGTTCAGACTTATTATTTATTTAGAAGATTTTTAGGTCACCTCTCCAGAAACTTACTCATAGCCATAGGGGTTCACATCTACTGGGCAGTCCTCACATTAGGAGGCCCCTAACTGCTGAGTTGCCCTGCTTACCAGCTACCACTGCCCTCTCTGCCATTGTCATGACTACAGAGGCAACTGAGTGGCAGCACTCAGGCAATTAACTGTAAGGTAAAGGAGGGCCCCGACTGCCCTACAGCTGAGCTGCCTGAGTCAGAGGCAGTGCTACGGCATTCAGCTGCAGGGGGAGGGGAGGGGAAGACACCCCATCCACTGTACCCAATGATTCTGGAGCCCCATCCTTGACTTTTGCCCAGAGTCCCAGTCACTAAGATCACTGCTGCTCATAGTTCTCCCCTCCTCCATATTATTCTCACACGAACCCTGTGAGGTAGGTCAGGCTGCGAGTGACTAAGCCAAGTCATTGTGTGAGTAGGGATTTGAACTCCAACACTAACTACTAGGTCACACTCCCTCTCATTCTAAATATTAAAAACCTGTCCTTATAAGAATTAGTGGCAGTGGCAGATATGGAACACAGACTATCTAATACTAGCTGCTAATAGTTTATGCTCTATGAAATGTTTAATTAAATACTTGTGTATCTGCTTCGAAGTCTGCAGGATCAAGAGCTTGCAATTGCAGCTTCCCCTGAAACTTTCGGTGTATTCAGCATGTATGCAAAGCTCCGGCTCCTTTTTGACAGCTCCACAGTCTCTCTGCCAAGTACTCCAGCCCCTGTCAGCCTCTTTCCCTTTCCCTCTCTTCTGTGGAATACATGGGGGGGGGGGGTAAAGTGCAGATTTACATGAGAGTAATCCCATTGACTTCAGTGCGTTTAGCCTTGTGTCAGTTGTGGAATGCTCCCAGACACTGACACAGAAACAGGAGGTCAAAACTGCATTTGCATTTTTAAAACAGTTTTGTGCTGCTGTGACACCGTCAAACATAGAAAAAGACAGCATCACAGCAGCATGAAACTGATTTAAAAATGCAAATACAGCACGAAACTGATTTAAAAATGCAATTGCAGATTTGACCTAGGAGACGGGTTTGGGGGGGGGATTTGTCACTCAAAAAAAAACAACTTCCCTGGGAATTCCAAATCCAGAATGACCACTTGGCTATGGTGATTGATAATGCCAGGGGCGATTATGTGCTTATGCGCACACAGCTACCTTATAAAAAAAAAAGGAGGCAGACACAGAAGGGAAGGTTCAGATTTCCCAAACAACTTGACTTTGCAACAAGGGCTTCATACATTGGGAAATGGGAGGTGGAAGAAGGTTTTGCATTTATACCCTGCCCTTCACTCAGAGTCTCAGAGTAGCTCACAATCTCCTTTCCCTTCCACTCCCTACAGGTAGGTGGGGATGAGAGAGCTCTTTCAAGGACTGCTCTTGAGAGAACAGGTCCGAGACAACTTGTGACTGACCCAAGGTCACACCAGCAGCTGCATGTGGAGGAGTGGGGAATCAAAACTGGTTCTCCCAGATCAGAGTCTGCGCTCTTAACCACCACACCAAACTTGGAAGTGGTAGGAGGGAAACGGCCCTTTAAAGCAAGCAAATGATGGGTGGCCACGCTGCTTGATTTAAAGGGCAGGAAGCCATTTCAGCCCTCCCTTTGGCTCCCCTCCATTTGGAGGGGGGAGCCAAACCAAGCACTCAAATGGCTGCCCACCATTAGAGGGGATCTCTCTTTTTTCTTCCTTCTTTCCACCTCTCCCCTACTTCCTCCCTTGCCTCCATCCTTCCTCTCTCCCCATCTATTTACTTTCTTTCTGTACATTCCCTCATCTTTCTTTCCTTTTTTCCCCATTACTTTATTTCTCAATTTTTCCATTTCTTTCTTTGTCTTTTCATTTATTTTTTGTCTTTTTTCTTTCAGTTTCTTTTCCTTTCCTTTCTTTCTTTTAATTTCTTTCTGTTCCTTCTTTCCATTTTCCATTTCTTTATTGCCCTTCTTTCCCTTTTTCTTTCTTTCAATTTCTTTATTTTCCTTTCTTTCCATTTCCATTTCTTTCCCTTTTCCTTTCCATTGCTCCCTTTTCCTTTCCCTTTCTTTCCTTTTCTTCATGTTTGTATGTTTCATATGTTTGTAAACTGAAATTTATTTATTTATTTAAAAATTAGGCTTGCTCACTTTTATGCTTGTAGATTTTTTTGGCTCAGAAGGTAGAATTTTTGTTCACAACAATCAACAGCTTAGAGGGAACATTGCCTGTGAGATAGGTGGAGCTGAGAGATTTCTGAGAGAACTGTGACTGACTCAAGGTCACCCAGCTGGCTTCATGTGGAGGAGTGGGCAATCAAACCTGGTTCTCCAGATTAGAATCCACCACTCTTAACCACTAAACCAAGAAATGATCTTGGCTAGTAACATCTGGGGGGGAGCTGGCTGACACCTGTTGTTAATGAATCAGAGAAAGGAAAAACATGTTAAGTGGAACTTTTCTCTGAAGATACTTTATCTCTTGACTGCTACTGCCAGCTATGCCTCAAGCACAAAAAGATTTTAAGCTGCCAATGCCTCTTCTCATATTGAATTTTAGAGTGTAAATTCCTCCAGATGGAGACATGTATATGTATGTGTGTGTGTATATATCTATATATATCTATATATATTAGAAGTATATATTACTGCCATCGCACTATCGTCACCATTGAATGCGGGGCTGCCCTGGCAGGAGAGGGGGTGATGAGCTACTGTTTGGCTGCTGTTTGGCTACTGGGGGCTAACATTTGCCGGGGGCTATAATCTACCCCAACTTGTTTCATTGCCTGGATGTTGTTTATATGTTTTTGGTTTTATACTGTTGAACTTGTTTTAAAGTTGGCATGCGTGAACTTGTTTTAAAGTTGGCACGCGTGCCTTGTTGTGAGCCGCCTTGAGCCTTCGGGGAGCGGGATACAAATCCAAATAAATAAATAAATAAGTAAACTGTAAACTGCTGTATTTATTTATTATTTGGATTTATATCTTGCCCTCCCTGAAGGCTCAGGGCGGCTCACAACAGGGCACGAATGCCGGCTTTTATGCTTGTAGAATAAACACATTAAAACAATATAAAACCCAATGGGACAAATAGAACAAACATTCAAAATTTAACAGCATATTAAAAACAAGATGGGGTGGATCATAATTCCTGACAGCCAAACAATAGATTGTCATCCCCGCTCCTTCCTGGGCTGCCCCGCACCAAAGATGGCAGTGGTGCGATGGCGCAGGGCTAACAATGATGGAATTCCAATGGCAGAATACATATTGATGGTAAAATAATGATATGGTGTATGCCTGGCTTCCAGCATGAGTATAAACCAATGAGTTATATGCCTCAAGTACTGTGGGACATTGGGGTGGATCCAACCAGATGATGAAAAAGGAAGAGTATTCTTTGACCACCTCCCAAAATTATTTATTTATTTAGGTGATTTTAACATTACCTCTATAGAGTCTGCTCAACATGCCTTTCAATTAAAGTAATAAATTATCACTGTACTATAAAATCAAGCCATTAAGACAAGCCCAGGGATGTAAAAACAGGATAAACCTATTTATTAAATAGACCTCAGACTAAAAGCAGACCATAAAACTGCTACTAAAAAAATCCCTTAATTAAAAGTCTGGAGAATAAAAAGAAATGTTTTAGCTTGGTGCCTAAAAGACAGTAAGATAGACACAAGGTAAGCCTCAAGGAGGAGGACATTCCAAAGGTGCTGTGCCACCACAGAAAAGGCTCCACATCTAGTTATGTTGTGGATGACAGGATTTACGTGAACAAAAGCAATGTGACTATAATAAGGAAGGGAACTGAGTGGAAAGGCTGGTTAGATACACCCATGTTCTTGTTGGCAGAGTTCAGGAAATAATCCAATCCACGCTTTGGAATTTGCTTCCAATCCAATGATTTTTACTGCAACAGGATTTTGCACAAAGACAATAAGTGACTGCAGGCCACTAATACAACAGAGAGGCCTTTGGACTACAAGCACTAGCATACTAACACACAGCAGAGAGAGAGACAACAAGAAGTAAGCTAAACTGCAAGAGAAAACATTAAATAAACCCTAATACTCGAGAATATACCACAGCTCCCCCTAGGGTACAAGTGGACTAAAGTACTCTTTCAGCAGTATTTACTGTAACTAGACTCTTAGCAGGCTGTCGCTTCTCCAACATGTCTGTATAGGGTTGCCAAGTCTTACCTTAATTTTAGCAGGGGAATCCTGGGCCCTGTCCGGGAGTTCTTTGGTGCGTGCATGAAGCGTGTGCGCTGTGATGATGTCACCTGGAAGTGACGTCATTGCATCAGGCATGTTGGGGGCAGGACCACTATCATTCAAGGGAAAACCACAGAGTTTTCCCTCGAATGATAGAGCATCCCCAGGCACGTCTCCATGGTCCTGGCACTTTGGGGGTGGAGTTCCCTCCAGCAGCCCAATTCGGGCTGGCGGGTAACGGACCCATCGAGTGAGGGTTCCCCCCCGGAGGACCTGGCAAACCTATGTCTGCAGTCTTTCTCCATAATCTAAATACACCATAACATAATTCATTTTTAATTAACTGTGGAAGAACCATAACATGTCTGTTACAGATATGGGACAGAGGGGACAGACAGACATTGTAGCTGAAAGCGTAACATAATGAAAACCAATGCCAAACTTTCTATTAGCTTTGTGCATCTAGGGCTTCATCTTAATACTTGAGATAAAATTGAAACAATACATTTCAGGGATGGAGTTTTTTACTGCCTCCTTTGGCAATATGTGTAGAGGCAGACCATTGTGCAAGCATACTCCCAGCCCAATAATGAAGGGAGTTTAATATTAATGTTGATTTTGATAGGATACATACCGCTAGTGTCCAGCAAGCATCTGTAACAGACAAGGCTGCTGTTATGTGTCACTTGCCATAATATGTTTTACAATACATGCCACCTTTCAAGAAGCCATCTTGATTTAGGAAAGAATGCTGTAGACAGTGAAGAAAGTTCCAAATTCAGTTCCTGAGAATCCTGACATTTCTAATTTAAGGAACTGAGAGAATGAATGGCCAAGAACTTTAAGAGTAAAATTAGTAAAGTTACTAGGCTAGATAAGCAACATTTGACTCCAGTAGCATCTTAAAGCCCAATAGGATATAAAGACCAAACATCTTAAAAGACCAACAGGATAAATGCTTCGAGAGTCAAAGCTTCTTTCATCAGATATCAGATGGACTCAGTGCAACTCAGTATAAAGGCAGCTCCAAACTAAGCTGTCTTTCCCTGTTGTGTCAGTGAGGCCTGCAAGAGCCTACAGTTCTATGTACATGATACACAGTGCAGATCTCAGACCTTAGCTCACAGAACACCGCGCCACGACCTGCATGTCAAAAGTCCCAGGTTCAGTATTCCTTATCTTCAGGTAAGGGATCAAATATCTTCTGTTGGGAAAGCCTTTGTCTGCTGGAGCTGCTGCCAGTCAAAATAGATGATAGATCATATTGAAAGATCTGAACCATCGGTCCAAGTTTGATAAAAGTGACCTTGTGTGTATTTGTTTGTTTGGAGAGACAAAGAGCAAATGGATTTAAGGAGCCAAAAGACAAAAGAGAGAAAGGAGTGGGGCAAGAGTCTGTTCTTCATATGAGCTACCGCGTCATTTATTCAGTGGCTGGGAGGAAAAGGCGCTTACTGCAGCACAGTGGGCCCTTCTATAATATGCTCGCACTGTTTTGGAAGAAAAGAAAGGAGCATATTCATTGCTACGCACAACCTGTTCCCGTCCTATTACATCAACACAGGGCTTGGTTACCCACACTATGTAAAGACATGCAGTTATTTTGCTTTTCTCCCTTTCCCAATATTCCAACAAGGTATGAATCAGCAACAAAAGTTATGAACAATTTTCCATTCCTTTCGTATCACTGTTATGCTGCTTTAGTACAAGTAATTCAATCAGACCATCATCATTTCCAGCAATACAAAACATATCTAATGTGGTTTTGTACAGTTCCCCTTCAGGAAGACAGAGGAGAGAAGGATGGCATATCTGCTATATGGAGCTTGTTGTTTTTCTGTAATACTGATTTTCTGCAGCACACCTTCACACAACGCTAAAGATGCAATGAATGTGAATGGTGTCATTTACACAGCATACAAAGTGCTTAGAGTATGCAAAGTGGTACATATGTTTAAAGTATACAAAGTATTTAGTCATTCACGGGTCTGGTCATCATAATAAACCTTTGAGGAAGGTTGGCTGAGAGCAGTTTCGCAGTTTATGTGGCAGTCACACTTGCTGTGGATAGATTAGTTTTACACTGTTGTTCCCCACAGCAAACTAATAAACACCCTTGTGCCTGCAGCTGGGCTATCCAGTCAGAGCTCTTGGGCACATGTACATGGCTGTTCAGGGATAATAGTCTGTTGTTCACATTTTATATATTTGCTGTTACAGAAGTATACAGTGATGGAAGTTAAACAACCAATACCACTTGGTGATCAAGTAAGACCAGTAACATTTCCTATTCCCATTCAGAATCATAATAGCTCTTTCTTCCATATATACTTTGGTCAGTTAAATTAATCCTAAAGCAGCCATTATCTGCTCAGGGGGGTTGCCAGACCCCCAGTTTGGCCAGGGGAACTCCCGGTCTTTGGGGCTCCAATCTGCTGCTGGCCACCCGGAAGTGATGTCATTGTGTTGCCGACATCGGGGGTGTCACTCTAGTTTTGGGGCAAAAAAACATAGCGTTTTGTCCAGAAACTAGAGCATCACCACCACCCCGACGTCAGCAACACAATAACATCACTTCCAGGTGACATCATTGCAGTATGTGCACCAGAAGATTCTGACCGGGAGCCTGGAGTCCTCTGCCAGCAGCCAGCTAAGACCTGGCAACCCTAGAACTGAAACCCAATTTAAACATGATAGAGACTCAGAAGATTTATCTCATGGTTTCAAAATGGGACATGTGTCTGGGAATTAAGTTCTGAACAGAAGTCTCAGAGCATGCATGGTCACAGAGGGGACATAAAGACTTTGTAATGTGTTATTAGGCCCTCATGCAATATTAGTGCACAAGTGTATCAACTGCCCAGGCTATGAAGACCTGGGTTAATAATACATACGCTGCAGCTCACGATTTGGTTCAAATGAGATAGCAGCTACAGGCAGTGCCATACCACACAGTCCCCCCCCCCATGGCATTTAAATCAAAACTAAGGCTTTAAAAATTCCAGGTGCCCAAGTAGTACTAACTGCTATGGAACTGATTCCAGAGACTGATGGCCAGGTTGCTGAAGCGATCCAGGAATTAAGGTGAGTTTCTTTCCAGTGTTACCACCCTACCCATGCACACACTCCCATTCTTACGTATAGGCTAGTTTAAACCTTCTTTGCCCTCTAGAACTAGAGAATCTCCCACATTATGTTTTGCATTACCATCTCTACTAGACACTGAGATATAAGATATAAAATTGTGCCTGACCTGGTAGTCTGGTAGTCAATTGCTCAAACTCGTTGTAGTTCAATTTGTTCTATAAGAAGGAAACACAAAGTTCATAATTCTTTTACTATACATAGTTTATATTTTGGGGTTGGCTTGGTTCCTGTTTTGTTTTTTAAAAGTCCTTTCATTTTTGTTATTCCTAATGTTAAGATTGCAATAGGCTTTAGCAGTCAGCAATTAATACACCTTCTTTACCACCCAGTCTCCATTAGAGGCAATCCAACTGGGACACATGAGGAGAAGGAATATTCCTCCTTCTGCTCAGTCTCCATCAGTTTTTTTCTACAGGCAATCTATAGGGACAGGAAAAGCCTACTGCTGGAAGTTCCTCCTTTTGCCCATGTAATCAGGTCACTGTCTTTCCCTTGCTCCCTTAGGCATTCTGAAGTTATACACATAACTGAGCTGTGACTAATTCAGGCATGTCATGCAAAGCTGTCTGGGTGACAAAAGTTTGCTTACTGATAACATTGTGTTTCCCCCCCCCTGGCTGGCAGCCATGAGATTATGAAAAAGAAACCACAAAGACTGTGATGACTTAAGCAAATAATGAACACAGCACAGAACCTAATTCCATACAGACTGAATTTGGATGGAGGAATATGAATGACACAAGGATGAGTGATAAAAGAAAGAACATCCATGGGATTTGAATACAATAGTGGGAAGCTTTCAAAGTAGATACTAGAGTACACTAACAGGCAAATAATCCATTGTGACAGTCCATAGGATACATGCATCAAAACCAAGTTTCCTTTTATTAAAGGAAAGTTTCCAGTCTTATGCATAATTGTAGTACAATAAGATTGCAAATGAGATATCACAACCATTGCCAATGTGGCTGCCAGTTCCAAATCAAATGGTCAGCCCTGCATTATAGGTTTCCATGAAGGATGTTCAATCTTTTTAAAAGTTGCTGGATATGGGAAGCTGAGATTTCTTAACCAAACCAAATGTACTTATTTGCAAAACCTATTGTTTTTCTGACAGGCAAATCATCAGCTTCAAACTTCTTTTTTGTTTTTTGTTTGCATTTGTGTGTGTGCATGCAGGGCCGGCTTGCCTAGGGCATGCCGGCCTGCAGGGGCACCAAACTGCGCCCCCCCCCGCGCAAAAAACCCACTGCCACCGCTGCCTCCCCGCCGCCGCCGCCAGTGAAGAGCGCCCCGGTGGGGCTCAGGAGGAGGCGGCGGAGCTTGCCCGCCCTCCCCCCTCAGGGGGAGAGGAGGCAGGGGCAGCCGCCACCACTGCCAGCAAAGAGCGTCCCAGTGGGGTGCAGGAGGCGGTGGCAGAGCTTATCCACCCTCCCCCCTCGGGGGGAGAGGAGGCGGGGGCAGTGGGTGGTGCCACCAGCAAGGAGTGTCCTGGTGGGGTTCAGGAGGCCTCAGCGGAGCTTGCCCGCCCCCCCCCCTCAGAGGGAGGGGGAGGGGGGCAAAAGGGTCTCCAGGCCCCACTGGGAGGTTGGCATCTGCACCCGCCTAGGGCACAGAACCACCTCGAGCCGGCCCTGTGTGCATATGCCCATGCCGTTGAAGTCATGGCAATCTCTGGTGACTCTTACTGGGGCATGGAGAATGTTTAGAGAAGTGGCTTGATAGCTAGCCTCTGCCTCCTGGCCCTGGTATTCTCCCATCCAAATGGTATGTTTCAAATCCAAATGCTTGCCTGTGTTGGCCCTGCTTAGATCAGGCTTGCCTGGGCTATCCAGGTCAGGGCCAACTTCAAACTTCTTATAGACCTAGATTCAAGTCCAGTAGCACTTTAGGGACCAGCAAGATGATCAGGGTATGAGCTTCTGAGAGTCAAAGCTCCCTTCATCAGAGACCATCAGATACCAGGAAGCCGAAGTTCAATGGGACAGTGTCCCTGAAATGTTCACTCTTATCTTTAGTCCACCAAAAAGCAGATCAAAATGTTAGTAGAGCTTCCACTTCAAGGCTTCCTTGGAAAACACATTTCTCTATGCTTCCCAAGCCAAGGTATACCATGATGTACCTTCAATTTCATGTAACTTTCCAATGTCAGATCCTCACCTAATACTTTCATATAGGTTTCTATATTACCATCCCAAGATTTTCGATCTGCTTCATGGTCTAGTATTCTCAGTCTCAGTTTCTGGTCTCTCTCTCTCTCTCTTCTCTGGTTTATTTAAAACATGTATATTCCACCTCTCCTTCAAAGAACTCAGGATAGCAGAGGAAGGGCATTCCCTCTGACTCTTTATAGTGATCTTGTGTAGACGGCTTGTCAAAATACACATATAGAAAAATATCACTTAATAGAAAACATGCCTACTAGGTACTGAGGCCACATGGGACAGCAAGCAGAAATCTCAGCGGTGGCTATCTGATTAAAACATGGCACAGTATGGGACTGTCCTTGAACCTGTGACTGAATTGCTGGGGTCTAGAAAAGGCAAGGAGAGAAGAGAGGAAGAAGTGAAAATTGATGAGAAGGACCTGGAAGGAGGAAGGGCAGTGGAGCAGAGCCAGACAGAAGAAGGGAGTGAAAACTTGCCTCTCCTTCATGGCAGGGGAGAGTGCTGGGAATGGAGACAAAGGATCCTGTACAAGGGCTGGACCTGGCCAGCCAAGTCTGACACCTGGGAAGGCAGCCTAGTATAGGGACAGAACCAGTGGCTCCAGTGCAGTAACTCATGTCCAAGATATAGAGATAACAAGGAGGTCCCAATTGATTTTTCTGCATTGTTACAACAGTGCTTCCAGTCAGGAGGGGATACCAAGAACATTTGTTCAGCCTCAAGGCCAGCTCCATGAAAAGGTAGAACCCTGCCAAGATCTCCTGCCCTATCAGCAACTGCCAGATTCACAAAAGAAAGGTCCTTTCCTATGGAAATGGACCATGAAGCCTGGGGACAGGTGTGCACCCGATAATATTCATCATAGCAAAAATGCAATGAATGGGAACTTGCAGGATCAAATAAGACATGCTGGTTTCCCAGGGAAGTTTGTTATTGATAGATGAACTTCCTCGCTGTTTTGAATTGAAAGACAAGCTTCCAGTTCGACAGGTGCTCAGGACCCTATCATGTTCAAAATGATAAGGGACAGTCCCAGTAGATGGACCACTGACTAACATCTAATCACCTCCATCCAACTTAATTCAATATCTTTCCACATTTTGTCTGCTAAAAAATACTTCACCTGTTGCCTTTCATCTGACTTTCTGTATGACCCTCTGTAAAGTACTGGGTTCGCTGCATGGAGGACACAGACAATGACAGCTGAGCTCTGAGAAGGAGCAAGGTGTAAGAGTTGCCAGAGGGGTGAGTGTTTTTTTTATTTAGTTACTTTCAGCTGAGGTGCTTTAGCTGAGAAGGTACTGTGGGGGGAACTGTATTTGGGAGTGTGTGGGTGAGTTGTAGCAGACTTCTGGCTGCTGGAGTTAGGGTGTGAAAGGGTCATTGTTTGCCTGTCATTAAGTGCCTGGGTGAATTTGAATAGCTGCTGGCCACACCCTCTCCTGGGGGATGTTTCTGTTTAAGGCAGGAAGCTTGCAAGAGGCATGAGTCTCTGGCACGAGTCGAAGGGTGAGAGCCAAAGGGTGAGGCTCTTTGCCTGTGGCTCTTAGCCTAGGGACTCTTAGGCTAGGGGCTCTGTAAGAAGACCAGGAAGAACCAGAAAGCCAGGGACCTCAGTTCCTTGAGTTCCCAGTAAGGTAAGTAGACTTCTGCAACTGTAACCATATAAATACAAAGGGTTTTAAAAGGGGGATTATATAAAAGTATTTGATTAAATACAATTATGAAGCCAGAATGCCAGCAGGGGGTTGGGGGCTATCCAGTGTTTTGCATGGAGTGTCACATGTATGACTATCTGCCCACTGGGCAGAAGTCTTGGGTGTGTGCTCGGTGCAAGGAGCTCCTGGTTCTCAGGGAGCGAGTTTGCTTCCTTGAGACCAAGGTGGCTGACCTGGAGAAGCAGAGACAGTCAGTTAGGTGCACGGAGAAGACTCTCGGGGACTTGTTAGATATGTCCCACTCTGGATCTGGCAGCCCAGCTGCTGCCAGGGAGCATGAGGGTAATGTGCCCTCAGAAGGGACCTCTTCTTCAGCTGGTGAACGGGTATCCTTTCCCACCAAGGAACCATCCCTTGGCAGTCAGGGAGGGGGGCTCTTGGTAGTTGGTGATTCGATCCTTAGGCAGGTAGACAGCTGGGTGGCGAACCTGCATACTGACCGTATGGTGACTTGCCTGCCTGGTGCGAAGGTAGCGGACATTACGCATGTTTTAGATAGGCTGGTAGATAGTGCTGGGGAGGAGCCAGTGGTCGTGGTGCACGTCGGCACCAACAATGTGGGGAAATGCAGTCGTGAGGTCCTGGAGGAGAAATTTAGGCTGCTGGGCAGGAAACTTAAGGTCAGGACCTCCAAGGTAGCCTTCTCAGAAGTGCTACCTGTTCCACGTGCAGGGCTGGAGAGACAGGCACAGATCAGGAGTCTCAATGCGTGGATGAGACGATGGTGTAGGGGGGAAGAGTTCAAGTTTGTTAGGCACTGGGATGCTTTTTGGGACAAGAGAGAGCTGTACAAAAGGGACGGTCTCCACTTGTCCCAAGAAGGAACCAGGCTGCTGGCGCTCAAAATCAAAAAGGTGGCAGAGCAGTTTTAAAACTGAATAATGGGGGAAAGCCGACAGGAGATGAAAAGTCTCTGGTTCGGGATGGCTCATCTCAAAGAGATGAAGGGGTAGCTGTTACTTTTGTACAAGGAAAGGGATTAAAATTGTCCACTGAGACTGTGGCTAATGATAGGAACTGCCTGGCAAGGTCTCAAGGCAGCAAGAGGAAGGCTGTGGGCTTAACAAGCATGGGAAACTATAAGTGTTTATACAGAAATGCTAGAAGTCTCCGAGGTAAAATCGGGGAGTTGGAATGCTTGATGTTGGGGGGGGAATAGACATTGTGGGTATTTCAGAAACTTGATGGGATGAGGAAAATCAGTGGGATATGGTGATTCCTGGTTATGAATTATATTGGAAGGATTGGGGGGAAAGGGTTGGAGGTGGGGTGGCTCTGTATGTCAGAGAGGGTATACAGTCCAGTAAGACTGAGAGGGTAAGAAAATTGGATTCGCTTCTGGAAATGCTATGGGTTGAAATAGTGGGTCCAAAAGGAGGCTTAACAGTGGGAGTTTGTTATCATCCACCAGATCAAAAGGTAGAGGAGGATTATAAAATGATGAATGAATTAAAGATAGCAGCTAGATGAAATAACTGTGTCGTAATAGGCAACTTTAACTACCCACACATTGATCGGGTCAATATGAGTTCTAGTCAGGAAAAAGAGATTGAGTTTTTAGACACTCTCAATGACTGTGCTATGGAACAGATGGTCACAGATCCTACCAGGGGAGAGGCAATCCTGGATTTGGTCCTAAGTAACACCCAAGACCTGGTGAGAGATGTAAAAGTGATTGTACCACTTGGGAACAGTTACCATAATGTCATTGAGTTTAACATCTGTACAGATAGGGAGTTGTCTAAAAAGACTGACGCAACTTCTCTGGTATGAGGGGACATGTGAGGAAGAAATTGAAAGGAAGAGTGGAGAAGGTCAAAACCATTGAGGAAGCTTGGAGACTATTTAAAAAGACAATCCTGGAAGCTCAGAAAAAATATATACCGCAGGTTAGGAAAGGCACAAATAGGTATAGAAAAAAGCCTGTATGGTTAGCAAATAATGTAATGGAAGCTGTAAAAGGTAAGAAGGATTCCTTTAAGCGGTGGAAAGCTAGTCTCAGTGAGGTTGATAAAGGGAACACAGACTGTGGCAAATAAAATGCAAGTCTGTGATCAAGCAAGCAAAAAGGGAATATGAGGAGCATATCGCAAAAAACATAAAGGCCAACAATAAATACATTAAAAGTAGGAAGCCAGCCAGGGAGGCAGTGGGGCCCTTGGATGACCAAGGGGTAAAAGGAGTAGTGAAGGAGGATAGGGAAATGGCTGAGAAGCTGAATGCATTTTTTGCCTCTGTCTTCACTGTGGAAGAGGAGAAGTGCTTGCCCACTCCAGAAGCACCGATTTCGGGAGGGGGTTTGAAAGACCTGAATCAGATTGCGTTGACAAGAGAGGAAGTCCTCCAACTGATGGACAATTTAAAAACTAATAAATCACCAGGCCCGGATGGCATTCATCCGAGAGTTCTGAAAGAACTCAAATGTGAACTTGTGAATCTCTTTACAAAAATATGTAATCTTTCTTTAAAATCTGCCTCCATTCCTGAGGACTGGAAGGTAGCTAATGTCACTCCCATCTTTAAAAAGGGCTCCAGGGGAGATCCAGGAAATTACAGGCCAGTCAGTCTGACGTCGATACCGGGTAAGTTGGTGGAAACTGTTATTAAGGAAAGAATTAGTAGGCACATTGATGAACAAAAACTATTGAGGCAGACTTAGCATGGGTTCTGTAAGGGAAGATCTTGTCTCACTAACCGGTTAGTGTTTTTTGAGGGAGTGAACAAACATGTGGACAAGGGGGACCCAATAGATATTATTTACCTTGACTTCCAGAAAACTTTTGATACAGTTCCTCATCAAAGGCTCCTAAGTAAGCTCAATAGTCATGGGATAAAAGGACAAGTCCTCTCGTGGATCAAAAACTGGCTTATAAATAGGAAACAGAGAGTGAGTATAAATGGGAAACTTTCTCAGTGGAGGGTGGTAAGCAGTGGGGTACCACAGGGATCAGTACTCGGTCCGATGCTTTTTAACTTGTTTATTAATGATTTGGAATTGGGAGTAAGCAATGAAGTGGCTAAATTTGCAGATGACCCGAAGTTGTTCAGGGTGGTGACAACCAGGGAGGATTGTGAGGCACTCCAAAGGGATCTGTCGAGGATGGGTGAGTGGGCATCAACATGGCAAATGGGGTTCAATGTGGCCAAGTACAAAGTGATGCACATTGGAGCCAAAAATCCTAAATATAAATACACATTGATGGGGTCTGAACTGGCAGAGACGGACCAAGAGAGAGATCTTGGAGTCGTAGTGGATAACTCAATGAAAATGTCTAGACAGTGTGTAACTGCAATAAAGAAGGCCAACGCTATGCTGTGGATTATTAGGAAGGGAATTGAAAACAAATAAACCAGTATCATAATGGCCCTGTATAAATCATTGGTGCGACCTCATTTGGAATACTGTGTACAGTTCTGGTTGCCACATCGCAAAAAGGATATTATAGCATTGGAAAAAGTGCAGAGAAGGGCAACTAGAATGATAAAAGGGTTGGAACACCTTCCCTATGAAGAAAGGTTAAAATGCTTGGGGCTTTTTAGCTTGGAGAAATGACGGCTGAGGGGTGACATGATTGAGGTTTATAAGATTATGAATGGGATTGAGGTGGTTGAGAACAGATAAAAGGAAGTACTTCTTCACCCAAAGAGTGATTAACATATGGAATTCACTGCCACAGGAGGTGGTGGCAGCTACAAGCATGGACAGTTTCAAGAGGGAATAGAGGAGCAGAAGTCCATCAGTGGCTATTAGCCACAGGGTATAGATGGGAACTCTCAGTCTGGGGCAGATGCTGCACTCTATTCTTGGTGCTGGGGCGGCAGCAATGGGAGGGCTTCTAGTGTCCTGGCCCCACTGCTGGACCTCCTGATGGCACCTGGTATATTTTGGCCGCTGTGTGACAGAGTGTTGGACTAGATGGGCCATTGGCCTGATTCAGCATTGGCTTCTCTTATGTTCTTATGACATGTGGTATGATGCATTTATTGGTACTTCACAACAAGACTGCAAAACAGCCCTGCAAGGCCAACTATATACACACCCACCCGGCACCCCTACAGTCCCATTGGGGGGTTCGACTTTCCTGCCAAAGTTGCTATTGGTGCATGCTGGGGGGAACTAGGATCCTAGGTTCTATTGTTCAGAGGAGCCGCGGACCCCTAGTGGTGGCCCACGTACATAACATCCCTCCCCCCATAGTTCCAACCCCACCTATGTGACATAGTCCTGTAAATAGGCGGGGGGTTGGTGCTCCTTGAGGGAATGCCGGAGGGCTGGCACTGGGTCACTGGTGACGGCCTCTGGTTGACTGGAGGTGCCCTGTGGTTGGGGCATTGGTGGAGGTGGAAGAGGTGCCCCTGGCTTGGTTGGTGCTGGTGGAGGTTCGCTCAGAGGGACTTCTTCTGCACTCAGAGTTTTGGGCTGGGCTATTATCTCAGGGGTGTATGCCAGGGTTCCACTGCAAATGGTGTTGGCTCTCCTGCTTCTGGAAGTTGTCACCGCCTCAGTTGGTCTAAGTGTTTCTTTAATTGTTGGCCATCTTCCATAGAAACCTCATGCGACACTGGGCCTGTTACTCTGATAACCCTGCCTATGATCCAGGGGGCTCCAGACCCAAAGTTCTGGATGAACACTGAGTCCCCGAGGAAGAACCCTTGCAGAGCATCATGCTGTTCGACCATCCTCCTTGAGTCTGGTGCTCGGTCTGGGTGTAGTCAATCCAGCAAGGTCGTGAGGTGCTGACCCATTAACAGTTCTGTGGGGCTGTGACCATTTTGGGGTTCGGTATTGTCCACTGTGTCAAGAGGAAGCAGGCTAGCCTGAACTCCCAGTCCCCATCCATTATCCTGCTGAGGTCTTCCTTCGTGGTGTGCACCATCCTTTCTGCCTGTCAGTTAGTCGCGGGGTGGAAGGGGGCAGATCGGACATGCCAGATCAGATTCTGTTGGAGGAAGTCCTGGAACTCCACCGATGTGAAAGCCATCCTGTTGTCGGAGACTATCATGTCCGGCAGGCCATGTGTAGCTAAGATCTGGCAGAGGGACCAGATAACAGCCTTTGTGGAGGTGGTAGAGACTGGGCTGATCTCCAGCCACTTTGAGTAGGAGTCTACCGTTACTAAGAACAACAGTCCCTGAAATGGTCCAGCAAAATCTATGTGGAGCCATGACCATGGTCTTCTGGTTGACTCCCAAGGCTGCGTTGGCATGCTTGGTGGGCTTGGCCGGACTTCCTGGCAGGTTTGGCATTGGTGGACCCACAACTTGATCTTGGCGTCGATCCCTGGCCACCACACATAGCTCCAGTGCCTTCATCTGTATGATGCCTGGGTGTGCTTCATGGAGAGCTGTGAAAACCCATTGTCTCAGAGCTTCGGGGACCACGACCCAGTCCCCCCATAGGAGACACCCCTTGAGGGCTGATAATTCATCCTTGCGGGTGACAAAAGCCGCGAATTCTGGCCCTGGTGAGGCCTTGGGCCATCCCCTCACCACCCAGCCCAACACCTGGGAGAAGATGGGGTCACTATCCGAGCGGGCCGTGACATCGGCAGCCTGCAGAGGAGGATCCAGAAGGCCTTCATGAAGCAGGACTCCAGGCACAGGGGCAAGATCAGAGTCCATGGAAGGCAGCCAGCTCAGGGTGTCAGCGTGTCCCATCGCCTTGCCCAGGCAGTGTTCCAGTCGGTACTGGTAGCCAGCGAGGAACAGGGACCACTGGAGGACACGGAGCGACAGGACTTGGGGCGTCTGCTTGTCTGCTGTGAAGAGGCTAAGGAGAGCTTTTTGGTCTGTCACAATCGTGAAGGGGCACTTGTAAACGAAGTTGTGAAACTTCTTGACCCCCTCCACGATTGCCAAGCCCTCCCTGTCTATTTGCATGTAATTGCGCTCCATGGCTGTCAGGGTCCTGGAGTAAAAGCCACTGGGACTCCCTGGTTGTTGGGGAGGATGTGGCCCAGGACAGCACTGACAACATAGGGGGAGGCATCGCATGCTAGGACTACCGGCTGGGACTCGTTAAAGTGCACCAGCACATTGTTTGAAATCAGCAGCGCCTTGACTCCATGGAATGCCGCTGCTTCCTCTGGGCCCTAGGACCAAGAAGTCAACTTGTCTCGAAGGTGGTGGAGGGGCTTGGCAACTGCAGCCTTGTGAGGTAGAAAGGCATGATAGAAATTTATTAGTCCCATGAACGCCTGCAGTTCCGCTTTACACATGGGTGCCGGGGCCTCCACGATGGCCTTCAGCTTGCGCTACTAAGTGGTCCAGCTCTTCATCGATTTTGGGCCGGAGGGCGGAATCGCATACGGATAGGGGCCACGTTGGGGTCTAGTTGGAAAGAAACCAGGGGTCCCTTATAACATCCCAAAGCCCCATCAAAGACTGCGGGGAACCCCCCGCAAACCTCTGCAAAGTCCCGTGATACACATTTATTGACCCCCCCAATCGTGATGCCCAACGGCGCAAACCAGGCCCGCCCCAAAAGACTAACAAGGTTCCCTTCTACCACAATCAAGTCCAGAGAACCCACAAAACCCCAGTACTGTACCCTGAAGTCTCCACGCCCTGTATAGGAACCGGGCTCCTCTGAAAGTCCACCAAACTCAGGGGCGAGGGACTTAGGTGGGGTCCCCCATGGGGACAGAGTCTGTTCAGCATGTCCACGGAGATGATGGAAGCTGCTGACCCTGAGTCTACTTCCATAGCGCATGGGGATCCCTCGATCCTGACCTGGACCTGGATCTTCGGGGTGGCAGACAAGTTGGGGAGGCGTAATACCTGCAATGATGGCCAGTTGGTAAGGAGGTAGAGGTTGGCAGTTTTGTATGTGGCGGCAGCCTGGCGTCATGGCAGAGCAGGTGGCTGCTGGTACCGGCTTCCCTTGGACTGGCAGATGCAGGTGAGATAGCCCTGTTTTCCGCAGGTGTGGCATGTGGTGTCACGGAACCAGCGTGTTTTTCGCTCATGCGCCTCCCCACAGCTGGTGCACGGGGGACATCCGGTGGCCTTCCTGGAAGATCCCGCGGTGGCAGCTCCCGGTGTTTTCTGGCGAGTTGGTTGGCAGACAAGATGGACGTCCTCGGTGGAGTTTTCAGGCGCTGAATCTGGAAGTACAAGGTGCGAAGCGGCCAATGGTCAATCGCGATGCAAGGCCTCGTGGGTGATGGCAAGTTGTAGAGCCTCATCGAGCTTGATGTTGGTGGTGCTGATCACCTTCCAGCGAAGTTTGGCATCGTTGATGCCCCGGGCAAACTGGGTGAGGAGGTTTGTGAAGGCGCACTCCATGGCCAACTGGCGTATTGCTGCCAAATACACCATGGCCACTTCTCCAGGCTTCTGGAGATGCCCCTGGAACTCCATTCGCTTGGCGAGTGCTGTCGGTTTGGGCATGTGGTACTTCATCAGCGCATCGATAATTTCCTTGTAGGAACACTCGAGGATGGCCTTAGGGGCCAGGACGCTCTTGGCTGGCCTAATGGTGGCTGTGCCACATGAACTTAGGAGGAGGTTCCTTCTCTTTGCCGCATCGGTCACCTCATGGTATGTGAGGTAGCATGTAAGCTGGTCTGTCCACGAATCCCAGAGCTTGGGATGTGTGTGGTCGAAGACTTGGATGTTTCCCTGAGCGGTGGCCATAGTCCTTGCACGATGAGGGGAGCGGAGATGGGAAGAGCCGGGTGCATTGCAGTGCTGCTCAGGAGCAGTGCTGGGCATGGTTGCTTTTTTGGGGTTGGTGCTCGGGGCTGCACTGATAGGGGAGTCAGGCCTGCTCCAGGGATCCCATCCTAATTGCCCTGTAAAGTACTGGGTTTGCTGCATGGAGGACGCAGACAACATGTGGTGTGACGCGTTTATTGGTACTCCACAACAAGACTGCAAAACAGCCCTGCAAGGCCAACTATATACACACCCACCCGGCACCCCTACAGTCCCATTGGGGGGGGGGTTTGAAATTCCCACCAAAGTTGCTATTGGTGAGTGCTGGAGGGAACTAGGATCCTAGATTCTATTGTTCAGAGGAGTGAAGCTCCACACTGTAGCCGTGGACCCCTAGTGGCGGCCCGCTTACATAACACCCTCCGAAGCTCCATCTATTCCTCTTCCTGCATGCCATGACTTATCCTCAAATACACCAAACAATTCTATTCCATCCTGCCATCTTGAATATATTTATCACTTATATCCTCTCGCTTGGCCACAGGCTGCCTCCATGCTTTCCATGCCTGTCCCCCTTTGTCATAAATATGAGAAAACTGTGGATTCCACACTCTATTTTACTCCATACTACTTGACAACTGTCCTAATAATCTGAAGGGAATGGGAGGGAGAGACTGGTCTTGAATGTGCAGCAGCCGTCAGTGAGCCCTAAGAAGGGCTCACTAATTCCATAGACCTGAAACTGGTTCAGTAACTTGTGTGAAGTGCAATAGGACTGCTGCAGGAGATATCTGGGACTTCAGAGAAACTGATCATACCTTCCGGTCTTACATTTGAAAGTCCTTGTCTATAGTATTTCACAAATATGTAGACACTATGGTTCTTCCTGGCCCAAATTAAATCCTCACTGGGAGGACTTAGAGCCATACCTCCATATTAATGCATTCCCAAGATGCATTAATTATTGAAAACTGAGCCCCACAGTAGGGCAAATAGGCCCCCCCAGGCCATTTCTGCTTGCAGGGCTGGCTCCAGGTGTCTGGGCACCCTAGGCAGGACAGTCTGGGGCACCCCCCACTGGGGATGCCAACCTCCCGGTGGGGCCTGGAGATCAGGGGGGCGGTGGCGGAACACTGTCTTTCCTGGAGGCTCCACAGCTGCGGGGGCCCCAGGAAAGCCAGGGAAGGGGGCGGGGGGTCTAGCCACCGCCCCTCCCTCCCAGCACCGGCTTTCCTGGGGGCTCTGCAGCTGCGGGGTCCCCAGGAAAGCCGGGAGGGAGGCGGGGGATCTAGCTGCTGCCCCCTCCCTCCCAGGCCGCCCACAAGGTGGAGGGGCTGCAATTTATGGGGTGGGGAGGCTAAGAGAGCGCTGGGGGGGCATGCTTCTCTCTCTCTCTGCCCACCCGAGGCGGCGTGCCAGGTGGGCGGTGGCCCCAGGTGAGTGCGGGGATGCGGAGGCCTGCGCAGGCGCTGCTGCTGCTGACTTTGGATCCGGCGCACTTGTCAAGGAACTTGCGCAGCTCCCTGTGGCCAGCCTCCTGCAGCAGCATCAAGTTGACCCAGCCCGAGCTCAGGTGGGCCGCCATGGCCAGACGAGGGGGAGGGAAGGAAAAGTGGGAGGAAGGAAGGAGCCACGATGCTCAGGCCCAGCCCAGGCAGAGGGGAGGCTGGGCCGCCTCGGTCATGTGAGGAGGAGGAGGAGGAGGGCGGGCCGCGGCCCTCCCCGGGAGCCCGTCTGAGAGGTGGTGATGGGGGGAAGGTTTGCAAGCAACGCTCCCTCTAAGCTGTGGAGTCCTGTGAGCAAAAATCCTACTCTGTGAGCAGCTGGCATTAAAGTTGTGAGCCGGCGATTTGGCTGCTGCACCAGCGCCGGCTTTCCTGGGGGCTCCGCAGCTGTGAGACCCCCAGGAAAGCTGGGAAGGGGGTGGGGGTCTAGCTGCCACCCCCTCCCTCCCAGCACCAGCTTTCCTGGGGGCTCTGCAGCTGCGGGACCCCCAGGAAAGCCGGGAAGGGGGCGGGGGTCTAGCTGCCGCCCCTCCTTCCCAGCGCTGGCTTTCCTGGGGGCTCCGCGGCTGTGGGACCCCCAGGAAAGCCGGGAAGGGGGCGGGGGTCTAGCGGTGGTGAAGGCGGACGCCCAGTTAGGGCGGCGGGGGGCGCTTTTGGGGGGGAAGTGGGGCACCATTTGGCACCCCTGAGGCCGGCACGCCCTAGGAGAGCGCCTAGTTAGCCCTATGGGTGATCCGGCCGTGTCTGCTTGAGAAAACAGCACAAAGAGGACAGCTGAAGCCCCTCCTCTCCCATGTCATGTTCCCAGGCCCAGGTGTGCTTGGGAACTTTTGGTTCTCTGACGTGTCATTGCCTATGATAGGTTTGCCAGGTCTGGGTTGGAAAATACCTGCAGACTTTGGGGTTGGATCCAGTACAGGGTGGGATTTGGGGAGGGGCCTCAGCATGGTACAATGCCATAGAGTCCACCTTTCAAAGCAGCCATTTTCTCCAGGGGAGCTGATCTCTGTCAGCTAGAGATCAGTTGTAAAAGCGGGAGATCCCCAGGCCCCACATGGAGGCTGGCAACTCTACTGTATAAAGATCAGAGGCAGGCTGGGGTAACCTCCAACCTGAACTGTGCCAGACATAACATCTAGTTTTGACCTCACCTTCATTCCTTTTGCAGGTTAGTTCCTGATTATTACATGGCACTTTAAGAAGGAGGAGTAGGCAGGCTATTCAAATTCACGCCCCTTCAGTCCAGACATGATTTGCCTGTCTCGCCATTTTCCGGGCCAATGCAGCTGATTTCAAAGCTGCTGAATAGGAGTCACAGGAGGATAACGCTGTCACTCATTTCTCTGCCTCCACCCAGCAGCCATCATGTCCCAGGGACTACCTGTTCCCTTTCTTGGTTCTTTATTTGATAATTTTACCACACCTTGACTAATCATCCTTCTTAATCAATTTGCTTCACCTTACTGTGCTAGAGTGTGACCTAGATGGGTAGCCATGTTAGTCTGTCTGTAGCAGTAGAAAAGAGCAAGAGTCCAGTAGCACATTAAAGACGAACAAAATTTGTGGCAGGGTATGAGCTTTTGTGAGTCACTGTTGAAGACTTGACGGAGCTTCACACACACAAGAAAGTGTTGCCGTTTAAGTGGTTTTTGAGATTTAACTGATTTGAGTGAGTCCGAAGAGGCAAGCAGTGACTGATGAAAGCTCATACCTGGCCATAAATTTTGTTCGTCTTTAAGGTGGCCTCTGGCTCTTTTCTAGAGTATGACCTGTGAACCAGGGAGTCTCCAGTTCAAGTCTTAGGCAGGGGCTGTTGTTAGGCAGGGGTTGTGCATGCTTTGCATATAGAAGGTTTCTCAGGTCTGTTCTTGGTAGATGGGGTTAGAAAGATTTTAGGTAACTGGACCAGGAAAGATCTCTGAGACTTTGGAGAGCCACTGTCACCTTGAGCAGGCTAGACAGACCAGTGGTGGACAGTATTACACAGTGGTCACAAAGGAAGCAAGCCAAAATATACAATGGGTGCAGAAGCTTGCATTTAGCACCCCAAAGATGTAGGGGGAGGGAGGTGCTAGGGACCCAGAGAAAGACAAGCAACAGAGCTGGCATAGAGGTTTGCTTTCTAGTAGCCCTAGTAACATGCCTCTCTGAACACCCACCCTTTTCTGATAAAAATATGAGAAAACCTCTCAGAGAGCAGATTGCTAAATGAGGCTGCAGCCTCAAGAACACTTTCCTGGAAATACACCCCACTCAATAAAATGGGACACATCTGAATAGACCTGTTTGTGACTCCTCTCTAAAACTGCTGCAACAGCAGAGGAAAACTGCCAGGCAAGATTGCACAGTGGGCAGCAGTTTGCATTTGGCACTACCCTAAGGCAACTGAGCAGAGGTACAGAGGGAGCACAGAGGCAGACATTTTCCTTTGAACTCCAGAAAGACAGGCAGCAGGGCAGATGCACAGACAGTTGACACCTGCAGAAGGCAGGCAACATTACAGAGTTAGGTGTGCCAGAAGCAGGTCAGATTGAGTCTGTCACTACTTTACCTGAATGTTTTTGCTTGCTTCTGCAGAGTGCCAAGAAGACTGCTTCCTCACATGTAAGCCTTCTTCTTCTAGACTGACAGGCCATCACTATTGCCTTTGTCACAGGCCCAACTACTCAGCTCTTGGTCATCATTCAGTCCTTGGCATGAAACAGAAATGGAACAATAGTGTTTAGGAAATCTCATATATTAATTTAGTAGCAATACTTTCAAGTCGCAGCCGACTTATGGCAACCCTGTGGGGTTTTCAAGGCAAGAACTAACAGAGGTGGTTTGCCATTGCCTGCCTCTGCATGGTGAATTTGGAACTCCTTGGTGATCTTCCATACCAAATACTAACCAGGGCTAATCCAGTTTAGCTTCTGAGATCTGATGAGATCAGACTATCCTGGGCCAACCAGGTCAGGGCAACACTTTCTTACACCCTAGCAAAACTAGCAAATAAGTCTTCTTACTCTGTCACACAGTAGTACAGTACTAGCTGTTCAATTTGTAAAACATGAACAAGAACCTAAAAAGTTTAAAAGAATTGAACCAGCTGAAGCAAGGAAATGCTGGCTGGGGAGGATGCTGCTTCTAAAGAACAAAGAAAGTTCTTCTCAAGCCTTGCATGATTAATTTTGGCATTTTTTTGCAACAGTAGAAAAACTGAAAAGAAAAACTATTTAATGGGGACAATTGGAAAGGTTCTTTGTCAGTTTCATTATGCCCTGACTTTCTTCCCCTTTTTGTATGTTTGAACTCTGCTTAAAATCTCTGAACCAGACAGTAAAGTGCCACAATAACAAATGTTAACAGATACAATTAACTTTCCTATTCATTTTCATTGTAATTACGAGAACTATCATTCAAACATTATGTTTCTTTTTTCATTAGTTGACAAACAATTACACACCCCTATCTCATACTTGTTCTCTATTAACTTCTCTGGTGCTAACTTTGCCTTACCATATTTGGAAAAAATACTCAGTTCTCACACCAAAGTATAGTTGGAATGGTAAAGAACTATAGGTGAAAGCACAAAGATCACCAGTCAAACCATGTTAAAAGTTAAATATGTATTGATAGCTATTCTTCTAGAGCTCCTGGTAGGGTTGCCAGTCCCTAGGTTCAGGTGGGGGTTCCCCCGCTTCTGGGGGCTTCAGTCCACCCCTAGCCAACTGGCTGATGGGGAAGCCCCATCCCCAAGCCCCACCCCAGGAGTGGCCACCCACCCAGCCACTGGTCTCCCTCCCCTCCTGCCAGATTTAAAGGGCTTCAGCTGGTCAGCGGGGACCACGTGGCCGGCCGACCAGCTGGAGGGCCATTTAAATCTAGCAGGAGGGAAGGAGAGGGGCAGTCATGGGCCGCATGCTTGCCTCTCAAAAAGACCCTTTAAAGGATCTTTTTGTGAGTGGGGTTGGGACTGCAGCACATGGGGTTGATTTTCCCCAGCCCTGTATGCCACGGCCCCCATCCTGCTAGCAAAAAGACCCTTTAAAGGTCTTTGCAAGCTGAGCATGTGGCCCATGACCGCCCCTCTCCTTCCCTCCTGCTAGATTTAAAGGGCCCTCCAGCTGATTGGCAGGCTACATAGTCCCTGCCGATCAGCTGAAGCCCTTTAAATCGGGCTGGAGGGGAAGGAGAGGGGTGGCTGGGTGGGTGGTCAGTCCTGGGGCAGAGCTTGGCAGCAGAGCTTGGCAGCATCCCTGCCCTCCCCTGGGCCCCCCTAATCCTTCCACCAGAGTGACAAGAGGACCTGACAATCCTAGCTCCTGGTGTTTTAAAAACTTATTTTTAAACTTATCTTGATCAACTTCCTTAACACATATGAGGTGATGAGCTCCTAATTGGGTTGCTTTTTTAATTTTAGAATTAATCTCAAACACCATGCCAGTCAGCTTTGCACCTGTGCTGTAGTTGCTTGTTCTACATGGCTAGACTGTACCTTGGTGTTAAGTTGCAGATATGTTGCTATTTTTGTACTTACACAACCTGTGAACTAAATTTTCTCAATTACCAAAAAAGTTGCCTGTATCTTCTGGGGTCATGGTCGGGTCATTAAACTGTCCTGCTTGTCAAGCACAGAATAACTCATACTTATCCCCCTTTGTACCTTTTTAGTCAGTGGCATCATTTAGTGAACAGATCACAAGACTTGACTGCAAGATTAGCTATGTTCATGGCAAACACTGAAGGCACACAAAGACATCTAAGTAGTAATAACAACTTGAAAATATCAAATAACTTTCCCCTCATTTTAACTGTACTTTATATTTGGAGGCACCAGTGGTGGCATGTGGGTGAGTGCAGAAAAGAGTGCAGTCATGTTAAGGACACTTTTCCCCCCCAGATCCAAACAACAATGAGCTCTCTTATTCCAACCAGTGAACACTCTCGGTCCATCTACAGTGTTACCCATTTGCTTCTGGGTACAATGCAAGGTCTTGATGCTGACTTTCAAAGGCCTAAATAGTTTCAGACCAACATACCTAAGGGACTGCCTAGTACCTTATGGATCTGCCTGACCACTATGGTAATTCTACAGAGGCTCTGCTTCAGGCGCCCCCACCTTCTGAAATTAGGCAGATGACAAGCTGGCAACCCCAGGGAGGGCCTTCTTAATTGTAGACACCAAAACTCTGGAACTCTCTCCTCAGGGAAATTTCTCTGTCCCCAGTGTTGCCATATCCTGCCTGCAGGTGGAGACTTTTTTGTTTTGTCTGGTATTCCTTCAGTTATCCTTTCTTCCAGCCCCATGTTTTAATTGTTGTTTTTATGTGGTGTAGTGGTTAACAGAGATGGTGTAGTGGTTAAGAGTGGCAGACTCTAATCTGTAGAACCAGGTTTAATTCCCCACTCCTCCTCCACATGAATCCTGCTGGGTGACCTTGGGCCAGTCACAGTTCTCTCAGAACTCTCTTAGCCCCACCCACCTCACAAGATGACTGTTGTAGGGAGAGGAAGGGAAGGCAATTGCAAGCCACTTCAAGATTCCTTAAGGTAGAGAAAAGCAAGGTATAAAAGCCTACTCTTATTCTTCTTTGTCTTTATATGTACTTTTCCTCTGTTATTAATTGTTTGAATGAGGTGTGCTTTTTGGGAGGTGGTTGATTTTAAATTGTGTATGTATATTTTAATTTGTTTGCTACCTTGCTGGCCTCTGGGGAGTAGAAAGACAAGATATACATTTTGTAAATGAATAAATAAAAATATACGTACTGTGTCACACTGCCAGCCCATGTAGCCTACTATTATGAATGACTATTGTAGCTCTCCAAGGTCATAAATCAAGATATGCAAACTGATCTAGCATCAGGCAGATAACTCCTCTCTTCCCTGCTTTCATACAAATTCTCCTTTCTTTTTTCCTTGTATGTCTTAACTATGGTTTAGTTCTGCATCCACAGCAATGCTAGCCATTATTAACGTTTATCAGTGTTCTTATTTCAACCAGAGTTCAAAAATGTTTATCAGTGTTCTTATTTCAACCAGAGTTCAAAATTGGGGCTTGAAATAGGTTTGCAAAGCCTGATTAAGAGGGAACCTAGTAAACACTAACCATGGTTTAACATCAATACAGACATAATACCAAATTATAGCTAAGGCAAACACAAAAAGAGAATAGGCCATTGGACTGGAAAGTGGAAGAAGGAAAGGAGAACAATACACATTACTGAAGCTGCTGGATACCTGATTTGTAAACCATGATGTACAAGGAACTAGTGTTTTGTCTGCAGCAGATCTTAAAGGAATAAACAAAACCTGCCACAAGACAACCTTTGCCTTTCAATGGCACAATAGCATATTGTGCATCTGGTTTGGCTTGCTAGTAGCAGTGCTAGCCATAATCCTCATATTAAACTAATATGGCAGGATTTTATTTTTTTTTTTGCATTTTTACAGACTTCAAGTATATGAAAAGGAGCAGTCCATGTTCTACTCTTCCCCTTGCTACAGAACAATCTCTGTGAAGGAAAAATAGATGAGCTGCGTGTCTTTCTGCTGAGTATAAATGCAACAAAATAATGTGTGTGGGATCATCTTATACAATTATCCTCATGTGGCTTTTCCACATGCTTTGTTCTAGTTAGAAACCTAACACATGAAACCTGTATGTGTATGGACTGACAGCATTGTTACAAGATATACTAGAGGTTTCTATTGCATGGAATCTGCTTGGGGAAATCCTTATTGAGAAGAAATGGGTGCTGAGAGGAGGCTTTCTTTAAAGAATGGGTGGCAGAGATCGTTCGCTTATTCAAGGCAGGCAGTTAAACAAACAATTAGCTACACATAAAACTGAACCAGGCCTCCTTGCTCCCACAAAGGAGAAAATCCTCAGTTCAAAAAAAATGACCTTACCCTGCATTTTTGCAAGTGGGTACCTGCCAGTGCCACTCTCAGGTCCACTCTGCACCCCCTTTTCAAACAGAAATTAGGCAAAAGAACACAGAACCTTTCTGTTCCTCCTGGTCTAGCTTGCCCTATTCCTCTTGCAGAAGCAGACACCTCCTCCCTTCTCTCAGTGCCCCAGGACGAAGGCTTGCCTTCCTCCCACTCCTGATTCCCTTAAACTTCTTGCCAAATGAGGCAATCTGATCCAACCCAGAAAGCACCTGCATGACATCAATAATCTTTAGCCCGTATTGCAGCTTTCTTCCGATGCACTGAATGGCTTCCAAGTTTTTATCTATTTATGGTTAGTTAGCCAATTAGTTGGATTACTTCTATCCTGCCTTTCAATGTCAATTCACCTTTGGCAGCTAACAACTGTAAAACATCTGTGTGGGGCTGATACTTTCCCAAAGCCGCTTCAGCCAACATGCTTGTGTTTGGCATGGTTTTGTCTCCTTCCTTCCTCCCTTTGTGATGAAAAGCAGGAAAGGGCTTTTTGTGGCCTTGTAGAGTCTCTGTGCACATTGCTACAAACTGGCCTTAATCAGTTCCAGTCAGGACTTCTTCAATTACAGTCAGGTATTACTACCATTGACCTGACCTGGATAGGCCAGATCTTGGAAGTTATACAGGGTCAACCCTGGTTAGTTATTTGGATGGGAGACCACCAAGGACTACCAGGATTGCTACATAGAGGCAAACCACCTCTGAATGTCTCTTGCCCTGAAAATTGCCGTAAGTCAGTTGTGACCTGACAGCAAAACCCCCCCAAAAAGTAAAACAAAATTGTCATTGTGTACTCAGACTGGCCTTACTTGGCTTTGCCAAACAGGGACCATTCTGGTGATATATTTACTGATTTGTGGATCTAAAATTTCATCTAGTGATAGGGTTGCCAGGTTGCCTTGTTGCTCTGGTGGGGGGATTTGGGGGGCATTCCAGGGGTGGGAGGGAACACCCTAAGCCCCACCCCCAAGAGCAGCCACCCACCTGAGTACCCCCTCCCTCCTCTCCTGACCAGGTAGTCACTCTTGGGGTTGGGGTTGGGGGCAGGGCTTCCCAGCTGGCCAGGGGTGGATTGAAGCCCCCAGAAGTGGGGAAAAACCCACCTGGACCTGGGGGCTGGCAACCCAATCTAGTGATAATGGTCTGCCACACAGAGACGTGCTCCTTTTGCCATCATTTACGTACCCTTGACTAGTCTCCCTCTGTCAATCTCTGTCTGCAAAGTTTCTCTTCCCCTTCATGTCACTACTCCCTCAGCTAGGATTCCTTAATGCCATTTTTCTAACTCAGAAGGCCACAGAGACCAATCTAAATGAGAATACCCTAGATGGGTGATTTTACCTCCTTGCATCTTTCATTTCATCCTTACCTATAATGGTGTCAAGGTAAGAGCAAAATATACAAGGCAGAGGAGTGAATCCTCCCTGCCCAGGAGAATAAGCCACCACCAGCCCCAGGCTCTGACTAACCCTCCAACTAGGAGGCCAAGGGAGAAAGCCTTCAGCTCTACCGTGTATTAATCAAGAAGCCAGCCCTGCAAGGTAGGGCACTTGCAAACTGAGTTCCAAAAAACAATTGCTTTGGTAGCTGTAGCTAATGTAGGCCAAGGTACATTTAGACTGAAGCCCCCAAATCCAAACAACACTAAAGAAGTATAATTAATAAGGTTTATTAAAAGAAATGTGCAAGGAGTATACAAATGTAAGAGCAATGCAAAGCAAGGAAGAAAATAAAATCTAAATAGCTAACCTAAAACACTAATACATAGGATTGCCAACCTCCAGGTAGCACCTGTAGATCTCCCGCTATTACAATTGCTCTCCAAACAATTAAGAACAGTTCCCCTGGAGAGAACAGCTGCTTTGGAGGGTGAACTCTAAGGCAACGTACCCTGCTGAGGTCCCTCCCCTTCCCAAACCCCACCCTCCCCAGGCTCCACCTCCAAACTCTCCAGATGTTTCCCAACCCAGAGCTGGCAACCTTGCTAATACAGCCTTTGGTCCTTTGACCCCAATGTCCAGTCGAAGTTTCAAAGTCCAAAAATCCAAGAACAGATATTCTGTCCCTGCAATGCTCAACTGGGCCAAAGGTATGACCAAAAGGGGATACAAACTAGAACGAGTGATCTCACTTTATGTCAGACTGCCTGCAGCTGGCCAGATTCTGTTTGATGAGACAGGTGTGTTGCTAAGACACATGAACATGCACTCCTGCAGGTAGTATATGCTCAAAGCTGAGCAAGCGCTCAACTCTGCTCAGGCTTCCTTGCACTAAGGAGATGGAATGGGAGTGCAAAATTTCCTCTTGGTCTCATCCTTGAAGCTCCCATGATTTCACTGGACCCCTGTGTCCACCTCATTCCCTTAACTCTCATTCTGAAATGTATTCAAAAATCCTGTGGAGGCTGCCTGTGTTCCATTATTAATGTACTTTTTAGCCATGTAAACTGTAAGTACCCCTATCAGAATTGAGAAGTTTTCTGTATTTACATTGCTGAGCACCATAGTGAGTTTGTTTATGTATAGGTTTTTGTCTATAGAAGGATAATCAACTCTTAATAACGAGGATTTTCAAAATGGCCCTTTATTGATAGCCTATTGAGTTTCCTTATTCATCATATGCTTCATCACCCTAATACAGTTGGGATGAAGTGAACTTTCTTACTACAGAAGGATACAATCTTGGAGAGTATTTCGAACCTTATGGAAAGCTTTTCTCTGCTATAGGATTTCTTTGTATTTTCTATGTTGGAATGGACACTTTTGATGTTTAATTTGTTGGTATTTGTATAAGACCCTTTACTATTGCTTTATGATATTTATATTCAACACAATAAAATATACTTAGATTTTTCATATATAAGTTTATTCATTAAAATATAGTTCAGTACATGGTATAGCTTTCTTTTCTTTTTCTTTTCTTCTCAAACCTGTTATCGTGTTCCCTGTTTGTATAGCCTTCCCTCCCATGTCATATATTATATTTCCTAATTTTTTGAGATGAGGGACTGCTTTGGAAGACTAGATTCCTCAAGGGAAAGTGGGAAAGGACTTCAGAAGCCACTTCAAATAATCAAACCACATACTTCTTGAGGAGTACTACTCCAAAGCAAGCAGCCTGAGGATTGCAACTGATGATAGCAGTCTTTGGTACACAGCTGGACTCATGTTAAATGAGGAAAACAATAACTTCCACTAAATGTATTTCAAACTCTTCACTTCCTCTAGCCTAAGTCTTGTTTGGAATTAAGCAATACTGCTATAGTGTAATACTGCTATAGTGTAATAATACCACTGTGATGTAGAACAATAATATTATCCCCCCACATGTCAAAAACAGGGAAGTGAGACAAGAAGAGGATATTGGGCATATCAACACCTGTGGTAAAACTAGGGTTGCCAGCTTCCAGGTGTGGCTGGAGATCTCGTGCTATTACAAGTGATCTCCAGGTGACAGAGATCAGTTCACCTGGAAAAAATGGCTGCTTCGGCATTATGCCCCAAACACTGCCCTCCTGAGGCTCCACCCCCCCCCAAACCTCCAGGTATTTCCCAACCAGGAGTTTGCAACCCTAGGTAAAAGCAAGATATCTTGACTCTTAGGAGGCTACCTACTTATTGGAGCATCCTGCCTAAGCTGCTCCTCAAAAACCTGCTGATCTACACACTATCTTTTTTGGGGGAATGCAGTTTGTCCAATAAAGCATTACCTTGAAAGAGGGCTGCTAACTCTGAGTTAGGAAATTCCTAAAGATTTGAGGGTGGAGCCTGGGTAAAGTGGAGTTTCAGAAGAGGAAGGACCTTGGGGGGGTATATGCCAGAACAGTCCATTCCCTAAAGCAGCCATATTCTCCCAGAGAACTGATCTTATTTATTTATTTACATTTCTCACTGGGACTCAAGGTAGATTACACAGAGTGAGTCAATAAAGTCAACAAGATGGGACAGGAGATAAACAATGAAATAGGATTTGGGTTGTAGAACCAACCAGAAGTCTGAAAAGCAGAACTGAAGCAAAGTATAAACATGACACATTTAATGTTGCAAAATTACACAATAGGGGCCATTTTTTGAGCTAAACTGAACTAGAAGAAAGCCTATTTGGTAACTGCAATAACTTGCTTTTCCAGCAATAATGGTGGGGCCAGTACAACCAAAAAGCTCTTAACTGAGTCAGCAAAGGTCAGCTGAACTCCGCTGAAAGTGAGGAACATAATGTCCTTGAAGAACTTCACCTTCCCAACTAGGATTACTTCTGACTTTCCAGAGTTTGGTTTCAATTTGTCCACTTTTAGCCATTTAACCACAGAAGCCAGGCAGTGGTTTAGCATCTCTCTGTGGTCTGGAGGTCAATTGTAGTTCTGGGAGATCCCCAGCCCCCACCTGGAAATTGGCAGCCCTCCCTTGAATGAACATATTTCCTGAAAACGCTCTTTGCTGTTGTTATGACATAGGTTACTTCTAGTTTATCCTAGCTCTAAAAGGCTGTAAATCCAGCCTGTTGGTTGAAACCAAATTGTGAGACAACTTGGTCTCATATTGCTTGCTGTTCTAGCCTGTTGAGCAAGACCAAGTGGGTGGACACACACCCTTACTAGCTGCAGCTCTTAACTAACACCGCCCCCAGCTGCAATACATCAGTCATATCCCAAAACACATTCTTGTTTTGGGCACATGGATTCTCATGCTCCTCCCCTGATATGGAATCCCAGGTTTAGTAACACTGAATTGTGGCTACCTTACAAAAGCCTTTTCAAACGTTGCTGCCCTTATAGTTCTGTATAAAGAGTTGATATTTTCAGAAGATTTTTTAATTATTATTACTATTTAACTTCTGTAGTATTTATTTTTGTTGCTTCTCAAAGTTTTGATTTTTGAGGGGAAAATGTTGCGGAAAGGCAAACATTCGATGGAACCTTGACAGTGAATTAATTTGATTTTAAGCAACCAATTGTGGAACATACAATAATTTTTTCTTCTGCCATCTTCATTACCCCAGAAATCTATAAACAATGTGAAAATATTGATCCAAACATTTCCCCCTTCCTCCTTCCTATTGGGTTTCTTTCTGTATTTATTAAAATTAAGTTGAATTTAAATAAGTAAACTTGTGTGATTCCCCCCCACACACACTTTATATATCATTTTAAGTTATGTTTCACTACGAATGTGTGCATGCCTGAGAGCTAGTGTGGTGTAGTAGTTAGAGGGATGGGCTAGGATTTGAAAGACCCAGATTTGAATCCCTACTCCTCCATGGAAGCTCACTGGATGAACTTGGGCCAGTCATCCTAACATATGTCACAGCCTAGTTATTTAGATGTGCCAGCTGCAGCTTGGGAAATTCCTAGAGATTTGGGGGCAGTGCCTAGAAGACAGCAAAGTTTGTGATGAGATCTCAGTAGGGACATGATGCCACAGAATGTGCCCTCTAAAGATGTCATTTTCCCAAGGACAACTGATCTCTGTAGTCTGAAGATCACCTGAAATTCCAAGAGAATTCCAGGTGCTGCCTTGAGGTTTGTAATGCTATATGTTGTTGTGAGAATGAAAAGGATTGTCACTTATTCAATAAAAAAGTTATTTTAAAAAAAGAATGAAATGGAGGAGAGGAAAACCATGTATATCACCCTGAGCCCCTTGGAGGAAAAGTGGGATAAAAATGTATTGAATGAATAATGCAGCCTTCTCTTATTTTTAGCCACTTGGATACACTGAGTTCATATGATCAAGGAGTGGTTTACAATCACACAAAGCCTGAAAGAATGAATGGTCTAACCCTTAAAATATGAATACAACAACTCAAAATCATTAGTGCTACAGTATCAGCCATTCCCCTCTCTAGAGGATAATTAGCAATTATCTTATCACCACTTATTGTTAATTCTACAAAAGAAATTAAATGTCGATTTCCACATATTGCCTACACCTACTATACAAGAACCACTAACTCTCCTTCTTGTAATGAAGGTATAAGCTTTCATGTGCATACACACTTCTTCAGATACAAAGCTTCTTCAACTGGGGGGGGGTTAGTTGCCAGGAAGGGCTAGTTAGAGTTAAGATGCATAAGGAACTGGGCAATTATAGCTGAGATTGGATTAAGGTGGTTGGTAAGATCTGTGAATAGCAGTAAATTAGCATATAAAACAAGAGTTAACAAACAGATGTGAAAACTGAGTTTGAGTCCAGTGGCACCTTCAAGACCAACAAAGTTCAACTCGGGGTACAAGCGAGAACTGAGAAACTCTGCATGTGCAGATGTACAGTCCTTCAGATACATTGAAAGATTTCCTCTAAGATTACATATAGGTAGAAGAGTTCTTAAAGGTGCCACTGGACTCAAACTTTGTTCTGCTGCTTCAAACCAACACAGCTACTCACCTGAATCTCTAATAATGAAGCATTTATAATTATACAGAAGTTATTTTACTATAAATACTTGCTAAAATGTGTAAAAAAAACCCTGCCCTATGTACCTTGACCCAGTCTTTTCCATAGTAACTAAACATGTTTGTCAGGGCTGCATAACCTTTTTAGTCTTCTGTTACAACTTCTTGTTTTCTTCTCATATGAGGTACTGCGAGCTGGTCAGCTTTAACATCCATTCATTTTTTATTATGATTTTTGTATTTTTGTTTGTGTGCATGCATGTGCATGTGTGCCTGGGTCTGGAAGTCATGGCGACCTCTGGTGACTCCTACTGGGGCACGGAGGACATTCAGAGAAGTGGCTTGACAGCCTGCCTCTGGCCTCCTGGCCCTGGTATTCTCTGGGGGTCTCCCATCCAAGTACTTGCCTGGGTTGGCCCTGCTTAGCTTCTGCAATCTGATGAGATCAGGTTTGCCTGGGCTATCCAGGTCAAGGCAGATTTAACATCCATTCTTGTTCTTCTTTGGTCATGTCTGTAAACTGACACAACCAGCTGCTCTGGCCTTATTTAGCCAAGAAATAACCTTCTTTCCCCCCCGCCTCACCATTTCCAGATCTTTTATCTCTCTGCACTATGACAATCCAGTTCATTGTGAGGAAACATTTCTTCCTGAACCTTTCAGAAGTACCTGAAGCTTGCACATGAAAGCTTATACCTTGAATAAATCTTTGTTGGTCTTAAAGGTGCCACTGGACTCATTCTTTCAGAAAAAGGAAAGGCTTGTAAGTCATTCCTAGCATGCTCTCTACTGACCAAAGAATACCATCCATCTTTAATAAATAATAACAATAATGCCTAGCAGTTAGCACTCTTAAGCTTCAAAGTGATTTACAAACATGAATTAATTGTTTCAACACCCCAGGCTGGTAAGTAAGTGTCATTATCCCTGTGCCATGGATGATGAAAATTATTGAAACAGGTAGAGACTTGCTTAAAGGTCACCGGATGACTCAGTGGCTAGTAGTCAAGTAGAACTCTGGAGAGTCAGCATATAAACATTCTAAATTAATTTAAATAAATAAATAAAAGGATACAGAGTTTTTTTCACTATATTGTCTTTTACAGAAACATGCACCATCATTTCTAGCATGTTCTCTGGACAGCAACTGCTATGGCCTATATGCAGCTGAAGGCCATTGGCAACATTTGATCTGTTTTTAATTGGAATTAGGGATGGGCAGAAACCCCCAAACAAACCCCAGTTTGAGCACGAATCAGGCCAGTTCATGGTTCACATACCAGGGGTTTGGAAGAACATGTCTCCCACAATTTACCCATGAATGTCCATATTTTTCATGGAGGTTCATGGGAGACACATTGTTGGGCTCTGAAGGCATTTAAATGCCTTCAGAGCTTACTTCCTTACTTCTGGCAGGCCACCCAGAAATGAGCCCCAAAGTCATTTAAATGCCTTCAGAGCCCACCATCGGGTTGGGCCAGCCCTACTGAACTCCACAAGTGAGCTCCGAAGGCCTAGCTCACTCTGACAGCCCAGTCAAGTCAGGTGGGCTGACTTGACTGAGCTCCCAGAGTGGGCTCTAAAGGCTTTTAAAGGCCTTATATACCCTTATATGGATAGGCCCACTTTCAGGCCTATTTAAATGCCTTTGGAGCTCACTCAGGAGGGGCTGCGGGCCAGTGGTGGGCTCTGACAGTATTTAAATGCCTTCAGGGCTCACTTCTGGGTGGGGTTGTTCTACCACCTCCTGAATGAACCATGAACCAGTTCTACCACCTCCTGAATGAACCATGAACAGAAAAGTCCATGTAAGTTCATGGTTTGTTTAATCGAACCACAAATCCCAACAAACCACCACTTCCCCAGTTTGTGCCCATTCCTAATTAGAATCCTTTATGAAAAAGCCCCCAACTTTCCCTGTTTCATAGGCTCTATAGTGCAGTTACAGTATCAGTCGGCACTAAGTTTACAAACGTTCAGGTATTGCCTGGAGATCTCCCAGAAATCTATTTGATCTCCAGACTACAGAAATCAGTTCTCCTGCTTTGGAGGGCAGACTCTGCTGGGGTCCCTCCTTTCCCCAAATCCTGCCTTCTTCAAGCTCCAACTCCAAATCTCCAAGCATTTCCCAAGAAGGATTTGGCAACCCTAGCCAGCCTTTCTGACAATCCCTTGTGCCATTCCCTTGTGCCATTATTACTAAGTGCCAGAACCTGTCAAATATTGCTTGTAACCCATGTCCTATTTATCACAGCTTGATACTCATAAGTTTAGGAAAACCTTGTTCCAGTTTTTGGTGGCTTGCACCTTGATGTGTCCCATCGATGCTCTGATGGAGACACGCCAAGCTGAGGCAATCAGGAGGGGTCTTGGCTGGTTCCAGACCCCTGCAGAGGCTCTGTGAGAGACTCTCAGCCTGGGGAGCTGGGATAAGCCTCTCCTAAGGCAACGGCTGAGGGATCGAGGCTTGCCTGTCCCCAAGAGGTCCTGGCATCTCTGAGCCAATATGATGACCAGAGCCAGCCTCCAGACGAGCGGACAGGGAAATAAGTGAAAGTAACCCTGGCAACAACCAAAATGGTTTAAACAATAAGTCAATCAAACTCCTGTAAAAGTGAAGATGTCTCGGTCTGCTAGACCAATCCAAGAAGGAGCAGTGGGCAGGGAATGGTTGGAGGTCCACCCTCTTGAAATGGAGTGGTTCTTAAGCATTTTAAAAAAGAGAGAAAAAATGGAACTGACTGTATGAGACTCCTTCTGAACTTGAAAGCTACATTTTAAGCCAAGAAACATTGAATTCAGATAAACTTTACTTTAAAAATAAAACTTTTTTTCTTTGTAAACAAGATGTCTGGGAAAGGGAGGAGAACAGTGCCAGAAAAGAAACCGATGCCAGGAAGCTTCACGCCAATGACTCCCCCCCAGACACAAGAAGTGGCCTCAGACTTCTCCGATGTGCATGCTGCAGCATTGCAACCGCTGCTGGAGCAGATGTCAACCATCAACAACAAGCTGGATTCCATGCAAAATCAACTTGCCCACATGGAAAAAAAGGCCAAGAAGACAGACAGGATTGAAAAGTTGAAACAAAGACTACAGATATTAAGCAAGAACTGGAAGAAGTCAAAAAAGAAAGAAAGACAGATAAAAATCAGTTACTACAACTGCAACTGGAAAGATCTACGCATGTTCTACGCTTCCAAGGAATGTCTGAACAGAAAGGAGAAGATTTAAAAACAACGTTAAGTGGAGCGATAGCTTCAATTTTGGACTTAAAACAAGAAGATCTCCATAGTGACATGGACTTGGCATACCGTACTTATCCTGATTTTATAAGAAAAAACAAATTACCTGGCGAAATTTACATTAAATTTTCTAAGATAACAGTGAGAGACAATGTTTTAAAAGCTACATCAGGAAAAACATTAAAAGTTAACGAGGAAGAAAATAAAGTATTAAAAGACATTCCATTTGAGATCTGGAAACGAAGACATCAATATAAAGACATAATTCTTTTCCTGAGAAATCAACAAATAATCTACAGATAGAGCTTTCCAGAAGGACTTGTCTTCAAATATAAGGATAAGAAAATTAAAATTGACTCTGTCCAAAAGGCCAAAAATATCTTGAAGCAACAATTGGGCGGGGATAAAGACGAATACCAAAATTTGGACGAAGGAGAGGAATCCAACGAGGAAGAGTGTGATAATACATCAAGTGACTCCAGCAGTTACGTTTCAAAGTCTGAGAAAGGAGCAGCAGCACCCAAATTAGCAAAAGTGAAGAAAAAGAAACGGAAGAAATAAACGATTTACTCTGGATTACAAAATATTTGACTTTAGCGTAACTAAATTCTATTTTGCAGGGACTTGGACTCTTGTTTGTTTGTTTTTATAATCTTCAGTATATCATTATATTCTTTAGTATATTACTGTTATTGCAGGAGTGATTTACTTATCTCTAATCTAATGTTAAATACCTGTTAGTGGTAGTACTCCCCTGTACTCTCTCCTTTAGGTTTGGGATGTAGAGTATAAAATCAATAAAATATTATTTTTTAAAAAGTTTAGGAAAGCCTTCACATTAGCCAGATGTGAGGCTTTCCCCTCCACGATGCTTGAGGGCGGATTCAAAAGGATCCCTGCTGAATATAGATTTTGTCAATGTAGCTCAGGAGAGATAGAAACTATTGAGCACATGATGCTCACATGTAACTGGTATAACAAGATCCGTGACAAATATATTACTCCTCTCATAATAGATATGGTGGGACAAACAGGTACTGAGCAATGTAACCGATTGTTAATCTATGGGAACCGGACAATTACTGAAACTGTGGCAAAATTTTGGTTAGCGTGCTACTGCATCCAAAATACACGATCAAATATATAATAATAGTTGCCTAATAAATAGTCCCTGTTCTATGTTTTTCCTTTATTTTATTATGCACGACAGTATTTTTATAGAATTGTATTTTATTGCTTTAAATTCAGTTATATGAATGTTATATTTAAGCATGTGCATTCTATGGTTTGTTACCATAATAAATGCTTCAGTCATTCATTCAAGAGCCAGAACCTATATGGCACCGATGGGGCCATATCTCCCAGCTCTATAAAGATACCATCATCTCCCAACATGAAAAGGGTGTTGTCTCTGCCAAGCATGGCTCCCCTGTTGACATGTAATGCCAGTAAGACATCAGGCTTGGTGATCTTAGTGATCTAGACTGACAGTAATGACAGCCACTGCAGCTAGCTCAGACCAGTTCTGGCAAGAGTTAGAGTGCTTGGCAAGAATGACTCAGCAGAGACTGCTGATTGGTTGTTGGATGTATATATTTGTAGAGATACTGTATAGCTGTTCCCTTCTCCCAGGGGTCTTTTCATAGAAAAAGAGCTGCAGGAGCTCATTAGCTCCTTAGCTCATTAGCATATGGTATGCTAATGAGCTACTAGGCTATTAGCATATGCCACGTCACCTGACATCACCAGAAATGATGTCAGAAGGGGAAGCAAAAGGGGGGGAGGCATATTGAAAAGCCTCCCCTCCCCTTCCCCAGCTGGCCTGGGTGGGGGAGCAAAGAGAGAAGGGTTTTAAAGTTTAAACTTTAAACCCCTTCTCACTAGAGTTGGGCCACAGAAGGAGGAAAGAGGGAAGGAAAGAGAGAAAGTAGAGAGGAGGAAAGAAGGAAGGAAAGAGGGAAAGAAAGAGAAGGAAAGAAGGAGGAAAAGAAAGAGAGAAGGAAGAAGGAGGGAAACAGAGAAAGGAGGAAAAAGAAAGAGAAGAAGGTGGAAAGAAAGAAAGAGAGAAGGGAAGAAGGAGGGAAGAGGAAAGGAAGGAGGCAATGAAAGAAATTTGGCGGCAATTCAGCCCCATTATATCCTATGGGCCATTGAAGTCAATGGTGAAAACATAGGGTATATTCTGGGGGCTGGAGGGGAGGGGGTTTGAGAGAGAGGCTCCAAACTCACAGGGTAGCTGTTGGAGCCTCTCCCCAAGATACCCACCAAGTTTCAAGAACATTGGACCAGGGGGTCCAATTCTATGGGCCCCCAAACAGGTTGCCCCCATTCCCTCCATTGTTCTCTATGGTGGGGAAAAAGTTACTTTTTTCCCACGGTGCTGTTAGTAGCTCTGGGGGGAAGGGGGTTTGAGGGAGAGGCTCCAAATTTTCAGGGTAGCTTCAGGAACCTCTTCACATACACCCCCACATCTCAAAGCAACTGGACCAAACGGCCTAATTCTATGGGCCCCCAAACAGGTTACCCCCATTACTGCCATTGTTTCCAATAGGGAAACCCAGCCAGCAGCACTTAAGGTAGGCAAGCAGGCAGCACCAGCAGTCAGACTCTCCCAGAGAATCTCAGGGAAAGTGAACTGTCTTGGGAGGTGCTTGTTTGCCATGAGAACAAGTGACACACTCCAGAACAAGTGGCACTGTGGCAGTGCAAGCATGCCACAGTGCCACACAGAAACCCCAAAAGGAACATCATTTATACATGTATAAATTGATGGTGCAACCTCATTGGACCATTCACACCACACACACCTCAAAAAGAATATCTATAGCACTGGGAAAAATGCAGAAAAGGGCTACTGCAGATTAAAGGAAGTACTTCTTCACCCAAACAGTGATTAACACATGGAATTCACTGCTACAGGTGGTGGTGGTGGCTGGCATAAACAGCTTCCAGATGGACCTCTGTTCATCACAACAGTCGGGCATGCCCCACAGCATCATGGCACCCTTCTTCCATTACTACAAAACTTTAGTGCCTTGTTTCCATTTTCTTAATGGACCAAAACTAGATTTAACATCTAGATACTGTGTCTGTAGGGAGAACTGATTTGAAAACAGCTTCCGTCATCACAGGATAATACTTGGCATGGAACTTCACAACTTTTTTTTACTGAATCTACCCCACTTCATGGTAGTAGAATTGCCAACCTACAGGCGGGGCCTAGAGACCTCCCAGAATTACAGCTGATTTCCAAACTACAGAGATCAGTGCCCCTGGAGAAAAAGGATGCTTTCATAAGACACAAATGTTGCCTCTCGTTGTGTTTCCCAACCCAACTTGAGGAAACACACGACAACAGCCCCTTAGAGAGGAAACACTGGAATATTTATTAATCAATAAAGGAAGAGTACAGTTATCTAGGTTTGAAACCCCTGAATACCCAACAGACTGTTCGAGACATAGGATTTTATACTCAAGATCACACACAAATAAAACAAGATTATTGGTTCCATCAAACATCAGCACTCTGACTTTACAGATCTCTGATTGGCGGAAAACCTTTTGGGCTAGGCTTTCCCAAGAAAAGTTCTTTCTTTTAGCTAAACAATAAGCGCTTCTTTCTTCTTAGGCTATGCAGCTCTAAAAGTATCCATATAGGTACAGAGTATTATTGTTCCCTATTCAGCTAGGCAGACATGCACAGTTAGGCTGGGCAGTCAAGGTCGAAAACCTCAGCAAAACAGCAAATTAACATTTTGTTCTTTCAGCATTCTACCCTTCCAATCAACAATCACAAATGAACCAAAGTCAGTACCTGAATACATTCATGATGTTAGAATCATAAATGGCATTTAACATACGTATTATGGAAGTGCTAAGTGTACCTACTAAGTTAAAACTGTTAGTCAGTGGCAGGGTACAAAGTGTTTCATAAACTGTGCGCTCAACACTTTGGAAGTGTAATCTATGGCACTGAACCTCACTGAAGTCCCCTCCCCTCTTCAGGATCCACTCCCAAATCTCTAGAAAACCCAGAGTTAGCAACCTCTGGTAGCCATTTTGTTTTGCTGACCTCCAGTTCTCAGTATCTCAAAAATGCCTTTAGGTTCAACAAGGTGGGGGAACTCTGAAAACTCATCAGTTTTAAAAAACAATGACACAAATACAATCAATATTAATAGCAATAATATTAAACAAGTAAAAAAGTAGCAGCAGTCAGTCTCTGAAACAAAACTCAAATCTCCTATCCCAGGGCAGTCCATAAAAGTCAATTAATTTCAAAGGCCTTACTAAACAAATGTGTACCTAAACTATGAGGGAAGGCCAGAAGAAATGGTATATTTGAAACAAATCCTCTTCATAGAATCTGGGTTACGGCTGCATATGCAGAATTTGTATCAAGAGTTCTAAGCTGATTCTCAAAATCTAGCTCTGCATTGTTCCAAAATTTACCCTCCTTGTAGTGTATATTTGCTTGGGAAAGGATTGTGCAAATCTAACATTACAACACTTCCTGATATTTGAATAAATAATTATTGTTTACAGCTTGAATATTTCTTGTCAAAGAGGCTTGCTTTCTTATTTGAGCATCATCAAATGAAATATTTCTGGAACCAGAAGCAGTGCAGCTACTTAAATGTTAAATCATAATAGAAGCTGTCATGATCTGTGCAGGACTGGGAGACCAGGCCTAGAGGCCTAGGCCTCTAGAGGCCTGTGTGGGAGTGGACAGCAGGCAGCCTACAATCCCCATAATGCTTAACAATGGTTGTAACAATGAGAGTTCAGGGATTGCGTGAGGAGATGTAACTGAAGGTGAGTTCAGAAGGGGAAGCTAATCCTGCCATTATGCCAGCTCAAATTTGATCCCGATCTTTTTAATCCATCGTTGCATGATCAGACATCCACTGGGGGAATCGCCTTATTGCACGCTGCCTCCATTGTGGATTGTCTAGACGGCATCCACTGAAGGAGGTGTGCACGGTGGTTTTTTTTTTTTTTTTTTTAACTTTTTGTGCATGCACATAGGCATCACAGTGCATCCTTGTTGAAGGAGGCACGTGGTGGTTTGTTTGTTTTTTAAAAAAAATTGTGCATGCGCATAAAAGTGACAGCACGTCCTTGTTGCTCCACGCATGTGTAGAGGTTTTTAAAAAGGCGCCTGCTCAGGATGGTCTGACGTCAGACCACCCCGACGGGAGGATTGCATGCTGGTGGAACAACCAGACAGATGAAAGTCCGCAGTTGTCCCACAGGTAACCGAAAACCCCAGATTTAAAGTGATATCTTTTAAGTATGGCTCCAAAGTGCAGCAAAATGGGAAGCCCACAGAAGAGGGATGTTTTCCAGATGTTTGTGTTGGGACATTACCTTTAGATCTGTGAGGCAATCATGCCTCGCGCGGATCTAAAGAGCCGTCTGATAGGACTCTTAAGCTTTGTGAACTGTGGAACTGTGTTCTTGTCTCTTCTGAGGTCTTCCCCCTCACACTGAGGGGGAGTCTGGTCTGAGAGACAGATCCCTCACTTGGGACAGAGTGAATACAGGCAGGAGGCCTGGTATAAGAGGGCTGTGGGCCTTGAAATAGTAACTAGTTAAGTGAAAAAGGTAGTTGCGTTAAATTTGCTTATTTTGCCTTTAAACACTGTTATATATTTTAAAGCACCTTGTTTGGTTTTCCTTGCCCCATTACTGTATTAATAAACCATTTGTTTAATTGTTCTCTGTCTGGTCATCATGCCTATAGTTCTCAGCTTAAAAAGGGGCATTTTGGATGGGCTTGGGAGGGTACTCTGGGCCTTCCCAAGGAACCCGAAGTCCAGAGTGGTTGGCAGCTGAAGGCGGCAACACATTGGGGTCATGACAGAGGCTTTATTCAACATGGCAGGAATGTTGACATATGAAGATGGACTAGTTTAATTCAATCAAACTTTTAGGGTGCTTTTAAAATATTCCTTCTGCTCCTTTTCTGCATCTTTAGAGAATTCTAGTACCTCTTTCTTTCCTTCCTTGCCTTTTTGACACCATCAGCAGGGTCATAAAAACCCTTATCAAGGAAGGGATGGTTCACGCAAGCATGTTTAATATTAGGTTTCTAATCACGACTCCTCAGCATTTGAGGACTCACTGCTGAATCTGTGAATGTCATAAATTTGAATGTCAGCTCTAACATGTCCTTTACTTTTTAACCTAATGCTGTAGTTGCTAGCTGACTATTCCTTTCTCGAGCTGATGTCTCAGAACAGGCAGCTGATGTTTGCTGATTGTTAGGAGATAGTTCCTTCATAGTTTTGTTAAATATCTATGACAACTTGAAGAAGCTGTCCCATTTAGAAATTTTGGGCCAGCAGCTCCTCCTCCTTCTGTATCATGGTCATTTCTGGAAAGTACCTCACTGACACTGTCATGACCAAAAACCTGGAAAGTGGCTCTGGTGTTACATGAACAGAGAATGATATATATAGGAAAGTCACCAACAGAAATATTCTTCTATACCATTCCAATAAAAAAGTGATACCATGTGGTACCTTGATTATTTCTTTACTGTCCTGAATAGTAAATACAAGTGGAGACCTGCTAGAAACTTGCGGGATGGTCATCCCATTCCTCACATCTTTGCTTCCTCTCCTCTCCCCCTTCCTGTCTCACACTCTTTCTCCCTTCTGCCCCCCTTTTCTTACTCTTTATCTCCCCTCCATGCATGTTACTTCCTCTCTCTTTCTGACCCATCATCATTCTCTTTGTTTTTCTGCCTCCCCACCTCATCACTCTTTCTCTCTCTTTCTGCCCCCCATCACTCTCCCCCTATCCTGCCTGCTTCCTCCCTCACCCCTCACACAGCAGCAACAGCATTAGTGGCAGTACTCCTAGCCACCTACCTGCTACCTCTCTCCTGATAGCAGCACTGGAAGTGCTCTTGGAATCACAAGAGATCTCCCGGCTACAGAGATCAATTCACCTTAGGGCTGCCAGCTCCAGGTTGGGTAATTCCTGGAGATTTGGGGGTGGAGCCTTAGGGCAGTGAGGCTTGGGGAGGCAAGCAGCCTCAGTAGGGTATAATGTCATAGACTCAACCCTCCAAAGTAGCCATTTTATCCAGGGGAACTGATCTCTGTCACCTGGACAACAGTTGTAATTCTGGGTGATCTCCAGCCCTCACCTAGAGGCTGGCAATGGTAATGCTCATGGAGGAAATGGCTGGTTTGGAGGATGGGGTCAATGGCATTATACCAGTCTGAAGTTCCTCCCCTCCTCAAACCCCACCCTCTGCAGTCTCCACCTCTCAAATGTCCAGGAATTTCCCAACCTGGAGTTGGCAATCCTATTTCCTTCCCATTCAACAGTCAACCTACTTTTATCTGTCTTTATCTTTCTTCAGCTTTCCATCGCCGCCACCCCCCCCTCAGGCTCTACCTAGGAAAATTATACTCTTTCTCCACAGTGGGGACCAAAGCAGCTTATATTAGTCTCACTTCCTTTTTATCTGCACAGCAACCCTGTGAGGTTGGTTAAGCTGAAAGTATCTGACTGGTCCAAAATCACCCAGTCAGCTTCCGCTGCAAGATGGGGATCTGAACCTAGGTCTTGCAGACCTGCTCTGAAGCTCTAACTGCTGCACCATACTGGCTTTCATAGGGTGGCTTCTGATGAACAGTAGCGAGCAGCCAAGCCTAGTTGAGTCATGCAAATCAGGTCATATCAAATCACTCATAGGATGCTGCCTAGGGATGCCAACCTCCAGGTGGGATCTGGGAATCCCCTGGAATTCCTGCTCAGCTCCAGACGACTGAGATAACTTCCCCTGGAGAAAATGGATGCTTCGGAGGGTGGACTCTAGGGCATTGTACCCCACTGAAGTCTCTGTCCTCCCCAGGGTCCACCCCCAAATCTTCAGGCGTTTCCCAGCCTGGATCTGGCAATCTTCCCCCCCATCCCCTGCCAGTGCCCAGGGGGGACCTGGCAACCTTTGACTGCTGCCAGGCCTAGGGTTGGCAAACTCCATGTGGGGCCTGGAAAGTGAACTCTAGATAGCAGAGATCTGTCTCCCTGGAGAAAATGGCTGCTTTGGAGGGTGGACTCTGTGGCATTATACCCAGCCAAGGCCTCTCCCTTCCCCAAATCCTGCCCTCCAGAGAGTCTACCACAAAACCTCGAGGAATTCCCCAGCCTGGCACTAGCAACCCTTGTCAGGCCTGGCCCCAAAGCTCCCTCCCTCCCTCAAAGGCCAAAAGGGGCCTGGAAAGGGCCCTTCCCCCTGTCGAGGTAAGGCGGAAGTGGCAGGCACGAAGGGGGCCAGGAGAGAGTGCGAGTATTCAATAAATACTGGAGGCTTTGGCTATGTGCAAACTATATACATTTATTTACACACCACAGCCATCATCAACCAGAGTGTCAAAGTGCTCTGCTGCAATCATACATAAGAGAAGAGGGAACTGTACATCACTCAATGTACATTTATACAAACACTAGCCAATCAGGCTTCAGTGCTGAGTCACTGTGATGGCAGTGGCAAGACTGCCCTGAACCAGTTGCAGCCAGCTCTTACTGAGGTTCCTAGCTGACAGCTTCATGTCACTAGATCAAACACATCTAGACAGACTTATATGAACATGTGGATCTCAACACTCCCCCTTAAGTCTGCATCTGGATGTTCAGTTTGATCTTTAAATCAGTAAATGTTTTTACATCAAGACATTTGGTAAACAAGCCTGCTATGTTTAACTTAGAAGCACAATAGGTTAGTTTTATTAAACCCCGCTGTAGTACATCCTTAACATTCATGTACCTTATGTTAATATGCCTGCTTCTAACTCTTATACTCTGTGTATCATCCAGCTGTTGTGTAGCCACATTGTCACAGAAAACATTGATAGGTAACACATAGTTCACATTGAAGTCAGTTAGCAGTTGTAAAACCCATTCTAACTGCACACAACACTGACTTAATGCCGCGTACTCAGCTTCGCATGTGGTTTGAGGCCAGAGAGAGAACGTTTTAATTGTAATACCAGCTGCCCATTCTGAGCCTCAAAACCAGGAATTTGTGCCATGTAAACCTCCTCAGAAATGGGTGCATTCAGATATGCATTTGCAAAATTAAAATGATTCACTGTCATGTTGGTTTGCCCTGCTTTTATGAGGGCAAGTCTGAACGTGCCAGATCTTACAGTTGGGGCAAAGATCTGGTCATAATCTTGACCTTTGATTTGTGCACACCCCTAGGCAACTAATCTTGCTTTTCTCTTTACAGAGCCATCAGGTAAGTGTTTAACCTTGTAGACCCATCTACATCCAATAGCAGTTTTGTCTTTAGGCAAGGCAGTTAATTCATACACCTTGTTTTCAACTAGTGAGTCATGCTCTGCTTTCATTGCCTGAAACCAAGCCTCTTTCTCAACTGTAGGCATTTGTAGTACTTCATTGTAAGTTTGAGGATCCTTTATGTAGACATGATTGACCTCATAGCCATATCTTACAGGTGGTATGCCCTTAGTGCTACGCATAGAAACCCTCGGTAATACTCTCTCATCTTGCACACCATCAGACTGCACATTTACAGATTGTTGCTCTTGTTTAACCACAGGCTCATTACTGACACCCTCAGTGCTATCAGAGCTAGGTAAAGCAACCACTTGTGGTAATTTATTGGCATGAATGTTTCCCCAGTTTTCATGCTCACAAAAAGATGCAGACCTGCTGAAACTCACTGCGCTCAAGAGGTACATTAACCCAAGCTTTGGAGCCAAAAACCCTTAGGTATTCCAAATTTGATAATCGGTTGTACAGCAATCTGTAAGGTATGTCTTCCACAGAGCGTGAATAAATCCGGTTACTGACATAACAGGCATTTTTTATCGCCTCAGCCCAAAACTCAATACCCAGGCCAGAGTCCTTCAACATTGCGTACATCATATTTTGAAGAACCCCACCTTTGCGCTCGGCCACACCATTTTCTGCTGGGGTACAAACGTTGGCAACCCTATGTTTTATTCCCTTCTGCTGTAGGATGTGCTCAAAGGCATTGAAGGTAAATTCCCCCCCATGTCAGTTTGGATGGCTAGAACATTACCAAACTGATTCTTAACCGTCTTGTACCAGTACTTAAAGGTTGAGAACACATCCGACTTGTTCTTCATCACATATACCCAAGAAAACCGCGACCAGTCATCAGTAATAATGGGCACATATTTGTTACCCGAATGGCTTTTTGGAAAAGGGCCAACCACATCCATGTGAACCAAAGCCAAAGGCTTTTGAGATTCTCTTAAACTCTTTTTTGCAACTGGAAACGCTTTAGAATTTGTCATTTTACATATTTCACAGTCTAAGTAGTTTCTACACTCATTTACACCCTCTTGACCGGTCAGGGCCAGGGTCTTTTGGATAGTTTTGAAACTTACATGACCTAAACGGCAGTGTAACAAATGCTGACAGTTATTGTGGGGGTTAACATTGGTAACAGCTTGTACCTTTTCTTTTGTATTGTTTAACACATAAACATTATTTTGCAACCTGCCTATTGCACACACTTTGCCTGCTTTCATAATTTTGCACTCTTTGTTAGCAAACACCACTTGGAACCCTGCAGTGTCTAAACTCATAATACTTAACAAATTATTCTGTAGGCCAGACACACAAATCTCCCCCTTAAAAGTATGGTTCAAGTTGGGGAAAAACACATCCCCCTCAGCTGTAACCTGGGATGGTGTCCTGTCTGCAAGACTCACGTGAGTTAAGGAAGAGGTCCGTTTATTGTGTAGCAACGTCTCGTCCTTGCTGTACGTTTGTGATGCGCCTGAATCGAGTAGCCAGGATGAAGCCACGAAATTGTCCACAGAGCCCACCATAGCTACGGAATGCTGAGTCTCAGGCTGCTTCTTTCCTTGCTTCCACTTTTCAGGACAGAAACGTACCATGTGGTCTGTAGACCCACAGAAAAAACATTTCCTTTTGCTCTTGCTGCCTCTGGAAGCATCTTTGTGCTGTACCTTGGCGTTGGCAACTGCAAAAGTGCAGGTGCTTGCTGCTATCTCCTCCGCAGATTGCCTGGAACTGTGCCCGGTCACCTTGGCCGACTGCCCAGACTCCCTGGCATGCTGCCTAGATTCAGCAAGACATTCCTCATGTTGAATTAGTTTACCGGTGACAAACTGGACTGTTAAAGCTTTTTCATCCACAGACTCAAACAAAGGCAAGATTGAATCAAAAGCTTGAGATAGAGACGATAAGATAATGTAATTTTATCTATCTCATCAAAATCTTTGCCACGCTCTTGAAGCTGATGAAAATAATCCATCAGGACTTTGAGGTGGTCTTTCACAGGCTCCTGGGGTGCTTGCAGCTTTCTATACAAACACCGGTTTAACGAGATAAGAGATCCAACATTAGCCTGCTGATAGACATCTTTTAGCGAATTCCAAGCCTTTTCAGCACTGTCAGCATGAGCGACATAAACCAGTTGATCGTCACTGATGCTCAAAACAATCAGTGCTAGGGCTCTTTCAGCATTTCTCTCATCAAGTGGTGTCGGCTCTTCAGGAGGGTCATTAACATAAATCCAAAGCCCCTCTTTCACAAGGAAGAACCTCATTTTTAGTGCCCAATTGTTATAATTAGTAGAAGTGAGCTTTTCAACCAGCTGGGAAGTAGGTACCTGAGCCATGATGCTTGCTCCCGGCTGCTGGTCATCCGGCTCCGGCTGCTTGGTGTCCTCCTTCACACTGGACTCCCACACACTGCAACCGGCCTCTGGCACCTCCAGCTCACAGCTCCTCCAGCCAGCTTCTCAGACAGCACGGCTAGACACTGCTTTCTCCCCAGCAAACAAAGCCACAGCAGACAGACACTCCACCGATACTCCTTCCACAGCTCCCAACAGCTCCAACTTACTCCATGCACAGCCAACCATTGTCTGGGCCCATAACCCTGTCGAGGTAAGGCATGATCCACCCTTTTACTGACAGTTAGAAGCCTCCCCCTCCCCAATGTTCTAATCTCTCACCATTGATGCCTGGAGTTAGATCCCTGCAGAGGCCATTTCCAAAAGGTTTGGGGGGGAATTCAACCTTCCCTGAGGGTTTTTTTTTTTCACTTTTTGGATTTTTCTGCAAACTCAGGAAGGCCCTTGAGTCTGTAGAAAGAGCCGTTGGGAAAGAGTGAGCCCTCTGTTGGCAGAAATAAGTATCCACACAAACAAAAAACCCCTCTGGGAAATAGTATAAAGACAAGTGGAGACCCGCAAGAAACTTGCGAGATGGTCATCCCATTCCTCACACCTTTGCTTCCTCCCCTCTACCCTTACCTATCTCACACTCTTTCTCCCTTCTGAGGGTGGAGCCATAGACTCAACCCTCCAAAGCAGCCATTTTATCCAGGGAAACTGATCTCTGTCACCCGGACATGTTGTAATTCTGGGTGATCTCCAGCCCTCACCCAGAGGCTGGCAGTGGTAGTTCTCATGGAGGAAACGGCTCGTTTGGAGGATGGACTCTATGGCATTATACCGATCTGAAGTTCCTCCCCTCCTCAAACCCCACCCTCCCCAGGATCCACCCCTCAAATGTCCAGGGGTTTCCCAATCTAGAGCTGGCAACCCTATTTCCTTCCCACCCAACAGCCAACCTACCTTTATCTGCCTTTATCTGTCTTCAGCTTTTCGTCTCCACCCCCTTCCCCACAGCTTCTACCAAGGAAAATTATAGTCTTTCTCCACAGTGGGGACCAAAGCAGCTTACATTATTCTCATCTCCTTTTTATCTGCACAACAACCCTGTGAGGTTGGTTAGGCTGAAAGTATGTGACTGGTCCAAAATCACCCAGTCAACTTCCACCACAATATGGGAATCTGAACCTGGGTCTTGCAGACCCTACTCTGAAGCTCTAATGGCTTTCACAGGGTGGCTGCTGAAGAGCAGCAAGCAGCCTGGCCAAGTTGAGTCATGCAAATTAGGTGGTATCAAGTCACCCAGAGGGTGCTGCCTAGGGATGCCAGCCTCCAGGTGGGATCTGGGGATCCCCTGGAATTACTGCTCAGCTCCAGACTACTGAGATAATTTTCCCTGGAGAAAATGGATGCTTTGGAGGGTGGACTCTAGGGCATTGTACCCCACTGAGGTCCCTGTCCTCTCCAGGCTCCATCCCCAAATCTCCTGGAGTTTCCAGACCTGGAGCTGGCAACCCCACTACCTCCATCCCCTGCCAGTGCCCATGGGGGGACCTGGCAACCCTAGACTGCTGCCAGGCCTAGGGTTGGCAACCTCCAAGTGGGGCCTGGAGAGTGAACAGCACAGATCTGTCTCCCTGAATACAATGGCTGCTTTGGAGGGTGGATTCTGTGGCATGATACCCAGCTGAGGCCTCTCCCTTCCCCAAATCCTGCCCTCCTTACACTCCACCACAAAACCTCTAGGAATTCACCAGTCTGGCCCCAAGGCTCCCTCCCTCCCTCCCTGAAAGGCCAAAAGAGGCCCTTCCCCCACCCTTTTACTGACAGAGCCAGTTAGAAGCCTCTTCTCCTCCCCAATGTTCTAATCTCTCACCATTGAGGCCTGGAGTTAGGTCCCTGCAGAGGCCATTTCAAAAGGTTTTTTTGGGAATTCAACTGTCCCTGAAGGGATTTTTTCACTTTTGGGATTTTTCTGCAAACCCAGGAAGTCTACTGACTATGTAGGAAAAACTGTTGGAGGACAGCGAGCCCCCTGTTGGTGGAAAGAGGTATCCACACCAAAAAAACCCTCTGGGAAATAGTATAAGGATGATGGCAGAACAAAGCCACCCTCAGGGCCAAACTAGACAATACTACACCCCGGAGTCTGCCTCCGGGACATGGTGCCATTTTAGAACCGGATTGAATCCTGCAGGGACACCCATGGACAAGATAGAGATTTCAATATATTTGGAAACTCCCTAGGTATGCAGAAAAATATATGGTCCTAAACTCATTAAAAAAAGAGCCAGTTGATGACTGAGCATGTTGTAGGAAGCTCTGAATGTTGAGAGCAACTGTGAATCAGTAAAAGGACAGCACAGCAGAAGATGAAGAGGAAACTGGCCTTCTCAAGAGTTTATGGCATCCTGTAGAAGATTTGGGACTTAGTCAAAGACATTTCCAGGTTTTCACACACACCCATACATAACTCCTCACAGATCCCCAATTCGTTCCAATACAAAAGTTAATGACTAAGTACCTATCAGCAGGCAGTAAAATGGTCCCTCACCCCCCCCCCGCAGATAAGGGAGGGGGTTATGCATACTTGAGGGGATTTAATATCAATTAAAAGGGGAAGCGGGGGAAAGAGAGGGGCACTCCTAAAATATTTTGATATCCTGGAGGAGAAGATTGGAGGAGGAATTTCCCAGTGGGTATGCCCCTCCACTCCTTGATTCCTCACCTCTTCAGATATATTTTTTCAGAAAGGTATTTCTGAAGTTAGTTAAGTGAAGCAATTGTGTAACTTTAGATTAGTAATAAATTCTTTGTTGATTTTGGAGTTTGTATGTTGTTCTACACAATGCCAAATTAAAAGAATATCAGTCTGTTCTCCTTCTTCAATAATTAATATTATGGCCAAGTCTTCCAAGGGTAATTCTTTTCTTCATACACAGGGTGTTGTGTGATAACAGTTCTACAGTGGTGTTCAGGAAGAAATCTGTACAGCACAGAAAAAAAAATGGAGCCCATATATACATGGTCTTGTCTCAGCCTTATCTTCACTGACGGAAACTTTTGATTATGAACTTTCAATCTCCTCATTTTGCCTCCAAATTCCATCATTATCACCTCAAGAATTGTCTCAGTTCTACCTTAGATTAATTACTCATGTTTTAATCTGTCTATATTTAAACTTTCTTTTGCAGTTTTGCCAATCCTCACTCAAAAATAGCCTGTTTCCTGCCTGGCTGTTGATATAACACCCCAAATTCACCAGCCCAGATTTTATGCACTCACATATGAGCTTATTGACCTCTCAAAGCCTTAGCTGGGTTGGCCATCTTCAGTTTTTAACTCAACAGTATATTATTGTCAGTTATTGGTTGTATTTTAATCTGGCTAATTGCTGTTTGCAAGTAATTGTCATTATTGTACTAATCAGCTCTGAAAACACCATCTGTGTAGTTGTTCTCAGTGGAGCAATTGCTTCCCTCTAAACACAATCGTGTTTCCTTCGATATTTACTCATTATGATGCATGGACCATCTCTGGCTTCTCTCTGGGCCTTTCTTGTATGTCTTAGCATAAATTGCATGTATTGAGGTCTAGATTAGCATTTGTCAATGATAATTCAAAGTTTGTAGGAAAATCCATGATGGTCAAGCTTCCTGTGTTCCCAGGAGCTGCTATTTGCACTGCAGGAGAAACAGGCAAGCAGCATATAGGTACCTGAATGGTTTCCCCCTGCAGGGCAAGTGGAAGCTTTGGGAGATGACTGAGCCGAGGAAAACGGTTTCCCCAGTACTGTTTTTCTAGACTCAGTTATCCCACATTTCATGTTCCAGACTGGATCCTTAAGCCTCCCCTCATGTGATTTTCCCAACCTGAAACAGCATTGTAAGGCCACCATTTTTCCTGTTGGGGATTTCACATGTATTAATGGGATACACCTAGATTTATGCATGGGATAAATAGACCTTTGGGATCATTTCTGGTCAGGAAATTATGTGTGGGAAACTTACAGAGCAATCCTGTGCTGCTCTTGTGCCATGGCAGCTGGCCATGGCATAATTACAGCACTGCTATTCCATTCCATATTGGGATCAGATACATAGCGGCTGGCAACAAAACAGTTTTTTCCCTTTTTTCCCTGGGCGCTACTGTGGTAGCATCCCTTGCAATCATGCTGTTGTGTTTCATGGAAGCATTGTGGTATGTGGGGGGGTGGGGTGTGTAAGGGACAGGGCAGCCAAAACCAATCTTGGGTCAGGAGGCATGGAGGCTGAGCAAACACTACATGGACATCCCCCCCATGGACATCCAAAGCTGGCTCACTGCCCACTCAGAGCAAAGGGTGGCCAAACCCCATGGGGGGGGTAATTATTGGTAATCTGTGCAGTAGCAGGTGCCCTCTGCTCACTGGAAGCTGCACCATCCTGCAGGTTGCCTGTGCTGTTGAGGATGTACCGATGGTGAATCCCCTTGCCACCCATGCTGGAGGCGAAGCAGGAGGGAGCCCAAATGCCTCTGAAAGATCCCTCAATAGCCTCTCAGTGTGCCCCTGTCTCTCCCCGATGTCCCTTGCAACAGCAAGCAGCCTTTCCAGGTGTCTGGCAGTCCCTCCATCCATTGCTGGTCCTTGAAAAAGGAATCCGCTTGATCACCACCCGGATGGATGACAGGGTGGGGCCCAAATCCCCACTGTCGCCATGGCCCATGCATCTGCCCCTTGGTGCTCCTGGCCCCCCTCAGAGTAACCTCAACCTTCTTTGCCACTGCCTCCTTCCCGCTGTTCAGATCCATCTCCTCCTGGCTGGACATGTGGGCATGGGGACTTGGGTGCAAGATCCCTGGGGTGTTGAAGGAGCATCCTGGCTAGGGTTGCCAGTCCCCGGGTGGGGGTGAGGATCACCCGATTTTCTGGACTCCTGCCCATCACTGGCCCACTCACCAGAGCATGTGTACAGATCCCTCCATGGTCCAATCCCATGCACCCACCTCACAAAGGGTGGGTGCTCCTAGCTCTAAGGGCACTGGACCCAGAGATGAGGAACAGCTGGCTGAATCCAGGCACACCACCTGCAGCAATTGCATTTTTCATTATGGTCATTATTTCCAATTAAGCCACAATAACAATAATTTCTGAATCTGAATGGGGTTGCCAGTCTTCTGTACTGCATTATTTGGATGAGCTACACCTTGCTTATACACATCCAAATGCAAATGTCCTCCTTCCGCCATGAGTTACTTGTAATGGACTGAACATTTGCATGTGTATTCCAAGGTGAGGAAGTGGGGACCTAGCTGTCTCAGCAGCTAGGATGCATTCCCTCCGGGCCTTAGTAATTCTTCCTCACTAACTGGAGTAACAACATTTCCAGGTATGGCCAGACCCTCACCAGCTAATTTATGGGTGGGGAAGATTCAGCCCTGAGGCTGGAAAAGCTGGTCATCCCAGCTTTAGGTAACTCCTTGGCATCTTTAAGCACTTACTATGTTCACAGTCATAGTAGCTAAAGGGAAAAATGTTTTAACCAGACATTTAACTAAAAATATGCCCCCATCTTTTGTGGAAATTGTCATGACACAAATGAAAGGGCTTTTTTTGGGGGGGGGGAATCCCGAAAGACAACTCCAGGTGGGATGCAGTCCTGCCTTGAGGGTGATCACTTTACAGGATCTGGGGAAGTCACAGCTAAATTTGTTTAGTCACAGCTACACATGATCACTTCCCCCCCTTTTCCAGTTCCACCAGTTAGATTGACACTGGACAGGCCATCTCTAGGGCTGCGAAATCTTTCACTAAATTGCAGTATTCTTATTCTGATTTTTTCTTTAGATTATGGTCAGTTTCCTTGCTGAAGTTTCCTAACAGTTCTGGGACTAATGAATTGTTTCAGGTGGTGTCAGCTGCATCCATTCCTGAGTCAGTCAGATCTAGCCTGAGTGATCCATGCCTTGGTTACATTAAGACTAAACTATTCCTATGCACTCCACTTGGGGCTACCCTTGAAGACTGTTCAAAAGCTGCAGCTAGTGTAGAACACTACAGCTAGACTGCTAGTTGGGGGCAGCTATCAGGACCATGTGATCCCAATATTACAGCAATTACACTGGTACCCAATCTACTCTTGAGCCCAATTCAAGGCACTTAACCTTTAAAGTCCTGCAAGGCTTGAGACCAGGGTATCTAAAGGACTGTCTTCTCCATTATATTCCTGCCCAGGAATTAAGATCACAGTGAGAGGGCCTCCTGACTGTCTCACCAATCAAAGAAGCTCATTTGGTGGGTACACAAGACAGAGCCTTTTCAGTGGCAGCCCCATGATTATGGAACAACCTTCCCAGGGAGGTTTGCCTGGCCTCCTAACTCTTGATCTTTAGAAGGTAGCTAAAGATGGTTTTATTTAGGACTGTATTTGGTTAAAGCACTCCTAAACTGTGATTTTAAAATTTTGGTTCTATTTTTATGTAATCTGTTTTATGCATTTTATTAATAGTGTAAGCTACCGTGAACTCCATAAGGAAGAATGGGGGCTAATACATATTTTAAATAAATAAAATAGCGAGGCTCTGCACATTGCTAGAAGGTTCTGCGCCCTAGCAGACCTTTTACTGTATTGGTCTAGCATCCTTGTTCTGAGGGAGCATTTATATAGAAAAACTGGGGAGGGCTATGCCTGCAAATGAGGAAGTAGCTGGGAGGGATGGTTTTGAGCCAAGAAATGGATGGCAGGGGAAAAGTTAAGAATCCTTCTCTTCCACTTGTTTGGTTCACAGCTTGTTCACCACCAGCTGCAATCAGGAAGCTGGTCTGAAGCAATAGAACAAAGCTTGAGTCCAGTGGCACCTTTAAGACCAACAAAGTTTTATTCAAGGTATAAGCTTTTGTGTGCATGCATGTTTGCCAACCCGTTCATGGCTGTTTGGCAGGTTGCTTCAGCCATTCCTTCCTAGTAGTATATTTCAACACAGGCAACTGTTCACATATTTATTTATTTGTTTGGATTTATATCCTGCCCTCCCCGCAAGTGGGCTCAGGGCAGGTTCCAACAGTATAAAATACAATACAATTAAAACCAGATTAAAAACACAATATAAAATAACATAACTCCTAATTGCCCTGTAAACTCTAGTGGAAACCAGATACCTTAGTGGTTGAATTTCAAAGATTTTAAGGATCTTTAAGATTTTAAGCTCACAAGGATCCAGGCTACAAATGGAGGCCAGCCAAAAGAAGGGGATGCCCAATGCCTCAGCCAAAAGCCCAGTGGAAGTGCTCCATCTCACAGGCCCTGCGGAATTGTAATAGATCCTGCAGGGCCCTGATCTGTGTTCTCATACAGCTGTTCAGCAACAAACTATTTAAACAGACAATGAATTAGTCAGAAATCATATAAACCTGTAATAAAATGGCCAGGTCTACCCAGTAGGCAATAATGGCCCTTTAAAATTTAAAGGTTTGATGCAATATTGGGAGTAGGGCCGAGCATGAACCAAGAATATGAAGGTTCGCTGGGGGTTCATGACTTGGGTTTCACAAATCCCAAACCACAAACCTCCAACAAACTCCTTATTTAACTATAAGCTAATTTTATAAGCATTGTGTATGACCACCATCTCTTGGGGGTTTAGAGGTTTTTCTTTACTTTCACCTGTAGTATGTAGATACCCTGCCCTGTTTTCTTTGTAGTTTATAGAAAATGCAATTAAACCCCCCCCCATGGGGAGCCAAAAAAAAAGAAAAGAAATAATAATACTCCTGTGCAAACACATTATAGAATTACACAACTGCTTTGACAAAAATGGTAATTTTCTTTTACAAGAATGCCAAAGTCGAGGAAGCAACAGGCCCCTGGGTACATGTAAGTGAGGTGAAGGAGGGCATCAGGTTATCAGAAATAGACTGTTCCTCTGAATATACTTCAGGACACCCAGCACAACAGCAGCAGCCCAGTGTGAGGCTAGTATAGGAGAAGGATGGAGGGTTACAATTAGTAATGAAGAAAACAGTCCTCTGTCTGCATTACAATTTTTTTCAGAAATTCCAAGGAGCAATTCAAAAGATCATTTTTTCACATGCTTGAAATTGGTCTAAAGTATATTCCATGTATTTTGTGCCTGTGAGTTCTCATACTGCTTTCCTTTGGCGATTCCTGTTGTCTTCTCTCTCCTCCATCCATTGTCCACCTACCCCACCCAACAGGGGAGAAAAATACCAACTTACAAACAACCCTTTGTTGTATGGCGCCTGCTTGTGTTCTGCTGGGGCAGGATGGGATACAAGTCTTGTCTCTCTCCTAATCTTTACCATTTTGCCTGCCTGACTCCAATCATGTAAATACTAACACAATGATCTAAATCCCACATAGTTTGTATCCCCAGGCTGTCAGGAAGCTTTGTGAAGCTGCTTAGGCTTGAACTGTGCAGTCTCATCCTCTCCATCCATACAGAGGCTACCAACTCCACTTTCTTTCCTTAGGACTTTGGGACATTTACCAGCCACACAGTTGCACCCTTCTACTACCTTACCTTATTTTTACCTTGGGATCTTTAGAAATTCTGCCTAAAGCTCTCACTTTCAACTTGTGGATCGTTGAAACACACAATGTATTGGAATTTAAGATAATTTTGATATCCTGGAACTTGCAGCTTTAGAGAAGAAGAAAAGGAGGACATGGGAATATTTCTGTCTTTAGCCATGTGTGTTTGGGGGCAGGGGAAGAAGAGACCTGCGGTTTTTGTGCTGAAAGTTAAGGTGCTTTTGGTACCCTGAGACTTGTAGCTTTAGAGGAAAAAAGACTGAAGATATGGGAATGGACCATTTTTGCCTCTGTGCCTCTTGCAGGGGGAGGAGATAAAGCTGGTTCACCAAATATAGAAAGTGAGGTGATTCTGCTGTCCTGTACCCTACTTCAACCAAAGAAATGCTCCCATGATTGCAGGTCAGGGTATCTGAGAAGCCAGTATTTTTACTGTGGATATTAATATCCAATATGTGAGTGGTGTAGTTGTTAGGGTGTTGGACTAAGACTGGGGAGACCAGAGTTCAAACACCCACTTAGCCACAAAGCACGCTATCCTTTGGCCAGTTACGCAGTCTAAGTTGTGACAAAGAGAGAGGGGGGGAGGAAGTAGTTCATTTCACACACAAATTAAATATTTATTCACATTGTCTCAGTGAAGGAGTTCATGACATCTTTCCTCTTACAGAGTTCTCTTTCTTTAATGGAGATTCAGATTATTATGAGTAAAAAAAATCATAACCACATGATTTTTTTCCTATGTACAAAAGTTTTTATTAGTTTTAGTGATAATACAGCATTATCACAAATAGTACACATTTTCGAACATATACAGATTGAGACAAAAACAGTAATGCATATGTATCATAACAGATGGTATTTGGTATAATTAACAAATACAACATAATAGAGGAAGAAAATAGTTATCCTAGAGGATTACAATTGTTTTAACAGAGACACATATCATTGACCACTGGAGGAATCTCTTTTAGTTTCACCAGATATTCTAGGATTGGGAACCAGTTTGGGAGAAAGTCAGAAGAAGGTGTTTGGGAGTCCAACTGTGAACCACATGATTAATTATTGAGGTCATATGATTTTTGGAAATATACATTATTTCAAATTTAAATAATTTAATATAAATTACTAAGTGTGGGCCTGGGCCAGGTTCAGTTCCATGCACAGTGCCCCAGGAAATGGAGAAGTCTACTCCCCTGCTGTAAACCACACATGAGGTTCTCGGCTCAAAGAAAACAAGTATTCCAAACAAGACAGGATAGATTTTTAACACTTTATTTGCAAAAATCAAATAATCCCTAATTACAGTATTCCCATGAGGATGTCCTCCATACTTGATCTCCCTGTGCAGAAGGGGCTGGATCGTGCTAAACATTGTTCAATGGCTGAAAAAATAGGAACAATTTAAAACATAACCATTAGCTCAGCTGGAGAGGAAATTTAAACAGTTTCCTTACTATTACAATTATGAGAGGCATTAATCACGTAGAATATTTGACAATATCACTAAAGGTTGTCAGTTTGAATTTCATTGTGTTAAGCAGAACAGTGCATTTCTATTTTTAACCACATATGTATCGGTTGAGTTGGGAACATACGCACAGGAGACTTGCTATAATTATCCAAATGTAATAGACTGGAAGATCTTTCAGGGCTTACCCTTAATATCATGTATCCCCCCACAGCTGCATTCTCTTGCTCAATGTTGAAGAAAAGTTTCTGTGCAGTACTGTCAAGTCACAGCTGATTTCTGGCAAGTGACCCTAGGGTTTTCAAGGTTTGTTTTTGGATTGGAGAACACCATAAAGGCATAGCCTCTACATAGTGACCCTGGACTTCCTCGGTGGTCTCCCATCCAAATACTAAACAAACCCAACCCTGCTTAGTTTTCAAGAACTGATGATACCAGGCTAGCCTGGGCCATCCCGATCAGGACCCGTACTTTCGAAGCATGAAACAAACATGGTTTTTTCCCCCACAGATGTTAAGTCTGATAACGAAGAATCATATTGAACTTACTATCCCAATATAATTAGATAAGATATCCTGTGTGTCTTGGAACACTGAATTCCAACGAATTGATGCTAATCCAATATCCTTCCTTCTTGACAAGGATCCTGATTCTTTACTACCACATCCTGTTTGCTTGATTTTATCTGCTAACATGGAGTATTCTTCAGCGGATCTGTTGAAACTAGAAAGTAAATCTTATGGAACTGAAAACAAGCACTTGAAAGAATGGGACTGAAATGCTTGAGTTCCTGACAATTGGTGGTGAGAAGAATGAAGCATGGCAGTGAAATGTGAGGTCTTTTGTGTTTTATTTAGTACTGTAAACTTAAGTTGCCATCAGGCCCCTGTAAAGCATGACGGTGAAATCAGACTATGAGAGGGTGGGTTTTTTTTGGTTTTTTTGCAAGAAGGGGCATGGGAGAGAGTAGGAGAGGCAGATGTCCATTAACTTGTCATCTATTTTCTTTTTTTAAAGTGTGCATTTATTTTTCTCATATAACAAGATGAGGAACCATTTTTTGATGAAATGAAAAACATTTTACCACAGAAACAAACATTCTCACAAAAAACTTGATGGAAGATTCTCTCTTCAAAATGTTGGTGTTGAGCAAGCCAGTAGCTACAGTGGGGTATTTTGAGGCCCGTTCTCTGACTTCCTGCCAAGGCCCCCTGACTTCCTTTCACCCCAGGCCCCTTGACTCTCTGGCAAGATGCAGCAACCGCTGTGAACTCCCCTGTGCTGCCACTGCTTCTACTTGCTTTTCCCCTGTGCCACACTTTTCTCCAGGATTGTGACTTCATTGCCGCTTCCTGGACTGCAGTGGGGAGGGGAACCCCCTTATGCCCTGGCCAGAGGTCCTGTAGTTGTGCGTGGCTCTCTGCATCGGAACCCTTTCTCCTGGCCCCCACCCACCCCCAGCTCTGCCCTGGGTTGTCTGATCAGCTCGAGGAGGGACAGGCTGGGCTGGGCTGGGCAAGGCAGGGCAGGGCAGGGCAGCAAGGGGAGGGATCCTGGAAGAGACAGCAGTACTCCAGTTGCGCCATTCAAAGTGAGCCAAGCTCCACTGTCCTTTGTCCCAGCTGGCAGCCATGCAGTGCTTGAGGGCCTTGAAGGCCTGGTTGACCTTCTGCATGTGCCACCACTTGTGCAGCATGGCTGCCTGATGCCTGTCACCTGTGCTCAACTGCTTCTTGCAGGCTTTGCATGCCGAGCACAGGCACTGGCAGGCCGGGGGAGGGGGGTTGCTGGGCACCCACATGTGCTGCTCCAAGTTCCTATTGCCAGAGAGGCAGCCACTGCCCACTCCCCTGTGGGGAAGGCAGGCAGCAGGGCAAGTTGCCCTTGCAGAAAAAGGTGGCTGAGGATGATGAACCATCCATCCCTCTGGCCTGGGATGGACCCAGAGGGCTGCTTTATGCCCCCTGCCTGGGCCAAGCCACCCTGCCCCCAAGAGCCAGGGGCTAGCAACCAGTGCCTCTGGGCATCCTGGCCCAGCTGGAGTGCGTAAGTTAATTATATTACATATGATTGAATTAGTGCCCCAGTGCCCCCCCAAGGAATTAAAATGTCCCCTGGCATAGAAATTCCTGGCTACAGGCCTGATGTTGAGTATACAGAGTATTCTCTAAGTATAAGTATTTCATTAGGGATGAGATTAAAGAAAGGGACTATTCCATGAGTGCATACATATACAGAATCTGCTTCATACTATATGTGAGTATTCTTTAAATTACCTACAGCATTGCTTTTATGAGATGTAAAAGGTAACTATGGTCTAACATAAATGCTCTTAAAATACCTGACTGTTTAGCAATTAATTTATTAATGTATCCAAGGCCTCTGAAATGTTTATATGAATCTTTCTCTTCATTTTGTCTGCCCTAAACTTGAAGTGGTTCTCAGAATGTTGAAGTGGGGTTGTGGCTCAGTGGTAGAGCATTTGCTTGGCATGCAGAAGGTCCAAGGTTCAGTACCTGGCATCTCCAGTTAAGAGGATCAGGTAAGCAGATGATGTGAAAGACCATTGTCTGCCTGAGACCCTGGAGAGCTGCTGCCAGCCTAAGTAGACAATACAGACTTTGCTGGACCAATGGTCTGATTTGGTACAAGGCAGCTGTTGGTCACAAGGGACTGACAAAAGATAAATGTTGCCTATGGGGGCATGATCTTCGAAAATGTGTGTCTTCCCATCTGGCATGACTGCATTCTTCCTGAAAAAATAGTGGCAAAGCAAGTTTAGGAAACAGCATATTGAAGAGAATGGCTGGAGGATATCTACAATATCGTGTAGATACTCCAAAAGGAGGGCTTCAGTTTTAATAACAAGGCAAAGAAAAACCTCTGTGTGGAAGGAGCTTATGAATAGATCTGTACAGTGATTTTAAAAGGTAATTGTGGATGCATGGGGAGAAGATTTGGTTTTGCAGTAAGGGATTTAACCTTCCCAGTGTATGGTTTTTGCTGATCAGCAATTATTAGCCCTGGAGTGCAAAAATGTAGGAATCCTCTGTCTGTCCAATTCCCTCCCTCTCAGAGCTAATAATAGCCCAGAGCAGTGATGGTTATGATCAGCAAAAACAGGAAAAAGGGTTAAAGTCCTTTGCCCTTCCTCACATTATCCTTGTCAAAATCAGGGACTCGTGTGGTCGTTCTTTATTGTTCTTTATCTTTAATGCTTATTGGAAGATCAGTAGCTGGAACCCCCAGCAACTCATCTGTTTTGTGATATTTTATATTCAGTTAGTTTGAATAATTTGGAAAACTATTCCATTCACCTATGTTTCAGATACATATTTCCAGAGTATAGAATGTATTAACACATAATGACTATACAGAAGTTGTGATCATACATTTCTTTCACTTACTACTTTAGAACCTGCTGCCCTCTGCTGGTGGTTTCATTAGTAACTGGATATTTTAATTCTCCCTGGCTAATATTCTTATAATATTCTTATATTCTTACTAATATTCTTATATTAGCACTGATATCCATATTATTGAGCAGTAACAATTACAGTTTGAGAGTAATTCATCATGTCATGTGACCTTTGGATGGCTCAGGCCATCTTTTAATATTCTGTAACATTCTTTAAAGATGGAATAAAAGCTAGGGATAAATGAAATAACTGGATTCTGCTCCAGGAGAACTGTACCTTCTAGATTTGGGAAAGAGGTCATAGTTCAATGGTAGAGTGCATGCAGAAGGTCCATGGTTTATTTCCTTAAAAGGGGGTGATATGAAAAATCTTTCTCTACCTGAGAAAGCTGACTATCAGCCAGAGTAGACAATTCTCAGCTAGATGGGCCAAGGGTCTGACTTTTCAAAACTGAAATGTGAAAAAATTATTTTCACTTACAGTAGCAGGCTGATTCTCAGAGTGCTGATGATCATCCCATAACCTCCTAGAAAATACGAGCCTTGATACATTTCAATGTATTTTAAAAACTGGGAAAAGATCAAGGTTTGGAATTTAAGATGTTCTGGAAGTCACAGAAGTATGAAAGTACAGCAGAAAAGGGAAAGACATAAAAATATTGTAACAGAACTCTTCCACCAGGCCTTCGATTAGGAGCTGCCACTGATGAACGCGCCATTAAAAACTGGACTATTATGGCCCTTACGCTACCGGAACTTAGAACAACTAGGACACTGGCCAGCTATATCAGACCACCTACAGAGATCGTCATCTGAACTCAATTGCACTTTAGTTATATTTGTCATATGGAATGGAATTTTAAAATATTGTATTTATATGTGTTTTATCTTATTTATCTTATATAACTTGTTGTATGCCGCCTTGAGCCTCCCTAGGCAAGCAAGGCGGGATATAAATCGAAATTAATACATACATACATACATACATCTGACTTTTAAAAAATCAGAATTGTAAAGCATTATGGTAAGGAAATGTAGCTCCCTAGTCCCTACAGCAACAAAATCTCAGTGGCTTCTGGAGATTTTATGTTCTATGGAAACAACAGGGCTTAGTATCACTTATCAAAATAACACTGAACATCCAAGGGCACAAGCAGCAGCACACTGTTCTCTTCATCATCACACACCAAGTTTGATATGGTTGTTTCCTTGCATCTAGTGTAAGGGACAGTAAACACTTAAATACCAAGCCACAGACATCATTTCTTCTACCATGGGGGTGCTGGTGAAGTAATGAAGCAAGCAAATGAACTAAGAAAGAATATGTACTATGTAGTGGCTAATGGAAGAGTATCTGGGCCATGCCGGGGAACTTATGTTCTTATGTTCTTAACTGAAGTAAGAAGGGAACAACAGCCAGTAAAGACAGGAGTGTGGTTGCCAGCTCTGGGTTGAGAAATACCTGGAGATTTGGGGGGTGGAGCCTGGGGCGGGTTTGAGTAAGGGAGAGACCTCAGCAGAGTACAGTGCCACAGAGTCACTTTCTCCAGGGCAATTGGTCTCCATTGTCGTGAGATCAGTTGGAATAGCAGGAGATCTCCAGGCCCCACCTAGAGGTTGGCAACCCTAGCACAGGAGTGACATCAGCGGCTGTAAGAAAATGGCATTCAACAAAGCAGTGGAGGCTCAGAAAGGGAGACATAGAGGAATCAGGTACCAAGGGAAAGACAGGCCAAGGTCAACCAGAAACAGGGCAGGCAATGTGGGCCTGACACACACACCCTCCACTATATTGTGGCCATTTCAGCAATGTGTTATGGGAAAGTAACAGTTCGTTCATACAGACTCATTTCTCATATGATTCCCCCCCTTCTATACAAGAAAGGTTGGCAGACTTACAAGAATTTAATGTGTTCCCAATAGAATGATGGCACAAAGATAATAACAATAGTGCTGGTACTAGTTTACATTTATTGATCATTTTTCTCAGATAAAATACATTTAAAATAATGCAGAAAACCAATATCAAATGCAGTAAGTTAAAGCAGTCTAGCTATTCACAGAAGGAACCATAGGATGTCCAGCTGGATTCTACAATTATAATCACTGAAAAATGCATTTGTTAATCTGGGTTTGAGTCATACTGTTTTAATACATTTTCATTAACAGCTTGATCCTGAAATTTTGTTAGACAACATTCTTATTCCCCCTTCAGTTTGTTGTCTTCCTTAATTATATCCCTTTTATGTTCACTGAAAATAAGAAACTGAGCATGTACTAAACTCCCAAACAGCAGTTGGGCTTGCAATAATTAGCATTCTGTTTGAATAAAGCAAAACAGGTTTTGTTTTTGGAATACAGTATATTGAAAAAACACACAAATCTGTCATCAAAGCTTGACTAAAAATATTTCCTTTCACATTTTGTTAGAAGGACATGATTCTCGTATAACTTACTGAGAAGAAATTCAGAATGTATTGTGTTATGGAACCAAGGATCAGTGGATTATACTTAGGGTATATAAGAATGTGAGCTGTGCTTAAATCTTATCTCAGTCATGGATGTACCGGGGTGTTCTTACACCATCAGTGATAGAGCATCTGCTTTGCATGAAGAAGGTCCCAGGTCCAATACCTGGCACCTCCAATTAAAAGGGATCCGTCAGTAGGTGATGTAGGAGACCTCTGCCTGAGACCCTGCAGCGCTGCTATCAGTTTGAGTAGACAATGCTGATCATGGTGGACCAATGGTCTGATTCTTCATGAAGAATGATCATATGTTCATGGGCAGTGCTACTTTCAGAAGCTATCAAGAAAGCCAGAGCCCCAAAGAAGCCCAACTCTCTAGTCCTGAGCCCTAACAACACAGAAAGAAGTTAAGGCTGGAAATTCCTGTCTGATCAGCAGTCCGTACTACTAGTCCTGGTCTTTCTTCATAACCAGCCTTTGCTGTCCTTGACCTTGCCTCGTGGCTTACAGCTCAGCATCATCTCAGCTTCTATTCTTCTGACCTTGGATTGATGGATCTCCTAATGACCACAGCCTTGCTTGTTGATTTTTCCTGTCCCTGGGTTTTGCTGTCACAGTATCAGCTCAGGGCACTGCCCCTTAACTCTGGCTCCTGATTCCCCATCCCATACTCTGCCCATGAGTCTAATCTTAACAACAGCATTTACATAATAGCTAAGGAACTTACATGGCAGAGCAACAATATACTGCTGGACATCAGATGCTGGAGACATACTATGGTGGAAGTCTAGGATGTGTGTCTATGCAGAGGTTGGGTTCATTTGGAAAATTATAGTGAACTAGACTGCCCCTCAATCTGATCCAGTATGACTCTTACATTTTTGTTTACTTAATATTTATCTAATAATATAAACTTTTGCAGAGTAAGACAAAAAACAAGGTTAAATTTGTGTAACCTCCAAGTAAGGTCATTAAGGCAGAAATCTTGTTGCTATGCATAGCTGCATCTGTGTTTCTTAAACTTCCTGGATTACTACCCAGCCAGTTGGGTATGCAACAATATATTACACCTATATTAGATGCCAAGCTATTAAGGTAACAGTAGTCAGATAAATGAAACAGATAACATTTTGAACCATTCAAAATTCCTTTCTCATATCCATGGTTTATTGCAGTTCAAACAAGCAACATCCCAGGACACCTCTTTAAAATCAGTCCTTACTCAGAGCAATTACTTTGCAGTGGCTGTTAAACACAGTACAGTACAGTAAACACACGATGTTGCCATTGCTAAATTGGAATGTAATCCCATTTGGCTGGTAAACATTTAAATAATCATTACTTGAAAAGGTTATGTGCTGAAGATTAGATTAGTCTTCCCCTAGGTGGAATCACTACTAATGTTGAGCCAAAACTGAGGACTGTCCATGGAACAAGCCTTCCCCCATAAAATTGTTTTGAGATGTTGCCCTTCCCTTGACTCTAAAACTGCATATGTACCACCCCTCCAGTTTCAGCTTTCCTGTCAATACTGTTCTTTCCATTTCAGTCTGAGCATGTTTACAAGCAATCTGTCACTACTTTCTTCCTAGAAATGAGGCCATCAGTTAGCCAGTTTGGAAAAAAAAACCTTCACGTGGCACCATCAGTTAGCTAAATTTCTTTGGCTACTTGACAAACTGTGTTTCTTGAAAGAAGAAATACAAACTTTAAAAAATCTGCACCAAAATAGCAGCTAGCAAGAATTATACACATTAGCAAACTGATATCAATAATAAGGATGGGATAAGGAATTCAGCCAGGGCCGGATCGCCCATAGGGTGAACTAGGCGCCTGCCTAGGGCACGCCAGCCTCAGGGGCACCAAATGGCGCCCCACTTCCCCCTTGAAAAGCGTGCCCCCCACCACCCTAACTGGGCACCCGCCGCCTCCGCCAGACCCCACCCCCTTCCCGGCTTCCCTGGGGGTCCCGCAGCCGTGGAGCCCCCAGAAAAGCCGGCGCCAGGAGGGAGGGGGCGGAGGCTGGACCCCCCTCCCCCTTCCCGGCTTCCCTGGGGGTCCCGCAGCGACGGAGCCCCCAGAAAAGCTGGCGGCAGGGAGGGAGGGGGCAGAGGCTAGACCCCCCCGCCCCCTTCCCTAGCTTTCCTGGGGGCCCCGCAGCTGCGGAGCCTCCAGGAAAGCCAGCGCGCCACCGCCACCCCCAGTCTCCAGGCCCCACCGGGAGGTTGGCATCCCCAGTGGGGGTGCCCCAGGCTGTCCTGCCTAGGGTGCCCAGACACCTGGAGCTGGCCCTGAATTCAGCAGGAGGGAAAGTGGCATGGTACGGCCCGATCTTGTCAGATCTTGGAAGCTAAGCAGGGAGACTACCAAGGAAGGCTGTGCAGAGGAAGGCCATGGCAAGCCACCTCTGCTCCTCATTCACCTTGAAAGCCCCTTGCTGGGGTTGCCATAAGTCAGTTGCCACTTGATAGCTCATAGTATGTATGTAGAAAATTCAAGAATGTCATTCATCTTCCAAAATATCCTTTTACATGCTGAAATTCAAACTCTGAGAAAAGGTTACTACAAGTGACAGTCTTGTGCTCGAAATCATAAACCTTTTCTGTACTCTAATTGAATTTAGCTGTTTTGTTTCTATGTTCAGCTAATTAGTAGTAACTGCCTCATTTTCACAAGCACCTGTGAACAATGCTTTGCTCTCCACTCTTCGAGGGAAATCTTGAATGAAACATCAAAATGCTCTAAAAACATGGGTTTATAGACTTGCAGACCTAAAGGCTTCTGTTGCGAGATTAAAACAGTGCATTTGAACTGATATTAATCAAAAGGGTGAATTTTCAGCTTCTGAAAGAAAATGTTCATTATTAGTCAAAAGAAATTCACAGCAACATCCAAAGCAGAGTTATAGTCTTCTAAGCCCAGAGGTGTCAATGGGCTTAGAAGTGTGAAACTCTGCTTAGGGTGGCTCTGTTAGTCCCTACCAAATAAAACTTTTGAAATAGGAAAATTTTCATTCAATAATACTAGTGTCTGTTCTACACACTATCTTTTTAAAAATAACATTTTATTGAAGTATAATAAACATTTACAATAACTTGAACAAGAATATGAGCCCAATTACATAAGCGTATTACAACACACTATCTTCACAGCACACTTTCATGTGACTATATGAAGCTTCATTGTGGACTAGTGTTTGTCAGTTGGTGGCAGTGGTTTTGTAAGGTGCCGTCAGAGGTTGCTCTTATCTTTGGTAGCAGATGCAGAATTGTACAATCGTCTACCTGCTCCTGTCACCAAGGATTTGGGTGAGCTTAAGAAGACTGCTTCTACACAAATCTCTTTCATTTAGGAGCTCTAGCCTGATTTTACAAGATTTCAGAAGCTAAGCAGGGTCACCCCTGGTTAGTCTTTGGAAGGGAGAGCACCAAAGAATTCCAATGTCACTACGCAGAGGAAGGCAATGGCAAATTACCTCTTGGAAACCCTGTGGGGTCACTGTAAGTTGACTGTGGCTTGATAGCACTTTACACACAACTGTTCATTTAACAGTTTGGGGCTTAAATATATACATTATCTAAACGAATAATATATTTTAAAGTATTCCATTTCAAACATCAGATAATATTGCCCTGACCTGGATTGCCCAGGCAAGCCCAATCTCATCAGATCTCAGAAGCTAAGCAGGGCCAATGCTGGCAAGTATTTGGATGGGAGACTTCCAAAGAGTACCAGGGCTGGGAGGCAGAGGCAGGCTATCAAGCCACTTCTCTGAATGTCCTTCATGCCCTAGTAGGAGTCGCCAGAGGTCATCATGATTTCCAGGCATGGGCAACCACATACAAAAAAGTGCAAAAACCCCACAAACCCCAAAACCCCACAAGGTGGGTAGAACATCAGGTAATATCTAAGAATAGGTTCATACTTATATATATTTCTCTTGAGTTCTCTGCGCTTGATTACTACATCTTGGTCATTCTCTTGTGTAGTTTTCACAGATATAGCTTCCTACTAAACATACCATCAACATATTTAGGTAATATTAAGTTATTTGTGTAACATGCTGTACATGATATAGTAAATTGAGCAGTGAAAGAGGCATCATAATGGTTTGTTTCTATATTTTTTCTAAGTTACAAGCTGTGGACCAAGCTGTGGACACCAGAACAGAAAACTCAGGAAAGATGAAGGGAGCAAAGGAAGAGAAGATTGGATGTGCAGTTAAATATTGGCACATTTTGGAATAATGTTTGCTTTGTATGTATGCGAAGAATGGCCCCCAGAAGGGTTCCTTGTCCCAGAGCCAGAATATCCTGAGTGCACCACTTATGAATTGATGCCATTGAAAACATTGTTTACATTGATATGAAGGCTTAGGAAATACTAAGCTTTGCATTACACCTGTGCTGGCCCATTCACACACATATAATATACTAACATAATACCTCGTCACAACAGAGTAATATTTGGTGCAGTCATAACTATGTGTACTGAGTGCATACTTAGCAAAGATTTCTTCTTTGCAGAAATGGCAATCTTTCCATATCTGACAAAAACAATCTCCACATTTCTATATATTTTGATATTTCTCTCACAGCAGCCATGTTCCTCCTAATTACGCTGCCTGTGGTTTACTTATTATAGTGTTGCTATATTTTAGAACAGACTGGAAGCACTGTGCAGGTACCATCTGTGAAATGTTGACAAAACAGAATATTTTTGTGGTCCATGACAAATTTTTATGCATGTTTGTTCATGGTAACAACTAGAAAAAATTTCAATATCCTGATCTCTATTACTGCATGTAAAACCCTGCACAGCAGAAGACCTGAAGTGCTTTTGCCAGTTATTCTCATCTGCCTTTATACACTGTGACACACTCTAGTAGACTATGGCTGCATTCAAATATCACAACCAACCTCTCTTAATTCATGACGGGCAACAAACTAATCTTGTCAGGCTTTCCCTTGTGAATAGAGCATAACTGAAAGATTCCTTGTTAGGAAGCTTCAAATCAACTCCAGTGTGCCCAGGAAAAGTGAATCTCTTTGTCCTCTACAAACTGGGATTAAACTGGTTCAAATCCTGTCATGTGAGGGAGGAGGAAATAGTTTGTCTGGGTGCCTACACTTCAAGGCTTCCTAAACCCAAAAGCCTCCACTGTACTCCATGTGCAAGGGGAGGAGGGATGGAATGCATAAGCAAGCTGGGTCTTCTCATCTCATGAACGAACAAAGCTTTGCTGTCTTGTCTGAATGCAGGATCCATCTCATTAGCTCATAACTTGCAGAGACCCTAATTCTGACATAGATTGATGCCTACTCCTTTTGCATGTGAAATTGCATGTGAACCTCAGACATTTCTCTTACATTTTGCTCAGTGTGGTTGTTTAAACTGAAATAGTTCCCTCTTGGTCTTTGCCTCTAACCATATCCCATTGCCTGTGGTCCAAGTTTGCATGCAACAGCACCCTTTATGAATGGAAGGTCACTGTTGGATCCAACTCCAATAATTTAAAATTAATTTACTGTTGCTGCTTCAGTAGAAAGTCAGGTGACTTGTCCTTTTTCAGTGTGGGATTATTTTGCTAAAGAGTGTTAGTTTGCATATTCTCCCCAAAGTATTCTAGTGTTATCATGGCACTTAATATTGTGTAGTGGTTAGACTACTTGACTAAAATCAGCATGGTGAGAGTCAGCATGGTGTAGTGGTTAGAATGCCGGGGAGGGGCCATGTCTCAGTGGCACAGCATCTGTTCAGCATGCAAAAGATCCAAGGTTTAATTCCTGGCACATCCAGTTAAAAAGGATCAGGTAGAAGGTGACATGAAAGATCTCCACCTGAGATCCTGGAGTACTACTGGCAGTTGGAGTAGACAATACTAATTTGATAGACAAAAGCTTTGACTCAGTATAAGGTCATTTCATGGGATCTAAGAGACTAAAGTTCTAATCCCCACTCTGCCATGGAGCTGACTGAGAAATGCTGGGCTAGTCATTCTCTCTGACTGTCCCATTGCCTACCTGCCAAATAGGGGGAAAGGCACAGGGTCTTTGGCATGCAACCAATATCAAGCCAGGCAGGAGTAAGCCTTCTGCTTAGTGGCTGTCCAGGAAATAGCAGGTGCTGGTTTGGAGAGCTGTTAAACCAAGAGTGGCAGAAACTCAACTGAGGAGTTATGAAGGAAGCCACTGGCCATCCCTTCTTACAGGGAGAGTTAGGTCCTCAGTTCTGCCAAGGCATAAGGAGTGGTGTCTTCCTCCTTTGCACAAGAGGCACATACTTCTCTGGCTGGTCCAGGCTTCAGCCTTGGCTTTCCACCTCCTTTGCTCTCAAAGTCCTGGGGCAGCTGTTGAAGGAACTGGTGGCAGAAGGACCACCCAAGGGCCTCCTGATCTACCCAAGGTACTGAATCTTGGAAAGGCACTGACTTTTGAGCTGTCTGAACCCCTGGTTCTGGGAAAATGTTTATGAGAGAGATGGCAGAGGGTCTTCTCCAAAAGATCATGATGGGCAAGGAGCCTGAGATGTGCCATCAAATCACAACTGAGTCATGGTGATCCTGTGGGCTTTGGAAGGCAAGCGACAGAGGCGGGTTGCCATTGCCTGCCTCTGTGTAGCAACCCTGGCCTTCCTTGGTGGTTTTCCAACCAGGGCCAATCCTGCTTAGCTTCCAAGATCGGATGAGATCCAACTAACCTGGACCATACAGGTCAGATCATACAAACTTTCACAATCCTGTTCTGACAAATTATCCTAGTTGGGTTTTTTTTTGTTAGTTTGTCTGTCTGTTTGTCTGTTTGTTTGCATTATGTAAATTTAATAAATAAATTAATTAAATAAATAAATACGAAGTCCTCTTTGTTCTCCTCTTCCACTTCAAAGTCAGCCAAGTCCCTCCCTATATCACCTAATTGTCTGGGAAGTGTTGTCAACAGTGAGCGGAGTCTGTGTTGCCATATATTGGGCACACAAGAAACTGTCCTTCTGGGATTGTTCAGATATTGCTTCCAGGGAAGGTCTGTGTTTGATGCCAACCTTCAGCCACCAATCGACAATGAAAGTAACTACCATATTCCTTCTTTTAGCTGTAGTGGTCTTCCATACCCGAGGTGAGTGCAACATGGAATTCACACTCTAATTTTGTTTTCTTCCAAATGCCAGACTTCCCAGCAACATCTTTCAGGCTGTACAAAGTGGTATATGAGAAAATAGGCACCTGGCTTGGGGTATGAATCTCATATAATGTAATATGAAAAAACCTCATAAGGTTTACTGTGTCAGTTGGCTGCAGCAAAACCAACAAAACACAATTAAGACTAATAAATGTATTCTGTAATAAGATTTTCTGGGGGACAAAGTCTATAAATTTGTAAGTCTTTGTAAGTTTTGAAGTCCAGAAAAGTGTTTGTTGTTTCAAAAGAAACATCCCTGCAGTATGTGAGCTAAATGTAACATGCAAAATGTTGCTGAGGACATGAAGAAAAAAAAATAGGACACAGGATCGATGTGGAATTTTGATAAATACTGGAAAGGACCTAGGAATCTTGGAAGTGAGACCTGGTTTGTGATCAGCATAGAATGCTGGTTGCTTGTTCACATTCAGAACATAATCATTCTGGGTAGGCTTGTGAACTCTAGATTGGGAAATATCTGGAGATTTGGGGGATGGAGCCCAGAGGGAGGGATTTGGGGAGAAGAGGGACCTCATTGGGCTATAATGACAGAGTCCATCTTCCAAAGCAGCCATTTTCTCTAGGGGGTCTGATCTCTGTAGTCTGGAGACCAGTTGTAATTCTGGAAGATCTCCAGTCACTCTCTGAAGACTGGCAACCCTAACTCTAGGGTGGAAATGATGCCTCACTGGTGAGTTGCATTAGACCAGGAGCAACACAAAGGATCTGAGAGAAGCCCCCTCTCAGGAGTGCAGCTGGAGATTGAGCAAGCAAAAAAAAGAGGGCAAGTGTTGTTAATTACATGAAACATTCTTGCCTTAATTTGGTCGGGGGGATAGATAATTTTTTTTTTATTTTGTTAAAAAAGAGAAAGACATCTAATTTTGTTTATACCTGGTTTGTGGTTGCTCTGATTAGAGGATGAGATTCCCCCAAGCAGCTCTTGACCTGGGACATTTTACATGGAGAGATAAGTGAGATGGTGGGGCTACTTGCTGTTTCCAGCTCCAAGTCCTCCAAGACCTATAGCAAGATATAACACTGATATATTGAAATCAACATGGGGTACACTGTTATTTGGAAACAAGTCTTATGGCTTTAAAAAAATCCAAATAAAAATCAAATTAAAAAAACCAAATAACATTTTTTAAAGCTTCAGGATTTAAAGATGACAATGTTGCATCTTTTTAAGGGCAAAAGTCTGCATGTCCGATAACTATTCTTAGATGGTAACCCTTATTGTTATTTCCAAAGGCATCCTTCTGTTTAGTGAGTGTTTTTCTCCCATGGAAGAAAGCTTTCGCTGCTAGACATACAGTGCAGTCCTATGCAGAGTGATTTCAGTCTGCACAGGATTGCTGGACTCTGCATGAGATTGCACAGTATGGCTCCCCTTTAGCAGTCTGAGGCTTTGAATCTGCCCCTGCCACATCCCCCTAATGTTTGATCCAACAGTAATCAAAGGTTCCACTAAAAATAGACCAGATTTCTAATGAACACTCTTTCCTTTGTTTTAGGAGACGGGGAAGCAGATGAGAGTGCCAGTGCAAGTGAAAGTGACAGCAGCAGCGAAGGTGAAGGTGAAGAGGGACAAGGGATTGAAGTAAGTGCAATACTTTGGTGGGAGCACTTCCCTGACCATATGTGGTGAAGCACTAAAGCATTGCTCGACAGACTAGGCAGTGTAGCCTGCATTCGGACTAGGCACCTCCCTGTCTCATTTCTCATCATCTCTACTATTTCAGCCTGAAAACCCAGTTTTGATTTCTCTTTTCCAGTGTGCATATCAATCCTATGATTCTTGGTTCCCATGCCTTTTTCCATTTCCTTGCCCCAAATGTTTCCCATACAACCTATGCATTTTTGCTATGTTATTTGTGCATTGATAACCAGTGTGCTATATATAATAATATATATATTTACATATAGAAACAATGTATCTTGTGCATATATTTATGTTTAAAACCCACACCATATTCATATACAAATAAAACAAACCTGGAGAACAAACAGTGAAAAAGTTTACAGAAATGTAAACAAAAAGAAACCTTGAGGCTGAGTTCAGACTGGCAGTTTGAAGCACGAGGGAGTTGTGGCAAAAAGACCCAGAACAAATTGTTCCAGGTAATCCCCAGTCACACTGCACCAACTGATGCGGGAGCATACCAGGGAGGAGGTGCAAGGTAGCATATGCACTGTTGGACTGCCCCTGGAGGACGCGCAGCTATAAGCAGCTTTTTCCTCACTCTGTGGCAGGTGCCTATGCACATGAGCACATAGGCACAGCAGCAAATAGGGCAGGATTCCATCTCCCAGAAGGCTGCCTGGCTGGAGCTTTAACTCTGCGAGGCGGAAGCGTCCCACGGGCATGGTTGTGTGCATGGGCGCTTAGGCGCATCCCTACGGGAACAGTCGGCATACATTATCAACGTGGGTTGTTCCCAGCTTTTAGTGTTTAATGTTCACACTTCCAGGAAGTGGGATAAATGCACTCTCCAGGGTTTGCTACCACTTTCACCAGGTACTTTTTAAACTTGGGAGGGAAGCACTACAAAACAGGTTGAGTATGGCTGGGGAACGCCTGACAGCTATGCCTGTGTGAACCAGCCCGTTTAATCCATTTGTGAAACATTCCTGAAATGTGCCTATATTGGGCCAAACTGCCAGTCTGAACTCGGCCTGGGATAAGTATCTGGTTCACTGGGGGGGGGGGACATGAAACTGGACCACCACAGTGGAAGCAGCATCAAATGGGTTACAGGTCAGCAGGGACTGCAGTCGCATACCACCATTCCCACTTCACTCCCTGTTGGCACTACCTCTCCACACTGTTTTCCCTCATCTCACATTGGGTGCAGAAGCACACTGACCCAAAAAATCTTGCTTGGGCCCTCTTGAGCCCAGTAAGACTCCCTCATATGAGAGGTGGTTCACACACACCTGAGGTGCTCCTCAGCTGTTAAAGGAAAAACACCCTGTTAAAGACCTGAAAGTGGAGGAGAAAGACAGCACTTATCGCCACTATTTTGAAGGTGGTGCTAAGCTCTGCCTGCCCCCGCCCCCAATTGGCTACAGGCAGACCTTTCATACAGAGGCTTTGCCCATTTCACCTTTAAGGAGGTTTTCCTTTGCTCTGGCTTAAAAGGAAGAGCTCCATGAGCCCTGCTTAGAAAGCACATAGCTTGTAAGCTCCTTAATAAAGTAGGGCCATGCTGTGTTCCACCTGGGGAAAATCCCTGTGTGGAAACAGCCCACTTTGTATTTATTTGTTTGCAAAATTTAAGCCCCTCTATTTCCTTGTCTGTAAACTAGGAATAATAATATTTTAAGAATTAAAGGGAGAGTTTTAAACCTTCCAGCTCTTAAGCTAGATAAGATCTGAATATTCTTCCTAGAGTAACATAAATGGAGCTGGCATACCATAGTGGCTGTGCTGTGGCTCAGGAGGTTCCCAGTCCAAATGTTACCTCTGCCATGAGCTCAGTAAGTCTCTTAGGCTAGCCAATTCACTCTCAAACACCCAGCTGCAATGTAGCAATAACACTAGCCTCCTATCCAGGGATGGTTAAAGGATTATACCTTGATAAAATATGCAAGGTGTTTTGAAATGCTGAAAGCAGTATTCATTGCTAATAATTATCACGGGAAGAGTAGAGGCTTAATGGAGCACGTGAGTTGCATACAGAAGGTCCCAGCTGCAATTTATGGCATCTCCTGCCTCATGCTGAGACTTTTGAAACAGAGATAACAGAACCAGTCTCCAACTCAGTGTACAGCAGCTTCATGTGATCAAGTATATTGGAATCCATACAAGAGAGCTGGTGCTGCTGATGCTGTTAGTGTGGATAGCTCCAGACAAAGTAGGATCTGTGACTAAGGGCCAGACTACATGGGGTGGCATCCATAGGTTTGACTCCCAGTTGCAGGTGCCATTTGAATGAGATTTTAAAATGCTCAATGCTTAAAATACTCAAGCCCACAATCTGGTGAGATGAGACACTCTTGTCTCCCCCCCCAATGCTTTTTCATGTGCTGAAACAGCTGCTGGGAGGGGTGGCTATTTCAAACTTGAAAAGTTGGGGAGGCAAGAGTTCTTCAGCCTGCTGTGCTGGCTCTCGTGGTATTTTTAGGTTGCGGTCACACACGCGAGATAACGCAGGGCGGGGAGTGAGGCTGTTTGCTCCATAGGAATTTGACCTGCAGTTGCGCGATCACACAGTCCTTAGAAGCTGCAGGGACAGCCCGCCACTGTGTGATCAGACGCAACCATGGGTGAATCGGGGTTTTTTTTGCCGCCTGTTTCTGGTACACTTCAACGAGGGATTGATGATTCGCATCTACACACTGAGTGCTCCCTATGTAGTGTGCGATGATGTGCATACTGAAATGGGGGGGGGGACAATGGCATGGGAGCGTGCTGGAGCGATCACACAGGGGAAGTCCGTTCCTAGCCTATAGCAACCTGTTTGCTACCGGACTTTCCCTAGTGTCTTTTTACTCCGCTTCTGCAGTGGAGCAAAACGGGTTGCTGATGGGTGTGGGATGCTTCCCAGATGTTTGTGTCTGAACGCACCCTTAAAATCCACCCAGCATTCACATCTGTGGTGTGGCTAATTCTGCATGTGATCGTGACCTTAAATAGTTTTTGAAATTATAACAGTATCCAAACGTCAGACCCATGGATGCCAGAATGTCCAGTTTGACACTAAATTGAATACAAAAAGCAGACAATTAATTTAGGAAAGGGATACTAACACAAAATGTTTCAGTCATGTTTATGCATATGATTTTGTCATTCAAAGTCAAACCTCATTCTCCATCATAAACCTCCTAGGAAAAGGACATTCCATTCTTGCAGTTTATAAGAATGGTGGTATCCCTGATACTGAATTGTGTGGTTGTATTTTACAGCCCGACTGTGAGCAATACAAGCAACAAACATGTCCTAAAAAAGATGATCCCGTCTGTGGCACTAACAACAAGAACTATGACAATGAATGTGAACTGTGCCTTGAGAATCGGTAAGTGTCTGTTTTTTGTCACCATTTAAGTTCTGCGAATGCTGATGTTGTTTTTGGACCTTTTGTCCTTTTGAGTTTTCTGCTTCATTTAAAAAAGATCATGGTAGTCTCACAGAGTGAGGAAAATATAACAAGCAAGATGTTTTATTGAACCAGCCAACCTAAAAAAAAAAAAAATAGTCCAAGCAAACTTTTGAAGAACACATTCCGTATCAACTTGAGACTGCAGCTCTATTTGCCTTAACTTGGGAGCACCCCACCCCTGCCCAATTTGATAAGACTTATTTTCAGCATACAGAATGTGTTGTTCAGGGTGGAAACCAAACACAGAAAATAATGCAATGTACCCTGAACATGAATTCTGGGATTAAAATATTCTTTCACACAGCTTGGGCTGTCTCCTGAAAGCAGAGAGACTCATAAGACTGTTCTCAGTAGGCAAGATATTCTGCAGGAGAGGGGCCACTATGGTGCTCCATAAGCCCACAGATCAATGCAGTTTTAAAGAGGTAACTTGGAGTAGGGCAAACAGTCACCTTTTGACAAACTGTTATACAGAAAGGTGACAGAAGCAAAAAGAAAAAAAGGGGGACTGGTGTCTGTACTTTTCAACCGTTCTGCAGAATATGGAATTTTAACATCTTTTTATGGCTGCTAGCTGTGCCTTCAAAACTACTTCTTCCATGTCACTCTTACAAGTAGAGGAGCCCCTTTGCCCTCTAGACCCTGGTAACCCCACATATAAGCACAGGTGTGCCCTAAGAGAAGCAGGGCCCAGGAAATCATTAGAAGGCACACATGATGCAAGAACCTTGCTGAAGCTAAGCATGAATGAGACTGGTCAGTGCCTCTAGCACTAAGCTTCTGGCAATCCTCTGCATGTCACCTAGAGCAGCGTTTTTCAACCACTGTGCCGTGGCACACTAGTGTGCCGTGAGATATTGTATGGTGTGCCGTGGGAAAAATTCCAATTTCATCCGTAACATGCGGCTTCGGCTCACAGAGTTAAATTTTTTTAACATTTTCTAATGGTGGTGTGCCTCGTGATTTTTTTCATGAAAAAAGTGTGCCTTTGCACAAAAAAAGGTTGAAAAACACTGACCTAGAGTGCCATGATGCAAGAAAGATGGGATAGAAATCTGTTCAGCTCAAGTCAGAGCAGCAAAAGGTATCACATTTTTGAAGAACTGACCACTGCTGCAGTGTCTCTGGAGCAATGACAGTACTAGATTACCTAGCAGCACACTGTTCATCTTGAAATATGTCCTTGTTAACAATTGGCTATCCATTCAGAAATATCTTGGGTTAGATAAATGCTAAATTATTTGCCTTTCCCTTTTCACCAAAAGAATAGAGAAAGACTGATATTAATAAAAGAACACAGAAGAGACCTAGGACCAGAAAATTGTGGGCACCTGATTTGTTTCCAGCTAAGTAGGTTTGAACTTCAGAGCAGATAACTCTAAATTTGTTCAAGAAGGCATAGGATACATTATAGCAACCAGGGAAAGTTTGCACATGAATCAACTGTACAGGTAGATTCAGCATTTTGAGATCCAGTGCCATTAACCTGCTCTGAGCTGTGGTATGTCTATACCTTGTCAGTCTCCCATCTTATGGAGCCCTTAAAACTCATACAAATCAGGTCTTGTCTGTCTTGTAAAATAATATAACTTCACAGGTTCAAGAGTCTATGAGGTTTCCGCACAGTATGAATAGGGGCAGATGTTGGTGATTAAAATCCTAACATAAGAACATAAGAGAAGCCAATGTTAAATCAGGTCAATGGCCCATCTAGTCCAACACTCTGTCACACAGTGGCCAAAATATACCATGTGCCATCAGGAGGTCCAGCAGTGGGGCCAGGACACTAGAAGCCCTCCCACTGCTGCCCCCTTCAGCTCCAAGAATAGAGTGCATCACCTGCCCCAGATTGAGAGTTCCCATCTATACCCTGTGGCTAATAGCCACTGATGGACTTCTGCTCCATATGTTTATCTAATTCCCTCTTTAAACTGTCCATGCTTGTAGCTGCCACCACCTCCTGTGGCAGTGAATTCCATATGTTAATCACTCTTTGGGAGAAGAAGTACTTCCTTTTATCTGTTCTAACCCAACTGCTCAGCAATTTCATGGAGTGCCCACGAGTTCTTGTATTGTGAGAAAGGGAGAAAAGTACTTCTTTCTCAACCTGCTCAATCCCATTCATAATCTTATAAACCTCGATCATGTCACCCCTCAGCCGTCATTTCTCCAAGCTAAAGAGCCCCAAGTGTTTTAACCTTTCTTCATAGGGAAGGTATTCCAACCCTTTTATCATTCTAGTTGCCCTTCTCTGCACTTTTTCCAATGCTATAATATCCTTTTTGCGATGTGGCGACCAGAACTGTACACAGTATTCCAAATGAGGTCGCACCAATGATTTATACAGGGGCATTATGATACTGGCTGATTTGTTTTCAATTCCCTTCCTAATAATCCCCAGCATAGCATTGGCCTTCTTTATTGCAGCTACACACTGTCTAGACATTTTCATTGAGTTGTCTACTACGACTCCAAGATCTCTCTCTTGGTCTGTCTCTGCCAGTTCAGACCCCATCAACGTGTATTTATATTTAGGATTTTTGGCTCCAATGTGCATCACTTTGCACTTGGCCACATTGAACCCCATTTGCCACGTTGACGCCCGCTCACCCATCCTCGACATATCCCTGTGGAGTAACTCACAATCCTCCCTGGTTGTCACCACCCTGAACAACTTTGTGTCATCTGCAAATTTAGCCACTTCACTGCTTACTCCCAATTCCAAATCATTAATAAACAAGTTAAAAAGCATCGGACCGAGTACTGATCCCTGTGGTATCCCACTGCTTACCACCCTCCACTGAGAAAGTTTCCCATTTATACTCACTCTCTGTTTCCTATTTATAAGCCAGTTTTTGATCCACAAGAGGACTTGTCCTTTTATCCCATGACTATTGAGCTTACTGAGGAGCCTTTGATGAGGAACTGTATCAAAAGCTTTCTGAAAGTCAAGGTAAATAATATCTATTGGGTCCCCCTTGTCCACATGTTTGTTCACTCCCTCAAAAAACACTAACAGGTTAGTGAGACAAGATCTTCCCTTACAGAACCCATGCTGAGTCTGCCTCAATAGTTTTTGTTCATCAATGCACCTACTAATTCTTTCCTTAACAACTGTTTCCACCAACTTACCCGGTATTGATGTCAGACTGACTGGCCTGTAATTTCCCAGATCTCCCCTGGAGCCCTTTTTAAAGATGGGAGTGACATTAGCTACCTTCCAGTCCTCAGGAATGGAGGCAAATTTTAAAGAAAGATTACATATTTTTGTAAGGAGATCCACAACATTTCAGTATCTTAGGAAGGCAGAACAGAAAAGTCTCCATCACATCAGAATGGCCATCAGCTTGCGGCAAGAGTTATTAACTTTTCAGTCAGTTACTCAGCTGTATCTTTAAGAGCAGCTTGATGAACAGATATTAGCAAGATGTTCATGTCCGCATACTGAAAAGCTTCATCTTCTGGTGTCATTATCCATCATAATATTTCCATCTTGATATTGACACATATGAGTGACAAGGGTTTGGGACATCAGCTGAAGTTAGACTGAAACTCCCAGTTCAAAGAATATGACATTAACTCAGACTAGATAATCGCTATTGAAGAGAATAAGACAGAGTAACTGGGATCTTAGCAATCCCAGGGCCAGGAGAAAGAGGACATTTTTATACTAACTTGTCTCTTGACCTGAATCCCCACTGCCTGGCTCACAGACAGCAACTGCAGCCCCTCAGTTCAAATGAGGAAGTACTGGCTCATGGAGAGGGGCTGAGAGATTCTGTACAGACTCACCACCATGTGGTTGGATCTGGGGATAGCTGCCCCACTTTTTGCACTAGGAAGTGCCTGCTTCAAGCAGAGGGGCTTCCCAGAGTTAGGGAGGAATTGATTCTTCAGTAGCCATCCCACGACTCAGACTGAAGGGTACCACACAAAGGCTGCAGCAGCAGCAACTGTCCCTGGAAATGGCTGCATAGATTCAAGTCTAGAGAGACTTCCAGCAGGCCTTCTGCTTGAGCCAGTCACTTCCCGGCTAGGGCAGAGGGACTGCATTAGTGTTGCCCCAACCCCCCACAACAGCTTTGTGGACTGCAAGGACTTCCGTGAGTGTGATCCTTCCCCTTTGGCCCCAATGCCATTGAAGGGATTGTCATCAGCTGAGACCAATTCTTCCCTTGCCATCTGGATCACGGACCAAAGAGTTGTAAGTAGCAAACCATTTAGGACTTGAAGGAACTGAGTTCAAATCCCTACTTTGCCAAGAAGTTCATGGCGTGACCTTTTGTCTGCTACACATGCTCAGCCTAATCTGCCTCATAGGGTAGTTGTGAAGTTAAAATGGAGAACCATGTGTGCATGTAGACAACGCTGATCCACTACTAGGGATGAGCATGAATAGGCTCACAAGACAATATTTGGCATGAACTTGTGCCAGTTCGGAGCCCCAGACCGAAGTTTGTGGAAGGTGCCTTCTTCACCTCACCCCTGGCTGATAGGGGCCCATTCCAGCACACCTTACTCCTGCTTGTGTGCAGAGAGGAGGCAACCAAAGTGGCCCTGTTCTCCTTTGGGGTCAACAGATCTGGCAAGTCATGTGATTTGTTTTCATAAGATGCTGAGTGTAAGTAGTGGGAGGAGAGCACAAATGGAATCTATCTGGGAGCCCATAGCTTTTGGAAGTCCTGTGGGTATAGTCACACTCAGGATACTCTCTGCTGATAGCAGGAATGGCAACAAAACAGAACAGAACAAAAAGAGGACCCATGGCAACTTGTGGGGAGGGGAGAGTCCATACCCTGCTGACCCCTGATTCCTCCCCACTTGTTCTCTCTAGTTCCCCAGAGAACAGCTGATGGGGGGGCTTGCTGCTGAAAGTACACAGAGCATGTTTTCAGTTCCTCTGATTACAAACATGACAGCAGTGGCTTCAGAGGAGGAGGACAGATGAAAGTCCATTGCACTTTCAGTTCCAAATCCATCCTTGACATGGCCTGTGTTAAATACTCGATTCTGGATGCATTGCATAGCTCTACTTTACTGAGTGATTTCAGGAGCACTACAAGGACAAACTCTAGGGCAGCTGCCCTGTTTTTAAGCATGCAATCACCACACCCCAAACACACCCCACTCCCAACTATAGGCTATTTACATAACACTGTTTCTCTATTGGTCTACTCCAGGATCCTAGTAAGCTATTTTTTGGGGGAAACAAGCTCAACCAGATCCAGGTACTAGTTCAGGGATGACTCTGGCCCATACACAACAACCAGCCAGCTGATCTTAGGGTGAAGGGAGGAGGGGGGCTGGGCTACAATTGGAAATTGCAGTTGTGCCAGATACATTTTCTGCTCCAAGCACAGATCCATATGTCACTGATGACAACTGGGGCAAGAAAGTCTTGGAGCAGAAAGCCCATCCTGCATGTTTTGCTTTTTCCCCATGTTGCCATCTCCTTTCCCCACCCTGCCTCCATTGCTGTTGCCTTGCCCCCCCCCAACCTACCTGCTATTACCATGTCCTCCTCCTGTTGTGTCCTGCTCCTTTTGGCTGATCTTTTTTTTTTTTTTAATGCCTGACTGTAAGGCCAACTGTGATCTCACAAAATCTCGGTTGGCTTTTTTGTTTGTTTGTCTGAGTTGCAAAGTCTGCACTTCTCAGGTTTGTTTCTTCTGGTGTTTTTTTTAAATAAATGGTTTGGATTTTTCTGCATATCTGTGGCTTCCCTTTGGGTTTGTGAGACCCCCCACCCCCCACCCGGGTATCTGTACATGGCACCATTTTGCAGATTTTTTGATCTGCACTCTGGGACCAGATTCAAAATTAGACATACAGATGGAATACTTGAATCTTGTAATGGAATTATTTAAACTTCCATCTGGTTTTAGTTATTCAGGTACCTAATGCTTATTTAAGTACTTAATGATTGTTTCTGCCATTGTACGGACAAACAATGTCAAGAAGTCTTATCTCAGGGGCTTTCAAGAATTAATTAGCCTCTGGTCTTTGTAGTTACTGTCAGAAATACACATGCTCGGGTTTCCACAAAGCTGAACTTGGAGATCTCTGCTTTGTACTGAGGAATGAAAACTATTATTGTATTATCTTCTTTTTTCAGGAAGAAGAAAACAAATGTTGAGATTCTCAGGAATGAAGCATGCGAAAAGGATTGAACATATGCCACTTCTGTTGCAGAATTCAAAAGTGGGTTTTCTGATGAAGACATGTAGCCTTTAGAATCACTTTGCTGATTAATCTCCTGATTTTGGGCAATAAAAAACGAATACTTTATAGTACCGTGGATTGATTATTATGTCAATTTTTGCTGTTGAGTCAAGGGAGTGCTTTAAGTTTTGGATTCAGATTTTAATGAGAATCATTGAACCAGATGACAAAGGGTTTTTTACAAACTCATTTGCTACCATATTTTCCCCAAGCAAACTGTCCCTATGAACATAATTAAGCTGAGAAAGTACTGCATATGGATACACTTTTTAGCAATTTCCATACTGGCAGCAATGCTAGATTATACTCCAAAATGTGTTCTAGTATAATTTTATAACTTCAGTTAATATTTCTCCATAAAACACAAACATTATATTAATATTGAGTTACTAGTGTTAATCTTAGTTAAACTTCAAACAATATTTCAAGATAGATTTTGTATGGCAGGAAATAAAAGCAGATTTACAGCTTGGAATGAAGAATCTGCTCTGGGAACAGTAGGTGGCAGACTTGTGACAGAATTAAGAAATCTGGAAAGTTGTAGGTAAAGATCATTTCAACATTCCCTGTGACATTACTGAAATTCTCATAATAACAGAAGACAGGCAAGTTAGTGCTTTAACAAGTGGTGTTTGCTGGAGCATGTAATTAGTGTGCGTTAGATCCATAGGAATTTAGAAGAATGGAGGACTATTCACACATGTATTTTCTGCCAGACTTTTCCCCTGGAAAGCTGTCCCCATGGACGTGATTTCAAACATGTCAAATAAAATATTGCATACTTCAATAGTGGTGGTGCCCAAGAGAACTGAGGTGATCACAGGAATCGTTAATGCAAAGTATCACTGAGGTCCACAAAGCAGCATCATACCTGATGTGCACTTGAGGAGAAAGTCTTTCAGCAAAGAAGGGGCCATGAACTACCCATTTATTTATAAAAACATTTGTTTCCTACTTTTTTACCACCACCATCACCATCAGGATTGCCAAAGTAGCTAAAAATAACAAAAAAACTCTAAAAAATAAAAACAAAATTAAAGCCATAAAACAACAGCATAAACTAAATAAAGAGTGTGGGAGATTTGTAATTCAAATAAAGAGTGTGGGAGCTTTATCAAGCACAGTCAAAGATGATCAGATTACTAAAGTAGGCCAAGGATATGCTGAAATAGTTGTATGTTGCTCTGTGGGCAGGAAGGGGCTAGTATGGGATCTTGGACTTTGGGTTGCCACAGCTAGAAAAGCCCTTTCTCACCTACCCACCCACCATATTTATTTATTCATTTAGAAAAAAATCATATTACCTCTCCAGGAACCTGACTGAGACAGTTTACAAAATAAAAATAATAAAACTAATTATGAAAATACTAATCAAAATCCAGCATTTGAAAAAATATCCCAGTCCAGCATAAAAATACAGATCATGAAAACAGATCACAGATATCTTAAAATAAGTTTCCAGGTTAAAACAGTGTTTTTAAAAATCAGTTCCTTAATTAAAAGACTTGGTGAACAGGAGGAGGAGGAGGAGGAAGCAGCAGCAGCAGCAGCAGCAGCAGCAGCTGGTTTTTATACCCTGCTCTTCATTACCCAAAGGAGTCTCAGAGCAGCTTACAATCACCTTCCCTTCCTAGACCCACAACAAACACCCTGTGAGGTAGGTGGGGCTAAGAGAGCTCTGAGAGAGGTCTGGCTGACCCAAGGTCACCCAGCCCACTTCATGTAAAGAAATGGAGAATTAAATCTGGTTCTCCAGATTAGAGTCCACCACTCTTAACCAGTATACCACACTGGCTTGTTTTGAACTGGCATCTAAAAGAATACAGTGTAGGTACAGGGCTAGCCTCAAGATAGAAGGTGATATGAAAAACCCCTGAGAACTGTTGCCAGTCTGAGTAGACAATATCAACCTTGATGGACAGATGGTACATCAAGGAAGCTTCAAGGGGAAGGGCATTCCACAAGGGAGGTGCCATTACTGAAAAATCCCTGGGAAGGTGGGGTCACAGAGAGCAGGGCTTGTGAAGCAGTTCTTAACTAGTGGCTGGACATCAAGGGAAGAGGTAGTCCTTCAAGTACCCAGGCCTGAAACCATTAATAGCTTTAAATATAAGAATCAACACTTTGAATTGTGCCTGGAAACAAATGGGCAGCCATACAAATGGGCAGCCATACAAATACAGCAGTGAAATATAAGGGATGACCTCAGCTGATGACCTCAGTGTGTCCATAGGTTTATATGGCAAGAAGCAGGTAACCAGACCTTAAATCATTTAGGGCTTTAAAACTCAGACTCAGAACTTTGAATTGAAGCTGCATCCATACCTGACTGGGTATTGTGCTCTTGTGCACTATAATAATCTCTCAGTTGTATTGTCCTGCCCACACAGGGAAAATCCAGTCACAAATTCCACCCTGGCCATGGGATGGAGATGGCACTGGTTGCCTTCATGGATGACCTCCAGAGACATCTGGATCGATGTGGGCCAGCGCTGCTGTTGTTATTAGACCTGACAGCAGTATTCGACATGGTCAATTACGATCTTTTGACCCACTGCCTCACCCTGCAATGGTTTTCATCCTTTCTCCATGGTCAGGGATAGAGGGTGGCACTAGGTGAGATGGTCTCTTCAAAACACCCACTAGAATGTGGAGTGTTGCAGTGGGCAATCTACATGTGCCCCCTTGCCCAGTTGGTCCAGGGCATGGGTGGGCTGGGCTATCACCAGTATGCTGATGACACCCAGGTCTATCTGATGTTGGACAGCCACCCAGATTCCACCCCTGAGAGGTTGGACAGTGTGCTAGGGGCCGTGGCTGGGTGGTTGTGACAGAGCCAGCTGAAATTAAATCCTGCAAAGATGGAGGTACCTGAGCTGGGGAGGAATGGATTTGGGGATTAGGCTCCCTACTCTGAATGGAGCACCATTGGTGCCAACCCAGAAGGTGTGAGGAGCCTGGAAGTGATCTTGAATGCCTCACTTTCCATGGAGGCCCAGGTCATTGCAGCTGCCAGGTCTGCTTTTTATCATCTGCAGCAGATCAGGCAGCTGGCTCTCTACCTCTCACATAAATCTCAATTCAGACTGTATGTACAGAGAGAACTCTGCATGACTTCACAAGAGAAATGTTCACAGTTCAGCTTCTCAGGTTCTGATGTTTGACACCTTCACAGAAATCTGAGTTTTGAAACCAAAACCCAGGTTTTAACCAACAACTCTAACTACAAAACTCTGACACATGGAATATTATGTTAAATTGCTGCACTTTAGTTCAGTATGCAGGACAGGTTACGAATGCTGTAAGAGGCATCCCATCCACCATCCCTAGTCACATTATAAAGTACAAAAAAGATGCTCAGGTTTTCTTGCATTTTCTATACTGCCATGGCATATTATTGACACAAATGGCATGAGTTCCAGTATGGTAGCTATGTTCATTGAAGGAAGAATAAGAGAGTTCTGGAACCTTAAATGTTTACACCTTTATTGTTACATGAAGCTCGACTAAACAAAAATGTCTTTAGTCACCACCTCCTGCTCCATGTGCCTCCACCTTGAAGGTGAAGTGAGTGGTCACTGGAGATGGGCTGTTTCTGTGGTGGCACCTCTCCTAGTTTGGATCCAAACTAGGAGAGGTGCCACCACAGAAACAGCCCATCTCCAGTGACCACTCACGTCACCTTCAAGGTGGAGGCACATGGAGCAGGAGTTCTCCAGAAGCTTTTATCTTCTGTGGAGGCTCAAAGGCTTTGGAGGGGTTCTGGATGAGCCCGCTCTGAACATTCAGTATCTCCATCCTGCAGGGAAGTTCAATTGACTGTTCAGAGACAACCACTTGAGACATCAGTGACAAGAGTCATACAGCTCACAATGCTAGTAAGCTGACAGAATAAATGATGGGGGAGTGAGAAAAGAATTGTAGTAATGGAAGGAAGTTGCTTCTCATTTAGTCAGTCATTGCAGCTTTTCATCAGCTGTTCCAAGGCTAGTATTTCTGAAAATGATTGTGTGGGAAAGCTTTGAATGGATTTTAAATCATGCAATTAGAGGAAGGAAAAGGAGCCTGCCATTGCTTTGGATGGAAAGAATTTCATCCTTCAGTCTAGCTCCTTCTCTGACTTTACAGCTTGTTCAGCAACTCCTGAAAAGAACAGAGACACTGGCATCTGAAAAGCTATAGTAATTGATGAGATGCAATTCAGCTTTATCTTGGCCTTCACATACACAGGGATTTATAGCCTTCCCGCATTTTAAACTTCAATAAAGTTATAAAAACTTCTCAGACACAGTCTGGCACATGTTCCAATTGATTGATCTGATTGTATAATCATTCAGTGGAGAAACTGAATGTGAGAACTGTCAATAGCAAGATTGTTGCACAACCCTCGCATTACACAGGATGGATCCACCATGGCTTAGGGCAGCTTCTCTTCAAAAGACAAAATCCCAGGTGGAAGAAAGTCCATTTCTGCCTGAAAACAGAAAATGGAATGGTTTCCTGGCTTTCCAATGGCCAATGAATTATGTGAGAAAGAGGCCAACACGTTTTACTGTGTGATTAGTTGAAAAGGGAATAGTACAGGAAAACAATGACTTCTAGAACTAAAATGAGTGAAACAAGTATCCTGTCATACCCCTTATATGTACACTTGATTACACGTACTCATGTCCTTCACTGCCTATTGGCTCTCCTTCTCCTCCTTTCATTTTGTTACCTTTCCATATTGGTATGCATTTAGATTGTATACCAACTTACATTAAAGAGAAGGTGACAACACTGCTAGTGTGCTTGGGCTTCCCTTTTTCATGGCTGGGCGGCTGTAGCATAGTTAAGCCACAGTTATATGTGCTTCCCACACAGAACCACACCTTCTCCTTGGCCTCTTCTCTTTCCTCAGGAATGCCCTGCAGTAGCATCAGGAGAAAGCAGCCAGGGAACAGCACACAAGATGCTTTTCTGCTTGCTTGCAAACCTGCATACTGCCTCTGATTCCTCTTCTTGTCACCGCTGGTCAGGTGGGACTTCCAACAACAGGAAGAGGAGGCAAAGGCAGCAAGGGACAGGCAAGACAACAGAAAATAAGGGGATTTATCCCCTTCTCTACCTACTTGTTTGCCGTCCCTTGCATTCCTTTGCTGCTGGGTCATTCATCCTCCAAGAGAAGAAGAGTTGGTTTTTATCCCCCCCCCCTTTTTACTATCCAAAGGAGTGTCAAAGCAGCTTATAAAACTTACAACAGACACCCTGTGAGGTAGGTGGGCCTGAGAGAGCTCTGAGACAACCGTGACTGACCCAAGGTCACCCAGCTAGCTTCATGTAGAGGAGTGGGGAATCAAACCTAGTTCTCCAGATTAGAGTCTGCCACTCATAACCACTATACCACACTGGGTCTCAGAAGGGGTGTGTGTGTGAAGATAGCCCCCCTCCCAGTGTCTGAGGTTTTACAAAACTAGTTTCACTGTCATGCTACAAGTACATTAAAAACCCTCAACATATTCATATATTCATAGTGCCATAAGTTTCTTTCTATTGGGTATATGTATGCAGCCAAAACTTCTCAAGGCAAAGTGGCTGTCTATTTTGCTTATTATTCAGAACACAGCTTTGAATAGCTGAAACGCACAAAATGAAGCCAATTTACACATTACAAAGTCCTTGTGCTCCTCACTTGTCCAGTCAGGGTGCTGTCCATTAATGTGTTGTGGGAGCTCCATGCACAGGCCTGATTCAGACCAGGACCATGGCATATAAGGAGAAGGAGATGAAGCCTTCCCCATAGTCCCACTGTGTGACAGAGTATTGGACTGGGTGGGCCATTGGCCTGATTCAACATTGGCTTCTCTTATGTTCTTATGTAATCCTTAGATTGGGAAGGCAGTGTTTTAAGAAGCATTAGAAACACAGTTACACTTACAGAACACCCGCTGTGTTTACTAGACTATTATACAGCTGTTTTGGCCTCACTGAGTGGCCATTTGGTTCACTTTGGATTCTCATGAACAGCTTTGTACCATCCTGGTTTTAGTAACAACCAATTTCTCTCCAGCCTTTACAATGATCTGAAATGGTATCATACGCTTGCTGTTCACTAAAAAGAATGCACCCATGGCTTGTTCCATAATTAACAGAGTTTATCAGCATTGTTAAGGTACCTCTACAACACACAGAAAACAGAAATGTGTTCTTTTAGTAGAACAAATTGATTCCTTGGAAAGTCTGTAATTGGACATTTTTATCTCTCTCCTTATAAACTCAGGACACCACCTCTGCTTTAAAGCAGTGCCCAGGCCTTCAAGCACAGAGCCAGCCAAGGCCTCAATGGGACAGAATGCTCAGCTGTGGGAGTTCCAAACCAACTCTGATTGGGAAATGGAGAACTGGATGTGGCACAGCAACATAAAGTAAAACAAGCTGCATATACAGGATTCCCAGGGTGACAAGATTTAGCAATTTCTGGATCTGGACAAGGAAAGGATCTATAACTGACTGAGAACACTTCACCCTGCCAGGATATTGAATAGGTGACTTCAAGGTAGCTGTTTTATTGCAAAGGAGCTTCAGGAACAGATTGAAAAGGGAAATTGCTGAATTACAAGTTATTACAACACTCAGGAGGAGCTGCGGTGGCTCAAGTGGTTAAGACGCTGAACTGCAGGCTGTGGAAGGTCAGTAGTTCAGCAGTTCAAGACCCGTGAGTGCCGCATGACGGGGTGAGCTCCTGTCTCTAGTTCCAGCTCCTGCCAACCTAGCAGTTCGAAAGCAAGAAATTGCAAGTAGATAAATAGGTACCACTTCGGTGGGAAGGTAACAGCGTTCTGTGCACCTTGGTGTTTAGTCATGCCGGCCACATGACCACAGAAACGTCTTCGGACAGCGCTGGCTCTTCGGCTTGGAAACGGAGATGAGCACCGCAACCCTAGAGTCGGATTCGACTGGCTTTCGAGCAAGGGAACCTTTACCTTTACCTTTACAACACTCAGAACAAAAAAATCCAAACCAGGATTTAATAGGGGTATTGGTTTCTTATCTCATTACATATGCTAATCTCATTCAGTTCTTACATCTGTATTCTTACCAAGAAGGGCTATACATCCTCTTTATTTTGGTGTATTTCTTATTTGGAATAGTAGATTAGAATAGTGATTGTAATGTAACGCAATGAATATTAGGATGGTATACTGGAATGCATATCTCTGGTCTGGTAACAGAGGACACATAACATTGCAATACAAATCATCCCACCTCAAAGAAAAAGATGTTATTAGTTACCTCCATGCTTGAGAGGAGACAGATGGAGCGTAACAACAAGATCTCAGTTAATTAACCTTAGCACTCCACAATTAAGGATACATTTACACATCTATTCTGACATATTTATTTCCTTCACTGTTCCCCCCCAAGTAAATCCAAACAATGATGACCTTATAAATTTAGCTTGTTATTCCTGTTTGCATCTGTTAAAACATCTTCATCATTTTGCATGCTAATTGGCTGTTCAATCTCTCCTTATATAGAGAGACTGGTAAATTCCATTTCACTGTATCTGAGGAAGTGTGCATGCACACAAAAGTTCATATGTTGAACAAAACTTTGTTAGTCTTAAAACAAAACTGTATTCTGCTGCTTCAGACTAACATGGCTACCCATCTGTATCCATCTGTGTACTAACTGTTTGCTATTATTTTCCTTGGAGAAACCTAGAATTAGGCTGTTTGTAAAGTATTCTAGTCAGCTCAATTCTTCATCGCTCCTTTCTCAGACTTCCTTAGTTTTATGTAGCCTGAGGTTAGCTGAGCATCATCTTCAACAGAACTAATACAAAATGCTAATTCCCATTAACAGTCCTTCATTGAGCGGGAGCATGAGACAAATCTATTGATCTTTATAATTCAACACACCATGTACGCTCTCCTCTGTTCCTTTAATGGTCTCAGCATGGCTATCTGGACTTCAGGCTAATCTGTGTCTTACCCCTTTGTAAGGGCTACATCTAAAGGTTCAATCTGATTTGTCTGCAGTTTTCCAAACCAGTTGCTGCAATAAACAGTGCTTGCTGTTTGTTTGGTTTCCTGGGGGTTTCATTGTCTGCCATTTATATATTTTTACTTTTGCCTTCTCAAATCCCTTTTAAGCTTCCAGGCATGTTAATACAGGCCTTTATAGCACAGTGTGTGAGAAACAAACTGAATCCACTCTGTGTAACCCTGCTTAGGTACCTGTCAGTAACATTTGGGAGCTGAGCAAAAAACTAATTATTTTCTAACGTCCATCAGACATTCTAACAAAATAATACCCACTGCAGAATCTGAAAGAGTTCAGAATCACCCATGATAAGTCACCCAGGGATTTTCATGTACATGCAGGGCAAATGCAAGCTAGATTGTTGCCCCCAAGCAAGGTATGCCCATCGTTTCCTCCTATTGTACTGTGGCTAGCTGGATCTGATCCAAGCCTTTATGCTTGGCACACATTCGACCAGCTGCAGCATATGTTTCCAAGGGGATGCCCATCACTGCCTGCATCACCAATGGGTGGGAGCAAGCTGAGCCCCTATGGTGCGTTAGTATCATCCCCACAGTGCCATGACAAGCAGTTGCCTGAATGGCTTGGCCAAGGCACCAGCCCTAAGAGCTGAAGACATCATATGAACTGACTGCAATCAGCAACTATGATTTGCTGACCTGATTGTTACAGGGTGGAGCTATGACATACTTTGACTTGCCAGAAAGCCAAGAATGATGGGTCTCAGCAGACCAGAGGAGGAAGGCTGTGGATCAACATGAAATCAGAAATTACATCACACACACCCTCGCTGGTTTATTCAATGATATACCAAGGGCAAAAATACCCAATGGGCAAGTCAAATACCTGATGGCTGGCAGCCCAATTCCACTGAACAACTGAGCTTAGATGGTTCTTTTTCCTTGAATCCCACAAGCTCAAATAACAGATAGATTTAGGGAAATTAAAGCTCCAGTGTCCATCACTAATAACCTCAAAGAGTAGTAGGCTATTGCTTGTTTTTGGAATCATGGTAGTTAGTTTTAAACTGTAATTTGATTGCAATCAACATATGCACCAGTGGACATAATAAACAAAGAAATATACCTAGGAACAGGGCTATTTTGGGGCAGGAATGCACAGGAACGGAGTTCCAGCTGGCTTCTGAGTTGGCCATGCCTACAGCCTCCCCCCCTCGGGTTCCCCAGGCGCCTCGCGAGCTGTGGGGTACCTGGGGAAGCCAAGCTGATCCAGGGAGGGAAGGCAGTTTAAACTGCCTCCCCTCCTCGGATTCCCCAGTCACCCCACAGCTGCAGGGCACCTGTGGAAGCCGATCCAGAAACTGCCTTCCTTCCCTCAGGTTCCCCATGTGCCCTGCAAGCTGCGGGGCACCTGGGAAAGCCGATCCGGGGAGGGAGCTGCGCTGTCAGGGGTTTTTGCTGTTGGGTGTGGCCTGTTATGCTAATGAGTTCCTGTTGGGCTTTTTCTACAAAAAAGCCCTGCCTAGGAATATGTACTGCCCCCTCCATATCCATGGAAGGCAGATGGAAAGCAGATCTGCCAGCATTTCCCATTTATTTTCTACCCACAGCTTCCATAGCAGATGCATTCAGCAGGCAAGACCAAAGGAGATGTTATCTGCCAGTACATGTAAGCTCGATGTGGTGCCTGGGAATCAAGACAGCTTCTGACTGCTTTGTAAATGTTCTGTAGCAACAAGGCTGATGGAATAAGGATCACGTGGGTAAAGAAGTTTGCTTACATGCTGGGCATTGATTTGCCAAAGAATAGCATGCATCTTTTAATCTATGGTTCTTCTTCAAACAATGCCAGCAAAAATAAGTCACCTTTTTTCTCTTTTTTTGTTGGGAAAGCCAACTTTCTATGAGCTTTGGAAAACAGAACTGGAAAAAATGCAGATTTCCCCTCTCTAGCAAACTCCCTCATGGATCACTGCCTTGTCGTGGCGAGGGGGCTTGCGTGGTTCGATGAGGCTGTGGGCTATGCCGTGGAGGGCCACCCAGGACGGACAGGCCACAGCAGAGAACTCAGACCAAGCGTGATCCCCTGGAGAAGGAAATGGCAACCCACTCCAGTATCTTTGCCAAGAAAACCCCATGGACAGTAACAAAAGGCTAAAAGATATGACGCCGGAAGATGAGCCCCTCAGGTCGGAAGGTGTCCAGTATGCTACTGAGGAAGAGCAGAAGGCAAGTACGAGTAACCCCAGAAAGAGTGAAGCGGCTGGGCCAAAGCCGAAAGGACGCTCAGTTGTGGATGTGTCTGACGGTGAAAAGAAAGTTCGATGCTGCAAAGAACAATACTGCATAGGAACCTGGAATGTAAGATCTATGAATCAAGGTAAGCTTGACGTGGTCAAAAATGAGATGGCAAGAATGAACATCGACATCTTGGGAATCAGTGAACTAAAGTGGACAGGAATGGGCGAATTTAACTCAGAAGACCATTATATCTACTACTGTGGCCAGGAATCCCGTAGAAAAAATGGTGTGGCCTTTATAGTCAACAAGAGAGTGAGAAAGGCAGTATTGGGATACAATCTCAAAAATGACAGAATGATCTCGGTCCGAATCCAAGGCAAACCATTCAACATCACAGTAATCCAAGTCTATGCCCCAACCACTGCTGCAGAAGAGGCTGAAGTGGACCAGTTCTACGAAGACCTACAACAGCTCGTAGAACTAACACCAAAAAATGATGTCCTCATCATCATAGGGGACTGGAATGCTAAAGTAGGAAATCAAAAGGTAACCGGAATAACAGACAAGTTTGGCCTTGGAGAACAAAATGAAGCAGGGCAAAGGCTAACAGAGTTTTGTCAAGAGAACACGCTGGTCATAGCAAACACCCTTTTCCAACAACCTAAGAGGCGTCTCTACACATGGACATCACCAGATGGGCAACACCGAAATCAGATTGACTATATAATTTGCAGTCAAAGATGGAGAAGCTCTATCCAGTCAGTAAAAACAAGACCTGGAGCTGACTGTGGCTCAGATCATGAGCTACTCATTGCAAAATTCAGACTTAAATTGAAGAAAGTTGGGAAAACCACAAGGCCATTCAGATTTGACCTAGATCGCAACCCCGATGAATATACAGTAGAGGTGAAGAATAGGTTTAAGGGACTAGATTTGATAGACAGAGTGCCTGGAGAACTATGGACAGAGGTCCGTGACATTGTAAAGGAGGCAGCACTCACCGCCATCCCAAAGAAAAAGAAATGCAAAAAAGCAAAGTGGCTGTCTGATGAGGCTTTACACATAGCAGAGGAAAGAAGGAAAGCTAAAGGCAATGGGGAAAAGAAAAGATTTGCCCAACTGAATGCAGATTTCCAGAGAACAGCAAGGAGAGATAAGGAGGCTTTCCTGAATGAACAATGCAAAGTAATAGAGGAAAACAATAGATTGGGAAGGACTAGAGATCTCTTCAAGAAAATTGGAGAAATCCAGGGAACGTTCCATGCAAAGCTGGCCATGATAAAGGACAAAAACGGTAGGGACCTAACAGAAGCAGAAGAGATTAGGAAAAGATGGCAAGAATACACAGAAGAACTATACAAGAAGGACCTCGATGTCCTTGACAACCACGATGGTATAATCACTGACCTTGAGCCAGACATCCTGGAAAGCGAAGTTAAATGGGCCTTAGAAAGCATTACTAACAACAAAGCTAGTGGAGGTGATGGTATCCCAGCTGGGTTATTCAAAGTCTTAAAAGAAGATGCTGTTAAAGTGCTGCACTCAATTTGCCAACAAATTTGGAAAACACAACAGTGGCCACAGGATTGGAAAAGGTCAGTTTACATTCCAATCCCAAAGAAGGGAAACGTCAAGGAATGTTCAAACTATCACACAATTGCACTCATTTCACATGCTAGCAAGGTCATGCTCAAAATCCTACAAGCTAGGCTCCAACAGTACGTGGATAGAGAACTGCCAGAAGTACAAGCTGGGTTTCGAAGAGGTAGAGGAACTAGAGATCAAATTGCCAACATTCGCTGGATTATGGAGAAAGCAAGAGAATACCAGAAAAACATCTACTTCTGCTTCATTGACTATGCTAAAGCCTTTGATTGTGTGGATCACAATAAATTATGGCAGGTTCTTAAAGAGATGGGAGTACCAGACCACCTCATAGGTCTCCTGAGAAACCTGTATAAGGGTCAAGAAGCAACAGTTAGAACCGGATATGGAACAACTGATTGGTTTAGCATAGGAAAAGGAGTACGACAAGGATGTATATTGTCACCTTGCTTATTTAATTTATATGCAGAGTACATCATGCGAAATGCTGGCCTGGATGAATCACAAGCTGGAGTTAAGATTGCTGGGGAAAAGATCAATAACCTCAGATATGCAGACGATACCACTCTGATGGCAGAAAGTGAAGAGGATCTAAAGAGCCTCTTGCTCAGGGTGAAAGAGGAGAGTGCAAAAGTGGGCTTGAAGCTCAACATCAAAAAAACTAAGATCATGGCATCTGGCCCCATCACTCCTTGGCAAATAGAAGGGGAAGTCGTAGAAGTAGTGACAGACTTCACGTTCCTAGGATCCCAGATCACTGCAGATGGTGACTGCAGCCATGAAATTAAAAGACGCCTGCTCCTTGGGAGGAAAGCGATGGCAAACCTAAACAGCATGATAAAAAGCAGAGACATCACCCTGCCAACAAAAGTCCGCATGGTCAAAGCAATGGTATTCCCCGTAGTAATGTATGGCTGTGAGAGTTGGACTATAAAGAAGGCCGAGCGCCGAAGAATAGATTCTTTTGAACTATGGTGCTGGAGAAGACTCTTGAGAGTCCCTTGGACTGCAAGGAGATCAAATCAGTCAATCCTAAAAGAAATCAACCCTGACTGTTCCCTGGAAGGCCAGATCCTGAAGCTGAAGCTCAAATACTTTGGCCACCAAATGAGAAGGGAGCATTCACTGGAGAAGACCCTGATGCTGGGAAAGATTGAAGGTCAAAGAAGAAGGGGACAGCAAAGAATGAGATGGTTAGACAGTGTCATCGATGCAAAGAACATGAAATTGAGCAAACTTCAGCGGACAGTGGAAGACAGGAGGGCCTGGCGTAATCTGGTCCATGGGGTCGCGAAGAGGCGGACTCGACTGTGCGACTGAACAACAACAACAAGCAAACAGGCAAGATTGGAAGAAATTTGAGAATGCTGAGGATACCCTAGACATCATAAGGTACAACTTCTACATCCTCAAATTAAACTCTCCAAAGTGTAATTATGAAGCTTTTTAATCAGTGAAACTCATGCATCTCCAAACCATAGATGTTGGAACTGCTATGTTTATAAGAGGCACTCTACAAAGATAAACAAAACTCTCAGATACAAATAAAAGTGTTCCATCAATCAAACTGACAGGCATTGAAATCACAATGCGCTTTGCCTTTTTCTGCATTGAGAATTTTGTAAGATTTCTCCAGGAAGGAAGAGCATTTCTAGTTTCAGTAATCAGGTTCTGCTTTTCTTTTGTTCAGTCTTTAATATTTCATTAGTTGATTCATAAAGGACAAATCTATCAATAGCTAAACAGAACTTCCATATTTCAAGACACTCTATCACTGAATATCAGTGGCTCAATAGCTAATAATGGGGGAAGGCTATTGCTGTCATTCCCTTCCAGAGGGTTTCCCAGAAGCACAGACTGACAGCAGGATGCTGGACTGGATGAACATTGGTGAATCAATCACAGTTCTTCTTTGCTTTTATATTTCCACCAGAGTTTGGCACCTATATAAGAAATATATTCTATAACCTAAGGAAAAGAAAGATTTTACATTCTGTTTAATGAGAGTTGTGCTTGAAGCTGGGGAAATGGAAATGGAAATGAGGGATTTGCACAATGTAACTTATTTGGAAGAAACTGTCTCTTGGGATTCACCAGGCCAGCTCTTTTCCTGGCTTTCTTCTAAGTGTTTCAAATGATTCTTGGGCTATGGCCAATATATATGGATATTATGCACAGTCTGCATCATTACTGGGAAGTTACCAAAATGCATTATTTCTACAGTGAAATCAGTGCACAACTTCTTTGACTGTGGTTCCCATGTGCATTTCCAAGTTATTCACTTTCCACTTCAGCTGCATGGACCTACTCTAAAGCTAGCCAGATATACAGCAGGAGCTTAAGGACTGTACTTGACGACTTATTATTTTAGTCAATGCCTCTTTCTGGATAATATACTATGGAGGCAGGAGGTAGTAGGTATTGTTTCACCTTCCCGGTGGAACCCAAATAATTCTGGGATCCCAGAAAAACCTGAACTCAAACTCCAAAATGGTACCGGGGAACCCAAATACCATTGAATACCAGTATTTATGCCCTTTCTGAAACTCAAATATGAAAAATACCATTTTTTCCAGGTGCACATCCCTAGTTTAAGGTACAGGAAAGTAGCCTGCAGTTGAAGAGAATGATGATGAGAGAAGTTTGACAATGAAACCAATTACCAGGGGGCAGGCTCTCCCTCACTAGAGGATTTAAACCAGAGGCTGGGCAACCATCTGCTGAGGATGTTTTAGCTTTATATTTCCTGTATTGAGCAAAGTATCATACTAGATGCCCCGTAAGGATGCTTTCAACTCTATGAGTCTTTGCTCCATTTGCTTTCAAGGGCAAGACAGAAATTCCAAGTCCAGTTTTAAAATATCCCTATTTGCACATCATTGGCCCAACTGCCCAGTAGCTTAGGGCATACAATTACTATTGCTGTCCATTAGGGCATATAATGTACTGAGCCGTAGATCCTGCCCCTCAAACTGGAATAATATAGTATCATAGAGTGACAATAAATGTTTTTACTCCAGCCAAGCTAAATCTATGCAGACAAGAGGAGCATCTGGCAGAGGACTAAAAATACCTTCACAAACTTGTACTCCAGCATTTAGGATAATTGTGCAATACTGACATCTGGAGCCAGCACATTCTTGTAAATGGCTGATGCTTTGTAATTTGTTGGCAACGACCCATTGAGGCTGTTATGTAGATGGCTCATTACACAATTGCCTAGTCTGAGAACAGGAAGAAGGGCAAGATGTTGCTGGAAATAACATGTGTGCCAGCCAACCAATTCTTCCCCTAAAGTGGTTTCAAGAACCATCTTGCACAAAGCATGTGAAAAAAGCAAATTCAGTAGCTGCAAACCACAGAACTGGTGTAGGAAACCTGTAATAAGGAAGTCCTCTAAGTTCTCTGGAGCTGAGAAGAAAAATGATTGGAAATTCTACTTTCACAGAGTTAGCAGAAAGAAACATGGCAATGTTCCACTTGTTGAAGAACCTGAGTTAGTTGCTTACCGCAGCTGGTAAGGTGGCAAATAGGGTTGTGCGCTCAAAAAATACCTTGTCAGTATTTGGGGGGTATTTATTCAGCTGAATACAGATCAGAGATCTGCATTCGGCTACCAAAGTAGCCACACCTGAATAAAAGCTGATATTAAATGCCTTCTGAGTTCAGTTCACTCGCTGAGTCGTGCTACAAGTGAACTGAACATAGCAAGCATTTAAACTTTTAGACAACATTGACAAACCACTACTAAGATTCCTACACAATATCTTGGAAGTTCCTCAGTGTGTGTCTGAAATAGCTCTGAAAGCCAAAGCTTTGGAGAAGTCCTTTAAAGCAAAGGCCTGGGGAAGAGCATTTAATCTGAAATTTAGGATATTAAAATCAAATCCAGAATCAAGCTTTCTTGGACTAATTAAGCTGGACCACCACATAAGTGACTGGGATAGACTACCAGATCACAAATTGTCATGCCTGGGTAATACCCAGGATGTGATAGAAACAATGAGTAGACAAGAATTGACCCAGCTAACCAGAAGACATCTTAGGGACTTTGATTATGACAGCATGCTGACCAGAGCTTGCCGAATGTGTTCATCCTTCTCAGTTGGCATTCTCTCGCCAACAAAAATGCCAAATTATCTGAGTTAACTATTCCAAAGTATACAAGGGCTTTTATGCTAGCACACCTGAATGCCCTAACTTCAGCAGTGACTCTAGGAAGATTCAGTGGAATTCCATATTCAGACAGACGCTGCAACTGTGGCAGCAACAAACTTAACTCTGTAGACCACATCTTCGATTGTCCTAAGTTCTCAGAACTAAGAGCTAAATTGATCTCCCCATTATTTAATCAGAACTCTCTTTCTCCAGAAGTAAAATCATCCTGGCTATGCAGTGACAAAGATAAACAAACCACTCTGTGTGTGGTGAAATTTTTTGGCAGTTTTGTTAGGTTACAAGAAAACTAACATTTAGATTTCTCTCCTGTGGGATGAGGGTTTGCTGTTTATGACTGAGGTTGTAAAAACAGTAAGAAGTAAAGTAAAGCATTTAAACTTTAAATGTTTGCTGACTTCACCTGCAGAGTCACACCATCTGACTCAGCAAGTGAACTAAGCAAGCATTTAAAGTTTAAATCCCTTCTCCATTAGGCCTTATGGGAATGATCCCCATAAGGTATAATGGAGCCAAATAAATTTGGCAATCCCAATTATTTCCTGAATCCCAATATCATACTGATATCGGGATTCATGAATATTTATTTGTTTGTTTGTTTCATTCATACCCTGTCCTATTCCAAGGATGGGCTCAGGGCAGCTTACAACATTAAATCAGCAAACAATAAAAACAATAGAACAATGAAAACAATAAAACAATAAATAGCAATAGCAGGTAAAATCAACCCATGGCCATAAGAGAATTATCCTTTTTTTTCTTTCCAGTGCCCAAATCAGCAAGGCATTGGAATAGGGTCATGAACACTGTCGTGGGCAGGACAAGGCGGGGCAGGGGGGACCAGAATAGTTTAATGCCCACCACCTCAACCTAAGACCTGGTGGAACAGCTTCATCTTGCAAGACCTGTGGAACTGTAATAAGTCCCGCAGGGCTTTGACCCAACCCCTCACGACTCAGGTACAGGATTTCCATCTCTGTTGGATTCAACTTCACCCAACTCTGCTGCAACCATCTAGCCACAGCCCCCAGAAGTCTTAAATTAAAGAAGTCTTATTATTAATAGACCTGACATTACACAACACCAGTGTTGGAGAAGGGCATACTTTTCTAGCCCCGCAACCAGCATTCCTTGGGATGGGGCAAAGGCAGGAAGGGGACTGAACATTACCGTATCTCTGTTTCCTTCCATATATTGCCTTGTCCCACCGTCATACCTCCCCTGCCCCTCTATCACTAGGATTCCTGACTCAGGCAAGGCCCCCCTGCCAGATGTTATTGGGAAATACTCATTTTTTGGGGTTCAGTAGACCTCATACTCTGCTGTGTATCTTCAGGTAGCTCTATATTAAATTATGTGCACTGTACTCTTCCCTTTCTGCCCTGTGAACCCTATGAAGATATTAAGCTACCTTACTGAATCAGCCCATTAGTCCAGTAATGTCTAATGTGATTGCTAGTGGGTCTCCAGAGCCCTAGGAGAGGTTTCTCCTAGCCCTGTTCATTAGCTAGAGTGCCAGAGATCAGATCTGGGACCTTATGCCAGCAAAGCATGTATTCTACCACTTAACTTGCTTTAGTTCAGCTACATATTTCCAGTAGAAATGTTGTTCAGCATCCTTGTGACAGTGCCAAATAAAGTGAAATCCACATTATCCAAAATAAAAATCCCTGAGAACCTTCAGACTCCCGGCTAAACAACTGCACAAGGTTTCTTGCAGAAGTTCCCATGTCAATGTAAGTAGCTTTCTGATTGATTAAATGCCTTTATATAGGAGAGCTGCATCTTAAAACAATGTTAAGACCCAAGTAAACAGCTATCACAAAAGGACTGCCTATCTGGGTAACAAGACAGGCACACTGTGTGTTAATGGCACAGGTTTGGGAGGTGACAACAGGCTAAGAATGCCATGAATTTCTCAGAAATCCTGTTTATTAGTTGTACTTACCTTGGTTGACACAATCAGTCTGTGAGCTGACCAAGGATCTGTTCACATTTTATCAAGTGACTCAAATGATTTATTCTCTTTGAGATGTCCTGTGGCCCCTGATGTGTAATGAGGGCAACAAGAGTAAACTTTTCAACATTCACTAGATTAAGAGACAGCTATTTGTTTGTCTGTTTTTCATTCCTGTACTTAAGCAATGCTTTTTTTCTATGGCATGGAGACTTGCCAAGCAATAAATCTTTAACTCTGCTCCTGTTTGTCTGTTTCTTTCAGTTACATTTGGTTCATGGGAATTCCTATTAATGCTTTCCGGCATGGAGTTTCTGAACTGAAGTGGAGACCCAGATAAACATTCTTCCCTCTCTCACACAGTGAAACCAAATAAGTGCACTAGTTTTAAGGATCATCTGAGGAATGTAGCACTATGGGAATGAATAAAGCTTAGCTGACATTTGCAGAAGTGTTGGCATGTAGCCTCAAAAAGATTAGTATTAGTACAGAACCATGGTAGAGATTAGAGGGGGAAATGAACTTGAATGTATAAGGCTGACTTAAAGTGCAAGAAATTATCAGGGTATTGCTGGCTTACTCATTTATGTATGCATCTGCTCTTGGTCACTGTCCCAGAATGTTAGGCTATCATCACAAACAAATCTAGGAGAAAATGAAGTCTCCCAGGGATACTCAGATGTTTGCTTCTGTTACTCTCATTTCAGAGCTTATGCACTGAAAGGAACCCAGATTGAGAAGTCAAGAAATTTCAAAAGCAGGGCTAGTCCTAAACCACATTGCACCCCTGGTTAGGAACAGCTTCTTTATTGCCACCTCTGTATTTCTTTGAACCACTTCATTTTATTGCAGGTACAGTCCATGTCCCCACTTTCATACCTCATCATCCCTGTCAAAGAAGATGTTCATTTTGCAAGCCAGTCTCAGAGGGCAGCTGTGTCGGTCTGCAACAGAACGATTAGTTTAAAGTGCAGCAGCACCTCAGAGACCAACAAGAGTTTCAGGGTATGAGCTTTTGAGAGTCAAAGCTCCCTTCGTCAGACAAAAGGCAGGATTTTCATGCCAGGATCTGTATGTCATATATAAGTCATATATAAGCAAATAAAATAAATGTTTTTGGGTCTGATATTTACTGCTCTCTTGATTTTTTAATTGTTCTGATATTAGTGTTATCACAATCACACACAAAAGTTGTTTGTGGCATCACAAACCTCAAATGTTAACACACTTGACATGCAGGTCAATGTTAGTCATTTAACAAGCGAAGATGTGAGTAGTATGAGGCTGAAGTTGGTTCCCATTTCCTAATTCGTTCCTTATTCATGAAACCAACCACAAACATCGAGGACAGTTTTAAAACAGAGGTGTCGAACTCATTTGTTATGAGGGCTGGGTCTGACATAAATGTCACTGTGCTGGGCCAGGCCATGTGTGCCATAAAATGTAACATGAGGTACCGAAGATCTAAACTTTATAAAAATGACTTCAGATGCTGAATGGCAATAGCAAGCTTGATTGGATTAGGTGTGATGTGTAGAAGGGTAGTAGTCATGGAGATATCAGCACTGGTAATGAAACAGGAAACCTAGGACTCAATTTGCTCCAGAAGAATTCAGTCCAGGAAGATGCAAGGAACACATAACTCTGAAGATATGAGCTGTGACTTATAAGGGCTCACACCATACCAATGCCTACTATTGTAATTTGGCATCTGAAATCACTTCATTCTCCAAGATAAAAAGACAGATGGACTCACATTCTACCTGTGACTCATGAAATCTCATGCCCTGCCAAAAATTTTGTTAGTCATTATGGTGCTGTTGTATTCTTGCTCCCTTTTACTAATAAGGAATGCAAGCTGTGCTGTTCAGTTTCTTTTATTTATTTATTTATTTATTTATCTGTTAAAACTGGAAAGGAGGATCTCTCTGTTATGTCCTCAGAGACATAATAGTAAGCATAGTGAGCAGGTGCTCATTATGCGGATCGGAAATGCTGCACAGTATTGCCCAATCAAAGGGCTTATGGAGGGAACATCTTTTATTGGGTATCAAGGTGTAAAATGATTGGTCCTTATACCAGGATTGTGATTGGATATTATATTCAAATGTTATTGGTGCGGTTTGTTTCTGTGGGCATGGCTATCTCAGCCAGAATTGTATATAAACTGCTGTTTTAGAACTGTATTTCGTCTAGCTGGTCTAGTCCTTAGCTGGTCTAACTTGGAGCTGAATTAAAGCTGGAATCACTTTTGAACTTACCTCCTGTGTCAAGTCTCGTACTTATCAACTGGTGACGAGGATGGGATATAGCGGGTAGGCAGCCCCGCTGAGACACCACGGAGGAAGTTCCGATCGACCGCGAGTTTCCGAGGGGGCCGTCCGCTCCAGGAAGCGCCGCGATGAGCTCCAAGCACCGGTTCGAGCCGTCCGAGCCCGCAACCGAAGACTGGGAGGCGTACCTTACCCGGTTCGAGTTTCACCTCGAGAGCAGCGGGGTGACGGATGCTACGAAGAAACGAGCTGCGCTACTTAGTTCGTGCGGCAAGGAGGTGTTTGACATCGCCCGCTCACTCGTCACGCCTGATGACATCAAGTCCGTGCCGTACGCCACGCTGACGGAGAAGTTGAAGGCTCATTTTGCGCCACAGCCTTCCGAGATCGCTTCCCGGCACGCGTTCTACGAGAGGCAGCAAGGCGCTGGCGAATCCGTAGCTGAGTTTGTGGCGGCTTTACGGAAGTTGGCAAGGGCTTGCAATTTCGATGATCTCGAGATGGCTTTGCGAGACCGATTGGTTTGTGGTCACCGCAATGCCAAGTTGCAGCAACGATTGTTCACCTTGAAGACGCTGACTTTCAAGGTCACGTTCGAGGAAGCCATCGCCGCTGAAGTTGCTGAAAAGGCCACGAGAGAGGTACGGCAGCGGCCGGCGGCAGCTGATTCCAGCATCCACCTCCAAGTCGAGGACCGGGAACCAGCGCCTGCCATTGATGATATATGAGAACCGCGTTACAGCAGCCAACCGCAGACCAGAGTGAAGACTACGCCAACGTGTCAGTGCCTAGGTTGTGGCGGGAAGCACGAGCGCAACACCTGTTGGGCCAGAGAGTTGGTATGTCGAGCTTGTGGAAAACGCGGGCACATCGCCAGGGTCTGCAAATCGAGGAGGTCGCCGCCTACGTCACATCCACAGCGCTCTCAATTCGGAAGCAAGGTCAACACTACCTGCTCTTCGTTCCTGTCGTCCCGATACCCGGCCCTGTCATCCAACCCCTGCTCGTCGACTGTCCTCACCATGGGAGTGCCCCGGAGGAAGAAGATTTTCGTCACCGTGTATCTTGACGGTGTTGCCTCCCTTTCGAAGTCGATTCAGGGTCGGCTAGAACCATCATTTCGACGCATATGCTAGATCATCTTTTCCCTCGCCGAAGCCGCTGCCGTCTCCTACCTACTGACGCCTGTCTTGCCGATTTTCAAGGGCACAGAATTCCGTTGGCCAGTGAGGCTGAATTTGAAGTCAAATTCAAAGAGCGAAAGGCTGCTCTGTCCCTAATTGTTGCTGAAGGGGACAGGGTAAGCCTCTTAGGGCTTGATTGGTTTGAACCGTTGGGCATTGCTATTTCTGGCATTAATGCAGTGTGTTGTGATAAATGGGATTGCTTGTATAACGAGTTTCCTCAGGTTTTTGGAAAGGGATTGGGAACCTATACAGGTCCCCCGGTTTCATTTGAACTGGATCCAAATGTACGGCCTATCAGGTTGAAATATAGGAAGGTACCGTTAGCATTGCGACCAAAAATAGAAATGGAGCTCGACAAGCTCATTGCACAAGGGGTCTTAGAACCGGTACCATACAGCAAATGGGAAACACCCATCGTTACTCCTGTCAAACCCGATGGTTCTATAAGAATTTGTGCAGATTATAAGTGTACAATCAATAAGGCGTTGCAACAGCACTCATATCCTGTACCTGTGATAAGTCATGTACTTGCGTCTCTAGGGGGGGGGCAAGGTTTTTGCAAAGTTGGACCTTGCCCAGGCTTATCAACAACTGCCTGTGGATAGCAATGCAGCAGAAGCACAAACCATCGTAACTCATAGAGGTGCGTTTCGAGTCAAGTACCTCCAATTCGGGGTTAATGTCGCACCGGGAATCTTCCAGGGATTAATGGAAGGGTTGCTTAGAGGCCTCAAGGGAGTAATTCCTTACTTCGATTATGTGCTTATTGCAGGGAAAGATCAGGAGGAATTGCTTGAAAGAGTCAAGCAGGTCTTACTATGTTTTCAAAAAGCTGGGTAAGGTGTAAAAAGAGAAAAGTGTACGATAGGAGTTCCCAGCGTTGAATTCCTGGGATTCAAAATTGACGAGCAGGGAGTTCACCCAACCCCGGGAAAGGTATCTGCTATTCACAACGCGCCCAGGCCACAAAACAAAATGGAGCTACAAGCCTTTTTAGGGCTTGTTAATTTTTATCATGCGTTAATGCCTCACAAAGCTTCGGTAGCTGAGCCGTTACACCGCTTATTAAACAAAGATGCAAAATGGGTTTGGGGGCAGCGTCAAGAAGAAGCTTTTCTAAATGTTAAAATGTTGTTGACGTCTAACAGTGTCCTCACGCACTATGATGAGACAAAAATGTTGGTTCTGGCGGCTGACGCATCGCCGTTTGGTATTGGGGCAGTTCTAAGCCATGTCATGCCTAACGGGACTGAAGCGCCAATTGCCTACTATTCTAGGTCGCTGAGTGGGGCTGAAAATAACTATGCCCAAATTGATAAAGAGGGGCTGGCTCTTGTGAGTGCAGTTAAAAAATTCCATGACTTTTTGTACGGCAGACATTTTCTTTTAGTTACTGACCACAAGCCGCTACTTGGGATTTTCGCCCCTGACCGCCCCACGCCTAACATCCTGTCTCCCAGGATGTTAAGATGGACTCTGTTCCTCGCCGCGTATGAGTACGACCTGGAGCACAGACCGGGCAAATGTAGTGCCCACGCTGACGCCCTGAGCCGATGCCCCCTGCCAGAGACTGGTCCGGCTCCGGCTCCAACTGCAGACGTTTTCATCCTCGATGAACTTTCACAGTCTCCATTACGGTCCAAAGACATTGCGGTTTCCACCCAAAAGGACTTAATTTTGTCCCGCGTTCTAAACTGGGTGTGGAGGGGGTGGCCGAGTGTGTGTAATGAGCCTGAGTTTAAGGCTTATTGGGAGAAACGAACTGAACTCTCAATTTCTAAGGGCTGCATTCTGTGGGGAAGCAGAGTTGTAATTCCCCCCAGACTTAGAGAGAGCGTACTGGAATCCCTGCATGCTGGGCATCCGGAAATTGTTAGAATGAAGGCCCTGGCTAGGGGATACTTATGGTGGCCTGGGCTCGATGCTAACATTGAGGAGCGAGTTAGAGGCTGTGTTAGCTGCCAACAGTCCCGGCCAGATCCGCCACACTCCCTTCCGGCTGAACTAAACAGAGCTGAAAAGCCTTGGTCAAGGCTACACTTCGACTTCGCTGGCCCTATCAACGGCCAGATGCTTCTGGTAGTCGTAGATGCCTTCTCAAAGTGGCTGGAGGTAGTTCCCATGCGGTCAACGACAGCGGCAAACTTAATAAAGGCTTCGCGCCAACTTTTTGCCACCCATGGGCTACCTGACGTACTTGTCAGTGACAATGGGCCACAGCTTACCTCTAGGGAGTTCGCCGGCTTCCTAGAGGGTTACGGCATCCGGCATATCACCACAGCACCATTCCACCCCGCCTCCAACGGCCAGGCGGAAAGAATGGTGCGGACGGCAAAAGAGACCCTCGCCCGGCTGCAAGGCGAGGATTGGGACCATCGAGTGGCCGATTTTCTCCTGTGGCAGCACGTCACTCCAAGCTCTTCCACAGGGAAAAGCCCAGCCGAACTTCTGATGGGGAGAAGGCTGACAACTCTCCTCGACCGCCTGCACCCAGACCTGGATGGCAGCAGAACCGTGCGGCCCGAACCAGCCACTCCATCCAGGGAGTTCCAGCCCGGAGACTGGGTCTTCGCCCGGAACTACACTGAGGGGCACCGGTGGCTTAATGCCGAAGTCACCAACAAATTGGGGTCTCGAATGTATGTGGTGAGGCTATCTGATGGCCGAAAGATACGCCGCCACATAGACCAACTCCAGCAGCGATGGTCTCCTGCGGACCAGGAGATTGAGGCCGGAGATGGTTTCAGGCCCAGGGAGCAGTCCCACTTGCCTCCGGATGAGGTGAGTGCTGCTGGTTCTCGTCCAGAACCTGAGGCAGGGCAGACCCCTGCACTCTCGGACCCTGTGGACCCTGACAGCCCAGCAATGCCTGGCACTGAGTCCGACACTGACCCCACAGCAACAGAAGCCCCTGAGTTAAGGCGATCCGGGCGGAGTAGAAGGCCCCCTCCCCATTTAGCAGACTATGAGTGTGTTCCATCTAAGGGGGGAGGAGTTGTTATGTCCTCAGAGACATAATAGTAAGCATAGTGAGCAGGTGCACCTGCTCATTATGCGGATCGGAAATGCTGCACAGTATTGCCCAATCAAAGGGCTTATGGAGGGAACATCTTTGATTGGGTATCAAGGTGTAAAATGATTGGTCCTTATACCAGGATTGTGATTGGATATTAGATTCAAATGTTATTGGTGTGGTTTGTTTCTGTGGGCGTGGCTATCTCAGCCAGAATTGTATATAAACTGCTGTTTTAGAACTGTATTTCGTCTAGCTGGTCTAGTCCTTAGCTGGTCTAACTTGGAGCTGAATTAAAGCTGAAATCACTTTTGAATTTACCTCCTGTGTCAAGTCTCGTACTTATCACTCTCCAAGTGAAATAATGGGTGGATTTCAGACTGGACAAGATCCACTCAGTGCTAGTGATAATTATGAGACAGTTAAAAAGTAAGGGGGGGGTTAATGTGAAGAAAGTCAGTCAGTGACGTGGGAGGTGAGAGAGGAAGATCACGTGTTGAACTGGAATATATGGAACCATAAATGTATTTTTAAATACTTATCCCAGATAGTCACAGAGAAATCTAATTAAAAAACCTTCTCAGAATAAGCCAAAATAATTTCCCTTTTATTTCCCCTTATCCCAAATGCATCTCTTTCCTGCCCCCCTTCCTCTTTTAACATGTGTGTGTGTGATCAGGACTCAAAGTAAACAGCAAATCTTAATGTAAATCATGCTTGCTAGAAAAAAATCTCCGTCTCTCCCTCCCTCCCACTCTCTAGAAAAGTGTGCAAGCACATGAAAGCTTATACTTGGAATAAAACTTTGTTGATCTTCAATGTGCCATAGGATTATTTCTCACACTCTCTCTTTCCTTCCCCCTTCCTCCCTCCCTCTGCAAAGAAGGGGCAGGGGATCTCAGCCAATGGAGGGAAGCTTGGAGACGCAGCAGCAGCAGCCTCAGAAGATGAAGCAGGAGAGAGCAACTGGGGAAGATTTTCTCTGGTGCACACAGGTGCACTCTCTCTTTCCTTTCTTTCCCCTTCCCTTTCTCCCCTAAGGAGGAAAAGGAGATCTCAGCCACAGCACAGAGGATGAAGTAGGAGAGAGCGATCGGGGAAGCTTTTCTTTGGTGCACACAGGCATGCTCTCTCTTTCCTTCCCCTCTCCCTTCCTCCCCAAAAGAGGAAGAGGAAATCGCAGCCACTGGAAGGAAGACAGGCTTGGAAACACAGCAGCAGTCCAGGAGGAAGAAGCAGGAGATAGGTAATTGCTCATGGGCTGGATACCAGCCCTGCAGGGGCCAGTTCTGGCCAGCAGGCTGCATGTTTGACACCCCTGGTTTAAAAGCTCTGAATCCCAAAATAAGGTTTGGACCATCACAAATCATACCCCCACATTCAGAGGATTCTGCCCTCTGAGAAGACATATGCTTTTTCCTGGTCCAAAGCCCAGTTCTTGTGCCAGCTGCTCCAAAGTGGGGTGCCCCCAGGATAAATGCACATGCAGACACTGGGGCCAAGCAGCACCTCAAAACAATCTTTGGGTCACCCCAAATCACACATCCCCACACTCCAGACACTGCCCCCTGCAAGAAGGTCTGTGGGAGGCAGCTATTGCCATGTGCTGGCCTGCACACCTGAAAGAAATCTCAAGGTAATGTCCACCTTGTAGAACATCTGTATCTTTCTCACCTATTAAGCCTGCCTTATATTTAACATCTGCTGGACATGTGTAGAGGGAGAGGCAGAGGACTCACATTTTACCCTTTTCTTTTGAATCCATTGCTCAGTCTGGTGCTGTGCTAACAGTATGCTTGTGAACATTTTATTTTTTTATATATACCTTAAAGTTTTGATACTGGTAGTGGTTCTCTGTACCACACAGACCTCCAGCATCATGGACACACTATTTTAAAAGGAGCACCAGGAGGAAGGGGAGGGGCAGTCAGTTAGCAAGTGGCTACTTCCAACTTGGCACACAAGGCAGTAAGATCTTCCCATGATAACCAGATGCTGGTTAGCAGGAGACGCAGAGGCAAGGTCTCAGAACTTGGAAGGGAAGCTGGGAGTCCTGGCCCTCCCAGTGGACAATTCCTACAAAGACCATGTGATAGCATTGGTTGAAGAGAGAGGTAGAAAAGCCCTTTCAGGTGTTAGGAAAACCTTGGAGGGCATGCTGGAATGTGGCCTGCAGGTCAGAGCAGTAGTGTTCTACCACATGCCCTGCAAGAAGATGTACAGCGCTACCCGATCGAAACAGTGGGTGTGGCACCACGACTTTCTGTTTGGGTTGCCTCCAAGAATCCAAACCTTATTTGGGGGTTCAGAACTTTTAAACTATGCTCAGTATTTGCAGTTGGATTAACGAATAAATCATGAATAAGGAACTCAGAAATGTGAATAAGGAACTTGGAACCAATTTCAGCCTCCTAATGGTAGTAATGTTTGTTTCAGCTTTTTGAGTGGATAGTTCAGCAGACACTCATGATAGCCCCACCCCACCCCTCTACTCTAGCACCCCAGATGGTTGCCTGACTCACCTGTCCTGAAATTCCACCCTCAGTAAAAGCATATCAGGTGATTTTTACAGGATGTGAATAAATGCAAGTCACAAGTGGGTAACTGCAGACCTTTTAAAAATGATGGTTCAGGCACTGAGCCCAGTCTTTTACTGCTTTTACCGCCTATCAAGCTAAGATACCAAAACATCATTCACAGTGCAATTCTAAACAGAGTTACACCTTTCCACAGACATGAATGTATTCAGAAGGGTGTAATCCTTTTAGGATTGCATGTTAATAAGGCAGTATCTTGAGCTGCATACTAAAAATGGTGGATTACTGGACAATTGATTTTAAAAGGGATACTTAATAGAAATGATAGGTTTCCTTAAAAATTAAATTCCCATTAAAGATGCAGATTTAAATGCTGTCCAAATGAAAAAAGGTACAGAAAGTATTTTGTTGCCACAAAGGCCAGATGAGAGTTTCCTTTCAAAAGAGCTTACAAGGCATCAGGTCCTAATGGATCGCCCCCAAATCTTTTTTTTTTAATTTTCTTATCATTCGTAGTTGTTCTTTTCCCCATACGCACAAATGAAAGCAACTGAAAGCCTCTTTCATTTATTTGGTTTTCATTAGTGCTACGTGGGTAGAGCATTCTCAATTTGTATATGCGCATTTTTCAGCTAAGTGAGTTTCTTGTGAAGAAAACCCATTGTTTGTTGAAACTATTTTTAGAGCTTTTGCCAGCTTAGCTAGAACTATCTCCTTATCGCAAAACTATTTAAAAGGAAACAAAGGGCTTACAGCTGAAGATGTGGCTGGTAATTCCATATTGATATGCAAATTTCATCCTCTCTATGCACCTCTCCTTTCTAGGGAACAGAATGGCCAGTTTTACTTGCCCTCCCACAGTTTTCCATCTGAATTTCTTTTCATTTCTCTGGCTCATTCCCTCTCCTGAGTCTCCTAGGAGTTCCTTCCCAACCCCAATTTCTTTTGGATTGCTGACTTTTTGGGCCCATCATTCCTTCTTTCTTGGGTAACTTTTTTTATACATCTTTCCTAGCCCTGTCGATTCTACCCCTCTCTAGGACGTGAGCACCTCTATTATCCATGTTCAGAGACTCTTATGCTTGGTCTACCTTTCTGTGATGTTAGGGCAGATTAACCAAGCACTTCATTGTCCCCACAACAACCAAATCCTGTCAAAAGTGGCATGGTTGAGTACCTGCTGTGGCACATGGGCTGGCAGAAATCCACCACTGGCCTTTGAGGCTTAGCCTATCTATTCCCTTCCCACCGAGACACAGTAAGTCACTTGGAGGCATCCTCTCATTCCTGGTGGGAGAGGTGTCTAGTGTTGGATTCTCTGGTTTTCATACAGCCAGGAATCTCTATCAGTGTAGCAGAGTGCACAAGGCATTCCACACAGCCAAGACTTCTTAATGAGTGTGCTAGCAGGCTTACAAAGTTACACAGAGCCAGTAGCCAACTTTAGAATTAACAAGAGTTCTTTATTATATGGAACACCATTCTAGACAGTATAGATGAGAGACAGAGATAGAATCTAACCGAGCTAACTAGTATGGGTGTGGATGCAGGGGACTGTATCCTGCATCCATTGTTCAAAGACGGAGATAAACATGCTCCTTCTTTGTGTGTGTGAGAGAGGAAGTATGTGAGAGAGTGAGGTGTCAAGCCAGAAGGAAGGAAACTCATCCCTAAAAACAGCATTCTACTTCAAAATGGATAGGATCAGATAACAGGAAGGAAAGGATGCTCTGTGTGTCCTGACCTGAATATCTGACTAAATCTATGGTGGTGACCTCCTGAAAACAGAGGCAGGAGACAGCGCACAGTTCTTCACTTTTCTAACATCTAGAAGACAGCTCTGTTCTTATAGGGCAGTGATGGCGAACCTTTTAGATACTGAGTGCCCAAACTGCAATCCAAATCCCACTTATTTATTGCAAAGTGCCAACACGGCAATTTAACCTGAATACTGAGGTTTTAGTTTAGAAAAAACAATTCATTAACATCTTTTGTCTTAAAAGAAAAGCACAATAACAGAGCTTTCAATGATACAAACAGCTTTTTATTGAAAGGTAAAAGTTTGCATTTGGCATGAAGTTTGCATTTGACGTCATACACACAAACTCCTTCCAGTTAGTACAGGGCAGGACCCTTCCTATTTACCTGGTCTGTCTTTCTCAACATGAACTTACACATTTTCACACCTAAAGTGACAGCCCTCTTCCCCCTTCCATGGGAAAGAGACAGAAAAACAGCACACTCAGTGGAATCTGCCACTTCTAGATTGATTCGAAATAAATTAAATTTTGATCCTGCAAATCTTGACTGATGAACAAATAAAGCACTTCAACTTGAGCACTTCAACCAGGTGACCCACCCCCAAAGCATATCAAGGCTGCACGGAATGAGAGACCACGGAGTGGAATGACAGCCCCTGGGGGTAGCAGGAGTGTTCTGGAACTGGAATGAGAGACCCCAGAGTGGAATGACAGCCCCTGGGTGTAGCAGAACACTTCTGCTACCCCCAGGGGCTGTCATTCCATTCCATTCCATGGTCTCTCATTCCAGTCCCTGAACACTCCTGCTCCACCCCAGGGGCCGTCATTTCACTCCGTGGTCTCTCATTCCAGTCCCAGAACACTCCTGCTCACCCTGGGGCTGTCATTCCACTCTGGGACCTGTCATTCCAGTTCTTGAACACCCTGCTACAGCCTGGGGCTGTCATTCCACTCCGTGGTCTCTCATTCCATTCCCAGAGTAGTGTATTTGGGCCCAGAGACCCTAATGGAAAATCCATTTCGCAACTTTACTTGTACTGTAATGTATTTTAATGAAGCCCATGCAAGTCGATTGGCATTCCTGTCCCCCATTATTTCCAGTGGGCCTTCAAGTGTTTCCCATTGTTTCCAATGGGCAATCCTGTCCTTCCTTTTAGTACATGCCATACATCCGCCCTCCTACATGGCTCCTCCAAATGGCATTTTAGTTATTCCCATGAGTGTGAAAAGCCAGAGCAAATTTACAGTCTGACTAAAGGCACAATCCTACGTTCTCATACTTGAAAGCAAGTTCGGTTGTCTCAGTGGTGCTTAATTTTGAATAAGTATGCACAAGATCGGGTACTGCTTTTGAAGCGGCTATTCATTTCTGCCTCATCCCTCCATCCCAGCTCATCGCTGGAGAGTCGGGAGCTCTGAAGTTCAGGGACAGTCTTTCATCATGGGGGGGGGGGTGCCCTATGTGTGATTCCCTGGAAGCTCTCAGGAAGCTATAATTAGGAGGGAGGGGTGCTGTGCCTTACCTCCACAGGGTGGGAGCTCTGGCTCACCTTGAGCTACCTCACCACAGTGCTGGCTGCCACCCCCTCCTGCAGCACCAGCTCCAAAACAGTCTCCATGTCCAACTCCTTGAACAGCCCTTCTAATCACAGCCTCTGAGCAGGCGCACAAGACATGCCACCCAAAGCAGCAGGGCAGCCCCGAAAGGAAGTGAAGGGAGAGGGTACTAAAGTTTTTCGGACTCCAGGTTACAGCACAGGATGCTGGAGGGCGCTGTGAGAGAGACCAGACAGAGAGCCAAAAAGGGAGGAGGGGGAGGAGGAATAGCGCACCTCCCCAAAGAAGGCGGGTTTGGAAACTGAAGTGGCACACTCATGCAGATGCAACTTTTGGCAACGAGCCTGAGTGGGCATCCCTGGGAATGCTCAGCCTCACTCCTCTGGGGCAGAAGGGGCGTGGGTTGAAGCGCGCATTTGCAAAGGAAGGGGAGTTGCTGCGCTTTCCCGGGCTAAGGGGGCGGGGTCAGGCTGTGGGGATTCCTTGCTGAACAGCTCCTGGGTTTTGAGTAGGCAGGGATTGTGGGTTGGTGTCAGGCTGTGAGGAAGGTGGAGCCCACAGGGAAAGCGATTCCCCTCTACTCCCTCCCCCATGTCAACAAGCTGGGCGCCTGCACTGGGGGGGTTTAATGTCTTTTCCTCTCATGTGTGGCATTTGCTTTCCAACTAGGGCTGGCTGGTGCAGCAGCACAATAAACAGGCTCAGCCGCCTCCTCACCCGTGCCCACAGAGAGGGCTCTGAGTGCCACCTCTGGCACCCAGGCCATAGGTTCGCCACCATAGGGCATCTCTGCATTTTGTCACCTCTCTTAAGCTACTTCTCTGGCTCAGAAATAAGGGAGCATACTGGTGTTATATGGAAGGAAGGCAGCACAGTATAGCTTGAACTCATTGTAAGCTACGCAGGGTCAGTACTTGGATAGGAGACCACAGAGGAAAGCTCTGCAGAGAAAGACAATGGCAAACCATCTCTGTTCCCTGCTTGTCTTGAAAGACCCTTGCTGGGGTCACCATTAGCCAGTTGTGACTTATTGACACACTAGGAGTAAGGCCCGTTGTGGAAATAAATGCAACGGGCTCTAGAAAGAGGCTCTGGGAGAGTGCCCTGGCTTTGGGCACACAGTGTGAATTTGCTGTGGTGACCTCAGCAGGGTATAATGACAGAGACCACCATTTTCTCCAGAGGAACTGATCTCTGCTACCTGAAGAGCAGTTGTAGTTTTGAGTGATCTCCAGCCCTCACCTGGAGATTGGCAACAATTGTTACCCAGGAGGAAATGGCTGGTTTGGAGGGTGGAGTCTATGGCATTCTACCTGCCTGAGGTCCAACCCCTCCTCAAACCCCACCCTCTCCAGGTTCCACCCCTCAAATCCCCAGGAATTTGCCAACCTAGAGTTGGCAACCCCATCTCCTTCCCAGCTAACCATCAACCTACTGTTATCATCCCCTCTGACTTCAGCTGACTTCTGCCCTCTCTCCTGCAGAGCAGTTGTAATTCTGAGTGCTCTCCAGCTCTCACTTGGAGATTGGCAACAATGGTTCCCCATGAGGGACTGGCTGGTTTGGAGGGTGGAGTCTATGGCATTCTACCTGTCTGAGACCCCACCCCTCCTCAAACCTCACCATCTCCAGGCTCTACCCCTCAAATCTCCAGAAATTTCCCAACCTGGAGTTGGCAACCGTATCTCCCTCCCAGCCAATTGTCAACCTACCATTATCTGCCCCCTGACTTCAGCTTTCCATCTCCTCCCCCCTCCCTCCTGGAGAGCAGTTGTAATTCTGATTGATCTCCAGCCCCCACCTGGAGATTGGCAACAATGGTTCCCCAGGATGGAATGGCTGGAGTCTATGGTATTGTACCTGTCTGAGGTCCCACCCCTCCTGAAACCTCACCCGCTTCAGGCTCCATCCCTCAAATCTCCAGGAATTTCCCATATGGAGCTGGCAACCCTATCAGGACTGGCCCCAATGAGTTTTCTCCCAAAGGCCAAAACAGGTGACAGGACCAAGCTTGGTTGCCTACCAACAGGCACTGAGGGGACAGTAGGGTTTCCAGCTCTAAGTAGGGAAATACCTGGAGATTTGGGGGGTGGATCCTGTGGAGGGCAGCATTGGGGGGGCGGAAGGACTCAGCAGGGTATAATGCCATAGGGTCTACCCTCCAAAGCAGCCATTTTCTCCAGGGGAACTGATCTTGGTCATCTGGAGATCAATTGTAACAGCAGGAGATCTCCAGGTCCCACCTGGAGATTGGCAACCCTAGGGGAAAGACAGCTGCACATCAGGGAGTTGAAGAGAATGGTTTAATGGCCACTGGACCAAGATTGGCAACAATAGTTCCCCAGGAGAAAATGGCTGGTTTGGAGGGTGGAGTCTATGGCACTGTACCTGTCTGAGGTCCCATCCCTCCTCAAACCTCACCCTCTCTGGGCTCCACCCCTCAAATCTCCAGGAGTTTCCATACCTATAGTTGGCAACTTTATCTCATCCCCTCTCAGCAGCCTCTTCCTAGACAAAATTCTGTCTTTCTCATTAGCGGGGAGCAAAGCAGTTTACTTCATTCTTTTCGGCTTTGTGTGTTTACAGCAACCCTGTAAGGCAGGTTAGGCAGAAAGTCTCTGGCTGGTCCAAAATCACCCAGGCAGTTTCCATAGGGATGCTCCTGCTGAACAGGAGCAACCAGCCAGGCCTAGGGTTGCCATTGCCAACAAAGACAAATTGATGCAAAGCAGGATGGAAAAGTCTCCATATCTCTATTTTGCCTTCAATTGGTTTTGATGCCAGCAGAGTGAGAAAATGCCAGAGGCTCTGGGTGGGTGCCCCATGGTAAATGCACCAAACAATTCCTAAAGATTTTCCACTGTGTCGATAAATCATTTTCTACACTCACAGTGTCCCCTGACAGAATTAGTACCAGAGCTTTTTTTGCCTTGTGGTATTTTGCTTGTGGTGTGAACTGTCTTTTTTGTGGTGTGGCATGGTTGTGTTATTGGGTTTGTTTCTTTTGAAGGGGAAGTGTTGTGAGTGAGGACATATTTCACCTCAGAATACAACAGGTTGCATAAACAACGGACAATTCCAACTGTCTTGCGGTGGGGGGGGAGTTTGAGGTGCGAAATGGAGTGAAGTCCAATCAGCTTCCGTATGCAAATGAGCTTGAAATGCTGGCCCAATCAGAGAAGAGTGGCCTAGGCTGCAGTGAGTGGGAGAGAACTCAGGCAACGCAGTTAGTGGATAGGGACAGATTCTGAGCGACATACCAGGGAGCGAATTGATTTTGCCAAGCATAGAACCTTGCCAGACCACTACCCTTTTATTTAATAGGACAGGATACGTACATACTGATGTCACAAGGGCCTCTATAGTGATCTTTCACATCCTAGGCAGGAACAGATGAGACAAGCCTCAAAGGTCAGTATTAGATCTCTGCAATGTCATGTTTCTCAATAGTTGTCCTACAGTGGCAACACTTGATAATGGCACTGCCTTTTGGTTGAGAATGATTGGCTGAACTGCCCTAACCACAGAAGTGCATGCAAAGCATCTCTGATGAGAAAAATACGGAATTGCCCCAGAGGTCCCTGTGATGTTGCAGGGACCTCTGAGATGATCTTCTGTTTACTGGTAGATGTGTTCTGTGGACAAGGCAGGGTGCAATGCTTTTGCACTCCTTTAAGTCATATAAATGCCAACAGAGATACAGGAAGCCAAGAAGAGCTGTGCTTTACTGCTTGCTCAGGCACCCCTTCAGTAAGAAGCTGGAGCAGGGCCGGCTCCAGGAATTTCTGCGCCCTAGGCGGGCGCAGATCCCAACCTCCCGGTTGGGCCTGAAGACCCATCCATGCCGCCCCCCTCCTTCCCCCCCCCCAGGGAGGAGGGGAAGGGTGGGCAAGCTGTGCCCCGGCTGGGCGCTCGGTGGTGGCGGGGAGTCCCCGTTGGCTGCCGACGCCTCCCCCCCCTCCAGGGAGGAGGGGGAGGGCGACTTGCACCCTAGCCAGGCGCTTTTCTGCGGCAGTGGCTGCGATGGCAGCGGGGAGATCCCGCTGGCCACTGCCGGCCGCCTCCTCCTCCTCCCCCCCTCCCAGGGAGGAGGGCGACGTGCGCCCTACCTGGGTGCTTGGTGGCAGCGGCGGCAGCGGGGAGATCCCACTGGTCAGGGAGGAGGAGGAGGGCAACTTGTGCCCTACCTGGGTGCTTGGTGGCAGCGGCAGCGCGGAGATCCCACTGGCTGCCGCTGGCCGCCTCTTCCTCCTCCTACCCCCCCAGGGAGGAGGAGGAGGGCAACTTGCGCCCTACATGGGCGCTTGGCGGCGGCGGCGGCAGCGGGGAGATCCCTCTGGCCGCCGCTGGCCACCTCCTCCTCCTTCTCCTCCTCCCCCCAGGGAGAAGGGGAGGGCAACCCTAACCCTAACCCTAGCCCGGCGGTTTTCGGCAGTGGCGGTGGGCACCTGGTTAGGGCGGGGGGTGCTTTTTGGGGGGAGCGGGGTGCCATTTGGCGCCCCTGAGGCCAGCACGCCCTAGGCGAGCGCCTAGTTCGCCCAATGGGCGATCCGGCCGTGAGCTGGAGATCACCCTACAGGTATTCAAGAAATACAAGGCACATTTGAGGGATTACAATGTGGCTCATATGCCCTGTACAGTGTGGCTCATATGCCCTATCACCACTAGCAGGGCTAGCAGAAATGCAAAACAGCCATGTTCGGCAGCTTCTCCAAGTTTCTCTCTTGCAGGGTATGGGGGAACAGGCCTCATAAGCACCCATTCTGTCTCACACAGGAGAGAATACTTATAGCATGGGAAAGCACAATAACCATTACAATCAACAAGTTACTTATCTGGAACATTAACTAGCTGTGGGCAAAGGCAGCCATCCTCAATTCTTGCCTCTTGATTGCTTGTTGTCTTTGGGTTTCTTCCAGACCTTGAGCTATTGGTCACTCTTCTTTTCTTCCATTCAGCCTCTCCTGCCCAAGCCTCTAGCTCCTGCTCTCTACGATCACTCACTCATAAATTTATATTTCAGCTTTTCCAGTTTGCATTGGTCAATTAATTCTGTCTTAGTCATAGGTGATTATTGTCCTATCTTAAGGTTAGCAGTTTCCCAGTCACAAGGCAAGATGGATGAGATCTAATTTGGGGCAGACAGCTAGAATGCAAGTGGAGGAAAACTTGAACAGAATGTGCGGTGATGGTGGCTAAGTGTGTTCACATTTCTACCACCACTGCATCCACACAATGCCATCCAGCAGAACTTTTCCAGGTTGTGAAGGGGTTCCTGAAAATGGAGACACAGAAAACAGATAGATGCATTGTGATACTTTTGCAGTGCATTTTGCAGATAAAATTGCTAGCATTCACCATGACTTAGATGCCACATTCTCTACAGTTCAGTTTTGGAATGCCATTGGAATGCAATCTGATCCTAGTTGTATAGATGACTTTCAGTTGGTGACGAGGCCTGATGAAGTAGATAAGCTGCACCACATCTGTACAGCCCACCAGATCTAGAATTGACCTTTGTGGCTATTGGTATCAAGCCAAGCTATGTTGGTAGGTCCAGGAGATAATAAATGCCTGTCTATGGGAGGGTGTAGTTCCTTGAAAGATGCAATCATGCAATTCCTCCTGAAAAAGGCAACCCTGGACCCCATGGACCTGAACAACATCTGGTGTCCAATATTCCATTTGGGGTGCAAGATGCTTGAAATAGTGGTGGCTACACAGCTTCAGGCAGTCTTGGAGGAGACAGATTATCTAGACCCATTTCAATCTGGATTCAGGCCTGAGTTTGTGATGGAATATGGCCTTGATGAATGAACTTCACTGGGAGAGAGATAGTGGGACTGCATTCCTGTTGATTTTCCTGGACCTCTCTTTGGCATTTGGTGCCATTGACCATGGTAGCATTCTGGAGAGGCTGGTTGAGCTGGGGGAAGAGGTGTAGCTTGTTTCACTGGCTCCACTCTTACTTGACTATTCAGTTCCAGAAGATGGTGCTGGGGGACTGCTGTTCGGCCCCCTGCCATTTACACTATGGAGTCCCTCAGGGTTCTATCTTGTTCCCCAAAGCTGTTTAACATTTACATGAAACTGTTTGAAGAGATCATCATGTTACCAGATCTGCAGTGTAGGTATGATTTCCCCCCCCCTTCTCCTTTGTTCTTCCCAGGATAGGGTCATTTGCTTATCTATAGACCTGGATGGCTCTAGTGCTTGTAAATGGATCTTTGTAGCCGCTAACATAACTATTGCAACTTTGCTATAAATTTGGGGGTGTAAGACATTTCAGCACAGAGGGAATAGAAGGGACACTGGAAGTGGTTCACATGCATAGTTTTCAACACAGATTGACATGCTTCCAGTCTGCCTCCTTGTTCTAGTCCTGATACTTTCTGTTTTATACTGATGTACTATGATTCTGACACAGAAGAACTATACAAGAAGGACCTCAGTGTCCTTGTCAACCACGATGGTGTAATCACTGACCTCGAGTCAGACATCCTGGAATGCGAAGTCAAATGGGCCTTTGAAAGCATTACTAACGACAAAGCTAGTGGAGGTGATAGTATCCCAGCTGAGCTATTCAAAGTCCTAAAAGTTGATGCTGTTGAAGTGCTGCACTCCATATGCCAGCAAATTTGGAAAACGCAACAGTGGCCACAGGATTGGAAAAGGTCAGTTTACATTCCAATCCCAAAGAAGGGCAATGCCAAGGAATGTTCAAACTATCACACAATTGTACTCATTTCACATGCCAGCAAGGTCATGCTAAAGATCCTACAAGCTAGGCTTCAGCAGTACGTGGATAAAGAACTGCCAGAAGTACAAGCTGGGTTTCAAAAAGGTAGAGGAACTAGAGATCAAATTGCCAACATTTGCTGGATTATGGAGAAAGCAAGAGAGTACCAGAAAAACATCCACTTCTGCTTCATTGACTATGCTAAAGCTTTTGATTGGGTTGATCACAACAAACTATGGCAAGACCATAAAGAGATGGGAGTACCAGACTACCTCACATATCTCTTGAGAAACCTGTATAAGGATCAAGAAGTGACAGTTAGAACTGGAGATGGAACAACTGATTGGTTTAGCATAAGAAAAGGAGTATGACAAGGATTTATATTGTCACCTTGCTTATTTAATTTATATGCAGAATACATCATACGAAATGCTGGCCTGGATGATTCAGAAGCCAGAATTAAGATTGCTGGGGAAAACATCAACAACCTCAGATATGCAGACAATACCACTCTAATGGCAGAAAGTGAAGAGGACCTCAAGAGCCTCTTGCTAATGGAGAACGCAAAGGTTGTCTTGAAACTCAACATCAAAAAAACTAAGATCATGGCATCTGGCCCCATCATTCCTTGGCAAATAGAAGGGGAAGTTGTGGAAGCAGTGACAGACTTCACATTCCTGGGATCCAAAATCACTGCAGATGGTGACTGCAGCCATGAAATTAAAAGACACCTGCTTCTTGGGAGGAAAGCGATGGCAAACCTAGACAGCATAATAAAAAGTAGAGACATCTCCCTGCCAACAAAAGTCTGTATGGTCAAAGCAATGGTATTCCCAGTATGTCTGCAAGAATTGAACTATAAGGAAGACTGAGCACCAAAGAATAGATTCTTTTGAATTATGGTGCTGGAGAAGACTCTTGAGAGTCCCCTGGACTGCAAGGAGATCAAATCAGTCAATCCTAAAAGAAATCAACCCTGACTGTTCCCTGGAAGGCTAGATCCTGAAGCTGAAGCTCAAATACTTTGGCCACCAAATGAGAAGGGAGCACTCACTGGAGAAGACCTTGATGCTGGGAAAGATTGAAGGTCAAAGAAGAAGGGGATGGCAAAGGATGAGATGGTTAGATGGTGTTATCAAGGCAACAAACATGGAATTAAGCAAACTCTGGAGCATGACGGAAGACAGGAAGGCCTGGCATGATGTGGTCCATGGGGTCGCGAAGAGTCGGACTTGACTGAACAACAACTATGATTCATTTTTTAAAAAAAACCCGGAGGGGATTTTTTAATTGCATTTTTATATACACTACAAACTACAACGAAAAAAGGGGAGGGGAAACATCTACATCAAGGGAGAAAGTAAACATAACCATAACTAACTAAAATCCCAAGAACTGGAGATCATCATATTAGCTTATAAACATATTAGTCTAAAATGCCTATATAACATTGAACATAGTCGAATAAGCTAGGTTATACATCCTTTTAACCACTTTAACTGTTTAACAACCCTCCCCAGAGCATCATTAAAACCCAATGCTTTACAACAGCCTTCAGAGTTTCAATCTTCATTTTGTTTTATCTTTTCAGTCTCTCAGTTGGTAACCTCGTTTGGAAGCAGCAGCCCCCTTTTCTGAGTCAGAGTCCTCATCGGAAGACACAGAGTCCATTTCACCATTAGTTTTCCTGTCCTCTTCTTCTTTTGCATCCTCTTCTGGGTCTCCCAATTGCAGCCTCAGGAACTCACGTGATTTAAAAACAGAATCAATTTTTTCCCTTTTATCCATCAATTTGAAAGTGACGCCTTTGGGAATCAGCCACCAGTAAGCAATGCTGTTTGTTTATAAAAAGAGAATTAAGTCCTTGTACTTCTTCCTCTTTTTCCTTACTTCAAATGGGATATCTTTTAAAATTCTGATAGTGTTGCCTCCAATTTTCAAGGGTACACTTGTAGTCGCTTTCAGGATTAAATCCCTCACATGCCGCTTCAAGAATCTAACCACAATCTCCCCAGGCAGATTATTCTTCTTGATGTACACAGAGTAGGCCCTATAGACCACATCCATTTTGTTTACACAGTATTCTGCTTTTAAATCTGTCACTGGGGCTAATGCATCACTCAGAAGTTGCTTTAGATTCTTATTTTTGGCTTCAGTAACTCCTTGGAAATGGAATACCAGATTGGCTCTCTCCATTTGCAATTGCAACAGTTGAAATTCCTCCGAAGCTTGCTTCCTTTCCAGCACTTGCATCTTTTTTCTTGCTTTTTTTGAGTTGACATCCATTTCCAAAACTTTCTCAGCTACCTGCTCCATCTTTTTTGAAGTTTCAGACAATTGGAGCTGCTGTGTTGCAAAGTTCTGATTTAAAGTTCCTAATTGCTGGTTGATGTTAGTCATCTGGTCCAGTAGAGGGTGCAAAGAATCTGCCAGGAGTTTGGAAAGCTCTGTGGTCTCTTTCGCTCTCAGACTCATGCCACCTGCTGGTTTCAGTTTTGATAGTCCTTTCTCCGTCTTTCTCCCCACCATCTTTCCAGATTGTTTACTTTTACCAAAAGTTGCTAAAGTCTATGAAAGTTGCCAAAATGTTTGACCATGCTCTGGTAAGGTTCTCAAAACAGATTTCTCTGCTTTTATCTCCACTCCCCCCTTGTTAGAATGCTTTTAAGCCTTTGCGTCTGGGAGGGGCCCCTCCCCCGCTCGCTTCCCACACCGATCCCAAGAGGGGTGCTTTCTTTTTAAAATGCCAGTATCATTGTTGGTTTTCTGACCTCACTGATTCGTTTTAAATGCTCAATCTCTGATGCTTGACCCGGTTAGCAGCTCTAAATCCGAATGGACGCATAGCAGCTGGACCATCAGGGTGGAGAAGCACCTCAATTCCCCAGCATCGCGCTGGTGAAGAAGCAACCCCTCAAAAGCCACATGGCTAGGAGCCTTTCCCAAAAGGCTTCAGGGGAGTGGCAGACAATCGCCCCCCCTCCAGACTGCTAGCGCACAGCTCATGCCCCCGGAGCGACCTGGAGGCATGTCTGCTAGCGAGTCTCCATAAACTGGAATAACCAACAACTATGATTCTGTGGGCCAGCTCTCTTAAATCTATCCCAAAATAAAGCTTCCTGGGCTTGGCCATGGCATGAAAGCTATGTACATCAGTGTTCTCAGCCTTGGTACTCAAATGTGTAGACCAAGGGGTTGCTTTCTGTGTACACAACAGCCTAGTACAAGAGGGAGTGCTAAAATTACTCAACACTGACTGCTTGTGCTAAGTAAAAGGAACTGTATCCGCCAGTATCTTTTCCATGAGCACAACACAAGATGTTTCTCCTGATAGGATTCCAAAATCAAATTAAACAAAACTATACAAACCGCTTTCCATTCTTATTTCTTTTAAGTTTTCCTTCAACCATTGTGTTATTTCCTACACAAGCAGAACTGCATCAAATACATTTTTCTTTCTACTCACACACTGCTGAAACCATTGCAAGAAATTTAGATTACATGTTTTAGTTTTTCTGTTTCCAAATACTGATCTAAATATTGTGGCAGGCAGTCTGAAATCTGCCAAGCTTTTGTGCATTCCTTGTATTTGTACACATAATGCTCATTCAATGTTCACCAAAATGAGTAAATTATAATTTAGTTGTAATAGATTTTGGATACAATCCAGTCAAAATTAAGTATTTTTAAATTCTATTGATTCCTAAGGGAGATAACCCATTTAATTTTTTCCTAATTAAAATCAATTTGATTTAATTTTAACATCACTGACTGGATTTTGCCCTATACTATTTATAAGCATTTTACTTTATAGAAAGAGAAATATTGTGTGAATTCTGAGGGATAATATTCAAGAATGCATCTGGCCAACTTTGTAAAAACATTTTTTAAAAGATGGGTTAATAATATAATCAAAGTAGTTCAACAACTTCCCCATGTTACCCATTTTCATTCATATTTTCTCATCAAATGGTACCAAGAGAGAATTTTCTAACTGCTTTGAAACTCCCAGTTATTGTTTATTTAAAAGCAACCTGGAGACATCAAACAAGAAATGATCTGAAACCCCCACCCCCCTCCCATTTTCATTTTTAAAAACGGAAAACTTTTCATATGAAAATTTGTTGTGATTTTCAACTTTAGGAGAACAATAGTTTCCAGCAAGAAAAATATTTTGGAAATCTTACATTAGTTCTGCTCCTGAGAGAATAATCTAACCTGAGCTATAATACAACAAAGCAATAGGCTAAATACTGATTATATCAGCACTAAATGCTCAGGGTATTTTTGAACAGCAGACAATGGTGACCTGGTAGGCATTATATACTTGGACTTTCAAAAGGCTTTTGACAAGGTACCTCACCAAAGCCTCCTGAGTTCACTTATGGATTAAAAACTGGTTAAACGACAGGAAGCAAAGAGTAGGAATCAATGTACAGCTCTCACAATGGAGGGAAGTAAGAAGTGGGGTCCCACAAGGATCAGTATTAGGGCTGGTACTATTTAATTTATTCATCAGTGATCTGGAACTAGGGGTGAGTAGTGCAGGGGCCAAGTTTGCAGATCACACCAAATTGTTCAGGATGGCAAAAACCAAGGCTGGCTGTAAAGAGGACCTTCACAACTGGGTGAGTGGGTGACCATGTGGCAAATGAAGTTCAGTGTTGGTAAGGGTAAGGTGATGCATGTTGGACAAAGAATCCCAACTTCAAGCATAGGCTAATGAGGTCTGAGCTTGCTGAGACTGGGAGGGGGAAAAGATCTTGGGGTCATAGTGCATAGCTCAATAAAAGTGTCAACCCAGTGTGCCGCAGCGGTGAAAAAGGCAAACTCTACGTTAGGGATTATTAGGAAAGGGACTGAAAATAAAATGGCTGGCATTATGATGCCCCTGTATAGATCTCTAGTGCAGCTTCATTTAGAATACTGTATACAGTTCTGGTAACCATATCGTTAAAAAGACATCACAGAGCTGGAAAAAATACAGAAGAGGGCAACCAAGATGATTAGGGGGTTGGGACACTTTTTCTGTGAGGAAAGGCTGAAGGGTCTGGGACTTTTCAGTTTAGAAAAGAGACGACTAAGGGGGATATGATAGGGGTGGACATGCATGGGGTAGACAGAAATGACAAGATAACTTTTTCTCTGTCTCCCAAAATACTAGTACTCAAGGGTATCCAATGAAGCTGGTGGGCAGTAGATTCAGAACAGACAAAAGGACATACTTCTTTACACAGTGAGTGATTAAAATGTGGAATTCACTGCCAGAGGATGCCACAGGAATAAACAGCTTTAAAAGGGGATTAAATACATTCATGGAGGATAGGTTTATCAGTTGCTACTAGCCATGGTGACTGAGGGGAACCTCCACATTCAGAGGCACTAAACCTCTGAATCCCAGAGCCAGGAGGCAATAGCAGGGTAAGGTCTCAGCCTCTATGCCCTGTTGTCACTCCAGAGAAAATGGATGGCCACTGTGGACTAGATGGACTAGATGGACCAGTGGTCTGATCCAACAGGGCTCTTCTTATGTTCTTATGATGAATATTGTTGTTTTAAATGAGGGACAGGAATTCAAAGGGCAGCAAAGAGATGGGCACCTATTAACATGCAGAAGAAGGGACTGTATGCATTTATCAAATTCAGTCTGATCTCGCAATTTCATTATTGATTCATTATATTTGAAAATGACTTCCCATTCCTATTCTTAATCCACAGATTTTCTGACACCCACAACTTTGTAACTGCCTTTGAATTTTTCAGATATATATCAAGGTAAGTCTGAAAGAAAAACTTAATCCCAATTTTCCTTCACCCATCACTCCTGTCTGATGAGCCAAACAAGAATATAATTGACCTGGTTGGTTTCCAGGTTGTCTTGACCATCCCATGGCCAGGAGGAGAATAGTTTGTTTTCTACCCCCATCCAGTCTTTCTGCCATGTTTGAAAGCATCTACACAGCACAACTGTGCACACAGGAAGGCCAGGAACTGGATGTATGCATAAGGCATTGGCCTGCACATGCAAATGCTACCACTGCGGCATTACATCAAATATCATTTCAGACCTCCCACATTTCCCACTGGAGTGTCATAGTGAGGAAGAGACTGGCTGTGTCTGGTTGCCTTGCATGCTTAGCTACCCCCTACTGATATCCAGTAGCTATTATTACTCCATTTTGGCCAACTGCTAATCCTCTCCTCTTCACTGTGGTGTTCCTTAGCCAAGCTTGACATATGACTGGGGAGAGCAGTCAAACCCACCCCCGCCCTTCAATTATTTGAGGAGTGTGGGCAAATTGAGGGAATAGCATCAATGTTGATACCATAAGAATTTCCCCAATCTCTAAAACAAAGACCATAGAGATTGGGGGGATTCATATAACATCACCCAGAAGTGGCATCGCATTCTCCAAACCTCCCCAGTCTCTGTGGTAAACTATATCACATCCCTTGAAATTCTACCTTCCCCAGGCACCATGGCCACCCCAAAAATCTCCCAGCCTCTGCTGTTGAAGGGCTAGCAACCCTACCTATAGCAAGTTGTTTGAGATGGGTCACAAACTTTTCAGGCCCTCTGCTGTGGTATGCTTTCATTCTAGCAGCAGAGGGGAGAAATAAGAATAGGATGAGGACAAGCACCAAAAAAGGGCAGCTAAGTACTTCCTTCTGCTACTACCAGTGCCTCCTCCTAGGGTTGCTGAGACTTAGTGTGCCCAAACAGAAGCAATATAATGTACCCTACAATTCCACTGAGCAGAGTTTGAAGCCTTTCTTTAGCCTAAGGAGTTCTTCCACTGGAGGAAGAGTTGTTTGTGTTTGACGAAGGCTCCCCATGCTGCAGAAACTTCCTGTAGTCTAAGGTAGGATTCTTGCTGATGTATCTCAAGCAAATCAATGTTGGGTGACTCATTCCCCAACACAGAGAGGAGGACATGTGTTAGAGGTAGCACATCTTAGCTTTAGGTGCACTCCTATGTTACAATCACTCATGAATTAAAAATGGATCTCAGAGCATGTTGTCAGTGCTGCAAGCTGCTTTTTAATGTATGACTGTCTGCTGCCGGTTTGGGGTTGCCATTAGTACCAGGGAAAACATATTTACATTCTGCTACAAAGGAAAACAAAGTTGCCGCGCATCCCACAGGACATGGGACCTTTTTGATCTTCAGCAATATGATCCAGCCGCACAGGCTAGTCAGGCTAGATCTGAAATCTCTCGTCATTCTTTTTCTTCATATGCCATACCTCCTTGTTGATAAGATGAATAATTCACATGACAGCCCACATTGTTTACTGCTGAAATATTACCAGGTCACAGACCTGCTGTGATCCCTATGTGTACTATCCCCTGTTAATTATTTCCATTAAAACTTCCATCAGTGATTTCTCCGCCCCTCCCCCATCAAGTTTCATGGGCCTAATTGGACCCAGTAATATGGCCTGCAAACTTGTTCACCCCACTGATTGCCCTTCACAGCAAAAGCATAAAAACACTGTGACTAATGATGCCTCAGGCTTCCAAATGATGTTTACTCTTATGGTGATTAGCTTCCAGCTACCGCTCCCCTCAGAGAGGTTATTGACAAAGAAAATACACCCCTCTGCTTAAGTTGCTACAAAGAGAGGTACAAAATAAACCTGACATTTTCTATCCACCATCTGCTGGAGTCTTTCCACATAGCTGTATTCTGTGCTCCAGCTGTTATGTCTACTGCTCACTCCTACGGCAGCACGTGGAATGATCAGGGCCAATGCTGTGCACAGAATGTACTCAAATTCTATAGTCTGCTTCAAGGCATCCCACATAGAGGACTAAGGAAAGACAAACCTTATGATTTGTATATATTTGCTTTTTTTGCAATGCTGGATTTCCTTCAGTCCCATACATTGAACTCAGTGGAATTTGCTACCACCAAGACATCCAGTTGGGCTCCACAACTGCAAGTGCTGCATGCAGTTCCTTCAGAGCAAAGCTGCTTCCATGTGGAAGTATTTCTCTGCCTTGGCTTTCAAAATAGAGTGGGGTTTTTTGCAGGGGGGGGAGTGTTTGGCTTTCACACAATCGTCCTCTTTCCAGGTTTTCCCCAACTTCAGCAGCTCTTTCTACTGCTTTACTTCAATCTTTGTGGAAAGAAGGAGGCCAAAGTACATTAGCATACCAGCTGGACAGAACACAGTACATTTTCCTGCTCTTCAATGTCCCACCCGTATGGGCATCATTTTTTTGTTGCCAGCTCCTCATGGGTGACGATTTCCCAGCATTTTTTCCCTGTCTGCACCACTAGAAGAGTTTTTGACAGCTGTTTTAAAAAAAGAATCAGATTGCTAAGGCACCATAACAATATATTGCCATATCCATTACAAATTGTAATGCAGCCATGTATGAAAAAGAACAAAAAAAGGGTGGCAAGTTATCATGACAACTGTGGCAAGGGACCATATATATTGTTTTCCTGAGGGTGAAAACTTCTGAAATTATGCCCCCATTCATCCTGAGTCCCTACCCCACTATATGTCTTTTAGTGTTTTTTGTCAAACACAAAATGATCAACAAAAATGGCTTTTCAAAAACCCTCCCATACCAACCTGACTTTCCTTAGTGATCCACTAAACTATCGAATGTACAATTTAGCATCTATTTGTAATTGTAAAAATATTTTGTTAGCCACTCTGAGAAGACATTTGACCAAGAAAAGCAGAATAAGTAAATGAAGAAATGCTATCAGAGCATGAATACACAAATGGACCATAGGCTCAGCTGAGTCTGGCCTTTGTTGTTGTTGTTCAGTCGCACAGTCGAGTCCGACTCTTCGCGACCCCATGGACCAGATTACGCCAGGCCCTCCTGTCTGGACTATAAGAACATAAGTCTGGCCTATAAGAACGTAAGAACAGCCCTGCTGGACCAGATATCAAGTTAGGCATCCTGTTTCACACAGGACCAACCACTTCCGCTGGAGACTGAGGCCCTCATGATGCAGTCTCCTGACACTGGTATCCAGAGGTTTACAGCCTCTGACCATAAAATTTCCCTTTAGTGACAATTGCTAGTAGCCCCTGTTGGACCACTCTTCCATGAATCTGACTAATTCTTCTTTAAAGTCATCTATGCTAGCAGCCTAATTAAAAACGAAATCATTCCACTTCATTTCTTCTACCACTTTGACCACTTATATCCTGGCAGAGGCAGGATACAACACAACAAAAAACAGACCCACCTGCCATGGCAGCCCTCCTCCACTAGTTCAATCATCTCCTTCTGGGACTTGCTGGAAGATAAGGTGAAACTGGCCTAACTGCTCCACTGGACTAACAGAATGGGCAAGAGTTGCAAATCCTTAAGCTGGGAAGGTTTTTAAAAATGAAGTTGAAAGTTGAATTTTAACTTCCTTATACTGAGGAATGTCACACCCCACTTGCTGTTCCTGAAGGTTCATTTGCACCTACTCCACCCCCATTATTTACGGACCTAAAACAACCATGTCCCAAGAGTTATCTTGGTTAATTCTTCAATCACACATCTGCTCTGAATCCTTTTCAGTGTGGTTTCAGGCTGGGTAGAGATGGCTCTAGTGGCTTTGGTCGATGACTTCTCTGAATGTAGAGAAAGGCCATGCTTCTTTGTTGCTCCTTCTGGATTTATCTGTAGCCTTTAATGCAATAGATCATGTCATCCTGTTGAGGTGTTTGGAAACAGAAGTAGGTATCAGGGTATGTGTGTTAGACTGGTTTAAATCATTTCTCAAAATTTAGGGAACTATTCCATCAGGGGTTGAGTTCTTCCACCTGCTCAGCCCCAGCTAGGGTTGTCAGCCTCCATGTGGGGCTTGGAGATCTCCCAGAATTAAAACTGATCTCCTGCAGAAAATGGTTGCTTCGGAGGGTAGACTGTATGCCATTTTACCCCACTGAGTTCCCTCCCCTTCCCAACCCTTTCCCTCCCCAGGCTCCATCCCCAAGATTTCCAGGGATTTCCCAACCTGGAGTTGGCAATCCTAGCCCCACCCCTCGACTACTCAGGCCTGAAAAGGAGCTGCTCCCTGGAACTGTCTGTGCTGCTGCTTGCAGGGAAGACTCTCCCATTAAAGGCTGAGTTTCTCCAGCTGCTCAGCCCCACCTCCTGGCTGTTGCTTCTGTTTTATGGCTGGGTTGTGATTTTTTTTATGGAAACTGTTGTGTATTGGAATGTGAATCTGGGCTATACATTCCTATGTTAAGCTTGATTTCAAATGTGGCTCTTCAGCTGTCGCATTACTATTGGCTGGTTTCTGAGAAAACTATGCCCAGATTGACAGGGAGGGCCTCGCCCTAATCGCTGGAGTTAAAAAATTCCATGACTTTGTGTATGGGCGACGATTCCTCCTTGTAACTGACCATAAACTGCTTCTGGGCATATTTTCTCCTGACTGGCAGACTCCAAATATCCTCTCACCGAGGATGCTAAGGTGGGCAGTTTTCCTGTCTGCCTATGACTTTGAACTTGAACATCGGCCGGGTAAGGCCATAGGGCATGCGGACGCCCTCAGCCACTGTCCTGCACCACCCACGGACTCGGATATTGCTGAGGACTTGGACATTCTGGCTCTTGACAAGCTACCTGAGGCACCGGTTACCTCAAAGGATGTTGCCGCTGCAATGGCACAGGACTCTGTGCTCGCCCATGTGCTCAGTTGGGCGTTGAGGGGGTGGCCGGCGGGAAAGCTCGCGCCAGAATTTAAACCATTCCATTCCTGCCAAAATGAACTGTCTGTAACAAAGGGATGTCTGCTCTGGGGGAGTAGGGTGGTGATTCCCTCCAGGCTAAGGGAGAGAGTGTTAGAGGCCTTGCATGCCGGGCACCCAGGAATGGTGCACATGAAGGCCCTCTCCCGTGGGTATGTGTGGTGGCCCAATCTTGATGCAGACATAGAGATATGGGTTCGGAATTGTATGCAGTGCCAGCAGTCACACCCAGAGCCATCTCAGGCTCCCATTCAACCATGGGAGAAGGCACGGAGGCCATGGTCCCGCCTCCATGTTGATCTGGCAGGCCCTTACCAGGGGCAAATGTTCCTTATTTGTGTTGACTCGTACTCCAAATGGTTGGAGGTTGTTAATTTATGTTCGACTGGTTCTGGGGCAGTGATCAATGCCCTACACAAACTCTTTGCGACACACGGGCTACCGGACTGTTTGGTCTCCGACAACGGGCCACAGTTCGTGTCAGCCGAATTTGAGGGCTTCCTCAAGGACAACTTAATCCACCATGTGACTTCTACGCCATTCCATCCGGCCACCAATGAACAGGCCGAACAGATGGTTCGAACGGCAAAGGAGCACATCACGCCCTGCTCTGTGATGGGGAGGAGCCCCACAGAGTTGCTTATGGGACGTAAGCTGGCCTCACTGCTCGACCGCCTGCACCCCGACTTAGACCAGTCAAAGTAGCGGTCTGAGGTTCCAGCGCAGGGGTGAGTGTTCGTTGTGGGGGACAAAGTCTTTGCCCACAACTATGTGGAAGGTCATCGGTGGTTACCAGCCGTAATCACCAAGGTTGCAGGTCCAGGCTGTACGTGGTCCGGCTTCCCAGCAGATGGGAGATACACCGCCATGTAGACCAGCTCAGAGAGCACTGGGCAGACTCAAGCGCCAAGTCAGTGCCTGAATCTGAGCTGGTTCCCGAGCAGGAGGGGCCTCCCGCCGAGGAGGTGAGTGCTGCGGAAAGGGAATCAGAGTCTGGGCAGACCCCAACTCCAGAGCCTGAAACCCCTGTCATTGTTCCCCCTTCTCCTGCGAGAGAAGTGACCAGGGTCCCCAAAGTGTGTACCGCTCCACCGACAACGGAGCAGAGACAGCTGGGCCAGTCAAGCCGAAATCATTGTGCCCCCTCCTACCTGAGTGACTATCTTTGGAAGGGTAATGCTCCATCTTAGGGGGGAGGAATTGTTGTGTATTGGAATGTGAATCTGGGCTATACATTCCTATGTTAAGCTTGATTTCAAATGTGGCTCTTCAGCTGTCGCATTACTATTGGCTGGTTTCTGAGAAACCTCTGTACAGAACCAATCATCTTGTAAATATGTATCAAAGCGGGAAAAATTGTAATTGGACCTTATCTCTGTAATTCTATTGGTCCTTAACTTATTTTGGGAGTGGCTTTGACAGCCCGGGAGAGTTTAAAAGAAGGAGCTGTGCTCTACTGTTTTGTGGTGTGTTTGTTGTGGTGTTCTGAGTTGGAGTTGCTGTTACGAATAAACTGAAATCACTTGCTGAAATCATTTCGTTGTTGAGTTCCATACTTAATAGAAACCACTTTGAGTCTTGGTTTTCCGGAGAAAAGTGGATTTAAAAAATTCAAATAAATTGTTTCAAGGGTTGCCAGTAGAGACTAGAGTGGGAGTTATCCCCCATGTTATTCAACCTCTCCTTTATTAGGAGAAATTATTCGTAGTTTTGGGATTGGATGTCAGCTCTATATCTCTCTACTCAAATCTCCTGGCAATGTGGTTAAATGGCTGAAAATGAATAAACTGGAACTGAACCTAGACAAAATAGAAATAATGCTGGTTGGGAAACCTGAGGTCTTAAACAACAGGGCTCAATTCAAGAGGTATTGGCTAACACATGCAAAGTTCATCATGGCCTTGGACCCTCCTATCTTTAGGACAACCTCTTGTTTGAGCTATAATGTTGCTTATCTGAGTGGGGCATTCTGCAGGTGTCACCCTACAGATTGGTAATATCATCAATTGCTTATACATGTACCTTCTCTGCAGTGGCCCCCTTCCCTGTGCAATGGCTTTCCCGAAGAGGTCAGGAAAGCTCCCAAACTTCTGGCATTTCACAAAATATGTAAAACAGAATTGTTCAGGAAAGCATTTTTACAATTGAACTAGGGCTACGTCATAACAGATTGGCCCAGGAAAACACACTTTCTACTGATTTAATATGTTTCTGCATTGTTTAACATGTCATGTTTAATTCTTATGGTTTGTTCAGATGACAGCTCTGCTTCGAAATTTCTGGCATTCCTAGTCCTATTGCATTGTTTATTAGATTTATCAGCCTATTGACTGCACTAATTTGCATTGTGTAATCCACTTTGAGTTGCAGTAAGAAAGGTGACTCCCACTCGGCAGGAGGGCAGGATACAAGCCTAACAAATAAAATAAATAAATAAATAAATAAATAGCATAATTAAATAAATAGCATAAATAAATAAACATAGGACCTCCCATGAACATAGGACCACTAAGCAACAGCTCCTCCATGCATGTAAATGCATGATGCAGCTGATCATGCCATTTGTGGACCAGTTTTGCCTTCAAATGCTTACAGATCAGGGAAGTAAGAAGCTTCGAGGAAGCCTTTTCTTTGTACCTTTGAATTATTTCTAGAACTTTTACTGTGGATCCTTCACAGCATTGCTACCTTCTGCAAGATTGGAGAATTAAACACCTTTTTAGTCTTACATCCACATGCTATCCATGATGCTTCCAATGGGTGCATTCATTGTGTTTTCTGAATAGGTGAAGGCACATATTTTTGTATCTGCATACAACTTTGGTACAGGTGAAATAGATCCCTGAAAAATCCAGAGGTCAGTTTGCATGTACCAAAGCTTTATGTGTAAGCAAAATATACACACTTCCCTTGTTCAGATAACAAGTGGTGACTGTTCATATTGGCAAAAATCTAAGCACAGCTGGAAGACTCCCAGTATATGTGGATGCAATGTCTGAAAAGAAACAGAATTCTCTCGATATAACTCTCCTAAAAAGGAGAGAATTTTATTCTTTTTATAAGAAAAGGGTAGGGTATACAGATGGAGAAAGAAAAAGATGGAGTGAAGTTTTTTCTGTTAAAAAAAGGTTAGTTTTAGTTAGTATTCAATACCGTTTTTGGCATCTATCACGGTTAGAAGATCTTCTTTTTAACTTTGCAAAGTCCAAAATAACTCTGTTAGTGCAGTTAGTAAAGTCCATGGGGTTAGTTATTAAACAGCTTCTTTCAGATGTTACACGAACAGTTACTTCGCAAGGTATCTTCTTTTTAAGTCTCTTCCAATTATGGATTGAGTCCTTTTTGACCTTGATGCCTTCCATTCCGTCACCTCCTTCCCCTGGGCTGCTGTCATCTTCACTGCTTGTATTAGTCCAAATTTTGAGTGCTGCGTCCTCCTCCATGCTGGCGTGTCTCTTCAGAAGTTTTTGTGTTTTAAAGATGTAGTCCATCTTCTCTCTTTTCTCTTTTTCCTTATACTTCTGGCCTTCAATTTTCAAGGGCTCCATAAACACTACACATGAAATTAGATCTCTAATATGTTGCCTGCTATGCTCAACAACCCCTTCTGCTGGCAGATTATTTTTCTTCATAAAAGCGGAATAGGCTTTGGGAGCCATATCCACCTCTTCTTTTAATTCTTTCGCTTCACTGCCAGTTAGGGGTGCCAAGACATTCGTCAAGGTAAATCCGAGATCTTCTTTCTCTTCTTCTTTTACGCCCTGAAAACTTAGAGTCAGATTAGATTTCTGTGCGATTTCCGCCATCTTCCTTGTTGTTTCCGATATTTGTTTCTGTCGACTGATGAGAACACTTTCCACTTTAAGCAAAGTTTCGTTGATTTTCTGCATTTGCTCCAGCAGGGGGCACAGTATCTCATTTTCCTGTTGATTGACAGCTAGCTCTGGGGGGGGCTACCCGGACCGGAAGTCCCTCCCCACTTCTCTTCCGGTTTCAGCAGGACCTTTTCCAGCGTCGACATTTTCTTTTTTTGTTTACTTTTTCAAAGTTCGTGCCGCATCCCCCAGGAAGCTAATAAGGTCGTAATCTTCCGTAAAACCCCAACGGTACTTTCACCAACACTTTTGTCTCTCTACCCCCCTTCGCGCTCCCTTTGTAGATCTCGCTTCTCAAAAGGGGTGGGGACTCCTCCCTCCTCCCATAAGCTTATACGCTTGCGGGGGGGTTCAAATTCAGACTTCAAAATAGATCTTCAACTCACGATTCGATGCCAGATCTTCTTTTTATTTTAAATCATAGCGCTTTCTTCACTCCTGGAAGTCGGTGGCACTGTTAAGTCCCATTGCGGGCATGACGCAGCGGGGCCGATTGGGGCGGGGAGAAAGCCTCAATTTCCCGGCTGTCTGCCGGCAAAGAGGCTACTCCCCAAGCGCCCCCGGTTCGGCGCCTTTGCCTAAGGCTCACTAGGGTCTTTCGCACATGCGAAGACCCCCCCCTAACTGCGCGTGGGCTAACCACCTCCGGGAGCGTCCCGAAAGGTGGCCGCCATTTGCAACGCCGAAACCGAAGCCCCCAAGAAACAGAATTCTCAGCAGCCTGGTCATACATATCTGACCATCTGACTTTGAAAATTCTATTTTTCCCAATGATGACCTGGTCTGTTGTATCTTTGTATAAGGCAACAACTCGTTCCCTTAATGCATAAAAATGGCTTTATTAATGGAGAGTTAAAGCTTTCACATAACTATTCTGGCAAAGTTCCAGCTCTATCTGTCACACGCAGCCCACCAAGTTCCTACTTTTTTAAAAAGGTACTTGGATTAAGATCACCACAAAAGGAACAACAATGTAACTTTATACCTGGGGCGCTATGATCAGTTTCCTTTTCTGCTAACTTCAAATAGGAAATGACAATAATGGAGGGACCCACTCAGAGAGGAAGCAAGGGGGAAACCGCATATTCAGCAGCAGCTGCAACACAATTAAAACCATTATTATGCACTTAGCAATGTTTATCCAGTCTGAACACTCCTCAGGCTGTGCAGCCCTGGCAGGTTTGGTCTGTATGTTTAGACCTGAAGAGCTCTCACTTGGCTTGATATTAGACAGAGGGAAAAATCAGGGAGTTTACGCATATCTTAGTAACCTCTTTGTATCCTGTGGCTTGGAAATGGCTTGGCATACAGTGCATTTGCATCACAATGGATGGACTCATGCTTGGACTCACGCTGCAAATGTTTATCTCTAACTTCAACTGTGAAGCCGGCAAGGGATTAATACAAGGCAGAAATACATATCACCTTGGCACTGCCAAGATTCAAGGCATTCCGAGGCAAAGTCCTAGGGTGTTATCTAACTATTGTTTGACTGACAAGTAACTCAGTGGCAACCCAGAAAAGTATGGGGTGTTTCAAGCAGTGTTAGATAGTGCTGTCACATCACAGCCGTCTTACAGCGACCCTGTAGGGTTTTAAAGGCAGGAGACATTCAAAGGTGGCTTGCCATTTCCTGCCTCTATACAGCAACCCTGGACTTCCTTGGTGGCCTCCCATACAAATACTAACCAGGGCTGACCCTCCTTAGCTTCTGAGATCTGACAAGATCAGGCTGTCCTGGGCCATCGAGGTCAGCATTCCAGCTAGAAGGTCCCAAATGACAGGACCAACAGGTTTATGATTTCTGCTCTGTTACACTATAAAACAGTAGGGTTCTTTATGCCATTTTTTGTCCTGAAAGAGCCCCAGGGAGCCACTATTACCCCTGTTGGGACTAACTTACAGGTGCCCATGTCAATAGTTCTGCAAATGGGAGAAACAGCGGCTTCCTGGGTTTGTTTTGGGTTCAGTCCAAATCAGATCCCTGTGCTCCTAATTGTCAGAGAACAAAACTTACCATGACATCCATTCATAGATGTGCAGGCTCATATTCACTCATTCCTGCACAAACTGCATTGGCTGCCTACTGAATTCCAGATCCATTTCAAGGTGCTGGTGCTTACCTATACAGCCAGGGGCCAGCACACCTTCGAGACTGCCTCTTCCCATATGAGCCCTATAGGACATTGAGGTCCATAAATCAACATCTTTCTGGCAGTCCCTGGCCCCAGGGACAGCTGTCTAACGTCGACCAGAGGCAGGGCTTTTTCAGCCCTGGCCCCTACCTGGTGGAATGAGCTCCCATATGAGATCAGGACCATGCAGTATTTACTACAGTTCCACAGGGCCTGCAAGAAAGAGCTCTTCCACCGGACTTTTGGTTTAGGCGGTGGGCGTTCCTCCCTTTTCCTTGCCAACCTCCACCGGTGGGCTGGTTCTAATTTGAGATCAGGGCACCACTGCTATATTCAAATATGATTAACAACTGGACATATTATTTTACATGGTATTTTATGATTTTATGATCTGTGATTTTATGTTGTTTTAATCTGTTACTAATTGATTGTTTAATGATATTGATGTAAACCACCCTGAGCCTGCTCGTGGGGAGGGTGGTATATAAATCAAAACAAATAAATGAAGAAATAAATAATACTGCCTCATTTGGCTTGAGCCCGCCCTTGGATATACTGATTTGAATGGCATTACTGTGGTCAACTGGTTGGTGCTCACACTAGCAGAACAGTGCACAGCCTGGGGTGATCCTGGATACAGCTCTGCAGTAGGAATGACCAGAAGCAGCCAATCAGTTACATCTGTGATATGATGACTCTGGCCCCTCTTGCAGTGCTGAGAAGTCACTCCAAGAGTGTAGACTTTCCAATTTCCCAGGGAGGGGCTGGGGCTGGGCCAGAGGCAGAACCCCTCCCCCACACACTCTCCCTTCCCAACTTCTCCAGGCTGTGCTCCGCCTAGAAGAAGATCCTGGCTCCTGTCCTGCCCAGCACCAGAGAGAGCCTGGCAGCAGGGGCTCCCCCCAGGTGGTGTCCACCAGTGTTCCCTCTAAGCTGAGTTAGTGTGAGCTAGCTCACAGTTTTTTAGCCTTCAGCTCACACATTTTTGTCTTAGCACAGAAAGGATGGCTTCAGAGCAAACTAATTTATGCAGTAGCCAAATTGCTCACTCACAACTTTAATGCCAGTAGCTCACAAAGTAGAAATTTTGCTCACAAGACTCCGCAGCTTAGAGGGAGCATTGGTGTCCACCACCATGTTCCATGCACAGCCCCTGAAGCTCGGCTCGGGGCACCAGGGAAACTGGCAGCTGACGGTGGGTCCCAGGAGGAGGGGGGGGCGTGAAGAGTGCCAGTATCCTCCTGCTGTGGCTGAGTGGCCTGTTGAGAGTGGCACCCCACAGTCCCTGGAGCTGTGGGCCCCGAGGAGGGTCACTGGGTGAGCAGCAGCAGCCTGGCATGCCGCAGGGCTCCCCCTCCCCCAACTGGACTGCTGTGCCCTGGAGAAGTGGCCGCACTGGACCACCTAGCAGCCAGGGAGGAAGGGAAGGTGGCCTGGCTGGCAACTGCAGCAGCACTAGGGGGAGGGCTCCTGCCAGTGGTGGTCTCTTGCTGGGCTCTGGCTTGACAGCAGCCCCCCTGCACCCACCCAGAGAGAGGTGCCCCAGCTCATGAGGAAGCCCTGATTTCCATCCCCCCACCCCAACAAAACTTCTTTGACCGTTGGCTTGGCAGGTGAGACCAGACACCCCCTGGGCGCAGCCCCCTGCAAACAGGTGTGGAGGAATGAGCCCTCTCAGCACACAGCAGCAGCAGCCCCACTGGCGAGGAAGCTGTGACACCAGAGGCAAGAAGGAGGAACACAGAGCAAGCTGCTCTCAGATTGCAGGAAAGTTTTGGCTGGCACTGATTGCCCTGGGGGAGGATCAGTCCCCCTGGAAAATTTGGGGAGTGCTCAAGCCCCCATAATCTACACCTATGGAAGTAACCATAATGACTCAGAGCTTCATAATCTCCAAAGTCAACTAGTACAATGCAGTGTTTTATGGGGTCACCCACTATATTGAACACACAGAAGGGGAAAGTCCAGCAGACACAATCCTGCTCTTTTCTATGCATTGTAGACTGCTCCTGTGTAAATTTTGCACAGAGGTAATGTATGCTGTAAAGTGAAATGCCTCCATTGGAAGTCCATGTTAAGCTTCCTACCTAGACAAGGATCATAATCCAGCCTTTCTGATTGGTTGTCTAAGAAGCACCATCCTATCAGGATGAACCTCAAACTCTTGGGGGGAACGAAACTTATTGGTTCTTATCGCTGTTATCTTATTGGTTACTTATATGCAAATAGGCGTGGCTATATTAGCCGAGAACATTTAAAAGGGACCAAAGCTCCACTGTTTCTTTGTCATCTGTCATCTGTTGATCTGCGGTTTTGCTGTTCTGGTTGACTTTGAGCTGTTGCTGAATAAAGCTGAATCACTTTGCTGAAATCGAGTTAAGTGTCATACTTAACAACTGCCGACGAGGATGGGATTCTAGGGTGGGTAGGCAGCCCCGCTAACAACAATCCCATGATGGACGAAGGCAGTCAGCAAGCTCCGGTCCATCAAGCTCAGGCACCACTGGTCCAAGTGGCTGCACCTACAGTGATGATGGCTGGCAACCAGAAGTTCGAGGCGTTAGAACCCGAGACGGAGGATTGGGACTCATACCTGTCACGGTTTGAGTTCCACCTTGAAACAAACCAGATCATGGAGGAGTCCCAGAAAATGGCCACGTTTCTGAGCTCTTGTGGGAAGGCGGTGTTCGACATCGCACGGTCCCTAGTGGCACCAGCTGAAATCAAAACTGTGCCATTTGCGGACATCACTGAGAAGCTGAAAGCTCACTTCTCACCACAGCCGTCTGAGATCGCATGTTGGCACGCGCTTTACAAGAGGAACCAGGCACCCAGTGAGTCCATCGCCGAGTATGTGGTGGCTTTGCATAAGGCTGCCCGACCGTGCGACTTTGAGGACATTGAAGAGGCGTTGCGGGACCGGCTGGTGTGCGGCATGAAGGACGAGTGCCTACAGCAGTGCCTGTTCGCTCATACTATCCTTGCCTGGGCTGTGGCATATTCAGAGGCAGTTTCTGCAGAGGCCGTGGAGAGGTCTACATGGGAGGTGCATCAGCAGCAGGCACCAAAAGAGCCGAGCGTACACCACCAGGCTGTCAGCGAATCTGAGGATGACGCGGAGGCTGACGTCAACAAGACAAGGACAAGTGTGGGCAAGCAAACCACAGTGAGGCCTTCAACCAGTAGGGCGTGCGCCGGTTGTGGCAGGAGCCACGATCACAATCAGTGCTGGGCCAGAGACATCATCTGCCGAGCATGCGGTAGGCGTGGTCATCTGGTGTGAGTCTGTAGGGCGAAGCAGTCCCCGCCGGTGTCTCCCAAGGAAAAGCCATGATCCTGAGCAGCTGTCAAGGACGACATCTGCAAGACGACAGCGTGTTGTTCCTGCCCAATGACGGTTCTGCACACTGGGAGCAGGAAAAAGATCAGCATCACCCTCTGGCTGGATGGCGTTCTCTGCTCCATGGAGGTCGACTTGGGATCGTCCGTGACGGTGATCTCATCAACAACATGGCAGCAGCTGTTCCCGAGACGGACTCAGTGGCGGCTGAAACCAGCGGCATGCAGCTGTCCAATTTTCAGGCCAAGCGTATTCCTCTGGCGGGGAGGGATACGTTCGAAGTCAAATTTAAAGATCGTAAAGTAATTTTGCCATTGTTGGTTGCTGAGGGGGACTGGGTAAACTTGCTTGGCCTGGATTGGTTTGAACCTCTGGGTATTGCAGTAACAGGGGTTAACAAGGTGTCAGAAAATAAATGGGAAATGTTGTATATGGAGTTTCCTGAAGTGTTTGGGGGAGGCCTGGGAAGGTACAAGGGCCCTCCAATTTCATTTGAACTGGATCCATCGGTGACCCCAATCCGGTTAAAATACCGAAAGGTGCCCATTGCCTTGAAACCCCACATTGAGGTAGAGCTGGACAAGCTCATTGAACAAGGGGTGTTAGAACCGGTGCTGTATAGTAGGTGGGAAACCCCTATTGTGACACCCGTGAAGCCGAACAACTCGGTGAGAATATGTGTGTCAGAAGCCCTAACTTAGTCAGCCAAACACCAGGTCTTGTGGTTCAAACAAGAATAGCGTTTATTAGGAAGCTGCAATAGAAAGGTTACTGGAGCAGATACATTGTTCAGAATAACTTGGTTACACATAGCAAGCAGTTATACAGGGAAAGGGGGTGAATGGGGACCCCCCTTCTACCAATCAGGGAATAACATGTGAATGGGAATCGAAAGTTACTACGCTAATGAAGTTCCCACCGCCCCCATTAATCTTAGCAAAGCTGCAGCTTTGAAAGCGATAGGAAAGCTCGCAGCTAGACTCTCCAAGGTCAAAATGTTCAGTCTACCAGAGATAGGGGTTGCCAGAGCCACATTCCATTCTCACACACCAGGCATAAATCAACACCCCTACGATCCCAACCTCCCGCCCGTCACGCCACCATGGAGCCCATAGCCATCCTCCCCTCCCCTCCATCCATCATGGCAGGACTACCTGACATGCAGCCCTCTCGAAAACAAATCTACCCCTTTGGCTTGTGGGGGTAAAGTTTGTGAAAAGCCCGGATCATCCGGGGGCCAGAACATTTTCCGCCTGTACCCACTCCCTCTGTTCAGGCCCAAAATCAACCCATTCCACCAGATAAAACAAGCGATTGCGAGAGATCTTAGAGTCCAAGATTTGCGAAACTTCGTAGTGAGGTTTCCCCCCACCAATAGCGGAGGCGGGGCGGGTTGCTTCGGTCTCCATTTGTTCTCCTCAGGTGCCCGGCATAGAAGCCTTACATGAAAGACAGGATGAACAGACTTTAGAGACTTAGGCAAGGCAAGTTCCACAGTCACATTGTTAATAACTCTCACAATCTCAAAAGGTCCAACAAATTTCCAACCGAGCTTGCGACTCGGTTGAATGCCACGTAAATTTTGTGTGGACAAATAAGCAAACTCCCCACACTTAGGCACCCAGGACAGACTGCGTTTCTTGTCTGCTTGGGTTTTATAGACGTTCTTAGCCTCCTCCAGAGTCTTGGCTAAAGATGACCATGCTATTTGCAACTGTTTGCACCAGTCTCCAGCATCTCCCGCCGGGAGGTCGGGAGAACTTAAAAATGGCAAAGGCGGGGCGTCATATCCATGGACCGCCTTGAATGGGGACATCCCCGTCGACGAGTGCTGAGTATTATTGTAACAGAACTCAGCCAAAGGCAAAAGAGAGTGCCAGTTGTCCTGCTGAAAGTTTGTAAAACACCGCAAATATTGTTCAAGAGTTTGATTCACACGTTCAGTCTGCCCATCGGTTTCCGGGTGGTATGCACTGCTGACCCCCCTCTCCACCCCAAGCAGTGACATTAATTCACTCCAGAAATGCGAAACAAACTGAACCCCTCTATCCGAGATCACCTTAGCAGGTAAAGTGTGGAGCCTCACAACGTGTTGTAAAAACGCTGAGGCTAGTTTCTTGGCAGAGGGGATGGAGGCAAACGGAACGAAGTGAGCCTGCTTAGTAAACAGATCTACGATCACCCAGATGACAGTATTCCCCCCGCTAGGGGGTAAGTCAGTAATAAAGTCCATAGAGATCACTTCCCATGGACGAGCCGGCGTGGGGAGGGGTTGCAGGGCTCCTGGGGGTTTCCCGGGTCTGGGTTTACTCATCAAGCACGTTTGGCAAGCCGACGTGAATAATGAAATGTCTTTTCGTAGCCCGGGCCACCAAAATTGTCTCTGCAGGAGCTGGAGAGATTTACAAACCCCGTGTGCCCAGCCAGTTTCGAGCCGTGCGCCCAGCCCATCACCTCCCCCTAAGGGAACGGGGGACAAACAGTTTGTGATTCTTACTCCAACAGCCATGCGCATCTTGAGAGACTCCTTCCTCCCCCCTCACCTCCTTCCTATCAGCGTCCGACATAGCTGTCGAGAATTTCATCATCCAGTCATTGGTGGGAGGGGTTGGGGATGGAGGGGAACGTTTGGCCTGCTTCCGAGTGGTTACTGCCCCTCCCAGCTGGGAAGGCGTGAAAACCGAGTCACGAATCTCCTCCCTTTTACTGTCGTGTTGTGGGAGGCGTGACAGTGCATCGGCAAGCGAGTTAGATGTCCCCGGGAAGTGGTGCAGTGTAAAATTGAACTTGGAGAAGAAATCAGCCCAACGTAGCTGTTTGGCGTTCAAGGAACGGGGGGAGCGGAGGAGCTCGAGGTTTTTGTGATCAGTCCAGACCTCGAAAGGAACTCGCGCCCCCTCTAGCCAATGGCGCCAGGTAGCCAACGCTAAGCGGATCGATCCCGCTTCTTTTTCCCACACTGACCAATTCCATTCAGTATCGTTAAATTTTCTAGAAACATAGGCCAGGGGGTGCAATTTACCATCCTCCCCCTCTTGGAGGATCGCCCCTCCCATAGCAACGTCAGAGGCGTCTACTTGCACAATGAATTTTTTAAGTTCATTCGGGTGAGCTAACACGGGCTCCGACGTAAAAGGGCTTTCAATTTGTCAAACACCCGTTGGCACTCCGGAGACCAATTCAGTTTGGCCCTGGGTCGGGTGCAGTCGGGTGACTTCCCTTTCATTTTCAGTAGGTCAGTTAAGGGGAGAGCCACTTGAGCAAAGTTCGATAGGAATGATCTATAAAAGTTCGCGAATCCGAGGAACCCTTGGAGTTGCCTCCGGGTTTTGGGTGGCTCCCATCCTACCACATCTTTTATTTTGTCAGGGTCCATCTCAATTCCCTTTTGGGATATGCGGTAGCCCAAGAAAGGGATCTCCGACTTGTGGAATTCACATTTGGATAGCTTAGCAAAAAGTTTGTGCTTGTGCAACGTTTGCAAAACTTCCCGCACCAGTTTCACGTGAGATTTCAGGTCAGGGGAATACAAAAGTATGTCATCAAGGTAAACAAGGACCCCCTTGAATAAATACTTATGGAGCACCTCATTAATCAAATTCATGAAGACCCCGGCGCCCCCTGAAGCCCGAACGGCATGACTAAGTATTCAAATTGACCCAGGGGGTGTTGAACGCCGTTTTAAATTCATCCCCTTCCCGTATTCGGACCCTGAAGTAGGCATCTCTGAGATCTAGTTTCGAGAAAATCTTACCCCCAGCCACCGCAGCCAACAAGTCTTTGATCAGGGGCATGGGGTAAGCGTTCGTGTTGGAGACTGCATTCAAGCCACGATAGTCGGTGCACAGCCTCAACCCCCGTCTTTCTTTTTCCGAAAAAGCACGGGAGCTGCAAACGGGGAGGATGCCGGCCGTATAAACCCCCTGCTTAGGTTTTTGTCAATGAATTTCCTCAGCTCCACCTTCTCCGAGGGGCTCATAGAATACAACTTCCCTTTGGGTAATTTCTGGTTAGGCAAAATCTCAATTGCACAGTCTGAGTTTCTATGGGGGGGCAATTCGTCGGCTTCCTCCTCCCCAAAGACAGAAGCCAAGTCGCGATACTCTGGAGGGATCCCCTCTAGTTCCGCTTCTGCCACCCCCACCGTCACTAGGGCCTGCCCCCCGTCGTGGGTTCCCACTCTTTCTTCCACAGGTGGGACTGGCATTTCTCGGAGATGAAATTCACTTTCCCCTCCCCCATAAAACGTGTGGATCGTGATCGAAGAACCACGCGCTACCGAGGACCAGTGGAAAGCGGGCAGACGGGGTAACGACGAAGGGCCTCTCCTCCCAGTGATGCCCAATCCCCACCCTCAAGGGTACAGTCTCGTATTTACAGGGTTCTTTCATGGTGGAGCCATCCATCTGCGTAAAAATCAAGGGGTCGTTTAGTTTAATAACTTTTGCCCCTAGTCCCGTCACTAGTGTGGGGTTGATGAGGTCTCTCCCACACCCAGAGTCAATGAGAGCCCGTACTCTCACATGGGTCAATAGACCCGGGTCCACTAAAGTCACCGTGAGAAAGAAAAGAGAGGGGGGTTTGCTCACCGGGGTTTGCGCCTGGGAGTCTGGGACCTGCTGTTCAGCGCTGTTCACAGCAGGTCCGTCTCGTTTCCCTGCGGCGCGGTCTCGCCATCCGATGAGTCCGATGCCTCGCTGAGCGGCTTGGCTTGCAGGGCTTTCGCCCCCCTTGGCTTTGCCACCGGCTTTGGCGTGGACGTGTCGAACTTTTTCTTGACTCCCTTGGGCGCTCCAGTTGATGCAGGGGAGCTTGGACAGCTCGCGGCGAAGTGGCCCCCTTCCCCGCACTTGAGGCACAAACCTTGCTTCATCCGGAGTTCTCTCGTGCCATCCTTCGGTTTTGGATTCGGGGTGGGGGTTTTCCCCGCGCAGCCGGTGCAGGACCTCTGTTAACCATCGCTGCTGCATCATCCAATTTGATGGTTTTCAAGCGATTCTCCATAGTGATGGCGGCTTGTATCCAACCAGAGAGTGTGTCTGGGTCTTGGGTCTTGGTGACTTCCCTACGAATCTCCGCGTTGAGTCCCAACTTGTAGTACTCCACGAGAGTCCCATCTTGCACCCCTCGGATTTTGGCCGCACACCTACGGAACTCCGCCGTGTAATCCCTCACCGATCTCGTACCTTCCTTGAGGGCCCGGATTGTCACCTTTGCCGCTTTATTGGAGTTCACGTCCTCGAATTGCTCTTTCATGGCCCACATGAAAGAATCGATTTCTCTCAGTTCTCGTCCATCGGCCTGATGAAGTCCAACATACCAGTCAGCGGCCGCTCCTTTCAGGTGGGCTGCTATGACATCGACCATGCGATCTTCTCGTTGGAATAAGTGGCCCCAGGTTTCGATAAATCGTTCGGCCCTCACGAGGAAGAACGGGAACTTTTCTGGATCTCCATCAAAGTCTGCGTCCAGGAGTTCCGCAGGCTTCGGTGGCAAGAACCCCCATGGGCGAGGGGGTGGCTGCCCCGGTGGCCCCTGCGGCCCTGGCCCCGCTGGTTGCCCCGGAGGACCGGCTGGCACGTTCTGCTGGTCTGGAACCGGCGCCGGACGTTGATCCTGGGGAGGTTGGTCTGGTGGTTCCTCTCGCCTTTGTCGCTCTCGCTCCTCCCGGATGCCCTCAGCAATCATCTGTGGGATGCGGGCGAGGGATTCATCTAGGAAGCGCATCAGGCGGTCTTGGCTCGGTTCCCCACTCCACCTCCGCCTCACCACGGCACCTTCCAGGCTCTCAGAGTCCCGGCCGGTGTCTTCCAGGGCCCCAGCCGTGATCAGTCTGCGGACCAATCTTTCGGGGTGGCTTCCCCCACCGATGCCCGAGGGGTTCCAAACCACGTTTCGTGGGTCTCTGCCAAGGGTTTCACCCAGTCTCATCTGCGTCCGACTCGGGTGGTCACCCCCCATAGGCGGCCCCATATGGATCCCCGTAGGGTCCTCCGAAGTCGTACTCCTGACCCCATTTTCCCGGCACATACGTGTCAGGGGTCTCTTTGGGTACATCCTTCCCAGGAGGTTTCTTATCTTCTTTCTTTTCCTCTTCGATCGGGAGAGTGTCTTCTTCACCGCTGCTCATGTTTGGAGCCGCGGGTTTCCGACTCAGTCCCGAAATTCAATGATGATTCTGAACAAACTGTCAGAAGCCCTAACTTAGTCAGCCAAACACCAGGTCTTGTGGTTCAAACAAGAATAGCGTTTATTAGGAAGCTGCAATAGAAAGGTTACTGGAGCAGATACATTGTTCAGAATAACTTGGTTACACATAGCAAGCAGTTATACAGGGAAAGGGGGTGAATGGGGACCCCCCCTTCTACCAATCAGGGAATAACATGCGAATGGGAATCGAAAGTTACTACGCTAATGAAGTTCCCACCGCCCCCATTAATCTTAGCAAAGCTGCAGCTTTGAAAGCGATAGGAAAGCTCGCAGCTAGACTCTCCAAGGTCAAAATGTTCAGTCTACCAGAGATAGGGGTTGCCAGAGCCACATTCCATTCTCACACACCAGGCATAAATCAACACCCCTACGATCCCAACCTCCCGCCCGTCACGCCACCATGGCGCCCATAGCCATCCTCCCCTCCCCTCCATCCATCATGGCAGGACTACCTGACAATGTGCAGACTACAAATGCACTATTAATCATGCTTTACAACAGCACTCGTACCCTGTGCCAGTGATAAGCCACATCCTGGCGTCTCTGGGAGGTGGGTGAGTTTTTGCAAAACTCAACCTAGCACAGGCCTACCAACAACTGCCTGTGACTAGGGAGGCTGCGGAAGCCCAAACCATAGTCACCCATCAGGGGGCTTTTAAAGTGAACAGGCTCCAGTTTGGGGTATGTCGCCCCGGAATTTTCCAGGGACTTATGGAAGGTCTGTTGAGAAGGGTCCCTGGAACTGTGCCCTATTTCAATGACGTTTTAATTGCAGGGAGTTCTGACAAAGAACTAATGGATACGGGCAGTGTTGGAACGTTTCGAACAGGTGGGTTTAAAGGTAAAAAAGTCCAAATGCCTTATTGGAGTTCCAAGTGTTGAGTTCTTGGGTTTCCGAGTGGATGCTGAGGGGGTCCACCCCACACAGGAGAAGGTAACTGCCATCAATGCTCCCTCTAAGCTGTGGAGTCTTGTGAGCAAAAGTTCTACTTTGTGAGCTATGGGCATTAAAATTGTGAGCAAGCGATTTGGCTACTGCATAAATTAGTTTGCTCTGGAGCCATCCCTTCCTGAGCTGAGACAAAAATGCATGAGCCAGAGGCTAAAAACTGTGAGTTAACTCACACTAACTCAGCTTAGAGAGAACACTGACCGCCATCCAAAACACCCCTAGCCTGGGGAATAAAAAAGAGTTGCAGTTGTTCCTAGGGCTGCTCAACTTTTATCATTCTTTTTTGCTGCATAAAGCATCTGTGGCGTTGCCATTACATGCCCTTTTGCACAAGGAAACAAAATGGCAGTGGGGCTCAGAACAAGAGCAAGTGTTCAGGGAGGTCAAGAACTTATTGTTCTCTAAGGCTGTGCTAATGCACTACAACGAACAGAAATTGCTTGTGTTAGCAGCCGACGCGTCCTCATATGGGGTGGGGGCGGTATTAAGCCACATAATGCCGGACAGCAGTGAAGCGCCCATGGCTTTCTACTCCCATTCCTTATCTGCAGCTGAAAAGAACTACGCACAGATAGATAAGGAGGGACTTGCACTTGTCTGCGCAGTAAAGAAATTCCATGATTTTGTTTATGGACGGAAATTTTTGTTGGTGATGGACCACAAGCCACTTTTGGGAATCTTTGCCCTGGACTGGCAATTTCCCAACGTTTTGTCTCCCCACATGCTGCGTTGGGCCATCTTTCTAGCGGCCTACGACTATGACCTGGAGCATTGGCCAGGTAAGGCAATCGGGCATGCCGATGCCCTGAGTCATTGCCCTTTGCCTGGTCAGGACTTGGACTCTGCTCCTGCCAGTTCCGTACTGGCCATTGATGAACTGCCACAGGCTCCCATCTCCTCCATGGACATTGCTGCTGTGACAGCAAAAGACAATCTCTTGGCCTGTGTTCTCAACTGGGTGTGGAGGGGGTGGCTGGCAGGGTCCTTGGAACCAGAATTTAAGCCATTTGCATCACGGCAAAATGAAACGTCTGTATCGAAAGGTTGTGTTCTGTGGGGAAACAGGGTGGTGGTCCCCAAAAAATTGCACAGAAAGGTGTTGAAATCACTTCATGAGGGCCATCCCGGCATGGTCCACATGAAAGCCCTGGCAAGAGGGTATGTGTGGTGGCCAGGCATAGATGCCGACATCGAGGCATGGGTTCGTGAATGTATGCCTTGCCAGCAAGCCAGAGCAGAGCCTCCTCAGGCTCCCCCCCAAAGGTGGGAATCCACCCAAAAGCCGTGGTCTAGGCTGTATGTAGATTTTGCAGGACCTTTTCAGAGTCAGACCCTCCTGCTAATTGTCGACTTCTATACAAAATGGTTAGAGGTGGCACACATGCATTGTACTTCATTGGTGGCTGTGATAAATGTGTTGCGCTGGATTTTTGCCACCCGTGGGCTACCGGACATGTTGGTCAGTGATAACGGGGCACAATTTGTCTCTAGGGACTTCGAACAGTTCCTAGAGAACAATGGTATTCGCCACCTAACTTCGGCTCCTTTTCATCTGGCCTCTAACAGCCAAGCCGAAAGAATGGTCCATACAACCAAGGAGGCTTTAAAAAAGTTGACGCAGGAGGATTGGGGACAGAAAGTGGCAAGCTTTTTGCTAAGGCAGCATACTACACCTTGTGCCTCCACTGGTAGAAGCCCAGCCGAGCTTCTAAGGGGGCGTCGCCTCACAATGCAGCTTGACAGGTTGCACCCTGACCTGAATGAAGTAAAGCCTCCACAACAACAGGGTCCAGAGAAGGTGTGAACGTACAAGATGGACGATAAGGTTTTTGCTCAAAATTACACTGAGGGTCACTTATGGCTTCCCACCATAATCCAAGACAAGGTCGGGTCACGAATGTACATAGTGGAGCTTGCTAACGGTCGGAAACGGCAGTGCCACATAGACCAGTTAAGGCAACAGTGGGCTAAGGACAGCCTAGACTCCCAGCTTGCTGAGTCCTCAGACCTCGACGGGCAACCAGGGCCTCTGAATAGGGAGGTGAGTGTTGCTGTGCCTAGCACAGACCCCAAAGTAGGGCAGACCCCTACTTACAATGGTGACCCCTCAGAAAATGCTGAACCTGACTCCTCTGACCGAGAGTCAAGCAGGGACCCTGATGTTGTTGTACCATCCGAGCCTGAACCTCTGCACAGGTCTCAGCATGCTTGCCGTGCTCCCCCATATCTGAAAGATTATGTGTGTAATGGAGTTGTGTCAACTTAGGGAGGAGGAATTTGTAATATATGCTGGTAAAGTGAAATGCCTCCATTGGAAGTCCATGTTAAGCTTCGTACCTAGACAAGGATCGTAATCCAGCCTTTCTGATTGGTTGTCTAAGAAGCACTGTCCTATCAGGATGAACCTCAAACTCTTGGGGGGAATGAAACTTATTGGTTCTTATCGCTGTAATCTTATTGGTTACTTATATGTAAATAGGCATGGCTATATTAGCCAGGAACATTTAAAAGGGAGCAAAGCTCCACTGTTTCTTTGTCATCTGTCATCTGTTGATCTGTAGTTTTGCTGTTCTGGCTGGCTTTGAGCTGTTGCTGAATAAAGCTGAATCACTTTTCTGAAATCGAGTTAAGTGTCATACTTAACAGAGGCTATGTCATTGAATTATGATTGATACTGATTTTAAGTAATTTGACATCACTGGTTATTTTATTTTAATTACATGTGATTTTTTTTAAAAAAAAAATCGTGCTTTGTTATATCACCTAACTAGGTGACCTAAAAAATATGGACACAAGATACACCAAAGCTTCTCACGAGGTCAGAAACAGATTTCCTTCCAAAAAGTCTCCTTAGAACATTTATGGGAGCCAAGAATTCACAGTGCTTTAAGTAGGGCCAAGCAGTAGGGCCTCAGCCTTTATACTGGCACTACTGAGGCACCTAAATGAAGCTTTTGCTGGCATTAGGATAAACGCTTTTCCTTGAATTGAAATCAAATAGAAAAGGTTTCACCTGCTTGATTTGTGTCGGATTTCTATTCAGAGCACAGGTGCAGGCCAGGCAGAATCTGGCAATCCTAAATAGCATCTTAATACAATTTCCCTTGGAAGGCTGTCTGAGTAGTGTTCCAACTCTAGTCTGGGGAAATTCCTGGATCTTTGGGAGCAATGCCTGTGAAGATCAAAGTGTGGGAAGGAGAGGGAGCCCAGCAGAGATGATATGCAGAGTTGCCATTTGTCCATTATTCATTGGCAGTCCTCTACCAGAATACCCAGTCCTCCACCCTCACTCATTGGAGTAACTGGGGGGAAATGGGGGGAGCAGAAGCATATGACACATCAACCAGATCCACATCAACCAGATCCACATCAACCAGTTCCTAGAGTGTCACTCGATTTGTCAACGTAACTTCTAGGTCTCAGTCTGGAAGTGCCATCATGTCATGTGATGTCACTTTCTGTATGTCCCACACCCCAAAATTCTCACTGTTGCCAGACACAGGCCTGGAAATCCTAGTGTAATGTTGTAGAGTCCACCCTAGTGAGCTGCCATTTTCCCAATGGAGTCCGAATTCTATAGTCTGCAGATCAATTTTAATTATAGGAGAAATCTAGACTTATGCTTAAAGAAACTGCCTCTGTGATTCAGAAATGCTACTGCCATGCCACACCCTTGATGGCTTACTGGTTGCGTCTTTTAACCTTGTGCCTGTGCATGTGTATAAGGCCAACAGAAATTGACATTCAGCAGTTGCGCAAGACCACTTGTCACTTCCCTCTGGAGTCCATCACACATCAGACACCCTGCAGAAGGGATAGGAGAACAAGGTTACCTGGTCCAACTGCCTCCTGCCTTCCCCATCAGTGACCAGTAGGGTTGCCATCTCTGGGTTGGGAAATACCTGGAGATTTGGGGGGGGTAGCCTGAGTAAGGTGGGGGTTGAGGAGGGGAGTGGCCTCAGCAGTGTGTACATTGCCATAGAGTCCACCCTCCAAAGAAACCATTTCCTGCAGGGGAGCTGACCTCTGTTGCTGGAGATCAATTGTAATACCAGGAGATCTCCAGGCTCCACATGGAGGTTGGCAACCCTAGTGACCAGCCATCCTGCCAAAGGAGGGGGAAGCAGAGCTCTTTCACTGAGCAGCAAATGGATAAAGGAGGAGGAGGAGATTGGATTTATACCCTGCGCTTCACTCAGAGTCTCAGAGTGACTTAGAAGCTCCTTTCCCTTCCCTTCCCCTCCCCACAACAGATACCCTGTGAGGTAGGCGGGGCTGAGAGAGCTCTTTTGAGAACTGCTCTTGAGAGAACAACTCTGAAAGAACATATTGACTGACCCAAGGTCACACCAACAGCTGCATGTGGAGGAATCAAACCCGGTTCTCCCAGATTAGCATCCAGGCTCCTAATCACTGTACCAAACTGTCTCACTACTATCTCACCAGTTGTATGTTTCAGCATTTACCTTGCAGGATCTTTATAGTGTGGTTTTATTGTTTCATAATTATAAGCCACCTCATAAGTTCCTTTTTAAAAAACTCAGAGCACAGGTGATAATATTTCAAATAAGTCAGTTTTCATTGTCCTGCAAGAGCAGAGATACTATCATGGCCCTGAACATGCTGACTGCTGATGCTGTGTCTGGGTTTTACTTGGCCTGCTTATTTAGAGCAAATAATTCCAGGAAGTCCATGTGCACCTTTAGGGTAGGTCATCCAAAAATTCAAAAGATTCTAAAACAATACACAGATTCTCTTTTTCAGTGGTTGTCACAAGACTGCCCTGATCAAGTTAAACATCCGCTGCAAAAACTTGTTTGATCCCGCTTGAGCAGGCTTTATTCAGTTTGAGGTTTGTTTTGTTTTTCCCAGTGGGACTGTCTTTGTGTTCCTGATAAGCTAGTGCAGTTGTAAATAAGACAAGATATAATTTGTTTTCGGCCACTGTTGGGAAGGTGGCAGGATTTCAACTTGCTGTGTCTCTAATGAGGTTCTGTTCAATGTCAGCTCCATGTACAATGATATTAGTGAAGACCAGAGTGAAGATGACCTTCAGAGGTGGCCTGGTCACAAAAAAAAGACTGTGCATTTGTACTGGAAAAGTGTCTTACTTCTCCTGCTTGCACATACATGTGACATAATTAAGTATTAGCAGCATGAAAAGAAAGCATGCCATAGAAAATGAAACACTTAGTTCTGAGTGATGGACTTCTCTCCTCACGCACCATTGATAGGGAAGCATTATGAATAAGATCAAAGCTATTGTCTTAAGTAGCTCATTTCCTGAATGAAAGTGGTTGGTCTGTCTTGTACATGGATCTCCTGCAGTTCTCTCTTATGAATGTGAACCTATACTTAACGATAGAACATGTTCATCCCTACAGCCCACACCTAAGAATTGTCATGAGCCAATGAGTAGACACTGATTTGCCTCCTCTGCTTATATACACACCTGGAGGCAGTGAGATCATTGCTGACAACCATATCACGCTTCTGCAATGCCACTGCTGTCAGAGTGCTTTTCCCAGCTACTTGTGTAGCTGAAACAGGATCTTTGATTCTGCTGAGGAGGCTCTGCTCTATTTGCTGAGAAAACCAACTCTTCTACATTACTATTAATTGTAGTAAGTTTCTAACCACCTCCTATGGAACAAAAATGCTAGTTAAAATGCCAAGCAATTGGGGAGGGTGTGTGGGGATTCTTTCTGTGAGGAGTCAACAGCTAGTGGGCAGGATGGTTTGTGTTATTTTAATTTCAATATTTATGCCCTGCTTTTCTTCCTGAAAGGACCCCAAACAGCTGAACTCAATAAAGAATACAATATAAATGAACCAAGACAACAAACTACATTTTGGGTTGGTCCTAGATTAGATGTCTGGTGCATCCAAAGGCTGAAGCTATGAGCTATGTGTCAGCTAGGCCTCTAGCTGCCATGGAGTGCAGGGGGGGCTCTGGAATTTTAGGTTTCTCTGTGTCTTCAGCAGGTGTCATTTCGTAGAAAAAGAGGTGCAGGAGCTCATTAGCATAACTTATTTGCATGTGCCACCAGAAGCATGTCAGAAGGCAACACCCGCTGCTCAGGCTCCACCTCAAAAATCTCCAGGTATTTCCCAACTCAGATTCAAACCTGGGTCTCCGGAATCCTTGTCTGGAACACTAACCACTACCCAACACTTCGGCTGTTGAGCAGTAGCAAACAGCTGGGCCTGCATGAGTTATGCAAGTTGCATGGTGTCAAGTTGCCCAGTGGCTGCTGTCAGGCCTGACATGCTCTCTCCCCCTACATTTTACTGACAGAAACAAATGCTTGAAGGCTAGAAATACTGCTGTGGTTCACAAACAATGGCTACTGAGAGAATTCCTTTCATATAGCTACAGGTGCTGGTTCTGTTATGGATGAGGGTTGACCCAATGTATTTTCATCTGCCATCGATGATGGATGGCAGTTGGCTAGGTTCTTCCCTGCTGGTCCAAAGCTTCCACAGCTAACAATGTTTTCTCATGAAGATGTTTTTGGCTGACAAAATCAAAGTATAAATCAATCATAATAAATCTATTTAATTATTGACATGGCCAAATTTGTGAATCCATAAACAAACAAGACAGATGTTTCTACAAAAACTCTGAAATTAAAAACATTGTTGTTGTTGTTGTTGTTGGCCATTCAGTCATGTTCAAATCACCAAAATATTTTGATCTTGTCAGCCAAAAACATCTTGATGAGAAAACATTCTTAGCTGAGGAAGATCCGCACCAGATTGGGGACTGTCTCTATAGGGTCTTCACAGGGTATAATGATCCTCCCCAGTTGTGGGGGGGGGTAAGCAGGCTCCTGTCATTGAAAGGAAGGCAAATTGCCTTCCCTTCAAAGAAGGGAGTGTGCCGCCACTGCGGCGCATCTCCAGAGAGGGAGATTTAAACTTTAAACCCCCTCAGTCTTTGCAGGTTCTCCACAGAGGCAGCACGCTCCTTTCAGATGTTTCTGCCTGGCAGCAGGGCCAATGCTGGCCCTCCTGTCATGCAGAAACTTTTGCTGGGCTCCCTTTCTCCCCCCCCCTTCCCTTTGCCCCGCTTGGAGGTCAGGGGATGGGAAAGGAGGGGGGGAAGGAAAGGATCCCAGGCACTTCTGCCTGTCAGAGGGGCAGGCATGCTGGCCCCTCTGTCAGGCAGAAGAAGCCCTGGATTCCCTTTCTCTCCCCCCCCTTCCCCTTTGCCCCACTTGGAGGTGAGGTGAAGAGAAAGGAGGGGGGAGGAGTTTACTTGTTACTCCTGGAATGCCATTCCTGCTCATTCCTGCTCGAAATGACCTGCTCAAAATGTCTTCTGTGTTTCTTTATCTCTGTAACATGAGCATTTGGCCTTAGTGTCTAGCACCAGCTTTCTTCTGGGTAACTGGACCCATTAGCTTTGGCGGGCTTCTACCTGTTCTGTGATTGGCTCCAGGCCATCAGGGGACCTTCTTGAATTATGTATATCTGCTTACTTCACACACTTATTGCCAGTTCTAACATGGGATGTGTAAAGATGATCTGCATACTTCAATGTTTCAATAAACTTTACCTCTTTGCAAGAAAGTTGTTGGGAATTGATTGCAGGAGTCTGACACTATGGACACATTTAGCTTAGCAAAAATGATCCTCTCAATCCTTTTCTCCATAGCAGCTGAGAAAGGGAAGAGAAATACCAGTGTAGGAACACTGAGGGCAGTTGCTGAATCTGGGTCTCAGTACTGGCATAATTGTTCCTTTTATCCTTCTATGTCAGCTTTAAGACCATTATACTGAATACTGGAAACTGCTGTTTCAGCAAAATAACTCACCATTCCATTCTCTAGCTGTTCCTGTTTAATAAGTACAGTACAGTAATTATTTTCTGGTATGTTTTACATTCAGTCCCTAGTATTTGGTCCATTAGAGCAATGGTTCTGGTGACCACCAACCATAAAATTATTTTCGTTGCTACTTCATAACTGTAATTTTGCTACTGTTATGAATCGTAATGTAAATATCTGATATGCAGGATACATTTTCATTGTTACAAATTGAACATAATTAAAGCATTTGTGATTAATCACAAAAACAATATGTAATTATATATTGTGAAATAGTTATGGTCTTAGGCGACCCCTGTGAAAGGGTCATTCGACCCCCCAAAGGGGTCACAACCCACAGGTTGAGAACCGCTGCATTAGAGGATGATGGGGCATGGACTTGAACCATTTTTTAAACAACTGGACTCTCATGCTATGAAATGAGATAAATGTATTTGTCTGGTAAGAGAATAATCTAGAATAACAACCTTAACATTTTTGGACCAGAAGAAGAAGAGATTGGATTTATACCACACCCTTCACTCAGAGTCTCAGATAGGCTTACAAACTCCTTTCCCTTCCCCTCCCCACAACAGACACCCTGTGAGGTAGGCAGGGCTGAGAGAGCTCTTCCCAGAATTGTCCTTGAAAGAACAGCTCTCAAGGTCATCCAGCAGCTGCAAGTGGAGGAGTGGGGAATCAAACCTGATTCTCTCAGATTAGAGTCCGCACACTTAACTGACTACACCAAATTGGCTCTCAATCAGGCTCATAGCTTCTGTTTTAGATATAACATATAGATATATAGCATACTAGCCTGATACCTGTGCTTCACTACGGTATTTAAGTTCCATAAATCCAGTTATAATACTGATGATGTGAAGTTTGAAATGTAACTTTTGTTGTAGGAATTCTAATGGAGAAGATTGTAATGTAAAAAATGAAGTGAGATGTATGTACTTTTCCCCCTCTCTACTGAAGGACCTCTCTGTAGGCCACATTGGTGGTTCTGCCCTCAGGTGCTAGGATCACCAGGCTGCTAGGATTATCTGGAGCAGGCCACATAAAACTGTCCATGTGAGAAGTTAAGTCAATTCCTGCCACCCTCAGTGTTTGGCCTTGGGACTTGTTGATGGTCAAAGCAAAGCAGACCTTGAGAGAGAAATGCAGCCTCTTGAATTAGAAGGGTATGCATCGTATGAACACCGACTTTCCCCGAGCACTGCTGGTGAGCAGTGTGGCCTCAATGATGTTCCTGTGCAGGGGCTTCATGCAGTCTGGTGCCATTGCAGAGTTTGGGTGGGTTGAGGTTCTGCAGCAGCATCACTGGAGCCCCCACTCTGAGGAGAAGCTTGTGGGCTGGGAAGCCAGGAGGGTTGAGGGTGTTGAGGAATTCTACAGGTCCACTACAGTGGACCGCATCATCCATTTGCACCACTGAGTCCACAGATCTGTAGTCCATTTCTTCTCCCTTAAAGGAGTTAAATAGAGTTTCATTAATGATGGTAGCCCTGTCGTTCTTGGGGGTCAGAATGGCATGCTCACACAGGCTGTCCATGAACTTCTCTTTGATACTGGTAATATCAGGGTAGATCCTGGCTGTTAGTTCTGGTAGGGTCCTCACTACTGAGGCCAGGCATGAAGGGATAATCAGTTTTCTGTTGGGTTGGAGATACTCTCTGTCCCCTATTTTCAGTAGGAGTTCAGAGAATTCCCCAGAGGACACATTGCCTCTCAGGTGGACTCTCACGTTCATCTTTAGTGAGAGTTTCATGATGAGTGGCCACAGGTACAATGCCTTGATACATGTGTTCACTTCATCAGCTCGAGTTCCCCTTCACACTATTGGCTGTTATGGCTGTTATGAAAAATGTGCTTATGAGAAATGTGTTATGAAAAATGTCTATTCAGGAGTCTTGAATTGCTGATTTCTGTAACTGTCCTCAACTGCCTGCAGTCTTTTAACTGTGTTTTTACCTCAGAAGATTGAGATTCACAGCTGAGCAATCAGAGGGAGGTGGCTGCAAGCATGCAGGTTTTACCTCTGAACTCTGAGCTACATAATTGATCAGTCGGGGGGTGGTGGCAAGGAGGCAGCAGCCTGCCAGGCACACAGAAAACAATTAGAGGAACACATTTTGCCCCTTTTTTACCCTCTCAAGTTTCTCAGAAATCTCTTCATCATGGGAGTTGATGTCATGGTAGAAATGCACTCCCCTTATTTTGGGTTTCTTTGTACTCAAAGGCCTGGTGGAAGAGCTCCGTCTTACAGGCCCTGCAGAACTGAACAAGGTCCCACAGAGCCCAGATCTCCTCCAGGAGCTCCTTCCACCAGGTAGGAGCCGCCACCAAAATTGCCCTGGCTCTGGTGGCAGCAAATTTAACATCCCTGGGGCCTGGAATTTCCAGGAGGTGTTGACCCTTGGGGGAACATATGGGGAAAGGCAGTCCCTTAGGTAAGCTGGACCCTGGCCATACAGGGCTTTAAAGGTAAGAACCAGTATTTTGAAGTGAATTCTAGGACCAGGGGTTTGGCCTGGGCATTGATTTTACAGTGGGGGACTTTCTTTTATATCTCTCTCCTATATTATAAAGCTGATTTGGGATGGCAAGATTCGATGCATGCCAAAATCAGTTGGCTGCCTGAACTGCCACTCAGAAACAGGCCCCTGGCCACTGGCTGTGTTGGCTACATCCCACCCACAGAAGCAGCAGGCACTGAAACTCAGCTCACAAGACAACTTCACCTCAGGAAGACAGGACAGACACTCCGGTGACTCTGGCACTGATGCTGAGGGTGGGGAGAGCTGTGGCGAGGGAAGGGATGATGCCAGCTGGCCTGGCCCACCAGCCTCTCGAGGGGGAGGGAGAAGGGATGAGGCTAGTGAGTCTGCCTCTGTCACTGGGGGTGGGGACAGGCACAGTGAGGGAAGGGACCAAGCCAGGAGGCCTCACCTGCCAGGGCCTCGAGCAGGGTGGGGGGACGACAATGAGCCTGGTGAGTCAGGTGCTGCCGAGGCCACTGAGGCTGCGGAGAGCTGCGTCACCGGAAAGGACAAGGCCAGGCAGCCTGGCCCACTAGGGCCTCAAATGGGGGGGGTGGAATGATGAGGCCAGTGAGACTGGTGCAGCCAATGCCACTGGGGGCATGGAGAGCCACGCCAAGAGAAGGACCAAGGCTGAGTGCCCTGGCCTGATGGGTCCTCAAATGGGTGGGGCCACAGAGAGGCACAGTGACAGAGGGGATGAAGTCGGCTGCCCTGGGCTGCTGACACCTCGAACGGGGGGCATGCCGGATGGCCTGGCCCGCCAGGGCATCATGTGGGGGGGCCTGGTGCCCTACCCCACCGCCGCCTCAAACAGGGTAGGGAACAGATGACTGCTACCAACCTGGTCTGCCAGGGCCTTGGGCAGGGGTGGGGTGGGCTGCAGGAAGAGATGAGGGGAGCACAGCCTGACAGCCCGGCTAGAGCTCGTTGTCTTCCTTACCACAACGGGCCTTCTCCCTAGTATAGATATATTCTTCAAAGTATGGCAAAAAAGGGGAGCCTATGAACAGTAAGACTGATGTTCTAGAATTAAACATTGATTTTGCCATTCCAAATATATCTGAATTTGCCTTATCAACTAGTAGCCAAGGAGTTTCAGTGGACTAGGGTTTTAATATTTTGAAATCTGAAATGATTGAAACTGTGATACTATGAACCAAAAAGCTACCAGGCTTTCAATCAGGTGTTTTGTCTTACCAGCTTTTTAATAGCCTACTTCTGTTTTATGGATAGTATTATACAATTTGTGTCCAATGGCTTGTTTTAATGGCTTTTTAACATTTTTATGTTATTTTAATCATAAGCCACCTTGAACAGAGTTCTGAAGTGGCAGCACAGAAATACCTCAAATAAATGAATGAATGAATAAATAAAGCTTTAATCAATTTAATTGGGAGACTGATCAAGTAAAGCTTTCCAGCCCCTGAGTAATATGCAGCCATTTTAATTTATATTGAGTCAGGAGCAAATAATTAAACAGCTAAATATGTTTTGATGTTTTGACATTCCTGTTAATTAAGTAAGCTTGAATGTGCAATCCTTTCCTTGACTTATGCCATCAAGGTGAGGATAGGATCAGGACAAAATCCTTTACATTGCTGAAAATCAAAGTTGGGGGGTGGGTATAGAGATGATATCACAACTGAATTTATGGTGTAACTTTAAGTGAATCATAGCTAAGAAGGCCAAGATTGGTATGCACACATTCATTTATTCAAGGAAGTCTACATAGCACATAGGCTTTTAGATAAAATAATATAACAATAATTGAAATACATGAGAAAAGGAACATTCAGTAGTTTAGGAAAAAGTAAATATTGAATACATAGTTTAAAGTATTACATTAAAATTGAAATAGCCACAGAATCACTGCCTATTTAACTAAGCACTGAATTAATGGCAATAGCTTGAATTTTTAGTGTAGCCAAGATATATTTGGCAACTGCCAGAGAGATGTGTTTTCATTTCTGGACAGAAGATTAGGTAAGTGATAGTCCGCCAAACAGCTGGGAAAAGTTACAAGAAGGGGAGTTATCAAAGAATCTGTTAAACTGCCATAGAATTTGCATGTGAAGAAAAAGTGTGTCAGGATTTGTGGTACCTTGATATTGCAGGAAGAAATCCTTTGACCACGTGGCATGTTAGAAAATCTTCCAAAAGATCAGCAATAGGTAATGCATTGGTTTGGGACAGGGAGAAGAAACAGTGATAAGAGGGAACAAAAGAGAATATAATTACTTATTGCCGACTAACGGTCTTGAAGAAGTAAAACTCAGGTACAATGGAGAATAAATTCATTTGGCATCTGATAGAAGATGACTCCAGTCTAATGGTTCAAGGTAAGCCATTTTTAAATCAGAGTACAAATTGTATCAAAGCCTAACAGACAACCCAGAGAAGGAAAACCATAGTCCTGCTATTTTAGAATTCAGAAATTGGCACCATGGATTTATAAAGGAATCAGAGCATGGCCAAAGCAAGTGATGGAGGGATTGAGAAAAGTATAAAAATAGTCTAAACTTTGGGGCAGCAAACCAAGCAAAGTTGGCAAGCTGTTTCATGCCAGTTTCAAGGTACAGAATTGATGAAGCTACACACCAGGGAATGCCAAAAAAAAGCAAGAAGGAAAGATAATTGGATGGCTTCCATGTTGGAACCAAAAACATGGATCTATATAGGGACCCCATACCAGAGCTGGTCTGTGATTTTTGCTTGACACACCTGTAAAGCTAATGGGGTATGTTGGCCACCATGGTAAAGAAGAATCTTTGGATAGCTGCTATATTGGTATTTGTACTTGCTAAGGTACGATGGGGATGGGAAGTCTGTGTGAGAGAGGCATCAAATAATAAGCCTAAATAATTAAACAAATAAACCTGTTCAAGGTGATAAACATCTAAGGACCAGGAGAGTGATTGAAACTATCTAGATTTGGAAAAGACCATTACTTTGGATTTATAGTAATTTATGTGGAGAAATTCAGCCACACAGTAAAGTGAAAAGGTTTTTAGGGCCTGCCTCATACCCACTGCTGAGACAGAAAGTAAAACAGAATCATCAACATAGAGAAGAAAGGGACTGGGTGACCTGCCAATTTAGGAGCATATTTGCCCCCATAGATGGAAGAAACAGTCATACAACAGTAGCTGGGAAACTAAAGGCCACTTTATTTATTTACAAAACAATGGCAAGGGCAAGCAGTATACAGCAGCATGGTCAAGGCCTGGGGTCACCAAAACCCCTTCCTTGCCATAAGACGGGCAATGCACCTGGCCCCCAGGCGTAGCCTGCTGTAAGTGGCTTGAACCTGGGCAGCCCAGCCATGGAATATGCCATGTAAGTTTCTGGGGAAGGTCATACAAGTAGAGATTTAAACGTTGCAGAGCCAACACACAGACCTGATGTAGAAGTAGAAGAAGAAGAAGAAGAAGAAGAAGAAGAAGAAGAAGAAGAAGAAGAAGAAGAAGAAGAAGAAGAAGAAGAAGAAGAAGAAGAAGAAGAAGAAGAAGAAGAAGAAGAAGAAGAAGAAGAGGAGGAGGAGGAGGAGGAGGAGGAGGAGATCGGATTTATACCCTGCCCTTCACTTGTAGTTTCAGATTGGCTTACAAACTCCTTTTCCTCCCCCTCCCCACAACAGACACCCTGTGAGGTAGGTGGGACTGAGAGAGCTCTGACAAAACTGTCCTTGAGAGAACAGCTCTGACAGAACTATGGCTTGCCCAAAGTCGTCCATCAGCTGCAAGTGGAAGAGTGGGGAATCAAGCCCGGTTCTCCCAGATTAGAGTCCGTACACTTAACCACTACAACAAACTGGCTGTGCCCAAGGTAGGTGCAATTGGACTGGTTAAATAACCCTGGTGGCTATATTGCACTCTCAACTCAGAGGGTGCATTAAGATGTTGAATTAAGTTTAAAAGCCCAGATGATATTTGTTTGTTTGTTTGTTTGTTCAAATTTATAGGCCACCCTCCCCCAGAACGGGCTCAGGGCAGCTCACAAGAACAATTATGCCAAGATAAAACAATAAAACAAGTAAAATCCATATCTTACAAAGACAGAATACAAAAATAGATGTGCTCTAAATATTCAGAATCTTCAGTACATGATGGCGTGGTACTCATACGGAAGATGGACTCATTCAGCAGCATTGATACCACGCAAACAACCTTAGGATGGTTGCCAGGGCCAATGTAGTACGATGGTAGCGCAGGTGCAATGGTGGTGGCTCCTACTCGAAGGCCTAGCGGAAGAGCTCCGTCTTGCAGGCCCTGCAGAACTGCACAAGGTCCCGCAGGGCCTGGATCTCCTCCAGGAGCTCATTCCACCAGGTAGGAGCTGCCACCAAAAAAGCCCTGGCCCTGGTCCCAGCAAGCCTGGCATCCTTTGGGCCTGGAACCACCAAGAGATGTCTCGACCCCAATCATAGTGCCCTTAGGGGAACATGTGGGGAAAGGTGGTCCCTTAGGTATGTTGGACCCTGACCATATACGGCTTTAAAGGTAAGAACCAGCACTTTGAAGTGAATCCAGTATGCTATAGGCAGCCAGTGCAGTGCTTTCAGCGCTGGCCGGATGCCCTCCCACTTAGGGATTCTCATCAGCAGCCTCGCCGCAGCATTCCGCACTAGCTGCAGCTTCTGGGTTTGCGACAAAGGCAGCCCCATGTAGAGAGCATTACAGTAGTCTAGCCTTGAGGTGACCGTTGTGTGGATAACTGTGGCCAGGTCCTCGTGGTCGAGTAAGGGAACCAACTGCCGAGCCAACCTGAGATGGTAAAAGGCTGACTTGGCAGTGGCCACCACCTGGGCCTCCATAGATAAAGAGGAGTCCGGGAGTACTCCTGAACTCCTAACCACTGACGCAGGCACTAAAGGCACCACATCGAAGGTCGGGAGAGGAAGCCCCAACCCCAAGTCGACCCAACTCAGGCCAAATCTTTTCCACGTTTAGTTTCAGCTGACTCAGTCTGAGCCAACCAGCCACAGCTTGCAACACCCAATGAAGGTCATCAGGAGTGGAGTCCGACTGGCCTCCCAGCATCAGATAGAGCTGGGTGTCATCTGTACATTGATGACACCCAAGCCCAAATCTCCAGGCAATCTGGGCAAGGGGGTGCATGTAGACGTTAAACAACATCAGGGACAGCACAGCCCCTTGAGGCACCCCACATTTCAGAGGGTGTCTCTGGGACTGCTGATCCCCTATCGCCACCCTTTGTCCCCGACCTTGGAGAAAAGAGGTAAGCCATTGAAGGGCGAGCCCCTGAATCCCCACATTGGCGAGGTGGTGGGTCAGCAATTGGTGGTTGACCATGTCAAATGCGGCCAATTTCCTTTGAAGTCATCTATGGGAGACTGAATCAAATGCTGCCAGCAGACTAATAAATGCAGCATAGAGCTTTCCCTTGTTTTGAAAAGTATATTTTGCAGCAGAGGGTACAAGACACGGGCATGGTGCAATGTTGAATTCCCACTTCTAAAGCCAGTCTGTTAAGGACCTAAAACAGAAGAGTCCTTAACCCATATTAGTATGCATGCAAAGGTGCTATGATCTTTTTCAGGTAGCAAGGGTGCCTTGTATATGGGAGAGTATGCGAAGTGGATTGTCTGATGCCATTGGTGCTTTCCTGCCATTGCCATCTTCTCAAAAATGGCTCTTACATGTGGTCACTGTGTGGGTGTCATCAAGAAACATGTTGAGATAGTTGGGTGGTGCCAGTCTTGCTACAAACTCTATGTGGGGAAGTGGTCATTGTTTGTATGAGACCTCTTTTTTCTATTGTTTTGACTTTGTAGCTAGGAAAGCACTGCATATCTTTTTTTATTTTTATAAAGGTTTTTTTTTTTGTAGATTTTCTATATATTACATAATATCTTTTGTTTCCTTACTTTACATAACTCAATAGGTTCCCCCTCCCTCCCTCTACCCCTTGTTTGTTGATCCTTTATTCACAGTCACGGGCACAAAGTCTGAATCTTCCACCGAATGTACTGTCTTCCTTCCACTGTTATCCATTTTAGATAGGTCTTCCATCTCGCTTTAATTTCTTTGGCTTTATCCTCTCATGTGGTCTTCTGGCACAATTTCTCAATGATGTCCGACTGCACAAATTCAAACAAAAAGTGTGCCAGGTATCTATTGTCCATTTGCTCTTATCTTTCCAGCCCTGAGCTATCACTGCCTTGCCTGCTAACACCATAGCTTTGAGTATAGCCTGGGTTTCCTTATTGACTACCTTATTTCCTAATATACCCATTAACATTAGTTTAAAGTCTACATTCAATGAGATTCTACATATTTTCTTTATAGTTTGTATTATTTTTAGCCAAAAAACTCTCACTTCTGGACATTCCCACCACATATGGGAGAACCAACCCTTAAATTGTTTACAGTGCCAACACATAGGACTCGATCCCGGAAACATGTTTGCTATCTGCGCTGGTGTTTTATACCACTTTGTGAAAAAATTATGTTCCAGTTCATTAAATTTAATTATTTTAGTTTCTTCTATTCCCTTCATTATTCTATTTGCATCGTTTTCCGATATCTGGCCTTCCTAATCCATGTTTTCTGTAAATATAGTATCGCCTTATCTTTACTGGATAACATTTTCTTGTAAATATATCCTGCTAATCCTTGTTTACATTTTTGCATCCTATTATGTATTTCTTCAATTGGTTCTTCTGTCCAAATATTTCCTTTTTCATTAACTTCCTTAATCATTCTATAAAGGCCTGTAATTTTTAACCAATATTGCTTGCCTATCTCCTCGATTAATTCCTGTGCTGGTTTTAGAGTGCCTCCTCTAAATAAGTCTCTTAGCCTATAATATCCAGGAAAGCATTGCATATCAAGCCATTACCTTCATGTAAACTTTGGTGTAGGGGCTGGACCACTATCAACAGCTCACATTTCTTTCCAATTTTCCCTTTCTCAAGTCCGTCTGACCATATTCATTGACTATGTCTTGTGTCTGTTTAAATCTTTCTCATTAATACACTGATAGAGCAGTCTTGAATTTGGAAGCAAATCCATGACTGGGCATTGCTTTAGCGATTATAGGAGCTTTCATTGTTTCTTTGTTCTTGCCATGAGCCATTAAGAAGATGCTCACAACACAGCTGATTCATACAGCCATTCGCTTGCAGTAAAATGCTTCCCCTCACTCAGCTGTGGTGGTGTCTGAATTGTTCCCCGTAGGCAGAAGCTTTGCTTGCTATCAAGAACCTTCCAGATGTGTTTTGAGTGTCGGCAAGCAAAATAGTGGATTCTGCTCACAATTAGGTCTGCTGCAAATATTGGCATGAACTTCAGATTCTATTTATTACACATGAGGAGATCTCCTTATTTGATTATCTCAGTGTTTCCTGGTGAACATGGCACTGTCCCAGGCAGCACCTGTGCAGTACATATCAGGTCATTTCAGCTGATTTTGCCTAGTCTAAAAACAAAATATATTGCCTGAGAAGAAGCAGTATCTCCTGTTCATGGTCATTCAGTTAATTAAATTGACCTCTTTGCATCAGCACTGTGGAATTCACCATTTAAATGACCAGCATCAGAAAAATTGAATTGCTTGCTATTAGCACCTTTTCAGTCAGCAGCATCTAGTTGAGAAGTGATCACAAAAATGATCACAGATAAGCTGGGGTCATAGGCAGATACTAAGGCACACAAAGCCAGCAAAGTAGAAAGTCTCAACTAAAAAAATCACAAACTGATTTATTTTTAGAACTATGTGACTTATAATAATCAGAGGCAGCAGGGACAGTAAGTGGCAGAGGGTGGCAGCTGCCACAACAAAACCATCTGATTATGCAAGAAAACAATGTAACTGTGCAACTTGGATATATCCACATTGCCTCAGGTGTATCCAAACAGCTTGATCTGCAGGGCCTGTAAAACGGAGCTGTTCCACCAGGCCTTTGGTTGAGGACGTCTCTATACGGCCTCCCTGAGGTGGTTGTCACCTATCCATCTATTAATCCAAATAATATGCTAAAGAACCGTACAACCAGTGGCAGTCAGAATTTTGACTGAGTTTTAATGTTTATTATTGTTTAAATTTTCTAACGTTTCATTTTAATCGTATTTATTGTACTGTTTTTATGATGTTACCCGCTCTGAGCCTGCTTGTGGGATGGGCGGGCTATAAATACAAATAATAAATAAATAAATAAATAAAATCAGTTCCCTGCTCATAACTAGCAAACATGATATACCTAATATAAAGTATTGAGACTGAAGCATAGCATACTGATTTCAGTTCATACTTTACTTCAGAATTAGGAAAAGCTTGAGATACAGTAGTCAGCCAGAGGCCACTTTAAATACAAGTACAAACCTCACACACACACCCCACAGACACCCATGATAGGATTATGTACAAAGTTACTGCAACCATAGGTTCCCTTGAGGATCCGGGTAAACCGATAGGCTGGTTCTAGAATCCTCTCCTTCTATTGTCTAGGGATGTGAAGCTATTCTAGTTTGCCCGACCACATGGAAAGGCAACTGCGTGCATGGTCACCATTAATATACAACACCTGAACTGGCAGATATTAAAGCACAGTTATTCAGAATTCTTATATATATAGAACTTTTCCTAAGATTTCAAGGCATTTGTTCTTCAGTCAAACAGTCGAGTCCGACTCTTTGTGACCCCATGAACCACATCATGCCAGGCCCTCCTGTCCTCCGTTGTCCTCTGGAGTTTGCTCAACTTCATGTTTGTTGCCTCAATAACACTGTCTAACCATCTCATCCTTTGCCATCCCCTTCTTCTTTTGCCTCCAATCTTTCCCAGCATCAGGGTCTTCTCCAGTGAATGCTCCCTTCTCATTTGGCGGCAATAATTACAACAACCTTGTTTGGCCAATATTATTCCCACACTACAAATGGCATTAAGGACAGAATGTGTGGTGAAAGAAGTCTGCCTAAGGTTACCAGGTAAAATTCAACATTTGAACTGGGAACTTCTAGCCCTTGCTCTCAACCATCAGCTCTTCTAACAGATCAGAAGCAGTAGAAACACTTTTCAATGTAAGCAACATTTCAGGAGCTATGGATAGATATACGGCTATTTTACCAGGTTCCTTTTTATACATTTTTTTATTTTTTAAAATGATGGCTACAGGCTCTAAGCGAGAACTAAAAAAAAGAAGAATATAATAACTTATGTATATTATTTGTGCATAGTTTGAAACTTGATATGTTGTACCAATCCCAGTTACATGATGTATGAAACCCTGTTTTCTATCCCAAGAGAGCAAGCAGGTTTGCATCAGTGCTAGGATTAGTACTCAGAAGCAGCCATCTCCCATCTCTGTTCTCTGTTGTATACTATATATTACCTCTCCCTTTCCGTTCTGTTTAGCCTCACAAATCTCAGCTGAATTGACAGTGTTGAGCTTATTTGGCAGCACTTATTTGCCATGCCAGCTTCCAAAGGTCATAAAGAATTGGCTCAGCTTCAGCAACTTGGTCCCAGCCCAGGATGGCAGATCTAAAGCCAACTCTGCCCAGCTTTTCTTCCTCTGGCTAACTAGCATGTCAGGCTCCTGGCACCAATGGAGAACACTGGCAGGTGTCTACTTGTGATACTCAGCAGAGTTTAAATGCACCATTGCAAAGAAGCTGGTGGTGATGATTAGTCAAGGAGCAGACAGAGGAAGAACAAAGAAATACAAAGGACAGAAGTGCACTTTTGTTTTAATAGAAAATATTACATTTTATAACATCAGAAAAAAACGTTCCCTAAAATAAGTGGTATAATTTTAGCCAGTATTTATTATGCTAGGGTCCAGCCAAGAGACTCTTTTGCTGGCCCAGCTGCCATTTCCCATGAGAACTAGTTGAAAGGTTTCCTCGCCTAACTACTGTGCAACTGTTTCCTTGCACATGTATGTTTTTTCCATAAACTGCATTTGATATTGTGGAGTTTGATGAAGTTATGGGAGATTATAGCAAGGAAGGAACAAACTATTGCAATAATCTCAGTGGTTTGGCTTGAAATTGTTAAAATATCAGACAGATAGATTTGTAAAGCAAACAGGATAAGAGAATTTCAAGAAAATATAGGGTTGAATCCCGATGATAGTGTTCAATAATAGAAGGCATATCTCTTGTGGAATGGAACTTCCACCACTCGCCCCTCACATGGCAGCCCCCTGATCTCTCCATAACTATATTCCTGGGGGAAAAGAAGACCTTCAGGAATGAGGGGGCAAGACAAAGGTAGGCAGTGGATAGAGGGAGTTAGCAAAATCACCCCTCCCCTATCCATTAGTGGAAATTATCTAAGCCATAATTCTCATTTCTGTAGCAAGTGAGAAAGACCAAGTATTTTGCAATAGAGAAATCCCAGGCATTTGGTGCCATCTTAAAAGAAACACAATGCAATGGCAAGCAAAACAAGCAGGCCCTGATATGACAAATGGTTTACGCAGCCTTAAAACAACCAGACTTATCAATGTGATTTGCCAGCTGGATTTCTTAAAAGAAATCCTGTCAGTCAAGAGTGGGAAATGAAACTCAATATGAAGTTTGCCAGCAGATTTCCCAGCAGATTATTTTTACAAAGTATTTGCTAGAGGATTGTTTCTGGACCTGTCACTTGATGTGGGAATGCCTCCCCCTCTCTCTCACCCCCATAATGCTCTTAAGGGAATTAGAGCTCCTTCTGTCCTGGCAACCCTTAATGTCAGATATCAAGGATCATCAAGGCCTCAAGGATCATCAGCAGAACCTGATGACTACTTCCTACTCAAGTCTGTGCAGCAAAGATACTCAGCCTTCACAACCTTATGGTGTGGCTCAAGAAAAAAGCAAATGTTAACACCAAGTTTACTTAATAAGAACTAAAACTGACAGTTCAGCTGGGATCATTTGTGTTTCCAGCTTGTTCAGAAGCAGATCATAAGAAAAGGGAGAGTAACTTCCAAACTATGAGGAAGGAACCTAGAGAAGTTTGTGGAAAAAGTTGCTCAGTTAATCCTATCATAGCAAAGCAGCTGACACAGTTCCCCTCCCTTTGATTTTATTCTCGTAAACCACTGCAGCTTAACAGAGACTGTTTCTCCTCTTAACTTTGCCTTTGCTAGAAAAGATCAACCCTTGGCCAAAATGTCCAAACTTCTTCCAAAATACTAGAATTTGACATGCCTAATGATATGAACAGACAACAGATACAGGCAGGGGTCATTTCGTAGAAAAAGAGATGCAGGAGCTCATTAGCATAACTCATTAGCATAACTTATTTGCATATGCCACAGCACCTGACATCACTGGATGTGTGTCAAAAGGCAACACCCACAACTCAGGCTCCACCCCTAGGGACTGTCTTTCCACTCTGGGGGCTGTCATTCCAGTCCCAGAGTAGCCTATCTGGGCCCAGGAGGAATACCACACATGCTGCTTTGCGCTCCTGCTGGGAGCTGGGTGGAGGGTTGCTGTTGTGTATTAAACTGTGAATCAAGTCTATACTTTACTGTGTTAAGCTTCAGGCTAAATGTGGCTCTTCATCTATTGCATTACCATTGGCTGGTTTCTGAGAAACCTCTGTAAATATCCAATCACTGTGTGAAAATGTATCTAAGAGGGAATGGTCCTGATTGGCCTTTATCACTGTGTTTTGATTGGTCTTTAACATGTTCTGGGAGTGGCTTTGAAAGCCCGGGATAGTTTAAAAAGGGAGCTGTGCTCCACTTGTTATTGTGTGTTCCTGAGTTGGTATTGCCATTCAATAAAGCTGTACCGGATTCGCTTCAAAGTGCTGGTCTTGACCTTTAAAGCCCTGTATGGCCAGGGTCCAGCCTACTTGAGGGACCGCCTTTCCCCATATGTTCCCCCAAGGGCACTTCGGTCGGGGAGTCAACAGCTCCTGGAAATTCCAGGCCCCAGGGAAGTAAAATTTGCTGCCACCAGAGCCAGGGCTTTCTCGGTGGCGGCTCCTACCTGGTGGAGGGAGCTCCCGGAGGAGATCCGGGCCCTGCGGGACCTTGCTCAGTTCCGCAGGGCCTGTAAGACGGAGCTATTCCGCCGGGCCTATGATTAGGAGCCGCCGCCATGGTTAGCCATCTGCCATCGCACTATTGTCACCATCGAGTGCGGGGCGGCCCTGGCAGGAGAGGGGGTGATGAGCTACTGTTTGGCTGCTGTTTGGCTATTGGGGGTTAACGTCTGCCGGGGGCTATAATCTGCCCCATCTTGTTTTCATTGCCTGAATGTTGTTTTTATGTTTTATATTGTTTATGTATTGTTTATATGTTTATATGTTTATATTCTGGTTTTATACTATTGAACTTGTTTTAAAGTTGGCATGTGTGCCTTGTTGTTAGCCGCCCTGAGCCTTCGGGGAGGGCGGGATACAAATCCAAAGAAATCAATCAATCAATCAATCAATAAATCACTTGTTGAGCTTATTCTGTCATTGAGTCTCATACTTAACAATTGGCGACGAGGATGGGATGCTAGAGCGGGTAGGCAGCCCCGCTGAACCGAGACTGTGACGGCAGACGAGGACACACACCCGGCCAAGCCGGCTTAGGCTCCACGAGCAGTAGTGGCAGCACCATCAGCCCTGACGGCCGTCAAACCGGCGTTCGAAGCGTTCGACCCGGCGATGGAGGACTGGGACTCTTACCTGGCATGGTTTGAGTTCCACCTCCAGGCGAACCAGATCACCAATGAGGCGAGAAAGAAGGCGACACTCCTGAGCTCCTGTGGCAAGGCTGCCTTCGACATCGCCCGGTCCCTGGTTGCCCCGACTGAACTGCGTGCGGCAACATGGTCTGATATCACGGCCAAACTTAAGGGTCATTTCTCGCTGCAACCATCTAAAATCGCATGCCGGCACGCTTTTTACAAGCGGTGCCAAGGGCCATCTGAATTGATAGCCGAATTCATCACCGCCTTATGGAAGGCGGCGAGGCCATGCGATTTCACCAACCTGGAAGAAGCCCTACTCGACTGCTTGGTGTGCGGCCTTCGGGACGAGCACCTTCAATAGCATCTCTTCACCCACACCCAGCTCACGTATGCGGTAGCCTACGCTGAGGCCATCGCCGCAGAAGCCACTGATAAGTCGATGCGGGAGGTTCGATAGTGGCAGACCCAGGTCAGCAAAGAGCCTGCAGTACATCAACAGACCGCCAATGAGTCCGACAGCGATGCCAACGGCATGTGCAGAACTTGAGAGACACGCCCACGGCAGGCCAGACCAAGAACTACAATGACGCGTCCCTGCACCAGCTGCGGCGATAAGCATGAAAGAGGCCTCTGTTGGACAAAGGAGCTGATCTGTCGCTCCTGTGGAAAGAGAGGTCATCTGGCCCAAGTTTGTCGAGCGGCCAAGAAATCGCCACTGTCTTTGCGATGTGCAGACCCCAAGGTTCGGCCCCAAGACGACGGCAGGACGCCCGACTGTCATCAAACCGACACCTGCTGCTGCCCGTCGACAGTCCTGGCAACCGGTGACAAGCCTAGTCAGAAGATCCATGTCACGCTTCGGCTGGACAATGTGCCCTGCACGATGGAGGTGAACTCCAGGTTGTCCATCACAGTCATCTCCACGCAGACGTGGCAGCGTTTGTTCCCGAGGTGGAGCCGCCGCCGCCTGTCACCAGTGTCGACATACCTCACCGACTTCCAAGGACGACACATCCTGTTGGCGGGAAAAGCTACCTTCCAAGTGGAGTTCAAGGATCGGAAGGCTGAGCTGTCTCTCCTGGTCGCAGAGGGTGAGAGGGTCAGTTTGTTGGGCCTTGATTGGTTTGAGGCATTGGGCATCGCTATTACCGGTGTTAACAGCATTTGTGAAAATAAAAGGGACTCATTGTATATAGAGTTTCCTGAAGTGTTTGGGGAAGGGCTTGGCATGTACACCGCCCCCCCGGTTTCTTTTGATTTAGACCCTTCAGTGCGTCCATACGGCTGAAGTACAGAAAGGAACCCCTCGCTCTAAAGGCAAAGATTGAGGTGGAGCTAGACAAGCTGGTAAATCAGGGTATCCTCGAGCCGGTGCTCTATGGTTGTTGGGAAACCCCCATAGTGAGGCCCGTAAAGGCAGACGGGTCAATACTTATATGTGCTGATTATAAGTGTACTGTTAACAAAGCGCTTCAGCAACACTCCTACCCAGTGCCGGTGATCAGCCATGTGTTGGCATCACTGGGAGGAGGAAAGGTTTTCGCTAAGCTTGACTTAGCTCAAGCTTATCAGCAGTTGACCATGGACGTGACTGCTGATGCTCAAACAATTGTGACCCACAAAGGGGCATTCCGGGTCAAAAGATTGCAATTTGGGGTAAATGTCGCCCTGGGTATTTTCCAGGGTCTAATGGAGGGGCTCCTGCGTGGGCTACCCAGCGTTGTACCTTATTTCGATGACGTTTTGGTGGTGGGCTCTGATGAGGGTGAACTAATGGCTCGACTGAGAGCAGTATTAAGTCGTTTTAAAGATGCCGGGCTTAAGCTTAAGCGTTCAAAATGTGTTGTTGGGGTGGAAAAAGTTGATTTTTGGGGGTTCCTCATAGACGCAGATGGGGTCCACCCCACACCGGACAAGGTCACAGCAATACAAAACGCACCCCCTCCCCAGTCCAGGAAAGACCTCCAGTTTTTCTTGGGAATATTCAACTTTTATGGTGCCTTTCTGCCGCACAAGGCATCGGTCGCAGAACCTCTGCACGCCTTGCTCCACAAGGATGCCAAATGGGAGTGGGATGAGCGGCAGAAGCGTGCTTTTGTAGTGGTAAAAGAACTTCTGTCATCAAGTGCAGTCCTGATGCACTTCGATGAAAATAAACTGCTGGTGCTTGCAACTGACATGTCCCCTTATGGGGTGGGCGCTGTTCTCAGCCACCTGATGCCGGAAGGATCTGAGGCACCGATTGCTTTCTACTCACGGTCCCTCACTAAGGCAGAAAGGAACTATGCCCAGATTGACAAGGAGGGCCTTGCCCTAATCGCTGGAATAAAGAAATTCCATGACTTTGTTTATGGGTGGCGGTTCCTCCTTGTGACTGATCACAAACCACTCCTGGGCATTTTCTCTCCGGACCGGCCAACGCCAAACATCTTATCGCCCCGGATGCTAAGGTGGGCTGTGTTTTTGTCAGCATATGATTTTGAGCTAGAGCACCGACCGGGGAAGGCTATTGGGCACGCCGACGCCCTTAGCCGCTGCCCCACATCACTGACTAACTCTGACACGGAGCCAGAACTGGACGTTTTGGCAATTGAGGAACCGGTCACCTCTTTGGACATTGCTGCTGCGTTGGCAAAGGACCCTATAATTGCCCGGGTTCTCAATTGGGCGTTGAGGGGGTGGCCGACGGGGAAAGTGGAGGCGAATTTCAAACCGTTCATTTCCCGCCAAAACGAGTTGTCTGTTGCCAAGGGATGTTTGCTTTGGGGGAGCAGGGTTGTGATTCCCTCTAAGCTCAGGGAGACAGTCCTGGAGGCCTTGCATGCTGGCCATCCAGGGATGGTACACATGAAGTCTCTCTCCCGAGGGTATGTGTGGTGGCCCAAGCTGGATGAGGACATAGAGGTATGGGTTCAAAATTGTATGGCTTGTCAACAGTCCCATCCAGAACCACCTCATGCTCCTGTTCAGCCCTGGGAAAAGTCAAGGAGGCCATGGTCCCGCCTCCTATCGATTTTGCGGGCCCATACCATGGGCAGATGTTTCTGATTTGTGTGGACTCCTACTCCAAACGGTTGGAGGTAAATATGAAATCAACAGGGTCAGGGGCCGTGATCAATGCCCTAAGGAAACTAATTGCGACCCACGGGCTGCCAGACTGTGTGGTTTCCGACAACGGCCCTCAGTTTGTGTCGGCCGAATTTGAGGAGTTTTTGCGGAACAATCTAATCTGCCATGTGACGTCGGCCCCGTTCCATCTGGCCTGTAACGGACAGGCCGAACGGATAGTACGGACAACTAAAGAGTTGCTTGGGCGCCTGACTTCTGGGGACTGGAACCAGAAGCTTGCCTCTTTTCTTCTGTGGCAACGCATCACCCCGTGTTCAATGATGGGGAGGAGCCCAGCTGAACTTTTAATGGGCCGTAAGCTGGCTTCGTTGCTCGACTGCCTGCACCCTGACCTCGACCAGTCAAGGCAGTGGTCAGAAACCCCAGCGCAGGGGAGAGTTTTTCTTGTTGGGGACAAAGTATTTGCCCGCAATGATGTGGAGGGTCATTGGTGGCTACTAGCCGTAGTCACCAAAATCGTTGGTTCCAGGCTGTACGTGGTTCGGCTTCCCAGCGGACGGGAGATTTGCCACCATGTAGACCAGCTCAGGGAGCGTTGGACAGACTCCAGCACCGAGTTGGTGCCCAAACCTGAGCTGGTCCCCAAGCAGGAGGGGCCTCCCACTGAGGAGGTGAGTGCTGCAGAAAGGGAACTGGAGTCTGGGCAGACCCCAACTCCAGAGCCTGAGATTCCTGTTTGTGTTCCTCCTTCTCCTGCGAGAGAAGTTGAAAGGGTCCCCAAAGTGTGTGCCACTCCAACTCCACCATTGGAGCAGAGACTGCTGCGCCGGTCGAGCTGAAGCCGAGGTGCCCCCCCCCACCTGAAAGATTATGTATGGAAGGGTAATGCTCCATCTTAGGGGGGAGGAATTTGTTGTGTATTAAACTGTGAATCAAGCCTATACTTTACTGTGTTAAGCTTCAGGCTAAATGTGGCTCTTCATCTGTTGCATTCCCATTGGCTGGTTTCTGCGAAACCTCTGTAAATATCCAATCACTGTGTGAAAATGTATCTAAGAGGGAACGGTCCTGATTGGCCTTTATCACTGTGTTTTGATTGGTCTTTAACATGTTCTGGGAGTGGCTTTGAAAGCCCGGGATAGTCTAAAAAGGGAGCTGTGCTCCACTTGTTGTTGTGTGTTCCTGATTTGGTGTTGCCATTCAATAAAGCTGAAATCACTTGTTGAGCTTATTCCGTTGTTGAGTCTCATACTTAACAGTTGCCACGACCTGTGCTTCTAACTGCTGGAGCTCCGCTCCTGTGCGCTCATGCTCCAAATGACCCCTGGATACAGGACAGACAAAAGAAAGTATCTCTCTACATTAATAATTGAGTTTTCGTGTGACTCTTTCCTGAACGTTCAACATGTTCCCCCAGCATTTGGCTCCCTGATCTGTCACTCAGAGGGTGTCCCTAGTCACTGATTGCATTGCCTGAGTCCCGCCCAGCCGCCACTTAAGAGTATTCGCATGCCATTGGCCAGGTGCTGGGTTTGCTCCTCTTTCCCACCCACTCCTTCAGCCACTGTGCCCTGTCAGAATTTCTGGCAAACGGTTTTCTCTCTTGATGAAGATGCTTGCCTCCTGTGTGGGACTAATTTTGCCCTCAGTAGCTACCAGATCCAGGTTCTTGCTGTAGAAGCTGAGTGGGTGATTTTGGACCAGTCACAGACTTTCAGTCTAACCAACCTCACAGGGTTGTTGTGCAAGTCAAAAGGGGGAGATGAGAATGATATAAACTGCTTTGCTCCCCATTGCAGAGAAAGACTACTTTTCCTCCTGGGTAACCATTGTTGCCAATCTCCAGGTGAGGGCTGGAGATAACTCAGAATTACAACTGCTCTCCAGATGGCAGAGATCGGTTCCCCTGGAGAACATAGTGGACTTTGTGTCCTTACACCCTGCTGAGATGCCCCCCCCATGACAGCCACTGTGACGTGGAGGTCAGGGTTTCAGAGCACCATAGAGGCTGCAGGTGTGGGGGGTAGATGGAAAGCTGAAGAGGGGGAAATAAAGGTAGGTTGATGCTTGGCTAGGAAGAAGATAGGGTTGCCAACTCCAGGTGGGAAATTCCTGGAGATTTGAGGGATGGAACCTGGAGAGGGTGAGGTTTGAGGAAGGGTGGGACCTCAGACAGGTACAATACCATAGACTCCACCTTCCCAACCAGCTATTCCCTCTTGGGGAACCATTGTTGCGAATCTCCTGGTTCTATCTCTTCCCATTGTCTCTGTCATTCTTGCTTTCATCCTAGTTCTGCCACATTCCTTTCTCTCTCTCTCTCTCTCTCTCTCTCTCTCTCTCTCTCTCTCTCTCTCTCTCTCTCTCTCTCCCCCCCCCCAAAAAAAATCCTTTCTCTGTCCTCCCTTTTGCCTTTCACTTCTATACATCATAAAGCTCCTCTCACATTTCATCTGCTCCTGTTCTCATTCAGCTAAGCCTCCAACCCCTATTCTGTGCCTTTCTGGTTTTCTTCCCACACATGCATCTGCAGGTGGGCTCCAGTTGGATAACCATGGGTGTCTAGTCTACATCTAGCTGGCTCCAGTAGGAACTGTTTGGTTGATTTTCATTGAATCCCCCTTATTTTGTGCTTTTGAATTGTTTCCCCAGGGCATTCACAGTTCTGGGTCCTGTATTGCACTGCATTCCTTTCTGCCTTCCCTTCTTGCTTTTTTCTGTCTGTCTATGGTTAATAATGATCAATTCAGTTTGTATCAGAGGTCTCTGTATTTCAGACACACATTTCCCTGAATATTGTTTCAAGCATGCACTTGTGTATACACAGTCATAGGATCCAATACCAGGGTCCGGGGAGCACATGCAAAGGCCACACACATGTATTGCCCACCCCTGGGCATCCCTTGGCAGTAACGGGATGTAATTATGACTAATAGTTATGTGGTTTTGAAAGGGGATTATACACATTCATGGATGATAGTTTCATTAATGGTTATTTGCCATGATGTTTAAATGGAGCCTTGTAGTATATTCAGAATAACATTTACTAGAACATAACAACATGTGGAGACCTTGGTGTCTTTGTCCCTTCTGTGGGCCTTCTGGGCAGTGCAGGAAACAGGATGGTGGAATAGATGGCCCATTGCTCTAAGCCAGCAGGGGTCTTATGTTCTTATTCTTCTGTTCCTATGAAAGATCTCTAAGCTATAAGAAAACAATAAGGTATTAAAGAATAAGGAAGAGATGTAACAAGGGTTGCCAACTTCCAGATACGGCATGGAGTTCTCCTGGAATTACAGCAGACCCCCAGACTACAGAGTTCAGTTCCCCTGCAGGAAATGGCTGCTTTGGAGGGTGGACTGTATGGCCTTATACCCCACTGAAGTCTCTCCCCTCCCCCTGCATCATTCACATTGTAGGATTTGGGGACAGAGATTTTCTGTGGTGTAGAACTACTAATTTTCCCTGAGCTTGAATGTATTATGGTAGGATTTCTTTTTTTAAAGAAAGATGGTTATTTAGCATCTGTTGTAGAATGGCTTTTCACAAACGAAGAAATTTCAAATATAACTTTATATGGTTTATATTTTGCCAGCTGTGGTGCAGACAGCCTGAGCTGTATTGCTCCCAAGGCTTTTTACAGAGTTGATGTGTGCCTGCAACAGCTTTTCACATGAGAATGAGTTCTTCACCCAAAGTCAAAACGGCATCTATGGCTCTGTTCCTGATTTTCCTGAATACAGTGAGTTTGGCATAGTAATGCTGCCTAAATAATGTCAATCTCATATTTCCCATTTGCTTCTTCTCCTGGAGAGAAATATCGAGAAGCAGATGATTATTACATTTCCTACATTGCTGCAATGAAGTGATAATGCTTAAGCTTGAGATGCCAAACATTACCCATTATGTCTGATTTTTAAAATGACATTGAACACGGCTTTATCAGTCATATTTTGTCATGAGAACAGAGCAGCCAACTCACTATACAAAAATATACTCTTAATTCTTTTTCCCATCCCTTATTTACTCAAACAAACAGGATTTCTCATAGACGAAAACATTTCCAAATCCTACCTTCTCTGCCAAGTTATTAACAAAGGGCAAAAGTCCAACTGCTACCTAGTCTGAGAATGGGTAGCATCGTTTGATCCCATAACTGGTAGACAAGCCCATGCATCATTTTCACTGGTACAATGAGGCTTGGGTTCTTGTAATTATCTATTATCACACCAAGGGTCACTGCCTGAGCACTGAGAATCTGTCCTCCTACACTTTGCTGACAGCTCTTTTCTGGCTGCTATATTTATTTAATTTTGCAATAGCTTTTCTACACTAAAAGAAAAGTGTGCGTGTTTTGTCTAAGTTAAAGATACACTAGAGCATGGCAGGGTTCCCAGACTACAATTTGGGGCAGAGGTTCCCCTGATTTTGGGGGCTCCAATCCTCCACTGGCCAGCCCCCCCAAAAAACAGCCCCCTCCCGGGTCAATGTTGTTGGTGTGATGACATCACCAGGAAGTGATGTCATCACACTAGGTACATCACACATTGACACTGTAGCATTTTGGCCAAAACTGAAAGGTTACCATAGATTTTTTTGGCCAAAATGCTAGTGCGTCAACATGCAACATGCCCAGCATGATAACATCACTTCCAGGTGATGTCATTGTGCACAAGAAGATCCCAGGATGGACCTGGGAGCCCCCCACTAAAAGCCAGGTAAGATCTGGCAACCCTAGTCCCCAACATGTAGCCTATGAGTGCCAGGGCTCCCACAACCTTTTCTGGTACCCACAGAGCATCTTCGGGAAGCCGGTGGGTCTAGGAATGGCTTGTGCCCAGCAGGGCTTCAGGCTGGCCAGGAGAATTCTGATCGGTTCCGCAGATAGAAAAACAACAACATTGCTTCAGCAGCCACAGCAGCCATAGCACATGGATCTTCACTTCTGAATGTGAGCTACCCCAGACGTTGGCCATTATCTTCACTTCCCACCTGTTCAGCCTGGGGTGTAGGGTCACAGCCAGCACCAGAAAGAACCAGTTGGCCTGAACAGAAGAAGGGGGGGAAAGCCCACCCAAACCTGCCAGCTGGCTCTTATTCCCAGCATGCAATTCAGGGGAAAAGTAAGCTCATCCCCCCGCCCCCGAGTGATGCTGCTGTAACCAGGGAGAACAAGATGGCTAGTACATGTGGGAAAAGAAAAGTCATTCCTGCTCAGGCCTGCTGGCACTGTCCTGTTCAGGTGTTTAGGATTGCCAGCCACCAGGTGGTGGTTGGAGATCTCCTCAGATTACAACTGATCTCCAGGTGACCATGTATATGTCTCTGGAATATCATCCTCTGGCACCTCTGTCACGTCAGGCCCTTCCTGGTCCAGCTGGCTCTCCTCAGGTGGTGGCCTTAGTTATCCAGGCTCTTCCTCGAGGCCTCTGTGTCCGAGTTACTGGGCTGGTTGAAGGAGATCACAAAAGCTATAAAATCCTGGAGTGGCCCTGGTGAGAAACCCCTCAGCATGAATGTTGAAATTCCCCCAACTTTACTAAACCTTCTGCTGAATCAGAGAAAGCGAACACTGACAGTGGCATATTCAACCAAGGTAAATAGTCTGTGACTGCCACCATTTGCGATCAGATGGTGAGACAATGGTCTTGTTCAAATACTGACATGGGGGATGAGAATAAATAAAAGTGAACACCTTCCCCTCTCCTATTTTCTATTGGGCAAGTTTGTTCTCAGCTAGTCTGAATCTGGCCAATGTTTGTTCTCAGCTAGTCTTTTATCAGGACTATTATTAAAGGAATGCTTTCCCAAACAAAGGTAAAGTGTTTTGCATGCATTAACACACAAAATTTTGGCAATATTATGCTGCCTAGGCTGAAACAGCACAATATTTAATTGTTTACACCATGGGAGAACACTGGTTTAGGAGAGATTTTTTTACTAAATCTCTGAGACTCCTTCTACTCTGTGTGGGGCTGCTTCTGAAGATTGTCCAACTTCAGCTGGTCCAAAACGCAGCTCCCTATTGTTTTAACAGAGACTTACCACAAGAACTCATAAAGCTGGAGCTGTTCAAACTGCACTGGTGGTGGCCAGTCTGTTTCTGGGCCCAGTTCAATGTGCTGTTTGTGGCTTTTAAATCCCTAAACACTTGGGTGCAGTGTTCCCAATCCCAAGGTGGGGCCTGAAGTTCTCTCAGAATTACAACTGATCCCTGGACTACAGAGATCAGTTTCCCTTGGAGGAAATGGCAGCTTCAACACCAAAGCCACACTGAATTCCTGCCCCAGACTATGCCAGCCTCCAATTTTCCAGGGATTTCCTAAACTGGATTTGGCAAATATACTTTGGTCCAAAGTTCATGAAGAACTGTCTTCACCCATATCTACCTGCCCAAGCCTTCAGATCTATGGATGCGGTCTACTTACTGGAATTTACCTTATTTAAAGTGAAGCAGGCAACAACTTGCAGAAGACCCTTTTTGAGTGGGATTCTTTCCACTTAAGAGTTGAAATTTGCTCCATCACCTTCTGGAACATGCCAAAGATATGTTTTAATTCTGAAAGTCCTTTAGATGACATTGGGCAACTCAGCCCTTAGCCTTCCAACACTAGCATGTCACTGATGTTGATGCTACTAGTCAGTATCTTATGCCTTCTCAGCAGAGAAAAGGAGTGTCAAAAAAAGATCAGACCCCCCAAGAAACTGAGAGCATAGCAACTGCACTGGAATCTATAGCAACACTGCTAAATCCAGCTATCATGGAGCACCATACTAGTAATACTCCAATACTAGACATTAGCAGAAGCAGGCAGCCTACACACAAGGTGAAAATAAGGGAAGGAACAAAGGAAACACAACACCCTCTGCTGTAAGGAGGGCTGTAGCATACCCAGGAACATCCCTGAAACTACAGTGCTCTGAAGTTGTGGATAAGTTTCAGATCTGCTTGTGCAAATAGACAGCCTTTTTGCTATATAAGATACTGGAGAGTCTAAGTTGTCTGTAACTATTGAGCACTTTAATGTGGATTGTTTTATCCTGTTTTTATATTGTTATATTCTTTGGCACGTGGTGCCCTATTGTAAGCCGCCCTGACCCTGTTCGTGGGGAGGGTGGGGTAAAAATGGAATAAATAAATTAATGATGATGATGATGATGATGATGATGATGATGATGATGAGATGATAATCACTCTTTTGACAAGCAGGCATACAGGGAAGGAAGGACAATCACTCCAGCCATGTCACACAGACACTTCTGCTACTCACAGAAAGCCCATGACCTCTCCCGGTAAGCCTTCACCAGGTTCCAATGGAGAAAAAATTCTGTCTGCTTAAATAGCCTCTAAATTAAATTTTCTAAGGGCAGCTGAAGTGCTTAACTGGGTTTGTTCACTTTCAGAGGAGACAGCTCTGGAGACGAATGCTGCTTTATTTACAAATAGGCAAGTGGAGCACGGGTGGAGGTCGGCTTTCCAGGTTGCCCACTATGGCAGTCTACCTCCAGCTCTCTCCTGGTCTTGCAATATGAGAAAATGGAGGAGAACAACATGGATGCAGCTATGTCCCTTCCAACTGCCCCATTTGTAACACTCCAGGAATTTCCCCAAGAGAAATTCCTAGAGTGTTGCATGATGCTCCCCCTTCACATGCCTCACCCCCAAAAGCTCCCAGGATTTCCAGGTAACCCTAGATGGATGAGAAGAGGCACATCATGTCAGAGAAAGCTTTGGCTTCCCCAGGTGCTTCATCCAACTTTCAGCACTGTCTGCCTGCTCCTTTGTCAGTCTCTGTCTTTGATTTGATTGGTCTGCTGCTTTGTCAGTCTTTTCCCAAATCTAAATGCTTTTTCTTCACACACAAAGAGGTGCCTACAGCCTCCTGTCAGCTGCTGAGAGGGGAGTACATTCTCAAAGCCCTGATGGGTGCTTGGAAAGAGCAATTTCCTAGCAATTATGGACTATTACGGACTATTCAACAGATATCTACAATAATTAAGGAGCCTTTTTTCTAGGTGTTGGCTCCCCACCCCACCCCACAAGGCAGATTACTTTAGGCCTCACCCCAAGACTCATTCACAGTAACAAGCTTCCAAACACATATCATGTTTTCTCTAGGTATACATCTGTGGAGAAGTAAGTAATTTCTTCAAACTAAAGCCCCTTCTTCTTCCTCACATCAGTCCGCTGCAATAAGTTGCTCATGTAGAAGAAGAGCATGTTTCTTTGTTGTTGTTGTTTGCTTTGTTGCAGGGGATTGCTTTTAGGATGGATTCCAGACATTAAGAGACAAGTCAAATGGAAAAGTTTTACAATAAAGAGTCAATCAAGTGAATTAAACCAGTTTTAATGACTACTTCTGTAAATCAAACAGGTAGTATGGGGATGAGATGGATCATGTATTATAAGAACATAAGAACATAAGAGAAGCCAATGTTGAATCAGGCCAATGCCCATCTAGTCCAACACTCTGTCACACAGCGGCCAAAATATACCAGGTGCCATCAGGAGGTCCAGCAGTGGGGCCAGGGCATCAGAAGCCCTCCCACTGCTGCCCCCTCCAGCACCAAGAATAGAGTGCATCACCTGCCCCAGACTGAGAGTTCTCATTCTATACCCTGTGGCTAATAGCCACTGGTGGACTTCTGCTCCATATGTTTATCTAATTTCCTCTTGAAACTGTCCATGCTTGCAGCTGCCACGACCTCCTGTGGCAGTGAATTCCATATGTTAATCACTCTTTGGGTGAAGAAGTATTTCCTTTTATCTGTTCTAACCCGACTGCTCAGCAATTTCATAGAGTGCCCACGAGTTCTTGTATTGTGAGAAAGGGAGAAAAGTACTTCTTTCTCAACCTGCTCAATCCCATTCATAATCTTATAAACCTCGATCATGTCACCCCTCAGCCGTCATTTCTCCAAGCTAAGGAGCCCCAAGCATTTTAACCTTTCTTCATAGGGAAGGTGTTCCAACCCTTTTATCATTCTAGTTGCCCTTCTCTGCACTTTTTCCAATGCTATAATATCCTTTTTGAGATGTGGTGACCAGAACTGTACACAGTATTCCAAATGAGGTCGCACCAATGATTTATACAGGGGCATGATGATACTGGCTGATTTGTTATCAATTCCCTTCCTAATAATCCCCAGCATAGCGTTGGCCTTCTTTATTGCAGCTACACATTGTGTAGACATTTTCAGCGAGTTATCCACTACGACTCCAAGATCTCTCTCTTGGTCAGTCTCTGCCAGATCAGACCCCATCAACGTGTATTTATATTTAGGATTTTTGGCTCCAATGTGCATCACTTTGCACTTGGCCACATTGAACCCCATTTGCCACGTTGACGCCCACTCACCCATCCTCAACAGATCCCTTTGGAGTGCCTCACAATCCTCCCTGGTTTTCACCACCCTGAACAACTTCGTGTCATCTGCAAATTTAGCCACATCACTGCTTACTCCCAATTCCAAATCGTTAATAAACAAGTTAAAAAGCATGGGACCGAGTACTGATCCCTGTGGTACCCCACTGCTTACCACCCTCCACTGAGAAAGTTTCCCATTTATACTCACTCTCTGTTTCCTATTTATAAGCCAGTTTTTGATCCACAAGAGGACTTGTCCTTTTATCCCATGACTATTGAGCTTACTTAGGAGCCTTTGATGAGGAACTGTATCAAAAGCTTTCCGGAAGTCAAGGTAAATAATATCTATTGGGTCCCCCTTGTCCACATGTTTGTTCACTCCCTCAAAAAACACTAACAGGTTAGTGAGACAAGATCTTCCCTTACAGAACCCATGCTGAGTCTGCCTCAATAGTTTTTGTTCATCAATGTGCCTACTAATTCTTTCCTTAATAACAGTTTCCACCAACTTACCCGGTATCGATGTCAGACTGACTGGCCTGTAATTTCCTGGATCTCCCCTGGAGCCCTTTTTAAAGATGGGAGTGACATTAGCTACCTTCCAGTCATCAGGAATGGAGGCAGATTTTAAAGAAAGATTACATATTTTTGTCAGGAGATCCACAAGTTCACATTTGAGTTCTTTCAGAACTCTCGGATGAATGCCATCCGGGCCTGGTGATTTATTAGTTTTTAAATTGTCCATCAGTCGGAGGACTTCCTCTCTTGTCACCGCAATCTGATTCAGGTCTTTCAAACCCCTCCCGAAATCAGTGCTTCTGGAGTGGGCAAACACTTCTCCTCTTCCACAGTGAAGACAGAGGCAAAAAATGCATTCAGCTTCTCAGCCATTTCCCTATCATCCTTCACTACTCCTTTTACCCCTTGGTCATCCAAGGGCCCCACTGCCTCCCTGGCTGGCTTCCTACTTCTAATGTATTTGAAGAAAGTTTTATTGTTGGTCTTTATGTTTTTTGCGATATGCTCCTCATATTCCCTTTTTGCTTGCCTGATCACAGACTTGCATTTTATTTGCCATAGTCTGTGTTCCCTTTATCAACCTCACTAAGACTAGCTTTCCACCGCTTAAAGGAATCCTTCTTACCTTTTACAGCTTCCATTACTTTATTTGTTAACCATGCAGGCTTTTTTCTATACCTATTTGTACCTTTCCTAACCTGCGGTATATATTTTTTCTGAGCTTCTAGGATTGTCTTTTTAAATAGTCTCCAAGCTTCCCCAATGGTTTTGACCTTCTCCACTCTTCCTTTCAATTTCTTCCTCACATGTCCCCTCATACCAGAGAAGTTACCCCTTTTAAAGTTAAAAGTGGTTGCGTCAGTCTTTTTGGGCAACTCCCTATCTGTACAAATGTTAAACTCAATGACATTATGGTCACTGTTTCCAAGTGGTGCAATCACTTTTACATCTCTCACCAGGTCTTGGGTGTTACTTAGGACCAAATCCAGGATCGCCTCTCCCCTGGTAGGATCTGTGACCATCTGTTCCACAGCACAGTCATTGAGAGTGTCTAAGAACGCAATCTCTTTTTCCCGACTAGAACTCATATTGACCCAATCAATGTGTGGGTAGTTAAAGTCGCCTATTACAACACAGTTATTTCGTCTAGCCGCTATCTTTAATTCATTCATCATTTTATAATCCTCCTCTATCTTTTGATCTGGTGGGCGATAACAAACTCCCACTGTTAAGCCTCCTTTTGGACCCACTATTTCAACCCATAGCATTTCCAGAAGGGAATCCAATTCTCTTACCCTCTCAATCTTACTGGATGGTATACCCTCTCTGACATACAGAGCCACCCCACCTCCAACCCTTTCCCCCTATCCTTCCGATATAATTTATAACCAGGAATCACCGTATCCCACTGATTTTCCTCATCCCACCAAGTTTCTGAAATACCCACAATGTCTATTTCCCCCCAACACCAAGCATTCCAACTCCCCGATTTTACCTCGGAGACTTCTAGCATTTGTGTATAAACACTTATAGTTTCCCACGTTTGTTAGGCCCACAGCCTTCCTCTTGCTGCCTCGAGACCTTGCCAGGCAGTTCCTATCATTAGCCACAGTCTCAGTGGACAATTTTAATCCCTTTCCTTGTACAAAAGTAATAGCTACCCCTTCATCTCTTTGAGATGAGCCATCCCGAACCAGAGACTTTTCATCTCCTGTCGGCTTTCCCCCATTATTCAGTTTAAAAACTGCTCTGCCACCTTTTTGATTTTGAGCGCCAGCAGCCTGGTTCCTTCTCGGGACAAGTGGAGACCGTCCCTTTTGTACAGCTCCCTCTTGTCCCAAAAAGCATCCCAGTGCCTAACAAACTTGAACCCTTCCCCCTACACCACCGTCTCATCCACGCATTGAGACTCCTGATCTGTGCCTGTCTCTCCGGCCCTGCGCGTGGAACAGGTAGCACTTCCGAGAAGGCTACCTTGGAGGTCCTGGCCTTGAGTTTCCTGCCCAGCAGCCTAAATTTCTCCTCCAGGACCTCACGACTGCATTTCCCCACATCGTTGGTGCCGACGTGCACCACGACCACTGGCTCCTCCCCAGCACTATCTCTTTGCCTGTGGCTCTTGGCCTAGGGGCTCTGTAAGAAGCCCAGGAAGAGCCAGGAAGCCAGGACCTTGGCTCCTTGGTAAGGTAAGGTAAGTAGACTCCTACAACAGGAGCCATATAAATACAAAGGGTTTTAAAAGGGGGGTTATAGAAAAGTATTTGTTTAAAAACAATTATGAAGCCAGAATGCCAGCAGGGGGTTGGGGGCTATCCAGTGTTTTGCATGGAGTGTCACATGTATGACTATCTGCCCACTGGTCAGAAGTCTTGGGTGTGTGCTCGGTGCAAGGAGCTCCTGGTTCTCAGGGAGCGAGTTTGCTCTCTTGAGGCCAAGGTGGCTGACCTGGAGAAGCAGGGACAGTCAGTTAGGTGCACGGGGAAGACTCTCGGGGACTTGTTAGATATGTCCCACTCTGGATCTGGCAGCCCGGCTGCTGCCAGGGAGCATGAGGGTCAAGGGGAAAAGGGGCACCATGCTGAGGATAAGGGGAATGTGCCCTCAGAAGGGACCTCTTCTTCAGCTGGTGAACGGGTATCCTTTCGTACCAAGGAACCGTCCCTGGGAAGGGTGGGAGGGGGCTCTTGGTAGTTGGTGATTCGATCCTTAGGCAGGTAGACAGCTGGGTGGCGAACCCGCGTACTGACCGTATGGTGACTTGCCTGCCTGGTGCGAAGGTAGCGGACATTACGCGTGTTTTAGATAGGCTGGTAGATAGTGCTGGGGAGGAGCCAGTGGTCGTGGTGCACGTCGGCACCAACGATGTGGGGAAATGCAGTCGTGAGGTCCTGGAGGAGAAATTTAGGCTGCTGGGCAGGAAACTCAAGGCCAGGACCTCCAAGGTAGCCTTCTCGGAAGTGCTACCTGTTCCACGTGCCTCTTGCAAACTTCCTGCCTTAAATGGAATTGTCTTCCAGGAGAGGGTGTGGCCAGCAGCTACTCAAAATCACCCAAGGCACTTAATGACGGTCAAACAAAGCCCCTTTCACACTCCAACTCCAGCAGCCAGGAGTCTGCTATTCAATCTCACCCAAGCACTTAATTACAGGCAAACAATGACCCTTTCACACCCTAACTCCAGCAGTCAGGAGTCTGTTACAACTCACCCACACACTCCCAAATACAGTCCCTGACACAGTACCTTTTCAGCTAAAGCACCTCAGCTGAAAGTAAATAAATAAAAATACCACTCACCCCTCTGGCAGCTCAAACACCTTGCTCCTTCTCAGAGCTCAGCTGGGTCAGGAGAGGATGCTTTTAGTACCTATCTCCAGAAATAAATCCATCTCCTGAAAGCCTGTCCCATTAGATTGGTGCAAATATTTATAAGTGTGCCTTCAGACCCATTTAAATAAAAAATATAGTCTAGTTCCTCCAGCTTGTATTTGCCAAGGTCAAAATGAGGAAAATAGCATTAATCACATGCCCAAATACACCCAACCCCTCTGTAAAGTACTGGGTTTCGGGCCTCATGACTCGGACGACGACATAAGAGAAGACGCGTTTATTCGTACTTCACATATGACAAAGAACAAACAGTAACGGCCGGAGGCCAACTATATACAGTTAGGGGGGATGGCCCCATATTCCTATTGGCGGGTTTGAATCGCCCGCCAATGCTGCCATTGGTTCTCTACTGGCGAGCTCAGGAACCTAGTCCCTATTGTTCTCAGAGAGCGAAGCTTGGCTGTATTTCGCCAGCTCTGCCTTCTGATCCCAGGACACAACACCCCTCCCCCCATGGTTCGTCTCCTATCAGGTGACGTAGTCTTTTAAGTATGCTGGTGCCCTCCGTTCCCTTAGTGATCGTCGGGGGGCCGGTATCGGACTGGCGAGGCCCCCATCGGGTGGTCCCCCCGCACAAGGAGCTTGGATCTCCAGTCGTAGCTGAGGCGGCGACGGTGGCGGCTGTAACGACGGCGGCGGCGGCAGCGGTTCCGCTGTCTCCGGGACCCCCTCCGGATTCCGTGGACCTTCCAGCGCTGGCTCCGCTGTCGGTGCCTGCAGTCGATCGGATGCTGGGGCAGCCGCGGCGTTTCCCGGTAACTGGATCCCTGTGTCGGGGTCTTGCCGCCTCCGGAGCTGGTCCACGTGTTTACGGAGGACCCGGTCCCCATCTGTTAGGACCTCGTATGACACTGGCCCGGTGGGTTTTAGGATGCACCCGGCCACCCACTGAGGCCCCGCCCCGTAATTCCGGAAGTAGACAGGTTCCCCCGGGAGGAAGCTTCGGGGCGCCTCCCAGGTCTCGACCAGCTTTCTCTCTGGGGCTCGGTCCGGGTGAAGCCTGTCTAATAAAGTTGTGGGGCGGCGGCCCATCAATAGCTCTGCGGGGCACTGCCCGGAGATGGGGTTTGGGGTGGTGCGGTATGTTAGGAGGAAGCGGGCCAGCCGGAACTCCCAGTCCCCTTCCGTTATGCGGCTCAGGGCTTCTTTGGCGGTGCGTACCGTTCTCTCCGCCTGGCCATTTGTTGCCGGGTGGAAGGGCGCTGATCGTATGTGCCGGATTAGGTTCTTTTCGAGGAACGCTTGAAACTCAGCAGATGTGAATGCTGCCCCGTTGTCCGACACGATGGTGTCTGGCAACCCGTGCGTCGCGAATATTTTCCGCAGGGCCCTTATTGCCACTTTGGCAGAGGTGGTAGACACTGGGCTTATTTCCACCCATTTCAAGTAGGAGTCTACCGTCACCATGAACTGGAGCCCCTGGAACGGCCCAGCAAAATCTATGTGCAGGCATGACCACGGCTTGTGGGTAGACTCCCAGCTTTGGGTTGGCGCTCTCGGTGGATTGGGGCGGACTTCCTGACACCGTGTGCACCCTCGGACCCAGGATTCAATTTCTGCGTCCATCCCGGGCCACCACACGTAGCTCCTTGCCAGAGCTTTCATTCGTACAATGCCAGGGTGGGCCTCGTGCAGCGTTTCTAGCACCCCTTGTCTCATGGGCCCCGGGATGATCACCCTGTCCCCCCATAGTAAGCACCCTTTCAAGGCGGATAACTCTTCCCGCCTGGCTTTGTATGCTGTGAACTCTGGCCCTGTCTGTTCCGCTGGCCATCCCCTCACCACCCAGTTTAGGACCCGGGAGAGAATGGGATCACGGGACGTGCGAGTGGCCACATCTGCAGCCTGAAGGGGGGGTTGGCAGTTCCTCCATTAGCAAGACTGCGGGAGCTGGGGCCGGATCTTCCCCCGTATGCGGCAGCGGCAGGCGGCTCAAGGCGTCGGCATGACCCAGCGCCTTGCCCGGCCGATGCTCCAGCCGGTACTGGTAACCCGCTAAAAATAAGGACCAGCGCAACACCCGGGGCGACAAAACCTGCGGCGTTTGTTTGTCCGCCGCGAACAGTCCCAGGAGCAGCTTATGATCGGTGACGAGCATGAAGGGCCGCCCGTACACAAAATTGTGAAACTTTTTTACCCCCGCCACCAGTGCCAAGCCCTCCCAGTCGATTTGGGCATAGTTCCACTCCGCGGGGGACAGCGTGCGGGAGTAGTAAGCCACCAGGACTTCCCTCCCATCCGGTAGCTTGTGTGCCAAGACTGCCCCGACCCCATACGGTGATGCGTCACACGCAAGGATTACCGGTAGCTTGTGTGCCAAGACTGCCCCGACCCCATACGGTGATGCGTCACACGCAAGGATTACCGGGAGCTTTTCATCAAAGTGGGCGAGTACCGCGTTAGAAATCAAGAGTACTTTAACCCCCCGAAACGCCGCCTCCTCCCTCGCTCCCCATGCCCAAGGTGTTGCCTTATCCAGCAGCCTGTGCAGGGGTTCGGCCACGGCGGCTTTGTGGGGGAGAAAGGCGTGGTAAAAGTTCAGGAGGCCTAAGAACGCCTGGAGCTCCGCCTTGGACTTTGGGGCAGGGGCCTCCACGATGGCCTTCACCTTGTCCCTCGCCGGATGCAGGCCTGTTGCATCTACCCGGTACCCCAAGAACTCCACCTCCGGCACCCCCAGGAGGCACTTTTCCCGCTTCACTTTCAGCCCCGCGTCTTGGAAGCATCCCAGTACAGTTCGGAGGCGGGCGGCGAAGCTTTCAGGGGTGGTCGCGGCGATGAGGACATCGTCGAAGAACGGCGTCACTCCAGGGATCCCTTTTAACAAATCGTCCATTAGATTTTGGAAGATCCCTGGGGCCACACTGACCCCGAACTGCAGCCGCTTCACCCAGAAGGCCCCCTGGTGGGTCACTATGGTCTGTGCCTCGGCAGTGGCCTCATCTACCGGGAGTTGCTGGTACGCCTGCGCGAGGTCCAGCTTTCCAAATATGCGCGCCCCCGCCAGTGTTGCTAAGACATGGCTGACCACGGGTACGGGGTATGCGTGCGCCTGAAGTGCCTGGTTAATAGTGCACTTATAATCCGCGCAGATGCGGATCTCCCCGTTTGGCTTGACGGGTGTCACAATCGGGGTCTCCCATCGAGCGTTCGGGACGGGCTCTAGGACTCCCTGGGCCACTAATCGGTCCAGTTCGGTCTCTATTTTAGGGCGGAGGGCCAGGGGCACGGTGCGGAAGCGCCGACGGATGGGCGTTACGGTGGGGTCTAAGTGGAGCGACACCGGGGGCCCTTTGTAACACCCCAGTTTCCCGTCAAAGACCTCAGGGAATTCCTTGCACACCGCCCCCCAGTCCCGCACCCCGCACTTATTCACTCCCCCAATCGATATGCCTAGGGCCTCGAACCACGCCCGCCCCAGGAGACTCGCGAGATTTCCCTCTACCACCACCAAGTCCAAGTTCCCCTCAAAGTCTCGGTACTGCACTCGGAAAGTGCCGACTCCCCGGATGGGGACAGGGTTCTTTTGGAAGTCCACCAAGCTTAGTGGCGATGGACGTAGAGGGGTCCCCCTAATGGGCAAAGTCTTTTTAAAGTGTCCAGGGAAATGATGGACGCCGCCGATCCTGAGTCCACTTCCATGCAACAGGGGGACCCCTCGATCCGCACGGTTACTTGGATCTTCGGGGCAGAGGAGAGGTTGGGGTTGGGGAGGCGAAGTACCTGCAGCGGCTGGTCGGTGAGATGGTACAACTCGGCGACCTCTTCCATTGTCTCGTAGGCGGTGGACGATGCGCGGTGCTGTGGGACCGACGATCTCGAATTCCGGGGGCCCTTGGACTGGCATACCCGTGCGAGGTGTCCCTGCTTTCCGCACCCGTGACAGACAGCCTCCCGGAACTTGCAGGATTTCCTTCTGTGGCCCTCCCCGCAGCTGGCACAGACGGTTCGGTTGCCGGAAGACTTGGCTGGCTCTCTGTTGGCCTGCTGGAACGGCGCCGGCCGGCGTTGTTGGGGTCTGAGGGCGAAGACCTCGTCCGTCTCTCCATTCCCGGGGCTTGGGCTCCTTCCGACCACCTGTGCGGCCGCGGCCGGGCGTTCCCCTTCTGCGGCCTCGTGGGCAGTTGCGGCGTCGAGGGCCTCGTCCAAGGAGAGCCTCCGGTGTCCAACCAACTTGCGCCGAAGCTTGGAGTCCACCAGGCCCCACACGAACTGCGTCAGCAGGTTGTCCTCCACCTTCGGGAACCCGCAGTCCACCGCGAGCGCCCTTAGCGCGGCCAGGAAGGTGGCAATGGATTCCCCTTGGGCCTGGACTCGCCTCTGGAAATCCATCCTCTTGGCCAGGAAGGTCAGCCGGGGGCTGAAGTAAGCGTTGAGGACATCCAGGATCTCCCCAAACGAGCTCTCCAGGGCCGTGCGGGACACCAAGAGGCTCTTGGCGAGGCGGACGGTTTGGGTGCCGCACGCGTTCAACAGGATCGATCGTTTCTGGTCTGGGTGGCGGATTTCGTTGAGCTCCAAATAGCTGATGAGCTGGTCGACCCATGCATCCCAGGTTTCTGGCTGCAACGGATCGAAGCGCTCGAGAGTTACATGAGAGGCGGCCATGGCTTTGTCTGGGAAGGCGTGCGCCGGGGCGAGCGGTGCGGTGCTGCTCTCGGGGTCAGCGATGCGATGCTCGGCGAGCGGTGCGGTGCTGCTCTCGGGGTCAGCGATGCGATGCTCGGCGGTGTCCTTTTCGTTGCTCATGGAGTCATGGAAGGCGTTGAAATCCCACCTTCGTCGCCACTGTAAAGTACTGGGTTTCGGGCCTCATGACTCGGACGACGACATAAGAGAAGACGCGTTTATTCGTACTTCACATATGACAAAGAACAAACAGTAACGGCCGGAGGCCAACTATATACAGTTAGGGGGGACGGCCCCATATTCCTATTGGCGGGTTTGAATCGCCCGCCAATGCTGCCATTGGTTCTCTACTGGCGAGCTCAGGAACCTAGTCCCTATTGTTCTCAGAGAGCGAAGCTTGGCTGTATTTCGCCAGCTCTGCCTTCTGATCCCAGGACACAACACCCTCCATGTGTCACCACTAGTTCATGAGCATGGAATGCATGTACAGAGGAAGATTCACACATACATTTCCCCCTTTTGATTGTGGGAGCTGCTTTCTGAATGTTCCTGATGACGGGGAAGGAACACCTCTGTTTGTAGGGGCTGTGCTCACAAGGTGATGACCACATGGAACCAACGGGAGAGGGTCAGCACTCTTGTGCCTTCTCCTCCATGCATTCAGTCAACATACAGAGGGGTTATGTGCAGAGGGCTATATACCCCTTGCGACAGCTGTACTCTGAATTATATTTCTCCAAATATCTTTTTCAGTGTCCTGTAGTGTGAGATTTAGAAATCTGTGTGAATCTTGTAAAAGCCACGTCTTTAGTTTCATCTCTTATAGCTGCAATTCCATGCAGCTACTTGGAATTAAGTACTGTTGAATTCAGTGGGACCTACTTTACAGTAATATATATATATATATAAGATTAGTCCATACAAAGGTTATCATTTGATTCTCCAGTGAAAAATGCACAAAAGAATCTGCCTAAATTAGAGTGTAGCTCTATCTAGTACAGAAGTTCCCCAAGATTTCTGCTAGGGATTGTTCCCAAGACTACCTAAGAACTTTTTAAAAGGAAATGTCAGTAACTGGATCTAGGGTTTTATACATGTAAAGAATGAATTCTTCCACTGAGGAATTTGCTAGCACAGGATCATTGCAGGATCAATATTGTGCAGGTGCATTGCTATTTATTTATATTTGTGTTTAAACTGTTATAATCCCAATATTGGGTATCATACAGGACTACTACATATTGTCTCTAGCTTTGCCCCACTGGAAAAAATAGCACTTCTGTAGGGTTGTTTCAGTTTGGCAAAACACTGTGGTAGCTACTCCAGTCCTGAACCAAACCAGAGTCCACATACACACATACGCGCACACACACACAAATATTGTCAAGCCACAGCTGATTTATGTTGACCTTGCAGGATTTTCAAGGCAAGAGACATTCAGAGGTGGTTTCTCATTGCCTGCCTCAGGCTGCGGTCAGACGTGCCTTTAGGTCCAACTTAGCTGCAAATGTCTGGTGGATCTAAAGTACACAATCAGACAGCAACATTGGGAATGGTCTCGCAGTTGTCAGCAACCTGTGCTGCCCCACCACAGAAATGGAGCTAAAAGTCACCAGGGAAAGTCCGGTCCTAACACTTGCCAATGAGCCACAGACAGATTTTTCCCTAGTCTGATCACTCAAGCATGCATTCAGGCCGTCAGGATGGACTGTTCAGCCTACCCCAACTCAGTGCCATTTTTTCCCCCAGTTAGTGATATGCACATGACCACATAATCAGTCCATGGAGAACTCTTTGTGCAGGGGTTTGATTCCTCGTTTATGCGCATGCACTCAAAAAGGCAAAAAATCCCACTCACCCAAACATGCTGTCTGATAACACAGTGATGGGCTGTGCCCACAGCAAAACAGGTTACACTATGATGTGTGATCAAGCAACTCTGTGCCAAATACCAACAGATGGAATAGGAGCACTTCCCGACCATGCCAAATGACATGTCTGACCATGGCCTTAGTGTTACAACTCTGGTATTCCTTGTAGGTCTCCCATCCAAATACTTGCCAGGGCCAACCTTGCTTAGGTTCCAAGATCTAATGACACTGAACTAGCCTGGGCTATCCAGCTCAGGAGAGTACACACACATGCACGCACACATGCACACACTGCTATTTACAGAGCAGCTGCTTGGGAATTCTAAACACAGAATTCCCAACATCATGTCCTGTTTGACTCTGCTGAACTGGGAAGTTCCCAATGACGAGAATTTGAAACTAGGATCCCAGGCTCAACCCAATCACTGGAATGTAAGGGACCCCAAATAATCAAACTCTTATCAATTGTACATAGTTTATGCAGATTTGTAATTGACTCTCAAGAATAAATGCCTAAAACTGCTACACTCCACTGTCAGCACTTCCTGTACCGAAATGACCCTGCTTCATGCATTCCCTTGTTTCATTAGCAAGTCCAAAAGCTCTGATTTGTACTCAATCATTTGTAGTAGGACACCAAATTGGGAACATTAATTAGGCCTGAACAAATTGCTTAGCACTGTAAAGAAGGCATTACTAAGACAACAGGGAGTTCATGGCAAAGGAATGGACAAATTGTATAGATCTCAGACTAGATTCAACCTGCTTCTCTTCAGGGTTGCTGAGAAGGGTGTGAGGGGACAATGTTGCAAGGCTCTGGTCACCCTGAGTACCAGGGAGATGGGCAAGTTATGAGATTTACTTTCATACAATGTTTGGTTTGATCTGTGTGGCATGAGTTGGGCCTAAAACGAAACTCTGTCTGGAGGTCTATGGAAGTTCTCAACAGCTCTGCTTCACTTTCCTATACATTTCATTTTGGGGAGTTTAGTCACAGGCAAGAATCAGTTCAGGCTAGAGGTAGCCAGACAGAAAACTCAAAGAAACTTCTATAGTCCTAAAATTCTCTCTCAAGTAAGATCTTTCTGTGAAGGCTCCTTTTGAAGCAATACCAGTGGCTGCAACATAGGGTTTTAGGGTTGCCAGGTCCAGGTTGGGAAATACCTGGAGATTTGGGAGGGGGTGGAGCCTGAGGAGGGTGAAGTTTGGGGAGGGGAGGGACTACAATGGGATATATGTTGACAGAGTGTAGACATGCAGTAAAGCGGAGCACAAAGTGTTTAAAGAATAAAGCTGGTTTATTAAGAAGAGAACAAACTTTGTAAGAAAGAAGACAGAGAGAAATCTAATTAACTAGCTAGGAGAGAATCAGTAATGAACAAATCTCAGCAGGAGCAGGAAAAACCCCAAATGAGCCAATCAGGTGACAGGAAGGCGACTATTTGAAAATAGTAGGAAGTCCCTAATCTCACTATGCTAACTAGTTGTATGCTAACTAGTTGCTAACTAATCTCACGATGCTAACCAGGATGTTCTTGTCATTTTCTTTACCTATGCACAATAGACCTTGCATATTCCAAAAATATAATGTCATGGAGTCCACCTTTGAAAGAGGCCATCTTCTCCAGGTGATTTGATCTTTGTCACCTGAAGATCAGTTGTAATAGCAGGAGATCCCCAGTCACCACCTGGAGGTTAGGGCTTGCCAATTCTGGATTGGGGAAAACCCTTGAGATTTGGGGATGGACCCTGGGAGGGGAGGGACCTCAGTGGAATATAATATCATAGAGCCCACCCTCCACAGCACCCATTTTCTCCAGAGCAACTGATCTCTGTAGTCTGGAGATCAGTTGTAATTCCAGGAGATCTTCTGGCTCCACCAGGAGGCCGGCATCCCTACTGCAGCATAGGGATATAGCGCCCACTCAGCAGGCACAGACATTCGAGAAGAAGAAAATTTCACATCTCTGAAAAGTCAGAATATCTGGACCATCATTTCCAGAACACTGGGATTACATAACAGTATTATCTCCATCTTGTTAAGGTTCAGTTTCAGCCTTTATTAAGGCTCAACTGCAGCCTCCAAACATTTGTTCAGAAGCTGAGAGAGCTGCCCAGGATGTTTAGTTTATTAAAAAAAATTGAGCTGGATATCATCAGCATATTGATGAAACCTAAATCCAAAGCTCTGGATCTCTACAAATAGTTTCATTTAAGTGCTGAACAGCGATGCTGATAAAACCCAGACCTGTGAAATATCATGTCAGCCCCCAGGGTGTCAAGCTAGTACAGGCAAAAATCAGTACATTTTGACCAAAAAATGAATGGAACCACTTACCAGCTTGATCTGATAACCCACTATGAATAGCTAGCAAAAGAACTGCATGATGCACTCTATCAAAACAGAGATCCAGAAGTACCTAGGAAGGAATTCCCTATATTGGCTTTCAGATGCAGAACAAAAACCCATTGTGCAGAACACTGCATAACATGATGCTGCTGACCCAAGCAGGGCTAAGTCAGAATGTGTGAACATTCTCCATCAAATTTTACAATATAAAACACCAATATCAAAACACTATCACATAAATCTAAGTTGTAGCAGCATTTTGAATACTGTATACACTTCTGGTTATCCAATCAAAAGTAGATACCAAGGCTTGGATCCAGTAATGCATAAGCAGAAATATAAACAGCCTTAGCATAACGTCACTTGGGAAAAATGATCTGCAACAACTAGTGCTTTCCTTCCTGTATATTATATTGTACAGAAAGTAGTTGCAGAAGATCTTGCACAAGCAAAAAACACAAGTAGGGATACAATGCTGGGCATAACACAAGTGGCTACTGTTGTCTTTTTCTTGCATTTCCATTTGTGTAAGAGCTCTAGCTCTGGATCCAACCCCAAACCTTCTCCAAGTCCAGTTACCTCTTCTCCAATTGTCAATGACAGTGAAGTAATGTAATGATCAAGAATCAGTGGGGTCAGATAGTGAATTATACTGTCAAGCAGGGTCATGGTAATCGATTTTCATGGGCTGCCAGCAAGAAATCTGTGCATTGGTTTTTGAGACAAAGAACTGCATTGCCACAATTCTTGTTTTTTAGATTCTCTTGTTCAAGCACAAAACTTTTTTTTCCTCTCCTTTACTTTGTTGGCTTGCTGCTGTGGCTTAGGAGAATATACCTAGCAATGGAGAAGATAAACAGGAAGTACAACCAAAAGAGGATGAGCCTTATGAATCACTAGGCCTAGTTATGTTTTGATAAATGTAGCTTACAGAATACAATGGGTTCAAGGGAACCAGAAAAAGCTGCAAAGGAGAGTTCCCTCACCAAATAGAAGTTTTTGGTTTTTTTTAAAGGTGAAGAGGATACTTCCATTTTCTAACTAAAAAGGAACTGAAAACAAATAACTGTTGGTTCATCTTATCTCTTCCTACTGGCAGCAGGAAAAGTATTGTTAATAGCTGAAAAGTTCCCTATCTTATTATTCAGGTCAAGTTGTTGACACGTTTACTGAAATATGGCATAGAAGAACTAAAGAAACTTTTCACAGTGTTATCCCATGGTTATGACATACAGATGGTATATAACAGAACATTGTTAACTTGTACACTTCCACCACACCTTCCTCTAATAAATTGTGCATGATACTGTGGATGTGCTATCCTTTGGTTGTTAGGGACCCATAAAAGTGAGAGACCGAACTGAGGACAAGCCTATGAGGCTGTGTTATACTGAGTTCATCTAGTACAATATCGTCTACTCCAGGTGACTTCAGGCAGAGAAAGGTCTTTCCTGGAACCCACTATCCTTGAGAGCCAGTTTGGTGTAGTGGTTAAGTGCGTGGACTCTAGTCTGGAGAACCAGGTTTGATTCCCCACTCCTCCACTTGCACCTGGCTGGATGACCTTGGGCAAGCCATAGTTCTGTCCTTGAAAAAGAGCAGTTTCTGTCAAGAGTTTTCTCAGCCCCACCTACCTCACAGGGTGTCTGTTGTGTGGAGGGGAAGGGAAAGGAGTTTGTAAGCCACTCTGAGACAGCTTTGGGTAGTGAAGGGCGGGGTACAAATCCAATCTCTTCTTCTTCTTCTTCTTCAGCTGGAGATGCTGGGGATTGAAGCTGGGATCTTCTGTCAGCAAAGCACATCTTCTACTGCTTATTGTCAGGTAGCCCTGTCATATGTATGATATGCAGAGGGAGTACTTTCGGTATCCCATCTTCTGAACTTTTACGCACTGTCTGTTATCAGGTCTCTGACCTTGCATCTCCAGCTGCTGGAGTTTCAGCTGGGAACCAACGGTTTCTAGATTGTTTTGCTTGCTTTGCCTGCTGCTTTGCCCGCTGCAGCTACTTGGGGGGGGATGCTTGAATGTAGTATATCTTAGAAGGCCCTACTGTATGTGGCCATTACTGACACAAGCTGTACACATGTCTTTAGTTCTGATTCACCATTAAACATTGTCTTCTGAAGAAGCCCTGTGTTGTGTGACCTGACTAAGGACCCTGACACTTATTCAGACGGGCTGTTTTAAAAAATATAAAATCTTTTTTTTAAGCAATATTGAAGAGGAGGGAAATTTATTAGGAAACATTAAGCCTGGACATTAGCTCTAGCAGGAAGCACTCTAGATTTTCAAATTCCTGTTTCTGTATGATCATGAATTTCAGGATCAGGTCTGAGTGCAGACTTCCTGCTAGTTGGACTTTCGGTTTCGACGCTGCGAATGGCGGCCACCTTTCGGGATGCTCCCGGAGGTGGTTAGCCCACGCGCAGTTTGGGGGGGTCTTGGCATGTATGCAGGACCCTAGTGAGCCTTAGGCAAAGGCTCTGAACCGGGGGCGCTTGGGGAGTAGCCTCTTTGCCGGCAGACAGCCGGGAAATTGAGGCTTTCTCCCCGCCCCAATCGGCCCCGCTGCGTCGTGCCCGTAATGGGACTTAGCAGCGCCACCGACTTCCAGGAGTGAAGAAAGCGACATGAATTAAAATAAAAAGAAGAATTGCATCGAATCGTGAGTTGAAGATCTAGTCTGAAGCGTGATTAAACCCCCCCGCAAGCGTATAAGCGTAAGGGAGGAGGGAAGAGTCCCCGCCCCTTTTGAGATGAGAGATCCATAAAGGGAACGCGAAGAGGGGGTTAAAGAGAAAAAAAAGTGTTGGTGAAGGCACCGTTGGGGCGTTGCAGGCGATTACTACATTGTTAGCTTCTTGGGGGATGCGGCACGAACTTTGAAAAAAGTAAACAAAAAAGAAAATGTCAATGCCGAAAATGGTCCTGTATAAACCGGAAGAGAAGAGGGGAGGGACTTCCGGTCCGGGTAACCCCCCCCAGAGCTTGCTGTCAATCAACAGGAAAATGAGTTACTGCGGCCCCTGCTGGAGCAAATGCAGAAAATCAACGAAACTTTGCTCAAAGTGGAAAGTGCTCTCATCAGTCGGCAAAAGCAAATCTCGGAAACAACAAGGAAGGCTAATCTGACGTTAATCTTTTTGGGCGAGAAAGAAGAAGAGAAAGAAGATCTCAATTTTACCTTGGCGAATGACTTGGCACCCCTAACTGGCAGTGAAGTGAATGAATTAAAAGAAGAGGCGGATATGGCTCCCAAAGCCTACTCCGCTTTTATAAAGGAAAATAATCTGCCAGGAGAAGGGGTTGCTGAGCCGAGCAGCCAATTCAGAGATCTAATCTCATCTGCAGTGAGTATGGAGCCCGTAAAAATTGCTGGTCGGAAACATAAAGAAAAAGAGAAGCGAGAGAAGATGGAATTCATCTGTAAAGCAACAAAACTGCTGAAGAGACACGCCAGCATGGAGGAAGCAGCACTCAAATCTTGGATTAATGCAAGTAGCGATGAAGACAGCAGCCCAGGGGAAAGAGGTGACGGAGCGGGAGCCATCAAGATGAAGAGGACTCAACTTTTAGTTGAAGAGACTTAAGAAGACAACTGGAGCTGTGATTGTTCGTGTAACATCTGGAAGGAGCTGTTTAATAACTAACCCCAATGGACTTTACTAACTTCATTAACAGAATTATTCTGGACTTTGGATTTTCTAACCACGATGGATGCTAAAAATAGTACTAACTAAAACTAACCCTTATTAACAGAAAAATTTCACTCCATCCTTTTTCTTTCTCCAGCTGTCTACCCTACCTTTTTCTCATAAAAAGAATAAAATCCTCTCCTCTTTAGGAGAGTTTTATACAACCAGACTTCCTGCTAGTTACTTTGCTGTCTTTGTTTCCCTCTTATCCACAGGATGCAGAGATGCTGCTCACCTTGCACATAAAAGGTATATCCAGGGGGGGGTTTGTAGAAGAAGCCCAGCAGGAACTCATTCACATAATAGGCTACACCCAACAGCAGAAGCTCATTAGCATATTAGGCCACACCCCTGACAGTGCAGCTCCCTCCCAGGATCAGCTTCCCCAGGTGCCCCACAGCTTGTGCGGCCCATGGGGAACCCAAGGGAGGGAAGGCAGTTTCTGGATCGGCTTCCCCCACAGCTGCAGGGCACCTGGGGAACCTGAGGAGGAGAGGCAGTTTAAACTGCCTTCCCTCCCTGGATCAGCTTGGCTTCCCCAGGTGCCCCACAGTTTGCAAGGTACCTGGAGAACACAAGGGGGGGAGGCTGTAGGCGTGACCAACTCAGAAGCCAGACGGAACTCCAATCCTGTGTTTTCCTGCCCAAAAATAGCCCTAGGTATATCTATCAGAATTGCAGTGGTTACAAGTGATCAAAGTTGATTTCATTACAGGTAGTCTCCCCACTCAATCCTTCCAGGATTCAAGTTCATGGAAACAGACATAGAGAGACACAGATATGAAGAATGTATAAGTACCTACTTAATGAGGACCAGAATGTTCATTAGAAAGTTGACATCCTAAGGATGGCCAGAAGAGTGGAAATTACAGCCTAGATCCACACATCATTAGATGTTGTGCTATTGTTGAAGTACCCTAATTGTTCACCTCCTGGACTTTCTTGTATGGAAAAGATAATCAGGAAATTATTATAGTGCAGGAAATGATTATAGTATTATATTATAATCAGGAAATTATTGTAGTGTTATATTATATTATTATAGTAGCACACCATTTGCTATCCAGCAGCATGTGGATCCAGCTACAGTGACATTCCCAACTGATCAGACAGTGCCAAATCACACATAGTTAAACCCAGGCAGAAAGCCAATGGTCTCCAGAATCCTGTCCTTATTAATATTTGAATTTTGGTTTCACCACATTCTATGCTTGTCACAATTGATTCGACTCAAGAACTGGCAGTCAGAGGACACTGGCCAGGGCTGACTGGCTGCTTCGCAAAGTCCCACCCACATCAGCCCCAGTCAGGGTTTTCAGCACAGTCTGCTACAGTCCTCTGACAGGAGAGGACCGTCTGGAGTGTGAGCACAGGGACAGGCCCTCAAGGCTGAGGCAAGTGAGAGAAGCCCTTTTCTGCCCCCCCACACCATCCCCTGGGCCGTCTATGAGGGGACTAGGCCCAGAGAAGGCCTTTTCTGTCCCCCACACAACATCCCCTGGGCCTTCTATGGGGCACTAGGCCCAGAGAAGCCCTTTTCCGCCCCACACACGCCATCCCCTGGGCCTTCTATGGGGCACTAGGCCCAGAGAAGGCCTTTTCCGTCCCCCACATGCCATCCCCTGGGCCTTCTATGGGGGCAGTAGGCCCAGAGAAGCCCTTTTCTGCCCCCCTACAGCATCCCTTGGGCCTTCTATGGGGGCAGTAGGCCCAGAGAAGTCCTTTTCTGCCCCCTCACGCCATCCCCTGGGCCTTCTATGGGGGCAGTAGGCCCAGAAAAGCCCTTTTCTGCCCCCTACACCATCCCCTGGGCCTTCTGTGGGGGCAGTAGGCCCAGAGAAGCCCTTTTCCGCCCCCTACACCATCCCCTGGGCCTTCTATGGGGGCAGTAGGCCCAGAGAAGCCCTTTTCCGCCCCCCCCACCATCCCCTGGGCCTTCTATGGGGGCAGTAGGCCCAAAGAAGCCCTTTTCTGCCCCCTACACCATCCCCTGGGCCTTCTGTGGGGCAGTAGGCCCAGAAAAGCCATTTTCTGCCCCCTACACCATCCCCTGGGCCTTCTGTGGGGGCAGTAGGCCCAGAGAAGCCCTTTTCCGCCCCCCTACACCATCCCCTGGGCCTTCTATGGGGGCAGTAGGCCCAGAGAAGCCCTTTTCCGCCCCCCACCATCCCCTGGGCCTTCTATGGGGGCAGTAGGCCCAAAGAAGCCCTTTTCTGCCCCCTCACACCACCCCCTGGGCCTTCTGTGGGGGCAGTAGGCCCAGAAAAGCCCTTTTCTGCCCCCTACACCATCCCCTGGGCCTTCTGTGGGGGCAGTAGGCCCAGAAAAGCCCTTTTCTGCCCCCTACACCATCCCCTGGGCCTTCTGTGGGGGCAGTAGGCCCAGAGAAGCCCTTTTCCGCCCCCTACACCATCCCCTGGGCCTTCTATGGGGGCAGTAGGCCCAGAGAAGCCCTTTTCCGCCCCCCCACCATCCCCTGGGCCTTCTATGGGGGCAGTAGGCCCAAAGAAGCCCTTTTCTGCCCCCTCACACCACCCCCTGGGCCTTCTGTGGGGGCAGTAGGCCCAGAAAAGCCCTTTTCTGCCCCCTACACCATCCCCTGGGCCTTCTGTGGGGGCAGTAGGCCCAGAAAAGCCCTTTTCTGCCCCCTACACCATCCCCTGGGCCTTCTATGGGGGCAGTAGGCCCAGAGAAGCCCTTTTCTGCCCCCCTACACCATCCCCTGGGCCTTCTGTGGGGGCAGTAGGCCCAGAAAAGTCCTTTTCCGCCCCCCACACCATCCCCTGGGCCTTCTATGGGGGCAGTAGGCCCAGAGAAGCCCTTTTCTGCCCCCCTACACCATCCCCTGGGCCTTCTGTGGGGGCAGTAGGCCCAGAAAAGCCCTTTTCCGCCCCCTCACACCATCCCCTGGGCCTTCTATGGGGGCAGTAGGCCCAGAGAAGCCCTTTTCCGCCTCCTCACACCATCCCTTGGGCCTTCTATGGGGGCAGTAGGCCCAGAGAAGCCCTTTCCCACCCCTCTTGCCTTCCTTTCCCCCCTTTCCTTTCCCCCCTTTCCTTTCTTCCTCTCTCCTTTCTTTCACTCTTCCCCCTCTTCCTTCCTTCCTTCCTTTCTCCAACCCTCTCTCCCTTCCACCCTCCCTCCCTTCCTTTCTAGAGCCCGTTGTCTTCCACCACAGCGGGCTTTGCTCCCTAGTATGCAATAAAACAGAAATCTCAAGGGTGTCAACTTCTGATGAAACAGATATTTGCCTCTTTCCACAAGAAGTGTGTGTATGTTCCAAGGAATTTCCCACCAGTCAAATGGAACTAAGTACGTAGATAATTATTAACAGAACTTTTGGATTTCTGAGGAAATTTCTCATAATATTCAAAATGGAATGTCTGAGTGGGAGCTAAACAGTGTTTGAATTACAGGGGGCAGAGGATCCAGATCTCTGCCTCTCATGATGCCCCCCTCACTACTGTTTTAAAATGTTTGGGTGCAAGATGTGACCCCTTTCCTCTGTTCAAGGGCTCCCACATTCCTCCCTTCTTGGATCTCTCCACCATCTCTCTGTGGCTATGAAACAGGTTGAGGAGGGCAGTCTGGTGTTCATCTCCCCACTGCTTTGTTTACTTACTCAGCTTATCCATAGAACAAAGTTAGAGTCCGGTTTCACCTTTAAGACCAACAAAGTTTTATTCAAAGTGTGAGCTTTCATGCGCATGCACACTTCGTCAGACCAACATGGCTACACACCTTGATCAGCTTATCCATGTTATGAGCCAAGGCAGGATCTCTCTTTAGTCATCTGGATGGTTGCCTGCACCTCTTCTTCCCTGCCCCCCAGCACTAAGTTAGATATTCCTTACTATCAGTCAGAGACTCTTGCCACAGCCCAAGAATCCCAGCTGCCTCACAGTCTAATACACACACTGGGTGGGGAAACTTTCCAGCCAAGAAGAAAGTGCGTCAGTAAATGCTTTAAAATTCAGCTTGTGTGTGACAGTGTCAGAACCTCAAGACAGCCCTAGAGTCAGCAGTGTACATTTTTGAACTTCAGGAGGAGAAATGGGCTAGAGGTGATTGAGGCCCTTTCTATACTCTCCTTTTAATCCATGTTCACCACGATGTTCTCCAAGCAATTCTGCACTAAAACCGAATTCAACCTTCTTTTTATTCCAAGTTTTTCCCCCATTCTGTATTACATTATTTATTTATTTCCCACCCTCCCCACCGAGGCAGGTTCAGGGCGACTAACAAGGCCATTCGGTTCATAAACAATAAAACAATTTAAACAAATTAAAAACAATTCAGATCATTTAAAACACAACATACAAGAGATGGCAAAGCTGGTCCAATTGGCCACCATAAGAGAAAACAGCGACTGGCATCTAGGTCTTTAACGTTTTGTTCTACAGGATGGGCATAGGTGTTAAACAGGCGGCCAAAGTAGATGGTAAGGGTTGGTTTCATGGCTTGATGGCCCTGCAGGCCCAGCGGAATTTTAATAAGTCCTGCAGGGCCCTGATATCTTCCGGGAGCTCGTTCCATCAGAGTGGAGCAGCCACAGAAAAGCCCCTAGCCCTAGTTGTGGCCAGCCTGGCATCTTTCATGCCAGGGAGAACAAGAAGGTTCTGTGAACCTGACTGCAGTAATTTCTGGGGAACATAAGGGGAAAAGCAGTCCCTCAGGTATACAGGTCCCTGGCCATATAGGGCTTTATAGGTAAGAATCAGCACCTTGAAACGAACCTGGTATACTATAGGTAGCCAGTGCAGTGCTTTCAGCACAGGCTAAATGTGCTCTCTGAGAGGGAGACCCAATAGCTGCCTGGCCACCGTGTTCTTCACTAGCTGTAGCTTCCGGATTTGGGACAAGGGCAACCCCATATAGAGAGCATTACAGTAATCTAGTCTCAACGCGACCATTGCATGGATTACTGTTGCCAGGTCATCACATTCAAGGAAGGGAACCAGCTGCCTAATCAGCCAAAGATGGTAGAAGACCAACTTGGCAGTGGTTGCTACCTGGGCCTCCATTGTTAAGGAGGCATCCAGGAGCACTCCCAAACTCCTAACCTCCAACGCTGGCACCAATGGCACTCCATCAAAGGTCGGGAGTGGGATTCCTAATCTTGGGCTGCTCCAACCTGGACACAGGACCTCTGTTGCCATTGGATTCAATTTCAGTCAGCTCAGCCTAAGCCACCTAGCTACGGCTTGTAATGCTAGGTCCAGATCTTCTGGTTTGGAATCAGATCGGCTGCCTAACAGCAGGTAGAGCTGAGTGTCTTCTGCATATTGGTGACATCCCAGCCCATGACTCTGGGCAGTCTGGGTAAGGGGGCGCATACAGATGTTAAATAACATTGGGGAGAGGATAGCCCCTTGTGGCACTCCACAGACCAGCAGATGTCTTCAGGACAACTGCTCCCCTAGTGCCACCCATTGTCCCCAACCTTGTAGGAAAGAGGACAGCCACTGCAAGGCAGATCCCTGAATCCCAGCATCGGTGAGGAAGTGGATCAGTAACTGGCGGTCGACCGTGTCAAACACTGCTGACAGGTCTAACAACAATAGTACCACCAATCTGCCTCGATCCAGATGGCTCTGGAGATCACCTGTGAGGACGACCAGTGCTGTCTCTGTCCCGTGACCTGGGCAAAAGTTGGACTGGAATGGGTCTAGTATGTCAGTGTCATCCAGAAAACTCTGCAACCAAATTGCTACCACGCTCAATAATCCTGCCCAGATAGGACAAGTTAGAAACTGGCCGATATTTTGCCAATTCGGCTGGGTCCAATGATGGTTAAGAGAGGGTATACCACTGCTTCCTTAAGTGCCCCAGGGAAAGCTCCTTCAGAGATGGACTTGATAATATCCCTTAGGGGATCTCACAGCCCATCGCAGCCAGATTTAATGAGCCATGAGGATGCAAGTGGTTGGGCGTACAGTTGTGAGAATTCTGTCAATTTCTTCTAGGCTGAGCTGGGTGAAATGATCCATGATATGGCTAGAAGATGTGCATGGGGTCTTGAGTTCAGTTACTGTCTCGATTGTGGTGGGGAGGTCGCGGTGGAGTGACAAGACTTTATCTGCAAAGAAGCTCACAAAAGCCTCACAGCCAATGTCCAATTCTCTAGTGTTTGGTCTGCTAAGAGGCAGAGTAGTCAAAGACCAAATTGTTCTAAATAACTGGGCTGGGTGTGAGCTCACAGATGCAATCATGGCCACATAAAACTCTATGTAGCCTTGACTGCCATCTCATAGGTCCTCATAAATGACCTATAGGATGCTCTTGTAGCTTCATCATGGGCAAGTTGCCATTGTCTCTCCAGCTGTCTTAGCCTCCACTTCATCAGCTGCAGCTCCAGGGTAAACCATGGAGCTAGCTTAGAGTGAGGGCACAGAGGGCACCAGGAAGCGATCTTGTTGATGGCTGCGGAAAGTTGGCTGTGCCAATCTAATGAGTTGTCAGGGGGCATAGGATCCCACAGAGCCATCTGAAGTTGCCTAGGGTCCATTTGACTCCATGGGTAAGCTAGAATGCACTCACTGCCCAAACAGGGTGAGGTTGGTACATTTATACAGGCTCTCAGAGCATGGTAGTCCAATCATAGTACTGCCTTAGCAGTAATCCGGTCCAGAGTAACCCACAACATGAAGATCTAATCCAGCATGTGCCCAGCCCAGTGAGTGGGTACCATGACATACTGGGAGAGTCCTAGCACCTCCATGGGCGACACCAGGTCCATTGCCTGTATGGAGGTCACATTCTTGGCATGGACATTGAAGTCATCCAAGACTATCAGCCTAGGGTGCTCCAGTGCCCAGCCTGATACAGTCTCCATCAGGGATGGCAGGGCATTGGCCGGTAGTTGGGTGGATGGTACACTAGCCAAATAGCCAAACTCTCCCCAGCTTCCCACACCAGCCCAGCATACTCTATGCTGGGAGCACCCTGAATGAATAAGCCTCCCGGATGAACAGAGCCACACTTCCCCCTGCCCTTGTCTGTGATTGGTGAAGGACCAAGAACCCGGGGGGGCAGCTGGGAGAGAGCTATTGTCTCCCCGTCTCACACCCAGGTCTCAGTCATGCACTCCAGGTCAACTTCCTGCTCCAGCAGGAAGTCCCGAAGGACTGTGGTCTTATTATTTATGGACCTGGCATTACACACCAATGACAGAGGAGGGTCATTTCTCCTAGTCCCTCTGCCTGCAACCCTTGGGATGGGACACATGCTGGAAGGGGGCCAAACTTTTTTGCATCTCAGTCCCCTTCCTTTGTATTCATGCTTGGTCACACTGCTATACATGACCTCCCTTCAGTGGTCAGCTTGGTTTCAGCCTGCTGTTATTTTGCCATGGACTTAAATTGCCTCAACTTGAACACTGAGAAAATTAGAAATGACAGGCAAATGCAGAATGGACCTGTTATGTACTAGCCTAACCTCGTCAGACTCAGCTTGGAGTCACAAAACAATAGACTGCTAGGATCCTGGGACAAACCTATTGCCCAGGAGTGCCTCTGTAAATAACCTATCATGGGTAATGGGTGTGTCTGGGGTGTGGTGTTGGGAGCGAATTTAAGCAGAGCTCTGGTCCTGCCAGTTGTCTTTAGTTTAGAGCTGTTAGCACAATAAAGCATGAGCTGATCACTAACACGTGTCGAACCCAGTATATTTCACTGGAGACGAGGATGAAATCCTGATGAGCGAGCCCACTCAAGACAGCACCACAGCACGCAACAAGCTCATGAGCCCTGTGCCTCGCACTGCTCCTGAGACCATAGCTGCCTCATCAGGACATCTGCCGGAGTTTGACCCCACACACCCAGAACTGTGGGAGACCTGGGTGGACCAGCTGAAATACTTCACCCTATTCCAGGGCATCACCGATGCCAACAAGAAAAAGGCCCTCCTGCTGAGTGCCTGTGGAGTCGCCACCCTACAGCTGGTCCAGGGCCTCATCGCCCAATACCCTGGAAGTGTCCATGTACGAGGACCTCCTAAAGGTGCTCACCGGCCATTTTGCGCCACAGCCCACCAAGAAGGCATACCACGTGGACTTTTTTTCATGCCAACAGAAGCCCAACGAAGAAGCCACCAATTTTGTTGCCGACCTTTGCCAGCTGGCCCTCGAGCCTTGACAAGACCCTGCTTGACCGGTTCGTTGTGGGAATCTGAGAACCAGAGCTCTGCCGCAAACTCATCGGCCATGAGGAGCTGACCCTGGTAACAGTGCTATGCAAGGCCACCGCCTTCAAGAAAGCTCAGAGGGCCCCCTTCCACCCAGCCACCAATGGCCAGGCCGAGCGAATGGTGAGGACCACCAAAGATGCACTGAAGTGGATAGTTCAGGGAGACTGGGATCACCAGCTTGCAACATTCCTCTTTGGCCAGTGGGTGACCCCATGCACCTCTACCAGCTGCAGCTCAGCAGAACTTCTCATGAGACAATGCCTCACCACATGTCTGGACTGGATGAACTGTGCGGCGGAGCATCATGTGGCCCCAGAGAACCAAGCGGCACCCCAGGGGTTCTTCCCGGGCGACCCCATCTATGCCTGGAACTTCTCCAGCAGCCCAACCTGGATTCAGGCCAAGGTCCTCTGAGTCACCGGCCCTCTGTCTTATGAAGTGTCTACCAACAGTGGCCAGATACTATGGAGGCACATTGACCGACTCTGCCATCGCCTCCTCCCCACGGAGCCAAGCCTGCCCTCATCACCCCTGGATGAAGACAGTGCAGAGTTGCTGGATCTACCAGAGGCTGAAAGAGGGGTCCCAGCAACCAGTGACCACCACAGCCAGTGAAAACCCAGGTGGACTGGTGGGTGCAATGCCAGAACAGGCAACAACTGCTGGGCCTGAGGTTGTGCCGACACTGCCGCTGACCCCGGGGCCCACAGCTGTTGTGTTGGTACCTGAGCCAGAAGCCACAGCCCCAACAGAACCCTATCACTCAAACCACAAGTGACGCAGACCAACGTATCTGAAGGACTATGTTTGCTAGGGAGTTCTGAACCTTGGGGGGAGGGGTGTTGTGTACTAAACCTCATCAGACCCAGCTTGGAGTCACAGAATAAACTGCTAGGATCCTGGGATGAACCTATTGCCCAGGAGTGCCTCTGTAAATAACCTATCATGGGTAGTGGCTATGTGTGGGGTGTGGTGCTGGGAGTGAATTTAAGCAGGGCTCCGGTCCTGCCAGTTGTCTTTAGTTTAGGTCTTTTATCACAATAATGCATGAGCTGATCACTAACATGTGTCAAACCCAGTATATTTCAGGACCTGAGAGGAATCAAACTCGAAAGATCATCAGGAACCACACAGAGGAGGACTGAATTGTCTCTGTCGGGGCAGGAGGCCCTGCTGGGAACAGGAGGGGCAGAACTTCTGTTACCTCAAAAGGAAAGATTAGTCCTAACTTGTTGCTTGGCTTTGTGAAGGTCCTGAAAGGGAATGAAAGTGATGAACAGATTCTTGAAATTTCCCTTCTGGAATTAAGGAAGATAGGTTCCAGGCTAGAAGATGATGAGGTCTCTGTGAATGTTCTGTTGTCACAGTGTGGGGAAGTGACAAACTGGTGCAGAGATCTCCCTGGAAAGGGGGAATTAGATTAGTGAAAGTAATATTCCACCTTACATTTTTTATCACCCATGTTATATCTCAGTTGATTCTCCTTCCATGGGGGAGTCTCTGAATGAAATCAGCTCTGGGTTGAGACTTCCCTTTCTGGACCCCACTTCTTGCAAGCATAGTGAGAACAAAAGGGGAAGAGGGATATTACAGCAGGTTGGGCTTGGTAACAGGTACCAAAAGATAACACTCATAAAAATAAACTTTGTTCTCTCATTTCAGTACAGTTAAGCAGTAAGGGGAGGTTACTGGCCTTGACAGTTTGTAGTACAAATTGTTGCGGGTGAAACATCACATGTTGTGGGCTGTGAAGAAATACAGTTTTTCCTCCTGGGAGGTTTGAGATGAGCCAAGCCTCCACTGTGTATTTAAAAGGGGTTTCCCCCCCTGGGTTAAGAACAGGCGGGGGGGGACTTCAAAACTTGAAAGGAAAGCTGGAGGTCCTGACCCTTCCAGTGGGCAATTCCAGCAAAAGGTCAGATGGTGCCAGCAGGCTACCCTTGTAGCCCAGAGGTGCTGCCTTATTATTAGGGGTAGCCCTAACACTGCTGACTTGAACCAAAGTCCCCGAAAGTCAAGCTCTCTTAGCTTGAGCTAGAGTCAGCCTACAAGCACTCTGCAAAAAGGGATTTCATACTCAGGTTTCACACAAGGCAGACCTCCAAGGCCATATCCAACCTCCCCCTCCACCCAGAAGAGGTATACATATGAAACAATGGGTTCCACCAGGTAGGTATCTGCATTTCTAAAGGCTATTCAGTTGCCACATGGCGAATAGTCCTTCTGTCTCCAGAACGTTACCTAGCCCTTTTGTGTGACCCATGTCTATGTGAGAATCCTTTGTCTACAAATTTGATTTTCCTGCTCCATCTCTCAGGATACCAAGATAAACCAATCATACATTCAAATGCTTAGCGATCCTTCCTGACACTAATCAGGGACACATCTCCCACCTTTTGTCTATACTTGAGAACCTTTTCAAACTGCCTTGACTGGACCATTAGTGGTCAGAAAACCCATTCAACTAGCCACCCAGCACCTGGTTAATCTCATCAAGGCCATTGTTAAGCCTGACTTTGCCCCTCTGGAACTTCACTGGCTGCATCTAAGTCTGGATCCTCCTGATGCCACACCCCCTGGGACACAGGATTGGCCCAGGTAATCTTTTGTCATCACCTGAGACAAGCCTCTAAAGACCTCCTATTGGTCAGCATTGTTTTCCAAAGTCTATATCCATCCATGGACATACACCCCACTCTCTCTCTTTTTCTCTGCCCCCCCCCCCGTGCATAACACTGGCCATTGGCGCTATTCTCTTCAAGGACTTCTGCACGTCTAGACAGGTAATATTACTCAATAATTGACCCCTCTATTCACTATCAATCACCTCTGCTTTCTTAGTTCTGTATTGCTTGCTCTTTCTGAATGCTTAGTGTGCTTGTAATTAGGGAAATTCTTTAATAAAACCTATTTAATTTACTCTTCAAATCTGGAGTCTTCCTACTTGTAGAGGGCCCTTGTACCCCTCTGGCCTTGCCTGCTGCCTAGATAATTTCCCCAATTAACACCCTGAGAGTGGAAGAAAAGCACCCCCAGGTGTGGGGAAACACATCGGAGGGAAGGGTAGAATAGGGCCTGCAGGCCAGAGCAGGCACGTTCCATCACATGGGCCTAGGGATACCATTTACCTTCTGGGAGGAGGAGCTTTCTCATCCAAGCTTCCATTGGCTGCCACTACTCTAGCACCCAGCAAAAGAGAAAAAACCCTTTCTGTAAAATATTGTTTTCCCAGGGAGAACTCAGAAAAGATGTCACTCCACTCTTGAAATCACCAGAAATTCTATTATAATTCCTGGAGCAGTGACATCACTTCTGGTTTTTCTTCAGAAGTGACATAGTGCCATTGCACCAGCAGTCCTCCCCATGGCCCCACCTCCCCCAAATCCCACCAATTACCAGCTGCTGGCTAGCAACTCTGTGTGGCCAGGGCTATTTTTGGACAGGAATGCACAGGAACGGAGTTCCGGCTGGCTTCAGAGTTGGCCATGCCCACCACAGCCAAAACCTCTGCATGCGTGGCTGCAGAGGGAAGACCAGGATAGCGACCCCCCCCCAGCAACTCTGGGGAGGCCAAGGGGGGCCCTGGAAGGATCAGGGATGCATTTAAATGCCTCCCCGTGCCTTCCTTGGCCTGTCCAAGGGCTGGCTTGCCCATACTCCCTACAGCTGTGGGGCACCTGGGCAAGCCAAGGGAAGGCATGGGGGGGTGGCCTAATATGCTAATAGACTGTGCTGTCAGGGGTGTGGCCTAATATGCTAATAGGTGTGACCTGTTATGCTAACAAGTTCCTGCTGGGTTTTTCTACAAAAAAAGCCCTGTGTGTGGCTATATGTACTATATAGTGGTTAGACTCCAACTTGCCATGAACTGGATGGCCAGGCTAGCCTGATCATGTCAGATCTCAGAAGCTAAGCAGGGTTGTCCCTGGAAATCCAGGGCCATTACGCAGAGGCAGGCAATAGCAAACCACCTCTGTCTCTTGCCTTGAAAATCCTCTAGGGTAAGTTATCTGCAAATTTCCACCACCAGACTCCAGTTTGGGAGACCCAGCTTCATATCCTAACAGCCATGAAGCAAACTGCGTGACCTTGGCCCATTCATTCTCTCAGCCTACCATTCCTCATTGGGTTATTATGAGAGCAAAATTAAGGAGAGGTGAATCATGTAAGCTGCCTCAAGCTCTTTGGAGGAATGGCAGGATAACAATGCTGCAGAAAATATTCTCAAATAAGTAGCTGCCATGTTAGTTTGCTGCAGGAAAAATAAACAGGAATCTTGTGGCAGCAGAAGGACTATTAAGTTTTTCATTTTAATCTACTCCCATGGTCAGATCTAAGTGGGCTCTAGTTCATGAAAGCTTATAGTAGAATAAAAAACTTGTTAGCCTTTGTGTTGCTCTAGCCTGGATGACTCAAGCTAGCCCAATCTCATCAGACCTCAGAAGCTAAGAAAGTTCAGCCCTGATTAGCACTTGGATGAGAGACTGCCAAAGAAGGCCAGGGTTGCTATGCTGATGAAGGTAATGGTAAACCATCTCTGTTAGTCTCTTGCCTCAAAAACTGGATGGGGTCATCACCATAAGTCAGCTGTGCCCTAACAGTACTCTCCACCAGTCTTTGTGTTGCCATTTTTAACCACTGTGATGCCATCCTAACCATTTTTAACAAGTACTTCTCTGATCATTATGCACCCTCTTCATAAAGCTGGCTCACAATCACACCAGAACTGCATTAATTATATGTTCAGAACTCTGTAGGAAGAGTGCTGGGAGTGGCTTATGAGGCCCAGAGGAAGGGTCCAGGGGCGGGGCTTGTGGATTTTATTAATGACCCTTCCTAATTTTTCCCACATAACTTGAGCACTGGATCTAAACTTGTTTCTTGTTTCACCAGTCCTATCTACATAGTTTTACCTCTTTGTTTGCATAGCGCTTTCTTGGAATAAGAAGGATCAGTAGAAACTGGCCTTTATGTATACAATGTTATAAGAATACATAATTTCAAAGGCACATCTTGCTATGACAGAATCCAGCCACCCAAACAGCTGCCAGAAAAGGGCAAGTCAATAAAGATGCTGACCAGCAAGGAGTACCTTAACCTTTACAGGGCCAAAGCATAATTTCTGTGGGCCCAGTATCAATTGTAATATGCACACCCATCCCATTAATATGTTCTTATGAGTCATACAAGAAAAAAAATTATGAAATTTCCTAAATCCTTTCCTTATATATATTTGAGTTTTGGTCATACCTTATATGGTCAAAATGCGCGCCGGAATCAGTTGGCCGAGGGACCTGCCACTCAGAGAGGGGGTCCCTCGCCACTGGCTGCTTTGCCATCCTGCGTGGGCGTGCGCCCACCCACTCAGCCAGCATGCAGCCTCCCGCCTCCAGTCTGCGTCCAGCCACCCATTGGCATGGATCCTCCGCTCTTCGGGACCCGTGCCTCTTCCAGGCGTCCCTTCCTCACTCTTGCTGCACAAGGGGTAAATGCCGCCACCGCGCTTCCCTCAAACAGCGCGGCACTCCACGGCCCCAAACTACCTTCCGGGGGGGTCTGCGCCGCGAATACAAACCCCGCCGAGCCCTCTGAGCGCAAGCCTGCACGACCGGCCTGGGGGGGGGCCTCTCAGCCACGACAGCCACCACCGCGCTTCCCCAGCCTGACATTGCGCTCCATTGCCCCTGCCTGGTTTCAGGGACGGAGCGGTGGGCTGCGACGTGCTTCTGCAGCCCGCCGCAGCCTCCGCCCTATACGCTGCACGCCCGGCACTGGGGGCGATCCTCCGCGGGGGAGAAATGGTGCCACAACGCTCCCCTCACCCGCAACGCCCCAGACCTCCTCAGGCACTTTGCCCCACCCACAACACTCCCTAGCGCCCGTTGCCTCTTCCCGCAACGGGCTTCCCCGCTAGTAGACTATATTACGGTAACTGGCTTGCAGAACAAACCAGGCCCCTTGGGGCTTCTAGAACCTGGTACAGTATAACCATTCTTTTACTCACAATGGTTGGGCTCTGAATCACTATTATATCACAGGTTTATTAACATTTGATCTTAGGAGCCCTATGGACTCTCTGGCATTATACCCTGCTGAGGTCCTTCCTCTCCCCTCCCCAAATCCTGCTCTCTCCCAAGTGTCCACAAATTCCCCAACCCCGGAGTAGGCAACCCTAGTGGGTACCCTGTTATGTACTGAATGTGAATCGCTCCTATCTATTCACATGTTAAGCTTGAGTCTGAATGTGGCTCTTCAGATGTCGCATTGCTATTGGTCGGTTTCTGCAAAACCTGTGTAATTACCCAATCACTGAGTGATATTGTTGAAAAGAGGGAACGGTCCTGATTGGCCGTTATCCCTGTATTCTGATTGGTCTTTAACTTGTAATGGATGTGGCTTGGACAGCCCGGGAGAGTTTAAAAGAAGGAGCTGTGCTCCCCTTGTTGTTGTGTGTTCCTGACTTACAGTTGCTGTTTAATAAAGCTGAAATCACTTGAAGCTGAATCCTTTGTTGAGTCTCATTCTTAACATGCCCTCCTCCCACAAAGGTTAATGTATATAGGAGACTAAAGGGGGGGGGGAAACAGCCTGCCTGACTGAAAACACCATTGCCACACAGGCAATTTTCTTTTAAGGGAGAGACTTGGAGGGAATTAATCTGGGGACTCTGGCTGGGACATTAATTTTGAAAAATAAATTAACTGAAGGAAAATTTGTTTGCCTGGATATGAATGGTAAAGTAATGGGGGCATAAATCAAGTGATTGGGAAGGATCTTTGTGAAAATTAGTTGTTTGCCTTATGGAAGTTATGTTACAGTAGCAAACAGGAGAACAAAGGAGTAGAAACCAGTTTGTGGTATTTGTTTATCTACGATATTTTTAATACAGTTTTGCTTTTCTACAGTGCTCAGATCTGCCTTTATTCCATTTGTGGTTGTGGGCAAGCTGATTCTCCCCATCTTGTCCTGTATGTTCTTTACAACTGTGGTCAGCCAAATCCCTCTGGAAAGCTTACAACAAAGGCCTGAGGGCAACAGCATTTCTCCTCTGCTGTTTATCCCTGGCTTGGGGGGGGGGGAGAGAAGCCTTGAGGGAGAAATGTTTGGTGCCACATCTAAAATGGGTATCCAAATGCCCCTAGAACTGCTGTTTCCAAGAGGAGAACTGCATGAAAGGAGCAGGTTTTCCAAATCCTTTCCTCCCCATTTTCTCTCAGAAAAACCTACCCTAAGACACTTTTAGCCATACTGGTAAAAACTTAAGTACATCCCCCCCCCCCAGTTGGAGTGAAGCTTTTTTTTAAAGCAGGAAGATGACAGGTGAGGCATGGGTTAAAGTCTCCCCTCCCAACACATTTCCCTTCCCTTCAAAAAATAAGCCTCAATAGCTGGAAATTGAAAAAGCAAGTCTTCGAAATTGATCAGGGAAGAATGTACTATGAGAAGGATTTAGCAAGTTCGGTGATGTCAAAGAGAGAGGAAATTGGGATTTAAGAGTTTTCCAGTCCTCAAAGTTAAATAGATCTTGCATCAGATTCTGTGCTTTGCATTCCTTGTTGAAAATAAAAACAAACTGGAAAACCACATTATCCAGAGCAAATGAAAACTATGTGGGCTAATAATTTAATGAAACAAAAATGATGCATATTCCCAGCATGTGATGGACTGGGGTTAAAGAAAAATATACATTTCAAGACATTATTTCCTATTTTTACATTTTATACACCCCAGTTGGAATAGATGAGAAATGCAAGTAATTAAAAAAAAAAAGTTACATGAAGAAGGGACTGGATTGCAGAGTTCTGTGATATTTCCATAGAATCTTTAAACTATCAACAGTATACAACAGGCAGATACCAAAACTGTAAAAAAAAAATGCAAATCATGAAAGGAATTACAAGAGAAGCAGCTGTCCAGTCAGGCAAGGGAGTAATAATTGGGAAGAGGATGTAGCAATTCAGACCTATAAGAAAAATCAAGACCACCAACTAAGTGCAACTGAAGAGGAGTCTTGAAAGTGCTGCAAACAAGATTGACTAAGTGGCCTGGAAAAACAGTCTGACCTCTCCGATACCTTTAAGAGCATCTTGAATCAGCAGTGAAGTTTTTCATGGCACAAAAATAGCCATTATCACTTGCTATCATCGACACATCAAGTTGCTGCTGAAGGCTTCTGGCAGGGTCTTCTTTTCTTTTTTGAACACCAGACATTGCCTTTTTCAGCTCCTGCCACTTGCTCCATTGTGGCCTGCCAAAGCTAACGACAGTCTCAAGTAGTACTCCCAGTCCCAGTGGGCAGCCAGTAGTGATGTAAAGTAATGGGTTTCATGCCTCCTGACTCGGACGACGATATAAGAGAAGACGTGTTTATTCGTACTTCACACAAGACAAAGACAAACAGTAACGGCCGGAGGCCAACTATATACAGTAAGGGGGGGGGACGCCCCCCACACCTATTGGCGGGTTTGAATCGCCCACCAGTGCTGCCATTAGTTCTTTACTGGCGAGCTCAGGAGCCTAGTCCCTATTGTTCTCAGAGAACATTTCACCAGCTCAGTCTCCTGATCTTAGGACATAACACCCCTCCCCCCATAGTTTGTCTCCTATCCGGTGACGTAGTCTTTTAGGTAGGCTGGTGGCCTCCGTTCTCTTAACGATCTTCGGGGGGCCGGCACCGGACTGGCGGGGCCCCCTTCTGGTGGTCCTACCATACTAGGAGCTTGGGTTTCCGCCGGCGGTGACAGCGGAGGCGGCTTGGCTTGCTCTGGGACCCCCTCCGCGCTCTGTGGTCTTTCTGGCACCTGTTCTGCTATTGGCGCCTGCGGCCGATCGGGTGTTGGGGCGGCCTCGGTGCATTCCAGTAGTGGGGCCATGATGCCTGCGTCGGGGTCTTGCCGCCTCCGGAGTTGGTCCATGTGCTTACAGAGGACCCGGTCCCCGTCAGCCAGGACCTCATATGAAACTGGCCCGGTGGGTCTGAGAATGCGACCGGCCAGCCACTGAGGACCTGCCCCGTAGTTCCTAAAGTAGACAGGTTCCCCCGGGAGGAAACTCCTGGGCACCTCCTGGGTTTCGACCAGCTTTCTCTCTGGGGCTCGGTCCGGGTGGAGCCTGTCTAATAGGGTCGTGGGGCGGCGGCCCATCAACAGTTCTGCTGGGCAATGCCCAGAGATGGGGTTCAGGGTGGTGCGCTGTGTGAGGAGGAAGCGGGTCAGCCGGAACTCCCACTCCCCCTCTGTTATGTGGCTCAAGGCTTCTTTGGTGGTGCGGACCGTCCTCTCCGCCTGGCCATTAGTTGCCGGGTGGAAGGGCGCAGAGCGTATATGCTTGATCAAGTTCCTTCTGAGGAACACTTGGAACTCAGCAGATGTGAACGCGGCCCCGTTGTCCGACACGATCGTGTCTGGCAAGCCGTGCGTAGCGAATTTTTTGCACAGGGCACTTATTGCCGCTTTGGCTGAGGTGGTAGACACTGGACTTATTTCTACCCACTTAGAGTAGGAGTCTACCGTTACCAAGAACTGGAGTCCCTGGAACGGCCCGGCAAAGTCAACGTGTAAGCGTGACCACGGCTTGTGGGTGGACTCCCAGCTTTGTGTTGGCATGCTCGGGGGATTGGGGCGGATCTCCTGGCACCGTGTGCACCCCCGGACCCAGGTTTCAATTTCTGAGTCTATCCCGGGCCACCACACATAGCTCCTTGCCAGAGCTTTCATTCGTACAATGCCAGGGTGGGCCTTGTGAAGCGTTTCCAGAACCCCTTGTCTCATGGGCCCCGGGATGACCACCCTGTCCCCCCATAGTAAGCACCCTTTCAAGGCGGATAACTCTTCCCTCCTGGCTTTGTATGCCGTGAACTCTGGCCTGGCCGGTTCCACTGGCCATCCCCTCACCACCCAGTTTAGGACCCGGGAGAGAATAGGATCCCGAGACGAGCGGGCGGCCACGTCTGCAGCCTGAAGGGGGGGGTTGGGAAGCTCCTCCATCAACAATACCGCGGGAGATGGGGCCGGGTCCTCCCCCATTTGTGGCAGCGGCAGGTGGCTAAGGGCGTCGGCATGCCCCAGCGCCTTGCCCGGCCGATGCTCCAACCGGTACTGATAAAAACAAGGACCAGCGCAACACCCGGGGCGACAGTACCTGCGGCGTTTGTTTGTCCGCCGAGAACAGTCCAAGGAGCAGCTTGTGATTGGTTACGAGCGTGAAGGGCCGCCCATACACAAAGTTATGGAATGTTTTTACCCCCACCACCAGGGCCAAGCCCTCCCGGTCTATTTGTGCGTAATTTCGCTCCACAGGGGACAGCGTGCGGGAGTAGTAAGCCACCGGAACTTCCCTCCCGTCCGGTAGTTTGTGGCCCAAGACCGCCCCGACCCCATACGGCGATGCATCACATGCAAGGATTACCGGGAGCTTTTCGTCAAAGTGGGCGAGTACAGCATTCAAGATCAATAGTGTCTTGACCCCCCGGAATGCCGCCTCCTCCCTCGCTCCCCATGCCCAAGACGTCACCTTATCCAGCAGTCTGTGTAGGGGTTCTGCCACGGTGGCTTTGTGTGGGAGAAAGGCGTGATAAAAGTTCAGGAGGCCTAAGAACGCCTGGAGCTCCACCTTGGACTTCGGGGCGGGGGCCTCCACGATGGCCTTCACCTTGTCCCTCGCTGGATACAGGCCCGTTGTGTTGACCTGGTACCCCAAGAACTCCACCTCCGGCACCCCGAGGAGGCACTTTTCCCGTTTCACCTTTAGCCCACGGCTTGGAAGCGTCCCAGGACAGTTCGGAGGTGGGCGGCGAAGCTCTCCGGGGTGGCCACAGCGATGAGGACGTCGTCGAAGAACAGCGTCACGCCAGGGATCCCTTTTAACAAATTGTCCATTAGATTTTGGAAGATCCCTGGGGCCACACTGACCCCGAATTGCAGCCACTTTACCCTGAAGGCCCCCCGGTGTGTTACTATAGTTTGTGCCTTGGCTGTGGCCTCATCCACAGGGAGTTGCTGGTACGCCTGCATGAGATCCAGCTTTCCAAATATGCGCACCCCCGCCAGTGTGGCTAAGACGTGGCTTACTACTGGTACGGGGTATGCGTGCGCCTGAAGTGCCTGGTTAATAGTGCACTTGTAATCCGTGCAGATGCGGATTTCCCCATTCGGTTTCACTGGGGTCACAATCGGGGTCTCCCAACGTGCATTAGGGACGGGCTCCAGGACTCCCTGGGCAACCAACCGGTCCAGTTCTGCCTCTATTTTAGGGCGGAGGGCCAGGGGCATGGTGCGGAAGCGCCGCCGGATGGGCGTCACCGTCAGGTCTAAGTGAAGCGACACTGGGGCCCCTTTATAACATCCCAGCTCCCCATCAAAGACCTCGGGGAACTCCTTGCATACCGTCCCCCAGTCCCACGTCCCGCACTTATTCACGCCTAGGGCCTCGAACCACGCTCGCCCCAGGAGACTCACAAGGTTTCCCTCTGCCACCACCAAGTCCAAGTCCCCCTCAAAGTCTCGGTATTGCACTCGGAAAGTGCCAACTCCCTGGATGGGGACAGGGTTCTTTTGAAAGTCCACCAAGCTTAGCGGCGATGGACATGGAGGGGGTCCCCTGGACAGGCAAAGCTTTTTCAAGGTGTCTATGGAAATGATGGACGACGCCGATCCCGAGTCCACCTCCATGCAGCAGGGGGACCCCTCGGTCCGCACATTTACTTGGATCTTCGGGGTGGAGGAGAGATTGGGGTTGGGGAGGCGTAGTACCTGTAGCGGTTGATCCGTGAGGTGGTACAGCTCGGCGACCTCTTCCATCATCTCGTGGGTGGTGGACAGCGTGTGGTGCGGTGAGGCCAACGATCTCGAGTTTCGGGGGCCCTTGGACCGGCAGACCCGTACGAGGTGTCCCTGCTTTCCACACCCATGACAGACAGCGTCCTGGAACTTACAGGTCTTCCTCCCATGGCCTTCCCTGCAGCTGGCGCACACTGTCCGGTTGCCGGGAGGCTTGGCTGGTTCCCTGTTGGCCTGCTGGGCCTGCGCCAGCCAGCGCTGTTGGGGTCTGAGGGAGTAGACCTCTTCGGTGTCTGAGTTCCCGGGGCTGGGACCCCTCGCGACCGCATGGGCAGCCGCGGCCGGGCATTCCCTTTCGGCGGCCTCGTGTGCAGTTGCGGTGTCGATGGCCTCGTCCAGGGTGAGCTGCCGGTTTCCAATCAACTTGCGCCGCAGCTTGGAGTCCGCCAGGCCCCACACGAGCTGCGTTAGCAAGTTGTCTTTCACCTTCGGGAACATGCAGTCCACCGCGAGCGCCCTCAGAGTGGCCAGGAAGGCGGCAGCGGCTTCCCCTTGGGCCTGGACGCGCCTCTGGAACTCCATCCTCTTGGCCAGGAAGGTAGGCCTGGGGCTGAAGTATGCATTGAGGACGTTCAGGATCTCTGCAAATGAGCTCTCCAGGGCCGTGTGTGGCACCAAGAGACTCTTTGCGAGGCGGACTGTGTTGGTTCCGCACGAGCTCAGCAGGAGTGACCGTTTTTTCTCGGGGTCGCGAATCTCGTTGAGCGGTAGCACATTAGTTGGTCAACCCATGCGTCCCAGGTTTCTGGCCGGGACGGATCGAAGCACTCGAGTATTCCATGCGTGGCGGCCATAGCTGCATCTGGGGAGGCGGGCGTCAGTGCTAGCGGTGCGGTGCTGCTCTCGGGGTCAGCGATGCAATGCTCGGTGAGCGGTACGGCGCTGCTCTCGGGGTCAGCGATGCGGTGCTCAGGAGTGGCCTTGTTATCCTCATTGTTGCTCATGGAGTCAGGGAAGGTTGAAATCCCATCCTCATCGCCACTGTAAAGTACTGGGTTTCGTGCCTCCTGACTCGGACGACGACATAAGAGAAGACGCGTTTATTCGTACTTCACACAAGACAAAGACAAACAGTAACAGCCGGAGGCCAACTATATACAGTAAGGGGGGACGCCCCCACACCTATTGGCGGGTTTGAATCACCCGCCAATGCTGCCATTGGTTCTTTACTGGCGAGCTCAGGAGCCTAGTCCCTATTGTTCTCAGAGAGCGGAGCTCGGCTGCATTTCGCCAGCTCAGTCTCCTGATCTTAGGACATAACAAGTGAGCCTGGTCCTCCTTTCCATCAGAGGTGGCCAGGGTGGGCCATCTTCTTCCTTCCCTCTCCCCTCCATCAGGGGTTGGGGCAAGGGGTGGGCTGGGGGACTGTTTTTCATCTCTTCTGGCCCTATTCTGCTTCAGTTTATTCTCTGATTTCTGTTCACATTATTGTGCCTTTAGTTTTCACTTCAGGTTTTGTTTTGTTTCCCAGTTTTTCTCCAGTTAAGTTGCAACCACTTTTATCCCAGTCTTTTCCTGGGAGCCAATTTTGAGTGGCCTTTTTCCTCGTGTGTAATGTTTCTGTTGGTTTTCTTTGTCACACCCACTCTCATCAACATGCAGCCTAATGCAGGGGGAGAGGACTTTCATCCTTGTCAGACCATTCCCTCTCTTTCCCATGACCCTGAAGACAAGTGGTTTCATTTTCTTTTTTTAAAACAACTACAATAACCCTGATAATCAATATACCACTGTAATGTTAGGTTTAGTGTGTTCTCAGAATCCCCAGCTTTCATTTAAATAAAAAAGCCATTCTCTAGGCCCCTCCTAGGGTTGCCAGGTCCCACCAAGTCCCTGATGGGGGACTTTGGGGGTGTTACTGGAGGGAGCAGGGACAGCCCAACGTGATGACATCATGCAGAAGTGATGCCATCATGTTGGAGACCAGCGCTCCTGCTTCTTGTCAAGAGCATTTAAATGCTTTTGGCAAAAAGCAGGTGGGGGCTGCATACATGCAGCTTGGAGTGCAGGCGCATGGCTCCCATTTCTCCCCCCAAACATTTAAAGAGCCCCTTTAAATGCTTTTGGCAAGAAGTGGGGAGGCTGCACACACCTGCACTCCAAGCTGTGAATTCACGGCTTGGAGTGCAGGTGTGTGGCCCTCGCTTTTCCCCAAAAGCATTTAAAGGTTACCTTTAAATGCTTTGGGGAAGAAGGGGGAGGCCAAGTGTGCCTGCACTCCAAGCCACAAATTCATGGCTTGGAGTACAGGCACGTGTGGCCAGTGGCCACCCCTCTCCCTCCCTCCTGCAAGATTTAAAGGGCCCTCCAGCTGATTGGCAGGCCATGTACTCCCACCATTCAGTAGGGGTAGCCATGCGTGGCCACTCTTGGGGGCAGGCCTTGAGACAGGGCTTCCTCTATCAGCCAGCTGGCTGGTAGTGGGAAGGAGCCCCTGTAATCGGGGAAACCCCTGCTAGGACCTGGGGTCTGGAAACCCTAGCCCTTTCCTTGCAGAGATATGCCCTTTTCCAGTTCCCCACTCCTCCTTGGGTCAGTCACAAGCTCTGGCACAGCTGTTCCTGAAAGAGCGGTTTGTGTTAGAGTTCTCTCAGCCCCACCTACCTCACAGGGTGTCTGTTGTGGGGAAGGGAAGGGAAAGGAGTTTGTAAGCCGCTCTGAGACTCCGAGTGAAGGGTGGGGTATAAATCCAATCTCTTCTTCTTATATCTTCGTGAGGGAAGGAGCTAGAAAAACTTACTTTTAAAAATGTAAGCTGAGAATACAGAGAATCTGCTAAACTTCTCGTTACAATGGTGCCTTTACATAAAATATTAATTTGTAATTTTTAAAAGGAAATGACAGCACAACAGTCCAACATACACAATAAGGAGTAGGAGGCAGGGACAGACTGCATACCCCACCCCAGCCCCATACCCTAAACTCCACCCTCCCCAGGCTCCACACCCAAATCATCCAGAATTTCCTGTCCCAGACTAGTCAACCCTACTCAGGATTAGGATGGTTTGGGGGAGGTCACATCAGCCCACTAGAATTTTTCTTGGTGTTTTTAATGGCCAACCCACCCCTCCTGTGGGGCATTAATCAGGTATAGTGCCAATTTATTCATTTAGTATTTTTTACATTCACCTTTCAACCACATCTGATTCGAAAGGCAGTTCACAACAGAATTTTAAAAACATACCAACAGAAAATCAGAAACCTATAAAATAATTCTTAATTCATAAGCATGAAGCCATTCACCCAAATATAGTTAAGAGACCACTATAGCAGCCTCTCAGTCTAGATGAAAGGATTTCTGAAACAGAAGACTATTAAACCAACCTGGGTGGTTCCTGATTCAGGGTTATGGCCCATCTCAGTTCTTGTTGATAGAATTCCATAGGTGGAATTAAGCCAATCTGTGACAGTCCTCCTACCCAGCATTACCTGGTCACCTCTACTGTCCTGCTGCAATCCCTGTGCCCTCCACAGGCCTCAAAATTTGAAACAGGTGTGTTTCATCTTGTTCCTCTCTTCCACTGGCAGCAGCTTCCCACAGCCTTGAACTGAGCCTCATTCTCATCCATCATTGGGGGCCTCACTTGTTATCTTCACCTCTTCTTCAATGACACCAAATCCATGGCCAGCTTCCACCCCTGCTGGTTCCTTGGCCAATCCCTGGCCTAGGAGGTTACAGACCCTCATTACTTTTTCCCCTTGCACATGCCTGGCCATTTCCCCATCCTTCTCTGACTTCTGCCTCCTCCTCACATTTAGGAAGGATATTCAATGGAAAGGGCTACTGGTTCTCTGAGCTCCCCACCACCACCACTGCCTCTGCCCAGACCAGTCCTTGGACTGGGCTGTCCACCACTGGAGTCTGTTCCTGGGCATCATCCCTGCCCCTGCCAAACTGGGCTCACTGCTGGCCACACTGGGGAAGGCTGCTCATGGCTCCCCCACCTGCTGCTTGACTGGTGGAAGGATGAACCCAATTAAGGTCCAAAAGGAGCTATCTCTGGACTTGATATCTAGGTGGGGGCTGGAGTTCTCCTGGAATTAAAACTGATCTCCAGACTACAGAGATCAGTTTCCCTGGAGCAAATAGCAGCTTTGGAGGGTGGACTGGCATCACATCCCTGCTGAGCTCCCTCTTTCCCAAACTCTGCCCTCCCCAGGCACTGCCCCCAAATCTTAATGAATTTTCCATGCTGGAGTTAGCAATGGATTGCCAGACTCTTCCTAGCAACCGGCAGGAGGCCAGGAGGTAGAGACACAGGGGTGTGATGGCCTTCTTATTTTATTGAGACAGGTGGTGGGAAATGCCAGCAGGGGGTTCCCCCATCCCCTCTGGGGTGGGAGGCTGGCATCCCTACTTATCCTCAGCCAACTGAACTTTGGTTAAGGGTGGATCCCTAAGGTGAGCCACTTCTTGCTAGCAGTCAGCAGTGAGCAGCATCTGTGCTAAGCACCAGCCTTTTGAGGTTCAGGTTTAGGTGGATAAAAAGCTACTCATCTAGCTATCCCAAGAGTCTTACCCATTTTTATTATGGAATGGATTTTCCCAACTGACTATGCCCTCCTGCTTTCTGGGCCTCCCAATGCCTTAATTTAATTTTTAAATGTTTGGTACATTACAATATAACAAAGCCTCTCAAATTCAGTAGTATGATTTATGTTTATTGGGAATCACTAGTCTGTTGTGAAATATGACTACACAAGCAAGGACTTCAGGAATGCATTCCATTTCCCTCTCTTTCATTTTCCTTTCCTGAAAGCCCCCATAATGTCTCCCCTTTTCCTGCTTCCATTTCTCATTTTCATCCAACAGCCAACGTGCATTTATCTGTCCCTCTGTCTTTAACTTGCCCTGTCCTTCCCCCAACCACCAGCAGCCTCTACCTAGGAAAACTATGACCGGTTGTGTGGGGATGGCCACTGGGCGAGGCCGACTCACATGTTAGGGAACTCTCAAAGACTTGAGGGGGGCACCTCACTTTCCCCTGTATCCCCATCCCCATTCTGTTTCCTCTTTCCCTCCTCCTGGCCACCCGCATATGCTCTCCTTATTCCCTGACTCATTTTCTTCTCAGCCATTCACTAACCTACCTTTTATCTGCCTCCCATCTTCAGCTATATTTATTATTTATTTATGAATATAATTTATACCCTGTCTTTCTCCAAAGTGGGGACCAAAGCTGCTTACATTATTCTCCTCTCCTCCTTCATTCTCTTCACAACAACCCTGTGAAGTAGGTTAGGCTGAAAGTAGGTGACTAACCTAAAATCACCCAGTGAGCTTCCACAGGAAGGTAGTGACTCAAACCTGGGTGTCCCAGATGCTGCTCTGAAGCTCTAACCACTACACCACACTGGTTTTTTTTTTTTTTTTGAAACAAAATTTTTATTGGGATATATTCAACATTTCCAATCACGTTACCAATACAGTTTCCAAAAAGTAAGATCCCAATCCCCCCACCCCCCTAATAGGCTTCCAACACTGCTAATAACAAACAGAAAAAATTATAAGGCAATCAAGTTTAGACTTAAATACCTCGACAAACCAGGTAACACATTTAAATTATATATAACCTCTACAATTTCAGCATATTATGTATAACAGTACATACAGTTCAAAATTCATTTCACTTCTCATTCAATATCCGTACGTATCCAAATTATATATTTTCCCCTTCATTCTATATTCAGTTTCTAGATACAATTTCAATCCTTCCCAGTCTTTTAAGTACTGTTCTGCCATTTGTCCATTTAATTTCTTTGTCATTTTGTCCATTTCTGCTAAAAAAAACAATTTTCTCAACCAGTCATGTATATCTGGTACCTTCTCCATTTTCCAATGCTGAGCAAAGGCCATTCTCGCCGACGTAATCATGTACCATAACAGTGTCCTTTTCTCTTGTGGAATTTTTTCCATTGTCAAACCGAGGAGAAAAAGTTCAGGCTTTCTCTCAATTGGGGTTTTCAATATTTTCTGCATCACACAATGTATATTAGACCAATATGCTTTCGCTTTATCACATGACCACCACATATGGTAAAAAGAACCCTCTACTTTTTTACATTTCCAACATTTATTACTCAAGTTCTTATCCATGCTAATATTAGCAATCTTTTTTGGTGTCATATACCATCTATACATCATCTTATAGCAATTTTCTTTTACGTTAATACAAGTGGACATTTTAAAAGATCTTTTCCACAAAAATTCCCATGATTCCATAGAAATTTCTTTGTTCATATTTATGGCCCACTTTATCATTTGTTCTTTAACGGTTTCATCCAAAGTATATACAGTCAACAAAGTTTTATACATTTTGGATATCATTTTCCGTTCTTTTTTCAACCATATATTCTCAAAATCATCATTCATAGCCCTAAAACCAAACTCTTTACAATCTTTTTTATAAATGTCCCTTATTTGACAATATTGTAGCCAACCATACTCAAATTCTAATTCATTATTTGGTTTTAAAACATATTTTTCCCTTCTCTTTGCAACAATTCCTGATACTTCAACCAATCATTGCCTCTATATTCTGAAAACAAATGTATAACTGCAGCTGGAACAATCCACAGAGGCCTTTCATCCGATATTGTATCCTTATACCTGGTCCATGCATCAAACAATGTCCTCCTTACATAATGATGCTTAAACATGGAGTCAGCTTTGTTTTTCCCATACCAAAGATAGGCATGCCAGCCAAATCTGCAATCGTGCCCCTCAAGAGCTAAAAGTTTTCTATTTTCCAAATTTACCCATTCAGATAACCAAGACATACATACTGCTTCATGATACAAACGCAAATTCGGGACTTGGAAGCCACCTCTGTCCTTAGTATCATACATTATCTTCATTTTTATTCTTGGCTTCTTCCCTGCCCAGATAAACTTAAAGATTTCTCTTTGCCATTTTACCAACACTTTTCCATCTTTCACAATTGGTATTGTCTGAAACAAAAACATTAACCTGGGCAGTACATTCATTTTAATAACGGCAATTTTTCCAAGAAGAGATAACCTTAGTTTTTCCCATTTTTCTAAATCACTCTTTATCGAACCCCACAATTTTTCATAATTATTCTTGAACAAATCTATATTTTTCATTGTAATTTCAACTCCCAGATACTTAACCCTTTTAACCACTTCACATTCTGTCACATTTTGTAACATTTGTTGCTTTGTACCAATCATATTTTTACACAGTATCTTAGATTTATTTTTGTTGACATAAAACCCTGCAAGATCACCAAACTCTCTTACTTTTTCAAATACCTTAGGCATATTATTAACAGGATCTTCAACAATAAACATGATATCATCCGCAAATGCTCTTAATTTAAATGAAAAACCTCCAATATTCAACCCTTTTATATTAACATCATCTCTGACCGCTTGTAGCAAAATCTCCAAAATCCAGATAAATAACAATGGTGACAGGGGACAACCTTGTCTAGTACCTTTTCTTACCCGGAACATATCTGTTGATTCTGCATTAACAATCACCGAAGCTTTTTGTTCTTTATATATCGATTGGATCATTCTTGTAAATTCTACGCCCATCATAGATTTCTCAAGCACTTTAAACATAAATTCCCAATTTAAATTATCAAAGGCCTTCTCTGCGTCCAAAAATAAAAAAGCGACTTCTTTTTCAGGATGTTTGTCATAATACTCAATTGCGTCCAATACAACCCTCATATTGTCTTTAATTTGTCTATTTGGTAAAAAACCAGCTTGATCTTCCACAATAGTATCTTTCAAAAACTTTTTAAGGCGCTCTGCCAATATTTTTGCAAATATTTTATAATCGTTGTTCAATAATGAAATGGGCCGATAGTTTTTAACATTTGTTAAATCTTGCATTTCTTTAGGAATTAAGGTGATTGCAGCTTCATTCCAGGAGTCAGGGATCTTTCCTGTCTTTCTAATTTCATTTAAAAGAATCTCCAGCACCGGAACCAAATCTTCATGAAATTTTTTATAAAATTTAGCTGAAAAGCCATCCGGGCCTGGGACTTTGGAGATTTTTGCCTCGGCTATTGCTTTACTAATTTCGTCCTTAGTTATTGCAGCATTTAGGAGTGTTTTCATTTCTGGATTTGGTTGTATCAAATTGACTTTGGATAGGTAATCCAACATTTTTTGAGGATCTGCTTGTTTCGATTGAAAGAGAGTCGCATAGTATTTGAAAAATTCCCTTTTAATTCCTCCTGGGTCCAAGATCTCTTTATTTCCATCTTTCAAACAAGTGATTGTTTTATTCTCTCTTCTTTTCTTTAATTGCCATGCTAAATATTTGCCAGGTTTATTTGCACCTTCAAAGGATTTCTGTTGCAATTTTTTCAAGTTCCAAAATACTTCTTTGTTCAACCTTGCCGCATATTGCTCCCTTAGGATCCTCAATTCTCTCAAAATCTTCTTTTTACCAGGCCTTTTCTTAAGTTCTGTTTCTTTTTTCCGAATATTTCCCATAATTTCTTTGTCTATTTTCATTTGTTGTTTCCTTTCATTATTATTAATTGCAATCAGATGTCCTCTCATCACAGCCTTGTAGGCTTCCCATACCGTTTGCGTCTGTACACTTTTATTTAAGTTCAGTTGAAAGTATGTTTGGGTTTCTGTCCTTATTTTATCCACAATATTTTGCTTGTCCAGCAAATCTTCGTTGAGTCGCCATCGAAATTTTTTTCTCTTAACATACGTTGACCATTTTATCGGACTGTGGTCAGAAAGAGTCCTAGGTAGTATCTCAATTTTGCGTGTTTGCAAGATTAGGTTCTCTGTCATCCACATCATATCTATCCTGGAAAAAGACTCGTGTCTTGATGAATAAAAAGAGTACTCACTGTCTCTGGGATGTTTAGTTCTCCAAACGTCTGCCAAATGTTCATGTTTAATCAACTGGAAAAAGACTTTAGGAAGTTTGCCCATGGCCTCAATTCCTTTTTTGATTTTCTATCAACAACATTGTCAACAGTACCATTAAAATCGCCCATTAAAATCATTTGCTCATAGGTCAACTGTCGTAGTTGTTCCCACAAATTCTGAAAAAAGTTTTCTTTTGCCCCATTGGGAGCATAGAGATTAACAATTAATGTCTTTTTATTCTGCAGCACAACTTCTACCGCCAAAAATTTCCCTTCATTGTCTTTGAAAATTTCTTTTGGTTCCAACTCTTTTTTAATATATGTAACTACTCCTTTTTTCTTTTGAGAGGAGAGTGAATAAAATTCCTCTCCTAATCTTTTTTGAATCAAAAATTTGGCATCTGATTTTTTAATATGTGTTTCTTGCAAGCAAACAATATCGCATTTCTGTTTTTCCAACCAGAGTCTGACATTTTTCCTTTTTTGGGGTGAGTTCAGTCCATTAACATTCCATGAAATTATTTGACTCTCCATGTTGATTCTGTAATTATTTATCAGAGTCTATAAAATTATCATTGATGAATCTGGTCATTTGGTCAACTGACTTGATGGTGACTCTCTTCTGTTTGAATGAAAAACTGACACCTTTAGGAATTTCCCATCTATATCTTATGCCCTCTGATTTCAGCTTGTCAATCAGGTCTTTAAAAAGTCGTCTGTCCTGAAGCATCGCTCTGGGTAGTTCCTTTAGGACCATGATTTTCTTGTTGCCAATTGTGAAGTCGTCCTGAAATTGTTGCTTAAACAAATCCTCCTTCAACTTCTTAGATATAAACTGGACAATTACATCTCTAGGTAATTTTTTTCCTTTGCGCAATCGCAGAATTGACTCTGTATACCACATCAATCTGTGCCGCCACTCTCTCCTCTTCCATTTTCAAAAAATCTGCAACAGCATCTACCATGACTGAATGGATGTCCTCATTCTTATCTTCAGGGATCCCCCTGAATCTCATATGATTAATCATTGCATTGTATTGGACCATCACATTCACTTTATCTGTTTCTAAAGTGACCTCAGCTATATTAGATGCTACTCCCTTCACCCTTACATCCATCTCATCTGCTCTTTTGGTCAGCGTCTGTATCTCTTTTGTAATTCCAGACATTTCTTTTTTCAGCTCTGTTACCTCTGATATAACGGTCTTTTCAAGCTTCAGAATCGCGTCCATCACTCGTTTTTCCATAGCTTCCATCATGCCCTGTAGCTTTTTTTCCTCTTTTCCAGCCATTTTCGGGGAGGACCAGGTATTTGCCCTCTGTCGTTGCCGCAGGTCGTAAGCCGTTGTTCACAATCTTCCCTCCAACACACTCTAAATCAAAGTCCTTCTTGTGCCCACCTAAATCGCACTGGTTTCACTTTTTTATATTAAGTCTTTCGTTTAAAATCAAAGAAAATTTTTCTGACCTTCCCAAAATGGCGGGCGCAATTTCTCTATGGTAAATGGTTCTTCCGGGTACTCACTTCCTGTCCGGCAATCTTAATGGTCCCCCTTGTTCCTGGTTTCTTCCCTTCTTCCGGCCTCCTTGGTCTTCTCTAGGATGATTACTTGTCTGTTCTGAAGTCACTTCCTGTTTTGCTGATTTCTGCTGCAGCAGCTCCAGTACTTTTCCACTGCAATTCTCGCGGAGTTACTGTTAGTTTCTATTTTAAAGTCAATAATTTAACCGCAGGAATGATCAACAATTCGGCTTTTTGGCCTTTTTTAGCTGTTTAACTGCACTTTTTCCGCTCCAATGTTAGTACAGCAGATAGTGCACGATCATGCGCTTCATCGGATGTTGTTTATTTTCGGCCGAAACGCGTCTCCGGTGAGCAATTTTAAAAAGTTACCTTCAAAGTCAGTGTCTTGTTATAGCAGTGTTTCCTTGATATCAGTTTCTGTAGAATGTCTTGGAGGTCTGGGTCATGCGTTCTTATGTTGAGAATCCAACTCGGTGGGGTCTTGTAGAGATTTTCCGAAGTGCCTTCTCTGGGGGAGGGGATCAAGGCTGGTCGCGGCGCTCTTTAAAGCCCCGCTATCAGCCGATCTCAACTCCTCTCTCGGGCCAGGCTCTCTGCCAGTCACCCCCCTGCCTGGGGGGATCTGCGGTGGGCTGTTGGAAGCCCACCCTGTCGTCAAGACCCTCCGTTTGCTCTGGGAGCTCTACGAGCAAGCCAGAGCACGTCAGGACGCCATGAATCCCAGAACGGAAGCCCCCCACCACACTGGTTTTCATAGGTGGCTGCTGTTGAACAGTAGCAAGCAGCTAGGCCTAGCTGAGTCACGCAAATAATGGTGGCATTGGTTGCTGCCAGAACTAGGGTTGTCAACCTACAGGTGGTATCTGGAGATTTCCCAGAATTATAACTGATCTGCAGATGACAGAGCTCTCTCCCACTGGAGAAAATGGCTGCTTTAGAGGGTGGACTCTATGGCATTATATGTAGGTGAGGCCCCTCCCCTCCTCAAACTCTGCCCTCCTCATATTCCGCCGAAAAATCTCCAAGAATTTCCCAACCCTAGCCAGGCCTGGCTCCAGTGAGTTCTTCTTCAAAGGCCAAAATGGTCCTGGAAATGACCCTGCCCTCTCCCCCTGCCTTTTACTCACTGAAACCCAGCCTGGCATGCTATGGTTGCCTAGTAACAGCCACTGAAGGAATCTGTTTGTTAAAGCAATTCTTTCATCATTTAACCCCTCCCCTCAGTGTATTTTTGTTAGATTTTAGATTTTTTCTGCAAACCTGGGATATTTTTCATGTTTGTTGAAAGATCTGTCTTGCCTGTTCACAGTTCCAGTCACCAGATTCAAGTATGCTCAGATTTGGCTGACTTCAGTATTAGAATATAAAATGGTGGGAATTGATTTACAGTCCAAATCAGGGATAGACGGGGAAGTTGAAATGGCTGAGGAGCAAACAAAGGCCCTTTCTGCACTGACAGCTTGCTCCTGAGAATCTGAGGAGTCAAGCCTTAAGGGTTGACTTCACAGTCACATGCATTCCCTCTGCACTGGGTTTTCCCCCCTCTGGTTTATTTATTTGTGTATTCTGCATGCATTCTGCATCTATAAGCAAACCCCACATTTTTTGAGCTAACCCCCTCCCTCCCTCTATGATTCTGCAGAAAGGGAAGGGAGAGAGAAATCCAGTCACACACATGCAAAACTGAAAAATTTGGGAGCAGGGAATCCCCTTGTACTTTATATTTACTGGTTCCTTCTTATGCTCTCTCTGACTGTTATGTCCTGAAGCTAGCTGAATTCATCCTATTCTTTTCTGTGTTAAGCTTCAGGCCAAATGTGGATTGTAATCTGTTGCATTCTATTGGCTGGTTTCTGTGAAACCTCTGTAAATATCCAATCACCATGTGAGAATGTATCAAAGAGGGAACGGTCCTGATTGGCCTTTATCCCCGCATTATTATTGGTTCTTATCTTGTTATGGGTGTGGCTTTGACAGCCCAGGACAGTTTAAAAAGGGAGCTGTACTCTACTTGTTTTGTGGTGTGTTCGAGTTGGAGTTTGCTGTTACCAATAAAGCTGAAATCACTTGTTGCTGAAATCCTTCGTGTTGAGTTGCATACTTAACAATTGGCGACGAAGGTGGGATCCAAGAGCGGGTAGGCAGCCCCGCTGAACCGACACAGTAATGGCAGATGAGGACACACACTCAGCTGAGCCGGCTGAAGCTCCACGAGCAGTAGTGGTCGCTCCACCAGTCAAGATGGCCGTCAACCCGGCGTTCGAAGCATTCGACCCGGCAATGGAGGACTGGGACTCTTACCTGGAGCGGTTTGAGTTCTACCTCCAAGTGAACCAGATCATCGACGAGGCAAGGAAGAAGGCGACGCTCCTGAGCTCCTGTGGCAAGGCCATCTTCAACGTCGCCCGGTCCCTAGTTGCTCCCACTGAACTAAGCGCGGCTACGTGGGCTGACATAATGGACAAGCTGAAGGGCCATTTTTCGCCACAACCATCGAAAATCATGTCAGCACGCTTTTTACAAGTGGTGCCAGGGGGCATTGGAGTTGATAGTTGAGTTCGTCACCGCCTTGCGAAAGGCAGCCCGGCCATGTGGGTTTTCCAACCTGGAGGAGGCTCTTCTCGATCGCCTGATGTGTGGCCTATGGGACGAATGCCTTCAACAGCGTCTCTTCGCCTGCACCGAGCTCACGTATGCAGTGGCCTACACTGAGGCCGTTGCCACAGAAGCCACTGATAGGTCGACTCAAGAGGTTCGACAGTGGCAGGCCCTGGTCAGTAAAGAACCTGCAGTTCACCAAAAGTCCGCCAGTGATTCTGATAGCAAAGCCAATGGCGTGTGCAAAACTTGGGAGACACGCCCAACGCAGACCAGACCGAGAACTGCAGCAATGCGTCCCTGTGCCGGCTGCGGCGGTAAGAATGAAAGAGACCGCTGTTGGGTGAAAGAGCTGATCTGTCGCTCCTGTGGAAAGCGAGGCCATCTGGCCCAAATCTGTCAAGCGGCCAAGAAATCTCCACTGTCTTTGCAACATGCAGACCCCAAGGTTCGTGCCCGAGACAGTGACAAGACACCCGATTGTCATCAGACCGACACCTGCTGCTACCCATCAACAGTCCTGGCCACCGGTGACAAGCCCAGTTGTAAGATCCATGTCACGCTTCATCTGGATGGCGTGCCCTGCATGATGGAGGTGGACTACGGATCGTCCGTCACAGTCATCTCAACACAGACATGGCAGCGTTTGTTTCCAAGATGAAGTCGTCGCTGGTTGTCACCAGTTTCAATCCGCCTGACCGACTTCCAGGGAAGGCGCGTTCCGTTGGCGGGAAAGGTGACCTTCCAAGTTGAGTTTAAGAATCGGAAGGCTGAGCTGTCTCTCCTGGTAGCAGAGGGTGAGAGGGTCAGCCTGTTGGGCCTCGATTGGTTTGAGGTATTGGGCATTGCTATTACTGGTATTAATCAAATATGCAAAAATAAAAGGGACTCATTGTATAGCGAGTTTCCTGATGTGTTTGGGGAGGGGCTTGGCACTTACACCGGTCCCCCAGTCTCTTTTGAATTAGACCCTTCAGTTCGTCCAGTACGGCTGAAGTATAGCAAGGTACCCCTCGCTTTGAAAGTGAAAATCGAGTCTGAATTAGACAAACTGGTAAACCAGGGTATCCTCGAACCGGTGCCCTATGGTAGATGGGAGAGCCCCATTGTAATGCCTGTAAAGGCCAATGGCTCAATATGTATCTGCACCGATTATAAATGTACTGTCAACAAGGCTCTGCAGCAACACTCCTACCCAGTGCCTGTGATCAGTCATGTGTTGGCATCACTGGGGGGACGAAAGGTTTTCGCTAAGCTTGACCTAGCTCAAGCTTATCAGCAGTTGCCCGTGGATGACGCAACTGCTGAAGCCCAAACAATCGTGACCCACAAAGGGGCATTTAAGGTCAAACGTTTGCAATTTGGGGTAAATGTCGCCCCGGGTATTTTTCAAGGGTTAATGGAGGGGCTCCTGTGTGGGCTACCTGGTGTCATACCCTACTTTGATGATGTTTTACTAGCCGGTACCTATGAATGTGAACCGATGGCTCAACTACGAGCAGTGTTGGGTCGTTTTAAAGACGCTGGGCTGTGGGTGAAATGCTCTAAATGTGTTGTCGGTGTGGACAAGGTTGAGTTCCTGGGGTTCCTCATCGATGCAAATGGGGTCCACCCCATGCCAGACAAGGTCACCGCCATCAAGAACGCACCCCCGCCTAAGTCCAAGAAGGACCTACAGTCGTTCTTGGGCATATTACACGTTTATCATTCGTTCCTCCCACACAAGGCATCAGTGGCAGAGCCCCTGCATGCCCTGCTGCACAAAAATGTGAAGTGGGAGTGGGGTGAGTGGCAGAGGTGAGCTTTTGAAGTGGTGAAGGACCTGCTTTCATCTGACACGGTGCTTATGCACTTTGATGAGGACAAACTACTGGTGCTGGCTGCTGACGCATCCCCTTATGGGGTGGGCGCCATACTATGCCATCTCATGCCAGCCAGCACCGAGGTGCTGATTGCTTTCTATTCACGGTCCCTTACTGCAGTGGAGAAAAACTATACCCAGATCAACAAGGAGGGCCTCACCCTAATTGCTGGCATTAAAAAATTCCATCACTTTGTGTATGGGCGACGGTTCCTCCTTGTGACTGATCATAAGCCGCTTCTGGGCATTTTCTCCCTGGACCGACAGACTCCAAATATCCTTTCCCCAAGGATGTTGAGGTGGGCAGTATTCCTGTCTGCATATGATTTTGAACTGGAGCATCGACCGGAGAAAGCTATCGGGCATGCTGATGCCCTTAGCTGCTGTCCCACACCATCGACTGACCCTAACTCTGACCCTGAACTGGATGTTTTGGCTTTGGAGGAACTCCCGGAGGCACTGGTCACCTCCTCGGACATTGCCGCTGCATTGGCAAAGGACCCTGTGCTTGCCCGCATCCTCAATTGGGCATGGAGGGGGTGGCCAGTGGGAAAAACGGAGCCGGAGTTTAGACCTTTCATTTCGTGCCAAAATGAACTGTCAGTTGCAAAAGGTTGTCTGCTATGGGTTAGTCGGGTGGTGATTCCCACCAGGCTGAGGGAGAGAGTCTTAGAGGCCTTACATGCTGGCCATCCGGGCATGGTACATATGAAGGCACTCTCCCATGGATATGTATGGTGGCCCAAACTAGATGAGGACTTAGAGGTGTGGGTAAAAAAATGTATGCCATGCCAACAATCGCGCCCAGAACCACCTCAGGCTCCCATTCAGCCATAGGAGAAGTCATGGAGGCTGTGGTCCCACCTCCATATTGATTTTGTGGGTCCCTACCAGGGACAAATGTTTCTTATCATTATAGATGCATTTTCTAAATGGTTAGAAACTGTACAAATGCATTCAGCAGGGTCCGGGGCAGTGATCAATGCTCTTCGAAGGTTGTTTGCAACCCACGGGCTGCCGGACTGTGTGGTCTCGGACAATGGGCCACAGTTCATGTCCCCGGAGTTTGAGGGGTTTTTGCAGGACAACCTCATCTGCCATTTGACTTCAGCCCTGTTCCATCCGGCCTCCAACAGCCAGGCCGAGTGGATGGTACGGTTGGCCAAAGAATCACTTGGTCGCCTGACTTGTGGGGATTGGAGCCAAAAGATCGCCTCCTATCTACTGAGGCAACATATCACGCCCTGCTCAGCAACAGGGAGGAGCCCAGCTGAGTTACTCATGGGCCGAAAGCTGGCTTCTCTCTTAGACCGCCTGCACCCTGACTTAGACCAGTCTAAGCAGCGGTCAGAGACCCCAGCGCAGGGGAGAGTTTTCGATGTGGGGGACAAGGTTTTTGCCCACAACTATGTGGAAGGTTGTCGGTGGCTACCAGCCGTAGTCCCCAAGGTTGCGGGGTCCAGGTTGTACATGGTCAGGCTACCCAACGGTCGGGAGATACGCCGCCACGTAGACCAGCTCAGAGAGCGCTGGGCAGACTCAAGCACCGAGTCGGTGCCTAACTCTGAGCTGGTCCCCGTCAAGCAGGAGGGACCTCCAGACAAGGAGGTGAGTGCTGCCGGTCGGGAGCAGGAGCCTGGGCAGACCCCAGCTCCAGAACCTGAGACCCCTGTCCCTATTCCCGCTGTCTCTCCTGAGAGAGAGGTTGCCAGCGTCCCCAAAAGTTGTGCCGCTCCAACGCTCCAGAGCAGAGACTGCTGCGCTAGTCACAGAGAAGCCATGGTGCCCCCTCCTATTTGAAGGACTATGTATGGAAGGGTAATGCTCCATCTTAGGGGGGAGGAGTTATTATATCCTGAAGCTAGCTGAATCCATCCTATTCTTTTCTGTGTTAAGCTTCAGGCCAAATGTGGATTGTAATCTGTCGCATTCTATTGGCTGGTTTCTGTGAAACCTCTGTAACTATCCAATCACCATGTGAGAATGTATCAAAGAGGGAACGGTCCTGATTGGCCTTTATCCCTGCATTATTATTGGTTCTTATCTTGTTATGGGTGTGGCTTTGAAAAAGGGAGCTGTGCTCCACTTGTTTTGTGGTGCATTCGAGTTGGAGTTTGCTGTTATCAATAAAGCTGAAATCACTTGTTGCTGAAATCCTTCATGTTGAGTTGCATACTTAACACTGACTTTTTAAAAATTTGCCTGAGTGGGAAGACACATCGTCTTTTGTCTTTGGAGAAGGAGGGAAAGAAAACAGAACAGTGAGGGAGTGTCAACCTAAAGAGAGAGAGGCCGAAACAGGGGAGGGGCAGAGGGCAGTACTTAAACACTGGCAGAAACAATTCTACTTTAGAAAGGATTAGCAATTTGAAAGCAGATGAGAACAAAGAATCATTGCAAAAGGAGTTTTGGTAGCCACAGGGCAACAGTGTGCTGGAAGTGGTCTGAATGCAAAAACAAGAGAAAGCACTGAAACAAAGTGAAAGTGACATTGGGAGGGAATGCAAAATGCAGAACAGAAGAATAGGATGTGCTCAGAGACGGAGGCAAAATACAGGTGCAGAAAGGGCCCAAGTTGAGTAGTACCTATGATGCTGTGAGCCAACACTATAGAGACCATTCAGTATCAACTTGTCTCTCAGGGATGACATTGGGCATCTTTTTCCCTGGCCACATCTTCCTGTGGTAGCAATGTGGGAAGAAGCAACTAGGAAGCTAAGCCAGTCATCAGCGTTTTTGAAGAGCCTCAGTCACATGGTCTCTGTGACCTTAGTAGAGCTGCTGGTGCTTCCTTCTGGCTGCTAGCAGCCCTAAAAGGCAGAGGTCCAGTGGGAGCATTCTCAGTAAGTTAAATGGCCTGATCAAAAATAGGCTTTGAGAGATAGAGTTGCCAAGCAATAACCTGAAGAGCACTGGTTTCACAAAGAGTTCCACTGCAGTGGAAAAAAGCAAGAGTCCAGTAGCACCTTAAGCACTAACAAAATTAGTGGCGGGGTATGAGCTTCCCTGAGTCATGAAAGCTCACACCCTACCACAAATTTTGTTAGTCTTTAAGGCACTACTGGACTTTTGCTCTTTTCTGCTCCTACAGACAGACTAACCCGGCTACCCAGATGCTGGCATGATCTTGGGTCAGTCACAGTTCTTTCAGATCTGTTCTGGAAAGGGCTCTCTCAGCTAAACCTACCTCCCAGGGTGTCTGTTGTGGGGAGGGGAAGGAAAAGGAGATTGTAAACTGCTCTGAGACTCCTTTGGGTAGTGCAAGGTGGGGTATAAATCCAATCTTCTTCTTCTCTTCTTAATCTAGTTCCATTGCAGTAAGTTTTTCCTGCCTCCTTATCTTTCCTTGTCTCTTTGGCTGCCCGCTCTCCCTCCTTCTGAAGGGCAAGATACAAATCCATTTTGTTCTAGCAGGTGATGAAGATTAATTACCAGAAGAGGCTAGAAAAAGCTTCTCTTCCACCCTATTTTGCCGCTTTAGAGGCAGCATGTGATCTCTGGGCTGTAACCTGGTGACCCTACCTATGCTCATTTAAAGCATAAATTATTCATCTGTGAACTAATAGGAAAATTGAGCTTCTTTGCCCTGTGATTTCTCTCCCAGGGGAGCCACAGTTGTCCAAAAGAAGATATCATTGCCAAATGGCTAGTTTTACGTCTCACCAGCTTTCTCACTCTGGATATTTCTAAGTTCTATCACAACAGTTCTCAAGCTTTCAGAACCCCGCCTGCTTTAAACAACACAGGTCAGGATGTTGCCCACCAGCTGAAAAGCAATATCCTGGAAACCTGAAATCACAATGAATAAACACATGTTAAATGTGCATAAACAGAGATGATATAGAACATGCATGTGACCACAGTTGTACTTTAATAAAATCACAATTAATAAATTTAATTTAATTTTATTAAATCACAATTAATAAACACATGTTAAATGTGCATAAACAGAGATGATATAGAACATGCATATGGCCAATGGATATTAAACCACTCCTTTTCTAGGAATGGTTGTTGGACTACTGAATGTAGACTGAGGATTTGGGGGAGGGGTTTAGTATTTTTTTACATTTTTGTGTCTGTGTGCATGTGTGTGCTTGTGCCTGGAGGTCATGACAACATCCTACTGGGGCATGGAGGACATTCAGAGAAGTGGCTCAGTAGCCTGCCTCTGTCTCCTGGCCCTGGAGTTCTCTGAAGGTCCCCCATTCAAATACTTGCCAGGGTCAGCCCTGCTTGGCTTCCGAGATCTGATGAGATTGGGCTTGCCTGAGCTATCCAGGTCAGGGCGACTGAGGATTTTTTATGACCAGCTGCTACCAGGAAGTTCCCTTGTGTTCCCTTGTTGTTGTGATGCTCAGGTCAATATTTGAATCATCTTGATATGTTTGCACTTTAGGCATATATACAGTGTGATGGAGTGGTTAGAAGGATGGATTAGGACCTGGACTCAAATCCACACTCACTCATGGATCTTCCTGGATGATATTAGTCTGAAAAGGGGTGACTGGCCTAGTCTGCCTCACAGGCTTCTTGAAAAAGCAACATAAGGAGAGAAACATGTATGCTGCCCTGAGTTCTTTGGAGGGAAGCTGGTACAAGCAATAGATGGATGGATGGACAGACAGGCTCTGTTTTCTATTACAGTCCTGCTCTGTGTTTGTGGTATGCTGCATTATCATTTGTGCATGGCCTGACAAGTGATGGCCCTGCCACTGTGCAGTGGATCAAACTGGATTCCTTTTTGTTCTTTGCCAGCTGCAAAGCACACTGTGGTACCAATGATGTTGCTGTGGGACTTGAGGCATGCTTAGCTGCTTATGTGCATGTATACCTTGGGACATGGCACACCTTATTGATTTTAAAGCATGTGGGATTTTAATGCAGCCCTTGAGAATTCTAATCCTGCCCATTGCTTCCCCGACTCACATTACAATCAGTCAGCATGCTGACTGTTTGGCTACATTTAGAGAAGTGGGAGGGGAGGACGGAGAGAGAAGGGGAGGGAGCTACCACTCACAGAAACAGCCCTGAGAATTTCCTTCCGTTTCCTTAGAAATCTAATTGCATGCTGAAGGAGAGACAAAACTTAGAAGGAAGCACAACAAAGAAAAGACGCTCCTGCTGGTGACTGCCACTTGGCTCTTCACTACTCACTTCTGCACTCAGGTAATACTTCTTTCTCCTCCTTGTGGTTGACTAATGCCTTTTTATTTGAATGGGAAACACAAAGGTTTGGAGATCATTCCCTTCGCTTCTTGTTGTGACCCATCACCATGGTGTTAGGGTGCTAGAGATGTTTGTATTGCAGCGGATTCTTTTAATAAGAGATTGTCAGAAAGTAACCCACTTCTTCTGGTTTGGATGCTGCTGGCAAAGCAATGTACCTGGAGTACAAAGTTACTGAGAGGGTTGTTTTCTTCTGCAGCGAGCTGCACAAATGTAAAGGAGACTCCTAGACTTGCCACATTATTTGAGTGGTTAATATCATCGGCATATGTTTCTGTGTAAACCAGTGGCTTTTATACAGCTCGCATTGCTCTGAGAAACACTGATTCACTAGCATTTCTCAAAGAAGCTTATGCTGTACACCTGTGGATAACAGTTGAATGCTGTTCTCTCAGATTACTATCAGATCCTGCAGGACTTCCCAGGCAATTATTATCTACTTTGAGTATGCACAAAGTAAGGGAATTTGCAGGAAACATTTACTTTGATTTGAGCAAGGTAGTGTGATGCTGACATTGTAAGCAGTAGGAACTGGAGTCCTCATAAGGTTATTGTGAAGTAAAATGGAGGAGTGGAGAACCACCCTGCCCTGAGCTCCTTGCAGGAAGGGTGGGATAAAATGTGATGGGTAGAAAAGGATCTCAGAAACAAGCAAGAGCGTGACATGAGACGGGCAGCTCTAGGTGCGACTAGGTACAAATATGAAACCACTGAGAAAGAGCATTTGGGTAGTACTATATCACGACACATGGAAGAAATATGTAGACACTTTTTCTTGTAATCATGAGGTCTAAAACCTTTTTATTGCTTACCGTTAATATTTTTCATTTGAATGGGGACTGAAAATTATGAAAGAGTTTTGCAACTCCTAATGAAAGAAGTGATAGGTTTGAAAAATGAACATGAATGTGAGGATACTTGAGAAATATGGTGTTTCCAACCCTTCAAAAACATAATACTCCAGAGTCTTTTGATCAAGGAACATTTTACCATTAACCACGGATGCTAAAGCATGCTCCTCTTAGAGCACTATCCTAAACATGTTTATTCAGAAGTAATTCCCTTTAGATTCAAGGGACTTGATCCTTGATAAGCACTTTTCAAATTGCACACTTAGAAATGCTCCCCCATTTTCTTTGAATGTACTGGTTTTCTAATGTTCCTATAGTGGGATGCCACAAAAACTTTTTAAATCAAGCCACAGTCATTCTTGCTGCATAGGTGAGAACTGTAGCAATCCAGTGAAACGTTAATATCATTCTCATATTACTTATCATCATTACTATTACCCCCTTGCTTTATGCAGGGTATCTGTACACAGCAAGAAGTTGCTGAGATAAAAGCTATTTATATAAGGCTTGTGAGGTGAAGGCTGTAAGGAAAGCAAATACATTGTTATATGTAACATGGACTGTGTATGGAAGAAGCAAAGTGGGAAGCAGTGTTATCTAAAGAACAGAGGAACTCGTGTTTCAACTCAGAATGCTCCTGGAAACAAGACTAGTGGCCAGGCAAATGTCATATAAGAGAGGGATGGCAAAACCATTTTGAAACTTTCCCCCCGCAACCATTAGTGGGTAAGTTGAGCATCAGCTGCTGACAAAGCATCACTATATCTTAAATGGTAGCAAACATGATGCAGAGAACTATACACACTCACCAGTGCAATGCCTGAGCCCACAATTCCACATTCTTTGAGGTACGAAGCCCTTAAATTTTAGTTTGTATGTAGAAAGACATAGATCAGGATATGTGAAATTGGCTCTAATGCTGCACCAATTGCGCTGATGCATAATCAAGTTTAAGAATCTAGATATCCAGAGCCTGCGTTCAGACGGCCAGTCAATCGCGCCATGAGCCCTCCTAAAATTTTATCCCAATTTTTTTAATCCAGCCTAGCACGACCAGACGCCCCCCATGAAATAGCCTCACTGCGCGTTGTTCCCACCGTGATTTGTCTACACAGCATCCACCGAGGATTTTTTAAAAAAAAGTTTTGTACATTCGCATAGGCAAGGCTGCGCCTCCTTGGAGAACTGAGGCGATCGCGGAGGGTTTTCAGCAAAGTCCCGGTCCTCCCCCTTGCCATTGCCATCATGATCAATGGAGGGACTATTTTGCAAGTTAGAACAGTCCTTCCCCCTCCATCTCCCATCGCGGTAACATCTTGTCCCTAAAAGAAATAAGCATGAATATTACATTCCTCGTAGCGCTTATCGCTGAATGCGTTTCCTCGTTAAAGCGCACATGGGGTTTCAATTTTTTAAAAATCGCGCCCCCGTCGGCTCGGTCTGACGTCAGACCGAGCCGACGGGAGCATCGCGCGCTAATGGAGTGACCAGACGGAAGAAAGTCTGCAGTTGTTGCGCGGGTAAGCGAAAACCCTACATTGAAACTGCTACTTTTTAAATCAGGATTGGAGGCGCAGCAGAACGGGATGCCTATGGGACCAGAATATTTCCCAGATGTTTCTGTCTGGTCGTGCATTTTTGATCTGCAAGGGAGTCGTTCCTATGGCAGATCAAAAGATCCGTCTGAATACACCCAGAGCAGCACAACTATTGTCATTTTTAAGGCACCTGTGAAGACTGAAGAAGTCTGGAGCGGAATCTGTTCTTCTATTCAGAGATCTAATATCCCCTCATCTTGCTTCCTACTGTGTCAAAATGGGCATCAGTAGGAGGTTCAGCTATGCCCTTAGCCATTCACATATTAGTGAGTCACATAGATTCTGCTGCAGAGGTCCCATCTTCAGTCCCAAATTTCCAGAAGGTTTAAAAGTAAGTATGGAAGGTGGCTTATAGAATACAAACAGGCTTTGGCAGCTATGCAGACCTGTTGTTTAAATGGGGCAAAATACCAGGACCCAAATGCAATTGTGGTGCAGCCCACCAAACTATTTTCCATATGTCACAGGAATGTGAGTGCCATGCTTTCCAGGGAAATGGATAGAGCTCTTTGAATTTTCCCCAGCTGCAACTGAGTGGATTGAAAATTTAGATATTAGTATTTAGGGGGATTGTCCAATCAGTCTGCATACCCATTGTATCAACCTAGTTCCATATTTTATATTCACTATATGCTTCCTATGTGTAACTCTGCCATACGATAAATAAATAAATACCAAATTATTCTGCTGTGACTACAAGAAACCTTGAAAATGTGCCTGTCCATTTCTGATAAATGTTGGGAACGCACTGCTCCTAAATGGTTAATTCCATCCAACTGATGGGTGTTGGGGGATCCTGATTTTTCTTAGAAAAGCACAAAAAGGGAACTATGAGTGTCCAGGTTAGCAATTAGGTACCAAAGCACTGCTGTATGAAGAGGCTGTTTTTAAGGAGATGGATGGTGTTAGCTGGGTGCACATAATGCCTTTTTCTGCGGAAAACATGAGAGACCAGGGGATTACAACTCAAGCTTTCTGTTCACAGTTTCCTAAATTTCTAAGCTCTTTGGTGCTTCTAAATTGTTTCATCACTGTCACACTGATGATAACACCACAGTGCCAATGCAAGACTTATAGCACCAAACAAATACCTCAATCACTTGGAAGAAGGAACAGGTTGTTATTCTCTAGTGAGCAAAGCCAGACACAAAGCACTTATTCTTGATCAAGGTGTTACCTCGACTTCTTTTGTTATTTGGTGAAAGAAAGTAACTTCGGGGGGGGGGATTTTCCCCCTTAAGGACACCTAGCTAGAATTATAGTGGCATCAATTTTACAAGGATGTAGCAAGATGGCAGTTTAGTGGTAAAGTGATTTTTGAAGCTCTAGATAAATATGGGTTGGATCCCATAATCCATGGATGCAAGGATCATGGAACTTCCTGCATCACTCTCACAGTCCTCATCAATCCCAAGAAGATTTATTCCTGGGGTTATGGATCCTGAATGGTTTGATAGTTGCTTGGGTTGGGAGGCTGCATTAGGGAGGAGGAAGGGGACAAAACTGCCCTCTCCTCTGTTTCTTCATCAGAGCAGTACTGATGGAAGATATAGAAAGGGCAATTTCACCCCCTCCCCCTCCCCACTGCAGCCTCCCAATCTACATGGCTGTTATTCCTGTGACTTTGGGAATAAATTTCCAGAAGGTCAGAACAGACTGCTGGGGAGACCAGAAAGTGGGAAAGATCCTTGATTGTCAGTAGCTTCAACTGATGGACTGTGGGATCCAGTTCTGTATCCAAAGTGTTATGTATTTGGTACACTAGTCAGGGCTAATTCATATAACATTTTTAGGGTTTCAAGGTTTAGACTCAGTGCATCCTGGATTACTTGGAAGTGTGTAGAAGCAGTCTGCCATTCATCCTTTGTTCTGATAGGAAAGCATCTAACAGCGGTTTTGTGGTTCAGCTGTGAGTTGGTTACATGCTGAAGCCTTCACACTCCTCCTCCACCAAATGCCCAGGACATCCTAGATATATTCAACTCACATCTCTTCTTTGGTAAAATTATTGTATTAATCTTTACAGGATATGAGATTTGGATTGAACCTGGTTAGTTTTTTCTTCAGAGCTTGTATCTTTGCTTATCTTTTTCTCACTGTGAAGCAGTCTATAAAGCCAGACCAATCAAAACGAGTGATTCCATCTAGGTCAGTGTTTTTCAACCTTTTTGTGCAAAGGCACACTTTTTTCATGAAAAAAATCACGAGGCACACCACCATTAGAAAATTTAACTCTGTGCCTATATTGACTATATATAAAGTAATTCTCTTGAATAGGAATCAAATAAACACAAAGAAATTATTTTATAATTACTTTATTATGAAATAATAATACTTTATTTTATAATTGTTCATATGTTACGGATGAAATTGGAATTTTTCCCACGGCACACCAGACAATATCTCACAGCACACTAGTGTGCCACGGCACAGTGGTTGAAAAACACTGATCTAGGTGACCCCTGTGCTAAAATCAGGCATAACACATGTGTGCCTGTATCAAAGTTGGTGATCATCAACAAGATGGCATCATCTAGGATTATGAGAATGGCTGGTGGACCTGAAAAGCAGTAATGAAGACTGTTGTGCAAATTGGATGTGGCAAGCTGACCATAGGGTTTTCACCAGTGCTGAATTCATTTAGGTGGCTAGTTTATGGTGGTGAGGTGGATAAATACATTCAGTTATTATATCAACAGGGCATTTGCTTGAAGCATTCGAGTACTAATGATTCTGTTCATCTGTAGGACTGCATAAACCAAGAGCTGCCTTATGCCAAGGCAGACCAAGGGTCTTGCCATCACTGTGTTGTCTGATCTGAATTTAATAAATCTCCAGACTCAATATATGTCATTCCAAAACCATATAATACAGGTCTTTTCAAGGGATATGCTAAAGATTAAAACTGGGGCTTTGTTCATATAAAGTACATATCTTCTGGTGAGTGATCACCTCTGTCTTAGTAATTAACTGCATGATACTCTTTTCCCAGGTACATTCTCAGATCAGGCTGACAGATGGGCTCTGTTCCATGCTTTCCAGGCATGCACGGGCTCAAGTCAGACTGGGACAATTGAGCATTTCCCCTGGACCATTTTCACAACATTGTGGAGCCACTATTTGCCTCACTGGGGAAATATGCATGTATTGATGGGCTACATAAAGTTTCCCCAGTAGTCCCAATCTGAAATCCATGCATGTGTGGGAACTATGGAACTCCCAGAAAACATCTGTCAATCTAGTCCATGGACATACTCGGGGAAAGTATCATATGGTTAGACTTTACTCCTCCTTGGTTCCTGGGTACATTCTTGGTCTTCAACCCTCAGTTCTGAAACTGTATGTTCCACAAGTTCATTATGTGTGGAGTAAGGAAAATTATTTTATTTAGTGGGTTTTTTATCTCTCAAAAGTAGAATGAAACATCATTTTGCTTGTGATCTGTGATGGAGAAGTGAACAGCAACTCTCCACCTGTCTTTCCAACTCTCTTTGTTGTCTCACATCTTTGATCATTGTCTTTTTTCAGAAGAAACAAGTCATAGACCTTTCTAGATTCAGAGATTAAAGGAATACCCTAAGCCCCTATACTCATCTGTTCTTTCAAGGGTACTAATAGCATTGAGGCAAAATGTTGTCCTATGTGCTCTGTTAACCATTCTTTCACACTTACTCATCAGATTCAGATAAATCCCAGAAGGAAGAGAAAAAGGAAATGTCCTGAACTTAAACTGGTTACATGCAGCCTTATATATACTTAGTTGGAATTGCCTGGAACATGTCTCATGGTAATCTGTCTCATGACTCACTACAGCTGAATAGATCTTATAGCCAGTGTAGTAAGGCTTGGATGAAATTCTGCACCCACTTCCTGGAGTTTCAGGGAACCAATTTGGATTTCGTGGAAGTGAGAAATATTACCACTTTGTTTTATTTGCCCCCTCCCCCTTTTTTGCAATTTGGAGCACCAGAGGAACACAAGTTCCCAGCCATTTTTGCTCTAATGCAGATACAGAGAATCTCCAGTTTACATTCATGTCTCTGCCCCATAGAAAGTCAAACTGTTCATTACATGGGAGATCTATAAGGGGAGGTCTCATTATTTTTGTTTTGACTTTAAATAGCCTAAAAAGGGATCTCAATTGAGCATTCAGGGAGGGCGCATTGAACCCTTTCTCCTAAAACGAGCTAACAATAAAATGTCTCCATGGGATTGTGGCAATGTATTTATTTTCAGGGTTATGGTTACTGTGTTTTTCATTTAAAAAAAAAAAACTGCCCCCAATCACACGTCGAATTTGCTGCGGGAGCGCCACGATTGAATGGCAGAGTTTCTGGGCATGATCACACCGCAACATCTGGGAGGCGTAGCACTCCTGTGGCCAACCTGTGGCTTTCCGCCAAAGATGCGCAGTAAAAAACTACCTCCTTGAAGGTACTAGCAAACGGTTTGCCACGGGCTGCCTCTGGACTCCCTTGGTGTGATCGCGCCAGCATGGGGCTTTTCCCTCCGGCCCCTCGTTGACACGCAGGCATGGAGGGAAGGAACTGTGGCATGCCACCAATGTGTGGGATTGCGTTCTGGCGGCTCTAATTGCTGTGCCACAAATAGCCCCACCTCCCCCCACCCCCCGCGTTATCCGGCCCGTATGACCGGGGCCACTGTTATACTATTGCCAATGAAGAAAAAACAAACCTTTAGGATTTTTAATATACAAACCAGTAAATCTAGTAGGTAACAAATGAAACACAGAGACAACAAAATAAGCCTCCCATTTAATACTAATTGCTAAACTCTTGTACCACCTTCAAAATATGCCAAGGGGAGGGGAATCCTTAACCAGAGAATGCCTTATATATGGAAAAGATTGTGTATGGGGGGGTGTCCATATCCTATAGGCCAGGACTCTCCAGAGGAACATGAGACCTGTTCAACCTACATGTACAAGGCCACATCAATTCCACAGGTAATGAGATACAGAAGACTATCTTCAGCATTTACTTACTGCCTTCTCCTATTCTGTGTTCCCAGCATCTGCAGTGTAACAGAATGTAGGTTCCTCCCATCTCTGTGCTGTAGATAACTGCATCTAAATGGCTGTTACACCTCAAGCCATCAAAATAAGTACAGGAGATGATTTCCTGCATTATTCCAGGGGATGGATGGTCTTGAGTGTTGAATCCAGATACCTGTTTTTCAGAAATGAAACTGAAGGCCCAAAGTTCAACCTCCTTACATTAAGTAGAATTTTTTAAATCTCTTCTCACAAGCTGGCACCTGAGGAGAGTGTCTCTGAGTATATGCTGATATTAGGGTGGTCATCTGCCTGGTCAAAAAAAGTCCTCTCCCTTTAATAGAGCCTTAGTGAAATGTTATTGATCAGGTGATGTTATTTACTTCCATGCCATGAAAAGCTTCAACTGCTCATTCCTACACATTAAGCTTCTGTTAAAGGGACAGTACATCCTTTCTCCAAGCTTTTTAACTCTAGCGGATACTGTAATGTATGCTGTAAAGTGACATGCCTCCATTGAAAGTTCATGTTAAGCTTCGTGCCTAGACAAGGATCATAATCCAGCCTTTCTGACTGGTTGTCTATGAAGCACCGTCCTATCAGGATGAACTTCAAACTCTTGGTGGGAATGAACCTTATTGGTTCTTATCCGTGTAATCTTATTGGTTACTAATATGTAAATAGGCGTAGCTACATTATCTGAGAACGTTTAAAAGGGAGCCAAGCTCCACTGTTCTTTGTCATCTGTTGATCTGCTGTTTGCTGTTCTGGTTGACTTGAGCTGTTGCTGAATAAAGCTGAATCACTTTGCTGAAAACGTGTTAAGTGTCATACTTAACAGATACACCAATATTTTACAGCCAAAAATGGGGACAATGCTTTGTAAGCATACGTACATTCTTATTCTCTAGCAGAACCAGCCCAGCAGGACACCAGGGGGGCACATGAGGGGGGGTTTGATAAACCCAAAAATATTGTACCTCTTTAGGAATCACTAGAAACTCCTTTACTGTAGAAGTTCTGCTGTTTCTGAGAGCAGACTCATGTCACTTCTGGGTTTTACTTGGAAATGATGTCATGCCATCAGCTTGACAATTGTTTTTTTTCCAACATTTTTTTCCCCACCTGCACCCTGAGCATTGGCAGTGTCCTCATGGGACTCTGCTGTTTGGGGGGTGCCCAGTGGCAGGTTGCTGTCCCCAAAATCAGGGGATTCCCTGCACCAACCGGGGGGATGGCAACCCCACCTGGATGGTTAGGTTTGGACATAGGAATACCGGCCTCCTGGTGGAACCTGGGGATCCCCTGGAATTACAGCTGACCTCCGGAGTACAGAGATCAGTTCCCCTGGAGAACATGGATATTTTGGAGGTGGACTCTATAGCATTGTACCCCACTGAGGTCCCTGTCTTCCCCAAATCTCCAGGAGTTTCCCAATCTGGACCTGGCAACCCTACTTGAACATCAGTGCAAGTTGGACCAGTAACACAGGCTTGCATCTAGTAGACTGATTGATCCAGCAAGCTTCCCCTCCTAGCCCAAAGCCTAAATAGGTTGAGAGGAAAGCTGATCCACCTGTTTTGTAAGATTGCCAGGTCCCTACCCTCTGCCAGTGGGGAGGCGAAGCTCCCTTCCCTGGATCTTCTGGCGCATGTGCTATGCATGCACACTGCAATGAAGTCACCCGGAAGTGACATCATCGTGCTAGGCATGTCGCCGGGGGGGGCACTCTAGCATTCAGCCAGAAACTCTATGGTACCATGGAGTTTTTAGGCCAAATGCTAGAGCGTTCCCCTGGCAATGTGCCCAGCATGTTGACATCACCTATGGGTGACATCATCATGTCACGCACGTTGGCACTTTGAGGGCAAGGTTTCTCCTGCTGGTTGGATCCAGGCTGGCAGATTGGGGGGCCCTAAAGCAGGCAACCCTCCCCCGGGAGGAATGGCAAGCCTACAGCTTTGGAAGAAATACCTGGGACTCATCTTGTCCAGGCTTAACTGGGGCCAGAATACCATGGTAATCTAGCCCAGGAGGGGGTGCATGGGCTGCAAGCCTGGCACTGCATCTTTGCTTGGCTATCTTGGCATAAGCCTTCTGCCTCTGCTGCTCCTGCTGGGTGGAGGTAGATTCTGGTCGGCTTGTGGACCTGGACTAGTGCTTAGTTGCTCCAGAACCAGGGGGGCAGAAGGAAGCTTTGATGGATGAACTCCAACTGCAGGCTCCTCAGGGTTGTAGGTTCCTCAGGGGCAAGTCCTGGAGCAGATGGGCCCTCCCAGAGCCTTCAGGGGTCTCCCAGAGTTTTCTGCTCTCCCCCAAGCCATGTTTCTGGCTCCTCAGGCTCCTTCTTGGAGGCTTTTAAGTCAGAGTCCAGAGCCAACTAAGTGGGGGTTATGACAGATCACTTCCAGTGGAGAAAGTGGCGGCAGCAGAGGGTGAACTCTATGGCATCACATCCCTTATGAGATCCCTCCCCTCGCCAAGCACTGTCCTCTGGAGACTGGGTGACAGGGTGTGGAGAGCATTGATTGATTGATTGGATTTCTGTCCCACCCCCACCCCCCTGCCAAAGCTGGCAATGAAGGGGCTCAGCTCATTCCCAGCTGTGCAGACAGAATGTATAGACAGAAGCTGCAATCACACTGGAGGCTTGGTGAGGTCTGGGCATGCCTCTGAATGCACCAGTTCAAATGGTTGCTGGAAGGACCAACCAGGCAGTACACCCTGCGGCAGTTTTCCCACACGCTTGTCCAGTGGTGAGTCATCCACATTACTGCAGTGCCTCAACCACAGAGTGCGCTGCCTGGTCAGTTTCTTAAAAAAACAGGTGGGCATATGCACATATGCACTCATGCACTTATGCAAATATTGGCAGCTACTAAAAATAAATCTGGCAGAAATTGATCTGCCAGTTCAGACTTCCCATTTGGTTTCAGTTTGGGACGGGGGAGTTCAGATGGCCAGAAACGTAGAGTGGAAGTGCTGGCACTGGACTTTCCCTGGTGCTTGGTTACTCCACTTCCAAAGTGGGCAAAATGGAGTGGCCATGATTGGGGCATGGAAAGCAGATGTTGCTGTCTAATTATGCTCTTTAAGTCTGCAAAGATACCACAACAATATCACTGCAAACTACTCATATGACCACAGCCAGAAAAGAAAGACTGCAGTTTTACTGATTTTCTTTTGAATGTGTACTCAGATGTGCTGTGTGAATAGGCATATGACTTTATTAAACTTTGTATTCATTTAGATGATGCTAGTCTCACTTCTGTAAAAATTCTGCATCTTTGGACATGCTTGCCTAGGAGAAGTATGTGGGAGGAGGCTGAGATTGGTCCCACTGTCTCCAGAGTATGCATGTGCATCTGTTAAGTGTGTAGCACCTTCAGCGAGAGAGCCAAGCGGAGGATGCAGTCCCAGAATGGCACAGCAGTAAAGGGAGCTAACGTTCTAGCCATTTAGCAGGAGATACTCTTTGCCATTTTGGTGTAGTGGTTATAGGGTTGCCAAGAGTCTTACCTGGCTTAGCGGGGGAGAGTCGGTCCCAGCTCAGGACATTTGTACGTGTGCATAGTACGCGCCACGATGATGTCGCCTGCAAGTGACATCATCATTGTCACCGGGCAACAGTCCAGCAATCAGCCTGAAAATTCTATGATACCATAGAGTTTTCAGGCTGATTGCTAGAGCGTCACCTGGCGATGTGCCTGGCATGATGACGTCACTTCCGGGCGATGTCATCACCCCGGGCACGTCGGCCCGATCTGGGCACTTTGGGGTGGGGTTCCCCCCGCTGGCCAGATCTGGACCCGGCGGGTTGGGGGCAAACCTCCGCCCACCTGGGGGACTTGGCAGCCCTAAGTAGTTAAGAGCAGCAGACTCTAATTTGGAGATCCAGGTGTGATTCCCCACTCCTCCACATAGAGCCATTTGGGTGACCTTGGGTCACAGTTCTCTGAGAGCTGTTTTCTCAAGAGCAGTTTTCTTGGAGCTCTCTCAGCCCCAGCCTACCTCACAGGGCGTCTGTTGTGGGGAGAGGAAGGGAAGGATATTGTAAGCCACTCTGAGACTCCAAGGGAAGGGCAGCGTATAAATCTAACTCTTCTTCTTCTTTGAAGGCTAGGGGTGGCAGCCCCAGACAGGAGAGCCAGGTTGAATAGAAAATCTAGGAAGGTCAGGTTTTCTGTTTTGCTTTTCCCCTCCACATGAGCTTAAACAGAACTTGCAAGAGCCATCGTATTAGCCATCAATGGCACTGAAGGTGACTAAAATGTTTTCCTGAGCTTTGCTACCACCAGCTGGATCCAGGCCAAGCACTTGCAGCAATGCCTGGGTTTGGAGTGGATCTCGCTACCACCAGTGCAAACTCAGTCGGCAATCAGTGTACCTTGCTTGGGACAACACAATACCTTGAATCAGTCATGTTAATGAGCCCTGTCATTTTATACATTAGTAAAATAGTTATTCTTCTCCATCTGCTGTATGCTGCATTCATTCCCTCTGCAGTAGCCCATAGTGGCTTCTTCTGAAGCAAGTGTGTAAGTAAACTGACCATAACAGTTTCCTTCTTTTCAAAGTTAAGAATGCAACCTTACAACAGACCTGGTTGTGCTTATTATGGAGTGACTGCAACATTCAAAAATATTCACTATCTCATGTGATATATGGAGTAGCAAAAAAAGGGAAAGCCAGCACCTTCTGGTGCAAAGAACATTTTCAAAAAAGGCGCTTACCACATCCCTCTAAAAGGCAAAATAGGAAAGGTGATGGGAATGAGACAGGAGAGACAGTCCCTGTAGGGACAGTTGAAGTATGCCTACTGACAGCCTTTCTGCTTCCACTGAGTAGCCGGAAACAACTTACACACATCTAAGCTGAGGACTTCTGAGTCAGGAGGCTGCCTTCTGCAGTTCTGCATCTCTCTTTTCACCAACTAGACTCAGATGCCACCTTGGCCTGGTTGGATGTTTTATAGGAAAAGCATAAATAACTGGATCAGGAAAGTGACATGGTTTTCACTTCCCTTAATTGTTCTACTACTGTGGCACTTTAAACACCTCGTGTTCACGCACTACCTTATTCTTCCCCTGCATACGCTTTCCACTCTGAACAGTGGGTCCAAGTCAGTAGTTTCCTCTCCTTCCTAACCCAGACGTCATGGTGCCCACATGTGCCTGGCCTAAACAGACTCTCTTCTTTCTTACTGACATCAGCATACTGGTCTCATTCTTATTTGCACCTGTGGTGAAACGGGGACCTGCCCTCAGCCCTGGGAGACTGAGCAGCCATTCGGTGGCTCGCAAGCCCCTGTTTTGCCTGCCTACCCTGCCTGATGAGACTATTTCCTTTCCTCAGTCGCTCCCACCACTCACTGAATTTACATTGCCTTCCTAGAGGGACAATGAGACCCCTCTGGCTGATTCCCCAACCCAAGGAAGTGGATACCTTAATCTTTGGGTACCCCCTGGAGAGTTGGCAACCCCTCCCACTTGGGCTCGTTTGGCTTCCCTGGTCTTCCTTTGCCATGTGTAACATGGTGAGCAGGGAGGACTATGTGGTCAAAGGACCACCAGGTTTTATAGTTCAAAAAGAAGGTTTAATTAAACTATGTACAAGGTTAGGCACAGATATAACACAAACACTTCAACACAATTGGGCAGAAAATAAACAGGATCAAACTGCAATTCCTCTGTCCCTACACACACCCCGATCCCTGATCTAATTGCCTCCATAGTGGGTGGCTGCGGGACAGGATTCGCTCTCCCCCTTCTTGTTGTTGGAGGGAAACTCCAGCCCCTGCCTCAGGACTGGTCATCAATCCTGCTACCCGCCTGGCTCTCCACCACGATTTATAGTGGCCAGGACGGCCCATGGAGTGTGAGGTAGCAGGAGTCCCATCTATGCACAGTCCCTTGAACCTGTAGTCCAAGGCTGAGAGGAAGGATGAGACTAACTTCTCCCTGGATGGGCAGAAGCCTTTATCTGGCTGGCCCCCAACCCTAGGGTGAGTCTCTACTTTCCCACACTGTTTCTTCAAAGCTGCTGGGAAATGTAGGCAGGGAGCTATGGCAGCCCCATAATCCCCTATGGAGCACCTCCCCCCCTCCAGAAGAATTACCAGATTGGCAGCCATTTTAATGTAAACTGCTGCCTCTGCCTGGCAGCCATTTCGTTACAGCACCAATCAGCAAAACTCCATTGACTTCAGCAGCCACTAATCCTGTCCCAAGCCTCTGTGAGCCTCTGATAATTTTTTTAAGGGATTATTGAGGCACAACAGAAAACAAGAGGGCAGAATTAAAACATAGAGAAACGTTCTTAAACAGAGCATGATTTTCTCTCACACTCCCTTTCTACCTCCTTCCATGCTCAGGAGTGAGGAAAAAATAGGTTTATGGGACAGGAAGGAGAAAGTTCTGATCATGGCTATTTTATTTTTAAAAACATTATGTTTATTAAAGTTTTTAAAAAAGAGATTGATGTAGAAAATCACTATAATTATGTAGAAAATCGAGTGTGGTAGAAAGCACTGAACTGTGCAGTCATCATTGCAAACACTGATTGCTATCTTTTTACAGGAAACAAAAAAACCACTTTAAAAAAGCATGTGAGTGATTCTACCAGTTGACTTATTGAATAACTGAACATTTATTACTATTCAACATCTAAAGTACATCAGAAGTTAAAGTAAGTATCTTACATTATCTCTTGCCAACATATTGTGCTAGCTAAAATACAGTTGTAAATTACACTAGCTTGATTTATTTGCATTTGGATGATGTCCTTATCTTTATGGCCAACTGTTATTTCTATATTGTCAAAGAGGAAGATCACCTTCCTCACATCTGGACATCCACATTTTCTACATTAAATTTGTACAATAAAAAACCCCAAATGATGCCAATGAATACAGAAATGTGGCAATAAATTGGGGTACAGCTGGGAGAATGAACAGGTGCCTGGCTGAACTTTTCCCACCTGTCTTTTTCACTAATTCCCCCGCACCCATCTCTCCACCCCCACTTTGGACCTTCATGTCTGTCTCTTTATTCTCCTAAATTTTGAACTGTTGCATGGTAAAGTTTCCTGATAGTCACTCCATTAGTTGTCGCTCACCTCTGCATGCCACTTAGCATGTTGCTTTTAGTCTTGTTAGTAATGCCAGCCTTTGCTTGTTTCCTTATTAAGATGGTGTTGGTTGCTAGGCATTCAACAAAGTTTAAGATGCGGGATAGGAACCAGAGTGACATTTGCTGATGACACAAAGGAACAGATGACTCACTCAAATGAAACTAGGGGGAAAGGGTAGACAGGCAAACTGAGAGAAGTGTGGGACGTAATTATACAAGATTAAACTTGCCAGACATTCCAGTCATTTGGAAGATCTCATTAGTAACCGAAAAAGTAATTCAGTATATGCATCCATAAACAATTTATGCTGGTGGTCTTTTTTGCTTTGACTTTATCTGAGGTATCAAAGGTGTTTTTGTTTCTGTTTGTATTGTAATAATAATAGCAATCATGACTGTTCAAACCATCCAGCATTTACCAGGAACAGTCTCTGTTTTATTATCATGTGTTGTAAGTTGCAAGGCCAAGGTGAACTTCCATGGTAGAGTGGAGATTTGAACCTGCATTTCCCAGATCTGAGTCCAACACACAAATCACTATGCCACACCAGCAGTATTAATTTTGAACTGTTGCTACTAAGAAATTGTAGGATAATTTTGTCATATTTTAAACCAGAACAAGCTGCATCTTTGCTTTTTAAACAACTCCCTTGGCTATTAGACTATAGGCTGTAAGGGTCCCATGATCCTGGGAATAAGCATTTCTGGGATAAAAGGGACTGCTTGGGGAAGGGAACACAGGAAGGACCTGGGCCATCAGTGCCTTCCACTCACAGATCACAGGATCCAACCCTACATGTCCAAATTGTAATGCTCATAAGTTTGTTTTTAAAAATTGTTGATATTGTATACAGCAATACAAAAATCAACTGAAGTAAATATGAAAAATCTATGCAGTCCATAAACCACTTATATCCAATCAAAAGATACATATGGCTGAGCTCCATCATGAAATGTACTATTCTGAAACATGATAAACATAGTCAATTTCTCAGCAGATCAGTGAGATTCATTACTAAAACAAATATATCTCATACAGCAAGGCATATTTTTGTCGTTACTTCAATTTTCCAGATCTTCTGAAACCAATCCTTAAGTGTAGAAGGATTTGATTTTCTCTTATTAGCAGCTATACAAGCTTTGCTATGGTAAATATAACCATATTCCACAACCAATTTTTTCCAAGTATCTTACCAGTATTCTCTTGGGATCACAGGGCAGTTGACACCCTGTGATCACACCATATGGGTAAACTGATTTTATAGCTGGTAGTGGTAGAAAGTGCCATCAAGTCATAGCCGAAAGGGTTTTCAATGTAAGAGATATTCAGAGGAGGTTTACGATGCCTGCCTCTGCATAGCAGCTATGAATATGGTTGGTGATCTCCCATCCAAACACTAATAACCCAGATTGACCCTGATTAGCTTCTGAGATTTGACAAGATCTGGCTGGCATGGGCCATCCAAGTCAGGGTGTTGTTATAATTACATATCAGAATTTTTCCATTTGTGGAGGATTCCCTATAGATAATATCCTCCAGAAAATAAAATGGTAAATATCCTCTCATTCCAATATTCTGTGAAATAGAATCCAAATACATAACTATGTCTCCAAAAGGGAAAATAGTATAATTTGCTTTTTTCCTGAATTTTAAAATGATTTTAAAGTTTCAAAACTGGAAGTTATAAACATCCTGATCTGAAGTCTAATAGACCACAATTATATACCCATATAATCATGGTACTATATCAGCATTAAAAGAATTTTATACTAACCAGACAGGCAAATATTTTAAATGTTAAAGATCACAATTGAATTTTTTAATGCATTTGGAATATTTCTCTAGTAAATTGCACAAGGTGATCTGAATATTCACTTAATTGGTAAAAGACCCATAGGGTTCTATTGAGGAGACTTCATAAGAACATAAGAGAACATAAGAAAAGCCAATGTTGAATCAGGCCAATGTTGAATCAGGCCATTTAGTCCAACACTCTGTCACACAGTGGCCAAAAATACCAGGTGCCATCAGGACGTCCAGCAGTGGGGCCAGGACACTAGAAGCCCTCCCACTGCTGCCCCCCCAGCACCAAGAATAGAGTGCATCACCTGCCCCAGACTGAGAGTTCCTATCTATACCTTGTGCCTAATAGCCACTGATGGACTTCTGCTCCATACATTTATCTAATTCCCTCTTGAAACTGTCCATGCTTGTAGCTGCCATCACCTCCAGTGGCAGTGAATTCCATTTGTTAATCACTCTTTGGGTGAAGAAGTACTTCCTTTTATCTGTTCTAACCTGACTGCTCAGCAATTTCATGGAGTGCCCACAAGTTCTTGTACTGTGAGAAAGGGAGAAAAGTACTTCTTTCTCAACCTGCTCAATCCCATGCATAATCTTATAAACCTCGATCATGTCACCCCTCAGCCGTCATTTCTCCAAGCTAAAGAGCCCTAAGCAATTTAACCTTTCTTCATAGGGAAAGTGTTCCAACCCTTTTATCATTCTAGTTGCCCTTCTCTGCACTTTTTCCAATGCTATAATATCCTTTTTGAGGTGTGGCAACCAGAACTGTACACAGTATTCCAAATGAGGTTGCACCAATGATTTATACAGGGGCATTATGATACTGGCTGATTTGTTTTCAATTCCCTTTCTAATAATCCCCAGAATGGTGTTGGCCTTCTTTATTGCAGTTATGCACTGTCTAGACATTTTCATTGAGTTATCTACTACAACTCCAAGATCTCTCTCTTGGTCTGTCTCTGCCAGTTCAGACCCCATCAATGTGTATTTATATTTAGGATTTTTGGTTCCAACGTGCATCACTTTGCATGTGGCCACATTGAACCCCATTTGCCACGTTGATGCCCACTCACCCATCCTCGACAGATCCCTTTGGAGTGCCTCACAATCCTACCTGGTTGTCACCACCCTGAACAACTTTGTGCCATCTGCAAATTTAGCCACTTCACTGCTTACTCCCAATTCCAAATTGTTAATAAACAAGTTTTTTAATTGTCCATCAGTCGGAGGACTTCCTCTCTTGTCACCTCAATCTGATTGAGGTCTTTCAAACCCCCTCCCGAAACCGGTAGTTCTGGAGTGGGCAAGCACTTCTCATCTTCTACAGTGAAGACAGAGGCAAAAAATGCATTCAGCTTCTCTGCCATTTCCCTGTCATCCTTCAGTAATCCATGAACCTTCCTGTTTCATGCATTGTTTATAGTTTTGGTTAATATTCTCCCTATCATTAAAAGTTTACAGAACAGCTATATTTAAAAGGTAGTTGCAGATGCCTCAGTCCTGTTTTCACTAGTCATGCCCAATATAGCTGATGGGATTATGATAGAAACCATAGCACCACTAATAATCACTTTAAGGGTTTCCTGCCAAAAGAAAGAAAATCCCAGTTTTCACATTTATTACTCAAATACATTGTGAGCAGCAGGTTAAGGACAGAATCCTTTTAGTTGATAAAAAGGAAAGTGAATATTATTATATGTTGAGTACCAGCAGTTTGCTCAGCAGCAAGCCAGTACATAAAACACTCTTATTAAGGGCTTTCCATGTCAAGCACAAGAAGAACTTGAATCAGATGCAAGAGCTGTTTGCAACTGAGGAACTCATTTCAGAAAAGGATATTAATGAGATGCATTCACTCAATAAAGGACGCCACAGCCCTCAGTTTGCAATACCTGAATAAGTCTGATAACAATAGGATGTTTGGGGGGTTATTAATTCATAAGGTCGTCAGAAGTCAGAAGTGACTTGACAACACTTAACACACATTCTAGAATAGGGTGAAGTGAGAGATCTTCAAAATGAATATCTGCTCTACAGATTGCATTAATTGTGTTTTATGGCTAGGCACCCTGTAAACCTAATCTCTAACTAATATACACACAGATTGCCAGTTTGGAGAGGGTTTGTATATTGCCTTTCTGAAAATCCAACCAATATTTGTTCCCTACCCATTCCCTTTGTTTCTGTGAACCATTCTCTATATCTCTATATTCTGACAATGGGTAACAATGAAGGTTTTTCTGTTATGTCATCAGAACTGATTGAAATTAAGTTCATCTTTGTAGCACATTTTTGCCAGTGTTGTCTCACCAGTAAACCTGTGGTCCAAAGAAGCAACATGCTTTATGTACTGGCATTATGTAGAAATATAGGGTTGGATCCCATGATATGTAAGCAGAAGTTGCTGATGATTGCAGATTTTTCCTGTTCTATCCTCCTCCCAGTAGTCCCTTCTGACCCCAGAAACGTTTATTGTCAGGGTCAAAGAACCCATGTGCACTAATAAAAATCACGCAAGTCTGAAGACTCTACTGGGGGAATGAAATCACACTTTCTATCTCTTTTATCAGGAGATCTCCACTAGATGGTGATTTCTACTCCTTCCTCTTTCCCACTGCAGTCTCCCAACCCACATGGCTATCAGATAGCCATGTGCGAAAAGCTTTTGGGGTAGGACCAGCCTTGTACAGCATTGCTCAATACCTCAATGTCACTTTTGGTTGCAAGTGACCTCAAGGTGTTACTGTGTCACTCTTGGAAGTGACCTCATGGCATCACTGCAATGCTCTAGCTACACACACACACCATTATATTATTTTACAGCAATGCATGCTGTGATGCATGACATCACTGCCAGTTATGGAACACCTGGGGTTGCAAGCCTCCAGGTGGGGCCTGAAGATTGCTTGAAATCACAACTGATCTCTTAGTTCTCCAGGAAAAAATGGCTGCTTCGGAGGATGGAAGCCCAGCCTCCCCAGGCTCCACCACCAAATCTCCAGGAATTAACCAACCCAACCCTGGCAGTCCTAACAATGTCAACACCACCCCCAATTTCTTCTGCTGTTGCACTGAGCAGCATACATTAGAGGACCAGGGGCAGGAGGTACTCTGACTGGCAGCCCCCCTACTAGTATACCATAAGGGTCCCACAACCCTATAAACTTTCCTGGAGTCTGAAAGGAATGCTGGGGGAAGGGAACCCAGGAAAATCCATGATCCCGTGTCCACAGATTTCGGATTCCACCCCAAATTCTCTTTCATGGTCTATCGGTATTTTCCCTTATTTAAAGCTTTAGAAATCAGACATAAGGTTGAGAATGATGCCTTTGTGTCCTGGAATAAATGTCTGTCTCTATATATTTCTTTGGCCTTTGTTCCTATTAGATCCATTTCAGAGATTACCCAAATGACATAATTGACCCTGAAACCAGGAGCTGCATGTGTGATGAGAAACCAGTGGTGCAAAAGAAGCTCCCTTGTGGTTTTGGCAGTTTCAAGGATACGAGTGAAACCCTCCAAAACCTCTCAAATGGAGCACCCAGCGCAACTATTTCTAAGTAGCAGAGGCACCCACACGGTTTCTGATTGTGACAACAGCTATTCTGATTTTTTTGCATGTTGATAACAGGTTTCAGAGCAACATTTTAAAATGTCTTGTAGGAGAAATCCTGAACTGCGTAATCTGATTCTAATTCTTCTTTCCAGATACACACAAGGAAGCATGCATGTTGTGCCCAGCTTCCTCCTACTCAGCTGTTCTGAACTATCGTCAAACTGATGTGAACAGAAACTCTTTATACTGTTCCATGAAGGAAACCACATACGGTTACCACAACATATGACGACACCCAATGATTCTGTGAAAGGAGGGGAAAGAGAGTGAAGAAAAGGCAGAGGGTGATACTAAAGGGACTTGCAACAATATAAGAAGGACCCTGCTGAATCAAACCAAGGTTCCTTCTGATTGAACATCTCTTTCCAGTTGTGGCCAGCCAAATTCCTCTGGGGAGTTTACAATTCAGCATGAACAAATTTGCCTCCATTGTGCATCCTCAGCAATTGTCAGGAGATATAGTCACCAAAACCAGAGATTTTATTTAGCTGTCATGACTAACCACTATTGATAAATTTACCCATCAGAAATTTGTCTTAATCCTTTAAGAACAGTGTAGTTTAGCAGTCGATCTAAGATCTGGGAGACCCAGGTTCAAATCCCTACTTTGCCATGGAAACTTGCTGGATGACTTTGGGCCAGTCACATGAACATGTGAACACCTGAAGCTGTCTTATACTGAATTAGACCACTGGTCATTCAAGGTCAATATTGTGTACTCTGACTGGCAGCAGGTCTCTAACATCTCAGGCAGAGGTGTTTCGTATCACCTACTACTGATGCTTTTTTAAAAAAACAACTGGAGATGCCTGGGATTGAAACTGGGACCTCCTATATGCCAAACAGATGTTCTTCCATTGAGCTACAGCTCCTCCAGTCACATATTTTCAGCATTGCTTACATCACAGGGGTTTTGTGAATATAAAATGTAGGAGAGGATAATGATGTAAGCTGCTTTAGATCCCTGTTGCAGAGAAATGCTAGTAAGTGTTTCTGCACAAGCTAAACCTCTGAGGATTTCTCTTGAAGCAGATCAGTGATATTTGGGGTGGGGTAATTTTTTTAGCTCAGTATGCAGAGAACTCATTCCCAGCAACTTTTCAGAGCAAACACACCTTCATGATAATATCTGTGTGGCTATGATGCAAGGAACTGATTGTAACACTGCTGATAGAAGAGATCTGTACAAGTGCTTCATAAAACTGAACATCAACTTCTATTTCTGAGTACCTGAAGGATAGCTGATATACAAGCCTGGGTGAGGGAAACTGGTCAGTTCTCTGTCACCCCCCATGTACACACCATGAATTCTTCACAGAACCACAAAAACGATGCCAGGCCTGGTGACCTCTCGAGTAAAGTGCTGACTGGAATTGTTCTCACAGTCATCATCATTGTGACTGTCTGTGGTAATGTGGTAGTGTGCCTGGCCGTTGGATTCAACCGGCGGCTCCGCACACTGACTAACTGTTTCATTGTCTCTTTGGCTGTCACAGACCTGATGCTGGGCCTGCTAGTGCAGCCCTTTGCAGCCATGTATGAGATCTCCAATCATAAATGGTACTTATCACACACCTTTTGCGATATCTACAATAGTCTAGATGTCATGTTGTGCACAGCCTCCATCCTCAACCTTTTCATGATCAGTCTGGATCGCTACTATGCTGTTACAGCACCACTCCGCTACACCACTTTGGTCACTCCTCGACGGGTGGCCATGGTTATGGTCATTATCTGGGTGGTGTCAATCATGGTCTCATTTTTGCCCATCCATTTGGGCTGGAACACTAATGGCACAACAGTCCATAACCCTGAAAAGTGCAGTCTTGGGGTCAATCCTATTTATGGACTGGTGGATGCCTTGCTTACCTTCTACATTCCTTTGGTTATCATGTGCACCACATACTATCGGATATTCAAAATAGCCAGAGAGCAAGCAAAGAGGATCAACAATGTCCCCTGTAACAAGAAAGTCAACCATGTGTTGCCAACTGTGAATGAGCACAAAGCCATTCTTACTCTTGCAATTGTGATGGGAGCCTTCATTATTTGTTGGTTTCCTTATTTCACAGTGTTCATATACCGAGGCATCAAAGGGGACAATGCAGTGAGAAAAGACTTGCTGTCTGTTGTCACATGGCTTGGGTATGCCAATTCAGCTTTGAACCCTATCTTATATGGCACTTTGAACAGGGACTTCCGAACTGCTTATCATCAATTGCTCAGGTGTCAAAGGGTGGGGTCAGATGCAAGAAAGACTCCCCTAACACCCAGGATGAGAGACCAGACCTGTGAAGAAGCACTGAGTAAGCAAGAAGATATACCTCTACAGTTGCATGCGAGAAATGGAAAGGAGAACCCTCTCACCCAAGATGGCTTGGAAAGGTAAGATCTCTCTGTTTGATGTTTTTCTGGCATAAGTGAGTAGTGGGAATATAGATGGTTCAAGCACTGTTTAGATTCAAAATGAATTGATGTCATCATCCACTAGCACAGTGTTTCCCAGCCTGTGGGTTAGGACCCAAAAGTGGGTTGCACAGCCTCTAAAAGCGGGTCACAGGTCAGTCCTCCCTAATGGCTGCTCCTGCCTTTTGCCATCTTCTCTTTCTTTCCTCCTCATCAACTTCTTACATTCTAATCTCCATCTCCCTCTTTGAGACAATAACAAGGAGGGAAAAGTCATCTGGCAACTAGAAACTTCACAGTAGTAGCTGAAGGTAGGGGAAAAAGGTTTAAAAAGTAGGTGAAAGCTGTTCAGCATGGCATCGGAAACTCAAAGAAGGATAGCAGGAAGGAAGGAAGGAAGGAAGGAAGGAAGGAAGGAAGGAAGGAAGGAAGGAAGGAAGGAAGGAAGGAAGGACGGGGCATGTGCATGCACAGGCTCTGTCTTGGTGCCATTCCTTCAGCAGTCCAACCTCTCACCCAGCCCCCTGCATTGTGTCACTGCTCTCTAACCTGCTGAGGGAGATGTACTGCACCGAGCCCCTTCCTGCCACTCTCTTCACCATCATCCGTCATTTTCATGTATCTCCTCAGCCTAGCACTCCCCCAAGTGAAACTCCTCAAATTCTGGCTCTGGCCCAGCTGGCACAGGAAGGGGAGATGAACTCCCACTTGTTTGGTGTCCATAATAGGGGAAGCTGCATGCTTTGTGTGATGTTTGTTGGTTTCTCAAAAATGTTTACTTGAGTGCTATAGAAAATGGAATGCTGGAATAGAAGGGTGTCAAGGTCATTGTTTGCCTACAGCACCAAAAGACCTTGGGCCGGCCCTGGATGGGTTACAAAGTACATTTGGACTTGTGAGTCACCATACCAAGAAAGTTTGGGATCCACTGCACTAGCATATTTCCAGGAGGCGATGAAATGAGTTTGCCTATGGAACTTCAAACACAGCACAAGCAAAAAGGCAGATTCATTCTCCAATACTCTTAACTCCAGCACTCTTAAATTAACTCATAGTAGCTAGCCCAATAAAAGTGTCAACCCAGTGTGCTGCAGTGATGAAAAAGGCAAACTCTAAATTAGGGATTATTAGGAAAGGAATTGAGAATAAAACAGCCAATTTTGTAATCCCCCTGTAGAGATCTGTGGTATGGCCTCATCTGGAGTACTGTGTACAGTTCTGGTCACTGTATCTCAAAAAGGACATTGCAGAGCTTGAAAAAGTACAGAGGAGGGCAACCAAGATGATTAGGGTGTTGGAGCACCTTCCCTGTGAGGAAAGGCTGATGAGTCTGGGACTTCTCAGTTCAGAAAAGAGATGACTAAGGGGGGGCATGATAGAGGTTTATAAAATTATGCATGGGGTGGAGAGAGTTGACAAAGATAATTTTTTCTTTCTCTCCCAAAATACTAGAACTCAAGGGCATCAAATGAAACTGAGGGGCAGTAGGTTCAGGATAGATAAAAGGAAATACTGCTTTTACACAGAGAGTGATTAAAATGTGGAATTCGCTGCCAGAGGATGTAGTGATGGCCACAGGAATAAACAGCTTTAAAGTGGGATTAGATAGATTTATGGATAAGTCTATCAATGGCTACTATCCATGATGACTGAGGGGAACCTCCACATTTGGAGGTACTGTTCCTCTGAATCCCAGAGCCAGGAGGCAATAGTAGTGGAAGGTCTCGGCCTCTATGCCCTGTTGTTGGTCCACAGAGGAACTGGTTGGCCACTGTGTGGGACAGGATGCTGGACTAGATGTACTGATCCAGCAAGGCTCTTCTTATGTTCTTTTGTTCTTAAGTTGTCCATCAGCCTGAGAATGAAGCTGCCTGTTTGCACACACTACTCCTTCCAATCAAGGTGTTCTTGGGCCAGTTTCAAATGTTGTGACTTCAGAAAGCAAAAACCGAAATTGTCCCAACTTAGATCTTTGATTCTTCAAGTTATATATTTAAGCCATTTTGCAAAAGTAAAAACCATAATTAAATAATTAAAATACAAATACCCCCATAATGCTAGAATATATTTTTTTAAAAAAAATAAGAATGCCATGAAGGGCAGCAAAATAAATTAATCTGCATAAATTCTCATCATGCCAACAGGCACAGTTCCAGTCTAGGCTATTCCATTTTATTCCATTCCAGAATGCTTGGTTGACTGTCTATGGCAAAGGCAGATCTCTGGTATTTGCTAGAAAGTGAGGAAAAGGAAGCGATGTCACTGCATGCATCTTAGTTCTTAGATCATATGATTATAAGAGGTGGTGCCCTTTGTTTCTAATACCCTATCCTAAACTACCTCCTCAGCAGGCAGGTTGCTAACTGATAACATGGCACGATTTGCCAGTGTTGCCCTAAATCTTGAGAGGGATTGTGTTGCTATAGGAAGAAACCAAGCCAGTCAAAATCCTATGTGATATTGAGGTTATATTACATTAATAAATGGCCCCACATTGCTGAAATAACTTAGGGATATCCATTAAGGTTCATTCCACCAGCCAAAGGCAAATTACTATCCATCATGAGGCCAGCTTCTTCTTCTCTTTAAAAACCAGTAACTGTTAGCGTTGACAGCTCTGGGTTGGGAAATATCTGGAGATTTTGGAGGTGGAGCCTGAGGATGGCAAAGTTGGGGGGGGACTTCAGCAGGGCATAATGCCATAGAGTCAAACCTTCCAAAGTGGCCATTTTCTCCAGGTGAACTGATCTCTGTCACCTGGAGATCACTTGTAATCCCAGGAGATCTCCAGCTACCACCTAGAGGCTGGCAACCCTAGTTACTGTGTCTACTTAACCACCTTTTAAATGAGAATTTATGTTCAGTCTGATAGCAATTTCTTTTCATTCTTTTTTGGTAGCAATGCAAAACATTTAGTGCTCTGATTCTTTTTTTTCATGAAAAAGCTAAAGACATGGAGGCATGGAAATCAGGTCAACCAATCCCCTGGAAAGGTGCCACTGCATCTCAAATCTTAAGCCTCCTGTTGTAGATCTTTGTTATTTTCACCTCCATTATGATGCAGATATGTGCTGGAATGAATACAGAATTTACTTAGAAGTTCTTGGTGAAGGCAGTCTTATGAAAAGGTCACAAGGTGCTGCACCTTCTAAGGTTAAATGACCATTTGGAGATAAGCAGGGACTGATTGACAGTGGTTCAAAACTTGAGGAGTCAGGTAAGCAGCAATGAGAAGAAGCTGGTGAGGGTTTCAGCTGCAGAAGACACCCCTCTCCTTCAGTGGCTGCACTTTTATAAAACAGAAGGCCTTAGGAAAGGTGACTGGGGGAGGAGAGGAATGTGGTATGTTTTCATTGCTTCCCACAGGCAATTCCACCTCCTTCCATGTTCTAATCTGATCCCAGAACTGTAGCTTGATAAGCAGTGCAAAACTTTCCAGCCAGCAGATAGCACATACTTTTGCTTCCATGGCTCCAGGAAGTGCAAACAATGGGTTGATTCTTTGACGTTATCATAGTTGACACTAGTGTTAAGTGGTGAAGCAAAAGGATTTTTCAACTGTGATGGTACAGTCTTGCTTGGGAGGCACAGCTAGGACTGGTTCTGCCTCACCCACATGCTGCATTAAAACTGCTAAAGGCACAGATTTGTAGCATCAATATATCTAATGCTCATTGCAGCCAAATCTGTGGATACTTAAATCCAGAGACTGGAGCCAGGAACAGACAAGACAGCTCTTTCTACAAACCTGAAAAATTCCCCAGGCTTGCAGAAAAATCTGAAATCTTTAAAAAATCCATAAAAAATAAATTGAGGAGGTTAAAACCCTCCAAAATTAACTTGGGCAAGTCATACATTCTCACCCTAAGCTACTTCACAGGATTGTTGTGAAGATACCACAGAATAGAGGAGAATAATGTAAGCTGCTTTTGCTCATCTTTGTGGAGAAAGGCAGATATAGCCAGATGGGCAGGCCCAAGGACCCTCAGCAGCAGCAGGGTGCTCCTGACAGCCTGGCTGGAGGGAAGGGGGTGGGTCAGAGGGATCATATCACTCCAGCCTTGGCCCATCTGCACTGGTTCACAATTTGTTTCCAAGCACAATTCAGGGTGCTGGTCTTGACCTTCAAAACTCTCTATGATTTGGAATCAACATACCTGAAGGACCACCTGCTCCCTTATGAACCTGCCTGACCATTGCATTCATCTTTGGAGGCCCTGCTTCAGGTGCCCCTACCTTCTGAGATTAGGCAGCTGGCAACCTGGGACAGGACCTTCTTGATCATTTTGATCATAGCACCAAAGCTCTGGAACTCTCCCCAAGGAGATTCTGCTACTGGGTGAAAACTTTTATGTTTTCATTGGCATTCCATCAGCAATCCCTCCTTCCTAAACAGTGTTTTAATTGCTGTTATTATTTTTCATATTATTTTAATTGTTTTAATGATGTGTGTTTGTGGTTTTATTTTAATGGTTTTAAAATGTGTTTTTATTATATAAGTTTTAAATTGTTAACCACCTTGGTGGCCCTTGTAAAGGAAGAAAGCATACAAGTTTTGTAAATAAATATATGAAATAAAACACAGTTGGGCTGGAAGGGCCACCAGGCTGCCTACTGGAGGGCAGGGCCTGCTCCAGCCACCCAGGGTGACAAAAGGCACAAAAGAATAGGGAAGAAAGCTCTGCAGTGGTAGGCCAGAGACAGGTGAGGTGGCAGGAGGCATCCCAGCACCAGAATGATAGAGTCAAGGGGCAGAGTTGTGGGAGCCCCCAGTTGGCCCACTTCAGCAGTGGGTCAGAAGCCAGCAAGAAGGCAGGTCCAAGTGCAGTCCCAAGACAGCCTGGTGAGAAGTTCAAATCACCAGAGTAGCTGACAGCCCATGGCTTGCTTGAAGGGCAGAGGGACCTAGGGTTGCCAACCCCCCAAGGGAGGTGGGGGTTTCCCCAGTTTTGGGGGCCCCAATCAGCCCTGCCCCTGAAGAGTCCCAAAATGCCCAGTGTCACAGCCCCTGCTGAGCTTGAGCCCTTGGCCCCTGTGGAACAGCTAAGTGCCAACAGGGATAAGCACCCCACACCAGAAACCCCTGCACCTGACAGCGCGGCAAGCTTGAAGGCTGGCTGGGGAAGATTGCTGCTCAAGCGACATGCCCCCTGAATCACCGCCACCGGTGTCTCGTTTGTGAGACCAGCACTGGTGGGACTTGGCAGCCTGGCAGCGTGAAGCACGCATGCGCACCCAGCGCTCGTGGAGCCCTAAGTATTAGCAGGAGCCGGGACATGTTTGAGGCGTGCTAATTACCAGCCACTTGGATTCCAATTTAGCCTGTGCTGGCAAACTACCAACTCATGCCAGCAACTAGACGCATTGACTACACTCTGCACCATGCTGCTCAAGTTCCTGACTCCTTGTTCCTGGTTTGTGACTCTCGGCTTCTTGACCTTGGCTCATCTTGACCTCACTACTCTGCACCTCAGACCCTCATCTCTCAGACTGTCCCTCGACCACCCCGTTCGTCTTGCACCTTTTACCTGGTTATTCGGTTTGCCTGGCTTTGACCTCGGACTGTGCTGTGACCACCCCATGCTTGCCTGGCCCCGCATCCCAGCTCATGACAGATTGCTGGCACCCCAGCTACACGCTCATCCCCCACCATGGATGAAGCAGGTGGAGGGGCACTTCAACTGGTGGATTTGGCTACTCAGCTGCAACAACTTACTCAGGTAGTCAGCCACCTACACATGCAGCAGCAAGCTACTGCCACTGACGTTCCACCACCCCGCTGCCCTGTAAATCCTCCTGAGAAATTTGGTGGGAATGTGGAGGAGTTTCCAGCATTCCTAGCTCAGTGCAAGCTATACATTGAACTAAGGAACTGGGACTTCCCAAATGATAAAACAAAGGTCTGTTTTATTATCAGTTTGTTAAAAGGTCAAGCCACGAAATGGGCCACTCCCCTCCTGGTCTCTTCATCCCTGCTCCTGTTGGACTACCCCAGGTTCCTGGCCCATTTCTCCACTGCCTATGCAAACCCCCAGCAGGCAGCCACAGCGAACTGCAAAATCCACGCCTTGAAATAAGGTAAATTGTCGGCTGCCAACTACTCTGCGGAGTTCCAACTGTTGACCCAAGACCTGAGTTGGAACAAATCCACCCTCATGGATCAATATGCAGAGGGCTTAGCGGATGAAATCCTAGACTTGCTGGCTCGCATCGACCAACCCACCACCCTGCATAACCTGATCACCCTGTGCGTCCACATAGATGGCTGTCTTGAGAGTTGTTGTCAGCACTGAGGCCGCACCCATGACTCCCCCAAAACCCACCAACCATCCTCCTGGTCCAGCCCAGCCAACTCCAGCATCCTGGGGACTGAGGTTGAGCCCATGCAAGTGCGGTCGGTATGCTCATGCCTCACCCCCAAGGAAAAAACCCGTCGCCACACCCAGAATTGGTGCCTCTACTGTGGAGGGGTCGGGCACTACTCCCTTGAGTGCCCTGCAAAACGGGTGTGTCCCAAGGCTCTGTCCCTGCTGCCACCAGTAAAAGACCAACCCCACGCCTAAGCGGACCCAGCGGCGTGGGGCAATTAGCTGGGTCCTCTGAACTTCCGTCTCCTGACCACAGACCCTTTTTGTTCCCCATCAAGCTACAGTTACCAGACAAACTCTGGTTGGTTGTCCATGCGATGCTCGACTCTGGAGCTGCCCGCTGTTTCATGGATGCTGCATTTGTAAAGCAGCACCATATCCTAGTCCAGGAAAAGCCATCCTCGGCCCTGGTGGAAGCGGTTGATGGGTGCCTCCTCCATTCGGGTCCCATACCCCATGAAACTCAGCTGCTGATCCTGTGCATCTGGCAACACCGAGAACAGCTACAGTTTGACATTGCTCGCATGCCCCGATTTCCAGTGATCCTGGGCCTTTCCTGGCTGGTGGCCCATAAACTCCAGGTGGATTGGTTCGCCAAGAAGTGCACTTCCCTACTACACTCTCCTCGGCAGGCCCAACCACCACCAACTTGCTCGCTTCTGCCCCAGACGACCAGTCGCTTCTTCCTTGCCCGTACTACGACTTCGCTGACGTCTTCGAAGAGAAAGGAGTTGACCAGTTACCCCCCCACCGGCCGTACAACTGCACCATAGACCTGGTTCCCGAGGCACCCCTGCCAGTCGGTCACCTATACCCCATGTCCGAACCAGAACTAGTTGCGCTCTGGGACTTCCTCGAAAAGAACCTGGCCTGGGGATTCATCCAGCCTTCCACCTCTCCGCTGTCTGCACCGGTGCTCTTTGTAAAAAAGAAGAGCGGAGAACTGCGCCTCTGCAATGACTATCGTGCGCTGAATGAAATCACTGTCCGCGATCGATATCCCCTGACACTGATCCTTAAGCTCCTCAACTGCCTTAAAGGGGCCTAGATCTATACCAAGTTGGACCTCCACAGTGCCTACAACCTCGTGCACATCCACCCTGGCGACAAGTGGAAAACCACTTTTGGCACATGGTACGGGCAATACGAATACCTCATGATGCTGTTTGGCTTGACCAACACCCCTGCGGTGTTCCAATGGCTCATGAACGACGTGTTCTGGGACCTCCTTGATCGTTTTGTGATCATTTACCTAGATGACATCTTGGTGTACTCCGAGAGCCCTGCCCAGCACATGAAACATGTTCGGTTGGTCCTGCAACGCCTCCAAACCCACAGCGTCTATGCAAAGCTGGAAAAGTGCACCTTCCACTTCCACTCCATAGAGTTCCACGGCCACATCATATCCCCAAAAGGGATACTGATGGATCCCAAGAAAGTGGAAGCCATCCTGACTTGGCAAGTCCCTCAAACCCACAAAGATGTCCAACAACTCCTCGGCTTCGCCAACTATTACTGGCAATTCATCCCCGCCTACACGTCCTTAATGACTCCCCTGACCCATCTTCTCCATCCCAAGGAACCGTTCCAATGGACTCCTGAGGCCGACCAGGCCTTTGCTACGTTGAAAACCTGCTTCACCTCCAGTTCCTTACTTCGTTACCCCGATCCGCGGCTCCTGTTCATTGTCGAGTCTGATGCCTCCAGCGTCGCTATCAGTGCCGTGCTCTTCCAACGAGATGACCCCTCACAGCCTCTGCAGCCATGCGCCTACTATTCCCGCCAATTGACAGCTGCAGAGCGGGACTACACCATCTGGGAGACAGAGCTCCTAGCCATCAAAGCAGCTTTTGAAGTCTGAAGGCACCACCTTGAGGGGGCTTGTCACCCCATCCAGGTCCTCACCGAACACCAGAACTTGGAACATTTGCAGACTATCCGTCATCTCTACCAACGGCAAATCAAGTGGTCTCTGTTCTTCTCCCCGTTTGACTTCAGAATCACGTACATTCCCCAGATGCAGAACCAGAAAGCAGACGCCTTGTCCCTCAAACCAGAATACGCACCCGCCTTGAGGGAAGAAGCCCCCAAGACATCCATTCTGTCCCCTTTGGTATTCGCTGCCACCACCAGTCTGTGTCCCCTGTTCGAAGAGATCCGCTCGGCACAAACCCAAGACCCCTGGGCACAACGGCTGCAGGACCTCCAGAATGGGGCATCCGGAGACCTCACCACCCGCGACGGACTCCTGTTCCACTAAGACCGCCTCTATGTACCCAGATCCAAACCCAGATCCTGCACCTCACCCATGACTCGCTCCCCGCCGGGCACTTCGGCCGCCATAAGACGACCTACCTCCTCACTTGGGAGTTTTGGTGGCTCCGGATTCATGCTGACGTAGCCCGCTATGTAAGCTCCTGCGACGTGTGTTGATGGGCCAAAGACATCCCCGCCAAGCCTCCCGGCTTGCTGCTTCCGTTACCCATACCCTCTGAACTCTGGGACACCATATCAATGGACTTCATTGTCAATCTTCCATGCTCCCACAGGCACACCTGCATCTTCGTCGTGGTGGACCTGTTCACCAAAATGGCTCACTTTGTTCCCTGCGCCAAGGTCCCCATGGCTACAGAAACAGTGCAGCTGTACATCCAGCAGATTTTCCAGCTCCATGGTCTCCCTAACCACGTGATCTCCAATCAAGGCCCCCAATTTACCTCCCAGTTACGGCAGGCGATGCATTCTGGGCTTGGCACCCAGGTGCACCTGTCCTCCGCCTATCATCCCCAAATGGATGGGCAGACAGAATACACCAATGCCACCCTGGAACAATACCTTTGTTGTTACTCCTGCTACCAGCAGGATAACAGGTCCACACTGTTACCCTTGGCAGAATTCGCCTACAACAATTCCGTCCACTCATCCATCCAAACAACTCCCTTCGCTGCCAACTACAGATATCACCCCTGATTCTTCCCCAATGTTCTGACATCCACCAATGTTCCCGCCACAGAAGCACACCTGCAAGAGCTGCAGGCCCTTCAAGCACTACTCTGGGAACAGCTCCAGCAAGCCAAGGACGTGTGCAACCTGGCTGCTGACCAGAGGGTCCACCTCTACAGGTAGGGGATCGGGTGTGGCTCTCTACCCGATACCTGTGCCATCCAGGCTAGTCCCAGAAACTGGACACCCACTTCATCAGTCCCTACGAAATCCTCGAGCAGATCAATCCTATTTCCTTTCATCTGCGACTCCCGGACCACCTCCACATCCACCCTGTCTTCCACCGCTCATTGTTACTCCTGTCAACCCCCCAGTCTGGATCCCCCCACACCACCAGCACCTCCACCACCTGTCCTTGTTGACAATGATGAGGAGTACGAAGTCCACCAGATCCTGGACTCCCGTCTCCACCGGGGTTCCCCACAGTACCTCACAGACTGGGAAGGATACGGCCCCGATGACCATTCCTGGGAACCAGCCGACAACGTACACACTCCTGCCTTGGTCCAGCAATACCATGATGTGTACCCCGAGAAACCCGGCCCATCTGTGGAGGGGGGCCCGGGGTGGATAGTGTCATGGCCCCTGCTGAGCTCAAGCCCTTGGCGCCTGTGAACGAGCTAAGTGCCAACAGGGATGAGCTCTCCACACCAGAAACCCCTGCACCTGACAATGCGGCAAGCTCCAAGGCCAGCCCAGCAAGAGCTGGGGAAGATCTCTGCTCGAGCGACACGCCCCCTGACTCACCACCACTGGTGTTTTGTTTGCGAGAGCAGCACTGGTGGGACTTGGCAGCTTGGCGGCGCGAAGCACACATGTGCACCCGGCGCTCATGGAGCCCTGAGTATTAGCGGGAGCTGGGACATATTTGAGGCATGCTAATTACCAGCCGCTTGGATTCCTATTTAGCCTATGCTGGCAAACTACCAACTTGTGCCAGCAACGAGTTGCATCAACTGCGCTCTGCACCACACTGCTCAAGTTCCTGACTCCTTGTTCCTGGTTTGTGACTCTTGGCTTCTTGACCTTGGCTCGTCATGACCTCACTACTCTGCACCCCAGAGCCTCGTCTTTCAGACTCTTGACCCTCAGCTCTGGAACCTCCCTGACAACACTAACGGTTGGTGATTTGGACTTGGCTCCCCGGTTTCTTGACTTGTTCGGCTCCTGAACTCTGGACTGTCCCTCGACCACCCCGTTCATCTTGCACCTTGTACCTGGTTATTTGGCTTGCCTGGCTTTGACCTCGGACTGTGCTCTGACCATCCCACATTTGCCTGGCCCTGCATCCCATTTCGTGACACCCAGCTTGATGATATCACCCAGATGTGATGTCACCATGCCAGGCACGTTGTTCAGGGGACACTCTAGTATTTGGGTAAAAATTCTATGGTGACCATAGAGTTTTTACCCGAATACTAGAGCATCCCCTAAACACCATGCCCAGTGTGATGACGTCACTTCTGGGTGATGTTATCATGGCATGCACACTCTATGCATGCACCAGAGGAGCCCCAGAGCTGGCCTGGTGCCCCCCCACTGGGATGAAGGTAAGAACTGGCAACCCTAGAGGGACCACATGGAGAAAGGGAGGAGTGAGGGCTCAGGCCCCAAAGGATCCCTACGTTGTACATTGTACATACCTTGGAGGTTGGCATGCCAATGAAAGGAATCCAGGGAGCACCACAAGCTGTAAAGAGAAGCAGGCACCAGTGGGCAGGAAAACTCTGCACACAGGCCAAGGAAGAACCCATGGGAACCACCTATGGTTGACCAGCCAAAAACCTTATCTGAGGCCATGGGAGCTTGTGACAGCAGGGTATAAGTGAAGTAAATGAAGAATAAATGTAGCTGAAGATGGGTAGGCAAATAAAGGTTGGTTGGTGTGTGGGAAGGAGAAAAGGAAGCAGGGAAGGTGAGGAAGTGGGGCCTGCCAGGAGGAGAAAAAGAGGAAATAATATGGGCCATGGAATGTGAGATGCCCCCCACAAGTCTTTGCAGGTTGTCCACTGCACAACTGGACCCAGCCCAGTCTGGTGTCTGGAACTATGCAGTTTTCCAAGAGAGAGGCTGAAGACAAGGGGAGGGAAAGAGGGAAGGCTGAAGACAAGGTGGCTGGAGGGTGGGAAAGAGAGGAAGAAGCAGGAGAAGGGGAGAAGCAAGGGGGGCTTTCAGGAAAGGGGAAATAGCCCTGACTCAATAGTCCTGGCAAGCCCAATCTCATCAGATCTCAGAAGCTAAGCAGCATCAACTCTGGCAAGTATTTGGATGGGGGACCTCCTTGGAGTCAGACAGGAGGCAGGGGCAGATGCAACATTGCTCCCATGCCCTAATCTCCATTCACACAGGCATTTTAGAAAAGAGAACTGAAATTATACACGCATAACTGAACATCAGCAGTGTTTGGATCGTGTAGAGGGCACTGCAGTGAGCTTATTACTGATCAAATAACTAATATGCTGAATGCAAAATGAGGTATTTGTACTAATGGAATACAAATTGGGTGATTTACTCACAGCTGGATGTAGATGTATTAACTGGGTTCCTTCTTTCCCTTGCAGATCTCAGAATATGTTATGTAATAACTCTGTACAAGTGAGAGGCCTGCAAGGACTTGTGATGGGCATCTCATTTTCTCCTGCCTATTTCCTCTTTCCCATTCCCTGAAAGCCCCATAGCTTCTCCAATTTTCCTGCTTCCTTCCCACCCACCAGCCAACTTACCTTTATTTGCCCCCCATCTTCAGCTTTTGCCCCTTCCCTCCCCTTACTTGACTATGGTCAAGTCCTGCAGTGCTGGCCACAGGGCAGTGGGGAACCTGTGAGGACATGTAGGAGGCACCTCACTTTCCCATATATTCCCCTTAGAATTGCCATGTGCCCATTGGGGATGGGAGATCTCCTGCCTCAATGACACTTGCCCAGCAGGACAAAAATCCCACAGCAGCTAAAACTCACATCCACAATGCACCACAGAACTAGCAAAGGGGAAAAAACCACATTTTTCCCACCCTTCAGTTTCCACTGGACAATTTGGAGAAACACTGAAACTATACTGAGTGGGGGATATAGCGGTGGATTCCACCTAAAAATTTTGCATATGAAAGGGAGTGCTTTTCATCAGTCCTCCCACCTCACTAAAATCCCCACAAGCTATGAAATAAAAAATAAGACCAAGGCCGATAGTGCAAGTAAAATGTGTGTGTGTGTGTATGTGTGCGTGCGCTTGCAAAATAAAAATTATTTACGCATTTCACCACCAGTAGGCTTTTCCAGGAGGAATCTGTAATATAATATACAAATGCAATACAATTCTCATAGTAATAATATATGGTTATATTATTTATGGTTATGTAATTAGAATTATGTAAATAAATAAAAAAGTTTTAAAAATCAAATTGCAATTTGTACAGTATAGTATCAACTAGATACAAAACTATTAAGTATAGCCAATAGATCTTATTCGGTCCTTATGACTGCATGAAGGAAAATGAGGGAGATAGAAAGAGAAAAGCTCCTCATGCATGAGAGAGATAAGATAAGAAGACTGTCCAGCACCCAAGAGGTTTTGGCTCAGTTTTAAAAGAATCTTTCTTCTGCCTAGATGAATGTTACAAACCTGTCTGTAGAAATTTTAGGTGGGATCCCTTATTCTAGTATATGCAATGTAGCAGTCTCTGTGAATTTAAGCAATAATATTACAACTAATTACTTCAGAACAAATGCTCTTTCTTACCAACATAATTGGGTTTAAGGATATAATTTATCAAATTTGGGGGATTATATAGTTTCATTGTAACATGCATTGTACTTGTACTAGATTGTAAAGGCTAGCTGCACATGGATTTTTAAAACTTTTTAAAGATGTCTGTGGTTCATAGTCCGATCCTATGCAAAGTTATTCTGGTCTGAGCAAACTGAAATCAATGGACTAAGACTGAAGTATCTCTGCATAGAATTGCACCATCAGTCATAGAACTGCACCATCAGTCATAGAACACATGCCTTTTATGTCAAATGCCCCTGGTTCGGTCCCTGGCATCTCCAGTCAAAGGCTATCAAGTAGCAGATGTGGGGACCCTTCTCAGCCAGATATGCTCAGAACTGCTGGCAGTCTTAATAGACAATACTGAGTTAGATGGCTCTTTGGTCTGACTTGGAAGTAACCATATGTATTCATAAATTTGAAACAAGAGCCACTAATCCAGGTGAGTCTAGCTAATAAAGAATTGCAAGTGACAATGTTACTAACTGTTGTTAGTACCAAATAGTTTTATATTACCCACTTTAAAATTATACCACCCGTCCTTACATGTCTCTTATCCTCTTCTGTCTCTGTCCTGCAAGCCATGCCAAAAATTATTGCCAGTCATATATTTCTTCTCTGTCTAGCATACAGGGAAGGGTAGTTTCTGGACTGGTGTAGCTTGTAATGATTATGCTGTTTAACCCTTTATTGCTGATATGTATTTTTAAAGGCAATGTTCATTAATTGTTCCCCTCACAATTTATTTGGCCAGATTTCTAGGGTGGGGGAGTTTCCTATAACTTTTATTTAAACATTTAAATGTGCTGGCATTCAAAGGAGTTCAATTCACTGGGCCAATTCAACACAGTGGAACAATATTGGTCATACTAACACTACTTAAATGAAAATATATTCTATTTGTTACAACAAAGTCACATGCTTGGCTCTTGAAGGGTCATCGCTAGATACCTACCCAGGCTTGGTTCCCATTAAAGTTTTGTCCATGTAATACGATGCCTTCATGTGGGAGATATAACTATATTGTTTAACCTGCTGTTCCTTCAAGGCTAGCGTAGCTGGCTCTCCCATCCTCCATTTTACATACATACATACATACGGCTGTTACAAATTCCACAGAGTAGAGTGGCCAGCTACAGGTTCAGAAATACCTGGAGATTTGCAGGTGGAGCCTAGGAAAGTGGAGATTAGGGAGACGAGGGACATCAGTAGGGTATAAAGCTATGCAGTCCACCTTCCAAAGCAGCCATTTTCTCCAGGAGAATAAATGTTGTAAACAAATAAATAGTAAATAAATAGGCGATTTATGTAGACTGGAGATCACTTGTAATTCCAGGAGATCTCCAGCCCCCACCTGCTACAGCTCCTACTGCAGAGTCTCTCTCACCAGCAGCACATCATCTGTGTATAGGTGCCAGTTCACATAAGCAGAGCTTCCACGTGTAAAAAAAAGCCAGACTGTGACCCCAGTGGTTAGCCCCACATGATTGTGAGATGAGCATACAAGGGCGTCATCATGTGGGCAGCAGTCTCTTTTGTTTCGGTACAGGAAACTGGTTGAAGGAAATGCTTTTTAGTCATACCACAAAACAATTCACTCACTACTCCAGGCTCATTAAGGCTATGGTGCTCACATGAATCAGATTCCAAGGAAAGGCAAGTGAGAAGGCTGCAATCAGACATACATACAATGAAGTTGCTGAACGTTTGGGTTAGAACAGATAAAAGGAAGTACTTCTTCACCCAAAGAGTGATTAACACATGGAATTCACTGCCACAGGAGATGGTGGCAGCTACAAGCATGGGTGGCTTCAAGAGGAATTAAATAAGCATATGGAGCAGAGGTCCATCGGTAGTTATTAGCCACAAGGTATAGATAGGAACTCTGGGGCAAGTGATGCTCTGTATTCTTGGTGCTTGGGGGGGGCCACAGTGGGAGGGCTTTTAGTGTCTTGGCCCCACTGGTGGACCTCTTGATGGCACCTGGTATTTTTGGCCACTGTGTGACACAGAGTGGTGGACTGGATGGGCCATTGGCCTGATCCAACATTGTCTTCACTTATGTTCTTATGTTCATATTTCCACCTTTTCAGATGCACTGTCCTACTTATGTGTTCATTTGTACTATCTAGCAGCAAACCATGGCCAAAACTAATTCCCTGCCAGTGATTAATTTCAGATCAACTTTAGCCTATCTAGGATTTGTACCCACTGGGGGATATTGTTTTTTAGCCCATATGCCCTCACATCACTTAGGGCCAAGCGAAACAGCAGCCATACAGTTTGTTAAGAATGGATCTGTCACTGATTCCATTTAATGTGCTGTGGGGGGGCGTGATTTAAAGTCAAGCATGGACAGGTAGGAACAGAAGCTATAGCAGCCACCTGTCTGTGCCCCATAACCACTGCGCACCCAGCTGCTTTCTTTTCCTCAATGAGATTCTAAAATCAGAAGTAATCCCAGTGAGAGAAGTAGTGGTTCCTGGGAGAAAAGTACAAGTAGGGAGGCAGATAGTTCAGTTTCTACCTCCTTCTAACCCCTGCTGTATTTTCTGTTTCCCCATCCACTTTACAGAGTTAGGGCAGGACACAGATTGGGGCTGCCACCGTCATATATAGTTTTTCCTGGGAGGTGATCTACAGATTGCTGCTATGGCTTGTCAGATGTGAGGAGGAAAGTGCTAATTTTGTCTGCACAAGTAACTACATTACCTGTTGCAAATGAGTCTGTTTAGAGCTACAGTTCTGGTTTTCCTGGTGTGTTCATCTTCTATTCAGAACTGGTGGATATAAACCAGAGCTCAAAGAACAAAGCTTGTCATTGTGTAGCAGAGGTTCAGAGGAATAATAGCCAGAAGCATATATATCCTAAACACTTTTTTATCTTTTGTCTCTGACAGATCTCTCTCTCTCTCTCTCTCCCCTCTCCCCTCTTTAACCCTTTCAGCTCTGGGCTCTTCCCCTAAACTGCAGGCAGGCCAGGCTGTCAACAGTGGTGACATGATTCTGACTGTACTCTTCCAAAATCCACTGCAGATAAAAGGACACAGTTAGATTTTCTGTGGGGGAAAATTAAAGGCAGGGGCATTTGGGTGAGTACCTGGGATGCCTTACCTAGAAAGGGTTAAAATGTTTTCTGTAGACCAACTGAATTTCTTCTCTTCTATGGCTAATAAAAATCCTTGGAATAGCATGCACTATGTATTCTCTGATATCTTTATAGTAGCTGTTTGATATCACCATCCCACAAAGAATTGCATGCTGGACTTCTGCAAGTCACATCAAGCCTCAATTACACACACACTCACCCAAAAAAAGATACCTGCTCTACCAGGGATAGGAAGACAGAGCTATTTTGCTTGTGAGACCAAGTCTGAAAAAGATCACAGAAAAGGAAAGAAAAATAGAGCCCTAGCCCAACTGAAAATCTGTCTGCCATATAGTTATTAAAACATGTCTCTCTGTTCTTCTCATGCTGGGTTCCTTTAAAATCCTTTTCCCCAAAGCAATTGCCAGAAATGTTTCCTGGCAAAGTTCCTTGATCCCCTAACCTCCGTGGCAGCTGTTCTTTTAACACATGACAAGGACTAATGCCCGTATTCTCCAAAGCATCCAACATTAGTCACACAGAAAACAGTGCACTACAAGAGACAGAATATGTTATGACACAAAGGGTGAAAGAAGACATTATGAAGGAGCATGGGTTTTCCTTAGAAAGCAAATATGGGAACAAGACATTTGCTGGGGGAAATCAACCGCCTAGAAAGAGATGCTTAACCCTTTCCCTGCCTACCAATTGTCCCCTGCAAATGCTCTCCCTACCTATTTTAAATAATGTTTCCCACAGGTGGGCTCTGAAACTAAAAGTAATCCTAGATAGAGAAAGTCCCAGTCACACTTGCCAGATTTCTCTTGAAAGTAGCCCCCTGCCTCTGCAGTCATAATATATTAGCAAGTATGATTCAGGTTTGAGAACACAAAGGGACAATTTAGAGAAAAGTCTGAGAAATTTGGGGATGGGCCTCTATTGGCTTTTCCATACCTGCCAGGCATGTGCTTTTCTATTTGTACAATCATGCCACAAAGAAGGAACTCTATACAGGCCCACCAACACTGGGGTGGCCTGGAAAGCTGGATGAAACCTGTTAAATGCTTGAATTGGCACTGCAGCTGATTTTCACATTCCCAGTCCTTTCTTTCTTTCTTTGAGCAGTAGAATGAGGTATAGAACAGGGATCATTGTCAAGGAGAAATTTTATCACCCTGCTTCAGTGTTCAGAGTGTTATTGATCAGCACAGCATGTAACTGACTGACAGCCCTGCTCCTTCGGTTTTATGTACTTCCCCTTCGTATGGTAGCCTTTGTGATCTTCTGTGGGCAAAGGGCAACACCGCAAGACTATCAGTGCACTCCAGTGCAGAGTAACGCCCTTTTAAATTCACTGAAGTCAGTGGGCTTAAGAAGTGTGTGACTCTGCTTAGGATTGCACTGGATGTCACTCAAGCCTTGGGAAAATATGTATTGTTTCCTCTTGCTAAACTTGCAATGAAGAAACCTTGCTGTGAAATTCCAGCCAAGCAATTGCTTTCTAGTGACTTCAGAACTGTCCTTGCCAGCAGTCCTATTCTTCTTTATTGCTTTGATAACTCTTGTGGGTGTTGTTTGGCTGTTGTACAGCCATCCCAAAGCAGGTGGATTTCAGCAGCTGCCTTTTTAAAATGTTCTGTCATTTATCACACTTCTGTGTAAGTCCCTTTCAAAAGTCCAAAAAGCCAAATGGCTTCGATTTTTAGCAATGACTTCCAGTACAGTCAGAACTGCATTCTTATCTGCCCTCCTGCATGTTTATAATCTGTAATAATGAGAGAAAGTGAGTCATAAGAAGCAAGTCAGACTTTCAAACTTTAATGGAGTTCTTATTTACTGTGGGCATGGCTTAGCAAGGTAAGGTCAGACTCACCTCTGCATACCGTCCCACGACCTTCTCCTGCTGATAACAGGCTCCTCCTGTTTTGCCTCTGTTTTACTGATTGTGCCACAGAGAAAACAACAGAGGTCACCTGGCTGCCAAAAGCCAGATACAATTGTTGTGCTGGCTCCTTGCTGTGCACTCATAACCTTGCACAAGATCATATACGAACAGCGTTTCAGTGTATGTGGAGGACAAAGACTTAACCAGCCTGCCTGCTGCTTTTGATGGATTTGCTCCCCACCACCACTTAAGCCTGCAGTGGAAGCCGCAATCAGCTCACCTCTTCAGGCTTGAAATGAGGTTTCACTGCAAGTGTCACTTGGCTGCAGGGTATTGATATGACAGCCGGTGATCCTTAAGTGCATTCATCAGAGGACTAAAAGTGGCAGGATGGCAATGGCATTTGAGAGATGGTTTCTGAATAAAGATGAAGACTAGGTATGCCCAAAGGAAGGAAGCAAAGAGCCGCCCTGCATTGCAGAGCTGCTTAATGAGTATGTAAGTGAGTGGGTTATGGACACCTTCATCCCTGAAGCACACTCTAATCTGAGGCCAAGACCATTAACTCTCTTCGTATTGCTACAAGTAGAAATAAGTATTCATATTAACAAAATGGCCAGATGAGAACTCAAGAGTTCAGGTTACATCTAGCTCCAAATTGTCTTCATCTCAAGTTCTCTGCATGATTTTTTGCCCTGGGAAGGAAACCCATTGACACACTCTGATTTCTATTACTGTTTCTGCCCCCTTGACAGAGAACAGGTGAATTTAATATCACAAGATCAATATAACCTCATCAACATGCTACCCAAATAGGTTTACCATTTGCCCACTCATGGCAGGCACCCTTATCTTGATCACCTGTTCTCAATCAATTGAGCACTGGTAGAAAAAATGGAGGGGATAGCATCATGGAGGGGATAGCATCATGGAGGGGAAAAGCATGGACATCACAATATACATGATGCTCTAGGAATTTCGGTAATCTCTATAGTCTTTAGCATAAGGACTGAGGAAATTCCTAGAGTGTCACAGGAGGTGATGCTCCCCCTCCCCAGCCTCTATCTAACCAAAGCTTTGGGGACTGGCAGGCACAAGGGTGGAAACTCTATGCCCAAACCTTGTGCAGAGATAGTTTGAGTAGGTGGCTGAATGTAGATTCGTACTATGGCCTTTTGGCAGTCTTTCTTGGTGACCAGATGTTGGCAAGTATCATATATAAATCTAGACCATTTCACCTTAGCCACTGGCCTCCATGTGAACACTCTGTTTACATCATAGCCAGGACATATTTATGCAACATCACCGTCAATGAGAACCAAGGTATGTATGCCCGTTGCAATTTGTGGGAATCACAGCAGCTACATATGCAGCCTCACTGTGGAGGGTGTTGCTTTATTCAGATGGTATGTTCACCTTCTACAGTCTCAATAGCAACCCCATATGCTCCTGAGACATTCAGTTAGGGGACTCAGGGTTTGTACTACTAGACCCAAGTGGATATGTTATCTAGGATTGTGCATTCAGCTATATCGGGGAGGGGAGGGGGGCAAAAAAAAAATTCTGGCTATTCTTTCAGCCGGAAATAGATTTGGGTATTTTTTTGGCTATCCAAGATGGCCAAGTCCCCAAAATCCTAAAAATATTTGGGATTTTTCAGGATTGCAGGATAGTAGAAATTAAAGGGCATTTAAAGGGATTCCAATATACCCAAACCTGAAAAATACTGGGTTTTTTGCACACCCCTAATGTTCTCTGTTACAAACCTCATAGATAAATCATCTTTGCTAAAATTCTACCTGGACAGCTTTACTTCTGCAGTTTCCCATGTGTTTGTGATGGCAGCCACCACAATTGATCCTCTCCAAAGAGCAGCCCCTAGGCTTTGATCAAGCTAAGACTGGGCCAAAATGAGAGCCGTGTTTCTGCAAAGGGGACCAAGGGTATGGCTTGAAGGCTACGTACAGCCTTGCTGAGGCAAAACAGCTCTGAATCTGGTCATTTCCTAGATGGAAGTCTGCCTAGAAAAGTTATGTATGTATAAGACGTGAATGGTGGAATATAAATATAATATTGAAGAACTTTGGGATATCTTTCAGTATCTTTGGATATCTTTCAGGGAGCCCAAACAAAGGTGAAATAAATGTTGATGATCTTTCAGGATGCCAGTCAAATGAAAGCTTATACCTTTTTGCAGTTGCTCTTGTTCACCCCATCTGCTGCTGTTGCAGCCTCTTTAAAGATGGCAATCCATAGCACAATCTCAAGAGAGAGAAGGAATTTACATTTCTCAGCAAAAGGCCGGTTTTCTTTGGAAACTGCTGGTCTTTTGGAGAGAATTTCACAAAGCTCAAAATGTCATCGTGCTCTATGAAAGCAAACTCCACAGAAATTCCACTGAGCCCTACATTAAATCATTAAGAAAAGTGGTGTATTGTTTTAACCTTCACTTTCTCCCACTAATGCACTCTGTAAACTCACTAGTCTGGTGTCACTAGATCAGATAACTTTCTCAAGTGCTCAGTCATACAGCATAGGTCTACACTGATCCACAATCACGTTGGATACTCTTAGAACACACACTCTTAGACTTGCTTGAGCACCTACTGATTCCTCTCACATCCTACCCATTGGTTGTAAACAGGGAGTCGATCATTTCAAGAGCTGCTTGAATATCCCCATCTGTTAATTGACCTCCATCTTTTTTTTTGTTTCAGCTAATTAGCACTATTATACCATGACACACGGCAAAAGTGGTGTGATGGCATAATAATGCCAATTTTGGCTATTTTTTTAAAAAATGGCAATTGCTGCAAATAGCTGAGAGGTTGTCATCCAGAACTGCAATAAACAAAGCTGCAACTACGTGGCCCTGTAGAATAAGCAGCTTCCACTCAGGCACAAAAATACTCAGCACAAATATTAAATAGTGGATTCCATGGATGAACAGACCACAAGCCTAGTGATTAGTTCTACTTTATTAGTGATTTCAGCAAGCACAAGACAAGACTCCAGAGCCTCAGCTCTGTTAAATAGCACACAATTGCCACACCCAAACACACCCCACTCCCAGTGATAGGCTATTTACATAACATTACTACTAGATGGGTTACTTTCAGAATCCTGGCAGGCTATTGTTCTTTTGCTTCAAGCTCAGCCAGTCTCTGGGGTGATTCAATCAGGAATGATTCAGTCCCAGTACATAATAGCAAATTTCAACAACAACCAATATCGTGATAGGATCAAGACCTCACTTCACATCTAATTGAGAGAGCTGAGCAGAGTAAGTTTGCCTGGTCATCACATTCATATCCAACTATACCACATGTCTACTGATGTGTGATAGGAAGGGTGTAGTGGTTAAGTGTGCAGACTCTAATCTGGGAGAACCGGGTTTGATTCCCCACTCCTCCACTTACAGCTGCTGGATGACCTTGGGTAAGCCATAGTCCTGTCAGAGCTGTTCTTGAAAAAAGAACAGTTTCTGTCAGAGCTCTCTTAGCCCCACCTACCTCACAGGGTGTCTGTTGTGGGGAGGGGAAGGGAAAAGGAGTTTGTAAGCTGGTCTGAGACTCCCTTGGGTCATGAAGGATGGGATATAAATCCAATCTCTTCTTCTTCTAGCAAAGGTATGTTGCATTTTGCATAAGCAGTCAAGGAGGCACACAGATATAGTTTCAGCATATTGCTAATGCTGCTCTGCTTAGAATCCTTACAGGTACTCCACCTCCATGAACAATAAATGGGAGCCTCCACATCTCCAGCTGGCAATGCAAGGATGGTGCACCCCACACAGGTAAGCAGAGGAAGAAGATTCCTACCTCAAACTGTGACTGCTGGCAATGTCTGCCCCCCACACACACACAACATTTACCTACTGTGTATTTGCTCAACAACTCCTCCACCCTCAACTGTTACAAGTATTGTCTCCCACACAGGAAGTATAGGGTACATTTGCACAGTGCTGAAGGGGGGGGGCACATGGCAGTGCAGTGTCATGTTGGTGTAACCTCCTACACCCTGGGGGCACAGAGATCACAGCCACATTTCTGGATGATTGCCAGCCACTCCTTTCCGGCCACTGTTCCCGCTAATCAAATATGATGCCTTTTGCCTTGCAGAATCAGAGCCCCCTGGAGCAGCCCAACCACTAACTGTGGATAGAGTTCCAATGCAGTTAAACTGAACAGGTGAATTCGAAACTGGGAACCTCTCAGGCAGAGGGTGGAGGTTTAAGAAATGGGAGAGCACCCTGTACAGAGTGCCTGAGCCCACTTGCTATTTTTTCCCCACTGCTGAACATTACTCATTATTGTCTTCATGTCTCTTTTGACTCTGTTCAGGTAGCCCTCCCATGGGGCTAGAAGCCGGGATGAACCCTGTTCATGGTGCAGTGGCAACCACCTGCTGAAGCTACAGCACAGCCGACAGCTGCAGTGAACAGTGCACATCTAGCTGCTCTGCTGTGGGGTTCCCAACTCCTTTGTTCTATCCTGGCTCCTGTACCACAGCAAGCTGCTTAGCAGACATTTGTTTGACCAACTCAGTTATAGCCATCATGGGCATGCAGTGATAGAGACAGTTCTACCTGCAGTTCTGAGATCTGTCAGAGCAGCTTTTAATCTGACTCACAGCCACCAGAACTCCATTCCTAATGCTGTTCAATAAATGGCTGGATTGTTTTATACTGGAGTGTCTGTTGGTGTTTGAGACAGCTGCTCAGCATCAGCAGCCCATCCTCAGTGACAGGTGTTGGTGGTGCAGTCTGTCAGATGTTAGCTACTGCAGGGCTGTGTTCAGTTGCTTTGGGAAGTCAGGCACAAAAGGCCCTGATATATATGTTTGGTTTAGATACCAGGAGCACTTGAGGATTCGAAGCAGTTTATGATAGGCTCTGTAGTATGTGAGGTGCGTACTCTAGTCCAGCCTCCTTCTTCAGTTTTGTGAGTGATTGGTTTGTCACTGGCCAAAAACTGAGCTTTACTTTATTCCCAGGTTCTCCTTTGGGGCCTTTTTCACTCCTGGTTCTTACCCCAGTGCTTTTCCCCAGTGAGCTGTTGGGAAGCTGACAGAAATGCCTTTTTGTGAATGAGCAAGAGCAGTAGGATGCCCCCATGTTGCTCTCCTGGTGCTTTTGTGCCATTTGTGTTACATAATGACTGCCCTCTCTGAGCATTATTTCCCCTGGAACCTGAACCCTTGCTCGGGAGAGGCCATGATATTTCTGTAAAAGTTTTATCTGCTGAGAGAGCTGGAGTGGTATCTCAGTAATATCGTTAGAGTAGCAACCCTGTAGATTAATCTGTCAAAAGAGTATGTGTTGGCTCCAGGCTAAATTGGCAATTCCCATCAATTCCCCCTTCCTACTACAGATCCCCCTCGTTTTGTTTGTCTACATCACTCATCCCTCAGGAGGAGCATTTCATGGAGATCAGTGGGAGTAGGAAGGCAGGAAAGTTTGGATCTAAACCTATGTGTGGGAAACAAGGGATTTAACCATCCTCCCATCTGAAGTGCTGCCTTCAGTCTAATAGCTACAAGGGTCAAACTAGGCAGGTCACAGTCCTGTCTACTATAAAGGGTGCTGTGTTTTCTCTTCTGTTATGTTCTGCATGTGGGGGAGAGGGGCATGGTAATGTCATAGAGGATACCAATGTCAGCATGCATTGGTTGGCTGCTCCCATATATGGCTGACAAGGGGCATTGTCAGCATGCCACTCTCTGATGGGGTAGTGGGTAATGGCCTAATTGCTGTGGATTCCAGTACAGTTGCTTTGCTTGCAGTACTATGCCCTCAGCTGCTTGGAACTGGGTCTTTGTTATAAATATATGTTCCAGGGGGTCCATAGGAACCAGCTAATTACCCTGGAGCCATTCCAGTACAAGCTGCTGCTGCTGCCTTAGAATTGTTCTTCATATAAGGACATCAATACATGCTTCTTCTGCTGCTCTTATAATAGCATGACATGCATTCAGACTGGTTCCCAGATTCAAGGAGGAACCTGTTCTGCCTCCTTCTTATGATGGGCTCTCAGTGACAAGGTCTAATAGCCTTATGTTGGATATTTAGCAGACTAAATGAACTGCAGCGAAATAATGCAGCAATGACATGTATGTTTAACTTCTAAGAAAAAATTTACTTCAAAATTAGGGAAAGTATTACATGGAAAGAAAACAACAGTCTAACTCATCTTTCTAGTTCTGATCTACTCTGACTTGTTTCTTTGTTCCCTCTGACCCTACGAAGAAAGGAATGGAAGTTTTATTCCAAAGCTTCACCCCTTGTGTACATGCTGAATAGCATGAACTATCTCCAATATATTGATTAGCCAACAGTCAATCTTAAGGTCACCTCATAAAGAATAAACCCCCCTCCTTTATGGTTAGAAGAATCTACTCTACACCTAATTGGTTCTATGGTAAAGCTTGCTGTCTTTAGCTTACAGAAACTTCAGTTTAACCCTTTCATGACTAAAGAGATGGTACTTGCAAAAACCCAACACCTTGGCTTCCTCTTTCTTAATGTTTCATTTCCTCTGTGCTGGATCCTTCTACTGGTTTCCACATTTGCCACAGAACACGTACATTGTACACTTACTTATGGGGTTTCCACTTTCATATGCTGTTTCCTTCTCTGTGCTCTACTTATATATAATTTTAAAACCTTTGTTTAATAAATACATGTATCTTTTTATATATTTCATATATTAAGCTTTTATTGCTGGCCCTCTTTTGCATTTGACTAACCTTTTTTAGGTTCTGAATTCTAGGTTTTAGGTTCAGTTTTCTCTCCGTCCCACCTTTTTGTTCTAGAAATGATATCATCATGCTGTTGATGTCTGGGTGACACTCTTGTATTCTATAGTAGAAGCCATTTTTACTATAGATTTTTTTTCCCATATATGAGAGCACTGCCACAATGTCACAGCATGGTGATGTCACTTCTGGTGCACACTGGAATTGATGTAGCCATGATGCTAGCAACATCTCCAGGGCCTTCCTCCAGCTCCTGTTAAGTCCCCCCCGTCATGCCCTGCTGGTTGCCAGGAGGGTCCTGGCAATTCTAAGTGAATGGTTAAGAATCCCAACAACTAACATAGTGGAGAAATACCACCCCATGATCCTTTGCAAAACTGTGCATTGGCAAAAACTTGCTGAATTACTCTTATCAGTTGTTGCAACAATTGAAAATTATTAATTCAAAACAAATGTCCAAGACATTTGTAATACATTTCCATCTGGGTGCAGAGCAAAGAAGTATGCCTGTACAGCAGCACCATCAGGCTGTACAGACAATACCTATGTGGAAAATCCAATGGTGCCTGCCTATGTGCACGCTGTGCTCAGCAGGAAGCCTCCCAGTCTGATGAACAGTTCTATGAGATCTGAATACAATCACTGATAAATCGGTGGCAAGATCATGAGTAGCAATCAGGATGCAAACTTAACTTGAAGGAGTTGAAGCATCCCTACTGCACTCTCGCTGCAATGTATCATCCAGTAATGTTTTTAGGATGCATTTGTATTTTTAGTGAATTCAGTATGATAAGTAAACTATGAACTATCTAGCTCATTTTAGCATTTGTTTTCATGGCTCATAGTTTTTACCCTAATTATCCCACAGTGGAACAAAGTTTGAATTCAGTGGCACCTTTAAGACCAACAAAGTTTTATTCAAGGTATAAGCTTTCATGTGCACACAAAAGCTTATACCTTGAATAAAACTTTGTTGGTCTTAAAGGTGCCACTGGACTCAAAACTTTGTTCTGCTGCCTAAGACCAACAGGGCTACCCACCTGAAACTATCCCATAGTGCTTTGCACATTGTTTTCCCATGGGTGTTAATCTATGAGTTTCTAGACCAGCAGACAGAACTAATTGGTGCAGTAAAGTACAGGGAGAGACACCATCATAGTACTGGATGTTCCAGCACCAAGTCAGAATATTTTAATTGCACATTTAGAATAGAACATGTGCATACTCTTTGGTGCTGGAGGGCTTTCCTATTCTATCATGCACAAAACTGAAAGGAGTAAAATGAGTTCAGTGTGAGCCTGGCCAAAATGTACTATTCAGAGTTTTCTGATTCTCTGTCTATAGACAGCTGTCAGGACTATCCCCATCATGAATCATAAAAAAGATAAAAGAATGTAACATTACATCTGGCCATCTTTCTAAAGAACCTTTTGCACATATAAAATCTTATATAATTCATAGTGTGATCCTGTTCCCCAGATTACATCCACCAAATGGGATTGGGTTGTTCCTAAACCCTCTTGTACCAGCAGAACACAGTGCTAGAGATGTGTAAAATATTATTCAAGGATTGCGATAACCTTCTGTGGGTGAAAGGATTCTGTAACACCAGTAGGACCCTACAACTAAACAGATGAAAACTGGTTGGTGAGGGGTCTGGTGTGGGAGGATTAAACAATCAGGACCCTGTGTTTGCTAAGGATTGGTCACATTCCTGACAGTGTTACACTTACAGAAAAGGTGGTGTTAGTGTGAATACTCCCACTGAAGTCAATGGAGAGACCCAGAAAATCACCTTGTCCTTCACCCCCATGCCACAAAAGAGAACAAAATTCTGTCTAACAGAGGAGTCAATCATAGCAGAGCACCAATAGTGTATAATGTTAAGCCTGAGATCACAGATCACAGATACCAAGATGTGGGGTAGGGATGTATATTACTCTACCTCTAAATCCACAGAACTATAGAAGCATGCAAGTAGGAACTTGAGTAATGGGAAATATGGTACAAAAATACACACAAGCAAGTAGACCAAAGAGATTACTAACATTTGTATTTTCAGTATTCAACACATACTTCCAAAGCCAGAAATCTACACTGCCACAATTGGGGCTGCAAGGACAAGGCACCGCACAGAGGTATGCAGAAGAGGGAGACTCTCCAGAGGGAAGGAACATCTATGCCTTAAAACAAGCCCCCAGCATCCCCCACCCATCTCCCCAAGGCTACCAAGAAAAGTGAAGAGTGTGCAAAGCACTCAGTCATAGCCATGGAGTAAATCCCAGTCCACCCTCCATGCAATGTGAACAAACTGTACAGCCTTATTAATCCTCAAACAGTAGGAGCAGCATGCCTCATAAAGAGGACACAGTGTTATTATACTGGGGTTTCTGTTGGCCACAACCCTAAAAATGCAGCTAAGCTCCCACCATTGCACAAGTGTAGCCAAAGTGGAACATAATCATAATTACTAGTGAACATATAATATATTCTACCTATTTGGCACTGCTGGATTATAGCCAGGACCCATGGAGCAAAACAATAGTAATACATTCCAATGCAATACCCTAAATTTTATAGGTGAGTATCACTGTAGACTAGTGAAGCTCATAAGCATTGGCATCAAGAGGTTTTATCAGTGAGAGAGTGTAGAATGGGCCCAGGGCAAGTGCCATGAACGAGCATTTAAATAGTAACATCCTTTCTCCAACTCTCAACCTCCCCAACTCTTAATAAACACCTAGACCCAGGAACTATATGTTGAAACAGTTACCCATTATTCATCATTCTCCCCCATATCTCTCTTGTCTCAGCACAGGCAGTGAAGTAGCCATCTAACATGTGCCAAGTCACCGGTACTCCTTTCAGACCCCTGGGCCCTGCAAGACCTAAAAGGATGGCCTAGCAACCCTGTTACTCTGCATTGTTTTCTGAGCTCACTCGACCACTGCTGCTATAAAATAAAAATTGTGACTTTTTCAACTGTGTTTCTGATCTCATGATAGCACACTGCTGATATGAAACTACTGTCCCTCGGTGATTTACTTCAAATGCCTTTGCAATGGGACTCACAATGAAAAGAGGGAAGAAGGCCAGATGGATAACCCAGGCAAGCCTAATCTTGTTAGATCTTGGAAGCTAAGCAGGGTCAACTCTAGCAAGTACTTGGATGGGAGACCTACTTGGAATATCAGAGGTGGGAGGTGGGGACAGGCTTTATTCAGCCACCTCTATGAATATCCTCAGCCACCAGAGGTCACCATGACTTCCAGGTGCATGTGCAAACACACACACACATACACAGGTTCTCTATCCCAGCTCATATTGGGAAGATTCAGTGTTTGCATCTTTCCCAAATCTTGCCTTTGGATCATCTGCAAGGACCAAGGTGGAAGTACTAATCGCTCACTGTCCCCTTGAATGGAGGGTATTGCTCAATGTGAGCACTCTTGCCACTGCCAGTTACTGCTGTTATAATCTTCCAAATGGGAGGGTTGCATGAAGCTAAGAGTGGACTATGACAGATGAATTACAAGATCTGCTGGGAAATAACTATCAGCTACTTGCAATCAAATAAGTATAAGGGAAGTATGGCAGGATGGAAAGAAGGGGGGAACAGGAAAAAATGAAAAGCATCCTGAGGCATAGATTCACCATACAGTTACCTGAACGAGGTTATTGGTCTATGTGACTGTATTCGGCTATCATATACTGTGATCTCACGTACAGATGGGTGGCTTTTGCCAGCCCACTCTCCTGGGAGACTGTAGCCAGCATTTAAACCTGGGACTTTCTGGCTGCACCTATTGTATTCCTCTAAGCTAAAACTACACATAGAACAGGTTCATTACTGAGCTATATGGCTTGGATCCTGAGATGGGGCACAGGGTGAAGGGAAGGGAAATGCAATGGCCATGAAAACCCTCAAAGGCCCCACCCTGAGTCTCACTGTGACGTGACCTAGTAGGCCTGGGTTCTAGTCCCACTGTCATTTCCTTTTCTATTCAAAATTATTGCAGTTGGTGTGTATATGATAGGTGTGTGTAATGTGACACCAAGCCACTTCCAGCTTATAATGAACCTGTGAAAGGTCTGATCATTAACTGCCTTGTTTAGGTCTTGCAAATGGAAATCCATGACTTCTTTTATTGAGTTAATACAACAGGTAGGCATTGCCTATATGGAAACCACATTCACATCCCTCTGGCATAGTAGAGCTGAAACTCTTATTCTCTGTTTCCCATTGTATTTCACTTTCCCACTGACCTGCTATCCATAAACTGTTTCCTATGAGCTTGCTGCTGTGGTATTCATTTTTTCTTGCTCATCTGGCTTCCTTCCCTTGCTCCTTTTTTCTTTCATAGGTACATATTTTTGCTGTGTATCTAACATTCTTTGTATAGAATCCTTGATTCCACAGATAGACTTGAGACCTTCAATGGAGTCCCTGTGACTTGTGGGTTCTGCATTATGGGCCTCATCCAAAGCACTGGGATGCCTTAACTGAAATGGTAGCTAGGGTTACCAGGTCTACATTGGAAAATACCTGGAGACTTTGAGGGTAGACCTGGGAGAGGGTGAGGTCTGGGGAGGGGGCTCACTCAGCATGGTGCAATGCCGTAGAGTCCCCCATTCAAAGCAGCCATTTTCTCAAGGGGAGCCGATCTCTGTCTGCTGGAGATCAGCTGTAAAAGCAGATCTTCAGGCCCCACCTGGATGCTGGTAACCCTAATGGTAGCCCTTCATACCCACATGTCCCTGTGTTTCCCTTCCCTGCAACCAGCAAATGGTGTTGTTCACAGGTTGTGTTACACCACCAGGGTGTTCAAATCCTCATTTAAGGGGCCCCTCGGAGCTTGCATTTAGGACTACAAAACAGATTCTAAACAAGGGGTCACTGGGAAAGCTTGGGAGAGAAGATTAAAAGTATTTTATGAAACTAAATCTGACTGATAAGTATTTGTGTTTCCTCTCCAGGAACTCCAAACCACCATATGATGCATCCTCCTCCTCTATCCTGTCCTCTTGTCAAAGTCTGTGGTTGGCTAAGTTCCTTCCCAAGAGGGCTGTGTGGATTCCAGTGTTTGATGGGCCAGTGACAAATTCCCAGAAGACAAGGCAGTCGTCTTCACCCCACACAGTTATCTACTGGGTCTTTTCCTGAGTCAGAACCTGTTTGTTTATTGAGCCAGATGTAGAGTATGATGACCCAACGTGTCTTAAAGATGGCTTAGAGATCGTTGCATTTGACTCACTTATTCAGTTTGCTTGTGGCCATGTGCTAGGAAGCTTTTATGCAAGAACTTGGGTTTTGCTATAACATCCTTGGCTGTGATATGTAGTGTGTGTGTATGCACACAAGCATGAACATGAACATTAGTGTATTTGTTTAATATGTTGGTATATACACAACAATGAAACAAAGCTTTGTCTACTTTCTTGTCAATTGCTCAAGGTTTTTCCTATTCCAGATGCAACTAGTAAAAGGCACGGGGCTTCTCTAGAGCCTCTGGAACACTCTGTCTTTCCTAAAAGAGCAGTAAGGTGAACTTGGGCCTTTATTCTCCCACCTGGTGCAATTTCAGAGTCTCTCCTGGTTCAAGTGCTGTTTTCATTATCATAATGTGCTTCATTGCTCCTGAGCACTGAGATACTCACCTCCTCCTCCTTACAGTTGAAATGACAGAATTAAAGAATACCAAAACAGCAAAGGAAAATCCCTGCCCTACATAGTCCAGGATAACCCATCTCCTCAGACCTCAGAAGCTAAGCAGGGTTGGCTCTGGTTCAGTGGCAGATTAACCATTAAGCAGACTAAGCATGTGCTTAGGGCACCAGGGCCAAAGGGGGCACCAGAAGTTGGGAAAAGGGTGAAAAAAAAATAATAAAGATTTGTAAAAAAAAAAAAACCCTAAAAAAACCCAGGTCAGACAGGTCAACAACTAAAATGGACTGGGTCAGTGTGGAAAGGAGGGGGTCACCAAGATTGGTCAGTGCTTAGGGCACCAGTGAGCCTTAATCCTCTCCTGCTCTGGTTAGTATTTGGATGGGAGACCAACAGGAAAGTCCGGGGCCTCTAAACAGTGGCAGGCAATGGCAAACCACTTCTGAATGTCTCTTGCCTTGAAAACCCTATGGGGTGGCCATAAGCCTGTTGCAACTTGCTGGCAAAAAAAAAAAGTCCAGTTTGCTCTTTTTGCCTGGCTATGACCATGACTAGGTTGTCTCTGTTGTCTTCAGCTCTGTTAGAGGACAATCCAGTTACCTCCATAGTACTGACAGTATTCAGTCATATATTTCATTTTAATAAGTTGCGGTTTTCCAAACTTCTGATAAAGTACATTTAACAACAATGGAGCATTTTGAATATTTAATATAGTTTATCTTCAAAGCTTAAATAATGTTTGGATTTTAACTATCAGAATATTGGTCTTTAGCATATTTCAGTTCAGGAACACCATTGGGAAAAATCATAGAGCTTCTGTGTAGAAAAAATGTTAAGCCACGTTGTCCTGCTTTGTGTTCTATGGTGGTTTGACTTACAGTTTACAGTTCAATAACAGACATTGGCTGTGTTCGCAGTTGAAATTCTTGTGGCTTTGTTTTGTTTGTTTTTGTAGAGGAGAGTTACCAAAAAAGTTGATGTACAACAAGATGCTATTTTCAAAGTTTTTTTCCTCAATAAAATTTTCAGCGGTGCTGTTAACAAGCATTGGAGACCAGACAATTTGAGAAGGGAAATTTTAAAAATGCAAGATTGATATCTTACTTGTCCAAAGCACAACACATGCAAAGAACAATATATGTTCTTAATGTGTGCAGAATGCATGGTTTCCCATTGACTAGCCAAAAGACTCTTTCATGCTTCTCCAAATACCACAGAAAGGTTTCATCAGGCCCCAAGCCACTGCTTGGTTTTTGCAAGTCTGTAAGAAATGGTCCCAGCTTCAATATACTCACCTTGTACACCATGGTTAGGAACACGGCATATGTTCATGTAGACTGTGCTCAAAGGTTTGGATCAATGTGCAAAGTCTGGGAAATAGGGCTAATGGAAATGATTCTACCCTGCCCTGACCTTGTATGTTGATTCTACACATATTTGGTGTGCAAATGAGTCTGTCTGTCAGCTCACTAAGAGATATGAAAACTTTTAAGAGCCATGTACCAGATATCTGACCAAGCTTGAAATCTGTTATGTTTGAGTTTCCAGTTTCAGTGGTTGTGGCTAATAGCCATTGATACTGGTTCAAATCCAGTGATTCCGCTCTTGAAGATGTTTCTGTGTCCACTGGCACTGGAATAAGCTGTGTTATTGCCAGCCATGTTGCCTGTTTCTATGGGCTTAGAAAACAAGTATTATGTCCTGGCTGGACTTCAGCTCATGGGAAACCTGCCTCTATTTTATAGTAGAAGTAGGAATTCTCACAGGCAGAGGAAATGTGAACAGGAACTGAGTAGTGGGTAGATTGCAATAAAGAGGACACTGCTGTCTGTAGTCATCATGGTTCAATACATCATCTGCAACAAGACATGTATCCTGGTTCCTATTCTATCTCACGGGTACTTTTTCATAGTATCCTATACAACAAAAACTTTGAACTATGCTGTGCTGTGATAGCTCAGATTCTGACCTTTGCACCAAGGGGGTCTCAGATCCTAAACTCCCACCTATCAGTGCAATCCAGATCCCACTAAGGGCAGCCAGATCCTGCACTTTTGACCCAGTGCCATTGCAGATCCCAGTTCTACACCAAAAGTCAATCAATAGCAGTGCTTTCCCTATTTGCTCCAAGGTAAATCCAGGTGCATAAAAGAGCAACCCACTCCCTCCATTTTTGAAGCTGGCTCTTCTCAGCCTTCTTCCCCTACTGAAATCACAGGATCCTCCTTTTATCTGGTAGAATGTTTTGTTCCTAGACCTTCCCCACACCATCACCACAAGTGCTTTGGACTTCCTCTTAAAGACAGGTGGAATATGTTTTCTTTCTCCTATTTAGCTCTCTTCTTTAATTTAACCCACAACATCTTCCTACCCACTTTCTTCTTCTTAGCATCTCCATTCTCCCATTCTCAGTTAGTCTGCCTTAGTCAGCCAGCTTTCCACATAGTATCCTCACTTGGCTAGGGTTTTCCTTCCCTTTTTATTCCAAAATTCCTTTCCTGATTATCCCTTCACACTTTTAGTCCCTTTCTGAGCAACACATCATCTTCTCTTTGGTTCAAGTGGGTTAGCCATATTGGTCTGAAGCAGCAGAACAAAGTTTGAGTCCAGTGGCACCTCTAAGACCAACAAAGTTTTATTCAAGGTATCAACTTTCATGTGCAAGCACGCATCCTCAGATACAGTATTAGAAGAAGTGTGCTTGCATTGCATAAAACTTTGTTGGTCTTAAAAGGTGCCACTGGACTCAAACTTTGTTCTGCTCTTCTCTTTGGGATGGTTTCTCCAAACTAGCCAAGCGGGAGGGTTAAAAAATCATTGAATGGGCATTTAGTCTAAATACAATTGTACACTAGGATTGTGCAAAATGAATGTTTTATTATTAGAGTAGCACATGTAAGCCTCACTGTCTTGTGCTATTTTCTTATCCTTTTATTCTGTACTTTTAATAGGGAATAAAGTTACTTGCCAGTTTAGTATCTGAACTTTCCTTTCCTGGGTGACTCATAGCTTCAAATGGCCACTGTGTATCCTTTTTACCCCAGAACTCATATTCTAGTTCTTCATGAAATGGGGACCAATTTGGGTGGCCCCAGGGAGGGAGAGATCACACTAACCCCCTCCTTTTTTTTTTTGCTTCTGACCTCCTAAGCAAAACACAGCCAGCTGGTTCTTAACCCTAGAACTGTTTATGTAGTTCATCCTGTCCTGCTGAGGACTTCTCAGCATGGTTTCCACAGTGGGAAGTTATGTTTTGTAGAATTACTTGAAAATGGCAATTATAGACAGAAGGTGTGCAATAGACCTACTGGCGTAACAAATTCACTCATTAAAACTATGGAATGAAATGAGATAATGGCAAACTATGGGGCAATGTGTGTCAAAGACCCCTGATTCAAAGAAAAGAAGCTGGGGGGGATTTGGAGTCAAGAAGCAGCAAACAAGCAGAAGAGTTCCCCTGCATGCAGGCTCCCCCCCCGCCCCCATCTCACCGTCTGTCTTCTTGTGGAAAACAAGAGCATTTTTGCCATCCTAAAGAGAAGGAATAAATGGATAGCTTTCATTCTTGGAAATCTACAGCAAAGATATATTATTAAAAGCATACCAGTAGCATACCAGTGCCACCTGCCTGCCAAATGCATTTTTACTCCATCAGATTCAGGCATAACCCACAGGAGATTTGTCTCCTCAAGTCTTAAAGAACTGTCTGCAAAATATACTACACAACTCAGAACCAAAAAAGTCTCAGAGAAAGAAAGGATTCTATTTGGCAGTTCCTGGGATTTATTGTACTGATCAAACAAACTTCACAACCCCTACCTTGTCATTTCCAGCTGGTACAAGCTCAAGTTTTACCAAGATTTACCTCATCACATTTTCAATATGAAAAAGAATTCAAGGATCTTTTAATTAGGCATCCATTTAAAGGGCAGAACTACTGTTTTGATCCTTTCCTCCAGGACCAGGTGATACATACAGATCTCACGTTTTCCTCTTCTTCCACAACACACAACAAGGAATCATGCAGCATGGTTACATACAGAAAAACAAATTTATGTTCAAATCAACATGGAACCATTTGTATGCAGTTTTATTGTACTTTCTACAACCAAATTCTTTCCTCCAAGGCATAATGCCTAAACCAGCTCTTGGAGCCCTGGTCTATTCAGTTAGTTCACTGACTTCAGAACTTAAGCAGGGATGGTCTTAGCCATGAAGCAACTAGGGCAGCTGCCCCTGGCCCTAGTTTGGACAGGGCCCAACCACCCACCCCCATAGAAGGGGAAAGTAAAGGGAGAGGCAAGCAGCCTCTATCTGCCACAAATGCCATGCCTACCCTCTCCAGGTCTCTGGGATATCAGGCAGTAGCACCCGTCTCAGCAGCCATAGCCCCGGGGGAAGCAGCAGCACCTGCCAAGCAGCTGACTTGGCAGTGACCATAGCACAAGCCAAGCAGCCAGCTTAGCAGCAGCAGTGCCCACCCACCCAGGGCCAGATCGCCCATTGGGCGAACTAGGCACTCGCCTAGGGCGCCCCGGCCTCAGGTGCGCCAAATGGCACCCCACTCCCCCCCCAAAAGCGCCCCCCCACCGCCCTAACCGGGCGCCCACCGCTGCCGCTGGACCCCCGCCCCCTTCCCGGCTTTCCCGGGGACCCCACAGCTGCGGAGCCTCCAGGAAAGCCAGCGCTCCACTGCCGCCCCCCGGTCTCCAGGCCCCACTGGGAGGTTGGCATCCCCCGTGGGGGGCGTCCCAGGCTGTCCTGCCTAGGGCACCCAGACACCTGGAGCCGGCCCTGCACCCACCATGCAGCCAGCTTAGGGGTGGCCACATGAGCCTGCCCCCCACATACACAGCTGGCTCAATGGCTGCCCCTTACTTGGGCTGAGGTGGCTGTGACAGATGGGCAAAGGTCCTGCCCCTTTCTGAAAAACACCAGTCCTCTTTAGTCCTGTTTGGTGTGTCAGCAGAGCAGCTACCAGCCAATCAGGATCCCTGGAATGGTTGGAGGAGCCAGATGGGAGGAGGGCAAGAGAGAAGAAGCTGCTCACTGTCAGCTCAGGCAGAACCTTCACAGATAAGAGAGACTGGAGGGATCCTGTCGCAGAGTTTGCCTTGTGTGCAAGCAGTCTAAACCAGTGAATGTGTGGATAAAGGGTTTGCATCTCCCAAGTGTTACTTGGGAGAGAATCTGTCTCAGGAGGCTTTGGAAGTCTCAGAACCTGTCTTTTGCAATAAAGCAGGATAGCTTGAGGAAGAGACTATAGCTGTCTCAAAGCCCCATTTTCTGAAGAAAAATTAGTGAAAGATCTGAGTTTTCTGAGAGAAGTGCACATTTACACAGTGAGAATCCTGAGGTTGAGGGAAGACCAACATTCACCTCAAACCTACAAATTTGGCTGCTAACTGCTCTCTACTCTCCTAAATTGTCAAGTGTAACCTGACAAATGAATGGGCCCAGCAAGACCGTGTTAGACCTATAAATGGTATCTGTCTTCTTTTCCGAACCACTTTATCCCCCTATTCCTGTTACTAATTAAAATTTATTCTTTTTCTGTTTCCCTCACAAGTGTCGAACTTATTCCATTCAGAAGTCACTTAGGTTAAATCTGTAAAGTGGAGGGTTGACACAGAGACAGTGTAGGTCAATCTTTTCATCTCACTACCTCTGTTAAAACATTGCTTTTAAGACCTTGTCCTTCACATACAACCAGCAGCCTGCCGGCAGCAGCCACAGCACCTGCCCCACCATCAGCTTGGCAGCCACAGTGTCCTCCTACCTAACCCTGGCTTGGGGTGGCGGCAGCAGGAGCCCACCCATCTGGCAGCCAACTCATGCATGGCCACGTGAGCCTGACTCACCCACCCACCCACAGCTGGCTGAAGGGCTGGCCCTTTCGTGAGCCTGGGGTGGCTCCAGCAGGGAGGAAGGCATGGCAAGCAGTGATTCTGGGACCTCATCCTGGGCATTTGCCCAGGGCCCCAGAATTACAAAGAGCACCCTTGAATTTAAGAACATGAAATTGTGCAAATCTCACAACCAGTAGCAATCAAACATAAATGACCTAACTAAAGTGAGTACAATGCTATTGTGTATATACTGGATGTGGGCCTCCTTGTTTCCTTGTCAACCAAATCCTACACACTGGTTGCAATCCTAAATCCACTTTCCTGGAAATGAGCCCCTTTGAATAACACGAGACTTAGTTCTAAGTAGACAGCCATGTGCTCGGACCGGTTCTGACTGGTTCGCCATGCGGCCAGGCGAAGGGCCTGAGCTTCGCTCCCAAAGACAATAGATTGGAGGCTCCTAGCTCCCTTCCAATCAGGGAGCCCGGGATAACTCAATTACTGTAAATAGCGAATCATGGGTGTTGTGTGTTTTGGGATGTGGGTTCACTTGGGAATAAAAGCCAGCCTGCGAGCCGGCTTAGGTTGTCTTGTTCCTGATCTAATAAAGTATGTGAGAGCGGAAATCAGTCGTCAGTCTCAGTAGTTTTCACTGGCGAAGAAGATGGGATGCCAACTCCCTCCATGAACAATGGCCACGAAGAAGAGCATCGCATCGAGCCCCGCCGCTCATTGCACTGCTCCCGAGCATCACATCACTGACCCCGAGAGCAGCACTGCACTGCAACCAAAGCCGCCCACGCTCCTGAGCTTCGCACCGAGCCTGCCACTCACCACACCACTCCTGAGCCTCGCCGCTGACCCCGAGAGCAGCACGCCTCCTGCCCGGCTTCAACGTCCAGACCCAGCCACTACAACTCGCCTACCCGTGGTAAGATGGCTGCGCCTCCAGTTCACCTCCAAGCCTTCGACATTTACCAGCCTCAGAAATGGGACGCCTGGTTGGAGACCCTGGAGAACCACTGCAGCTACCATGATGTGGTGTATGCCAAAAAAAAAAGGCCTTATTCCTAAGTGTCTGTGGCATAGACACCCTCCTCTTCCTGCGGGATCTCATCAACCCCAGGACCACCAAGGAGGAGTCTTACGCAGTACTGGTGAAGGCCCTAACGGACCACTTCTCACCCAAGCCCACCAAGTTCGTAGAGCGGCTAGGGTTCTTTGTGAGGGTCCAGGGGCCAGATGAGTCCACCACAGATTTCCTGGTGGGCCTTCAGCGGGCAGCCAAGAGATGCGCTTTCCCAAGCCTCTCGGACATGTTGCTAAATCAGTTTCTCGTGGGCCTCCACGAGCCTAAGTTGCGATGGAAACTGGCCAGCAACAATGACCTCAACCTGGATAAGGCCATCCAGGAGGCCGCTGTGTATGATAAGGCCCACCAAGACTGCCCTGGCTTGGCGGTCCACCACACTCTAGCCACACGGGGATCCGATGTCTCGGAAGATGAGGAGGTACTTCAGGTCCACAGACACCCATCACAACGACCTCACTGAACCCGAGAGGCCAAACCCCAGCCCACCGTAGCCTGCGCAAGCTGTGGCAATGCACACGAGCATCGGACCTGCCGGTTCCGCACCGTGATCTGCCGGTCATGCCACACATCGAGAAGGTCTGCCACTCCAAGGGACAACGGACGAACCTCACGGTGCAGATTGACGCAGAGGATCTCCACACTGTTTCGGTCAACCACCACCAGACGGTATGTAACTTGCCCCCCGACAGCCCGGACAAGGTGCATGTAACTGTCTTGATTGAGGGGTCCCCCTGCCAGATGGAAATTGACTCCGGCTCATCTTATTCCATAATCTCAGTCGAGATCGTCCGCAACCTATGCCCGAAGGGGGACCCCGGTTGCACAAGCCGCAGGGTCTACTATTATGGGTCTTTAATAAAAGCCCTGTGGCGGTCCGTGGCTGGGGCAAGTTCCGGGTCCAGTTCAAGGGATTCTCAGAACTGCTGGACCTGTTGGTGATGGAATGGCGCCACACTAGCTTGCTGGGACTTTCGTGGTTCAAGCCCCTGGGACTCCAGATATCAGGGCTTAATCAAATCCGGGCAGCCGACTGGGAGGCTGTCTGCTGGGAGTTCCCAAAAGTGTTCAACGGGACCCTAGGGCGGTACACTGGGGACCCCATTTCCCTGGATCTGGACCCGGCTGTCTGCCCCATCCGCATCAAGGCCCGGGTCCCTCCCATTGTGATGTGGGCCAAAATTGAGGCCGAGCTGGATTGCCTTGTCGAGCAGGGGGTGCTAGAGCCAGTTGCATCCGCGCGCTGGGAAACCCCTATTGTCACACCAGTAAAGCTGAACGGGGAGGTGCAGATCTGTGCGGATTATGAGTGCACCCTGAACAAGGCTCTGCAGGACCATGCTTACCCGGTCCCAGTGGTGAGCCACGTCCTCGCTTCCCTGGCGGGGGCCAAGGTCTTTGGTAAGCTCGACTTGGCACAGGCTTACCAACAGCTGCCCGTTGACGCTGCCGCCATGGAGTCCCAGACCATCGCGACCCACAAAGGGGCTTTCTGGGTCACACAGCTACAGTTTGGGAGGGGGGGTGGCTCCTGGGATTTTTCAGTCGTTCATGGACTCTCTTCTTAAAGGCATTCCTGGAGTCCAACCTTTTCTAGACAACATGTTCATCGCGGCACCGGACACCGTTGCCTTCGCTGACCGTCTCTGACAGGTCCTTCAACGGTTTGACGACGCTGGGCTCAAAGTGAAACGGGAGAAATGCCTCCTTGGAGTACCCCGCATAGAATTCCTGGGATTTGCAGTAGACGCCCAAGGTATCCACCCAACGGAGGACAAGGTCAAAGCCATCAACCAGTCCCCCTCTCCATCCTCCAAGGCAGAATTGCAGGCTTTCTTGGGCCTGCTCAACTTTTATCACTCATTTCTGCCCCTCAAGGTGGCTGTGGTGGAGCCGCTCCACCGCCTCCTCAACAAAGACGTTCCTTGGGAATGGGGGCCGGCACACGCAGCGGCGTTCGAGGGAGTCAAAGACTTGCTGGTGTCGAACACTGTCCTTCACCACTTCACGGAGTCACTTCCGGTGGTCCTCACCTGCGACGCCTCTCCATACGGGATTGGGGCAGTCCTGGGCCACCGGTTGCCAGACGGCTGGGAGGTCCCGGTCGTGTACTACTCATGAACTTTGTCCTCGACGGAGCGGAACTACGCTCAAATAGACAAGGAGGCACTGGCGATAGTGGCTGGGGTGAAGAAATTCCACCATTATCTCTACGGCCGGCCCTTCGAAATCGTAACAGACCACAAGCCGCTCCTGGGACTCCTAGCCGCGAACTACCAAACCCCGCAGATGGTCTCCCCCCAGGTCTTGCGGTGGTCCATTTTCCTCTCAGGATAAACATACTCCCTCACCCATCGGCCCGGGAAGGCTATGGGGCACGCAGATGCCCTTAGCCGCCTCCCCCTGGCCGTCATGGACCCTGACCCGGCCCCTGTGCACATAGTCACCCTCGTGGAGGCGCTTCCCGACCAGCCGGTCCATGTGCAGGAAGTGGCCCGGATCTCGGCCCAGGACCCAGTTCTCTGCCGCGTCCTGGACTGGGTGGGGAGGAGGTGGCCTGAGGCCCAGGAGGGCCCCGAGTTCACCCCTTTCACTGTCCACAAACATGAACTCTCCACATATAAAGGGTGCTTGATGTGGGGAGGCAGGGTGGTGATTCTGGCCCCGCTCCAGCAACGGGAGGCACTACACAAGCATCACCCGGGAGTGGTACGCATGAAGGCGTTGGCACGGAGCTACATCTGGTGGCCGGGCCTCGACAAGGACATCGAGGACAAGGTAAAAAGATGCCAGCCCTGTCAGGCCTCACGCCCCGATCCACCGTGAGCTCCGGAGAGAGCCTGGGAGTTCTTCCATTGTCCCTGGTCCCAGCTCCATCTGGATTTCGCGGGGCCGTTCCAGGGGCAGATTTTCTTTATACTAGTCGACGCCTACAGCAAGTGGCTAGAGGTCGTCCCGGTGCCATCCATCTCCTCAAAATCTGCCATCAGGGCCATGTGGCGGATCTTCAGCACCCAGGGCCTTCCGGACACACTGGTCACGGACAACAGCACCGCTTTCACCTCCCGGGAGTTCCAGGACTTCACCGCTTATTATGGAATTCGGCACATGCGTTCTGCACCATTCCATCCCGCCACAAACGGCCAAGCGGAAAGAATGGTCCGGACGGCCAAGGACGCTCTACTGCAGCTCGACTCCCCGGACTGGGAATACAAGATAGCATCCTTCCTTTTCGGACAACGCATCACACCACAGTCCACTATGGGGCGAAGTCCGGCGGAACTCCTCCTGGGGCACTGCCTCATGACGCGCATGGACAGGCTGCACCCGGATAGGGCCCCAGAACGGGAGCCGGGGATGGAGGACCAGGAGGCCACCTGAGGGTTCTTCCCTAAGGACCCGGTGTATGCCCGTAACTACACAGCGGGCCCTCCATGGGTGCCAGCACGGGTGGTTCGGGTCAGGGGGCCCCATTCATACGAGAACTCCTGTGAGAACGGTACAGTGCTTCACCGCCACATCGACCAGCTCCGCCGCCGGGTGGTGCCATGAGAGTCAGACGACTTCGAGGTCCCCGAACCACAGGAGGGAGAAGAGCCAAGACCTCCACCACGGGAACCCATCCCGGCGGAAGGCACTGCTGCAGCACCCATCATCCCGTCTCCCAACGCCCCAACCGCTGCGGACGATGCCATGACAGCTGCTCCCCATCCACCAGTACTGGTAGGCTCCCCGACCAGGACACAGACACAGGCATCCCCAGCAGCACTGTTTCTCCGACGCTCCACAAAGAATAGGAAGCCTCCAGCTTACTTGAAGGACTTTGTGTGCGGGTGCATCATGGACCAAGGGGGGAGGGGTGTAGTGTATCCACGGGGAAACATGGACTCAGGACAGCCATGTGCTCAGACCGCTTCTGACCGGTCCACCACGCAGCCAGGCAAGGGCCTGAGCTTCATTCCAAAAGACAATAGAATGTAGGCTCCTCGTCTCCTTCCAATCGGGGAGCCCGGGATAACTCAATCAATCAATCAATAAACCTTTAATGGCATATAAACTCAATTACTGTAAATAAGCAAATTACGGGGGTTGTGTGTGTTGGGGTGTGGGTTCACTTGGAAATAAAAGCCGGCCTGCAAGCCAGTTTAGGTTGTCTTGTTCGGGCCCTTGGATGACCAAGGGGTAAAAGGAGTAGTGAAGGATGATAGGGAAATGGCTGAGAAGCTGAATGCATTTTTTGCCTCTGTCTTCACTGTGGAAGAGGAGAAGTGTTTGCCCACTCCAGAAGCACCGATTTCGGGAGGGGGTTGAAAGACCTGAATCAGATTGCGGTGACAAGAGAGGAAGTCCTCCGACTGATGGACAATTTAAAAACTAATAAATCACCAGGCCTGGATGGCATTCATCCGAGAGTTCTGAAAGAACTCAAATGTGAACTTGTGGATCTCCTGACAAAAATATGTAATCTTTCTTTAAAATCTGCCTCCATTCCTGAGGACTGGAAGGTAGCTAATGTCACTCCCATCTTTAAAAAGGGCTCCAGGGGAGATCCAGGAAATTACAGGCCAGTCAGTCTGACATCAATACCGGGTAAGTTGGTGGAAACTGTTATTAAGGAAAGAATTAGTAGGCACATTGATGAACAAAAACTATTGAGGCAGACTCAGCATGGGTTCTGTAAGGGAAGATCTTGTCTCACTAACCTGTTAGTGTTTTTTGAGGGAGTGAACAAACGTGGACAAGGGGGACCCAATAGATATTATTTACCTTGACTTCCGGAAGGCTTTTGATACAGTTCCTCATCAAAGGCTCCTAGGTAAGCTCAATAGTCATGGGATAAAAGGACAGGTCCTCTTGTGGATCAAAAACTGGCTTATAAATAGGAAACAGAGAGTGAGTATAAATGGGAAACTTTCTCAGTGGAGGGTGGTAAGCAGTGGGGTACCACAGGGATCAGTACTCGGTCCCATGCTTTTTAACTTGTTCATTAATGATTTGGAATTGGGAGTAAGCAGTGATGTGGCTAAATTTGCAGATGACACGAAGTTGTTCAGGGTGGTGAAAACCAGGGAGGATTGTGAGGCACTCCAAAGGGATCTGTTGAGGATGGGTGAGTGGGCATCAACGTGGCAAATGGGGTTCAATCTGGCCAAGTGCAAAGTGATGCACATTGGAGCCAAAAATCCTAAATATAAATACACATTGATGGGGTCTGATCTGGCAGAGACTGACCATGAGAGAGATCTTGGAGTCATAGTGGATAACTCGCTGAAAATGTCTACACAATGTTTAGCTGCAATAAAGAAGGCCAACGCTATGCTGGGGATTATTAGGAAGGGAATTGATAACAAATCAGCCAGTATCATCATGCCCCTGTATAAATCATTGGTGCGACCTCATTTGGAATACTGTGTACAGTTCTGGTCACCACATCTCAAAAAGGATATTATAGCATTGGAAAAAGTGCAGAGAAGGGCAACTAGAATGATAAAAGGGTTGGAACACCTTCCCTATGAAGAAAGGTTAAAATGCTTGGGGCTCTTTAGCTTGGAGAAACGACGGCTGAGGGGTGACATGATCGAGGTTTATAAGATTATGAATGGGATTGAGCAGGTTGAGAAAGAAGTACTTTTCTCCCTTTCTCACAATACAAGAACTCGTGGGCACTCTATGAAATTGCTGAGCAGTCGGGTTAGAACAGATAAAAGGAAATACTTCTTCACCCAAAGAGTGATTAACATATGGAATTCACTGCCACAGGAGGTCGTGGCAGCTGCAAGCATGGACAGTTTCAAGAGGAAATTAGATAAACATATGGAGCAGAAGTCCACTAGTGGCTATTAGCCACAGGGTATAGAATGAGAACTCTCAGTCTGGGGCAGGTGATGCACTCTATTCTTGGTGCTGGAGGGGGCAGCAGTGGGAGGGCTTCTGGTGCCCTGGCCCCACTGCTGGACCTCCTGATGGCACCTGGTATATTTTGGCCGCTGTGTGACAGAGTGTTGGACTAGATGGGCCATTGGCCTGATTCAACATTGGCTTCTCTTATGTTCTTATGTTCTTATGATCTAATAAAGTATGTAAGAGCTGAAATTACTCGTCAGTCTCAGTACTTTTCAAACTCAACATGGGAGAACTGCTGTGGGGGACAATACAGGGCAAGAACAGTAATTCAGTACTGGGGAAATGCTATCAGCCCCCTGACCAAAATTCTCAGGGTGATCTTGAGATACAAAATGAAATCAGGGAGGCATCCACAGGAGAGGGAGGTGTAATAATGGACAACTTTAACTACTCTTATACTGACTGGATAAATGCATGTTCCAGTCATGCTAACTTTTAGGTACCTTAAGTGACTATACCCTAGGACAGCTGGTAGGGGAGGCAACCTTGGACTTAATCCTCAGTGGTGCTGCCCAGGGCCTAGTGCAAGATAGAGAGGTGGTTGAAATAACTGGAATCAGTGATTACAATGGCATCAAATTTAATTTACATGTATTTGGGAAAGTGCCAGGGAACTCCAACACAGTCATATTTGATTTCAAAAAGGAAACTTGTCTAAGATGAGAAATCTGGCAAAAAAACCCTAAGTTGAAAGGAACAGTCAAGAGGGTCAAAACCTCAGTTCCAGAGGCTCAGTTAGAATGCATATCACAGGCCAAGAAAAGCAATACAATGTCTAAGAGGTCACATGCATGGCTAACAAGCAGGATGAGGGAAGTTATTAGAGTGAAAAGGGCTTCCTTCAGAAACTGGAAGGCCTACCCAAACAAGGCAAACCAAAACCAAAATAAATTTGCACGAAGGAAATGCAAGCAGACCATTAGGGATGCAAAAATGGCTTTTGAGGAATGTATTGCTAAAAACATAAAGACCAACAATAAAGAATTCTTTAAATACATTAGGATCAGGAAACTGGCTAGGGCAGCAGTTAGACCATTGGATGACAATAGAATTAAAGGGGTACTAAAGGAGGGTGAGGAGATTGCTTAAAAGTTAAATGAATTTTTCTCATCAGTGTTTCCTCTAAGCCGAGTAGTGTGAGTTAGCTCACAGTTTTTTAGCCTCTGGCTCACACATTTTTGTCTTAGCTCAGGAATGATGGCTCCAGAGCAAATTAATTTATGCAGCAGCCAAATCGCTCACTCACAACTTTAATGCCAGTAGCTCACAAAGTAGAATTTTTGCTCACAAGACTCCACAGCATTGCTTCTCATCTGTCTTCACTGCTGAAGATGTAAGGCAAACACCTGTTCCTGAATGGATGCTTTCAAGAGGGGAGGATGTGGAGGCTGCACCACATCCATTATCTACTGGAGTGAGTAGTGTAGTGGCCAAGTTTGCAGATGACACAAAATTCTTCAGGATCGTGAAATGATTGAGGATGGTAAAAACCAAGGCTGACTGTGAAGAGCTCCAAGAGGACCTTCACAAACTGGGTGAGTGGGCAACAATGTGGCAAATGAAGTTCAGTGTTATTAAGTGTTAATAAGTGTAAGGTGATGCACATTGCAACAAAAAAATCCCAACTTCAAGTACAGGTTAATGGGGTCTGAACTTGCTGAGACTGAGAGGGACAAAGATCTTGGATAGCTCAGTGGATAGATCAGGGGTCCTCAAACTTTTTAAACAGGGGGCCAGTTCACTGTCCCTCAGACCGTTGGAGGGCCGGACTATGGAACAGAGCAGTCCCCAGAGAATCCTGTCACAATCAGGGCCGGCTTGAGGTGCATCTGCGCCCTAAGCGGGCGCAGATGCCAACCTCCCAGTGGGGCCTGGAGTCCCACACTGGCCGCCTCCTCCTCCTCCTCCACCCAAGGGGGGAGGGTGAGTTGCGCCGCCCCTAGTCTAAGGTTTAAGGAAAGGACCTTAGTTGGTCTTAAAGGTTACCCTGGACTCAAACTTCATTCTATAGCTTCAGACTGACATGGCTGCCCCCACCTGAACTGAATGAAGAAGAAACACACTTTGACTCAGCCACAGTGAGTTGTGGTGGTTTGAGCATCCGACTGTGATCTGGAAAGACTGGAGTTCAAATCCCAGGACTGTCACTGTCATGTAGCTTGCTGGGTGACCCTTCTCTCTCAGCCTCACCTACCTGGCAGGGATAATGTGAGACTGAAAAGAGCAGAGAAGACTCACCTCTGCCACCCTAAATTCCTAGGCTGGAGGGCAGGTGGGTTAAAAATCACCCTGTGACCTTCGGAACAATGTTGGTCTGCTATGAAGAAAACAAAGCGAGGCCCAAAGGAGCCCCAGGGAGAGCGGATGCTCAGGGGTCCAAATCCTCCCTCGGCCTTGCAATTCGGGGGGTGAGGCCGAACTGTCTCTGGCCAACTTGCCTACTTCACGGGGCTGTTGTGAAGAAGGCAACCCAGGCAAGGGGAAGTGCAGGCGCTCCAAGCCGATCCTGGGAGAAGCAACATGGGATGAGTAAAAATGGCCCCAATTCACACAGAGGCTGAAGCGGGGGGGGCGGGCGACAGGCACCGCCGCCCCTCGTCCGCTGGAGGGGAAGCAATGGACGCGGCCGGGGGGATGCAGGGCCAGGGGCAGCCCCCCAACCAGCCAGCCAGCCAGGCCTCCGCGGGAAAAGGGCGAGTCGTGCCTTGGCCGGGCCGGCGGGGAATGGAGCGGCGCTTCCGCACCTGGCGTGCTGAGCGGGCCGCCCCCTGCTGCCCGAGGCCCCGGCCCTGCCTGCCCCTTAGCCGCCCCCTCCGCCGGGCATGCTGGACTCCCTGGCCCCGGGGGGGGTGGCGGCGGCGCACTTCCATGGCGCGCTAGCCCGGAGCCGGCTAACCGGCCACGGCAGGAGGGAGAGGCGGAGGAGGAGGAGGAAGATGCATGGCGGCGGCTTCATGGCGCTGCGGCTCCTGCTGCTGGTGCAAATCCAGCTCCGGGTAGGTCCTGCCGGTGCTGCTGGCCGGGCTGCTGCAGAGCTGGTTGCGTATGGGGGTGTGTGTGCGTGCGCGCGCTTGGGGGTGTGTGTGTGTGATACTGACCTCTTTGCGTCTCCGCCCTCCCTTGCAGTGCTCACCCGAGGGGGGGGAAGGGGGGCGAGCTGCGCTGCCACCGCCACCTCCTCCTGCGCCCCGGCTGGCCAGCTGGCTGGGTATTCTGCACCGCTGCCATGCCGCTGAGGGGGAGGGGGGAGGGCGGGCTATCTGCGGGGCACAGGAGGGGGGCTCCTGGAGATTCGGGGCGGGGCGTGGCAGCTCTCCAGGTCTTCGCACCCGCCCACCCGCCCGCAGAAGCGAGAGCCCTGCGCCCCCCCCAGGGCGTGTCCCCGGCGCACACCCGGCGGGCCGTATAAAAGTCCTCGGCGGGCCGCATGTGGCCCGCGGGCCGTAGTTTGAGGACCCCTGGGATAGATCAATGAAAATGTCAACCCAGTGTGCTGCAGCAGTGAAAAAGATGAAGTTTACATTACGGCTTATTAGGAAGGAATAAAATGGCCAATCTTGTAATGCCCCTGTATAGATCTATGGTGCAGCCGTTTTATTCTCAGTGAAAATGCTGACCCAATGGGTCGCTGCTGTGAAAAAGGTTAGTTCCATGCTGGCCATAATTAGAGCAGTAATAGAGAATAAAACTGCCACTATCATACTTCCCTTATACAAATCTATAGTGAGACCACATTTGGAAAATTATGTACAGTTCTTGTCATTAATCATGATGGATATCTGCTCCCTTCAGTACCAGCAGTTGTATGCCTCTATAAATCAGTTGCTGGGGAGCACAGGCAGGATAATGCCATTGCAGTCTTCCTGTCTGGGGGCTTCCTAAAGGTAGCTGGTTGGCCACTCTGTGTACAAATTGCTAGACTAGATGGGCTTTTGGTGCAATCCAGTATGGCTGTTCTTGTGTTCTTAAACACTGGTAGGTCTGCCCCAGAACACTGAATGGTAACTTAATAAATCATAACATTTCCCACTCCTCCATATATTTTCTGTAGTAACTATGCAATTTTCAATGTACTGGGACATGTGAACTAAGATTTGACTAACACATTACTTTAGTTACAAGCATGGCTTCCTATAGGCTTCTTCCCAAGGTGCTTTAGTAACTTCTAAGTGAAGGAATTTTGTCATCAGCCTGACCAACATGGCTCTTCCTACTGAACCTGGGGTTCTTACAATGTGGCTCATGGAGAGCAATATTCACAGTTATCATCAACCAAAAGAACCACATGAGTAGTGTATGCTCCGAGCACCACCCCACCAAACACACACATGTATGCATGTGCACGCATGAACACACGCAGAGAGACAGAACCATATAAGATATCATTATTAAATCTATAACTATAGCTATAACTTTTTAATTGCCAGAGTACCTCTAAACATGGAGGGTTTCTCTCCCCACCACCCCTGAACCATAGCCAAAAGTAAGTCCCATTTTATTCAATGGGATTTCTTGCATAGAACTGAAGACTAAACAATTTGCACAGGGGCCCCCTTAGGAGCGACCTGTGGGGCTCAATTTGGCCAAATTGCTCCAATTGCCTTAAGGCCAGCCATGATGAGACTGTGCAGGGGTTGGACTGACCAGCCCTGCCCCTTCTAGGTCCCTGGTGCCACTATTCAGACTCCAGGACTCCAGAGCCAGCAGCCCAGAGTCAACAACCAGCTGCACAACCTTCCCCAGCTCAAGGGTCAGGTCAGTAGTAGTACATGCTGCACTTTAATCAGTGGGAAAATATGAGTAGGGGGGCAGCTGGGACAGATAGACCAGGCAAGCAAGCTCTCCCAAGTCTCTTCCATTCCTTCCCTCCTCCTTGGCTTGAATAGAGCAAGCACATGTGACTGGCACTGGCCTTACCCGCCCCGCCTCCCCCCCCCCGGGCAGGGAAGTCTATCTTTCACACTTCACAGAGCCCTGTCAGTGCCTGCAGCATGCACTTGCAACCCCTTTCTCAGAACTTCTTGGATATGAAAAGAAATATCGATGGTGTCAATTGCCATGCCAATAACTCCAAACAATACTGCTTCATACATTAATAGATTAATTGTTCTAAAGCCATTGCAGAATCTAATCAAAGTTTTACATATTTATTTTATATAACATTTTTTGGCAGTTAACTCTTTTAAATGGCTAGTATTGATTGTTGGATGGGAGCCTGGTGTTTGCTGCTGCTGGAATTATTAGATGAGAACTTATAGTTAATTATTAACCTATGTTTTTGCATCATTTTCAAGCCTCCTAATTGCATGTGTCTTGGAGAAAATTATTTTGAATCCCTTTGGCAATTTTGGGAGTTTATCAACTTTTGAAAATGTTTAGATTGGAAAATGATGTTGTGCTATAGGGTTGGCTTGTTGGCTGTGACAGAATAGACTCCATCTTGTGTTTGCTTTAGTTTAGGTTGTTTAGTTTAGTTAAAATGGCCCACCCTGGGAAGTAGGGCAAAACTCCAGGGTAAGCCTACAAATCCCAGATGCCTCTATGGCCAAAAAGTGCAGGAAAGCCAGGGGCGGAGTCAGAAAATATAAATGCTCCAACCAGCCTGGGTGGGGGGGTCATCCTGCAACCCTCAGAGACGCCAGGAGGCTCTTGCTGCAGATTGCCTATAGGCAGAGAGAGACCTTGGGGATCAGGGAATGCAGCATTGGGAAGGGATCTTGGAGAGATCCAGAACTACCAGTAGAAGGCAGGAGGCCAAGCTGCAGGTTGGTAACTGAACCTCATCCTAAGGGAATATAAATATAGGGATCAGTTCAGGGACAGAGAAACTGTGTTTTGTCTTATTTTATTTGTGCCCGGTGGTGTTTTCCTTTCTGTGTTTGATTTAAAGTGCCTTTTTATGTTTAAAATCCTGTTACTTGTAAATACTCAATGAAATCTTCTTTGTTTAATACCCCAGTCTGGTGCTCTAACCATGGAGTCTCCCCTGCTCTACCCACTACCAGAGCTTTAAGAAGGGTCCTGGGAGGGAAAAAGCCCAAAAATGTGCAGGCACCAACCCTCCAGTAGAAACCCAAAGTTAGGAGTTTTCATCTCCAAACCCCAGGAGTCAGAGGGGTCTCACTGCCCCTCAAGAAAGGCATAGGGGAGTCAGTGAGTGGTGACAGCTACTGAAGAGTGACAGAAGCCCACCAAGAAGGTGGGAAGGCGAAGCAGGGCTCACAAGCCACAAACTGGCTACTCAGGGCTGAGGGTGGGCACCCGTTTCGCCACAGTGGAAAACTGAATTCTGTAACCCTTCAGCAGCAACCATCTATACCTTGTGCCAATAGCCACTGATGGACCTCTGATCCATGTGTTTATCCAGCTGAAGATTAATTTTACTTTTTATTTTTAGATTCTAATCTGAGCATGAGTAAAAGATTTGAAAGTGGTGCTAGCAAGCGCAAGAGACAGAGACTTGAAATGCTATGGTAATGAAGTTAAGACCAATCACTGCTTTTGTGCATCAACCACTCATTGAAGCAACAAGAGTCAGCAGTGAAGCTATCCAGCCTGAGCCAACTACTAGCATGCAACCAGACAAAAACCTCCCTGAAAGAGAAACAGTGAAGCAGGATGTGGAACAGCAAGCTGATTATGAGGAAGCAGCCATGATGCTGGCTCAAACTGAAAATATAGAACTAATTCAAGAGTCACTTACTGGACAGGGAGAGGCTAAAGAGCCACAAGAAAGTAAAGTAAATAGTCAGATTTTGCAGTTCACACCTGGTAAGATAGGCCAAATCCAAGGTGTTCCAGATGCAGGTAAAGATAATGCCAAACATGGATCTACTGTAACAGATGTTGGTTTATGGTCAGAATTATCACATGAGGAAGTATCCTATTGGGTAGAGAGGGGTCCCTCTCAAGTTCTGCATCATTGTGGACCATTTTCAATTCCAAGCGAGTGTACAAAAAGCAGTTCAGGTTTTGCATAAAAGCTCTTTTTTATTCAATAAAAGCAAGTGGGGAAACATATAGCCAAGAGTGGCTTGTATATTCTCCCTGAAAAGTCTGGATTTATTGCTTTGTTTGTAAACTCTTTCCAAACCTTCCATCTTCTTCCACAGCTTTAGCTACTGAAGGGTTTGATGACTGGCAAAACCCCCATCTTATCCAAACTCATGAAAACTCAGAGAAGCATAGGAAAGCCATGTTGGCCTACCTAACAAGGAAGCAAGAGCAAACGTTAACTTCCAAGCTAGAGGAACAAATAAAAGCAGAACAGCAGTACTGGCAGCATGTCATGGAGAGAATTATTGCTGTAATATGCAGTCTTGTAGAACGAGGCTTACCATTCAGAGGAGACAATGAACACTTTGGATCTCCAAATAATGGCAATTATCTTGGTCTTTTAGAACTAGTGGCAAAATTTGATACATTTATACTTGCTCATATCAATTGGTATGGACATTCTGGATCAGGCAATCCCTCTTATTTGTCAAAAACTAGATGTGAGGAAATGATTCAACTCATGGCAAAAAAAGTTAAGGATGCAATTCTGGCTGATGTGAGAAAGGCTGGATATTTCAGCTTTTCAGTAGATTCCACTCCTGACATTTCATATACTGATCAGTTGACTTTAATTATCAAATATGTATCACCTGAAGGTGGTTTGCCAACTGAGAGATTTCTAACTTTCCTTGAGCTAAAAGACCACTCAGGAAAAAGCATGGCTGATTTAGTGTTCAACTATTTCACTACTGTGCTTGAAATTGACTTTAGAAAATGCCGCAGGCAGTCTTATGACAATGCTGCCAACATGGATGGTAAGTACAATGGTATGCAGCAAATAATCATCGAAAAACAATTTGCAAGATTTATTCCATGCGCAGGTCATTATTTAAATCTGGTGGGCCGTTCAGCTGTGGATTGCTACCTTGATGCAGTGAACTGTTTTGGCATTATCAATGAAATTTATACCTTCTTGTCATCCTCCACAAAGAGATGGGCAGTTCTAAAATCATTTTTGCCACCTCAGTCTAAAGTGCTGAAATATTTGTCAGACACTAGGTGGAACACACATGCAAAAGCCACAGAAGCTGTTCTGGAAAGTTACAGTGCTATCCCTGATGTCCACAGTCATTCATACTCTGACGTTAATAGGAAGGGGGAGACCGGGCTTCAAGTTAACAATCTTTTAGAGAAAATGGAAGAATTGGAATTTGTATTTATGCTGCATTTTTGGACCCGTGTGCTAGGTCATTTTCACAAGGTCAGTAAAGCCCTTCAGAAATCAGACCTGTTATTGAGTTCTTGTGCAAGTTTGTACAGTTCACTTCTGGATTTTTTAAGGAAAATTAGAGAAGATTTTGATGAGTTTAAGAAACAAGCAAAAGCCACCTTGCCAAATGTTAACTACAAAACAAGGAGACAAAGAGTAAGGGAATGACAAAGAAATGACAGAAGTGCACCTGATGCCTTAGATGCACTTTCTTCAAGATATAAGTTTAGGATAAAATCCTTTATTCCTATATTAGATGCACTTGAAGCCAATTTAAAAAGAAGAAGTACTGTGTACAGTAAAATTGCACAACTGTTTTCCATTCTTGCTAATCTGACAGCATCTAAGCAAGAAATTCAGCAAGGTGTTGAATTGTTGATGGAAGCATACCCAGATGATATTGACCTGAAACTTATTGATGAACTTTTGCACTTTCACCTGTACCTGAAACGAAGCCATAGGCTTACAGAAGAGCACTCTCTGTCTCATACAGACCTTTATCAAATTATATACAAGGAAAAAAATTAGATGGTCTTTCCTAATGTGGAAGCAATCTTGCAGCTATTTCTTAGCTTTATGGTCATTAACAGCTCGGGAGAGAGGAGTTTTTCAAGACTCAAAAGAATTAAAAATGAATTAAGAACCACAATGTCTCAAGAGAGATTGTCCGCACTGAGCATTCTGTACATTGAAAGTGACAAACTTAGACAAACAAATTTTGATGACATTTTGGATAAGGAAGGCTCGAAAAAAAACATTTTTAGTCTTACTGTATTTGATGGTTATAGTTTACTTCTTAATATGTATTTTAAAACTGACTGTTTAATGACAACATAAAGTAGATTCTAAAAGTGCCACACTGTCAGGTAATCATGATCATATTGTTTACACTTCCCAGGCAATATAATTTGTAAACTCAAGGGTATTGCTTTTTTTTTTTAAGAATAACATTACAACTTCATTTTCCTAAAAATTGCTTATTCCACAAAAGGTTTACAAAGTTCAGTTATTGCAAAAGTTTTTCAGTATTAATTTTAACATTTATGCATTTTTTTTCAATCACTGTGGTATTTAACAATAACATCTTTTGTCCTTTAGAGGAGAAATTGTGAATTGCAGAATTTTAAATACCCATCATCATCCTTGGCTTCACTCTGTTTTGTTTATAACACTCTTCCATTTTCTTCTAGTCGTGAGGGTGCGGGATTGGGAGGGGCCTCACAAGTGGAGTAGCCTGGGACCACTCTTCATCCAAATCCAGCCCTGGGCAGTGGGCAGGCAGGCGGGCTTGCTGTGCTAGCCTGAGTGAGTGGGCTGGGGAGAGTGTCCTGCTGCCTCTTCGCACTCCCACCATCGGATCTCTTTCTCCCCACTTCTCTGCCAATCCCCCTCCTGAATGCCATTGCCAACTGCCTGCTTCTTCCTGCCTAGCTTCACAACTTGAGCAGGTATGCAGTGTTCCAGGGGAGAGAGGAAGCTATGGCTGCTGGGCATTACCCCCCCACTTGTCCTGGAGTCGGGGGGCGGGATGCAGGGCTGCCTTAGGGGAAGTCTGGCTTCTAAGGAATTTCACTAATTAACCTTGATTTAATTAGCTGGTGGCCCCCTCCCAAAAATAACCCTAGCTACAGGGCTGGCTCCTTAGTAAAATGGAATGGGAAGAACCTTGCAGTTCAAGTGAAGCCTCTTATAATTCTAGTCTGTGGAAAGTCACTCTCCTCTCGAAAGATGGGGGGGGAGAGAGAGAGAGAGAGAGAGAGAGAGAGAGAGAGAGAGAGAGAGAGAGAGAGAGAGAAAGAAAGAAAGAAAGAAAGAAAGAAAGAAAGAAAGAAAGAAAGAAAGAAAGAAAGAAAGAAAGAAAGAAAGAAAGAAAGAAAGAAAGAAAGAAAGAAAGAAAGAAAGAAAGAGTGAGTCTTGCCACCAAAGATATCAATTACAGGCTAATCTGATTGCAAAAGTAATTGCAATTGACGTGTTTAATTATCATACTGAGCAGAAAGAGTCATTTGCAATGGTTACTGTAGTTCTCTGTCCTGATTCATCAAATCAGGTTTGGGTCCTGATTTGGGTTTTTGGATTATTAACTTGTAGCCCGGAGGGGGATAAAAAGATTTGCTAATTAAGGCCTTGGAATATAGCTCACAATACTAAAATGTTCACTTTTAATTTTCATACTAATGAGCTTGCAAAGGGGGAGGGTAGGGAGAACCCACATTGCACAACATCTATGCCAGCAATTGTTTGTCTTCATCCTGGCCAGGATCCTTCTCCCAAATGAAATGTAGGGGGAAATCACAGGCATGTTGTAAAGCATAGAAAGGCTGGCACGTGATTTCTGCATGGCCATAGAAAATTGCAACTGAAGTGTTTAATTACCATGCTAAACAGAAAAAGTCACTTGCAATGGGTTACAGTATCTTACCAGTGTTGTAAATGGACTAAAACCCTTGTTATATTTACAATGAGACAGTAATTTCATCTACAAAAAAACATGTCTTATTAAAACGTGTTAGCATGAAAATAACTATACAATAAAAACTGCATATGGCAACCCACTTTAATAGACATACAAAACTGACAAAAATCTTGTCAGTATTAATACCATGGATCTAAGAAACACCAGAACCAGGAGAAAGAAAGAGACAGAGACAAGTAAAACACATGCCTAGATGTAAGAAAAGAAAAAAAGGAAAGGAAAGGAAAGGAAATTCACTTTTAAACCAGGCATGTGTAATTTCTCCTTCCAGTAAAACAAAGGATCTGTTTTAAATTACAGAAGTTTCCACTGGTAAAATGCATCAGCTGATGGCTTGGATAACATATAAATATGACACAAATATGTTGCTTGTTTGTTTGTTTATTCTCCACCGCTCTCCACACTTGAAGTGACATAGTGTTCTCTCCTTCATTCTGTCCTCACAACAACCCTGTGAGGTAGGTTACGCTGAGAGAGAGTGACTAGCCCAAGGCAACCCAACAAGTTTCCATGGCAGAGCTGGGATCTACACCTGGGTCTCCCAGATTCTAGTCTGACACTTTTAAACCATTACACCACAGTGCTGTAAAGTATGGATATTTGGACATTTATATATCCACAATTTATATATCTGTATCCATATATTAATACATGAAGTAAATTATGGATCTTTATTACTATCAATTAAACAGCATGGGCTTTTCAGGCATGTGTAGATCTGCCATCATTTTTATATTTTTGACTCAGGCTTTATATATTTTTCTTTTTTTTAATTCTATTTAGTTGCTGGATTTTTAGTGCCCCCCCCCCAGTTTTTGTTGTTGTTTGCTTTTTAAAGAAAGAAATAAAAAAATAAACATGGGTTTTACTGTGTTAGATTTTGACAATAATGGGAATGAGCTTCTTATGAGCTTCTTATGTGACACTCTTAATTGTCTTCTGATATATTTATTATGTTTGAATTGATTTTAAAATGCATAGGACATTTTGCAATACTCTTCTGACTGAAGAATGGCATTGCCTCTTACATTTTAATCATACTTTAAAAAAATTACTTTGCTTTCTTGTTTGCTGGAACTCACAAGCGTTTTATTTATTTTATTTTTATTTTTTATTTATTTATTATGGGATTTATACCCCGCCCTCCCCGCAAGGTTTTGAACCTTAAAACAGTCCCTGTTTTCTGACACCTATCTTGAGCAAATTGCTTTCCCTCTTTTGTCCTGTTTTGCCTTTTGTAGAGATTCTGAGGATACCTTTACATGCTAACAGTTATTCAATTCTCACATCTGTTGCAATCTCCTTTATTATGTTGTATGCTAATTTGCTGCTTTCACAGCAGCAATTTATCAATCTGCCTTCATCCAGTCTTAGCTATATTTACTGCTCAGTTACTTGTGCATCTTGACTCTAATTGGCCCTTCCTGGCTACACCCTCCTCCCCCTCTACTTATATGTAATGGTTGGTGAATTCTGTTTCAGTGTATCTGAAGACGTGTGTGTGCACATGAAAACTTATACCTAGAATAACAATTTGTTGGTCTTAAAGCTGCCACTGGACTCAAACTCTGTTTTAAATAGTTGCTTAGTGCACAGAAATATATCCACTAGAATTGACATTTTTGGGGCTTTATTCTCTACCCCAGAGTTTCTAGAAGTTACAATCCTGAGTTTTTATGCATTTCTGTATCTATGTTTGTTCACATGCATACTGAATCTAACACACATGAGCACACTTAAACACTAAGGTACTATTTCATGTGCCTTCTGTTATTTCACATGCTGTAACTGGTGAAGATAATTTTTGTATTTTTGTATCATATATTATGGGGGGTGCTTTGGTAAGAAAAAGAAGAAATTGAATTTATACCCTGCCTTTCACTTCCCAAAGGAGTCTCAGAGCGGCTTATAAACTCCTTTTCCTTCCCCTCCCCACAACAGACACTCTGTGAAGTAGGTGGAGCTGAGAGAGCTCTTTCTGAGAACTGCCCTTAAGAGTACAGCTCTGAAAGAACTTATGATTGACCCAAGGTCACACCAGCAGCTGCATGTGGAGTAGTGGGAAATCAAACCCGGTCCTCCCATATCAGAATCCGTGCTCTTAACCACTATGCCAAATACCACTACACCAAACAGAAGTGTGATAATAATTTCTGCTGAATCATCAAGGAGGTAGATTGTGTTAAAATATTTACAAGATGGTCAATATTCCAATCTGTACATCCCAAATTTATGACTTACTTCCCACTGTTAGTGTAAGGTTGCATAAAATATGAATCTAAAATACAAACTATGATTATATTAAATATGAACCAGAAAACTGATGATGATGAAGAAACACAGGATAATCAATGCAATGCCCAAACTTTGTTCTTCCTCCATCAAGTCATGTGTCTAAAACTGGAAGAACTGATGTAAGGTAGTAAACTCACAAGACCACATGGTGGCAGACATATGTTGATCTTTGAATATCCCTTCTACCTTGGATGTTAAAAGTTTAGAAGTAGCTGCACAATAAAAGGCTCCTGAGGCTGACCCCTATTCTCAGAGGGATTCAAAACGTTTATTGTTTGCAGCCCTTCCCACACTTCTGGACTACCTAAGGCTTGCTGAAAGAGAAAGAGAGTAAGAGGCTTTACTTCTGTAGATTCAGAGGCACGTGGAGAAGTTTGCACACATTTTTCCAGTCTGGTTGCAGCCAGTCATTTTGTTGTGATACAAAGAGAAGAAGGCGAAAAGTAGGATACTCTGGGATAGAAAAAGGCAGAAACACAGGGATATCTGAGGCTGTGGTCACACCGGCAAGGAAATCGCACTTTGTTCCTGCTTTAATTAAATTGGGAACATTTTTCTTCGGGTTGGGCTGACTAGATGCAGCCGGCCCCTCTCTTCCACCACCTGCTCACCTGCTACCATGCCGAGTCCCTCCAGGTGATCTTACTGGCCACGGGGCAGGCTCGGTCGGCTGCTGCTCCTGCCACTGCTGTGGGGGTGGTGCCACTGCTGCTGCTGCTGCCATTGTCCCCAGACCAGAGAAATACATTCCAGTTTCTACTATTTGTTACATTACATTACAATCTATTATTCTAATCTATTATTCCAAATAAGAGATTAAATAAAATGGCCCTTCTGGGGGATTGGTAAGAACACAGCTGTAAGGACTGACTGAGGTTAGCATATGTAGTGAGATAAGAAACCAATATTCCTGTTAAGTCTGGGGATTCCATTCTTCTGAGTGTTGTAATAATGTGCAACTCAGTAATTGTACTTTCCAGTCTAAAAGTTCTTTTGTAACAAAAATGCTACTTTGAGGTCACCCATTGAATGTCCTTTAAGGCTGAACTGCTCTCCTACAAAGGTTGGAGGTCAGACCTGTGGTAATTCAGAAAGTGAAAGAGAACAGCATGTGCTGTGGAGTGGAGCACAGAAAAGAGAGCACTAAGGGCTGGATAAAAGAAAGCAAGTAAGGTCAACAGAGAGGGCTGTGGTGGTGCAGAGACAGAAGACAGAGGCTGAATTCAAAGATCAGAAATGGACATAATTTGTTTGTGAAAAGAATAAGTCAAGAAGTCCTTAAGCTCAGGTAACACAGCAATGTGGCCCTCCTGAGTTAGCAAACATGGCCCTCGTAGTGATTTGAATTGGTTAGGGAAAGCAAAAAGAAAGGAATGGCCCATTCTTTCCGCTATTGGAAATCCTACTCAAATAATATCCCAGGTTTTTACAATGACTTAGATCAAGTAGCCCTTTCATTCAGGCTGTGCATCAGTGCTGACACAATCTGAGGCAAAAATGCACTGTCACTTCTTAAGTGGTGCATTGAATAAGCTGGAGGTGGCCAATATAAAACCCAACACCGGACCTTAGCATTGATCAACTTGTGCCTTAGTTGCCTCAGCAGCTAATAAATTTTCTCTAGATTCAAGGAGGAAAGAATGCTTCTGATGTTTAAGATTTATGTAGCAGAAGAAATTTTTGGATGTGCAGCATTATACTGCACCAGCTGAAATGTCCCACTGTATACTTCTAATAAAAGTAGAAGAATCTTCCTGCCTGCTTCCTTGGCATGTGGTCACTCTATTATAACATATCTTTAAAAATAGAAGATCTAAAGAAAACACATAGGCCTCAATCACCAGAAAGAATATCAAGGCTCTCCCCTCCATCTCCAACACACAACCTTGTACTATTATAGAAAGCTCAAGACTAGGTACATGGCCATCATATGGTAAGCAAGCCAGCAAGATACAGGCAAGCCAAACACTAAATCTTGCTTTTGAGGAGATTCATTTAGATATTCAATTGACTGAGAAGAGAAAATTCTCATTTCAATCAGGGAGTCGTTGGTATCAGAAATCACCAGTTGGTGATCCAGGGACCTCATCCAGACCCCCCTCTCTCAGGCAAGGTTGGAAGGTGTATACGTGAGAAAGAGGAGGGGGTGCTTTTAATCTGGCATATATTTTGGGATGTTCCAAAAGTCTCTGCTCCATCACAAAGCCCCTCTGGGTTATTCTTATTTGCTCTGGGATAGTGCTTGTCACATCAGAAAACAGCATGAAATTTCTCCTTTTCACTGCTTCCAATGTGGCATGCAGAAGATCCATGACTTTGTCTTGCCTGTCAGGATAAACTGTTCTTCAGAAGCACTTGCAGACTGGACATATGGTAGAGTCAACTCCTCAAAGGGGAGAATGTGACATGGAATTTTCAACAGCATCCCCAAGTCCATAGTCACATCTGGCCTCAGGCTGTCCTGACAAAAGCTGGGTACATAATATGGGATGGAAAATGAGAACATTTTAGCAGGGGCCGGGGGCACAGCCCAGTTTACAAACCTTGTTATTACAAGGTATAGTAACTCTTTTTTTCATTTCAGGAATAAAATGACCATTTTCCTTCCACGGGAAAGGAATGGAAGGGGCATATTACAAGTTTGTGCTGGGCCCATGATTGAGCCTTCAACAGATGAAATATTACTTAGCACTTCTAGCAATGAAAATACTGACAGGAATGAACAGATCAAGGCCTGAAAAGCAGATGAATCGGCAGGGGAAACTGGGAAGTTTCTTTCCAGGCATTTTATGCGACACAACTTGGTAAAACATTTGCAAGGATGTCACATGGGATTCTTAGTTAAGACAAGAGGCAAACAGGGTGACAAAGACAGAAATAGTGCCTGATACTGTCAAATACTAGATGATGGTAGGGGAGGTTTCTAATCAATTGTTAGTTCTTTCATAAACAAGTCGTCAATATTGTGCTGCCTGGCTTTTGGAGTTTGCACAGACATACAATACACACATGTAGTCATTTTTATAAATGAAAGACATCTTACAATTGCCACGTGTGATCCCACAGACCACCTCTCACTTCACTGGCCACCTAATGCTTCCTCAAATAAACAGTAGAAATGGCTTTGCTCCGTCTGGACTGAAGGTCAATCCATTTCCAGTGCTGGTGGGACCTGTTGTTGGCTGTTCATTACATCTGAGGCTCATTTTAACCATTGTAGGCCACTGTAATGTGCTGCCGGAAAAGATTTTTCAGAGAGTCTTTTACAAAACCCCAGGCCCTGTTCTTACCAGCAGGCAAAATTGTGTGGCTGAAAGTTTTATTAAGATCATTTTTTATAAGTGAGTTCAGTGCGTGGAAGATTTGTACAGTTGCTATGTCTCCTGAGGGCCAGCAAGTACAATGTTCATCCAGTGTGTATGTGTGTGTGTGGGGGGTGGAAATAGGAAGCAGGATTTTAATCTTGCATGTCAACACCCTCTAGAAAATCAACTGCCCAAGGTCAGCTGGCCTGAAGGCTATTGTATTTGCCAAGGTTCCCTGAGTGCTCCTTGAGCATTAACACTAGAGACACAATCTGAGCAACAACACAGTTGTAAATGAAGGCTAGAAGTGAATGGCTCTCCAACAGCATGGGCAATAATTCTCTATGTGATGAAAGATTTCTAATGCTGGCTGTGGGAAGCAGCCCTGGGAAGAGGTAGCATTCATCCTGGTCAAAGAGTATAGTTTAGGTTTCCATGGGCCAGAGACATGTATAAGTAATCAACTGTGACTGAGGAGCAAAACAGAAATGATACACACTCATCGGTTATCTTTCTCCTACCTTTTATGAAAACCAGAATCTGCAGCAGGAGACTGCTAGTTTACAATGAAGAATGGGGAGACTACTTCCCCCTCTGGTACTCTCCCCCACACCCGGTCAAAATCTCTCCCCCTGGACCAGCAAGCTGCTTTTCCTCTCTGCTGTTCTCCTGACACTTTCATGGGTGATGAGTTTGTATTAATGGCAGCTGGTCAAAACAACCAGATTATGACATGTGCGAAGTGATACAGGTAGCCAAACTTTTCTGCTGTGACAAAGTATGCACCCTGGGCCTTGAACTATAAGAGAGAAAACAGCCAAAACGGAACTACTGCCCAAATTTCTAAGGATTCACTGGGTTGGATCTCATGTTCCAAGGGTGCAAAGATCATACATTTTCCTGTATTACCCTCTGCCCTCCCAGAAGTCTGATCCCAAGAAAATTTATTCCCAGTGTTGAGAGACCCACATGGAGCAACAGACAGGCCAGGAGACTGCAGCGAGGAAGGGAGTGAAGTTGTTCCCATCTTTCTCTTTCAGCCCCAGACCTCCACTGACAGCAATGGGAGAAAAGTAGATTTCATTCCCTTCCCCCCTCCCCACTGCACCTTTCCTGACTATGAAGTAAGGATGCCAACCTCCAAGTGATGGCTGGAGAACTCCCGCTATTACAACTGATCTCCAGATGACAAGAGATCTGTTCCCCTGGAGGAAATGGAATTCCAAAAATAATGTAATAATTCTGTAGAAACTTATCTTTATTGACTCTTTGTTATTTTTGTCATGGATGTTGTTTTTGGAATTCCACTTCCTCCCGTGATCTCTCATTTTTGGCTTCCCCTGGAAAAAATGGCTGCTTTGGAAGATGGATTCTATGGCATTATACCCTGCTGAGGTCCCTCCCCTACCCAAATCCCAGCCTCCCCAGACTTCACCCCCAAAATCTCCAGGTATTTCCTGACACAGAGCTGGCAACCCAAACTATGAGTCTAGTGCACTGCAGAGGTGCCTATTAGACTACATGGGTCCGACAAAAGGATTGCTGAGGGAAGTGTGCTGCCCCAGCAGGGCATATAGTAAGGCATAGTCAGCAGTTTGTATTAGTGCAGGAAAACAAGTCCTTTACCTTTAAATTAATGCATGATGGGTTGTTGTTGTTGTTGTTGTTGTTCAGTCGCACAGTCGAGTCCGACTCTTCGCGACCCCATGGACCAGATCACGCCAGGCCCTCCTGTCTTCTGCTGTCCGCTGAAGTTTGCTCAATTTCATGTTCGTTGCATCGATGACACTGTCTAACCATCTCATCCTTTGCCATCCCCTTCTTCTTTGACCTTCAATCTTTCCCAGCATCAGGGTCTTCTCCAGTGAATGCTCCCTTCTCATCTGGTGGCCAAAGTATTTGAGCTTCAACTTCAGGATCTGACCTTCCAGGGAACAGTCAGGGTTGATTTCTTTTAGGACTGAATGATTTGATCTCCTTGCAGTCCAAAGGACTCTCAAGAGTCTTCTCCAGCACCATAGTTCAAAAGAACCTATTCTTCGGCGCTCGGCCTTCCTTATAGTCCAACTCTCGCAGCCATACATTACTACAGGGAATACCATTGCTTTGACCATGCAGACTTTTGTTGGCAGGGTGCTGTCTCTGCTTTTTATCATGCTGTTTACGTTTGCCATCGCTTTCCTCCCAAGGAGCAGGCGTCTTTTAATTTCATGGCTGCAGCCACCATCTGCAGTGATCTGGGATCCCAGGAACGTGAAGTCTGTCACTACTTCTATGACTTCCCCTTCTATTTGCCAAGGAGTGATGGGGCCAGATGCCATGATCTTAGTTTTTTTGATGTTGAGCTTCAAGCCCACTTTTGCGCTCTCCTCTTTCACCCTGAGCAAGAGGCTCTTTAGGTCCTCTTCACTTTCTGCCATCAGAGTGGTATCGTCTGCATATCTGAGATTATTGATCTTTTCCCCAGCAATCTTGACTCCAGCTTGTGATTCATCCAGGCCAGCATTTCGCATGATGTACTCTGCATATAAATTAAATAAGCAAGGTGACAATATACATCCTTGTCGTACTCCTTTTCCTATGCTAAACCAATCAGTTGTTCCATATCCGGTTCTAACTGTTGCTTCTTGACCCTTATATAGGTTTCTCAGGAGACATGTGAGGTGGTCTGGTACTCCCATCTCTGTTGCTTCTTGACCCTTATACAGGTTTCTCAGGAGACATGTGAGGTGGTCTGGTACTCCCATCTCTTTAAGAACCTGCCATAGTTTATTGTGATCCGCACAATCAAAGGCTTTAACATAGTCAATGAAGCAGAAGTAGATGTTTTTCCGGTACTCTCTTGCTTTCTCCATAATCCAGTGAATGTTGGCAATTTGATCTCTGGTTCCTCTACCTCTTCGAAACCCAGCTTGTACTTCTGACAGTTCTCTATCCATGTACTGTTGGAGCCTAGCTTGTAGGATCTTGAGCATGACCTTGCTAGCGTGTGAAATGAGTGCAATTGTGTGATAGTTTGAACATTCCTTGACATTGCCCTTCTTTGGGATTGGAATGTAAACTGACCTTTTCCAATCCTGTGACCACTGTTGTGTTTTCCAAATTTGTTGGCAAATTGAGTGCAGCACTTTAACAGCATCTTCTTTTAAGACTTTGAATAACTCAGCTGGGATACCATCACCTCCACTAGCTTTGTTGTTAGTAATGCTTTCTAAGGCCCCTTTAACTTCGCTTTCAAGGATGTCTGGCTCGAGGTCAGTGATTATACCATCGTGGTTGTCAAGGACATTGAGGTCCTTCTTGTATAGTTCTTCTGTGTATTCTTGCCATCTTTTCCTAATCTCTTCTGCTTCTGTTAGGTCCCTACCATTTTTGTCCTTTTTCATGGCCAGCTTTGCATGGAGCGTTCCCTTGATTTCTCCAATTTTCTTGAAGAGATCTCAAGTCCTTCCCAATCTATTGTTTTCCTCTATTACTTTGTTCATTCAGGAAAGCCTCCTTATCTCTCCTTGCTGTTCTCTGGAAATCTGCATTCAGTTGGGCAAATCTTTCCTTTTCACCGTTGCCTTTAGCTTTCCTTCTTTCCTCTGCTATGTGTAAAGCCTCATCAGACAGCCACTTTGCTTTCTTGCATTTCTTTTTCTTTGGGATGGCGGTGATTGCTGCCTCCTTTACAATGTCACGGACCTCTGTCCATAGTTCTTCAGGAACTCTGTCTATCAAATCTAGTCCCTTAAACTTATTCTTCACCTCTACTGTATATTCATCGGGGATGTGATCTTGGTCAAATCTGAATGGCCTAGTGGTTTTCCCAACTTTCTTCAATTTAAGTCTGAATTTTGTGATGAGTAGCTCATGATCTGAGCCACAGTCAGCTCCAGGTCTTGTTTTTACTGACTGGGTAGAGCTTCTCCATCTTTGACTACAAATTATATAGTCAATCTGATTTCGATGTTGCCCATCTGGTGATGTCCATGTGTAGAGACGCCTCTTAGGTTGTTGGAAAAGGGTGTTCGCTATGACCAGCGTGTTCTCTTGACAAAACTCTGTTAGCCTTTGCCCTGCTTCATTTTGTTCTCCAAGGCCAAACTTGTCTGTTATTCCGGTTACCTTTTGATTTCCTACTTTAGCATTCCAGTCCCCTATGATGATGAGGACATAATTTTTTGGTGTTAGTTCTATGAGCTGTTGTAGGTCTTCATAGAACTGGTCCACTTCAGCCTCTTCTGCAGCAGTGGTTGGGGCATAGACTTGGATTACTGTGATGTTGAATGGTTTGCCTTGGATTTGGACCAAGATCATCCTGTCATTTTTGAGATTGTATCCCAATACTGCCTTTCTCACTCTCTTGTTGACTATAAAGGCCACACCATTTTTTCTACGGGATTCCTGGCCACAGTAGTAGATATAATGGTCTTCTGAGTTAAATTCGCCCATTCCTGTTCACTTTAGTTCACTGATTCCCAAGATGTCGATGTTCATTCTTGCCATCTCATTTTTGACCATGTCAAGCTTACCTTGATTCATAGATCTTACATTCCAGGTTCCTATGCAGTATTGTTCTTTGCAGCATCAGACTTTCCTTTCACCGTCAGACACATCCACAACTGAGCGTCCTTTCAGCTTTGGCCCAGCCGCTTCACTCTTTCTGGGGTTACTCATACTCGTCCTCTGCTCTTCCCCAGTAGCATATTGGACACCTTCCAAACTGAGGGGCTCATCTTCCGGCGTCATATCTTTTAGCCTTTTGTTACTGTCCATGGGGTTTTCTTGGCAAGACCCGCCAGACTCCTTTATTAGCCTCTTTTGTCCCTTTATTTAAAAAATCACTAGCAGCAATGAGACACACAGGATCATCTCTTTTCACCAAAGCCATATAAACGGACTCTTATCACTAAAGACCAACTCTGTCATCCATTCAGCAGCTGATTCATAAGTTAATGATCCTTTGAATGCATGAGGAGCCAAATAAAATTATTTGAGACTGAGTAGACTGGTGTTGATCACTCACTTTCAATAGGACTCAGTTTCCAGCCAGCCTCGGAGCAGGAATAGAAGGGAATGGAGAAAGGACTGCTGGTGGGAAGAGAACATGGGAAAGATCCATGGCCATCAGTAGCTTCTGCTGATGGACTTCAGTATCCAACCCACTATGTTTGTTTGTTTGTTTGTTTGTTTGTTTGTTTGTTTGTTTGTTCATTTATTTATTTCCCACGTTTCTGCAAATACAACACCCAAGGTAGGAAACAGATATAAGCCATCAAAATATAACACAAACATTAAATAATTAACTGTTAATTAACAGAACAGCACCAGGTCTCAAGTTCTTTTATATGCAAGCAGCTTGGAGGGTAGGGCTATACAGGCAGAAAAGCTCAGTCCTGGGTGGCAAGGTCTCCTGTGACAGACTTCAGGCTTGGGATCAGCTTGCAAGAAAAGACACCTGCAGTCACGTGACTAGCAGTGGTGATGTAATTCTGATGCAGAACTCGAGGGGGGGTGTTTCTAATGAAAAACAAACAAACAAACAAACTCTTGACAGTTGGAATTTGGCAGTTGAGCCTGTCAATGGGTACTGTGCCAGGGGACTGACAAGTCTTGTTGAACATCTTTGAGTCAGAGGAGCAAATAAGCCCTCTCTACAGATTCCAATATTAAGGGAACCTGAGAAGAGCCAAACGTAGTTCTATACTACTCTGAAAACTAAGGAGCCTTTAAAGGAAAATAAACTCCTTGGAGTTAAACAAGAGATTCACGTACCTCTCACATAAGATCTATATCCAGCTGGAGAGAGAGTCAGGTTTAGTGGATGTAGTGTGTGCCAAGAGGATTTAGAGGACTAGTGGGTGTCCAGAAACCAAGGCACAGCAAAGGTATTTCTCTGTGGAAGTGGAGAGTACCTGAGAAATTCACATAGACTGAAACAGCACAGGGATTGAAATTAGAGAGAACGTGTTTTGTACTGTGGCATCTGAAGTGAATGGTTATAAATGAACTGACAAACCTGAACCATACCATTTGAAGCAACGTATCCAAAAGCATAAGCTTTTCTCATGTATATATATTCCCTGCCTGCCTGCCCTTGTAAATAAAATCTTCAGTTTGTTTTATTGTTCCCAGTCGCATGAGCCTCAGTGTCTGACAAAGTGAAGCACCTGAGAAAGTTAAACCACAAGATTCCTCTCAGAAAAAGGGTGGTGTTCATGAAAAGCCACAGAGATTAATATTTATAAAAAAGATCTCATCAATAAGTGCTGGGTGTGTGACGGAAGGACAAACTGAGTGGGTTCCTGGTCAAACAGTGACAGTGTCAGTGAAAAATAAGACCGCTCCAGCCTGTGAAAGGTTAAAGGAACACATCACCACATACCCAGAAATAAGGGGGTTCATCACATCTCCCCAGCTGAGAACTGTGAGGTTTCATGTACTGCCTTTAGCATGAGTTAATGCACCAGATTATCAGCACCTGCTTTTGCTGATCCCTGCCATTTGCTAGGGTCTCAAAGTTCCTGGTTGCGGAGCATTTTCTGACATCGTGTGTGTGAGTGTGTGCGTGACTGCGAGTGCCATCAAGTCACTTCTGATTTATGGTGACCCTATGAATTATTGTCCAGCAAATTGTCCTATCATGAATAGCCTTGCTCAGGTCTTATAAATTGAGGGCCATGGGTCCCTTGAGAGAGACAATCTATCTCATGTTGGATCTTCCTCTTTTCCTGCTGCCTTCAACTTTTCCTAGAATTTTTGTCTTTTCCAGTGACTCTTCTCTTGTCCTAATCTGACATCATGACCCTGACTAATGCACCAGCTGTCTCCTTTTATTGTCTTCCTCCTACTTGACAAGGTTTGGAGAGCTGGAATACCCAGAGGAACATTGTGTCTTCTCTTCAGATGATAAAGTTCCTAGGTGATGTTCCTTGCAATGGGCTATTTGGGTTTAGCTTGTCTTCTTTTAACTGTTGGGCTTTTCTGCATTGTCATTTTCCCTGTTGTTAAGTTCGTGTTTCTTCAGGGGTTTTTTTTCCTGTTCTGCATACGTTCTACTTCCTCAAGTGGTTATTCAACTTAAAACAGATTTATTTCTAATTTATTTCCCTGTAAATTTAAAGCAGAAAGAAACCTGTTTTATGTTGAATCCACTATTACAGGGAACAAAACACATGCAGAACATGAAAAACCCCCAAAGAAATGGTAATTTAAGGATGATTAAAATGACAATGTGGAAAAGCCCATTCACTTGGATTGCATATGTCCTTTCTTTGAACACACAGAGCGACCTTTGGAAGACACCAGGCAGGAACCAAGTGTCAGAAGAATATTTTTCCTAGTCTATAGTGCTTTCTCCAGGTATTGACACTTTCTTGAAAAGATGCATGTCATACATTAGGTTTGCCAGCTCTGTGTTGGGAAGTACCTTGAGATTTTGGGGGTGGAGCCTGAGGAGAGCAGGGTTTGGTGAGGAGAGAGACTTCAATTCGATATAATGCCATAGAATCTATCTTCCAAAGCAGCCATTTTCTCAAGGGGAACTGATCTCTGTTGTCTGAAGATCAGTTGTAATTCCATGAGATCTCCAGCTACCACTTGGAGGTTGGCAACCCTAGTCACACAGGCTTTTCCTTCTTCTCAATAAGGACAGATGATGTATCAGCAGAGAAGGTGGTAGAGGCATTCTCATATGTTCATATCTACTCTCTGATTATGATTCATGTCTTTGAATGTCACATTTTCTAGGAGCATACTGTTTATGGAGAGTGCTAAGAGTGCAAGATGTTGTATTCAAAATATGAGGGTTATTTCTCTTTAGAATCCCTATGTGATGTTCTAGATCTCTGGTTTCATGCTATAGTAGAGTTTGCAAGACAGATGGCTTCCCATGGCTTCCCATGGCAAATCAATCTCCATTTCACCATTTATTCAAGTCTCCACAGAACTGGGATGCAGACTGCAGCTTGACACAGGCCCTGTCATCCTAAACCCTGAGACTCATGGGGTGGAGCTTGGTGATATCATAGCATGGGATCTAGTTCCATTCAGTAGCGATACTAACAGTAGTCCATCCATGTATCACTAGGAATTGTCCTGTTATCTGTGAAGGTGTGTAGTCTTAATCATGTGACTTTGAAGAGATGGACTGTTTGCCACACGACACACAAATAACATGGAAATTAGTTTATGGCCAAAATACTGACTCCTATCTTCGACTTACATGTGAGTAGTTAGGCTTGCACAGTAGCTAATTTTGTTATTAGGTTGTGGTCTATCTGGTGGCCCTAAGATTTCAACATACCACTGAAAGGCCCCAAGACAGTCATCCTAGGACAGTCATCCTTCTGCCCACAGGACCTTTCTGGTGGAAAGTTCAAATTAGACATTTGTACCCAGCATTTCAGGATTTAGAGTCCCATTGCCTTAGTTCCTGAATTCAAACACTGTATTTCAGGCCAGCTATTTGAAAGGTTGAATCTTCCAAAACAAATTTTGGATTTTAAATTCATAGTGTCAAAATGTCACCATTTAAATAATTGACATTTAAAATGTTTTTTAAAAAAGAAATACTTAATTTTGATTTTGCAAAACACTGAACTGGCTATAATTTGAATTCTGTATTCATTTCAGACTGATTTAGTGCCAGGTCTAGCATGAACCTGCATTTAGTAATACTTTTTGCATAACCAAAGCAGAACTCTGGGGAGCAGTCAGCATTTTTGCTTGGTTTTGTTTTCAAAATATTAAATATTTATCTTTGACATTAGGTTTCCCAGAATGGATGTGTACATATTAACTTATAAACCTCCTTGTGCTGCGTTTGCTACAGGTCCATCTTGCTCAATGTCTCCTTTGATTGACAGCAGCTCTCCAGGATCTCAGGCAGAGAAATATCTTTCCTGACACCTGCTACCTAAGATTTATCAGCTGTAGATGCCAGGGATTGAATTTGGGAGCTTTTGTATACAAAGATTAAGCTTTCTGTGGAGGAGTTGTAGCTCCGTAATAGATCCCCTGTTCTGCATGCAGAAGGACCCAGGTTCAATCTCCAAATCACCAGTGAAAAGGAACAGGTAGCTGGTGATGTGAAAGACCCTGGGAAGCAGCTGCCAGCCAAAAAAGACAAAATTGATCTTGATAGGTCGTCTGACTCACGTCCAAAGTACATGTTACATCTACCACAAGATCAACACAGAGACTTGCAGGAGTACATGAGCAGTGAGTTCCCCTTGGAAATTCAGAGACACTGCTAGGGTTGCCAGGCAGCAGCCAGAAACCCTGGGAACATTTTGGGGATGGGGATAGGTGCATCGGCATCACACCAACATGCAACATCACTTCCAGTGAAAACGGTGAGTTCATGATGTGGGCAGGGATGTTCTAGGATTTGCAAAACCTCTGTTTTTTTGCCAAACTCTAGAGCATCCCTCCCTGACATTATGACATCACTTCCAGTTTTCACCACAAATGATGTCACACACCAGCCTAACACTGGCACCCTGTCTTAATTGCCTCTTATTTTTCTCCAATCATTGTTTGAGGTACTAGTCAGATCCCCCAATTCTGATCAGGACTGCTTTCCTCCCACACCATTTTCCCAACCTGAAACAGCCCCTGGGTATTATTTACTCCATGGGGGCCTGTATGAGCAAGAATTTGATACATATGCAGCCACTTTACAGGCCACTTTGGGTAAGGAAAATGGCACAGGAAGAAGGCAGGAGCCCCTGCTGCATTGTGGACCCAGTCTGAATTGGGCCCCTACAATGTTCCCATGGAGAACTCACAGCTGCCATATGGCTGCTAGTCTCCAAGGAAATCATGTAGTAGATGTAGGCTTGCCAACTCTGGGTTGGGAAGTTCCTGGATATATAGGGATGGAACCTGAGGAAGGTGGGGTTTGAGGAAGGAAAGGACCTCAGTAGGGCATAATGCCATAGAATCTACCCTCCAAAGCAGCCATTTTCTCCAAGGAACTGATCTCTTTCATCTGGAGATCAGTTGTAATTCCTGGAGAACTCCAGGCCCCATCTGGAGGTTGGCAAATCCTAGACAGATGTAATGTGCCATTTGGACCTCAGTATAAGAGAGTTTCATGTTTTCAGGTACCCTGCAATGGAACTCCACCTCATCAGGACTGCAGCCTTCAGCAGCCTGATCTCCCTTCATGACAAGATCCTAGCTCAAGATAGAATTATGGTACTTATCCAGAAACTTGTGCCTGAAGTCCTAGAAGATGTTACAATTAAAGGTGTGATTTTGGACATATCACCAGTCTCAGTCCTTTTAACTCACTACCCCCATTGCTGCTAAGGCGTTCATCAGGGGGATGTGATTCTGCTATCCCTGAATGCATCATGTTCCTATCAAAATAAAACATGCCCAAATGATCTTATGACCTGCTAAAAGAAAATCTGTGTGTGTGAAGTGCCATCAAGTCACAACCAATGTATGGTATTCCCAGCAAGGCAAGTGAGAAGCAGAGGTCGCTTGCCATTGCCTTCCTCTGCAGTGTTTTCCTTGGTGGTCTCCCACCCAAGTACCAATCCTGCTCAGCTTCCAAGATCTAACAAGATCAGGCTAGCTATACCATGCCACCTTCCCTCTCAAAAGGACATCTGTGGCTTGTCTCTTATAATGGAAAGAAAACAGTGAGGAAGCAACACAAGCGTTCCTTTCAGTTTCATAACATGATTTATCCTTACAGGGGACTGGGAGCAGCCAGCTGGAACTCTGCAGAGGCCAAGTGCTTTGCCATCAGTGCTGTCTTTGAAAGATATTAGCCAACAAATACTCAAATAAATGAAACAGGTCACAACACACTTTATCTGCCTCCTGAAATCCACATTTCAAAACATAGCACTAGCCAAAATAGGCACATTTGACAGGTGAATACCAATCATTACAAATTCCGTGTGCCAGTATTCATGATGTACCATCAATGGCATAAACATCATAGGCCAAGATGGGTGCAGTTAAGTCTCAGCATTCCATTTGGGGTCCAACCCTATGGGGCTGCCACAGCCTTTTCTTTTCCTTGCTTCCTTGCTTCCTTGCCCTCCCTTCCCTTTCATTTTCTGGCTATCCACTGCTGTTCTCCCATGTTTACTGAAGGAGCAGTGATAAGAATGATGGGATCAACACTCAGGGTAATATTGGTAGGAATGAGATGGTTGCCAAAGGGGCTATATGAGGAGGCCAAAGGAAGCAACAACTAAATAGACTAGTGGTCTGATCTGGATAAAAGGACAAATCCTCTTGTGGATCAAAAACTGGCTTATAAATAGGAAACAGAGAGTGGATATAAATGGGAAACTTTCTCAATGGAGGGCGGTAAGCAGTGGGGTACCACAGGGATCAGTACTCAGTCCGATGCTTTTTAACTTGTTCATTAATAATTTGGAATTGGGAGTAAGCAGTGAAGTGGCTAAATTTGCAGATGACACGAAGTTGTTCAGGGTGGTGAAAACCAGGGAGGATTGTGAGGCACTCCAAAGGGATCTGTCGAGGATGGGTGAGTGGGCGTCAACGTGGCAAATGGGGTTCAATGTGGCCACATGCAAAGTGATGCACGTTGGAGCCAAAAATCCTAAATATCAATACACATTGATGGGGTCTGAACTGGCAGAGACTGACCGAGAGAGAGATCTTGGTGTCGTAGTAGATAACTCAATGAAAATGTCTAGACAGTGTGTAACTGCAATAAAGAAGGCCAACACTATGCTGGGGATTATTAGGAAAGGAATTGAAAACAAATCAGTCAGTATCATAATGCCCTGTATAAATCATTAGTGCAACCTCATTTGGAATACTGTGTACAGTTCTGGTCACCACACCTCAAAAAGGATATTATAGCATTGGAAAAAGTGCAGGGAAGGGCAACTAGAATGATAAAAGGGTTGGAACACTTTCCCTATGAAGAAAGGTTAAAACGCTTGGAGCTCTTTAGCTTGGAGAAATGACGGCTGAGGGTGACATGATTGAGGTTTATAAGATTATGCATGGGATACAGCAGGTTGAGAAAGAGGTACTTTTCTCCCTTTCTCACAATACAAGAACTCGTGGGCACTCCATGAAATTGCTGAGCAGTCAGGTTAGAACAGATAAAAGGAAGTACTTCTTCACTGAAAGATTGATTAACACATGGAATTCATTGCCACAGGAGGCGGTGGCAGCTACAAGCATGGACAGTTTCAAGAGGGAATTAGATAAACATACGGAGCAGAAGTCCCATCAGTGGCTATTAGCCACAAGGTATAGATAGGAACTCTCAGTCTGGCGCAGGTGATACACTCTATTCTAGGTACTGGGCGGGGGCAGCAGTGGGAGGGCTTCTAGTGTCCTGGCCCCACTGCTGGAGCTCCTGATGGCACCTGGTATTTTTGGCCACTGTGTGACAGAGTGTTGGACTAGATGGGCCATTGGCCTGATCCAACATTGGCTTCTCTTATGTTCTTATGTTCTCCTATGTTCTTATGTTCTTATGGCAGCACTTTTCTTATGATCACTAGAGAGGGAAACATGGTACAGCTCTCTATATTTCAGTGCTAGAAGCATCCTAGTCAAGATGGGAGAGCTGGAGAGCTCAGTGCTTGATGACCATTTAGATATAGGGGCATGGTGTTTCAGCAGCATGGTGGAAATGAGAAAATCAATGGGACTCCCTGGATACAAACCCTACAGACAGGATAGAGATGGGAATGTTGGGGCACTATTGTGTCATATATCAAAGGCTACTGTTCCGAAAGTCCCCACATTTGATGGGGTCCAGCTGATATTTGCAGACTCAGTTAAGAGCCTTAGGGTTATACTGGATCCACCTATATTTTTGGAGAAACAAGCTAATGCAGCTGCAAAAAAAGGCTTTCATTCAGAAAGATGGCCCTCTATCTTGATTCAGCTGATCTGGCCACATGGATCCATCTGAAGGTTACCTGAATCTTGGACTATTGTAATGCACTCCATACAGGTCCACCCTTAAAGGAAACTCAGAAATTCCAGTAGGTACAGAATGCCACAGCCCAGATGATATCAGGCATGAAGAAAAATGCATATAACCATACCTATTCTGCAGAAACTCCATTGTGTACCGATCAGTTACCAGGTTAAATTCAAGGTTCTGGTTAATACCTTCAAAAGCCTTAATGGCACTGAGCCAACATAGTTTCAGGACCGCCTTTCCTATTATTCCCCATGTGACAGGGCTAAGTCAGTTCTCTTTTCTCCTTAGCCAATTCCTTTTCCCCCTGTTGATGCAGTGGGGAAGCCAGAAACAACCAATTAGGACCCTCAAGAAGCCTCAGAGGGAAAAGGGATGGGGATTCAGTGGAAGAAAAGGAGCATTGAACTGTCCTCCTGTGATAGGGTCTAGACCTTCTGACAGGAAGGTCAGAAGTAGCCCTGTCTCGTAGTCTGTTTTCCGAAGAAAGCAGACTGGGTCTCGTGTGGCAGTCTGGAAGAGCACACACTGATTTGTAAGCTCTCAAATGGAAGTTCACATTACTGGTTACAGTGGATGCATGTATGGCCTGTGTGTATGTGCGTGCACCTGTTTATAAAGCCCTTTCACATTTATCGGAATAGTACATACTTCCTACCTGAACATGTGTACAACTGTTTGCAAAAAAACCCCAAAACAATAGTATACACATTCATTTTATGAGTGCAACCAGGAACCAGTACTTGTGTAAATAATCACAAGTTCAGCTGTACAAGTATTAAATGTAAAATGAGAATTATTCAAAACACATATAAAGAATAATGAACTTTTGAACAGTGTTTGAGGAAGAGTCGATGCACATTCATTATACAAATTTATTTATTTATTTTACAAAATTTATATCTTGATTTTCTGCCCCCACAAGGGCCACTAAGTTGGCTAACAAACGAAAACATACATCATAAAAATAACATTGCATTACACAGGAAGGGGAGATCACTGAGGGAGTGCCAAACAAAGCAAAAAAGTTTTCATTCACTGGCAGGAGGGGACAGATTGATCTTTTTTTTTTTACTGTTTATTGATATTTCAAAAATAATATAGAAATACTAAATTACAAGTAGAAATTACATAGTTTTGCAAACTAGAGTCAGAATATGTTTCAATAAATGGGAGGGTAACAATAAAACAGTCCTAATATTGTGACAGTATCAACAGTGCTCATAAGAAGTGAACAATGTTCAATAAAGTTGTGTATTCTTTAAAGAGCTTTCTGGTACTTGATTTTATATTCCTAAAGGATCATATAAACATCAATGATGCCTTTAGTGCAACACAACCAGATCTTTGGTACTAGGAGTGAGAAGGCCCTCTCCCAGGTTGCCACCTGCCAGTCTCAGAAGGCGAGGGCACCTGAAGTAGGGCCTCCAAAGATGACTATAAGAGATTACGTGGTCCTTCTGGTATTGTTGCCCCAAACCATATAAGGCTTTGAAGGTCAACACCAGCACCTTGAGTTGTGCCAGAAGCAAATTGGGATTCAGTGCAGATGGACCAAGACTGGAGTGATATGGTCCCAGACAACATCCTGGCTACAACATTCTCTGCCAACTGAAGTTTCCAAACACTTCTAAAGGGCAGCCCCATGTAGACCACATTGTAGAAATCTAATCTAGATGTAACCAGAGCATGCAGCACAGTGGCCAGATCTTTTCTGCCAAGAATGGCTGCAGATGGCTAACCAATCGAAGCTGGTAAAAGGCACTCTTGGCCACAGCTGCCACCTGCTTATTCAGCAGTAGGCCTGGGTCCAAGAGCATCCTCAGACTAAGGACCTGTTTCATCAAGGGGAAACCCATCCAGAATGGGTGACATCTTAAATCCTGGGTCACACCTTCCACCCACCAGTAGTACTTCCATCTTTTAGGGATTAAGCTTCAGTTTGTTAGCCTGCATTTCCTCCAAAACTGCCTCCTCTAGGTACCAGTTCAGGGTTTTTACAGCCTCCCTGGGATCAGCTGGAAGCAAGAAATAGAGCTGAGTGTCATCCACATATCGATGACAACCAAGGCCAAATATCTAGATGACTCACCCAGTGGTTTCATGTAAATGTTTAAAAGCATAGGGGACAAGTTGAAATCTTGCAGGACCCCATAGACCTAAGGCCAAGGGACTGAGCAGCAATCCCCTAGCACCACCTTATGAAATCTATCCTCCAGGAAGGACCAGAACCTCTACAGAACAGTGCCTCCCAAACCCATCCCAGATAGGCCATCTAGAAAGATGCCATGAAATAGGATTGCCATCACCCTGTTGGGGCCAGGAGATCCCCTGATTTTGGGGGCCCCAATCTGATGCCACCCAGTTGGCTGGGGAAGACACCCACCAAACAGCAGTGTCCTGCAAGGATGCTGCTGATGCAATGACATCACCGGTAGTGAAGTCATCATGCTGGGGCTGTTGCATGGCAACAGTCCAGAATTCAGGGGAAATTCTCTGGTTACGATAGAGTTTTTGCTTCTAATGCTAGAGCGTCACCATGTGATGCCCCTAGTATGATGACATCACTACTGGTGACATCCCCACACTCTATACGTGACACATGTGGCAGAAGAGTCCCAGAAAGGAGCCAGGAGCCCCCCACCGCAGGAAAGGTGAGACCTGGCAACCTTACCATGAAACCAAGGACCTATATTTGGATCAGTGTGGGGTTTCAATCATACATGCAGCTGAACATGTGTTGAATATAACATAAGAATTACTCAATGCATTTACAAAGAAAAATCAAGCATACACTGTACATGGATTGTACATGTGTTCAGCGTACTTGTGAACAGGACTTTTGTATTCCTGGGTGGAGGGAAGTGAAGGGGAAGATTGAGGTCTGCACAGTAAAAGCTCCAGAAATCTTAAACTAGGTTGGAAAACCTGAGAGAATTTTGTCTTTTTTACCTTCATATGGTAGACTGGTAATTTCTGGCTGACTCAGGGCTTCTCCACACACTTCACTTACTCCTGATTTTCTTGACAGTTGATCTACAAGCATTAGAATCAGTTTGGCATGGTTATTTTGCACGTCTGCCTTCCCTCTGCATTTTCACAGTTGTGGAGTCAGTTTATTTTCTTCTGTGCGTGCATTAAATAATCAGGGTTTTCAAGAGAGGGTGCTGTTGTTATTGGTGGCATCACAGCATACACAGCCTGTTCATTTTTTGCTCATACCACATTTTTTAAAGGGCACTATAATATATAATATAATAAGGGGCTGTGGTGGCTCAGTGGTTAAGACGCTGAACTGCAGACTGGAAGGTCAGTAGTTCAACAGTTCAAGACCCGAGTGCCACATGACAGAGTGAGCTCCTGTCTCTGGTCCCAGCTCCTGCCAACGTAGCAGTTCGAAAGCAAGAAACTGCAAGTAGTACCAGTTCAGTGGGAAGGTGACAGCATATTGTGTGCCCTGGCATCTAATCATGCCGGCCACATGACCATGGAAACATCTTTGGACAGCGCTGGCTCTTCGGCTTGGAAATATAAATGAGCACCGCCCCCTAGAGTCGGATTCAACTGGCTTTCAACCAAGGGAAACCTTTACCTTTACCTTATAATATTAGAATGTCACTATAGCATTGTAATGTTAGGCTAAGCAGGTTTTCTGAATTCCCAACTTTCATCTTTTTAAAAAATATGTCTCTAGCTTCTTTCCTCCAGAGATATACAGGAAAAAGTATATCTCTGCAAGGGAAAGGGCTAGAGACTAATTTTTTTAAAAGCTGGGAATTCAGAGAACCTGCTAAGCCTATCATTACAATGGCATATCGATATATCAGTATTTTATTGCCTTTAAAAAAAATTAAAAATGAAATCATTCGTATTCAGGGTGGGAGGGAGAAAAAGGAGTAGTTTGACAATGATGACAGTCTAGTAATTGAACAGTGGGTGGTATAGAAAAAATCAACAGAAACATTGCATACAAGGAAAAGGGTGACTCAGAACTGGCTTTCAGAAAAAGATTGGGGTAAAAGTGGTCTCAAAAGAAACAGGAAAAACAATGGTGGTGCTGGGGGGGGGGACAAAGCAAAAAATAAAGGCACAAAAGCCCTCAGTCTAAGTAACAACTTATCCATCAGTGACATTGTTTTGCCAAGTTAAGTATTCTCCATGCTACAATTGTATACAGTTTATTCCTGAACACCAAAACCTTTCTTTTCGCCTGCAGGGAAATAAAGTTCTGTTTTTATTTACACTGAGACTATATATACACAGACACATACATACATACACACACAAATAAATGAATGGGTTAAATATATTAATTAATGGGTTAAAACCAACTGCAGGAGAGAGGACAAGAGTGCCTCCACAGCAGATGCACATGTACTCAGCATCAGTTATTTACCTCACAGGTGGCTACAATCAGTAAATTACATACTCACTAACAAGACAGCTCATAATCAAATCTTTGGCCTCTCTAAGTTCCTGGTGATGTGGCAAAATAGCATGGGGGTTATGGTTATTCCTAGGGCTGCCATTCTTCTGGTGAGGCCTAGAGATTTCTCAAATTGCATCAGATCTCCAGACTATAGAGATCAGTTCCCCTGGCTTCTTTGCAGGGTAGACTGTATGACATGATATTCTGCTTAGGTTCCTCCTCTCCCCAAACCCCACCTTTCCTAGGCTTCACTCCCAAAAATCTCCAGGAATTTCCCAACCTGGAGTTGGCAACCCTAGCTATTTCTCTAATGTTCCCAAATGCTACCAGTTAGAGGACAGTGGTGTTTTATTAAGTGTGGGATTTTCCTGCCAAAATACAAAAGGCCCCAGAGTTGCTCTTGCACACTTACATACTTGCACATAAGGTGCCCCCAATGTTCCCTCTAAGCTGTGGAGTCCTGAGGAAAAATTCTACTTTGTGAGCTACCAGCATTAAAGTTGTGAGCAGGCAGGTGATTTGGCTACTACATAAATTAGTTTGCTCTGCACTGGAGCTATCTTTCCTGAGCTAAGACAAAGATGTGTGAGCTGAAGGGTGAAAAACTGTGAGCCAGCTCACACTAACTTGGCTTAGAGGGAACACTAGGTGCCACCCTGCTTGTTCATGCACATTCTCTTGGTGGCTTCCACCTTGTGGAAGGGCCTGCTTGAGGCAGTAAGGAAGGCCAACACAAGTCTATCATTTCACAGAATGCACAAAACAAAAAATGTTCCAAAAGGAACAGCAAATGAGGTCACTTCAATAAGGGATATTCGCGCACTGTTATGATACTGTTTATTGCATGTATAACCTGCCTTTTCCCCATAATGTACTGTATCTTTCTATTTTTTTCACTATGGTGAGCCATGCCTTAAACCAATTCTCATTTGCATTGTTTCTTAATTCTGTGAACCTAGCCTTACTGCATTGTTTATTGGAGGTCTTTGCTGTCAGATTGAATTGCTTTTCATATTTTGTAACAAGCCTTGAGGCAATGAGGAAGGCAGGCTATAAATGAAATTAACACAACTAGTGCTGCTGCAGCCCCCACTGATGATGATGATATCAAACAAGTGACTAGATGGGATTTTAGGACTTGGTTTGAGCTGTTGCATCCTGTCAGAGGTTGTGAAGAAAAGTCCCATGGCTGAAGCCCTAAGCAAGCAGATGAAGCTGAAGTTCAGTCCTAGGTACAGGTTGATAAACAAAGTGGTGGAGATGGAGGAGGTGGCAGGTTCCATCAATCACAGATGGTTGCAGAATACCACTTTACAGATAGGCAGGTTTAGAGAACTATTGCACATCCATACAAGGTAGTGTAAATAGGATCGTTTCTCTCTGCTTTCACTATGGCATGTATCTTATTGCTTTTTTATCAGATGCCTTTTCACTACTTCAAGCTTAGTTTATCTAAAACTGATCTGCTGTTTTCTGTTTTCTGCATAGATATGTTCTTCCTTTTCTCTCACTAACCTATATTTTCTTCCAATCAAGTCTTCTCTGTCTTTAACAAAATACAGACTACTGCAAAAAACATGCCATTTTTAACTTTAAACTTGCTAAAGTTGTTCATTTTGGTCTGCAAATATGCATGGGCTTGTTTTCATTAATTCTCAGTTCGACTGTTGTAATTCCCTTCTTTCTGGTTTGAGTCTCATTGGGCTTCATCCTCTCTCCTTTTTCCTTATCAATCCTGCCTGATTTATTCCGCACCTTGTTTTGGCCATCTTTTCCCTTCACTAACCCCACCCCCCCATCTATTACCTTATCAGATTCACCTCAGGTAACTCCTGTTTTATTCTTCAAAGCCTGTACTCTTTGTCCTCTTGTTATCTGTTCTCAACCTCTTTACTCTGCCAATACTTTCCTCTTGGCTAGACCTTGGGTTACCACTATTTCATGCCACCAGGTGTTCCTTTTTGCCCTTTTCTCTAAAACTCAATGCTCCTTGACAACTGTACATTTCTACCTTTGCAAGTGATTAATCAGCTTCTGGAAACAAACCTCTTCTCTCAGACTTTTCTACCCTGCTCCTTTCATTTGTATAATTCTGTGTTTCATAAAATTCTTGTTTTTATTTAGTTAAGCTGACAGTCAGGGTTGTGATTTTAAAATTTTAATTATTATATAGTACCATGTTTTAAGGCACTTTGTGAATTCTTATTGTTCTTCTTGTTCCTCTTATTAGCCTGGGCAAGCCATAATGGATCAGGCCTACTTGTCCATCTAGTCCAGCATACTGTTTCACATGGTGACCAATCAGTTTCCCTGAAGGGCCAACTAACAGGGTGCCTCCTGATGCTGCCTCCTAGCACTGGTATTAGGAGTTCTGCTGCCTCTGTATTCCCTTTACTCATCATGGCTAATAGCCATTGATAGCCACCTCCAGTAATCTACCTAGCCCCCTTTTAAAGCAATCTATGCTAGTGAACATAAGAACATAAGAGAAGCCATGTTGGATCAGGCCAATGGCCCATCAAATCCAACACTTTGTATCACACAGTTGCCAAAACCCAGGTGCCATCAGGAGATCCACCAGTGGGCCCAGAACTCGAGAAGCCTTCCCACTGCTGCCCCCAAGCACCAAAAATACAGAGCATCACTTCCCAGACATAGTGTTCCATCTATACCTTTTGGCTAATAGCCATTGATGGACCTCTGCTCCATATATTTATCCACTCCTCTCTTGAAGCTGTCCATGCTTGTAGCCACCACCACCTCCTTCAGCAGTGGATTCCACGTGCTAATTACTCTAAGTGAAGAAGCATTTCCTTTTATCTGTTCTAAGCATACTACTCATTCATTTCATTGAGTGGCCACGAGTTCTTGTATTGAGAGAATGAGAGAAACATACTTCTTTCTCTCCTTTCTCTATCCCGTGCATAATTATGTAAACCTCTATCATGTCGCCCCTCAATAGTCATTGCTCCAAGCTAAAAAGCCGTAATCTCTATAACCTTTCTTCATAGGGAAGGTGTTTCATTCCCTTAATCATTTTAGTTGCCCTTTTCTGCACCTTTTCCAATGTTATGATATCTCTTTTGAGGTGCAGTGACCAGAACTAGCAATCAGCATGAACCAGCTAATGAACTAAAGTTTGTCACAAATTCAGGGCAGTTTGTCGTTGGTGAAGCAATGTTCGCAAACTTAAGAAGTGCCATCGACTTTCATGAATTTTGCTGCATTTCATGGCAGTTTGTGAAAAGCAGAATGCAGGGGGATAAACTGGCTTTTTATGAACAACAGCTGTTTGGTTTAAATAGCTAGGAGCCATTTAAACCACCGCTTTCTCCTCCCCATAAAAAGCTGTTACAGGGTTTGTGGGGTTTGTGATTTGGTGAACCATGAACCAAACAGCATTTTTGTGCTTCGTGCCCATCCCTAATCAGAACTGTACACAGTATTCCAAAATATGCCACACCATAGATTTATACAGGGGCATTATGATAGTGGCTGGTTTGTTTTAATTCCCCTCCCTAGTAATCTCCAGCATAGCATTTGCCTTTTTTATTGCAGTTGCACACTGAGTTGATATCTTCAATTACTTATCTATGATGACTCCAAGATGTATAGTTTATAGTTTATAGTTAGGATTTTTTGCTTGAATATGCATTACTTTGCACTTACCCATGTTGAACTTCATTTGCCACTTTGATGCCCACTTGCCCAGCCTCAACAGATCCCTCTGGAGTGCCTCACAGTCCTCCTTGGCTCTCACCACCCTAAACAACTTGATGTCATCTGCAAACTTAGCCACTTCACTGCTTATTCCCAACTCCAAGTTATTAATGAGTAAATTGAAAAGCACCGGACCTAGTCCCAAGCCCTGCTTACCACCTTCCACTATGCAAATTGCCCATTTATACTTACTCTCTGTTTCCTGTTGATTAATCAGTTTTTAATCCTCAAGAGGACTTGTCCTCTTATCCCATGACTGCTGAGTTGACTTAGGAGACTTTGATGAGGAACTTTATCAAAAGCTTTCTGGAAGTTTAGGTAAGCAACATCTACTGAGTCACCCTTATCCATATGTTTGTTCACCCCCTCAAAGGACTCTAAAAGAACAGTGAGACAAGATCTTCCCTCACAAATCCATGCTGATTCTTCCTCAACAGGTTTTATTCATCAAAGTACCTACTAATTCTGTCATTAATAACAGATTCCACCAATTTACCCAGTATCAACATTTGACTGACTAGCCTGTAATTTCCCAGGTCTCCTCTGTAACCTTTTTAAAAGATGGGGGTTTGCATTTGCTACCTTCTGGTCCTTGGGAATGGAGGCAGACATTAGTGATATATTGCATATTTTTTTCAGATCCACAAGTTCACACATAGTGGGCACAGTAAAAGAGTAAAAGCTCTTTCTCTTCATTCTTCTACCCCATGAATAATTTAGTCACCCTCTGTCATGTATCCCCCCACATACACCTTAGCTGTCTTTTTTTTAGATTGAAAAGTCCCTGACTTTTCAGCTTTCTCATAGGGAAGGTGCTCCAATCCCTTAATCATCTTGATTGCCTTCTTCTGTACTTTTCCAAAATTCTGGAATATTTATTTATTTATTTACTTTATTTATATCTCACCTTTCTCCCCAATGGGGACCCAAAGGAGATTACACCATTCTCCATTTTATCCTCACAACAATCCTGTGAGTTAGGTTAGGCTAAGAGTGTGTGACTAGCTCAAGGTCACCCAGCAAGGTTCCATGGCAGAGTGGTTATTTGAATTTGAATTTCCAAGATCCTTGTCCAACCCTTTAACCACTACACCACACTGGCTTTCCCTTCTGAGATACAGTGACTAGAACTGTACACAGTATTCCAGTTTTATTCCATGCTAGACCTCTATGTAGATGTTAGCAGTCAGACTTCACCTCCCACAGAGGGGCAATTTAGCGGTTAGAGGCATGAACACCCCTCATATAATATCACTCCAAATATCATAAATATAACATACCTGACTGGCCCAGAAGTGACACAAAATGGATGCCCATCAGAATACCAGCCTGGGAAAATATTTGGAAGTGAGTCAAAGCGGTTGGCTGACAAACGACCCTCTCCCCAACCCAGGGAGATGCATACCTCAGGACAAAGGGTTTCCCAAGAAACATATTGCCTCATCTGAATTAATCTCTTTAACCTCCCAACCTTACTTCCCATGGCTCATCTACCCTAATAAATACTTAACACTATTCCACCAAACCTGGTAGTTGTCCCATCCAGTAGCTGTGGATCATCGAGCAGCCATTAGCACCTTTAGTCCATCCCCAGGTAAACCCATCAAGTTTCTTCCAACTCATTGTTTTACCTCTGGAAAACCCATCAAGGCATTATTTTGGGGGGCAAGCATGTCACCATGCTCTGGGGTAACATTTTACCCTATATCTGGAGTTCTGAGCCACTAGTCTCTGTGTGTGTGTGTTCTCAGCACCTACCTCACACCCCCACTTGCATGTGGGCTTCCTCCTCTTCTGTGTGAAATGTTGGTCATTTTGCTGTTGTCTCCATGGACCTTGCTCACCTAGATTGGTAAATATTGCCTTCCCAAAATCCATCCACCCCACTCTTCCCTAGTTATCTCTTAGCTAGCCTTGTATGTGTTTAAGTGTGTTTCTGCATTTATGTTTTGCCTTTTATTCTTTTTCAGTAAAAACCTTTCCAAGTGAAAACAAAAGAAAACAATTCATTCCAGAAATCTCAAAATTTCAAACATTTTTAATCAAAAAGCGTTATTACCACCAAACTTACCTTTTAATTTTGACAAATGGTATAAAGCAAATATGAATACACTAGAGAGTATTACACATAAATATTCTTTATTAGAAAAAAGAAAATTAGAAGAAAAATTAGGCTTTGAAATATCATGGTTTTCTTATACACAATTACAACATCTCTGTACACAAATACATATAACTAATATTCTTAAACGCCCCTTAACACAATTTGAACAAGTCTATAAGTTTATGCAATCTTCCAGAAAATCTCTCATCTCTAAATTATATTTAATAATAAGCAAACAAGAAATAACTAAAATACTACCTTATCAAATAAAATGGCATAAGCTTATTAATAATACTTTAACTGGCATCGATTGGAAGCATATTTGGTTATCATTTCCTTTTAATTCTAATATTGTTGAATTTAAATTGCAAACATTTAAGATTCTTACTTTTTGGTATCTTACCCCGCAAAAGTTATCATATATGTCTTCATCTGTGAAACCGTTTTGCTGGAGACACTGTGGTCAACTTGGTTCATATCTAAATTGCTGGCTTGAATGCCCCAAAATAGTATCATTTTGGAAAGATATATTAGAACAAATAGCCTATATAACTGGATATGTAGTACAGTACACAGTAGAAGATACATTGTTAAATAGGTGGAATCCAAATGACTATGGTTCCAGTTTACATAAGAGAGTAGCAATTCTGTTAGTGGCAGCAAAAAAATACAGTTGCTTATCATTGGAAGAATTCTATTAGTCCATCTAGACAACAATGGTATACAAAACTTTGGAATATTTATATAATGTCTAAAATTGCAGAAAACATTAGTGAAAAACATACTCTTATTACCTCATCTTCTTTTACAACAATTTGGTTCCCAATTATACAATATTTGATAGAACAAAGTGTAATCCCTCCAATAATAGATACTCTGCATCTTTGGTATATTAAGTCAAAGAATGTTGCAGTAATATGATTATAGATATGTGATTAATATTTTAATTGTGTGATTTTGTTCTTTGGTTAATGTTATATATATATCTATGCTATATCCTTATCTGGTATATGTTATTTATGTTGTATTCATTAAAGTTAATAAAATGTTTGTTTGTTTAAAAAAAAACCCTTTCCAAGTGATCATCTGCCTGGTTTATTTTGAGAGTTCTCTAAGGGAAAAATCCCCATAAACATTGGTGGAAATCCCTGATTACCTGCCTCTCACTCTGTCTCCTTAAAGCTAATTTCCCAAATTAATTAGGAACTTGCCTCTTTTGGGTAACACAAGGGCATTACTATATTGGCAGTCCCTTTCCTAATAATCCCCAGCATGGACTTTGCCTTTATAATCATGGTTGCACACTGAGCTGACATTTTCATTGACGTTTCTACTACAGCCTCAAGATCTCTTCCTTCTCCGACATGGCCAGTTCAGACCTATCAGCATATATTTAAAGTAAGGAATTTTTGCTCCTGTGTGCATCACTGTACACTTACCAACAATGACTTTCATTTGCCATGCTGTTACCCACTCACACAGTTTGGGGAGATCCTCTTGTAGTTCTTCACAATCTGCTGTGGTTTTCACCATCCTGGATGATTTGATATCATCTGCAAACTTGGCTACTACACTGTTCAGTCCTGATTCCAAAGTGTTATTGAAAAAAATTAAATAGCTCTGGTCTCCTTACATCCTGTTATTTTTAATAATCTCCAAGATCCCCTTGTAGCCAATGGTTTCCATTTCCTGAATTTCCCCAGCCACCTCCCATATTCCCATGGCCAATCCAAATCCTCCATGCCATCTGACTAGGATATGGAGTTGTTGCATTCTGCAGAATTTGCCATATAAATTTAGCTAATCCTATGAAAAACCATGAGCCTGTACTCAGTCTGACAATGTGATGAAATGAAGAAGTCACAGGCTATGTATCACTGCAATATTATAACTCATAATAAACCTTTCTGTTTCAGGTTCACAAAGGGATTGACAGACAGTTCAGGCGTGGAGCATAAGAACATAAGAACATAAGAGAAGCCAATATTGAATCAGGCCAATGGCCCATCTAGTCCAACACTCTGTCACACAGTGGCCAAAAATACCACATGCTATCAGGGGTCTTTTTGTAGAAGAACAGCTGCAGGAGCTCATTAGCATATGGTATGCTAATGAGCTATTAGGCTATTAGCATATGCCACACCCCCTGACATCACCGGAAGTGATGTAAGAAGGGGAAGCGGGGGGGGGCGGCATCTTCAAAAGCCTCCCCTTCGCTTCCCCAGCTGGCCTGGGTGGGGGAGCTAAGAGAGAAGGGATTTAAAGTTTAAACTCCTTCTCATGAGAGTTGGGCCACAGAAGGAGGAAAGAGGGAAGGAAAGAGAGAGAGTAGAGAGAAGGAAAGGGGAGGGAAAGAAAGAGAGGGAAGAAGGAGGAAAACAGGGAAAGGAGGAAAAAAGAGAAGAGAAGAAGGTGGGAAAGAAAGAAAGAGAGAAGAGAAGAATGAGGGAAAGAGGAAAAAGAAAGAAGGAAAGGAGGGAATGAAAGAAATTTGGCGGCAAGTCAGCCCCATTATATCCTATGGGCCATTGAAGTCAATGGTGAAAACATAGGGTATATTCTGGGGGCTAGAGGGGAGGGGGTTTGAGGGAGAGGCTCCAAACTCACAGGATAGCTGTTGGAGCCTCTTCCCAAGATACCCACCAAGATACACACCAAGTTTCAAACAGGTTGCCCCCATTCCCTCCATTGTTCTCTATGGTGGGAAAAAAAGTTAATTTTTTCCCACCATAGAGAACAATGGAGGGAATAGGGGCAACCTGTTTAGGGGCCCATAGAATTGGACCCCCTGATACAATGTTCTTGAAACTTGGTGGGTATCTTGGGGAGAGGCTCCATCAGCAACCCTGTGAGTTTGGAGCCTCTCCCTCAAACCCCCTCCCCTCCAGCACCCAGAATATAACCTATGTTTTCACCATTGACTTCAATGGCCCATAGGATATAATGGAGCTGAAATTGACATTCGGCTGCCTGAAAGACTCTCCGGGACTCCGGCTGGGGGCGGGGCTTGGCTCCTGAGCTCCCGGTGCGCTCCCCCCAAAAAAGACCCCTGCATGCTATCAGGAAGTCCAGCAGTGGGGCAGGACACTAGAAGCCCTCCCACTGCTGCCCCCTCCAGCACCAAGAATAGAGTGCATCACCTGCCCCAGACTGAGAATTCCCATCTATACCCTGTGGCTAATAGCCACTGATGGACTTCTGCTCCATATGTTTATCTAATTCCCTCTTGAAACTGTCCATGCTTGTAGCTGCCACCACCTCCTGTGGCAGTGAATTCCATATGTTAATCACTCTTTGGGTGAAGAAGTATTTCCTTTTATCTGTTCTAACCCGACTGCTCAGCAATTTCATGGAGTGCCCACGAGTTCTTGTATTGTGAGAAAGGGAGAAAAGTACTTCTTTCTCAACTTGCTCAATCCCATTCATAATCTTATAAACCTTGATCATGTCACCCCTCAGCCGTCGTTTCTCCAAGCTGAAGAGCCCCAAGCGTTTTAACCTTTCTTCATAGGGAAGGTGTTCCAACCCTTTTATCATTCTAGTTGCCCTTCTCTGCACTTTTTCCAATGCTATAATATCCTTTTTGAGATGTGGTGACCAGAACTGTACACAGTATTCCAAATGAGGTTGCACCAATGATTTATACAGGGGCATTATGATACTGACTGATTTGTTTCAATTCCTTTCCTAATAATCCCCAGCATAGCGTTGGACTTCTTTATTGCAGCTACACACTGTCTAGACATTTTCATTGAGTTATCCACTATGACTCCAAGATCTCTCTCTTGGTCCATCTCTGCCAGTTCAGACCCCATCAATGTGTATTTATATTTAGGATTTTTGGCTCCAATGTGCATCACTTTGCACTTGGCCACATTGAACCCCATTTGCCACGTTGACGCCCACTCACCCATCCTCGACAGATCCCTTTGGAGTGCCTCACAATCCTCCCTGGTTTTCACCACCCTGAACAACTTCATGTCATCTGCAAATTTAGCCACTGCACTGCCTACTCCCAATTCCAAATCGTTAATAAACAAGTTAAAAAGCATCGGACTGAGTACTGATCCCTGTGGTACCCCACTGCTTACCACCCTCCACTGAGAAAGTTTCCCATTTATACTCACTCTCTGTTTCCTATTTATAAGCCAGTTTTTGATCCACAAGAGGACTTGTCCTTTTATCCCATGACTATTGAGCTTACTTAGGAGCCTTTGATGAGGAACTGTATCAAAAGCTTTCCGGAAGTCAAGGTAAATAATATCTATTGGGTCTCCCTTGTCCACATGTTTGTTCACTCCCTCAAAAAACACTAGCAGGTTAGTGAGACAAGATCTTCCCTTACAGAACCCATGCTGAGTCTGCCTCAATAGTTTTTGTTCATCAATGTGCCTACTAATTCTTTCCTTAATAACAGTTTCCACCAACTTACCCGGTATCAATATCAGACTGACTGGCCTGTAATTTCCCGGATCTCCCCTGGAGCCCTTTTTAAAGATGGGAGTGACATTAGCTACCTTCCAGTCCTCAGGAATGGAGGCAGATTTTAAAGAAAGATTACATATTTTTGTCAGGAGATCCACAAGTTCACATTTGAGTTCTTTCAGAACTCTCAGATGAATGCCATCCGGGCCTGATGATTTATTAGTTTTTAAATTGTCCATCAGCCGGAGGACTTCCTCTCTTGTCACCGCAATCTGATTCAGGTCTTTCAAACCCCCTCCCGAAATCAGTGCTTCTGGAGTGGGCAAGCACTTCTCCTCTTCCACAGTGAAGACAGAGGCAAAAAAATGCATTCAGCTTCTCAGCCATTTCCCTATCATCCTTCACTACTCCTTTTACCCCTTGGTCATCCAAGGGCCCCACTGCCTCCCTGGCTGGCTTCCTACTTCTAATGTATTTGTAGAAAGTTTTATTGTTGGCCCTTTATGTTTTTTGCGATATGCTCCTCATATTCCCTTTTTGCTTGCCTGATCACAGACTTGCATTTTATTTGCCATAGTCTGTGTTCCCTTTTATCAGCCTCACTGAGACTAGCTTTCCACCGCTTAAAGGAATCCTTCTTACCTTTTACAGCTTCCATTACTTTATTTGTTAACCATGCAGGCTTTTTTCTATACCTATTTGTACCTTTCCTAACCTACGGTATATATATTTTTCTGAGCTTCTAGGATTGTATTTTTAAATAGTCTCCAAGCTTCCCCAATGGTTTTGACCTTCTCCACTACATTTCTGGGGGCCAAAGCAGAGAAATCTTCTTTTCTTTAATGATTTCCATTTCAATCAATATTCCTCCCTCTTCTTGTCTCTCTAGCCATCATTATTTTAATTAAAACCAAACCAAATGTTATTTGGGAGGGGATGTGGCTCAGTGGTAGAGCACCTGCTTGGCATACAGAAGGTCCCAGGTTCAATCCCTAGCACCTCCAATGAAAAGATCTGGCAGTAGATGGTGTGACAGACCTCTGCCTGAGACCTTGGAGAGCTGCTGCCCGTCTGAGTAGACAATACAGACTATGATGGACCAAGGGTCTGATTCATTATAAGGCAGTTTCATGTGTTCATTTGTTAGTGAGATAGATGTCACCTCTAACCAGAGAGTCTGCTTCTGAAATCAGTTTATATTTTCTGTCCTGCACGTTTCTCCAAGAATATGGATCAGTGACTTTATACAATCATATTCTCACATCTTTTTCTCAAGTCAGGCATACTTATGCATAACATGCTGTATCTACCAATACATCCCCATGTCTTTTGTGTCTCTATTGCTGTGCTTATGACCTTGCTAACTCACATTCTTTGTGTAATACCATAGTTTACTGCTGTATCCCATAAAACAGTTGCAGGAGTAGCCATAACAACATCTTCTTCTAGGGCAACCCTTAACAACCCACTCCTGGGTCATGTGTAGGTGGGAGCTTACTGAGTTCAGCAATTTAATAAAAAGCCAGAAGTGTGGGAAACAGTACTTAAAGCATAATTTTGTGTATCTTTCCACATATAGATTCTATCACAGTGATTTCCTGGTACACTGTATGGGTTACCATGAAAATAGGGTTGCCAGCTCTGGGCTGGGAAATTCCTGGACATTCGGGGGGTGAAATCTAAGGAGGACAGGGACTTCAGTGGTATATAATGCTATAGTGTTCACCCTCCACAGCAGCTGTTTTCCCCAAGGAAACTGATCTCTGTAGTCTGTCAGGGGTAATTCAAGAAGATTTCCAGGCCCCACCTGGAGACTGGGAACCCTGCCTGAAGATCAGGTGCATTGGTACCTTGCTGAATTTACATAGTCTGAATCACTGCATCAGAGACCTAAAACCTCAGCATGCAGAAGAAGAAGAGCTGGTTTCATGCCCTGCTCTTCATTACCTGATGGAGTCTTGGAGTGGCTTACAGTCACCTTCCCTTCCTCCCTCCACAACAGACACCCCGTGAGGGAGGTGGAAATGAGAGAGTTCTGAGAGAGCTGCAACTGACTCAAGGACACCCAGCTGGCTGCGTGTGGAGGGGTAGGGAATCAAACCCGGTTCTCCAGATTAGTCTGGATTATACTCTTAAAAATACCATTTTATAACAACAAACTATTTATTAGGCAGCTCTTTATAAATTATGATTGTTTACTGTTGAATTGTTTTTAGATGATTTTATGTGATTTTAACTGTATCATATTTATTACTGTAAGCCACCCTGAGCCTGCTGTAAAGCAGGGAGGGTGGGGTATGAATTAGATAATAAATAAATAAAATAAATACACAACTGGAATACACCCACCCCCAATTGCACACAGTACAGGCAAGTTAGGGAAAGTTTTGCTGCTCAGGGAAGATGCCACCCTGATATTTATCAGATCTGTGGAAAATAGCTGGTATGGGCATGGCCTTAAAGTGTCTCCTGTGCTGATATGTTCTTTCTAGCTTAAGTACACCCTTAACTTTTCTCACAAAGACTACTTTCATATCCTCAGATAGTCAGAGATGGTAATTCCTATCCTTTAGCACACACAGGACAGGACTCACAGTCTTGCTCTTAGTTATCCTATGGTGGGTCAAATTTATGCTACAATTTTTTAAGGGCTGGGTGTTCCCTGTAGCCACACAGCAGCTTTGGGGAACAGCTTCTTTTTTAAAAAGAGAGAGAGAGAGCCCAAACAGGCTCAGAACAGTGCCCCAGGGGGCAGAAGGACTCCTGCCTCCACCCCCAGCCATTTTTGTGTGGTGTTCACTTGGGAAAATGGCTTCCAGGGAGGCAGGAGCCCTTTCTCTCCCTGTAGCACCACTCTGAGCCCATTTGGGTTCTCTCTGTTTTTTATACATAGAAACTGTTCTCTGAAGCTGTTGTGTGGCTATGGGTCTGAGGAACCCAGACCCATCTCTTTAAAAACTGCACAGTTTAGTTTAGCCCTTAAACACAGCTTCAAGAGTTCTCATCACAGTGCCACCTTCTACACTTTCAAGCAGGAACTACTTGACAGTGGCCCATTCTGCATCTAGCATTCACTCCACTGTTTTACTAATCCCACAATGGAACAGAAATTCCTCTCTACATTGCATACCACTTTCACTTTCTTTGATTGTTAGATTTTATGATAGCCTCCACACTGCACACTGGTTTCACTTCCTTTGATCTCTTGGTTTTATGGTACTATCTGCATAGATTTATGGCCGTTTTATGGCCGTTCAGGTGTGACTCTGCAGTCAGTACAGCATTGGCCCAGGGTACTTGAATGTGGTTTTGAGCTGCATTTTTTTCTGTGCCAGTGTGGGTTTGCTAGATGCAGATTGTCTCCCAAACTACTTACTAAAAGGCCCTATTCATCAGAATTTTTCATTCATTCCACTGCTCTTTTCATGCCCTAACTCTGACCTAGACCTTTTGGCTATATTAACCCGGAAGCCTGTCAAACCACCCCAAGGCTCTCTTTTGATAAACTTTGCTTCAGAAACTTTTACAATGCAAGAGTCAAATTTTTCAAGTTATAGATTTGTATGGAACTTTAAGGGCCTCTCTATTGCTCTTCTGCCAAGACCTCCCATTTCCTTTATTCAGTGTTGACCATAAACACACCTGAAGCAAAACCACACAAATTCCCTCCATGCTTGAGAACAGGGAATTTAAAAATTACTACACAGAGAGAACAAAATTAGAGGCAGGGAAAATGTGCTGTCTCAGGAATCTGCCAGCTGAAGCGACTCTTCACATTTCTTCTTAATTAGGTTGAGTCTCATGAGCACATGAAGCTGCCTTACACTAAATCAGACTGTCAGTCCATCAAGGTCAGTATTGTCTACTCTGATCTGCAGCAGCTCTAGAGTTTCCTGCCTCCAGGTGGGGCCTTGAGATCTCCCACTATTACAACTAAATAATAATGATAATTGCATGACATTGTATTTAGAAAAGCCAGGAGATCCTAAGATTGTCTGACATCTACAAGTTCTAGCTCTTTTAGCATTTTGCACCACTAGGTGGCAACTGCTCTCCAGACAATAGAGATAAGTTCCCCTGAAGAAAATGGCTGCTTTGGATGGTGGATTCTATGGCATTGTACCCTGATGAGTTCCCTCCCCTCCCCAAACTCCACCCTCCCCAGGCTCTACCTCCACCCCAAATCTCCAGGTAATTCCCAACCCAGAGCTGGCAGCCTTAAGCGGCTCTCATGGTCTCAGGCAGAGGTCTTTCACATCACCTATTACCTGATCCCTTTAACTGGAGATACCAAGGATTAAATTAGGGACCTTCTGCATGCCAAACAGATACTCTACCACTGAGCCACAGCTCCTCCCTCTACTTATTTCAGTCAATGTTCTTTTGGATAGCTTAATTACAGAGCTAGGCCCTGTATTTTAACTACTCATCCTTACCAGTGAGTACAACTTTCCCTTTCCTAAAGCCCTTCAACATCCCAGCAATATTGTTAAGGCACACAAAGAGCCTTCATAAAGAAGTCAAACAATCTCCAAAAGCAACTTTCTAAATAAGATTGACAAGTTCTTTCCATGCCCCACTTCTCCTTTCCACCTGGATATATGAACAGCTGGCTTATGAGTCCCCTGGGACCAGCTGTACTTCCCTCTCCTTTCATATTTGTTGTCTGCGTACTAATGGCGGGCTGATAAGAAGATGACAGAATGGCAGTGCAGCTCTGCCTAGAGAGGGAATGACAGACACTCTGTGCAATCTTTTGTTCTCCCTTCTTCTCTGTCTCATAGGCCTGCTACTTTGAAGGGAGGACTATATGCCCACTATCATTTGGACAGAATAGGGACTTGGGATGGTTAGCTCACCGCAAAAAGTAACTGTTCCTCCTTCCATGTTTGAGTTCACTATTCAGATTCATTCTATTTTGCCAGTTCGTCAGTTGTTGGGAGTAGTCCCACTCTGATAGTGTGATTTTTTTTCTGTTCCCTGAAATTCAGTGTGTCACACACCTTGTCCTGAGGAAGTGGCCTTCTGCCCTCTCTCTATTCACTCCCCCCATTACCACTACACTTCTGTCGTATGCAACTTTGGTTATAGATCTCTCTGCCAACTGAATGCAGCCCTTCATGCAGCTGACAAAGCAGACTCTGACTCATAAAAGCTTATGTCACAATAAATGTGTTAGTTTTCAAGGTGCCACTAAAAATGGTTGTTATTTTGGCTACAACAGGCTTACATAGGAAACAGGAGTTCAGTGTCACCTAAAAATCTAGGAAAAATTATTCCAACAGAAACTGGAATCCGATGAAGTGAGTGAGCTCTTACTGACTCATGAAAGCTTATACTAGAATAAATGGGGGCCCAGCCTTTTTGAGCCTGCAGGCACCTTTGGCATTCTGATACAGTTTGGTGGGTACAGCCACAAAATGTCTGCCACAGGAAGCAGAGCCAGCCCTAAAATGGCTGCCATGACTTATTTTCAGTCACATAATGAAGATCCTTGTGTTGCAACATTTTAAAAAATCTGTACAGCTAATCAAATCTTGAATGGCCAGTCAAAAGCCTTGCTGGACACAAGCCCCACCTGGCCATGCCCACTTGGCAGGTACCAGGAACGGTATCGGTGGGTACCAGCCATGCCCACTTTGGGCAGGAACACACAGGAACGGAGTTCTGGCTGGCTCCCAAGTTGGCCACGCCCAGCAGGAACTCATTAGCATAACAGGCCACACCCAATAGCAGAAACTCATTAGGATTGGCTACATTGCATGTGTGGCCTAACATGCAAAGGAGTTCCTGCTACAAAGAAAGTCCTGGGTCTTGACAATAAACAAGGTAAACAGAATAAGAAGCAAAAGGTGGGTATGGCTGGATGACCACACTTCTGGTAACATGGGGGTGTGGCCTAATATGCTAATGAGTTTCTGCTGTTGGGTGTGGCCTAATATGCTAATAAGTACCTGCTGGGCTTTTTCTACAAAAAAAGCCCTGGCGGGTACCATAGCACCTACAGGCACCACACTGTAGACCCCTGGATTACGATAACACTGGAGTTCTGTTTTATTTTGCTGCTACAGGCTAACATGACCCCTCATCTGGAAGTATCCTCTGGAATATGCGTAGTGTGAAACCTCCATGGTCATACCTACAACTTTGCAGAGATTTAAAGAAATCATGGCCCCATCTTGATGGCACTTGCCAACTAAAACAACAGTTTGCTGCAGGTTAATAGAGTTGTTAGGAAAGACTTAAGCCTCTGCCATATTAAAGCCCAGAAGGGAAAAATGCTAATCCTCTTGTCAGCCTTAATTACACCCTAGTATAAGACTCAGCAAATATGTCTTTCAGGCACTGCAGGCAATCAGCATCTCAGCATGGAGGCAGAACTAATAGGAGACAGAGCCATCGTAGACAGAGATCTAGCATCACAAGGCTGGGCTTTGGGGCACACTGCTTTGTCAGGGAGGTTGAGGGTGTTTTTGTTATTTGCTGGTAGGTTATGGGTATCAGCTTATACTGTTAGCCTGTCATGCCATCCTTATACTAAGCATAGCTGCCTTATACCGAAGCAGTCCCTTGGTCCCTCAAGGTCAATATTATATCCTCAGAGTGGCAGTGGCTCCCCAGGGTCTCAGGTAGAGACCTCCTACCCTATAATGCAGATCCATTGACAGAGGAGGCTATTATGAAAGCCTAGAACACATGGTAGGAATGCAAAAATGTGTGCAAGACAGAACAGAATGGGTCAGTGGGACTAAAATGGCCATAAAAATTTAAACATGTGGTTACAAACATAGTTGTTCTGTGGCTCAAGAAAAATGCAACATTAATATCAAAAAATAACCTGCCCTTCAAGTCCTTCTTACACAATGCAACATAACTCCTGAAAGTACACTTGACAGCTACTTCATAACTGTTGTACGTATATGTGGGCAAAACTGTACGTTACTATAAACACAGAGCTACTGTCAGAAATTCACAGCATGATCACATCAGGGCATGAGCAAGTTTCACTGTGCAATCCAGAGATGCAGGAGAGGAATTTGAATGGGGTCTGCTCTGTGTTTGGCATATAAGGCAAGGGTCTGGTCTGTTGCACATGTTTTCAAAGACAAGCTTGCCCCTGCTTGTTGCTCATGCAGCATTTGCAATGGCAGAAAACATCTTTGGTATCTAACTTCAAGACATAAAATGTGACTCAGGGGCCCCCGCCCCATTTTATTAGCTCTGTGATCTTCTATCTTCTCATTATCTTGAGAACGAATGAAAAGTTCATAATACAGGTGCCAAACAGGAATCCTTTGTCATCTCACCTCATTTCTGGAGCCATATTCTGCAGTCCCCAGACCAATTGGTATGCCAAATAGCATCTCTTTAGCTGGAGGACTGCAGTTGTGTAATGAAAAGACACAAAATAGCTAATGCTTTTTTCTTTTCTTGTTTTAATTTTTTTTAAATGCTGCTAGTTATTGAATCATAGTTTTTTTATGGCTTTCATCTAGTATGAGATTCAGGGAGCAGGCACCAAGAATGGCTAAGAAGTTTGAACAGTTTTAATTACAGTACATATTCAAAATCATTTAACATAGATTGATTACTTTTGAAACCTTTTAGGTGCCCTGTTTGCCAATCAAGGTTAAGTCTGGAAAATGGGTTGACATTTTCAAGTATAGTTACTCCCCTCGCACACATACAAGGGTTCCTGCGTCTTGAAGAGGTGCATGACCAGCAAAAATTAAGCAAATAATGCTTTCCTCGTTGCTGCATCTGCTGTGTCTCTGTCTGTTGTTCAGTGATTAAAGGCACAATAGCCGTGTCAGAAGAAGCTGGCAATCCTTTTTCAAAGTTTTTCATATGAGCATAGTGGACAATTTAATTTATTCTATCAGATTTATTAAGTTGCAAGAGCTAGAGGCAACAAAAAAGTGAGCATAACAAAGAATAACATTCAGACTTAGGCAAAATCCCATAGAATATAATACCCTGTAAAGCAAATCCACAAATACTTCAAACAAACAGAAAATAATAATATCCTCCCTAGATAACACAGCCAGCCACAGAGCAGACTGAAGATGTGTCAGCAGTTATAAATATGGAACTAAGGATGGTTGTTGTTCTGGTCAGATTAATCTACATGGAGTACAAGGATGTAACCTTGAGTATGTGATGTCTGAATTGTCTCAACTGCTGGATTGAAGAGGAGCAACTGACAATGGGAGACGATGTACAAAACAGCCCTCTTTTTTGATGAAGAAATACACTAGTAACATTTTGAAACCCTATAAGCCCCTTAAAAACTTTGGTTCAGAGTGCAAGGTACAAATAGTTTATATAAAACTAGGAATAAGGCCCGTTGTGGAAATAAATACAATGGGCTCTAGAAAGAGGCTCTGGGAGAGTGCCCCGGCTTTGGGCACTCAGTGACAATTTGCGGTGGCAATCTCAGCAGGGTATAATGACAGAGTCCACCATTTTCTCCAGAGGAACTGATCTTTGCTACCTGAAGAGCAGTAGTAATTTTGAGTGATCTCCAGCCCACCCCCAAGATTGGTAACAGTGGTTCCCCAGGAGGGAGTGGCTGGTTTGGAGGGTGGAGTCTATGGCATTGTACCTGTCTGAGGTCCCACCTCTCCTCAATACTCACCCTCTCCAGGTTCGACCCCTCAGATCTCCAGGAATTTCCCAACCTGGAGTTGTCAACCCTATCTCCCTCCCAGCCAACCATCAACCTACCTTTAGTTTTCCATCTCCTCCCCCATCCCTCTTAGACAGCAGTTGTAATTTTGAGTGATCTCCAGCCCCCACCTGGAGATTGGCAACAATGGTTCCCCATCAGGGAATGGCTGGATTGGAGGGTGGAGTCTATGGCATTGTACCTGTCTGAGGTGCCACCCCTTCTCAAACCTCACTCTCTCCAGGCTCCATCCCTCAAATCTCCAGGAATTGCCCACCTGGAGTTGGCAACCTGATCAGGACTGGGCCCAATGAGTTTTCTCCCAAAGGCCAACATAGGTGTGGAAAGGGCCTTTTACTGACAGAGGAGAAAGTACAGGTGCCAACTTTGATTAGGGAAATACCTGGAGATTTGGGGGGTGGAACCTGTGGAGGGCAGCATTTGGGAGGTGTGTGGAAGGACTCAGCAGGGTATAATGCCATAGAGTCTACCCTCCAAAGCAACCATTTTCTCCCGGGGAACTGATCTCTGTCATCTGGAGGTCAATTGTAACAGTTGGAGATCTCCAGATCCCACCTGGAGATTGGCAGCCCAGCGGGGAGCTGAAGAAAATGGTCTGATGGTTGCTGGCCCACCTCGTTAGCCAGCCAGCCATGCTGAAGCTAAGCAGGAGAGAGAGCCCTTTTCCATTTATTCTGACAGGAAAGTGGCCATTGGGGAGCGGGTTATGGGCGGGGGAGGGGGTTATGCTGAAAGTCCTTTGTTTTTTTACTCTCAGAACCAAGCATGGCTGCCTACCAACAGCCACTGAGGGGACAGTCCCTCACAGGAGTCAAGAGAACTGTCTTCCTCAGGAGAGAGAGCTGTCTGCCAGGGGGAGTGGGTGGGGAAGAGGAGCAGACCCAGCACCCGGCCAATGGCACACGAGTACTCTTGAGTGGTGGCTGATGGGCCAATGGCTGAGGGAGGGCATTTTACAGCCAATGGGAGCGCATAGAATCTTGCGAAACCAAAAGATAATTATTTATAAGGAGAGATAGTTTAGAATGCTGCATCAGCTTTCCCATACATTAGTACTTCCACTGATATATTCTGCTCTGTATTTGCCAAACATCAGAGGTATAGCAGAAGGGTATATGGGACAGAGTCTTCTGCAGTAGCTCCCAGATTTTGAAATTCCTTGCTGGGGGAAGCTCCCTGGGCCCCTCACTTCCAGTTTGTAGATGCAAGATCAAAATAATGCTCTTGTATTTGGCTTTGGTAGTTTTTGTTCTTAGTCCCTTCTGGTTGGGTCTTGATGTTTGTTCTGATTTCTCCTGGCTGTTTACAGATCTCTTTTACTGATTTGGCACTGTTGTGTTTTTAAGTCTTGTTTTAAATTGTTCTTACTTGTCTTGGAGTAGAAACTTCCAAGCCAACTTATACAGTCATCATACTCATGGTCCAGTAGGTATGATAATTCAGGTAAGTCATATGGGTACCCATTGTGGGTGCACCCTGGAGAGGTGTACAAAAAGGTGGCAAAGATGATGTAATATAATGGATTAGATTCCATTGTAAATTTCTGCTGCTGGAAGTGATTTCTGTCAACACAATGAGACTTCCTTGCTTTCTCCGTCCCACTATAGCCCAAAATGAAATGCTGCTCCCAGAGGGCCTGGGACCCAAGGCACAGCAGGAGGGTGGAGTCAGAGGTCTGCAGTGAAAGGGGAGAATGAGTAAAATTGTCATCCCACCCGGCATTTACCATTGGATCCATTTACCATCCAATTTACTCTCCTCTCACTGCCACCAGGCCCCCTCACTCTCCTCTCATTACCACCAGGCCCCCTTCCCAATGGATGACCTACATGCCTGCACATCCTTCCCCCACTCCCTTGTGAGCCTTCTTAACCACCTGCACTCAAAGATGCCCGCACCCCCTGCATACCAGTTCCCTAGCAATGCTGGGCAGTACCAATGGCTGGTAGTATGGGGGGCAGAGTGCTTGCAAGCAAACAGATGGGGTAAAGGCAGGTGGGCAGCAGGGGATGTGCATGATCAGCGGCAACAGGCCCCACCAGAAGCCCTGTGCCCCGGCAGCTGCCCCCACCTGAGAGTACACTGATACCAGCCCTGAATCCAAGTCACTGGATTGTTATGAAAACAATGTAAATTTTTGTAATCTGTTCTTTTCAGTGTGGAATAATTGTGTCTTCGAGATGAAAAATCCAAATATCAACTTCCTTAGAAGCTTAGTGAGCCTAGAAAGCTGGGCAGAGTAGCACTGTGTTGCCACTCCTCATGGTTCCTGAGCCAATATCCTAATCCTAATACAGTGTAGCAAATTCAGCCACTGAATACTGGTAAGAGGCAAAGGGATGTGTCATTGGCAGCAACTGCCAGCACACTATTTTGTTTGTTCTGCAGAAGGGCTTCTGACCAGAAATGGCTGTGAACAGTGAGAACTCTGCATTTTAGACTCAGCGCTTTTAAAGATCCACAACCATTCTTAATTTACCCCAATCCAATCATGCCTGCTATTATCATTCTCATGCTATTGTCATTTGCCTGCTAATGTCATTCAGCATCTGAAATCACTCCACTTTCCAATAAATAGGACAGACAGACTCCCATTCTAGCTGTATCTGAAGAAGTGAGCAGTGACTCACAAAGGCTTATACCCTGCCACATATTGTGTTAGTCTTTACTAAGGTGCTACTGGACTCTTGCTCTTTTCTGCTGCTACAGACCGACTAACATGGCTACCCATCTTAACTTACCCCTGTTCTTGGACTGGAAGGTGAAGAGCTTGAAATCCCCAAATGAATACATCCCAAATGACTAGTTAATGGTATTATCATAGCAAACCCTTCCAAGACAATTAAATGTCTACAAAACTGAAGAAGGAAGACTCCCTGTGCTCTGGGAAGGAATTGTGTTGTAGGAAGACAAGGTACACCAGACAAAACTTTATTATCAGGGTGCTAGTCATAAGCTCTCCGCACGTGCCAAGGCTCTCTTCTTCCTCTTCCTTTGCAGAAGATGCTAAACTGGTCTTTGCACTAATCCATCTAGGCATCATATCTGAAAGATCAGTGCACAAAATATCAAGCAAACAGCAGCAAAATCAAAAGCTGTTACAGAAAGAAGCACTAATACCATTAAACCCAAAGGGACCACAACAACAGATGCTGGTTAAGCACAATGCCAGCTCTGGTAATTAATTTCTCAGAAGGAGGAATTACCACTGTACTGCTCCAGACTGGGGAAATTCCCCAGCTTTGTTGACACAACTATCCCCTGCTACTCCCTCTCCCATGTCAATTTTCTTCCAAATGAGGGGGAGGGGAACCTCCATCTAATAAGCATCCTGGGAGAGAAGGTGGCATGGTATAGTCTGATATCATCAGATCTCAGAAGCTAAGCAGGGTCAGTTCTTGGAAGGGAGACCGCCAAGGAAAACTCTGCAGAGGAAGGCAATGGCAGACTGCCTCTGCTTCTCACTAGCCTTGAAAGCCCCTTGCTGGGGTTGCCATAAATTGGTTGCAATCTGATGCCACACAATAAGCATCCTGAATGCCTTGCTGTGTTCTTGCTGCTACTCACTTCTTCCATTGGTTTGGACTCAAATGTCCCCTAACTGGGGGACCAAGGAAATATATATTTACTTGTGATCAGTCTGCTGCTTACGTATGCAAAAGAAATCCCACACTTCTATGCTCTGCCAGTCCTTTGTTCCTCAAACTTTTGTTGTTCCTAGGATCAGATCTTATGAGAGTCAGATCTTATATGGATTGTAAGATCTAGTACCCTGCTGTTCCATACTTATCCTGTATGCCAAATGAATGACACATAAAGCATGTTCTCATGAAGCATCTGTAGATTATGTTACTACTCTCACCCATTCACTAAAGCTATGGCATTACTATATCCCACAATCTCCTGTAACATCTTTATCAGACTCCATTGTTGGGCTGGAGTCCAGGGTTGTTGCTTCCTCCAGGGTTCCTTTAGTAGGGCTTACCTGGGGGGAAAACCTCAGAAGAGAGCACAAAGGGGGGTTATAGCATCCTCTTCCATCTCCCACTCCTGCCAATGACCTCTCCCTGGGTGCCTTAGGTGACATCTGGCCCTTCACCCTGGCTCTCCCAGGGTGCACCTTTTACAGGGCCACTTGGCACTGGGACAACTCTAGCCTCACCCACTCCCTCTATCCTGGGGAATGGGCCTATGGGAATAGTGGGCCCTAGGTCCAATGGGCTGCTGCCTGACAGGGATCCTATTTTCCCAGCTCCTCCCCCCAGAAGGCCTTTAGGGCTTCTCCTCCGACCATCTGCTGGTCTACATAGTTCATTGCAGCCTATTCCCAGCCTTGTCCTTCCAAAGGAGCTCCCTGGCTCCCACAACTGTTGAGGAACTAGGGTTGCAGGTGCCTCCTAGCAACCAGTAGGGAATGGTGGGGACTTACCAGTAGAAAGAGAAAGGCCCAGTCCACATTGCTGGTGTCACACAGGAAGTGACATCATCATGCCAGCAACTTTCTAGCAATGCCAGCAACTTTCTAGCATTTGGGCAAAAACTCTATGATAAAACCAGCTTCTACCAAAGAGTTTTTGCCCAGATACCATAGAATCCCCAGAAGTCACTGGTGTGATGACCACTTCCTGTGCAACACCAGCAAAATGGTGTAGGCCTTTCTCTTCCTAGTGGTAAGTCCCCCTGCTATCCAGCTGATGGGCAGCTGGGGAGGGTCTGGCGACGGGGGACTCCTACTTCCAACAGGGGGTCTGGCAACCCTATGAGGAACAGGCCACTGCCTGTGGCAAGTTCCACTGCTCTTCTGCCACCCTTGTGGCCTCGTGCCTCTGCTGCTGGCCCTTGGGGGTTGGTTGCTGGATGGCACGTTGCCAAGCAGCTGCTTTATAAAGCATTTCTAAAGACTCTTGAATATGACTGCAAAGCTGGACTGTGAAATAAACATGTCAGGGCAATGGACAAAACTGTAGCTGTGAAGCAGTGCAATTATACTGGACTGAAGGCATGTGCCCTAGCCAAGGGGAACTTTGTGCTTGAGCAGTGTGCCAAGCCAGATGTGGACCCATGGACTACAAGACGCCTTTTGCTCCTGCACCTTTGCAGCCATGCCAGCGTCAGAAGGCAAACAAGCTATCCTGACTCCTCAACATACGGAACCAGCAGCAGATCACTGAGAGAAACCATACTCTGTAAAAAGGACAAGGAGATTCCTCTGCAGACGCCATGTAGATTTTCTTTCTTCATCACACAGGCATTTCCCTCCCCCATATGTTAACATCACCAGTTAAGCATGTACTCCTCCTCAGTCAGAACAAAACGATGTGCCCGATTACACCAGAAGCAAGCCATCAAATCTCCCAGCTATGCATTAAGCTGCCAAGCATCAGGTCGTTAATCCCAAGCATCAGTCCTGCAACTTGAATTGTTCTCTTCATTTCCTTCTTTTGTCTTTCCCAATTCCTGAAAGGGGGTCACTCTTAGCTAGCCATTACCTGCAATTGCCCAATGATTAATTCCCTTTTCTGATCCATTAACAGTTTAAGTTTCTCAATATTTCCTGGGGACCAGGTGACCAGAAAGGTGCAAGCCTCAGGTCACAAATCAGGTATAAAAACAGAGCATTTGGCCATTGCTTGCTCTCTTGCTTCTGCCTTCCTAACCCCACCCTATCTTGCTGGTTCCATTCTTAGCACTATTTGGAACCTCCCACATGTGTTGCTGGCCAACTCACAACCCCTTCCCATAGCTTTTTTTTTCATTTTTCACTGCAGAGTCGACTTGTCTCGTCAGACAGGTAATGTATCACCCCAACCAATGATACTTCCTGCTAATGCAACCGTCTCTGTACCTCTCTGTCTGAATTCCTAGATCTGTATTGCTTGTGTGTATGCTTGATTTTATATTGTATGTGTGAAGATCATTAGTAAAGAAATCACTGCTTTAGTAAATCTAACCTTAGTGTCTATTTCTGGGCTCTGGAAAATCAAACTCCCGTATACACAGGTTATTGATCCCATAGTTAATGCCTATTGCCATTTAATATTCATAATTTCCCACATTTATTAATAGGCATGCAGTCTCCTGAGTTGCTGGGAACCCTGTCTGCTGTGACATCCTCTCCACCAGGGCCTCCTCATTGGGCTGCCTTTTCATGGCTACCTTCATCAGCCCTTCCCAGCTGGCAGCCACCTTCCCCACCTTGCCCAGTGTCTTTGAGCTTTGCAGCAAGTCAGGAAGCTGCTCCTGCAGCATCTGGTTGGCCTCTTCAGTCCTCCCTTTTGAGGCATTTTTTTTGTGTTTTTCATGTGTGTGTGTGTGTGTGCGCGCACACACACACACCTGGAAGTAATGGCGACCTCTGGTGACTGTGTCATGGTGACCTCTGGTGATTGACCCTTGCTGGGGGCCTAGAGAATACTTAGAGAGGTGGCTGAATAAAGCCTGCCCCTGCCTTCCTGACTGCTGGTATTCCAAGGAGGTCTCCCATCCAACTATTTACCAGAGTCAACCCTGATTAGCTTCCAAGATCTGATGAGATCGGGCTTGCCTGGCCTATCCAGGTCAGGGCTCTTCAGTCCTCCCTTGATGGCTGCCCTGCACAGTCTGGAGACTTCCATCTCCTTGGAAATAAACGTGAGGGTGGGAGGCCTAGCCCCAGACAACCTTACTTGCAATACTGATGCCTGATGATGAGAGAACATATTCAGTGCAATTCTTTGAAATCCCCCTGTACAAACAGGTTAATTCAGAAGCACTGTGAATAAAGCTGTGCTGTACGAGAGTATAGAGTTTATTTCCCCCAGGAGACAGTACCTTTTTAGGGCCAAATCACTACTGAAACAAAGAAGCTCAAAAGTTCCATGTAGCAAACCTCTACTATCTGTTCTTTCATTTTTATAAATACAGATTTTTCACTGTTTCTAATTGTGTTGGACCTCAGGATAGGTCTCCAGTAATATCAGTGTGCATGCTGTTCCTCTGACTTTATGAATGCAGCCTCTTGGAAATGTTTTGGAGTGGCAAACTCAAGCATTTATGCATTGTTTTAGCAGTGTAAAGTACTATTGGCCCTATGAATGGGGCTCATTTCTGACAAGCTCCATAGGCTCGGTTCTGCCTTATAACAAGCTGTAAAGTTCAGATCTGTAAAGTCCACACTGAAAGAGGGTAATAGGTAATTTCTGCTCTGGTATGTGGGAGTATGTGTCCAAAAAACCCTGTAACAGTGTGATCCTAAGCAAAGTTACACCTTTCTAAAACCTCTGCTTAGGACTGCACTGTAAGCATCTCTCAGTTTCCCAGGCCTGCTCATGGAATCGACATATTTCCTTTGCTCCTTGAAGGGTTCTAGAGATAAAGTTATCATAGACTAACAGACATTCAAATGTTTGATCAGAGAAGTGCTGTTGACAAACAGTAGCAAAAAAAAAATTCAAAAGCCTCACAGCAACCAAGTGCAATCAAGAAAAAGCTATGCGTGCCTCACTGCCATTCGGATCAATGAGATCTAAAAACAAAGTTAAGCTAGTCATTCCTATTGATTTGAATGTTGCTTAAGCCATGCCTAATTATCTGGATTTTGGACAAAGAGTCCAGAAGAAACTTATTAATTTAAAATACCTCTATGCTTTTGTGCCACCCAACTAGTGAACATCAAAACATTTCAACATTAAAACATTTAAAATAAAGCATATATAAAATAGTTCCATAAAACTTATCAACACATGTAATACTAAAATCAGGGAGGAAGCCACTAACAGTTATTGGGGGGTATGCAAAAAAAAATTCTCACCTTTGGGAGGAAGGTGCTGACAAAATCCAGGAGAAAGAAGGTGGTACAGTCAGTGTGCCTTTTACAAAGATGAAAAAGAATACAGGTGAGTATTAGCACAAACCCTAGTTCAGAGGATAAGAGAGGCCATCAAGACTGTTACTTTATGAAGAAGAGAGGGAGAGTGATAATTAATCTGAGTAGACACAGAGTGTACTGTAAAATTAAGAGCTAAATTTAGCCAGAGTAGTTCACAAAGGTACCTGTAATCAAAGCATCAGAGGGAGCCCTTTCTTTTCTACCTTCAAAGGCTGGGGAAAAGTCTCATCCTGGATGTGCTCATGATTCCCAATGTATCACCTGGACACCCACAATGGGTGGCAAAAGGGGGGGAAACTATCTTTAAGATCTGTGTTGGAGGACGGTTACCACCCCATGGGCCCTCTTTCAGCATCAGAAACTAACCAATTGTATCAGGAATAAGGTTTTGTTAACTGTTTTTTATTTAGGAAGGCTCCAGATAGGACATTATGGAATAGGACATTGTGGGTGTACCTCTTGATACCATCTCCACCAGTTACAACTTTCATAGGGGAGCTCTTTTTTTCCATCTCAGAGAGGTTTTGTCCTTGTTTTCAGGTGAGTATATGGCTTCTCCTGTGCTTTCTGTGTCTCTGACAGGAGACTAGATTTCTGTGGCATAAGAAGCCTCATTATTATGCACGACAGTGGCGGAGTCTTACTGCACTTAAGACTGAACATGGTATAATAAGAAATGAAGTATAGGAAATAGGTGCAGGATAGTAAAGGAATGCAGGCAATGGCCCCAGCAAACTGGTCCCATATCCATCGTACTCCAACCCTCCATATTTCCAACATCAATATGCCTGAAGATGTTTGTAGGCTAAAGACATGAAGCTGTAGCCAGACCATTGGTAGCTCAATGCCATTACTGTCTATTCTGACTCGTAGCAGGTCTCTAGTATCTCAGATGGAGGTTTTTCATAACACTTATTTCCTAAACTGGAGATGCCAGGGACTGAACTTTGGACTTTCTGCAGAAGAGGTACTCTGTCACTGAGCCATACATATATGGATATAGCCATATATAGCAGATATAATAATGCAATAGCTATGACAAAGGAGGGAGAGTGAGGACATAATAAGGAGCTTTTTCCCTATTGCCTTTTCCTCTCTGGAAGAGCCATTTTTGCATACCTGACAAAAACAGTGATCTGACGTACATGTATATGGGAGTAAACCCCCATGAAATTAGTGGTTCTTAGAGATAACTTAGGGACACACAGGTTCCAGTTGCATGGCATACTGCATCAGGGACTTGAATTAGCTGTTGTAGCTAAATGGACCTTCCATGTTCAGAGGTGATGCAATAACTGAGGAGGGCTCTTGCCTTTGTTCTCTATTTGTAAATATCCCAGGGTAATAAATGGCCCCTATTAGAAACATACTGTTGCCACCCTACAGGTGGGGTCTGGAGTTCTCCCAGATTTACAACTGATCTCCAGACTGCAGAGACAAGTCCCCTTGGAAGATATGGTAGTTTTGGAGGGTTCTTTTTTTCCCTGTCAAGTTGCAGCTGATTTACGGCAACTCCGTAGGGTTTTCAAGGCAAGAAACATTCAGAGGTGGCCTGCCTCTGCATAGTGACCTTGGAGTTCCTTGCTGGTCTCTCATCCAAACACTAACCAGGGCCAACCCTGCTTAGCTTCTGAGATCTGATGAAACCAGGCTAGCCTATGTTATCCAAGTCAGGGCGCTTTGAAGGGTAGACTATGGAACCCTGTCCCACTGAGCTCCTGCCTCTCCCCAAATTCTGTCCTCTCCAGGCTCCACCTCGAAATCTCCAGGGATTTCCCAAACTGGAGCTGGCAACCCTAGCAGAATGCTGAGCTAGACAGATCTTTGACTTCTCAATGTTTTACATTCACCTTGCTTCTTCAATTAAGATATTTGCCTGATCTGTAGATATTTTTTTAAGTATATCAAATTGCTTTCATTGGCAATACTGCTCTTTGGAGAAAGCGCAATATGCCTATGGGCTATCCATCTGTAGGAACCAGCTGCAAGACTGGGAGGGGGGTGCCTGATTCAGATTTACCACGCTTTCTCAAGAATTGTCCAAGCTGTGAGATGTTCTTTCTGGCACCACTGCACAAAAAAAACATAGATCATGTGCTACAGCTCCCTCTAGGCCCTGGTAATACAAGGCAAAGCTAGGGGAAACCCCCCCCTCCCAGTGTTACCAGGCACCACTACCAATCCTTTATTCTTAATGGAAGTCATTTTTCTGTTTCATTTCCTTTGCCCTCTGGAAATGAATATGGTTTTCTATGCAGAATATGAAACTGCCAAAATAAATAGTCCCCTTTTGTCATTTCTCTCTCCTTTATTTTCCTACAAGCACAGAAAGTAAAAGCTCTCCCATTCATTCCTCCCATTGGAATATGCCTCAGTGTAGCAAAAAATAGCTTTGATCAGAGGTGCCATGAGTAACCTAGCCACTCAGGTGCAACCTCAGGCAGGGCTGGCCCACCCACTAGGCGAACTAGACTTTCGCCTAGGGTGGGCTGATCATGAGGGCGCTGAACTGCGCCCCGCCCCCGCCAAAAGCCCCCGCCTGGTCTCGCCTCCCACTGCCGCCACCTCTTGGGCCCCCTCCATCCCTTGATCCTCTCTAGTCCCTGATGCCAGTCAAAGCTTCTTCCAGGGCTGCCATTTCATCATGTTGGGAGGGCATGCCTGCAGACCACAAAGGCGGGGTGGCAGCGGCGGACTCAGGTGGCAGGGGCTCCTCCAGGCCACCCTATCCTCCGCACTGGGCTGGCTGGCTTTCTCTCCCCCCTGCCCCACTCCACCCATCCCCACCTTCTCCTCCTCTGGCCCGAGCTCGGGGTGTGTGAAAAGGACCCGCAGCAAACTTGGTGGGTGGCTTGGTGGAGTGAGCCTTGCAAAAAAAAAAAATCCCCCTTGCTTTGAAAGCGGAGGGTTTTTTTCCCTTTTAAAAATCTTCTTTTAAAAAACTAGTTGGGCAGGCGGCCAGCCGGCCAGCCAGGGTCTGCACACTGGCAGAAAACTCGTCTCAAGCTTCCAGGAGCCCTGAGTCAGGCTGGGACAAGCTGGGCAGGGGCTGCACGTGCAACGTCTTCTTGTCGCTGGTAGGGTAAGTTGCTTTGTTTCGGGGGGGGATGGGGGGCGGCATGCTCCTGCGTGGTGATTGGCAGGAAGTCTTGTGGGGTGGAGTGGGGTGGGTGCCCAGTGCCACTGGACTCAAACTTTGTTTCGTTTCTTTTTTTTACTTTTTAAAAACTTTTTGCAACCACTGTGGGTAACCAAGCCGCTCTGGGGTGGGTTTGTTTGTTGCGGGGGGGGGGGTTCAGAGCATGTTGAGCTTGCCCACAGCCTCCCCAAGCCAGCTGGTCTGCAGTGCCCAAAGAGGAACCTCAAGCCAGGGCTTGCAGATACCTGGCTGCCATCTGGCCTTTGCAAATAAGGGCGGTCAGAGTGGGGGAAAAGAGGCAGAAAGTTTTTCTGCTGCGGCCACTGCCGAGCCTGGATTCAGTAGTAGCAGCAGCAGCAGTACATGGCCCTTTTAAACAGCGAGCTCCCTGGCCTGCAAGGCAAGGCTTCTCTCACACTCTCCCTAGCTGATTTGGAAAGGTTGGTAAAAATTCCAACTGGCTGTAAAAGAGGGGACGGAAGGAGCGATCCAGTCCTAGCTGCTCCAGCCCAGCCAGTCCCGTCCGCTTAGTAAGGAGCCACAAGGGCATGCTGGGCAATGTAGTCTACATGGCTTCCTTTGCGGTAGAAACAAAGCGGAGGGGGTGAGAAAATCCCAGCCAGCTGGTCCCGGGGATCAAGTGAGTGTGGGTGCCCCTCTGTTACACCCAGCAGTTTTGCAGGCAGTCTGCAGAGACAGCTAGAGGAAGGGATAGGGGAAGGGGAAGAGCTACAATTCATGTATGAAGAGCTGCAAACAATTCATGATTTTTTAAAAAGTAGCCAAAAAGTCCAGTTCTCATTTGAAGGTGAGTGAAAACGGGGGGGGGGGAGAGAGCTTAAAATACAATTCTGTTGCAGTTCAGCAGTCTTTAATCTCCCTTTGAAATTCCTTTGTAAGAGAACTGCTACTCTTAGGTCAGCAACCGAATATCTTGGAAGGTTAAAATGTTCCCCCACTGGATTTTGAATGTTGTGGTTCGTAATAGCAGAGGAAAAAGTAAGAGTCCAGTAGCACCTTTAAGGACAAACAAAATTGTGGTAGGGATGTGCTTTTATGAGTCCCTGCTCACTTCTTCAAACTTATTTCCATTTATTTTTTGCATCCTCCTAGACTGAAACTGAGACCTAGGTTTCCTGTCTCATTACCAATGCTACTAACCTACTACCTACTACCCTACTACCTAGCTTTTCAGGGGGTGTGGCATATGCAAATAAGTTATGCTAATGAGTTATGCTAATGGGCTCCTGCACCTCTTTTTCTACAAAATGACCCCTGGCATGGGTGCAATTCAGATGGGAACCATGGCTAGCAAAGACAGGGAGAAAATCAGAGACTGTATTACTTTTTCTCACAATTAAAAAAAAGAATTTAGCAATTTCAAATTTTGTGTTTTTCATTCTTACTAAAATGCATTTATGTCTGAAAACTGATGGGTGCACAGAGGGGGCGCCAGAAGGTATCCTCGCCTAGTGTGCAAAAAAAGCTGGGAACAACCCCTGGCAACCTTATCTACAAAACAGCAAAGTGCTTCTGCCTGGAGTCCAGCAGCAACTCAACTTTATTATCAGCTAGAATTGCCATTTCTTGAACACCACAGTATAGTCTTCAACCAAAGCTAACACAATGGGCACAGGGTTGCCAACCTACAGGTAGGGCCTGGGGTTCTTTGGGAATTGCAAATGATCTCCAGACTACAGAGCTCAGTTCCCCTGGAGGAAATGGCTGCTTTGGGGGGTGGACTCTATGGCATTATATTCCACCAAAGTCCGTCTCCTCCCCAAACCTGGAGTTGGCAACCCTAAATGGGCAGAAAAATGGAAAGACAGGCCACGAGGGGTTGTCTGCATACTGGGGGAAACCACAGCACATGCAAGAAAAATTTGGGGTATAAAGAACCTATCCCCAAAACCCTTTAAAACCTCATAAGGAGTGACAGCTGGCCATGTCTTCTACCTTTCTGCAGCCAGTAAATGTTGACAATAGTAGTCATCACACAGGTATGCCCCCACAATGGTGGAGGTTGGCAGCTAAGTTGATGGGAAAACCTTTAGCCTGGGACCCAAAGTGGGAGAATGTATTAAAAAAAAAAAACAACCCCCTTATGCATATATCTTCCACACACAATACCCCTAACCAAGGGTGATTGTCCCTTTATTCTAGAGCATTTCTGAAATTAAAATAAAGTGAATACAATGTTGCAGAAGCAACAGCCTGCTAAGTCTAGTTACTGTAAATAACTAAACTTAGTTTAGTCCACTTGTACTTTAGGGGGAGCTATGGAGCAGTCTCTAGTGTTTAAGGTTTATCGAATGTTTCCTCTTGCAGTTCAGCCTACCCCTTGTTGTTTTCTCTCTCTGCCTTGTGTCATTGTGTTAGGGCTTGTGCTCTGAAGGCCTGTCTGTTGCAGTAGTGGCCTGCAGTGAGTTATTGTTTTGGGGTTGTTGTTTTTTTGCAAAATCCTATTGCAGTAAATTCATTGAAAATAAACTGCAAAGCGTGGATTGGATCATTTCCTGAACTCTGCCAACATACAAAAGGTTAAAAAACATTGTGCATTTCACCACATTTTAGCTTGAAACAGATTGTTGCAATATAACTTACTGTTGTAATACTGCCTAAAAAAAATCACATTACTTAGTTGATTAACACAATATATTCACAGTCAATGTTTAACATGTAATATTCTTAGGTTATTCTTCTTTAATCAGTTTCTGAGAAGTGCTTACAAATGATGTTTAATGTTCCTAGGCTGGTACAGCTGAGTAATTATAATAATTATGCTTAAGGTATATCCAGGCTTAATGTCACTCATTTCTTGTTGGGTGGAAACCAGTTTACAAGGCTCTGAGAATCATCTGTTCCTCCTCTTTGTAGGGGCAACAGTAATTAAATACAGCAGGTGGGAGAAACAGGTAGCAGAAGAATAGATAGGAGCATCTTGCTCAGCATTATCAAAACATGTACAAAGGAGCACAATAGCCAAGTCAGTGAGATGTAGCCTAGACCACAAAGGTGGTATCTGGCTCTACAGAAAAGCCTGGAGATAAATTGATCCAGCCTGTACAGAAGGTTCTTAGACCATTGTGTAATGCATTTCATTCCAATCAAGGGGCTCCTATGCAGAGTACTCTGTTGTCTTACCACAATCCTTTGTGCAAAGGAGCCCCCACTTAATTAAATTACTTTCCTAAAATTGGTGCTTCTCATCACAATGAAGTAACTGTCCATCTCTGGCATACCTACTTCCTGTCCTAAGCCTGGAAAATCTGCCTGCATGGATACCCTGGATACTTCCTCCTTGCCCCAAAGCTTTCCTCTACTTTGGTGTAGAAAAGTCCTCAGGGCCTGGCAATGCCTCTGTCTCCCCCCCTCCTGCAACCTATCAGAGGGGTTGCTTATGATTTCCCTTCACCTGGATTCCCTCACCACTCTCCTAGCCAGTTTGGTGTAGTGGTTAAGTGTGCAGACTCTAATCTGGGAGAACCGGGTTTGATTCCCCACTCCTCCATTTGCACCTGCTGATGTGACCTTGGGTCAGTCACAAGCTATGGCACAGCTGTTCCTGAAAGAGCTGTTTGTGTTAGAGTTCTCTCAGCCCCACCTATCTCACAGGGTGTCTATTGTGGGGAGGGGAAAGGAAAGGAGTTTGTAAGCTGCTCTGAGACTCCAAGTGAAGGGCGGGGTATAAATCTGATCTCTTCTTCTTCTTCTCCTCCAAGCTCACAAAACACAAATGCTTCATTTCTAATGTTCCCTAGATCCTTTATCAAGAGCTTCCAGAATCACCCCAAATTATGCTCATCTTTCTATCTTGATGTGTTTCTATTGCATACCCTTGGTATCTAGCTCACTTGCTGCACCCAGTCATATTTTGCATGCCTTTCTTTCTGCATCTAGCTTGGGTTATTGCCTGAATTGCTGCTTAGATCATGACCCATATTTCCTTCCTTCATAAAAAAGGTTGAAGTTGTCTTCTGGTTTAAGCGTTTCGCCCCTCGGCTGCACCCCATCTCGTTCCGATAGGGGGGAGCCAAGTCTCGGCTGATGGGAGGGTCCGAGATCGTCCCGGACCTTTCCAGGATCTCTGTAGGAGATCCTCAGCCTGGAGAGCTGAGGAGAGCCTCTTCCAAGGTGACGGCCAAGGAATTGAGGCTCACCTTCTTCCCCGAAAGGTCCCATCGCCGCAGAGCCAGTATGGCGCTGAGAGATGACTGCTGGACAAGTGGACACAATCAAAAGTTTTGAACTGCTTCTAAAAGACTTCCAGGGCTTCAAAGCATGAGTTAAGCAATGCTCAGGTGATTGAAAGCATCTACGAGAACCTTGGTAGCCATTAGAAGTGCCTAAGTGCAAAGCGACAGGGGAGGGAGAAAACTCAAGACTTCACACACACCCCACTTAAAGCAAGGCGGTTTTAAAGCGCAAGTAAAGAACTTTGTGTTAAACTAAACACATCAGATTACTAGCGAAACCAAAAGCTGGATAAGAACGTAAAGCAGATTAAATTCAGCTAACTTTTATTTTGTTTTGGGAAACTTCTTGTTGATATTATGGCTGGGAGAGGGCGGAAGGCAGGCCTGGAGAAAAAGAGTCGGCCGGATATAGCCTACCAACAACTCCCTCCCAGAACCAGGAAGTAACAGCAGACATGTCTACACTGCTGGTGAATGCACTGCGCCCCCTAATGGAATAGATGACTAATCTCAACACTAAAATGGACAATTTGCAAAAGCAATTGACTCAAATGGACGAAAGAACCTCAGTAACTGAAAAGACATTTAAAAAGATGGAAAAGCAGATGGAGAGTATCAACAAAAGAGCAGACGAAGCAGAGAAAGAAAGATCCTCCAACAAAACACAACTAACACAGCTCCAGCTGGAAAGATCCATGTACATTCTACATTTCCAAGGGATACCAGAGGAAAAGAATGAAGATTTAAAGGCTCTTCTAGCAGAGGCTCTTGCTCCATTAATGGATTACAAACAGGAAGAACTAGTGAAGGAGATGGACTGGGCTTACAGGATTTATCCAGATTTTATTTAAACAAATAAGCTCCCGGGAGAAATATATATGAAATTCATGAGACGGTCTACCAGAGATATGGGGCTGAAATCTACACTGGGGAAACCTTTAAAAGTCAAGAATGAAGAGATAAAAATCTTGAAGGATATCCCCTTTGAAGTCAGGAAACGAAGGAGGCTCTACAGGGAACTTACTGTCTCTCTACAGAAAAAAGGAGTGCCTTACAGAAAGTTATTTCCTGAAGGACTGAGTTTTAAATATGAAGATAAAAAATTTAACATCAACACTGTTCCTAAGGCAAAAAAGTTTGTGGACCAATATTTTAATCCAACACAAGGCAAAAAAGACAAGAAATCCAAAACTGATGATGAGGAGGAGGAGGAAAAAGACTCCTACTCACAGGATTCATCAAGCGATAGACACAAACTTTATAGTTCTTCAGACACTTCGGAATCAGAGAAAGGAGCAGCCGCTCCCAAACCCTGAGGAAAAAAGAAACGTAAGAAGAAAAGACTCTAAAACCAAGATAACTGTTGATAATGCAGTTTTTGCCATCCAGTTAGCTAATGCAATTTTTTTATTATTCTTTGTTAAATTTTTATAAGCAACAACATCTCTGTACTACTAGGTGACAAGGACCTATGTAACCAGATCGTGTCACCCTGTTAGTCTACCCTTCTCTATATCCATTAGTATGCTTAGAGGTAGGGTTTTAGTTTCCCTTCCCCACTCCAGTAGTTTGTGATGTATTAGTTTCCCTTTCCCATTTCCTGTAGAATTTAGAGGTAGGGATTTAATACCCTCTCCCCATACCCCGTAGTACTGCAAAACCAATAAAATACATATATATATATATATATATATATTAAAAAAAAGTTAAAGTTTTCCTTGCTCAAAAGCTAGTCAAATATCTTCCGGTTTAAGTGTTTCGCTGCTCAGTCGCATCCCCGTTTCGCTCTGATGGGGTTACGCTGAGACTCGGCTGACGGGAAGGGTCCGAGTACATCCCGGACCCTCCCAGAGTCTCTGTAGGAGACCCTCAGCCTGGAGAGCTGAGGCGAGCCTCTTCCAAGGCGACAGCCAAGGAATTGAGGCTCACCTTTATCTCCGAAAGGTCCCGTCACCGAAGAGCCAGTATGGCGCCGAGAGGCAACTACTGGACCAGCGGACAAGATCAACAGCTTCTGAAAAGCTTCTAATAGATCTCCAAGGCTGCAAAGCGTGAGTTAAGCATTGCTCAGGTGATTTAAGCAAACAAGAGCCTTGGTAGTAATTAGAAGTGCCTAATGGCAAAGCGGCAGGTGGGAGGGAGACGTTCAAGAGTTCACCCCCCGTCTAAAACAATGCGGTTTTAAAATGAAGTTTAAAAACAACTTTGAAACAAGCTATACGCATAAGAGGATTAGAGAAAACAAAAGCTGCATAATAACGAAAAGCAGATTAAGTTCTGCTAACTTTTACTTTGTTTTGGGAAACTTACTTCTTGTTGATATTATGGCTGGGAGAGGGTGGAAGCCGGGTCTGGAGAAAAAAACGTCAACCGGAAATAGCCTACCAACAACTCCCTCCCACAACCAGGAAGTAGTTGCTGTGAAAAATACTGGGATAGAATAAAATCAGTTTTTGTGACTTGCATGTGGTGGTAGTGGTGTAGTAGTTATAAATAATTATTACTCCCCTTCTCCAGTTAGGCGGACAGGTTTCCACTATAGCAGGAGACCTCCCCCACCTGTGGTTCCTGCTGCTGCCCATTGCAGCATGGGGAAAATGAGGAGACCATAACCATAAATGACATCACATGTTGCTGTGACACTCTAGCAATTCCATCAAACTCTATGGCAAAATTTCGCCAGAAGTGATGTTGCGACATCAAGCAGTGTCAAGAGATGCTATATGATGCTTGACCCACCTCCAAAATCTCTTGGGGGTTGCCTGGCTGGCAATCCTACTCCCAGTTCAAAATGGTATGTAGCACAAAATGTTGCACCAGAATCCTGATACTGGAAATGGATTACTGCGCTCAGATCTCTCCTATTAGGAGCACAAAAAGGTAGTGTGGGTAACAAAAAGAGGAGGCCACATGAACACCTGTGGAGAGAACACCTGTGTTCTCCCTCTTATACCTTGTTCACACCACTGAACAGATGATGTGTAGTCATTAATCTCTCCCCCCCCCTTTAATTTAAACAATTAGCTTCTAATACCCAGAGGAATTTCTATCTAAAAACATCTATTTCCACTCCGATTATGGGTTGTGCTTTAGCACATTTGTGAAATAATATATCTTGTACATTGTTTTTTTCCCTTTAAGAAACAAAGGAAAAAACCATGAAAATATTTGAAGGATGAAGGGAGAATGACTCACTTCTGAACAGCAGGCTTGGTATACAGTGAATGAAAATGTTATGTGGAAAAATGTAGGCTAGAGAAGATGGGATGTGTATCTTTTGCGTATTTGTACATATGTTAATACAGCTATAGGCTGTGCTCTTCCTCTGTGAATTTAGACTTCCCTTCTCAAAGGGTGAGAGGAAATGGGATGTGCTGGTTTGCTTTAGTTTGCCTGCTTAGTACATCCTCAGTTCCTTGATTAATTAAGCAATTGTCATTACCCCATTACTGTGCTGCCTGCCACTGACAACATCGTGCCAGCAACACTTGGTTTCTAGTTGCTACACTGAACTTGATATCCCTTTTACCAACCTACTCCTATCCCACAGAGACTCCTTGAAAAGAGAGGGGAGCTGTGGCACATTTGCTCAGCTTGGCTGGCCTGCCTGATGACTAACACAGCAGGACACCAAAGGAAGAAGCAAGAGATCTCTCCAAAAGACACCCTCTCCAACCTGTCCTCTCCCCACCGTTGTTTCAGGCAATGGCTAATGGTTTCTCTGAGTACTTTTGGCCAAGCAGGTAGGGGGCTGTTCCATTCTTTCTTATATAATCAAAACACATGTCTATCATTATGATAAAGGGGGCTTATGCTGCAGAAAATACAGTGTATCTCTATGAACACTGTGCACAGAGATATAGTCTCTCTTTCAGAAGAGTGTTTGGGGCTGTGAGCTTCCCAGCAGTGAATTGATGTGCTTTACTTTTTCATTGGAGTGATTGGCATTCATTCAGTTATTTGGGAGAAAGTAAAGGGGCCAAGGGGTAGATTTGGGTGGAGATTAATATCCTTCCCCTGCCCCCAAGAACTCCACATCTTAGGTGAGGGACCAGGTTTTCTGTCTTTCCCCCCATTCTTCTATGATTTCTGGCCCTTAAAACTTCATGAACTTCCCCAGCTAATTAAGAGCAGCAGTTAAGGGCCTGCTCAAAATACTGTCACATCAGAAGATAAGGACAGTGATGGGAAGCACTGGAAGAAGGGACTTTTCTACAAAGGAGCTCCCACAGAAAGTATACAAATATTTCCCGTTGTTAATGTTTATGCATTTCTTGGGTGACTTCTACTTTGCTGTATCTTCCCTTAAACTGGTCCAGTGTCTCTCAGCTCATCCTAGGGCATTCCTGGGAGTAGGACACTTGTTGTAGAATAGCTTGCCCGAAGACATATGGAGGGCCCCTCTATTCCTAGCTTTTTCCAGGGCAGGTAAAAGTATTTTGTTTCAGAAAGCCTTTTGTGAAGGGTCATGAAGTTGGTGGACTGTTACAGTATAGGGTTTTTGCTGTGGTTCAGCCGATTTTACAATGGTGTTTCATTATAGTGTTGGTGTTGCATATGCAAGCCACATTGAATCCTAGGAGAATGGTGAGGTACAAATGTCATAAATAAATGAATGAAACAGTGTTGTGTACTTACTTAGGTGTGCCTTTGATAGATCTATAAAAGTACTCATCGGTTCCAGAAGGAATCTCAGTAGTGCTCAGAAAAGCCCATTGCAGGTGATAAATGTCCAGATAAGTTAAGCTGGAGCTGTGGCTCTGCAGAAGAACTCCTACTTTGCATGCAGAAGGTCCCAGATTCAGTCTGTGGCGTATCCACTTAAAATTATCAGATAGTACTGAATGATCTCTGACTGAGATCATGTCAATCACAGTAAATGGTACCCATCGTTACCATGGCTCTCACCAGCACCTTTCCTGGGGCCCACCAAATGCTTTTAGAAAATTGGCAGGTTTAGGTGGGGCTTTTCCTGGCAAAGCTTCTGATTGGCCACTGGGAGATTTGATTGGCTTTGCAGATATTTTTTAAAAATTGCTTTGGCAGCAGCTGCCATCAGATTAAATCTTCATTGTGTGACTGAAGGTGAGTTCTGGCAGCCATTTTGTGACTGGTTCCATCTCCTGAGGCAGCCATTTTGTGGCAGCCATTTTGTGGATGTGCCCACCACACTGTGTCAGAATTCCAATGGTGCCCACGTGCTCAAAAAGGTCTGCAGTGGACATTCACAACCTTGACAGACCAGTGCTCTGGCTCAGTATAAGGCAGCTTCATGTGTTCAGGGCTTCCATGATTTTCCTTTGGTGCAGAAAAATAGATTTAAACACACTTCTATTCTAACCCTGTGATTCAAAAGCTTCTTGCCATTCAGCACAATTGCCACCAAACTACAATAAGCCTGACCCACACCATATTTGAAGGTAGATGTTTCCTTATTGTGGAACTGCCACAAAAAAAACAAAGAAACACCACCCCTATGTGGTGTGTCAGTTCTATAGACAGGCAATTTCTATTCGTGTACTGCCTCAAAAGGGCAGACAAACTATAGTGAAATGGAATGCAGCTCCTCGACCTGTAAACTGGGCAGAATGCAAAGGTTGTAACTCTTGCTAGTACTCATTCTGAAATTAATAAGCTAGAAGAAAAGGGCACAAAACACAAATGGCAGAGCCTGCAGACCATGACACATCTGCAAGGTTTATCCCACAGTTCTCAGAACTGATTGCATGCCCTTTCACAATAAAGGGATGGGGGACCTTATTCGCCCCATGGTAGTAAAATATTAAGGTATTTGTAGAACCGGCAAAGTTTTGAGCCATCATCATTTGCATACCACTTGCTGGTGTTTTAAGATCCTGAAGTGCAGGATCTGAGAGGAAAGCAGAGCAGGGACTTTGGCTAAGCCCACTGGAAACTAATTGTGTTTTGTCAAGGTTTATCTGTGCAACTGGCAACTATCTGCTCAAGGAGATTTAGTAGAAAGTTGCTTCATATTTGCCAAGAAGGCTGTTTTTCCCCCTTCCTGGAATATGGCTCAGAAAAAGCATGTTATATATCAAAGATGAAATTCAAATCCTTTCCCTGCCTCTCTTGGAACCGATTTAAGAGCCTTAAGATATTCTTTATCACATCCTGCTTTGTATGGGAAACCTTGGCTTTCCTGTACATTCTTTCCAGTGTTGTTTTATGAAAGTTCTTAATACAAAGCACAAGGGTGTTAGTCTTATTTGACTTGTTACATTATACCAGTGATAGCTCAGACTTGTAGCCATATTTTACTTCGATGGGATAGATTTGCAGCGATATTGTACTTCTGGGGTATAGATCATCCTCACGGCAGAAAAACAGCCCAGGGCTGAATTCACATCACACTCCCACACAATACGCTGATGATAAAGCAAAAAAATAAAAAATAAAATTAAGAGTTGTGTGCTCATAGTGTACCCGCACCCACTGCAGCTCTGGTTTTTCAAACTCCAACCACTTGGTTAGCCACACGGTTTGAAGGCCATGTGTAAGAACTAACAACATGAAAAAGGAGGTTGTTACATGAGCTTCATACTGAGTACTGCTCTGCGTTGAAAAATGTCAATGAGAGGCAGGGTATCATTTTAATAATACCCCCCAACCCTAACTGTGATGGTACTCAGATTTATAAAGCAGTATCCTGTGCAGTTTTTTCTGCTGCTAACATCTGCTCTTGACTTCATCCTGCTTATAAAATTATTTGGTATGAATCATTCAGGTGAAAGTACCAACATCCCCAGTTGGACAGATAAACAGAGAGTACATAAAAGGCCAATAACCTCGGGGGGCAGGGGATGTTGTTAGCAATTCTTCAACATGTGGTTTGAGCAACTTGATCTAATTCCTTAATACTGACACAGCTATTTATTTGTTGATGTATTTTTTAGATAATTTATGGCCTGCTTTTCTGACAAAATATGCCCACCGCACAACCTATTTATTTATTTACTTGTTTATTTAGATAATTTATAACCTGCTTTTCTGTCTTTAGAACACCCGAGGCACCGTATAGTTCTAAGCACAGCATATAAGCTTTGATCTACTGAAGCATTTCCATGGATGGATTTTTCCCCATAAAGCATGACCTTCTTACCTCCCCATCTCTTCTGCAACCCAAAATGCTGCTCCCTTTCTTCCAGAACCACATTGGAGGGCATTTTGGGCGGCAGAGGGGAACTGGAGGTGAGAAATCGCAGCAATGAAAAACAGTGCAATCCTTCCCTCATACTAGACATGCTGCATATTTCACCAAAAATATATTCAGTAGGCAAGCAGATCAGTTTTGACAACCACAATCACCTGTGAACTGAACATCCAGTCTGTCTTCTAGTCTGCCATCTGCTTAGAATGGCTGTTGAACAGCTTTGTAGCAGCACAGTAGCTCAAGTAGTGGAGTCCATTTCCTTCTCTTGCAAGGGAGCGTGTGCATTAGGTGAGAGGTTTTTTCCCAGGGGTAATGGTTGCTCAGATCAGGTAAGTAGATGACACGTAAGACTGTGTGAAAATCCACATACCTGAAATAACGTTGTTAACACTGACTTAGATGAACATCAAATACTTTTAAAATACAGTGCTTATTTATATAATCGCTGGCTGACTGACTGACTGTTTATGTATATAATTGGTTGCTGAGCAGTGTGCAGCAACAGCAGGTCTATGAGAGAGTGGAGAAATAGAATTCCCATCAGGATGAGGGTATGCATGTATGAAATGCTGCCAGTTGGTCACTCACACGATACTGTACTGTTTAAGGGCATGAAAAGTAACCCATCAAAAAGTTTAGAACCATTTGCAAACAGCCAAAATGACTGATGAAAAAGCAGCTCCATGTTTATCACCAGCAAACGGATTGTGATTTGAACTGGCTGGTGTCTGGGCACCTCAACAATTTGCTTATTAAGCAGTGGGGAGGCATCCAGAAACATTCCCAGATTGTGAATCTGGTCCTTCAGCAGAAGAGCGGTCTCATCCTAAATAGGTTTCTGTTTATTCTCAGATGTCAGGTAGCCTGTCATATATTTGTAATGTAAGGGAGTACATCCTCCTCTGAGGTTCTCATTATTTCTTTTCACTGTATACTTGTTATCATATGTCTGACCTTGTGGTGTCTGAGCCTGCTAGGCACTACGCTGGGAAACAGCAGCTTTTAAATTGTTTTTCTCTTATGCCTGCTTGTTCTGCCCGCGCGCGCATATTGTAATCATTGGCTTCTCTTAGACTAGGGGTTGTTTGAATTTACTATAAGTCAGGGGCCTCCATTATCCACGGCCATTCCTGACATCAAGTCAGCTTTACCCCACTTTTTTGTTTTCATGTCTGTCAGTATCCATCCCCTCACTATCCTCAAACATCAAGATTTCCACCACTCCTCCTGGAGTTAAAGGAAATGAATGGTAGAAATGGAACCACTGCAGAAAAGTACCCCTAGACGATCCAGAAGGATCCCATGGTTGTAGTACTGAAAGGTGCTGAGAAGTCCAAGAGAACCAATAGGATGGCACTGCCACTGTCAGCTGGCTGGGATAGGCCAAGGCAATTCTTGTCACATTCCCAGGCCCTGACTGTTTAGGGTTGCCAGCTCCCAGGTGGTTCCTGAAGATACCTCAGAATTACAACTAATCTCCAGACCACAGTTTCCCTGGGGAAAATGGCAGCTTTGGAGGGTGGACTCTATGGAGTTACATCCCTGCTGAGCACATTCCCTTTCCCAATCTCCACCCTCCCTAGGCTTCACCTCCAAATCTCCAGGAAATTTCCATGCTGGAGTTGGCAGCCCTATGTACTGGAAGCAGCTACCACTCACATAACTCTCCTGCCCCACTGCTGGGAATAACTGATTATAAAAATCTTGGTTTCATGTAATTTTGGCTTTTCCCCTACAGCAAAAAAAACAGAGTTCTTCCCTTACGATTAACTGTCTTTCTAGTGTCAGTTTGTTATTGCTTTCCTTAGCCAAACTATTCAAGTAACATGATCCAAAGAAACTCTTACATGTACCTTGAGTTTCTGCCATTTCCAGAGCCAGTTTGGTGTAGTGGTTAAGTGTGTGGACTCTTATCTGGGAGAACCGGGTTTGATTCCCCACTCCTCCACTTGCACCTGCTGATGTGACCTTGGGTCAGTCACAAGCACTGGCACAGCTGTTCTCTCAAGGACAGTTTCTGTCGGAAGTTCTCTCAGCCCCACCTACCTCACAGGGTGTCTGTTGTGGGGAGGGGAAGGGAAAGGAGTTTGTAAGCCGCTCTGAGACGCCTTTGGGCAGTGAAGGGCGGGGTATAAATCCAAACTCCTCCTCCTCCTCCTCCTCCTCCTCCTCCTCCTCCTCCTCCTCCTCCTCCTCCTCCTCCTCCTTCTTCTTCTTCTTCTTCTTCTTCTTCTTTCCGACTACAACTCCTTGTGCTCTACTGAAGGCAGCTTTCAGAAGTTCATTGCTTCCCCCATAGCAAATGGCTTTAGGGTAAATAGTCTCTTCAGTCCTGCTACAGGAATGGAAGCTCATATTCTGTCTTTTGGATTCTGGACTTGTTCTCATGAACTTCTATGTCTGGCAGCTAAGAATCTTTCTGGAACTGTACCACCTCAGCCTGCAGGTAGAATGGGACAGCAACGGGACAGCAATATAAAAATGTAGGATTCCCATCTGCATTCAGAAGTGGTATCACCCTAAAATAACTCTCCTGTGTGTACCTCCACTCTTACCTTGGGTTCACCTACGGTCTTTACCAATGTTCTCTCTAAGCTGAGTTAGTATGAGCTAGCTCATGGTTTTTTAGCCTCTGGCTCACACATTTTCGTCTTAGCTCAGGAAGGATGGCTCCAGAGCAAACTAATTTATGCAGTAGCCAAATTGCTTGCTCACAACTTTAATGCCAGTAGCTCACAAAGTAGAATTTTTGCTCACAAGACTCTGCAGCTTAGAGGGATCATTGGATTTTCTCCAGGTTCCATTACTCCGAAAATTCAGTTGCCTCACACTCAACATGATAGGTAAGTGCACTGGAAAAGCTGATACAATGCATGGGAACTTTTACAAGATGGGCCTATTTCTATATGGTTTTCTAATTCTTAAGGAAAATTATCTGTGGGAATGGCTAAATTTATTGTACCAGCAGTGGGTAAAGCAAATCCATGTATATTGTTTATATTAATAACAGCGTCAGTTTGATTATCATCATCTATGCAACCCATAGCTCAGAGATACTGAGCATTTAAAAAATGAACATGATTATCATATTTCCCCCCTCACTTTCAGGTATATTTTGCATTCCAAGTGCACCATCCAAGGGATTTAATAATCCCAGGAGATGTCCTTGAAGAAATTGGTGGGAGGGAGGAGATTTGCATTTTAAATAACAGAACTCACAAGTGTCACCCAGATTGCTCTCCTGTGCCAAATAAACAGAAATGTCTGAGCTAGAAAAGAAGTGTTGCAGGGAGGAAAGGATTAATGTATTCAAGTGGATGTTTGATATGGGATAAGATTAAAGAAGCAAGTAAATCTCCTAGTGACCTTCTCTTCTCCCCCTGTTTTCCCCACCGAAGCTATAAGGTACCCCTGGGAATAGGTGGCTATGATTCAAGCCTTACAGATTAAGGGTTTTGTAAATTTCATGTTAGAGATTTTATTTACACTCTTAAGACTTGAAGCTCTTGTGGCCCCCCAAATGTAGGTGGGTGCCTATTGAGGGATTAGTGCCTCTGAAGCAGCAAGAGCGAGCTCCAATTGAAGGAATTAAAGTGGATTCTGAGAGTTCCTGCATCAATAAACATGAAATGGAAGAGGGGAAAAGACCACTGCTATCAATACTAAAGGCCATATTTCTTTAAAGGACTCTCACAGATCAACCTGCCAAATCTTTCACACCAAATGGACACAAAGGTCATCCTAAAAGCATACATGTGGGTATATCCACATAGCACTAAGCCCATCAGATACTTGACCAACAAAGTAGATCTCCATGAATTGGCACCTTTATCCTTTATTAGTCCCCCATCTATCTGTCAAAGTCCATACAGGAAACAGGATTAGTAGGAGGATCACCACAGGCTAGTTTTTGGGGTCTGGTGGCTGCAGTTTTTACATATGTTTCCAAAAAGGTGATCTGATGAAAAGCTGGGCAGGGCTTATGTACCACTAATATATGCGTAAAGAGGAAATTTGGGAAGGTATAAGGTACAAGAAAAGCTGAATCTGCAAAAATCCCCTCATCTATATCACTTTACAGGAATAGGTATCCCATCTTTCTTTGCATGTGGTTACCCAAATTGCAGGCACTATGGGACCAGTTCACACATGCATCTCCATCACTTGGTGGCTGCTATAACAAGTGATAAACTGTCTGCGAATGAACTATCACAAATCTGATACCCAACCAGACTTTTATGTCACCCAGTATCTCCACAAAACAACACTGTCCAATGGAATGGACATTAGATTGTGTGCCTGCATCATGCATGAACTTATTTTAACTAGTGTTTTGTTTTGTCCTACTGAGAGAATCTATAGGGTCTCTAAGTTTCCCCATTGTTCCTTCCGCTCCCAAGTTTCCCAGAAACACTAATAAGTTAGGAACTCCATGTATATAACCATGGCCTGGGTCATACGGGCCAGAAAACGTGGTGGGGAGGCGTGGCAGTTCACCCCGGAGCAAAATAAGGCACAGTAGCCTGATCACACAGGCCACTGCGTTGCCACACTCCGGTGCTGAGCGCCGATCACACAGCGCTGCTACAGCGCGGCAAAAAGGCAGTGCAGCAGAGCAGCAAGCCGTGCTGTAGCAAAGGACACATGTGCCATTGGGGGGGGGCGGGCCACTGTCGGTGTCTTGCATATGTGCATGCCTCATTCAGCGTTGGTGCGCATCCCATGGAAACTTACAACATCCGGAAACCCCGGGACATGGGCCGGCATCGGAAACTGCGGGATACTGGCGCTCCTGCGATCAGACGCTGGCTTTTGCCCCGGGGTTTCCAGAAACTAGTACTTCGGCCCTAGTAGTTTTTTACTCCGCGTTTTCCACGGGAAGCCGCAGGTTGGCCACGGGAGTGCTACGCCTCCCAGATGTATTGGTATGATCGCACATGGAAAGTCCGCAGGGCTACCGTGCCTTCAGCAGGGCAAATGCTCCGTGTGAACAGGGCCCATGTTAACTTTTCTCCCTTACAACTTCCCAGCTTTGGGTTTTTTAAGGTAGGTCTCTAACTTTTTTCATTTTGAAGATATAAGGAGGAATGTGTAGGAAGTTTTTGTCTTGTTGAGTGAATTTAGACCCAATCAACCAATGACCTAGTCAGACAGACAGGTGTCTAGTTCACATGGGTCTTCCTGGCCACATATTTTTATTTATTTAGAACATTTTTATGCCACCTCTCCAGGAGCCTCCCCAAGGCAACTTACAAAATAATTTTTTAAGGAATTAAAAGATATTAATAAAAAAATCCAGCATCAAAAAAGCCCCAGCCCAGCATAAAAGCATAGGACATAAAAACAAATCACAGCAGCTTAAAACAATATTTCCCAGGCTAAAATAATGCTTTTAAAATCCCTTAATTAAAAGCCTAGGTAAAAAATGTTTTGGACTGGTCCTAAAAGAAAGCAATGTAGGAGCCAGGTGAACCTCAAAGGGAAGGGGATTTCACAAGCGAGGTGTCAGTGTGCCACTACTGAAAAAGCCCTGTCCCTGGTTGCCACATGCCTCACCTCTGAAGGCAGGGGCACAAACAGCAGGCCTTGTGAGGCAGATCTTAAATGGTGGGCTGAACAATATGGGAGGAGTCAGCTCCTCCCAGTAACACTTTACTAGCCAGGCCTTTACTCCCAGGAGAGCCACAGCAGTGCCTAAACTCTGAATTGATGTGCAAGCGAAGAGAGAAACTGCTTTCATCTCTCACTCCTATTCTAAAGAGCTGTGACTTATATTTCAAAACTTGCCATAGGGTGTGAGGAATGCTGTACACACAGACAAACACACTGTTCTAAAGGATCATTTAAATAAAGATATGAGGTTCCCTGGCTGGAAAAGAAAAAAAAGCACCGAGGGCCAGAGTATTGGGAACAGGAGTAGTTTATTTGAGCCAAATACAATACAGCCAGGCAGTTGGAACAATACCAAGCATCCATATAGCAACAAATACTAGAATGTACAGTGTAAATGCAAACTATACTAGTGCCCACACACTGTGCAACATATAAACTTGGGAGAGAGGAGAAGGGAAAGCTAAAGATTATGCTGTAACAACTGTCCGCTTGGTCCCCCAATCTCCTTGCCCAAGGTTTGCAGAGCACCAAGGGGCCTGGTTTCTGCCCCTCCCCAAACCCCCTTTCCCATCAAGAGAATCCCCCTCCACTTTGTTATGCTTTTCCCTGGCTCTCTTGAAGCACCAGGAGTGTGGGTTGTATATGTGTCTATGCAAGAAAAAAATGGAAACGTGTAGGCTGTCTTCCCCCTCCCTTCTCTCCCTCTGCATCCATCAGAGATGTCCTTATTCAGCACTGAAGCACTTGGCTACCATGAAGAAAAGCAGCCGTGGTGAGATTTGATGCACTCAATTCACATTCAAAAACTGTGAATAAAATGGGCATAAATAACTACACAAGAAACTTAGAAAATCCCAGATAATTGGGAACATTTCATAAACAGAATGTTACAGACAGAATTCCTGATAAAAGGCTCAAAAAGCACATTGCTAAGTAATGTGTCCACTAACAATAGAAGTTTCCCAACTTTCCTGTCCAAGCCAGTTTGGTGTAGTGGTTAAGTGCACGGGCTCTAATCTGGGAGAACCAGGTTTGATTCCCCACTCCTCCACTTGTACCTGCTGGATGACCTTGGGCAAGCCATAGTTCTGATAAGAGCTGTCCTTGGAAAACAGCAGTTTCTGTCAGAGCTCTCTCAGCCCCACCTACTTCACAGAGTGTCTGTTGTGGGGAGGGGAAGGGAAAAGGAGTTTGTAAGCCACTCTGAGACTCCTTTGGGTAGTGAAGGGTGGGGTATAAATCCAATCTCCTCCTCTTCTTCTCTTATAAGACTTAGCATCTTTGGCACAGTATGACAGGGTCTGGCCACAGTCAGTCTTGACAAAGAGCTCCAAGCTAGGATAACAGTTACGTATTTAGATTCTCCTGCAGCCTGGGGAGTTTCTTCTTTTTTTTCTAACTCAGTCAAAATTCAGAGTGCAAGCTGAAAGTGTTCCCTCCAAGATGGCTTCTGACCCATCATGACCAAAGATTGGATAAGGAGGTTAAAGCATCAGGCATGGAAATTAAAACTGATCCATCATCCATGCTGGCTCCTCTAACAATCTGACCAACCAGCAGGATGAAGCTAGGACTCAGTTCCCTTGGGTTGACTCATAGATCATTTCCCCTTCCCGGAATGCAGCATTAGGATATGTATTGTCCATCTTCAGAGAGGTGTGCGTGTGTACACATTTTATCTTCTAATATCATATTACCTGTCCAGAATAGAGTTTTGTCTGGGGAGATGCCAAAAACCTAGGCAGTCAACAGCTTTCAGACCTGGACATAGCAGGAGATTTGGCATTCCAGGAGTGGTGCAGGGGTCAGAATGGGGACTTTGGCCATTTAAAGAGCCAGTTAAAAATTCAGGAGGAATATCTAAGCAAGAGTACAGGGGAAAGCATGTGGCAGATGCCAAACAATATGAAACCAAGCACATCACGGAGAGCAGTGAATCAGGGTATGCAGCAAAGTTAGGACACCTCAGGATCCAGTAACTGAGCACATCTGAGGGAAGCTGTTGCAACTTCTGATATAGTGAAAGGGGTGTAATAAGAAAACAAAACATTTGGTTTTCCTTGGTTTTAGGAAAGGCAGGGCATTCAGGTTACCTGAGCAGACCACTCCTTGATTGGCTGGGGCTGTAGCAGCAGGAGTTCCTGGGCCAAAGGAATTTCTTCAGATACGGAAAGGAAGAAAAACTGGGGCAGGAAGTAGGTGTGCTTGAGACAGTCTTCATTACATCACCAGGAACTAAGTCAGGCAAACTGAACAAATAAAACACAGAAATGTATTAAAGGCTGTTGTCACCAGAGTCTCTTTTGTAAGAAAGGAAAGGAGCAGGACAACAAGGCAGAAGTCGTAAGAAACATCTGGATACAACCAGTGTAACTTTAACAATGGTTTGTGAGCCCCCAATGCAACATCGAGTTCAGTTTTCTCTCTGAGAATCATGCACCTGTCCTTGCAGGCTGGCTATTGTGCCATAATAATGATTATAATGCACTCAGACTGAATGGGTCTGTTTCTACCTATCCTGCCAACTCATCTCCTAAAAATGGCCTAAGAATTGCATTTCATGAGCTCCCTGTGAGTGACAGAAAACTGTCTGGGCACTAACCCAAGATGGAAGGACCTAGAGGCCAAAACAGAGCTGCCATTCTCCAGGAGGAAGCTGGAGGTGTCCCAGAATAACAACCGATCTCCAGATTACATAAATCACTTATTTATCATTTATTTATTTATTTAAAACATTTATTCCACTTCTCCTGGAGAAAATGGCTGCTTTAGAAGGTGGAGTGTATGACATTATATGCTACAAAGGTCACTCTCATGCTTAAAACCCACTTTCCTAGGATCCACCCTCAAATCTCCACGTATTTCTGAACCTGGAGTTGGCAACTTTAGAAAGTCCAACAAAACAGAGGCTTTTCCCAGAACATGGCAACAAGGGGCCTAAATAAGCTTATGTCCCAGAGCAGCTAATACTCAGAGTCAATTTGGTGTAGTGGTTAAGTGCGCAAACTCTAATCTGGGAGAACCGTGTTTGATACCCCAGTCCTCCATTTGCAGCTGCTGGATGACGTTGAGCAAGCCATAGTTCTGTCAGAGCTGTTCTTGAAAGAGCAGTTCTCAAAAGAGCTCTCTCAGCCCCACCTACCTCACAGGGTGTCTGTTGCAGGAGGAGAAGGGAAAGGAGTGTGTAAGCCACTCTGAGACTCCTTCGGGTAGTGAAGGGCAGGGTATAAATCCAATCTCTTCTTCTAAGGTCAGAGTGACCCAACACTCACTCTGCAAATGGAAAGTAATTTCTGCCAGTATGGGGACCACCGAAGCTTACTGAGATCCAGGGTATCAAGGGCCATGCAGCAGCTAGCCTGACAGAATAGATAACCAGTGTGGTTAAGAGTGCCAGACTAGTATCTGGGAGACCCAGGTTCAAATCCCCATTCATGACATGGAAGCTCGCTGGGTGACCTTGGGCCAGTCATATACTCAGCCAAGCGTACCTCACAGGGCTATTATGAAGATAAACTGGAGAGGAGAATGATGTAAGCCACTGTGCATCTCCACTGAGGAGAAAGGTGGCGTACAAATGAATTAAATAAATAATAAGCTACCATGGAAATAAGCTGCCCTAGGCCCCTAAATCTGCATCAGGGAGAGAGAGAAAATGAAAGGGAGCTAGGGACGTTGTACACACACACATTTATTCTGTCAGGCTTCCACAGTGCTGGCTCTTTGTGCAACTTTCTCCCCATATCTCTCTTTCCTGCCTGTCACAGACAATGAAGCTCTACCCTTGGGATTGCAGAAATAAATAAATCAGATCGATCCTTCATGGGCTGAATATTTTGGTCGGTTCCTCTGCTTTGAATTCTTCTCCTTCCTTAGCTTTCACACAAATCATCACCAGTTTTTTTATTCTGTAGCTGGAAGGGGGGGGGACCTTTCACTATGACAAATGTTATTCTGCAAGAAAACGTAGTGGAACAGTGCCAAACAGTAGGCTGTTTCCTTACGATTTCTCCAACTTGCTCCCACAACGGTTTGCCATTACATTCCCTGTGGGGAATGGCATTATTTCCTTTATTAATCAGCTCCTCAGGGGTCTTTGTGAAAACAAATTCTCTCCAACACTTGTGCAGTAAAAAAAATTACACTCTCTGTCTTTGCCCTCTTTTATAGAGACGCTTTCATTATTTACCCCCTGGCAGTCACTGTATACTCATCTTTGTTACAGGTCTGAGCAGGATTAACTATTTCCCAGGGACGGCCTGTATACTGGAAGCTGTAAGTGGTGGGTTAGAGTGAAAAAGAAGTATGATGTCACTTCAAAGGCAATTTGCAGGGTTAGGAAGCCAGATGTTGGTGGCCTTGTCCAGAGATGACTCAATGTTCATAGAAAAGGTGTCCAAAATTTGTTATTACCTTGCTCTCAATGACTGCTTTTTGTCACACCAAACACTGCATATGATTACCTTGATTACTATATTTTGAGTGAGTTTGTATCTGTATAGCAGCAGTGGCAGAGGGTAGGTTTCAATCCAGTTGTCCCTCTTAATAGTCCAATTCTCTAACCCTTCTGTGGGGTATGCACATGAGAGGGAGAGGACAGCCATGGCCAAGAAGTGCATGCACATATAAACTATTTGCAGTGTGGGCCTGAGCAGTGAATCTCTAGGGAAAAAACATAGGCAAGGCTAGAATAGAGATTGTTTTAAAAAACAAAAAGACAAGATGAGCAGCATTCCCACCCCCAAGCATTATGGAAACATCTCATTTATTTTATTAATTTTTACCTGAAAGGTGATAGATAAGAAATGGGGAAAGTAGTGTAAGTATGAGCATGCACAAAGAATTGGTGAGCCACTGTTGAATATTCGGGGGGCGGGGGCTTTGTTTTCCAGTGTTCAAGGGCACTAACCACAATTTGCAATCAAACTATGATCTGAATGAGAGGAAGCTGGAACATTACTGCCCTATCTGAACCTGGCACCAGCAAGCCAGTGGTAAACATTTCAAGTTCAGACCCCAAATTCCAAATTAAAAAAAAAACATGCCAGCTTGGAATCCCAGATAGAATTAAGGTCTGAGAAGGATTTGGGGGGAGGGGCATGAAGCAGGCAGAAAAGGTACAAAAATACTTGGGAGAAAAAGTGATAGCAGGGCAAAGATGTCTATTAATTTGTGACATTGCCTTCATCAAAGCTCTGAGGGCTGCATACATGAGGATTATTCCATTTTATCACCACCAAAATCCTATGAGGTAGGTTGAGCTGAGAGACAGTTATTGGTCCCAGTGAACTTCATAGCTGAGCAAGATGTTACAACCTTACTATTCCACTGTACCACACACACCCCTCATCGGCAATACAGGGAGGATGGAATCTTTGAAAGCAATTCACACATTCATGTAGCAGCCCCTTTAACAGTTTAATCTGGAGCAATTAGCAGGTAATAATGTAAAACTGATACCTGTCTGCCAATGCAGGAAGCAGGTTGGCCATGTCCCTCCCCCCCATCCAGCTAGCTAGCAACCCTACAAGCTTATTACACAGAAAGTTACCCTGGGGCAGGCATTTTTGTGTGAACCAGTACAAGTTCTTATTGTCCCTTCAGGGCAGGATTCCCTTAGCTGGAGAAAAGGATAGAAACCAAACAGATCTAGAACAGCTAATCCAACTTTTCTAAAATAGGATATCCTCCTGGTAAAGCATTAGGCTGAATTACCATTACCCAGAAAACAGCAGATTAAAGGGTGACATTTTAACATTCTTTAGATGTGAAAAGATTGCCATAAGCATTATGTATAGGGTTGCCAGACTCCCAGCAGAGGAGGAGAATCCCCAGCCTATGCCTCTGGTTTCCCACCAATACTTAGAGCAGCAGTGGGAGAAAAAAAAATTAAAATGGCCCTTGGGACAACGGCATGAGATCACTTCTGAGGGGATACCTGGAAGTGACAAAATGCATCTCTAGGAATCACTGGAAACTCTGTGGTAAAATCATAGAGTTTTCAGCATATTGTAGAGAGGACTGATGCAACTTCTACCAATAAGGCATTAGGCTGAATTACAAGAGACCCCAAAGGGATTTTGATGGCCAGAAAAGCAGCTTGCCACTTCCAAAGAAAACCCATAAGTAATGTCTGTCCCTCTAGGAATCACCAAAACCACAAGTATCCGGTGATCCCTAGAGAGGCATGATGCCACTTCCAGGTTTCCCCTGCAAGTGATGTCACACCATCACCAACAGCCCTTCCATATCCCTACCCCTCCCCGGTCTCCCATTGGCTGCCCCGCCAGGCCCAGCAATCCTAATTACAGAAAATATTGTTTTCCATTGCTATATGATGATAGAAAAGACTCAATAGGCTTAAATTACAGGCAGGGACAGATTCACCATAAGCTACGCCTGTTGAACTGTCCAGGAGACCTCTTTTTTTTTCCAGGAGACCTCTTCATGTCTCTGCTGTCTTCAGAGCTCATATCCGACCATGGCTGAGAGTATTCTATTGACTTAAAATGTCACTTCTCAGAAACAAGTATGGGAATATTAGAGATTAGGTTCATGTACTGAAATAGTGCTGCACTAAGGCTGTAGAAATTTTCTGGCTCTTTGTATGCTCCAATCACTGACCTTCACTCTGGGGAAATTAGAATCAGCTTTCTTAGGCGTGAGCTGGCACTGGGGTTAAGATCAGTCACTAGCTAAGGAGAACTGTGGGCTGCCCTGAAACTCTACCCTAGAGTGTTTTGCATAGTAAGTTTCCTCAAAGAAGAGCCAGAGTAACAGTCTATGCATGGCCCTACTCCTGCTTGGGAGGGGTCATACTAATCTGTAGCTCATCTCTAGAGCAGCTCCCCTAGAATGGAGCTGGCACCAGGGGCTGGAGATTTTCCACATGCAGCTATGTAGCACACGGGCACACCCAGTACTAGAAAGCCCAAGCCACCCCATTACCCTGCCCTGGGGAGGCAGGAAAAGGGTGCCCACACTCCTCCTTTTTTTCCATGCAGCAGTGGGACACAGACACTGCAAGGCAAAGTGTCACCCACCCTCCTTGTCCCACATGTGACGTCTCTCTCTCTCTCTCTCTCTCTCTCTCTCTCTCTCTCTCTCTCTCTCTCTCTCTCTCTCTCTCTCTCACACACACACACACACACACACACACACAGAGAGAGAGAGAGAGAGAGAGAGAGAGAGAGAGAGCAGTGAGGCATAGCAGCAGTTAAGCAAAGTGCAAAGGCAGCACCCACCCTCGCTGACCCCCGGCACAGAGAGATGAGGTGGTGAGGAAGAGAAGAAGAGGGCTAGCCATGGCAAGGGGGAAAGGAAGAGGGTCAGGCCTGCCCCCATGATGGGGGGGGAGAGGGAAGAAACAGAATAGGGACAATTGTGCCTCCTGAGGCCTCCACTTACTGCAGCAAACCCCAGCACTGAAGACAGGTCAATTAGGGTTGCCAGCCTCCAGGTGGGGCCTGGAAATCTCCCAGAATTACAACTAATCTCCAGGCTACAGGATCAGTTCCTCTGGAGGAAATGGCTGCTTTGAAGAGTGGACTAAATGGCATTATACCCTGCTGAGTTCCTTCCTCTCCTTAAACCACACCCTCCAGTCTCCACCCCAAATTTCCAGGAATTTCCAAATCCAGAGTTGGTCAGTGGGCAGGCAGCAAGGGGGACAACAGGCTACCTGATAGAATTTGAGAGATATGCTGTCTTAGTTAGGTTTTTATGATTGCCGCAAGGGTTCTGATGGGACCCTAGACAATGCTGCCAGCTTAAGAACTTTTGTGCTCACAAAGAAAAAATATTGTGCCTTATGTCCTTTATATATACATCACGGTCCTTGAAAAAGATTCATTCGAAACAGGTAAATTACTAGAGTCCTTTGGGACTAGTGATAGTGATACTGAGAAAGTGCTGTCTGAATGTAAACCTGCACTCCATATATTGTTTGAGCAAAACATATTTTTCTCTATGTATTGTTTGGGTGACTTTGAACTGATGTCTTATTGTGTAGTTAAGACCCTAAACAGTAGCTTCTTTGTTTTCTTTCTTACTGCTATGTTCCTTTGAAATATTCTTGCACTCTTTAATAAAAAATACTTTGACTATACCTGGTTGTTCTGTACTTCAGGTGCTGCAATCTGATTCCAGTACCTTAGACTCAAAGCATCCACTGACTAGTTAATCTTTAGTAGAAACTCATTCTGTAAATGCCCTTCATAGTTTATAAAAGCTGGCCATGAGGGGTTTCGAGGTGCTCTCAGGGATATTATCAACAAGTCCCTCACTGAGGGACTGTTCCCAGGAGCACTCAAGGAAGTGATGGTCCACCCTCTTCTGAAAAAATTGGCCAACTACCGGCTGGTTTCAAATTTGGGCAAATTACTGGAGAGAGCAGTGGTGATTCAGTTGCAGAGCTTTATGGATGACACTTCCATGCTAGACTCATTCCAGTCTGGCTTTCATCCGGGCCATGGGATGGAGACGACACTGGTCGCCCTCACAGACGACCTCCAGAGGCAACTGGATCAAGGCAGTTCGGCGGTACTGTTGCTGTTGGACCTGTCGGCAGCGTTCGACACGGTCAACCATCAGTTACTGGTCCACCACCTTGCCGACACTGAGATTCAGGGGCTTGCCTTGCAATGGCTCATCTCCTTTCTCCAAGGTCAGGGACAGAGAGTGGCGCTAGGGGAGCAGATGTCCCAGAGGTACTCGCTGGTCTGCAGGGTTCCCCAAGGGGCAGTGCTGTCCCCAACGTTATTTAACATCTCTATGCGCCCTCTCGCCCAGATTGCCCAGAGGCACAGGCTAAGATGCCACCAATACTCAGATGACACCCAATTATATCTGCTGTTGGGCAGCCAGTCCGGTTCTACCCCAGATGACCTGGATCGGGTGCTTCAGGACATGGTGGGCTGGCTTAGACTGAGCCAATTGAAATTAAATCCAACAAAGACAGAGGTCCTGTGCCTGAGTCAGAGCAGGTTGGGGGTAGGGATCCCACTACCAAACTTTGATGGGGTGCCGTTGGTGCCAGCGCTGAGGGTCGGGAGTTTGGGAGTGTTCCTGAATGCCGTTTTAACAATGGAGGCCCAGGTAGCAGCCACAGCTAAGGCAGCCTTTTACCATCTATGGCTGATTAGGCAATTGGTTCCCTTCCTCAAACGCAATGACCTGGCAACGGTGATTCATGCTATGGTCACCTCGAGATTGGACTACTGCAACACTCTCTACATGGGGCTGCCCTTGTCCCAAATCTGGAAGCTGAAGCTAGTGCAAAATGCAGCAGCCAGGTTGTTGATGGTTCTTTCCATTCAAGAGCACATCTGGCCTGCGCTAAAGGCATTGCACTGGCTGCCAATAGCATACTGGATTCACTTCAGGGTGCTGGTTTTGACCTTTAAAGACCTATATGGCCAGGGGCCTGCCTATCTGAGGGACCGCCTGTCCCCATATGTTCCCCAGAGAGCACTGAGGTTGGGGACCCAAAACAGCCTCATTCTCCCCGGTCCAAAAGATGCCAGATTGGCCACCATCAGATCCAGGGCCTTCTCAGTGGTGGCTCCACACTGGTGGAATGAGCTCCCGGAGGACATCAGGGCCCTGCAGGACCTTTTACAGTTCTGCAGGGCCTGTAAAATGGAGCTCTTCCACCAGGCTTTCGATTAGGAGCCGCCACTGATGAATAAGCTACTAAAATCATCTATTATGGCCCACACGCTACTGGCATTCAACTGGAGATACTGGTCTAGTTATATTGGACTATCTTACAACTATCGCCATCCACACTTTGCTATTGTATTTAATCTGCACTTTATATATTATTGTTGAATTTTATCTGTGTTTTATTGTAATTTTAACTCATTGTACGCCACCTTGAGCCTGCTTGCCAGGCAAGGTGGGATAAAAATCGAAATAAATAAACAATAAATAAGTGGCCGACCTTGCAGGACTGACTTCTTGTTTATTCCCAGGAATATTGGAAGTCTGCCCTTTGGCTTCTAATTGTTGGAATAGTTAAAAGAGCTGGTGGCTACTTACTGGTGTGTGTGGATTCACACTCCAGGTTTGTTCTGTAATTTTGAGCTCTGCTCACCATACCAAGGATCCCCTGGACTGGAGATTCTTGACAGCCTGCTTCTGGTCCATGCCTCAGCCCTAGCCCCTTTGCCTCCTCTGCTCCTGGGGTGCTTTGGGAGACCATGGTGGTTCTGGTCTTGCTGGGGCCTCCAGGTCTGAGAGCTCTGTTGGCTCAAGGGGCAGACCTAGTGCTGGCTCAGGGTCCCTTTGGGGAGGCATTTGGAAGTCTGTCTCATTGGGAGGGTCTGCCAAGGCAGGGGTTAGGCGCATGTTCTAATCTGAGGACACTTTTTCCCATGCAAACCAGTCAGGCTGCAGGGTGACTGTTAACCTTGGAAACTACTGGTTGGAACTGAGCTAATCCACAGAAAGGGCAACATCAGCATCTCTTGAGTGTTAATTCATCTTTGATAATGTGGATACTCCATGGTACATCCCTGGGGTGTGGCTGATTTATTGTGGCATGCACTTTTACAGACTTGAGTCCACTCCATCAGGTGGAGGGGATTAACAGGGAAATCATCAATGAAACACAAGAGGTACCTACTGTGATATTTCTATGTCATGCTCAAATGCATGCAATGTATATATACAACAGCAGAAATTGGTAATTACATGATCTTCCTAGTTTTGCTAAGCTAATTTAATAATGAGAGCTTCTTTCTCCCATGGCTAATGCATGCTGTCAGAGGTCAGTCAGATTCCCTTTCAACTCCTTGAGCAAGCACTGCCTTTTCTGGATGGGGAAGTATTTTACCCCTCTGTATGTCCTGAGCTGTAGGCATGATTGTCATCCTTGAAGCCTTGCCCAACATGAGAGGATCAGCCTTTCCCCCTCAGATCTGCTACATGTCAGAGAGATGCTACCCTCTCTACGAGGCTCGAACAAAAACAGGAAACAGTGAAATTTTCAGTTACTTCAAGGCACCTATGCAAAATAAAAGGATTGAGATTACAGGATGCTTAGTTAAGCTTTCCCAATTCGAGTGGTCAAAATGTGCACAGGAAGGTTGAGATGCCATAGCAAATCAATCATCCTGACATCAATTCATAAACATGGTATGTTTAAAAATGCTTTTCTGTGTTTGACATGTGCATATGTCGTCCTGAGCCTGCTCACGGGGAGGGTGGGGTACAAATTGAATAAATAAATATATATGCAAGCAGGAGAAGGGTTGGAAAGTTCATTAAGGCACTTTTGCCCAAAAAGGTGTCAGGGCAGTTGTTGGGCTTTGTTTTCAGGGAGTGAAAAGCCTGTACCAGCCTGGACAAAAGATATGGGTCTTGTTGATTCAAAGGTTATTGAGAAAGCAGTAGCTCCAGTGACGTGGCTGGAAGAGCTCTGGAAATGGTGTGTTTCTGTGATTTGTGCCTGCTCCTGAGGCTCTGCAAAGCCTGCCCCTCAGTGAAATCTAACCCCCCCCCAGTAGCTATATCAGAAACTAGCAGCCAACGTTTCTTCTATATGCGCTAGAAGGAATTTTATATACCTGTGAAGACTCTTTGTGAGACTGGGCCCCGTTGCTGGTCTGGTGCTTCTATGGCCTTTGGGCTTTATCAATAGCCTGCAAGTGGCAGGACTTGTACTTTAAGGTACAAGAGTTTGTGTGCTTACAATGTATTCTCTTCTATTTAAACTTCAGATTTTTTTATTTCTTATTTTGTTCAGTTGCAGCAAAGGTGTTTTTACAGCAGCAACATTTGTCTGAATATTGTATTATTCAAAATTATATTTGTGTCTCTAACTTTTCCTTCCCGAGCATCATAATGCTTTAATAGTTTTTTTTTTCCTCTGTAAGAAATCCCTCTGCTAGCAAGACTGACTTTTGCTCAATGTTGGAAACAAGATAAAGTACCTGAAACATGGGAATGGATTAAAAAAACGTTGTTTTTGGCGGAAATGGACAAGTTAACAAGAAAGTTAAACAACGAAGAAGATGAAACTTTTTTTAAAGATTGGAAAGACTTTCAAAAATATCTGTTGAAAAATTGGGACATTAAAAGTGGTTTGATTAGCTTTGACAGTTATTAAGAAGAAATGGAAAGAGAATTAGACTTGTATTGTTACCGTTAGTAAGAGAAAATAAGTTTAGAAGCAACTGTAATAGAATAAGAGAGATATTAATGGGGTTGGAGCAGTGCTGGAAGCCTGATGTGGGGGGAGAAAGGGAAAAAAAGAAAAATGGGTATGCATTGCTATGTTTAAATTGTATGAACTTGTGATATATCCAATAATAAATTGTATTTACAAAAAAAAAAGAAATCCCTCTGCTTAGGAAAGAGAATAGCTACTTCAAGCTTGGCTTTTTTTTTTTTTTTTTTTTGGCTTCCAGTAGGCATTTCAGTGAACTGTGCTGTTTAAAATTCCTGAATGACTTATTTGACATGTGGGCAGACCAAATGAGCCAAAATGGTTGGCTTGGCACCCCTGTGGTCTTGAGGAAATAGCACCTACAAGGTATCTGTCAGCTGGTGCCATAAAACTGTCACCAATAAATTGGCAGGGTCAACCTACACAGCTAGAAATTTGACTGTCCTTATTGTGGAATGATAAGAGGGGCAGACAGAGTGACATACACACCCAGTAAACTACTGCATAGTTCTTGGACATGGGAAAGTGGCCCACCATTCTTTTCACAAACACTAGTCAAAGTTCCCCTATGTCTAAATATATAGGCCACTGCTGAAAGGAATTTAGCATTTTCTTCCCAGCATTAGCCATCAGGATGATTAAGAAAGTTGCAAATATAAGGATCCTAGAAGTCAAAAGAGAAAATGAATATGTGCAGCTTAAAAGCTCCTTACCATTCAAGTTCTTATTAACTGCTTTGTTTGTGTTTTCTCAGACAGAAAATTCAAGCCACCTGCCCCCAGAACACACATGTTGTGCCAGTGCAAAAAAGAGAATATACAAAGGCCTCAGTCCACTTACAAACATGCACAGCCAAAGACAAGAATGCACATCTGTATCCAGTCTACATATGCCATTTTCAATCCAGCAAGTAGCATTCACTGCCACAGGAGGTAGTGGCGGCTACAAGCATGGACGGCTTCAAGCGGGAATTGGATAAACATATGGAGCAGAGGTCCATCAGTGGCTATTAGCCACAAGGTATAGATAGGAACTCTCAGTCTGGGGCAAGTGATGCTCTGTATTCTTGGTGCTTGGGGGGGGGGGCAACAGTGGGAGGGCTTCTAGTGTCCTGGCCCCACTGCTGGACCTCCTGATGTCACCTGGTATTTTTGGCCACTGTGTGACAGAGTGTTGGACTGGATAGGCCATTGGCCTAATCCAACACTGGCTTCTCTTATGTTCTTATTATTATTAAGATAAATTCTCTTAATTACTCTTTATCCAACTTCTCCCTCAACTCCATTTCTTTTCCCCTTTTTTAAGAATTTGGAGTCTGTTTTGAATCAATGTGTTTTTGACAAAAAGAGAAATTTGAAGTTTTTCTCTGCATATGGTCAGAAGCAGGCAAAACTTCCTGTCTTCCTGCTAGAGTCCCACCCAGTGGTGTGTAATAGGGATGGGCACAAACTGAGAAATAAGCTGCAGTTCAAGCACAAACCAGGCCAGTTTGTGGTTCATTTAGAACCAGTTTGTTTGGTCGCATTATTCCCGAATCCAAAAACGAACTGTCTTTTGTTTGGTTCGTTAGAGTGGTTCATTCTCCAGACAGCCTGATGCCGCTTCAATCACTTCCTAGGCCATGCTGGGGTGGACTTGTAGAGAGCCCTAGAAATACCCATAGCAGTTGTCCAAAGCTTGATTGGCAGCTCTGGGAACCAACCATGGAGCTCCCATTCTGCTCTATGGGAACAGACTGTCTTTATATACACCACACCCTGACTCAGCTGCTTTCATGTTGCAGCAGGAAAAGAGTGGAGTTAGTTGTGTGAGAGCGGGTTAGGAAGAAGTGCTTGCTGCATGGCTGATTTAAGGGGAGGTAAGAGCTGAGCTTTCCTGGGGGTACCTGTTTGGGGGGCTATAACTCAGTCATCCCAAATCCAATCTTCACCAAACTTGGAGGGTGGGTGGAGGAGAGCCTGCTGAAGACTCCCTGTGAACTTGGCATGTCTAACTCACAAGAGGGCTGTTCTACCACCTCCCGAACTCATGAACGGAACAAACTGAAGTTTGTGAAAGTTCATGTAATCAAATGAACCACAAACCAGCACAAACCACCATTTTCTTGGTTCCTGCCCATCCCTAGCATGTAACATCAAAAAGCACCACAAAGGCTGAATTTACAAAAGGGCACATATGTGGTGTAACAGAAAACTGCAATGGGAAATGAAAAGGAAAATCCTCTTTTGAAAGAGGAAAAGTTAATAAGAGGAATTAATGGGATAGCTAAGAAACTGAATTTGGGAGTGGGGATTCAGCTCCCCATAACAACCTTTTCCCCCATCAAGTCACAGCTGACTTATGGCTGCCCAGTAGGGTTTTCAAGGCAAGAGATGTTCAGAGGTGGTTTGCCATTGCCTGCCTCTGTGTAACAACCCTTTTCTTCCTTGGTAGTCTCCTGTCCAAGTAGTGATCAGGGCTGGCCCTGCTTAGCTTCTAATATCTGACAAGATCAGGCTAGCCTGGGCTATCCAGGTCGGCGTATAACATCCACACTAGCAAGCAAATCAGCATAGGTAACTCTCTTGCCAAATTAGGCAGCAGAATCTTGCCTATGCTTGTTTTGCTTTTAATTTCAAAGCAAGCATTTTAAACTACTGGCATTTAAAGGCCTTATTTTTAAACATTCTTAATGTCCCTAAATATTCCATGACAATGCAATCAGTTATACCCATATGAGCCTAGTGATCAGACATAGAATGGTGAAAGTCTGTTTAGGATTGCACTATTAATTATTTTTGGAAGTTGTAATGTGGTAAGCTTTGCCTCCATGAAACAGTGGTGAAAATAAAAACTTAAGTTACTGGATTTTTCTGTAGCTTAATGGACACTATTCTGCTTTCAATCGGCATTACTTGGAAAGTATCAAGTGGCAACAACAACTTGAAATGCAGCAACTAGTGACTACTTGCTCTAAAGCAATTTTATAGAATAGAAAAGGTCAACTTTCAGTTCTGTCTAACTTCCAAAGATCTTTGAGGCTACAAGGAAAGGATTTCAAGAGGGTCTTCTATTTTTTATTCTAGCTTGTCTTTTCTCAGGCTTTGAACACAGCACAGGTTGAGACTCTGCTCAGCCAACAGGAGAAACAAAACTGAGAAGTGAACCGTTTCATGTCCTTTGGAAGAGAAAGGAGAAGCAGACAGATGAGAGAGGAGGGGATGAGACACTATGGTTAAAGGGAGTCAATCCTTCTTTAGAATCTGGAGCTTAGCTTGCTGCTAACATAAACACAATACCTTTCTTCTCCTATTGTGGATTATATTGAAGTGGTTGGGGGGTACATTTGAAAAACATTAATTGTCTTGCTCAATGAGATCAAAGGTCTGTCTCATGCAGAAGTCTTGTTTCCAACAATAGCTAGCAAAACATACCAAGAAGCTCAGAAACAGAAGGTGATGTGGACTGAAATTCCCTACTGTTTGTCCCCAGCATCTAGCAATAACAGCTGATATAGTACTTAGGAGCCAATAAGCTTTTCTTAGCTATTATTACTAATGATCACCTCTCTACTTGTGCAACACAGGTATGAAAAAAGATTAAGTAATATTAAATACTGGAAATTGCATGCTGCAGTCCACAATTGTTCTGTAGCCAAGCTCTGTCCCACTGACTGGAAAAGCCAGCTTAGTTTGCTCTCAGTGATAAAGGAACAAGAGAACATATAACCTGTAGGCGTGTGTGTTCAGAAGGTAACTGATCCAAACTAAATGCACCCTGTTATTTATTTAGAAGGGTAGCAAATCTAAATGAAATTTCCTCTGATTTTGGATTCAAACCAGCTAAGGCAGTTCTGATTGTTTTTCTACTGGCATGGTGATGTTCACAGCTGCACCCTGCTTTCATTTGCCATTTCACTGCACTGTTTCCTAGAATTACTTGATAGATATGTGTTTGACAGGCATACCATCCAACCAAAGCACTTAACTCATATTCACACCATACAGTGCTGTCTCTGACTAGTGTTTCTGTGCTCAGTGATTCTCATTGGTACTCATTGTAAATGTGCTCCTTGCTTCAGTTTTCAGGTGTTACTCTGATTGTAGGAATGGGCAAAGGTCTTGCAGCAAGTGGTAGTGTGGTTGAAGATAGGCTGCAGAGAGGGACAGAAGCAGAATTTTTTTGGCCTAAGCCTTATTCTTTCTCCCACTAACCCATTGTATTGTGGTGTCTAGCATCTTGCATCCTTTGTAAGGTGGAAGTTGAAGTCATGCTCCTTTAGGGAGCAGATGAAGAGTCAGAGGCAGATCTTGCCATGTTCTGTTCTTCCCCATCTTTTTGATGGGCTGCTAACCAGCTTAGGAAAAGAGGCTAGGGCTTGTATCCTCCCAAAAGCCAACTTAAATTCATGTACAGGGAAATCATGAAGTGTTAGAAGGATCAGATCTCTCTATGTGGAATGATTTCTGTCCATCTAAAAGCATTCCTTTGGGGGGATCCAATTTTATGTGAGTCTGCCCAATTGCGTAAAATAAAGTTGTGCATTGATGAGTAGGGTTTTTTAAAACAACAACAACAACAACAACAACACACAGTGATAGCACAGTGATAAAGGGGTAAAGCCCACACCTTCCCACACCTTATCATGTTTTGTCTTAATAAATTAACTATTTAATTTTCTCCAAGCTAGTCTGCCAGCTCTCACTGGATACCAGAAGTAAGTTAAGTTAACCATGGACTAGAAGAAAAATGCTAGTTCAGGGTTTATGTGAATGTGCAGAAGTTAGCACCTTTGCCATTTCTGTTTCCAAACAGAACCCAACCTCCACCTGCATTTGGATCCCAAAGACGGTAAAGTATGAGAGGAGGAATGCATCACCTCACTTCCACGTGTCTGCTTTGCAAAGAATAAACTGAATGTAAAGCAGGGGCTGTTTCTTTGTAATTAGGAACTGAGGATCCTTAGATATAAAGATTACAGTTCCTGAGAATTTCATCCAAGTTGGATGATGTTGGCAGAGTATAGATATGCAATCTCTAACTAGCTAGGAGGAGGTCAGTAACTAACTGTTCTCAGCAGGTGCGGGAGAAACCCTAACTGAGCCAGTCAGGAGACAGAAAGCACAATAGACCTGGCATATTACAACAGGTGGAAGAGGGAAGTAACAGAGGAGAATGTGTTTTCTTTTTAATACAATACAATAACAACCCCACATACAATAACAACCCCAAACAGCGGCATATGAAAGAATATACATACAGAGAGAGAGAGAGTGAGTATTTGTGTGTGTGTGTGCCTGGAAGTCATGGACCTATTTCCCACTAGCCACTGCTCCATCCTCGCTCTTCCTTTCCCTCGATTCTACATGTCAATTTCCCACTACTTGCTGCGTGGCCGCATTTTGCCCCGCAGCTTCACCTGATTTCCCCCGCGTCTTCTCAATCCTCTTTTTTGAGGATCGAGAAGACATGGGGGGAATCGGGTGAAGCTGCAGGGCAAAATGCAGCCATGCAGCAAGTAGTGGGAAATTGACACATAGAATCAGGGGAAAAGGAAGAGTGAGGATGAAGCAACAGCTAGTGGGAAATCAGTCATAGTTGACTTCTGGCAACCCGTAGTGGAGCTTGGACATTTCAGAGAGGTGGCTTGCTATTTCCTGCCTCTACATCCTGGCCCTGGTATTCCTTGGAGGTCTCCCATCCAAGAATTTGCCAGGGTCTGCCCTGCTTAGCGTCTGAGATCTGATGAGATGGGGCTTGCCTGGGCTATTCAGGACAGGTCCTAAAGAATCCAGATATAAATTTTAACTAATAGAATGAGACACATATAGATATAGATATATAGATATAGATATAGATTCAACCAGATCCTTCTGTGGATACTTAAATCTAAAGATTGAAACCATGAACAATTCCCTTTCCACAAACCTGAGAAAAGCCCTGGGTTTGCAGAAAAACGTGGGGAAAACATGGGGAGGGGTAAAACCACCCAAAACTGCACCTGTAGTTTTAAGAGATCTATGGCTCTTGTGGGGGTTGCTAGGCAACCACATCAGTATTACCATTTCCCCAGAAAGCACTTTCCTGGGGGCACCTTTTCTGGAGGACCATAACTTGAACCCCGTACATCCAGTTCTCACCAAACATGGAGGGCAGGTAGAGGAATCAGACAGAGATCCTCTGCAAGTTTGGTGGCTTTAGCTTGCATAGGATCCATTCTATACACTCCTGAACCTGCACCTGTCAAAATGACTGCAGCAGGTTCAGAAAGTTTAGGAGTATATAGACTTGATCCAGTGCAAGCTAGAGATACCAAACTTGTGCACCATTTAGAAGAGCATCTGGGGGAAGTCTGCTCCAAGTTTGGTGTCCCTAGCTTGCACTGTATCAAGTCTATAGAGACATTAAAGTCACAGAGGACCTGCCCTGGATGCTCCTCTACAGGGCCTCCAAGTAGTTGCTTTGAAGTTATGTAAGCATTTTGATTGAGTGGACACAGTCTTTCTGGAAATGTTTCCTCCACAAACCTGCATGAACCTCCACAAACAGTTTGAAAGTTTGTGGAAAGTTCATGCCAGTTGACATGCCATGAATTTGACTTTGCGAAGTCAAATTCATCATGAACTTTAGTTTGTAAGCTGATTTGTGCCCATCCCTACACACATCTGGGCCATAGTTTTTCCCACCAGAGGCTGCCAGGAGAAGAAATGAAGGAGAGAAACCTGAAGATGGGGGAGCAGATAAAGGTAGGTTGGCTGGTTGGTGGGAAGGAGCGAAAGAACCAAGAAAAGGGGAGAAGCTGCCAGGGCTTTCAGGGAAGGAAAGGAAGAAATTGTGTGGGAGTGGAAATGAGCCCCTCCCCCACTTGTAGGTCAATTGTTTGCATCCAGGAAGTCTATGTTGGACATCTGGATGTTTAAAGAAGTGCCTGTATTTTTCAACAGAGCTCCTAAAGTGACCATTGTATATCTGAACCTATGTGTACCAGCCTCAAAGAAAAATCTTATGTTTCTTTACTGTGGCAATCAAATCTGTACATTTTGGGAGGAGCATCAAAAGCCATCTTGTCCAAGTCCCTGCACTGAAGCAAGATCCACCACATATAGTTTTAAGAGCATTAGAAACAATGCTCAAAAATACTGCTGTACATCTGTACAACAGGAATGAGTTATCGTTGCCATGGAAACCTTAACTTTTGAGGCCCCAGTTTTGAGAATTGCACAAGCATATAATTTGTTATTGTCATGATTGTATGAGAAATTGTTGGTACCGCACACCCGTAGAAACAGTTAAGCATCTAAACTGCTGGTTGGCATTTTCATTCTCCGTGTTTTATATGTGCCATCATGGAGAAGAACAAGCCAGGCCTTTTTTCTGGTGTCCTATCAGAGATTTGTCCTTGACTTTTTGAATGTCATGCTTTGAGCCTTAAAGCTACACTACACACACATAGTCAACAACTAATTTTAAACAGGGAACATGTTTTGAACTGGATAAGAGCTGAAGGGGCAGAAACTTCAGCTTATTTATGAGAGGTGAGCCAGGATTGCTGACAGACCTGGTGGAGAAGAAGAAGAAGAGATTGGATTTATACCCTGCCCTTCACTCGGAGTCTCAGAGCGGCTTACAAACTCCTTTCCCTTCCCCTCCCCACAACAGACACCCTGTTAGGTAGGTGGGGCTGAGAGAACTCTTTCAAGAACTGTCCTTTCAAGGACAGCTCTGACAGAACTAAGGCTTGCCCAAGGTCATCCAGCAGCTACAAGTGGAGGCGTGGGGAATTAAACCCAGTTTTCCCAGATTAGAGTTTGTGCACTTAACCACTACACCAAATTGGCCCTGTTCCTTTAACAGACCTTTAATGAGTCTGGTCATCTGAAGCTTTTCATGGCATGGAGGTAAATAATATCACCTGGTAAATAACATCTCATTAATTCTTGATTAAAGAAATAGGAGTTTGGGTTGGTTGTTTTTTTTTCTTTTGTTTTTTCAGGCAGTTGGCAATTCCTGCTAAGACCCACTCAAAAAGTTGTTTAGCTCTCACTTCCTTGAAGGAAATAGCAACAGAGGCTTCAGCTGAATCCTTCTCTTATTGTGCATTTCAACCTTTTGCAAATGGGCTAAGCTGCATATCTGTAATCAGGCCTCTCAACACTGATGAATCTTCACAAAATTAAAACTTCTGGAGCTTCTATATAAGTATTGAAAACAGTTATCCAGAACTCGAACAACTAGGATAAAGGAATAAGTAAAAAGCCGATATCAGGACTATGAGATACTCCCATTTGTAATGTATGGCATATTTTTCATTTTTTAATTTGCAGTCTGCCTTACAGATGTCTAAGGATCCAATAAAACTTTGCAAAATTCTGCAGGAATCAATTGAAATCAACAACAGTATGCAGTAACTGACAAATTATAAGGAAATTTACAAAACTGTGCAATGCATAGTGTTTAATGTGTTGTATTAACTGCCAGAGCAATCTCTATTAGTATAAGAAGTTTATTTAATTCATTTTCATTTAAAACATTTATTAGCTGCCTTTCTTCCCTACAGAACTCAAGTCGGCTTACAAAGTAAATGAAAGAAAGAATTTTTTTAAAAGACCACAATTTTAAAATCCCAATTAGAACTGCAAATAAATAAAAACTAAATTGGTCAAACACACTCCTAAATAAAACTGTCTTCAACTGCCTCCTGAAGATTGAAAGTGAGGGGGCCAAGGACAACTCCCTGGGTAGGTTGCTTCATAATCATGGAGCTGCCGCCAAAAAGGCCCACTCTTGTATGCCCACCAGATAAGTTTCTTTAAGTGGTGGGACAGTCAGGAGAGCCTCACATGATGATCTTAATTCCCAGGCACAAACGTATGGGAGGAGATGATCTTTCAGATGCCCAGTCCCAATCCATGGTGGCCAATTGGACAGCTTTGCCGTCTCATGTATGTTGTATTTTAAATGATCTGATGGTTTTAATTTGTTTAAATTGTTTTATTGTTCATGAAACCAAATGGCCTTGTTAGCTGGCCCTGAGCCTGCCTGGAGGGCAGGTATAAAGCAAACAAACAAACAAACAAAACATCTTGAATTGGGCTTGGGAGCAGATCGGTAGCCAGTGTAATTGCTGTAGTATTAAGGTCATGTGTTTGGTGTAGTGGTTAAGAGTGGTGGACTCTAATCTGGAGAACCAGGTTTGATTCCCCACTCCTCTACTTGCAGCTGCTGGGTGACCTGGAGTCAATCACAATTCTCTGAGAGCCTATCAAGAGCAGTTCTCTCAGAGCTCTCTCAGCCCCACCTACCTCACAGGGTGTCTGTTATGGGAAGAGGAAGGGAAGGAGATTGTAAATCACTCTGAGACTCCATGTGAAGGGTGGGTTATAAATCCAATCTCTTCTTCCTCCTCCCAGTAGCTGGCCCCAACCAGCAGTCTAGCTGCAGCATTCTGCACTAGCTATAGCTTCCAAACACTCTTGAAGTAGAATGCTTTGCGAGAGGCCAGACAAGATATAACAAAAGCATGGATCACTGTGGCTACATCTGGCTGAACCAGGAATGGGTGCAACAGTCATACCAGCTGAAGCTGGGCAAAAGCACCCTGAGCCCCCATAGCCACTGGGTTTTCTAAGGTGACTGCTGTGTCAAGCAGCACTCCCAAACTGTGAACCTGGTTTTTCAGGGGGAGTATAGCCCCATCTTCAACTCCCCTTTCTACTAACCCAGAGAACCTCTGTCTTGTCAGGATTAAGTTTCAGCTTGCTCACACTCATACAACCTATTATTTACTCCAAGGACCAGTGGTTACTGCAATACTAGTTAAGATTATGAAATTGAAGCAGCTATACAGATGCTGTCTACAAGGGACAACCTTCTTCTGTTAAGGTTTACAAGGCAGACTATTCGTTTTAATGATTTTAGTTCTCATATATTTGCAACCATATTTGTCCTGACTCTAACTAGGGTCATTGCATGCATTTTTACTGTGCTTGATATTTTTAAGGAGCATCTTTGATGTGATACAATCAGCTTTATGCCCATTCAAGTAGAAGGATTTCAAAACATGAAAACTCATGTTACAAAGTTTCCTTATACTGAGTGAGATCATTGCTCCCTTTAATACCAACAGTGTCTACTACAATTTGTAGTGGTTCTTAAAGATCTCAGGCAAGGACCCTTTTAACAGGAGAGGTTGGGGAATAAACTTGGGACTTTCTGTGTACATAGCATGTGCTTTGTCATTGACTTATGGGGCCTTCCTTAACAATGCAAATTTGTCTCCACAGGTACTTTACCTCAACTTGGTACCAGGTTCAACATGTACCTGAATTGCTACTTTGACTTTCAAAATATCTAGGAATTGACGATGGTTCGGTAGGACCCCGTGTCTCACAACAACAAGTAAAATGGGTCCTAATAGTTACAAATTGCTCTGTTCTTATTCCCATTTATGCACTTCACTAGACTGCATTGTTGCAAGCAATAAAACATGTTTAAAGGTACACTCAGCCCTCCACTTTATCAGCCATTCTAATGGGACTCTGTTCTTTAAATGTGCTTCCATTAGGAACCTCCCAATGACCTTTAAGTTGTTCCAAATCAGAGAGCGTCAGAGCACATCCATGTATATTATCAAAAGTGTCACGCAGCTGAACAGAGTTATATAACTTTTTTTTGTCAGCAGAGAAGGGAGTTGTAAAGAGAAAAATTGCTTGCAAGCCTGAATTTAAAATGGCAGAATCATCATCTTCTGGTGGCAGATTGCTTTGCCCTAGATCCATACTTTTCAAAATCTAGCAATTGATCCTGTTATGAAAGAGAATATTAATTAAGAAAATAAGAAATGAATGGTGATAAGACTTCTACAGTTACAAGCTTCTGTTCTTTAAAAGTCTTGATTTTGATTCAGCATCTCTTAGGCTTCATTCAGATGTCTCATTTAGCCAGTATTGAGCCTGAAAAGGCAGGAAGCCTACTTGTTGCTGGACTTGCATGTGCTCCTCCTCCCTCGCTTTTCATGCAGAGCTCAGTATAGGAATCCCAGTTAGATACTGACTGCTGGAGTTAGTACTACTGGAGTTAGGACTACCTCTGGAAGCCTAAGTGGGGTTAGTTTCCCCTCCACGAAGCAGGATTCTAAACTCGGGAGGCCAGCCTCTAGGTGGCATCTGGGGATCCCTGGAATTACAGCTCATCTCTAGACTACAGAGATCAGTTCCCCGGGAGAAAATGGATGCTTTGAAAGGTGTACTCTATGGCATTGTCCCCCTCTGAGGTCCCTGTCCTCTGCAGAATCCATCCCCAAATCTCAAAGAGTTTTGAAACTGGAATTGGACTACACCCCTCCCGTCCCCCACTGGTGGCCAAGGGGGACCTAGCAACCCTGTTCTAAACCCAAGTTTAACTTAGGCTTAGAATGTTGGCTTTTGGACAGTTAGTAACGCTGATTCTGCTATGTGCCTGCATTCATAGGACATGGTCAACTGAAGTTTAAAAAAAGAATCGTGATTCCTTTACCACGTGCTGTACAAAACAAGAGAGGGGAGGAGTGGGGAATACTCACAGCCTTGCCAACAACCAGGATTCGTTCATATTTTGACAGAATATCCGAATGTAGCTCTGAAGGTTTTTTAAGGGACTTGCATGCCCACACCAATGGATGTAGGGACATGACTCTTCATTGCTTTACCTTCCCAGTTGCTCACTCACTTTAAAAAAAAAAAGCTAGTGAGAACTGGTCAATTATTTATTTAAATGAATCAAAAACTCTTACCTCTTCTATTTACTTTTTCTTATTTATTATGATAGCGATTATAGTGACTCAGCCCACTTGTGCAATATATAATCAAGGAAAATATAGAGGAGATGACAGTCTGCCCCATGTCTGATCCACATGCAGGTTTACAGCCTGATGATTTGCTGATGGCCACCACTTTCACACTGATGACTGGTCTAGTTTTCATAGACCATCGGTGCAAATGACTAAGGATGCAGATAATCCAGATAATTGGAAATTATATGTTATAGCCCTCAAATTTTTTTGCACATGCATTGTTACTTATTGTATCATGGAATTTTGTAGTCTTACAACTACAGAAGTACGCAAGCTTTTTTGTGATGCATATTGGGCATGATTGCAAGGTGCATAAACAGCCATTCAAGTAAATTAGACAATTAACATTTACCATTTTAAATGGGTCTCGATGGAAAAGATGTAGTGGAGAATTAGAGCTCAATAGATGAGCTGTTTTGGCATAAAAGTGTTAAGATTCTGTGAGAGCCCATAACTGTGAGAACAAAAAATGCTTATTGACATGGTACCAAAAACTCATGAGCATTTCCTGGATGATAGTGCAGCCAGTTTTCCAAAAGTGCTGCAGATTTTAGGATATCTACCATTCATTGTAGAACATTCCTGTACTTTAATAGAACTACACATTTTGCCATGAGTTCCTTTAATTAATTTTGGGAGCAACCTACACAGGATGAATCCGGTCCAGCACAGATCAGATACCCACTACAAAGTAGCAACTAGCAGTAACCAGCTAGCACAGGCATGTCCACAGTTTTGGGGAGATTTACAGTGCCATCCTAAGCAGTGGACTTAGATGGACATACTTTTCTTTTGGATGGCACTGTTAATTCTGAATGCAATTTAATTGTACAGTCTTTGAGGTGACTTGACCTCCTAAGCAAATGAACTTTCCTTTTCCTGCAAACAGATTGCCATGTGCAACAAACTGCACATCCACAGACCTGATCAGCATCAGCATCTAGAAAAGCCTCACAGGCATAGATGTCTTTAAAAATCGGTGAGATAAACTGATAGTAAGGAGCTTGGTCCCTGAACACAAAGCGGCCTAGGATCCTAGACCACCTAGTGTCCACCAATAGCACCTCTGGCGGGAAATTCAAACCCTCCAATGGGACTGTGGGTGTGCCAGTTGGGATGTACACAGTTGGCCCGTGAGGGGCCGTTTTGCCAGGTCGTGTGTGAAGTACAATAAATGCATCTGAACGCATGTCATAGTATGAGTCCTCCATGCGGCAAACCCAGTATTTTACAACTTCCACATTCAGAGGCAGTAAACTTCTCATTACCAGTTCCATGGGGCGATATCAGGGGAAGGCCTTGGCCTCTATTCCCTTTTGTTGGCCCTCCAGAGTAACTGGTTGGCCACTGATCAAGATGGGTAGCTGCATTATTCTGTCCGTAGCAATAGAAAAGAACAAGAGTCCAGTAGCACCTTAAACACTGACAAAAATTTGTGGCAGGGTATGAGCATTCGTGAGTCACTGTTCACTTCTTCAGATACAGCTAGATACAGATACACCCTGTGTGAGACAGGATGCTGGACTAGATGGACCACTGGTCTAATCCAGCAGGATTGTTCTTATGTTTTCATACTGGCCTAAGATGTTTCTGCTTATAAGGCAGCCACATTTTATAGGATGCAAAGGGCAGACACACACCCATATGTATCCTGTTAACTTTTTCTTTTCAAATCGGAGCTCTGTCATGTTTTCTTCAGCATCATAATCCTTTTGCAAAAAAAGTGAGATTCTCCCCTTTCCTTGTTCTCCTGCCCACTCCCTTAAAGCTTCTTATACTAAATCTATACAGACACAATTAGCATTATTCATATTCCATATGCTTAAATCACTGGTTATGAATATTAAACTGTTTTCAGCCCCCAGGCATTTTTAGATAATAGCAGTGCACAGAAATGTGCTAGAAAGGAACTGTAAGGCTGCTGGATGATCTCCCCCCCCCCTCCCCACTTCCTCTTAAAGGGAGAGGGTTTTCCCCAATGCAGTCAGGCTCAGGCTTCAAATATTTCCTGAGTATTTGAGGGACCAGGTAGGCCCTTGTCTCCTGACTCACCTTTTCAGGGCAAACTTCTTACAGTTATCAATAGATGTGAGCCAGTTTGGTGTAGTGGTTAGGAGTGTAGACTCTAACCTGGGAGAACCAGATTTGATTCCCCACTTCTCCACATGCAGCTGCTGGTGTGACCTTGGGTCAGTCATCAGTTCTTTCAGAGCTGTTCTCTCAAGAGAGCTCTCTCAACCCCATCTACCTCACAGGATGTCAGCCACTCTGAGACTCCTTCGAGTAATGAAGGGTGGGGTATAAATTCAATCTCCTCCTCCTCCTCCTCCTCTTCGAAAAACCTCCTCCATTAGTAAGGAAATCTTTTTTCCATTATAAGTCATTTCCAATATACCACTATCATACAACCACTTATCATATGATAATTGCTTGTTATCAGGGCTATTTTTGGGCAGGAACACACAGGAATGGAGTTTCGGCTGGCTTCAGAGTTGGCCACGCCCACTACAGCCAAAACCTCTGCATGATTGGCTATAGAGGGAAGGCCTGGAGAGTGCCTCCCCAGCGACTCCAAGGCAGGTGGGCCAGGGGGGCCTTGCCTCCCCATGCCTTCCCTGGCCTGTCTAAGAGACAGTTTGCCCAGGCTCCCCACAGCTGCAGGGTACCCAGGCAAGCCAAGGGAAGTCAGTTTAAACTGCCTCCCCTCCCCTCCAAGAGCCAGCTTGCCCGGGCTCCCCTGCCACGGGGTGCCTAGGCAAGCCAAGGGAATGCATGGGGTGTGGCCTAATATGCTAATGAGTCATGTTGTCAGGGGTGTGGCCTAATATGCTAATGAGTTTCTGCTGTTGGGTGTGGTCTATTATGCTAATGAGTTCCTGCTAGGCTTTTTCTACAAAAAAAGCTCTGCTTGTTATCATATGATAAACATGGTTGTGTCTCATAATGGAATTCAATTTCATAACAAAACAATTCGCAGCTATGATAAACTGAGACAGTTAATGGACTCCAGGCTGAAATTTCAGATTCAGCATCACTAACCAGGAAGAAAATCAATTTTTTAGCTGTGTTGCCAGTTGAGGGTCCGTTATTTGGCTATCAGTTCTTTAGACCAATTCTTTGATTAATTTGGTGGTAGGATAGGCTGTGCAATTGTAGTAGTAGTATCATTGTTGTGCACTTTACTGTACCCTTAAATTGAGCGCTTTATTAAGCATTCTGCTTGCTGCTCGGCCAGCAGGCTGAAGCTTGTGGAGACCGCTGAGGGCAACAATGCAGGCCAGGGAATTCTTGTGCTCCTGGGGAGGGGAAAGTACAGCAGTGGGAGAAGGCAGAGTAGTATGCGAAAAGGGTGGAGAAATGATGAAGCTACGACTGATGAAGCGGGAGCTCAGATGGCTAGAGAAATGGTGGCGCCGAACTCGTGATGGAGCAACAAGAACATCTTATAGGACATTTATGAAAGCCTATGAGATGGCAGTCAAAGCCACAAAGAAGGTTTTCTATGCAGTGGAGATTTTGTCCACTAGCTCTCCCCCAGCCCAATTGTTTAGGATGATTCGGTCGCTAACAGCTCTGCCATAGGGCAGACCAAATGCTAGGGAATTGGACATTGGCTGTGAGGCTTTTGCGAGCTGAGAGGGCAGGGTAAAAATATAATAAATAAATAAATAAATAATGCCTCCAGATCTTTCAGTGTTGATTTCCCTTTGGGTATGAGGGACTAGTTCTAATCACTCTCCCTCTTTCCTGTCCCATGTTGGCAATTAAGGATTATCAAAGCTGTCAGCATTGACCATATGTTTGGTGGTGAGACCTAAAAGCCTAAGGACAGTCCAGGACTAAATGCAGTGATCTCTGGATTTGCTTTTGAGAATTTAACGTGATGCTGTGACAGCTGCTGTGGGAAAGGGAAAGTTGGAAGCATCTTGGTCCATGAACCGAGTGTATACTCTCAAAGTTCAGTGCCAGAATTCCAGTATGTTAAGTATGCAACTCAACAAGGAAAGTGATTTCAGAAGTGATTCAACTTTATTAAACAGCAACCAGATGATCAGATAACACACATAGAACAGTGGAGCACAGCTCCCTTTTTAAACAGTGTGAGCTAACATAACCACGCCCCTTCATAAGTTAACGTCCAATAATATTACAGGGATAAATATTACAGGCAATGATGTCTGTTCCCTCCATAACTATTTACACAGTTTAGATTGGTTACAATATTTACAAGAGTACAGTCAACCAATGGGATTGTTGAGGCTTAAGAGCCTTGTCCTGACTCCAAGCTTAACATAAGAAAGAATAGAGTTGATTCACAGTCAGGACATAACACAGTAGTTTATAATTAACTTCACTGCAGTCCTCCCTCAGGTGAGGGAGAGCTGGTTTGATGTAGTGGTTAGGAGTGTGGACTCTAATCTGGGAGAATTGGGTTTGATTCTCTATTCCTCCACATGCGGCTACTGGATGACCTTGGACAAGCCATAGTTCTTTCAGAGCTATTCTCTCAAGGACAGTTCTGGAAAGAGTTCTCTCAGCCCACTGATCAAGGTGCATGAAGACTACATAGTACTGAATGTTCACATCTCTAACCAATGTGGTGTTATGACGGACTCTTGTCACTCCCCCACTGCGAGGCATATTTTCCTGCCATAAGTTTTGTTCCCTGCTTTCCTTGCTGTGACTGAGCAGCTCCAAGTAGCATGTTAATATTTGAGGTTTTTTGATAGTCTGTCCCATCCTGTCACACAGAATACAATTCAGCTTTTAGCCCAGCCCAGGAACTTGAAATGGCACTTGAGACGGAATAACATTGAAACAGAAATCTTAAGTTTATTTAACTTGTTGTTGTTCAGTCGCACAGTCGAGTCCGACTCTTCGCGACCCCATGGACCAGATTACGCCAGGCCCTCCTGTCTTCCGCTGTCCGCTGAAGTTTGCTCAATTTCATGTTCGTTGCATCGATGACACTGTCTAACCATCTCATTCTTTGCCGTCCCCTTCTTCTTTGACCTTCAATCTTTCCCAGCATCAGGGTCTTCTCCAGTGAATGCTCCCTTCTCATTTGGTGGCCAAAGTATTTGAGCTTCAGCTTCAGGATCTGGCCTTCCAGGGAACAGTCAGGGTTGATTTCTTTGAGGATTGACTGATTTGATCTCCTTGCAGTCCAAGGGACTCTCAAGAGTCTTCTCCAGCACCATAGTTCAAAAGAATCTATTCTTCGGCGCTCGGCCTTCCTTATAGTCCAACTCTCACAGCCATACATTACTACGGGGAATACCATTGCTTTGACCATGCGGACTTTTGTTGGCAAGGTGATGTCTCTGCTTTTTATCATGCTGTTTAGGTTTGCCATCGCTTTCCTCCCAAGGAGCAGGCGTCTTTTAATTTCATGGCTGCAGTCACCATCTGCAGTGATCTGGGATCCTAGGAACGTGAAGTCTGTCACTACTTCTACGACTTCCCCTTCTATTTGCCAAGGAGTGATGGGGCCAGATGCCATGATCTTCGTTTTTTGATGTTGAGCTTCAAGCCCACTTTTGCACTCTCCTCTTTCACTCTGAGCAAGAGGCTCTTTAGATCCTCTTCACTTTCTGCCATCAGAGTGGTATCATCTGCATATCTGAGGTTATTGATCTTTTCCCCAGCAATCTTAACTCCAGCTTGTGATTCATCCAGGCCAGCATTTCGCATGATGTACTCTGCATATAAATTAAATAAGCAAGGTGACAATATACATCCTTGTCGTACTCCTTTTCCTATGCTAAACCAATCAGTTGTTCCATATCCGGTTCTAACTGTTGCTTCTTGACCCTTATACAGGTTTCTCAGGAGACATATGAGGTGGTCTGGTACTCCCATCTCTTTAAGAACCTGCCATAATTTATTGTGATCCACACAATCAAAGGCTTTAGCATAGTCAATGAAGCAGAAGTAGATGTTTTTCTGGTATTCTCTTGCTTTCTCCATAAATTATTTAACTGGCAGGGGACAAATAGGTGTAGTCAAGGATTGGAAAAGCTGAGGTAAAACTTGTTGGTATTTCAAAGTACATTTTTCTTAACAGTGATCTTGACACTTGTTTGCATATATTCAAGGCCAGGACTGTCAAACATAAGGCCTGGGGGCTGGATCTTCAGAGCTCTTATGTGGCCTGCAAGCAACTGATGCAAGGGAAGGAGTGCTGGGGGGGAGTGGGCGGAGCCACTGCATTATGGCTTCACCTCTGTGGGTTTTCCTCTGCACCCCCTCTCACCCCAGGGGGCCTTGCAGTGAGGACACATGAACTTGGAGCTTACCACATGCTGTCCTTTATACAGTTTCTATCTCCAGTACCTGCCATTACATTTTATGGCACACACAGCCCAGCTCAACAGAGACATTTATGTCTGATCTGGCCCTTGTAACAAATGAGTTTGACACCTCTGTTCTAGGATCTTAACAGTAAGAGATGTTTTACTTAGATTTTAGTTACAGTAACAATGTACCTTCAGAGAGTTTCCTGTAACAGTACAGTTTTCCTGCAGTGGGTCTCTTTCTTTGAGCACCTAACTTGCTCCTTTCTTGAAACTACAGTTTCTCTCTTCTGAGTTGTCTAAAACTGTTTTCTCTTCACATCAGACCTGGGGTCCTCCTCAAAGCCAAATTCCCAGAGAAACTGAGCAAGAATAAATCTTCTTCTCCACCGAAGATATAACCCTGTTCCAGGCCCATAGCTACAGTGGGGCATCTTGGGGGCCAGGGCCCCTGACTTACTGCCCAGGCCTCCCAACTTCCCCTCTAGCCGATTTATTTTATTTTTCACGTGCACCACAGCCACACCACACTGTCACCCTGCCTGCCCTTGCTCTCACACCTCTCTCTCTCTCTCTCTCTCTCTCTCTCTCTCTCTCTCTCTCTCTCTCTGCAATTACTTTTAAAAACCTTTACTCGCTCATCACTCCTGATACAGCCCGTGTGTGTGCGCGCGTGCGTGTGCGCGCGTGCGCGCGTGCAGGGGTGCCCCTGACTTATTTAAATGCCTCCCAAAGTTAAAAAAAAATCCTGGCTAGGGTCCTGTGGCCTGTTCCTTTTGGCTTGAAAGGGAGTTTCAGCACACTACCGAATCATTCTCACCAGATCACCATCCCAGTCCTGATGTCTATGTAAAGCTTACTTCAGCTTAGGCTGCCACTTGTTTTAAGTATTCTTCCTCAGGATAGGAATCCTACAATTAAGGCAAAGGAGTCTTTTTCCTTCACTCTAAGGTGAACTCGTCTGACTTTTCCTGTCAGACTCTCTGATTTCTGTCAGAAACCAACTGACTGCCTTCAGACTGGTTCTATCTGACACAACCTCTGGAATGGAATGAACCAAATTGAACTCTCTTCAGTACTCAGCTGATCATATAGTTGTTCTCAGCTGGTGCTGGCCAGTCAAAGTCAAGGAGCAGCCCATCACTCAAGCTCTCCATTCCAGTGGAGTGTTAACCCTTCACCTCCTGTATCTCTGATTCTGCTGCACTAGGAACCCAGTTTTTACGCACAGTCCGTCACAGGTGTTTAAGATCCTTTTTACACAATCCTATCAAGTTATGACAGAGTAACAGAGAAAACAAAATTTAGCTCTCAGTACTCTCTGGCCCTGGAGTGATAGCATCCCTGTTCTCACCACAGGGTTAAACATAAAAGGGGAGAAAATGTGAAGAAATGATTTTCCTTCCTTCCACAAAAAAATTCTGGACACCTGCCTGTTCGCTGGCAGATTGTTCTCGTGACACTCCCACACACAGCGCCGCCAAAGGATATGAGGGGGCAGGATTGACTGAGGAGTGCAGGGAGACCTGCCATATCAGAAGAGTGCCAAGGCTACTAATGCAGCAATGATCTACCCCAGCCTGTAATTAATACGTGACCTGCAGTGTCTAATTAAGTAGTTATTTTTTTCTGCTGTGATGAAATGGCAGCTGAAACTTGTATGTTTTATTTCACTTGAGTTAGCAAGGGAACTGCTTCCAGCTGATCTGCTCAAAAGGCAATGTTCTCCCACCTCTGTGGGACTGGTGTGCTGGTTTTAGATTAAAGTTGCACTTTCCTAGGCAGCATTTGAAACAACCTCCTGTTCCCTCCTCTTGGTTTTGCTCCCACAAATGCAAATGCATTCTTCCCAATTCATAAAGTATGGGACCAGCACATCCACATTTTGTGCTTCTAGTGTAACATCCAAAGAGAAAACTCAAACATCCAAAGAGAAAACTCAAAACCTAGTGGTAAGATTACTAGGTAGCAGATGCAGATATAGTTCACATGTCTTATCACAGAAGACAGCGGAAGCACACACGCCAGACACTGAAAATGTGAATGGTGGGCATGTAAGTCACTCCTGCCATGTGTGTGCGTGTTTCTGTGCATGCCTGGAAGTCGTGGTTGCCTTCTAGTGACCCCTGTTGGGGCTTGGACATTCAGAGAGGTGGCTTGCTGTTGCTTGCCTCTGCATCCTGGCCCTGGTATTGCTTGGAGGACTCCCATCCAAATATTTGCCAGAGTCAGCCATGCTTAGCTTCCAAGATCTGATGAGACTGGATTTATCTGGGCTAGCCATTCCTGCTCCTAATGCTTCCTTGTAATGACAAAAGAAATTAGATGAAGACCTCTCAGTGGCATCCTGCTTATTGGGAAGACTGTTTCTCCTTTAAACCACACTCTGTGTACATGAACCTAGTAAAAATTCCAAATCTCTCTATTTTGGTAGAATGACCCAGTGTCTGGGAGCTTCAGAGGACTATGTGGCCCTGAGGAAGGACTGTTCTGATTGCTGGGATAAGTTTAAACAATTATTGATCTATTTTAAAAATAACAAAATAGGTTTCTGGGTATTTCTGAACTGTTTTTGAAGAAAGAAAATATAACTGACAAAGCTAAGCGTCACACACAGTCTCTCATACACCAAAATTCAACTCTGACAGGCTTAGCTCTCTCGCTCATATATATATATATATATATATATAGCCACACAGGCTGAACTCTCTTGCTCATATAGCCACACAGGCTGAACTTTGTCTCTCGTAGCCACACACGCTAAACTAAATTCCAACTGCTTCCTCTGTCATACAGACTCTCACACAAACTCTCCACACTCATCTCTTCATGAACACAGAATCCCCTCAGAGACATCTCTCCTCCCACACTCTCAGTCATCAGACAATCACATCACACTTATCTCCCTCTATCACTCTCCTTACATTACTGCACTCACACTAAACATTTAAGGAAACACACACACCAATACATGAAATCATTACATTCTCCCAGAAATGAGGTGAATTTAGGAATAGGTATGTAGCAAATCACCTGTGTTCATGATTTTTTTTCATTGTGCCTTTGAGTTTTCTACAGCCATCCAATATATTCTGTCTTAAATAGCCGTAGCCTCCTCCAAGTATGTGGCTTCTATAGTTTTATCAAGAGATATACATAGCACAGTCATTTGGGCCTCTTCTCATAACATAGCTTGCACTCAAGGACTGGTGTTGGGCTCTGTCACATTTATAGATGGCATGTGCATGTTACAAAAATGGCATTTTCCTTTAAAATACAAGGGAGTAGAGAGTGCACAAAGGAGTAGGCACCTGGTTCCACGCATTTTAGAGAGAAATGCAGTAATTAAAATTGGATTGTTCCTTTTAATGTGTGTGTTGTGTGCTTATGTGCCTTCAGCTAGGTGAAAAATATCATGTGATCTGAGGCATCCTTTCTTTTGGAGAGGACTGCCCTGCTGCTATGCAGTTTATCTAAACATTTTTTATTATGTGACAGATGGGAAATTACCTCTGTTTGTACATGTATATGTCACTTCATTTATTTTATTTTGTTCATTTATACCCCACTTTTTCTCCGATGGAGACCCAAAGCAGCATTCTCTTCTCCTCCATTTATATCCTCATAACAACCCTGTGAGGTAGATTAGGCTGAGAGAGTGTGACTGGCCCAAAGTCCCCCAGCAAGTTTCTATGGCGCAAGTGGGGATTCCAGCCTGGGTCTCCCAGAGACTAGTCCAACACTCTTAACCACTATACCATACAGGCTCTCAGTTTCTTTGTGACTTGGTAGCATCTTTCCTTTCCAACCCTGAATGTGTCCTGACAAATGTGACCACCTATGGTGTTAGCAAATAACCTCCACAAGCTATCCATTTTACATCAGAGGATAACTAACTGCTGAGTTGATATGAATGGTTTCCCAACCATACTGTCCACTTTTTAGCTGCAAAGAGAGATGTGATGTGCTAAAGCATCAAATATGTCAAGAGATATTGTCTTCTCCTGACTTATGGTGTAAAAAACAATACAGTAGCAAGCTGGCTGGCTGTGGTCAAGCCAAGCACACGTGTTCAGTGGAAAAGATTGTGTATGTGTATAAGTTGGTATGGAAATACGGGCACATATGAAGGCCAAACTATGCATCACTGGTGACACGCAGATTCTACTGAAAATGGCATCTCTGTCTCAAGCTCTCCCCATCACCCCCATAAAGTAAAACTATCCCCTACCTTGATATTGCCCAATTGTACATTTCCCTGCCCCCCACCAATAGCAGCCAAGCCAATGAAATGGAACAGGAACAAGGAAATGCACAACACAATATAAATGTTCTGGCACATTATGAGGGAGAGGGTCATGGCACATGACAAAGAGATGCCATTTTGATGGTAACCCAATGTCAACCTTAGCATGAAGCTCTGTCCTCCCATAAAGCAGTCTAAAGCTTGGATCCAGCACAGTGTTTCCATGGGTGGAAGGATTTCCTCCAACAAACTGTGACTTTCTTGCCTCCCTCCTCCAGCTGGAGTTACAAATGTCTTTCCTAGGACTGCTCCTGGAGTTTCCCTCTCCCCCAGGATCAGCATTTCAGGCTATAACAGAAATGGGAAGTTAAGGAAGTCACTTTCTGTGGGTGAAAATCCATTTTGCTCACAGAATAACTGCACTGGATCCAAGTTACTGAGTCAGACCACTGGTTCATCTAGATAGGTCAGTATTGTCTGTTCTGATCAAAAGCATGTCTCCAGGGCCTCCAAGGGAAATTGATCCCAGCATTGCTACCCAAGTTCCTTTGAAATTGGAGATACCAAGGACTCAATCTTGGATATTTTGAAAATGCAAAATAAGTGCTGTACCACTGGCTGTGACCCTTCCCAAAGTTTTATCTTTATAATGTTATGTACAACATTTTATTAAAGACCTTCTCTGCAGGAGCTTTTTAATATATATGTACCACAGGTAAGTCTTAATAAGGTTGTTTCCCCCCCTTCTTGTCTTAATATCTGCATTCTTACCTTCTCTAGGGAACGAATATCTTAGAAACGTCATAACACTAATGATAGTAATTAGAACCCACTGAATACCAGGAATAGGCCATGTTGCATAAATCATTTCTCTCTTTTTAAACTATAAAATGGCAGGATTTGCTTTAAAGAAAATGATCCTGGTAGATTTAGGAATAATTATAGTACAAAACCCTGTTTAAAAATCAAGGAGAACTTTCAAAAACATTCCAGCTCTGATGGTTCTAAACACCCCAACTGCAAAATTTTCAAGGCAGAAGCCACAACAGAAACCAGAGGCTGGCATAAGTGGATTGGTGCTAATTAATTATTTGGTGCATCCTTGCAAGGGAAGTAGGAAGTCCTCCTGGGCAAATAGGACACCCCCTTGTGACAAGAAGGTGCATGCAGGTGAACAAGCTGGTAACATTTATTATGAGCTGCTAACATTTGTTGTACCTATATGCAACACTATGTTTTTTAAAAAGGCACAGATTCAGTTGCCATGGTGTTGTCTAACCCAATAGTCCTGACTACTTTTCACCAAGCTAAAGTGCTATCTACAGAAATAAACTGTTAGATTAGATCCTCTACCCTCCCTAGAAGAAAGCGGTGATATGAAGCACAGTTCGTCCTAGACATGGCAGATTCAATTAAGGATAGGGTATGTGTTACAGTTGTGTTTACATGGAGGAATGTTGAGAAGTAGAGCTGCTCTGGCATTGTTTTAAAATTATTCTTTTTATACCAATACTAAATTTACATAATCAATATCCTCTACTCAATGTGACAATCTTAGTTCTTCTTCCAGAGCCTAAAATGGTGAAGACTAGGCACTCGTGACAAGCATGATGTGTTATCCCTATTTGGCTGCTTGTCTCCACTTGTGAGCTTACTGTTATGCAGGTCAGGGTTTGTGAAAAGACTTCCACCCACATAGTTACTTTAAGTAGGGATGGGCATAACATGTTCAGGGAGAGGGGGGGGAAGTAGGGATGGGCATGAACCACATTTTTGCTGTTTGTTTCAATTTGTGGCTGAACCACAAACTGAACAGAACCATGAACCAATATGAACTAGGAGGTTGGTTCATGAACCAAACTGTTTCATATTAGTTCATGACCCTTGCTTTCTGCTCCCTGTAAAAAACAGCTGAGCAGCAAGGAGCAGAAAACAGGAGTTTAATTGGCTCTGAGACATTTAAACCCTTGCCTTCTGCTTCCTGTCGCTCAGCTGTTTTCCGTGAAGAGCGAAAAGCTTTCTGCTCTTCACAAACCACCACGAACCACCTTTAAAATTATGGAGTTCATGGTAGCTCTTCAGTTCACAACCTTCAGTTCGCAAACCAAAAACCAGCCAAAATTCATCATGAACTTTTGTTTGTGAGCTGGTTCATACCAATCCCTAGTTTTAAGAGCATATTTGACATTACAGACAAGCATTACTTTATTTATTTATTTATGTACTAGTCAGAATAGGCCTGGTGGACAATTGGCCTGAAAAAACTGGGCAGAAAAAGTTAGGGTAGAAAAACTGGAGGGCGGGAGAGGGGGGACGTCCGCTGCCTCAGCCAAATGCCTCGCAGAAGAGTTCCATCTTGCAGGCCCTGCAGAACTACAGTAAGTCCTGCAGGGCCCTGATCTCACACAGGAGCTCATTCCACCAGGCAGGGGCCAGGGCTGAAAAAGCCCTGGCCCTAGTCGAGGCTAGCCGGATGTCCTTGGGTCCAGGAACCACTAACAGATGTTGATTTGCTAACAAATGTTACTTTAGGCCTTGTGAGGCACAATCCTTGCATGACTTGCTAAGCATGCTATTTATCTACATGGGTGAAAGGCTTCACACAGACCCTCCCCCAACTAACATGGATTGGAAACAATCACCAACATGAGTATGTATATAAAGGGGCACTAAAATGATCTCATAAGAACATAAGAGAAGCCAATGTTGAATCAGGCCAATGGCCCATCAAGTGCAACACTCTGTCACACAGTGGCCAAAAATACCAGGTGCCATCAGGAGGTCCAGTAGTGAGGCCAGGACACTAGAAGCCCTCCCACTGCTGCCCCCCCCAACACCAAGAATAGAGTGCATCACCTGCCCCAGACTGAGAGTTCCTATCTATACCTTGTGGCTAATAGCCACTGGTGGACTTCTGCTCCATATGTTTGTCTAATTCACTCTTGAAATTGTCCATGCTTGTAGCTGCCACCATCTCTTATCCTACTTCTGCTTCTTATGCACTAAAGTAATACAATACCTTTGCACTTCAGGAAGTATGGCTAGAGGTGATGATCTAAAATACATTTCTGGGCTACTGGTCAGATACTATAAGACATAACCAGGTACTTAGGATATGTCCTAAGTAATCCATGTGCAACTGTTGGAGACCACGTTGGCTGGAACATCCAACATATCTAGACTGTTGGAACTGGAAGAACTGACATTTTGTCCCTAAAATTCTGGACATGACCCGACTTAAATTCAGTCTAGCAAGAAACTTGATCATACTCAATGGACAGGTTCGACCCATTTATGAAACATTATTCACCTATACTACACTTAAAGTCTTTCCTTATTATAAGGAACAAGAGGCGGGACCCGCGATACTCATGGGGGGAGGGAGTATTCCAGCTGCCAAGCTTCCCCCTCCCTCCCCCCTCCGCAGCAGCGGCGGCAGCGGCAAGGCCCGCCGAGATTCCCCCTCCCCAGCAGCAGCGGAGGGGCGGCGAGGCTGGCCGGCCGCCAAGCCTCCCCTCCCTCCCAAGCAGCAAGGCGGCGGGGGGGGCCGGCCGGCCCGCCAAGCCTCTCCCTCCCTCCCAACCACCAGGACGGCGACGGGGGGAGGCCGGCCGGCCCGCCAAGCCTCCCCCTCCCTCTCTGTGATGACCACGGCGTCCCCCCACGGCCCCTCCCTCGCCCCAAGACTCCCCCCCTGAGTCCCATAGCCGGGCGAGGGAAGCCCCCCCCCAGCCCCGCCGGCAACCCTACTTTGGTGCCCGTGATGGAGCCGGGAGACGCCCGTCGTGGTGGCGGGCGGCACGGGCGGGTGAGGCCGGTGCGGCTTCCCGGCCTTGCCCTCGTCCGTCAGCCCGGAAGCTCGGCCGGCGGAGCCAGAGGGCGGCCGGGGGCGGCCGGGGGCGGCCAGCCGGCCTGCCAAGCCTCCTCCTCCCTCCCAAGCAGCAGGGCGGCGGCGGCGGGGAGAGGCCGGCCCGCCAAGCCTCCCCCTTCCTCCCTCGGCAGCGGCAAGGCCAGCTGGCCCGCCAAGCCTTCTCCCGTCCTCAACGGCCAGTTTGTAGAGCGTTCCCTGCGCATGCGCAGGGACGGCTCTTTTACTTTTTGGGGGATTTAAAGATCCCCCTATAATTTTTTAAACTTTTTAGATTTTTCTGCACACATGGGGACTGCCCCACGTGCGCAGGAAAATCTCCCTGCCCCCCAGGCGCCCCCGATGTGCGGATTTAGATATCCGCACATAGGGGGCCACTTAGGAATTAGATATATAGATAGTCTAGATTCTGGACTGATAGCAGGAAATAAGCTCTCCAAATAACTTGCTATCAGAAAAACTGTGGGTGATATTTGTAAATCTAGAGACAGCAGCAGTTGGAAATTTCAAGCCCTTAAATTTTCAAGACCAAACTAAAGATTGTACACAGCTTTATATTTTCCCTATAGCCTTTTTTGAAAAAGGAAAAGCAGCTTACAGAGGGGTAATGAAATTTTCCATATTTACCATTTCCCCAGTCCAAACTGCACCTGCAAAACATCTGCATATTTCTCCTCCATGCACCCTCCATGCAAATCCTCCATGGATTCTAATTGTTTTTTCCACATGTCTACACCCAAAACTCCATGGGAGAGGGAAAGCAATGAAGGAACAATCTGTAGCAAGAAGATGTCAGACAGCAAAACAAATAAGCTGCACCTCTTCCCTACCTCTCCCTTTCCAATTCTGACTGCCCTTATATTAGGATACATGTAAAGGAGGTCTAAAATGGTGTCACTCCTACTTCTGTACACTGAAGTTACCTGTAGCTGCTTCAGAAAATATTGTGCATGGCTGGCAGAGATACTGTATGCCAGCTTTGCCTATTCAAAATGAAGGCTGTTCGCTTATTTCTACATACATCCACCTGTAAGGTCTTGTTTAGCCTTCAGAGTCATGGTAGACAAAGACTTTTAAGTCTTCAGATCTGTTATTGAGTCTTGTGCTATGGGATTCTGATGGGAGAGGAGTGGTTGCCATTAAAATGAATAAGCCTGCTGCCAGCTGGAAACGAAGAGGAGTCTGAATGCTTAAGAACTTGCATGCCGACTCTCTCAGTCCTCCTCCACATCTTCAGCTATTTTCATATCATGTCGCGCTACTTAGTCAAGCTGCAAATTGTCTAATTTGGAGTACACAATTTGTTCCTAATGTGCATTTTAACAGCCAGATTTTGTTTTCAGGTGTGTAATTAATTTCTTAACATGATTACTCTCCTAGGAAACTGCGAACAAACAATCCCGCAATTCAGGCTCGGAAAAAAAAGGCTATTGACACAGGCAAAATTGAGCAATAAATGACTCCACAAAAATTGAGGGGGGGAAAGATGGCCAAACACAGGTCTGTCAGCACACCTCCAAGGGATCAACCATCTCAGCAACATTTACTGAGATGCAAAAGTTTAAAAGCAAACTATGTAATATGATAAAAGGATGCAAATGACTATGTTGTTGCTGAGCAAATCACCACTAAGAAGTACGTTCACTGTCTCATAAGAAATTGCAATACAATGGGTATAACTAGAGATAATAGTACGGTAGGAAACAATGAAACATCAAACTATGCCAGTGATCCCCAATGTGACATCTATCAGTGTACAATGATATGTTTCCTTGCACTCACTTGCTGCCATGCTTCCTGACCTCTTCCACTTTCCTTCTCTATCATTTTAAAGTTTGCTGTAGTTGTTAAGAGTGGTGGGCTGTAATCTGGAGAACCATGTTTGATTCCCCACTCCTCCACATGCAGCCAGCTGGGTGACCTTGGGTCAGTCACAGTTCTCTCAGAGCTGTTCTCTCAAGAGCAGCTCTCTCAGAACTCTCTCAGCCCCCCACCTCACAGGGTGTCTGTTGTGGAGAGGGGAAGGGCGCTCTGAGACTCTGAGTGAAGGGCGGGGTATAAATCCAATTCTTCTCATTCTCCTTCTCCTCCTCCTCCTTCACCTCCTCTTTGCCCCATTCACATTCCATTCTTTTCTCCTCTTTCTTTTCTCACCTTTTACATGCTTCACATCCATTTTTTTCTGCCCTGCTTTCTCTCTCAAGTCTCTGTCCTTATCCCTATCCCCACAGCTGGTGCTGAGGCGTGCTTAAGGTGGCAGGTATATGAAGACAGTTGTGATGAGACTGAGGTGTAGGCGGAATCTAAGGATGAGACCCTCCCTAAAGGAAGTGAAAGTAAATACAAGAAATGCCAAATGCAGAAGAAGAGAATTTATTATTTCAATTTATATCCCACCCTTGCTGCCAGCAGGCTCAGGGTGGCTCAGGTGAATTTATATCCTCCCCTGCCTCAGCCATGGAAACCTACCCCTCCCTTCTAGTACCTGCCATTTCAAGAATGCATTCTCATACTCACTCAATAAAAATCACTAAACACAGGACAGAAGGAGAAGAAGAAGAGATTGGATTTATACCCCGCCCTTCACTGCCCAAAGGCGTCTCAGAGCGGCTTACAAACTCTTTTCCCTTCCCCTCCCCACAATAGACACCCTGTGAGGTAGGTGGGGCTGAGAGAACTTCTGACAGAAACTGTCCTTGAGAGAACAGCTGTGCCAGAGCTTGTGACTGACCCAAGGTCACATCAGCAGGTGCAAGTGGAGGAGTGGGGAATCAAACCCGGTTCTCCGAGATAAGAGTCCACGCACTTAACCACTACACCAAACTGGCTCTCTCTTTAAGGACAGGCTTAAAGATGCCCCAGTACTGGTTTCAGCTGGATTCCCATCAAAGCCCCTGATCCCACAAAGACCTGTGGATGGCCACTGAGGCAACCCAATGCAACTGATTTTAACTGGATAAATTATTAGTCAGCTTGTGACGACCCTATTGTATGAAGCAGAGTTAGGGCCATATAACAACCCATTTTGTGGAAGTGACACTGCCCTTTATCAGGATTCTGAAAGCGTCCTCAGTCTCAACAAGACTCAGGACCCATGAATGTTATGAATCCCAGCATAATACAAACTATACAGTTTGCAGCTTTGGAGACTGAATTTCAATTAATGCAATGCCCATGTTTCTGTGGCACTTTCAATGGAGAGTCCAAATACTTGAAAGAAGGGTTTGTAGCAAGACCGGGGTAAAAAAGGTCTGTTTCAGATGGACCAGGGTCCCAGGTAGAAGGAAGAAGATCTTGGAATTGTAGCAGATACCCACATGTTGACTAATGTGGAAGAGTCCAGAGTTGCCCATGCTTCATATATGAATCTGACAAGTTGGTGAGCAACCCTGCATGTTATATCTGGAACACTTACCTTACTTTATTACCATCTAGAGGCCCAGCATTAAGGAAAAGAATGAACCAGCCAAACGCAGCCTGCAGTCAATCTCTATAGGCGGGGCAAATGTAACACATTGTACCACTGAACAAGTTTAAATGGATATTGTTGGAAAGTGCTATATGTCAGGACACAGTAGGCAATTTTCACTACTGAATTGCTAATAAACATACTCTGACATAGCTGGCAACCCTGTCAAATAAATAACTAAAGGAGTAGGTACTGCTTCCAGTCATGTTCCTCTTTTTAATTTTTTATTCCAGCCTTGTAATTCTGGACCTTGCCAACCAAAATATAAATGAAATTTCTGCAACAACACCAACAACAAAAATTAAAGAACTGCTCATTCCAAGGAGTTTTCATGGGACTTCAGTTTACATCTTATTTGTATCAGCAGTGACTGCAGATAGATTAGTGGGGCATTGAGCTCTCCATGGTCCTACACAGGCCATTGCAAAAAAAGAAAAAAAAAGAAACTGATACTGCAATCCTAAACAAAGTTACCCTTTTCTAAGAACATCAACATCAGTGGACTTAAAACAGTGTGACTCTGTTTAGGATTGCACCATAAATTGGCTAGTTTTTGTTTTATTCCATTTTGACATTAATAAAAGCCGACTGATCGAAAGGGATTATCATGGATTCTTTGGTGCTTTACTAGATTTCTCTGGAGTCAGCCTGTGTGTTCCACACCCTCACCAGCTGTCCTAGGAAGAAAGCTATGCTTAAAGTGATAATCCAGTCACTGCAATTTCTTTCTCATATTCTGTATGTGTACTGTGTGGGATACTATATTCCATTAAAGTAGAATATTCTTATGCAATAATTTCTTGTAAAGAACTAGTCATACATCAGCCTTCCATATACATAAGCCTTTGAAATAATCTTATTCAAAATTTCTGTAACCTACTGTTTTAGAAATAATCTAATCAGGCTGAGAAAACTAAAAGTGATAGCAAGTCTATTATTGTCTTTATTAATTTTAAGGTGCCTTAATACAAAGGCACAGCACATTTTCTCGTTATATATTATCCTGACAGACTGCAGAGATTTTTAGCATTCAAAAACTACAATACACAATCAGTTGAATGAGTTCCTTTCATATCTTATTGCCAAACTAGTTTTGAATCTGTCTGATCATCCTGGTAGCTCCTCAAAACCTTCTGCCAACATTTAGCAACCTCTTCTGTTTTCATATCCTGTTACCTTTTCAGACAGTTCTCTTTTATATGTTCCTCTGTTCCTCAGCTGAGCTCCCTGACTTCTCTGCCTTTCTTTTCCTCATTGCTTCCAAGAGCTCTTCCTGATTAACATTCCAGTTCTAAATCTCCCCACCTACCTGCTTACTCCTTGTGTGTGAGGGCGTTTAAAAGCCAGTGTAATAAAACTGTTACATTGTTGGATTATGACTTGGAGACCCAGGTTCAAATCCCTACTCCACCATGAAGATCACTGGATAACCTTGGGTCAAACATTCTCTCTTGATCTAACCTATCACACAAGATTTTCATGAAGACAGAATGATGAGATGATAATTTGTGCTACCTCGGGTTCCTTGGAGGGCAACCAGGATAAAAATGAGATATGCAGATACATGGTTTGGTTATAAGATTTCATTCTTTCAGAAGTCAGGATATTTGTGCAAATTCTATGACATTACTCCACCACAGCCTGCTGTCTCATATTCCTCATCAGTAAGCGCTATCCTTTATTTTCATTGTGTCTTGTTACCTATTAGAAACAAGCATATATTGCTATGTTATGTTACTGAGCGACATTATTAATAAATTTTAGCATGTTTAACATTTATCAAAAATATTTCTGGTTTAATTGTGATTCTGCATACAGACTGGAAATAGATCCTACTCCACAGTATGAGATCTCTCTGTAAGCATTCCCCTCTCAAAACAAATTCCATGTAAAAACATAGTGTTTCATGTCCTCTCTATGCAGGTGGCAATCTGAGAAAGGGCCTTCTCAGGAGTGACACTGAAACTTTGGAGCTCCTTCCCCAGAGAAAGTCATCTGTCTTCCTCTGTCATTCACTTCCACTAGAGGGTGAAAACTTTTTTGTTTTGTTTGACATTCCCTTGCTAACGCTCATGGGTCCTCCTCCTGGGTTCTATGCTTATATGTATTTATGTGTTTTGTTTAATGGTTTTAAACATCTTATTTATATTTGTTCTTTAACTGCTGTTTTTAATGTTTAAAATGTTTTAATGTTTGTGTCCCCGGGGATCCTGAGTTGGGTCAAAAGCCAGTATAGAAATTCTGTAGATAAATAAATAAAGAAACCTTCTAGTGACTAGAATTTGACCTGAATGCAATGAACTCCAGAGGCTTCTCCAGCTCTAATGTTATATAAGACTAATAATGACCTGTCAACTGTTGCCCATGGAGTTGCAAAGACAAATAAGATATTTGGAAAATCAAAAGACTATAAGATCATTATGGTAAGCACTTACAGGACACAGATCATGCTTGAAAGCATATTCTATGGGACCATGCATTGGCTATAATATGTAACTGTGATCCCAATATTTGCAACTTGGATAGCATGCCAGTTAATCTGGTCACTGCTCCATCTCTCTCCCACTATACCTTTTTCTCTATTAGCTTTGGTTCTTCTGCTATAAAACTATGGCAATACAGCTATGGCAACACAACTGGGCTTCCTAGCATACTGGCTCAAAACCAGTTCAGGTACAATTACGTACAGCCATCTCTCATTCAACTTGATGGCAATGCAGAACAAGGATCCACAATGAATCTACAGAATTATGTACCTAAAAAGAGGAGTTATACCCTTCGTCTTTTGAAGCCAATGTGCTTAGAAAGGTATAAGTCCACTTAGGGTTGCACTGTTAGAAATGCAAAGACCCACATGCTTCTTCCATTTTTAGATCTTTTCTCATTTGTATTGAAACCCATTTGAGTGGGTTTCTCTCACCATATATTGCAATAGTCCTTTTGTCTCCTGAAACTCATCCAGCATGGCTGATCCTTTTAAGTTTCTCTTTGTAGCTGTTAATTTGGGTAAAATGAGTCGCACAGAACTGAAGTTCATCCTCCACTAACACAGAGAATGAAGGAAGGATAGGTTGCTTGAGAGAGCACCTCTCTACTTTTTGTTTCATGAGTTAACATGGAGCTAGATGTTGCTACAGTTCTGTTAGATCTTCAGGCAGCACTTTAGTGGCACCTGGTAATAAATTCAAAGCATTGCAAAGTTTACCAGCACAGTGAATTTAAAACATTAACTATTGGGAAGAAGAAGACAAAGCTTCCATGAGTTCCATTCTGCATTTTTAAACAGGCAGCCAACTACAGGAAGTAGATCACATAAACTGATAAAGTAAAGTCACTCTCATATAATGTATCATTAGAATGCAACTAGACATTAGGCATATCTTGGGCCTAGCTGACACAAACAGCAGATGAGGTGCTAAACCTGTGCTTGGATTGTTCTAGTTCAAGCTGTAGGTGATGACTCACATGTTGGAATGCTTCATATAAAAAAGTTGTGCATATAGAAAACTATTACATCTGGGAGAAGGCTAGCTAGACCTCTATTCCCTGACATCAACTTTGTGTGTGTGTCTGTGTGTATATGCACACACATAGGAAGTATTTTGTTCATGGGACTGCTGTTAGAAACCCCGGTTTAGATTTAAACATTGCTTTCCATCAGTAAAACAACCTTTCTGCCAGTGGAGGAGGGAGACAATTTTTTTATGATTCCCTTCCCCTACTATAGACCTCAACATTGCACAAGCACTATTCTTGCAGGTCTCCTGAACCCCTTGTTGCAGTATTTCAGGAAGTGCAGTGGGACATTCCATCATTACCTTTCATTGCTTTAGAATGAAGCCATTATGGTCTTCTGGATATAATTGATAATCTATAAACATCTTCCATTATGGTTTGACTGTTGGTTTTTGATCCTGGCTTCTCCATTCCCATAGTACACCATAGTGCTCAGGGTGTACTACAAGAATCTGATGCAACTAATAAAAAGCATCATCAAGCTGTGTTCACATTCTTGTGTGGCTCCTCCTTTTATGAGTAGCCATCCATATTATGGGCATTGTTACTAGTCCTAGCACTTCTCCCAAGTCTTTTCTCTTTCCAGTTCTACTAACCCAGGTACTGATATCTGATATGGCTTCTGATGCAGAGATATATAAACTAGTTGCAGTTTGGGGGTAGTAAACAATGCACAGCAATTTGTGCACACATGTACACAATGCACCCAGAACAGTTATGCTCTGCAGAAGTACAATAAATAAAAGCCATGGGAAGAGCAGGGTGAAAGACAAGCAGGCCACTGTAATCATCACCACAAGATTCTGATGTGAGCAGAACAGAGAGGGAAAGGCTGCTAGAAACTTGCCATGTCCAAAGGAAAAACCCATTTGTACTTTAGCAATTACGGGGTGCATGCAAGCAGTACTGATAAGAACTGTGAATTCTGTATCGGTGCTGTCAAAATGTCTTGGTAGAGGGAGGAAATACTGAGGACATTTTTAAATAACACGTAGGTGTTCTATTAGTGCTTGAGAAGGTGGCAAAGGAGTGCTAGCTAGAGTCTTCTGACCTAACTGTAAGACATGAGTACTTTTGTTGAAGTATTTGCATTACCTTGGACATGAGGCTAAGACAATCCAATGCAGATTTACATATATGAGAAACAGGGTTGCAAGTTGCACCAATAATAATTTAAATCTGGTTCCTCCCTTATTACCCAAATAATCTCAGGAGTTCCAGAAAAAAGTTGCAGGAAAAAGCTGAAACTGTTCTCAAGATGTTGAATCAATCCATCGGAAATCATCATTTTGAAACAAAGCACAAGCATTAACATGGCAATTAAACAATGAAGAAATTGCATAGTAGGATCATACTTATAGCAACAGACAGTACATAGTATGTATAGTGATCTAGTCCACAGTCCCTGTGTCATTCCCAAACCATCTTTCTGAGACATATTATTACAATTTAGCCCTATTGTGTTTAAAAAAGCCCTCCCAAATAATTCAGTTTTGCATATTTTGCAGAAAGCCAGGGCAGTTAGAACCAACCTGACCTCACCATTCCACAAGGTGCCATTCCACAAGGTGGGGGCCACAGCAGTGAATGCAAGTGTTTGGGTAGTTGCTGATTTTGGCCATTTGAAGGATAACACACGCAGAAGTCAGCCCTGCTCAGATTATCAAAGTTGTCATGGTGGAGTACAGGAGGATAGGTGGACCCACAGATATGATAGACACAGGCCATAAAGGGCTTTGTATATGAAGGCCAATATCTTGAATTGGTCTCAGATAGTAGCTGATGGGCAGCCAATGAAAAACAGAAATAAGATGTAGGCTCCAGGTAGCATCTTGATAATAACTGAGCTGCAGCAGCTAGAGTCTCCAAGCTGACTTCAAGCTGAGACCTAAGAAGAGTGCATTGTAGTAATATAGCCTTGATTTTACCATGGCATGAATCCAAATGGCCAGGTCAGTCATATCAAGGTAGGGGGCCATCTGCACTCAACTGAATGGGAAGAAAACATCTTTTTGTAGCTGCAATAATTTGTTTCCCCAGCAGCAATGCTTACCCATGTCTCTTCTGGCTAGGGATTTCATTAGAGGCCAGAATGCAATTAGGGCAGGGAGAAGGTAGTGTTGACTACAGAGCAAACACTGCCAATGTCTCTTTCCAACCCTCTTGGCTTTGTTCTCTCCCCACCCACCCCTGCCACCTGCCCATTCCTGCTAGCAAGTCTGAAGGAACCACCTGTCTCAGTATAAGTACATGTTCAACATCACAAATGATGTTCACAGAAATCCTAGCAGCTGAGAACACAACCAAGTCTGTGAAGGGAATGGTTCCTGTACAAGGAAAACTATGTGCATAATCATATATGATAAATGTGCCTGATTCTTCTTCAGAGTGTGTGTGTGTGTGTGTGTGTGTGTGTGTGTGTGTGTGTGTGTGTGAAGTCAAGAACAGAAAGACAGCGCCATCATTCCAGCAACCTGAAAGCTTGACAAACAAGGGGGCAAAGAGGGGAAACAATGGGAGAGTAGTTGGTTAGAAACTGTTATATAGAAAAATCTATATTGTGGTGGTAGGTAGGTAGAGTACAGAGGTCAAGGTGCAGCAGAATCTAGGGCACATGCATCACATAATGATATTGCATTTAAAATAGAATGGGTGAGTACTGCTGTATGCACAGAAAATCCCTAAGATGCTGACAGCAAAAAAAAAAAAAAAAGGAAAAGTAAGGGAGAATGAACAACAACATAGTTAAGTAAAAAGAAGATATATTTAGGAGTACTGTAGAATTTATTTAAAACAGTCATATGTATTAGATGGGGAAATGACAATCTGTAACTTCCATTATGACTTTTAGGTCATTATCTGTGCTGCATTAGAAATCTTACAGGCTTAAATAGATTAAGTTCTTCATTTTTCTCTTTCAAAAATGTGATCCTGGATGGGGGAGCTGCACAGGGAGCCAACTGACCACCACAACAGTGTATCTGGTAACCCAGAGATACACTAGTGCAGTGCCCTAGCATCCACACACCAGTGTCAAGCACCAGCATGGCACCACCATGGTCCCCTTCCAGAGAACTGCTGCTCTGGCAGGAATAAGTCAGCTCCCTAAGCCATTCCAGTGTGGGAATGCCTCTAACCAGCAAAAAGTTATGCTAGCAAAACCCATGATGCAACTCACAGACAACCATGGAGTGCAGAAAACCCAGCTTCCCCCAGTAGCTGCCATTCCCCTGGTACTGAAAGAACTTCAGGAGGCTGATAAGCATTGTGCCCAGTTTCCATTGGTTCCCATCTGATCCCCTGCCCCCCTGGCACAGCCAGTGGTGGCACCCAGAGGCCAATATAAACATTAGGCTGCACACAGGCAGGTCAGATGCTAAGTCACAAAATATGGGGCTACATTGGTCAGCCCCACAACTGTGAGACTTAGCTTCTTACACTACAGTGGCAGCTCACATACACTTGGGCAATGGGTGTACCATGTGGCAACACTACTCACCAACAGGGCAGATAGCTGGGCAAAGCAGCCACAGAGGGGCAGCAGACCCCTGAAGACCTGGTTCCTCCAATGAAGGGTGTCCCCTGTGCAGCCTGGCTCTCTTCTGCAGGCACAGTGAGCTGGAGCACCCATGCCTGCAGCATGCCACCTGACCTCAGAGCTCAGACCCAAGGGTTACAGCATGAATGCAATGTAAATTCAATTCCCCCATCACCTTTTGGCAGGTCCTACTCCCACACCTCTGCCCTCTCCAGGCAGGAGCCATTACCACATCTGGCCAGCCCAGGGCAGATGGTGGCACAGCATGTGGTTGGCGGGAGGCTGCTACCAACCATGGTCCATTGAATATACCCCTCTGAGATCCATCCACTCCTCAGGATAACAACCAATGTCCATACCCATGCACCCATCCAGGTAACCACTGTGCCTCCCCCATCATCCCCAATCTCCTGGTGGGATGGGCCATTCATGGAAGGAAGACCATCCTCCAGACAGCAGAGGCCACCTACCATGTGGGAGGTGTCTAGTCAGGCAGGTGACCTCCAAGGGGCCCACATCCACCCAGCCCTGCCTCCAGCCCCCAGGACCATTCCCAGACACAAATGTGGAGCCCACATGACACAGGATCCTGCTGTTGAGTCATTTGCATACCGTACATCCCCTTGGCCACTCCCCACATCCCCTTGTTCCTCTTCCTTCCACAGACAGGACCCCCTCCCTTGGGTGATCCATCTACTTGCTCCCCACCAGCTGGCCAGTTGTTAGGCCAGCACCAGCCCTGGGCAGATCCCTCCAGCCCCCAGGCAGCAGCCTTGACACACAGCCCCCCCCCCAAGGTGGGCCCTAAGCCACAGAGGCAGATGAAACCAAGAATCAAAGCAGGCCATCACAGAGTCAAAGCTGAAGCAATGCTGTAGCAACAATCAGCTTTAATAGGAACATAGTGCAACAAAAGCAGCAGCAGTGAAAATGTAATGGTAATTTACAGAGGCCTTCTCGGTTGACTTATTTTGTGCATCTGGTTTTTTACTTGGGTTTCTGTACCCAAGAGCAAAATACCTAAGAAGCAGGCTTCTAGCACAGGTTTTGGCAGGTTTTGGTGGCAAAGGGATTCCAGAGCTGGGGGAGAGCTGGCAATGCCTCTAAATGTACTTTTGAGGGAAGGGAGGGGGCATCATAATGGTGCATGGCATTGGTGTGCCCTGCCATCATCTACTCTTGCTAACCAATATACAGAGGTGAACCTGTTTGCCAAATGCCAATCAAGACAAGAGTAAGATGATGGCAGGGCACAATGAGTTCCAACTGCCAAAAACAGTGTATGATATGAGTACTAAGAGCTCCTCAGATGAAACAAACACTGCCAAGTCATTTTCTGAGGATACAATACATCTCTGCCTTGCCCTTTTCTCATTATATGCCAAGTGTGTTGTCTAAGTTCCAAGGCTGGGCAAGACGGTGAACTCTTTCGAGATTGCAGGAGAAATGGAGCAATTTACCTCTGAAGGGCTAGAAAGAGTTTCACCTGTTGGGAATATGCAGTTCACGTCTCTTCACCTCTCTTCTGCCAGGGAAGATGCAAGATTGTTTTGCTGGTGGTCTTCCAGATGAAAGGGAGTGAAAATCGTTTCCATTAGCTGGGCAGAATCATGCAGGGGAATGTGCTGAGAGCAAGCTTAGGGACTGAATTCATAACTCTGCTCCAGCCAGCCCTCCCTCTGCACCACTTGCAAGAAAATGCAATCTCTTCCACAGGCCAAAAATCACCCAAAACACTGATGGAAATGGGCAGTGTGAACATAAGAACATAAGAGAAGCCAATGTTGAATCAGGCCAATGGCCCATCTAGTCCAACACTCTGTCACACAGCGGCCAAAATATACCAGGTGCCATCCGGAGGTCCAGCAGTGGGGCCAGGGCACCAGAAGCCCTCCCACTGCTGCCCCCTCCAGCACCAAGAATAGAGTGCATCACCTGCCCCAGACTGAGAGTTCCCATCCATACCCTGTGGCTAATAGCCAATGGAGGACTTCTGCTCCATATGTTTATCTAATTTCCTCTTGAAACTGTCCATGCTTGCAGCTGCCACGACCTCCTGTGGCAGTGAATTCCATATGTTAATCACTCTTTGGGTGAAGAAGTATTTCCTTTTATCTGTTTTAACCCGACTGCTCAGCAATTTCATAGAGTGCCCACGAGTTCTTGTATTGTGAGAAAGGGAGAAAAGTACTTCTTTCTCAACCTGCTCAATCCCATTCATAATCTTATAAACCTCGATCATGTCACCCCTCAGCCGTCGTTTCTCCAAGCTAAAGAGCCCCAAGCATTTTAACCTTTCTTCATAGGGAAGGTGTTCCAACCCTTTTATCATTCTAGTTGCCCTTCTCTGCACTTTTTCCAATGCTATAATATCCTTTTTGAGATGTGGTGACCAGAACTGTACACAGTATTCCAAATGAGGTCGCACCAATGATTTATACAGGGGCATGATGATACTGGCTGATTTGTTATCAATTCCCTTCCTAATAATCCCCAGCATAGCGTTGGCCTTCTTTATTGCAGCTACACATTGTGTAGACATTTTCAGCGAGTTATCCACTACGACTCCAAGATCTCTCTCTTGGTCCGTCTCTGCCAGATCAGACCCCATCAATGTGTATTTATATTTAGGATTTTTGGCTCCAATGTGCATCACTTTGCACTTGGCCACATTGAACCCCATTTGCCACGTTGACGCCCACTCACCCATCCTCAACAGATCCCTTTGGAGTGCCTCACAATCCTCCCTGGTTTTCACCACCCTGAACAACTTCGTGTCATCTGCAAATTTAGCCACATCACTGCTTACTCCCAATTCCAAATCGTTAATAAACAAGTTAAAAAGCATCGGACCGAGTACTGATCCCTGTGGTACCCCACTGCTTACCACCCTCCACTGAGAAAGTTTCCCATTTATACTCACTCTCTGTTTCCTATTTATAAGCCAGTTTTTGATCCACAAGAGGACTTGTCCTTTTATCCCATGACTATTGAGCTTACTTAGGAGCCTTTGATGAGGAACTGTATCAAAAGCTTTCCGGAAGTCAAGGTAAATAATATCTATTGGGTCCCCCTTGTCCACATGTTTGTTCACTCCCTCAAAAAACACTAACAGGTTAGTGAGACAAGATCTTCCTTTACAGAACCCATGCTGAGTCTGCCTCAATAGTTTTTGTTCATCAATGTGCCTACTAATTCTTTCCTTAATAACAGTTTCCACCAATTTACCCGGTATCGATGTCAGACTGACTGGCCTGTAATTTCCTGGATCTCCCCTGGAGCCCTTTTTAAAGATGGGAGTGACATTAGCTACCTTCCAGTCCTCAGGAATGGAGGCAGATTTTAAAGAAAGATTACATATTTTTGTCAGGAGATCCACAAGTTCACATTTGAGTTCTTTCAGAACTCTCGGATGAATGCCATCCGGGCCTGGTGATTTATTAGTTTTTAAATTGTCCATCAGTCGGAGGACTTCCTCTCTTGTCACCGCAATCTGATTCAGGTCTTTCAAACCCCCTCCCGAAATCGGTGCTTCTGGAGTGGGCAAACACTTCTCCTCTTCCACAGTGAAGACAGAGGCAAAAAATGCATTCAGCTTCTCAGCCATTTCCCTATCATCCTTCACTACTCCTTTTACCCCTTGGTCATCCAAGGGCCCCACTGCCTCCCTGGCTGGCTTCCTACTTCTAATGTATTTGAAGAAAGTTTTATTGTTGGTCTTTATGTTTTTGCGATATGCTCCTCATATTCCCTTTTTGCTTGCCTGATCACAGACTTGCATTTTATTTGCCATAGTCTGTGTTCCCTTTTATCAACCTCACTAAGACTAGCTTTCCACCGCTTAAAGGAATCCTTCTTACCTTTTACAGCTTCCATTACTTTATTTGTTAACCATGCAGGCTTTTTTCTATACCTATTTGTACCTTTCCTAACCTGCGGTATATATTTTTTCTGAGCTTCTAGGATTGTCTTTTTAAATAGTCTCCAAGCTTCCCCAATGGTTTTGACCTTCTCCACTCTTCCTTTCAATTTCTTCCTCACATGTCCCCTCATACCAGAGAAGTTACCCCTTTTAAAGTTAAAAGTGGTTGCGTCAGTCTTTTTGGGCAACTCCCTATTTGTACAAATGTTAAACTCAATGACATTATGGTCACTGTTCCCAAGTGGTGCAATCACTTTTACATCTCTCACCAGGTCTTGGGTGTTACTTAGGACCAAATCCAGGATCGCCTCTCCCCTGGTAGGATCTGTGACCATCTGTTCCACAGCACAGTCATTGAGAGTGTCTAAGAACGCAATCTCTTTTTCCCGACTAGAACTCATATTGACCCAATCAATGTGTGGGTAGTTAAAGTCGCCTATTACAACACAGTTATTTCGTCTAGCCACTATCTTTAATTCATTCATCATTTTATAATCCTCCTCTATCTTTTGATCTGGTGGGCGATAACAAACTCCCACTGTTAAGCCTCCTTTTGGACCCACTATTTCAACCCATAGCATTTCCAGAAGCGAATCCAATTCTCTTACCCTCTCAATCTTACTGGACGGTACACCCTCTCTGACATACAGAGCCACCCCACCTCCAACCCTTTCCCCCCTATCCCTCCGATATAATTTATAACCAGGAATCACCGTATCCCACTGATTTTCCTCATCCCACCAAGTTTCTGAAATACCCACAATGTCTATTTCCCCCCCAACACCAAGCATTCCAACTCCCCGATTTTACCTCGGAGACTTCTAGCATTTGTGTATAAACACTTATAGTTTCCCATGTTTGTTAAGCCCACAGCCTTCCTCTTGCTGCCTCGAGACCTTGCCAGGCAGTTCCTATCATTAGCCACAGTCTCAGTGGACAATTGTAATCCATTTCCTTGTACAAAAGTAATAGCTAATAGTGTGGTCACACTCACCAGTCCAATGGCTGGCCTGTGAAGAATGAGGACCCTCTGTATATTTTTTTAAAAAAACCTCAAACTGACAGCCAGTGGATTGATATGTTTGTTTGTTTTAGCAAACTTTTGTAAAGAATTATAGTAGTACAACAGGACCTGTGTGACACTGGAAAGAAAATGAGAGGAAATGGGAAGGAAGGAAAGCCCAAATTCTGACCAGTAGAAGCCCAACTGTCTGATTTTGAATTCTGATCAAGACTGTTTTTGCCTTTTAACATTTTGTTGCTTTCTCTGCAAATCCGCATTGGCACATTGTGGATGACAGAAGAGAGGACTGCCAGCATGCTGCAGATGTGGGTCTGGCAATGGCCAGTGATTCCTCTCTCCAAAGCCTCCTCCCCCTACATTTCAGGAATGCATGGGGAGACTCCCTCCAGCCTCAGCATGTCCTGAGGCAAGACAGACATGCTCTCTACCCAGGAAGAGAACAGCAGCGGAACTGCTCTGTGCTAACCTTCTTTTCCTCTCATTTGTTTGAGGACTGAATGCTTATTATGGCCTTGGGGTATCCAGCTGCTCTTGCAACTGCTACAAACAGCTTATCCAGGTTTTGCACAAGATTGCAATATGTGCCTTCACAGTACATTAGTTATCCACACTATGGAATACTGTAGGATGTATCTGATATCTGAAAACACCCTCCAAACTACCAACCTGGTGCTGGAACATACACATGAAGCTGCCTGTTATATACATTTGTCTGCCCCTTGCCAGTCCTTAGTCAATAGTATGAAGATGACCTTTTACCTCCTGCATCCCCTACAGTTTCTACATCCATCTGGCTGTTTGTCCTAGCACAGGCTTGGCTCTGCTTCCCCTTCCACATTCAGGTGCCAGCAGTACACCAGCATCTCATTCCCCAGATAGATGACAGGCAGTCCTGGCTGCGGGCAATTAGTAGCCAGAGACAGGATGTCACGTTTTGGATCTCAGTATCACTGCCATGACCTCAGGTCATTTAAAAGAGCTACTACTGTACTCCCAGGGGCACACTTATTCCTGCCCAGGCTTGGACCTCAAGCTTTCAAGGAAAAATATTTAGTATGCATGAGAAGCTGCTGGGTGAGGTTAAAGTTGAAGATCATGTTTTGTTTAAAAAACAAAGAATGCATTACATGAAGACTGACAGAAAGAGACAGCATTTCCATGATAAGCTTTTCAGTGCCAGTTAAACCAAAAGAGCTTTCCCTCTCTCTTCTGTGTGAAGCCCAGCATTTCTAGAAATCATTAGCCAAAGCATCTAGAAACAGACTAAGGGAGATGTATCACTGGTTTGCACAAGCGATTTTTCTTGGTAAATAGCAGCTGCCAAGAGTTATATCAGTGCCCCGGTGAGAGGGAATTAACCCTTAAACTGGCCCCCAGAGCTGCTATTTGCTGCACTGGTTGAGACCAACAGGCAATTTACTGGCTTACTGTATGCTAAAATGAGTGACCATACAACCTGCCTGTACATGAGTACACCTCTTTGCAAGAAAGAACCAATGTTTGTTCCATTTACAAATGAAACCTGTGACCAGGACTAGATAAATGTACTGTTTCAATCACACATTCAGCTGTACATGTGCTCAATGTAACATAAGCACCACTTAATGCACACATAAAGAAAAATCGTGAGCACTGTAAATGGATTTATGGACTTTTCTGTACCAGAAAGTTCCTTCCTAGAGTCAATCAGAATTTAGGGTACCAATACAAAGTTTTTCTTCAAGCCAACTCTTGGCCAATCACTCCAAAAGTCTGGATTAAAGGAGTTTAAAGTGACAAGGGGGGAAGCCAGTAATAATCCATTAGGGCCACCTGACAGCTTAGACAAATGGTGAAACTGAGACTGGGATTCAGTTTCCTTTCCCAGCTCTACTGATAATCATATAAACCGTCCCTCTCTTCCTGGAATGCAACTGGGGATCTCATTTCCCCTTTCCATTGGATAAGCCTGCATTTATGTACATAAACACAAATTACATTTAGACATTCTTAACAGACATAAAGCAGGATAAGACTCCTGTACCTTTAATAACCTGGACAGTAACTAATTTTGCTGGTTATCCATTGAAAGACCAAGGCCCTGTCTTCCATTATCACAGAAACTTCTCCTTTTACACATTTTCCTCCTATGAATCTGCAACTGTGGGCCATTACACCTGTCGGGGAGAGAATGAGGTTAGCTCAGGAACACAGCCGGTTACAGTGGGGTATGAGAAAGAATTGGAGTGTGTACAGCGTTTGCCACTCATGCATAACAAGATGCGCATACCAAACTTCCTCTTTTACACAGCTATTAAAGGCAAGAAACCCCATATTCCAGTGCCTCTTGCCACTTTATCTCTGGGAATTGTTGGAAATGTATGAGTTGCAAGGTCTAATCCAGTCATTATAGGGTTAACCAGGGCTTTTTTTGTAGAAAAAGGCCAGCAGGAACTCATTAGCATAATAGACCACACCCAACAGTAGAAACTCATTAGCATATTAGGCCATATCCCAGACAGCACAGCTCATCAGCATATTAGGCCACACCCCCATGTTACCAGAAGTGTGGTCATCCAGCCATACCCACCTTTTGCTTCTTATTCTGTTTACCTTGTTTGTTGTCAAAACCCAGGGCTTTTTTTGTAGCAGGAACTCATTTGCATGTTAGGGCACACACCCCTAATGTAGCCAGTCCTAATGATTTTCTGCTGTTGGGTGTGGCCTATTATGCTAATGAGTTCCTGCTGGGCGTGGCCCTTCCTGTGTGCTTCTGCCCAAAAATAGCCCTGGGGTTAACTTGTTCACTTTCTATGCTATTGTTTAGACAGACCTAGAAGGGAAACTTGGCTCAGAGCCAATGGGAAGATAGCCTGGGAAAATCTTAGTCTGTTTACTAAACCATTGGTTACTGGTTTCAGGTGACTTCCTTCTAGGGGTCACAAAGAAGGAGGATTCTCCATTATTGCCTTTGTTGTGTGACCATGCTTTTATAGCAGTAAGATGTGACAATGTAGCTCTAGATATGTTTGTTATTTTGTAGGTTCCCTGTGCACCTTTTACCCCTAGAAATAAAGCTTTTTACAAAGAAAGGAATGTCTCCTCTCCAGTGAAGCAAAGATCCGTTGCAAACTCTGAGTATTTAAGTATTTTTAACTATTTTCCCCAACAGGAATAACTCAGTGGGTTCCAGATCACCCAACATACTTGATCAATGCTATAAAACAATACCCTGCATCACATTTCTGAGAATTTTGACTTGGTCTCCTGTTGATTAGTCAAGCAGCTGAAGTATCAACCTCACCTTTTTTGATGGTGGACTATTGATAAGTATGGGAGTTGACATCAGGTATGCACCACTTCCCTGCCATTTTATAATTGGTTTTCATTCAGTTCAGTGATGTTTAATTTTTAAAAGCACCACATAGCACTTATATCTTCTGCCATGCTTTGTAAACAATGATATTGGCAATTAAGATAAGCAAGTTAAGATCTGGAGAGGTCAGGCACAATTCAGTTAAGAGGATAACCCACAAACTGAGCAGAATAAAAAGACTTAAATCCAGTATTCAGCCTTCACATACGGCAGCATAAAATGCTTGAACCGTGGAAGGCAGATTAATTAAAAGTATTGTTCAGTTTAAAATGTTGGGAGGGAGGAGCATTAGTGATCTAATATTAAAACTGCCTAATTGTTTCCCACTTCAGAGTGTCTAATCACAAAACTCTGAGAACTTTAAACACATGGGCTAGCAGGGAGTTATCTTTTGCTGTAAGAGCTTTGAATTCCCTGCTGGTTGATGATTCTTGTACGCTTAAAGTCAAAGGCATTTTTTGATTAGATAGCTGTCTGAAGTGAGAAGATATATAGCACTGTCATTCAAACTGGAATGCCACAAGAGTCTTTGTGATATGATGGTTTAGCAAATGATGTGTGATAAACTAAATGAGCCTTTACAATGGCTCCAGCTTTCTGTGCTGAGGTTCGTATTCACTAGGCCTCAGCCTTAAATGAGGTGGGTAGAGAGCCGGACCTTTTACAGTGGAACATGTAATGGTGATGGTGGACCATACACACATGAAAACAAACACTCACTACATAAAACTCATCTTGGAGGAAGCTCATATTCTCAAGCATGATGCAATGCAGTCCACTTGGCATTTAGAAAGGCTGCTCTTAGACATTCCTAGCAGTTCAGAATATCAGTCAGACTGTTAACTGGAATGAGCCAATTAGAGCATGACAAGTGGGGACCCACAAGAATTTATGGGAGTTATCTCACTTTGCCCTTCCCCACTATTTCCTCTTTTCACACAACTTGGTATCTTCCATAGTCTTTCCCCTTTTCCGGCTTCCTTCTGTTGTTCCCACTCACCAGCCAACTTATGCTTCACTCCCCCAGCAGCCTCTCCCCAGGAAAAGCCTGGCTGTATTATGCAGGGGCCGGGCCGGGCCCTGGTGTTGTTTGGTGGCTTCTTGGTAGGGACAGACCTAGTTGCACAGTGGCTGCCGCCAGCAGACCAGACTGAGTGGTATAGATAGTGAGTTTCCAGTGGTCAGCCAGTGTTCTCTATAAACTGTGCTCATGAGCGGCTGCTCGTGAACACAGAAAGCCCCACTTAGCAGCAATCTGGAGCCATGCAGGGTCTTGCACTGACCACTGCCGATTTTAAAAAATGAGAGGAAACATTGGTGGTCGCTGCAAGGTCCGTCCCCAGTGAGTCTTCCTTCATCAGGAGACATGACAGGAAAGGAGCATTGGGCACTTTCCAGAGCTGTTTTGTCTTCCATTTCCACCTCTGCTCCACTCCTGTGGCTTTGTTTTACAGAAACCAAGGCTTGAAATTCTTAGCAGTATTGTTATGGTTGCCCTGGACATTCTTTTTTTACACCCACAGGGGCTATTTTTTATTTGGGAGAGTTTTGATCCTTAATTTTTATTTATTTTAGATTTCAGATTTTTCTACAAACTTGGGACTTCTTTGCAGACAAACCCCACCATCTGTCACTAACTCCGTTTTGCAGATCTATTAATCCACACTCTATGGCTATTTGAGATGTAGATATATGGTTTTCCAGTGCTAAAAGATCTGTACTAGTGCTGTCCAGTACCTTTCCAAGTCCTATTCAGAATCTAGTCTTAATAAGTAAAGTGCTAACTGGTTTGAAACCAAATGAACCTGCCCATTCTTTAATAACTGCGCTAGAGGTTCTTCCATTTGAGATCAAGGAGTAGTAATTCTTGAGAGTGGTACTATTTCAGTGGTAGTATCATCTGATTGTTCAAACATCCTCAAGAAGATCATTTAAATAAATAATGGCACACTGAACAATAGTGCAGTGCCAGATGCCATAATACAAGATTATAGCTTTCTGAGAACACAAAAAGAGCTTTTATCTTTCCAGATATAGCTTGATTCCCTTTCTTGCTTATATGCTAAGCCATGTAGATCTTTATTTACTTACTGTGTTTTTTAAAATCTCTCTCTCTTTTCAATTTATTGGCTTTCAAAGTGGCTAACAATATATAGAAGCCATAAAGTTCAATACAAAATCAATAGAATGATAAAACCTTCACATGAATAAATGTAAAAGAAGATAAGAAATGTAAAAGCAGAAGATACCATTTACATCTCAATCTTTAAAAAATGTTTTACTGCTCTCTCAAAATAGCCATTTGAATGGATCTGGCTAATCTCTTTTGGGATCCTGAAAGAGGCTCTCCACAGACAGACAGGGACCCACTACTGGAAAAGCCCTATTTCTGGTGGGTGTGTCAAATCAGGGCCAATAACATAGTACAAAGTTCTTGTAGCTACCATGAGGACTTTGGATCATTTCCCAAATGCTCCTTGCTTCCCAGATGTACAGGGCCTTGATTCTGACCTTGAGATGCACGAAGAAGCATGTCTTCTGCACACTTCTGCACACATAACACCAGAACAAACACCAGCTCCCTGGATCCATTTCAGGCAAGGAAAACAGCATGAGAGAAGGCCGAAGCCCTTCTTCACATGTACTGCAGTTTCACACAGAATTCACACACACACAACTTGCACACCTAGGAAGCATGGGATCCCCAGTGCACATGTAACCCAAGTCCTTTTGGCAGCCATGAGGAATTTGTATAATCTGAATCAGCCCTCACATCTCAATATGATGGAACCCACAAGAAGGCCTCTGTTCCTGATTTTATCTCCTGGCAGCTTATTAGAGGAAAAAGTGCTCCTTCAGATAATGGGTGCAGTTCAAAAACTTCCCTCCACCCGTTTAACTGAATGCTTTAATAATCTTTGAAAGTACAAACCCTTCCAAAAAAACCCTCTCCTTTTTGTAAATCAACAAACCGATTTACAAACGATTTCTCCTCTGCCATATATTCAGAATCGCTTAGATTAATTATCCTTAACATACCTTAATCATTGTTTCATACTCACTTTTGGTCTAGTTAAAAAGCAGTAACAGGTGCAAATTGTTTCAAACTTTCAATGTGCAATTTAGAGCCAATTTTCTAATAATTGCCAGTATGGAGATGGGTGGGAGATGGAATTGGTCCACCTAGTAAACAGAATGTGGTCATACATACATACCTGGATATTATATGGACAGCTGAAGGGGGGGAAACCTGGAGTTCTGGCTACTTTCCCACCTTTCTGCAGTGATTTTCTACTTCATTTGCTAAAAAGCCTTCCTCCTGCAATGTTGCCCATGTGTTTAAATGCTAACAGATTTCTAAAGGAAAGTGTACCATCATATTCCTTTCATGAGCATTTTTTTTCTTCCAGAGAAGTCAAGCTCCGTAGGTAATAGACTTCAGCATAGCATGTTCCAATCTGGTGAATAAATGAAGTCCTCAGGCTGTCTGGTGCAACTTCCTTATTATCAGGTTCAAACAGAGGAATTAGAAATGGAATAATAAGAAGGAAAGGAAGTTATCCAGAACCACAAAACTAGCAGGATTGGATGTCTTATGATGAGTTAATGATAACTAGCAGTGTGAATAATGCATTTTTAAAAATTTAAATCATTTTAAGTCTTCCTTTCTCCCATCAGGAACTCAGTGCCATGAGATGGGTAGGCTAGGTATGAGGGTTGCAAAGCAGCACACTTCTGTGATCTCCCTGTCATAACCCCTGATCCTGTGATATACAGCAATATCAAATGTATTAAGCAGCATACAGAAAGGTGAAATGGGGAAAGCTTCTGTTACTGCACTGGATCATATAATACAATTCATAGATCCTTTGGAATCAGCATTAGAATCTGTACAGTGAGGACACAGTTTATACTGTGAAACCATGTGACTTTTTAGGAAAATAAGAAAAATAAGCCTTCCGCTCCAGACCTTCCAGGCCAACTTTGTAGGGCTGGGTAAAGAATATGCTTATATGAAGCAGACACAGGGCAACAACTAGGCCTGCCAAACCTTCATCTCAAAGAATACCAGGCAGCATTCTTACCAATAGATTCTGAGATGAAAGGCACATGCCTGTAGCTCTCCCCACCACCATCCATAAGGTAAGAAATAGGATACATTCTATAATCCCAAGACTCCAAGACTTCATTTTTACACAATGTGTTTTTTCCCTCAGCAAACATACACCCATCACGATCTGAAGAAGCTGTCTGCTGACCTATGTCACACCATTGTATTAAAAACACCTGACATGCCCAGTATCCTCCATGTTACCTGTTCCCCTTTTGGTGCCTCTGTCTTTGTTCCTCTCCTAGCCCCCTTGGAGTACCTCACCACCTTCTAGTTGAGCCCATTCCTTTTTCTACTGCCTCTTACTTCATTGATTTTGGACTAGCACCTTTCCCTTTCCCTCAAGCTGTAGCTGCACTTGTTAGACACAGGGCAGGCTCCAGGTGTCTGGGCGCCCTAGGCAGGACAACCTGGGGCACCCCCACTGGGGATGCCAACCTCCCAGTGGGGCCTGGAGATTGGGGGGGGCGGCGGAGCGCTGGCTTTCCTGGAGGCTCCGCAGCTGCGGGGGCCCAGGAAAGCCAGGGAAGGGGGCCGGGGGTCTAGCCACCACCCCCTCCCTCCCAGTGCTGGCTTTCCTGGGGCTCTGTGGCTGTGGGACCCCCAGGGAAGCCGGGAAGGGGGCAGGGGTCTAGCCACCATTCCCGCCCTCCCAGCGCCGGCTTTCCCGGGGGCTCCATGGCTGCCGGACCCCCAGGGAAGCCGGGAAGGGGGTGGGGGGTCTAGCCGCTGCCCCCTCCCTCCCAGCACCGACTTTCCCGGGGGCTCTGCGGCTGCGGGGCCCCCAGGGAAGCTGGGAAGGGGGCAGGGGGTCTACCCGCCGCCCCCTCCCTCCCAGCGCCAGCTTTCCCGGGGCTCCATGGCTGCAGGGCCCCTAGGGAACCTGGGAAGGGGGCGGGGGTCTAGCGGCAGTGGCGGCAGGCGCCCGGTTAGGGAGGCAGGGGGGTGCTTTTCGGTGGGGGAGTGGGGCGCCATTTGGCGCCCCTGAGGCCGACGCACCCTAGGCGAGCGCCTAGTTCGCCCAATGGGCGATCCGGCCGTGGTTAGACATTGCTTCTTCTAAGCACTGAATGCTGTCACTTCCAAGCAATCACCAGAACATATCCTTTTTTCCTATCCTCTGTAAATGAAGGTGATCAGGAGGGGAAATAATAGGAAAGAAGTCACAGAGAAGCCAGTCATGTTAAAGCCTCACTCTCACTGAGGTGGTAAACAGGGCCGACCCACTCACTAGGCGAACTAGACATTCGTCTAGGGCAGGCCAATCATCAGGGTGCCGAACTGTGTCCAGCTCCCCTGCCACAAGCCCTGCATCGTCCTGACCCCAGCCACCACTGCCGCCCTTTTCTCTCCCCCAACTGCCCTTCCTCCTTCTGCCCAGCTGGGTAGGCGTGGATCCATCCTCTGCACATGCTCAGAGGCACCCCGCCAGCTTGCTTCGTCATGCCCCCGCCTCCTCCCTCCTGCTCAGTGCACCCCTTCCCCCTGTGGTGCCGCCGGGGGGGGGGGCGGGCTATAATTCCCGGGGCTGGGCACAAGGTGCCCAGCTCACACACAATCTTTCCACCTTGCACCAACTGACTGAGGCGCCCTGGAGAGGGATGTCACCACCACCGCCACCCTCCGCCTCCTCCTCGGGCTGGCTTCACAGAGCCGCCTGACCTGCACTCGCTTCCACTCAGTGGATGTTTGTAGAGGAACATTGGTAAGTTCAGCTAACAATTTTGCCCAGACAAAAGTGCCCAGATCCACTCTGGGCAGGTGTGGTGGCAGCTCCTCTGCTTCCCCCCCGCCCCCCCGCCCCCGGAGCTTCGATTCCATGCAAGCTCAGGAGCGCTCCATTCTCCACCAGCTCCTGTAGAGGTGCTCACTGGCTACCCCCTCAGGCCGCTGGTGGTGTTTGAGGCCACCCCCTTTCCAAAGCCTGGCAGCCAAGAGGGCCCGTGGAGCAGGGAAATGGGTGCGGGAGGGGCCTCGAGGAACTCCCCACAGCTGGGACTGTGCCCCCTCCCCCCACCCCTTGGCTCAGGCTGCAACCTCAGCCAGCTGGTTTCCCTGGCAGCTGACAGCCTGAGGTAAAAAAAAACAGGGGTCGTTTATAGGGATCTGTATCTCTGAACAGCCTCTCTCTCCTTTGCCTGCAGCACTGAAAGGCTTAAAGTGAGCACGCTGCATGCATTGCTAGAGGGGCCAAGCAAGGAGGAGGTCTTGGGGGGGGGGGCTTTGCAATTGCCTGGCCAAAGAGACCAAGGAGGTCTTTAGCCAGATCTGAAATGGGAGCACAAGAGGCTTGCAGCCAGATGCTGGGAAGGTTTACTCACAAGTAAGATCCTTCCTCACTGAATGGCCACTGGAGACCAGTGCACCCTCTAAGCTGTGGAGCCTTTGAGAGCAAAAATTCTACTTTGTGAGTTCCTGGCATTAAAGTTGTGAGCCAGCGATTTGGCTACTGCATAAATTAGTTTGCTCTGGAGCTGAAATGGAAATAAAATCCTGGAAAGACCAAAGTGATGCCAGTTGGGAAGGTGGAGGTTGTGAAAGACATTTTGCCCCCCGCTTTCCATGGAGAGTTCGGCTGACCCCTGCAATTCACTTAAGAACCTCAGGGGTTTTACTGGACCCAACAGGATTGCTGGAGAAGCAACTTAACGTGGTTGCTCCAACTTGGCCCTATAAACTTTCAGGCTTTGGAAAGGGGGTGGGGGGATCTCTCCAAACAAGAAAACAAATGTTGGGTTCTAGGATGTTAGGGGGTGGGGGACAAAAACAGAATATCAAAGGAGGGCAGCGAACTGAACTGAAAAACACAGTCTGAGTCCACTGGCACTTTTTAAGACCAACACAATTTTATTCAAGGTATACATATCTGGAGAAGTGTGCGTGCACACGAAAGCTCACACCTTGAATAAAACTGTGTTGGTCTTAAAGGTGCCCCTGGACTCAAACTTTTGTTCTGCCAACATGGCTACCCACCTGAACTGGAAAACATCTGAAGACAGGCAAAACTGTTTAAAATGACTGAAGGTGGCATGAAAATGCCTCTGTTATACAAAATTTTTCTGCCCCCTCAGGCTGGCTCTTTCTTTCTTTCTTTCTTTCTTTCTTTCTTTCTTTCTTTCTTTCTTTCTTTCTTTCTTTCTTTCTTTCTTTCTTTCTTTCTTTCTTTCTTTCTTTCTTTCTTTCTTTCTTTCTTTCTCTCTCTCTCTCTCTCTCTCTCTCTCTCTCTCTCTCTCTCTCTCTCCATCCCTCCCTCCCTCCCTCCCTCCCTTCCTTCCTTCCTTCCTTCATATTTAAAAGTAATTTGGGGGGGGGGGCGCCAGAAGGTATCCTCGCCTAGTGTACAAAAACCCTGGTGGTAAACCCATGTTAGGACTGTACGATTTAAGACTTTTGAAGGAGGGTCAAATGATCAGGTAATCTTCCATGCTACTCCCCAAATCTCCATGCACAGAAAACTAGTTGCCAGGGCGATGGGTTCTTGCCATTCCCCCTGCTATGCCACTCAGCTGTGTGTTGAAATTCTGAAGGCAGACTTTTTTGGGGGAAAGGGGAATGTGGATGGTGAGGTGGTTCCCAAGCTAGAGAACTTGTTTTAGGGTGCTTTTTAAAAGCTAAAAGTGAAAGGCATGGATCAAGGGTTGTTATTGGAGGGAAGTCTCCAAGAGTCACTGAAAAGGCCCTTCTTAAGGTTTCAGACAGATTTCCCATAGGGACTGAGCTGTTTCCTCTTATATTTGCATTTTACTGCATGTAGCCCCAGTCACGATACTCTGATCTGATACAAGATGAATTCTCCCTGCTCCCATGGCTGCATAAGGCCCTTGGAGTTGGGCAAGTTCTACAGAGCACACATTCAGGCAGGGAGAGGATCTTGGGGTATCAGGAATGTGGTGCTTGTCTACTGTCTCCTGAGAAAGAAGGAGCTGCCTAATAGGTCAGTGATTTGGAGCGAAACTGCAGCTGCTTCTTGTGCCCCCACCTTGCCTAGCCTGTCACACCCATCAGGGTAATAATGATTGATCATTCCCATATAGAGAAAATTACACTTCACCACAAACTACAGCTTATTAGAGGCAGAAGTGACATAGAATATATTAGACCTCCATCTATTATAATGCCATCCCATGCTCAAAGGCATCAGTGCAAAAGATCAGCAACCAGGTCAGGTATTTTGTGCTGATTTCTTTTCCAATCAGCCATATTAATAGAAAAGATATTGCTTATGTATCCCTTATTTTCCTCCTACATAATAGACAGGAGAATATGTATGAAGATGAAAGGTATCTGAGGGCTTCAGAGGGAGGGGGTAGAGTTCTATTCACAAAAATGCATTGCCATATGCAACATTATCCCTGATGATTGAGACCAGGCCATATAAGGTCAAGGGTCATAGGTTTTGACCATGCAGCAATGTCTTTCCCAGGTATAGGACTTATTACCTAATGTGCTCAGGTTGGCATAGGGTTGCCAACCTCCAGGTGGATCCTGGAGGTCTCCTGGAAATTTAATTGATCTCCGGGTCACAAAGATCAGTTCCCCTGGAGAAAATAGCTGTTTTGGAGGGTAGACTCTATGGCATTATAGTCTGCTGAGGTCCCTCCTTTCCCCAAACCCCATCCTCCTCACACTCCACCCCAAAATTTCTAGGCATTTCCCAGCCCGGAGTTGGCAACCCTAGGATGACATGTAAACATATTTGTGCATATGAATAGGACTCATGTTCATGCTTGAATGCAAGAGAATGAAAGCTATATGCTTTGATGTTTGAGACTAAAATGAAAAGTGATGGAGCTCCAGAGGAAAGGAAAACTGTTGGGGGGAAATTAATCCTAGGTCCTTGGGCCAGATGTGAACTGACAGCCCAAGGGGTAAGAGGCAAAGACAAAAGCTTCCACTTTGTTCTAATTTATTCAGTAAGCAACAAAAATGAGTTAACAGAACTGCTCAAGACCAAAGCACTTTACAACATTTAAATATTCAACATAGAATATTTCAAAAATATTGCAGTTGTATGAAACTCAGAATGCTCTGGACTGGTCACCAAGGCCTCACCAATGGCCAGCCCCAAGGAGACAAATCTCTAACAATTTATACCCTCTGGACCCATAGATTCAATCACAATGATTGACATAAGGCTAGTGCATTTTAACAGAAGAATATTTCTAGTACAGTTTTACTCTGTACTCGTATCCTAGATAGTCAAGGATGTTATGTGTCAGATAAAGAGTCATGAATATCATATCAAGGCTTGTTCTAAGAATCTAAGTGCCTTCAGCAGATAAACAAACTGTTCTGACTTTATTTTGACAGCATGGGAAGTACAGCATGTGACCCCTGTTTTAAAAGCATTATCGGTAGGTCATGCACTACAGACCTCCACCCAAAAGAAGAAAGCATTGTGGGGACCCATGGGAGCTGGAGAAGGAAATGATAACCATAAATATATATATATAAACTATTCTTTTATATGTAGGAAGACCAAGGACACTAGGAAAATGGTCAGCCCTGGTTTACAAGAATGTCACATCAGCGATATTGTAAAACTCTGAGAGAAGTGAACCAAAGAGGCATAATTCAGACTGCTATACAGAAATGCCCCAGGCTCACTTATATTTCTGCCACAAAAAAGAAGGGCTGTAATAAATTGAAATTATCAGACACAGTGTTACCCCTACCAGCGCAGATTTAAGAAGCTGAATTGCTGCCTTCAGTTTCAGAGAGAATTTAGCTAAATGGCAGGCCTCAGCAAGTGGGATATTAGTGAGGATCTCCTACCTATGTTTATGGGGATCTTTCCCTTTAAGAGAGCTCTCAATTATCTCTCTGAAAGTAAAACAGAGAATGTTTTATTGAAAGGAAAATAAAGGGATTAACATACAAGGAGCACACATGGAACATACGCACATTCAAGATGTATGGGAAATTAAAGAGAGGAGTAGGATAGTAGCAGGGTTTGAGGCAATAGCTACCTTTCCTGAATACATCCATGAACCAGGCCCTTGAGGAGAGGAAGGACCCAGTATACTGGGGGCGCATGTTGGTAGGCACCCAAGACCACACAAACACAACAAAGGAGCTGTGCTGCACCAGTTATACCCACAAATGTATTCAGAGGGCTTGCTAATACAAGGGGTCCCTCAGAGCAAAGCAGTGATGAGATTAATCAGGAATAAAACAAAACAATGTAGTGTGGAAACCCTGTATAGAGGTTCCCAGGAACAGACAAAAGAGCCTAGAGGTTTTCTTCGAGATTCAAAGTACCATTTGGGTTGTGTTCCTGGTTACTTCTCTAGTGATTGAAGAACTAATGGATTGCTAATGTAAAGTAATCAAAATGTAAACAATACTGCTTTTTTAATGATTTTATTTATAATTTTTCCAAAAAATACACACTTCATGTACATCACATATCAGAATACATAAGGAGTGTTTGAAGAATTCTTCATGTTTTCTTTTCAATCCATTCATATATTTTTTTCCATCATTTTACATATATTGATTCATCTTTCCCTGAAAGTATAAGATTTAGTTTATCTGATTCAGCTATTTCTAATATTTTATCTATTATTTCTTTTATGTTGGGGACGCTCTCTTTTTTCCAAAATTTGGCTACCGCAATTCTTGCCGTTGTAATTATATAAAGAATAATTCTTTGGTCTTCTTTTTGAATCTCTGCTGGTAATATGTTAAGTAAGAATATTTCTGGACTTAGTTTTAAATTTACCATAGTAGATTCTTGAATTATTTTTTTAATTAGTTTCCAGAAACTTCTTATTTTCCCACAGTTCCACCAGATATGTATATATGTTCCCACCTCCATTTTACACCTCCAGCAGACATCTGATACTTTTCTATAGCATTTCGCTACTTTATCGGGAGTCCAGTGCCACCTATAAAACATTTTATAGATGTTCTCTTTATAATTTACAGCTCTAAGTAGGCTAAGCGATTTCCAAAAAAAAAACAATACTGCTTGATGAGCCACCAGGCTTAGGGTGTGGGAAAGGAGTAGAAGTCAGGACTTCTTATTATGAAGGAAATGTGAAGAGGAAAGATGAGGTGAGATTGATAGTATTAGTATTGAAAGAAGTAGCTCTGGGGCGAGGCAAGTCCATTGTCCAGAGTATGCAGATGTCAGCAGGGTGGAAGCAGGAAAATACATTAGAAGCAGGAAACCAGCCAGGGAGGCAGTGGGGCCCTTGGATGACCAAGGGTAAAGGGAGTACTGAAGGATGATAGGGAAGCTGAATGCATTTTTTGCCTTCACTGTGGAAGATGAGAAGTGCTTGCCCACTCCAGATCCGCTGATTTCGGGAGGGGTGTTGAAAGACCTGAGTCAGATTGAGGTCATTAGAGAGGAGGTCCTATGATTGATAGACAACTTAAAAACTGATAAATCACCAGGCCCAGATGGCATACATCCAAGAGTTCTGAAGGAACTCAAATGTGAACTTGTGGCTCTCCTGACAAAAATATGTAATCTTTCATTAAAATCTGCCTCCATTCCTGAGGACTGGAAGGTAGCTAATGTCACTCCCATATTTAAAAAGGGTTCCAGAGGAAATCTGGGAAATTACAGGCCAGTCAGTCTGACATCAGTACAGGGTAAAGTGGTGGAAACTGTTATTAAGGAAAGAATTAGTAAGCACATTGATGAACAAAAACTATTGAGGCTGACTCAGCATGGGTTCTGTAAGGGAAGGTCTTGTCTCACTAACCTGTTAGTGTTCTTTGAGGGGGTGAACAAACATGTGGACAAGGGGGACCCAATAGATGTTGTTTACCTTGACTTCCAGAAAGCTTTTGATAAAGTTCCTCATCAAAGGCTCCTAAGTAAGCTCAAAAATTATGGAATAAAAGGACAAGTCCTTTTGTCGATCAAAAACTGGCTAATTAATAGGAAACAGAGAGTGAGCAGGGGTCTTTTGGGGCCGGAGCACGCCGGAGCACTGCTCCAGCAGCCCAGAATGGCAGTGGTGGTGAGCCCCACCCCCAGCTCTGCGCACTGAAGCGCTGCGGCCCTGGGCTGGCCCGAAGAGGCCCGTGCTTCCGCTGTGCAGCCCTGGGCTGGCCAGAAGAGGCCCATCTCCAGCCTCCCGGGACCCGCACTCCCACGCTGCAGCCCTAGGATGGCCCGAACACACCCATCCTCAGTCTCCTGAGGCCGGTGCAGCTGCTTTGCAGCCCTGGGTCAGCTGGAAGAGTCCTGTCCTTGGCTTCCCAGGGCCCACACTCCCACGCTGTGGCCCCGGGATGGCCCCAAAAGGTCCATCTCCAGCCTCCCAGGGCCCGCGCTCCTGCGCTGCGACCATGGGTGGGCTCAAAGAGGCCTGTCTCCAGCCTCCTGAGGTCCGCGCTCCCACACTGTGGCCCTGGGTGGGCTTGAAGGAGCCTGTCTCTGGCCTCCCAGTGCCTGCGCTCCCGCGCTGTGGCCCCGGGCTGACTCTAAGAGGCCCGTCTCCAGCCTCCCGGGGCCCGTGCTCCCACGCTGTGGCCCCGGGCCAACCCGAAGAGGCCCGTCCCCAGCCTCTCGGGGTCCGTGCTGAAGCTCTGCGGCCCTGGGGGAAGGCACTGATGGTGGTAAGTGAGTGATCTGGGGGTGGGGGCTTGATGGGAGGTGGGAAAGCCTTCCTCCCTCTCACCTTCTTTGCCCTCTTTCCTTCTCTCCTTTCCTTTCCTTTCTTTCCCTTTTCCTCCTTCTATCCCTCTCTCTCTCTTTCTTTCCCTCCTCTCTCTTTCCCTTCTTTCCTTCTCTCCTTTTTCTCTTTCCTCCTTTTGTTCTTTCCTTTTCCTCTTTCCCTCCTCTCTCTTTCTTTCCCTCCTTTCGTTCTCTCCTTTCCCCCTTTTCCTTCTTCTTTCCTTCTCTTTCTTTCTCTCTTTTTATCCCGTCTTTCCTTCCTTCTTTCCTTCTCTTTCTTTCCCTCTTTCCTTCTCTCTACTCTCTCTTTCCTTCCCTCTTTCCTCCTGTGGCCCAACTCTTCCCTTCCCTTCCCCCCCCAGGCTGGCTGGGGAAGGGAAAGGGAGGCTTTTGAAGATGCCCTCCCCCTCTTTGCGTCCCCTTCTGACATCACTTCCAGTGATGTCAGGGGATGTGGCATATGTTAATGAGCTATTATGCTAATAACCTAGTAGCTCATTAGCATATCTTATGCTAATGAGCTCCTGCAGCTCTTTTTCTAAGAAAAGACCCCTGAGAGTGAGTATAAATGGGAGATTTTCTCAGCGGAGGGTGGTAAGCAGTGGGGTACCACAAGGATCAGTACTGGGTCCGATGCTTTTTAACTTGTTCATTAATGATTTGGAGTTGGGAGTAAGCAGTAAAGTGGCTAAATTTGCAGATGACATGAAGTTGTTCAGGGTGGTGAAAACCAGGGAGGATTGTGAGGCACTCCAAAGGGATCTGTCAAGGATGGGTGAGTGGGCATCAACGTGGCAAATGGGGTTCAATGTGGCCAAGTGCAAGGTGATGCACATTGGAGCCAAAAATCCTAATTATAAATACACATTGATGGGGTCCAAACTGGCTGAGACTAACCAAAAGAGAGATCTTCTTGTCGTAGTAGATAGCTCACTGAAAATGTCTAGACAGTGTGTGACTGCAACAAAAAAGGCCAATGCTATGCAGTGAACTCCAGAATTTAATCACTCACTGAGTAAAAAAGTGTTTCCCTTTGTCTGTCCTGAACCTATTGTCCATCAACTTTATTGGATGCCCACAAGTTCTACCATTCAAAGAAAGAAGAAAAGGGTTTTTTTTAATCCATTCTCTCTACCCCATGCATGATTTTTATAATTCTTCTTACGTAATGTAATAAAATGTATCATCTTGTTCATACATTCACAAGATTTACTAGATCACAAAAAATGCATATTTCATGTTTTCATTGGCAGAAGAGATCTGGTTTTGTAAAGCTTACCTGTAGGCAATATTTTACACACAGGATGCAGGAGATTAAGAACCTAAGAACATAAGAAGAGCCCTGCTTGATCAGACCAATGGTTCATCTTGTCCAGCATCCTGTCTCACACACTAGCCCACCAGTTCCTCTGAAGGGCCAACAACATGGCATAGAGGCTGAGGCCTTCCCCTGATGTTGCCTTCTAGCTCTGAGATTCAGAGGTTTAGTCCCTTTGAATGTGGAGGTTCCCCTCAATCACCATGGCTCATAGTCACTGACAGACCTATCTTCCATGAATCTGTCTAATCCCCTTTTTGACTAAGTCCACACAAGATTTTCAAACCTTCCCTAATTTTTACCATTGGCATGCCATTTGGGTTTACAAGATGTGCAGCATGATGGTTAGCACTTTTTAAATCCTGGCAATATGTAGACACATGTAGAAATTTTTCTGTAAGCAATATGTTGGGAAAGATGCAAACTATCCCTTGACTGTATGGGTTCTCTTTTCCTGACTGACCTCTTTCAGATCTATAATCTTGTACCTGAAAATGGCATTTTCCAAAGGAAGAGTTATTTCATCATTCTGCCAGCATTCACCCTCCATCTCCATGATTGTTCTATAGTTCTTTACTTTTTCAGGTGCTTCATCTCCATCTTTCATTGATGCAAACTTTAATTTGGAAAGAGGGTTTTTCTTTCCTGTCAGGCCTTGTGATTATTATAAACTCATCTGCCTAACAGGACTGGCTGGTTTATCTTTTTTCCTCCCTGATAAAAGCCCAGTGGCAAAAGCTTCCAGCTGCCAAAATAATATTTAAATAGTGTCTTTTATATTCTCTGCTTGCATGGAGAATTTTATATATTCTCCCTCCCTACCTCCCTTTCTCTCCTTCATCTATAGACATAACAAGGAAAATCCATACCTCCAGTTCAGTTTGGGCAGCCACCAAGATAAACAGGCGCTTTCTGCTGACTTGCACTTCTTATTACTGAAGAAATCTGTTTTGCATCTGACATGTTCTACAAAGAAAAGTGCTTTTAGGCCTAAGTTTCTTTTACTCAGAGCATCTGTTATTAAACAAGATGGCCAGGCGTGCATTGTCATTCTCAAAATGTTAAGCCTTTTAGTTCATTTTTCTGCATGTTCGCTTGAATGTATGTCCCATTTTGTTCAGCGATGCAGAGGATTGTTCAAGAGCGTATGCTGTAGCCTTAGATTACCAGAAACTGGAAGTGACTGACAATGAGTACAGGCTGGTTCACAGATGTCCATTGTAAGAATATTGTGAACATAGGGAGCTGGAGGGGTAGTGAAGCATGTCTGCATACAGAAGTAGGCTTATACACCTGATTCTATGTCGATGATGGAAAGATTACAGGAAGCAGCTGAATATACATCTCCATATATCATTGCATGGTGCGTGCAAGGAGGGAGGTCTCCTCAGGCCTGCTGCCCCACTCTTTGAACAGAAGGCTCATATCACATTGTATGAACCAGCACCAAAGGAAGAAACCTGTATGCCTATATTCAGTGACAGATTCTGAGAGCAAAAATAGCACAATAGTCTTTCATCCTGTATCCATATCTAGAACTTGTCATGTATTACCTCCACATATTCCAAAGGCTAGCTTTGGAAACCAACTAATCTCAACAAGTAATCAGATTTTCTTCCTTGAGGTGGAGGCTTTAAACAACCCAATTAATGCTTATTCTTTGACCAACCCCGCATCAAGATTTGCTGTCCACAGATTAGCACAAAACTCCTACCTACTCTCCTCTTGGTAGCCAAAACAGCATTAAATGTAACATCCTTCTGCAGATAGAGAGAGACAGAGAGACAGAGACAAAGACAGAAAGACAGAGACAGAGAGACAGAGACAAAGACAGAAAGACAGAGACAGAGACAGAGAGACAGAGAGAGACAGAGAGTTATTCACATCACATCTATTAGCCAGTCTATGAGACTGAGCTCAGTAGAATGCAGACCAACTAGAATGAGGACTGGCCAGAAGTTACCTGGCTTTGTATGCTCATGTTCTGAAGGCATTTTATGTTTTAATTCTGGATGTGTTACTGTCTTTTGCTTGACTGTCCATTCCTGTTCTGTACTGTGCTCTTGAGACTGAGGCTACCATTATATCTGCTTTTTACAATGATTTCTGGATTGAATACAGTCTGGAAGTTCTTAAAGAATAACCAGCTTCTGTACATTGATTTTTTATGATGCCCAAGTCAAAATTCTAGCATGTGTTTGCATGTTTGTTTCCTGCGTCTATTTCTGTGCCTGCTATTCCATAATTTGTCAAAGTAGGCCTGATATGTCGCCTCCCCCTCCCTTTTTTGAGGTTAAGTCACAGCTTACTTGTGGTAACCCCTTATAATTTTCAAGTTAAGAGGCAAACAGGGATGGCTTGCTCTTGCTTGCTTCTTTGTAGCAACCCTTCCGTGGTAGTCTCCCATCCAAGTACTAGACGGGGTGGCCTGCTTAGCTTTTGAAAGATTCTCTGCTTGCTGTATAATATTGCTGAGTGATGACAAAGTATATGTGACAGCCAGCATAGTATAATGGTTGGAGTATCAGACTAGGATCTGGGAGACTGTTGTACATATTTGATTCCATGTCAAAAATGAAGTCAAATGAGGAGGAAGTTCTATGTTTTTATTACAATTAACAAGAAAACAGTTGGACCAAATAGTCCATCCAAAATCGACTACTTTCTTCTCAGCATATTTGGGAGATAGGCTTCAATTAACAGGAAAACAATTAGACCAAATAACTCATCCAAAAAGTGACTACTTTCTTCTTTTTCTTCTTCATCTTCTTCTTCTTCTTGAACATGTTCTGAGCATATTCAGGAAATAAATGATATTTTATACATGGACTGACATTATCAAAAAAACAATATTCAAAAAGCATAATTGGTTACAAAAGACAGTGGTCATTTGAATAATAAGCCTCTGATTTGTCAGATGTAAAGAAACATATTTACATCAAATCTACGTAACTGTTTACTTAACCTAACCTAAATGATAATGGGCAAGGATTCTTCATATCCTAAACAAAAGTGTTTGTTCTTGATATGAAACCAAAATCTTATCTGACCTAGACACTGCAAAGTGTTGCCCTTAAGAACTACAGAATCATGAACTTTGTACCTATTATGTTGTCTGCTGACAATATCTGACCTACAAGAGTAAAGTCTTCAATATAACAGGCCTTCCTTATATCCTAATAAAATATTACTTAAAAGAGGAATCCAGAAAACCAAGAAAAATATGAATATGAACAATCAAGAAGAAAAAATCTATATAAAAAATCTTTATATTCCCACTCGTACTACAAGACCAAGGCCCCTTTCAGACAGCCTTTGTAATTTATTTTGGTAGCTGGTTGCTAACAATTTTTTGTGTGTCATTTCAGACACAACCATTTTAGCAACTAGATGCTAACAGATTTTATTCACCTTTTCATACAAAGCCACTTGCATCCGGTTAGCATAGCATAGTTGAACCATTCTAGAGGTAAACGGTTTTCTTCCATTTTCACCTCTTCCTTGCACTTCTGAATTGCTGTTGTGTGCTTCCAATAGCACCATATCTCCCCCTCTTTCTGCAGAGCAATCTTCCTCAAACTTTTTTTCAACATTCTAAGTCGAGTGCTATAGCACTAGACCGATATACCACTTCAGTGCTACAGCGGCACCACTATATTGGTCGAACGCTATAGCACTCAATTTAGAACATTGACCAAAAAGTTTGAGAAAGATCATGTGGTGAAAAAGGGCAGGGGGGGAAGCTCAGAGCTGTTTGAAATGGCCAGATTGCTTCAGAGAAGGCTCATTAACAGAATTAAATTTTCTGTATGAAACCTCCATCCCTGTAGTGCTTTACTTGGAACCAGGCCAACAATAGATAACATCTGGTTTAGAACAGTGATGTGAAAGGAGCCCAGGGTTCAAATCCCCATTCTGCAGTGGAAGCCTACTAGGTGACCTTAGGCCTGTCACTCTCTTTTAGCCTAATTGACTCCACAGGATTGTTGTGAATATAAAACAGAAGAGGGAAAATGTTGTTTGCCACTTTGGATTCCATTGGAGAGAAAGTATGGTATAAATGAAGTTTTTTAAAAGCAAAAACAATGTATATGCATACTTAATTAAAGGTTAGGGTTATCTGGTGCCAGTGGGGCCTGGTGTTCTCCTGGAGTTACAACTGATTTCCAGACTCGGAGACCAGTTCCACTGGAGGAAATAGCAGATTCAGAGGATACTTCTAGAAGAAACAGAAGTCCTACAGTGACTTCACATCCCTTCTGATCTCCCTCTCCTCCCCAAACTCCACCCTTCTCAGGTACCATCCCCAACTCTCCAGGAATTTCCCAAGCCAGAACTGGCAACCTTGTGGTAGCATGAAAGAAACAGGATGCAAAGAGGATGGGAGGCATAAACTCTTCCAACCAGAGTAATTACCCCCGTTATAACTATAGATTTTGCTTATATTAACTAATAGGTAAGCTCAAAACAGGGCCGCGGTGGCTCAGAGGTTAAGACACTGAACTGCAGACCAGAAGGTCTGTAGCTTGGTAGTTCAAGACCCTAATGCCACGTGATGAAGTGAGCTCCCATCTCTGGCCCTAGCTTCTGCCAACCTAGCAGTTCAAAAGCAAGAAATTGCAAGCAGATAAATACATACCACCTTGGTGGGAAGGTAAACAGCGTTCCATGCACTTTGGTGTTTAGTCATGCCAGTCATATGACCATAGACAGTCTTCGGACAGCGCTGGCTCTTTGGCTTGGAAATGGAGATGAGCACCACCCCCTAGAGTCAGATTCAATTGGCTTTCAAGCAAGGGAAACTTTTACCTTTACTTAAGCCCAAAACACTAAAATACCCCAAGGGACAAGTATACCACAATGACAGAGCACACCCTTTGCATGTAGAAAGTCGCAGGTTCGATCTCAGTGAGTTGCACTTGGAAAGGACCTTATACTTTGGAGATACACTGCTAGTTAGAGTTATTTGGAGCCTGTTGCCCTCAGGGGCTGACCCCAATGGTCTTGACATTCCTCTCTTAGAAGGAAGGTTCAGTAGTATAATGGTTGCTTGTTGGCTTTCAGTCAAGATCCGTTGCAACCAGACCATTTTGAACTTCTAGAAAAAATGCTTCTCTTCTTATTTAATGTGCACATTCATGCATAATCTAGAAAAGATTATTAACCCCAGTTCAGTCTAGTAGAAGTGGACATTGGAACCAATTCATAACAATTTCAAAGAGCTTATGGGAATAGAAAATACCATGGCCTTTCTTTGCTCAAAGCTAATGACATCTATTACAATGCACAATAAGATCAAATCAGAGTGTCTAGGTTTGAAAGCAGAATTTCCATGATGTACAAGATGACAAGTTGGCACTTGGAATGACCCCAAAAAGCATTTCACAAACATGTTCCTGCAGGGTTTCACCTCAACACAGTGTTCTCCACCCCACAACCAGCAAACATTAAAGTATTATTAATTTAAGCTCTAACTATGATTGATCTTCAAGGGTCTTTGGTCTGCTCACATCTGACTGTGAAGACATGCTGGTTATCAGGGAAATAATCCTAATTTAAATTGAAAACTTATGAAGCTGAGTTTTTTATTTGCAATTGCCTGATGGACTAAAGACTATGGTTTATCTAATGGGGTCACAAACATTCAAGACATGATTCAAGCCAAAGAAAAGCCCATAGAAGTCTCACTGATTTCAGTGGGATATTTGTAAATATATCCTTTATTCTCTCCTACTGGAATCAATGGGAGAGAAAAGTGCTTCACTTTGGCTGAATCATGCTGTTCACTTTCATGTGAAGTGGGTAAGCATATATAGTTGCTTATCCTCTATAATCCTATGACCCTTTCAAAGGATTCCAGGGTCTCATTTGAACTAGTCCATTAACTCATCAAAAAAGTCAGCCATCACAGCTCTGGAGATTTGTATTATGAATGTCAGTAGACTCATGCTTTCAGGGCCACTGAGGAGGGTGACAAGGTGAAAAAATTCCAAGGGCCTACATGCATTAGGTTCTTTGAATTCCCAGTTTTCATTTTTTTTAAATTAAGTCTATATCTGTTTCCATTATGGAGATGTGCCCTTGGGGACAGTTCCTACAGGGGGTAGCCACGTTAGTCTGTTGTGGCAAAACCAAAATATTGTGCCGCCATAAAATGTAACAACACCATCTGGGGACTTAACATCCTTCCTCTCAATGGAGGATATCTTCCCCATTAAGCATCTTTACTAGGGTTGCAGGGGGGATCTAGAGTTCTCCTGAAATTACAGGTGATCTCCAGACTGTGAAGATCAGTTCCTCTGGAGAAAATGGCACCTTTAGAGAGTAGACTCTATGGCATCACATCTTTGCTGAGCTCCCTCCTCAGATTCTGCCCCCCAACCTCCAAGAATTTTACTACCTGGAGTTGGCAACCCTAATCTTTATGTTATTGTGAGTTTGCTTTCTGTTCTGGGTGAGTAGAAAACTTTTAAAGTATTTTTTCAGTAGAATACTTTTTGAGAGAGACTGATGTCTTGTTTCATTTAATGAGGCTTATTCCCAGATAATTTGTGCCTCATCTATATTTGACATACAGTGCTCTTCAGCATTCTGGCTTGGACCCTTGGCCAAGGAATCTTTCTGATTCTGCTTGCTCTTTTTTTAAAAAAAATAAAAAACGCACCATATCCTATTGCAATCTGTCCAGTGTACATCATAAATTTAATAAAAGCTGTTCTTTAATCATCCAGTTCCATTTCCTTTACTGTTCCTTACCTAATGAACACCTATTATTCTGTTCATGGTATCAGGAAGCCAAGTGATTTGTTTTGTTGTTTTGATATTTAGTTTAAATCAGTGTCTTATGGAGGTGCAAACAGAATTTTGTCCATAGTAGCTTTCAGCAGCCCTGTTTGTATCTTACAAACCACTTTATTCATGTGAATGTATCATTGGATATTGCAGAAAATAACCTTGTACAAAACAGAAACAGAGACCTTTTCAGCTGCTGAATGAACCTGAGTGACTGCTCTTGCTAATTCCCTGACACAATGAGAAATGAAAGGGTCAGTAGATCCCATTAGCAGGGTAAAGACTACTAAGAATGATGATTATTGATTGTCTTCCACAGTTTGTCAGCAACATACACACAGCCTACTGCCAAGATCAATAATGGTACGAGACAGCCTCTGCTTCATTGCCTGTATTTTTTAAACCTCATTGTCCCCTCCAAGAACTTAGCATTAACTAAATCCTATAAGAAATGTATTTTTGACTGGTCAAGTCATTTAGCACTTGCTTAAGTTCAAAAAATAGATGTGTCCTTCCTGATAAAGGATAATTTCCTACAGTTGGTGTCTAGCTAAAAGTGGAGTGGTGTGCTACTAGGAGTTTGGGTACCAAGTCTGGGGGCTTACATCCATGTTCCCAATCTAGTGGTTCCTTCTTCTGGCTGGCTGTATCATATAACCCATTCAGGATTAATATTATGAATTGCTTTTCTGGAAAAAAAACTATATAGTGAATCACATATATTAAAACAACAGCCATTCCCTGCTTTTATCCCCAGGTATTAACTTGGCTCCAGTGAGAATTTCAGTTGATTGAGCAGGTGGCAATTTTCACCAATTCCCCCATCCTGCTACATAGTGCCCCTCAGGAGCAGAGTTCCAATGGGCATTTGGGGCCACAATGGGAAGGGGAGCCTGACAGATATCCCCTCCACCTTCAGAGATTAGCTGTGGGATCCAGCCCTTGTACAGAGATGGGCTCTTATATTTTCCTCCTTTATATTTTCAGTTTACCCTTTCTCCAAGGAACTCAAGATGGCTTATACAGTTCTCCCTATTTCCATTTTATCTTCTACAACTCTGCAAAGCAAGTTAGGCTGAAAGAGTAATTATCCCAGTGCCACCTGGTGAATTTCATGGATAAACTGGAACTAGAACCTAGGTCTGTCCTCTCGTAATCTCTCATTTCATTACAATGAGATTACAGCATTTCATTACAATACATTAAAATATATATTGCTATGGTTTAAAATAAAATATTTACCAATACTCTTAAAATGCATCATATTTTGTTATTTAACCTTGAATGCATGTTAGAACAGACTTTTGTGCTATGATAAATCTTGGCCCTTTATTGAAATTTATTCTCCCCCACACCGGTTACTAAAATTGGTGCATGTATTGGGCCCATAATGTGCAAAGGGTCCTTGACATGTGTCAGGTCAGACCATGTCATTGGGATAATTGGGATCAAACAGTTTGATGTATACCTGGGACCCCATTAGGCACAGCACTCTGGTTAGGAAGGCAAAATGAGGCTGAGAATCTCAAAAAGAGATAATAATCTTTATTCCCCTAATGAGTTACAAGGCTAGAAAGATGAAGTGCAAGGGAATGAAAAACATAAAGCACCATCCTAGCAATGCTACCCTTGCTTGTTGCCTGATTGGGATGAATGGGGAATCTAATGGGAAATAAAGGCGAAAAGAAAAAAGTATATTGCTTTATCATGAAGAGAAGAGTCCATGGAGCTGTGATCCAGAGCAGAAGAGATGGGTAACCAGTCTGAGAGGACAAGAAAATCCAAACCAAAGCCCACTAAGAAGTTGAGTTACAAGGTGAGGGGGTCAGTGATTCAGGAAAAAGGCAGAAGCCTAGGAAGTAAGCCAACCGCAAAGTTGGGAGAGCAGGTTAGCATATAAAACTACAGCTACAGAGTCAGAAGAGTCTATGATGTCCTTTTTAAGACCTCTAGGAAGGGAGAGGTTAAGATCCACATGGGGATTAGATTAAGACTGTGGAATACTGAACTTGGGAAAAGGCATGTGAATTTTGAGAGGAGTGACTGAGTTAACATGAGGAGGCTGCTTGATCTGGCCCAATAAAAAGTGAGCAGTAGCTTCATGAGATTCCTCTGAGGTTCAGAATTAAATTACTGGTTTAGGCTGGATGAGGAGAGAAGACACCCTTAGGCTGTCAACTGACACACGAGAGGAATTTCTGGAGGCTGAGGATACAATGCCTTTAACTAATGTGTTCTTTGGAACTTTCCAGCAGGGGTCTACTCTCCTCTGAGAGCATCCAGAGAGATTGTTGCTAGTTCATACCCTCACCCCCCACCCCCATTTTGATATCAAGATGGATTATTTTATCTAGGCCTCTGGCAGCTGAGTCAGAGGGTCTTCTGAGGTGCACAAATATGAGGGTCCGTGTGGGGGCAGGTAAGCCTTGCTTGTAACATCATACTTCAATGCTGCATTTGCCAAGATTATGTGAATGCTGGTCTGGGAGGAAGCAGCAGGAGAAGATCAGCAGGAAGGAAATGCATCAAACCTCTCCTGAGCATGCCAGCTCTCTCCTGCAAATGTTCCTGAAGCCCATTTTCTTCAGCCAAGTCACATCTAATGAAGGTGGGGGAAAGGTCTATTAAAAACCATAGGAAGGACCAAGTGCAGGAGAGAATAAAAGGCAGTGGCAAGACTAAGCTCCCTTTGCCATCCACTTCAGGATTACAGGAAAATACAGGGTTCAGCACATTATCTGGTTTTACATTTTCCAGTTGTTTTCAAAACTGTGTTACCGGGAAACATTATCAGAAGCTTACCAGTGGTTCTACAATCAGAAGATTAACAACAATGGGGAAAGCATCCATGAAAGACCTCTTGCTCACTGCTACAATTTCCCCATGGAATGCAATGCCATGAGGGATTTGTTGGAAATGTTCTAGGGTGCACTGTGAGCTCATCATCTGTGCAACTGCAGTCTGCCAGTGAACTTATCCAACAGACCCTGCGGCTGAACCTGCCATGGCAAAACTGGTAGTCTTTCTCTAGAGCTCAACCTCCAAAGTTTAGCTTGCAAGTGCAAGCGTTATAGCACACCCACAAATCCTCAGGGTCACCCAGCATCTTCTGGTAGATGCACTGGAATTTCAAGATAGACAAGTTGGAAGGAGAAAGTCTGCAAAACATTGCATTACATATATGCCCATTTAATAATTTATAACAGTCATTATTTGGTGGCTAAAATCACACATCTGGACAAAACAAAGTTTGAGTCCAGTGGCACCTTTAAGACCAACAAAGTTTTATTCAAGGTATAAGTTACCATATGCATGCACACTTCTTCAGATATTCAAGCTTATATCCTGAATAAAACTTTGTTGGTCTTAATGGTGCCATTGGACTCAAAATTTGTTCTACTGATCCAGACCAACATGGCTGCCCACCTGGATACATCTGGACAGAGACACTGATGCTCCTAAGTAACATTCACAAGTAGTTTGATATACAGATGGGGGCACTGCCCCCTACCATACTTTAATGGTTCCATAGAACCTGTTTTCCAGCAACCATCCCCAGCTCAAATAACGCCTTGGTCATCAGTCCACTGTAGAATCCTATAGTTTTTAATTTGACTGGTTTGTCTTTGTTAAATCGATCCTTTAATTCTATCTGCTCAGGTCTACAGCACTATGTAGGAAATTAACAATGTTAAAAGCCATAATTTAAATATAATGTATGAAAATAAGCAACTGCTAATGGTGTTTTCATCTTTGCATGTGTTAGCAGCACTACACCTCAAACTATAAAAGCTTTAAAGGGATCTAGAGGCATACCTCAGTGAATGTACTCTGAGGGACTGCACATAATGGGGGATTTTAGAAGGGAAATGGGGTCGCGCTTATACAGGGAAAGCAAAGGAGTAAATAAATATGTTCAATTTTTTGTGAAAGAAAAGAAGTCTTATAAAGTAATGTAAGATTGGATTTAGACTCTGATTTAGAAATAAAGCAGCAGTTACCCTGTGTGTGTCCTCCCCCCCCCAAGCAACCAACTTATCAGCATGTTATTTGAATGTGTCTGGAACATTTAAGTACCGGATAATGACAGCAAGTGTTCATGGAACTGTCAGCATATAATATTAAAAGAACAACTCTCCTGTATAAAAAGCACTATAAACCATAATTTCAATCTGTTGATCTGGTTGAGAGTTCTGCTGCCACCATCAGGGCACTTCTGTACAATGAGACAGTTTTAAAGGCATTTAAACACAGTCTGTAGAGCTTAGTCGACCTATAATCACACGAAACTGCCTTATACTGAATCAGACCCTTGGCCCATCAAGGTCAGTATTGTCTACTCAGACTGGCAGTGGCTCTCCAGGTTCTCTGGCAGAGGTCTTTTCCATTACCCTTTATTTGGAGATGCTGGGGATTGAACCTGGGACCTTCTGCATGCCAAGCAAATGCTCTTACCACTGAGCCACAGCCCCTAAATCCAGTTGAGTAATCAGGTGGACAATTCAATCTTCCTTCCACCCCAGAGCTCTTTGGATATCCAGTTGCCAGGTCTGCACATGTTGTTACTGGCCAGATGTTGCTACACCTGGGATGGCTGGTGTTTGATTAAGAAGCTTTCACTTTTTATCCAGGCATTATATTTGACCAGCAGTAGTTTGATTTTAAATATCTGCTAAGAGAACCAGTAGCATACATCTGTTTTCCACATAAAATTTGATCAACAGTACAGATTGTTCTCAAATACAAAGTAACTACATCAGGTCAATTGGGCAGAATGCCTTGTTTGTTTTTTAAACCTTCCATATTCCATTACTCGGTGCAATGGAATATGGTATTGTTATTGTTCAGTCGCACTGTCAAGTCCGAGTCTTCGCGACCTCATGGACCACATCACGCCAGGCCCTCCTGTCTTCCACCGTCCTCCGGAGTTTGCTCAATTTCATGTTTGTTGCATCGATAACACTGTCTAACTATCTCATCCTTTGCTGTCCCCTTCTTCTTTGACCTTCAATCATTCCCAGCATTGGGGTCTAGTCATGGTATAGCTAGTACTTAACACTATGAATTGAGGCAAAGTGCTTTATTGTACTAGAACTAAGTAAGAGGGATACAGGAGACAGGGAGGTCTAAGAAAAATCACCTTCAACCTTTTCCTTTACTGATTTACACATTTTGTATATACCTCAGTTCAAATCACAGTATTCTACTTATGCACTCACATGAAGCTACTTTATACTGAATCAGACCTTCAGTCCACCAAAGTCAGTATTGTCTACTCCAACTGGAAGCAGCTCTCCAGCATCTCAGGTAGAGCTTTTTCACATCACCTACTGTTAGCAGTCAGACCCCCTCCTCTCACTGAGGAGCAATTTATAGCTAGAAAAACCATAAACACCCTTCTCTATCTATCTATCTATCTATCTATCTATCTATCTATCTATCTACCTACCTACCTACCTACCTACCTACCTACCTACCTACCTACCAATCTACCTTTCTACCTCTCTATCTCTATAAACTCAGATATCATAAGCTGCAATACATTGCCTGGCCTAAAATGACACAAAATGGATGCCAGACAGGGACAAGTCTGGACATATAGTTTAGAAGTGTGGGAAAGAGTGGCTGGCCAGCTAATGACCTCCTCCCCACCCATGAGAGATGCATAATTGAGGGCAATGGGTCTCCCAAGAAAACTATCTCCTCACCTTGGATTAACCTCATTCACACCCAGCCTCACTTCCCCTCATCCATTTACCCTAATTAAGCAACACTTAACACTAGTCACAAAATCTGGTAGCTTTACCCATCTAGTACTCAGAGGGTCGCCAAGCACTATTAGCACCTATAGTCCAGCACAGAAAAACCCATCAAATTATTGTTTGTAGGGCAAACATGTCAGACTGCCCCAGGCATGATTTCCCCCTATAATTGTAGCACTCTGCTCCATAGCAGGGTATATGTGTGTTCTCACTGCCATGCCTCAAACCCTCAGTTCTGTTTGGGTCCTCTCTTCTTCACTCCATGAAACACTGGTTGTTTCACTCCTGCCTCCACAGACCTCACCCTTTGAGACTGGTAACTATACCCTTCCCAAAATTGCTTTCTCCCATCTCCTCCCTAATTTCCTCTTAGCTAGCGTGTTTTCTGTGTGTTTTGCCCTTTTATTCCTTTCCTGTTAAACATCTGACTGGTTTATTTCGAGAGTTCTCTAAGGGAAAAATCCCTGTAAACATAGGTGGAGAATCCCAGTTACCCCCACTCTGTCTCCTTAAAGCTAATTCCCCCAACTAATTAGGAGACTGCCTCTTTGGGTAACACTATACTAACTTATCAACTGAAGATGCCAGGGATTTAACCTTCTGCATGCAAGCAGATGCTCTACTACTGAGCCATGGCCGATTCTGCTGTTTTACACAAAATGCTGTATATATACTATTCATGCAACTGTGTATTACTAACAGGAGAGGAAATATGTCAGAGGAGAGGAAACTCTCACTTATTCCTTCTAACGTCTCTTTATATGTCCTTCTGCAAAATAATAGAGTAGTTGCAGCATTCATTTATAATTATTTATGATAATTATTGTTTACAGTATAATGGATAATGTTATTACAATCAGATTTCAATCATTATTTCTAGTTAATAGTCAACACTGAACTTTGCAAACATCTCAGTGGTATTTTTTCAGTCTATGCTTATTTCCTTTCCAAAGAACTTGCCTCTTGAGGAGTTCTCTTCCATGTTTGCATTTTGTCCACACAAGCTGTTGCCAAATTTGCTGCTTTTACAGAATTCTCCACTCTTGCTGTGACAAGTGTTATCAAATGCTTTTCTCACAGTCTCTTTATGTTCTTCCTTAGAAATATCTTCTTTCTTGAAAAATGGCTTAATAGTCAGTTTCACTTCTTGTGCAGCTTTTTCAAGGAAGTTTTTCAAGGAAGTGAATATATTCTTTCTTGCAAAAGGGCTTAATAGTCAGTTTTCCTTCTTGCGCAGCTTTTTCAAGGAAGTTTTTCAAGGAAGTTAATACCACTAATATGAATGTCACTAGAGTGAAGGAGGGCAGTTCAGGGTATTTTGTTGCTTTAATTAAGGTGGATCCATTGCCTCCTCCTGTGTTACTGCCAGCTGCATCTGAGCTCCTATGCACATCAGCATCCTTCTCATTGTGTGACCCCTTTATTGCTGATATGGGAGCTAAACTAAACACAGCCTTTTTTGGTTGGATTTCAAAATCTGGTCAACAGATTTCACCAGCTCTGCCTTGTGCACTTCCTGTGCCAAAACCTCAGTCATCTGTGAACTAAGCAATGTGTCTTGCTCAGTCTTTGGTTGCCCTGGAAGAGGAATGTGTATTCTAGGAGAAAACCACAGGACAGGTCTTTCTTACCTTACTTCATTCAAAGCCTGACCTGACTATTCTTCACGATAGCTTCATTGTCCAGTCACTAACCCTTGTCTGTTTGGCTCAAAGATGTCTTCTCTGGCAAGCATGACTATTTCAGGAAATTTTAAATAAGAGTTCTTTCTATTGTATAGAGTTCATTTTGAAGCTTTTCAGTTCTGCATTGATTGATTGCTAAAGCCAGAATTGAAGGTTCTAGTTGCTGTTGATCTCTTTGTTCTCAGGGAACATGAATTGTGATCTATTTTAAAATGGCCTAAACAAAGCTTGACTATAACTCAAGTAAGTATTGTGCCCTGTCTGGCTTAGTAGACCCATATTTTATTGGTTTTGATACCAGTTTTAGAAGTTTTCTGCTTTCTACTTTTCAATGCCTTGTAAATTTAGATTTCCTTAGTAGTAAATTATTAATTTCTTTACTTTTGTTATGTTTTGAATCATGCTTTCAAAATAAAAACTAGATAATATTGGGGATCTTTTGCTCCCAGTATCAAAGGACTGTCATAATGTATGTCAAGGAACTGGACCTCTGGCTCAGTTCCTTGTTCTTTAATTAAACATCACTCAAGCTTAATGTTAAGATGTGGGTCTGCACTATAGGTTGAACGGAAGCATCTGGTTGTTGACATGGGAAACTTGCCAAGTCAACTCTGTGTCTTTGAATAACAGAGACAAACAGCCAGACCATTTGTTCCCTGAACCACACCTCATTCCTTCTTTTAATTCTTTGAGGGAAGCATCCCGTCATAAACTGTTTCTCTTCTGGGCCATTTTGTGTCACAGATACATGTCAAGATAACTGTATTTCTCTGAGTTTTGGATTGGCTAAAGGGCCCCAGCCTGTTCCAATCTTAGACCTCAAGAAGTTCGGCATGACTTACTTCAGCCAAGAAGAGTAGCTTTGATTTAATGTCTTACTGTGTAGTTAGGATCGTAAGTGGTAGCTTCTTTGTTTTCTTTCTTACTACTGTGTTCCTTTGAAATATTCTTGCACTCTTTAATAAAAAATACTTAGACTATAACTGATTGTTCTGTACTTCAGATACACAAATCTAATTCCAGTACCTTGACTTAAAGCATCCACCTACTGGATAATCTTTAATGGGAACTCATTCTGCAAGTGGCCAACCTTGCAGGGCTGACTTTCTTGTTTAATCCCATTAAGGTTGGAAGTTTGCCCTTTGGCTTCTGACTGTGTGGGCAGACAAAGGGGCTGGTGGCAGGCTACCCTACTGGTGTGTATGGATTCACACTCTAGGTTTGTTTTGTAATTTTTTCTGCCCCCCCATACCAAGGATTCCCTGGATTGGAGGTTATTGACAACATGTTTCATTATTGTGAATAGCTAAATGGCTTATACACGTTTTATAGATTAGGATTCCTTGACTGAGAATAGACTGAGAATGCAGGCAGGAGCTTGGACAAGAAAAAAAATACCTTGGCATAATCTCCAACATTCTCCACAAAAGAGTGTTACAATTTGGAGAATGACAAGTAGAAACATAACCTCCTGGTTATTCCATGAATTGGGTGGAATCTAGCTTGACATTTTCAGGAGTGAGCAATATATGTCAGAGGTGCTTCCAAACTTTCATGAGACTCATTACAAATCAAGACAGGAACCATCTATGTGCAAGAAAAAGATATTGGCTGAGTTCAGACTGGCAGTTTGAAGCAGGAGGGTGTCGTTGCAAAAAAGATCCGGAACAAGCTGTTCCGGGTTTTCCCGGTCACACTGCACAGACTGATGCAGGAGCATACTGGGAGGAGGCACGAGGGAGCATTCAGACTGCTGGCCCAGAGGCGTGGCTGTAAATGGCTTTTTCCTCGTTCGGCCATGTGCGCATATGCACTCCTGTTTTTTGAGGATTACGAAACTGCGGGGGAAATCGGGCGAAGCCGCGGGTCAAAACGCAGCCCCGCGGCTTCGGGTGTGAAATTGACTAAAAATCTCGGGGCAAACGGCGGCGCAACCCCGCAGCAGCTTGAGTGGGAAATCACCTTTAGTTTCTGTCAGTAAAAGGCAGGGGGCAAGGCCAGGGACTTTCCAGGGCTGTTCTGGCCTTTGAAGGAGGACTCATCAGGGCCAGGCTGGGCAGCAACCACCAGATAACTGCTATCATGCAATCTGCATGAATCATCTAGGCCCAGCTGCTTGCTCATATACAACAGTAGCCTCCCCATAATAGCCGGTGTGGTGTAGTATTTAGAAGTTCATATTAGGATTTGGGAGACCTTGGTTCAAACCCTCACTCTGTCATGGAAGTTCATGGATGAACTTGGGCCAAATACACATTCTCAGTCTACCTTTCCTCACAGGATTGTTGTGAGGCTAAAAAAAGAGGAGAGGAGAATGATGTAAGCTGCTTTGGGTCCTCATTGTGGAGAAAATACTTCATGTATTAATGAAGTAAATAAATAATCAATATAATTGAAGATAGGTGCAGATAAAAGGCAGGCGGGTGGGTGGGAATGAGAGCGGGAAGCAGGGGAAATTGGGGACAAAGAAAGCTGAACACTAGAGTGGCAAACAAGAGAAAGTCTGGTTTGTTGAGTTGCAAGGAGCAGGGAAAGGGGAAATGATATGGGGGCTGCAAGAAGACAAAGAGGAAATAGTGTGAGGAAGGGGGCACAGGGGGAAATGAAGTGACCTCCACTAGTTCTTCGGGGGACCCCACTTGTAATATATATAATTCTGAAGCAAGTTGTAGAGTGTGGATTAATAGATCTGCAAAATGGAACTTGGGACAGATAAGGGATTTCTCTATAAACCTGGAGACTTCCTAGCTACACAGCTAGGCCCAGTCTAGCTGGCAGTGCAAAACTGGGCTTGCCCCAACTGGTACAACTTGGTGAGACTTTTCCTGTAGAAAGGCTGCCAGTGAGAGGGAAGGAGGGAAAGGTGAAGATGGGGGGATAGGTAAAGTTAGTTGGATTGGTTGGTGGGAAGGAGAAGCTATCAAGACATACAGGGAAGGAAATTGAGGTGGAGGGGAAATGAGATCCCCCCACACACAAATCCTTGTGGGTCTATTGGGCAGGTTGGGGGACATTGTGGGGCATGTGACATCGATGATATCATAGATGTCACTACATCACTTCTGGGTACAACCTGGACATGACAGTGGGTAGCTCTAGGCCTTGCGGTGAGTCCTAGAGCTACCCATTATCTCTACTGCACTGTAACCAAAAGCAGGAAAAAAGATACTAAAAAGCCCCTCATTGTGTAACTGTAATGGACAGGACATATCATTCAGTTAAGAAATACCTTAAGACAGTATTTCACAATAAGAAAAATTTATTATTGATAGGGTTGCCAAGTCCCCTCGTCATTGCAGCAGGGGCAGGACATATCATTGCAGCAGGGACAGGACATATCATTCAGTTAAGAAATACCTTAAGACAGTATTTCACAATAAGAAAAACTTATTATTGATAGGGTTGCCAAGTCCCCTCGTCATTGCAGCAGGGGGGGTTGCAGGGGAATTTTGAGGGTGGGTGGGATGTCATGCATGATATCTCCAGCATGATGATATCACCTGGAAGTGACACTATCACATTGGTGCGGTCACATGTATCTTTGCGCAAAACTCTATGTTTTTTTTTACTTCAAAACCATAGCGTTTGACACCAAACCAGAATGTTGCAGTATGACATGCCCATTTGGGGGTGTTGTTTCCCCCATCAGCCAGCTGGTTGGTGGCTAATTGAAGCCCCCAAAAGTGGTGGAGCCCCTGCTGGGACCTGGAGGTTGGTAACCCTAATTATTGGACAGAATTAAACTCATATGTACTAATTACATAGTCAAGAAGAGTCTCTCAAGAAGCACACATGAGTAACAATAGGAGTGAGCATCAAAAAAATAAGTATATGTTCATATCTGGGATTTATGGTGATTTTTTCTGTGCTACTTATGTTCATGTATGATATTATCAGCTCAGAATTCAAATCCATGTTTTTTTTTTAGGTTCTGAAACTTCAGAACCATTACTTTCAATGTAGAATCTACTGGAAGCTCAGCAGCAGCTGTTTATAAAGACAATGCCACCACATTTTTACAGAACATACTCCTCCCTCTAAACTAAAGGTATCCCAGATTTCAAGTGAATTGGACCAAGGGGTTCAATTTTACGGACCTCCAAATTAGATGCCTCTGGGCACAGGCTCAGTCCTCTCCACCTGACAAGGGATTCCTGCCAAAGGAGGGAAATGGTGCCAGCCACCTGCATTTTTTAAAAAACCTGTCTGCATTCATTTCATTTCCCCACTCTTACAGTAAGTGGCTGACAGTAAAATATTACCTTTCTGCTGAAAACTCTGTGTTTGCCATGCTTCCTTGTTGTGCTCTGATTGTTTCACAAAGTGCAGAAGGCGGTCAGCAGCTTTTCCATTATTCCCTATGGGGATTTTCAGGGGGCTGGAGTGGTTCTTTTTCAAACAAATGACATCAAGATTTCAGGTGGGTGAGTACAGCTGGTCCCCTCAGGACACCCACTTTCAAGTGAATTGGACCAAAGGTTCCAAATCTATGGGCTCTTGAACAAGGAGCCCCCAGCCATTCTACTTGCTGGGGGAAAGGCTCCCACCCCCACAGATGAGGCAAAGAATGGGAAACTATAGGTGTTTATACACAAATGCTAGAAGTCTCTGAGGTAAAATCGGGGAGTTGGAATGCCTGGTGTTGGGGGAGGGAGGAAATAGACATTGTGAGTATTTCAGAAACTTGGTGGGATGAGGAAAATCAGTGGGATACAGTGATTCCTGGTTATAAATTATATCAGAAGGATAGGGGGGGAAGGGTTGGAGGTGGGGTGGCTCTGTATGTCAGAGAGGGTATACAGTCCAGTAAGATTTAGAGGGTAAGAGAATTGGATTCACTTCTGGAAATGCTATGGGTTGAAATAGTAGGTCCAAAAGAAAACTTAACACTGGGAGTTTGTTATCACCCACCAGATCAAAAGGTAGAGGAGGATTATAAAATGATGAATGAATTAAAGATAGTGGCTAGACGAAATAACTGTGTCGTAATAGGTGACTTTAACTACCCACACATTGATTGGGTCAATATGAGTTCTAGTTGGGAAAAAGAGATTGAGTTTTTAGACACTCTCAATGACTGTGCTATGGAACAGATGGTCACAGATCCTACCAGGGGAGAGGCGATCCTGGATTTGGTCCTAATTAATGCCCAAGACCTGGTGAGAGATGTAAAAGTGATTGCACCGCTTGGGAACAGTGACCATAATGTTATTGAGTTTAACATTTGTATGACTAGAGAGTTGCCCAAAAAGACTGACACAACCATTTTTAGCTTTAAAAGGGGTAACTTCTCTGGTATGAGGGGACATGTGAGGAAGAAATTGAAAGGAAAAGTGAAAAAGGTCAAAACCATTGGGGAAGCTTGGAGACTATTTAAAAATACAATCCTAAAAGTTCAGAAAAAATATATACCGCAGGTTAGGAAAGGCACAAATAGGTATAGAAAAAAGCCTGCATGGTTAACAAATAAAGTAATGGAAGCTGTAAAACGTAAGAAGGATTCCTTTAAGCAGTGGAAAGCTAGTCTCAGTGAGGTTGATAAAAAGGAACACAGGCTGTGGCAAATAAAATGCAAGTCTGTGATCAGGCAAGCAAAAAGGACATATGAGGAGCATATCGCAAAAAACATAAAGGCCAACAATAAAACTTTCTTCAAATATATTAGAAGTAGGAAGCCAGTCAGGGAGGGCAGTGGGGCCCTTGGATGACCAAGGAATAAAAGAACTACTGAAGGATGACAGGGAAATGGCTGAGAAGCTGAATGCATTTTTGCCTCTGTCTTCACTGCGGAAGATGAGAAGTGCTTGCCCACTCCAGAACCACCAATTTCGGGAGGGGGTTTGAAAGACCTGAATCAGATTGAGGTGACAAGAGAGGAAGTCCTACGACTGATGGACAATTTAAAAACTAATAAATCACCAGGCCCGGATGGCATTCATCCGAGAGTTCTGAAAGAACTCAAATGTGAACTTGTGGCTCTCCTGACAAAAATATGTAATCTTTCTTTAAAATCTGCCTTCACTCCTGAGGACTGGAAGGTAGCTAATGTCACTCCCATCTTTTAAAAGGGCTCCAGGGGAGATCCAGGAAGTTACAGGCCAGTCAGTCTGATGTCGATACCACGTAAGTAGGTGGAAACTGTTATTAAGGAAAGAATTAGTAGGCATATTGATGAACAAAAACTATTGAGGCAGACTCAGCATGGGTTCTGTAAGGGAAGATCTTGTCTCACTAACCTGTTAGGACTTTTTGAGGGAGTGGACAAACATGTGGACAAGAGGGACCCAATAGATGTTGTTTAGCTTGACTTCCAGAAAGCTTTTGATAAAGTTCCTCATCAAAGGCTCCTAAGTAAGCTCAATAGTCATGGGATAAAAGGACAAGTCCTCTTGTGGATCAAAAACTGGCTTATAAATAGGAAACAGAGAGTGAGTATAAATGGGAGATTTTCTCATCGGAGGGTGGTAAGCAGTGGGGTATCACAGGGATCAGTACTCGGTCCAATGCTTTTTAACTTGTATATTAATGATTTGGAATTGGGAGTAAGCAGTGAAGTGGATAAATTAGCAGATCGCACAAAGTTGTTCAGGGTGGTGAAAACCAGGGAGGATTGTGAGGCACTCCAAAGGGATCTGTCAAGGATGGGTGAGTGGGCATCAACGTGGCAAATGGGGTTCAATGTGGCCAAGTGCAAAGTGATGCACATTGGAGCCAAAAATCCTAAATATAAATACACATTGATGGGGTCTGAACTGGCAGAGACTGACCAAGAGAGAGATCTTGGAGTCGTAGTAGATAACGCAGTGAAAATGTCTAGACAGTGTGTAACTGCAATAAAGAAGGCCAACGCTATGCTGGGGATTATTAGGAAAGGAATTGAAAACAAATCAACCAGTATCATAATGCCCCTGTATAAATCATTGGTGCGACCTCATTTGGAATACTGTGTACAGTTCTGGTCACCACACCTCAAAAAGGATATTACAGCATTGGAAAAAGTGCAGAGAAGGGCAACTAGAATGATAAAAGGGTTGGAACACTTTCCCTATGAAGAAAGGTTAAAATGCTTGGGGATCTTTAGCTTGGAGAAATGATGGCTGAGGGGTGACATGATTGAGGTTTATAAGATTATGAATGGGATTGAGCAGGTTGAGAAAGAAGTACTTTTCTCCCTTTCTCACAATACAAGAACTCGTGGGCACTCCATGAAATTGCTGAGCAGTCAGGTTAGAACAGATAAAAGGAAGTACTTCTTCACCCAAAGAGTGATTAACACATGAAATTCACTGCCACAGGAAGTGGTGGCAGCTACAAGCATGGACAGTTTCAAGAGGGAATTAGATAAACATATGGAGCAGATGTCCATCATTGGCTATTAGCCACAAGGTATAGATAGGAAATCTCAGTCTGGGGCAGGTGATGCACTCTATTCTTGGTGCTGGGGGGGGGAGCAGTGGGAGGGCTTCTAGTGTCCTGGCCCCACTGCTGGACCTTCTAATGGCACCTGGTATTTTTGGCCACTGTGTGACAGAGTGTTGGATTAGATGGGCCATTGGCCTGATTCAGCATTGGCTTCTCTTATGTTCTTAAAGAAGGAGAGTGGCAGGTCTCTGCAGCTTGCCTCCAAAAGTGATTGGCTGGGAGTGACCTGTTCACCTCCCTTGCAAGGATCTGATTGGAAGAATTGCCTTTGCCCAGGAAATCAGTAGAATCAAAGAAAAAGACAAGCACGTGTTCATTGCTGGTAAGCAAACAAACTCCAATAAAACAACAACAGGTTTTTTCAAGGAAGGTTTTTTTGTCATATCAACAACCTCAGATTTTTATTACCATTACAGGAAATCACTGCATCAATCCAAAACCAACAATTTCAGTTTATATCTTTGGTCTGGGATTAGGGATGTGCAAAAAAATTTAATTCGGCCCGATTCAGATTCGGCGGAATCAGGCAGAAACAATTTCAGCTGGCAGAAAGACTCCTGCATGTCAATTTCAGCAGTACCAGGGGATTCAGGAGTCTTTTGGGCCAGTTGAATGTCAATTTTGGCCCCATTATATCCTATGGGCCATTGAAGTCAATGGCAAAAACATAGGGTATATTCTGGGGGCTAGAGGGGAGGGGGTTTGAGAAAGAGGCTCCAAACTTGCAGGATAGCTGCTGGAGCCTCTCCCCAGGATATCCACCAAGTTTCAAGAACATTGGACCAGGAGGTCCAATTCTATGGGCCCCCAAACAGGTTGCCCCCATCCCCTCCATTGTTCCCTATGGTGGGGGGAAATGTTGGGGGGGGGTTTCCCACAGTGCTGTTAGTGGCTCAGGGGGTGGGGTTGGCCCTCAGCAGCCCGAAAGGAACCCAAATGGGCCATTTCCAAGGGTACATTCAGTTCAGATGAACCGAATGCACATTCCTACTGGGGATTTCATTATGCATACCCCTAATAATGAATATGTGCTAAATGTACCTCCACAGAAAATTCATCATAAATCCATTAAAAGGACAGACAAGACAGGTTTCCGGTATACCATCCTGTTTCAAAATGTGTCTTCATAATAAGTATGCAGAGTAGAAAGCAATCAAATGAATTTTCAAGTGATCATTTTTCATTCCAGATAAGAAGTACAACACACTGTAGGAATTTCTGGCATTCTTCCATATTATCAAAGTCTAAGCATTTAAGATTCTCGTCATTCCTTCATTCTCCTTAACATTACTGGGAAAATCTTTGCTATCTACTGCATGTACCAGAGGTGACTGGCTATGGCAGGGAGCCCTGGCAAACCTATGTAGATCCCATTTGTTTACTCTGATTTGCAGTGGCTCACCAAGGTCTTAGCAGATAAAGGGCTTTCCTAATATCATTTATCTGGGATGCTCAAGTGGAAATGCTAGGGACTGAACTTGGAAGATTCGTATGCAAAACATGCACTCTACCCACTGAGCCCTAGTGCTGTATAAACTCTGAAGTAATGCATGGTAAAAGGGTAGCAATATACAATGCTGAGTTTATTTACCTGTTACTAGGACCTGTAGACAGAGAAGATAACTGTGCTGCAAATGTTTACATTCCAAGCCCCTAAATCCCCACACTTTTACTTCCAATGGAATTATACTGGAATCAGAACAGGATGGGGAAAAGGAAATAAAAAGAGCTGTGGGGAAGAAAGAGGTTCTTCAGCTAAAGGGAAGGGGAAAGTACAAATGAGTGAAGCTCAGCAATGGAGGAAGAAACTGGATCTTTTCCCACCACACTAGGTGCATCCTTGGAACTATTCAGCTATGAGTGAATTTCTAAATAATAATTATAACTGAAAAACTAAAAAACCAGCATAGCTGCCCTTTCTTGCCATGCTAGAATAGCCAGTCTTCCATTTTTGAACAGCCAGGAGAGCCATTTGCAGAAATTACATTCACTTCAGGCTCCGTATTTATTTATTTAGAACATTCACTGGTTTATTCACAACATGAACACAGTAATTTAAAATAAAAAAAACTTGGAATGTTTCATTTTCACAGCAGGGTTCATCTGAAAGTGGTTAGAGCCAACAAAAAGATGTGTCCTTGTAAGAGTTGAGATCAAGGCCTGTGGGGTTACTGGATGGGAGATGGAAAGATCAAATGCTGATGTGATGAATAGGAATGAAGAAGATGTATTAGGTACATGGAGACAGGTAGAGAGAGGGATGCAGACCACCTGGAAAAGGACATAAAATCTTTTTATCATTATCTGTAACACAATAATCTTTTGCTTCCTGAATAGAATGGGAAATAGTCTACCAGAATACAATCCTTCCAAGCATCAAGGACGTTTGTATAATCCATGCTGTGTATTGCATTGTTAGACAACATTACTGAATTCATTCAGCTACATTCAGCTTAGGCAACAGAACATCCTGCCAGGAAGCCAAGCTGGGCTCTCTCAAGGCATTTATCAAAGTCATAAATCCCATTCCTGGCAGACGAATCAGTAGCACTACTAAGAAACAGTGGCATTTAATTTACACATTAAGAGTTATACAGTACCATTCTAACTGCAGAGTTACAGTCATCTGAGTCCATTAGTCAAGCACAGAAGGAGGTTGCTCCGCTTAGAACAGCACTCTTAATAAACAAAGCCTGTAAGTTTAAAGGAATCAGGACCACCCCAATTTTGGGGGAGTGGTGGTGGTATATTTGTGTGTGTCTGCACCTGGAAGTCACATTGACCTCTGGTGATTGACCCCTACTGGGTGCCTGTAGAATATTCAGAGAGGTGACTTAATAAAGCCTGCCTCTGTCCTCCCAACTTGGTATTCCGAGGAAGTCTGCCATCCAAGTACTAACTACACTCAAACCTGCTTAGCTTCCAAGATCTGATGAGACTGGGCTTGCCTGGGCTATCCAGGTCAGGGCACAACTTCCCCAATTTGTTATTTGTTCAGATATTATACCTGATGTGGGGAAATGGATAAGCTAAGTTTCTAACAGTGAATGCAAAATTTAGGCAAAACTGACTTTTGGATTAGTTAAAACATTAAACACTACTATCCATGTCTTTGTTCTTTTAGCACCAGTGGAGATTCTTTATTTTAAAATGTATTAAAATATGTGTATTCCCACTTTTCTCCTGAGCATGTCTGGGCCCAAAGCTGGCAATGAAATGCAAGCACCTGATCTTACTTCACCACCACAGCAGTGAGGAGCTTCACTGCCAAGCACTCTTCCTATGTCTGACTTCCTAATTCTGGTTCTGTATTTTTTCAATATGACAGGAAAGGAAAATACTGCAGAATCTCCAGCTTCTCGTTTCCCCCGTCATCCACATATTTGACATCCAAAGAGGCCTGTCTGCTATTCTCCTCATCACCTCCAACTCAGTAAGTCCAAGACTGAACCTCTCCTCTTTCTTCCCAAGGCTGACTCTCCTCGATTACTCTCCATATTCATCATTATCTGCCCTGTTGACTGGACACATTTTTTTAGGCCTTGTCTTTGACCCCCTACCTGTTTTAGTCCTCATGTGTAACCTGTCACCAAATCATATTGGTTCTCCCTCCACCAGTTGTGAACAGCCCATAGACGCTTATGCTAGAATAAAAATTGGTGCTGCCACAAGACTTCTGTTTGTTTCTGCTGCAGCACACTTAACAGGTATTAACCAAAGATTCTCACTTTCATATGGGAATGACTGGCTAAGATTCTCAGGCCTGTAAAAGAAAAGAGCAATAGGACATCCTTCCATGATCATTTCCAGAGAAAGCCTGCACAAAATCGAACATGTGAATGTGCCCACAGAACTGACTCCTATCTGCCTTTCTAATACAATACAGCCTTTTAAATGGACTGTACCAGTCCATTTCTGTACAAGAAGAAACTATGTGCATTTTTTGGAATGAAGCACGCACACACAAAGCTTGTTTTCAATCTGATATGGACTGCTTCCACACGGTTGCTTATCTCCACCTGTGCTTCCAAACTACAGTGCTTTTGTAAATAAGACTTTTTAAAAAATCATTCTCCAACTGTCCATTTTCCAGGTATTCTCCCGCTTCACACTGATTTCCCCCGAAATCTGATTGCTATTATTTGTTTTTGAAGAATGCAGTTCAATCACCTTTGCATGTCATCTGATGAAAAGACAAGCATATTCAAAGGTCCTTCCAACATCAGCACCGTGCCTTTTCCATCAGCCTCTTGCAGCTGTCATTTCCCCCACAACACAAGAGCTGGGAGGGTGGCTTTTTAACCTCTTTTTATTGTATTGTAGTGCTATAATGACACAGTGATCTGTTTCCATGATCTACTAGTTCCTCTGCATTCCTTGTTGTTGTTGTTGTTGAAGTAAGCCTTATCCATTAGGCAGATATAAGGGATAGTTTTTGTTTGCCTGGAAAGGAATGTGGAAAGGAAGCTGCAAGAAGCTGGAGCAGGGCAGGAATTCACAACTCTTCCAATCGAGTGGATGCTCCATTCCCACTGCAAAATGCTTCTGCATTCACAGAAGCGATGGAAGCAACACAGAGAATGAATGGTGAGTGGACGCATTTTTTTAATGTCAAGAGTGATTACAAATGATGTACATGAATAACCCTTCACTATACATACCACTTTTATTAGTATTTATTATAATGTAAATAAACTAATCTAAATGTGTCTGGAGGTGCTGGCCTGCCATGTATCCAGTCTTGGTTAGGACACCATCACTCAGCTATGTGGTAGGGTCCTGCCCCCACGAGTTACAATGGCCAAAAGGGGTCACGACCACACACCCCGACAAGGAAGCCTCCTGGCCACAAGGGGGAGGAGACAGGTCTTGAGGAACCTGGACTGATGTATCAGAGCCCCCTTGCAGAGTCCTAAGACCTCCAAGGAGGAGGTCCTACAGTACCAGGAGGGAGGGGGCAGGGACTGCTGTTTAAACTCCCTCAGTCAGAGGCTGAGGAGGAAGCTGTCAACTTGTCCCCTTTTCCAGGCAGTGCAAGTCAGAGAGACACAAAGGAACTGAGAGACAGCTGGTGAGAGGAGGAGGAATGGGGTAAGTTTGAATCCCCTGCCTTCCCAACCTAAGGCAGAAGAAGAAGAAGACCACCACCACTGCCACCCTCCTTCACTCAAGAGTCTCAGAGCAACTTATAAGCTTCTTCCCTTCCTCTCCCCACCCTGTGAGGTAGGTGAGGCTGAGAGAGCTCAGAGAGAATTGCTCTTGAGAGAACAGCTCTTGAGAGAACAGCTCTGAGAGAACTCTGACTGACCCAGCTGGCTGCATGTGGAAGAGTGGGGAAACAACCCCCATTCTTCAGATTAGAGTCCACCACTCCTAACCACATCACCAAACTGGAATGCAGAAGCTGGTGAAACTTGCTAGTGCATGGCCCCACAGACATAATTGCCACACAAAATGACAGTATGAGTTTAACACTTTTTCAAAAGTAAGCAAATCCTTATTAACATAGCAGCTGCTACATTGATATTACTAGTCTAACAGTCTTAGCACATCTAATACTTCTCTAGATTATGAGACAGGTCCAGTAATGAGTCCCTCCCATAAATATTTTAAAAATGCCAATGATTAAATATATTCTGCCAAACTATTCCTCTGTGATTTGTAATGATTAATGTTTCCAATATTTTGCCAGCAGAATCTGAGCTAATATCAAATGTTTCCAATCAGACCTATCTTTTAAAGAACGTATAGCTTTGAGTAACCTAGAAGGATCAACAGGTGTTATACATAATTCATTATAATCCATCTGCAAGCCAGTGATTTAAGAGATTCTTAAAGCCTATATAAGAGACCCAAAAGCCTTAGGAGGGTCTGTCCAGTCTGCAACCAATAAGAAACTCTATCTGTTTCAAAACTAGTACCAGATTCATGCTTTATAAAATCAATGTATATAATGTGGTTGTATCAGAGCACTTTTGTTCCCATGACATTCATGTTTCTGTTCCACTTCTGGCTCAACACATGTGACAAGACACAAGATAGATTTCAGATTTACTTAGTTACTGGGGGTTTCACTGGCATTGACAGCTGCTGTGCTTGTTTCCTCTTTGAACTCTGAAGCTAAGAAACAGCTTGCTGATTGGCAAAATGGTTTCTCCTGCTTTAGTGGGAGGAAGTCTTGCATCTAGCAGTTAATCAGATGTTTTGGGTGGTCCTAGTATAAAGGTATTATTTTTATGACTTTTTGAATTTTTTTGCTATGGTCCAACACAGCTACCCACAATTTCATCTGTTTAGGGAAATACCACATCAACGGTGCCATCCTAAGCAGGTCTCCTTAGACTTCTACTCAGATCTAATCAATAGGGTTTACTCCCAGGAAAGTGTTTTTAGGATTGCATTGTTAACCATCCATGAATGGGATTCTGAAATGAGAGGATGACCTCCAGTGGGACTTTGCATATGAGGGTTATATGCTCTCAGTTCTCTAGGTATGCTAACCAATTTGACTTGGCTTGCAACCTAATACATCATACAAAACTATGCTCTGTTATCGTAAGGACTATCACATTATTCTGCTACTCCTTCTGCAAGAGACCTGTATGCTCCAGATTAGGCTGGGCATGACTTCAATGAACTGCAAACATTTGTATTTTCAAAGGGAAAGACTTCATTTTTCACTCCTTCATCAAGAGTTTCTTGTGCAATTTGAAACCTGAACTGCACCCATCTCCATATAATCCGGTTACATCTGCAACATCTCCAACTCCCATTTTAAGCATGTTACAAGCTGTAGACAGAATGGTGCATCCCTCACCCAATGGGTCAACCTGACTACCTACAGTTTTGTTGCTTTATTTTCAGCAGATCATAACCATACTTAACCAAAACAGAACCAGCAACAGAGGAACATCGAGTTTAAATTTAGTATTTGCTTATATAAGAGGCAGAGACCAGTGTCTAACAGTCTATCTAGTTGTTACTACAATGGAAAAAATAATTGGAATGCTATTATTTATTTTATTATTATTAAACATATGGCAGAGTTACACACAGGAAGCATATAGTAATATAATATATGTAACCAAGTTGATACAAAGGGTATGTAGATCAATTAGGCAATCCCCCTAAATACTAATATCTAAACTTTCAATCCACTCAATCACAGATGGGGAGAATTCAAGAGCTCCATCACATCTACCTAGAAAGCATGACACTCACATTCCTGTGACAGATGGAAAATAGTTTGGCAGACTGCACCACAATCACATTTGGGTCCTGGTATTCTGTCCCATTTAAATAGCAGGTCTGAACAACTACCAAAACCTGTTCGTATTCTATTAGCCATTTTCCATACTTTATGTGGCAAGTCATATCTCGCAGGCCTCTTGTACATGTTTATCAAGTTATGGATATCTGGTGGAACTGATTGCATCCATATTCGCAACCATTCATTCCTTAGATTGAAATGTTGTGATTGCAGGATTTGTGCAGGATTTGACAGGTGTCAGGATCTTAATCTGGATAGGCCTGTGTCAGCCATGTCCTTGTGGATGGGCAACTCTCTGTTTTCAATGTTCTTTCTATATTCATGAAGGAGAGCATCTTGTCTTTGGAGATGCAGGGAAGCAGTGTGGCACAACACGGGTAGCCAATAGGTCAAAGTGGATTTCATACATCCACTGATAGTTCTCATTGTTATATTGAGTTGGCCATCAAGTTTGTGGACATGGGGGCTGTTGAACCACACTGAAGAACATATTCAGCAGTACCATACACCAACCCCAAAGCTCAGCATCTAAGTGTTGTAGCAAACGGACCCCAAGTTGTACCATATAATTACTGGAAAATACTGTTTCATGTGCATATTTTCACTGCTACATTGGTAAGATGGTGTTTATAGCTCAAGGTCCTGTCTAGGGTAATGCCCAGGTACTTAGGTGTATGGTTGTGTGTAAGTTGGGTGCCATTAAGGTAGACATTCAGTTCATGGTTGGCAAGATTGTTATTGAGACAGAAACAGGAGCATTCTGTTTTTCCTGGACTTGGAATAAGTTGCCATTTATGGTAGTAGTCAGCCAAAATTCCAAGGTCCCTGGTCAGTATTTCCTCTGTTCTTTCAATTGATTTGTGCTTTGCAGCAATCGCCATGTCATCAGCATAAGCAAATTTCTGTATATCATCTAGGGAACATAAGAGATGTATAGATTGAAAAGAACTGGAGCGAGGACTGAGCCTTGGGGTAGGTCGTTATTCAGTTTCTTCTGCTTACTGATTGACTGACCAATAGTTACTTGGAAAGTTCTGTTGCTCAGCATGTTATTTAGGAGTCAAAATAATGTTCTTCAGGGGAAAGTGTGTAAAACTTGTCCAGCAGACCATCCTTCCAGACTGTGTCGATGAAAACTGCTGATGTCTTAAGACACTTCTGATACCCTGCCTCAATGAAAGTTGTTAAGCTGAGAACCTGGTCTTCACGAGTACGACAGGGTCTAAATCCTGCTTGCTCTACAGGGACATGTTCATTAATTTTGTCACTGATTCTATTCAGGATTGGCCTCTCGAGTTTATAACAGGAGCTTGGAAGGGAAATAGGTCCGTGACTTTCCACCAGATGTTTTCGTAGAGAATAGGTCTATTACAAACTAGTATTTTCACTGAGGAAGCAGCATGATGTCTTAGAAAAACAGAGATCAACACTGAGCTCATAGTATGCATTATAAACTAGCACAACTGGGTAGTCTTGTTTTTCTGTGTTTACAATATCATCTATTCCCTGTGTAGGTTCTTACTTTGTTTGTCCAACATTGACAGGCAACAAATGCTCATTTTGCCTCTGACTTTGTACACTTCTGTGATCCCTTGATAACAAATAGGTCTCTGACACAACAGATGAATATCAGATATTAGATGTAATCCACTAAAATACAAGGACATTGCCCTTTCTAATCTCCCTTGGACAAAGTAAAAAGCTGTTTTGGCTCCCCGAGTTCAAGTTCAGTATGATATGTCATAGCTTCCTGGTATACCAAAATGCACTGGGAGATTTTGCACTTCCATCTTAGTAAGATCATAAGGTGTAGCAAATTAAGGGGCTGATTCCTAAATTCAACCTTGGAAGGGATTTTGCAGTCTCTGTTTTTGAATGTGTAACTAAGCACTCAGGGACAGATTCTCACCTTGATCTCTGCTTTTCTTTTGGAGTAACCCCACTGACTTCACTGACTAATGGCGCAATACTAAGCAGTTATACCCTTCTAAGTGTCTTCAATGGGCTGTCATGCTGTTTAGCATTGCACTGTAAAGTATCACCATCACAGGTAAGGTGACAGTGGAGAAATGTAGCCTTTCATGATCTAAGCTATGAAACATGCTTTTTTTCTTTCTAAGAAGAGATGCTTTCAGCTTTCAAGTCTGCTCTGCAGAAAGCTACAAAATCTTTAATACATGTTCTAAGGCAGATTCCTGCCTTCCTCTCCTGATTTTTAGGTAACAGATTTTGATGTTCAGGGGAGAAATTCTTACCAGTTTGCTAGGAAGTTTTTAATCATATTTTATAGCTGTTTGTAGACACAGAATCTTCTAAAGAAATGCCTACTAGGTCTCAGCTGAAGCACAATGCAGTAACCACACTGTACTTTACAAAACTAAAGTACAGATCAGTTACTGTTTTCACATTATGAATTCGTAACTGATTAAAAAACAGAAAGTAGAGGGTAGGAATAAACCAACATAACAGAAGGAAGCAAGCAATAGTGTCCCCAAATAACCTGATATTGGAACTGATGCTACATGTTCATACCTAATATGGAATCAGGGGTCAGGTAGCCAAGCTTATGGATGGCACCAAAATATTTAGGATGGTAAAACCTCCAGCAGACACTGAAGAGTTCCAAAGGGATCTCTCAAAACTGGGTGATTGGGCAAGATCTTTTTCCTGGTTATTTACTTTTAGAGGTGACCAGTGCATATATAAAGCTAAGAATTTTCTCCCCAATCTGTACTGCTTCACAATTGAACTCACGATATATCACAATTGTCCAGCAACCCAGGCTCCAGAGATTCTTTAGGCTTCTTTACACTCTTTGTTTGTAATTTCATTACCCAGAATACTTCCATGTTGTCAGCAAGCATGACTCCTGCAGTATTCTCCCTTGATTTAAAATAATCTCTCCTTATATATAATGCTGTTTTGGGGTGACTCTTTCCAGAACGTTCCACATGCTCCCAAATCAATTCAGCCCCTGATCTGTCACTCAGGAGGTCTGCCAATCCCCTGGCTGCATTGCCTTGCTGCATGGCCTCAGTCCCACCCACAGAGCCGGCAGCCAGCATCTTGGGCTCAGTCTGGAGGGAGCCGGCAAACAGGATTGATCCTCTCAGTTCCCGGCCTCAAACAGCTCCCGCAGCAATGGAAAGCCAACAGCATTTGCCAATTAAGGCTTGTGCTTTTAGTGAGGGAAAGCAGGCAGGGAGCGAGAGAGATGGCCGTCTGGCCACGGAGACCCTTCACTGTCACAGGGAGACAAGTCTGAAAGTCGAGCCTGCCAGAGACGAGGCAGACTGATGCGGGAGGGTTGACTTTCACCCACTGCTGCTTCCCCGGGCACAGAGAGATCCATGTGGCCTGAGTGAGTGAGTGCATGCGGGGGGGGGGGCTCTGTGGCGCCCACATTGCAATCGCGGCTTGCAAGAGCCAGGAGCAGGAGGCACAGCACCACTCGCCAGCAGCCAGCGGGGGCATAAGAGAGAGGGGCCAGCGGGAAACACGCTGAGGCAAGGGAGAGGGGAGTGGGCATGGTGCAGCTGGGCTGAGCACAGGAAGGGATGTGCGGGAACACTTTCCAGCCAGCTGAGCCAACCAGCCCTTGCAGATTGGGTTTCAACCCAGCCTGGCCTAGCTCTGTCTGCCCAGTGCAGCCAGCCTCCCGGCCGAGCCACACACGGGCCCTCCTTAGGCTGCCATGGCATCCCCACCCCATCGGATGGCCAGCGATGGAGATGGACGCTGACCTGGCTTTGTCCACCTGCCAAGGGAGGGAGAGAGGCCAGTCCCAGAGAACCCAGGCCCACCCCCACCCCCCGGAAATTGGAAAGTTTATGCCCTTGCACCAGTGCGCAGGGAGCTGGCTGGGCGGCAAGCCCATGGAAGTGGCACCCGGCCTCTCGCCCTCAGTGTGCTGTGAGATCTTGCTAGCGCCTGTTGTATTCCTTTTACAACGGGCTTTGCTACTAGTTTATGAATAAGAGCCAGTGGGATGCAGTGGGTAAGAATATCAGACCAGGATCTGGGAGAACCCAGGATTGAATCCCTACTCTGCCATAGAATCTTGCTGTGTGACCTTGGGCCAGTCACACACTCTCAGCCTGACCTACTTCACAGGGTTATTGAGAAGATAAACTGGAGAAGAGTATGATGTAGACAGCTTTGAGTTCCCTTTGTGGAGAAAAGTGGGGTATAAATGCAGTAAATAAATGAATGAATAAATAAATAATCTAAAATCAGGTTCTGGAAGGATTCTACTGTTTTTACTGTCCATTTTAAGAATGAACCATACTATAGCAAATTAGCCCTGACTTGGATAGCCCAGGCTAGTCTGATCTCATCAGATCTCGGAAGCTAAGCAGGGTAGGCCCCAGCTATTATTTGCATGGGTAACCTCCAAAGAATACCAGCGGCATGGTGCAGAGGCAGGCAATGGCAAACAACCTCTGAAATATCTCTTGCCTTAAAAACAAGTCTTGCTCACCACCTAGTGGTGCATAACACTAAAGAGCTAGAACTTCTACATGTCAGACAATTTTAGGATCTCCTGGCTATACCATACACACTGCCATACGATAATTAATTAATTACTCTAGCAAAATTGCAAGAGTGACACAAACTAAGGGATTCCCTTTACCATTGTGGCAAAGGAACTGTTGCAGTGTGTACCACTTTTATGCTGCTCTGGAATATATGAGCCACATGGACAAAGTCCACAATGCAGCTCCCCCATCACACAATAATTGCAACAATAAGTGCATGGGAAGCTTTTTCCACATGGTCTGAATCTTCCAGTGGGAGGTCCACATGCTGCAACCTCTTCTTACACTAACTGGTTCTAAAAAAATTTTTTTACCTTAAATGCAGAAACACATAGAGATGTGGGGTACCTGTGACCTGTGCCTGCCAGTTGGAGCTATCTGTCTTGCTAGCTTTCTCATCTGCCTTCTCTGTTTGTTTCTCTGTGGTCCACTTGAGTGGGATCACTTGCTCTGTGCTTGGAATCACCCTGACACAACCACACCCAGCTTGATATGTGCATTATTCTCCTCTATTTGCCCACCTATTAAGATATTCCTCACAAGCCCTGCTCTCTGTGCCCCTACCTTCAGAGGTGGGTGAGAGTAGACAGGGCATTTTTTGAGGTGGCACTTCACATTGGAATGTCCTCCCACTTGTGGCTCTCCTGGTGCCTACTTTAATGCCTGTTTAGAGGTTCACCTGGTGCCTACTTTCATGCCAGAACTTTTATTAAGGATTTTATCTTTTCAGCTGTTCTACGGCCTGCTTTTAGTCTGAGGTCTGTTTTAATGGTATGGTTTGATTTTATATTGAATAGTTATGAAATTTTATTTGTAAGCCATCCTGAGCAGAAGTCTACAGAGACAGCATTAAAATTTCCTAAACACTATATATTAATAAACTTCAGTTTTGATTTCTGATCCTCTTGGACCCCTTCAAGCCTTGCAGTAGTGCCTCATCATCACCCTGTCACAGAACCCTAGTACTGGCATGTAGGTCATTGTTCTGAGTTGGCATTTGGGTCTTCTGAAACACTTAAGGGTATTGTTTTCTGGGAAGCTTGGCTTGGGCTTGAGCCAGTATTAACATCCAGGTCAGCAACCCTATGGTGAGGGAGTGAGACGCTGTATAGGGGAAGTAATTTCCTACACTGGCTCCCAAGGATATTGGTGAATGTGGCCCCTGCTTGTGGAACAGGGCCATATTCACATAGATGTGTGTGGAAAACATGTGTCCAACACAGCAACAATACCTTCCCCTTTGTAAAATTCTAAGCACAGTATCTGTTTCCTGTTCTCCTTTCTCTTCAGCTGAGGCTTAGTTCCTTAGACAGGACTTTTTCGATAGTGGTCCTTTGGAAGCAGAATACTCTTCCCACAGATATTCCTCTGGCACCTAGTCTAGATTTAGGGTCCACTGTTATTCGCTCAGGCATTCTATTAGCATTACTGTGTTTGTCAAAAAAGTTTTGCTGTAATGGTTTTTACCACTGATGCAGTTTGACTGTGTTTTCCCTGCTTTGCTGAGTTTGCTCTATGTATTTTTGTGCTGCTCTTTACTCTGCTATTTTTATTCATATCAATGATAGCTGGTTTTTCATGGTTGTGATGTATTTTGAGTGATTTATTATTTATTAGCAGATGTATGGCTTGCCAGTGGCAAACAAATAATCTAAATACATTGTGAACACATTTAAATTGTGTGACAATTACGCTGAAGATTGACCCAAACACATTCCAGAAACAAAAAGGTTTCAAATACATGAGTTTCCATATTAGAGATGTACACCCAAATAAATAACTTTTTTTAAAAAAAGCTGAGCACATGGCAGGAAATTTTATATCTTTTTAAATAAATTACCTTAGGAAATAAAAACATATTACAATCAGCCAGTGAAAAACATGTTTCTTTCCTTCATTTCTGCTCAAAGCCAGCATTTGATACCTTAGGGTGACTCAAACTTCCCTTCTAACTAATGACTGTATCAAAATTTCCGTTGAATACTTATTTATTATTTATTCCTTCATTTTGCTCCTTATTCAACTTGGCCCTCTCAGAAACCCTGGGAGGGAGGGATTGGAAGTGAGAGATTTTGCTTTAAAAGGTCCCACTCCAGGAATGCAAATGAGTGACCTGTGGGCAGGGGTGAGAGATATGATGGGTATCTCCCCTGATGGCAAAGGAGCAGGTTCCAACAGTCATCTCTCTCTTTTAGGAAGTCCAGTCCATCAACATTTTGGGGTCGGAGTCATGTGCCAAGAGGAGCACAGGTCGGAGCAGGGCACTGAGTTGATTTGAAAAGGGGTATGTTTCCAGAGGTTAAAACAAAAAAGGCACGTTATTGTGGCATAACCATAGCCCACCAGTCGACGGAAGATTGGGCTAGCGATATTCGACTAGGACTGGGGCAAGGGGCTACGGTTTCCATAGCCTTGATACAGGATCAATGATCCTTCTCCACGATGGAAAATACCGCCTAGATCACCCTTCCCCTTCGAATCGCTTGCTTTGCTCTTCCCACCCCGCGTCGAAGTTGCTTCTCCCCCCACCCCCTCCACTTCGGGATTCCCCCGGCAGCCAGCAATTAAAAGGCTGTAAAGTGTCACTCTCCCCTCGCCGCTCACCCCCACCCACCCCGCGCCCTCCCCTTTTATCTTGCCGACACATCTGCTTGCTCTCCAGGAAGGGATGGCTCGCCCAGCGCCCCGGTGTGCTTGAGCCTATTCCCGAGCCGACCGCTCTGCCCCAGTCGCTGGAAGGAGACAATGGTCTGGAGCCCTCCGCCAATGTATAGATAATGTGCTAGCCTCCCTGCCAGGCGTGAAACGGCTATTTTTAGAAAGCCCCGCAATTATTATTTTTTTACCCTCCCTTTGCAAACCTTGGAGTGGAAGAGCTGTGCAAGGAAAGAAAGCCAGGGCACCGCCGCAATCTCCCCTGGCAGAGCTACTCGGGTGGCCAGGCCAGCAAGAGCTTCCCAGTGCCAAGCGCCCAGGTGGGTAAGGCTCTTTGTTTTGTCGCCCTGCCTGCTTCCCGCCTCCTTCTCCCCGTCCCTCTCCTCCTCGCCTGTGGCCCGCTTAGGCCCAACCGCTCTGCCGCAGAAAAGAGAAAAGTATGCCTCTTTAACCCTCTCGGGGCTGGGCGTGCCCCAGACGCAGCTCGGCTTTGCCATCACGCCGCAGGTTTTGCCGCCGCCGCCGCCGCCTCTTCTCTGGCTGGCGATAAGGGGGGGGGGGTGGAAAGCTGGGCTGCCTGTCTTCGGGTTGCTTTTCCGGGCTCTGCTTTCCGGCAATGGCATGAAATGGCCTACCGGTCTCAATCGAGGAGACCGGTCTCCTTCTCCTCCCTGACTCCTTTCCCGCTCCTCATTCCCGCAATCCTTGCAGCCTACAATGCTGTGCAGTAGGGAAACCGCTCCGGGCTGCTCGCATTTAGGTTTTCACAAGCGCGCCACCAGCCTAGTCATGGAAGCTTCTGCAAGCCTCCCATTTCCTCTCTCTTCCCCTCCCAGCTCCTATTAATAGCAGGAGGCCTTTTGTCTTTTGCCTTGCATCCTTTAATTATTCCCGTGACTGGGTTGGGGCAGGGAGTGGAGAGGGGGGGGCGGGAACGAGTCTCCCCGTTTTCTGTTATATAATCAGGGTAATAAAGGAACAACCGGACGCCAGTGTGGCGGCAGCCTGGTGGGTGTGGGATGCGGGATTCCCCCACGCGCACGCAGACACACGCCCCCAGCCCCAGCCATGTCTCATCGCTGTGCCACACGCACCGGCTGGCTCCCAGGCTTGCAGCGGTGGAAGCAAGGTCAACAAATACGTGTGAGGCCCTGCAGTCGAACTTCTTGTTGGCACCTCCTCCCAGAAGTCAAATGTTAACGTTTAGAAGGGAAAAGAACGACTAAGGCCTCCTGAACTGAAGCAGCAAGAGAATCTGGGCCTAAATTCGGGGTGGACGACGACTGTGTTGGGCTTTGACATATAGATCCTAGAGCAGAACAGGTTTCTTTTTGGACTATATTCTGACCTGGGAATGGAAATGCAGCTACATTTTTGGTTATCATTTACATGTGTTAAAGCTATAGATGCACTGCAACAGATGGCTGGTCTGTAAATTGGTGTAGCCCCATGCAGAGTCTCACTTCTTAGTTCTTCCAACTCTGCTGTCACACCATCCACCCTGTCTGCTGTCCTGTTTGTTGTACCATGGACCTAAGCAAAGCTACAAGTGCAAACCCAAAGTCAGAAATTGTAGACAGGCAACAAATAGAATTGTTTAGTAGCAACTGCAATTCCGCACACCACCTTTTCACCAAAGCAGTATCAAAATTACTATTTATAGTGGAGCATCTTTGAACAATGGCAAGTTCAAACATTCTTTATTTGGCCCATAGCAATGAGGTGAGGAGGGTTGTCAGTGACATCGAATACAGACGACTTACCCCTTTTAAGCATTCTTTTCTAATGCAGTCAGGGGGGATAAGACACCAAAAAAGGTAGACAATGTTTTCCTGTTCTTTAATTTTTCTGCTATATAATCAAAACAGATCTGTGGTGGCATGGCTTGGTTTCTGGGGGCGGGGTTGAAAACTCTGGGTTGGGAAATTCCTCGAGGGTTGGGGGTTGAGCCTGAGGAGGGCAGAGTTTGGGGAGAGGAGGGACTTCAGCTGGGTATAATGACACAGAGTCCACCCTCAAAAGCATTCATTTTCTCCTGGGGAACTGCTCTCTGTAGCCTGGAGATCAGTTGTAATTCCAGGAGATCTCCAGACCCCACCTGAAGGTGGGCATCCCTACTGATAGGACTATCAAGTATGCCCAGCTTTCTCTACTGACTGTCTGGAGTGACTCCATAGTTATTCAGAGTTGTGGTTGAGGCTATTGATCTAGGGTTGCCAGCTCTGGGCTGGGAAATTCTGGGAGATTTTGTGGGTGGAGCCTGGAGAAGCGAGGGTTGGAGGAGGAGAAGAAACTGATATTGTGCCATAGAGTCTACCCTCCAAAGCAGCCACTTTCTCTGGGGAAACTGATCTCTGTCATCTGGAGATCAGTTGGAATTCTGGGAGATCTTGGACTTCCGGTTGACAGCGTGACAATGGCGGCCACTCCTCCTGAGGCTCGGGAGAGTGGCTAGCGCATCAGCGGTCTGGAGGGGGCTACAGAAGTGGCCCCTTCACAGAACCCTGGGTAAGGGTTCCTAGCCAGAGGGCTTTTAAGGAGTTGCCTCTTCAGCGGCATAATGCCGCAGAATTGAGGTGCTCCTTCGCCCTAGCGGTCCTACCACTGGTGGCCAAATGGCTCTAGCTAGGCTGACCGGGGCAAGCGAAGGAGATCGAGCAAAATGCGACAACTGAGGCGAGGCTGTAGGCAGCCGAGGATGAACGTGAGTTCAATGCAAACGATTTTATGAAGAAATGGTGAATTCCCTGCCCCTTTGTCTTATCAGATTGGAGGGAGCTCCCCCCCCCACATGAGCAGCAGATAGAAGAAAAAGGGTGGGCACAGGGAAAATAGAAAAGCTGTTTGGTTTTGAGAGACTTACCAGAGCGGACTTTACGCATAAGCAAATTTCAGAGGTGGTGAAGGAGCGGTTGGTTTCTGTAAACAATAATCCAAGATGTTGGGAAGAGGGTGGCGAAACCGAAACCTCCGGGCGGCCAGAGTCCTAAGCTGGAAGAGGAGGGGCCAGATGTCATAAGACTACTAGCGGATACACTCAAGCCAGTCATGGATCAACTCGCTGGTATTAACCAGCAGTTAGCCGTCTTAAACCAGACGATGGCAGCGCAGCAGCTCCAAGTGGCGGAAACGGTTAAACAAACGGAGCAGACGATTGCAGAAGTGAAGGAGATGCACTCCGAACATAGAAAGTTGAAGAAAAGAGTGGATCAAGTGGTGAATAAGCAAAATCATCAAGAACACAGGCTTTTGTCCTTGCAAATGGAAAAAGCTAATATGATCCTCAGATTTCAAGGGGTGCTAGAGTCTTCGAAGGAAGATTTAAAGAAGCTCCTTAGTGATCTTCTCGCACCAGTTGTAGGCTTAAAAGCGGAAGAAATTATGCATGACATTGAAACAGCGTATAGGGTGTATTCAAATTACACCAAAAAGAATAGCCTACCTGGTGAAATATCAGTCAGATTTTCAAGAAGACAAACTAGGGATGCAATTCTACGAGCAACCTTGGCAGCTCCATTGAAAATGTGGAACGACAGTATTAAGGTTTTAAAGGACATACCATTCGAGATTCGTCAGAAGCGGAAAAGTTACAAGGACTTGATACTCTTTCTCCAAACTAACCAAATCGGATATAAATGGGTGGTCCCAGAAGGAGTGGTCTTTAAGATGAATGATAAGAGAGAGAAGATTGACTCCGTGTTTAAAGCCAAGGAATTTCTTAAACGTCACCTGGGGACTAAAGAAGATGGCGAAACTGGTTCGAGTGGCTCTGCTCCCTCTGAGACGGATGAGGACCTGGCAGCAGAAGAAGGCGTTGATGCCCGAAGACCAACTTATGCACTTAGGGACAGGAAACTTAAGTAAAGGCAGAAGGACTCTGAAATTGGCCTTTATGAAGCGAGCTTGAGAGGTGCTCTGGAATACTCTCATAACAATTAATCAGCTAATTCTGAAATAGGGAAAGTTAGACAGGAACTCGCGGTGTTCATGTATTCTAACTGTGTAGTACTAACATAGATGCTAACGGGGTGGAAGATCTCCTACTCTTGGGTTTTTAGTTTAGTGTGGGTTTGCTTTTCTTTCTCTCTTAGTGTTAGTTCCCCCTCCTTTTTTCTTTAGTTTGTAGTCTATATAAAATGCAAATAAATAAAAAAATTCCCTTCGGGGGGCCAAAAAAAAAGAAAAAAGGAATTCTGGGAGATCTCTAAGCCCTATCTGTTAATTGATCTGATAGTCACTGATTGATGTTTTCCCTCAGATGCACTTGTATCTTCCATTGTTTTAAATACAGAAATGGGGGAATGTGCTAAAATACAGTAACAAAAGAGGCTACCAAGCTTCCTGGAATTTTCTAAACATTGGTGTATAAGGAGAAAGAGTAGGGTTGCCAGCTTGGTGTTGGGGAAATACCTAGAGATTTTGGGGTTGAAGCCTGGGGAGGACAGGGACCTCAGCAGGGTATAATACCATAGAGTCTACCCTGCAAAGTAACAATTTTCTCCAGGGGAACTGATTTTGGTCACCTGGAAATCAACTGTAACAGTGGGAGATCTCCAGGTGTGACCTGGAGGTTGGCAAGCCCCCAAGAAATGGCCCTTAGCAAGATGGCTGTATGTGCCATTTTCAACACTGAGGTCTCCTTCAAAAGATAAAAGCACTTGGGAGTTGCAGAAATGAGACAGGAGGGCAGAAACATCTATTTGTGTCAGTGTAAGGGATCCAAGTTCTTTGAAAACCTGGTATTATTTTAGATCCTGAACTACTGTGTCATTTTATCTGGAATACTGATGTTTCTAAATTAGCAGGCCATCTGGGAAGACCTGTGGATAAGACCTATGGATGTTTTCTAGAAAATAATGGTTGTGCAGTGTTGCCAGGAGGGAGCATGAGACATGCCTGTAGATACAGGTTGTAGCTGATGAGATTTTAAAAAGTCAGCTGTCCATTTTACAGGTTAGACATAGGATGACATCTTGCGTGCACAGAGAAACAGTATGCTCTAAACTGGTAGTTTTCAAACATCCATCCATAACCCTTTCCAAGGAACATGCTTTCTGTAGAACTCAGTGTACACGATAGGAGATCCTGCTGCATAATTATTAAGGTCACAGTTGGTTTACATGGACGGTTGGCCAGGCATACTGAGATTGAAACTTGTCATGCATGAACCAGTGTAGAACATTTCCTGTAGCTGGCATTGTAGGGGAAAGTTATTAATGGTGGCCAAGATGCCTTTCAGGGGATCAGTATTTATTAGTCTTCATACTAATAATTCCTGATAAGCTTCTAAGGATTGAGAGTTTCCTAGGAAAAAAGTTTGCACACTACTGCTTTACATGAATTTTCTCTTTACTTGGTAGGATGAAGAGTTTTCGGTTAAAGATTAGGAAGAACTTCCTGACAGAGCAGCTCCTCAGTAGATCAGGCTTCCTTGGGAGGTGGTAGGCTCTCCTTCTTTGGAGGTCTTCAGGTAGAGGCTAGGTGGCCATCTGACAGCAGTGCTGATTCTGTGAATTTAGGCAGATCATGAGAGGGAGGGCAGGAAGGGTTGCATCAGTGTTTAGTTCTTGTGGCCTTTTCTTACACACCCAGGGAAATGCTGATCGCCACTTTGGGGTCAGGAAGCAATTTTTCTCCAGGCCAATTTGGCTGGAGATCCTGGAGGTTTTTGTCATTTTCTGGGTGTGGAACAGCTGTTACTGGGTGTATGGGGGGAGGTATTTGTGAATTTCCTGCATTGTGTAGGGGGTTAGACTAGATGACCCTGGAGGTCTCTTCCAACTGTATGATTCTATGAAATAACATTTTGTTGGAAGGACAGGGATGATTTACTCAAGGGAAGAAGGGTATCTATCTCTGTGTCCTAAAATCACCATCTGCCTGTCCTCCTTTAAAAACTAGCACTAGCAGTGCAATCCACTACAGGGCTGCTCCAGTTGAAATCAATAGGTTTAGAGTGGCATGACTTTGTGCAGGACAGTGCTGGAGAGCTTTCAACATTATGTCATTTCAGGGATACAGGTGGCCATAGTACTTCCTGCACGGATGAAGCCAGAGACGTCGAAGGCAAATTAAAACAAATAAAGGAGTTTCTGACCCTTTGGCTGCAGCCTGGGTGTTTGTTTCTTCAATTGCCATGAGCTCTAACATTAGTATTGAAATGATCTCAGCTAGATAGAGCTGTTAACACCTGGGAGAGGTAGACGAGAAATTGAGTTCACACCTTAACTCTTCCTAGTGTTTATTTGGAACAGTTTGCAATGAAGCTAGCTGAGCAGCTAGCTAAGTGGGCCGACAGGATTTAGCATAGATTTTTACATGGGGAAAAAGGAGAAAAGTGTCAGATTGTTTTGGTTGCGTTACAGTATCACTTGGAGTCCCCACTGAGCTGGGCAATGAACGTGCACACTAAAAGAGAAATCCATCCCTTGCCCTGGGCATCTCATGTGCTGAATAACCAAATCCAAATAGTAGTTCAGCCATATAGCAAATCAGTGGCAGAGCTGGGAATGAAGTCCAGGCTTCTTGATCCTCAAATCATCATTCTCACTGATGACATGCTCAAGTGCACTGTCACCTTTTGTTAAGAGACAGTGAACTACACAGTCCAATCTTAAGTCACAATTCAATGAAAGATAAGCATCTGCGTGCATTCTGATCTCAATGGAAGTGAGGTATGCCCGTGTTTAGCTCCCTTATTGTTATTTTTAAAATCTGCATTACAGTCCTGGGCATGTTTTCTCAGCAGGTCTCACTTTACTCAGTGGGACTTATTTCTAAGAAAGTTGCATAGGATTTCTGTCTTATGTGCTACATGTTGGTTGTATCATGTCTTTAGCGCCCCCCCAACTTTATTATTACTTTAAGAAATCATACGTAATTTGGTGCCGTGTTTTTGTCCAAAACTCAATTAATGGGCTGTTAATATAAACAATACCAATTCTTTTCGGCATGCAGTTCTTTTCAGTACTACTATACAATCAAAGGACACTGAGCATTCTTACAGGGATTGATGCCCAAGTGATTCTGGCTATGACTAACAGATTTTCAAGTAAAGATCTGTCAAAAGATTTCACTGACTCTTCAAAAAAAAAACCTGACAAAAGAAGCAGATATCAACTTAATTTATAACCAGCTACACTGTGTGGCCAAAATCCTTTGCCACTCTTTACAATAGACATTTACATTCAGAAAGGGATCTTTCCAGCGTCTAATAATAAATGCAGAATGTAGAAGTGTAGAAATGTAGAAGTGTATCTTACTCCCTAACTGGGCATGTTATCATTACTTTGTTTCAGAGTACTGCTTGGGCTCATTCAATATTCCCTGTCATTTTTTACACTTAAGATTCTACACACTGACCTTGGTCCAGATACTTCTGTTCTGATTGAAAGTCCAGTGGCACCTTTAAGACCAACAAAGGTTTATTCAAGGTGTGAGCTTTCATGTGCATGCACACTATTTCAAATACATTGGAATGGAAGGTACAGTTCAAACTTATAGACAGAGGCTGAACAGCAAGTTAACATGTAACGTGATGAAGATATTTTAAGATATGCAAAGGTAAAACTAAATAACAAGGTTATAAATTCAACAGTTGTTTTGATTTAATTAAGGGGGAAAAGGACAGCAAAGCAATAAATATGTCAGAATAGGGGATAAATGTGTAAAGGTATCCTTTCTAATTGTGGGAAGTAACCTGAGATTTTCCATTCATCACCTCTCAGCTCTGGAGGTAACTTAACAGCATTTTTTTCTTTTCTGAGGTGGGTGCAGTGGTATGTCAGGAAAACATCCCAATATTCCTTGCATTACATTCAGTATTCTAATATACTATTCTGAAAAAGAAATACACTAAAATACAGAGGATGTAGAGTCCTTCTTGTTGAGAATACATATGTGAGGACTGAATGAGTTAGATAAGAAACCAATATCCCTGTTGAGTCCTGGGGAGGCTTTTGTTCCAAGTGTTGTAATAACTTGTAATTCAGCACTTTCTCTTTCCATTCTGTTCCTGAAGTTCCTTTGTAATAAAACAGCTACTTCTAATGTTATTCTTGCTGTGCTGGGCTGTGTACTCAACCCTGTGGATCTGGATTAATACAGTGTTATACGTCAGGGCTGCAGACTTTAATTGGCTTACCTCTATGGCTAATCAGCTAGTATTTTAGTTGATTGATCTGTAAGAAACAAACGTGTAAGGCTGAAAATCAAGGACACACCTTTCGGTAGTTTGAGGCTATTTTGCTTCTGGTATGCACTTGTAATTAAGAATAAGATGCTAAAATGTTTTCCTTAAAGCTGTATAATGTCCTACATTAACATTTTATTTATTTAATTTATACCAAACCTTTCTCTCCAGTGGGGACTCAGTACAGCTTACATTATTCTCCTGTTCTCCATTTTATCCTCACAACAATTGTGGGAGGAAGGTTAGGCTGAGGGTGTCTGACTGCCCAAAGGAGAAATCAAATACCTGCTCAAGCTTCAGGTTGCAGAGGTGCCCAAGGCTGGGACAGAATGGAGAGGTGGAAAAGGACGAGGAGAGCAGCCTTGTGTTGCCATGGCAGTCAAGCCCACTACCCACTGTCAGGCTGCCAGGGCACAAGCACAGCCCCACACATGCTGCCTGCAGTGGCTGTGCTTCACACATACCCATGCACAAGAGATTTGAATGAGCTAAGAGCAGAGGCAGCACATTCATTCGCTTTCACTGGGCAGGTTTTGTGCACACCCTGGAGACTGCAGCTGCCACCCCCTGGCACCAAGGATTATCCAGGCTGTGTTATGAAGCGCTAGATAAGAATCCTTTTTTCCAAGTCAGACCCAGCTGCCCGGGGAAGGTGGCAACCAAGGTCACCCCAGCAAGTTTCCATGACAGAAAAGGAATTTGAATTCAGGTGTTGCAGCTTCCAGTCTGACACTCTAACCATATACCATACTGGCTCTCAATTAATATATCAAAGAGGCCCCTATATTGAAGTGTGTTTAAATGCAGCCAAACTTTCAAAAGGTAGATGATGTATCAAGTAAGAATTCATACAACCTTGGTACGCTGTCTGTTATGTTTTATAATTGTCTCATCTGATACTTGTTTTTTAAAGATTTTTTAAAATTATGGGCCCAGATTTCAAATGTAGAAGTGCTACTGAAAAGCCCAGCAGCTGACAAGATACTGTGCAATGTAAGCAGCACAGTTTCCCTGTTACTGGGGGGGGGGGGAGCCTTGGGAGACTATTACTGGTAAATGCACAGTGATTGCTGGCCTCCTGCAGAGGCAGCTGTGGTGAACTCTAATTCTGTTGTTAAACCCATGGCCGTGACTGGCACTAGAATGCTGCTGTCCTTTGTCTGTGGTTCTACAACTCTTTCTAGTTCTTTGATGCTTTAAGAAATGCAGATGCATGTCCATTAGAGCCACTGATCCTCTCCAGAAGCTTTTAAATTGTGTTTTCTTGCTAGTCCTTTGGGATGTTTGTTTGTCTGTGATCAGCTGAACCCTCCCTCAATCTTCCTTTCAGAAAAATGGCTTTTTAAAATTAAGAGTGAACTTGCAGGGAAATTCTAGGATACCAGACTACTTTGCATGTTGGCAAGACCTTCTGATCAGAAAGAGTTATGTGGAACTCCAGTATTGCTCTCTGAGACATTTCTCAATGGTGCAACGTGTAATAATCAGACTCCTGTGACACTGCCCAAAACCAAATCAACAAAGATAACAAGAACCTTGTTTGAGATTGGTTGCACAAACTTCTAGTTCATTCTTTGTGGGTCTGCTTCAGATACACTTGTTTATCACTCAATGGATACAGCAGAAAGTAGTAACTTGTTCTTGTGGGTTGGCAATCACTGATCATAAGCCTCAGTAGAGTTTATAAAAATGTTCAAGTGTGGGCCATTTCTAGGGTTGCCAGTCTCCTGTTGGCAGTGGGGAATCCTTCACTTTTGCAGGCTCCTCCCTGCCACTGGCCAGCTGGCTGGTGTGAGGAGATTCCCCCCCAAGAGCACATGGAGCAATGTGCCTATGTCACCTGGAAGTGTGAAGGCACATCAGTGACGTTAGGGGTGACACTCTGGTTTGGGGGCAAAACTGTATGGTTTGAAGTTGATTTTACCATAGAGTTTTGCTAAAAAAAACTAGAGCGTCGCCCCTGATGTGCCTGTGTCACCCAGAAGTGATGTAGGTACACGACGTTACTTAAAGTGACATTGGCACATTGGGAGCAACAGTTACAGCTCCCGGAGCATCCCCCCTCCCCCGCTGCCAGTGAATCAAAGGGACCTGGCAACCCTAGCCATTTCTGAAGGTGTGTTGGTCTGGGTCTGCCACTGGACACACAGTAGACATGCCAACTTCCAGGTGGTGCCTGGAGATCTCCCAGAATTTCATGTGAACTCCAGACTACAGAGATCAGTTCCCCTGGAGAAAATGGTGGCTTTGAAGGGTGGGCTCTATGGCATTATACCCCACAAGATCCCTCCCTAAATTCTGCCCTTCCCAGGCTCCACTCCACTCAGAGTTGGTAATCCTAACTGACACATCTCTAATGCCACCTAAAGATGTAAAATTCCCAGAAATTTTAGAGCCGGGGATATTCTTTTTGAGGGGTAGGGAAGCAGTGTTGGGGGGGGGTGTTTAAATATATGCAATACTTACTTTTTCTCAAGCCTAAACTTGTTTTGATAACATAAATCATCATTTATAGCTTGATTAGCATTTAGGATTGTATTACTGGACGTATTTATGAAATGTAAAAGTATAAATGCTTTAGTTTTCTATAAGCAAAATATACCCAATCCTAGAGAGAAAGCTGCAAGCCGCTGCGCTTATGCTACCTTATTGCATATATATTAATTTTTGCTCCCTGAGAGGTAGGATCAATTCAGAAGGGTAGCCATATTGGTCTGCAGTAGAAGAGCAAGATTCCAGTCCAGAAGCACCTCAGAGACCAACAAGATTTCCAGGGTATACACTTTTGAGAGTCAAAGCTTCCCTCATCAGATACCAGGGGGGAAAAACAGAGGTAGGCAAAAATTAATGTGGAGAGTGGAAAATACAAATTTTGTAATAAAGAAAAGTATGTTATCTGCATAGAAATAGACTTGTATAGTCATAAAAGGGCTAGCAGTATATTTAAACACTGAATTAAACTTTATAACATTGAAAACATTGAACTTTTCAATAATGCAGGATCATCATACAAGTGATAGCATAGGACCTGGCATGGCAACAAGCAGGACTGGAGAGGTAGGGAAATGGGGGGTGGCTGTCAGCTGGTGTGACATCATTTTCAGGAAAAGTTGGAGGAATCCCACGAAAACAATGTGGTTTTACCATAGAATTTTGGCCAGTTCCTAGAGAGGTGTGATGTCAGCTGGTGGCCAGTTTTTAATCTTATTTTTCTTCTACCATCATGCTGAGCTGCAGCGGAAAGCACCAGGTGGGGGTGGGGCATCCCCTGCACTCACTGAGGGGAGGCTGGCAACCCTATTACTCCATATGAATTGCAGGCAAAATTATTCATATTTGAAACAAACATATATTTGAAACTATAAATGTCTACAGTATCTGTAGAAATTATCATCATGTAAAATTGTGATGACAATTTCACCCTCCATCACAGGATTTCTCATTATATAATTCTCAGCTGAACAGACCTTTTCTTTCATCTTTGTTTTTCTCTGGCTATCCCACCCATTGGTTTGAATGTCCATTGGTAAAAACTGACAGCCTGGGGAACTGAGGGGATCTTCTAGGAGCTGTTTCCCTCAGACTTGTTGGGGATGGGCTATGCCAGGGATGGCCAAACTTCCTTAACATAAGAGCCACATAGAATAAATGGCAGATGTTTGAGAGCCGCAAGATATGAACAAATATTACACATACATTTTTATTGGAAAATATGTAGGGGCAGGCAGTGCTGACAGAAGCCACGTTGGCAAACCGCGTGTGCGGCTGCACACCCTGCGGCCTCTCTCCTCCTATCATTACGCTCCACGCTTCCATCTATAGCAATGCGCATGCCCAACACTGCGGCAATTCTCCGCCAATCCCTGAGTGCCACACCAGACGATCATGTAACCAGTGTGTATAAATAAAGCAGCGCTCCACACTCTGGAGGTCCGCTTTCACCATACCGTGTCCTGTCGTGTTGCTGGCTCCCACAAAAATATGCAAATTTGCTTTTTTATTAAATGAGACTGCCAAAAATAAAAATAAAGGGAGTAAAAACAGATATTGATAATATTTATTTGTTCAGTGATTTTTCTTTGTTTGCTAATGATATTTATTTGTCTAAGAGAGAGAGAAAGAGAGACAGGTGGAAAGAAAGAGAGAGAGAGAGAAAGGAAGCAAATAGCCGGGGAGGGGGAAGAAGGAAGGAGGAGAAAGAGAAAAGTGGAAAGAAAGGAGGAGAGAGAGAAAGAGAGAAAAACAGAAACAAACAAAGCAAATAGAGAGGGGAGGAGGAGGAAGGAAGGGAGAAACAGAAAAAAGGTGAAAAGTAAGAAAGGCAGAAAGAAAGCAAATGGAGGAGGGAGGGAGGGGAAAAGAGAGAGAAAGAGAGAGGTGGAAAGAAAGCAAATAAATGGGGAGGGAGGGAGAAGTGGAAAGAAAGCAACTTTACCTTTAAATGTTTTCACACTGGCTGGGGAAGGGAAGACCAAGTGGGAAGGTATGCCCCCCCTTCACTTCCTCAGCTGCCCTGTTGAGTTTCTCACAATATGTGTGAAAGAGCCACATATGGCTCCCAAGCCACAGTTTGGTCACCTCTGGGCTATGCCTAAATCAGGACCCTTCTTAATCCTCTCTCAGTCTGTTTCACTCTCTCCCTGTTAACTGTCATCTCCCAACTCCTAACTGACACTCTCAACTGAAGAATTCCATTTGAATCCCCTGTCATTCAAAGTTCTCAGGGGGGCCTAGTTTTAGCATTAACTATTTACTGTCCATCACAGTTTTCTTAAAGATTATCTTACAGAAAAATCTTCATAAACACATTCTGAGTGACTAAAAGTTTGTCTTAGAAACTGTCAGAAAATGCCTTTGATGTTTCTCACTGAATCCATTGTTTTATGTTCCCTACCCCGCTTTGCGCTTGCGTAGCTATGCAGGCAGAAACGTGGGAGCTTCTTCCCTGCCGCTTTTCCTTATCACGGTGGCCTTGAACGTAGGCTTTGGACTATTCTTGTTTTGCTGAGAATTTTCCAGTCCTGGGAAGGCAAAGGGAGGGGGGGAGTAGTCTCCCGCTCATCAAGTATTTCTCCCGCCGGGAGTTCCCGCGCGAGTGCACAAGTTTCATTTGCTAGGCGCTTCATTGCATCACACTATAAGTTAGCTTGCTTTGCTTCGCCCCCATTCCTGACAATGACCTCCTACTGTGGGTTTTTAGCAAGATAATCCAATAAACCTTTCCTTGTGCAAGAATGACTGGATCTACTTGATTTCAAACCTGACAGAAATTGTCAGGAATCCACTTCATTCCCCCACCGTCAGTTTCCGCCGTCTACCACGATGAGCGGAGCTGGGGGGAGCCACGGGCGCAGTCCCAGTGACTACTACTTCGGGAGCCAAGGGCGCAGTTCCAATGACTACTACTTCGGGAGCCACGGTCCCAGTCACTACCGTGGCAACCCCAGTGGTCACTGTCCCGACCACCACTGTTGTTCCGGTGACTACAACTACAGTTTTGGCAGCGCCAACACCACAATCAGTAGCCGGGTTGGTTACTCCGCCATCGATCGGCACAATGGGTGCTCCGTACACTCTCCCAATCTACAGCCCGGCCGGGCCAATGCAGAGTCAAGGAGGAGCGGTTCCACGAACCTACGTGCCGGGAGCCCCAACACCCTGGGATAAAGGGGTGACCTATCGCAGATCACGCGATTGGACTAAGAACCTGTTGGATACTACCCAGACAACCTGGACTATGCCAGGAAGCCAGAGCCGGGACAGCCTTTTGGATCCCAGAGGTAGTTTTGGACTTCCCCAGGGGAGGTTGTCTCGAGGATCTCCCAGAACTGGGTCCGGTTCGGATACCGATGCCCGCATGGACTCTATTCAAGAGGATACCCGACGTCTGGTAAGGGACATGAGCAAACTAATGCAATCCCTACCACAGATGATGGACCAAGCAATTCGAGCTCATCCGCTGACGCAACCTAGACCGGCACCAGCCCCTGCACCACCGTTGCTACCGGGACGGCCACCTCCTGCTCCCCCGGGTCCGGGGCCGGGCCAACCAGTTCCCCCGGGGCCAGGGCCGGGCCAGCCAGCACCGGTCCCACCTCCACTGGCCGTCCCAGCACCAGGACCCGGGCCAGGGCAACCAGGACCTATCCAGCCACCAGCTCTGCCTCCGCCTCAACTCCCTGCTCCAGCACCCCTCATGCAGCCAGTCCCAGTACCGGTCATGGCGCCGGCCCCCCCAGTAATCCGCCCCAAGGACATGCTTGAGATCACGTTTGATGGAGATCCAGAGACTGTGTCCTTTTTCATATTGCAAGTAGGGAAATTTGTGCAGAGATGGGGCTATGTGTTCCCAGACGAAGAGCAACAGGTGGAGTTTATCGCGTCCAGGTTCCGGGGAGTGCTACTAGTTGGTATGTAGCCCTTCATGATCTGGAGGCAGCGGAATTGGGGAATGTAGATGACTTCATGTGGGCCTTGAGAAACCGTTTCGAGGACCCGGGGGCGGCCCAAAAGCTGAAGCCTTCCTTCGCACGTTCAGACAAGGCAAACTCTCCGTGCGGGAGTATTCAAGGGAGTTTCAAAGGCACGCAGTGAAAATTCGGGACTGGACCGATGCGGTCTTGGCTCAACAGTATCGAATGGGACTAGCCGTAGACGTCCGCAATAATGTCCTCAGCTCTCAGCAACCTCGCACCCTCCAGGGTTGGATGGAGGAAGCCGAAAAAGCGGAAAGTCACTTACGTATGATGAAACTGGATCTAACTTTGGGCAACAACCGTCCGAGTCTTGCGGCAGGCCAGCCCAGACCCAAACCAACATCCACCCCAAGTGGGATGAGAGATCAGCGTATGCGACAGGGCCTATGCCTGCGGTGTGGGGAGAAGGGGCACTTCGCCGCATCCTGCCCGAAAGGGGATCCCAATAGAGCTCTACCACAAGAGGAGCCCAGAAGGTGGACAACCCCTACCCCAAGGAAAGGTACAGCGAAACCACGCAATACACGGGCCCTTTTGCTAGCCCCGACCAAGCGGATACCATGATGCTGGAGGAGGAGAGTGAGATGCAGGGAAACGAAATGGTCCTGTTTGTGAATGGCGCTACACAGCAGGACCCAGCACCTGAGGCGCCTAAACTGGTGAGCAATTACCCCTCTCTCTTCTTTGTGACTGTTCTGGTGATGAACCCAGCAATGATGACCCATATTCGGGTTCGAGCCCTCATTGACTCAGGGTGCGGGAGGGACCTGATAAACCCGTCTATGGTTATGGGGTTGGAGGCAGCCGTGGTCAACTTGAAAGACCCAATAACTTTCACGCAAATGGATGGGTCTCCAATGAAGGAACCATGCCGATTTGAGACCGTTCCTTTAAGAGTAGGCATTGGTGACCACTGGGAGCTACGCTCGTTTGTAGTAGCCCCTCAAGCCCAGTTTCCCTTAGTGTTGGGTAGCCCTTGGTTACATGGACATAATCCTTACATTCTATGGGAGGAAGGGAGCGTACAATTTATCTCCCCGAAATGTACAGAACACCAATGGGACCCAGGGTGGGGAAATCCCCCATGCAATGAACCTCCACGAGCTTGTTTAGCCACGGAGGACCTTAACCGCATCCCTAAGAATTACCGGTATGTAACCAGGGTTTTTGAGGAGGAGGAAGCTGATGAACTACCCCCCCACCGTAACTCCGACTGTGCGATTGAAATTCTTCCGGGCCAGAAATTACCAAAAGGGAAAATTTACGCCATGAGTCCCAGTGAAAAGGAAGAACTACGCCGCTTTATCGATAAGAATCTGGCCCGTGGATTTATTCGGCCAGCATCATCCCCTTTTGCAGCACCTGTATTGTTTTGTAAAAAAAAAGATGGGGGGCTCAGACTCTGCACGGATTACCGGGGACTGAACGCAGTGTCTGCAACTAATGCCTACCCAATGCCCCTCATCAAAGACTTATTGGCAGAGGTGGCTAAGGGGAAAGTGTTTTCTAAACTGGATTTACGTGATGCCTATTTTCGGGTCCGTATCAGAGAGGGGGATGAATACAAGACTGCATTTAATACCCCGCTGGGGCAATTTGAATATCGGGTTATGCCCTTCGGTTTACAGGGAGCACCAGGGGTCTTCATGAATTTAATCAATGAAGTGTTACACCCCTATTTATTCAAGGGGGTGGTTGTTTATTTGGATGATATCTTGGTCTATACCCCGGATCAAGAATCTCACACTACCCTTATGCGAAAAGTATTGGAAACGCTATTAGAACACAAACTGTTTGTCAAACTGTCAAAATGTGAATTCCACCAGGAGTGCATTGACTTTTTGGGGTACCGCATCTCCTCCGCGGGGTTAGAAATGGACCCAAAGAAGGTCCAGGATGTGTTGATGTGGGAGCCCCCAAAACCAGGCGACAGCTCCAAAGTTTCCTCGGTTTCGCCAATTTTTACCGTCAATTCCTGCCACACTTTGCCCAAGTAGCCCTACCCCTCACGGAACTGCTAAAGACTAAGGGGAGGGGATCTAAGGCTTCTGTGCCAGGGGCCCCTTTGAACTGGACCCCCCAGTGTCAGGAAGCTTTTGAACAACTAAAACAGTTATTCACGTCTGAACCCATACTAGCACACCCCGATGAGACAAAAAAGTTTGTGGTCCAAGTTGACGCGTCGGATACCGCTATGGGTGGGGTGATTTTGCAAGAGAATGGTCAGGGACAACTACAACCCCTGGCTTATGTATCAAAAAAATTCAATGATACAGAGAGATTTTGGCCCATTTGGGATAAAGAAGCAGCGTCTATACGTTTAGCATTGATCACCTGGAGACACTGGTTAGAAGGGTCCCAAGTACCTTTTGAAATCTGGACTGATCACAAAAATCTTGAGGTACTGCAGAAACCCCGGAATCTAAATGCAAAACAATTCCGGTGGGCTGAGTTCTTCTCTAAATTTCAATTCACCCTTCACCATTTCCCAGGTAAAGCCAATCATCTGGCAGACGCTCTCTCCCGCCTTCCCCAACACCTCTGTAAGAGGACAGAAATACGAGAGTCTATGTTCACCCCTGAACAATTAGTTGGTGCAGTTGTAACCCGTAAAACCAAACGAGCACAATTGAATCCCATCCAGGCATTAACCTGGGAAAAACAATTTGTCACTGACATCACCACACAGGAAACAAGTGAGTTACAAGCTAGGGATGATGTGAAATGTGGTCCGAACGGCTGCTGGTACAGGGGAAATAAAATTTTTGTCCCTGAAGCTACCCGGTCCCAGATGTTGCAGACAGTCCATGACTCAAAATCTGCGGGGCACTTTGGATATGTAAAATCCTTACGACTGCTGCAACGTGGCTTCTGGTGGCCCCGGATGAAACAGGATTTATCCCTTTATATACAATCCTGTCCGACGTGCAATCGTTGCAAAGCCAGACCGGGAAAACCTCCGGGTCTTTTACAGCCTCTACCCACCCCGAACCGACCCTGGGAAGTAATCTCTATGGACTTTATCACAGATCTTCCCCCTCTAGACATATGACGGTCATTTGGGTGGTAGTGGACTTATTCTCTAAGCAAGCTCACTTTATACCGTTCCCCAGTCTGCCAACAGCCAAAGTCTTGGCCAAAGCCTTCCTCCAACACATTGCCAGGCTACATACATTACCACTCAAGATAATCTCCGACAGGGGGTTCAATTTGTTTCAAAGTTGTGGTCAGAGTTAATGACTCTAATGGGTATTGAACGTGCTCTCAGTACCGCCTATCACCCTGAAACCGACGGGCAAACGGAGAGAGTAAACCAGACTTTAGAACAATACCTAAGATGTTTCTCTAACTATCAACAAGACAATTGGGTAGATTTATTACCACTGGCGGAGTTTGTGTACAACAACTCATGGCACGCTTCAACGAAGATGTCTCCCTTCAAAGCTGCCATGGGTTATGACAGCCCCCTCTTCCCTTTTTGAAGCCCGGTGAGACTGTAGGGAAAGCCTCAGCATGGTGTAAAACTTTCCGGGACTCTTGGCCCCTAATTGTTGAGACGTTGAATGAGGCCAAGACACAGTACAAAAAGCAAGCAGACAAAAAGAGGGCAGATGGCTGGAAACTGCAACCGGGAGACTCGGTCTATCTGTCAACCAAGAACCTAAGGCTAGCGCAACAGTCCCGGAAACTTGCTTGGAAATATATTGGTCCTTTCAAAGTGTTGAGATGTATAAATCAAGTAACTGTACAACTAGATTTGCCTAAATCTCTTAAAGCAATACATCCAATTTTCCATTACAGCCTCCTCAAACCTGCATTACCCCCGACTAAATGGCAAGCTGAGCTTCCGGCGCCTCCCCCCTTTGATGGTTGACGATGAGGAGCACTACGAAATTGCTGACATTTTGGACTCTAAGATTCTCCGTGGACAACTCCTGTACCTTGTTCAATGGGTACACTTTGGGCCCCAACACAGGGAGTGGGTGAAAGTATCTGATATCAATGCACCTGATCACCTGAAAGAATTTCACACTCGATACCCTAATAAACCTGGGGGCCCTCATTCTCTCCTTCCTGAGTGGTGGGTGGGTGGTATTTTGGGAAGGGCAGAATGTCAGAAAATGCCTTTGATGTTTCTCACTGAATCCATTGTTTTATGTTCCCTACCCCGCTTTGCGCTTGCGTAGCTATGCAGGCAGAAACGTGGGAGCTTCTTCCCTGCCGCTTTTCCTTATCACGGTGGCCTTGAACATAGGCTTTGGACTATTCTTGTTTTGCTGAGAATTTTCCAGTCCTGGGAAGGCAAAGGGAGGGGGGGAGTAGTCTCCCGCTCATCAAGTATTTCTCCCGCCGGGAGTTCCCGCGCGAGTGCACAAGTTTCATTTGCTAGGCGCTTCATTGCATCACACTATAAGTTAGCTTGCTTTGCTTCGCCCCCCATTCCTGACAATGACCTCCTACTGTGGGTTTTTAGCAAGATAATCCAATAAACCTTTCCTTGTGCAAGAATGACTGGATCTACTTGATTTCAAACCTGACAGAAACATTTCACACATTCCATTTGGGAAAATATGTCTTAGGGTTTATTCAGTGTTCCCATTTTTCCATGTGAAGAATTTTTTTAAAAAGTTCTCAAAAAAAGCTCTTCCTGCCATCCAATTTCCCATTCCCCACCCCACCCCTTGGGACTTCACATCTGTAGTGCTACCACACAGAGAAACAGCTACTACAATTATTGCTGTGGCTCTTTTTCAGAGAAAATATTGTGTCTGGCCAGTGTATTAAGTACACTGCCACCTCCATCTTATCCTCAAATGCTGCTAGAATTAAGGGCATGATAGCAGATTTACTAGGCATTATCTGAGTCATTATTTGAGTGATCCATGCTCTGTCATTCAGTCCCAGCTTTTGCCAAGATTGCATTCCCTGACCAAATTGGTTAGAAGCCATTAAAGGATTAACTTGATAAAATTCTAATACAGTATTAAACCTAGTTTTATTCTTTACCTCTGCAACAAGGGTCTGATTAGATAAGACATTAAAGTACGAGTTCAGATGGACACCTTTAAAATGGTGGAAGAAGAGTTGGTTTTTATACTCAGCGATTCTGTTCTCTAAGGAGTCTTTCCCTTCTTCTCCCCACATCAAACACCTTGTGAGATAGGTGGGGCTGAGAGAGTTCTGAGAGAACTGTGACTGGCCCAAGGTCACCCAGCAGGCTTCATGTGGAGGGTTGGAGAATCCAACTCAGTTTTCCAGATTAGAGCCCACTGCTCTTAACAATGTTTTCACATTGGTGTGGGGGTGAATGGGTTCCTGAGCACACACTGAGGCAAGAGAAGCTTCTTCATATCTGTCTTCCTGTCTTCCACACAGTGCACTTTTACAGACAGAAAAGGGCTGTGGGGGTGGGCTTAAACAGGAGCTCATTCTCCCCCCCACACACAACATTTTGAAGGTGGGTGCCAGTGACACATTAAATGAGAGTTGGGTTAGGGGAAACTCATGTTTAACATCTCATTTAATTAGACCCAAGGAATCCAAATTGAATAATTTAATAGGTTAAACTCTGTGAAAAAGTTGTCCTCAAAGAAGATATAATACTATAGAGAGGGAAATGATTTTAACCAGTATTAGGCATAAAACTGCTTGCATCTTCATAGTTGTGTAGTATCATAATGCTGAATAGCATGTTTGTCTAATTAAGGCAGAATGTTTTTCATATAAACACTGTTTTCCATTTGTCATCCCTCCGTATATTCTTAGAATTATTTTGTTTTTTTCTTTGGCTGTATTTGAGGGGAGGAATCTCAAGCTGTAGACAGATTTAAGTGTGCCCTGACATAATCCACAAAATGTCCCCCCCCCCATATTCTTAGAATTATTTTAAGTGTGCCCTGACATAATCCACAAAATGTCCTCACTCCATAATTATGTGCTGATGCAGTGACTTGAATTAACCAGCATGAGCCAAGCAAAGATAAGCACCTTTCAGTGGCACAGACTTTACAATCAATGGGAGAAAAGTATATAATCAAAACCATAAGTGGTTCAATCAAGGATGCATGGCTGTGGATTGGTCTGGAGCTCAAATCTGACCTGACCTGACCTGATCTCTCTTTAGCCAAGCATATCTAGATAGCTCTAATGTCCAGATCATGATGGACCCATAACATACATTCTGTAGGGTTGGTACTATGCTCTGGATTTTTTCCCCAGCACTGAGTGTTTCAGAGAACAGTAGTCTTGTAACTGTGGGCTGTAATTAAATATCCACAAGCACTGCATTGCATTGTATTTTGAAGCTCTGTAGATATTCAACTCATTGGATACTATTTCTCAGTAGCTACACAAGCAGGCAGGTCAAAGTAACCAGTGTAATCCTAGAAGCTACACCCTTCTAAATCCATTTACTTCAATGGGCTCAAGAAGGGTGTAACTCTGCTTAGGATTGCAGTGCTAGTGAGCTTCAGTACTATGTATGCTCTGTTGGAATATGGAAGTACAGCCTTATGGAGAAGATCTGAAGATCACCCTATGGGAGACAGCTGAAGGACTGGTAGTTAGCATGTCTAGATTAGGGACTGCTCACAATTTCAAATTATGTCCTTGCTGTCTCCTGATTGGTTTCTGGCTCCTGTAGAGCTTCCTATTGCTCTTTGTTTCTTTTACAGCAGTTAGACTGGTTAGTTTAGGCTTTGTCTTTGTATGTTCTATAACAGTTTGTTCTTCTATAATAAGCCTACTTATTTTTCTCTAAACAGTGTTTCACTTCCTTTGCATATTTAAACTCTGCCAACATGAATCTGGGCCTCCTCTATTTATACCCAACACTCTGGTCCCGGTCACACGAGTGGGATACTGTGCTGCTGAAGGGAGGCAAATTAGAGCCGGAGCGAAAAGATGCGCAGTAGTGCGATCAGACGGGTCCCCAAAATGCCACACAGATGCCAATAGCTGGCAATCACATGGTGATGCTGAAGCACATCAAAGGGTTTCGCTTTCATATTCTTACGCATGTGCAATCTTACATTTCTTTGCATACTGTGGAGCTTGGAAAAAACACATCCGGTGTGACAGGACTCATGCGTGTGCCAGATGTGCCGGACTAACTCTGCTTCCACGATCTGACGCTTGCCTGCGACTCGCATTTTCCGGTTGCTACTACCCTTTTGCTGGTACTTTTAAAATCTGCTTCTTTGGGCTGATGGTATGTGTTGGTGATGGGTGCGCTACGCTTCCCAGATGTTGCCATATGATCGCGCCCATTTGATGCGCCCTCCACCTGTCCATTTCATGGGACAAATCCTCCCATGTGACCGGGGCCTCCGTCAACTATAGCACACGGACTCACAGCAAACTTCCCATAAACTAACCATTGCCCAGCCAGTTTTGAGGATTTATAAAGTATACATTCACAAAATTGACAGAAGTTATACTTTCATAAACTGTGGGAATCAGGAGCTTTAAGTCACATGGCAGGAAAAGTAAAACACAAGATGGTGCTTATGCTCAGTTCTCTTGCTCTGAACAGATCAGCAGCATTCTGTGGTCAGTGACCACAGCCTTTGTGCCATGCTTACTCTGTGTCTTCAGTGCTCTTCATCAGTACACACTGATTAGAAATCGAGAGTTATGGTTCAGTTTCAAAGAAGCCATTATCATTGACTTGGGAAAGTGTGAATGACTGTGATCATCAGCACAAGAATAAAAGAAACAAAAGTGCCTGCTTCATCATCAGCCTAATAGAACCATACTGTCACCAGAAAAGAGATACCCTTTACAAAACCCAAACTAGGAAAAACCAGCCAAAAACTAAGCATCTCCTTCTTTGAGCTCCCTTGTTCCTCCTCCCCATTAGTATTGTTGCATTAGTATTAGATGCAGAAAAGGCATGTCTTCATCAGTAGGAATGGTGGAAGGTTAAAAGGCAAGGTCAGATCTTCCGTTCACACATACTTAAGCAGTATGTAATAAAGATGTTTCTTGATTGAAAGAACTTTTAATTGCTGTAGGTTCCTGAGGATTAGAAGAAGAAGAGAAGAGATTGGATTTATACCTTCACTATCCAAAGGAGTCTCAGAGTGGCTTACAAACTCCTTTCCCTTCCCCTCCCCATAACAGACACCCTGTGAGGTAGGTGGGTTGAGAGAACTCTGACAGAAACTGCTCTTTTTCAAGAACAGCTGTGCTAGAGCTTGTGACTGACCCAAGGTCACATCAGCAGGTGCAAGTGGAGGAGTGGGGAATCAAACCCGGTTCTCCCAGATTAGAGTCTGCACACTTAATCACTACACCAAATTTGACCCTGCATTAGTGACAGCATTGCACTCCTGAATCAATAAAGTGGTTCCCCACCACCACCAATTCTGCTAGTATATGAATAATCTTTTTTAAAACCACTGATTTTAAAAAGCCTTAAGAAAATGTGTCTAACAAAATTGTTTGTTATAATGTTTGTAATAATGTTGTGGCAGAATTCTGGATTTGGTGTCTTGACTTTCAAATATTTCAGACTTCCAGAGCATAATTAGGTGTCTGTGTTTCAGTAGTTGTTTGGGGGCCTTTATAGATAATACCTAATTTGAGCTGTGGGTCTCCTGTGGAAGCACACTCACCAATCTATTGTCCAATAAACATTTTTAATTATGCGGTTTGTGTTTCAGTAGCTGTTTGGGGCACATACAAGCACAGCAAAAACTGAGTTTTCCAGTTTGCAGAGAAGATGTGTTAAGTATGCAACTTGAAACGATTGATTTCAGCAAAATGAATTCAGCTTTATTATAACAGCAAACTTCAACTCAGGAACACACCACAAAACAGTGGAGCGCAGCTCCCTTTTTAAATCGTCCGGGCTGTCAAAGCCAGTCCCATAAATAAGTTAAGGTCCAATCAGAATACACGGATAACAACCAATGAGGTTTGTTCCCTCCGAAAAGCTATTTACAATTGTGATTGGTTATATACAGAGGTTTCACAGAAACCAGCCAATAGTAATGCGACAGATTACAATCCTCTTTCTGCCTGAAGTTTAACATACAAAAGAATAGGATGGATTCAGCTTCAGGACATAACAACTCCTCCCCCTAAGATGGAACATTACCCTTCCATATGTAATCCTTTAAGTAGGAGGGGGCACAACGGCTTCTCTGTGACCAGCGCAGCAGTCTCTGCTCCTGAGGTGGTGGAGCGTTACTGTTGTCAGGGACCCTGGCAACCTCTCTCGCAGGAGAGACAGGGGGAACAAGGACAGGGGTCTCGGGTTCAGGAGTTGGGGTCTGCCCAGACTCCTGTTCCCTTTTGGGATCAGCAGCACTCACCTCCTTGTCGGGAGGCCCCTCCTGCTCAATGGGGACCAGCTCAGGTTCAGGCTCTGACTCTAGGCTTGAGTCTGCCCACCGCTCCCTGAGCTGGTTGTCATGCCTGCCCCCGATCCAGCGCCTGAAACCTCGGCCGTGAGCTTAGAAACACTTCCAGACCCAGCACCAGTGAGTTCTACCCCCGATTTGGCACCGGACGGCTCCTCGGACCCAGTGCCAGGGATCAGGGACGCGGCACCTTTAAGTCCCTCCGAGGCGCCAGAGTCCTCAAAGGATCTAAGTGCTGGGAGGGATGAGCTCCCAGCTACGAGTCAGCAAGCACCTGGGGTGGATGCTTCCCCACCCAACTCACCCCCAAGTGCCGATTGTTTACGAGCTCGCAGGCGCAAAGGAGGCATGTGCATGGGGGCGACGGTCAATGAGCCCCGAGTATTAACCAGAGAAGGGACCTGACAGCGACAGGTTAATGAATTAACGAGCCAGCATGGTATTTAAAAACATCCCCAGCCACAAGCAAACCGTGCTGGCAAACTCGTCGAAAGACAGCTCACCTTGCGCCCATCCTCGTTCCCTTGTCTTGACTCTCTGGCTCCCGACCTCAGCACATCTCTGAACGCTCTTCTGGCTCCTGACCTCGGCTCGGCTTCTGGACTCCGCTTCGACCTCTGGCTAACGGTATACCTGATGACAGCTTTGCGCTCCGCTTTGAACCTTGTTTGCTCAGACTGGACTGATACCTTGGCTGATCCCTGGAACTCTCTCTGACTATGGCACCTGACAGCCCCCCTGCACCCAGCCCCCGGGCCCCGTCATGACACTGGTCTATGTGGCGGCGTACGTCCCGTCCGTTGGGAAGCCGGACCACATACGTTCTCGAACCCAAGACCTTTGTGTCTATGGCTGGTAGCCAATGCTGACCCTCCATGTAATTGTGGCAAAACACTTTGTCCCCACAAGTAAACATTCTCCCCTGTGCCTGGGTCTCAGACCTCTGTTTGGACTGATCTAAGTCTGGGTGCAGTTGGTCTAACAGAGAAGACAATTTCCAGCCCATAAGTAGCTCAGCCGGGCTCCTCCCTGTAGCAGAGCAGGGAGTGATGTGTTGCCTCAGGAGGTATGAGGCGATCTTCTGCCCCCAGTCCCCTCACGTCAGGCACTTGAGTGACTCTTTGGCTGACCGAACCATCCTCTCTGCTTGCTTGTTAGAGGCAGGATGGAATGGGGCCGAAGTCCACCAGATGATGAGGATGAGGTTGTCCACCAGAAACTTTTCGAACTCACCAGACATGAACTGTGGCCCATTGTCCGAGACCAGTACGTCCGGGAGTCCGTGGGTCACGAAAAGTTTCCTGAGGCATTGATGATTGCTACTGCCCCTGTTGAATGCATATGTACAACCTCCAACCATTTGGAGAACACATCAACAATAACCAGAAACATTTGCCCCTGAAAGGCGCAAAATCTATATGGAGGCGAGACCAAGGCCTCCGGGTCTTCTCCCACGGCTGAACGGGAGCCTGAGGTGGTCCTGGGCGAGACACACAAAACACCTCTTTACCCAGGCCTCTATGTCGTCATCAATCTTGGGCCACCAGACATACTCTCTAGCAAGGGCCTTCATGTGGACCATGCCTGGGTGGCCCACATGTAACGCTTCTAGAACACAATTCCTCAGTTTGGCGGGAATCACCACCCGACTCCCCCAAAGCAAACACCCTTTAGACATCGATAGTTCATTTTGGTGCGTCACAAACGGTTTGAACTCCAGCTTTGTTTTTCCTGCCGGCCACCCCCTCCGTGCCCAATTAAGGACACGGGCTAGAACAGGATCCTTTGCCGACGCAGCAGCAATGTCCAAGGAGGTGACCAGTGCCTCCGGGAGTTCGTAAATGGCCAAAACGTTTGAGTCCAGTTCGGAGTCAGTGTCCAACGATGGTGTAGGGCAGCGGCTGAGGGCATCAGCATGCCCAATAGCCTTTCCAGGCCTGTGTTCAATGTCATAATCGTAGGCAGATAGAAAAACTGCCCACCACAACATTAACGGAGAAGAATGTTGGGGGTTTGGCGGTCCAGAGAGAAAATGCCCAGCAGTGGCTTGCGATCCATAACAAGGAGGAACCGTCACCCATACACAAAGTCATGGAACTTTTTAATCCCTGCAATCAGGGCGAGGCCCTCCTTGTCAATCTGGGCGTAATTCTTTTCTGCAGCTGTTAGGGACTGCGAATAAAATGCAATTGGTGCCTCAGAGCCATCCGGCATCAGGTGACTGAGTACAGCGCCCACCCTGTAAGGGGACGCATCGGCAGCTAACACCAACAATTTGCCCTCATCAAAATGCATGAGCACAGCATTACGTGAAAGTAGTTCTTTCACCACTGCAAATGCCCGCTTTTGCCATTCCCCCATTCCCACTTTACATTCTTATGCAGGAGGGCGTCCAGTGGTTCTGCCACTGACGCCTTGTGCGGTAGGAATGAGTGGTAAAAGTTTAAAATGCCTAAGAACGATTGCAGCTCTTTCTTTTACTTAGGTGGGGGCGCGTTCTTGATGGCAGCAACTTTGTCAGGCATGGGGTGTACCCCATTGGTGTCTATGAGGAACCCCAGAAACTCAACCATTTTTAATCCAACAAAACATTTCGAGCGTTTCACTCGCAACCCGGCTTCTCTGAAATGACCCAACACCACTTGCAGTCGAGCCATTAGTTCAGATTCATTAGTACCAGCTATTAAAACGTCATCAAAATATGGTACGACACCAGGTAGCCCACGCAGGAGCCCCTCCATTAACCCTTGAAAAATCCCGGGGGCAATATTTACCCCAAATTGAAGACATTTGACCTTAAATGCCCCTTAAATGACATTAAATTGTGGGTTACAATTGTTTGTGCATCAGCAGTTGCGTCGTCCACAGGCAACTGTTGGTAAGTCTGTGCTAAATCAAGCTTAGCAAATATCTTACCTCCCCCCAGTGATGCCAACACATGGCTGATCACAGGCACTGGGTAGGAATGCTGCTGCAGAGCCCAGTTTACAGTACATTTATAATCGGCGCAGATTCGCACTGAGCCGTCAGGTTTCACAGGCGTAACGATGGGGGTTTCCCATCTACCATAAGGCACAGGCTCGAGAATACTTTGGTTCACCAATTTGTCCAATTCAGCCTCTATTTTCACCTTTAACCTTTCGATACTTCAGCCACACAGGGCGGACTGAAGGATCTAGCTCAAAAGAAATGGGGGAACCGGTGTGTTTACCAAGCCAAAAACTTCAGGAAATTCGCTGTACAAGCATTCCCTTTTAATTTGACTCACATGGTTGACACCAGTAATAGCAATGCCCAAAGCCTCAAACCAATCAAGGCCCAACAAACTGACTCTCTCCCCCTCCGCAACCAGGAGGGATAACTCTGCCTTCCGATCTTTAAATTCAACGATGAAGCTCGTCTTTCCTGCTAACGGAATACGCCTGCCCTGGAAATCGGTCAGGTGGGTTGAGACTGGAGATAAGCAGCAGTGACTCCATCACAGGAACAAACGCTGCCATGTCTGCATTGAAATGACCATGACGTACGATCCAGAGTCCACCTCCATGGTGCAGGGTTCGCCATCCAGATGAACCGTGACATGGATCTTCCTGCTGGGCTTGTCTCCCGTGGCCAGGACTGATGAAGGACAGCAGCAGGTGTCGGTTTGGTGACACTCAGATGTCTTGTCGTTGTCCTGAGCATGAACCTTAGGCTTTGCACGCAGCGTAGATGGTGAAAACTTCTTGGCCGCTCGGCAGATTCAGGCCAGATGACCCTGCTTACCACAGGATCAACAGATCAGCTCTTTCGCCCAACAGAGGTCTCTCTCATGTTTACCACCACAACCGGCACAGGAACGCATTGCTGCAGTTCTCTGTTGAGTACGCGTTGGGCGTGTCTCCTGAGTTCTGCACACGTCGTCGGTTTCACCATCAGACTCGGTGGTGGATTGTTGGTGGACTGCTGGCTCTTTACCAACTGGGGACTGACGCTGGCTGACCTCACGTGTCGACCTGTCGGCAGCCTCAGCAGCAACAGCCTCTGTGTAGGCCACAGCATATGTGAGCTCCGTGCAGGTGAACAGGCGCTGCTGGAGTCGCTCATCCCGCAGGCCACAAACGAGTCTATCAAGGAGGGCCTCTTCCAGGTTGGTGAATCTGCACAGACGAGCAGCCTTCCACAGGGTGGTGACAAATTCAGCAATCGATTCTGTGGGCCCCTGGCTCCACTTGTAAAAAGCATGCCGACAAGCTATTTTCGATGGTTGGGGTGAGAAGTGGCCCTTGAGCTTGGCCGTGATATCAGCCCAGGTAGCTGTGCTGAATTCCATGGGAGCGACCAGGGATCGGACGACGTCAAAGATAGCCTTGCCACAGAAGCTCAGGAGCATTGCCTTCTTTTGCGCCTCATCGGTAATCTGGTTCACTTGGAGGTGAAACTCAAACCGCACTAGGTAAGAGTCCCAGTCCTCCTTCGCCGGGTCTGATGCCTTGAACACCGGATTGACGGCCATCCTGACTGATGGCGCGGCCACTGCTGCGAGTGGGGCTTCAGCTGGCCTGGCTGGGTGTGTGTCCTCATCTGCCATTACTGTGTTGGTTCAGTGGGACTGCCTACCCGCTCTGGTATCCCACCTTCGTTGCCAGTTGTTAAGTATGCAACTTAACATGATTGATTTCAGCAAAGTGAATTCAGCTTTATTATAACAGCAAACTTCAACTCAGGAACACACCACAAAACAGTGGAGCGCAGCTCCCTTTTTAAATCATCCGGGCTGTCAAAGCCAGTCCCATAAATAAGTTAAGGTCCAATCAGAATACACACATAATAACCAATGAGGTTTGTTCCCTCCGAAAAGCTATTTACAATTGTGATTGGTTATATACAGAGGTTTCACAGAAACCAGCCAATAGTAATGCGACAGATTACAATCCTCTTTCTGCCTGAAGCTTAACATGCAAAAGAATGGATTCAGCTTCAGGACATAACCAGATGGCTTTGCATACCACGGTTTGGCTTGCCCCATGGCATGGCAAACCCAACTCCCCAGAATGGTTCTTCAGTTCTTAAAGTGTTTGATTATACTTATTTCTTTAACTAAGAAATAAGGGAGCAAATGTATATTTAATCTTCAAAATATGTACAGTTTTTAAAAAGGAGAAAATAATAAAGGTGGACAGCTGGCTTCAAGCATGGATAAGCCCAACACTGAGACAGTGTTTGCTGATTGCTGGTGTTGTATGTTTATCTTTTTCACAGCAAAGCAGGGTGGAAGCCAAGTTCACACCACAGGAAGAGAAAATTCACAGCAAGTCCTGTTTAAGTACTTCTGTATGCAGTCTTTGATAATTTCAGTAATCCAATCAGCTAGACTCAGGGCATGTTGGTTGAAATTGATTTTTCTTCTTCTGAAAGAGATTAATTTTGACTTTTTTTACCCTCTGGAAAAAGTAGAAGTGACATCTATTTTTTTTTCTCCAGGCATCAATATTTTAGGTTTTCTCAATGTGGTTGTTTCAGGTCATACTGCTTCACTACAGCTCCTTAAATTGCTGTGCCTCACACATGGGGTGGCCAGACCTTATAGCTGGGACATCCCAGTTCTGTGAAACACAGCTCATGATGTAGCCCATAGGATTTGTATCACTGCAATTTGCTGTTTTGAGGCCGGGGGCAAGGATAGAAATCTGCAAGATGCTTTTGACCCTGCACTAGGGACTCTTGATGTCCATCATTAATAATTCTGCCTTCCATTTTTAAATCACGTCCTCTGGTTCCAAATTGTAGAAATAGGGTTGCCAGTTCTGGCTTGGGAAATTCCTGGAGATTTGAGGGACAGAGCTTGGGGATGGCAGAGTTTGGGGAGAGAAGGAAGCTCAGTGGAGATGTAATTCCACAGAGCCTGCCCTCCAAAGCTGCCATTGCCTCCAGGGGAATTGATCCCTGTAGTCTGGAGATCAATTTTAATTCCAGAAGGACTCCAGGCTCTACACTGGCATCTTTAACCCTATGTGGAAAAGCTTTTGAAACCATGGGGCAGTTTCTCCTTAGGCTTCTGAACATAGGCACCAACTTGGGGCTTTTTGTGGTTAGAGTGCAAGCCCCTTAGTTTTGTAGCTGGATTAAATTATGGGAAGTTAATAAATTAATGCTAATGTCTGATTTGCAGAACTGACACCTCAGCCCTAAACACATTGATTTTGGAAGTGTGTCATTGATTTCATGGGCGTTCACTCATCAAATGATTTGCTTAGGATTGTTACCAGGAGCAAAGATTTTGGATTTGCTAATCACAGAGCTTGAAATCTTTGGCTTGGTTCAGAATCAGAATCAAAATGTTGTTTTTTCAGGTCTGTCATCAGGCTGTATCAACCTTATGTTAACAAGGAATTCCAGAGAGGAAAAACAGAAAGCCTCTGATCTTGCCAAGATTTACTAACTCACTTCAACCCCTGAATCATACCTTAAATGTGACTGTTCAGGGATTGTTATCTTGGGAAACTAATCATATAAGTAGGTCACTTTAGGACAGAAATCCAGTTCCCTTAAAACAGTCTGCTACCCCAAGTTTAACAAGTGTGCATGAAATGAAACATGAAATGAAACAAGTATGCATGAAACCTCCATTCCAAGTACTGGTGCTTTGGATCCTAATCATGCACTGCGGTGAAGCAAGAGCAGTCCATGTTCAGAGGCAGGTTTCCATGCACGGATATCCTTTGAAATGAGGCTTCATGCACAGCAAATGTAATACAATTTTTGGATCTGGAACCATTCACAGGCCTGCCATATAAAGAGGTAATGCGTCTAGATCTTTCAGTGTTTCCCTTTGGGTATGAGGGACTAATTCTAACCATTCTCCCTCTTTCCTGTCCCATGTGGGTTGAGCAATTAAGAATTATCAAAGCTGTCAGCATTGACCATATGTTTGGTGGTGAGACCTAAAAGCCTAAGGACAGTCCAGGACTAAATGCAGTGATCTCTGGATTTACTTTTGAGAATTTAATGTGATGCTGTGACAGCTGCTGTGGGAAAGGGAAAGTTGGAAGCATCTTGGTCCATGAACCAAGTGTATACTCTCAAAGTTCAGTGCCAGAATTCCAGTAGTTTATAATTAACTTCACTGCAGTTCTCTCTTAGATGAAGGAGAGCTAGTTTGGTGTAGTAGTTAGGAGTGTGGACTCTAATCTGGGAGAACCAGGTTTGATTCCCCACTCCTCCACATGCAGCTGCTGGTGTGACCTTGGGTCAGTCATAAGTTCTTTCAGAGCTATTCTCTCACAAGCAGTTCTTGAAAGAGCTCTCTCAGCCCCCACCTCCCTCACAGGGTGTCTGTTGTGGGGAGGGGAAGGGAAAGGAGATCATAAGCTGCTCTGAGACTCCTTTGGGTAGTGAAGGGCAGGGTATAAATCCAATCTCCTCCTCCATAGTCAGGAGAATCTTTGCTTCCCTTCCACCCATGCCCTATCCTCTTCACACTAATGAGTACCTTTCTCCTCTGCTCTTGCTACCCACTTCCACCTCTCCTCCAGACTTTCTAGCTCCCTCACTTTCTGCAGCCATTGCCTCTGACTAGGTGCAGCACATGCTTGCCGCATTCCTTGGAGCAGATGCAATGGCCTTAAAGGCCCCTTGGCTCTTCTTCCCATTTTGCTTGACAGCACTGCCTGGCCTCCACAGACACTCATACTGGCATTTGAGAAATGGAGTTTTACAAGTTTGAGAGTTCCTAGGACAGTAACAGCAGCCCAAAGTTAACATCAAAAGTAGGCCCATTATGAACAACGTATCTCCCCCTCCCCTAAAATTCTTTGTTCCTTAAAAGGAGACAATCTGATCTTTCAAAACGTTCATCTCACATTTAATATGGAGATAACCAAACTCTTTATGGGCTACAAATGTCATTCTTCTCAAAACAGTTCAACTTCATATGCCTTTTTGTTGCCAAGAAGCACTCTCATCTTTATGGGTAATCTGTCAGAGTGGCTGGGAGTCTAGGGATGATCCACCTGTCAGGAGGGAATTGGAAAGGAGCCACTTGTAATGAGAGGCTGGTTAGTTCTTAGGAAGAAGGCATGGAAACCAGAAGCAGGGATGTACAAACAAACAAACACTGGGCTGTAAAGGGTGGGGATAGCTGTCTTAGTAGATGGCTGAAGCAGAGATACTGGAGAGGGAAGAGCATCTGGAGAATAATGAGATGCATTACTGAGGGAAGCAGAAGCACACTTGTGCTTTCCTATCTTTTGTTATGTCTGGTAGCTCATAATGGAAGATATCACTCATGATAAATAGATTCTGCAGTGTACTTGATAGTTTGATCCAGGTAAGGCTCCAGAGGAACCAGGAGCAACAGGAAAAGGAAGGACAAGAGTGCAAGTCCAATCTCTCCTTATCTTGTCCTCTTCATTTATATGCCTTTCTAGGGTGTCAGCTGCTGTTGACATGCACTGCCTGACTGAAGAAGCTTTGTGTTAGTTACCCAAAAGAGTGCCTGTCTGGGGATACACAGAAAGGTAGGTGCATTTCCTTCCCATCCCCAAATTTGTCCCCTGGGCTTTTAGTTTGGGAAGAAAAGTATTTCACCAAATCTGTTTTCCTGCTGCTGGATTAGATAAGTAAGCAATTAAAGATACAGGTCACTATCGGTCATCTGGGATGCTTAGAGAAAAAGCCTTGCCTGCAGTCAAAAACCAAGTCTAAATGTTGTACCCTTGACTTATTTCTCTCAGTTGTGATTTCATGCAGAATTTCTCTTAGAAACCATAAACCAACATTAAAATGACCTGTAGAACTAATCAGTACAAATCAAGGCAGAACCTGGAACAGCCTACCTTTTCCCCATGCTATTCCAGCAGCGTTTGGTTGCACTAGCCACATGGACTAAGCCAGAGAGGTAGTTCTTTGACATCCAAATGGCTTCTGGGGTGAATTGATAAACTACAAGAAAACAGTTCCCAAGTCCATGGGTTATGAGAAGTCACAAGCCCTAATGGACTTGCTCCTAAATACAAAGCAAGTCTTTGGCAGTGCTGAACCTGGGGCCCTAGCAACAAGAATTTAGGGAAGCTGCCTTTCCTTTGTAGCATCTCCTATTCCAGAAATATTCCAAATGCTGAGCAGCAGCACAACTGGGGACACGATGTACACCTTCCTTCCTAACTTTTTCTGCCTCCCTTTCTACCGTTCATCCTTTGTGCTCTGTTTCTAAGGCTTTGTGTCATGATCAGGGTTTTGAGGTCAGCATCCCCTCTCCCTGTTCATCCCACTGTTCCCCAGTAAATACCATCTTTGTGAATTGATAGCAATGGAGCTCTATGTGTGAGATGCTGAATTTCTAATGTGCTGTGATGCTCTGTGTGCGTGTGTGTGTGCATGAGAGAGAGAGAGAGAGAGAGAGAGAGAGAGAGAGGAAATTTTAAAAAAAATTGAAAAGCAGAGGTGCAGCTTATTCTCCCAAGTGCAAAATAGTTTACAGTCAATCTTTCTAGGAAAACTGACAAGATATTTGAGCAAATCAACCATCCTAAGGAAATCAAGTTCACTAAAACTGCCCTTAGAGTATCTAATAGTCTTTAACAGATGCCTTTATTCTCAGGGCTATATTTTGCTTAATGAGTGGGCCAAAGACAAGGAAAAGGTTACCATCCATAGAAACTTTACAGCAAAACATTGACACAGTCCAGCAGATCCATACCAGAGAGAGAAGTAAATCTGCAAACACCCGCACACTTTTATATAAGAAGGAATTTAAATCTTTCTCTCACTCTTTCTCCCCCCCCCGGGATTTAAGAGTTTACTAATTTTCATCAAGATATTGCATGCAAATATAACAGACTGATACAGTATCTTTCACGCACCTGTTGTCTGAGACATAGAAGCTAATGAAGTGATGACACCTCAAGGCTAACAAACAAGAGAACAATCACTCTACTTCTGTTTAATATGTATTCACTGACAGAAATGTGTTAGATACTGTACAGCCATCCCTGGAGGGATTTTATTCCCCTCCCCCCTGAGCTGACGGTCTATTATACCTTAGTTCTCACAAACAGCTGATGAAGTGGCAAGATGGTGTCTAGACTTTACCACTTGACAATGCTCATGTGACTGAGACTGAATGCTGCTGTTTCCCCCCCAAAAAAAACAACTCCACATATAGAAAATTCGAAAAGAGAAAGCTAGACTAGGATCAGTGTCCCTGACATGAGGTTTTCTGTTTCCAGGGAACTGTTTTGTACAGGGAGGCATTTAAAGATGTAATTTCCCCACCTGCAGTCTGAAGAGGTATAGTCCAGGCAGGGGTTTACACTCATCTGTCACTCGTGCGAACTGGGGTGTCATTGGAAGGGTGAGATGAAGTCATAGCGTAAAATGAGATCAGGTAGCAACAGAGTTGCTATGACACCGTAGTCATTTCAGAAGATCCTCTGTTTAGGAAAACCAGGTGCAATATAAGCAAAAGAAATATCTGCCTCCTCAACTTTCATCTTCCTTGCTTCCCAAATCCTTGGCAATGAAATGCTAATTTGCATGCAAGCTAAGCAGTTTCACCCAGGCTAGCCTGATCATGTCAGATCTTGGAAGCTAAGCATGGTCGACCCTTAGTAGTATTTGGATGGGAAACCACCAAAGAAGTCCAGAGTCATTATACAGCGGTAGGCAATGGCAATCCACCTCTGAATTTCTTGCCTTGAAAACCCCATGGGGTTGCCATAGTCAGCTGTGACTTGGTGGCAAAAAAAAATATTAATCCTGGTAGGGAACAGAATCCAATTTTGCAAAATTCTAGCCCTGAGGTATAGCTGCTCAGTCACTCTACTAACTCTGCTGAGGGTTCAATTTGTTATGTGGATTTGCTTAAGCACATGCATGCACGTTTTTTGGTACTGCTTGCAACATCAGCATCCTGAACCTTGTCTTTAAAAAAAACCCTTCTTTCTAGACATGATGATTATATAGGTAATGTAGGCTGCTGGCACTCAGAAATCAGGCTAGGAGGGAGGTGCCGTAGGTTTCCTGAGGGTTATAGGGTAAGAGCCAGCATCCTGCATAGTTCCTTTTTCCTTCTTCTGATTAGCAATCTGATCAGCCAGTTTAGCGTAGTGGTTAAGAGAGCAGACTCTAATCTGGGAGAACTTGGTTTGATTCCCCACTCTTCCACATGCAGCTGTTGGTGTGACATTGGGTCTCGAGAGAGCTCTCGATCCCATCTACCTCACAGGGTGTCTGTTGTGGGGAGGGAGAGGGAGAGGGAGAGGGAGGAGGGGAGGGGGAGGGGAGGGGAAAGGGATCGTAAAATGCTCTGAGATTCCTTTGGGTAGTGAAGGGCAAGGTATAAATCCAATCTCTACTCTCTTCTCTTCTTCTTCAAATCAAGAAATGCAAATCACAGATTACTTAAAATCACAAAATTCTAAACTTGGGTTAACCTGTGAAAATGCATTATATCTTAGCACGAAGTATATAGATCCCTAGAGGCAGGCAATGGAAACCACCTCTGAACATTTCTTGGCTTGAAAATCCCATGATGGCAAATATTATGCATGCCACGGGTTTGCCATGTTTGTCTTTGATCAGAGATATTACAGATACTGAACATGGAACCTTCTACATACTCAGCATGTACTCCACCAATACATAAATTCAAGAATAATAAAACCATTTTCAATCATATACTGTACTTATTCCCCTAGGATAATGTGACTCAGGTGGCTGGATCTTCTCAAAACCAGATATTTGCAGGTTTTGTGCCCATTTCAGTGGGCCTTTGAAAGATCTCTAGACTGTTTCAGTAGAACAAACTCTCTTTAGTGTGGAGTCTCCCAAGTGTGCCCTTCATCTGCTGCAGAGACAGGACTAAGTGGTACCTGGTATTCTTCCACAGCTTTTTCTCTCTGACTTTTCCTCAGTGCATTGAATTTCCCTGCCATAAATATTTATGATCTGGACTTGTCATAAGTGTGCATTTATATATGATATTAAAGATGTAAATCTTTATAAATACCTGCTGTGAGAGGAGAGGCCAAGGGGAGCTACGGCATTGGTGATAACATTGAGGTCAAATGCTTTATGGCTGTTTAGAGGGAAATGGAATTTAGGCTCATTTTTAGCAAGTGGAAGAGAACCTAGATGAATAATGAGAGAAGTCTTAAATAGTCTACCTTCCCTACTACAAACTGAAACCTGCAACATTGGTTTGTGAAACAAAACTCAGTTAGGAAGGGTTGCAGTATTTTTGTTTAATATTGCATAGTATTAGGACTTCATCTAATCTGTCTGAACATCAAGGAGTCTCTCCTTTGGGGTATGTAGCACTGGTGAACAGTATTCCCTGTTAGCCTCCTTGGGAATAGTCATGGACCAGAAACACGTTCAACTAAAACCAATTTCTGTTACAACCTGGCTAAAGTAGTTTCTATTGGTATAACATATTCGATCATTGGAGGCTTCCATCAAATCTCCATGGTTAGCTAGTCCATACCTTGTATTTTCTTTCCTTCCAGACTTGCTACACCACATTTTCTTTCCTGATTCGGTCTGGCTGACAGTAAAAGCTGACTGTCCCTGGGTCTCTAGTAGGTTGCCACAGAGAAGCAGTCTCCTCACAGGGAAGTGGAGAGGGAGCAGAAGCCTTGTATGTGGCAGGGAGGCTGTAGCTTATGCAAGTGTGGCAAGGGTGAAGCAGTCTCTGGAGACAGGAATCTCTGCACAAACATGGTGCCAGGGCCTGGAACAAAAGGATCAGCCCTTTCTTGGCTAGGCACAAGTGTCAAGTGGAGCCACTGAACCAACACAGTGCCCAGCCATCTACAGGATGCTGCTGGGATCCCTGCTCCTCTGGTAGCCCGGTTAAGGTCCCAGCTCCTGCCAAGACTTACAGCAACCCTTTTTCTTCCTGAGAAAGGCTGGAGTAAGGTAGGTCCCGAGCTGTCCATTGTGCATTCCTTCATCAAGTCCATGCTTCTGCCATGGTCCTTGCCCATCTTCTTTCCTACTGGTCTTGGGGGTGCAGGGTCCTGGCCAGCCTCCAGCAGCAACTCCAAGTAAGCCAAAGGTGCTGATGAGGTTCCTGTTCGGTTGAATCCCTGCAGACAGGGATGGGTCCTGGTTGCTGAGGAAAGACCATGGTGTCCACCTCCAAAGTGTTCTGAGGGGGACCCGTGAAAGACACTTCTTCAGCTGGAGTGTCAGTATCAGCAGAACCAGGGCAAGCTACAACACTTTTTCTTCCCCTCACTCCTTTCCTGTTGAGGCTGGATGCTGTTGGTCATATATTTCTAAAATCTGCTCATTCTCTACATTGCTGGCCAGTGCTAAGCAGCGAAGACACTGGCCTCCATTTGAAGAGCAAACACATGACCATTGGGGCATTAGAGGAAACCAGTGTGACAGAGAAGCATTTTTTTTTCCTTCCTGGATTATATTCCTGGTAATTTGCTGTCTGGGGGTGGCCTCTACAGCCCAGGATTTACCAGGAGTCCAGAGTGTGGAACAGGTAATACCAGCATCTCCAGCCACAGTCACCAGAGCCCCTCCCAAGAGGGGATCAGTAGAGTGGACAAACACAAGGCAGGCAGGTGAGTACAACTCCAGGCCTGATGCAATCCCATACACAGGGCCAGCCCAAAGTTTTTTCGTGCCCTAGGCAGGGCTACCTCCTGGCGCCCCCCGCCACTGGGGCTCCCCAGGGCAAGGGAGGGCTCCCCTCCACCTCCTCCTTCCCCCTCTTGCCCGCCCCCAGGGTGCGCCAGCTAGCCAGGGAAGGGGTGGGGGGTTAAACCCCCATCCCTTTTGTCTGAGCACCGGCTTGCCAATGCATCCCGCAGCTGCAGAGCACGCCAGCAAGCCAGGGGAAGGGGCGGGGAGGGTTGGCGGAGCTTTTGGTGGGGGGTGGGGGCATTTTGGTGCTCCTAAGGACCGGCGCGCTCTAGGTGATTGCCTAGTGAGCAAGCCGGCCCTGCCCACACAAGGATTGCAGGAAGGCTGCCTACAGCAAAGGCCTGGAGAATGCTGGGGCCAGGATTGAGTTGAGGCAGCTTAAGCAGGGCAAACCAGAACATGTAGGTGCGGCTGGACATAATAAAGTCTGTGCCTGACTAGAAGCCACATGCTCCCTTTGCTTCTGGTGGGAAGGGCTAATCCCACAGAAAATAGAAACAGGTCAAAGAGTGGGCATAGCCAATAGGGTCTGCTTTGTAATGACCAGGAATGTAGACCAAGGAATACCTACTCCAGTTCTCCCTGTGCTTAGTTGGCTGGAGGGGAAAACAGTGGGGAGAAGAAAAAAAAGAATGGGTGATCAGAATCCTGTTCAAGATAGAGGACTGTTGAGGTCTAAAAGAGTGACCCCCTGGAAGGTATTCTGCCTGTCCAACACTTGGCAAAACTATAGAGGCTACAATTGGATGAATTGCTCTGATCCTATGACAAGCCAGTTACCAATGGTCCCTTATAACAGTGCATAGCATAAACCACCATCTTGGGCAGACAGAGGGATCAGGACATATTTCCCCCCATATTTATGACCTCAAAGAGAATATTTGAGATCCTGCTATTACATTTGATCTCCAGATGTCCAAAATCAGTTCCCCTGGAGGAAATGGCTGCTTTGGAGGATGGATTCTATGGCAATATATTCTGCTGAGGTACCTCCCCTCCGCAGACCCCATCGTCCCCAGGCTGCATCCCCAAAATCTCCAGATGTTTCCCAACCCACAGTTGGCGACACTAGATCTAAGCTTCTGAAGCTCCAGGAACAATGGAGAAAGCAACATGGAGAAAGATTCTGCTGTCATTCGCCCTCATGGAGGTATATAGAGTGCTGCGTCAGTGCTTGTGCTGTGGCATGCTAGAAGAATGCCTGTGGAATTGTTATAAAGGGAATAGTGATGGGGTAAAATGAAAATGTTCAGGAGGACACTTTTAAAAGGGGGAATAAGCTTTAATTTTTGATGAAAATAAATTTAGGGAGGTTTTTCTCTATCCTTCCCTCCTCATATTGCATTGTTTGTTGGATGTATTGTAATATCTTTATTTCATTGTTCTCATTGCTTATTCTGTGCATTGTATTGCTCTTTATTACGCTGTTTTATAATGTGGTAATTTGCTTTGAGTCTCAGTGAGAAAGGCAGACAATGAATGAAGCAGAATAACTTAAATAAATGGTAGGCAGAGTTGCTAACTGTGGGTTTGGAAATTCCTGCCCTGCCCTGGATAGCCCAGGCGAGCCTGATCTCATCAGAACTTGGAAGCTAAGCAGGGCTGGCCCTGGCAAGTACTTGGGCGGGAGACCTCCAGAGTATACCAGGGCTGGGACGCAGAGGCAGGCAATAGCAAGCTGCCTCTCTAAAGCGTCCAAGCCCCACTGGGGGTTGCAAGAAGTCAGTCACGACTTCCAGGCACTCACACATATACACATACACACACATACACAAAATATAAAAAAAGAGAGAGAGAGGAAATTTTTGGCAATTTGGGAACAGAGCCTGGGGAGGGCATAGTTTGGGGAGGGAGCTCAGCAGGGGTGTGATAGAGTCCACCATCCAAACCTGCCTTTTTCTCCACAGGGACTCGTCTCTGTAGTCTGGAGATCAGTTGTAATTCCAGGAGATCCTCAGGCCCCTGGAGGTCTGGTGAGAAGAGTAAACTATCTTGGCATTCAGGGAAGGGGGGGAAAAGTGGAGCTGGGAGATTTCATTGAATTAAAATTGATTTATGGATTACAGGGATCCATTCCACAGGAGAAAATGGCTGCTTTGGTGAACTCTGTGCTATGACAATATAACCTGCTGAGGTCCCTCCCTAAACCCTACCCTCAAAAAGTGGCACTCCCTGATCATCAGGAATTTCCAAATCCTGTGTTGGGAACTCTAAGGGAGGCAGAAGAAGAGGATTAGAAGAGAGTGAGGAGAGGAAAATCCAGAGGGCCTTTAGGGAGTCTTAAAGGGAGTCTTAAAGAGAGATATATCTGGTCAAGATCTGGAGCTCTTGAGGGAAGCTCATTAGAAACAAGAAACCAAGTCATGCTGCCTTTTTCTCCTAGAGATAAGATGTGTGTGTTAAACACCATCAAGCTGCTTCCAACTTACGGTGGCCATATGAATTTATGTCCTCCAGAACATCCTATTGTTAGCAACCTTGCTCAGGTCTTGCAAACTGAAGGCCGTGGCTTTCTTTATAGAGTCCATCCATCTCCTGTTGGGTCTTCCTCTTTTCCTGCTGTCTTCAACTTTTCCAAGCATGATTGTCTTGTCTCATGTTTTCCCATAAGGTGACCATAATACAATAGCCTCAGTTTAGTCATTTTAGCTTCTAAAGAGAGTTCAGGCTTGATTTGATCTAGAACCCCTTATTTTGTCTTTTTGGCAGCCCATGGTATCCATAAAACTAAGGAATTATTATCCAGTATTGCGGGTTTCCCTGAAAAGTTAGAATAGCTGCTAGAAAATTATATGATGTCCTAAACAGAGAATGTTTATTTTTACTTATATCTACTTAACACATTTTAAGAGTACCTTATGTTAATTTTATGTTCCAGTAGCAGCAGCTATATGAACTGAAATATTTGATGAGGGGGGAAACAAATCAAATATGTTTTAAATGTTGTATTCCAAGCTTTATGTGGAAATAATTTTATTGGGATAATATTTGTAAACATATAAAAGCAATATCATACATACTTCCTTATAATGTTTAAATTAGAGGTGTCAAACTCATTTGTTACGAGGGCTGGATCTGACATAAATGTCACTTTGTCAGGCCGGGCCATGTGTGCTGTAAAATGTAACACAAGGTCCCGAAGATATAAACCTTATAAAGATTATGTCAGATACCAAATGGCAACAGCAGGCATGATTGGATTAGGTGTGATATGCAGAGGGGTGGAGATATCAGCATTGGTAATGAAACAGGAAACCTAGGTCTCAATTTGGTACAGGAGGATTCAGTCCAAAGGATGCAAAGAAAAATGGTAATAAGTCTGAAGAAGTGAGCAGTGACTCACAAAAGCACATACCCTACCAAAAATTTGTTAATGTTTAAAGGTGCTTTTTGTTGTTGTTGTTGTTCAGTCTCACAGTCGAGTCTGACTCCTTGTGACCCCATGGACCACATCACACCAGCCCTCCTGTCATCCACCGTCCTATGGAGTTTGCCTAATTTCATGTTCGTTGCATCGATAACACTGTCTAACCATCTCATCCTTTGCTGTCCCCTTCTTCTTTTTCCTTCAGTCTTTCCCAGCAACAGGGTCTTCTCCAGTGAGTGCGCCCTTCTCATTTGGTGGCCAAAGTATTTGAGCTTCAGCTTCAGTATCTGGCCTTCCAGGGAACAGTCAGGGTTGATTTCTTTTAGGATTGACTGATCTGATCTCCTTGCAGTCCAAGGGAATCTCAAGAGTCTTCTCCAGCACCATAGTTCAAAATAATCTATTCTTCAGCGCTCAACTTTCCTTGTGGTCCAACTCTCGCAGCCATACATTACTACTGGGAGTACCATTGCTTTGACCATATGGACTTTTGTTGGCAGGGCGATGTCTCTACTTTTTATTATGCTGTCTAGGTTTGCCATAGCTTTCCTCCCAAGGAGCAGGTATCTTTTAATTTCATGGCTGCAGTCACCATCTGCAGTGATCTTGGATCCCAGGAACATGGAGTCTGTCACTGCTTCCATGACTGGGCCAGATGCCATGATCTTAGTTTTTTTGATGATGAGTTTAAAGCCAACTTTTGTGCTCTCCTCTTTCATCCTTCACAAGAGGCTCTTGAAGTCCTCTTCACTTTCTGCCATTAGAGTGGTATCATCTGCATATTTGAGGTTGTTGATGTTTCTCCGGTGTTCCTGGTAGTGGGGCAGTCCTTTACTCCTGGGATCTCAGCTCCACCTCCGAAGGAAGGGCCAACCGACCATTTTTGGTCCCTGAGGGGGAAGGGCTTATCCTCTTCTCCCCAGTCTGTCCGGCCCTTCCTTTGAAGAAGGACGCAGGTTGACGGTGCAGAGAGCATGAAGAAAACAAGAAAAGAAAAAAGACAAAGAGCTTTAGCAGGACCCAGGTACCGCCCTCCCCTTTGGAAACGCGGCCAGGTCTGCTGTATTTTTAGAAGCTCCGCTGCCTAAGGAAGCCAGGAGGCCCCAGGCAACAACAGGCGGAGCCCTGGCTCTATCGGGAGACTGCCTTTGCTGCGACAAGCATCCTCCCGCTTCCCCCAGAAGAGAACGAGGATAAAGAGAGCCAGGGAGACGCCAGAGAGAGATGCAAAATTAGCGATCCTCCTGGCAAGAAAGGAACCCTGCCGTTCCTCTCCCTCCACTGCATGCGCATAGAGGAACGGAGCGGAGGCGAACGGAGTTCCTTTTTACACGTCCCAACCGACTGAATCACAGTAAGAACTTCAGCGTGCTGGGCACGGGGGGAGGGGAAAGCGGAGGACAGGGGCATGGAATTCTTTCCCCCGTTAAATTTTATGCTTTTTCAGCATGATGTCCTCTCCCCTCTCCCCCCCTCAAAAAAGGAATGCCTCCTGCTCTACTTGGCGCTTCCAGGAGGCAGGGTCCCTTTTTGCTCCCTTTTTGGTGGTTTTTTTCCAACACACCAGGGGTACACCCTGGGTGGGGATCTTCCAGAGGGACAATTAGGGTGTGGCTCTGGAGGAAAAAGGTGGGAGTAGCCATTTTTTAATGGACCTCCTGTTTTACTTTCGGTTTCCCAGGACCTCCAAATGGCATCCAAAGCAAGCATTCCAGGATCATCCTTGGATTGCAAGACCTGTGAATTTGTCCTGGCAGCTTCCCCAGAGCAGGAGTCTCAAACCTCACTCAGGGAGGGACAAGAATTAGGTTCCCAGAGGAACACCCCAATCTTGACCTACTGACATGGATGAAGTCAGAGATGAGGAAGGAATTTAAAGACTTATGGAGGACAGCCCACAATAGGGGATCTACTGATAGAACACCTAGAGGTCATTCCCAGCGTAAAAGGAAAAAAACTAGCAGATCCTCCTCCTCCCATAAACACAAACGGGCTAGAAGGGAAGAGAAAAGCCCATCTTTTAGGGAACATAGTCCATTAATAAGTGGCTCTCCCTCTGATTCTTCTGATTCTGTCTCAAATATGGGGGAGGCTGAACTTTCAGAGGAAGAAGCTGAGATGGTACCCACCATCCAATCTAGGCTTTTCCCCCAAGACATTTATGGAAAATTGTTGCCAAAGGTCTTAAAGAAACTTGAACTTTCTTATACTCCAAAAACCATAGAGGAAGAGGAAACAGATTTTCCTACTGGGTCTGAACAAACATTGCCTAAGACTGGTTCAAAACCTACAAGGGTACTTCTTCCAGCAACCTTTTATTCTTTGATTAAAGCGGAATGGGAACGGCCAGCCAAGCCTAAGTCTAATCATCCCTTGTTCTCTAAGTTCTATTCTCTTATACCAGAGGTGACTAAGAAGATTCAGCTACCAGTGGTAGATGACCCGGTTAACAGTCTGGCCTCCACATCTGTGTTACCCATGGAAGAGGACGGACTGCCGAAAGACCACAGTGACAAGCGGATTGAACAAGCCCTGCGCAGAGATTTTGAGACTTCAGCCAATTCCCTTCGAGCTTCCGTTACCGGTTCTCTTTTTGCCAGAGCAGCATACGCATGGGCTTCTGACCTTGCAAAAGCAGAAAGTAATATACCCAAAGAACTCAAAAATGAGCTCAAAAAAATAGCACTAGCAACGGCGTTCGCAGCTGATGCTTCCCTGGATGCAATGCAGCAGTGAGCAAGAGCTATGGCTTCAAGTGTCACAGCTTGGAGAAACACATGGTTATCCAATTGGGACGTTGATCCTTCTGCTCGAACAAAGGTGGCGGCTGTTCCATTTAAGGGTGCTAACCTTTTTGGAGACAGGCTGGAGAGGTACCTGGTGGAAGATAAAGATAAGAAGGGAGAAGGAAAATCAAAAAGAAGGTTTCAGTCCTTTCGGGATTCCAGACATGATGCCAAACCAACCTACAGGAAAAGTGGCAACAAAAATCAAGGGACAACAGACCTTCATCTTTCCAAAACAAACAGGGACAACAATCCAAAGGTCCTAGAAAAGGAAACACAGCATGACTATGCCAGGAACAACAGTCTAATCAGAATAGGAGGTCGCCTACAGAATTTTGCCTCTCGCTGGCATCAAACTATAACCGACAAATGGGTACTGAAAACAGTAACAGAAGGCTACTCCATAGAATTTCAAGTGTTCCTGAAAGATCATTTTCTGGAAATCCCCAAGAGTCGCTCACCAGACAAACACAGAGCAATGCAAACAGCAATTTTTCACCTGTTGGAAATTGCGGCCATAGAACCGGTGCCACAACAAGAGAAGGGACTGGGGTGTACTCGGTCTTCTTCACAGTCCCCAAAAAGAACGGGGACATCAGGGCCATCCTAGATTTAAAATGGCTAAACAAGAAGGTCCGTACCAGAAAGTTCAAAATGGAGACCTTAAAGTCAATAGTGGCAGCTATTCAGCAAGGCGATTACATGTGTTCTATCGACCTATCAGAGGTGTATCTTCACAGAAGAATCAGAGGGAGAGCCACATACAGACCATCACATCACAGGTTCCTCAGATTTGTGTACAATGGAAAACACTTCCAATATCGGGCCCTCCCCTTTGGTCTAAAATCCTCTCCAAGGGTCTTTACGAAAGTACTAGTGGCGCTGGTGGCTCACCTGAGGATTCAGGGGGTGGCTCTGTTCCCGTACCTCAACGATATTCTGGTCAAGGCATCGTCTTGGTCGCAGACACTGCACTCCCTGAACGTGACAATGAAGGTGCTCCGGAAACACAGCTTTGTGATCAACCTGGACAAGAGCAACTTACAACCCTCTCAGGTGATCACTCATTTGGGAGTTCAGATCAGCACTATACTGGACAGAGTTTTTCTGACTATGGAAAGACAAGACAAGATCCAACACCTGTTACGGCAAGTATTGAGCCAGACAACGGTAGAGATAATGACCCTGGCCCAACTCCTAGGGATGCTAGTGTCTTGCCAGGAAGTTCTACAATGGGCACGATTCCATGCACGACCCCTTCAGAGATTCCTCTTACCTTTCCAGGATGTAATCACACACAAGGGAAAGCTGGACATAGAGTTATCACAATCTCTGATCAGCGAACTACAGTGGTGGCTGTCTCTGACCCACTTCCAGGTGGGCCTTTTTCTGAGGGAACCACCCAGGGTGGTGGTGACGACAGACGCCAGCTTCTTTGGCTAGGGGGCACATGTGGAAGGAAGAATGGCTCAAGGGACGTGGTCCCAGGAAGAGATGAAACGGAGCATAAACTTCTTAGAACTAAGGGCCATCCGTCTAGCACTGATACAGTTTCAGGAATTGCTGATGGGTCGACATGTCTTAGTTCAGACAGACAATACCACTGCCAAGGCCTATGTCAACAGACAGGGAGGAACCAGATTCAAACTCTTACATCAGGAAGCAATCCTGTTGATACAATGGGCAGAACTCCACCTGCTCTCGCTGAAGGCGATTCACGTGGCAGGCAAAGACAACACAGTAGCGGACTGGTTGAGCCAAAAATCAGTGGACCCATCGGAGTGGACATTGTGCAAGGAGGTTTTTCTCCAGGTCTGCCAACGGTTCGGCAAGGCAGAGGTGGATCTCTTTGCCACAGTGGACAATTCTCAGCTGAACATGTGCATGTCCAGACACAGACACCCAAATGCAATAGGAACAGACGCATTAAATGGCAAATGGCCAAAGACTCGGCTTTATGCCTTCCTTCCCATTCCACTAATCCAGAGACTGGTACAGAAAGTCATAAAACAACAAGCGGAACTTATTCTGATAGCCCCGTTCTGGCCTAGACGGGCCTGGTTCCAGGATCTGCTACGTCTAAAGGTGGTGGAGCCTTGGAGACTTCCCAAGAGAAAGGACCTACTGAGTTAGGGACCAGCTCAGCATCCACATCCTGAGATGCTCAGCCTTACTGCCTGGAGGTTGAAAGGCAGCAATTAATGGCTCGGGGATTTACTAGGGGAGTAGTAGACACCATGCTAGCTTCTAGAAAGGGTTCCACTAATCGAGTCTATAATACCACTTAGAGGGTGTTTTGTTCCTATTGTGCACAGGAGGGAGTAGATCCTTTAGAAGCCTCTGTGGGGGACATGCTGGCCTTCCTCCAGAAGGGGTTGGAAAAGAGTCTTAGCACTAACACCCTAAAGAGACATGTAGCAGCTATTTCTGCGGTAAGGGGAGCAGGGAAGGGAAAGTCTTTGTCCTCTCATCCCCTTGTTAAGCGCTTCCTGAGGGGAACTACCCTCTTGAACCCCCCACAGGCACATCACTTTCCTACTTGGAACCTTAATGTTGTTCTGAGGGCCCTTAGCAAAGCGCCTTTTGAACCTATGGTTTCCTTAAGAACCTCACCTTTAAAATGGCTTTCCTAGTGGGAATTACCTCGGCGAGGAGGGTATCAGAACTGAGAGCGCTATCTACTCATAAAGACTTATGTGTTTTCCACAATGACAGGGTAGTACTCCACCCTGACCTAGCTTTTATTCCAAAGGTGAACTCTATTTTTCATAGGTCTGAGGACATAGTGCTTCCATCTTTTTGCCCTAACCTGAAACATCAGAGGGAAAGGGAGTGGCACTGCTTAGATGTTCGTAGGGCGCTGAGTTACTGCCTAGACAGAACTAAACAGTTTAGAACCACGGACACATTATTTTTCTCCTTCAGGAAATCATCCTTAGGTTTGAGGGTGTCCACTTCTACCATAAGCAGATGGTTGAGGGGTTGTATTCTGGTGGCATATGAGGTTCAAGGCCTCCAGCCACCACAAGGGATGAAGACACACTCCTTACGGGGTGCAGCCACGTCAGCAGTTTATAGGGCCTTCCTTTCTATGGAGGTCATCTGTAGGGCGTCTACGTGGAAATCACTTCATTCCTTTACCAGGCACTATCGGATTGACAAGCTGGCCTCCGCAGAGGCAGCATTCGGTAGGAGGGTACTGCAACACGCTATTTAGACCACAAAGATCCAGTCCCTCCCTGGGATATACTGCTTTTTTAAGTCCCAGGAGTAAAGGACTGCCCCACTACCAGGAACACCGGAGAAAGGAAGATTTGTATTCACTTACCGTGAAGCTTCCTTCTCGATGGTCCTGGAGTGGGGCAGTCCTACCCACCCTTTTTTCTCTTTGGAGGTGGATTCTTCTCCGGTCTGGGAGTGTGCCGTAGTCTGCCTAGAACTGGGGTCCCTGGGTCTTGGGTTGACCTCTGCCTCCTAAGTAGTGCAGATGATTTGGAGGTGGGAACACAGTTTGGTCCAAGGTGGACTAGGGTCGTTGATGTTGGTGTTGGTACCCACCTGTTGTGGGAGGCGTGTTTTGTTTGTATGTTTTCTTATAGTTGGTCCGGGGAGTCACGGCTTGGACTATGACTGGGGAGAAGAGGATAAGCCCCTCCCCCTCAGGGACCAAAAATGGTCAGCCGGCCCTTCCTTCGGAGGTGGAGCTGAGATCCCGGGAGTAAAGGACTGCCGCACTCCAGGACCACCGAGAAGGAAGCTTCACGGTAAGTGAATACAAATCTTCCTTTTTCCTGGCAATCTTAATTCCAGTTTATGATTCATTCAGGCCGACATTTTGTATGATAGACTCTGCATATAAATTAAATAAGCAGGGTGACAATATACATCCTTGTCGTACTGGACTCTTACTCTTTCTACCACTATTAGAAACCACAACATTCAAAAAACAGTAGGAGAACATTTTAACCTTCCAGGGCATTCAGGTGCTGACCTAAGAGTAGCAGTTCTCTTACAAAGGAATCTCAAAGGGAGTTTAGAAAAAAGAAACTGCTGAATTGCAACTGATCATGAACCTCAAGACAATGCAAACTCCTGGACTGAACTGAGACCTAGGTTTCCTCTCTCATTACCAATGCCTGCTATTGTCTTTTGGTGTCTGAAATCACTTCACTCTCCAAGATATAAGGACAGATGGACTCACTTTCCAGCTGTTTCTGAAGAAGTGAGCAGTGATTCATGAAAACTCATTCCCTGCCACAAATTTTGTTAGGCTGCGTTCAGACGGCCAGTCAATCGCGCCATGAGCCCTCCTAAAATTTTATCCCGATTTTTTTAATCCAGCCTAGCACGACCAGACGCCCCCCATGAAATAGCCTCACCGTGTGTTGTTCCCGCCGTGATTTGTCTACACGGCATCCACCGAGGATTTTTTTTAAAAAAGTTTTGTACATTCGCATAGGCAAGGCTGCGCCTCCTTGGAGAACTGAGGCGATCGCGGAGGGTTTTCAGCAAAGTTTTGCGCATGCAGGGATGGAAAGAATAAGTCCTGGTCCTCCCCCTTGCCATTGCCATCATGATCAATGGAGGGACTATTTCGCAAGTTAGAACAGTCCTTCCCCCCCTCCATCTCCCATCGCAGTAACATCTTGTCCCTAAAATAAATAAGCATGAATATTACATTCCTCGTAGCACTTATCGCTGAATGCGTTTCCTCGTTAAAGCGCACATAGGGTTTCATTTTTTAAAAAATCGCGCCCCTGTCGGCTCGGTCTGACGTCAGACCGAGCCGACGGGAGCATCGCGCGCTAATGGAGTGACCAGACGGAAGAAAGTCTGCAGTTGTCCCGCGGGTAAGCGAAAACTCTACATAGAAACTGCTTCTTTTTAAATCAGGATTGGAGGCGCAGCAGAACAGGATGTCTACGGGACCGGAATTTTTCCCAGATGTTTCTGTCTGGTCGTGCATTTTTGATCCGCAAGGGAGTCGTTCCTATGGCAGATCAAAAGATCCGTCTGAACACACCCTTAGTCATTCAGGTGCTGCTGTACTCTTGCTCCCTTTCACTAAAGGAATGCAAGCTGTGCTGTTAGGTCCCGTCCCCCCATCTGTTAGAAATGGAAAGGGAGATCTCTCCAAGTGCCATGAGATGGTCGGTTGGTCAGTTGGTCGGTCAGTCGGTCGGTCAGTCTCTCTCCCCCCCCTCTCTCACTCATACCTGGAATAAAAACATTTTTGGGTCTTAAACAAAGGACTCCACCCCCCATATCTGGAATAAAAACGTTTTGGGATCTTAAACAAAGGACTCTCTCCTCTCATACCTGGAATAAAAATGTTTTGAGGTCTTAAACAAAGGACTCTCCCCCCCCACCTGGAATAAAAATGTTTTGGGGTCTTAAACAAAAGACCCTCTTTTTCTGGGATGCTCCCTCTGGCTCCCTCCCTCCCTCTGAAGAAAAAGTGTGCTTCTCCCTAGAATAAAACATTGCTGGTCTTCTTAGAAGTCCCACAAGACACCATTTTCTCCCCTCTCTCTGGCTCTTTCCCGCCCCTCCCTCCCTCCCCAGAGCGGGAGGGGGGCAGAGGCCTCAGTCAATGGAGGGAAGGCTTTCTTTCTCTCCTATGAAGCAGGAACTAGGAGAGAAGGGCCAGAAGGAGCTGTGATGATAGATACAGGAAGCAGGAAGCAGCACAGAGTCAGCTGCTTTCGGCCCAGATTGTAGCCCTGTGTGGGCCTAATATGGCCTGCGGGCCTCAAGTTTGACACCCCTGGTTTAAATTTAAGAAAAAAACAGAAGGCTCTATAAACAGTTGAAACTAATTTTAGCACACCCCTAAAAACTGTATGATATGCCACAGATATGGCTGTCCACTCCTCTATTTCAACAGAATTTAACTCTTCCACAGAGGTCATTGGAGCACCTCAGTTTCACACTCATTAACATTGTTTGTATTACTTGCTAGGTCCATATCAGGTTTTGTTTGCTTATTTAGATGTTCCCTGCTTTTCTCTCCAGCAAGGAACTGAAATGGCTTGCAACATTATTCTCCCTTCCTCTGTTTTATCCTCATAACAACATACCTGGGAGGTTAGGCTAAGAGAAAGTGACTGGCACAAGATCACCCAACAAGCTTGCATGGCAGAGTGCGGATCTGAACTTGGGTCTTTCAGATCTTGGTCCAATACTTCAACCACTACACTATTCTGGCTCCACTTGGATATTTCTGTTCAAATGTCTCATCAGAATCTTAAAGTCAGTAAGCTGAAGACTGAACTTCTGAGATTTCCTCCCAAGCCTTCTTCTCACCCCTTGCTCTCCATATTTATTGAGAACATGGCCAATAGAACAAGCATGAAGCCTTGGTTTTATCTTTGACCCTTCCCCCCTTCTCCTTTTCCATATACATCTTCAGTCTGTCACCTAGTCATGTCTTCTTTGCAACATTAAAAATACGGCCCTACATCCCCAGCCTTTCATGCTTTCTTTCTCACCTTAACTACTGCCACCTTGTCCTATGTGGTCTTCTGTTGACACATTTCAGTCTTTTCAGCATTCTCTTGTTAGTCTTAAGGTGCCCCTGGATTAATCTTGCTACTATAGACTACCTAAGCTATTCAGGCATCCCCTCAATCTGACCATATGAACCCCTCTTTACATCCCTATAATGGTCCCAGATCCTGCACAATTTGAGTGTCAGTACAGTGCCCTCTATGGCCTTATCACCCCTCATTCCCCCCATACTCATTTGCCAATACACCCCTTCACTTCTCCAGCTCTGATACCCTCAGCAATTGAGGGAGCTCCTGCTCTCTCAGGCATCTCCATCTTGTCTCCCCTTTATGTCTGGAATTGCCTCCCAGAACACTTGTGTGATGCCATCTCAGTCTCTCTTTCAAACCCACCTTTTCCATCATGCCTGTTGTGCAGTCCCCTACAGATACTAGCCTTAGGATGTGTCACTGAAATTAACACTGGTTCTTCCCCTGTCAATTGCTGCCTCCACTGCCTTCCCCCATTTTTTGTTGCTTCCCTTATATTAAATTTTAGAATAGACAGCTGGCTTCTTGTAGTCTGTAGAGGACTGTGCACACCAGTGGCCTTATATTATAATAAAAATATAATAAAGGAAAAGAAATATGACTCTCAGTCCTCACACACAGGCCTCGTGTACAAACAGGTGCTCATTTCAGTGAAAGATGACACCTCTGTATATATAATTTTGTATGTTCATAGCAATCCCTTAGTGCCTTCCTTCAGGAGGCAGCTCCAATTTAAATTCTATGTGTTCTTTTTTTAAAAAAATCAGCTGAAACAGTTTACTGTAATGATTTTATTTTTTAATGAAACTACAGATAATACACACATCTCATAATGTAAGCACCACAATTGTAGTATCTCTATATGCCTCATGTGTGTTATGGCTTCTGCACAATATTCTCCTAAGCCCCCCACAATATTATATTCTGCCTGTACACAAAATGGTAGAGTGCATTGTCGGGGGGGGGATTTGTGCTGCTTTTGTCCCTACACAGATGTAAAATATTTTTTACAAACAAAAATCAGTACTCTTTTAAGCATTGTGAAGTGTGGGGGGAAGAGTTGGCTCAGATGATGGGCCCAATGGCCAATTTAAGCAAAATAACGGCTCACTACAACTTGTGGTTTATCTTTTCACAGAAGCGGAGCATGAGTCTACAACTATTACATGATTTTATAGCTCCCATGTTATTACTATTCATGCAAGTAACCAATCTTGATGCAAGATTGCTTGTATGAGCAGTCTTTGGTGCAAATCAGCTGTCCATATATTGTTAAAAATATTGTTAAATCTGTCTTCAAGTCTAAAGTTACAAAAGTCAAAACCTTTGGTTAATGAATAGTCATTTTTAAATTTTCACCATGGGAACAGGGCACTTAAAAGTGCAGTACTAAGCCCATTGATTTAATGGACTTGGTAGGGTGAAGCTGTGCTTAGCTGTACTGTAAGCTGACTGAATAGGAACTCAAAAAGAGACAGTGTGGTATATTGGGTAGCGTGTCAGCCAATAACCAGGGAGACCCAGGTTCAAATTCCATCTCTGCCTTGACACTTCCTGGGTGCTCATAGACCATTTATTCACTCTCAGCCTAACCTACTTCCCAAAGTAGTTGTGAAGATGGCACTGGAGGAGGGGACCTGGCAACCTTACTGCAGCTACAAATACCACCTGAAATATAGAGCAGCATTTCAGGTAACATTTGGGGCTGCAGTGGGAGGGGGAAAGTGCGAAAGTTGTTCCTGGAGGTTCCTGGAAATGATCAACAGGTTCCTGGAAATGATCCATTGGATTCAACACAGAGACAGTAGCTGCGTATTTGCCAAAAAAAAATTAGCCTGGTGGTGTTGAAAGGCCTTCAGAGAGTGCAAAAGCATTCCCTAAAATGAACGAGGCTCTGGCACAAGCCGAAGGGTGAGAGCAAAAGGGTGAGGCTCTTGGCCTAGGGGCTCTGTAAGAAGCCCAGGAAGAGCCAGAAAGCCAGGACCTTGGCTCCTTGGGTTCCCAGTAAGGTAAGTAGACTCCTACAACAGGAGCTATATAAATACAAAGTGTTTTAAAAGGGGGGTTATAGAAAAGTATTTGTTTAAAAACAATTATGAAGCCAGAATGCCAGCAGGGGGTTGGGGGCTATCCAGTGTTTTGCATGGAGTGTCACATGTATGACTATCTGCCCATTGGTCAGAAGTCTTGGGTGTGTGCTCGGTGCAAGGAGCTCCTGGTTCTCAGGGAGCGAGTTTGCTCCCTTGAGGCCAAGGTGGCTGACCTGGAGAAGCAGGGACAGTCAGGTGCACGGAGAAGACTCTCGGGGACTTGTTAGATATGTCCCACTCTGGATCTGGCAGCCCGGGAGCTGCCAGGGAGCATGAGGGTCAAGGGGAAACGGGGCACCATGCCGAGGATAAGGGGAATGTGCCCTCAGAAGGGACCTCTTCTTCAGCTGGTGAACGGGTATCCTTTCGTACCAAGGAACCGTCCCTGGGAAGGGTGGGAGGGGGGGCTCTTGGTAGTTGGTGATTCAATCCTTAGGCAGGTAGACAGCTGGGTGGCGAACCCGCGTACTGACCGTATGGTGACTTGCCTGCCTGGTGCGAAGGTAGCGGACATTACGCGTGTTTTAGATAGGCTGGTAGATAGTGCTGGGGAGGAGCCAGTGGTCGTGGTGCACGTCGGCACCAACGATATGGGGAAATGCAGTCGTGAGGTCCTGGAGGAGAAATTTAGGCTGCTGGGCAGGAAACTCAAGGCTAGGACCTCTAAGGTAGCCTTCTCAGAAGTGCTACCTGTTCCACGTGCAGGGCCGGAGAGACAGGCACAGATCAGGAGTCTCAATGCGTGGTTGAGACGGTGGTGTAGGGGGGAAGGGTTCAAGTTTGTTAGGCACTGGGATGCTTTTTGGGACAAGAGGGAGCTGTACAAAAGGGACAGTCTCCACTTGTCCCGAGAAGGAACCAGGCTGCTGGTGCTCAAAATCAAAAAGGTGGCAGAGCAGTTTTTAAACTGAATAATGAGGGAAAGCCGACAGGAGATGAAAAGTCTCTGGTTCGGGATGGCTCATCTCAAAGAGATGAAGGGGTAGCTATTACTTTTGTACAAGGAAATGGATTACAATTGTCCACTGAGACTGTGGCTAATGATAGGAACTGCCTGGCAAGGTCTCGAGGCAGCAAGAGGAAGGCTGTGGGCTTAACAAACGTGGGAAACTATACGTGTTTATACACAAATGCTAGAAGTCTCCGAGGTAAAATCGGGGAGTTGGAATGCTTGGTGTTGGGGGGAAATAGACATTGTGGGTATTTCAGAAACATGGTGGGATGAGGAAAATCAGTGGGATACGGTGATTCCTGGTTATAAATTATATCGGAAGGATAGGTTGGAGGTGGGGTGGCTCTGTATGTCAGAGAGGGTATACCGTCCAGTAAGATTGAGAGGGTAAGAGAATTGGATTCGCTTCTGGAAATGCTATGGTTGAAATAGTGGGTCCAAAATGAGGCTTAACAGTGGGAGTTTGTTATCGCCCACCAGATCAAAAGATAGAGGAGGATTATAAAATGATGAATGAATTAAAGATAGCGGGTAGACGAAATAACTGTGTTGTAATAGGCGACTTTAACTACCCACACATTGATTGGGTCAATATGAGTTCTAGTCGGGAAAAAGAGATTGAGTTTTTAGACACTCTCAATGACTGTGCTGTGGAACAGATGGTCACAGATCCTACCAGGGGAGAGGCGATCCTGGATTTGGTCCTAAGTAACACCCAAAACCTGGTGAGAGATGTAAAAGTGATTGCACCGCTTGGAAACAGTGACCATAATGTCATTGAGTTTAACATTTGTACAGATATGGAGTTGCCCAAAAAGACTGACACGACCACTTTTAACTTTAAAAGGGGTAACTTCTCTGGTATGAGGGGACATGTGAGGAAGAAATTGAAAGGAAGAGCGGAGAAGGTCAAAACCATTGGGGAAGCTTGGAGACTATTTAAAAAGACAATCCTAGATGCTCAGAAAAAATATATACCGCAGGTTAGGAAAGGTACAAATAGGTATAGAAAAAAGCCTTCATGATTAACAAATAAAGTAATGGAAGCTGTAAAAGGTAAGAAGGATTCCTTTAAGCGGTGGAAAGCTAGTCTTAGTGCGGTTGATAAAAGGGAACACAGACTATGGCAAATAAAATGCAAGTCTGTGATCAGGCAAGCAAAAAGGGAATATGAGGAGCATATTGCAAAAAAACATAAAGACCAACAATAAAACTTTCTTCAAATACATTAGAAGTAGGAAGCCAGTCAGGGAGGCAGTGGGGCCCTTGGATGACCAAGGGGTAAAAGGAGTAGTGAAGGATGATAGGGAAATAGCTGAGAAGCTGAATGCATTTTTTGCCTCTGTCTTCACTGTGGAAGAGGAGAAGTGTTTGCCCACTCCAGAAGCACCGATTTCGGGAGGGGGTTTGAAAGACCTGAATCAGATTGCGGTGACAAGAGAAGAAGTCCTCCGACTGATGGACAATTTAAAAACTAATAAATCACCAGGCCCGGATGGCATTCATCCGAGAGTTCTGAAAGAACTCAAATGTGAACTTGTGGATCTCCTGACAAAAATATGTAATCTTTCTTTAAAATCTGCCTCCATTCCTGAGGACTGGAAGGTAGCTAATGTCACTCCCATCTTTAAAAAGGGCTCCAGGGGAGATCCGGGAAATTACAGGCCAGTCAGTCTGACATCGATACCGGGTAAGTAGGTGGAAACTGTTATTAAGGAAAGAATTAGTAGGCACATTGATGAAGAAAAACTATTGAGGCAGACTCAGCATGGGTTCTGTAAGGGAAGATCTTGTCTCACTAACCTGTTAGTGTTTTTTGAGGGAGTGAACAAACATGTGGACAAGGGGGACCCAATAGATATTATTTACCTTGACTTCCGGAAAGCTTTTGATACAGTTCCTCATCAAAGGCTCCTAAGTAAGCTCAATAGTCATGGGATAAAAGGACAAGTCCTCTTGTGGATCAAAAACTGGCTTATAAATAGGAAACAGAGAGTGAGTATAAATGGGAAACTTTCTCAGTGGAGGGTGGTAAGCAGTGGGGTACCACAGGGATCAGTACTCGGTCCGATGCTTTTTAACTTGTTCATTAATGATTTGGAATTGGGAGTAAGCAGTGAAGTGGCTAAATTTGCAGATGACACGAAGTTGTTCCGGGTGGTGAAAACCAGGGAGGAATGTGAGGCACTCCAAGGGGATCTGTTGAGGATGGGTGAGTGGGCGTCAACGTGGCAAATGGGGTTCAATGTGGCCAAGTGCAAAGTGATGCACATTGGAGCCAAAAATCCTAAATATAAATACACATTGATGGGGTCTGAACTGGCAGAGACGGACCAAGAGAGAGATCTTGGAGTCGTAGTGGATAACTCAATGAAAATGTCTAGACAGTGTGTAGCTGCAATAAAGAAGGCCAACGCTATGCTGGGGATTATTAGGAAGGGAATTGAAAACAAATCAGCCAGTATCATCATGCCCCTGTATAAATCATTGGTGCGACCTCATTTGGAATACTGTGTACAGTTCTGGTCACCACATCTCAAAAAGGATATTATAGCATTGGAAAAAGTGTAGAGAAGGGCAACTAGAATGATAAAAGGGTTGGAACACCTTCCCTATGAAGAAAGGTTAAAAGGCTTGGGGCTCTTTAGCTTGGAGAAACGATGGCTGAGGGGTGACATGATCGAGGTTTATAAGATTATGAATGGGATTGAGCAGGTTGAGAAAGAAGTACTTTTCTCCCTTTCTCACAATACAAGAACTCGTGGGCACTCCATGAAATTGCCGAGCAGCCGCGTTAGAACCGATAAAAGGAAATACTTCTTCACCCAAAGAGTGATTAACATATGGAATTCACTGCCACAGGAGGTGGTGGCAGCTACAAGCATGGACAGTTTCAAGAGGGAATTAGATAAACATATGGAGCAGAAGTCCATCAGTGGCTATTAGCCACAGGGTATAGATGGGAACTCTCAGTCTGGGGCAGGTGATGTACTCTATTCTTGGTGTTGGGGGGGGGCAGCAGTGGGAGGGCTTCTGGTGCCCTGGCCCCACTGCTGGACCTCCTGATGGCACCTGGTATATTTTGGCCGCTGTGTGACAGAGTGTTGGACTAGATGGGCCATTGGCCTGATCCAACATTGGCTTCTCTTATGTTCTTATGTTCTTATGTTGAAGCAACAGTTCTTGTGAAAAAGGCAGAAAGCTGCTTCAGTTGCTGCATCCCAAGCATAGGAAGACAGCTGCAGAAGAGATCCCTTTAGGAGTACTTGCAGGGATAGTGACTGGGCTTGCCACCATTCCTTATGTCAAGGAATGATTCTTTATTTATTTCAAAACTACTCAAGGGGGGGAAAAGAGAAGCAGCAAAGCTGTACACAGCAAGTTCAATGCATTGCAAAGGTAGTGTTAAGTATGAGACTTCAGGCGGCTCTTGTGATTCAGCTTTATTTGAACAGAACAATAACCAACACGAAAACAGGAGAGCAGAAGGCTCTCTTTTAAACTTTCTGGGCGAGTGTAAACCACGCCCCTAAGTAAGTTAACAACCAATAAGAATGCTTAGATAACAACCAATGGTTTCAGTTCCCTCCAGAACCTTTCTATATGCTCTGATCGGTCTACTGCGCAGAGTAACCAATCAGAACGTGCATTTTACGATACCAGCTTAAAGTTGAAGCTTAGGCATGTTTCAACACAATACATAACAGGTAACATATTTAAAGAAATTATTGTTAATGTGGTGATTGACAAAAGACAACATCATTGACTTAAAGTCTCACAATATGTTCCTTGTTCTTGGTGCTCTTTGGATGGTACTCCTAGAATAAGAGGGTGAGAGCAAAGGGAAGTAGCATGTCTGCAGTACAGGCCACAGAGGTCCAGTGTAGCAAATGAACAGCCTATGAGCAGCCGCTGGAAAGGGCAAGGGGGCGGGGGCCTGGCCTGGATGTGACTCGAGATGGCTGCTTGAAGTCCGAGCTCTGTTCCCTCACCGCCCTAAACACGCCAAAAATAATACCACAGCACTAAAAATCGCCTAAATAGCTCTTGAACCTGTAGCTCATGTCCCAGAGACAGAACAAATCCGGTTCCAAGCAACTTACTGACTATTTTAAGCCGATTCCAGCAGCATCAGGCGGGCCTTCATCTGATCGAGAAGTATCTAAAATGGCTGACGTTACTTCAGGTAAGCCTGATTCAGGCACTGAATTTGACTTTAACTCTAACAACATCTTGAAGGCAATGAGCAATATGGAGATGCGCCTCAGAGACAGCATGAAACAAATATTTGACCCCATTCAAGCACAACTAAATGATATTAAACAAGCTCTTCATGAGGTAGATGACAAGGCTAGCCACGCTTTAGCAATAAGCAACAATGTCTCTGAAGAACTTAAAGAAATACGGGCTGAGGAAATGCTGACTAAAAAGAGAGTATTGGCCCTTGAAATGGAGACTCGAAATTTTAACCTCAAATTTAGAGGTTTTCCCGAAGGCGCGGAAGAAAATAATGAAGTCCAAGTTTTTATAGCTAGATGGCTAGTATCTGTGTTGGAACTGGAGGACAATTTAGCCCCGACAATCTTGAAAGCCCACAGGCTGGGTCGGAAAACTAATGACTTGAAACGAGGGCCGAGAGACATTTTAACGTCCTTTTTGGATGGTAGAACTAAGAAGAGGATTTTGACTGAAGCTAGAACAAGAGGACACCTTCAGTACTTAGAGCACAAGATTGAAGTGTTCCCTGACCTTCCTTCTGAGGCAATCAATCTACGCAGAGCCTTAAAGCCCATAACATCCCAACTTCAACAAGCCAATATACGTTACCGATGGATAGCTGCAGCCCAGCTTCAGGTGTGGCACAAAGGTACACTCCTATCTGCAACAGATCTTACCTCAGGCTACACCTTATTGGACGCTCTGGGGCTCTACAATCAAGATATGGAAGTGGACAAGAAAGCACTGAAAAGAAGACTTGATTTTCATCTGACACCACCTAAGGATCTTAAGAAGCCTTCGAAGACTTAAATATATATTTCTACATATGTATTTTTATTATAATTTTCCAATTTGAAATTATAACAAATCTGTTGTGGTAAGCCTTTATAGAAATGGCTAAAGTTTATATTGATGGGTTTAAACTGTTGAAATAATTCAGAAACTAATACTTTCTATTGGTGTGTTTGGGGCGGGGGGAGGGGCTTTGGGTTTTGTTTTGTTTTTATTTTAGATCTTTCCACGCTAGATCCCCTCTGTTCAGCTTAACGTATAAATTTCTATAGTTATATTTAGTATATCTGACCTTGTATAAAAGCAAGAGATTTCTTGCTCTCTTTCCCAAGCGGTATTGGGATAAGAGTTGAAGGCTTTGTTCTTGTTTATTTTGTTTCTTTTGTTCCTTCTTTTAATATTATCTATATATATACTTGTTTTTTTTTTTTACAAGTGTGTAATAAGATTGTTATTTTGTCTAGGGTTACTCTACAGTTGTGAAAGGGAAAAGGTGGGGTGGGGGGGGTGTTAAAAGTTACTCTTTAGTAAAAAGTTTTTTAGGACTGCGGTCCATTTCATTTTCATCTACTGTTTAAAAAACAAACAACAACAAAATAAATAAAAACAAAAACAAAAGTTAAGCTTAGTTAGTAGAACTTGAAGCAATTTCTTAATACAGTTGGCTTTCATATCTGCTTTATTTGTGTAGTACCAGTTAAATTACTCAACCTACAATTTTATAACGTCTGGTGTAAAAAGCTATCATTCCAGTGGAATATTAAGATATTATTATATTCCCATTTTTTCCCCCTACGCTTCCTTTTCTTTGGATATTGGTCTTTGAGTTAGTAGACTACCAAAATGACTAACAATCTTAAATGTCTATCTTACAATGTCAGGGGATTGAGCAATCCGGTTCGGCGTACAAGAATTCTGACCCAAATCAACAGAGAACATCCAAATATTGTTTTCTTACAGGAAACGCATATCTCATCCAACTCTACAACTCTACTAAACCCAGGTAAATACAGACAACAATTTCATGCACACGGCTCAACAAAAGCGAGGGGTGTAGCAATTCTTATTTCAAATACCACTAACTTCTCATTTATAAAATCCAAAAAGGATCCTTTGGGCAGATACTTGTTTGTGATTGGGAAGATAAATGAAATGCTTTTTACATTAGTTGCACTGTATGTTCCTAACTCAAACCAAATTTCCTACATGACCTCCATTTTAAATGATCTAATGTCTTTTGGAGAAGGCGAAATAATTATTGGAGGAGACCTGAACTATATCATTAATTACTCTTTAGACAAATCTGGCACGCAACTTAAGCAAAATAATCAACTTAAAAGTAAACAGTCTGCTTTAGCTCCACTTTTAGAGAAATATTCGCTTGTTGATGTGTGGAGGACTTTTCATAAAGGTGAAAAGGACTACACATATTATTCCCACGTTCATAACACCTACACCCGTATTGATTACATTTTAGTTTCTACTCCGCTACTGAGTAAAGTACAAGCATCACACATAGGTCCTCTAATGTGGTCAGACCACAACTGGATAGATTGCATCCTGTCCTTGACTTCTGAAAAACGACAGACAACCTGGTCGTTAAATAAGGCTTTATTGAATAACCCAGCTCTCAATTCACAAATAGAAGAGATTATCCAAAACTACTTTCATGACAATACTTCAGGGCTGACAGCTCCAACGATGGTTTGGGACGCACTTAAACCCGTTTTGCGTGGCCATTTCATCTCCAAGTCAGCTTATCTAAGAAAACAAAAAGAAGAGAGAAGATTACAGTTGACCCAAGAAATAGCTTTACTGGAAGCACAGCATAAACAAACTTGTAATAAAAAGATTTATAAAAAACTATTATCCTCAAGGAGAGAATTAGAAACATTAGATTCAATCCAAATACAAAGAAACTTACTTTTTTTAAAGCAAAAATCGTGGCAAAACACAGCTCAAGCTCTAAAATTTTTGTCATATCGAATACGACAAAAAAGAATTTCCAGTACTATAACTTCAGTACAAAATAAATCTGGACAATTAGTATATACAGCAAAGGAAATATCTAACAGCTTTTTAGACTATTACAAAACTCTTTATGATGCCAAAAATATTAACATAGATTTCATAAAGAATTACCTAGATCTAAATTATAACTCCTTGAAGATTTCTTCTGAACATAAACAGCTTATGGAAAATTTGATTCTGGAAGAAGAAGTTGAAAAAGCAATTAAACACTTAAAAATTAATAAAGCTCCGGGGCCAGATGGATACATATCTGAGTTTTATAAAAAATTTGCAAAGATCTTAATAAAGCCATTAACGGATGCCTGTAACTATATCATTCAAAAAGGTGTGCTTCCTCCATCCTGGAAACAAGCAAATATTATAGTACTACCCAAGCCTGGTAAAGATCCATCACTTGTCACTTCTTATAGGCCTATTTCTTTATTAAATGTTGATTTTAAGATTTTCACTTCAATAATAGCATCCAGACTACAGTCTTTTGTAACCAGCTACATACCCCAAGATCAAATGGGATTCATGCCTTCACGTGATTTAGTAGATGGTACTTACAAATTGATCAGCCTGCTTCACTATTGTAAGTGGAAACACCAAAAAGCAGTGTTTATTGGTCTTGATATAGAAAAGGCCTTTGATTCTGTTGATTTCAATTATTTGAAGCAGGTGCTGTGTTATCTAGGTTTTGGAGAGAATTTTTGTAGGATAATTGATTCGTTATACTATCAACCCATGGCTCAACTTAAAATAAATGGTATGTACTCCGAACAATTTATGTTAAAATGTGGCACGAGACAAGGGTGCCCACTCTCTCCGATTTTATTTGCATTAGTTATGGAACCACTTGCAACAAAAATTAGAACACACCCTGATATCCATGGTATTTGTATGCATAAGCGTGAATTTAAGATTTCTTTGTTTGCTGATGATATTATGTTATCCCTTACTAATCCTTTGACTTCCCTTCCTAATCTTCAAAATGCGCTGTCTGACTTTAGTTTAGTGTCTGGGCTGAAGGTTAATGCAACAAAATCTTATGTTTTTCCTGTTCATATAAACTCGACTTTGGAAGAAGTGCTTAGGAAAATTATACCTTATAAATGGACCACTAATACAATGCAATATCTAGGTCTCAAAAATTCCTTTGGATCTTCAACATTATCAAAAACATAACCATGATTCTCTCTTTACAAGTATTCAAAAACAATTGGAAAGTTGGCACAAACTTATACTATCCTGGCATGATAGATTGAATATAATAAAAACGTATGTCCTCCCGAAAATCCTTTTTTATTTCGGGCTTTGCCAATTAATCTTTCCATAAATCAATTGAATAAATGGCAACGGATGCTATTTCGGTTTTTTTGGGCTTACAGAAGACATAGAGTTAGCTCGGTGACTCTTTATAGACACCCAAGAATGGGAGGTCTTGGATTTCCAGATCTCGTGAAATACTATCAGGCTAGTCACTTGGCCAATATAGTGAAAATGTTACATAATACGCAAAATACAGACTGGATTTATATTCAACAACAATATACTCACCCTTATAATATTCAAGATACTATATGGCAAACTGCCTCGGAACGATCCAAGGATGTTATACATAGTTTTTTTCTTAAAGTTTTCTTGAATACCTGGGAAAACAAGAGGAAACTGCTGTTACCTAAAATATCTAGATTCCAATCTCTTTTTAACCAAAAAATACTGTTATCATCAAATATCTCGAATACTTTAAAACAATGGAGAACTACTGCTTTTGATAAAATACAAGATATTACTCAAAATAATAAATTTATGGAAAAATCTTTAATGGAAGAAAAACTTGGGACACAGATTCAATGGTTTCAATATTTACAGCTTCAGCATCTAGCCTCACAAATCCATATTGCTGATCTAATGAATCAACCTCTGACTACTTTTGAGAAAATATACAAGAAAGCGGAATCCTCAAATGTACACTTACTTGCTAATATGTATTCTATACTTCTTTCTCTAGAAAAAGGTAAAATACTTACCTATCAAAGTAATTGGCAATCTCTGACGAGTTTGCCTCTGGACGAGGCATTTTGGGACAAGTCTTGGTCTTCTTTTCCTTTTAAATCAAATATTGTTGATATAAAACTCCAATCCTTTAAAATTCTTTCATTCTGGTACTTGACCCCTCAAAAGTTAACTCATCTTAGTTCATCTGTAAATCCCATGTGTTGGAGACAATGTGGCCAGGTTGGAACTTATCTCCACTGCTGGCTAGAATGTCCAGTAATAGAGGCCTTTTGGAAAGAAACTATTACTCAGATTCGCTTAATAACAGGTATTGTTTTACAATTCACAATGGAACATATTATATTAAACCACTGGATTATGGAAACTGAATTAAAAAGTACTAATAAGACAGTTGCTATTTTATTAGCAGCAGCTAAACATGCAGTAGCAGCTAAATGGAAAAATTCTAAAGGCCCTACCATTCAGAATTGGTACTCTAAATTATGGAACATGTATACATTAGCAAAAGTTACTGAAATTATTAATGATACTTACCCTTTCTCTGTTGCATCTGATTTTCTTCCGGTGTGGTTGCCTATTTTAGAACACTTGTCTAGACAAGAGGAAATTCCAGATACAATCGATAAGCTACATCTTTGGTAAATGACTCTCTTAGTTACTACTTCTGACTATATCTTGTATTTCAAGTGAAACATTCTGCTTAGTATGTATTATGTTTTTGTATCTGTAAGTGGAATAAAATTCAATAAAATGTTTTTGGAAAGGGCAAGGGGGCAAAAGACATTTTAAAGTTTTCCCTGGAGCATGAAAAGCACCTCAGGCCATCCTATGAATCTTTTTTTACCACTGCATTGAGTCTCCTGGCCTTCATTCTCCAGATGTGCCATTTCCAAACTGTAGGGAAACATTCAGGGTCACCTCTGCACCTGTCAGTTTGGCACCAGCACAAAATTCACAGTTTAAAAATTAAACAACAAAGGCAAATCAGTGTGCTTTGCTGTTTTAATATTTAAACACATGGGCAGCACCCAGTCCTGTTCCCAGCTGCCTTCAGCATTAGGAACTCTCTTGTGCAAGTGCTACAGGATCCAACCCCACCCTACTGTATAGTCTAAATACAACTAGACCTGAGGTCTTATTGCAAAGACCCAGTGATAATTCCCCTTTGTTCCCAGTGGTTTCCCATACCAGCTGTGCATTGTTCTTGGAATCCTTAAAAGTTACTTTCTTCTAGGTGATTTTCCAGCAGTGATTATTATTTGTTACTTTGCACCCCTGTCTCTATCTTCCTCCCTCTCTCTCTCTCAGTAAGTAGAGAGTTGGTAGCAGGAAGACTGAAACATGTTAGAACTTTGGTTGTTAGAGTTGTCCCACCATAAGAGCTATCAGTCAGAGTAATGACTTGACAGAGGAGGTTCTGGGTTTCCGACCAGTGGCAGTTTTTAATAATATATGACAAAGCTGGATATGCCTTCACACAATGTGGGCGATGTCTAGTTGGTGAGCGAGTTCATAGAATTTTAGGCATCTTCTTGTATAAGCATATTTTTGAGATCTCAGTGTATTTGGAAAAGCTTTTCTTTAAAAAAAACCCAGTAAATAAATATGTATGATTCTTTGAGCATAGAAGAGGAAAATGTAGGAGAAAAAATGCACCAAATTGTTTGGGTGCATGTATCCTGGTCTGGTGATTCTTTGCAGACATGGGAACTGTGGTGAGGGCATCACCTCACTTTTAACTTATGGTCAGTAGGCACAAAAGGGGTGTTAGTTGTAATGCTATTGAATTGTGTGGGCTTTTCAGGGTGGTAAACAAGCAAACATTGTTTTAGAAGTTTTATCTGTGCATTCTACCCCCCCCCAAAAAAAACACTGTGAAAAATTACTGATTGCTGTCTCGTTTTCCACTCTTTTTTGCTGTCTGGTTTTCTTTATGGTACTTTTAATATTTGCATTGTGATTAGTGACAATACAAGCAGGGACCCAGAAGACTCACAGCTGGGAATCCCATCCTTTTTGTCTTCCTCTCGCTGTGCTCCCCACTTGCTGGCCAGCCTACCACTTGCAGAGCTGCTGCCAATGGCTACCTGACTCACTGGGGGAGGGGCCAGCTTCAGTTCCCCCCTCTCCCCCCACCCCCTCTACCAGCCCAGCTTTCATCTCTACCTGTCTGACATATGTGGTGGTGACTCCAGCTCCTTCCTCCCCACACCTGCCTGGAACATGTGATTCCATCATTCTTCCATCTTTTTTCTCCCTGGTGGCCTAGGCAGTGGCAGCTCCTGCTCCTCAGTCATCTCACAGCCACTTCAAAGGGGACACTTCATTATGTTGTCTGTGCAAGAATGCTGAATATTCCTCTCACTAAGGGTGGATTTAATCCCCTTCATTTGGCTGGATTTTACATTTTTCTGTAGACCTACGGAGTGTACCTCGTGTGAATCTGGCTCCATTCTCTGGGTCTGTCAATCCATATGAGAGCCAAGTTCATCAATAGATATAGGATATTAGTATTTTGTAGTGTTCCTTTTATAGATTGACTGTTAGCTGCTCTGAAGGTTCTGTATGGAGTGGGAAGCAGAATAGAAATATGTTCACCAGTACATAGAGACATACAGCTCTCCTGTTTGGCTGTTAATTCTAGTTTTAGTGTATTGCTTATTAGATCTCTATGCCTGGGGACCCATAAGGATTTGAAAGGGGAGATCTATTTCTTCTTCCCCTTCCCTGGAAGTCTCCATAGCCTTTCCTCTTTTCCTGTCTCATTCTCATCTTCTCACCCACCCACCAATCTATCTTTTTCTGCCCCATTTTCAGTTTTTTCCCCCTCCTTCCCTCCCTCTTGTAGCCTCTACCAGAGAAAACTATGGCCAAGTTGTGCAGTGGCAGTCTCCAAGCCCTGTTGTGTAGTGGAGAGCCACATGTGCTTGCAAAGGGCTCCTCACTTTCCCCTCTATCCTCCTCTCTATACTATTTCTTTTTTCCCCTTTCCCTGCCAACCCCATATTCTCACCTTTCCCTGCTTCTTTCTTTTCTTCCTATCCAACAACCAACCTGCCTATGTTTATCTGCCCCCCCACCCCATCTTTGGTTATATTTCTATACATTTACTAATTTTTATACCCTGCCTTTCTCCATGGGTGGGGAGCACAGTGAGGGGAGACAGCTTACATATTTTTTTCCTCCATTTTATCCTCACAACAACCCTGTGAGGTAAGTTAGGCCGAGAACATGCGGCTGGTACCAAGTCACCCAGTGAGTTTTACTGGCTGAGTGGATATTTTAACCTGGGTCTTCCAGATCCTAGCCAGAAACTACTGGTGGCAGTTCAGTCTGCAATGTGGTTAGCAATCTGTAGATTTAAGAATCTTCACCATGTATTCATATTTAGTTTTAATGAGTTAGTCCCAGGTTACATAGAACAAACATGCCCTCTCGATCGCAGATTGTTATTTTTTATTGCCTCTCTAGTCTCTGGATTAGCTGTTTTCCTTTGGTCAGTTTTGCATACAAATTCCCCTCCAGCAAGAAACAATTCCAGCCCTATCTTTCCAACCCTGCTCAGTATTTCTCTGCCAATCATAGCAGCTGGAAGGAGGTGTTTGCCCAAGAAAAATGACCCATGTGCCTCTCAGCTACCACAGAGCTTCCCAAGCACCCAGGGACAGGCAACGATGACTAATGGGCTCCACAGGCCTCTGACAGGAACAGTGCCTTCTCCAAACATACCTCAGGCCTGGCTCTGGCTGTGATGTCACTCCAGAAAATCTCTATTAGAGTCAATTATGCTGCCACTGTGGCTTTCAGTGCTACCTTTCTCTCAGTATGCCTCTGATGAATCACCTGCTAAGACTGAAACATAGCTGCTGGAAGAGGCTTTATCAACACCCTAATCTAGAAGCAAACTGGCACTCGTGCCTAACCTTCTGAACTGAGTATGCAGCCCCATAGTTCTCAAACACATGCTACACCAGCTCTATCAGAAACTGGAGAATGCCTTCTCGGTACTCTTTCCTTTCCACCCAGAGCATGAATCAGCCAGTCAGTCAATGGGGACCCTAAGGCAGCTATTTACAAACAATGCCAGCATGTGGGTGACACTTAGGGAAATAGATGCATCAATAATAGGAGTCTGGCACTGAAACCCAGCTCAGGATGCCATCTGTTGCTGCAGTCTTCCCAAAAGCCTGTTTTGCCCATGCTATGCAGCCTTGTCCTGTCAGTAATTTTTCAGTTTGCTGAACATAAACAGTAAGGTTGTGTGTATTTCACAGTCATAGTGCACAAGGGTAGAATTTGCTGCTTGTCATAGAATTTAGGATTGTGAGAGCAACTTTGTGTCTTTTCTTAAAGAGGCGAAAGAAAAACTGTACATGACTCACATATCTTCTGTGCATGCTCCTGGACCTCTTGCAAAGAAAGAGTTCCTCCTTTCATGTGACCTGAAGTATATAAAGAGGAAGGCGTGCGTGACGTACTGCACTTTTTAAAAGCTTAGAAATGCTGTACAAACAGCTGAAGGACTGTGAAGGGTTAATTCTTCACAGAAACAGAGAGCCTTGAGTGACAGGCTGCTCCAAGCAATCTGACTGGTTAGCATTGGTCTGGTGTGGTTAGAAACTGTCTTTGGAGACCTTAAGAGTCAGTTAAAAACTCAAGACAAGTACTGGCGTTTCAAGAGAAGGGATTTGGGTACTGGAAAGAGTGTACCAGCCTTCTGGAAACCAAAAGACACAGAGAGTACTCAAAGAAAATGTAGTGGAGTGTCTTTATGCTGAGACACTTTTGTTCCAAGCCACTTTTGCACTGTCACTTTTGTCACTCATTTGTCCCTATTGCTTTGCCCTCCCCATTTTCCACATGTGGTTTTCTCCCTGTTGGACTACTAGAGAAAGGAAAACACATGGGGGGGGACACCCTGAAGCAATAGGGACAAATGAATGACAAAAATGACAGTGTGGAAGTGGCTTGGAACAAAAGTCTCTCAGCATAAAGGTATAAGTACTTGTGAATAGCTTAAGAAACTCTCATTAGCCTGAAATGCAAGAACTAAAGTCTGTGCATGTACTGATTTTACCTCAGAGTTATCTATATTGAATTACCTCCAAAATTTTCAGCCCCTGATTTCACTTTAACTTTCCCCTGTATGTTAAATAAAATATTCTGTTATTTTTAAATTTAAAAACATCTCGAGTGCCATTTAAGTTGCTTAGGTTAAAGGGGTTCCCGATCCTTCCCTCAGGTTCTGGGCTGAGTCAACAGCCAAAATATTGTAATGTGACAGGGTGAGACAGCCAGAGTTCTTCAGTGAAGAAAACACATTACTTGCCTCTGAGGGGGGAAAGTGGATGGGGAGCATCATAGCATGCAATTCAGTTTATCATCTATCCATGCCTCTAAGTCAGTGACACTCATCCAGTGGCCCGGGAGCCATGTGTGGCTTTTTGCCAGTTCACCTGTGGCTCTTCTGAGCATTGTTCCTAACATGCAGGGTTAGGGCAAAGTAAGGTAGTCACCTTACAGCACCAAGGTAGAAGGGCGCCATGCTGGCCCCCTTCCCCCCTCAGCTCTGTTGGCCCTTGGCCTGCCGCCCCGCCAAGGCCATTGGCGCCCCCAGCAAGTGCTTGAGCCAGCAGGATTTAGCTGACTTTGCTCAGCCCAGCAGCAGTGGCCCTCCCAAACTACATTTCCCAGCATGCCTTTCCCCTGCCTCCCCCCTCCTTACAGCTGAGGAGCTGCTGGGCTTGGAGCACGGGGGGAGGGGAGCATGGAGCCAGCCAACCCTCTGTGCAGCCTGGAGCCCGCACAGGTGCTGCTTCCTCGGCCAAAGCTGCCGCCGCCACCAGGAGAGTGGACAGGGAGGTGCCAGGCCCGGGGCTGGCGCTGGGTTCAGGGGCGGGCAGGCAGCCAAGCCGCATCAACAAGGCTCCTGCCAGCAGCAGCTGCGCACCAGGCTGGGCACGGGAAGCGCGCCTTGGGCACTGGGGCAGGCAGGGGCAGATCTGTGCAGAAACTTTTTAATCCACACAGGAGGCGAGCTAGAACTCTTTGCCTGAAGGGGGGAGGAGAAGGAGGGAAGGGCGGAAGGGGCCCAGCCTGCGCCGCAGCCTCACTCTCCTCAGAAGCCTTCCCCAGATTGCCTTCTCACCCCTCCAACCAGCCGTAGGCTCTCACTTAAAAAGTTGTTTTAACTCTAAAACATGCTTAAAACATTAGCACTCTTGCAATATTTTGTTCTTTTAACTGACACCCCTTACTCTGAATTATTGCATCAAAATGTCTGTGCTGTTGCAATCTTGAAACTGTGCAATGTATCTGTAAGCTGCAAACCTACTTTTGATTTTTTGATATTCACTACAGAAATCTCGTGCTCAGAGTTCTGAGCCTAGGGCCCAGGGGAAAACATGAAATGGCTTGGCATTGCAACCTTTTGTACATAAGTTGCTTCATGTGCTGGTCAAGCCACAAGGTATAGATAGGAACTCTCAGGCTGGGGCAAGTGGTGCTCTGTATTCTTGGTGCTTGAGGGGTGGGGCAACAGTGGGAGGGCTTCTAGTGTCCTGGCCCCACTGGTGGACCTCCTGATGGTGCCTGGTATTTTTGACCACTGTGTGACACATAGTGTTGGACCGGATGGGCCATTGGCCTGATCCAACATTGGCTTCTCTTATGTTCTTAGCATATGCACACTTCTTCACATATACTGAAATAGATTTCCTCAAATAGTACATGCAGGTAGGGGGACTTAGTTATTCCAGTCTTGCTGTTTTTATTACTCAGTTACTTATTCACCTTGAATCTAAATACAGTAGGATGTGTAAATTGCAGTTCTCTGCATAGGACAAACAGGTCAAACCCTACACCAAAGAGTAAATGGACATAAATCTGACATCAAGAATCGCAAAACTGAGAAAACTGTAGGAGAACTATTGCTGCAAAAGAGATTATTTGGTTTGGCAGTTATATCAGTTGAACACACTGAAGCATCTGCACTTGACCTGAAGGAATCAGTGACAAAATTTGCAAAGGAAAAGGCACGCAAAATGAGATTTTGATGTGCCTGAAATGGAAGCATTCAAGAGCCTTAATTTTTGACATCACAGTTCACAGTATTATTCGAAATGATCGGTGAGTTGTGTGCTAAAACTGTTTTCTGTTTTAGAAAGAAAACCAAAGGCTTGTCATTTTACTTATTCTCACAATTTAAAAAAATAGCAATGTCAAGTTTTGTGCTTTTAATTTTCTCTAGAATTCATCTGTTTTTGAAAATTGGTTAGCAGTGGGGGGCCATGTAATTAGCCTTGCCTAGGGAGCCAAAAAGCCTGGCACCGGCACCGCTAACATCGCACCCACCCCATGTTCCAACGTAAATTAGGGTAACATCATCAGTACTGTAAGCCCAAAATAAAACTAAGGTTTTTTAAAAAGCACAATATGTCCATGATGATTATATCAAGGTTGTGAAGATATAGGGGTTCTGTGTGTGAGGAACAGTCAATGTATACAACTGACTTAGGTGATAGAATGAGGCAGACCACTGTTGAATGCTCAGCAATGAAACAGAACTCCTTGCAAGCAGAAGTATAGCACACAGAGAAGTTCTAACTATCCTTCTCCTGCAGAACCAGAGTCAAATTTGAAGGGAACTTTTAACATTGAGAAATATCTACTTTATTAGCATCCAGCCTAATAGAAATCTGGAGACCTCCAAAGCTTGCACAATGTCTTAATGCTGATTTGCAAGTAGAGTTGTCAACTCCATGTTGGGAAATTCCTGGAGATTTGGGGGTGGAACCTGAGGAGCCTGGCTTTTCAGATGGAGAGGGGGCTCAGCAGTGATAAGATGCCATATGTTTGCTGGTGCATTTTTCTCCAGGGGAACTGATCTTTGTGGTCTGGGAGAACTCTAGGCTCCACAACCTAATTCTCCTAGAGAAAATGGCAGCTTTGAAGGGTAGCCTCTATGATATTGTATCCCTGCTGAACTCTTTTCACTCCCCAAACTCCACCCTCCACCCCCTAATCTCCAGAAGTTTCTTAACCTGGAGTTGGCAACCCACCTTGCAATCCCTTTTCACTCTGGGTACACAAAGACTGGCTAAGGTTGAACAATGGGATGGAGAGACAATTCTACATGCTATATATAATATACACTATTGTTTGTGTTTGGGATGGTGCACAGGGTATACAGTAGTCACATGGCTCTTTTGGTTGATGGAAATTGCAAATGTGGCTCTCCACAATCTAAGGAGTGAGTACCACTACCCTAAGTAATGTGCAGAGCTACACAGCAAACCTCAGCTTTCATTTAAACAAATACAAATGCCATGTTTCCAGTAAGCTCTCTACCAATGCAGTCCTAAGCAGTCCAGTGGAGCCTGAGCGGTGGGTATTGCCTTCTGACACACTTCCGGTGATGTCAAGGGGTGTGGCATATGCAAATAAGTTATGCTAATAAGTTATGTTAATGAGCTCCTGCACCTCTTTTTCTACAAAATGACCTCTGAGTGCAGCTCCCTCCTAAGTGTGCTTGTGTTGGCAGCCCAAGTGAGTCACATGCCTGTCTCTCTTAAAATTATTCTGTGATGATTTTCAACACTCACAAAATAGGAGTTGTCTGACCAGATCACAAGATGCTAACCCACAGTTTATCTGCCACCACCACTTCTGCACTTTGACTACTATCAGGAGTACAGTTTATATTGTTCTATATCTATATATTACATGTAGCTGGATTTCTAAGCCCACCACCATCCATCTCTGTATGAAACCAAGAGAAGAGACAGGAAGAGAGGATACAGGTGGTAACCCATCTCTAGCAGTATTAAAGATTTCTCTGTTACTTATTTATTTATTTGTTCGATTTATACCCCACCCTCCCCACCAAAGTGGGCTCATGAAGAGGAGGGCCAAAGGACTAGCTGATCCTGTGCCAAGCCATACTGTGAAGTCCAGTTTCCCAGACCCACAAAACCTTTTTTCTCATATGCCAGCACCACAGGGATAGTACTATACATACCACATCACATCCTGTTAACCTTGAAAGCGTATTATAAAGCATTCAGGTTGCTCCAGGTAATATTTTTCCTAAGTTTTACTGCATTGTGAACCTTATGCATAGTTCTCCTTTCTTGTGACAAGGTGACAGCTACCTTACTGTAGTTGTGGAGAACACAATGGCTACTGTAATCGTAACTCATTCAAAGGAACTCCTGTAGCAGTCCCCCGATTTGTCTGAATATAGGCCTACTCCATGGACCACTTAAGTGGAGAATGAGGTGCTCTGACATGACTTCATTCTCTCCATAGCAGCAGCACCATCCCCAAGGTTATTTACTCAGTAACAGTGGGGTTAAAGCAGTTGCTGAAGAGGTACTTAGCTAGGAAGCCCCTGTTTGTGAAGCTGTAGCCTTCCTGCCTAAGGCTCTCTTCTTACATATCCTGTAGAACAGCTTGTTTTGTTCTGGTAAGTACACACATTAGCAGCTGTTTCTGATGAACTAGGTGTCTTCCTGGGAGCAAACAGAAATACATGCAGGTTATTCAACATTTCTGTGCCACTTCTTTTTAAAAAATGTATTTTTGTTTAACATTCTTTACTAGGTAAACACATGCTATCAAGGAATTGTAAATAAAAATATGAATTCAAAATCAAATTAAGCAAGAAGATAAGTCATTCAACCAGAAAACAAGTCACTCGAACAACTGTCTGTGACATTATCTTGTTGCATAGTGTGTGAAAAATAAGGTTGTGCTGCTCTATGATTTGATTTTGGACAGATGTATGAAGCTGGCTTATGTGATGGAAACCTAGATGGATGAAGCAAGTGATCTTTTATGTCAACTGGTGACAGTTTGAAACATGGCCCTTTGTCAACTCCAAGCTGGGGGAGGATAGTTACAATAGTCCTCTGTTAGTCTGTCTTCTTGTATGGCTAACCAGTGCAGACAGTTGCCAGTTTTGGTTGCATAGAGGACGTTTGGGCACCAGGAGATAGCATTCTTAATAGTACTCCATCCACCTAGCTGGCTTGTCAGTGCCCTGTCCAAGTTGATGGAAATGGTCTCAGATAAGGCACTGAAGGCACCTATGTTGATAATACTAGGAGACTTCAGTATTCATGCTATTTCTACTGTGTCAGGGTGTGATCAGGAGTTCATGGCCTGCCATGGAATCCAGGGAACTATTCTAAAAAGTTTTGGATCCAGCACCTGAAAAAGAACTTAAACTGGATTTATTTTTCTGCAGTGAGCAATCTAGTTAAGGGAACTAAGTTGGCATACGATTCCAGATCGTTATTTGCTGTGGGCATACTTGGGACTGGTCCTTCCTCTACTCATAGGCATAAGATGGTCCACCTTCAGAGGCTTATGGATCCAACTGGTATACAGAATGATCTTTGGGGTTTTGGGTGACCCTGTAGAGACCTTTGTAAGGGTCTAGAATGTCAAATTATCTGAGGAAATTGAACAGAGCTGCTCTTCAATGTCCTCTCCCCATCTAGGTGTGTTCCCCCCCCCCATGGTTAATGCACGATCTGGAAGATTTGAAATGGGTTGAGCTAGAGCCAACCCGTGGGTCGCCTAAGACCATCAGAAAACACATATTTTATGTGTAGCATATTTTATGAAGTAGCAACGAAAATAATTTTATGGTTGGGGGTCACCACAACATGAGGAACTGTATTAAAGGGTCGCGGCATTAGGAAGGTTGAGAACCACTGGGCTAGAGCACCACTGGCAGAGCACTTGTGCCAAATCAGACTGAGCACACCATACAGCCCATCTGAAGGCCTATGAGCTGATGGTGATGAAGGTGAAGAAGTTTAGTTGCTGTATGCTGTTGTAGTTTTATTCTGTCTTTATGTAACTTTCTGCTTTTCAGGCATGTTGTTAGCCTGTTTGAGCTGTTTATGGAAAGACAGGACATAGTTTTAAATAAATAAATAAAATAAACCTTACTGTTCTGATCTCCATATCCCAAAAAGGATATAGCAGCACTAGAAAAGGACAACCAAAATGGTCACGAACTTGGAGCACCTTCCATACAAAGAAATGCTAAGGAGTATGAAGTTGTTTAGTCTAGAGAAAAAACACTAATACAGTTCTATGTAGAGCTGCCAATCAAAACCCATTGGTTTCAGTGGGTTTTAATGGGATTAACTCTGCACAGGATTACACTGGAAGTGTGAGAGGAGACATGATAGTGGTTTATAAAGTTGCGCATGAGTTAGAGAAACTGGATATTAAATTGCCTTTTCTGCCAGAAGGAACCCAATGAAGTTGATGGGCAGTAGACTCTGGACAGACATAATGGTACTAATTCACTGAAAGTGCTGTTAACTCATGGAATTCACTGCTCCAAAGTGTAGTGTTGACCACTAGTTTAGTTGGCTTTAAAAGGGAAAACAGAAAAAAGAAACACAGAAATTGCCCGGCATGCCCTGACCTGGATAGCCCAGACAAGTCCAATCTTGTCAGATCTCAGAAGCTAAGCAGGACCTGGCAAGTACTTGGAAGGGAGAACTCAAAGGAGTAACAGGGCTGGGAGGCAGAGGCAGGCAATAGTAAGCCACCTCTCTGAAATGTTGAAGCCCCACTAGGGGTTGCCGGAAGTCAACTGTGACTTTCAGACACACACACACAGAATACTCATAAAAAAAGGAATTGCCCAGGATGGACTGAGCATGCTTGTTGCCCTACAGGAGCCATGGCAGTGGAACGTCAGTGTTGCATCCTGTCTCAGGACACAGCAGGCCCATAACCAGGATTTTTTAATTTGGGGGCCTTTCAAAAAATCGGGGGGCACTGAAATAAAGATAAAATTTAAAAAACTCACGTAGGCTGGCTGGCCCCTGCCCAAGACAGTCCTCCCATGTGGTGGCTGGAGAGAAAGACGTGCCAGGCTCCAGTGGGATAAAGCAGTGCTCCCCCCCCCATGACTGCTGCACACACACACACCCGGCTGAAGTAAGGAGCTGCGGAAGAGGGCAGGCCTGAGAATAGCTGTGCAAAGACCTTGGGAGAGGAGGGGTTGCCTGCTGAGATTGAGCGAGCAAAGCAATGGGAAGGAATGCCGGCTCTGCTTCGGCGTGGGAGAGGGACGCAGCCCGTCTGAAAGGGAGGACACATGTTTGGGGCTAGACATCGATGCACAAGAACAGCAGGGAGGGGGAGACACTTGTGAAGCGGTTCCTGGATGATACACTGCCAACCTCTCCACAGAAGAACACCTTCTGCTGAGTCCTGGATGCACCAGAAAAGCAGGGCGCGCGGGAGAGGGCTGGCCAGTGTACCAGGTTGCCACCCACCCCCCGGCTACAATCTTACCATGGAGGCAGCCCCCCTGGTCGATCTGTGAGACCTGCCCTCCCGGTGGGGACTCGCCATTCTCTCTTCCTGCCTCCCAGCCACTACAGGCACGGGCCGGCAGGTGTCATATCCTCAGCAGCCACAGAAGGGTGCATGCATGCTGCACAGTCTGAATGTCACGCTCCGCTTTTGTATCCTTGGCACCAGCTCCCCCGCAGCCCGGCTTTTGCTTTATTGGCTTTTGCTTCCCCCCTCCGCCACCACCTTCCATGCCTTGTCCAACCTCCTGGCAGCCGTCTGCCTGCTGTGGCCTGCTCAGGGGCCTCCTTCTACTCTCCAACGCTGCTGCTAGCTGCAGCAGCAGGCCGGGCCCAGGAAGCAGCAGCCACCACCTATGTTGCCATGCACGCCTCATCTGAGGAGGATGAAGAGGAACTGCCCCCATCATGGGCCTTGGTGCCCCACTCCATCCCCCACCCCAGCCCCAGCACACATACACACCCTGTAGCCACAGCAGCTGTTCCTGGGCGAGGAAGGCAAGGAGAGGTGGCGCAGCTGCCGTGGTGGTGCAGGGGGAGTTCGGCCAGGGTATTTAAAGGAAGTCGGGGGGGCTTTGAAGCAAGTTGGGAGGCGGCCTCCAAATGCCCCACTGTAGCTACGGGCCTGGGACACAGCATTAAATGGCCCCATGATGTTACTAGTCTGCCCAGATGTGAACACAGATCGCCCAGGCTGGCCGTACCAGAAGCAGAGCATGGGGATGTTCCTCTTAGGAACAAATGAAGAACAGTGCTGACCCAGAGGGAGCTGGGGACATCTGAGGAGCAGCCAGACTGAACAGGCAGCCATGAGAATTTCCCCAGACATGGATGTCCTGGCAAATGGGGAACAGCAGAAAAGGAACCTTCTTCTCAGTCAATCTTCAGGCCCATTGCAACGGCCAAAGCATGGGGCAGAAAACTCCAGGCACTCGACATAGCAGCAACCAACTGGGTGAGTCCCCACAATTGAGTTCTTTAATATCACCTGAGTAAAGAAGATAGAATCCCCAGTCGTAGCTCAGATTATACCTTCGCTTAGCTTTAGACTGGGTCGTAAGGAGATGTGCTGCAGCATATAGAATAAGAACATAAGTGAGGCCCATAAACATCACAATGAAGTAAAGGGTGTGTGTGACTGAAAACATGTTTGGAAATTGGCCTGATTGTGCCCCTTACAACTTAGGGTGTTCCATAAGGCATGAAATGGACATCTCCAACCCAATTTCTGCTTCCCACTATTTCCTACACAGCATAGGGAGTAGTTAAAGTCACCTCCCTGCACTGCAGCACTTCAGGCTTGGAGCCTGAAGGAAGAGCAAGCTTCCTGCTGAGCTAGGGTTGCCAACTCGCAGTTGGGAAATTCCTAGAAATTTTGGAGGTAGAGTATGGGGAAGGCAGGGTTTGGGGAGGGGAGGGACCTCATCAGGGTATAACAAGAGGCGGGACCCGCAATACTCGCAGGGGGGAGTATTCCAGCCCGCGAAGCTTCCCCCTCTCTCCCCCCCAGCAGCGGCGAGGCCGGCTGGCCCACCAAGCTTCACCCTCCCTCCCCAGCAGCGGCGGCAAGGCCAGCCGGCCTGCCAAGCTTCCCCCTTCCTACCTCCCGAGCAACAGTGGTGGCAGCAAGGCCAACCGGCCCGCCAAGCCTCCCCATTCCTCCCTCCCCAGCAGCAGCAGTGGCCCACCAAGCTTCCCCCTTCTCAGCAGCAGTGGAGGCGGCGGCGAGGCCAGCCCGCCAAGCTTCCCCCTTCCTCCCGAGCAGCAGCAGTAGCACAGCAGCAGCAAGGCCGGCCAGCCCGCCAAGCTTCATCCTCCCTCCTCAGCAGCGGCGGTGAGGCCGGCCAGCCCACCAAGCTTCCCCCTTCCTTCCTCCCTCTACAGCGGCAGCGGCGAGGCCAACTGACCCACCAAGCCTTCTCCTGCCCTCCAGTCTCCTGTGGTGGCAGTGGCAGTGGCCGCTGCTGCCGCTCTTTTACATTTTGGGAGATTTAAATATCCTCCGTATACTTTTTCAACTTTTTAGCTTTTTCTGCACACCTGGGGACTGCCCCACATGCACAGGAAAATCTCCCTGCCCCCCAAGTGTCCCTGATGTGCGGATTTAGATATCCGCATGCAGGGGGCCACTTGGGAATTAGATATATAGATGCTATAAGAGTCTACCCTCCAAAGCAGCCATTTTCTCTGGAGGGAATGATCTCTGGCATTTGGACATCAGTTGTCATTCTAGGAGATCCCCATGTACCACCCGGAGGCTGGCAACCCTGTAATTGGCTGTTCAGACCCCAGCCATCAGTGCTGTGAGGTAAGTACAGTATACCCTGCTGAAGTTCAGAACTAGGTGAGCAGGAAACTATTTACCTTGCTCTTCGAGACCAACTGTCTCACACTGTAGGTGGAGAGGAACTTGTCTATTCTCTTTCACCAGTGATCCTTCATAGTCCCCAGCTTGTAATTGCTGACTTCCAAATTTTTAAGATTCAGAGAGCTGTGCTCAGGTTTTGCTTCTTCCCATCCCCCTAGACCATATCACATTACTAATTATTTGGCAGTAGACAAAATGGTATTGGCAAGGATTTTCAGGAATTGTTGTCTACATTGAAAATAGCTGGGCATGGAGTACAGACTATATAATATCCAGTGATTTCCTGATTTTTTTTCTCTTTGTTTAAAGCACAAGCATCAATCCTTTTGTATCCTTTCATGTACCATTTAAAAATCAATGTTTTTGTCATTAATCTTCATAGTGATCCCAAGAGAAAACACAAGAAGAGGTAGCAGAAAGGGTGAAATTGTGTAATGCAGTTCTGCTAGTTAGTTTACAAGGTATTTACACATTTGTCTAGCAAGCTAGCAAAAGGCGGGGGGGGGGAGCAAAATACAGGCTCCAGTCACACGTGCCAGATAATGCGGAGGGGAGGGGATGCTATTTGCGCCGTCACAATTTGACGCGCCCCAACGTGATCAGACGCGATGGCGGTGAACTGGTGTTGCTTCCGGCGGCGCGTGTTTCTGGTGTGCTCTAACCAGGACGCAAGAGGAGCACGCTGGAGTGATCACACAGAAAGCTTCTGTCTGGTTGATAGTGGATTTTCCCAGGTACTTTTAAACTCCGCATCTTCGGCGCAGGCCCATAGCCAGGATTTTTTAAGTCAGGGGGCATTTAAATTTCTCAGGGGCACTGGCTAATCAATTTAATCCGGAGGAGAAGGCCATGACACCCTGGGCTAGATGGAAAGTCAGGGGGCCTTGCCAACAAGTCGGGGGGCCTAGCCCCGAGATGCCCCACTGTAGCTACGGGCCTGCTTCGGCGGGACACTATGGGTTGCCAACAGGCATGTGACATTTGCCAGGTGTTCCCATGTGATCGCACCTGTAAAATCCACCTGACATTTGTGGCTTTTGCGTGGCAAATTCTCCGTGTGACCAGACCCACAAATTGTTTTCAGTAAACATTTCAGACCTGAACGTCACAACCTTTTGACTCCATGGAAATTTGCATTTTAAGATGTTTGTGCCCTTACTAATCTCGTTCACTGTTGTGCTGATTGTGTGCATAGATGCTGAATCTCACTGTGAGGATAAAGCATAAAATGTGTGTTTTATAGAAGTAACAGTATGAAATGCTTATCTGCCTGATAAGATATTTAGAAGAGAGCTTTTGTATTTTCCGCAAAAACATTTATATAGAGCAGCCTTTTCTTGTGGCACACTATGGTTTCCTGTCAATTGATTTGTCTGGGAGTTGCTGCATGGAAGATTGTTTTTCAAAGAACATAGTACCATCCAAAGCAGAGTTACACCCTTCTAAGTCAATTGAAAACAATGGTCTTCAAAGGTATAATTCTGTTTGAAATAGCACTATTAATAGCACATATCTTGTACATATGATTCTAAACTTCAGGTCAGTCAACTAAACTTTTTCAGGGTATATCCATGGGACATGCTCACCCAGTGTAATTTTTTTAATGTTAAAACACAGCTACATGAATAGTGTCAGAAGCCATGCTGGTCTGCAGTGAAACAGCTAGATCTGAATCCAGTAGCACCACAGAGGCCAACAAGATTTTGGAGCTACAAGCTTCAAGAGTCAAAGTTCTGTCAGATCTGATGAAGGGAGCTTTGACCCTAGAAAGCTCATACCCTGAAAATCTTGTTGGTTGCTAGGGTGCTACTGGACTCAAATCTAGCTCAGCTACAAGGATGAGACTCTAGGTTATGACTGCAGTACAGGTGGAGGGGGTTTAAACCCTTTTTTCCACTTGCTGCTTTTTCAAATGATATCAGTGCTGTCCCTTGATCTGCTAGTCCTGATATGAAAGCAATCAGCCACAATATGAGCCCTGTCATTTTTCTTTATTGAGGTTAATAGCAGCTCCAGGAAGGGTAGTTTCTCCCAAGCAAAAGATATGGTGGAAAGCATGTATATCTCTTAATTTGTGCAATAGCCCTGGTCCAAACCAGGAGCCCAAGTGGCTGAGTCTAATATTTAAAAATATGTTGGCACACCCATGTACCATTTCGCCCTAAGATCTAAGAATAATAATGTAGGGATAAAAATTAATGTGACTGAAACAATGCAGCCTAAACAGAGTTAGAACCTTCCAAGTCCATCAAAGTTTATGGATTTAGAAGGGTATAACTCCTTTTAGGATGATAATATGTTCCTAAATCTATGCCTAAAATGTAGACTTTAAGCACAGATTCATTGGTAATGGTCCATGTGAAAGGGTTTCAGTTCTAACAGTCCATCAGTCAGTCTGTGTATATTTCAGTTTTTGTATGCCAAAGACTACTTTTATAAAGCAATACATGATTTGCCTGCCTTGGTGAGAGAGACATCAATCAGTCTTCATTCCAGGCATCAAAACATAGGCTTGGGTACCTTTTGGAGACAGGGTTTGGGTATGCAGGTTCAAGAGAAAACTCAATCACTGCCCCCTGCTCCTGGAAAAGGTGATTGTTGAATTCCAACCATCAACTATATTGAGAAACTGTTATGTTTACTTAATTTATTAGATAATCCACCCAGTGAATCTGCTAAATATGTTTATTCATACAACAGGCCCAGATTAAAGCAGATACATTAGATGATAAATCAAATGAAAGAAGTTTGAACAAAGCTCTACTGCTATTATTATAGCTCTGCATAGCATTACAGATGTACAAGGCACTTTACAATGCCAAAAAGATAGATCCTTGCCCCAAGGATTTAAACTCTAAATTTCAACAGCATGGATACAATGAAGGAAGGAGTACCAAAAGAAGAAAGAGAAAAGCAAGAACAATGGGATAAATATGCACACATACAATTCCAGGTATTTAGGCTTGGTTTTTTTCAGGGAAGACTATTTCTGGACTGGAAAGATTAAAAGCTGCTAGCTAGCCTATGGGAGGGGGGGAATGGCAGTTCTCAGGTAAATGGATGCCTTGCGGTTCTTGAAAGACTTACTCTGTGCAATCCTAAAACCAGCTACCACTTTCTGGTCCATTGAAGTCAATGGGCTTAAATGGTCTTTAGGACTGCACTGTTAACAAGGTATTTTTCTAGCAGAAGTTTTCCTGGACTACAGCCCTTGTTGCCTCAAGTCTCCTGTTTATTTTGTGATGTAGTAGGCTAACTGTAGTTCGAGACCCGGGTGCCGCATGACGGAGTGAGCGCTCGTCTCTAGTTCCAGCTCCTGCCAACCTAGCAGTTCGAAAGCAAGAAATTGCAAGTAGATAAATAGGTACCACTTCGGTGGGAAGGTAACAGCGTTCCGCGCACCTTGGTGTTTAGTCATGCCGGCCACATGACCGCGGAAACGTCTTCGGACAGCGCTGGCTCTTCGGCTTTGAAACGGAGATGAGCACCGCAACCCTAGAGTCGGATTCGACTGGCTTTCGAGCAAGGGAACCTTTACCTTTACTAGGCTAACTGGGCTGCTCCTCTGGAACTATTAGAGTCCTCTGGGTGGCTGTTGAAAGGTGCCTGGTTGGTAGACATCTGCGCACAGCTGGTATATTGTTGTTCCAAGTATTACTGCAGACAACCCCTGTTTGTTAACTCTTGTATTTATATGCTAACTAGGAATAAGGCCCGTTGTGGAAATAAATACAACGGGCTCAAGAAAGAGGCTTTGGGCCCTCAGTGACAATTTGCGGTGGCAATCTCAGCAGGGTATAATGACAGAGTCCACCATTTTCTCCAGAGGAACTGATCTTTGCTACCTGAAGAGCAGTAGTAATTTTGAGTGATCTCCAGCCCACACCCAAGATTGGTAACAGTGGTTCCCCAGGAGGGAGTGGCTGGTTTGGAGGGTGGAGACTATGACATTGTACCTGTCTGAGGTCCCACCCCTCCTCAACACTCACCCTCTCCAGATTCGACCCCTCAAATCTCCAGCAATTTCCCAACCTGGAGTTGATAACCCTATCTCCCTCCCAGCCAACCATCAACCTACCTTTAGTTTTCCATCTCCTCCCCCCTCCCTCCTAGAGAGCAGTTGTAATTTTGAGTGATCTCCAGCCCCCACCTGGAGATTGGCAACAGTGGTTCCCCATCAGGGAATGGCTGGATTAGAGGGTGGAGTCTATGACATCGTACCTGTCTGAGGTGCCACCCTCTTCAAACCTCACCCTCTCCAGGCTCCATCCCTCAAATCTCCAGGAATTGCCCACTTGGAGTTGGCAACCTGATCAGGACTGGGCCCAATGAGTTTTCTCCCAAAGGCCAACATAGGTGTGGAAAGGGCCTTTTACTGACAGAGGAGAAAGTACAGGTGCCAACTCTGATTAGGGAAATACCTGGAGATTTGGGGGGGTGGATCCCGTGGAGGGCAGCATTTGGGGGTGTGTAGAAGGACTCAGCAGGGTATAATGCCATAGAGTCTACCCTCCAAAGCAACCATTTTCTTGTGGGGAACTGATCTCTGTCATCTGGAGGTCAATCGTAACAGTGGGAGATCTCCAGGTCCCACCTGGAGACTGGCAACCCTAGGGGGAAGTCAGCCGCACAGCAGGGAGTTGAAGAAAATGGTTTGATGGTTGCTGGCCCACCTCGTTAGCCAGCCAGCCATGCTGAAGCTAAGCAGTAGAAAGAGCCTTTTTCCATTTATTCTGACAGGAAAGTGGCCACTGGGGAGGGGGTTATGGGCAGGGGAGGGGTTATGCTGAAAGTCCTTTGTTTTTTTACTCACAGAACCAAGCTTGGCTGCCTACCAACAGCCACTGAGGGGACAGTCCCTCACAGGAGTCAAGAGAACTGTCTTCCTCAGGAGAGAGAGCTGTCTGCCAGTAAATCTGACATGCAAATCTGTCTGAAGGGGGAGTGGGTGGGGAAGAGGAGCAGACCCAGCACCCAGCCAATGGCACGCGAGTACTCTTGAGTGGTGGCTGATGGGCCAATGGCTGAGGGAGGGCATTTTACAGCCAATGGGAGCGCATGGAATCTTACGAAACCAAAAGATAATTATTATAAGGAGAGATTTGTTGTCTTCCACTTGTTCTGCCAACTGCTTTAATCCAATCTCAGCTATACTTGTCACCCAGTTACTATTGCATCTTGACTCTAAGTAGCCCTTCCTGGCAACTACCCCTTCACCCTCTCTCTAGCTATACGTAAGGCTTGAGGAAAACTGACATATGGATGCACAGGAAAGCTTATGCCCAGAATTAAACTTGGTTGGTCTTAAATGTGCCACTGGCCTCAAACTTTGCAGATGACCACATTTTGTACATTGTAGGAGAAGGTTTGTTGGAGGAGTTTGAATATTTGAGGCTCACATGGTGTAAGAATGATGCAGAGTTTGTTGTGTTTTGTGTTTTAGTCATAGGCTTCATCCTCTCTCCTCAGAAAAAGAGCCCCAGCATGGAAACAGGTTTTTTTTAATGAAGGGCCACAAACATGATGATGGGAAATGGATGACCGATCTTCCCAGCATTTTTATAAAGTCTAGTAAGTTGCCATACAGAGGTCCTATTAAGGAACATAGATTTAACCTTTTCCCTCCCAGTCCATTTCACCAGTCCAAACTCATTCTTCCCATGGTAATGTTGGAAAGGAAACATTTATCTGTGTCTTTGTCCATGTCTTTGCCCATCTGTCTTCCTTTCTAGGGCTAATAATAGCATCGGCTGGGTGGGGTGTCACGTTGCAATATTATGTAAGGGTTGGAAGGGTTAACACCCTCATTTCCCATCCACTCCCACTCATGCCACAGACCCAATCTGAATAAGAGCCTTGTGTGGCAGTCTTTTTAAAAATGTGTCTGTCTTCTGTTTTGGCCCTAAGATTGAGCAAAAGGGGTTCTCAAAAAAGAAACCTTACTGCGTGCCAGCCAAACTCATTGTGCATTTCTTTTCTCCTTTCCATCATATGTGCCACTTACATGCATATTTGCTATATTTCGAAAATTGCAACCTTGAGGGTCACCTGGCAGATTAACGTATGATGGATTTAAGAAACAAAAGAAAATATTCCGCATGCAACATGTAATTAGCCCTTGGATTTCATTGCCCTGGAGGCCAGTTCCCAGAGGACACACTCCATCAAGAGCTCCTTGAGTCTTGTATAATTCATGTACAGCAACTGTTAACTAGTCACCACTAGAAGCCAGGGACTGGCATTGTTCTGTGATTGCAGTTCTTAGATTTTTCAGATGTCTCGATTCCTTCATTTGTCAATGTGATGTGAATAGGACACTATGGGGAAAGTGTCTTGAGCAAAATGGGAAGGACTTATTTATTTATTAAAACATTTATATCCTACCTCTTTTATATCCCACCTTATTAACACCAAATGACTAATAGATGAAAGACTTGAGCACAGCTTTTGCAGGATTGGATTAATTTTGCCATACTATTTCAGTTAGTTATTCTTCTGTTATCCTACGGAAGGAATGGCAGACTTTTATCTTCCTGAGGGCTCCTGTATTCAAGACAGTGATTCAAAGAATCAGATGTATATTTCATAGCACAAGCCACAGTATGGACACCTCATCATCCGGCAAAGAAGCTCAAAGGCTTAGATGAGGAGGCGGGTAAGCTCCAGGTACCACCGCAGAAGGAGGCAGTTGAGACACCTCCAGGAGCCCACTTGGATCTGTAGGAGGGGGAGCCCTAGGAGTCTGAGTCAGTCCTCTCACCCTGGGATACAGCCATGCTTTCTGACTCAGACTTGGACCCTGAATCCACCACCCAAGTTCACTGCAGCACCAGAGACTTCTCCCCAATTGACTCTCAAGACCCAAAAAGCCAGGAGCCAACTGAACCCCATTGGAGTGCTTACCAAATGTAACCAGGTATGGCAGCTTTAAGAGCCTGTCTACGGTTCCTAGAGGGATGGGGCTTGCATCTCTACCTCCTTGCAAGAGTATTTAAGGCCTCAGCTCACCCACAGCCTTTGCTGGAGGAACGTGGGTTCTTGATCAGTATTCCTTAGCCTTGAGCAGGACAAATGGGTCACAAGACTCCTGTTGAAAAAAGTATGCAAAAAAGGCTATTTCTTACCATCTGAAAATGTTTCTGTTCTGTAAAAGTGAAATTGTGGACTAACTTTTTGTCATATCACAGGCTGTTCTACCTGCAGGCTGCTCACTTGCCAACCCTGCCCTAGAAATAGACCACATTCTCATACAACCTTAATGGTTAGATGCTTCTATTCTGGAATATGGTTTTGGACCCAATTCTGATTGCAGGCAAATTCAGTGTGCCACTGCTTCTCACATTAGACTTTTACTACAGGGAGAGATGGAGCAATTCTCACATTTGTAATGTGATAAATTTGACCTCTGGTTACATACAATTGGGTGTTGATGCTGTTTCCTCCCTTCCATAAAACAGTTATAAGTGCTGAAAATTGGACTTCTCTGATATTGTTTTGTTCATGCAATTGTTCTTGGGGTTCCTCCCCTCCCCCTCCGGCCCTAGATTGATATTTGATGCAGCTCCAGTTTGGATGCACAAACAGATGCAATCAGATTTCTTTGTCTCCTGAGTCTGCCTGTTGTTATCGCTCTGACAAATCTCAAATAGTGTGGCTGACTAGACAGCAGTTTTCTGTTTTCATTAATAGCAGGCAATAACATTTTAAAAGAGAAACACCGAGCCAAAGAAATTTGTATATATATATTTCAAAGCGCAGCTCTTAATTACTGATGCAGCCTTTTCTCTTCCTGCAGTGAGGGGAGACACTGCAGATTGGGACTGCATTGGCAGGATCTGAAAGGAGTTGGGGGGATTTTTGTCAGTATCTGAAAAACCCAAGGAGCGATCAGGGTAATCTGTTGTTCCTCTGTAGGCTTGGGAAACAGTGCTAAGCCCAGCTTTTTTGAAGCAATGGTTTTGAAAAATACATGAAGAGACTGGAGCACTGGCTTAGAACTGAGCTGAATTACTTTGGCCACAGATGAGTAGCAACGAGCCAGTTTTTGTACAGCTCTGCTCCTGAGCTTGGCCCATTCTGTCTTTTCAAATTCCATCCAGAACAAAACTCTTTCATACCCACATCCCTGACCAAAATAATTTCATGACTGACCCTTTTGGGTAGCAGTACCAAAGAAACATGATCATAGCCCCTTCTGTTAAAACTTCAGGGTGTGCCAAAGCCCATGGGTCTCCTCTCCCTGAACTCCTCAAAATGCAGGTGCCTGCTTTAGATCACTGTCCAGTAATTAGTATCAGAAAGTGCCTCTGTCTTCTCAAGGGCTCCCATTAGGGAGCTACTGCCCTCCTGGGCCTCTTTGCCTAATGGAGTGCTTTGTTGTTTCTTAATAAGTCTCAGTATTGATGTTTTATCTATGTCGGTAAGTCCAAGATGTACAGAAGGGCATATGTGAATGTTTATTTAAAAGTGTGCACACCTGTATAGGATCTCTAGGTCTCTGTGTAATGTCAGGTTGCAGGAAAGTAAAGACGCAGAACAGGAGTCCCCAACATGGTGCCTGCCAACGCTTTTCTTGGTGCTCATCTAGTGTTTATAGAATGTCAGTGGGGACAGGTGGGGCTTTTCTCTAGATGTGCAGATGTTTTAAAAATGTTGCTTTAGCAGCAGCTGCCACCGTAGCATGAGGATATTCATTCTGTAACTGAAGGTAAGCTGTGGCAGCCATTTTGTGGCTGGTTCTGCCTCCTGCGGCAGCCATTTTGTGGCTGTGCACATCACACTGTGTCAAAATTCCAAAGATGCCTGCAGGCTCAAAAAGGTTGGGGAACCCTGAGGTATAGTGCTTGTGTATACCTAGAAACACATATTTTGCCAAATGACTGTATCTTAGGGTTACCAACCTCCAGGAGGGGCCTGGGGATCTCCTGCTTTTACAACTGATCCCCAGCTGACAGAGATCAGCTCCTTTGGAGAAAATGGCTGCTTTGGAGGGTGGACTCTATGGCATTGTACCATGCTGAGACCTCTCTCCTCCCCAAACCCCATCCTCTCCTGGATCCACCCCCAAAGTCTCCAGGTATTTTCCAACCCAAACCTTTCAATACAGGTCAGTGATGTATGTGAGTAGGGTGCTTTTGGCAAAGCCAAATAAAATGGCATAGTTGCCCCACAACCATCTATTGAAGGATAGACATAATATATGACATGACAATCAATTCAAGTTCCTTCTGAGTTCTGTTTGCCTCTGAACTAGGGAAGTCACCTCTTGCATGCTGGGAGAATGTGAGGGAGATACTCATGAATAATATTAACATTTTATTGAACTATTGTTGGGGCGAAATTCCTTTGAATAAAAAAGATGTGGCCAGTTACAGACCAGTATCAAACTTGCCCTCTCTGGGAAGTTAATCAAGAGGATGGTGGCACTTCAACTTCAGAATTCCTGGATGACACATCTGCCCTTATCCTTTTCAGTCTGGCTTCAGTCTTGGCCATGGCACAGAGATGGCATTGGTTGTACTGATGATCAATTTCTGTTTAAATATGGACAGATGATATGCCTTCCTTTTTGTTATTAGCTCTTTAGCCTATAATATGGTTGACTGCTCAATATTATTGAAGTATTTTGAGCAGAAGGTTGGATTAAGAGGAAGTGTTACTTGAGTGTTCAGAGAGTGATAGCTGGGAAGTCTGAATCAGAAAGATAGCAATTTTTACTGTAGAGTACAGCAGGCTTCTGTATTTCTTCAGTACCTTCTAATAACTCTGTGAAGTCTTGGGGGAAAGTCATCTATAGCTCTGTATCAGGATGTTGTCAACATGCTGATGACACCTAACTATACATCTCTGTTCTAAGCCAGGGTCTGTAAGCCACGGTCAAGTGACTGGGGGAGAACAAGGTGAAATTGAATTCATATAAAGTGGGAGTGATCCTGGTCCGCAAGGCTGGGAAATGGGGCAGGGTATAGTGCTCCCCCTACTGGTAGGGTACAGTTATCTATCTCTGACACAGAAGAGTTTGTGAGTGTTGCTTGATCCTGCTTTTCTAATGAAAAGTTAACTGGGCAGCTAAAAGCACATTCTACTATTTGCATTTAGCATGGAACTGGCCCCCTGTCAATTCAGATATTGTACTTGCAACAACAGGCTGGATCAAGCCCCTGATGTGTGACTTCCTAACCTAAACTGTTCAGAGCTGAATAGCTGATGACATGGACCATAGTGGTAGACAAAAGGGCATGAAGCATGAATGATTTTCATAATCAAAGTTCTAAATACTGTTGAGCCGTAAACTAATTAAAGCTTTGTTAGCCAATTAATTGTCTTGCTTTTAATCACTTCATGAGTAAATTAACCAAATAAAATCAGCCTTTCTGTATCTTAATGCAAGTGACATTCTGAGGATATTTAATGAAGATAGCATTAGTCTCTCCTGTCTAATAAAAACAGACAAATAGTGTATTTCTCAGAAAATCAACTTAAATGCACAGTACACAATATGCCAGAAACTTTTCCTGTGCATACCCTATTAAAATGAATAGAAATTTCTCACTTGTGCAGAGCTTCCATGGACTCATTTATATTCTGATGGATTGAACCTGTCTGGTGATTTGTAATTGGCATGTAGTTTTTCTGCATACAATTTTCATAGGGAGCAGCTTCAGTTAAAAAAATCTGCATTTTAAGTCGGTGATTGAAGCAAGTGATACGCTAATCTTCCAAATAATATGATCTCTTGGGTCTACTTTTAAGCCACTTGAAACAGGGTTGGAAAAAGTCACAGGTGCCTTGCATCTTCAGGTGAAGGCAGATGTGACATTCTTAACAAAGGTTACAGACTGTGCTTTACTGCTGATTCACTGATCTTGTAATTTGCCTTGCAAACATATATGCCTTGCAAGTAAACAGCTGAATTTGCTCTCCATCTTGCCTTTCTCATTGTGTTTCAGTTGAGCTGTCTGTTTTTTTAAAAGATGAAGTAGTATATATGCATTTGTACAGTTTTAAAAATCACAAACAATTTCAATAGTTATTTATTTTATTTTATTTTATTTATTTAATTTCTACTCTGCCCTCCCCACCAAAGTAGGCTCAGGGCGGCTTACATAGGATATTGCACAACTAAAACAAATTTAACTAAAATCATAACAATATACACATAAAACATAGTGCTAGAACTAGGATGATTCCTATATGATGGCAGGCATGAACAGTATCTGACAGTACGAACAATCAGCTACTAATGTAATCTGAGTTATATCTGGCTGTTTTTAATGATGTTGATATTGATATTAATATTAATGTTCATGATGGTGTAAATATTGGGGCCAGGGCCTCAATTATATATAGTGCGGCTCCTGTCTGGTGGAAGAGCTCCATCTTGCAGACCCTGCGGAACTGTAAAAGGTCCCGCAGGGCCCTGATGTCATCTGGGAACTCATTCTACCAGTGCGGAGCCGCCACTGAAAAGGCCCTGGCCCTCGTCACAGCCAGCCTGGCTTCTCTGAGGTCCAGCAGAGCCAGGTGATTTGGGGATTGCGATCGTAGTGCTCTCCAGGGAACATGTGGGGAAAGGCAGTTCTTTAGGTATGTAGGTCCCTGACCATATAGGACTTTAAAAGTAAGAACCAGCACCTTGAACCAAATTTGGTATGCTATGGGCAGCCAGTGCAGAGCTTTTAGCACAGGCTGGATGTGCTCCCGCATGGGGAGGCCCAACAACAGCCTGGCTGCCGCATTTTGCACCAGCTGCAGCTTCCAGATTTGTGACAAGGGCAGCCCCATGTAGAGATCATTACAGTAATCTAATCTCGAGGTAACCATTGCATGGATCACTATTGTCAGGTCATTGGATTCGAGGAAGGGAACCAACTGCCTAATCAGCTGGAGATGATAAAAGGCTGACTTTGCAGCGGCTGCTATCCAGGCCTCCATCATTAAGGAGGCATCCAGGAGCACTCACAGACTCCTAACCTCTGACACTGGCACCAACAGTGCCCCATCGAAAATCAGGAGTGGGATCCCTACCCACAGACCACTCCAACTCAGGCGCAAGACCTCAATCTTTGTTGGATTCAATTTCAGTCAACTCAATCTAAGCCAACCAGCCACAGCTTTCAACGCCAGGTCCAGATCTTCCAGCCTGGAGTCAGACTGGCCCCCCTACAACAGATAGAGCTGGCTCTGGGCAATCTGGGCAAGGGGGCACATATAGACTTTAAATAACATTGGGGAAAGCACTGCACCTTGGGGCACTCCACAGACTAGTGGGTGCCTTTGGGACAGCTGCTCCCCAATGGCCACCCTTTGTCCCCAACCATGAAGAAACAAGGAGAGCCACTGTAAGGCAGACCCCTGAATCCCCATGTTGGTGAGGCGGCAAGCCAGTAATTGGTGGTCAACTGCTGCCGCTGCCAACAAATCTAATAACAGCAACACAGCCGAGCTGCCCCGATCCAGATGCCTCTGAAGATCATATGTGAGGCTAACCAGTGCTGTCTCCGCCTTGTGGCCTGGTCGGAAGCCAGACTGGAAGGGGTCTAATGCAGAGGTGTCATCCAAAAAATCCTGCAACTGCATCGCCACCACGCTCTCAATTAATTTGCCCAGATAGGCTGGTAGTTAGCCTATTCGGCCAGATCCAAGGATGGTTGTTTCAAGAGAAGGCATACCGCTGCCTCCTTGAGTGCCCTAGGGAACAGCCCCTCTAAGAGGGACTTGTTGATAATTTCCCGTAGGGTACCTCGTAGCCCATCGCAGCCAGCTTTAATTAGCTATGACAGGCACAGATCAAAGTAGCAAATGGTTGGGTGAACAGTTGAGAGTAATTTGTCAACCTCTTCTAGACTGAGTGGAATAAAATAATCCAAAACTCAACAAGGAGACGTGCATGGAGCCTCAAGTTCCCTTACTGTCTGAACTGTGGCAGGAAGGTTGTGGCGGAGCAACAGGACTTTATCTGTGAAATAGCTAGCAAAAGTCTCACAGCCAATCTCCAATTCCTTAGTGTTTGGTTTACCCTGAGGCAGAGCAGTAATGGACCAAATCATTCTAAATAATTGGGCTGGGTGAGAGCTCACAGACACAATCGTGGCTGCATAATATTCTCTTTTCGTGGCTTTGACCGCCATCTCATAGGACCTCATAAATGTCCTATAGGATGCTCTTGTAGCTTCCATCACGAGCACACTGCCACTGTCTTCTCTAGCCATCTGAGCCCTCACTTCATCAACCGTAGCTCCTGTGTGTACCATGGAGCGTGCCTAGAGCAGGGGCGCAGAGGACATCGGGGAGCAATCACGTGCAAAACTACTTTGAGGACTGATGGGGAAGGTACCTTAGTAACACACAGGTGCTGATCCTGTTTATTGGGATCAGAGCTACAAACCCTTTATAGCCTGGCTTGCTAACAGAACCTGTTCTACCTTAAACTAAGGGATTGTTCCAAATGCAAATCTTCCAGCAGTGTACCTTTATTAACTCATAGCTCCAGATTTGCATAGAGTCATATCCTTGGCTAGATTTAATGTTCTTCCTTCAGCTATCTTATCTGGCAGATTCCAAGGGATTCCCTATCCTAGCAGGTGCTGTCCTTCTATGAAGGACTGTGTTGAAACTGTCACCCATGTTCTTCTCCAGTGCCCTCTCTATCTGGTGTCCTGTTGGGATCTTATATATCCCGTATTAGCCCAACTTTTAGAGACCTCTGATGATTTTAAGGTCCTTTTTTTGCTTGATAATCCAGATACAGAAATAACTGAAATAGTAGTAATAGTCCCCGGTCTGTGCTCTTTCCCCCTTTTATTCCCAATTGCCAGCCAGTGTGCCACCCCTGTGTCCCTCCCCCATTCCCCCAGTGGTCCATCCAACTGTCGCTCGGGTTTGGCCTTATGCCATTGGCTCATATGGTCTTCCTTGGCCTCCGATCCCGCCTTTGGGCTTGGGGTTAGATGCAGTCCCAGGGCGTGGCCTTGGCTTGGTCGGTTGGGCATCTCTGTCCATTCTGCCTTGCACAGACTTGCTTGTGGCCCCTCCTGCCGGTCCTCCTGGATGGGCGCTTTGCGGGACCGTCCGGGCTCGTGCTCCTGTCCTCTGGCTCGTCCTTGCTGCTCCTGCCTCACTCGGGGCCTGCAGTGGTCTGGCTGGTTGTGTTTGGGCGGTGCCTCGGATGGACGGACATGTCCAGGTGGGAGCCAACAGGTAGGTATGGGGCATGTTCTAGTGACAACCTCTTTCCTGGCATCCTCCTCTGATCTCTTGGGTGGGGAGCGTGTTTGTTCTGCCATGCTCCCACCTGGGGAGGTCTCTGAGGTGGGCTGCTTCTGGGTGATGGGAGAGCGGTGCCCGGGGGTCTGACGTGGTCGAGTTCAGCATTGTGCATGTCTCAGGGACCCCAGCATGGGGGATCTGCAGGGGTGGCGTGGAGTCCTGCACCAGGAGCCAATCCCGCGTTGGGACAATCACCTTCACCATGTTTAAACATTTTTCTTGGGCTTCTAACATTTTACTCTGGCTCTCTGCAGAATTTCCAGATATGAGGAGTAAAAAAGGAGAGGGATCTGTCTGAGTCTTGATTCTGACATTTTGGGCATGAAATGGGCTCTTTTTCATTGCCCTTAATAAAGTGTATTTCCTTTCCAGGCTCAGTTTCTCCCTCCATTTCCCTCCCATAGACGTCACATCTTCTGCCCACACAGGTTTAACATGTTCACCCATTTGGCCTACACACTGGCAGAAACTAATTCATCTGCCAGCCTTCAATTGGCCAGTGTGCTGGCATTTTCTGTATGAGAAAGTGAGACTTCTTGTCAGCCTCAGAATCGCAACGCCAACACAACTTGCCCTCCTGAACTACTTTAGAATCTACAGTACAGCATCCCTATGATGACATCTGTGAAGAATTAACCTTTAGAAACCTTAAGATTCAGTTAAGACAGCCCCGTAGCTAACAACCTTTTGCTCGGGGGGGGGGCAATGTTTTGCTCAGGGGGCCTGCCATTATATGTCTGTGTGGTACTGCCATGCCATGCTCATACTTCTAAATAATAACTAAATAATAAATACAAGTGGCTTATTGCATATTATAGTCCTCACATATGTATTCTCAACAAGAAGGACTATAAATCCTCTGTATTTTAATGTATTTTAGTGTATTTCTTCTTCAGGATAGTATATTAGAATACTGAATGTATGCAATGGATATTAGGATGTCTGTTGACATAACAGCATTTTTTGGATGTGGATGTAGTGTCTCTATAGATTTCACATGTACATTTCTGCCATCGCCTTCAATGCACTCCTGCCTGGCAAAGTCCTGGCTGCTTCTGAACCCAGCTGGCTTCAGTCAGGCAGCTGCCCCTTCCTCTTGGCTGGGGGGGGAGGCCACATGGTGAGGAAAAAGAGGTGAAGAAGGGGACAGAGGGCTGGTCCAGGACGCCAGCAAGGCAAGCATCTAGGCTGCTTCTGCTGCCACAGGGGAATGGGTTTGAACTCGGAGAGGATTACACAGTGCTACCAGCCTCAGAAGGGTGGCCGGGGGGAGAGAAAGGCCAGTGCCAAGCCTGCCCTGCCCCCGAGGCAGCGAGGAGAGCAGCCCCCTGGCTGGTCTCCAGCAGCAGAGGCCAGGCAGCGGGAGAGAGCAGGGTGCCTCCTCCTCCTCCTTGTAGGAGCCCAGCTGGCCAGGGCAGGGAGGGAGGCAGGCAGGCGCCCAGGAGGGAGGCACAGTGGGCGACAGGTGTCCCCACTCAGCAGCCCTCCCCTCTGACCTCCCAGCAGCAGCAAGGGTGGCTTGGGCAACAGCAGGCGGTGCGGAGTCACTGGCTGTTGGTCTGAAGGCAGTGAGGGTGGGGGAGGGAGGGGAGCTGAGGATTGGGGAGGGGCCTGTAAAAACAATGGGGCTGGGCCTGTAAAAACAATGGGGGCGGGCCCCATGAGCCCTGTGGTAGCTACAGGCCTGACTCAGGACAAGTACTGGTGTTTCAAGAGAAGGGGCTTGGGTACTGGAAAGAGTGTACCAGCCTTCTGGAAACCAAAAGAGTTAGAAAATACTCAAAGAAAGTATACTGAAGTGTTTGGGGAAAACACTGAAATAAAAACCTCTTAACATAAAGATTTAAGTCACTGTGAAAAGCTTAAGAAACTCTCTTTAGCCTGAACCATAAGAACTAAAGTCTGTGCATGTCCTGATTTTACCTCAGAGTTATCTATATTGATTTTCCTCAGAAATATTAACCCCTTGGTTTCACCTGACCTTTCCTCTCGATGTTAATTAAAATATTTTGTTATTTTTGAATTTCAAAACACCTCAAACACTATTTAAGTTTTTTAAGGTAAAGGGGGCTCTTGATCCTTCCCTCAGGTTCCTGGGCTGAACCAACAGCCAAAATGTCGTACTGTGACAGGGTGGAACAGCCAGAGTTCCTCAGCAAAGAAGGAAACACATTACTAGGGCAGCTCTGTCAATAAAGGGAAAGAAAAATGAAGGGAAAGTCTTGCCTCTGATGGAGGGGAGTGGACCGGGGTGGGGGGGTATAGCATCCTAGCCAAACACCATCCTAAGAATAATTGCCTCATTTTTCTTTTCTTTTTTTTAGAACATTCAAAATTACATTTTTATTAATTTCAAATCTTACACGTTAGTTACAAGCTTTTTTACAACAAAAAGGAATACATTTAACATTAATTAATAATGGTCTGCTACAAGTTGTCAACTCTATTCTGCTTCTACCTCATTTGTATATAATAATAATTAATTGAGTCTGATAGAGGTTGGTACCAATGCTTTATTTATAAATCCTATTTCCCATTATTTTCCTTATAACTATTTAAGTAATGTTTTGTTAGATCTCCTTATGCTTATTATATATTCTGTACATATTTCGTTTCCAAATTTATATGACAAGATTAAATGAAAGAAAACAGAAAGAAAAAATATATTACACCATTTCATTACTCTGCTGTCTTAGTGTCTTTTCCTATCATTGTGTAGTTCTTCTTTAACTGGAGCTCTTCTAATCGGCATTCCTTCCCACTGGGATTCCAGAACAGTTCCGAAGAAGATTCAAAGTGTGGGTCTTGCCCACTGGGGAGTTGGGGGGTGTCCCATTAGCCCTTCTTGCATGCTTCTCTGCACTTTATATACTTTTCTTGGGGGAAAGATAAAGGGAAAGAGAAAAAGCTCTGTTACTATGATCTCCTCCAATGTAGTTCTTTACAGTCTTATGGTACCTTCCTCTTCTTCCGGTTACCAGTTCTTAGCTTCTTAGCCCGAATTTGATTCCAACACCTTCAGCAGCTCCTCACCAGATGTTAAATTATGAGCTGTGTATATGCGTCCTCGGTGTGTAACCGATATATGGCCAAGTGGAAGCCGTCAGTGCCTATAGCTCCTCTCTGCGAGCTTTTGTGCAATTGGGCACATATTTTTCCTGGCATTTAATATTTAAGAGAACATAAGAACATAAGAGAAGCCAATGTTGAATCAGGACAATGGCCCATCTAGTCCAACACTCTGTCACACAGCGGCCAAAATATACCAGGTGCCATCAGGAGGTCCAGCAGTGGGGCCAGGGAACCAGAAGCCCTTCCACTGCTGCCCCCTCCAGCACCAAGAATAGAGTGCATCACCTGCCCCAGACTGAGAGTTCCCATCTATACCCTGTGGCTAATAGCCACTGATGGACTTCTGCTCCATATGTTTATCTAATTCCCTCTTGAAACTGTCCATGCTTGCAGCTGCCACCACCTCCTGTAGCAGTGAATTCCATATGTTAATCACTCTTTGGGTGAAGAAGTATTTCCTTTTATCTGTTCTAACCCGACTGCTCAGCAATTTCATGGAGTGCCCACGAGTTCTTGTATGGTGAGAAAGGGAGAAAAGTACTTCTTTCTCAACCTGCTCAATCCCATTCATAATCTTATAAACCTCGATCATGTCACCTCTCAGCCGTCGTTTCTCCAAGCTAAAGAGCCCCAAGCATTTTAACCTTTCTTCATAGGGAAGGTGTTCCAACCCTTTTATCATTCTAGTTGCCCTTCTCTGCACTTTTTCCAATGCTATAATATCCTTTTTGAGATGCGGTGACCAGAACTGTACACAGTATTCCAAATGAGGTCGCACCAATGATTTATACAGGGGCATGATGATACTGGCTGATTTGTTTTCAATTCCCTTCCTAATAATCCCCAGCATAGCGTTGGCCTTCTTTATTGCAGCTACACACTGTCTAGACATTTTCATTGAGTTATCCACTACGACTCCAAGATCTCTCTCTTGGTCCGTCTCTGCCAGTTCAGACCCCATCAACGTGTATTTATATTTAGGATTTTTGGCTCCAATGTGCATCACTTTGCACTTGGCCACATTGAACCCCATTTGCCACGTTGACGCCCACTCACCCATCCTCAACAGATCCCTTTGGAGTGCCTCACACTCCTCCCTGGTTTTCACCACCCGGAACAACGTCGTGTCATCTGCAAATTTAGCCACATCACTGCTTATTCCCAATTCCAAATCGTTAATAAACAAGTTAAAAAGCATCGGACCGAGTACTGATCCCTGTGGTACCCCACTGCTTACCACCCTCCACTGAGAAAGTTTCCCATTTATACTCACTCTCTGTTTCCTATTTATAAGCCAGTTTTTGATCCACAAGAGGACTTGTCCTTTTATCCCATGACTATTGAGCTTACTTAGGAGCCTTTGATGAGGAACTGTATCAAAAGCTTTCCGAAAGTCAAGGTAAATAATATCTATTGGGTCCCCCTTGTCCACATGTTTGTTCACTCCTCAAAAAACACTAACAGGTTAGTGAGACAAGATCTTCCCTTACAGAACCCATGCTGAGTCTGCCTCAATAGTTTTTGTTCATCAATGTGCCTACTAATTCTTTCCTTAATAACAGTTTCCACCAACTTACCCGGTATCGATGTCAGACTGACTGGCCTGTAATTTCCCAGATCTCCCTTGGAGCCCTTTTTAAAGATGGGAGTGACATTAGCTACCTTCCAGTCCTCAGGAATGGAGGCAGATTTTAAAGAAAGATTACATATTTTTGTCAGGAGATCCACAAGTTCATATTTGAGTTCTTTCAGAACTCTCGGATGAATGCCATCCGGGCCTGGTGATTTATTAGTTTTTAAATTGTCCATCAGTCAGAGGACTTCCTCTCTTGTCACCGCAATCTGATTCAGGTCTTTCAAACCCCCTCCCGAAATCGGTGCTTCCGGAGTGGGCAAGCACTTCTCCTCTTCCACAGTGAAGACAGAGACAAAAAATGCATTCAGCTTCTCAGCCATTTCCCTATCATCCTTCACTACTCCTTTTACCCCTTGGTCATCCAAGGGCCCCACTGCCTCCCTGGCTGGCTTCCTATTTCTAATGTATTTGTAGAAAGTTTTATTGTTGGCCTTTATGTTTTTTGCTATATGCTCCTCATATTCCCTTTTTGCTTGCCTGATCACAGACTTGCAATTTGTTTGCCATAGTCTGTGTTCCCTTTTTTTTTTTTTTAACCTCTCTTTATTTCAACAGGTTTTCACACATATAATCTTCCCACTACCGTGATACAAGATTTTTTTTTTCCCCACCCCACCCCACCCCCTCCCCTCAGTCCCTCCCCCTGCTCTTCTTTCTTCATTGCTTCAGCCACGGGCACAGAATCCGAAGTTTCCAGTAGGCATCCTTCATGGCTTCGTCCTCCTTGATGTAATCGAAATACGATGACCATTTCTTGCTTGTTTGCGTCTTCTTTTCCTCCCAGGTGTTCTCTTCCGTTGTCAGGGTCACTATATCTGATTGAATATATTCAAACAGATAGTTATTCCAATTCTCCATTGTCCACTTATTCTTGTCTTTCCATCCTAATGCTATGACTGCCTTTCCAGCTAGTATCATTGCCTTAACTACCTCTTGATATGTGCTTTCTATTCTCTCGATCTTTAAGGTTCCTAATGTCATTAAGTTAACATCTATAGGTATTGATACACCTGTCCTTTCCTTTATTCTGGCTAATATTTCCTTCCAAAACTCCTGGACTTTGGCACATTCCCACCACATGTGTGAGTACCACCCTTTAGCTTGATTGCAGTGCCAGCAGTTCGAACTCATCCCCGATATCATATTAGCTAGCTGGGCTGGCGTCCGGTACCATTTGGTGAAGTACTTCAGCTCCATTTCTCTAAATTTATCGAACTTGATCTTTTTGACCCCCACCATTAATTTTTTTAAGGTTGTTTCTGAGGTTAGTCCCTCTCTAGCCCATCTCGCTTGAGTGCTTTTAATTACTGACTCCTCATTAGTTGTCATTATTTTATATATCTTACCCGCTAGACCCTTACTTGTCTTCCTCTTTTCTTTGTACAAGATTTCTGCAACTTCTTCTGAGTCCCCCTCCCTCTTTTGCCTCTCCTTTTTTATTGCATTATATGGACCGGTCGCCTTCAACCAGTACTGTTTCCCTACTGTCTCAATTATTGTTTGTAGTGGCTTAAGCCGGCCTCCTTCCCCATACATATCTCTTATTCTAGCGAACCCTTTTTCTTGGAGTAGTTTCCACCAATGGGGGTCGTCTGATTCCCCATATACACTTTCCACTGGTGCCCACTCAGAGAGCTTGCTCAACCAGATTGGTTGCCATTTCTCCCATATTTTCAACGCTGTTCTCCTAGGTCCCACCGCTCTGCCGTATTCCTTCTTCACATTTCTTGTAAATATACCCAGCCTCCCAGCTCCTTCGTTTAATTCATTTTCCAATCTAACCCATTTCTGCTCTATATCTTCTCCTATCTCTATCATTGACTTGACGTTAAAAGCTTCGTAGTAGTCTGTTAGATTGGGTACACCCCACCCCAATACATTTTGCGGGTTATAAATGAACTTCTTTTGCATTCTGGGCTTTTTACTTCCAAAGATCCATTCCCTAATTATTCCATTCCATTTTTCTAACTGTTGTATACTTAATTCTACTGGGAGTGTTTGGAATAGATACATCATCTTAGAAATTAGGAACATCTTTACGGCTCTTATTTTGTTTGAAATGCTCAAATTTTTATTTGCCCATCTTTTCATGTCCTTACAGATCTTCTTCCAGACCATTTTGAAGTTCCCTTCCCCTGTTTTTTTCCAATTCTTCCTGATTTCGATCCCCAAATATTTTATTGACTTAGCTCCTGGGCCCATTTTTGTCATCTTTGCAATTTCTCTTCTCTCTGCTTTACTGACATTGAAGTACATAATTTCAGATTTGTCCATGTTCACTCTTAGCCCTGAATATGCTTCAAAATCCTCCAATATAGTCCTTATTTCTCTAATCCCCTCTTTAGGGTTTAGCAGCGCAATCATTATATCATCTGCAAACAAATTGATCTTTAATTCCTCACTCCCAATATGGTATCCATCTATTCTGCCGCTATTTCTTATTCTTTCTGCTAGGACCTCAATTCCCATAATAAATATGTATGGGGAGAGGGGGCATCCTTGCCTTACTCCTCTCTGTATGCTAAACTCCCTTGAATGCCCTCCGTTTACCCTTACCACTGCTTTCCCTCCCTTATATACTTTTTGTATGGCGCCCTTAAATTTTTCACCTATCCCATATTCATCCATCATTTTCCATATATATTCGTGAGAGAGCGTGTCGAAGGCCTTATATACATCCAACTTAAGGAGGGCAAACTTTTTTTTTTGGCCATGTTCTATTATGTTAAGAATGTTCCTAATTGGATGGCTTATATTCCTTCCTCTCACAAAGCCATATTGATCCCCTTTAACTATTTTCGGTATCACCTCCTTTAGTCTATTTGCTAAAATTTTAAGAAAGATCTTATAGTCCTGATTAAGTAGACTAATCGGTCTGTATGAGCCGACCATTTCTGGATCCTTTTGAGGTTTGGGGATGACCACTATTTCTGCTTTCCTCCATGACTCTGGGGCTTGTTCTCCTTTCAATATCGCGTTAAACGTTATCTGGAGTTCTGGTGCTAAGACTTCTACCAGTTCTTTATAGAATTCTGCAGTAAACCCATCTAGTCCTGGGGATTTCCCTTTTTTTAATTTCTTAATTACCTCTTCTATTTCCTGTACTGTTATCTCCTTCCCTAGCTTCTGTCTGTCCTCTAATGTTATTGTGAACTGTATTCTTTCTTCAAATTTTGTCGTTTCTTTCTCTTTATATAAGTCCTGATAAAATCTTGCAAAGGCCTCCCTAATCTCCCTTGAACCTTGCATTACTGTGGAGCCTTCTCTTATGCACTTCACACTTTGTTTTTCTTTCCTAGCCTGTAGGTACTTTACCAATCTTTGGACTGACTTTATACTATTCCTCCGAAATTCATTTTTAATTAATGTCTCTTTTTTCCACAGAGTTATTGCATCTAACTGGTCCAAATCTCTTCTCAGTTCTCTAATTTGGGTCTGCCTTTGGGGGTTATAGCCTCTCACTTGTTGTTGCTGGAGCACTCTCAACTCCTGGATCTTTTTTTATCTATTTTGGTGCCACTCTTTTTTAATATTGATCTCCTTCCCAATACAAACTCCTCTAATCACTGCCTTCGCCGCATCCCACAAGGTATTACTAGTTACAGAATGCCTATTTTCTTTAAAGTATAGTTTGATTTGCTTCCTTATGTATTCCTTATCCTCTTTTTTTGCTATAACTAAGTTATTGTATCTCCAAGGTCTCTTGGTCCATTCTGTGCTCAAGTCCACCTCCAGGCTTATAGGGGCATGGTCTGAGATCCAGATTGGATGAGTTCGGACCACTTTAACTGAGAGTGTTCTAGTTTCCTTAATTAACACAAAATCTATACAGGAGTAGGTTCTATGCCTGTTAGAAAAGAAGGTGGGAGTAGATTTTTGACCACTAAGCTCATATACTTCCTTTAATCCCCATTTCTTTGTCAGATTTTTGCTGTGCTTTGTAATGTCCATATTAAAGTCACCAGTTACTATTAGCTCTCCCTGCAAGAAGTTTTGGGTCTTTAGTATTACTTTGTTTAGGAACTTCTTTTGTCCTCTATTGGGTGCATATAAATTAAGGATTGTAAGATACGTATTGTTTATTTTGCCCTTCACTACTGCATACCTGCCTTCCTTGTCTGTCAATTTATCTATTACCTCTATGTTCAAATTTTTATTTGCTAATATTGCCACTCCTCTGGCCTTGTTGGTCCCTCTGGACTCACTCAAAGTCACCCACCCCAAGTTGTTAAACAGTGGCTTAGGGTCTCTTTTGGCTTTATGTGTTTCCTGTATGCATATTACATTGATACCCTCGTCTCTTGCCATCTTAGCTAGCCTATATCGTTTGAGATTTGAGGATAAGCCATTTACATTCAATGAGAGTAGTCTGATAGGTCTAGCCATATTCTTTGGAACATTTCGTGCCCCTCCCCCGCTGCTGAAGCATGTTGCCTATTCCCCTATTATTCCTCCATTCCCCTTCCCCCTTCCCTTGTGTGAGAGAAATTCTTCTGGGGTTCCCCACCCCTTCTCTCCACATTCCAGAGATCCTGCATCCCCCTCCTCTCCCCGCACATTTCCCTTATACCTTTATTCAATGTTAGGCCCAGCTTTAAATGTATACTTCCCTTTAATTGCTAGCTCCTCGGGAGTTAGCTCTTTGCCGCTTGGATCCATGTGGCCTTGAGTCCTCCCTCTCGGCGTCTGAGTCACTGCCTTCGTCCATTCCACCTTCCTCACTGTTGCTGGAGTTCACTCCCAGTTCGTCAAGCATCCTGACTGCCTCCATTGGATTCCTGGCTCTGTATCTCTTGCCTTCTCGAAATACAATCAGAGTTGTTGGGTACCCCCACGTAAAGTTTATACCTTCCTTAAACAGTTTTTGTGCGTAGGGTTTCAGCTGCCTCTTTTCCTGGAGCGTGCTTGGGCTGAAGTCATGGCTGACATATGCTTTCTTGCCTCTAAAGTTCAGGTCTTTAATCTTCCTGAGCGTTCTAAAAACCTCATCCTTTAATTTTTCTCTGGCAAATGCTATTATCACTTGTCTTGGCTCTCCTCCCCTCTGTTTCCTAAAGAGCCTGTGTGCCCGTTCTACCTCTGCCTCGTTCACGCTGGCGCCATTTTGTTTGAACCACAGGCATAGTTCAGATTCTAATTGTTTTGGGAGTATTTCCTCACTGATACCCGATATTATCATATTCCTCCTTCGCTGCCGGTCTGACTGCCTTGCTAAATTTTTCTTCAATTCCTTAATTTTTTCTTCATTAGCATCGGCTTTCTTCTTTGCTCCCTCAGCAATTTCTCTCACTATGCCTATCTCCTGTGCTATCTGCGTGGTGTCTTTTTTCACCGCTTCTATATCTCCAGAGATTTGTTTTTGGAATGCTGCTATCTGCTCTGATAGTTCCTTAATGCTCCGGGCCATAGTCGCTCTGTTTACAGCTTCTGGCTGCTACCTTGTATTCCTAATAGTTTTGATTTGTAACTCTGGCGGCGTGCCTGGTTACCTTATCTCCAATTTGTTTTCTTTTTCTCCTATGTTTCCTCCTCCTAATCCTGACCTCGTTAGGATCCATGCATGCGCTAGCAACAGAAGCCGTGCCTCAGACTCTCTCTGCTAAACTAAAAAGATTTATGGCCTAGAAGGACACAAAAAGGTAATTAATTACTCGGGAGGAAGAGGAACAAGCTCCTAACGAGTCTGTGTTCCCTTTTATCAACCTCACTAAGACTAGCTTTCCACCGCTTAAAGGAATCCTTCTTACCTTTTACAGCTTCCATTACTTTATTTGTTAACCATGCAGGCTTTTTTCTATACCTTTTTGTACCTTTCCTAACCTGCGGTATATATTTTGTCTGAGCTTCTAGGACTGTATTTTTGAATAGTCTCCAAGCTTCCCCAATGGTTTTGACCTTCTCCACTCTTCCTTTCAATTTCTTCCTCATATGTCCCCTCATACCAGAGAAGTTACCCCTTTTAAAGTTAAAAGTGGTTGCGTCAGTCTTTTTGGGCAACTCCCTATCTGTACTAATGTTAAACTCAATGACATTATGGTCACTGTTCCCAAGGGGTGCAATCACTTTTACATCTCTCACCAGGTCTTGGGTGTTACTTAGGACCAAATCCAGGATTGCCTCTCCCCTGGTAGGATCTGTGACCATCTGTTCCACAGCACAGTCATTGAGAGTGTCTAAAAACACAATCTCTTTTTCCCGACTAGAACTCATATTGACCCAATCAATGTGTGGGTAGTTAAAGTCGCCTATTACAACACAGTTATTTTGTCTAGCCGCTATCTTTAATGCATTCATCATTTTATAATCCTCCTCTATCTTTTGATCTGGTGGGCGATAACAAATTCCCACTGTTAAGCCTCCTTTTGGACCCACTATTTCAACCCATAGCATTTCCAGAAGTGAATCCAATTCTCTTACCCTCTCAATCTTACTGGACGGTATACCCTCTCTGACACACAGAGCCACCCCACCTCCAACCCTTCCCCCTATCCTTCCAATATAATTTATAACCAGGAATCACCGTATCCCACTGATTTTCCTCATCCCACCAAGTTTCTGAAATACCCACAATGTCTATTTCCCCACCCCCCAACACCAAGCATTCCAACTCCCCGATTTTACCTCAGAGACTTCTAGCATTTGTGTATAAACACTTATAGTTTCCCATGTTTGTTAAGCCCACAGCCTTCCTCTTGCTGCCTCGAGACCTTGCCAGGCAGTTCCTATCATTAGCCACAGTCTCAGTGGACAATTGTAATCCATTTCCTTGTACAAAAGTAATAGCTACCCCTTCATCTGTTTGAGATGAGCCATCCCGAAACAGAGACTTTTCATCTCCTGTCGGCTTTCCCCCATTATTCAGTTTAAAAACTGCTCTGCCACCTTTTTGATTTTGATCGCCAGCAGTCTGGTTCCTTCTGGGGACAAGTGGAGACCGTCCCTTTTGTACAGCTCCCTCTTGTCCCAAAAAGCATCCCAGTGCCTAACAAGCTTGAACCCTTCCCCCCTACACCACCGTCTCATCCACGCATTGAGACTCCTGATCTGTGCCTGTCTCTCCGGCCCTGCGCGTGGAACAGGTAGCACTTCCCAGAAGGCTACCTTGGAGGTCCTGGCCTTGAGTTTCCTGCCCAGCAGCCTAAATTTTTCCTCCAGAACCTCACGACTGCATTTCCCCACATCGTTGGTGCCGACGTGCACCACGACCACTGGCTCCTCCCCAGCACTATCTACCAGCCTATCTAAAACACGCGTAATGTCCGCTACCTTCGCACCAGGCAGGCAAGTCACCATACGGTCAGTACGCGGGTTCACCACCCAGCTGTCTACCTGCCTAAGGATCGAATCACCAACTACCAAGAGCCCCCCTCCCACCCTTCCCAGGGACGGTTCCTTGGTACGAAAGGATACCCGTTCACCAGCTGAAGAAGAGGTCCCTTCTGAGGGCACATTCCCCTTATCCTCAGCATGGTGCCCCGTTTCCCCTTGACCCTCATGCTCCCTGGCAGCACCCGGGCTGCCAGATCCAGAGTGGGACATATCTAACATGCACCTAACTGACTGTCCCTGCTTCTCCAGGTCAGCCACCTTGGCCTCAAGGGAGCAAACTCGCTCCCTGAGAACCAGGAGCTCCTTGCACCGAGCACACACCCAAGACTTCTGACCAGTGGGCAGATAGTCATACATGTGACACTCCATGCAAAACACTGGATAGCCCCCAACCCCCTGCTGGCATTCTGGCTTCATAATTGTTTTTAAACAAATACTTTTCTATAACCCCTCTTTTAAAACACTTTGTATTTATATGGCTCCTGTTGTAGGAGTCTACTTACCTTACTGGGAACCCAAGGAGCCAAGGTCCTGGCTTTCTGGCTCTTCCTGGGCTTCTTACAGAGCCCCTAGGCTAAGAGCCACAGGCAAAGAGCCTCACCCTTTTGCTCTCACCCTTCGGCTCGTGCCAGAGCCTCGTGCCTCTTGCAGACTTCCTGCCTTAAATCAAAAGGAATATCTGGATACAGCTGAACGAAGGTGTCTTCGAGCTTCAGGCCTCTATTCTTCCTAGCAATTTCCAAAAGGTGCTGCTTAATCTTTGTATCCTTAAGTTCTGCCACTATATCTGGTATCAATGCTGGTGAACCTATTCAGGGAGGGTTTAAATGGTAGGCATTGTTTACCACAGGCCCTGGAAGCTGTATAATTCCCTCTAGTCACTCATTTAAAGTGGCAGTAAGGTCCTTGTTTAAATCAAAGTTCAGGGAAATTCCACAAAATTTTACTTTCGTTTCTTGTGGTTTAATTTCTAACAACATTAGCTTACTTTTCACCCATCCTTCAAAAGTTTTCAATTGAGCTATTTCTTTAGAGTTCTTTTGCATACCAGTAACCGCTGTCTCTGCCTTTGCATGTCCATCCAATAACTTTTTGTTAACTTCATCTAGTTTAGCTGCTGTAGATTTTCCGGGTTGTCTGGCCGTGGTCTTGGCATACTGTGTCCCATTTGAGTTAGGCTATGTTCAGCCTAACAGGACACAGTATTTTGTTCCAAGACACTGAAAGGCTGGACAATGCTTCCAATTACTATGTCAGATTACATAGAGAAGCCATTGAAATTCATAAGCATAAACACAATTTCAACAGGAAAGAAGAGAGTTTAAAAATAAATAGGGCATGGTTTCCTGTCCTGAAAAACAATAGCACTACAGATAAGATTAGAATTTCAACAGCCAATCCACATACAAAAGAACCTCCTCAGGAAACAGGAAACCTCCTCAGGAAACAATCCAGATAAAAGAATCTCCTCAGGAAAGCTCCATTAGCATGTTCATAGCCTGGGGTACTCCTACAAGATAATTGTTAGGGTTCCCAGTCAAGTCACTCAACAACATTCCTTCAGAAGTTTCAGTTTATTGAGAGTTAATACATAGGACATCATGAAGTCTTGTGTCAGGAATGGCAGGATAAAACATAGAAGCCCCAGATATACCTCCTTCATACATGACCCCCTGATACATTGAAGCCAATAGGCAGGCACCTGGGTACGCGAACAAAAAGGCAATGGTTACATTCTCAGCAGAAAATTAGGAGCAGGCAGAGCTTGGCTTCAAGGACGCTTGGTAGATAACAGTATACAGCAAAGACAGTGAGGGGGAAGGGAGGTGGGAAACAAGGAACACCCCACACATTCCAGACCATGCCAGCTTAGCTGACAATAATGACTCAGCCCTACCCACCTTCCGGAGTAGATATAAATTACCTGCCTACCATTTTTCTGCTCACCTTGACACAGAGAGTACTCCATATTTCTGTGTTACACCTCTAAGGATGCCAGTCACAGCTACTGGTGAAACATCAGGTCCTACAATGTCAAGACCACGGCCAGACAACCCAGAAAATCTACAGCAGCTAATGAACTTCAGCCGTAAAAGCCTTTGACAATATATTCATCCAATTTATTCATAATAAGAGTGATGCTGTTTCTTATCTCTTTTTTAAAGTCTTGTTTTAAGTCTGTCAGCATTTCCTGCAAATGCTTTTTAGTTAAGGAGTCTTCTCTTTTCCTTTTACTTGCCCAGGCTTCTTCCTACATTTCCAATGGTGGGGAGAGTCTCCGTTGGAAGAGTCTTGATTTTCTTGTGGTGCTCTAGACATCGGTTTGGAGGGGTTCTTGCCTCCTTTTGGGCCCTTGGTTTTCCCCATAGTTTTGGTAGAGCTATAATATTTGAATTGTAGTCTGTTTTTACAATTTTAATTCTTTTGTAGGAGCTCGATGTGGAGGCAGTGTCGGATGCGACTGCGTAGCTCTGCCCCCCCTTGCCTCATTTTTTTATTGTTTGTTCTGTGCCATTCAAACTGTCCTATCTGTAATTGCCTTCCCAAGGGAACAGGACAAGGAAGATCTTTAAACTATATGACATATCCATAAGAGAGCCTTACCTTACTGGGCACCATTAGCCATATGAAAGCAGAACACATTGCTTTCAGATATGTAATCTTTCTAAGGCTGAGATGCTGTTCAGCCAGATAGAATACACTGGGGCAATGATAGCCATTTTCACCAGAAAGAATAATTTAGGCTGACTTCATGTTAACCAAATGACGTGGTAGGGTCCTTTTGGGGTGGTATCACTTCAGATTGTCAGTGGGGAGGGCCTGCATTTTTGTATGGTCTTTTTAAAAAAATGTCTTCCTCTGTTTCTCATCTCCATCCTTTCACAATCTCTGTTTCAGTCCTGCATCCCAACATTCACTGCCCCTATATTCAAAAAATAACTGAAACTCTACCTTCTTGCTCAGGCTTTTCTTCCATGAGTATCTCTTCCACTATCCACATCTCCTGTTTTTGTCATACTCTAATTTCTGTCCTTTTTAGATTATGAGCATGTGATCAGGGATGTACTTTTTAAAAAGAATCTATGGGAAGCATTTTAAGGTTTCCTTCCCCTAAAACTGCATATATGTTATTATTGTTGTTACCTTTTAAAATATTCCTGTACATAGAAAACACATCACATAATTTGAAGGGCATAAAACCTTTATCTCAGGTGTACTAGTTTTCTACATAACAGGATTTCTTCTTTGCAGGAGCATTCAGTGTGACCTCTCTTGCGTTCTCAGGTGGTCGAAAACAGCTCCACAACATGATTTTGCTTATCAGCTAGTTCTGCTCTTATTTTGGGTTCTGCATATTCCATGATTCTTTGATTGCACTAAGCAGAGACATTAGTATTGGGCACAGACAGAATTCAGCATTTCTGCTTCCTTTAAAATAACTCCCCCTGAAACCTCCACACCCTGGGATTGGAGGAGGACGGTTGTACAGGGGGATTTCTAGGAGTCTTTAGGCAGGGCTACACTGCCTTCAATAGCTTTTCGCTCCTCAACATGATTAGCAATAATAGACTGTTTCTTGACACTTGAATAGCCTGATCGTATGTACATTTCTTTGGAAGCTTACTCCCAGGTAAGTTTGTAGTGGGTCACAGCTCTAGACATTCTCACACTGTCAATCCTAAATGCCCCTTCTCTGTTCCGTGTCTTCTCAGCATTCCATTCCAGAGACATCTAGACATGATTTCAAACACCCAGCGTACCCTGTATTAAAGAAGTATCCACCCATTTGCAGGTAAAAACAGAATAAAACATCAAATATAAAACAACTGGATAAAAAATAAACATTAAAACCACAGATATAAAATGCATTAAAATTAAATTTAAAAACAGTCTAGAAACACCATGTGCCCTGCTATCAGGACATTTCCTCTTTGCTCAGGCTCAGCCTCTCCCCAAAGTTTTCTATTATAACTCTGGCTTGCAGCATTGTCAAAAAGCCAGACCTGACCTTTTCTGAGGGACTGTTCTACAGTCAGGCAGAAGCCACTGAGAAGCCCAAGCCCGGACTGTTATAATAATGAAGTCTCTTATGTTTGTTCACAGCCACAAGCCCCACCCTTATCAAACAAAGTCTTAATTGCTTGCACATAAATTCCCACTAAAGAGACCTGGAAAAGGTTAACCTCACTTTATGATAGGTTAGTCACAAGTGGAAATGGCACTATGGAAAGTTCTCAGATGATGAGGTGAAATGAATGAAATAAGGCTAGAAATGAACAGCCATCCACTAAAGATCACATCAGCAACCCTAAGGACACTTTCATAGGAGTAAGCCCCATTGAATAGCATGGAACTTTTCTCTGAGTAGACTAGTTTTGGATTACTCCCATAGTTTCTTGAGCTTCCCATTTGGGTGCCAGGCTTTGTAGGCTTCGTAGAGATCTTTTCTTTTTCTTTTTTTCATTTTTCTGTACATTCCCCTCAGGGCCTTCTTTTATATATATGAAAGTTCCCTCACCATAAAATCAATGCCCAGGCCAAATCCCTGGACCTAGAAACACAAAATTCGGGGAGAGTGAACATAAGAACATAAGAACATAAGAGAAGCCAATGTTGAATCAGGCCAATGGCCCATCTAGTCCAACACTCTGTCACACAGCGGCCAAAATATACCAGGTGCCATCAGGAGGTCCAGCAGTGGGGCCAGGGCACCAGAAGCCCTCCCACTGCTGCCCCCTCGAGCACCAAGAATAGAGTGCATCACCTGCCCCAGACTGAGAGTTCTCATTCTATACCCTGTGGCTAATAGCCACTGGTGGACTTCTGCTCCATATGTTTATCTAATTTCCTCTTGAAACTGTCCATGCTTGCAGCTGCCACGACCTCCTGTGGCAGTGAATTCCATATGTTAATCACTCTTTGGGTGAAGAAGTATTTCCTTTTATCTGTTCTAACCCGACTGCTCAGCAATTTCATAGAGTGCCCACGAGTTCTTGTATTGTGAGAAAGGGAGAAAAGTACTTCTTTCTCAACCTGCTCAATCCCATTCATAATCTTATAAACCTCGATCATGTCACCCCTCAGCCGTCGTTTCTCCAAGCTAAAGAGCCCCAAGCATCTACAATGGTGTAGATGCTCACTAAGAAAGGATTTTTAGAAAATCATCCCCTAAGGGGGTCTAAAGGGGTAAAATGTGCTCCCCCCTTTGATTCCTATATGGCTGCCGGGCTGCTGCTTTCTTGCACTCCCTACTCTCTAATTGGTCAACTGCAGAGTTCAGTGTTCTGAGGTTAAAAAAAACCAGTTACAGGAGACTGCACAGTGCTAACAACAGTTGAGGAATGGCCAACAACCACCTGTGAGGTGCAATAATGCTGCTGGCCCAGCCTCTCTGATGGCTTCCAACACACTCCACGCACCTCCTACACCTAACAGGTGATTGTCCCTGATGCCTTTAAATACAATCCCCCCCAACACCAGACAGAATGGTGTCTGTCACGTGTAGGAGCAGGGCCAGGGTACTTTAATCCATCAGGAATGCTGCCCCAGCAGGATCACCTTAGTGATGCTACTGGCCCAGCTTCTCTGATGGCTTCCAACACACTCCCCCCACCTCCTACACCTAACAGGTGGTTGTCTGTCACATGCAGCAGTGGTTGTAGGGTGCTTAAAGCCACGAGGAAGCCCACTCCAGTAGCAATGCCTTAGTGATCCTGCCAGCCCTGCCTCCACAGTGGCTTCTAATACTCCTCCCCCCTCCCCCTCCTACACTGGAAAGGCAGCTGCCTGTTAGGTATAGGAGAGGAGGTGGGATGCTTACAGCCGCTGGGGCAATTTGCCCAGCAGGATTGCCTTAGAACCTACTGCTGGCCCAGCCTCCCTGATGCCTTTAAACATAATCCCCCCAACACCAGACAGGCAGGTGTCTGTCAGGTGTAGGAGCAGGAGCAGGGTACTTTAATCCATCAGGGACGCTGCCCCAGCAGGATCACATTACTGGTGCTGCTGGCCCAGTTTAGCCACACTCCCACCCACAATGGAAATATACCCCAAATTTGTAGAAAAGTGGTTTCCTTTATTAGGTTATTTAACTTCTCACAATGTGGGTTCTAGAAAATTGGTTCATATGAACTTGCTTAATATCTGATTGCTCGTATGGTGTTTTGAATATGTAGTTATGCCCCACTTTTTAAATGTAACATAAACAAGAAGCATTTTTGTTAAAAGGGGGGGTTAACCTAAGGGGGTAAAAAAGGGGCAAAATGTGTTCCCCCAATTGTTTTCCATGTGTCTGGCAGGCTGCTGCCTCCTTGACCCCCCCTCCCCCGATTGGTCAACAGTGTAGTTCAGAGTTCTGAGGTAAAACCTGCCTGTTTGCACCCACCTCCCTCTGATTGCTCAGCTGTGGATGTCAGTGTTCTGAGGTAAAAACACAGACTGATTTCCCACAAGCCGCTGCTGTGCCCTCACTCTTCCCTTTACTCTGATTGTATGCGTCAATTCCCTACTATTTGCTGTGCGGCTGCATTTTGCTCCGCAGCTTCTCCCAATTTCCCCCGCATCTACTCGATCCTCAAAAAAACAGGATTGAGTAGATGCGGGGGAAATCAGGCAAAGCTGCGGGGCAAAATGCAGCCGTGCAGCAAATAGTGGGAAATTGACACATACTATCAGAGTAAAGGGAAGAGTGAGGGTGGAGCAGCAGCTTGTGGGAAATCTGTCACAGTTAGAAGAGACTGCAGACAGTTGAGGACAGTTACAGAAATCAGCAATTCAAGACTCCTGAATAGACATTTTTCAAAAAAGCCAGCATGGCAATTGAGTTCATGAATGTTCATGGGAGATAGTAAAGGACCTTTCTAGGAGCCATTTTGATGTGTGCCTCCCTCATGAACCTGAAGAAAACTCCACCACATCACCACTCCCTCACACCAACTCCCCCTCATACCTCTCACCTCTTCCTGCCCCTAAGAAAGCTCCTGGCAAACATCGAGTCAGATACACCAACTGTACAAGGAGGAGGCAATTTAGGAATGTGGCAAGGACATTTCCACTTAGCACTCCTGCGGGGCACTGAGCTGCACAGGCCAAATACCAGCAAGATCACCCTGAGGTGCTCAGAACAATACAATCTCCATATGAGCAAAACAATCCAGGAACACAAGTAGAGAGGCCATCTCTTTCGTGGAAGGTGGCAGGAATTGACCTAACAGACGACTGCTTCTTAAATGGATAGTTCTATGTTGCCTGCTCCAGAGTGAACTCATCAAGCAGCCTGGTGATCCTAGCACCTGAGGGCAGAACCACCAATGTGGCCTACAGAGAGGTCCTTCAGTAGAGAGGGGGGAAAGTACGTATGTCTCACTTCATTTTTTACATTACAATCTTCTCCATTAGAATTCCTACAACAAATGTTACATTTCAAATTTCACATAATCGGTATTATAACTGGATTTACAGAACTTAAATACTGTAGTGAAGCATGGGTATCAGGCTAGTTTATAATATTTCTCCACCATTTTTTGACATAGTTAGGCTTAGGAGACCTTCCTATGCAGCCATGACAGGAAATGCAGCTGCCTTTTTCACCATCCTCCTTTCGGCTCATCACATCAGCCTGCCACCATCTCCTACAACTCCTGTGGTATAAAACAAGACTCCTCTTTGTCCCAGTGGACAGGACTGGGGGCTGGACAACAAGAACAAGTGGCTGGAGACCCCATGGTGATCTGTGTTCTGATCACATTAGAGCTGCCAGGCAGTAGAAGGGTTGTGAGCGGGGCCATGGGGACCACATAAAAAAACAGAAGTAACAAGAGGTAGCTCTAAAAATCACCAGAAACTCTATAGTAGAACTGTAGCATTTCCAGCAATTCCAAGTGTTACCATTTCTCACTGTTGGTAAAAACTTCTGATGCTGCAGGTTTCTTTTAAAAATTTTCTCCCATTGCTGCTTGGAGTGGTGGTAGGCAACAGGACCTGGGGGTGGAGAATCCCCCAACCCCACTGGGGGCTTGGTAGTCTTAGATCATGTCCAGGTTATATTATTGTCATGCACTCCCTATGGTGCTACCTTTCAAGATGCTTCAGAAACTTCAGTTAATACAGAAATCTGCAGCAAGATCATTGGCTGGTGTTAATTGTAAAGACAGTATGAAAAGAAGCACACTAGCTGTCAATTTGTTTCTGTGCCGGTTCAGCATGCTGATTATTAGCTTCAGATCCCTGAAAGGTTTGGGACTGGGGTATCCAAAGGACCACTTGCACCTATATGCATACCTGCCCATCATGTCATTTCATCTTCAGTGGTCTAACTCTATATTCCCTCACCTTTTGACATATGGTAGACTGGACCTGGTGATGGTGGACTGAGTCTTCTCTGTTGTCGTGCCTTAACTGCGGAATGCTCTTCCTTCACCCATTCTGCTGTCAGTGCCAGGTTAAGACTTTTTTCCCCAAGGAATTTTTGTGTTGAGTGCGTTTTAATTCTGTGTGGTCAACTGCTGTTTTCTAAGTGTTCTTAGTGGTCAGCTGCTTGTTTAAAAGGCTTTTCAAAGTGTTCTGCTGACAATGTTTTTTATTCATTACTTTCTGCCACTACTGACTTTGTTTTTAGTCTTGATATTTTTGTATTTTATGTAATGGTTTTATTGTATCTTTTCACTGTGATTCATCTCAGGAGTCAAGCATGGCTCAGAATTACATAAAACGGTGGCATCCTCCTTTGGAGCTTGTGGGCTATTAAAAGAAACAGAAGAGTTGTCCAGGCTTGGTGTTTGTGCAACTTTTTGGTTATTGGGAGGAAATAAAATCATATTCGGCTCTTTCTGGGGAAGGAAAACTTCTGTTGTCCAAAAAGGGTACAAAAGAGAAGAGAAATTCAGCTAAATGAAAGATCACAGATAGATGATGCCATATATGTAGGAGCTGGGCCCATATATGTCTCCCCAGCTCTGTACCCTAGAGGCAGTAGGGATGTCAGCCTCCAGGTGGGATCTGGGGATCCCCTGGAACTACAACTCATCTCCAGACGACAGAGATCAGTTCCTCTGGAGAAAACAGATGCATTGGAAGGTGGGCTCTATGGCATTGTACCCCACTGAGGTCTCTGTCCTCCCCAAGCTTCATCCCCAAGTCTCCAAAAGATTACCAACCTGGTTCTGGCAACCCTACCCCTCCCCATCCCCCTCCGGTGGACAGGGGGGACCTGGCAATGCTAAGTAGAGGAGTTCTCTGCTTTAGTGTTGGCGTTTAAAGCTGTTGATGGGAAATGAGAGACAGGCATCTTCCCAGAACTTGCACTGCAAATCAGAACAACTGAAGTAATGTAGGTGACCTAGGCATACCTAGCCATACTTCATCTCCATTATCTTCAGCTGCCTTCTGGTACTCATGTTTACCTCCCCCCTTTTTTCATTTTTCTGTACATTCCCCTTGGGGCTTTCTTTCATAATATTTCTCCCGCCTTATTTGACATATAAGTAGGGAGATCTCCTGCCCTATTTAGTTGCCTGCTAACCTTCTGAGGTGGAGCAGGAAGGGGGGAAATCGTGAGGTGGCAGTGACACAACACCACCTCCAGCAAATACCCAGAAGTGATGTCACACCACCAGGCATGAGGAAGAGGCAATGCTGTAGGACTGGTGTAAAACTATGGTGTGACACCACTTCTGATATTCACCAGGATTGACAGTGCTGTGCCAGCGTGGCACTCTTTCTTTTTGTTCCCATGCACCCACCCACCCCGCTGGTTGCCAAAAATTGGGTGGCAGCCCTTCATGATAGAAAAAGGGTTTGCAGCCTTTAGCTCTAGAGCCAAATGTAGCTCAGTATGGAGCCAAATATGGCTCTTAAAAAGAAAATGAAATCTTTAAATTAAGTCATCATCAATAAGGTGTTATCTGTAGAATAGTCAAGAGATCCTAGCATTGTCTGGCAGCCACAACTTCTAAGCGTTACACCAGTAGCGAGGTAGACTTGTTTTTAGGGGGTGAGAGAGCTCTGAAATAACTGTGACTGGCTCAAGGTCACCTAACTGACTTCATGTGGACGAGCAGGGAATCAAACCAAGGGCTAGTTTGGTTGATGCTTTTAGGCTGTGCTCTGCTTCAAGGAGCTTTATTCTCTAATTTTTGGTTTCTATTTGCTTCTTTAGCCTAGTCAGCATAAATGCCCTTCTATACTTTGGCACCATTAAGTTAAAAACAAAGCCTGCTTAACTACCTTCAGCCATCTTCCAGTGGAGGAACAGCAACTTATTGAACAAAAATTAGGCAAATTGCAGCAGACTCTTGCAGGGTTTAGGCGATAATAATATTAATATCAATGGAAATTCTAAAAACAACAGCAATCTGTTTATACATACAGACCAAGTTATTAATAAGTAAAATATTGGGGACAATTTATAAGTTCTGAACCCAATAAGATTTGGACCACCACACATCATAACCCCCACATTCAGGGGACTTTGCCCTCTGAGGGGACATATGTTGTTTTCTAGTCCAAAGCCTAGTTCTTGTGCTAGCTGCTCCAAGTGTTGGGCACCCCCAGGACAAATGCACATACAGAAACTGGGAGCCAAGCAGCACACCAGAATAATCTTTGGGCTACCAAAAATCAGACATCCTCACACTTCAGAGACATGCGGTGGTGCCCAGTCCAAATGCTGGTTCTGGCACCACGAGTTTCTATTTATTTGGGTTGTCACCAAGAAGTTTGTATTGTGAAGAATATTTGAATAAGGAACTGAAACAGCTGTATGCCCTCAATATTATTCTCAATATCTGTGATTGGATTCCCAAACAAGGAAGTAGGAGATGTAAATAAGGAACTGGGAACCAACTTCAGCCTCTTCTGTTGGCCATGAGGCAGTTTCCTACCTTCCGTGTACCTGGTTCACCTCTCTTCCTCGGTCTGGTAATTAGGGGCTTCTCACAATTCAGTCATTACAGTATTCTCTGGACATATTCTCCGGCCATGTTTTGTCAGAGTCTGATCAGACGGGCACTTCAATCCACTGTTGCCCTGCCTCTAATTGAGCCAGATTATTTTGTGCTGGAAGAATCATGACCAGACTCACCTCTTTTATTGCACTTCAAAGCACTTCTACTGGCCCTGGAGTAACCAGACAGCAGCAAGCACGGAGTCAGCCCGTTGGCCATTTTTTCAAAACAGAGCATGCCCACAAGCACTTATCAGCCTGCTGGGATATGTCATTTATGGGGCTGTCAGCCATTTTTTAAAAAATTGCCTTCTAAGTATGTGCACAAACGCTTGCTAAGACTTCTGGGATATGTAGTTCACTGCCATCCTCCTTCTAATCTTTAAACTTACCCCTTCCTCAAAAGACAGAGAAAGCTGAAAAACAGAGGCATCTTTCTTTTAGACTTTTTAAAAAGAAAACAGAGCTTTGAGCAGCCCCTGGAGGGGGGCGAATAAGCAGTTATGCACACCTCGCTAAACTACTTTTTAAAAATGGTGGACGGAAAACAAGAGGAGACCTGCCTGATGGCTTGGCTGCACAACAAGAGTGCGACCAGACAGCAGGAAATCCACTTGGGAACCAGCTCAGACAAAAAGACCAGACTTCCTCAGGTATCAAATAAATTCGCGGGGAGGGGAGGAGGGAAGGAGACTCCAGCGACTGGGGACCAACAGACAGATGTTGCTGTCTGATCATGCATTTTAAATCTGTTAGGGAACAGCAAGGACAACAAATCAAACTGCCCGTGTGAACGGACCCTCAGAAAACTTTTATTAGGATTGCCACCTCTGCCAAAACAAACAAGAAATTGCCATTGCTGGTTTGCATGTATTGTTGTGTTTAAATCCATGCACATTTACTCAAACCATTTACTGGATAGACTAATGGGGTGGGGGAGAATCATGTGACACACAAATGCACGCTTGCCAGTAGAAATTGATCATTGTATAATTACATACAAAAAAGTATACATGAAACTATTTTCCCCATCTCAAATAAAATAAACATGTATTTTAGCTGAATGTCAAAAAAAACATATCTACCTTTTCTGGATATCTCTCCTTATAATTATCTTTTGGTTTCGTAAGATTCCATGCGCTCCCATTGGCTGTAAAATGCCCTCCCTCAGCCATTGGCCCATCAGCCGCCACTCGAGTACTTGCGTGCCATTGGCCGGGTGCTGGTCTGCTCCTCTTCCCCACCCACTCCCCCTTCAATTTGCATGTCAGATTTACTGGCAGACCAGCTCTCTCTCCTGAGGAAGACAGTTCTCTTGACTCCTGTGAGGGACTGTCCCCTCAGTGGCTGTTGGTAGGCAGCCAAGCTTGGTTCTGTGAGTAAAAAAACAAAGAACTTTCAGCATAACCCCCTCCCCCGCCCATAACCCCCTCCCCAATGGCCACTTTCCTGTCAGTATAAATGGAAAAAGGCTCTTTCTCCTGCTTAGCAGCATGGCTGGCTGGCTAACAAGGCTTCAACTCCCCGCTGTGTTTCTGACTTTCCCCTAGGGTTGCCAGTCTCCATGTGGGACCTGGAGATCTCCCACTGTTACAATTGACTTCCAGATGACAGAGATCAGTTCCCCACGAGAAATGGTTGCTTTGGAGGGTAGACTCTATGACATTATACCCTGCTGAGTCCTTCCACACACACCCCCAAATGCTGCCCTCCACAGGATCCACCCCCCAAATCTCCAGGTATTTCCCTAATCAGAGTTGGCACCTGTACTTTCTCCTCTGTCAGTAAAGGGCCCTTTCCACACCTATGTTGGCCTTTGGGAGAAAACTCATTGGGCCCAGTCCTGATCAGGTTGCCAACTCCAGGTGGGCAATTCCTGGAGATTTGAGGGATGGAGCCTGGAGAGGGTGAGGTTTGAAGAGGGGTGGCACCTCAGACAGGTACGATGCTATAGACTCCACCCTCTAATCCAGCCATTCCCTGATGGGGAACCACTGTTGCCAATCTCCAGGTGGGGGCTGGAGATCACTCAAAATTACAACTGCTCTCTAGGAGGGAGGGGGAGGAGATGGAAAACTAAAGGTAGGTTGATGGTTGGCTGGGAGGGAGATAGGGTTATCAACTCCAGGTTGGGAAATTCCTGGAGATTTGAGGGGTCAAACCTGGAGAGGGTGAGTGTTGAGGAGGGGTGGGACCTCAGACTGGTACAATGCCATAGACTCCACCCTCCAAACTAACCTCTCTCTTCTGGGGAACCACTGTTACCAATCTTGGGGGTGGGCTGGAGATCACTCAAAATTACTACTGCTCTTCAGGTAGCAAAGATCAGTTCCTCTGGAGAAAATGGTGGACTCTGTCATTATACCCTGCTGAGATTGCCACAGCAAATTGTCACTGAGTGCCCAAAGTCGGGGCACTCTCCCAGAGCCTCTTTCTAGAGCCCGTTGTATTTATTTCCACAACAGGCCTTATTCCTAGTCACTAAATAATGTGCTTTGGAACATCTTTAATGGACCAATTTCTGACAAGATCTGTTTGGCCTGCACTCTGCTGGCCCATCTGCCACTGCATAGAGCACCGGCTTTGCCGTATGCTGTGTTTCTAAACAGGCTAGGAAAAGGGCAATTGAAGAAGCACATGGTGTCTGCTCACTGAACCAAAAATCAATTTTAAAGCGCAATGGGGAGAGCACTGGTGGTGGATGATCTCTGGCTCCTAGTGACTCATCCTTATCTGCTCAGTGATGCTATTTAACAGCATTTACTATGTCACACTTTCAGCAGTGAAATGAAAGTGCCCAGTGACAGTAAATGGGGGAATTAACACGGGTACAAATTAGCCAGGAGGGACTTAACCAAGGATGTAAGTAAACTCACTCAGCATCTGGTGTGATTCTATGGAAGTGAATTACATCAGATCAGGAATGTATTTGGTCTGTTACTAAATTCCCCCCACACCTCTCTAGCCCCTTTTAAAAAGCAGGTGTAGATTTGCAAAGAGATGACATAACAATATGTGATCTCTAGTCAAGAAGCAAGTAGCATGGGTTATGTGAATTGCCAGTTATTACACACAGTGAAGCAATACCCAGGAATTAAGAGTGATCCTTGTCTTTTGACCAGCCAAAGCAGAATCCAAAATGCCCATCGTCACATACCCAGCTGCCTACCCACAGTGTGCACTTTCCCAGCAAGTTGAGACTTGCTTTTGGACAGACACTTTCAAAGTGGAAACAGGGTTTGGCTTCCCCTTTTCCTTTTAGAATCTGCAGATACTTATGGCCCACAGGCTTCAATTCTTGAAGAAGAAGAAGAGAAGGAGGAGGAGGGGAATTGATTTATACCCCACCCTTCACTACCCAAAGGAGTCTCAGAGCGGCTTACAAACTCCTTTCCCTTCCCCTCCCCTGTGAGGTAGGTGAGGCTGAGAGAGCTCTGAGAGAGGCTGCTCTTTTTCAAGAACAGCTGTGCCAGAACTATGGCTTGCCCAAGGTCATCCAGCAGGTGCAAGTGGAGGAGTGGGGAATCAAAGCCGGTTCTCCCAGATTAGAGTCCGCGCACTTAACCACTACACTAAAAGAAGGAAGACAGGCAAGTGGCGAGTATTTTTTAAAAAAGAAAATGTACTGTTCATTTGATCCACAGCAATGTGGTTAACATGCTTAACATTATCAATGTTCCTCTGTTCCTACTGGGAGTGGTGGTGTTACCCCAAGACGTCCTCCCTTCCAGGAGCCCCACCACTTGGAGCTCCTGCAGATCCTAAGGCCTGTGTACCTGGTGAATCCCATCTTTTATCAAGTCAGAGAATCATAATTGAGGCTATGTGCAATTAAAAGCAACTCCTGATGACACAGCCTAATCCCAGTGGAAAAGCTGTCTCACATACCTGGTGTGACTCTTCAGTGATTCTTTAGGATCCCACACACCCAGGACCTGATGAATGACCCATATTTGCAGGACAGTAACTCAACATCTCTTTCCACTTGTGGGCATCCCATACAATGCAGACCTGTCTAGTCATTCAATCAAACACAGTAATGTATCATTTAAAATGTTATGTTCCTGAAAACAGAGTGCTAAGCAAAACAGTTGTATAAGGTGTATTGGTAAGACTAGTTCTAATAGGGATGTGTACATAGTATCACCATTTCTTATGTATGAGCAACATATGAGACAGCTACTGGAGAGGTGGCAACTATCAGTTGGCTACCTCTGTTAGCTTCCTGTCCTGGAGTGTCTTTGGGAACCATTTCAGATCATCTTCCACATTGTTGTGGTTTCCTCCTAGAAGAGCAGGAGCTGCCTTCTCTGTCAGCTCCTATTCAGGCCCTGTTTGTTAGCAGTGCAAGTCTTTCATAGATCTCCTATATGTGGTGGTCCCATGTCACTTTTGACCAGGCACTATTTACTTCCAATTTGACTGATCATGCTGCAAAGTTACCACCCAGCCCCCTTCCTTGGATTTTATTTTAAAAATTATATGCAGGACAAAAGTGTTGAACAGTTTTATATACAACAGCTTTATAGGAGGTATTACTGTACTTAATCTGGGGATTACTGTACGTACATAATCTTCTGCCCCATTACATCATGGTTTTAGTGCCACAAAACCCCCTTGAGTTTCTTTTTCCTAGCACTAGCAGGAGGATGCTAGGTGTAAAAAAGGGCTCTCTGGGACCCAGCATTTTGAATTGGTTTCTTCTCCTGAACCTTCCTCCACCAACCACACAAAACAATGCTTCCTCTTCAGGTGCAACTAGAGCATGACCTCCCATTCTTCTCTTTAGCCACAGTACCAGATCTCTGTTTAAATTGCAGTGGGGGAAATGAGCTAAGAGACTGTTTGCTTAATAGATGCGCAAGCCAGGGATTGTACTCCAACTGTACCAAAATCAGAACCCTCTTGGAGCTGCACAAACATCAGACAAGAAATATATTTTATGAAATTTATTAATAAAATAATCCTAATACATTCAGATAATCAATGAAATATCTCACAAACACACACCAGAGAGCTGGGAAATAAAGAGGTGAAGTGATTTTAAAGAGATTAATGACAAAAGAGGGTGAAGCATTGCATGGGGAGGGGGTATACCTGTCCAGATGTGCAAAAGTCCATGGAGAAGGGATTATGGCCCAAGCAGAGTTTGGGAGTGCACTGTCAGTTGGCATCAGGGCAGAGACACACTCTGAGGCCATGTGCTTTGAAGGATATAGACACTGGAAAACAATGTGGATCAATGGGAGGCCTTGAGGGGCTTGTCTTGGGTGAAGACAAGAGATTACCTGGACCAATAAGGGATCCCAGGGGTGACACCAGGAGGAGCAAAACCTAGGTTTGACCAATGAAGTCCTAGAGGGGCAGAGCCTGACTTCACAATCATTTTGATGAAATTAGCCCGGTGCTGGCTGGTTCAATTGGAGCTGGCTGAATGGGTTTGATGACCACCAATGGTCCTGCCAAGGCATGTTGAATAGGTTCCCAGGTTTAGACAAAAAGTAAGAAATGGGTCCCTGATAGATATTAGGAAGGATCGTTAATAATTTGAATGTTTGATTCGTTTATCTCGGTATCCTGCAGGAAGGAGCAGGAAGGATAGGTGTGGAGACAAAGGATGTCCATATAGACATAGGTATCATACAAAAGGGTTATGTGAAGTTCTGGAAACAGAAGGACTATTTGCCAGGTGGCTACTGAATAGCTTTAGAAATACAAATATTGTATCTGGTAGAACCCATGGTAATTCTATAGGTATACCTCTGCTGGGTGGAGGGGGAGATTGGAGATTTTCTTGGAGGGCTGCCTTGTGCAACTTGAAATGGAAACCCTTTTGTAGAGCTGTGCCTAGCTCTGTGTTTCATGTCAAGAGTGCCTTCCTTGGGCTGAGTTTGTGGGTCTCTGGTTCAGGTCAGAAGTGGGGTACTCCACTATTTAAGGCTACCCACGAGTAAGGCAGTGCCTCTGGGTAACACTCTTTCCTTGTTTGAACCTCTCATTCAACTCTCTCCTCTCTTGTTTTCCCATTGCTGACCTTCCTGGTTTTGCCTCTTGCTCATGACCAGAAGCCCCCCTTGCCCCCTACCTCTCAGTCCCTTTATTCCTTCCATATTCCCTCTCCCAACTTATTTTCTGATCTTCCACATTCCTTCATGGGCATAGATGCACTTTCCCTGTCCCCTGTATGTTTTTTCTTGGACTAGTCATGTGGGAGGAACACATCCTTAGATAAGCTGTGAAGTGGACGCTAGGACTTCAGGACTGATCATTGTTACTGTATTTTGAAACTGCCCTGAGTTAATTGCTCATACTATAATGCTTAGAACTGTCATTGTAAGAACTGTCTCCACATTTTCAAACGTTTTGAACCTGCCTTTGCCTCTAGAATTTCTTATCTTTCTCATCCTTTCCTTATAAATAAAAGCGTAGTGGTCGCCTGGCATGCCCAAATAAGGAGAATATGCGCAGCAAAATAGGTTGGCCACGGGGGCTGCTGCTTGCAGTTGGGGCCTGGCCATTGGCTGGCATGCCTGGCTGCGTGGGCTCAATTCCGCCCACACAGCCAGCACATGGCCACTTTGCCCCAGTCTGCTTCCAGCCGCCGGACCGAGCGGATGCACCGGCGGCTGCATGCTGCTGGCCTCAGCTCGATGCCGGCCTCCCTCACCGCAGCGCCTCCCCCCCCGGTAAGCGACTTGGCCCAGTCACGCCTCACAGGGCAGGGGCAGGGGGAGGCGACGGAGCTGGCTGGCCCGAGTCGGGAGACAGCCTGCCTTGCTCGCTGCTCCAAAAATGCAGGGCCGCGCAGGGAGGGGGGGGACCGGAACTGGCCTTGCCCTGCACGCGCCAACAGACCTTGGGGGGACGGGGCCTCCAGGGGGTCCGGCTAGCACCCATTGCATCGTGCCACGCAACGGGCCTTGCCGCTAGTAAGAACATAAAAAAATAAGAGAAGCCAATGTGGGATCAGGCCAATGGCCCATCCAGTCCAACACTCTATCACAGTAGCACTGTCCACTTCTCATCTGTGTCTTGGGTTAGATCAATAAAGGTAAAATAGGTTAAATTCCTCTCTTTCTCTTTCTGGAACAATATTAAACCTAAGCAGTGCCTTTGTATAGGCAAACTTTAAAAAATTCCTGGGGCCAAGGTTCTGGGATTTGCACATGTGGGGGACACCTCTACACATGTATCCCCTGACGTAGGTCTCATTTTTGGTAACAGGGGCTAATGGTGCTGCTTCCCCAGCACCAAATGCCTGTTGTGTCTCTTGAGCATGTATCCTGGAACTCTCACTATAGGAAGTTATGACCCTGTCCTTGTGCCATTCTCTTGGAAGCACTTGACTGATGCTGTAACAAGCAGCTTTTTTCATATTAACAAAGGGGTAGGATCTGGGTGAACTTTTAAAAATTGATTTAAAATGCGGCATATTTTGTCCCAAAATTGCTGCTCTTCAGATTGCATTCCAATCTACTACTTGAGGCCAATTTGCCACTCGAGGTGATAGCTTCAAATTGCCTCGTTTGCAGGGTTGACTTTACATGCATCTTACATAGTGAAGTTAGAAGTGCTTATCAATGACAGCATATCTAAATAGCTCTAATTTGTAGGGTTGGGTGTGCTTTTTGTAGTGACCTATGCAACTTGTATGAACCAGAATGAGCTCTGCAGACTACACCTCTCACTTGGGGAAGTACATTTACTTGCTCTCTCTAGAAAAACCTCCCCTGCTACCAATTATCAGCAAGTGGCATTTTAGGGGGACTGAGGTGTGGCCCTCTTACTGCTGACTGTTTTTATATTATCCTTTTACATCTTGGAGTTCCAGGAACTCAGTTGTTTGATGGAGGCAGTACAGGTTTGCCCCATTGCATCAGTACAAACACCTCTCACACAGATCATATTGGGGAGACAGAGCCGGGACTGGTTAAAACCCTGCATTGTTTGAGTAAAGGACAGAGAGGAGACTCCATTGTCGCCTGCCTTTGTGATGGAGATTATGTAAACAAAAGGCAGTGGAAGATGAAAGTCAATGGGTGCGTTCAGACGCGCCGTTTGAGCCGTTTTCAGCACGGCTCAGAAACGGCTTTTCCCTGCGCGTTCACACGCCCAACATCTGCCCACCGTCCCCAGCCGTCGCTTTCTGGAGCAAACCCCCTTTGAAACGGAGTATTTTGGCACCACTTACCCAAGCGGTGTTTTCCATGATTCTCCGTTTCAAGCCGCACTTTTCCCTGTCTGATCGCTCCATCCAGCCACTTCCGGGTGCTTCAACCCCCCCCCCCCCTCTGGGAAGCTGCCTCCAGCTTCCGGTTTTAGTCCTCCATTTTTTTTCCCCCTTACCGGTGTGCGCTTGAGCGGAGCTCCGCACTTAGGGTAAAAAAAAGAAAAGGTTTACTGGTGCCTAGTTTAGGCATTTAGAGGAGTCTGGGATCTCGGGGAGGCCATTTTTAAAAGGACTCTTCCTTTAAACTTTAAAGGGACCTGTTGAGCTTGCTCTTCTTCGCACCGGCCAAACTTCCTGTTCGGGAGAGGGCTGCCTGTGCGCATGCTCAAAGGAGAGGGGAAACCCCTCCCACCTGCAGGAGGACGGCGGGGCGCTCGGAAGGAGGAGGTGAGTCTGAGCGCGATTCTCCAGTTTAAAAAAAGCGCATCGTGCCGGAGCAGTTTAAACCACTCCAGCACGCTGTCTAAACGCACCCAATGATTGCTTCGCAAGAGACAGAGGGGAGAGCGCACACAGATCGCATGCATGGCTAAGTACTGAGATTAGCTTGCTGTAATGATTCCCTCCCACAGCAGGCAGTGTGCATGCAGAGTGCAGAGGTCATTTGAAGAACAAGGGTGCTGTCACACATTTCATTTCTCAAGCAGCAGTGCAAAGAACAAAGGACCAAGCGACACAGGCATCAACTTTCTAATATTTTGCAACTAGAATCCTTGGACATGAAGAGATCTCAAGCGTGCTATTAGGAAACAAATGGAAAAGGATTTTCCTCCTTTGCAAGATATGCAGCCACACCTGTCTGCGGAGCACTGTTTACTGCAGAGCTTGGAATTGATACACAAAATGGACACCTCTTGGAACTAACCTTGCCCTTTCTAGTGGTCACCACTGAGAGAAGCTTCAGGAGTTCTAAACAACCACTAGTGAGGAGGAACAACAGAATAGAGGAGTGACTCCTTCCCATGTAACGTTGCACATGTCCCCTTCCCCCATTGATGGCAAGATACTTGAACTCATGACGTAGAGCCAGCGTATGCCTCTCTCACAACAGATGTGGAATTTATTGGAAAAGCAAAGAATGCAAAATGTTAACTCTTAATTAGCCTATATTAACAAACAAGCATGGAATGGTTTTGTAGATTTTATCCTGTGTGACTTTTTAACAACTAAACTTAGTCATTTTTAGCTTTATATTAATATAGTCCTATCATCAAATGTTGTTATGAACTTGAATGTTAATTTAATGTTAAGCACCAAATTGCCAGATTTGATAGATTTATATCTTAGATTTAAAATGGCATTCATCATTTGATGGGGCAGAATTAGGATTTTTGTAATCAAATGTGAATTAGAACAGTTTGTTTGAAACATTTTTCCTCAGATTGGATTTAATTCCAACTCATGCAGTGATTAAAAGCCAGAAGCTAATGAAAAACTTTTAGTTTGACAGCCCTGTTTTTTATGAATAAGCCTTTTATCTTTCTGATCCTTCTTCCCAAACTTTTGACACTCCCAATTCCCCACAGAACTAAGAAGATGAAGAAGGATACAAGGATGTTACAGAAACAAATTGACTGAATTGCAATTAAAAGAACTAACTTTTAAAAACTTTTCTCCCTTTTTAAAAAAAAAGTTGCATTTTTCATCTCAAACAATCAATTTCTAGATTTTTTTGTAATTCTCTCACAGGAAAAAAAAAGAAGATATGAACTGGATTTCACATGGAACCCAGCAAAGCTTTGTCGTGTATTTCGTTTTTCTTCAGTGCTGGGGGAAAGCAGAGATCTATTGTAGCAACATGAGCTCAGACTAACCACAGGTTTTTCTTGTTAGTGAATTTCTGATAGCAACAATGGCTTGTGTGGCTGCAAAGAAAGCCACTCGGAGGTTGTTGCTTTCCCTGTGAACTTCTGAGCTCCCTGCCTCCACTTACTGGCAACACAGACAGTCTGCCTTCATGATCTGATCCTTAAATCAGTGATTTGAGTTTTTCACTTTAAAGGACAGCCTCCGAGTTGCAGGCAGAGGAGATCATCCAGATGCTGACTATTTTTGTTTATCCTCTGCTACCTTTTTGCCAGTTTGTTATTTTGTTTAAGAGGCTCAGTTGCGCATTTTAAATAGGCTTCTCTGAAACCCAATTACCTCCAGAAGGCAACCCGATAAAAGCAGCATAAGTGGCTGTGTGAAAATCTCCTTGTGCAGCAGCCTGGGGGAAACCAACACAACAAAAGGCTCTGAAAATTGAGTTAACCAGTTTTAATCCTTCAGAAAGATGAGGAGCTTTGATAATTATTTTCTGCAGAGGTCGGTCAGAGAGGGGAGGGAGACACACAAACAAATATATGCCCTGCACTAATGGGTTTGGGCTGACCTATAAGGTTACCAGTTCCTTGGGCTTTAATTATTTTCTGTTATGCACCACTTCCTGCTTCCTCGGTGTAAGCTAAGAGGAAAGCAGCTGGAGAGACTGGCTCTGCACCTAGAAGGTTGTTCATGGTTATGAAGAATACACTGTGAGATTTGAAGGGGGTGGGAACCTGAGGAAAAACCTCTCTCTCCCTCTCTCTCTCTTTCTCTCTGTCTCTGGACACAGACAAACCAGGAGGTCATAAAAGTCTTAGGGGAGGGTCAGCGCCTTCCCAATAGTTTTATGTGGATACTACCTGAAACGTTGAAGAGTTAACTGTAAAAGTTATTTACAACCTCACTCCCTGACCTTTTGTAGGAGGCTGACTCCACCTCCTGAGGCCCACCACCCTGTGTCAGAACTCCAAAGGTGCCCTCAGCCTCAGAAGGGTTGGGGACCCCCACACACACACACAGTTTATGTTACTGGCATAGTTATATGCAGAGGACTGTTCTTGTATCAGACATGGAGATAAACAGGAAGATACTTCTCTTTTCAGTACTACTTTGTTTCCAGAACTACTTAGAGACCTGACAAAAAGGAGCCAATAACTGAGGTCTTTTCCAACTGAAAGAAGATATGTGTTTTTCTGCATAAAGAATTCCTTCAAGAGGACTTCTGGTTTTGGTGACTTGCTGGACAGGTGTGTTCCATCGTGCTCCGTTGTGAGCACCCCATAATCGCGGCAGATGGGAGGGGTCCTGGATGATTCTGGGGCAGCCCAGAGCCCTTGTAGGAGGCTCATTGCCTGAGGTATGAGGGATGCCTCTTCCAAGGTGACGGCCAAGGAATCAAGGCTCGTCTTTGCCCCAATAGGTCCCACAATGAGACCAGTATGGAGGCAGAGGCACATGCCAGGCTGAGCGAGCAAGCAATACAGCTTTTCTGATTTCTCCCCTACCTCTGGAACTAACCTGCGGAATGAACTGTGAGTGCAAGTTTCCATGGAACTAATCAAGCATTCAAGCGGATAACCGTTCCAAAGCCCCAAGCCGATTCGGAGGAGGGAGAGGAGCTTAAATCCCCCTTGAAAAAGCTACAATTTATAAGCGATTGTGAGGGGCAGAGTGATAGTTTTGAGTGGAAAGAGCAACAACTAGCCGAGTATCGTGCAGAATAGAATAAAACATATAGAATCAACAGACTTTCAGAGAGTTAACCAGATTTCTCCTGTGTAAACAATGTCGCTGCAAGGAGATAAAATGGCGGTTAGGAAGAAAACTTCTTATGGAACTGCCAGCTCAGCAATGTCATCTCCCAAACCAGAAGTAACCACTGACTTCCCAAACATGTTAGCTACAGCGCTGCACCCTCTGCTGGACCAGATGACTAATCTCACTAATAACTTTGATACTCTCCAGAAACAGTTGAAAGAAATGGCCACAAAGACAGAACAAACAGTCAAGGTGTTTAAAAAAGTTGATGCTAAGGCAAATTTGATCAACCAGAGACTGGAGGTCGTGGAAAAAGAAAGGTTTTCCGGCAAAGAGCAGCTGTTACAGCTACAAATAGAAAAATCACTATATGTCCTGAGATTTCAAGGTATCCCAGAACACAAAGGGGGGAACTTAAAAGAGATTTTAAGTGAAGCATTAGCTCCAGTGGCAAATCTCAAAGCGGAATCTATACAAAGCGACATGGACATGGTCTATTGAACCTATCCAGATTTTATCAAGAAAAATAAGCTGCCTGGTGAAGTATTAAGTTCTCCAAGAGATCAACGGGAGATATAATTCTGAAAGTGACAAATGGGATAACCCTGAAAATCAAAGGTGAAGAGGCAAGTGTTTTAAAAGACATTCCATTTGAGATAAGAAAATGGAGGAAACAGTATAAAAATCTAACTTCTTTTCTACAGCAACATTCTACTCCCTTCAGATGGATATTTTCAGAAGGACTTATCTTCAACTATAAAGAGAAAAAAGAGAAGATTGAGTCTATTCCAAAAGCAAAGACTTTTTTGGAGCAACATCAAACAACTGCGAAAGAAAAAGGGAAATCAGAGGACAGCAACCAAACAGAATAAAACAGTGAACATGGACTAGGAAACAGTGGAAGCACCTCGGGCAGCTCCTCAGAAGACTCTGAATCTGAGAAAGGGGCAGCAGCTCCTAAACTCCTCAAAGTTACATTGAACTATGATAAGAACAAACACAGGAGATAATGATGTGATGTAAACTTTAATGCTGAAAGCCTTATTCTCTTTTAATATATAAGAAACTAGGATGCACCTACTCTGGTTAACCATGCTTGTATTAGTTTGATTCTGAAAAAATATCAGACAGTAACATTCCTTTTTTATTTTTTACATATGGGAAGACTATCATGATATCGATGTAACCAATGTAATATGATCCTTGCTTTAGCTTTGCATTTTAGTTTAGTTTCCCTTTTCTTTTGTAGTTGTGTAGTGAAAAAGCAATAAAAAAGTATGTAAAAAAAGAATTCCTTCAAGAGGTGTTGATGATTAATTTACTTGGCTTTAGTCCATTTGTAAATGTACATGAATGGAATGAATCAAGTTGATACTTAAATGAGAGGAAAAGGGTTAAGATGGGAGGGGAGGAAGAAGAATATGCTGTGTCTGCAATGGAGCCATAAACTAAACACTCTCTTTTGATTCTGATATCCCACGTTAGCTCTTTCTTTGCTGCATTCATAAAAACTGGAGCATCTTCTAGAGGATGCAAATTGTACTTCCCATGTAAGAACTGATGACAGTGACATGAGGTACATTGTGTCCACTTGTTTTTGTGTTGGTTATAGAGCCTAGACTACATGTTTAACTCTTTCCTGCATGATCAAACTTAGGCAAATCTTATGCCTTCAGTTCCCTGCTGGGAAACTGAAGTTTGGCCCAATGACATCTGATCTCAGGATGCAGTGCTACACGCTAAAACGATTAAAATTTCACACATGGATTACCCAAATCCTGCACAAACCCCTCCTTCAACCATTATAAATTGTACAAATTAAGTGTGCCTAATTTATCCTATTTTGCATAATTTATTCTGTATTTTGGTAGTAAGGAAGAAGAACAATATAAGACAATAACATGACCTGTATAGTTTCTCTGCCAGCCACTGGAAAACTGGATAAACTGAAGGAGGGAAGAGTGACATTGTAAGCCCCTTTGTGTCCCCACTATGGAGAAAAGCAGGGTATAAATAAATGAAAGTAAATAATAATAAATATTCAGACAGAGGTCTGGCTTCTGAGATTTCAGCAAGCATTCTCCATGCATTTTCAAACATATCTTTTCAGTCATGAGAACTAGGAACTTTCTTTTTTTTAGAGAGATGAATAAATAAAACATCTGCCTCATATAGTACAGTCCATGCTGCCACACAATCCTGGGATGAAAATGTAGTGCAGTATAGAGCTGTTGAAGAGCTTTCTCAGGAGACAGAAGTGATAAGAAAGTGAAAGCAACCTTGGTATTTGCATGAAAGAAAAAGAAAGGGAGAGACAGAGGAGAGGCTAAAGGACTAACAGCACAGACCTTGTGTTTCAGAAGAGTCAAGGAAGAATGGCTGGCTCTGTAGGTGGCAAGAAATCAGACAAGGAAAGATAAGGCTGGTGTATTGGTTAATTAAACACAGGGCATGGCAGACACATGTCTGAATTCTAGCAGAGTCCCAGAGCAGACACTGAAGAAATACACAGCCAAGCAGTGTGCAAGGAATGCATTAATGTCCAATAAACTATTAAGGCAGCCAAGCCAGCAGTGTATAAACTCAAAGTGACCCTGCTGACTTTTGTAATTATCCTTGCCCATTTTTGAAATGGCTGTCATACTGGTGGTAGCATTTCCTGGGATGGATGGGACATAAAGTCTGTCACACTTTTAAAGGGGAAAAACCCTCTCCCAGCTCATTCGAACTAACAGCAAATCCCTCCTTTGTCTCACTGGGTCATCACACACACACATACTTTGATGTGTGCAATCTTTACTGGTGCCCCCTCCCCAGCCACCTAAACTCTCCCAGGGACCCAGGCTTACATGATGAGAACACTTTTAATACATATTGATCCCCCCCTTGCTGTTTCTGAAGCATGGGGGGGGGTTGGAGCTACAGTGTGAAGGTGGAGGCAAAGAAGTTACAGTGGAGATTTTTGGTGGGATCCAAGCCAGTGTTTCCCAAGAACCTCTACAGTTATCTGATTGGAAAGTTTCCTAGACTCTTGTCAACCCATCCAAGAAGGAACAGCTCAGTTATTTTTAGAAACAGCAAAGAGAGTGATAAGCTGTTCATATCTAACACAGCGTATTCTTCCCTAAATGTAGTGCTGAGTCGAAAGAAGCCAATGAAGTAAATTGAGCTGAGAGCCGCAAAAAGAACACGGCTCCACTAGGATTGTTGTCCCCCAGCTGGCACGGCTGTGATCTGCCCCAGCCCCACTGCTGGCACTGAAGAACAAAACCTTTTTATCATTCTACTAGGGAGCAAGGCCCATTGTGGTGGAAGACAACGGGCCCTAGAAAGGAAGGGAGGGAGGGTGGAAGGGAGAGAGGGTTGGAGAAAAGAAGGAAGGAAGGAAGGAAGGAAGGAAGGAAGGAAGGAAGGAAGGAAGGAAGGAAGGAAGGAAGGAAGGAAGTGAAAGAAAGGAGAGAGGAAGAAAGGAAAAGGGGGAAAGGAGGGGAAGAGGGGTGGAAAAGGGCTTCTCTGGGCCTACTGCCCCCATAGAAGGCCCAGAGGATGGTGTGAGGGGGCGGAAAAGGGCTTCTCTGGGCCTACTGCCCCCATAGAAGGCCCAGGGGATGGTGTGAGGGGGCGGAAAAGGGTTTTCTGGGCCTACTGCCCCCACAGAAGGCCCAGGGGATGGTGTAGGGGGGAAGAAAAGGGCTTCTCTGGGCCTACTGCCCCCATAGAAGGCCCAGGGGATGGTGTGGGGGCGGAAAAGGGCTTCTCTGGGCCTTGTGCCCCATAGAAGGCTCAGGGGATGGTGTGTGGGGGACGGAAAGGCCTTCTCTGGGCCTAGTCCCCTCATAGAAGGCCCAGGGGATGGCGTGTGGGGGCGGAAAAGGCCTTCTCTGGGCCTACTGCCCCCATAGAAGGCCCAGGGGATGGCGTGTGGGAATGGAAAAGGCCTTCTCTGGGCCTAGTGCCCCTCATAGAAGGCCCAGGGGATGGTGTGGGGGAGGAAAGGCCTTCTCTGGGCCTAGTGCCCCATAGAAGGCCCAGGGGATGTTGTGTGGGGGACGGAAAAGGCCTTCTCTGGGCCTAGTCCCCTCATAGAAGGCCCAGGGGATGGTGTGGGGGGCGGGAAAGGGCTTCTCTCACTTGCCTCAGCCTTGAGGGCCTGTCCCTGTGCTCACACTCCAGATGGTCCTCTCCTGAGTTGAAAACCCTGACTAGGGCTGACGTGGGCGGGACTTTGCGAAGCAGCCAGTCAGCCCTGGCCAGTGTCCTCTGACTGCCAGTTCTTGAGCCAAATCAATTATGGCAAGCATAGAATGTGGTGAAACCAAAATTCAAATATTAATAAGGACAGGATTCTTTGTATGATTGTTCCAGGAACATGCAGGGCTGTGCAGTGGTACCTCAGCATGAAGGGCCAGAGAATGGAGAGATGTCTAATTATCTGTCCTGCAAATATCAATGTGTTCTTTTCAGATTAAGGGTGAAATGATCAACTGTTCTTGGCTTCACCCCACCCCACCCCACCCCACCCCCTGGTATGAGGCCTTGGATTAATGCAGGTTTTACTCATTAGTATTGTTTCTGTGGAGGCAAGAAGGACAGAATGGGGCTTGACTTCCTGTATGCTAGATTTCCTCATGGATTGAGGGTTGTACCCTACAACCAAGGATGAATATTTTGGAATGGAAATAATGGCTACATTCTGGTAACCAGAGAATTCAAAATCTGCAACTGGAATATATTTCAGTAACTTTTCTGTGTTTAAAGCTCATTTATTCCAATCTGAATAAGTTCATTGCAGAATTCAAATCTACTGTACCTGCTTTCACTAAAGAGTCAGTATGGTATTGTGGTTAGGGCAGGGACCCGCAGGCACCTTTGGAATTGCGATACAGGGTGGTGGGTGCAACTATAGAATAGCTGCCTCTGGAGTGTCAAGCAGGTTTCTAACATATGTGACACAAAATCTTCCTGAAACTGGCCTACCAAATGAGCATCTCAGATTCACATTTGACCTGCCTCCAGCTGTATTGCATTGCTCTCATGGCAGTGAAGCCTCCAACAACAACTGCTTCAACTGTGGTGCTGTTACAGAATGTACACAGGCACTGGGGCTACAGAAGGAGTAGAGCTGTTAGTAAGAAAAGTTTCATCTTCCCTGAGTAAAGATAGCATGAAGAGCCCAAGACCAGGTGCTTGTGGGGAAGTGACAGAGTTAGCAGTGAGGGAAGTTCAGAATGAAGAGACAGAGACCTTGGGGAAAGGGTTGGGGGACTGTAGGTAGGAAGCCAAGGGGACATGAAACTACAGAGTCTAGGATCTGTGCTTTTAAAAGTGTGTAATTAATGCAGAATTCTCCCACACAGGAGCGCTGTGCCTTGGCATTCCTAAACTGTGAAGAAGCAGTGGAGCTGAATGCATAATTTCACAATGATTTGAACTAACTTGCCCATTCCAGCTTCAGGTTTCTCATGTTGCATCTTCTGGCTATTCCGGAAGACTTGTAGGAATGTATAATATGGAAAGGAGCCCAGGGAAACTTACCATCCTAAGCAAAGCTGTACCCTTCTAGATCCATTGACTTCACTAAGCTTAGACATGTGCATAACTCTGCTTAGGATGTTACTTGCAGTAACATAATGGGCCTACCTTTGACAGGCAGATATTTGATTTAGATTTTTTTTCTGTTTCTTTCACAGGGTCTGCCAGCTTTCTAGTATCAGCATCAGGGTGGAGACCAAGGTAAGGAGTGAATCTGCTGGTTGTTGACCAGTGCTTTTCTTTTCTTTTTTTTTGAAACAAAATTTTATTGGAGTATATTCAACACCGTTAAACATTGTTACCAATACAATTTAAAAATTTCATCCCATCCCCCCACCCCCCTAATAGGCTTCCAACACTGCTAATAACAGAAAGAAAAGAGTTAAAAGGTAATCAAGTTTAAACTTGTAACAATCGATAAACCAGGTAACACAATTCTAATACATAAATGCCTGACTCTTTCAAACATAGTTCCCAATAAAGGTACAGTACAATCAAGTGTTCATTTCATTTCTCATTCAATTTCAATACGAGTCAAGATTGTACATTTTCCCTTTCATTCTATATTCAGTTTCCATATACAGTTTCAGGCCTTCCCAGTCTTTTAGGTATTGTTCTGCCATTTGTCCATTTAGTTTCTTTGTCATTTTGTCCATTTTGGCTAAAAACAGCAGTTTCCTTAACCAGTCTTGTATATCTGGCACCTTCTCCGCTTTCCACTGTTGCGCAAAAGCCATTCTCGCCGATGTGATCATGTACCAAAGTAATGTCCTTTTTTCTTGTGGAATTTTTTCCATTGTCAAACCTAAGAGAAGAAGCTCCGGACTTTTCCTGATAGGAATTTTTAATATCTTCTGCATCTCACAATGTACATTTGAGCAGTATACTTTTGCTTTATCACATGACCACCACATATGATAGAAAGAACTCTCTATTTTTTTACATTTCCAACACTTGTTACTCAAGTTCTTATCCATACTAATATTAGCAATCTTTTTTGGAGTCATATACCACCTGTACATCATCTTATAACAATTTTCTTTTATATTAACACAGGTTGACATTTTAAAAGCTTTTTTCCACAGAAATTCCCATGATTCCATAGAAATTTCCTTATTCATATTTATGGCCCATTTTATCATTCGCTCTTTAACAGTTTCATCCAAAGTATATACAGTCAACAAGGTTTTATACAACTTAGATATCATTTTTCGCCCTTTTTTCAACTAAATATCTTCAAACTCATCGTTCTTAGCTCTAAAACCAACCTCTTTACAGTCTTTTTTGTAAATGTCCCGTATTTGGCAATATTGTAACCATCCATACTCAAATGCTAATTCATTATTTGGTTTTAAAACATATTTTTTCCCTTCCTTTTGAAGCAACTCTTGGTATTTCAACCAACCATTACCTTTATGTTCTGAAAAAGGATGAATAACTGCAGCAGGGACAATCCATAAAGGCCTCTCATCGGGAACTGTATTCTTGTATCTGGTCCATGCATCAAACAACGCTCTCCTTATATAATGATGCTTAAACATTGAGTCTACTTTATTTTTCCCATACCAAGGGTAGGCATGCCAGCCAAATCTGCAATCGTGACCCTCAAGGGCCAAAAGTTTTCTATTTTCCAAATTAACCCAGTCAGTTAACCAAGACATACACACAGCTTCATGATACAAACGCAAATTCGGAACTTGGAAGCCACCTCTGTCTTTAACGTCATACATTATTTTCATTTTAATTCTCGGCTTCTTTCCTGCCCAGATAAATTTGAAAATTTCTCTTTGCCATTTCACCAACACTTTCACATCTTTCACAATTGGTATTGTCTGAAACAAAAACATTAACCTGGGCAGTACATTCATTTTGACAACGGCAATTCTTCCAAGAAGAGATAATCTGAGTTTTTCCCACTTTTCTAAATCACGCCTTATCGAAACCCACAATTTTTCATAATTATTCTTAAACAAATCGATATTTTTCATTGTAATGTCAACTCCCAAGTATCTGACCTTTTTAACCACTTCACATTCTGTCATATTTTGTAAAGCTTGTTGCTTTATACCATTCATGTTTTTGCACAATATTTTTGATTTATTTTTATTTACATAGAACCCTGCGAGGTCACCAAACTCTTTTACTTTTTCAAACACCAATGGCATATTATTGACAGGATCTTCAACAATAAACATAATATCATCAGCAAACGCTCTTAATTTATATGAGAAACCTCTGATACTCAAACCTTTTATATTATTATCATCTCTAATCACTTGCAGCAATATTTCCAAAATCCAGATAAATAACAGTGGCGATAAGGGACAGCCCTGTCTAGTTCCTTTTCTGACCCGGAACGCTTCCGTTGATTCTGCATTTACAATCACCGTGGCCTTTTGTTCTTTATATATTGATTTAATCATTTTTGTAAATTCTACACCCACCTGTAATTTTTCAATCACTTTAAACATAAATTCCCAATTCAAATTATCAAATGTCTTCTCTGCATCTAAAAATAAAAAGCCGACCTCTTTTTCTGGGTGCTTATCATAATATTCTATTGCGTCCAAAACAACCCTCATGTTGTCTTTTATTTGCCTACCTGGCAAAAACCCAGCCTGATCTTCGGCAATAGTGTCTTTCAAATACTCTTTGAGGCGTTCTGCTAGAATTTTTGCAAAAATTTTGTAATCATTGTTCAAAAGTGAAATTGGATGATAATTTTTGACATTAGTTAAATCTTGGGTCTCTTTCGGTATCAAGGTGATTGCTGCTTCATTCCAGGAATCTGGAACCTTCCCACTTTCTCTAATTTCATTTAGAAGAATCTCTAGAACCGGTACCAGGTCTTCTTGAAGTTTCTTATAAAATTTGGCTGAGAATCCGTCTGGTCCTGGAGCTTTGGAGATTTTTGCTTCTCCTATTGCTTTGCTGATTTCTTCTTTAGTTATCACAGCGTTTTTGAACTTGGTTGTGTCAAGTTCACCTTAGATAAGTAATCTTGGATTTTTTGTTGATCCACCTGTTTTGCTTGAAAAAGAGTAGCATAGTATTTGTAAAATTCTCTCCGGATCCCTCCTGGGTCCATAATTTCTCTGTTCCCATCTTTCAATTTAATTATTGTTTTGTTCTTTCTTCTTTTCTTCAATTGCCATGCCAAATATTTCCCAGGTTTATTTGCTCCTTCAAAGGACTTCTGTTGCAATTTTTTCAAGTTCCAATAAACTTCTTTATTTAACCTCACATCATATTGTTCCCTTAGGATCCTCAGTTCTCTCAAAATTTTCTTTTTGCCAGGTCTCTTCTTAAGTTCTGCTTCTTTCTTTTGGATATTTTCCAAAATTTCTTTGTCTATTTTGAATTGTTGTTTTCTTTCATTGTTGTTAATTGCAATTAGATGTCCTCTCATCACAACCTTATATGCCTCCCATACCGTTTGTGTCTGAACTTCTTTGTTTAAGTTTAGCTGAAAATACGTTTTGGTTTCCGTCCTTATTTTATCCACAATGTTTTGTTTGTCCAGTAAATCCTCATTGAGTCTCCATCGAAATTTCTTTCTTTTAGCATAAGTTGACCACTTTATTGGGCTGTGGTCGGAAAGAATTCCAGGTAGTATTTCAATTTTACGTGTTTGCATAATCAAGTTCTCAGCCATCCACATCATATCAATTCTTGAGAAAGACTCATGTCTTGATGAGTAAAAAGAATAATCTTTGTCTTTAGGGTTTTTAACTCTCCATGCATCTTCCAGGTGTTCATGTTTTGCCATTTGAAAAAATACTTTCGGAAGCTTGCCTATACCTTCATTTCCTTTTTTGGATTTTAATTGCATTATTAACAGTACCATTAAAGTCACCCATCAATATCATTTGTTCATGGGTTAACTGTTGTAATTGCTCCCACAGATCTTGAAAGAATTTTTCCTTGGCTCCATTCGGGGCATAGAGATTTAAAATTAAGGTCTTTTTATTCTGAAGCATAACTTCCATTGCCAAGAATCTTCCTTCTTTGTCTTTAAAAATTTCTTTTGGTTCCAACTCTTTTTTTACATATGTAACAACTCCTTTTTTCTTTTGCGAGGAGAGGGAATAGAATTCTTCTCCTAGTCTACTTTGAATCAGAAATTTAGCATCTGTCTTTTTAATATGTGTTTCTTGTAAACAAACAATATCACATTTTTGTTTTTCCAACCATAGCCTAACATTTTTCCTTTTGGGGGGCGAATTAAGTCCATTAACATTCCATGAAATAATTTGGCTCTCCATGTTGGTTTTGTGTTTATTTATCAGAGTCTTTAAAATTGTCTTTAATGAACTTAGTCATTTACTCTACTGACTTGATGGTGACTCTCTTCTGTTTAAATGTAAAACTGACACCTTTTGGAATTTCCCATCTGTATCTAATGCCCTCTGTTTTCAGTTTGTCAACCAGGTCTTTAAAAAGTCATCTGTCCTGAAGAACCGTTCTGGGTAGTTCCTTTAGTATCATAATTTTCTTTTGGTCAATTATGAAATCTTCCTGGAATTGTTGCTTAAACAGGTCTTCTTTCAATCTTTTGGATATAAACTGGACAATCACATCTCTGGGTAGTTTTTCTTTTGGGCAATCGCAGAGTTGACTCTGTATACCAAATCAATGTGTGCCGCCACCTTCTCCTCTTCTAGTTCTAAAAAATCTGCAACACCATGCACCATGACTGAGTGGATATTCTCATTTTTGTCTTCAGGAATTCCCCTGAATCTCAGATGGTTAAGCATTCCATTGTATTCCACCATTCCATTGGCTTTTGATGCTTCTTTAGCGACCTCAGTTACGCCAGTTTCCACTCCTTTCACTCTCTCCTCCACTTCATCTGTTCTTTTGTTCAGCGTCTGTATTTCCGTTGTGATTCCAGCCAGGTCCTTTTTCAAATCAGCTACTTCATCAGCCACTTTACCTAGAGTTTTTTCCATTTTTTGCATAACATCCATCATCCGTTTTTCCATGGCTTCCATCATGCCCTGTAGTTTCTTCTCCTCTTTAGCAGTCATTTTCAGGGAGGACCAAGAGTTCGCCCTCTGCCTCTGCCGGAGATCGTAAGCCGTTGTTTACAGTTGTTACAAAACTTATATCAAATTAATGCTCTTCTTGTGCCCAGCTAAACCGCTCTATTTTCGCTTTTTTCTGTTAAGTCTTTTAGCTAAAATCCGAATAAATCGTTTCGACCTTCTCAAAATGGCGGGCGCAATTTCTCTATGGTAAATAGCTCTTCCTGTTGTTTACTTCCTGTCTGGCAATCTTAGTCGTCCTCCTTGTCTTCTGGTTCCTCCCTTCTTCCGGCCTCCTCAGTCGTCTCTAGGAAGCGCTGCTTGTCTGGTCTGAGATCACTTCCTATTCTGGTGTTTTCTGTTGCAGCTTAAGTAGTTTTCCACATTGCTTCTCGTGGGACTTGGTGTTAGTTTCTATTTTTAAAGTCAATATCCCGACCGCAGGAATGATCAACAAACCGGCTTTTTGGCTTTTTTTTTGCTTTTCAACCGCGTTTCCCCGAGTTGGTGTTAGTACATAGTCTACCGCACGATCATGCGCTTCATCGGGTGTTGTTTATTTTCGGGATCAGCGTGTTTCTGGTGAGCAATTTTAAAAAGTTACCTTCAAAGTCCATATTTTGTTATAGCAGTGTTTCCTTGGTATCAGTTTCCGTAGAATGTCTTGGAGGTCTGGGTCATGCGTTCTTATGTTGAGAATCCAACTCGGTGGGGTCTTTTAGAGAAATTCCGAAGTGCCCACTTGGGGGGAGGGGATCAAGGCTGGTCGCGGCGCTCTTTAAAGCCCCGCTATCAGCCGATCTCAACTCCCACTTGGGCTGATGCTCGTTGCTAGTCACCCCCCTGCCTGGGGAGATCTGCAGCAGGCTAGATAGCCCGCCCTGTCATAAAGACCCTCCGTATGCACTGGGATCAAAGCCAGAGCACATCAGGACGCCATGGATCCCAGACCGGAAGCCCGACCAGTGCTTTCCATGCTCTGCCACAACCTACCCTGGTAGATCTGCAAGATATGCAGAAGGCTGTTGTCCAGGCTTCTTATCTGTGTTCTGCTGCGGGATCTATTATGGCTTATGTCAGAAGCAGGAATCCTGGGAGACCACTGGTTTTCCTAAGATTCAAGTTACCTGATGTTTGGTGTGGTCATAAGAACATAAGAGAAGCCAATGTTGAATCAGGCCAACGGCCCATCTAGTCCAACACTCTGTCACACAGCGGCCAAAATATACCAGGTGCCATCAGGAGGTCCAGCAGTGGGGCCAGGACACTAGAAGCCCTCCCACTGCTGCCCCCTCCAGCACCAAGAATAGAGTGCATCACCTGCCCCAGACTGAGAATTCCCATCTATACCCTGTGGCTAATAGCCACTGATGGACTTCTGCTCCATATGTTTATCTAATTCCCTCTTGAAACTGTCCATGCTTGCAGCTGCCACCACCTCCTGTGGCAGTGAATTCCATATGTTAATCACTCTTTGGGTGAAGAAGTATTTCCTTTTATCTGTTCTAACCCGACTGCTCAGCAATTTCATGGAGTGCCCACGAGTTCTTGTATTGTGAGAAAGGGAGAAAAGTACTTCTTTCTCAACCTGCTCCATCCCATTCATAATCTTATAAACCTCGATCATGTCACCTCTCAGCCGTCGTTTCTCCAAGCTAAAGAGCCCCAAGCATTTTAACCTTTCTTCATAGGGAAGGTGTTCCAACCCTTTTATCATTCTAGTTGCCCTTCTCTGCACTTTTTCCAATGCTATAATATCCTTTTTGAGATGTGGTGACCAGAACTGTACACAGTATTCCAAATGAGGTCGCACCAATGATTTATACAGGGGCATGATGATACTGGCTGATTTGTTTTCAATTCCCTTCCTAATAACCCCCAGCATAGCGTTGGCCTTCTTTATTGCAGCTACACACTGTCTAGACATTTTCATTGAGTTATCCACTACGACTCCAAAATCTCTCTCTTGGTCCGTCTCTGCCAGTTCAGACCCCATCAACGTGTATTTATATTTAGGATTTTTGGCTCCAATGTGCATCACTTTGCACTTGGCCACATTGAACCCCATTTGCCACGTTGAGGCCCACTCACCCATCCTCAACACATCCCTTTGGAGTGCCTCACACTCCTTCCTGATTTTCACCACCCAGAACAACTTCGTGTCATCTGCAAATTTAGCCACTTCACTGCTTACTCCCAATTCCAAATCATTAATAAACAAGTTAAAAAGCATCGGACCGAGTAATGATCCCTGTGGTACCCCACTGCTTACCACCCTCCACTGAGAAAGTTTCCCATTTATACTCACTCTCTGTTTCCTATTTATAAGCCAGTTTTTGATCCACAAGAGGACTTGTCCTTTTATCCCATGACTATTGAGCTTACTTAGGAGCCTTTGATGAGGAACTGTATCAAAAGCTTTCCGGAAGTCAAGGTAAATAATATCTATCTATTGGATCCCCCTTGTCCACATGTTTGTTCACTCCCTCAAAAAACACTAACAGGTTAGTGAGACAAGATCTTCCCTTACAGAACCCATGCTGAGTCTGCCTCAATAGTTTTTGTTCATCAATGTGCCTACTAATTCTTTCCTTAATAACAGTTTCCACCAACTTACCCGGTATCGATGTCAGACTGACTGGCCTGTAATTTCCCAGATCTCCCCTGGAGCCCTTTTTAAAGATGGGAGTGACATTAGCTACCTTCCAGTCCTCAGGAATGGAGGCAGATTTTAAAGAAAGATTACATATTTTTGTCAGGAGATCCACAAGTTCACATTTGAGTTCTTTCAGAACTCTCGGATGAATGCCATCCGGGCCTGGTGATTTATTAGTGTTTAAATTGTCCATCAGTCGGAGGACTTCCTCTCTTGTCACCACAATCTGATTCAGGTCTTTCAAACCCCCTCCCGAAATCGGTGCTTCTGGAGTGGGCAAGCACTTCTCCTCTTCCACAGTGAAGTCAGAGGCAAAAAATGCATTCAGCTTCTCAGCCATTTCCCTATCATCCTTCACTACTCCTTTTACCCCTTGGTCATCCAAGGGCCCCACTGCCTCCCTGGCTGGCTTCCTACTTCTAATATATTTGAAGAAAGTTTTATTGTTGGCCTTTATGTTTTTTGCGATATGCTCCTCATATTCCCTTTTTGCTTGCCTGATCACAGACTTGCATTTTGTTTGCCATAGTCTGTGTTCCCTTTTATCAACCGCACTAAGACTAGCTTTCCACCGCTTAAAGGAATCCTTCTTACCTTTTACAGCTTCCATTACTTTATTTGTTAACTATGCAGGCTTTTTTCTATACCTTTTTGTACCTTTCCTAACCTGCGGTATATATTTTGTCTGAGCTTCTAGGACTGTATTTTTGAATAGTCTCCAAGCTTCCCCAATGGTTTTGACCTTCTCCACTCTTCCTTTCAATTTCTTCCTCACATGTCCCCTCATACCAGAGAAGTTACCCCTTTTAAAGTTAAAAGTAGTTGCATCAGTCTTTTTGGGCAACTCCCTATCTGTACAAATGTTAAACTCAGTGACATTATGGTCACTGTTCCCAAGTGGTGCAATCACATTTACATCTCTCACCAGGTCTTGGGTGTTACTTAGGACCAAATCCAGGATCGCCTCTCCCCTAGTAGGATCTGTGACCATCTGTTCCATAGCACAGTCATTGAGAGTGTCTAAAAACTCAATCTCTTTTTCCCGACTAGAACTCATATTGACTCGATCAATGTGTGGGTAGTTAAAGTCGCCTACTACGACACAGTTATTTCGTCTAGCCGCTATCTTTAATTCATTCATCATTTTATAATCCTCCTCTATCTTTTGTTCTGGTTGGCGATAACAAACTCCCACTGTTAAGCTTCCTTTTGGACCCACTATTTCAACCCATAGCATTTCCAGAAGCGAATCCAGTTCTCTTACCCTCTCAATCTTACTGGACGGTATACCCTCTCTGACATACAGAGCCACCCCACCTCCAACCCTTCCCCCCATCCTTCCAATATAATTTATAACCAGGAATCACCGTATCCCACTGATTTTCCTCATCCCACCAAGTTTCTGAAATACCCACAATGTCTATTCCCCCCCCCAACACCAAGCATTCCAACTCCCCGATTTTACCTCGGAGACTTCTAGCATTTGTGTATAAACACTTATAGTTTCCCACGTTTGTTAAGCCCACAGCCTTCCTCTTGCTGCCTCGAGACCTTGCCAGACAGTTCCTATCATTAGCCACAGTCTCAGTGGACAATTGTAATCCATTTCCTTGTACAAAAGTAATAGCTACCCCTTCATCTCTTTGAGATGAGCCATCCCGAACCAGGGACTTTTCATCTCCTGTCGGCTTTCCCCCATTATTCAGTTTAAACACTGCTCTGCCACCTTTTTGATTTTGATCGCCAGCAGTCTGATTCCTTCTCGTGACAAGTGGAGACCGTCCCTTTTGTACAGCTCCCTCTTGTCCCAAAAAGCATCCCAGTGCCTAAGAAACTTGAACCCTTCCCCCCTACACCACCGTCTCATCCACGCATTGAGACTCCTGATCTGTGCCTGTCTCTCCGGCCCTGCGAGTGGAACAGGTAGCACTTCCGAGAAGGCTACCTTGGAGGTCCTGGCCTTGAGTTTCCTGCCCAGCAGCCTAAATTTCTCCTCCAGGACCTCACGACTGCATTTCCCCACATCGTTGGTGCTGACGTGCACCATGACCACTGGCTCCTCCCCAGCACTATCTACCAGCCTATCTAAAACACGCGTAATGTCCGCTACCTTCGCACCAGGCAGGCAAGTCACCATACGGTCAGTACGCGGGTTTGCCACCCAGCTGTCTACCTGCCTAAGGATCGAATCACCAACTACCAAGAGCCCCCTCCCAACCTTCCCAGGGACGGTTCCTTGGTAAGAAAGGATACCCGTTCACCAGCTGAAGAAGAGGTCCCTTCTGAGGGCACATTCCCCTTATCCTCAGCATGGTGCCCCGTTTCCCCTTGACCCTCATGCTCCCTGGCAGCAGCCAGGCTACCAGATATAGAGTGGGACATACCTAACAAGTCCCCGAGAGTCTTCCCCATGCACCTAACTGACTGTCTCTGCTTCTCCAGGTCAGCCACCCTGGCCTCAAGGGAGCAAACTCGCTCCCTGAGAACCAGGAGCTCCTTGCACCGAGCATACACCCAAGACTTCTGACCAGTGGGCAGATAGTCATACATGTGACACTCCAAGGAAAACACTGAATAGCCCCCAACCCCCTGCTGGCATTCTGGCTTCATAATTGTTTTTAAACAAATACTTTTCTATAACCCCCCTTTTAAAACCCTTTGTATTTATATGGTTCCTGTTGTAGGAGTCTACTTACCTTACTGGGAACCCAAGGAGCCGAGGTCCCTGTCTTTCTGGCTCTTCCTGGGCTTCTTACAGAGCCCCTAGGCTAAGAGCCACAGGCAAAGAGCCTCACCCTTTTGCTCTCACCCTTCGGCTCGTGCCAGAGGCTCGTGCCTCTTGCAAGCTTCCTGCCTTAAATAGAAGTGCCCCCCAGGAGAGGGTGTGGCCAGCAGCTGCTCAAATTCACCCAAGGCACTTAATGACAGGCAAACAATGACCCTTTCACACCCCAACTCCAGCAGCCAGGAGTCTGCTATTCAGTTTCATCCAGGCACTTAATTACAGGCAAACAATGACCTTTCACACCCCAACTCCAGCAGCCAAGAGTCTGTTACAACTCACCCACACACTCCCAAATACAGTCCCCCACACAGTACTTTCTCAGCTAAAGCACCTCAGCTGAAAGTAAATAAATAAAAATACCACTCACCCCTCTGGCAGCTCAAAACACCTTGCTCCTTCTCAGTGCTCAGCTGGGTCCCACTAGGTGTGTCCATTTGGGCCAAAATTATACCCAAAATTGGAGATTTCACATTGGCTCAGAGATTCCCGGAATGGCCCCAGAAGCTCCCGAAATTCCAGGAGTAATAAAAATTTACCTCCCGGAATTTGGGGTGTGTTTTGGGGTTTCAGGGAGGGAAAGAGGAAGCCAGCTGGGAAACAGCTGTTTGTTGGCATCTCTCTTCCAATTTGAAAGGAAGGGACATGCCAAATAACAGTTGATGGTCAGGTAGAGCTGGCCTCTACCCATGACCCTTTACATTTTAAAAAGGAAAAGAAAGAACTGGTCCTGGACTCATCATGCTATCATTTCCCCCTACTGGAGGCTTCTCCCTACCACCAGCATTGGAAGAAGCAGAGCCTGCCCTCACTGCCGCAAAATGACAGGCAAGCTAGCAGGTCTTGACTCATGCAACGTATGGCTGTAATGGCGGCCATTTCTTCCCGCCACCACCATGGGGCTTTTTTAAAATCAGCCATTTAATACTGTTATACTGATGTAATGCTATAGCGATATGTATATGATGTTCCCTGAATCAACAGCTTTCATTTTTAAAAATAGCCTCTTTCCTTGCAGAGATATATAGGAAAAGGCATATCTCCACAACAAAGGGGGTTAAAGAATTTCCTTTAATGAAAGCTGGGAATTCAGAGAACCTGATACACATATTGCTATCCTGATATAGCAATATAATGCAATTCATTTGCCAATTTTAAAAAACGGTAGTGGAGGAGGAGATAGTATCTATGGTGGCCAAGCTTCATGGGAATGCAAGAGCCTTCCTGCCCACCATTTCCCAGCTGTTGGGCAAGCTTTGTTGCCTCTAATGCCAATGGCAAGGAGAATCCTCCAGCAGGGATGATACTGGTATGGTAAGTTTGGGTCCAACTTCCTCCCTTTCCCTCCCAACTCATGCTGCCTTGGGGGTAGGCAGAGAATGACAAAAATAATGGTCCCAGATTTTTAGGGGCCAACTACCTCCCCCGAACCAGTAACAAAACTCCCCCAAAATTGGGATAACAAAAAACAATGCCCTACCCAAAATTCATATCCAAAATTAATACAAACTTTGTTGAAGTATATACCTCAAGCTGCCACAGCTTGTTTTCAATTTTGGTGTAATAGCTGGCAAATGGAAGGTACCATGTGCATAGCAAGTGAGGCATTCAGTGTAAGGAGAAATTTTCTGTGACATGATATTGAGAGCTGCACAGTTATTGCAGTTTACAGGGCACTTATAAATGATTCTACATTTGGATCTTTCCAGACAATCCTCCATGTATGTACATGCATGCATATTCACATGCTTCTGTGCACAGTTACTAGTAAGTTCTAGTGGAGATCTTGATATGTTTTCCCCATCTCACGAGTCTGCTGCGGGAAAAGATCTGCAAAGTAATGGCTGGGTTCCGTAACATCAGTGGCACACTCCTACCCATCATCTTTTGTCCTGATATTAAGCTGCTCTTCAGTTTGCATCGTATTGCTGTTTTAAGTGTTTTATGGATTTTCTGGGATTGTTGAATTGATTGTTTGTAAACTGCCTTCAATCTCACATTGGTATAGAAACTGTATAAAGAAAAACACCTGTTGAGACTATTTATAAGGTTTTATATGAAATGTTGCAATAGGTGAGTGCTCCCTGATGTACCATTCCATCAGGAGGAACAAAGAAGTCTTGCTTTAAAAAAAAGAAAAAAAGCACAGCTAGCCCCCTCCCCAGCAGCACTCCATTTTGTAATGACATCATTGAACTTTTTAATTCTAAATTGTGTTCTCCACCTGTCCAACACCTGAGTGCATACTTGAAAAAAGATCATTGAAAAATTATTCTCCCCCCACCACGGCTTCCCCTGTAGTCATCCAAGAAGATAGACTCTGTTCGTATTTAAGTGCTTAAAAAGGCATGCTTAATGGATCATGTTGGAAGGCTGTTATTCTCCCCCAGTACATGAGACTACCAAATATCCAGACTGGCTCCTGAAACTCCTTCCTACAGATGAGACGGGGGTGCGTGTGTGATGTTGGTACTTAGCTTATTTTCACAGATGAGAGCAGACTGATCTCAAAAAGAAGCAAAATCTTATCCCATGACAGTCTCCAGAACCTAATTAGAAAATTTGGATAGAGTAATTATTCCATACTGGGAGGTTTCTTGCATATACCATCTGCCAGTCAGTTTGTCCCTGATAAAAAGCAAATATTCTCAGCCAACTACTCAGCCTTGGAGAAGACTGGTTATTGGATATTAGGGCAATAGAAAGAGAAAGATGTGGCCACAAAATGAACAGAATTCTTGCAGCAGTAGCTTGTGGTACAGTGCACTGATGTACATAGCTGAGTACAGCTGCCTAAAGGAAGGCCCCCAATTCCCTTACTGGACAACACCATGAGGAAACAGAGGAGACATGGGGACTGCTTCATCAGCCTAGTGAGGGTATATAGCCGTTGAGAGGGTAACAGCATCTGGCACAGGCCACTGATACTATAACTTGTGTCTGTCCTGGCAGTACTACCCGCAGTGTTCGAGGAGGAACCCCAGTACCTCCACCAGTACCCTGTAATGCTCTCTAGTAAGGACACTGGGGCCTCACTTGACTTCAGCAGGTAGTACTTTGCCTATGAACCACTTGGGAGCCGCCACCAAGATTTGTCGTGATGCGCGGAACTGGCTGACACTGAGGGGCCCATAAGGGAGTAAGAGTATCCAAAGGAAGACTGGACTCCACAGCTTTAGTGCAAATACTTTGTACAATTTATTTACACCAAGCCTCCACCAACATCCAGTTCTCAGTGATAAAGCAACCATTCAGTAAGAGAGAGAGATATACACTGTACAGGCAATACATTTATACAACCACTGACCAATCAGTACAGTGCTGAATCATGGTGATGCAAGTTACTCAGTGCTGGGCTGGACTGCCCTAAACTGGCTGGAACCAGCCATCCTTAAAGCTCCTAGCTGTCATCTGCAGTGACATAGATCAAACTCATCTAGGCCAGCCTTACACTAGACATGTATATCACGACAAGATTCACATCAGCTGGCCATAAACCTCTCAACCTATGAATGAGGGTTAGAATAGTTGGAACAAGATATGTATTGCTACTGGCCATCTCAAATTTTCACATTCTGTTGGTGATGAAAATCAGGGCACCTTACCCACAGAAGCCCAGTGAGTTGCTTTGGGCAGTCCTTGAGCTGATTATGACATAAGTGTTCAGATTGGGAGTGATACCTCTTTGTATCTGCTTGCAAGGATATACAGCATCCTGCCATGGAAAACCACAGATTGAGCTAGACCTGAAAATGAAAGTAGAGTCCCATCTGATTGTCAGATTATTGTAATAACTCAGCATGGGACTGCCAGACGCTTTGATTAATTCAGAATAAAGCAGTAATGTTGCTGTCTGATGTTGATTAGAGGCCAACATATCCATTCACTGGCTGCCTGTTCAGGCCCAATTTGTGCTGCTATAAACAGCTTGTGATCTGGGTACCTTGACTACTGCCTAGAGTTCCATGTGTCAGGCCCTGCTTTGTGTCACCACACCCTCAAAGGTCATACCCTGTGGGACATGGACTGTTCAGTTATGGCACCTCCTCTGCGGAATTTCCTCCCCCTCTCTGATAACCTGGTGAGGAGTTTGACAGAATTCTAGTACCAGACCAAGACTTGTCTTGTTTTGTCAGGTACTTTAATAGTAGTTATACTCTATTGGTTGTAATTGCTGCTGATGCTTATATTTTTGTATAATATTTGGATTGTTTTAATGGCTGCTTTAGCAGCTGTGTTGTTATGCTAGATCTATTAGGCTGAATGTTCTTTCAGCTGTTTCTGTTTTCTGTGTTTGGGTTTTTGTGAGTTTATGATTTTATTGTACTGTGTTTTGTGGTAGGAAAAATAATCAGAGAATGGGGAGGTATTTTAAATTACATAACAATTCAAATTAAGTAATAGATTGCTTCTCTACCAGCAAAAGTATTTATAAGCAAGAAGGTTTCAGATCGCTGCTTTCTCAAGCTATAGCCATTTCTTGCAAGCAGATCAGATGGTGGCTGGAGCTCAGGAAACGGCAAAGGATTTAATGAAGTCCTTAATAAGAAACAACTCTCATCTCATCCAAAAATTGTACATTTCAGATATCATCAGTGGAGAAGCAGGGTACCACCCTATCACTTTGGGCATGATCCCTGCTAGCGTTAAGCACATTTAAGCCTCATTGATATCAGTAGTAGAGAATTCAGCATGTGTTTCTCTCCCAAGAAAATAACTGAGAATAGAAGTGCTTAAGTCGGGCCATGCCTGCTGTTTGATAACCAGTTATCCTCTAATACTTCTGTGGTGGGCTGGAGAGGCATGAGTGGGCAGTAATTTTAGGCAGGAAAAGCCCCCGCACAATACATTGCCACTGTACTTTTGATGATAGCATGTCAGATTTTTAGGAATACTTGAGGACTACCACCAGCACCACACTTCTCTGATACACACACCAAGCAGCTCGTACAGAGAGGCCAGATAAGTAGTTATGTATTGGCACCCTTTAAAGTTTGCTGCCTGTCAGGTAAAAAAACGATGGTGTTCCTCGATAAAACCCAGTTATAACCTTGTCCATCCTAAATACCAAGGAGAATAGAGATTTAACACAACAAAAAAATAGGTTTATTTTTCTGGGTAGGGAAGGGAAATGTGGGTATTCACAGTCATCTATGCATAAATGTAACTTGTTGAGAGACTGATAGAGACACAGTTTTCTTACAAAATACAATGTTTCAGTATTAGACAGTTAGCCAGGAATTGCCAGAATACTTTCTGAATGACAAGTCTGCCAAGGGTCCACTGGTTTTCATAGCCTGTTGAAAAATACACTTGAATTTTTAAACCCACAGACCTTATCCTGCCTTGAGGCTTCCCTCTGTATCAGAAAGACAATGTCTGTGAGTTTTAAACTGGGGGGTGCCTCTCAAGTTACTGCACTAACTTTGACCGCCTCCACTTAAAAGGGCTGCGAGACAGAGCCAAATCCCTAACCTGCTGAAAAGAACTTCTCACCCCTGCCTACCCACATGAATGTTAAATGCTTTTTTCCTTTCCACCCACTCCCCATCCCCACTCCCTCCAAAGGTTCCAAGGGGCCTGACTGCTGTTTCTATCTCTTTGTACCACAACAACATGATAAAAAGGGGGACTGGCAGAACAGGTAGAAAGGGACAGATGTGGCACTGTCAGTCACAGCTTCTGCCAGACTGGTGCAATGCATCATGATTGCTACCCTTATTATAACTCTTCTTTAAATCCATTGTTTCTTTTTTTAAGGGTATCTTATCATCCCAAATACATTCAGAAAGCTACTCTTTGGTTTCAGCCTCATCTATGTCCCTCGAATATAGAAGCTCCTTTCCTGGCCTCTCAAGTGTGCTCTCACTCTGCCTTTTTCAGGCTTTAGTTTAAAGTCATAGCTTGTAAATGCTACAGTGAGAGAGAACCTGCTCGTGAAGGAAGAAGCTTTTCAGACTCTGTAGCAGCAGCACTACCACCACCACCACTACCACCACCACTACACACACACACACACACACACACACACATCAATAATGTGCACCCAGAACCAAAAAAGGCAAACATGGGGCCCACATGCCTCTAACACTGTTTTGTGCATTCAAAGAACGAGGCATCGGCTGGTACTAGCACAGTTCTGACCCAAGTAATCTGGTACTGCTGGTAATACCGGGATCATTTTATGACAGACATGGGGTGACAAAGTACCTAATGAGCTGAGGTATTGCCCAGAATGAAAGACTTAAGAAACAAGGCCAGGGAACAAAAGAGGCATGTGTCAGGCAATGATCGATGGGCTCTTTAATTCTGCCCGGCTGTCACATTTATCTGTAATGAATTTCTACTCAGCTGTATTATTTTTAATACAATAGGAAGTGAAGCTTCCCCTCCCACTTCACCAGTGCTTGGGGAGCAGGGACTTAAATGCCTTCAGCTATACTACTACAGCCAGACTGGAGAGAAGCCACCATCCACATTCCCCAGCAATTTGAAAGAATCTTTAAGCCATGTGTTTTCCTCAGGCACATTTGGGTAACTATGGCACACTTGAGTCTTTTAAAATTGCCATTTCTCTGATACCTCCAGTTGCCAGCTGGGGATATTAGAACCATGATTTGCCAGTGGCAGCATGTGATCTCCTAGTGGGTTGCTGGGACTGGGATAACTAGGAGTACTGTTAGTATATATCTCCCAGTATGCTGCACTCATCTAAGCAAAGCCTTTTGAAGGTGCACCCTGCAAAGGGGTAAGATAAAACAGCTGCCCATATCTGGGCATTCTCTAGTGGAATGACAAGGATAGGAAGGATCAAACACCTATATCATTTTGCATTTTGTTCAAGATTTTTGTAAAAGGAATAGCGGTGTGGCAAAATGGAACTATGCAAGAAAACACTTTTTATATTGTGGATAAGATCGTGGTTTTAATTGCCTGCAGACATCTTTAGGCAGTTTTCTTTTTTCCCCTCCTCCTATGTTGTTTATGGGATATATTGTACAGTTTTTATTTCATTATTTAATAGTGTGATCCAATTGAATTGCCTTGTTTATTGTATGTATTATACTGGTCTTTATTATATTGTTTTTATAACTCTGTAATTGGCCTTGAGTCTCAACAAGAAAGGTGGACAATAAATGAAGTACTTAAAATAAATAAACATTGGGAAAGGTTTGCAAAAGAGACAAAGGGATTAGGCTGGTGACATCTGTGGAAGGATTCATCACGTGTTAACATTAAGAACTTAGCTCGGGAAGCTTCTCTCGATAGAAAGTGTAAGGAATGGGGGAGCTGACCAGCTACTGAAATACGGGATGTATTACGCACTTCAGAAGGGTCACCCCACAAGTACCTCATAAGCTCAACCTTCAAAAGTTAAAATTTTCTGATTCTTATGTTTGTAGAGCTAAGTCCAAAATGCATTTTCTGTGACAATTGAAAATCCAAAGAATTAAGCAGGACCACAGCATAGTGGCAGAGTGCATGGTTTCCATGCAAAAGTTTGCAAATTCAGTCCCCAGCATCTCCAGTTAGAAAAAAATCCTCAGATGACAGCAGTGCAAGGAAAGACACCACCAGAGCATAAGAGTGGACAGCACAGAGCTAAATAGTTTGACACAGTAGAGAGCCACTTTATGTGCTCAGAGCCTCAGTGTTCTGCATAACTTCCTATCACCCCACAACTTCCATCATCATGACTGGTTGCTGTGAATCTCCCCGTCCCCAGCCATGATCAGCTATCTGCAATATTTATGCTTGTCTCTAAAGCAGCACAAGAGAAAGCTCTCCTAACTCTCATGGTAAGCCATTCCTCTGATCTGAGCTTTCTTTTTCCAGAGAGAGAGAGTGTGTGTGTGTGTGTGTGTGAAGTGCCATCAAATCACATCAGCTTTATGGCGACCCCCTAGAGTTTTCAAGGCAAGAGGCGTTCAGAGGTGGTTTGCCATTGCCTGCCTCTGCATAGCGACCCTGGACTTCCTTGGCGGTCTCCCATCCAAATACTGTCCAGGGCTGACCCTGCTTAGTTTTTCCAAGAACCCAGGCTGCAAGCCAGAGGTTTGCGCTCTTCCTTCCTAGGCAGTTCTCCCTCTGGTGGTCTAGCGTTCACTTCCCCTGCAGTTATATCTGTGCTCTTTTGCCTTCAGCATCTTCTCCAGCCTTCCCTCCCTCCATTTGACTTGCCAGGTAACCATCATTAGCAAGCACCTCAGTGCTTGCCCTTTCTGCCATTCTGTATTCTTCTTGCCCATTAGCCAAGGCACTGATCTCTCTAGCTAGCTAGACTGGAATTCACCTCCTCGGCACACAGACCTGAGTGCTCTTCCAGCTGGGTTGCCCAGTCTTGCTTTGTGCTCTCTGAAATCATTGGGAACTCATTAACCCATGCAATGCATTTAAAACAGCTAATCCATAAGTAATGATCATGGGGGAAGCAGGAGAGGCAGCCGCGAAATGTGTTTCTTAATCACAGAACTATAACTGAGCAAGTGTTGTGGGGGAGGGGGAGGGGGAGGACCGCTCACAGAACAAGCTGTGCCCAGCCCCCAGCCCCCTAATCACGGGAGAGATTCCCTTGCCGGTTCTTTCTGGGGACAGAGGCAGCTTCCAGGACTGTTCTGCTTGGAGAAAGAAGCCAGAGGGGAGTGATACTTCAGTATGTGCCTCTTTTGAAAGGATTCTTTAAGGATGACGCTTGTGGGTGCTCAGGTTATGTATGGTTTTCGTCCCAGCCTCGGTGTGTGATCTTGGAATAAAGGCCAATGTAAGGAAGTTTCTTGGATTCAAAACCTGCTATCAAAGTAGAATGTAAATGTTTCTGACCAAAATATAATGTGGACACCCACTATCAGCTCCTAGTACGAGGCCACAAATGCCACATATAAGATTAATTCACCCCCAATCTTAAACTGTGGATAAATGGACATTTGCAAGTGGGCAGCAGCTGATTTCTTTATCTCCTTTGTTAAAGGTGGCAGCAACTCTAAATAAATGGGGAGAGACTGATTTGAACATATTTGTTACCTTGCAGTTGAATTCTTTTGAAAACCCAGGCCACTGGCCACCCACCAGCTTTTAAAAGCCAAGGGAAGGGTCACACTTGAGAGCAATCTTTGCCTTTGAAAAGCAACCTGCCAATTCCTTGGATTTCCATGAGCAAATTGAAGATAATGGTTTTTCTCTACTTTGCTGGTTCATCTGCAGTTAAAATCATTAAAGTAAGTGAAGCATTCACATGTTAGTGGCTGATGTGAGGAGGAATTTGACTGTTCAAAATACAAAATGTGTTTGAGAGAGAAAATGGCTAAGTCTTTTCATGCTTCTTGAGCACATGAGGTAATTCTAGCCCACCTGAACCTAATGTGGTTGGGATTGGCCTAGAATTCTCTTCAGCTTTGGTTCCATCCAGAGTTTCTTATTTCCCACAACCATTATGACTTTCCAGAAATTTTAAAAGGCACTTAATGAGGAGTTTTGCCCAGGGAGATGCTTCTGGTTACTTTCCCACCATTTAAATAGTTTGTCCTAAAAGAGAAGGTGAAGGATCAGGCAATACCTTTCTGATGCTATCCTACTTGTAAGGGAGTCCTTGCCGATACAATATCCTGCTTATGCTGTTTACAAGCAAATATTCACAGTTCTTTTCTTCCCGGTCATGTTCATCAGCTTTCACTGACATGTCATAATCCATCATTTGGACAGAATGGGCCTTATAGCTCTTGTACATCTCAAGGTCACATGTCCTACTCCTAGAAAATACAACATCACCCTTCACAACTGCATAAATTCCCCTTTTTTATCCATCCATCCGGCTGTCAGTCCTGCTGCCTGTGGCTGCTTTTGTCTTCCCTTCCTACATTAGTCTTCTGTGCCCAGACACTGGGAAGAGAATGAGGGCTATGGGGTGTATCCAAGACAAGCAATTTCATCACATTTCACTTTTGTCTCTTGCTATCAGCTTTCAACCATCTAGCTGGCCCTACCTGACCATCCACTTCAGTTAGAAGAGAAGCCAAGGGAGAATACTGCAAACTTAAAGAGTTGATGCCCCCAAATCCACCTTTCTGTGCAGTCCCTACAGATCTTCTGTGGTCTCCCTGCTTTGTTATTTGCATTTTAAAGAAAAATGCTCAGCTTTAAAGGGAATGCTTTAAAGGACATACTAGTAGCAGAGAGTGGGGGGGGGATAGTCTCAAATAGGAAAACTGAGTCCCGGTTGAAGTGTTAAATTGTGCAGTTCTTTCCCTGCATGGCCCTAAGGCAAATTGCACTAGCATGCTGTTTGCATTTTATGGATGGAAGAAAGTGTGTGTGCTTTGTCTCATCTGTCTGAGCCCTTAAGAACCAGCATACAGCGTCAGATCATTCCAACTATCCTGATGTCCTGTAGCCATGGTCCATCTTTCAAACTGGACCCTAAAGTGAATAGCACTCTTGGTTCAAATGTCTGCTGCTGTTCCAGTATCACTTGGCTGGGAGGAAAGGTCTTGGCTGCACCATGACAATCAGCAGATCTTCCTGAATGAAGTGATCCTTCCCTTGTTCTCTCTCACTGCACTGCATCCATGGTCTTCAGTGCAGGGCCTGGAAACATGCTCAGGGCTGCAGTCAGACGACAAGCTTAGTGCGGTTTGAATGTGCTATAAATTGCACCAGTTTAAGTTGCAGCGGGAAGGTTTCATCAGAGAGCACACCCTGAGGCAGCTTCCCTGCACACTCATCCCAGGCATCCACATTACTGCTGCACCTCAACCACAGAGAGCAGCATATACAGGTGCATGCACATATGCGCTTATGCACATATCGCCAACAGCTCCCCCAAAAAGGCGGAAATAGATCTGACGGTTCACACGTCCCAACTGGCTTCAGTTCACAACAGGGAAGTTCAGACATCCAGAAATGTGGGTGAAAGCCCTGGCATCTGTAATTATTGGACTTTCCCTGATGTCTGATTACTTCCACAGCAGGGCAGAAGGGGGTGGCAATGACTGCGGATGGAAGGCAGATGTTGCTGTCTGATCATGCTCTTTAAATCCACAAAGGTACCACAACAATATCAGTGCAAACTGCTTGTGTGACCAGAGCCCTGGTCTGCCACATCCTACATTTTCAGACACATTTCCGCATAATTCTGGGTCAAACCTAGACCCAAGGCAGGAGCATTGGCTGTTCCTGTTCAGAAATGTTTCTCTGTTGGCTGACACAGTATTTCAGCAGAATTATTTCAAAGGAAGACCCTTGATGAGAAACTGCTGAGTTGGAATTTATATACAGATTTGACCAAATTAGACTTGGATCCAGTAGGAAGTGAGAGTAGCTAGCTCACTACCAAAAGTAATTCTGTCTCTTTGCTGGTTAATATACACTACTCAGGTTCTTCTTATTTTACCAATTCATCACCAGCCAAGAGGGGTTGACAGCCATCTGAATGGATTGTTTTTGTTTCCTTCTGTGGTCTGCAATGCCCTGTAACAGACCTGTGTCTTGGGATGCTGGACCTTCAGGCCTCATTGCTGAGTAGTCATCCCACTAGCAAACCATAATGCCAGCCCCATTTCCTGGTGCCCCCCCCCCAACTTCTGCCGGTTGCCAGTCACTGTTCAATTGAACATAACAGTTCATGTTGCTTCCATGGGAAACCCAGAAGTGACATCACTCTGCCCTAGGAATTGCTGAAAAATCTGTGGTTTTCCCTTAAAGTTTCTGGTGATTCCTCAAGAAGTGTTATGTCACTTCCCAATTTTCCCCAGAAGCGATGAGATGCCATCATGCTGACACTGCCCCCAAATTTCCCTGTCCTCCCCCCCAACTCCTGCCAGTTGCCAGTCACTGGCCAAGTGAACATAACAGTTCATGTCTCCAGTGAAGTAGGCATGAAAGCTTATGCCACGGTAAATCCATTTGTCTTTAAGGTAGCCACATGAGTCTTCCTTGACCCGGTATAATTGATATACTTGTTACATTCTTGGCTGGCAACATGTCTGGCCAGAGTACTTGCCGTAAGTGTTGATTATTTCAAACACTAATCTGTATTACATGGTGTACTGGATTTTTTTAAAAACAAAAAATAAACTTTACCCAGAGCTCTGGAGTTTTCTTATCCTATAAATCACTGCAAGCTTCTTAAAAGAAGTTGTAGAAGCTGACCTCTGGAATTAGCTGACACAGAATTTTTATGACCAGCAGTTGCTTTTGGGGGAATCTGGATTGAGATGTAACATAAGCTAGAATCCTATTTACAAAAAATACACAAGTTCGGACTTCGGGGAGGGGGGAGGTTAGACCCTGTGACATTGATATTCAAAGGTTACTGCCCAAACTGGCCATGTTTAAAATGGATGTAGAGAGAAACCGGCCCTCATTGTCTTTCAGTGTGGGCCCTGGTCCCATGAACTGTCGTTTCAGTTTACTCACCAGCAGGCTAATCCTGTTACTGACTGCAGGCCAAGGGTTTTCAAACAGAGTAGCAAATATCTTTGGAGCATTCCCAAAAGCAAACTCCACAGGCTCTCTTCCCTTGAACACCAGCCTCTCTATTTTTTCCTTTCTCTCTGTACATTCATGTCACATCCCAGAAAATATAGTTTCATAACTTTCTGCCAAACCACTCTTTTGATGTTATTGAACATTAAAAAGTGGAAGAAGGAAAGTAATGTACACTTTCACTGAAGAAAGAATTCTTTCTTTAGTGATAAACTATGGCATTTTCGTTTGGTATCTTTGACAACTGAAATTTATTTTTCATTTTTCTCATTGGTTGTTTTACTTAAAACATTTCCCCTTTCATTTATTTCCCCCAAAAAATCTGCAACTAAATTCCATGTTTTTAATTTTTAATATCTGGTGGCTAGGGAAAAACTGAAAGTGTTATTCATACTGAAATGTAAACAAAATGAAAGCATTTATAAAGGGTAATTATATATCAAGTCACATCTGGAAACTCTACCCTCAGATTGTATATTGATTTCCTCTTTAAGAAAAGCAAACAAAAGGTTTTACATTTTTAAAAAATTGTTTGATCCTAATGACCAGCCCCACTGCTGAGATTGGGGCTCTTTCTTAAGTATTTTACAGCCACTCTGCTAAACGTCATTATTTTTGCTGAATTTTCCCACTCTTATTAATGCATATAAAACTTCAAAATATCACTCCTTCAGTACTCTGCAAACATCTTAACACATTACAAGATTCCTACATGGGAGGTATTTTGTGTAGATCATGCATGTAGCTCTTATGTGGAGCCATCCTATATATGTACAGAAGATTGCTGTGTATTCAGACATGTAGGATCATAACAAGTGCATATTCTGTGTAGGACCATTATAACATATGAAGCAGTCCTTCACTCTTTTTTCTTTCATCACCCTGTCCCAAATATACATACACAGCCCAGTTCCTCAGCCTGTCAAGCTGCACTCTGTTTCTTGCAGGCTTGGGGCAGAAGTAGCCATCAAGATTCAGAGCTCCCCTACAGTTTCTATTTTTTTTCTGATTCCATCTATGCTTTTTAAAACCCTTTGGCTTTCCATTCCTATGGCTCAGGTGCAAGCTTACCACCTTTCTACACTTTCCTCTGAGCCTTAACACTCTTCTCTCCATTCTCTACTCTCTAGTAATTCACTGATGGACAGGCCTGACTTTTCCTGTTTGAAATTCAACTCTGCCTTGAACTTACTGAGTAGCCTGAGGCAAGTCACTCACTGTCACTGGCCACAATTCCTCTCGATGTGGAGATAATAATACTGATCTGCCTTGAAGGGTTCTCATCAGGATCATAACAATGCTATTTATTAACCATATTTCCCCCTGCTTTTCAGCCAAAAATTGGCTCTCAAAGCAGCACACACTTATTTCTAAATATAGTAATGCACATATCAATTACATGAAGGGCTCAGGAAAGAGGTCTCAGGAAGGGCTTGGTCTGAGGACAATGGGATGAGTTCCTGGTGGCAGCTTCTGCTCCCTGTGGCCTCAGCTACGGCACGGTAGCTGGGAAGAGAGAGAGAACTGTCTGCTGGAGACTGGTCCAGGCACAGTGGAAGCTGCTGTCTCTTCTCCCTCTGGCCTCAGTGATGGCAGTTAGTGACTGGGAGTCAACACCAATGTTTCCTCTAAGTTGTGGAGTCTTGTGAGAAAGAAACCTTCTTTGTGAGCTACTGGCATTAAATTTGTGAGTGAGTGATGTGGCTATTGCATAAATTAGTTTGCTCTGGAGCCAACCTTCCTGAGCTAAGACAAAAATCTGTGAGCTGGAGGCTAAAAACCTGTGAGCTAGGTCACACTAACTCCACTTAGAGGGAACACTGGTCAGCACTGTTTCCAGGCACAAAGGAGGAGCTGTGTTTGTGAAGGCCTTAATACTGCTTTTGGATGCCAGTTTGGCATGTGGTGTTTGCGGTGGCTCAAGTGGTTAAGACGCTGAACTGCAGGCTGTGGAAGGTCAGTAGTTCAGCAGTTCAAGACCCGAGAGTGTCGCATGACGGGGTGAGCTCCTGTCTCTAATTCCAGCTCCTGCCAACCTAGCAATTCGAAAGCAAGAAATTGCAAGTAAATAAATAGGTACCACTTCGGTGGGAAGGTAACAGCGTTCTGTGCACCTTGGTATTTAGTCATGCTGGCCACGTGACCATGGAAACGTCTTCGGACAGCGCTGGCTCTTCGGCTTTGAAACGGAAATGAGCACCACAACCCTAAAGTCGGATTCGACTGGCTTTCGAGCAAGGGAACCTTTACCTTTACCTTGGCATGTTATCTGTAAAGAGATGTCACTTGCCTGCAGCACCTGCCCACTAAAAATTGTAGATTGCCATGGTAGGAAAAGAGGGATCTGTTAGGAAATTATACTAACACTAAGTGGTTGAGGGATCTAGATTGGCTGTTGAGTTTAAATTCCCTTTTTTGCCTCAGGCTGTTATTTCAGTCTTCTGTACCTTGATCTTCTTTTTGTAAACTGAAGATAGTATTTTGCTTGCTTTATTTTTATCCTGCAATTCCGCAAGGAGTTCAGGGTTGCATACAGTCCTCCATTTTCCCTGCACAACAGCCCTGGGTGGGAGGTTAGGCTGAGAGATAATGATTATTTTTATTTATATTTATTTATTTATTATGAGATTTATACCCCGCCCTCCCCGTGAAGCAGGCTCAGGGCGGCTTCCAGTCAGTATAAATACATACATAAAACACATTTAAAATACGCCAATTAATAACAGATTATAATTACAGCTATAAATGATGTCCCCAAAGTTATCCAATAAGCCTCATGGAGGAGTAGATTGGGCCTTTTCTGACCCAGGTTCCCCTATCCTGATCCAGTATTTTAACATCCACCCATGCTTTTCAAGAGGTAAATTGGGGATAATCTGGAGATCTGGTATGTAGAAAATGTCATGGTTGGGTACCTAGAATGACTAACTCTCTTTCAAATTCTGTATACAACAAATGCCACTGGAAAATTGTTAGCTAGAGAATTAATCTGGGCTGGGGCCAATAGAAATTTCCCTCTCAAGATATAAACTTTTTTTTGTCAAGCATTCTGGGGCTTGAATAGCATACACACATCATTCCCACCACTTCTCATAATCCTGGGGTGGTGTGGGAGGTGAAGCACAAATCACTCATTCTTATTTCACTGTTTTCCTGAAATATAAGAAGCAGCCCAAATTTAAAAACCAAAGCCAAAGCCAAACTGTTGTTAGTAGCTTCTAGATTACTCATTGACCTTGCCCTTTGTTCCAACATAGCATGGTGTGTCACAGTGCAGGGTCCCAAAACCTTGGCCAGTTCAAGGTATTTTGTCACAACAGGCAAAGTACACTCACTGCCTCCCCATACACCAGTGCAAGCCAGATCAGAGCTGAGCCCCTGCAGTGGTGCCAGAGGGGCCTGGCCAGTGACAGAACAGGCTCAGGGAGTGGTGTCCATCTCCTCTGGGAGCAAACGAAGCCCCTGCAGTACACAGCTTCCCTCCTCATTTGGATGGCACAGCTGGAATACAGGCTCAGCCCTCTGTACCATGAGTGAGAGCACTGTGGTCCTCAGGATCCTGAAACACAGGCCCTTTCTGCACTCCCCTTTTAATCCATATTCACCTCAGTGTTCTCCAAGCAGTTCTGCACTAAAATCAAATCCAACCTTCTTTTTAATCCAGGGTTTTTTTCCCTCCATTCTGCACTAAAATTGACTTCAGCCATCTTTTTATTCTGGGTTTTTTCCCCATTCTGCATTACATTACCTCCCTTCAGTGGTCAGCCCAGTTTCAGCCTGCTGTTGCCCCAGGTTTTTTGGATGCTGTTTTGCCATGGACTTAAATTGCTTCAACTTGAACACTGAGAAAATCCAGAGTGGCAGGCAAATGCAGAAAGAACCCTAGCATGAAGCCCTTTGCTTGCTGGTCACCATTGCTGTGCGAGAGGCATGAATGTTGGGTGGATTTTTGGGGTGCTATCACACCATAACATCTGGGAAGTGTAGTGCACCCGTGGCATCCCGCCGAAGATGCGGAGTTAAAAAGTACCTAGGAAAGTGCACTAGTATCTGGAAAACGTGCAGCACAGGCGGGCATCTGATCGCAGGAGCACTAGTATCCCATCGCAAACCGGATTTTATTTTTAAGCCTCCATAGGATGTGCACAAACGCTGAACTGCGCATGCACACAAACTGAAAGCAGTGCTGCTCCGTGGAACTGCACATGCACACAAACACGAAACCAAGAGCAATTGCCCGTCTGATCCAGAAGCGGAGGCTTGCCATCGCCACTTGTGTGATCGTGCCGCGCCGCTTCTTTGCCATGCTTCAGCATCGCCGTGTGATTGGCAGCTAACAGCCTAAGCACAGAGACTCAGGGGACCATGTGATCGGGCTACCGTACTTCATTTTGCTCAAGGGCAAACAGCCATGCCTCCCCCACTCCCGCGTTATCTGGCCTGTGTGACCAGGGCCCATCAAGAGCTGTTCAAAGTACCTTTTAAAAGTTGCTGCTTGGCCCAGCAAGGGGCAGAAATGCTTTAATCCAACCTAGTCTGTCATCATCTCCATATTTCTCAAGATATTTCTCAAATATCCCCCATCTGTGGATATTTAAATCTGTGGATTGGGGCCACACTTACACTAAACAGATTTTTCTGTAAACTTGGGGGGGGGGGTCAAAACTGGCCCTATCTTGCTGTCTTTAGTCCCAGTAAGGGAACAAAGATAGATACCTGTATTTCCTCCCCTTCTGGGGATAAAGCCAGCGCAGGGCAGGAGCCAGTTTCTGTCAAAGAAATGGTGAGAGGCAAAGTGTTTTTCAGAACTCAGCCCCACTCCACATTACATCTTTCATGGCTGCTTTTGGGCTAGTATACTGGGAGATGTGATCAAAAATCATCATATGTTATCTAACTTTTATGCTGACTCTATGGTGATCTTGATACACATCTTTACAGTAGGGATTCTTGCTATAACCTGCTCATTGTGAAGAGAGCCTAAAGATGGGTCCAAGGTTATAAAAGGAATAGAAGAATTTTTTTGCCATTTGTTCTGCTATCAGCTTTTGGTGATAAAGTATGTAGAGGGCAGGATGGCATGGGAGGTGGTAATGGTCTTCCCGAGAATCCTTTTTAACCCTGAGCTTGGAGCAATAGTGTAGATCCAAAGATTGTTTTCCTTGCTGTTGATAATGAATTCTGGAAACTGTAGTATCTTCGTCATGGTCTCTGTGCAGTCCCACACATGGGTTGGGCGCCTGCGCACGACCTCGTTCGGAGAAACTTCTAGAGCTTTACCTCAGAAGAGCTTTGGCAGGCTCTCTTCCCACCCTGGGGAGGAGACATGCACTGCGCATGCCCAGAGTGGGAGAGAGAGCCGCCTCCCACTCAGTTCTTCTTCGACCGCCTTCACGTTCACACCTCATTATCATTCCTCCGTATCATTACCTCAGCTGAGTATTTTCTTCTACTTGTTTTTCGCTTTTGTCCTCCTCCTCCTCCTCCTCCTCCTCCTCCTCCTTCTTCTTCTTCTTCTTTTCTTCTATCTTATAATTAAAAAAAGGATTTCTCTTTTTCTCTTTTCTATTCTATTTCTATCTTATCTTTTCTATTCCCCCCCTCTTTCTTTGGTGGGTGGGTTTGGCTTTGTATGGGAAAAACTAAGTTTTTCAAAGTGTGCCGTCGTTGCCCTACCAAGATTCCTTCGAATGACGGGCACAACTTTTGTTTAATTTGTTTGGGAGAGGCCCATAGAGTTGATACCTGTCCCCACTGTGCGAGTTTTACTCGGCAGGATTGACGCAATCGGGAGGTTAGGCTTAGAGCTCTACTTTTAGAGTCAGCTTTGCGCCCTACAATGCCCTCAGCGGCTTCCCATGCCTCTGTGGCTAAAAAATCGGACACCTCCTCGAAGGCACCGAAACAGAAACCTAAGCAGGCTGAAGATAAGACCCCTTCGAAATTGAAGGTCCCGTCGTCTGCTTCGGTTTCCCTGGTTGAGCCTGTCGTCGTTACTGGCTTATCGACATCGATGCCCGTGTTGGCCTCTGCCTCTCAAAGATCTGCAGTGCCACCGACAACCCTGCAGCACATGCACTCGTCGGCTTCAGGTTTTATTCCACTGGGCCAGTCAATGAGGTCGCCTCCACCGTTGTCCCCTTGTCGACGTTCCCGATCTCCTTCGAGGCATTCTGATCTCCCGCTCCACACTTTGGACGAGAGGCCTGTTTTGGTGCCCCGCCACTTGCGGTCTCAATCCCGATATGACCGGAGAAGACTGATCTGTCAGCAGTCTCTGTCATCATCCAGTTCTCCTTCTGACGACCAATGTTGGTCTTTCGATGAACATCGAGAACACCCGGATGCAGCCTACTATTATTCAAGGTCCCCGACACCGGAGCGGCATCATTATGATCGTGTCCGTCACTCTGAGTGTATGGATCGGGGCCATGTCTCTGACCGCCCTCGACGCTCCACATCGGTGGTCTCGGCATGTTCGATTCCTCGGGACCAGCCTTCCGAATCCTCGAGGATTAGGGATGCTCCAAAGAGTTCTCCCTTAGAACCTCGGTACCATCCTTCTGTCGACCACCCGGTTATCGACCTGGTTCAACCATTAAGGTCCTCCTCTCCAATGTCGATCTCGGACCGGTCGGGTTCGGCGGAATCGAGGATGAGCCTCGGCGCTCCGGGTCTATATCACCCACTGAGGGTCCTAAGGTATATTTGGGGCTTGTCACTCAAATGGCCACCGCCCTTCAAGTCCAAGGCTCGACAGAATCCCCTGCTGTGACCGACGTGGTTCACAGACTGGTCCAAGCCGACCTTCCTCCTTCTTCCGTCCTGCCCTTGCTTCCTGTCCACCTTTCGGTCTTGAAGGAATCTTGGGAGCACCTGGCATCGATCCCCCCGGTCTTGAGGCGCTATGATGGTCTGTACAAGATTCAACAAAATCCCGGCAAGTTCCTCCTCTGTCAACCGCTGCCGAATTTGATGGTCGTACATTCATCGTCGAGATTGAAGCAACCCGTACGCCAGTCTGCGCCTCCCGACCGCGAGGGTCGCAAGCTTGACCTTCTGGCCAAAAAGATGTATTCTCTGGCCTCTATGAATCTCTGCATCAATACCTACCTCTCCTACCTGTCGGCGCATGCCTTCAACATCACAAATGCTGTTCGTCCTATCTTGGATTTTGCCCCAGAGGAACATCGTGCCACTCTGTCAGGTGCCTTGCCTGAGGATTGTGCCATATCGAAGCAGCAGATCAATTCAGTTCGTCATGCAGTTAGCTGTTCTTCAAAGCTTCTGGTCTCTTCCGTCGCTCTCCAGCGTCATGCTTGGCTGCGGGGCACTTCTTTACAACCTGACATTAAGTTCCGTATAGAGGATCTTCTGTTCGATGGTGATGGCCTCTTCCACTCTACCACCGACGAGGTTTTGAAAGCTGTCAATGACAGTTGGAAGCAGGCTCGAAATCTCGGGGTCTCCACCGCTTCTTACCGACCTCGGAACTGTCCTTGGAAGCCTCCCGGCTCCAGGCGATATCCGTCTCTGGCATCCAATCCCCAATGGAGGAGGAAGCCTTATGACTCCCTCCAAGCATCGTTCTCAACCTTCCAAAAAGCCACCACAGCCTAAACAGTCTGTTTGACTGTCTCCACCGCCTGCCCTCTCCGACGTCGTATACTCCTGCCGTCTGGACCCATCTCTTCCCCTTTCTACAGCCTGGGAAGAAATTTCTACCGACTCCTGGGTCCTCACCATTCTACAGGTCGGGTACACCATAGAGTTCATTTCGCCTCCAGTCCTTCCATACTTTGTCGTCATGCCTCCAGACCCTCTTCTCGATCTTGAGATTTCCACCCTCCTTGCCAAAGGAGCCATCGAGGTTGTCCTGGAGGTGCAACGGACTCGCGGCTTCTACTCAAAATATTTCCTGGTTCCCAAGATAATCGGCTTCCGACCGATTATGGATCTTCGAGATCTCAACCGTTTCATTCGGTATCAAAAATTCCGAATGGTCACTTTGCAGTCGATCCTTCCTCTGATACCACGGGCGGTGTGGCTCGCGTCAGTCGACCTCCAAGATGCATACTTCCATGTCACGATCCGTCCCCAACACCGTCGATTCCTTCGGTTCGCCGTTGGAGATGCACACTACCAGTACAGTACAGCACACTCCCTTCAGTCTTTCTACCGCCCCGCAGGTGTTCACCGAGCTGATGGCTGTGGTGGTGGCCGAGCTTCATCGACAGGGAATCACTCTTTATCCTTACATCAACGACTGGCTTCTCGTAGCTCCAACGCCAGTTCAGTTGCTCCATGACACTCAGGAGACTCTTTCCCTCCTCAGTGCTCTCAGTCTCTGTGTCAGCGTCACCAAGTCCTCCCTTCAGCCCCTCCAAGTCCTTCGATTTCTCGGGGCTGGTCTCGACACCAACCTCGAAGCAGCTTTCCTCCCGGAATCGAGGGCTTCCGACATTCTGGCGATGGTGTCCTCCTTTCAGACGTTCCCTCAACAATCCGTCCGTTCTGTGATGAGGCTCCTCGGTCACTTTGCCTCCATGGTGTTTGTAGTCCGCCATGCCCGGTTGAGAATGGGGCCGCTTCAGCTGTGGCTTCTCTGCATTTTCGATCCTCTACAGAGTCCTTGGCACACGATTCTGTCAATTCCACGGAGCGTCCTTGACTCTCTCGAATGATGGTCTCAACCCGTCCACCTCCTTTCCAGGATGCCCTTTCAACCTCCTCCTCCCGAGCTGTTGTTGACCACGGACACTTCCCTTGGGTTGGGGAGCCCAGTGCAGAACGCTTTCTGCTCAAGGGGCTTGGTCTGCTTGAGATGCAACTCGTCACATAAATTACCTAGAGTTGCGAGCGGTCATTTCTTCCAACCCTTCGGGGACGTATCGTCCAAGTGGCTTCCGACAGCACCACTGCTGTTTATTACATCAACAAACAGGGTGGCACTGCCTCTGTTCGTCTCTGCAACTTGGTGATCGACCTCTGGTCCTGGTGCCTTGGTCACTCCATCACGCTCTCGGTGATACACATCCCCAGGGATCAAAATGTCGATGCAGATCGGTTGAGTCACTCCGCCTCGTCGGACAACGAATGGTCCATTCCCCTCCAGTATCTTCGACCTCTTTTTCTAGAGTTCAGTCACCCATCTGTCAACGGCTTCGTGACCGCCGACAATGCTCGATGTCGCCTGTTTTTCAGCAGGCGTCCCCCATCTGCTCGGTCGCTCAGGGATGCCTTTCTTCACAAGTGGACTGGAACCCTGTTTTACTTTTTTCCTCTGTTCCCTCTCATCTCCCGGGTCATTTAGAAGATCCGCGCAGATGGCACCTCCAGCATACTAGTCACTCTGTGGTGGCCGTGCCAGGTTTCGTTTCCTCACCTGCTCCAACTCTCCTGGTGTTCCTTCTGCCCTCTCCCTGTCATCCCAGATCTCCTCTCTTGGGCCTGAGGGAGAATCCTCCATCCCAATCTGGGATTTTTCAGATTGACGGCCTGGAAGATCCAACCTTAGACTTCTCGCCTCAAGTTTCTGAAATCCTTCTGAACGCTAGGAAGCCTTCTACTCGACGTTCCTATCAATTCAAGTGGAACAGATTCCAATCCTACACTTCTGATCACTCCTTCAATCCAGTTTGATCATCTCTCTGTGAGATTTTCTCCTACATCGTACACTTAAAGGATACTGGCCTTGCATACTCGTCCTTGCAGGTTCATCTGGCGGCAATCTCCGCCAATCATCCCCTGATACAAGGATCCTCAGTGTTCTCCCATCATCTCACCAAAACGTTCCTCAAGGGTCTCCTTCGGATGTGCCCTCCTAGGAAACCATTGGTGCCTTCGTGGAGCTTGTCACTGGTCCTTTCTCAACTCATGTCTAAACCGTTCGAACCCATGGCTACCGCCGACCTCAGGTTAGTTTCCTGGAAAATGGTGTTTCTTGTCACTATTACCACTGCTCGTAGAGTAGGGGAGCTAGCTGCCTTTAGGGCTGATCCCCCCTTTACTGTTTTTCATAGGGAGAAGGTTGTCCTTAGAACTGATCCTTCCTTCCTCCCTAAAGTCATCTCTGCCTTTCATCTCTCTCAGTCGTCTGTCCTGCCTACTTTCTTTCCGAACCCAACTGATGCCTCTCAGACAGCCTTGCACTGTCTCGATGTTCACAGAGCGCTCTCTTTCTACCTGCATAGGACACAGCCCATACGTAAATCTCTTCGGCTGTTCCTAGCTTATGGTCCCCCGCATCTGGGGGAGCCGATTTCTTCTCAACGACTCTCTAAATGGGTGACTTCCACCATAGCCCTTTGCTATGAGCTGGCACGTCAACCTGTTCCTACCTGTGTCACTGCCCATTCCACACGGGTGGTATCGACGTCCACCGCTTTCTTGGTGGGTGTCCCGTTGGAAGACATCTGTGCAGCTGCTACATGGTCCTCGGCACCGACCTTCGTGACCCACTATGCACTTGACGTCCGAGCCCGACGGGATGCTACCTTCAGTTAGACGGTGCTGCAGTCTCTCTTCGCCTGATCCTGTTGCACCCTCAGGTAGGACCCTTGGGTGATTTGTTTTGATGATGATGCTGTGCCTTAACCAGTCTGTTTGTGTTTTTTGCAGCTGCCAGCTCCCTCCTCCAACTGGTTTAGCTCTTGTAATCACCCATGTGTGGGACTGCACAGAGACCACGACGAAGATAAACAGGTTGCTTACCTGTAACTGATGATCTTTGAGTGGTCATCTGTGCAGTACCACAATCCCACTCGGCCTTCCCTGCTGCTGGCATCTCCAGATTTCCTGCTTTAGATTGCTTGGCCTTGCCAGTGGCGGTCGAAGGAACTGAGTGGGAGGCGGCTCTCTCTCCCGCTCTAGGCATGCACAGTGCATGTCTCCTCCCCAGGGCGGGAAGAGAGCCTGCCAAAGCTCTTCTGAGGTAAAGCTCTAGAAGTTTCTCTGAACGAGGTCGTGCACAGGTGCCCAACTCATGTGTGGTTCTGCACAGATGACCACTCGAAGATCATCAGTTACAGGTAAGCAACCTGTTTTTCTTCTTCATTACTAATTCAATCCATGATAAACATAGGATAGCTTGTTTACACCTGCCCTTCCCTGGAGTAGAACCACAGGGATGTAACCAGTCTTTGGGGGATTTTGTGTAACGGACCTTTCTTGTTTACTTTTTCCAGTGGAATTGCCTGAAATTTTGTCCCTGTGAGTCAATGAACCCTCAGGAACAATTTTTTGTTGTTCAGTTGCACAGTTGAGTCCGACTCTTCGCAACCCCATGGACCACATCATGCCAGGCCCTCCTGTCCTCCGTTGTGCTCCGGAGTTTGCTTAATTTCATGTTCATTGCCTCGATAACACTGTCTAACCATCTCATCCTTTGCTGTCCCCTTCTTCTTTGACCTTCAATCTTTCCCAGCATCAAGGTCTTCTCCAGGGATGCAAAACTGAGGTTTTCAGGGAGGGATTAGAAGAAATTGCTTCCCCCTCTTCATCAAACAGAAATGCTGTTCCATTGGGTTGGATACAGCCCATTAGTTTGCATTTGTCACATGTGCTTAAGAACTTTACATACATGCATGCATACATATATATAAAATCAAAGTTATTTCCAAGATTCTCTAAAATCAACAACTCAATTAAAATGACCCCAAAGACGTTACATGTCTTCCCTCCATAACCTCTGGTCACAGCATTCTTGGTGGTGAATTATGAATTTCACTTAAATCATTTTATTCAAGCTAGTAAAGACCAGAACCTGAAGTATCTCCTGGGTCAAATAATCTACTCTATACACACACAAAATACCTCAAAAAAGACCACAAAAGGACAGAAACACAGAGGCATACAAAATCATGTGCATGCAAAAACCCAACAAACTGTCAGCAGTATGTACAAGCATGCAGAGCTAATGCACACATACACAACTCATCCCAGGTGTGAACTTGAACACTGCACATGTAGATGCACACCCAAATACTAGCCATTCTTCCACCTTAAATTCTGTGCTGAGGCCCTGCTGCTGATAATGATATTCCACTTCTCCTCCATCCCTCCTTGGTCCCAGCAACAACTCCAGAAGAGAGACGGGAAAGATAAGAGGGTGGGACACATCTGTTGTTTTCCTGCCTGTGATCATTTGGAAACTTTGCTTAGGGAAGGTACGCCAGAGCATCTTAACTAGATTGCAGTTCCTCAAATCCTAGACCTCCTGAGATTCTTTGGTGCCTAGATGTTTTCCTGCTGCCAGATAAATCTCTGAAATTAGCTGAGATCTGGGCACAGTGCAATTTCACTTGTGCAGTTAATGAAGCCAATGAAAGATGTTCCCCCTAGGAAGCCCGAGCCTCCAATAACCTGAATATTAAATAATAAATATTTGCCAGTGGCCTTCCCTGAACAGAGTTAATCTGATTTGAGCAAAGCTATTATTTTTTTTAATATTCTGGTTAGATTAATTAGGAGACACTAACCATGTTCCTCTTCTGGGCTCTTATTAGATTGGCCATGACCCTTTTTCATTATATAAAAGGCCTCACTTCTTTGCTTTAATTTAAGTCAAAGGAAACTAGAGCCACTGATTTCCCTTTTGTCCTAATATCCCATAGTAAAAGCTTGTTGAGAATGAAAGACCATTGCTGGAGTCTCTTCCAGGGCATAACCCTCAGAAAGGTGCCATCTCTGTTTGAAGATCTGCCTTCCCCAAAAAAACTGCTGACTTGTTGTGTAGTGTCAAAAGAGGCAGAACCTTTAATCTTCTCATAAGGTTTCCCGTTTCTTCCTGTGGCTGCTGGTAGTTCCTGAATTGCCCACACACATTCATCTATTTATTTCCAATAACAGGTCATGTTTATAATGTGGATCATTGTGAGGGTGCTGGCCAGCTAAAGAAATGACACTCCCTTCCTTCTACTAATTGATAGGGGGAAAGATCTGCTTACAGTTCTGGATGGGTACCTGTGTTAGTCTGCAGAAAAGAAATAAAACAGAAGTCCAGCGGCTCTTTAGAGACTAGCAAAAATTTGTTTCAGCATAAGCCCACTTCATCAGTTGCCTCCCTAAGACCAATGGATCTATGTTAAAGGCTGCAAACAATAGAAAGTCAGGGACCAGGAATATGTGAAAAAGAGAGGCCAGTTTAAAACAAGGACCATTCGAACGAGTGGGTTGATGACTCATTGAAATGATTGTAGTGTAATAGTTAAGAGTGTGTGAGTAGTACCTGGAAGACCCAGGTTTGAATTCCCACTTGTGCCATGGAAGGTCACTGGGTGACCTTGAGCCAGTCACACACTCTCAGCCTAACCTACCTCACAGGATAAAATGGAGGGGAGGAGAATAATATAGGCTGCTTTGTGTCCCCATTGGGGACAAAGGCAGAGAATGAATGAATGAATGAATGAATGAATGAATGAATGAATGAATGAATGAATGAATGACGTGGGAACTACAAAAGACTACAGCCCTGCATTTGAACATCTCTGATTCACTTCAGTGAGGCTTACACAGGAGGCCTTTAAAGAGGTGACTCTCCCATTCTACCACTCAAAATGGCACCCAGAATAGCCCCCCGAGTACAGCTGCCTCATCTTGCTTGAGGGTAAGCCACTCAAGGAGAGATGATTGGGACCTAATTTGTTATAGAACTGGAAGGATGGGCTCTGGTGATAGCAAATAAATTAGATTTACTGTACTGGTTTGGATTAACCTTCCCCATTTTTGTCCCATGCTCAAAAAATGTTCAAAAACAGTAACCACTATTGCATTCAAAATTCCCTAACCAAAGGGACATTCATACTCAGTCCACTGAAGAGATGGGGCCTGCTCTGCATGTTGAAATTCATGCAGAAGCCTGCCTGCCTACAGGAGAACAATGCCACCTACCTCTCTGTCAGGAATACAGCGTTCATTTTTCTACAGGGAACTGTGGATATGATAGATCTGAAGCTGTTCCCCCTCCCCCAGGAGTTGATGACTTTGGAAAAAATCTGTGCAATACACCTGTTGTGGGGTTTTTTTTGGGGGGGGGATTTAATAAAATAATAATTCAGTGTGTGTTATTGAGTAAAGTCTCATTTGAGAATCTTTTTTATCAAAGTAGTTTTTGTGGATATTGAATCTTCTTGCAGCGGTTTCTCAAACACCTTATCTCTGCAGTATTCAGGCAGAGGAAAGCAAAAACATTCACAGATTCAAAAAAAACCCTCCGAATTTTCTGTACAATAAAATACCCGATTTCTGAAATGACCACCTTAAAATAAAGTAGCTTTCAAACTGTATCATAACAAGCCATTAGCTGTGTTATTAGGAGAGCCAACAGACCAGAAATGAGAAATTGAAAGACCAAATCACCCACTGTAGCCCATTTAGCTCAATCTCACATGACAGTCACCAATACTTTTAAGAGCCTCCAAAGAAGACAAGAGGACTATTTCACATTTAAAGAAAGCATGCTCATCCAAGTCCGGTATTTAGTGTGTAACACTGGTCTAGAGATATACATAGATTTCCATGCACACAATACGGCATTTTTCTGATTTCTCTAACCCCGAATTCCCACCCCTTTTACAGTATGTTAAAAGAAGACTTTCAATCTCTAGGGAATTTAATAACTTTCTTGCAGTACACATGAAATGGGATGGGTGGGCAGCAGATCAAGAAAGCCCAGGAATCCTTCCTTTACATCCTTATTCTAAACGAATGTCTGGATTGGCAACCCTATCCCTGTCTAATGTTTGTGCCATACAAGGGAATGCATTTTAGCCCAAAAATTGCCATAACAAATAGTTATCTAACATGGATGTGTAGGGAGGAGTTCTTGATGGCAGCCTCAATGTTATGGAACTCCCTTCCCTTGGAGATTTTTCAGGATCTGAATCTACCTGTTTTCCAAGTGTTCCACAGGACCCTCTAGTCTGGATTTGCCTTTGGCAGGCTGGCTGTTGTGTTCTGCATTTTAACTGTGCATTCTGTCCTGCTAGTTTTATCATGCTGTGCATCCATGTGGGATGAATATACATTTTACCCCCTTATCTATTATATCAATAGATAATTTTGTCAATTCACCTTCTTTGAATCTTCCTAAAAGGTTGTCTTGAGACACATATGATGGCAGTGATGGCCCCATCATTCAAAGGGGGGCTCCCAAACTACATTTCTGGTTGCCAGGCTCGAATTGATAGCTTTCAGTCTTATCCATCCTTCTGTTGTTGAATTATGAGATACTAAGAACAAGAGTTCTCCGCCTGCCTCCTCTGTACCATTCATTAGTTTCTAGACTTGTATCATCACCCATCTTATTTATTTCCTCTCTAAAGGAAGCAATCTCTTTATTTTCATCTCCTTTTTGTATGACACTTTCTCCAGGCCCTTAATCATTCTCATCACTTTGCTCTGAGACCCCTCCAGTTTTTCCAATATCCTTTCTGTCGAGGCTAGCAGTGAAAAATTTCATATTTCTGCTTTATCTATCAGTCCTTAATATAGCTATTTTTTCTAACAGTATTCTGGTTAACTTTGTTGTTCTTGTACACAAGAAGATTACATCCTAATTCAGGGGTATTGCCGAGGCAGTTTCATTCCAAACATCCTTTCTTTATTGTATTTATTGTTCTTTATTCCTGAAGTAATCTCATCACAATTCCTTCAAGTAGCCTAGACAAATCCTTACAGTCATGTAAACATAAGCCTTCAGTATTTTCTACAATGTACTGTAGCTATAGACACCTTTTAACCTATAAAGTGGCCATCCCATTGCAGAAATGCCTTGTGCTATAGTCATCAGCTGTAAAACAGCATTCTTACAGAAGGAGGGAGTGAATTCATATATGGCTATATTCAGATAACCTATGGATTATTCATATTTATATGAAGTTCTTTTTTATAAAGACTGTTCAGGAGTTTATGCTTTCAAAAACAGCAATCACTTTATTCAGCACCTCCTTACACAGCACAATTCAAGCTTCTCGTTGACTTATAGTTTCTCTTCTAAACTGCAGTTCAGCAGATCCAAAGAGATAACTTTGATTGAACCAGAGGCTAGGCAGTGAGGAGATACATTTATCTCCTCATGCCTCCTAGTTGCCTTTCCACTTTCTTATAGATAGTAAAGCAATTGTATCTACAGGTATTCTGCCCAGACCTGATGAACTGGGCAGCAATTCAGAGACGTTCTCTCTTCAAAGATGTAGCCTGCATTGATTTTTAATTAGTCTTCTTTATAAAGGAGATCCTTTTAAGAGCTGCCTAACAGCTCCAAGCATATATTTGTGATCCAAGCAGAGGTCAGTCACTAGAAGCCCAATAGGAGGACTTGACCATTAAATTCAGTGCAGATCACCCTGTCATGAAGACCCTTCACAGCATGCTGTGCTCATTCCAAAGGCAAGGCATGATGTGCATTTCAGCAGTATCACACAGTCACCCAGCAGAGACTTGTAAGTGGTTTTTGCAATGTCCATTATTCAAAGGCAATTTTTCTTGCTTTTCTAAGAACTACTTCTGGAGGGGGTGTCTTTGATACTGTTGGGGTCTCTCCAAAGCCTTCCAAGGATTGTTTTTTTAATGTAACTTATTCTGTTCTCATCACCTTGTCAGAACCATTTGAGTCTATCAAACAGAGGAGAGAAAAGTCAATTCTTGGAACGAGCAATCTGAAAAACAAATCAGTTTTCAAGGGAATATGCCAAGGACAAATGTAGTTTGCAGTGGTCCAGCTGGGCTCTAGGGGCACACACTGAAATACATAATTCTACTATAAAGATATCTATTCAATGCCTTGCTAAGAAAATTGCTAGCGTTCATTCCCTTGTTTACAGCACTGGCATGGTTAGGACCTGTACAGAATAATGCCAAGGAGGCACCCATTGCTGTAAATGGAAAGTAGAGGGAAATCCATACTCTTCCTGTGCTTCATCCAGCTGTTCCTTCCCTTCCTGAATCCTGTTTTAAAGTGATCCTGCGGTTGTCCTTAGAAACCCAGCATTTAGTTAATACAGCCCATGCAGATGCCGTTTGGAGCAAACAACATTAGGTGTAGCCAGATTAGGAAGTGTCATAATGAATTTGCTAGGAAGTCAACAGAGAAGGAGAGATAAAAATGTGATTGATAAAACATAGAAGATCAGGCCCTGTCAGAATCCTGGGTGGAAGACCGACCATCTGGGGTTCTACAGTAAACATCTCTAAGTTCACTGGAGGGTTATAAACATAATAAATAAATTTGCTCATGTCACTGAAGTTGCCTGTTTAGGAGAGGCTAGTAATGCGAAGGCCCAGAAAAAGACAGAACTGGGGGGAGGGAAGATATATACAACATTTTCAAGAATATTTTTAAAAATGTAAATAATTTTGGCAACAATTAATATATCATATGTGTAATTATAATACATTATTAAAGTGTACAGTGTTTTCGGTGTTACAAAGTTTAACTTGGTATCCAGATATGCTTGTAGTGTGATTTATTCTGACTGTGTGAGTTTTTCTGTCTAAATAATATATTTTATTTTGCTTGTTACAGAATTTATTTTCTACCTTCAACCTTTATGCTAACTATCAGCTAGGGAAAAAATAAGAACTGTGCTGTGACAGCTTAGGCTGCAGCAGCTTGCAAAACATTATCAAGTACTTGGGTATACTTGCAATTTTTCTTATAGTAAACTAAGGCATATATAGTTTTAAATTCCATAAATGTGCCTAACAGTACATTTTTATATGCAAACTAAGTTATAAATGATACATTTGATGTTTTTGAATCAGTACAAGAAGTTTAGGTTTGATAGGAAGGTAATTGTTCCATATAATTCCTTCTCCCCCCCCCCCAACATTTCCATTTTTTGCCTTAAAAAGCTGGGGGAGTGGGTTTTGTCCATAGGTTCAAAATTTCAAGTTCTACCTCTGTAGAGATGACTACTGAGTCTTAACTTTTGCATAGATGTTTGAGAGCCACAAGGCATGAACAAATATAACCCACACGTTTTTATTGGAAAATATGTAAATCTGCTTTTTATTAACATTAAATGAGACTGCCAAAAATAAAAACAAAAGGAGTAAAAACATATATTGATAATGATATTTAACTTTAGATGGAGAGGGAGGGGAGAAAGAGAGAGAAAGAAAGGTGGAAAGAAAGAAAGTGGAAAGAAAGCAAATAGATGGGGGAGGGAGGGAGGCAGGGGTGGAAATAAGGCTACTTTAACTTTAAATGCATCTTCCAAGACCCCCACACCCCCATGCCAGCTGGATTGGCTTGGAGAAGGGATTTAAACAGATAAAGCTCCTCAAAGAGAATGTCTGTCTTACTTCTCCTCTCTTTAAGGACAGAAATGCAAGCATTCGCAACTTCATCAGCTTTCCCCAAGTGCATGGTTTTTTCTTGCAGTGCTACATTACCTGCTCAAATAGAGACAACATATCTTTCATTAGGAGTGGTAAGAAAGCAAACCTCACATTTGCACAAAGAAAAGCAAGTGGTTTTGGAAATGCTCACAGTTTGTGATAACTCTCCTGCACCTCTGCTCAAGTTTCTGCCAGTCCCTTGCAATGCTCCCTCTAAGCTGTGGAGTCTTGTGAGCAAAAATTCTACTTTATGAGCTACTGGCATTAAAGTTGTGAGCGAGCAATTTGGCTACTGCATAAATTAGTTTGCTCTGGAGCCATCCTTCCTGAGCGAAGACAAAAATGTGTGAGCCGGGGGCTAAAAAACTGTGAGTAGCTCACACTAACTCATCTTAGAGGGAGCATTGGTCCCCTGCAGGGGTCATTTCATAGAAAAGAGGTGCAGGTGCTTATTAGCATAACTCATTATCAGCATAACTTATTTGCATATGCCACATCCCCTGACATCACCGGAAGTGTGTCAGAAGGCAGCACCCACCACTCAGGCTCCACTCCACAGGTGAGCAATACTGGCAGCTGGAGAAGGGAAGGCAGCAGAGCCATGGCTGGGGGAGGAAGGGGGAGGCATTTATATGCCATCCCCCTTTCATTCTCCAGGAAAACTGAGTCATTTAAGGATGCCTTCCCCATCTTGCTTTGCTTCCCCAGCTGGCCTGCCAAGGTGGGCCAGCTGGGAAAGCAAACAAAAAAGGTGGGGAGGCATCTTTAAATACCTCTCCTTCATTTCCCCAGCCAGCCTGACAAGGTGCGCTGGTTGGGGAAGCGAAGGGGAGGCTCTTAAAGATGTCTCCCCAAACTTTCTTAGCTTTCCCCAGCCAGCCTGCCTTGGAAGGCTGGCTGGAGCAGAAAAGAAAGGTTGGGGAGGCATCTTTAAAAGCCTCCCCTTCCCTTCCCCAGACGGCCTGCCAAGGTGGGCTGGTGATGGAAGTGAAGAGAGAAGGGTTTTAAAGTTTAAACCCCTTCTCTCTAGAGTCGTGTCACTGCAGGGGCACAATCTCCCATTGTATCCTATGACCCCATAAAGTACAATGGAGTGATCGTGCCACCACTGCAGCGTGATCTCCTATTGTATCCTGTGGCCCCATAGAATACAATGGAAAGATTGTGCCACCACTGCAGCGCGATTCCAGAGTGAAGGGGTTTAAACTTTAAAACCTTTCTCTCTGGAGTTGCGCTGCAGCAGCAGCACAGTCTTTCCATTGTATTCTATGGGGCCATTGGTTACAATGAGAGACTGTGCCGCCACCGCGGTGCAACTCCAGAGAGAAGGGGTTTAAACTTTAAAACCTTTCTCTCTTTGCTTCCCCTGCCAGCCTGCTGGGAGCTGGGGGCAGGGCTTGCCACAGCCGCCATATGTGCCCACTCCTGGGCTGCTAGAATACTGTTCCGGCTCGTTCTGGCTCCAAATGACCCCTGGTCCCCTGTACATGTCCCTTACCTATTCACACTCACCTCTCTTTCTGGCAAACTTTAATCTCCCACACTAGACTCTCCTGTGCAGAAAAAACCACAGGAAACCCCCCCCCCATTAGACTTACCAAATCTAAATCAGCCCAAGAACTGATGCAAAGAAACTCTGCCAATCATTCCCTTTTCTATGATTTCCTGAGCTTTCTGGAAGTGCCATTTCCAAACAGAGGGTCTCTCCAGGTCCGACAGGCTGCCCTCCCAAGCCCCGCCAGTCCAGGGAGATGCCAGGGGAAGCCCAGCCTCGGAGCCAAGGTTTGGGACCAGTTTGGGAACAGGACACCTTGGGCAAGGCAGGGATCTTGGGAGAGCTCTGGAGGGGGGGGGATCCTTGACTCACCCAGCTTCTTGAAGGTTCGGAGTGCCGACAGTTTGCTGAGCCCACCGTCCAGCTGGGTGCCTGCCAGCTGGGGCTACTGCTGCTGCTGCTGTGGGTTTTCCAGGCAGTACTTCTTCCTCTTGCCACAAATCATGACTGAGCCACTGCACCACAGGGCCCTGATCTGGAGCCAGGCTGCCATTTCCCGCTCTCCAGCCTAGGTGCCTCTACCTCTCTGTTATACGCAGGGTGCAGCACATAGATTAGAGAGGCAGCAGCAGGCAAAGCGCTCACATTTCAGCGATGCAGGACAAATCTGCTTTAACTCTTCCCTGCCCTTGGCCTGGAGGAGGCCAAAGGAGAGCACCTGGCAGGGAGGAGCAGGTGGCCTGCCTTGGCCCCAGGCACCTCTGAGCATGTTCAGAGTGATGCTTTCTCCCCCGATCTGCTGCAGGAGCAGGCTGGATAGTCCCACAAAGTCAGCTTCCCAACCTCCAGACAGGATGTACTAAAAGGAATGGCACTTTCTGGAAGGGAGGAGGAGCTCTTCTGAGGCCGCTGCAGCTGCTGGCTTATTTGAAAGGAGGAGGAAAAGTAAAGGAGGAGGAGCACATAGTAGGTGAGGGGGCAAGGCAGATTCAGGAGGGAGCGTCACCCCAAGTAGCACCTCCTGGCTACAGACCTGATGCCCCTTGAGGTGCCTGAGGAGGAGACATTGCCACAGTGAAGCCTAACAGAATCCTAATTGCGTGCACCAAAAACAATAACTTTTAATAACCTTCACTTATACTACTGGAAACTGGAAATGCTCCGACAGACTAAAAGAACATGTAAAAGGGCCCCCAAAGGGCTCCTTACAGCCTAGAGCTTTATTTGAAGCTTACAGGACTGTTTGCATCTTGTGGTTGATCCTTCCAGCATCCTTGCAATCTCGTGTGGGGCAGCAAGTGCAAATATTACTGCAGAAAGGTCAGAAGCACTCATACTGGGTTCTGTGTGAGGTTATCCATCCCAGACAATGCTAGCCTGATTACGTTTCCAAGAGCTATTTGCCAGAACTGAACAAAACAGTCTGAGCTGGTAAAAGGATCCTGAGAGAGGATATAATCGCACTCTAAAACACATAAATCCCCAAATTACTGTATATATGTTTGTTTGCTTTTTGTTTGTCTTGTAAAAATAAAATTGTTTATTAAAAAAACACATAAATGGGTGGGGGTTGCAGGAGAGGAAGAAGTGAAATTTCATGCTGAAGATGGTTGTGGCTATAAGGACTGTTAATTGACTAGTAATCAATATATGTAGAAGAAGAAGAAGAAGAAGAAGAAGAAGAAGAAGAAGAAGAAGAAGAGGAGGAGGAGGAGGAGGAGATTGGATTTATACCCTGCTTAGAGTTTCAGAGCAGCTTACAAACTCCCTTCCCTTCCCCTCCCCACAAGAGACACCCTGTGAAGTAGGAGGGGCTGAGAGAGCTCTGACACAAACTGCTCTTTCAGGAACAGCTGTGCCAGAGCTTGTGACTGACCCAAGGTCACATCATCAGGTGCAAGCAGAGGAGTGGGGAATCAAACCCGGTTCTCCCAGATTAGAGTCCGCACACTTAACCAATACACCAAACTGATAAAAAGCTTTCAAACTCTTAGGAAATTTCTGCATAATTTCATTTGGATCCATTTGTTGCTGGTTATTCCTTTTTTAAAAAAAAAAACAAGATTTTTCGTTGCTGGTTATTCCTTGATGACCCTCTACTAGTCCATGTGCACTTCCTGTCTTGTGTAGGTTTCCTTTCCTCTCAACAGGTTGAGACGTTCTTTGGATTAGGTAATGGGTGTTTTTATTTAATGATGGATATGTGTAAATACACCTATGCTTCACTTGCTTCACAAAGTGGAAAAGCAGAAAAGGTGTGAGCTCCTTCCCTAAGTGATTCAGAGAAGTAGCTAAACAAGGTACAATATCAGGAGAAAAAAAAGTATTAGCAGCTGCTGATGTCTGTAAGAGTGAAACATAAATAAGTGGAAAGGTTCTGTGGCTCTGTGGCAGAGTGCTTGCTTGGCCCTTGGTGCAGTCCCTGACATCTCTAACTAAAGGAGCTCAGGTAGCAGGAGCTGGGAAAGGCTTTTCTTTGCCTGAGACACTGGAGAGCCACTGCCAGGCAGAGCAGGAGATACTGAGTTAGAGGACCTGACAAGGCAGCTTGAGGGTCAGACTTCGGGTGGAACTTTAGGGCCTCAGCTCATTAGTTTAGCAAGGCACCTCTAAAAGCAGGGGGCATTCAGACCAGAATCTAAACTGGGGTGTCAGACATAAGGCTCGGGCTCTTATGCGGCCCGCAAGCAGCTGATGCAAAAGAGGGAGTGTGGAGGGGGGGGGGAGTGGAGGGAGCCACTCCATTGTGGCTTCAGCACAGCAGAACCACCTCATCTGCAGCAGTCAAGCATCATGGGAGCATCTGCCCAGTGCTGCATTTCTGCCTCTCCTGTTTGCCTATGTGGTTTTTCCTCTGCAACCCCCTCCCAGGCCATGGGGCCTGGCAGAGAGGATAAACCAACCTGGAGCTTACTAGCTGCTGTCCTTTATACAGTTTCTATCTCTGGAACCTGGCATTACATTTTATGGCACACATGGCCCAGCCCAACAAATTAACATTTATGTCAGATCCAGCCCTCGTAACAAATGAGTTTGACACCTTTGATCTAAACTATACAACTGGCCTTCTGCCATTGAGGAGGGGGCATAGATTAGTGGTAGAGCATCTGCTTTGCATGCATAAAGTCCCAGGTTTGATCCCTGGCATCTCCAGGTAAAAGCGTCCACTATCAGTTGATATGAAGGACCTCTGCTTGAGATGCTAAAATGGCTATTTTGATCTGAGTAGACATGACTGACCTTGATGGACCAGTAGTCTGATTCAATATAAGGCAACTTGATGAGCTATGTTGCCCTTAGCTGCTACCAAAGCAGTTGCCACTCCTGCCTCAGGCTAACACCTGATAAATGGAATGGCTCAGGCAATCAGTTCTTCTACTTACATAGGAAAGGCCTCCCCCCCCCAAGCCTGTGAGACAGTGATGTAATTGGGGGAACACTGTGCACAAGAACACCAAGGATGATGCTGTGTGACATAATGTGTGCTAAATGTACTGACGGGCTGAACATGGTATTAGCTAAATCACTGCCCCCTCCCAAGCTGCCTTCGGGTAGCATAAGACAAAATGGGGAAACAGAAACTGAAAGAAGAATGGAAGCTACATTATCAGTAAGACAGCCAGAACTGACATGGTCAGAGAAGCATCATTGAGATTAAGCACCCTGTTGTGGTTACAGTCTGGCTTTTTGCCAGCCTGGGTCCAGCCTGTGGCTACCTTGATGAAGAAGAGAGACCTCGTCTTTCTGGAACAAAGTTTGGGTCCAATGGGACCTTTAAAACCAACAAAGCTTTATTCAAGGTATAAGCTTTTGTGTGCACACACGCTTCTTCAGATGCATTGAAATGGAAGGCAAAATACTCAATGAAAATTAGTGAGTTAGCACAATTTGGGTGGTGCCCATTGTGATGGCAATTAGAGTATGACAAGCAGGGGACCTGCAAGGACTTGAAAGAGACCACATTTTCTCCTCCCCCACTATTCTTCTTCCCTTTTCTTAAAGCCTCATATTCTCTCTTTTTCCTGCATCGTTCTCTTTTTTTCCACCCTCCAGCCAACATACTTCTGTCTCTTCCTGTCTTCAGTTTTTCTTGCTTCCCTGACCCTAGCAGCCTCTCCTTGGAAAAAGTTAGGCCCAGTTGCACAGCAGACTTGGGAGGAGCACCTCAGTTTCCCCTGCATCCTCCTACACTATTTCCTTTTTTCTTTCTCCTGGCAGCCTCATATCTTCACCTTTCCCTGCTTCCTTCTCTCCTTTTCCAGTCACCAACCAACCAATATTTAATCTGCCTGACATATTCAGCAATATTTATTATTCATTTACTACATTTATACCCCACCTCTGTCCACACTGTATATCTAAAGAAGCTTACATCAATCTCTTCCATTTTATTTTCAATGTGTGTGAATGGCCCAGCGTCACCCAGCAAAGCTTCGATGGCAGAGTAGGGATTTGAACTGGGGTCTCCCAGATCATAATCTGACACTCTAACCACCATAACACCCTGGCTTTTGTGTAGTGACTGCTGCTGAACAGCAGCAAGCCTAGGTGAATCATGGCGCTTGTGTGGTATCAAGTCACCTGATAGTTACCGCTGGGCCTGGCCTCAATGAGTCATCTCTGAAAGGCCCAAACCCTGGATGGGGCCCTGCCCCCTCTCCCTGCCTTTTACTGACAGAAACCAGGGCTTGAACTGGCAATACTGTTGTGGTTGCCTAGCCACAGCCACAGCCACAGCAGACATTTGTTTTTTAAAGCTACAGGCACTATTTCTGTTATTGGGAGGTTAACCCCCCCAGTGTTTGTTTTTTAGATTTCAGATTTTTCTGCAAATCTGGGGCTTCTCTTAGGTTTGTAGAAAGATCCATCTTATCTGTTCATGGCTCCAGTTTCCAGATTTAAGTATTCACAAATTTGACCATGTTGAGAATTAAATATATTGATAATTGTATGCCACTCTGTTTGGCATTCAGCCTCTTAGACACATGGTTCTCGTTGCTCAACAATTTGGCTTGATAAACACTTGGTGCTCTGAAGCAGAAACCATGAGGCCATATCAACCATTTCATTTTTATACAGCCACATGCAAAACATTTATGCTTTTCAGTAGAAATGTAATAGGTGTAGAGTAGACAACATTGCTGGCTATCCGTATCAACCATCCTCAAAATCACACTGAGAAGTCAATAAAAGAAGGCTTAAGGACAGGAAAACTAGAAATTAGGTTGCAAGGCTGCCAACTCAGCAGTATATCTATGCACACCAAAATGGCAGCGAGCGAGGTTTCAGCAAAGCCAGAGGAGTTAATAGGGAGTTGTGGTGAGTTGGGGCACCCAAACATTGTTTTTTGCATCCAGTTTGGCACTTTAAAGGTTGGCCAGTTGTGAGTCTTGCCCAGGGCCTAGGCAGAATCATCTTCAATCTCATTCTCTCCTAGCCCTGTCAATAAGATACAAAAACAAAAGAAAGGATACATCTTCAGTCAGACTACCTTCAAGTTCTGGCAGCTGCTCTTTGTCAGTCATGCTTAAGCTTTATATGGAGTACTATGGGAGGGAAATGTTAAGTGCCTTGCATGGTATCTTCAGAGTGTGACTGCATGGGATACAGCCGTTATCTAAGGAGGTTCATTTTAGCTTGTTGCAGATAATCCATTTTAGAGCAGATTTCAGCTAAAACCTCTTTGCACTTTAAGATGGTAATCATCAACAACAAGACAATTTTATCTGTAGTTCCTTATGTGGTAGTGGTTAAGACAAGAGATTCCTAGATGTATATCTGCTTTCCTGGTATTCTTCAGGAACTGTAAGCTGTCATATTCCAGTGGCTGGTAACATCTCTTGGCTTGTGAAATGTTTTATCAGTGAAACCTCATCTCTTTAGGAATCACAGCACTACAAAAAGTGACTGTTCTTTTACTTTATGCCAGTTCAGGCCTTGATTCCATTCCAGAAGCTTGCAAGTTCCTTTTACTTGTCCTTGTGCCAAAAGGCCACCTGCAAAACACACACTGGTGAATGAGAAATGCAACGTATTCAGCCTTTGAATTCAAAAATAGTCAGATATGATCCTTATTATATGATTCCCTAGTGTCAGGGCTATCATTGATAATGTTACTTAATACTGCTATATAAAGATGGTACAGAAATGTATGTGCATTATGAGTGCATTGCATAGCACAGAATCCCACTAACTGTTGCAGGAAGGGGACATATGCACAAAGCCAAAATAAAATCTAATAATAATAAATAAAAACTTTTTTCCCTTAGAGTTCATAATGAAAAGTAATGTCGTAGTGCTTATAATAGTAAAGGAATGTTTTAAAGCGTGTAAGTACCCACTAAAGGAAGAAAAGTAGGAGCAGTTAGGTAGATAGAGAAGAAAGGTGGGGGTGGGCCAGTAGCATGCAGGCCATATTGAGAGGCGTGCTTTAGTAAAGTGCATCTATAGAAATGGGGGTCCATTTTTATACCATTCCCCAAGAATGCCCCCTGTTCTTCATCTGTTCATCTCCATGCTCTGTTAAAATTCCATATTTAGCACAAAGCCCGATTTGCTACTGAAGTAAATCAGAAGGCATCTACTTATGCAAATATACCAGGATTTGCATAATTTAATTATGGGTGGCAGATATGAGACTCCCAGTTTAGAGCAGAAATTTCAGACCTTTGAGACTGAATGTGCTCTATAGATGTACAAGCCCAGAAATCCTAGAGCTGACTGTGTGATCAGAAATGACCCGTAGAACAGTCCTCTCATGGCTGTATCACTTCAGGATTCGAGTGCAGGTCTAATGTTTGAAAGTTTTGCACCTAAACAACTACCAATGTGTGGGAAAGTACCATGGGAGAAGTTTTGTAGCTTAGAGTTCTTGCTGAGGTGTTATTTCTTCAGCATGGAATTTTTTAAATTGGGGAGCGTACTCAAACATCCATCTTCCACTTATGGTCTAGAGTGACAGTCGCAAGAAGACACTATTATGTGTTTTGCTAAATGTGTTGTCCACACAAAGAGGCCAAGAAAAAAGAATCGGGCACAGTGTGTTTGTGTAACGTGCCGCCAAGTTGCAGCAGACTTATGGCAACCGTCGAAAGGGGCTTTCAAGGCAAGCGAGAAGCAGAGTGGCTTGCTGTTGACTTCCTCTGCAGGGTCTTCCTTGGTAGTCTCCCTTCCAAGTACTGACCCTACTTAACTTCTGAGATCTGACAAGATGGGGTTATGCCATGCTGCCTTCTCTCCCAGGCTTTCACATCCTCATGTATATATCAGTGGTTGCATGGGAAATGGAACCAGTGTCTTGTGAACTGATGCAATGAGTGTTTTAGATTTACTTTCATGAAGTTAGTTAATGTTTGAAGCACCAGTAAGTGAAACCTTAGAATATGGAGAGATGTACTGAACTCTGATTATACCAGTAATGCTTGCTATTATTCTGTGCGGATGTACAACACACAAATCCTCATGGGTCTTTTTTAAAAAAATGTTTATCAGAAGCCAGCATGCTTTTGGTTGTCTTTGAGGCACTATACTGTGCCTCCTCAGGGTTGAGTTTCTTTTCCCTGCATATCATTCCAATCAGTTTCTCGCCTCCAGGCTTGGCAAAGCACTGAAAACACAGCCCTTCATCAAATAGCAGCCATTAGTGCTGGGCACAGCAACTATTTATCAGACCTTTTAATAATTCCTGGAGTGATCCCCCTCTGTCTCTCCCCCATTAATCACCATTAGGCTTCTACAGCCAAGCACCGATTATTGAGAGGTACCAAAAGGCTGGCTGAGCGGTGGGGGCTAATGGGCTCCAATAGTTTGAAGCATGCCTCCTAGCCTCAGCTGCTGGGCCAGCCCTGGAAAGATCTATAACATCTGCAGAGACCTCCATGGTCTCCCTGGGCTCTCTCGTTGTTTCCTTTCACCCTTGTATCTGCAGCGCCTCTTTCTTCAACATAACCAGGAAGAGTAAGATTTCATTAGCCACAACGGGTCAATTTCATTCAGATAGATTTCTCTTATAAACAGCTTCCCTTATATCTGTATCCCAGCAGGTGAATCCTGGATTGGTGTTCCCATGGTTACCGCTAATGGCATCACTAATGCAGGATAAAAAGCAGGGGACCATGATCCTCCTCTGCCAGGAATGGCACCCTCCTTTACATTTCTGCAGAAGCAGAGATGGAAGCTATAAGCAGGACAGGGTATTCTGTTTGTCAAGGTACAGTGAAAAACTAAGTTCCACACCTGGTACAAATTACACAGGTTGAACTACTGTACATAATACACCTTATTGTATATAATGAAGACTTAGCCCAAGCCAGACCATTGGCCCATCTAATTCCTTATTATCTATTCAGACTGGTAGCAGCTCTCCATGCAGAGAAAGGTCTTTCCCGATACCTGCCACCTGTAATCCTTTAACTTGGAGATACCAAGAACTGAACCTAGGATACAAAACTTGTGATTTACCAGTGAGCCACAGTCTCCTGCTCCCCTGCTTTTGTTTTTTTTTTAACTTTTGCTAGGTATAAGGAAGGCGAGGCCCTCCCTCTGACCACTATAAATGGTTAAGCCGCTTCTCATCTTCTGAGATTTCAGCAAGTATTAACCACACATGTTCTGTCCCATCTTCACAGCCCTTCAATCCCAACCTCCGAATATCTGGGACTGGGCTTTTTACCTATTATCACATTTTACACTTGTTCTTGCAAGGGCATAGAATTGCAGTTCGCACCTAGCCCTGGCAATAAGGTAACAGTGCCAGTGTTCTTTGTAGTATGTTGTTTGTGGAAAAAAATCCCTGGACCCAAACTTTCATCTCCGAGAAAATCTTGTGTGAAGACCTTTGCAAAGGGAAGAATAGAGGTGAACGGCTTCCTCCTGTAAGAAAACTGTTATATATGTAGGTATGCATCAATACTGTATAACAACTGATTCAAAGACCGTGATTCTCATCAAGGACAGCTGGTTCATTGAAGCCAATGCATCACACCCAGCAGCATATTCTTTACCTTCCTTGATGTGGTGTCTGCAAACCTAACCCTGAAGGGAAGCTTACCAGTCCATGATGGGTGCAGCAGATGATTTTGCACTTGAGACCCTTCTTTTCTTTTCCCTGGGTTCTCTAGGTTGAACCCAGTGATCCGTCAGTGGAAGGCCCTGATGGCTTTCAATCTTTCCCATGATCTTGTCATTCTAGCCATCCCTTCTGACCCCAGGGAAGTTTATTTCTGATGCCATGTGGGACCTGTGTGGGGTGATTGCCATGGGATTGGACAGTGTTAGCCAAATTGCTCTATTATTTACTAAAGATGGGGAATTATAATTATTAATACGCAATTGGCTTATCTATAAGACCTGACCTTTGTATACCAGAGTTAGAATTCCCAAGCACCCAGGAACAGACACAGAAATTGGGTGGCTAAAATAATGATTTCTTTACTAAATATTCTCAAACATACACACAATATTCACACAGTATAGCACTATGGAAGCAGAGGTGATTGATGGGCTATAGAGGGGTGATACAACCTGTTCAGATGTGCAGAGGTCCATGGATTCTGGCCTAAACTCAGAGAGTTCAGGGGTGGCCTGCCATTTTGGATCATGGCAGAAAAACACACGGTCTAAGGCCAACTGTGTGCTGGGATATAGGCACTGGCAAAGAATGCAGGCCAATGGGTGGCCCTGGGGGCTGGTCTCAGGTGAGAATAATAGATTACCTGGACCAATGATGGGTCCCAGGGGTGTGTGATGCCAGTAGGGGCAGACCTTAGGTATGACCAATGAGCTTCCAGAGAGGCAGGGTCTGGATTTAACAATAGAAGCCAGGTGTTGGGTGGCTAGTTAAATGGATTATCTGACTCACTAATGGTCCTGGCCTGGGGTAGATAAAAGGTGGGAGACGTCCCTGATTAGCATCAGGAAGGATTGTTAAACATTTGAATGATTGATTGGTTTATCCCAGTATCTTGAGGAACAGAGGCAAGAAAGACAAAGAATTTACACTTAGGACACAAAAGGCTGGATGAGGTGCTGGAGAGTGCCAGGTGGCTTCTAAAGACTTACCTCTGGAACTCATTGTTATTCCATAAGCATAATCTCTGCTGGGTGGAGGGGGAAGACTGGAGGCTTGCTCTGAGGTCACCTTATGAAACCTGAATATGAAATCTCTTTTGCAGACCACCTGCAGCCCGACTCTGTGGTCAAGCTGAGAGTGCCTGGCTTTTTGGACTTCAGGTTAGAAAGTAGGGCACCCCTGTTTTGGGGCTACCCAAGAATAAAAGGCAGTGCCTCTGGTAACAACAGCTGCAATAGGGAGAGGGCAGGGGGCAAAATCACTCCCTTCTTCCTCTTCTGTTGGTAGAGATCCACTGAGGGACAAGGGGAAAGAGAGTGATTTCATCCCCTTTCCCCTCCCCACTGCAGCCTCCTGACCCACATAATTATACAGGACCCACATGGGCCCTGTAACCCCAAGGATAATGTTTCCCAAAGTTGGAAATGGGGAGGGGGTGGCAGGGAAGATTTTAATTACTTTCACTGAATACAACTCTCTTTGTATCTCACTGACTTTCATTCACACATACTTCTGCTCATTTGTATACACTCATAGACTACCCCCTCCTTAAGGTATCTTCATGCCCCCTACCCATCTTCATAAACTGCTTCAAATAGAGAGTCTCATCACCCAGGCCCAATGGACCTGGACTACAACAACATGCTCACTGAAGACTGTAAAATTGACTTTTATCTCTGTAAACCACCTTTGGGAGTCCTGCGCCTGAATGGTAGCATAGAAATATGAAAAATAAATAAAATAAGCATAGGATGCCCCTCCCCTTTCTCCTTTTTCAGTAGTACATATAACTGTCCTCTGACGTCTAAGATGTCCACAGAGATTATACCGTGCATGCACACAGATCTACGCATAATGTGTCCAGTTGAAATCCAAGGCCTCCAGCCCTAGCTTATGAATCTTTCCATGTAATCATTTTCTAAGGTGACAGGAAGGCCCAGAATCCTATCCCAGATATAATGGTGGCATTCTGGAGGTGCTTAATCCTTCTGTTTGTAGTTCTCTGAGGATAAGTGAAGGAAATAAATCTCTTCCAAATGCCCATTAAAAGACTGGGAAGCATATTGCCTTGGCTAAAGTGTGCCCATCTGACAGAAATGAGGAGCTCTTTCTCAGTGGGTCCACAAGTTCAGCAGCCGCATTGGGAAGAATCCCAGGGATAAATAGCTGTGACCTTGGCAGGCAGCTGCACATGATAGGCTGGCACACAAAGGCCTCATTTTAGCTGCTAATTGCCATCAAGGTGAATCATTAATAGTGCCTAGAGGAGGACACAGCAGTCCAGCAACCAGGCTAGCTGTGGGGAGAAAGGGTGAACTAGGGGGAGGAAAAAGCAGTTCTGGCAGAGATCATTCAGCTCTTGTTTCCAGGAAGTGTGAGATGGAGAGTCCTTGAGGGCTGGCAGGTGAAGTAATGTTTGAAGTGTGGGTCTGTGAAGCTGGAAGAGAGGCACGAGAGCATTAGACAAGTTTCTCGAAATGTGTCTTTTACTCCCTTCCCCTTAAGATATCCCCATCTTTCATTGCAAAGTCTCCCTCTGGGATAACTTTCTCTAGCAGCATATTTTACATCTGCTTCCTATGCTGTGCATCATTTTATGACTTACATATTCAAAATACTAACTTCCTTCTCTCCTCAATCTTGTGTGTGTGTTGTCCCCTGTTCTACTGGCTAAGTGCATGTACACACAGATGTAGACACTCTGAGAGGAATACAAAGCCCCACATATACAAAGAAGCACAAAGACAGCCCAGAATACACCTGTAATCCTGCCAAGGCAGGTGGCCTCAAGGAACAAACCAGTTGGTGCAGGCCAGGCCTTTTTCCAGCTGGCACTCTCTTACCTCCTTAGTGCAGATTCAATGGCCCCAGCTTTTCATCTGTCTCTCCTGCTGATTAGAATTAAAACCAGGAACAGAACATACCCAGCAGTGGAAGGGAGGGGAAATAGACACTGTCTGCTGAAGCAAATAGTAGTTGATGTGCACAAAACGTTCCACTGAGGGTGCTGGGTAGCTTGGCTATACTGTTTGGGATACAAGATACAGAGGTGCCAGTTATATTCATCTATCCCAGTCTGAACTTAGTGGTGGTTGGAGTTGTATAAGCTTAAGGGTTTTGCTGCTAACACTACCAGTTTAAGCCCTCATCAAGGAAAATTAGGAACCCTATTTTACATGTCCAGCTAAATGCTTTACCACTCCCCAAAGCAAGAATATTTATTCAGAAAAAAGGAACAATTAGCTGTTTTGATGAACACAAATCCAAGGAATCTTTGCCCCACAGTCTAGGTGCACAGCTAAAAATCTTTGTTTCTGAGTTCTACTTTGAGTTGTCCTGAGGTAGAGATGCTACTGTGTCCCATGCATTTCACATGGGAGAATGCTGAGAAACATTTAAGTTGTGAGCATTGACCTTAGCAGGATTTGGTTGGTATGGCTTAACAAGGTTTGCTCCTCAGAAATGGTCTTGGAGGCCTGCCCTTCCCCCAGCTCCATACTAATTGTAACTAGAAAAACATGATGGTAGAAATGGCAAATTAGGCATGCTCCATCTATGCTATACAATATTTTATCAAGGAGTACTTAGCTTCCCACCAACTACATGTGACTGCTACAGATATGAAATCCTCCTTCATGGAATATTTGGTTAATGGGAATGCTTCAGATCAAAAGAGAGAGATGGGCTTCAGTGCCACTTCACTGTCTTCCCTGAAGGGTGACCATCTGTCACTTATTTTGAAAATCTCTTAACTGTGTTTCAAGTCACAGTAAGTTACTGTGGTAGAGCGATGCATTATATCAACTTTTCAAATGTATTGGAAGGATTTTTTAAAAAAATAATAATTGGTCAGATGTCTCATTTTAAAGACTAAAATGAAATTTGGTTACTGAACTATATACTTGAGGGGAAAGTTCCAGGGGAACTTACGTCTGTTTTCTAGAGATCTTTTGGAATTCCAGGAGAACTCTAGCACCCACCTAGAGGTTGGCAAACTTCCTCTTAGCTGTTTCTCACGATGCTGCACATTTTCTTTACTCTATTGGTGCAGAGTAGGTGGTGGTGGAGAGCCAGTGTGATGTAGTGGTTAAGAGCAGCAGACTCTAATTTGGAGAACTGGGTTTGATTCTGCACTCCTCCACATGAAGCCTGCTGGGTGACCTTGGGTCAGTCACAGTTCTCTCAGAACTCTCTCAGCCCCGCCTAACTCACAGGGTGTCTGTTGGGGAGAGGAAGGGAAGGCAATTGTAAGCCACTCTGAGACTCCTTCTGGTAGTGAAGAAGAGAAGAGAGAGAGAAGAGATTGGATTTATACCCCACCCTTCACTCAGAGTGTCAGAGCAGCTTACAAACTCCTTTCCCTTCCCCTTCCCACAACAGACACCCTGTGAGGTAGGTGGGGCTGAGAGAGCTCTGAAAAAACTGTCCTTGAGATAACAGCTCTGGCTTGCCCAAGGTCATCCAGCAGCTGCAAGTGGAGGAGTGGGGAATCAAACCCGGTTCTCCCAGATTAGAGTCCGTGCATTTAACCACTACACCAGACTGGGTATAAAACCAACTCATTCTCCTTCTCCTCTTCGTCTTCTTCAGAATTCAGTAGGAGGGAAGGTGGCATGTTATAGAAAGGAGGCCACCAAGGAAGTCTCTGCAAGGGAAGGCAGTTGCAAACCATCTCTGCTTTTCCTTGCCTTGGAAGCCCCTTCCTGGGGTTCCCATACGTCAGCGGTGACTTGATGGGACTTTACACAGGCATAGAATTCAATGGAAGCCATTAAGTGATCCAGCCTCTATCTCCAGAGTCTCTCCTGTGTTTCTGCAGAGCCTCTGCCTGGGTAGGGGACGGATGGTTGTTTTCTGCTATTATGTGATGACTTCCTGGAAACTGGCTATTCTGTTTAGATGTGGCATTTGGCAGTGATGGGACTAGATAGCCTTTGGTTTCTTTCTCAGTTCCATTGGTCTCTGCTCATCCTTGGGGCATTCTGCCCCCTTCCAAAGATCATGAGTCTAAAAGCTGTTTGTTTTGAAAACAACAGTCCTTGGGGTGCACTGAAAAGAACCTGTCCTGTTGGGCTTGATGTTGCTGCCCAGCTATGGTTTCACCTGACCAGCCCTGCTTCCAAGTCCTTGGACCATTCAGAATGAGTTTATTAATGAGCCTTGGACAATAGTGTGAAGGGGAAAGAAGCAATCAGCAGGAGAGCAGGAGGGAAATATTTTCTGCACAAGAGAATAAAAGGCCTGTAATTTCCCACCCAATATGCAGCAGAAGAGCGAGAACAACAATAATTATCATAATAAAAAAAAAAAACCACCAGAGACTACATTTCCACGACAAAAGGAGCTCACAACGGGCAGATATCCCCATGAGGATGGAATGGGGCGAAGGAGAAAAGGAGAGGGCACTGAGATTTTTCAATGTCTACAGTCATGTGGTTCCATGATCCCAGTTCCACAAAAGGGGTGAAGGAAGCATAAGCTAAATGGAGGGGCGGGGTTGGGTGGGATGAAGGAAGAAACAAATGATGAAGAGATGGGAAGCAAGAAAGTCTGTGAGGAGCAGGACCCACAAGAAGGACAGCGGATACGGAGAGCCCTTTTTGGGATACACAGGGATGTCATTTGTTCTAACAACCTCGTTTGGTTCAAAAGCCTGCCAACAGCCTGAATTCTCTGCAGAAATAAACTTGCTATTACTGTGAGTTCACTCAGAAGTTTCATTTCATTAGGATTCAAATAGAAAAAAACAGTAGTTTGGCTTGTTGTTGTTGTTGTTCAGTCGCACAGTCGAGTCCAACTCTTCGTGACCCCATGGACCAGATCACGCCAGGCCCTCCTGTCTTCCGCTGTCCGCTGAAGTTTGCTCAATTTCATGTTCATTGCATCAATGACACTGTCTAACCATCTCATCCTTTGCCGTCCCCTTCTTCTTTCCCAGCATCAAGGTCTTCTCCAGTGAATGCTCCCTTCTCATTTGGTGGCCAAAGTATTTGAGCTTCAACTTCAGGATCTGGCCTTCCAGGGAACAGTCAGGGCTGATTTCTTTTAGGATTGAATGATTTGATCTCCTTGCAGTCCAAGGGACTCAGAAGAGTCTTCTCTAGCACCATAGTTCAAAAGAATCTATTCTTCGGCGCTCGGCCTTCCTTATAGTCCAACTCTCGCAGCCATACATTACTACTGGGAATACCATTGCTTTGACCATGCGGACTTTTGTTGGCAGGGTGATGTCTCTGCTTTTTATCATGCTGTTTAGGTTTGCCATCGCTTTCCTCCCAAGGAGCAGGCATCTTTTAATTTCATGACTGCAGTCACCATCTGCAATGATATGGGATCCCAGGAACGTGAAGTCTGTCACTACTTCTACAACTTCCCCTTCTATTTGCCAAGGAGTGATGGGGCCAGATGCCATGATCTTAGTTTTTTGATGTTGAGCTTCAAGCCCATTTTTGCGCTCTCCTCTTTCATCCTGAGCAAGAGGCTCTTTAGGTCCTCTTCACTTTCTGCCATCAGAGTGGTATCGTCTGCATATCTGAGGTTATTGATCTTTTCCCCAGCAATCTTAACTCCAGTTTGTGATTCATCCAGGCCAGCATTTCGCATGATGTACTCTGCATATAAATTAAATAAGCAAGGAGACAATATACATCCTTGTCCTACTCCTTTTCCTATGCTAAACCAATCAGTTGTTCCATATCCGGTTCTAACTGTTGCTTCCTGACCCTTATACAGGTTTCTCAGGAGACAGGTGAGGTGGTCTGGTACTCCCATCTCTTTAAGAACCTGCCATAGTTTATTGTGATCCACACAATCAAAGGCTTTAGCATAGTCAGTGAAGCAGAAGTAGATGTTTTTCTGGTACTCTCTTGCTTTCTCCATAATCCAGCGAGTGTTGGCAATTTGATCTCTAGTTCCTCTACCTCTTTGAAACCCAGCTTGTACTTCTGGCAGTTCTCTATCCACGTACTGTTGGAGCCTAGTTTGTAGAATCTTGAGCATGACCTTGCTAGCGTGTGAAATGAGTGCAATTGTGCGATAGTTTGAACATTGCCCTTCTTTGGGACTGGAATGTAAACTGACCTTTTCCAATCCTGTGGCCACTGTTGTGTTTTCCAAATTTGTTGGCAAACTGAGTGTAGCACTTTAAAAGCATCTTCTTTTAAGACTTTGAATAACTCAGCTGGGATACCATCACCTCCACTAGCTTTGTTGTTAGTAATGTTTTCTAAGGCCCATTTAACTTCGCTTTCCAGGATGTCCGGCTCGAGGTCAGTGATTATACCATCATGGTTGTCAAGGACATCGAGATCCTTCTTGTATAGTTCTTCTGTGTATTCTTGCCATCTCTTTTTAATCTCTTCTGCTTTTGTTAGGTCCCTGCCGTTTTTGTCCTTTATCATGGCCAGCTTTGCATGGAACGTTCCCTTGATTTCTCCAATTTTCTTGAAGAGATCTCTAGTCCTTCCCAATCTATTGTCTTCCTCTATTACTTTGCATTGTTCATTCAGGAAAGCCTCCTTATCTCTCCTTGCTGTTCTCTTGTAAAGCCTCATCAGACAGCCACTTTGCTCTCTTGCATTTCTTTTTCTTTGGGATGGCGGTGATTGCTGCCTCCTTTACAACGTCACGGACCTCTGTTCATAGTTCTTCAGGCACTCTGACTATCAAATCTAGTCCCTTAAACCTATTCTTCACCTCTACTGTATATTCATCAGGGATGCGATCTAGGTCAAATCTGAATGGCCTTGTGGTTTTCCCAACTTTCTTCAATTTAAGTCTGAATTTTGCAATGAGTAGCTCATGATTTGAGCCACAGTCAGCTCCAGGTCTTGTTTTTACTGACTGGATAGAGCTTCTCCATCTTTGACTGCAAATTATATAGTCAATCTGATTTCGGTGTTGCCCATCTGGTTCTATGAGCTGTTGTAGGTCTTCATAGAACTGGTCCACTTCAGCCTCTTCTGCAGCAGTGGTTGGGGCATAGACTTGGATTACTGTGATGTTGAATGGTTTGCCTTGTATTTGGACCAAGATCATCCTATCATTTTTGAGATTGTATCCCAATACTGCCTTTCTCACTCTCTTGTTGACTATAAAGGCCACACCATTTTTTCTATGGGATTCCTGGCCACAGTAGTAGATATAATGGTCTTCTGAGTTAAATTCGCCCATTCCTGTCCACTTTACTTCACTGATTCCCAAGATGTCGATGTTCATTCTTGCCATCTCATTTTTGACCACATCAAGCTTACCTTGTTTCATAGATCTTACATTCCAGGTTCCTATGCAGTATTGTTCTTTGCAGCATCGGACTTTCCTTTCACCGTCAGACACATCCACAACTGAGCGTCCTTTCAGCTTTGGCCCAGCCGCTTCACTCTTTCTGGGGTTACTCGTACTTGCCCTCTGCTCTTCCCCAGTAGCATATTGGACACCTTCCGACCTGAGGGGCTCATCTTCAGGCGTCATATCTTTTAGCCTTTTGTTACTGCCCATGGGGTTTTCTTGGCAAAGATACTGGAGTGGGTTGCCATTTCCTTCTCCAGGGGATCACGCTTGGTCTGAGTTCTCTGCTGTGGTCTGTCCATCCTGGGTGGTTCTCCACAGCATAGCCCACAGCCTCATCGAACCACGCAAGCCCCCTCGCAACGACAAGGCAGTGATCCATGAGGGAGTTTGGCTTACCCTCTCTATTATATAGTTGCACTGCCATATCAACCATTTATTTCATTGGTCACTATATAAAGGACTGCCATCTGTCTGTTTCACTTTTTATCCCAATCTTATTCCAAGGAGCTCAGAGTGGCCTTTTCCCATACAAGCCTACCTAGAACTGAAGATCTTCTCCAGCCTCATCCTTCTTTTTTCTGAGATCAAGTGTGGTGCCTAGGGAGAGTATCTTTTCAGTGGGGGCAATGCCAATTATAGAGTATACTCTCCTGATATATTTGACACATTAATTTCATTTTTAAGTGCCAAATCAAAACACCTTATTTTATTTTCCAGGACTTAGTGATAGCCATAGGGGTTTTTTTTCTGGTTTATGGTCAATATCTGGCATTTTCCGACTTACAGTTTTTATTGGTTGTATTGCTTCTGGTTGTTTTTGTTTATCAATATATCTTAAGTCTCAACATGGCCCCATCTGTGGATGCTTAAATCCAAAGATTGGAATCATGAACAGACAAGACAAATCTTCTTACAAACAAAAGGAAAATTCCAGGTTTGCAGAAAAAATTGAAACCTAAAGAGGGGTTAAAATCCCCCCAAATAATAGAAGTGGTGCCTGGAGCTTTAAGAAACGAATGCCCTCACAGTGTCCATTGTAGTGGTTTCTAGGCAAACATAACTGCCAGCCTTCAAGCCCTGGTTTCTTTCTTAAAAGGCAGTGGAAGGAGGCAGGACAGCTAAAATGTTAATTTGCTATTAGGAACGAGAAAAAGAAACAGGGAAAGGTGAGAACACTGGGGCTACCTGGAGGAGGAAAACAGGAAATCATGTGAGAGGGGAAAGTGAGTCACCCCACACAAGTCTTTACAGAGTTCCCACTGTACAATCTGGCCTGGCCTGGCAATTGGCACTATGCAACTAAGTCCAGCCCAGTCCAACAGCTGGCACCGGGCTGTGTTTTCCCAGAGAGAGGCTGCCAGACAGAAGAAGGGAAAGATGAAGGCAGGTAAAGATATGTTCTCTGGTGGGTGGGAAGGAGAGAAGGAAGCAGAAAAGGGGAGAGGCTATAGTACCTTTCAGAGAAGGGAAAGATGAAATAGTGAGGGAGGGGGAATGAGATGCCCCTCAAACGTCCTTGCAAGTTGCTGTCTTGTTTTATATTTTGAATTGGGTTTACTCTGTACCACCTTTTGAACTTTTGACTAGTAGAAAATTGATTTATTAATTTTTCAATTGATTTAAAAAAACAGGACAGTTGTGCATAACTGATGTCAATGTCATAGGCAATGTGATTTTTTTTCGCTTTAGTTGAGCTTTCAGAGGGTACTTTCCCCAACAGCTGAGATACCCTAACACAGAGAGATATGAATACCCCTGATGGACAATCACAGGCAGTAGTGACTAGCCCTGCCCTGGTGGACTTCGAATTTAAGGGGTCTTTGAACCTTTTCCTGTGTGTCATGATTTTTCTAGTATTCAAATTAAAAAAAAGCACCACATCTTAAATTATTTCTAGAATTGCAGCACTGGTATAATATGTTCCTTGCAATCTTGCAACCTATTCCTGAGAAGAGGCAAGTTGCCATGTTCTGCAGAAGAGATGCTTCCAAACAGTCATTAAGAGCAGCTCTATAAGTACTGGACATCATAGGGTAGGGCCAACTACGCACTATATGGGGGATTGTTGATTGGATCTCCAGCGTTCAGCATTTTGAACTGAAATATAGCAGTGTGGGGCTGCCAGTTCCTCCAGAGAAGCAACAGAGGAGAGCAATTTCCCTCTGCATCATCTCCCCAGTCAAAATTGCCTTCTCCTCAGCAGCTGTTTTTCGGGGGGGGGGTGATACAAATGTGGATTTTTCCCCCATGGAACAAACAGCAGCTGTCTACACTGTTCTCTTTGTTTAGCTGTTTTTAAAAGTATGTGTTTAGACAAACACTGAACTTTACAACAGTAAAAATCTACAAGCTATGCCATTTTTAAAAGGAAAAGTAGAAGGGGGGGTAGAAAAGAAAGAGGCAGAGAACAAAGTCGATTTTCTGGAGAAGGAATAGAAAAGGTTTTTGAACCCCCCCTACTGTTTTACCAAAGCAATTGGCAGCCTATCTCAATTTTTGTACAAAGAAAGGGGGGGAGAGAAAAGAGAAAAATTGGAAAATCCAATCACGTTCCTCCTGTAGAATGTATATTATGACCATAGTTACCTAGCTGTGAAGTTACAAAATATCTCAGAGTTCAAGCTGAAGCAAAAACAGTGACACAGCAGTGAGTGATCTGTACAGGCACCCTCACTATGAAAGCTTGTCAGCCCTGTGAAACTGTGTTTTCCCATTGGTACCATTTCCCCATTGATGATGGCTACTGGATTGCCTACTGATTTAGGTGGGTAGAGCTTTTATTCTGGCATGAACTGCTTTCATATTCTCTTATTTGAGGGTGGAAAGGCATTGCCTTGACCAAACTGTGAGAAAGTTATCACTTTTTTGTCTTTGTGGTACTGAAGTGAGTCAGGAATGCAGGTGGTAAACAATCCACTAAGAGTGCTCTGTCCTATTCGTTAACAGGGCTACCTCTGGAAGCACCAGGCAAGCCATGGCAGATGACAATATCCCTGGTGGGTAAGGATGGAGCAAATCAAAGCAGGGAGCTGGTATGAGATTGGATGCCTTCATCCATGGACCACACTTTGCATTTTGCAGAATTAATTCTGCATCTGAATTTAGTTAATTCTGTTTATTCAGTGTGTTTCCAATGCTGCAGAGGACAGATACTGATGATTCCACAAAGGTAGCAGCAACAGTCAGCATGATACAACAAGGGTTGCCAGCTCTGCCCTGACCACTGGTAGGGGATAGAGGAGTAGCGTTGCCAGCTGCAGACTGGGAAATTCCTGGAAATATGGGAATGGAACCTGGGGAGGACCTCAGTGGGGTACAATGCCATAGAGTCCACCCGCAAAAGCATCTGTTATCTCTGTAATCTGGAGATGAGTCATAATTCTAGGGGATTCCCAGGTCCCACCTGGAGGCTGGCATCCCTGTGTAGAGCCCAGGGGAAGTGGCAAAAAGTGCAGCTGGAGAAGCAACAGTTTAATTGACAGCACTAGTAGGTAAGGATGGTGGGGATGGTTCAGTGTTTGCAAAACTGGTGTTCAACCATCAAGCTGACATTGTTTGCAATAACCATTCACTGTCCAGTCGAGCATCTATGCAATCGTGATTTCTTCCCATTTCAAATGAGCAGCATTTTGAATAGTTTTAACTCGGCGCAGTAGCAACATTCAGCATGGCAGCTGGCTGAGCAGCTGCTGTTGATGCATTTTTCACATTTTTGAGACTTGCTTGGATTAAATATCCACCAGGGTTATTAGTGGGTGGGTCACAAGTCCTTTAAAATCAGCTGTGCTAGAACATATGTGCTGTCTTTGCACCTGTGTAGTTAGTTTATATATTTATTTAAAATATTTCTATGCTGCCTTTCCACCCAAATAGTGTCCCCAAGGCAGCGAACATCAAAATACTAAAACATTCCAACATTAAAACTGCACCTAAAGTGTATATAAAACAATTCAATAAAAACATATAAGCACAAATTAATTTGCAGCATTCATCACACTAGCACATACTCAACATTTTCTCAATCAAAGCACAGTTCCCAGGTGACACTGCAGTAATGTATAAATACTATTGTTTGTTAACACAAACATGCTGCATTTTGGGAGTCAGGTAAAAAGGCAAAATGGACAAACTTGGACCACTAGACAGACTACCCTTGCAGCTTCCTTGTCATACCACTCCAGGATTGAGACAACCAATGAGAACACCGTGTGTGTGTGTATGTATGTTTTTCCCCTGCTGGATGAGTTGGAGGGGGAAGAGAACGTCTGCAAGAAATCTGGCATGACATTGTGATTATAGTCAAACAAGAACCTGGAACAACCAGGTTCAAATACTCTGCTGTGCCATGTAAACTCAATGGGTGACCTTGGGTTTAGCATAATCTCCTACTTCACAGGGACTTTATTATTATTATTATAATTTATTAAATTTGTTAATCACCCTATCCCAGCTTTCGCCAGGCTCTGGGCAATGTACATAGGGACATAATGCCATAAAAACTATAGAGCATCCCACAACATGGCGAAGTCACTTCTCGTTATGTAGCCAGAAGTAAAGTTGTAGCATTGGAACACTGCCATTTCTCACTGCCATTTTTCTTCTGCCGCGCCATTGAATGCCATGAGGATGGGGGAAGCACCAGTGGGGAACCCCCACCGGCAGCAGGCATATGGCAACTGTATACAGAGTTGTTGTTATGGGGACAGAGTGGAGGATGTGATAAGTCATTTTGGGTCCCACTAGGGAGATAGCATGATATAAACTTTAAAAAATTAAAACTAAACTATGGTGAAAGCAGTGGGGGGGGAGCACATTTGCAAGATATTTGCAGTTAGGCTGAAATGCTCCCACAAACAAATATTCAGGCAGCCAAGGGAAAAAAGACGCAAGACTAGAAGGCTGCAAAGCTCTTTTCAAAATACATATATAACAAGAAGCATTTGCATAAGAACAACTTACCTAACCTAGTATTCCACACCCCTCCCAACTTGCTTGAATATAAAGCAGTCCTCCATGCTGTCCTTTAATATTGATGTACATGTCTTTTTGCAGATTTGCAGGTTACCTGACATGGGTTCAGGATATTGTTATGAAACTGGAGAGAGAGAGAGAGAGAGAGAGAGAGAGAGAGAGAGAGAGAGAGGGAGAGAGAGAACCAGTGATGGCTTACCTTCCTTTCCGCTGCATCTTAAATAGGATGGGAGTCAGGATTAACTGGAGCCATTCAAATCTAGGTTCTGCCTGGAGCTTGATGCTGTTTTATTATCTTTATCTAGAGACGTATGGGTGCCGAAGGGAGTCAGTACTCCTCGAGCTCTCAGTGGCATTCAACATTATTAAATATCAGAGTCTTCCAAGATACCTAGATAACTTGAAATTCAAGGCAGCAGTGTCTAAAAGGTTATTAGGGAACAGTGATATTGCTTTACTTTGCAAAGTCAAACAACTGAGCCTACTGGAAGCGTCTTCTATGTATTTATGGTATCTGATGTAGTGAGCTTTGATTCACAACAGCTGATACCCTGAAAAAATGGTTGGCTACTGGTCTCAATTTTTTTTCTGCATATGCCCTGTTTGCACTGAAGGAGTTGCCCATTGATATGGTTCTGATATTCCACAGGGCTTGCTCAGGAGAGGTTTCCTGTGGACAGTGCTCAAATGGAGCTTGGATGATGGTGCAGATTTGCCTGAGCAGCTCCTAGGGTGGTCCCACAACCTTTCTTCTAAATGCTGCTTCCTTGCATCATCCCCTCCTAGGCAACTTGCCCACCCCATTCTTCAACCTTTCCGAGGTCAAAATGAAATTTCTCTCCCAGTATCTGGGAGACAGTAGAGAAAGAGACAACATTTAAAATAAAAGTAAAGGAAAGAGACATCGAGAGCGCTTTTCTGCAACAGCCCTAATGTGTCTGTGAAGCTGACAGAGCAGGTAATTGCATGATCATTCCTCCACTTGTCCCAGTGATTAGCTTCTTTCTAAGTGATTTCTCTTCCATTAAGTATGTGCAAAATGCAACCCTTCTTCTCCTTTCTCTCAGCCCCTGAAAAGTTGCTCCCATGGCCTGTGAGCACTAGCCGTTCTGACACTGCTTCACTAGTTCAGCAAGATTGTAGCCATTGCTTGATTGACACTTTCTGACAGTTCAGCAGTGCCTTTGAGCTAACCAGTGAGGTGGTTTAGATGGCAGAGGGGCAAAACTGCAGCACAGGGTCTGTTCAGTCCTGTGCAGTGCAGAATTTCTTCCCCAGGTTTAAGGAGCCCACTTTACAGGCGGGCATCAGCCTAAGTACTTGGCGGATCAATAATTCCATTGCCCGCTGCGGGATCTGGCGAGTAGGGCCATGCTGTGTGCATCAGTCATTAAGTAAAATGAGCAGTATTATTTTGGGCTGAGGTACAAAACTGAGATGGTAACAAGCAGGGCCGGCCCCAGGTATTTTGGCACACTAGGCAAGGACACCTTCTGGCACCCCCCCCCATGCACCCACCAATTTCTGGTGCCTCCCCTTCAGGCGCCCTCACAGCCGCCCAGGACTATTCCTCCCTCCCTCCCAGCAGCCCTTCCCTCCCACCACCAACACACACACCCCGGCGAAGTTCATGCCACTCCCGGGGAGCAGGAGCCCTACCACTGCCCGTCCAGCTGTCTTTCTCCAGCTGTATGGAGATGCTGGCCACCCTCCTCACATTACTTTACAGTTTCAGAGTGATTGGGGTGCGTCTGAAGCAATTAGAACAGAGTTTGAGTCCAGTGGCACCTTTAAAACCAACAAAGTTTAATTCTGGGTTTAAGCTTACTTTTATACATAAGGCCTGAGGTTGTAATGCTTATTAATAAAGTTACTGTTTCCCTCCCTTTTCTGAGTGCCCTAGTAAAGGAATAGCATTAACTGCTCCTCACTTCTTTCAAAGTGGCCCTTCTACCACCACCCACTCCATAGTTTCTCACAGAAAGCTCAATGGTGGTGGAAAGTGCAATCAAGTCCCAGCTGAATTATGGTGATCCCAGAGGGATTTTCAAGGCGAGAGAAGTTCACAGGTGATTTGCCGCTGCCTACCTCCATGTGGCAATGCTAGACTTCCTTGATGGTCTCCCATCCAAATACTGACCAGGGCCAACCATACTTAGCTTCTGAGATCAGGCTAGCCTGAGCCATACCGGTCAGGGCAGAAGCCTGATAGATGGCTAATAAATGATTTGATCCTGTGGATTGTTCAGTAACATAAAGTTCAGTAAAGCAACAGAAAGCGTATCCTAGAATAAATATTGTTGGTCTTTAAGATTCTGTTGGACAGCTGTTTAACTTTACGTCAGACTGCACTTCTGGAATTGTTTGTCATTGTGTCACTAGTCTATGGGACAGGTTTTCATGGGAACAACATAATTGGTATGTTGGTTGACAGACCAGAGAATCTTCCAGCCTAACAGCATATGTTTTCCACAGTGGGGAAACAAAGAAAGCAAAAACTGGAAAAAAAACATTCCTATATACATCAATGTGCAAAATGTAACCCTTCTCCTCCTTTCTCTACGTTTGGACTTTTATGTGAAATCTGGTAGTATAGCCCTCAGTAGTGAATGTCAGTGTTTATTTCTGAAAACCAAACATATGTCTAGCAATACGATTGGGAGGGGGTAATTTGAAAACATGGAAGTAGTTTCCATAAAGGCTTCAGTGGTCAAGAGTGCAGCAGCTGTGATGGTCCTGAAACATCCACACAAACACACACATCATATTTCCCGCCCCATTGATCCCAGCTGATTATTTACTGATTTGTACTTTTCTTCTAACACACAATACTCTTGATGGGACCATTGAAATACCCCTGACAAGCATGCATATGAATGAAGATATTCAAATTTACATAGATTAAATTTGCACAAAATAGTGTCAGGATAAAATGTTTGAGGATTTGATGCTGAATTTGGGGTGAGCAGAAACTAGCTCCAGACTCTGCCAGCCAGGTGTAACTATGCAAGGCAAGATACCTGGACCCAACTGCGCAAATGAATTAATTGCAATCCAGCTTCCTCTTTTTGATGATGGAGAGGTTCACAGGAGTGCCTCCCCCCCTCGATTAAAGTGAAATATCCACATGATTTCCTACCTAAAGGAGCTTGCTTCTCTCCCACCTGTTACCTCCGTTATATACTTTCTCCTACACTCTTGGGGCCAAATGCAGTGCTAGTGGGAAAAGTCACCCAATTACACCCACACACGCCACTGTTCTGACACACAGTGAACTGACTCTCTAGGGGGAAAATTGCCTTGCTGAACACAGAGAATCAGCAAGCATAGTGACACCCACACAAGTCAGCATATAAGCCCCTGTAGCATACTTAGCTCTTGTTAACAATACCTACACAGAACATGCATATACTCAGACTGTGCATAACATGTGTTACTACTGTTCACACACAGAGACAAATACATATGTGTATATACATATGTGTATGTATATGTGCACCCAGACCTGGATAGCCCAGGACAGCCCAATCTCATCAGATCTTGGGAACTAAACAGGGTCAGCCCTAGACAGTATTTGGATTGGAGACCACCAAGGAATACCAGGGTCTACCACATAGAGGCAGGCAATGGCCAAACACCTCTGACTGTCTTTTGTCTTGAAAACCCTACAGGTCACTATGAGTCAGCTGCAACCTGATGGCAAAAATCAACCAATTAACTGACAAGAACTTCAAAAAGTAGATTTTAACCAGATTTTATCAGAGCTGTCTCCTGAACAAAGTACATGCAGGGCCGGCTCACTCACTAGGCAAACTAGGCATTTGCCTAGGGCGGGCCGGTCCTTAGGGCACCAAAAGCTCCCCCCCCACACACAGTGCAGCAGCAGCAGCACCTTCCTTCCTTGGGGTGGAGACCTCCAGCACTGTTCCCTGGGCCTGGGGAGGCAGCAAGGCACTGCGAGGGGGGTCCTTCCCGAGGGGGCAGGCCAGGAGACTTCCCTTCTCCTCCTCCTCTTCCCCCTCCCTGCGGCTGCCTGAGGGCAGCCCCTGATTGGGGAGTTTGAACCGTGGGCAGGGTGGGGTGACCCTGCCGTTGAGCCCGCCGGGGAGTGTGGCTGGCCACACCAGGCCTCTACCTTGTGGCCTTCCTTGCAGCCCGCAGGACTCCAGCAGGTGAGCGGGTGAGAGCGGCTCCTCCTCAGGCTGTGCAGGTGTGTTGGGGGTGGCAGGAGGTCTTTGGGCTTGGAGGGGGCCTGGCCTGGTCCTAGTCCCTGCCTGCTAGCACGACCAGGGGGGCACATTTCCTGCTCTTCCGGGCTTCTCTGCTGCCGCCTGCCCTTGGCTGGGCCCCCGTCTCCACCATCTGGGCTGGTTTCCTCCTGGTGGGACAGCAGCTTCATGGCTTCTCTGTCGAATTCCCCCCCACATACGCCCTTTTATTTATTTATATTTATTTATTAAATTTCTACCCTGCCCTCCCGCCGAGGCGGCTCAGGGTGGCTTACAGACAATTTAAAATCAACACAGAATTTAAAACCAGCAAATACAAAATATAATACAATTCCAATAACACAGTAAAATGATGTTCTCCTCAGTTTATATTTATTTATTTATTTATTGCATTTCTACCCCGCCCTCCCTGCAAGCTGGCACCAAGTGCCTACACATAAAACAGCATAAAAACAGGATAAAACAGTTGCTGTGTGATGGTGAAGAAAGTGAATTGGTCTGAAAAATCCAGACCCAACTTGTTAAGGCTGTGTGTGTGTGTGTGTGTGTGTGTGTGTGTGTGTGTGTGTGTGTGAGAGAGAGAGAGAGAGAGAGAGAGAGAGAGAGAGAGAGAGAGAGAGAGAGAGTAGAGACTTGGCAGTTCAGGAACTTGAATACAGAAGTTTAGAGAAGCGATGCTGTACAAGAATTTAAATTAGGTCTTTAAAAATGGCTTTCTGCGGCTTTCCTATTAATTTTTTTTGTTTTTGCTATTTTCCAGGTTGACTTTTGAGTAGTAGTTACGCAATGTGGGGGGGATCTGTGCTTGTGAACATCTGTGTGACTGTGCGTTCTTGAGTGTTTCTGTACAGTTGGAAATATATATTTGGCTTTGGTTATGGCCATTGCTCATGTTTACTACCATTATTGTTATTATTTCCTAAAATGCATTTATGTTTGAAAATTGGTGGGCTGGGGGGGGGGGGGCACCAGAAGGTAGCCTCACCTAGTGTGCAAAAAACCCTGGAGCCGGCCCTGAGTACATGGTGTAATCTTTCTGCATATAATATGCAGGCCAGTCATCATTTATGAGATTACAGATTGGTGGCCTGCAAGGAAGAGGGCGGGATAAGCAACTGGCAATGTGATCCTGTACAGAGTTGCTCCAGTATAAATTTGATGATTGTAGTAGGCTTAGAGCTGGGTATTTCTCCATTGGATTGCATTGCGGGGAACTGCTAAGCTTAGTGAACTTCCTGCTCACCTTGTCCTGAACTCAATACATTACAGTGAACACAGGTTTGGGGGCCAACCCTGTTTCCTGTTAACAGTCTCACATTAGTTGCAGGTTCTCCTCAGTTCCCCCCACACAGATCCCAATTGATAGATACTTCACTAGTCCTATGTAGGAAAGTTGCAAATATGCTGAGGCATGCTGAGACCTTGCAGTAAACATGCTCTCCAAGAGCCTGTTCGAAGTACTTCAGTTACATGAGAGGTGAACTTCTGTGAACGTTGCACCATGTTATTCAGTGTTGCACTTGCACAATAGCTGCTTGGTCATTGGCTTTTGCAACTGTGTTTTGCCCAGTTTAAATGCTAAATAATCTCAAGTGCTAGAGAAGAGGCAGTGTCCCCTGTGCAAGCCATGTGCCAGTCATTCCCCTCTTTGCACCTGTGCTGTTAGAGGCATCCTTTACATGACTGGCATTGGATAGAATGTGATCCCTGCTTTTTGCACCTGTGCAGTCAGTGGCATCTGTTCAAGAACTGATTGCAGTATTAGCTAGGTTGTTGAGACATGAAGTCTCAAATCATGCCAGAAAACAGTGCAATCATGCAAATAAACACATCAGAATTCATTAGGATGCAGTCAAACAGCTTGCTGAACAATCAGCTCCCTGCCTGCAACACACAAACAGGACATGAGCCAAGCCAGCAGGTGTTCAGCCATGACTAATTCAGACACACCTGCAAAGGCACACATGTGCATTCTCCCAAGAACATGTGTGAATATGCTAATATTTATTTATTTGAGAAATGCATGAACAACCTTTCCAGAGACCTGCTTGAGACAGCTCACATCTGAACCGATAAAACCAAACCAAACAAGTCATGAAAACAAAACATTAAAAGCAAACTAATAGGTTGGATCCAGACTCAATTGGCAGTTTCCACTGATTCCTCCTTCCCACTGCAAACCTCCCCATGTCCTTCCTCAGGTTCCCCTATCTCTCTGGAGCAGTATTTTGTGGCAATCAGTGGGCTACAGTGGAAGGGAGAGGCAGGAAAGTTCCATTCACTTGATGGGAAATTTAGCCAGGATCCAACCCATTAAAAATAAGTCAGGGCACAAAAACAACATAAAACAAACACTGAGCAACTTAGAATGATATTCATAAAACAGTTCTCAGGCTAGAAGCAAACCATATATCAGTTACCATCATACCTGCATTTATGCATATATGCACACATCTTGACATGTATTCCTATGCTCTGCAAGCTCCAATGATCACAAATGCTTGCATATATGTGAATGTGCCTGGCCACTTACACACAAAAGTATGCATCATTTCATAAGCAGTTGCTGAAGTCCAGCTTTGTGTTCATCTCCTAGACTTGCCAAGTGCATTCACCAAAGATGTGGATATGTTTCAATGAAATGTAAATTAAATTACACATGGGAACAACAGTAGGTCAATATATAAACATAATTCCTCTTTTATCAACAGATTTGCCTTCTTTGACACTTTAATTCCTTCTACATTTTTTTTTTAAGAATGCCATACCAAAATTGTCATTAGCTGTACTGATTAGCTCTCAGTGTCTACGGCATGGCCATGGATCATTAAAGCCATCTGAAATATGGGCCTTCTAGCAAGTAGTTAGTTCCGCCAGTAAATAAAAATTAAACCCTGGGAATATTCAGTATAAATCATTGTAAAGTACGCAACAGTCATATTTCATCACAGTGACTCTGCAGTATGCCTGTTCTAAAGATGATGGGTTTTAAATACAAAAAGACTGACAAGTATATAACATTTTCTGTTAGTGGAATATAAATAGAGGGAGGGAAGCACTGAGGGTGGGAAGAAATGCAGTACTAGAGAGGCTGGTGAAAAGACTTCATAGACTTCATGTTTTTTGTTTGTGGTGCTGTTTTGAAGTTTGGAACTTGGCCACGTTCTGGAATAGAAATGTCACCTCAAATATTAATGGGAAGCAAATCAGCCCATCAAAATCAGTGTGAAAAACAGGATAATTATCTAGCTGCTTTATCACCATCTCTGAAGAATTTATTTATATGTGGTGCAAACTGAAATCACTCTTTTTAAAAGAGAAGAAGTCAACAAAGGCCCCATTGGCCAGGATTCTGCTGCCATCCAAGGCTGGACTTGATGGAACTTTTAAATTAATTCATTTACTTAAATTGGTTCATTTGGTAAAAGAGATGAAGGATGGATTAATAATTAGAAGGTCAGACCCAGAGAAGTGAGCCATGGGAAAAGATACTAGGATTATATTATCTTTTCTTTTGCTTATGTGCAATATTGATGCAGAAAACTGGGCAAAATAATCTTGTGATTGTAAGACATTTCTCCATAACAGAACAACCATGTTTGAGATTCAGTGTATATCAAGAAAGTTGCAGATAAAGTTTGAGGGATGGAGGGCTGTTCCCTATACAGTGGAAAACCTAGTGGGAATTCTCAATTTTGCCATGGTGCTACTGTGGACATCTAAAATGCACAAGTGTGAAAAAGAAATTTTTCATAGTTCAAGGGTTCGCAAAGCTGTGGAGAGCTGCCATGTGGCTCCTTCTTCACTCTGTGGGAAGCAGTAGTGAAGGCCACATGTGGCCATGGTTTTGTGGTAGGAATAGCAATAGAAGGGGTGCTCATTGACCTGAAGAGAGGGATGGGACGGTGGAAAGAGGCAGTGGGACCACAAAGAAGAAAATATTCCTTTAAGTCAAGTTCTGCTGGTCCAAAAATTTGAACCTTTGTTGCAAGAGTATCACTCCTCATGCTATGTTCTGTTCAGTTTTTTGATAGTGATTTCAATACTAGAAACTTTGATTTTCTTTGCTTTTTGCTACCTGTGGCATGGTGAATATTTTGCTCTTATCTAGTAGCTTAGGGTGATGGCACTGTTGTTTTAGGTTTTGCCCTACACACATAAGCAGATTTCTCTAAGCATCTTAGTTTATAGTATGCTACCATGCTGTAGGATAAAAGCCACTAAATGGAGCCTATCAATATGCAGATAAATGCCTTTCAAGCTCTGTACCGGCCCCTACAAAATTCACTGTAGTGCAGAGTGACCTCTTTAGAGTCCAGGGGAAGAGCCCTTTGCTTGCTTGCAACCTACATCTCCATGTATTATTTTTTAAAAATGAGCAACAGACGCCCAAGAATGCTGTATTGACTTTATATCTATCCATCAGTAGTCACTGCTTGCCCCTGTGTGGAGACTGTGAGTCAGAGATCTGTGAAGATTCAGAGTATGATTCAAACCTAGTTTACTTTAGCAACTGTAAACTAGGAAGTCCTTCATTCAGATCTCAGTTCCATCATGAATTTACTGGATGGCTTTGGCAGGCCATTCTTCTCTTGGTTTCTGCCTCTCCAGCCCTATCTGCAATGTGGGAATGCTAATAATACTGAACTAATTAGCAGGGTGTGCTGAGTCTGTAAAGCATCTTGAGTACTGACTCTGCTCGGATTCTGGGACTGAAAAAGTTATGATAAGACTGTTGGACCTCTAAAATACCAGTTTTGTAGATTTGTTTCTTATATTTTGATAGCAGTGTATATAAACATGCTAAATACAAATATTCTACAGAGAAGAGATCCTGTTTAAGTCATGCCACTGTCTTCTACCTTCAAATATTTGTACTTTTTCTGTCATTTGTCTTAAATTCAGTCCAAAATCTTCATGGCAGCTTGTATTGCTGAAGTTTCTTGTCCATTACAGCACATTGGATTTGCTCCTCTGCTCTTTTCAGTGTTTCCATATTAAAATTGTGTCCTGCTTCCTTTGCTGCCATGGCTTGGACTCTGTGTGTGCATTTGTAAAGTGCTGTCATGTTGCAGCTGACTTATGGTGACCCCAGCAAGGAAGTTTCAAAACAGGTGAGAAGCAGAGGTGGTTTGCTGTTGGCTTCTTCTACAGAACAAAGTTTGAGTCCAGTGGCACCTTTAAGACTAACAAACTTTAATTCTGGGTATAAGCTTTCATGTGCATGCTCACTTCTTCAGGCGAAAGCTTGTACCCAGAATTAAAGTTTGTTGATCGTAAAGGTGCCACTGGACTCAAACTTTTGTTCTGTTGCTTCTGACCAACCTGTCTACCCCACCTGAATCTGTCTTCTTCTACAGAGGCTTCTTTGGTGGTCTCTCCAAGTACAGACCCTGCTTAGGTTCCAAGATCTCACAAGACTGGACTACACCATGCCGCCTTCCCTCCCTTGGATTCCATAGTGCTCCTAAATTCTCTTTTGATTTAGCCCCCCTGCCCCCCTTCCTTCTGCCAAATATGTAACCCATTCAGGACAGTTACCTGTCAACTTGTAAAGCATCATAACACATGGATGGTACTACATTAATAGTAAGAATAAATCACTAGCATAATTGTGAGTTTTAACATCACTTCCAAGTGCAACCACAAAGGGCACTTCCCTACCATCCTTTGTTTACGCAGATAGAATGAGGGTGCCAAATGTGCACTGTTTCCCTGTTGTGCTCCCAGTTTTTCTAGGAGCTGATTTGTTACATTTCCCCCCAATTTTTGTGGCATAGAAGCACAATTTCTGTAGTATGAATGGTCCTTGCACTGATGTTGATAAGAAGTTGAACTTGTCAGAGTCATGCTCAGAACAGATGCTTCCCCATGTAAATGGAAAAATTCAAATGATACGATACCCACTGATGTGTGATCATCCCTTGTAATTTTGCATGCAGCTAATGCTGGAACAGTGCCAGCTGTTTACAGAGAATGACCCCAGTGTGGGACTAATCGAAGAGTCATGTGGCACATTTATTATGGTATCAGCTTTTGTGAGCCAGAGCCCATGTCATCAAAAGACCTAATGCCCTCAGTAAATGTATTGGTCTTTAAGATGCCACAGATCCTTTGTTTTAGGGAGGGGGTTGGCTATGACAAAGTGAGCCTATGAAATTTATCACTGTCAAGCCTGCTTTTCAAAAGCATCTTTTCCATTTTCTCAAGCATCTCTTGTAAAGAAGATGATTAGCTCATGTAACTAATTTTCCTGGTTATACAATTGCTTTAAAAATTAATCATACATATAGCACATGATGAGCTTGGCAGAGTGGTCCAAAGATGCAGAGAACAAGGACATTACCAGAGACCAAGCCATATTTTGTCGACAGGTGACAGTGACCTCTTATGTGATTCCCACCCACTCACTCTTTAGATTTCCTGTCCACAAGTTTTGCTCACACTAGATTTTCAGCATAGTTAATACCACACCTACACACATTACTAGATGTTTACAGTGAGAGGTATGCTACGTATGCTTGCTGCAAATGTAATGCAAAACCAAAAGAGCAATCCTAAGCAGGTCTACTCAGAATCCTACTAAGGTCTATTCAGTGGAGCTTACTCCCAGGAAAGTATTCTTAGGCTTGTGTTGTAAGCCACTTTCACAGAAAACCCACACCCTGGGAAAATCCAAGATTAGTTGAAAGTGGCAGTGGAGGGGGTATTTCTGGGTGAAACTTCTGGGTCAAAACACTGGTAGCTAAACATCTGTTAATTGCTCCAACAACAACAGCATTTCTTCAAGACACAGTACCTTCCAAGCCATGTGATAGGCTCCCATAGAAAAATACTGGCACATCCAACTATCACCAGCACATATATTTTCAGTAAGAGAGAGGATAAATAGCCCTGCATTGAAGAAGAGCAGGCAGAAGGTCATAAAGGGTCTGAATGAGCCAGTGTGGTGTCCTGGCTAGAGAGTCTGATTAGGATCCGTGAAACACCAGGTTCAAATCTCAACTCTGCTGTAGAAATTTGCTGGGTGACCTCAGGCAAGTCATATACCCTGAACCTAACCTACCTCACATATTTGTTGTGAGGATAAAATGGAGGAGAGGTGAACTATGTAAGCTGCTTTAATTTCCCCCCATCGGGGAGAAAGATGGGTTATATGTTAAGTAAATAAATAAAATAGTTATTTAGCACTTTCTGCTTGTCAAAAGTGTTGCTGCACTTGTCTTTCATAGCAGAACTATAATGTGAATGGTTCTTACTATTCCCATTTTTATAAAAGGAAAACTGATGTCCAGGGGCAGTGCTGTGACCCAGAGCCAGCCATCCAGTAAACTGGACTGAACTGAGATTGATTTCAAGGTCCCAGATTAAAATCCAGCTGTGAAAGAACAATCTAAATCTGCTAGAGGGACTGTATCTTATTTAGGTGAATTTCTGACATGTAAGCCTAAAGGGAGAATCTTTTAGGAGCATTAGAATTTCCACTGATTTCTCCCACTGTAAATGAAACCCCAATGAGCTGCTTTAGTCTTTCAAAAGCCATAGGCAGACTTTCCAAATCCAGCCAGCCTTTGCTCCCTGGACTCCTTTCCCCAAAACCTTAGTTTTAATCCAGGGGTTCCCATGATATTAGAGTCCCTCAGGCAGTTCAATTACAGATCGGGATCCCCTTTGCTGTCACACAAGGGGAGGGAAAAAACAGAGGAAAGAGTTTGGGTTGCCCCCCCCCGCCAGTCTGGGGGCCAGCGGGTCCTTTGAGCTTCCCCCTCCGTTCTTCTCAGCGCCTAATTGCGGGACCCCAGGGGCTGACGAGGGCAACCGCTGAGTATGAGATAGGCGCCGCTTTGCTCCTCGAGGCAGCGCATGATTAATATTAGTCAGCCAGCTGGGTGGAGATGACAGGAATAATGAAGTAGCTCGTTAGGGGGACGCTGCCTGGAAGGTCAAGAGAGCCGGGGTGAATTGGGGGGGGGAGCCCTTCTTGGAGAGAGGACGGCGAAGGCAGAAGGGGAGGGTCGGTTCCCCGGCAGAGGAACCTGAGCGTGAGCCGGCCCACTCCGTCAGGGAGAGAGAGGAGAGACGGGCAGGCGCGTCAGGATTTGAGAGGAGTGATTGGAGAAGTGCCGTCAGGCTGCAGGGAGAGCAGGAGGCGGGCTCTGCGCGCTGGACTTGGGAGAGCGACTTCCCCATTACCGGCCACGGGCTTTTGGAGCGCCCCGGGTGAGTGGTTCCCTCTGGGAGGGGCAAGGAGCGTGGTGCTGAAGGGACAGCTCCTCAAGTGCGGCATGCCGCGGGGCGCGGGAAAGGCGATTCCGGACGGCTGAGGAGGAGCCGCGAGGCTTGATGATAGTGGGGCGCCGATTATAGATGGGGGGAGGCGTTCCTCCCTCTCCTGCCTCCAAAGGCTCCCGAGTAGAGGTGAACAGGGCTTTTGTAAGAGCGGGAATGACGGGAATTGCCTTCGTAGTTCTCCCCACTCTTTCTCCACGCAGAAGGAACTTTTAGTACAGCGCGGGCTCTTGTTCTGAGGCAAAGGCAGGGGTCCCTATATCTTAGCTACGGTTGGAGCTGGGCTCAGAATAACGGCTTGAGGGTGCTGAGAATTTGAGAGGGGAGCTGTCCGTGCTGATCTGCCCTCCCGCGGCTTTGCCCACGAGGGCAGAATTAAGAGACCCGCCGAAGAAGGCGCGCTCTTCGCCTGCGGCTCCGCGCTGTGTCTCCCATCGGAACGGCGGACTTCTGTCCTGCTCTGCATGTTAATCACTCAGCAGTGCGGATGGCGGCTGAATAATGCGGGGCGCGATATAGACGGTCGGGGGCAGCTGCGCGGTATTCGCTACCGAGGAAAGGGGGGGGGCTAGGGAAGGGGACGAATCTGGGGAGGGGGCCAGGTACGCAGAGCTAGTTCATATGCAAGCGAAGTCACAGACACACATGCGCTCTTGCAGACAGACGAAGGCGCTGGTCTGACACAGATTCAAATTGAGCCCCTTACCCACGCCACGCCACACTGACTCCCATGATCCTTCAGATTCCCTTGCGTCCTCTGTCCCGATTTCTCTCTGCGCTGCTGCGGTTGGAAAGCGACGCGCCCCTTTCGTCCCTCCCTCTAACGGGAAGGCAAAACATTAGAGTAAATCCACCACGACTGAAATGTTCCTACCGGGGATGAAGCCGGGAGCTGTCCGCTGTTTGCGGCAGAGGCGAGGGAGGTTTGGTGGAGATCAGTGGCTCCTTGCTCCCTGCCCGCCTGCACAGCTTCGGCGCTCTGACAGGCCACGCGGAAGGCACACTCGCTGACCCTGTCTGTGCCTGTGTCCCCGGGATAGCGCTACGGAAGAGCACCCGTATCTGCCTTCGAAGGGAAAAAAAGCCTTTCCTTCCTAGAAAGTTTGCTCTGGACTGTCTTTACACATACCTTGGCTCGGTGAACAGATAGAATGTTGATGTGGTCTGTTTCTGGATGCCTTTGGGATGTGTGTGAGCTGCTACTGCCACTTGCTGTGTCAGAGCCTCTGCTCGGCATGCTGAAGGTCCCAGGTTCAATTCGAAGCATCAGCTGTTAAAGAATCTGGCAACTGGTGATGTGAAAGACCTCTCTCTGCCTGAGACCCTGGAGAGTTGCTGCCAGTCTGCCTAGACAATGGACCAAGAAGGGTCTGATTCAATACAGGGCAACTTCTCAAAGTTTCATGCAAAGATTAATGCATGGTCGAGGACTGCAACCTGTGTGTGTGTCTGTGTCTGTGTGTGGTTGCCTGTTGGCTAGACAGTTCTCCAGACAGTGGTTGTGTGCTGCATGTGTGGCAAAGAGAGTCCCAGAGCCCCTGCTCTGCCCCTTGTATAGGCTCCTTCCTTTCTAGCTTGCTCAGTCAGGCACCCTGGACATTTCAGCTCTGGACTTTTGTGCTTAGCCACCAAAGTTTCACTGGGAACAGCTTGAACTTATTCACTGGAGTGATTTGTACCTGATCATTTTTTAGCCCAGTCATTTCCCCAAAGGTTTAGTCCTGCCTTCCTTACCTGCCACCTCCCCAGTGCTGGCTTGCCTGTAAACTTCCCCAGCACCATTTCCCTTGCCTCCCTCAGTCAGTGGGGCCTTTTTTCACTGTGGCTTTGGCTCCTCTGCCTTCTCTTGGCTGGGGCTCTTGAGCTAGCAGCTAGCACAGCAGCTTAGCTTCCTCCTTGATTCAGGCGCCTTAGAAACTGGCAAACTCCTCAGCATTCATCTCAGGGATTTGGTGCTTCTGGCTATGTGCAGCAGGTCCCAGCACAACCACACTTGGATGGATACTCTAACTGGCAAAGGAATCAAACCCCCACACACACTCACACACACTCCTACTCACACTTGTGTGTCATCACACTTCATGAACATTTTGACTCAGGATCAACATAAATCCACTAAAATCCTTGTTGTGGGATGAAAACCCATTAAAATCAATTTAAAAACAATGGTTCTACATGATTTTTAACCCAGGGGTATTATGTAAGTGGGTTGAATGCAGAGGGGGGTGCTATACATGCATATGGGTGTATATGTGCTGAGTTTTCGTACAAAATTCTTAGAGCATCTTTGAGCCTCTCACACACTTTTTTTTTTTTTTTTTGCAAACTGGAAAAACAATTAAAGCAGTACTTGTGAAAGTGCCACATAGAATTATAGATCTGACCTATCTGTTATACGAGAAGCAACCATGATATACATAAGCTTCCCAAGGTCATGTTTTGTTAACTGTTACTTGAAAGTCGCTGAGGAACGTAAAGCAGTTCCATGCTACTCTAGGCTGCTTGTTCCATTGCTTATTCCGCCTATATTTTCCCCTCAGCACATAATTCTCTACAAAACTCCCTTGCAAAAGAAATGCACACCGAATATATACATAATTCTTCAAACAGCCACATCTGTTTCACGTACACAGACCTTTGTACCACACAACTCATTTTGTGTGTATAACCCTTCCCATAATATATGCACTGCAGAGCTCCCCTACGCATCAGTAGGTTACATTGTGTATGCAGTCCCATAGCTCACCAACCATGTATCCATTTCACATTGTGTATCTCAGTCATATGTACCCTGTGTCATATGGCTTCATATGCACATGTATGTTCCTTGCATTTCTATCATATTGTATATGCATCATGTACAGGTGGCACATACACGCTGATTTGACAGAATGTTACTATATTTCTTCCCCGCTAAGTCTAATATCTCATATACCAGTCTTAAAATGCCATGATGTCTAGTGCCACAGTTCAACCTTTGTCTGGCACCAACTGCCTGCTAGGTGTAAAGGTAAAGGTAAAGTTTCCCTTGCTCGAAAGCCAATCGAATTTATGGGCACACTAGGTGTAGTGTGCCCATAAATGCACTCTGATACCATTTGTGTCTCTTGTGAAACTCTGCCTTCTCACAGCTAATATATAAACAAAAGAGGGGCCAGGGCTTAAGGCTGCCTTCTGACCAAGAAGCCCTGTCAAGAAGTGGGGAAAGTCAGTTACTCAGAGTGGCACAGGATGTTACAGTGAGTGCTAGCAGTTATATATCTACTTTTTTTGGTGAGTTTGTGTGTGTGTGCTTGTGAGCCTGAAAGTCATGGTGACTTCTAGCAACCTCTAGTGGGGCTAGGATGTTTTTCAGAAATGTGGCTTGATTGCCTGACTCTGCATCCCAGCCCTGGTATTTCTTGGAGGTTGCCCTTCCAAGTACTTGCCAGTGTCGGCCCTGCTTAACTTCTGAGATCTGATAAGATCAGGGTGGCCTGGGCTATCCAGGTCAGGGCTGTTGTATATCCACTTTTATTGCTCTCAGGTAAGTCCTAAGAGTTTACCAACATGTATTGTAATGTTCAAAGCCATTTGCAGGTACAGAGGATATGCATTGTACCCATCCTCAGGGGCCTTCTCTCACTATTCCTTCTTGCAGGAGTGAGCCCTAGCATTAACAGCATTTAGGGGCTAAGCCTAATGAGTCCTGGCTCAAACTAAACATTGTGCTTCTCCCTCTTTTCCATATACTCCCTGTTTCTCATACACATATTTTATATACTTTGCAATTTATATCTTCAATTCACAACATTATCTTTCTTTGCACATTCTGATTCTCATCGCACACAGCCTGCTCTTCATGTACCACTTTATATAGATGCCCTGCAGGTGGTTTTCTAATGTATCACCTCTCTGTAATCACAGGCTCACTGTAATTCATTACAGCTCTGGTACCTCTCTCCCCGACCATAAGTAAAGCATTTTTATGAAGCACAAGTTGATCCTAAAGGCCAAACAGTTCATATGGGAGAATTACAAACACTAGTTACAATTTGGTTATCATTTTACCCAGAAGGGGCAAGCTGCTCCTGTTTCCAGGCAGGTCAAGAATTATATTACTATCCTACCCAAGTGTTTAATTTGAGGGTGAATTATTTATTTGAAACAAGCACATTACAAGACATCACTGTAATGAGGGTACATTTCTGGGCAATGGGATAAACCTTTTTTTACTTGGAGAAATCTATTATAGACAGATCACAAAATTAGCATTTCTTTGTAATGTTTTAACATTTGCAATACTCCCAAGTACTTGTAGTCTGCCCTGGTTTTATTGCTTATGTAGTTGATACAGCATTGTGCAAGATATGGTAGTAATTCCAAACCTATCCACAGTGTGTCAGAAGTATTGAGAGAGAAAGATCCTTAAGGATTCCAGGTTGGCTCTTAATCCATTGTTAGCTCCTTTGAGAATAGCTGTAGGAACATAAGAAGAGCCCTGCTGGATCAGGCCAATGGTCCATCTGGTCCATCTAGTTCAGCATTCTGTCTCACACAGTGGCCAGCTAGTTCTTCTGGATGGCCAACAACAGGCCATAGAGGCTGAGGCCTTACCCTAATGTTGCCTCCTGGCTCTGGGATTCAGAGGATTAGTGCCTCTGAATGTGGAGATTCCCCTCAGTCACCATGGCTAGTAGCCATTGATAGACTTGTCCTCCATGAATCTATCTAATCCCTTTTTAAAGCTGCTTATTTCTGTGGCCATCACAACATCTTTTGGCAGCAAATTCCACGTTTTAATCACTCTCTGTGTAAAGTGGTATTTCCTTTTGTCTACCCTGAACCTACTGAACCTACAGTTTCATTGGATGCCCTCAAGTTCTAGTATTTTGATAAACTTTCTCTTTATCAACTCTCTCCATCCCATGCAGGAATCCAGGCCACTCTGTGGGTGGTTTCCAGACAGAAAGTAATGAAGGGGATTTGCCACACCAACAACAACCACTCCAGTTGACACACTGTGAAGAAAACTACTCTGGCTGTTCCCATTATTTCCCTCCCAAGTCAGTGCAGGCAGGATTGGACAAAATATTATTGTCATCATTAGATGGTTTCATGAAACGAAGAGGAGGGCAGAATCCCAAGTTATTCCAGAGTTCCAAATTTCCAAGTGCAGACACATATTGATGTGTGATGGCTGAAGAAAATCCACTTGAAAGAGTTCATGTAGTCATTCTGTTCTAATAGTGAGCCAGCCACATGCTGATCCTATACATTTTTGTTTGGGAGGGGTTGCATGCCACTGCAAATCTCTCAATATGAGTATGTGGTAGAATGCTAAATATTGTGTATATCAGAGCATAACAGTATCTACACAGAAGCCAGTGCACCTTGTAATTTCTTGCTGATTTCCACCAGACATCCATTTGCCCCTCTTTCTTTACACAGTGCAGAAGGCAGAATAGAGTGTGTTGAGTATGTTTGAGAGAATCAGTGTTGGAGAAAATGTGAATAGATATGTCTCCATATGTAACTGTTGTGTGTGAGAAAGCCTGAGCATGTGACTCTTGGTAGACTCTGTGTGGGTGGATGAAGGAGAAGGAATTCATTATTGGGGGAGAAGGTGTGTTTGGGGCAGACAGCGTATTTCGGAGAATGTGGTGATCTATGTGTTTGTTTGTTCATTTGTGTGTGTGTGTGTGTGTGTGCGTGTGTGTGTGTGAGAGAGAGAGAGAGAGAGAGAGACTGACTATAGGGAAACATGTCTATAGAAAAATGTGCAGGTATAAGACTGTGTTATATACATTTGTGTGGATGTGATTGTGTATTTAATGCAAGGTGTGTGCTTGTCAGTTTTTTCCATTAGATGGCCAATTCACTTGTTTTTCAGTGTCAGTGTCCTTCTTGTAGGAAAAACCATGAGCACATCCCCTTTTGCAAAATGTGGCACATTCATTTATTTTGCCACAACTACCTGTGCTGGGAAACTGATGCACACAGAAATATCCTGATTCCTGTATACATACAGCAAAATAAGAACTTGCACCGCAGATGGATCTGTTTGTCCTTGCATGTGGTAGCCCTTAACATGTACCTATCTCTAGATCTTTGTGCATGAGGGTCTAAGGCCATGAGAACTCTGTGTGTGTGTGTGTGTGCAAAAGAGAGTGTATTTGTGCTTTAACAAAGCACTGTGCAGTAAGAGCACAGCAGTGCTGATTTCTGAACGTGCCTGTGGCAGCCAGAGAGCACAGGAAGATCTCGCTGTCCTGGGGCTGGGGAAATTAGCAGTCCTGCCAGGGCTGCACAAGGGCTGCGCTGTCACCATCCCACTCAGGGTGCAAGCTGTTAACTCCACAGATGGGACTCCATATGGTGCTCAGTTATGGTGTTGTTTGGGTTTTTTTTTAAACTATACCTTAATTCTGCTGCATCTGTCTGCAGTGTGATTTCTGATCATGCCTTTGCCCTCTTGGATGAATATACAGATGCTGTTTGTTCAGTGGGGCAATTTGCATTCCAAGGGGTTCATTTAGGGTTGTGGAAATGACATGGAGAGGCTCGAATCCCCTTTCCCCCTGCAGCATGGTCCCAATCTGAATGGCCATCACACCTCAGTCCTTATCACCTCCTGTGAACTACTAGTTCCACTTCTATTTATTTATTTATTCCCCACTATTCTCCCCAGTGGGGACCCAAAGCAGCTTACATCTTTGTCCTCTCTTCCATTTCATCCTCTCAACAACCCTGCAAAGTAGGTTAGTGTGAGAAAGAGTGACTGGCCCAAGGTCACTCATCTGGCTTCCATGGAAAAGTAGGGATTCAAACCTACCTTTCCCAGATCCTACTCTGCTTTAACTCAGGGTATCTTCAACAGGTAACTCATGTAGCTTGTTACAGAGCAGCTTATGCATCCCTTAGAATACCCAGGAAAATACTGAAATATCAGCCAGTGTGAATAAATAGAGGTTATGGAATTGCACCTCGGAGAACTGAGCTCAAAGCCCAGCTCAGCAGCACATTCGCCAGATGGTCCTTTGAGAGTTGTTTTCTCTTTTTCCCTCAGTCTCCCATATGTAAATTTGTCACCTACAGTTGTGAACTGATGGTTGTTGTGAGAAGAACTGTAACCAAGGATTGCAAAGCATGTTGGCACCAAAAGGAGCATAGATGATTGTAGTGATGGAGAAGAAAGAAATAGCTGCCGCTTGAAGCACAAAGCTTAGTGCAAGCCTGCTATCATTAATGCAGTCAACAGCCCATCAGTGCCTGGATGGGAGAACACCTGGGAGTCCTCTTGTGTACTACCTCCATAACACCCATTGTCTGCTCGGGGACCAGATGCCCATAACTCTTTGTACACTGCCTTAAGTCCCACAAGGTCTTATGAATGGGATATTAATCCTGTTTCTCTTTTATTTAATTCTGAGCAGTGCCAAGCTGATTTATAAAATCATTGCCCTTATTTTTTGCTCAAAAGGCTTGAAACTGCATAAGAGTTCTGTTTAAGCCAAAAGTTCAAATTTTCAATATGTTGAATGTTAGTCCAAGACCCTAAGGACTCCTGGTGTTTTCATAAGAACATAAGAGAAGCCAGGGTTGAATCAGGCCAATGGCCCATCTAGTCCAACACTCTGTCACACAGCGGCCAAAATATACCAGGTGCCATCAGGAGGTCCAGCAGTGGGGCCAGGACACTAGAAGCCCTCCCACTGCTATCATCTATCATTGATTGTTTGCTCTTAATTTCTGTGAGTTTTTTCCCTGATTTCCATGGCAAAAATGTGACTGGTTGTGGGGAGGGAGGACTGTACCCAACCAGATGGTCAGTAAGCTAGAGATGCGATCTCCCAGTTTTATCCCACATTAGTAGGCTGTTGGACTGAATGAGCTCATAGGCCTTCTCCATCTCTAACGGCTGTGATTCTTCTGCTTATTATCACTGCTAGCATTTATCTTGCCTATTACTCAATGGGAATTTTCCAACAGGCCTCATTTTCCAAGCCTCATTTACCCAGAAGCAGACACACATCGCTCACGTTGTGCGTGCCTCACAGTGCAAAAACCATTCCACCTTTCAGATCTCCTCCCGCCTCTTTATATCAGAATTAATTCTTCCAAAGAGGGTGATTTTCTCCCTGCTGAAGATGTGATCCTAAATGAAATTGAGCTGTCATTGCCAAATTGCTCAATCCAGAGTAAGTCCATTTATATTGCAAAAAATGTATACCCCAGAAATAAGGATCTTGGCTACTACAGCTTGCTGACTGCTGTGCTAACTTTAAATACACAAGGTGATCTTTCTCCTGAGAATTGCTTTATATGAATGGCATTCCTCTTGAACAGATTTTATCTTCACCAAAGCACTAAAACAGAGATGTGGGGGGGAGATGTGAATGGACTACAAATGTTTTCTCCGCAGTGGGTCCTGAAAGCTCCTTATGGAGGAGAGAGCCTAATGTTAAACACAGATCAGCTAACTGCCTCTTGTCCTGCTAACAAGCCATTATCTGCCATGACCTGGACCACAGCATTCTTCTTTGCCTTGCCAAAATGAACTTAATTGCCAAGAAACAACAGTGGCTAATTTATATGAGACAGGACAAGATCAATTGAATAGAGACACTGCCTGATTATCCGGCAGCAGGAAAAATCACACACACGTACCCAACTCCCAACGTGACCAGAGGAGAGAGGTTCTTATTTTCTGCTTCAGAGTCATACTTGCACATGGTTAGAGATACAGATACCTTGCTCCAGCACGTCTCAGCAGTTACAGGCCTAGACAGATTTGAATGGCTTGTCGGCATAGCATCACTGACATAGGGTAGTTACCGCCACAACCCATGTCTGACAGTGTGACAAACTTGGGAATCTCCCAACAGTTCCAGGCAAGTATCTGCTTTTACAGATGAGGGCAAATGTGATTGCCAACTCAGTTTCTTTCATCTGACTAGTGTTTATTAGAACAAAAACCATGCAAGCTTTCCAATAACATCAAACTCTTAATCATTCTGTCTGATGATGAATGCAGTATAACTAAAAATGTCACGTACTTGTATGCTTAAGGAAGGTGGCCTGGTAAAAAAGATCAGTATATTTTGTATAAACTATTGATTTTTCTATTTTCTAGAGTCAAACAAACACTGTCTGTTAACTAAAAACCTGGTCAGTTCTAATGCTATTGTCTATTTCAATACCTTCTGGGAGCTTTAAATGAAACTGTAAGCGCATTCTGGGAAATTTTGGAAAGTCATTCACTTTTTTCAGGGAATTCTGGGAACTGCAGTTCTGAGAGGGGAATGGTGGATCTCTGACTGATTCTCAGCAGGTCACCAAACTATGCTTTTCAAGATTATTTGAAAAAAACTACTATAGTTACATAAAATCAATATACAATAAATGTCCTAGGGTTCATCTGTCCAGCACTCTGCATAGCAGTGATAACATATGAGGAAGGGCAGTAGCCTGGGTTAAGGAAGTCTGTTAAATTCCCAAGCTGGTCAGCAGAGGGTTTCTGTGTGAATTAGGGGTTCATGTTGTGTCAGTTTCCCATCTGAATGAAACCTTGAGGCAGGTTTGTAGAATCTCAGTCACTGTCAGTTCTTCAAAACAGGCTGAGTAAAACTTCTACAAAGTATGAGATAGGTTTTCCCCTACTGGCCTTGTAACGAGAATTGGATTAAATAAAATGATTTTTTGGTGCTCAATACTATTATCTTTGTTATAAAACTGAAGAAATCCCTTACAAGAAGGGTGAAGTGCAATGAGGAAATGCACTAAGGTTGCAATTCGGAGCACATTTTTAGCTTTACTGGAATCAATTGGACATAAGTCTCATATAGACAATACTTTTATCACATATTCCACCATATAAATTTTAACAATCAATACGTGATGTGTATCAACATTCTCTTTATCACTTGGCATAATGATACAGAGGGACAGAAGGCAGCATGGTATAGGCCGATCTCATCAGATCTCAGAAGCTAAGCAGGATCAGTACATGGAAAGGAGAACACCAAGGAAGACTCTGCAGAGGAAGGCAGTAAGACTACCTCTGCCTCTCACTTGTCTTGATAGCCCTTCGCTGGGGGTTGCCATAAGTAGGCTGCAACTTGACTGCACTTTACGCACACAGAGAATGATACAGGCAATCAAGCTACCTCATGGACAGAGAGCTGTCCCCCAGGATAGTTTGTTTGGTTGTATGAGTTCTCTTGTCGAAGTATACGTGTATTTAAGTTGGAGTAAAGACATTTCTAAAGATTTTCCTCATAAGTATATATTGTTTTGGTGACATGTCTTGCAAGTGCATTTCCAAGAGTCAAATTATATATTAATTTTAATTGTTTATATGAATCCTTTGCATTCATTTGGAACCACTACCCCATAGAGATATGCTTGGAGTAAACCTGATAAGTATATATATTGCCTGATACTGAATTATGCAGATGTGCTGAAACTGCAAGAGATCAGTCCCACTAATTTGACCAGTGGGGCATAAGGTAGATATCATTCCCTAGTTTACTAGAAACCAGAGTCAGGCAATGGATTTATTTCTGTGTTCTCATCCAATGTTCAAGATGTAGAAATGTTCCCAAAAGTGTAAGGAATGATGGAGGAACTAACAATTGCAGCAAAGCTTTCTAAGAGAAAAGTACATAGAAGACTCCAAGTATGCTTCCACAGTGATATGTACTTCATAGATGAGCTCAGAGAGCAAGACTGTACAGCAGGTCTCTGATAACTTAAATTTTGTAGTAAATCACACAGCTGGGGTAACACACACTTTGATGTGCAAGACATTCACAGGGTAAAAGACCTGAATTAGGAAGGACAAATATATGCAATATGACTACTTTGACAAAATGTGCCTAATTCACTCAAGAATATCTTATTAATTTGCTTTCTGATTCTCTAGTACCTCTGGAGTGGTGATAAAAATTATATGTTTGTCTTATTGTGGTGATAAAAATAATGTGCTTATTATATATTTTTAGAAATCTATTAACTGCCTTGATGGCCCTGATGAGAGCAGAAAAACAGGGTATAAATTTTGTAAATAAATAAATACTAACTTTTTAAAAATAGGGCCTTTTAAAAATTGCAGACAATTACATCATATTCATAAATTAAATCAGTATGCATTTATGTATAAAGCAAGACAAATGTACTTTCTTTTTCAGTGGTGCACACATCTATCACAGCAGGCATCATTATAACTAACAAGTTATATTACTGATCCGTGATTGGATCGCTGAGAAAGAGCTTAGCCTTAAAGCAGCTGTAAGAGGTTTGGAATCAAGGTTATAGTGCCGGGAAACCAAGGGATTAACTCCTTCCACCCATATCATTTCCCCAAATGAAATTCTTCCTACCACACACTTTTATTAGCTATGATAGGGAAATAAGACAGACACCTTCTCTTTGCTTGTCATATTTACCCTTCAGGAACCCTGGAGACGCAACTCCCATGTGGGAAAGAGCACAAAAGCTTCCCCAGGGGCACAGCTCTGATCCAGGCCCGTCCCAACCACTAACCCCTGCAGTTGCTTTTTAAGAATAAAACTACATAAATTCATTATGTGCAATTTGGCCCTTAGAAGAGGCAGTGTTTATTCTGTCTCTCACACAGAGGTGGGAATCTCTCTTTTAAGTTATCATCTGCAGGTCTCTAAGTATTTCTGTTATAAGATAATATTTCAGGTTGCCAAACTCCAGGTGGGACCTGAAGATCTCCTGGAATTACAAATGATCTCCAGATGAAAGATATGCCCCCCCTGGAGAAAATGGCTGCTTTGGAGGGTAGACTCTATGGAAGTGTATCTGGCTAAGACCTCTCCCCCTTCCCAGCCTTGCACTCCCCAGAGTCCACCCCAGAATTTCCAGAAATTTCCCACTCTGGAGTTGGCAACCCTACTCCCTACCCAAACTCCACCCTCTAAGACTCCTCCCCCAAAATCTCATGGTATTTTGCAACAGAGCTGGCAACCCTATATAAACATCTGTATTACATTAGGGGGGCTGCGGTAGCTCAAGTGGTTAAGACATTGAACTGCAGACCAGAAGGAGTTCAGGAGTTTGAGACCCGAGTGCCACATGACAGAGTGAGCTCCTGTCTCTGGCCCCAGCTCCTGCCAGCCTAGCAGTTTGAAAGCAAGAAATTGCAAGTAGATAAATAGGTACCACTTCGGTGGGAAGGTAACAGTGTTCCGTGTGCTTCGGTGTCTAGTCATGCCGGCCACATGACCATGGAAACGTCTTTGGACAGCACTGGTTCCTTGGCTTGGAAACAGAGATGAGCACCACATCCCGAGAGTCGGATTCGACTGGCTTTCGATCAAGGGAAACCTTTACCTTTACCTATTACATTAGGGCCAGCCCTGGGTTTGAGTGTGACCATAAAGAGGTTTGCTTATAAGCTATTTTCTTCTGCTATAGAATAATATATTGAGCTATTTACTGCACAGTAAACCATGTCTTAAGCTCCAGGATGGAACTCTATGACTTTTTCAGAATGTATCCATCCTTATTGTTCTGCAATTGTACAGATGAATCCCACTCACCAGTATTTTACAATCGTGGAAAGTAGTCTACCATGCCTAAGAAAATGCTAGTCAAAAGAAGTCTTGAGAGATCGGGAGCTGGATCTCCCTTCATTTCTTTTTTACAATCTGTTGTGCATGACTCATTGCCAGAATAGCAAAATGAGCTTTGGCTCACAGCCAGAATACTTGTTCACATCCAATCATCTCAAGTCACATCACATACTGGTGTTTGTTTCTAGGCTTCTCAGACTCATATCCTCAAAGGTATATTCCTAGAGTGAGGTGATCACTGGCAGTCTCTCTGGGAAAAGTCCAGAAACTGCTCTCTGCAGTACAAGAAAAGAAACTCCTACATCTGCAGCTGCACCAGGAAGCTGCCACCCAGGACTAGCCACTTTGAGCTCCTAAGAGGAAGGGCCTGGTGTAAAAGTAATTAAAGGCATAAAGCATTAACAATGCTGTCCTGAGCAGAGTTATACTTTTCTGGGGTTGCACTGTTGTACCTACCCGCATGATTACTAATCTGTAGGTTTCCACAACATCACTTATTAAGGATGCAGCACACAAAAAATGCCAAGTTTCCTAGAGTGAGATCCCAGTTATGTTTAAGCCTCTGTCTGGCTATGTTTAAACCTTTCACAATTTAATGTATCTCTTTCAAGAGCCAAGAAATGTCCACTTATCATTGTTAGAGTAATGTCCCCATGCTTCCCAGCTGGACCTTTCCAGGAGTGTAAAGTACATAGTGAAGCAGTAGGCAGGGTGTTGATGGTGTTTATAAATGGTGTTCTCTGTAGGAGGAGGGAGGGTGGTGGAGGGCTTAGACCTCAGAGCACTGGTCAGTGACAGCTTGGTGACAGCAGGATTACTCAGATGATGGAGGGAGGGGCTTTGTGTTGCAAAGTAAGCCTAATTGTGAGAAAAGGAACAAAATGACAGACTCACAACGTCACTAAACTGCAAAATAATTACTGTCTATGGAACACTTGCGGCAGGAGTCCTGTTTTCCAAGCTACCTCTCCTTCATTGCCACTTTCACGAGAGCTCTGTCAGCCAAGCCATGATTATTCCCATTTCATAGATGAGGAGTAGAGGATGCTGAGCACTAGTGACCTGCCCAGGAACTTAAACCTGCGTCTACTGTCATTCCATGCGATTCCATGCTGATTGCAGAGACCTTCTTGAGGTAAATCCAAGTTGGCACTGAACTATCAGCAGTGAAGTGTCTACAATAAAGCAGAAGATTCTGAAAGATTCTGAAAGAATCTACTTTTGCTTTGGAGCAAAAAGAAATCTATATAAGTGTCTTGTGGCACCTTAAAGAGTTACAAAGGTATTGTGGCATGAGTTTCATAAGCAAGCAGGTAGCTCATTTCACATTGACTATAACAGCTGCTAACCCATTGTGAAGGTTAAGTGTAAATATACCCCAGAGCCCTAAAGAATAGATTGCACCTGTTGGTGAGGGACATTCAAGGGACTGGATCTTCTTTTTGTAGACTGACAGTTCTTTAAATTCAAACTGAATAGAGCAGTTTGTGGGAGGAACTGCAGCCCAGTGGTAGATGACTTGCTCCACGTGCAGAAGGTCCCAGGGTCTGTCTGCGGTTTCTCTTCATAAGGGGTCTTGTGTCCCCCTCAAAAGGCACTGGTGTTGGGGTATAGCAGGAGAAGGGGCATAGCAGACCTTTGAATTGTTTCCAGTTGGGGTAGAAAACATTGACTATGATGCTTCTTCTGCAGCAGGAATTTTGTTCTTGCCCCTACTGGAACCTCAGGGTATGTTGCACTACCGGCATCTCCACCATTTTTGGTTTTGTTTTTCAGGGAAAGATGGAAGAAATGAAGAGAAAGAGGAGGGTGTCTTGATGTGAAGAAGGACTGAGCTCTTCTACATTTATTCCTTTCCTAGAGAAAGGAATTTCAGCAGGAGCTCCCTCCATGACAAATGACACCTGCCAACATCCCTTTCTTTCAAGGTCACCAGAGAAAGAGGAGGGGGAGACACATACAGTAAAGCAATCAATAATGGGTCCTGTGTTGAAGCTTTGAGTCTGTCTCATTCACAAGGCAGTGACCTTGACTTTCCAAGCAGACCTGTTGCCCCTGCCTTTTGGTTCCAGAATGCCTCAGGAGTTCCAATTTGGTGTAGTGATTTAGAGCCGTGGACTCTAAGCTGGAGAACTGGGTTTGATTCCCCACTCCTCCTCCACATGAAGCCAGCTGGGTGACCTTGGTCCAGTCACAATTCTCTCAGAGTTCCCTCAGCCCCACCTACCTCATAAGATGTCTGTCGTGGGGAGAGGAACGGAAGGCAATTGTAAGCTGCTTCAAGACCCCTTTGGGTAGTGAAGAGCGGGGTATAAAAACCAACTCCTACTCCTACTCCTTCTTCTTCTTCTTCTTCTGGGTTCTCTCTGTAGCACAGAGGATTTGCCTCAGGCATTAAAAGGGCTTCCTCTTGAGTGATACTATCCTACATTCAGATATTTTTATGGTGAAGATTGATGGTGGCAAGTGAGCATGTACAGGATACTGACAAAAGATTTAGTGGTGGCGCAGGAGAACTTCCTTTGGAATGTGTCTGGGCAAGTCAGAAACAGAGGTACTGTCTGCTCCTGAGGGAAGCCCTTTTCCTCAGTTCAACATGTATGAGGTCAGGTTGAAGGTATTCAGTAGTGAGGAAAAATGCATTCTATACATATTCAGATGCCAAGTCTGTATTATAGAAATATATCAGTTTGTTTCTTTGAAGAAGGGTCATGATGACCACTATTGGTGACAAAAAAAAAAGTCAAGGTGCTGGTTTTGACTTCTAAAGCTCAAAATAGTCTCAACCAGGCTATTTTTTCTGTTTTCAAAAAATATCAGTTGGCAAGTGGAGACAGAGCCTTCTCTGTGGTAATACCATGCCTGCAGAACTCCTTCCCAAGGATTTCCAGTTGGCACCCTACACGATTCAGACAAGAAACTGAAATTAAAAATTTCTTGGGCCTTTGTGTAATGCTCATTATTAATGAGTATTAATTACTTGTTATTATTGAGTAATGTTCACTACGACTGTTGCTGTAATTTTTCTTAATATTTGTGTTTATTTTTGATGGCTATAATTTTGTAAGCCACTCTGTTCACCTATTTTAATAGATAAATATTGCTAAATAAATTTTCAGTGGGGGACAGGACAATAGTCTCTTCAAGCATCCCCCCCACTAATGTCATGCATGCAGGGCTGGCCCGAGCCTTTTTTGGGCTCTAGGTGAGGCTGCCTTGTGGTGCCTCCCCTCACCACACCTCCTCCTGCTCCCCTGATGGGCCCGCTCCTGCCTCGTCACCGCCACTGCCTCTTCCTCGTCATCTTCCAGCCGATTGAAACGCACACACACACACACACCCGGTCCTTCCTAGCTCACCTGTCTCCATGGGCCAGCCTGGAAGGGACTGGGGGCAGCTCTGTCAGGCTTCTCCGGCTGGTCTGCTTCAGCGCCAGCCGCAGAAGCCCCGGGAGGGATTGAAACGCCCCCCTCCGGTCCTTCCTAGCTCGCCTGTCTTGGCGGGCCAGTTAGGAAGGGGGCAGGGGTGGCTCTGTCAGGCTTCTCCAGCTGGCCTGCTTCAGCGCCAGCTGCAGAAGCCCTGGGAGGGATTGAAACACACACACACTCCGTCCTTCCTAGCTCATCTGTCACGGTGGGCCAGCTAGGAAGCTTTCTCCCTCTCTCACTCCCCCCCCCTCGCTTCCCCCTGGAGAGTCCGCATTTCTGGCCAGGACTCAAGGTAGCCGACCCAGAAGGAGGAATGGTGCCAGTGGCCAAGCCGGTGCAGAGGAGGAGGAGACGGCAAGCCCGCTGGCTGGATAACTGGATAGCGGGCGGGGGGGAAGGACAGGCACAGCAGCAGCAGAAACCCTCCCACCCTCCAGGCTGCTGCCCCAGCCGTGGGCTTTGGAATGTGAGTGCCGTGACAAATGGCTCAGGAATGTCCCCCTGCTGGGGGGGCTTTTGGCGGGGGGGCGGGTGCAGTTTGGTGCCCCTAAGGGCTGGCACGCTCTAGGCGAATGCCTAGTTCACCTAGTGAGCGAGCCAGCCCTGCATGCATGCTTACTTGAGAGTAGTTCCTTCTGAATTCTGTGGGACTTGTTTGAAACCAAGCACTCTTAGTAATAAGCTGTAAATAATAGTTTAGCCAGCATGTGCCAACCTGAGATCAGTTCCAAGTTGATAAATGAAACAAGAATCAAGACTAACAATATTTATTTCAATATGAGCTTATCTGAGTCACCTATCTCTTCTTCAGTGAGGTGTGATTCATGAAAGTTCAAACTAAAATAAATGTTGTTAGTCTTTAAGGTGCCACTGGATTTTTGTTTTATTTTGCAATAGCAGATTAACACTGGTCCATCTGATGAAGAGTTCTGCAAAACTCAAAAGCATGCACAGTGTGTTGTGTTATTTTCGGTTAGTCTTATGGTATAGCATGGCTTTTCTTATGTTACAGAATACACACATTCTCATATATGAGTATGAACCTGCATGTTCAAAAATGTAATGTGGGGAACAGACATTAACCTGGGTTAATAGCTCTACAGAATGCTTTTAACCTCACTTTTGATCTCAGAAACAGAGATTGGAAATGTGAGGAACTCAGGGGGGGAGAGTCCTTTTTCAGAAATGTATGTAGGTGGCTTCTGATCTGGGGCAATCCCTTGATTCCTAGCAGTCCTGCAGCATTTCCATATTTACTGTGGTTCCTGGGATCCTGTGGCTCCTCTTATATTGATTCTGAACCCAGCAGCAGTTTTCTGCAAATTGTGAGTGAACAGAGAACTTGGTTACCGAAGCTCAATGAGGGGCATGGCAGTTTTCTATTCAGCCTGCTGGGTTTTGTTGCTAACATAAGGGTTTTTAAGGGAAAATGGGAACATGAGCAAAGAGGTAGCATATTGTCATCTGCTTAAGTCTGTAATAGAAATACATTAAAATTTCCTTTATTTTTTGTTCTCCAGCTAGTAAATTTACATAGGCAGCTATTTTTTAAAAAAATCCCTACCATGTAGGCGGAATATTTCCAATTGCAGCTATATTAAGAACTGCATTAGGCAAAGCCTTCTAGCTTTAGCTAGAAGCCCGAGTAAGTGAGCCTGAGATGTCAACTTGGAAGGGTTTTAATAAAAGGTTGGACAAGTCCAAACCTGACATGATGGGCAGAGACGGGGGGAAATCCACATGCATTTATTCATATACCCTACCATTCATCTGTAAATTGTATTATTTTACAGTAGGCTGAGCTCACAGATGAGCAGAGCTCAACTTTTCTGTGTCCTCTTCTTGTTTTAAAAGCCTGGCTCTTTCCAGTATTGGAGATGGAATAGGATAAGGAAATGCTTCAAACAACAAAGTGCAGAGAAGTAAGAAAGGGGAAAGGCAGGTTTTAGTAGGTCTTTTTGTCCCCTGAACTGAAGGATTAGATCTTAACCCGCCAATAAATCAAATGCAGGGTATCAAAAAAAATTGCAGGGTATTAAAAAAAAGTGTATCAAGAATGAGGTCTGAAGATCTGGTTATTAATCATTTTTAACTTATGTTGTCGAAGGCTTTCACGGCCAGAGTTCATTAGTTGCTATAGATTTTCCAGGTTGTGTTGCCGTGGTCTTAGCATTGTAGGACCTGACATTTCACCAGTAGCTGTGACTGGCATCCTCAGAGATATAACACAGAACAATGTAGTACTCTCTGTGTCAGAAAAGCAATTAAACCAAAGGTAAAACAAACAACTGAGGCAAAACAGTCTCCCACAGGGAAGGTGTTTTTGCTGTATATCAAAGGAATCACTGATCAGATGGGAAAACCTATGAAAAAACACAACCTACAAACAGTATTCAGACCCACCAGAAAAATACAACAGATGCTACAATCGGCAAAAGACAGAAGAGACCCCCTCACTTCTGCAGGAGTATATCATATACCATGCAGTTGTGAACAAGTTTACATCGGGACCACACAGCGTAGCATTCAGACAAGAATAAAAGAACATGAAAGACACTGCAGACTTGGCCAGCCTGAAAAATCAGCAGTGGCTGAACATAGCCTAACCCAAACAGGACACAGCATTTGGTTCCAAAACACTGAAAGACTGGACAACACTTCCAATTACCATGTCAGATTACATAGGGAAGTCATTGAAATTCATAAACATAAATACAATTTCAACAGGAAAGTTTAAAAATAAATAGGGCATGGCTTCCTGTCCTGAAAAACACAAAATGCTCTACAGCTACAGATAAGATCAGAGTTTCAGTAGCCATTCCATACATAAAAGAACTCCTCAGGAAACAGGAAAGAACTTCCTCAGGAAAGCTTCTCCATTAGCATGTTCATAGCCTGGAGAACTACTACAAGATAATGACTCAGCCCTACCCCACCTTCCAGGGTAGATATAAATTACCTGCCTACCATTTTTCTGCTCACCTTGTCACAGAGAGTATTCCATCTTTCTGTGTTATACCTCTGAGGATACCAGTCACAGCTACTGGCAAAACATCAGGTCCTACAATGCCAAGACCACGGCTACACAACCCGGAAAATCTACAGCAACTAATTTTTAACTTATTTTAAATGTCTGCACCAACTTTCTATGCCAGGCCTTTAAGGCAGCTTACAAAGCTAAGAACATTAAAACTACAACAAGAAAAACAATAGGTACAGTAAACTCATCAGCATTCACAGCAATTCAGAGGTAACACAGCTAGCCTTAATCTGCTACCTAAATTACAATACCATGTTGCGGGGGGGCACCCACTGTGAAGGCCCTGTTCCTACCAGCCATGAACCATTTGGCCTCTATTGTTTACTTATTTATTTGTTAATTAGTTTGATTAAAAAAAACCCTCCACATTTCTCAACTTGCTGGGGCAACTAACAAAAACAAGCTGTTAATAATAAAACATGGGAATAAATTTAACCATGGAATATACAACACAAATCCCAGTAATGCCAATACAGTCTAACCTATGTGTTGGGGGCAGAGGGGGCAATCAACCAAAGGCTTAACTGAGCATTCTTTTCTGGCTTCCACCTGAAACTGAGTAGGTGTCATGTGAATGGCTGCATGGAGGGTATTCCACAGTTGGGGTTGGCACTATCAAGAAAGATTCATCGCTTTTGGCCACCCATCTGATACAAGGACAAGCAGGAGGGCCACCCACTAGCCTGGAGGACAATGTCATGTTGCTTTAATAGAGGTTTAATAGGATATTATTTTTACCACCATGCATGAACTGCTTCAGCTCCCCATTTCCACACATTGAACCTTTGTTAAAGAGATAGGACATTTTTCTCCATGGTTGTTGGCAACCCTAGCAAGTGATCTTTGATAGGTGGGGACCATGAGGAACAAGGTTTTAACTTCTGCTTAAAAAATGAGCAGTTATCGTGAACACCTCCATGCAGCCCAAACACTTCCTGAGTCTCCACATAATCATGAATCCTGAAGCAGTTAGGACAGACAAGGATGGCACGGTGTATAGCAAATGGAGGTGGCAACACCAGAATTCTCTGGGTAAGGTTCAGCAAAATCACTCTCCATGTGGATTGTCTCTCCCACCCCATTTTTTACACAATTTTCCACAAATGACAGGACAAGCTTTACCTTTTGGATGTATCCTATTTTCACTGGCAGGGTCCTAGATTGTGTTGCCATTCCCCCTTGCTCATCTGACCTGTCTTTCTTCCATCCAGGTAGCAGCTGACCCAAAGACTCCCACCAGCAACACTGGATGAGAATTCTGCTGTTGCCTAGAGCTCAGTAACTCAGTTGGCGGTATGGATTTTGTGATGAAGCAGGCCCTAGGGGGTAAGCCTTGTCTTTGCATTAATACCATTCTCTTCTAACCCTCTTCCATCCCTTCTCTCATGCTCCAACCTCAGATTTAGGATTGTTAACTTCTCAGTGGGGCCTGGAGTTCTCCCAGAATTGCAGCTGATTTCCAGACTGCAGAGATCAGTTTCCCCGGGAGGAAAGGGCAGCTTCAGAAGGCGGAGTCTAGGGGAAAGGGGAATTCCCTCCCAAACCTTCCTCCCCCAGGCACCCTCACCAAATCTTCAGGGATTTTTTGAGAGCTGAAGGTGGTTTGAAAGAGGCATCGTTACATGTGGTGTAGATATTTTCTTGTTTCTCTTTTCATCCAGTAATCAGGTTTTGCAGGTCTGCATATTGTTTCAAAACCCTGTTTGATCCTAGGAGACAGTCAGCTGAAAGCAAGTTGCGTAGACATTGCAGAAAGCCACTTTCAACTCTCCCCAAACGTGTTGTCTGTCACCCACTGCTGGTAGGCAGCCATCCCCCCAAGGCTTGCTCCCTGTCGCTGACTGGGAACACTAAAGCCAGAGAGAAATGAATACTGGGTTTTGTCTCTGTAGCCCAGTGCAGAAACCATTTAGTGAATTTATTAGCCCCCAGATTAGCAAAACGTTTTGGGTGAGGTCAGGGTTTTAAAATGGGTCTTTTAGCCTTTAAGTACTAAATCAGTAATGCCAAAAGACTCATGCAGAGCCACATTAGACTCACCATTCATTAGAATCGGAAATTTGATCAGTCAGTCATATTGTATATGTTAACGGAGGCTTGATGCTAGTTATTTTTTTTAAAAAAGCAACCTTTAATTTGTGTCATTATAAAGCAATGAAATAATAAGCAGCCAGTTGACTATATTCAGTTGTTCCAATCCGGTTCACCAGCATTACCACCAAAAGGTGCTTTTGGTTTGTCAACAGCTGAGGTTTCCTGTCTAGTCCTGAATGTTAATATCCGTGGCCAGTCTCCCAAGTTTCAGGAACTTTTTTAGCATTTTCTACTGAAAATTTCCACTAAATTAGGATAGCTTTATACTTTAGAAGGAACAATTCAGGTACAATGCATCTTATCAAAGGGTGTAGGTGAGACTAGATGTCTGCAAAGATTTCTTTTTGCCCTGTGATTCATTCTCTGTAGACACCAAATAAGGGGCAGTAGAAAAGAGTAATACTCACAAAATCTCATACCCTACCACAAATTTGTGTAAGTGTTTAAGGGAGGTGGAGATAAATATTTGGACAGCACCCAACCAGTCAAAGCTTTCTTGGGAAGGAGAGATTGCAGTTCCCACTGTACGTTCTTAAATAGATGACATTCACAGAAATCTTGCCCTAAAGATCAAGAAACATTGCTAATGAATATTTAGAAGCTTGGAGGCTGCCAGGAGTCCTTCTTAAAGGAGCAGGCAAGTGGATGTGAGTGCTGCTTCGATCTCCATTCTCTGTGGCTCTCCTTCGCTCCCTCAGGCAGGGACACCCATCCCTCCTGGACAGTCATTGAGGCTGAGTGGCAGCAGTATCAACATGCTTGCTATTCTCTTTGCTACACCTAGGGTTTCCAGCTCTGGGTGGGGAAATAGCTGGAGAGGGTGGGGCTTGGGGAGGTGAGGGAGCTGAGTAGGGTACAGTGCCATAGATTCCATCCTCCAAAGTGTCCACTTTCTCCAGGGGAACTGATCTCTGTCATCTCTAGATCAATTGTAATAGGGGAAGGGCTCCAGGCCTCACCTGGAGGTTGGCAACCCTAGCTACAATGTGTCCTCCACACTTCTGCTATCAGAGCACACCTCTTCTCCATCCTCATCCACTGTGCATTGAAAAAGTCCTCCAGACATCCTATGGCAGTAAGAAAAATAACCATTCAGCCCAAATATCTGCCTCCTTTGCCCTGTGTCTCTCTAATCTCAAGCCTATCCAGTAGCCAAACCAATTTACCCTGTTTTCCAAAAGACTTTCCTGACACCTAAGGTTGCCAGTGTCCTGGAGACTGAACCCAAATCTGTATATTCACCCCAGAACTCCTCCCAGAGAGCACTGCCATGTTCCCTTTATTCCTTCCCTTGGCGTGCTCTGTATATGGTCATGGTGGCCTGACATCTGGGGGCATTGCTATGTCAGCACATACCATTTAGCTGTCTCTGTCTGTCGTATGAGTGGCAGCAACACACTGCTCCATGACTGATGGATTATGGCAGGGTTGAGATGGAGCCAGTGCAATTCCTGTGCTTTATTGGGGGCATTTTTTTTTATCTCTGTGTGGAGTGGACATCAGATACCAATTAGGAGCACTGCTGCCATTCTGATGTTGACAGTGCACCAGTATCTAAATCTTGGAATTGGGCTGCTCATGAGAGACCTCTGGGCATCTAATCTAGTTTGACACAAGGTTTTGGTTTTAACCTTCAAAGCCCTATGCGGTCTGGGACCAACATACCTTCGGGACCGTCTCTCCTGGTATGTCCCTCAAAGAGCTTTACGCTCTATGGGCCAACAACTTCTGGTGATCCCTGGCCTAAGGGATATCTGCCTAGCCTCAACCAGAGCCAGGGCCTTGTCAGCTCTGGCACCGGACTGGTGGAACACTCTCCCAACTGAGATTCAGGCCCTGCAGGACCTAATGCAGTTACACAAAGCCTGTAAAATGGAGATGTTCCGCCAGACCTATGGTTGAGGTGCTGGAAGTCCATCTGGTTTGACCTCCCTCTGTCCAGTTTTGTCATCATCTTGTCTTGTTTGCCTTCTCATCCACCTACTTGCCTCAGTGCTAGGCAACAGCTATTGATGTACATGGGCAGAGCCTCTGCTGAGAGTGGAGGTATTAAATTGTGCTATTGTCTGCTATTGGATTGTTTTAACTGTGAATATATGTATTTATAGAGTTTTAATGATTATTTATACCCATGTCTAATTGTTGTATATATATTAGTATTATTGTATTGTTGTAACCCGCTCTGAGCCTTGCTGTGCAGAGGAGGGTGAGTTAGAAGTCAAATATATGAAAGAAAGAAAAGAAAGAAAGATTATTTCACTGAACCAGGAGAAAACTCCAACCTGCCCTTATATCCAGACAAGAGGGAGCATTGTCAGACTGTCATATTCCTGATTATCTGGGCTTCTCTGTTTTCCTGGGAACTTCTTTTTATGCAGGTCAGATTCAGTGATGCTAAGGAATGTATCATGTTTGTGGTCCTTTTGCAAAATGTATGTCATTTAAAATTGCAAAAATGTTAACAGGCAACTTTAAAACTATAGACAGTGGGAGGCAGAAAAAAATAAGAAAAATAAGAAGGGTGTTAACTGTCTCCATTCACAGACTATAGTGACAATGTCTATTTCACAGAACTTCCCTCCAAGCATATTTTTGTGGCAGAGCAATATATTGAAACTAGGAAATTTCATTGGTAGATCTGTCAGCATGTTGACATAATGTGTTATGGAACAGGCGGTGCAGCGGAGAGATGCCTCGGATCCACTTCTTAGGCTGTGAAATGAGAACGCTGGGACACATGCTTGCCAGAGAGCCATTCCCTTAGTCCTGGGTCCCTTCTTAGTTCTGAGCTTGGTTGTGATGACTCAGAAGTGAGAGATTACTCTGGGCCTATTCAAATACACTCTTCTTCTTTATTATTTTACAAAAAGTAGCTCAAGGCTGAGCTCTAATGACCATTGGCCTATGTTCATTGCTGAGCTAATTCACATATTGCAAAGTCCAAGTGGTAGGACACCTGAGCATCTTCCAGACAACTTTAATATTCCAGTTTCATTTCCCTTTGTTACCAGGTCCTCCACCCCCATTTCCACACAGCTTCTTTAGCAATCATTGCTGTCCTGGTTTCTCTACATTCCACCCCCCCCCAGCTCTTTCTGAAACCTGTTTGTCCCTCAATCTCCCCCCCCCGAAATGGCTTGATTTGGGTTTGGCGCAATCTGAAATGCCCTTGCTGTTTCAGCAGCTCAATAAGCGTCTTGCAGGCAGGGAAGGAGGGAAGGAGAGGGGCTGTTGCTGGCCACATGCTTCACTTGCAAAAAGACCCTTTAAAGGGTCTTTTTGTGAGTTAGATGGGGGCCACAGTGCATGGGGCTGATTTCCCAGTGGCAATTCACCATTTGGGATTCAGGTATACGCTGCCACCACCCTGCTCACAGCCAGCCCCATGCGCCACCACCTCACTTGCAAAAAAAGTCTTTTAAAGGGTCTTTTTGCAAGTGGAGCATGCAGCCAGCAACAGCCCCTCTCCCTCCCTCCTGAAAGATTTAAAGGGCCCTCCAGCTGATCAGCGGGCCATGTGCTCCCCTCCGATCAGCTGAAGCCCTTTAAATCTCTTAGGAGGGGAAGGAGAGGGGTTGCCATGAGTGGCTGCTCTTGGGGGCAGGGCTTGGGGGCATCCCCGTCCACCACCGGAATGCCCTACCGCAATCCCTACAACAGGCAGTGTGGAATGAACACCCCAATCATGCTAAGACTGGAGGTACGCCAGAGACCAGGGAAATCCAGATCAGGGCTGCAGTATGGAAGACACTGTATACTGTTTGACAAATGTAATCTGGGAGTTCTGTGTGGCCCTCAGGACATGTTATTTTTCCCAGTGGGGTAAATGGCAGCTCCTTGGGACCATTTCAGGTTGGGAAAACAGCATGCGGGGGGGGGGGAGACCTGAACCTCTCCCCCACAGATAAATAGACACTGCAACCGCAATCCAAATCAAGCCCATGCAAATCTGGAAATTAATCCCTATCCTGAAAATCCCAGTACACCCCAAGTCAACAGTCCATGGCTTAGATCCAGCAGTAATTTCTGCATGGCAGACACAGGGGGTTGGGTCCAGTGCAGTGTGATTTTCTCACCTCCCAGTGCAATCCAAACTGTCCCCTGGAATGCTGATCCTGGGGGGTGGGACTTCTCCCAGGAACAGCATATGGGCAAATTGGAGATCTGCAGTGGGAGGGGCAATCAGGAAAAATCAACCTCCCTCCCTCCATAGAAGTCCTCCACTGGATCCAGCTCCGTGTGCCTGTCATGCAGGCTTTACAAAGTGTGAATCACTCATCAGTTCTTACCCCCTCCTAAGAGGGAGTTCATTAATCTTTCCAGGGTGGAATCTTGGCTATGATTTTTGCTGCCTCTTCTGGAATGACAAACTGGATCGAGCAGACAGCTCAGCTCCCCCCCCCCCGCCAAGATACATGCTGTGATGAAGTCTTTATGCTTTTTCATTCTTGGCTGTGCATCTGAGAAAGTACTGTGCCTGTGCAGACAGTTCTTCCCAATTTGTATTATAGAGCTAGCCAGAAAGGATGCTGCATGTCATCATACATCCTTGCCTCTGCCCCATCCCTCACTCCCAGCCACAATAGCCCATCAGCCAGGGTTGCTGCAACACGGCCCAGCCGGGCCATACACAGACTCCCTTCTCTCATCCTCTATGGCTGTGCTGGCGCAGTGAGCAGCAAGTCTACTGTCTCTGGCTGTGGGAAGGGCTTGGCTAGCTTGGGCTAAGTGATGATGAGTCACAGAAGCAAAGGAGGAGGGAGATGGGAAGATGAAAGACCCTGAAGTCTCCAGGGGGCTTGAGGAGCCAATGCTGGTTTGTAGCTCTAAATTGCTGACAAACTGCTGTGGGAAATGCTTCTGCCTGGCTCCTGGCAGAGCTACTCAGAATGATACAGCACACAAACCAAGCTCCTGTCTCCGTTGCACAGATGCAATCAGGCTTGGGGAAAGGAGAGAGCAACTCCTCCTTGTGGTAGAGAATGTTCTCAGCCTGTGGTTCAGTAGATAGTGGACCTGCAAGTTCAGGAAGAACTTGTTGGAAAAGCTGAGACTGAACAATCTGCAGGCTGACACCTGCTTTTGAACTAGTTGCTCAGCCCTTCCATTGCCATGTTGAACCTTCATTGCAAACATTCTCTTGTAGAACCAGCCATTCCATGAAATAAAATGTATTGTCAAGCTCAGGAGGTGGCTTTTGGGTGTCATTTCCCAGCACACAGTATTTTTTCCCCTGGGAAAATACAGTCCCCTGACCCAGTGCATCCACTGCAAGTGGGAGTGGTACGTGAACTGTGGCTGCACAAGTCTTAGAATCACCTATGGGGTAGTGCTGATGAGGTCACTAGTGACAGGAGGCATGCTTTCATTACCTCCCCCCCTCTCCACCCGGGTCTGCAATATTTAAAGTTTTTTGAAACATTTAGGCTGTGGTCACACACACCAGTTGAAGTGGACAGGAAGTGAGGCTATTCCCCACAGAGAAATTTGACATACAATTGCGAGATCATAGCCCTTTGAAACTGTGGACACAGACTGTCACTGTGTGATCAGATGCAACTGTGGGGGAGTCATTTTTTTGCCATTTGTTTCCCTTGCGCATAAACAAGGAATCGCACCTCTGCACCGAGGGCCCCCTATGGGATATGCAATGATGCACATACTGCGGGGGGGGGGGACACAGCATGGAGTCGGGATGGCCTGATCAAACCATCATGACAGCATGAGAGTGTGCTTGAGCGATCAGACTGGGGAAAGTCTGCCCGTGGCCCATTTTATCCGCATAACACCAGACTTTCCCCGGTGTCTTTTAACTCCACTTCCATGGTGGAGCAGCACAGGTTGCCAACGACTGCAGAACACTTCTCAGATGTTGCTATCTGATCACTCCCTTTAGATCTGTCAGGCATTTGCACCTACGTCAGATGTTGGATATAAAGGAGCGTATGATCGCAGCCTTAGTGTGTTATTCATTTGAGAAATTTTTGTGCTGCTTCTCCAAAGGCCTGCTCGGGACAGCTCATTCCAGTAGTGGCCATAATGCCTTTTTTAAAAAAAAATGAGGAAGGAAGGAAGACTGAACAAGATGCATTCTTCTCCTGCAACGGTCCTGCAACATTTGGTTGATTTATTCCTTTAAAAAAACACAGCAGTTTTTGGACGTGCTGTCTCCTTCTCTAATGTTGGAGTGTGCAGCTTCCCTTTTTAATCAAAACAGTAAATGCACACATAACACACCCCAGCTTAGTGCTCATCACAACACAACCACTTTTGTGGAAAAGCCGTTCTCACTATCTGAGTGACAGGATATTGCCTTTCTGACACTGAATTCTAGCTAGGACTACTTTAGAGTAGTAGAGGTTAAACCATGACAAAATCTGGGATATTTTCCTGGGGACCGGGGCTTAGTGGATGCTTGAGCACCCTCTAGAGTACTGCCAGGGACATGTGCTCATAGGTATTCCATTAGCTGAAAGGTATGCCTGAAGTAAAAGAATCTTAAGAGATATGCAGATGTTACTACTGCTAGAGTTATGTCTTATATCCACCTCTGGATGGAATTTTCAACACTGGCCTGTTTGGGGACTACACAGGAAAAGAGGAAACCAGACTACTCAGTCCCTGACATGGACCCATTTTTGACAAGATCCCTTCACTTTCCATGTCATTCCATCTTCCCACCTCTTGGGAACAGAGCTTTCAGCTGGGGGCAAGCAGTGCTGTGGAGGGAGGCAGGGCTGGCTCACCCACTAGGCAAACTAGGCATTTGCCTAGAGTGCCTGCCAGCCCTGGGGCACCAAACAGGACCCGCCCCGCCCCCCCCCCCAAGCCCCCAGCTCCAGTGCCTGCTTTCGGGAGAAGCGCTCCAAGCCAAGCCGCCAGCAGAGGGGAGCACCTGTGGAGGGCAGCGGGGAGGAGGAGGCGGGTGTATGTGGGGAGAGCCTCCCAGCAAACTTGAGTGGAGGCACGTGTCATGTTGGAAAATACACAGTTGGGGTGTGGGGGAAGAACGCGTTTGGGCTCTGCATAAAATGTGTTGGGCTCTCTGCACAACCTCCCCTTCTCCACTTTCTTTAAGTAACAAGCTCGCGGCTTGCCTTGGCATAGCATGAAGGGTGGCAGGGGGGGAGCTGTGAAGAGAAGGAAGTGTCGGCTTGGAAGCGCTAAACTCCGCCTGAAGGGGAGAGGGAGCGAGAGAAGAAGAGCGACACACTAAAAGCACTTGGGAAACGGTGTTGTCACTGCCCTCAAAGTGGGTGGAGATGGGAGAGGATACTTTCCCTGAGGGGGTTTCTGGGCCCCTCTGTAGATGAAGGTAACTGCTGGCAGGCCAGAAGAACAGACTAGCAAGCGAAGTCCACATCCCTTGGCCAGCCTGCAATTTCCCTCCTCCTCACTGCCCTCCTGTGACTTGCAAAGGTCCTGCCTCAAACTCCTGTGGAACGGGCAGGAGGGAAGCTCTATGGCCAACCCAGAGAAAGCCTGCTTAGCCCGCCCCCAGGCCCCCCTGAATGCAATTGCAGCAGGAGGGGGAAAACCCGGCTCCAGCACCAGCCTCGGGTGTCTCCACTCCCTTGGCCAGAAGAGCGGTGGTGGCGGGGTGCCTTCCTCGGGAAGAAGCGGGGCTGCCTGCAGCTCCTCCTGTGTCCTCGTAGCCAGCTGCTGCTGCGGGGCGGGGACAGCCTCCTGTAACCTCATCTCCAACGCCACCGCGGTAGCTCCTTTTTGCGCTACTTCCGTCCCCTCCTTTCCCTCCCCTTCTCCATCTTCCTTTTACTTCTTGCTGCTGCTGCCGCCCCTCCTCCAGGTTGGTCTCCAAGGTGCCTGACTGGACTCAAACTTTGTTCTGCTGCTTCAGACTGACACGGGGACCCACCTGGATCTTTCTAAATTGGAAGGTTGTGTGTGTGTGGCGCACGCTCAGCAGCTGGACTTCCTTCTCTCCAGGCCCTACCTGGAGGTTGGCAACCCCATAATTGGGGGGCACGCACGGGGGGGCGCCAGAAGGTAGCCCCACCTGTTGTTGTTCAGTCACACAGTCGAGTCCGACTCTTCGCGGCCCCATGGACCAGATTACGCCAGGCCCTTCTGTCTTCCGCTGTCCGCTGAAGTTTGCTCAATTTCATGTTCGTTGCATCGATGACACTGTCTAACCATCTCATCCTTTGTCTTCTTCTTTGACCTTCAATCTTTCCCAGCATCAGGGTCTTCTCCAGTGAATGCTCCCTTCTCATTTGGTGGCCAAAGTATTTGAGCTTCAGCTTCAGGATCTGGCCTTCCAGGGAACAATCAGGGTTGATTTCTTTTAGGATTGACTGATTTGATCTCCTGGCAGTCCAAGGGACTCTCAAGAGTCTTCTCCAGCACCATAGTTCAAAAGAATCTATTCTTCGGCGCTCGGCCTTCCTTATAGTCCAACTCTCGCAGCCATACATTACTCCGGGGAATACCATTATTTTGACCATGCGGACTTTTGTTGGCAAGGTGATGTCTCTGCTTTTTATCATGCTGTTTAGGTTTGCCATCGCTTTCCTCCCAAGGAGCAGGCGTCTTTTAATTTCATGGCTGCAGTCACCATCTGCAGTGATCTGGGATCCTAGGAACATGAAGTCTGTCACTGCTTCTACGACTTCCCCTTCTATTTGCCAAGGAGTGATGGGGCCAGATGCCATGATCTTAGTTTTTTGATGTTGAGCTTCAAGCCCACTTTTGCGCTCTCCTCTTTCACTCTGAGCAAGAGGCTCTTTAGGTCCTCTTCACTTTCTGCCATCAGAGTGGTATTGTCTGCATACCTGAGGTTATTGATCTTTTCCCCAGCAATCTTAACTCCAGCTTGTGATTCATCCAGGCCAGCATTTCGCATGATGTACTCTGCATATAAATTAAATAAGCAAGGTGACAATATACATCCTTGTCGTACTCCTTTTCCTATGCTAAACCAATCACTTGTTCCATATCCGGTTCTAACTGTTGCTTCTTGACCCTTATACAGGTTTCTCAGGAGACATGTGAGGTGGTCTGGTACTCCCATCTCTTTAAGAACCTGCCATAATTTATTGTGATCCACACAATCAAAGGCTTTAGCATAGTCAATGAAGCAGAAGTAGATGTTTTTCTGGTACTCTTGCTTTCTCCATAATCCAGCGAATGTTGGTAATTTGATCTCTAGTTCCTCTACCTCTTTGAAACCCAGCTTGTACTTCTGGCAGTTCTCTATCCACGTACTGTTGGAGCCTAGCTTGTAGGATTTTGAGCATGACCTTGCTAGCGTGTGAAATGAGTGCAATTGTGCGATAGTTTGAACATTCCTTAACATTGCCCTTCTTTGGGATTGGAATGTACACTGACCTTTTCCAATCCTGTGGCCACTGTTGTGTTTTCCAAATTTGTTGGCAAACTGAGTGCAGCACTTTAACAGCATCTTCTTTTAAGACTTTGAATAACTCAGCTGGGATACCATCACCTCCACTAGCTTTGTTGTTAGTAATGCTTTCTACGGCCCATTTAACTTCGCTTTCCAGGATGTCTGGCTCGAGGTCAGTGATTATACCATCGTGGTTGTCAAGGACATTGAGGTCCTTCTTGTATAGTTCTTCTGTGTATTCTTGCCATCTTTTCCTAATCTCTTCTGCTTCTGTTAGGTCCCTACCGTTTTTGTCCTTTATCATGGCCAGCTTTGCATGGAACGTTCCCTTGATTTCTCCAATTTTCTTGAAGAGATCTCTAGTCCTTCCCGATCTATTGTCTTCTTCTATTACTTTGCATTGTTCATTCAGGAAAGCCTCCTTATCTCTCCTTGCTGTTCTTTGGAAATCTGCATTCAGTTGGGCAAATCTTTCCCTTTCACCGTTGCCTTTAGCTTTCCTTCTTTCCTCTGCTATGTGTAAAGCCTCATCAGACAGCCACTTTGCTTTCTTGCATTTCTTTTTCTTTGGGATGGCGGTGATTGCTGCCTCCTTTACAATGTCACGGACCTCTGTCCATAGTTCTTCAGGCACTCTGTCTATCAAATCTAATCCCTTAAACCTTTTCTTCACCTCTACAGTATACTCATCGGGGATGCGATCTAGGTCAAATCTGAATGGCCTTGTGGTTTTCCCAACTTTCTTCAATTTAAGTCTGAATTTTGCAATAAGTAGCTCATGATCTGAGCCACAGTCAGCTCCAGGTCTTGTTTTTACTGACTGGATAGAGCTTCTCCATCTTTGACTGCAAATTATATAGTCAATCTGATTTCGGTGTTGCCCATCTGGTGATGTCCATGTATAGAGACGCCTCTTAGGTTGTTGGAAAAGGGTGTTCGCTATGACCATCGTGTTCTCTTGACAAAACTCTGTTAGCCTTTGCCCTGCTTCATCTTGTTCTCCAAGGCCAAACTTGTCTGTTATTCCGGTTACCTTTTGATTTCCTGCTTTAGCATTCCAGTCCCCTATGATGATGAGGACATCATTTTTTGGTGTTAGTTCTATGAGCTGTTGTAGGTCTTCATAGAACTGGTCCACTTCAGCCTCTTCTGCAGCAGTGGTTGGGGCATAGACTTGGATTACTGTGTTGTTGAATGGTTTGGCTTGGATTCGGACCGAGATCATTCTGTCATTTTTGAGATTGTATCCCAATACTGCCTTTCTCACTCTCTTGTTGACTATAAAGGCCACACCATTTTTTCTACAGGATTCCTGGCCACAGTAGTAGATATAATGGTCTTCTGAGTTAAATTCACCCATTCCCATCCACTTTAGTTCACTGATTCCCAAGATGTCGATGTTCATTCTTGCCATCTCATTTTTGACCACGTCCAGCTTACCTTGATTCATAGACCTTACATTCCAGGTTCCTATGCAGTATTGTTCTTTGCAGCATCGAACTTTCCTTTCACCGTCAGACACATCCACAACTGAGCGTCCTTTTGGCTTTGGCCCAGCCGCTTCACTCTTTCTGGGGTTACTCGTACTTGCCCTCTGCTCTTCCCCAGTAGCATATTGGACACCTTCTGACCTGAGGGGCTCATCTTCCGGCGTCATATCTTTTAGCCTTTTGTTACTGTCCATGGGGTTTTCTTGGCAAAGATACTGAAGTGGGTTTCCATTTCCTTCTCCAGGGGATCACGCTTGGTCTGAGTTCTCTGCTGTGGCCTGTCCATCCTGGGTGGCCCTCCATGGCATAGCCCACAGCCTCATCGAACCACACAAGCCCCCTCGCCACGACAAGGCAGTGATCCATGAGGGCCACCTAGGGCACAAAAAAACCTCGGGCCGGCCCTGGAGGGAGGACAAGGACCTGGAGTGCTGCAGTTTTCCTGCCAGATTCAGCATCTGATTCAAGCAAAATCTTGCAGTGATCCAACACTGAGCAGGCCATTTATTCTGTGGGCTGCCATCCAAAAACAACTTCACTTTCAATCTTCCCCTGACACCCAGGAGGGAGAGTGCAGGGCCTGGGGCTCTTGCTATGTGGAGACACTTCATCTAGGAATGGAAGCTGTCAAATCTTTGGCACCAGGATAAGCTAATAGCTTTTAGCTGCTTTTGTGGGAGAGAGACTTCTGGCTGCTTCACCTGTCCAGGGAACTCCATCTAGCAAAGGAGAAGTCTTCCCATTCTCTTCAAGTATGAACAAACACTTTCAGAATGCCTAGGAGAAGAGGACTTTTCTTAATCCATTGCCTTCTTTTCATTTTCTGCTGCTGCAGAAGGACCTCCTGGTCCTTAAACAGAGAGATAGTAGGCAAAGCTCTGGAATACCCCTTCTGAAGTTTCACCTGGGGCCTACTCTATGACATGCAAGATGCCAGGTTAAAACATTCTTATTTGCCCAGGCATGTAAATGAACTTGTTTTGCCATTTTTGTGGTATTTTACCGCTTAGTATGTTTTTCATGGCAAGCATTTTATGAGTGGGGTTTTATTATGGTTGATTTGGTTTTACATACAGTTCCTACTGCCTAGCGCTGGACTATGGGGAGCTGGATCCTATCAGCTTATTTGCAGGTTAAGGGGGGGGGTAGATCAGCAAAAAGGCTATGACAGTGGCTCTTCTGATGTATATGAAAACCACATGGACTGGGTGCCACAGTGAGGAAGAAAATTGGACAAGATCAAGTGGAGAAACTGGTAGGATCCAACTCTGGATCTTTGATCTTGCATGGGTTTGTTTTATAAGGTTGTCTGGTTTAACTTTAGCCATTTTGTTTCTTTGTGCTGTGGGGATATGGCATATAAATCTATCAAACAAATAAATAAAACTATAAAATACATAACTGAACTTGGGCACAGGTGGACTTATAGCAACACTTTGGTCCTGGGGGCAGCCACTAACGGGTTAATGTAGCCGCACTGCACATGATGTGATATAGGAAGTAGACAAGAGAGGAGGGCATCAGCTACCAGCATCTAAAAAGGGCACAGCTAAGGGTTGTGTGCCTGTGATACTTCTATTATCCTCTCACTAACATCATTGCTCACCTTGGGCTGAGATTTAGGGAGGAAATTCCACTGAATTACCTCCTCAGTACCTTCAACTTTATAATATTCAGTTAAAAACCATTTCCCCTCATTATATTAAAAAGCAGTAATGAATTGCAGAGACTCAACTCTTGCAAAGTGGAGCTTTCCTTCTCCCCATCGCTTTTGAGGTTCAGCAGAGCGAGCACAATTGGAGGAAAAACCTTTCACAAGGCAGTGAGCTGTTCTGAGGAGTCATGATCTTTCCCACTGATTGTAGTTACTGTAATTCGCATGCAGGGGCCACTAAAGACATGGGTAAAATGTTGGGGGGTGAAGAGGAGAAAGACCCTGATGCCCAGAAGAAGGAAGAAGAACGACAAGAAGCCCTGCGCCAGCAAGAGGAGGAACGCAAGGCAAAGCATGCCCGCATGGAAGCTGAACGGGAAAAGGTCCGGCAGCAAATCCGTGATAAGGTCAGTAATCAGTCTACAGCTATCCGGTAAAAAGAATATAACGAAGGTCTGAGGAGGGGGGAGGGACCAGTTTAGCGTAAATGGCAAGTATAGAACTGATGGAGGGAAATTGAGCCTGTGGGGAATCTAAGAAGATACTGCTGCCAGAGCCAGTCCAAGCTCTGTGATGGTGGTTACAAACCAGACCCCTGTTGGCCATTGTTGACAGTATTAGCTTCCATTTCTAAAGGACAAAACTCCTTTTTGAGAATTAACTAGTCTGTCCTACTGCTATTAAGTTCAGCATTAGAGTCAATGGAAAGTTTCCCCTAAAGTTCAAAACTGTAACATCTGATTTCAAAAGAGGGGATTTTAGCCCTGTCTTGGATAGCCCAGGCTATCCAGATGTCATCAGATATCAGAAGCTAAGCAGGGCCAACTCTGGCAAGTATTTGGATGGGAGACCTCCTTGGAATACCAGAGATGGGAGACCTCTCTAAATATCCTCCATGCCCTCAGTAAGGGTCAGTCACCAGAGGTCACCATGACTTCCAGGTGCATGCACATAAAAATACAAAAATACCAAAAAAGGGGAGGGGCTTTACAAAAACGAGAGGAATAATAAAAAGTAAGCTGAAGGGGAAACACAAGAGAGTCATATCCCCAGAGGATGCTTAAAAGCTATATAAAACCATACTAGTTGAAGCCCCAATAGAATGCATTCTACAGGTTAGGAAAAGCACTGCCAAGTTGAAAAGAAGGCCTGTGTGGTTAACAATGCAAGTCAAGGAAGCTATAAAAAGTAAAGAAGCTTCTTTTTAAAAGTGGAGGGTCTGCCCCAATGAATTGAACAAGAGGGACCACAGGCTCTAGCAAAAGAAATGTAAGTGAATAATTAGTCATGCAAAAAGAGATTTTGAGGAGCAGGTTACTAAAAAGCATCAAGACAAACAATAAACATTTTTTTAAAATATATCCGGAGCAGGAAACCAGCCAGAGAAGCAGTACTGCCTTTGGATGACAAAGGAATAAAGGGATTACTAAAGTCAGATAGGGAGATAGCAGAGAAGCTCAATGACCTTTTTGCTTCTGTATTCACTGTGGAAAGTGTGGGGCACGTACCCGTGCCACAGCTCCTATTTTCAGGAAGGGAGTCTGAAGAACTAAGTCAAATTGAGGTGACCAGAGATGAAGTTCTACACATACTGGGGAAATTAAAAACCAATCAGTCTCCAGGTCCTGATGGCATGCACCCGAGAGTTCTTAAGGAATTCAGATGTGAGATAGGTTACATATATGGGTTTGTAGATCAGCTATCACTAAATTCAGCTGCTATACCAGAAGACTAGAGAGTAGCAACTGTTACATCAGTTTTTAAAAAGGGATCCAGAGGGGAACCAGGAAATTACAGGCCAGTCATCCTAACGACTGTCCCAGGCAAATTAGTAGAAACTATAATCAAAGATAGAATTGTTAGGCACATAGAGAGGGACAAAGCTTGTTGCGGGAAAATCAATGTGGCTCCTGCAAAGGGAAGTCCTGCCTCACAAACCTTTTGGAGTTCAAGAAAGTGAACGAGCATATAGACAATGGTGAGCCAGTAGACATTATATACCTGGACTTTCAAAAGGTTTTTGACAGGAGTCATCAAAGACTCCTGAGTAAACTTAGCAGTCACGGGACAAGAGGACATGTTCTCTTATAACTTGAAAAGTGTTTATATGATAGGAAGCAAAAAGTAGGAATCAATGGACAATTCTCACAATGGAGGGAATTAATAACAACAACAACAACAACAACAACAATAATAATAATAATAATAATACCTTTCGATTTATTTAATCGCCCAATCCGGCAGAGCTGCTGGCTCTGAGCAATATTACAGTTACTCATGTAGACAGTGGACTAACAATGATTCATTGGGGGTAAGGGAGGACACAACATATAAATCATTTTAAATTGCACATGTTTGCAGCCGATGGGGATATGTTCAGCTGAGGGTCAGACATGTTCCAGAGATATTTCAGAGGCGTTCGGACAGCTCGGCTAGATGACATCAGTTGTTCTTCCAGGACTTCTTCAAGTCGTGGTGCCACACTGCCACTGCCTGGCCGGATCGACCCATCACAGGCTTCTGACGCTGCAGGCTTTCAAGCTCACGAGCTGGACATTCCGATTTGCTGGCTAACACCTCCCCCACCGGGGTGGGTAATGTGCCCACCCTCTCTAAGGAGTGGTACCCATTTATCTACTCGCCGAAGCTTTTGAACCTCTGGGTGGACGGCAAGCTAGGGACAGGGCTGGTAGCTCACACCAGCGCGGGGCTAGAACTGACAGACATTCTGTTCAGTTCAGATGTTACTGTAACCAGAGGATAAATCCTCTGTGCCACCACTCCCCTCTATAAGCAATGAGGTCCCACAAGGATCGCTATTCGGGGTGGTACTATTTAATTTATTCATCAACTAGGAGCAAGGCCTGTTGTGGAACCAAGACAATGGGGGCTAGATGGATGTGAGACATTTCCCCCCCCCAGCCCCCGCCACTTCCTATCCGGTCCTGAGACCCGTGGGGGGGGGCTAGGGGATGGCTTAGTGGCCAGGACGTATCTGAGGAGACAGAGGTCTGGGCACCCGCTTTCTCCCTCCTCCCAAAACCACATTGTTGAGGGGCAATGGCATGCCCCGACACGGGCTCTTTTCCTTTCTCCCCCTAGGCCCCCAACCCTCTCCCATCCCCTCAGTGCTGCCTCCCCATCCTGTTGGGCTTGTCCCCTTGTCGGCATCCCGAGATGCCATGTGCTGTTCCCGGGGCGGCTGCAACGGTGGTGCTGGCCACCTCCCTCCCTCTTGGCCAGCTGCTGTCCCTCCCTCTGTTTCTTCCGGTGGTATTCCTCCTGCTGGCACTGCTGTGGCCAGGGCAAGTGGAGGCGACAAGTGCGGCGGCAGAGAGGAGGCCTTACCGAGGCAGGGCGCGGTGGTCTTGCCTTGTGTCCATCGTCACCCTCTCAGCGGCCATGGCCCAGCTCTCTGCCATCCTTGCTCACTTGTCCGGCCGCCAGAGGTAGGCGCAAGCAAGTGGTGGCATGAGCCTGGCGAGGTAGAAGGCAACGTCAGTGGCATAGGCCACCCTGGCTTGGCCCGGGGCTGGAGGGAGCAACCCGGCTGTGCCGACAGCTGCCTGGAGACTGAGGTGGCAACACTGGCTGGCAGGTCTGTGGGCGGGACTGACGTGACAGTGCAAGGTAAGGCAGCCAATGGATAAGGAGCCGGGGTGAGGGGCAGATGCGTGGGCTAACTGATTTTGGTGCGCATCGAATCTTGCCATCCCAAAACATGATTATTATGAGGAGAGATGATCTGGAACTAGGGGTAAGTAGTGTAGGGGCCAAGTTTGCAGATGACACCAGATTATTCAGGATGGTGAAAACCGTTGCTGACTGTGAAGAGCTCTAACAGGACCTCCACAAACTATGTGAATGGGCGACAATGTGGCAAATGAACTTCAGTGTTGATAAGTGTAAGGTGATGCACATTGGGACAAAAAAATCCCAACTCCTAGTATAAGCTAATGGGATCTGAACTTGCTGAGACTGAAAGGAGAAAAGATCTGGGGGTTGTAGTGAATGGCTCAATGAGAGTGTCAATCTAGTGTCCTGCAGTGGTGAAAAAGGCAAACTCTATGTTAGGGATTATTAGGAAAGTGGCTGAGAATAAAACGGCTGGTATTGTAATGCCATGTATAGATCTATAGTGTGGACTCATTTGGAATACTGTATGTAGCGCTGGTCACTGTATCTCCAAAAGGACATTGCAGAACTGGAAAAGGTACAGAGGAGGGCAGCCAAGAAGATTAGAGTGTTGGAGCACCTTCCCTATGAGGAAAGGCTGAAGAGTTTAAGACTATTCAGTTTAGAAAAGAGACGACTAAGGGGGGATATGATAAGAGATTTATAAAATTATGCATGGGATGGAGAGAGTAGACAAAGAGAAATTTTTCTCCCTCTCCCAAAATACTAGAACTTGTCGGCATCCAGTGAAGCTGCTGGGCAGTAGGTTCAGGACAGACAAAAGGAAATGCTTCTTTACACAGAGAGTGATTGAAATGTGGAATTTGCTGCCAGAGGATGTAGTGAGGGCCACAGGAATAAACAGCTTTAAAAGGGGATTAGATATATTCATGCAGGATAAGTCTGTCAATGGCTATGAGCCATGGTGACTGAGGGGAACCTCCACATTCAGAAGTGCTAAGCCTCTGAATCCCAGAGCCAGGAGACAACATCAGGGGAAGACCTCAGCCTCTGTGCCCTGTTGTTGGCCATCCAGAGGAACTGGTTGGCCGCTGTGTGAGACAGGATGCTGGGCTAGATGAACTATAGGTCTGATCCAGCAGGGCTCTTCGTATGTTCTTATTAATAAAATAATTAAAACATTAAAAAAACAAAGTTGTAAATCACAATTTAGGACATTTAATTAAATGCAGCCCTAAATAAAACAGTCTTCAGCTGCCTCCTAAAGACTGAAAGTGAGGAGGCCAGGTGACCCTCCCTGGAGAGGTTGTTTCATAATTGTGGGGCTGCCACTAAAAAGGCCCTTTTTCATGTAACCATCAAATGAGCTTCTTTGTTTGATTGGACAGTCAAGAGGGCCTCTCCCTCTTAATTCCCAGGCAAGAAACCTAGATAGATTCCTGGGTTGCCATTCCATTTGCCTTCTGGACATGCTTGGGGTCAATGGGAATGTATACTGTTGGATCCGGCTTTGAAAATTGACTTTAACTCTTATATGCCTGCATCTAGTGAGAAGACAGTTTTTAAAAAAACATTTTTTTTTAATTTCGAGTGAACTGATTTTCTAAGAATAAACTTAATCGTATTAATTATACTCTAAATTAGGGGTCCCCAACCTTTTTGACCTTGGGGGCACCTTTGGAATTCTGACACAATGTGGTAGGCACAGGTATAACCAATGCCCCCTCTAAGCTGTGGAGTCTTGTAGGCAAAAATTCTACTTTGTGAGCTACTGGCATTAAAGTTGCAAGCAAGCAATTTGGCTACTGCATAAATTAGTTTTCTCTGGAGCCATCATTCCTGAGCTAAGACAAAAATGTGTGAGCCAGAGGCTAAAGAAACTGTGAGCTAGCTCTCACTAACTCAGCTTAGAGGGAACACTGGTTATAACGTGATTGCCACAAGATGTGAAGCCATCCACCAAATCACTGTTGCAGCTGACCTACAATCACACAGTGATGATCCTTGTGCTGTGCGGGCAGCTGCTGCCAAAGTAACATTTTTAAAAATCCACACAGCCAATCAAATTCCCAAAGGCCAGTCAGAAGCCTTGCTGGGCAAGGATCTCACCCAGCTCCATCCACTTCCTAAGAACACTTGGCAGGTATTAGGAAAGATGGCAGGGGGTGCCATGGCATCTACAGATACTACTTTGGGGACCCCTGCTCTAAACTGTTTCTGGATTTGAACTTCTGTGCCAAAATGCTTTGTTGCACTACATGGATAAACGAATATTTTGATTTTATAGGAATCACTGAGGCAGCTCCAATGCCTAAAGAACTAGACGGAAAATTTAAAAGCCTAATAGGAGTAATGGCAAATGATTACTACCATTTTTGTGATTTTTGAATTTTAACAGGGAAACGACTGAGGGTGCAAGTCTAGGAGGTTAGTAAAAAAATATCTTGCTTGGCTCCAGGTTCCCTGCAGGAACTGTGGACAGAGACCCAGATGTTTGCTTCCCCTGTCTTTTCCCATTGCATTCCATGTTTCATCTCAGCCTTTCCCTTTTACCATGAGGATCTGTCAATCACTCAACCACAGAGCAGAGCTCCAGTCCTAGCCAACTGTTTAGGGAAGGAAGCAAGTGTCTCTGGCTGTATAGTTTCCTCTCCACCTACTCACATATCCTGTACTTTCCCTCTACAGATTCAGTACCTTGGAAGTCCTGTGAACAGGAAGTCTTTTCTTCCAAAACCCAAAGATTCATTTCCCTTTCCTTCTTTAGTAATGGAACAACATTTAAATGGCAAAGGAATAGTCCCATGATCCCATGAACACTAACTGTGTCCCACCAAAGTATCACTGCCTTTACTCCATAACTTGTTGATGTGAAACATGGATTCATTCACCCAATTATTCCTCCTTGGCTTTCTCCTCCCAGAAGTTATCCTCCCCTTCCTCAGCCCAACCTACCTAATTCTTGCTTATTGAGTCTCTATCTGAGCCCAAGTTAGTGGAAGTAAGAAGTCTCCAGCATCCTCCAAAGTGACCATCTTATTCCTGCTATGGAATAAAAGGCCTCTCTGACAATTCCCAAATTGTGATTATAGGTGGTGGGCTTTTGAGCTGAAGAGAAAGAGACTGCCTCCTTGCTGTTGACAGCAGCTATTCATTCATACAACTGCTGCACAGCCTCACCACCTTCTGCTTGCTTGCTTGCTCAGTGCCTATCCACCATCACCTTTCCAGTGAATTTTCTGGAAAGGCTTTGAGTTTTTCCACCTTGGCAATTCCAGAAGCCTGTGTCTGCAGAAGGAACAGCCTGTTAAGCAGAGACCACATTAATGCTTAGGTCTCACAGACTGCTGTTCCTTTGGGACCTTACACACATACTCATGAATTATTCTCATCTCCCTCTGCTGTCTCCATTTGGCATGGTTCAGAAGAGAGGATAATCATTCATGAGTTTGCATTGTCAGGTCCCAGGGAAATAACCGTCTTTGGAGCTAAGGAATAGCTCCTGCTTGCCCTGCGCTCTGGATGCCCACTTTGTCCCCTTATCCTTATCCTTCCCTTTTTGGCCTGGCCATCACTCTCGTCCTGATTGTTTGTCTTGACGGTGGGGGGACGGGGACGGGCCAGGGTGAATAGATGGTTGCCTATATCTGATGACTGGTTGCTGATGGTTTGCAAGATGTGGCCAAAAGGTATCAGAAATATGAACTGAAGATGACCAAAGGCAAATTGTGTTCCATTGGACTGATGTGTATCAACCAAAAAGGACACCATACACTTAGCAGTTTGAGAGGAATGGGAACCCACCACTTGTTTTTATGGTGAGCCCAGGCCCAAAGCCAAAGAGACGAATCAGAAAACTCGAGCCTCCCTATCATATTTTTGCCCTGTCCTCTAGAAGGTGACTCTCACATGCTTGTGGAAAACTTGTTTGCTATACATTTGAGGACTGGCAGCTGCATACACAAAAGAATTGAACTGAATGTTTGAAGTAGTGGGAAAGTTCTACGTCTGGTATGTATCTTTCATTGTCCATTCACACATGTGAGTTCATTACTTGATTGAGTCACTGGGTGACGAAAATACATGTGTGAACCATACCCCAGAAGCACATATGTATTTGTAAAATCTATCTGACCATGCTAGTCAGTATTCTCTTCAGAAAGAATAGTATCATCATCATCAGAAAGCTGAGACTGAGGCAAAATAATTGGCTGCATTTGCAGAACCTGTGACCTTCTCTGTGGGAGGGATTGCCCTTTTGCTCTGAAGAGGGATAGAATGTAGCTAAGCTGGGCTGCTTATGCATGTAAGATTTTTGGAAGAAGGGACAAATTTGCCAATATTTAGCAAAACAAAAATAATTTTTAAATGGTAAAATTTTCAACTGACCATATTTTTGTGAGAAGCCTTTAGCAACTAATCTTGCTTTGTAGCATTCCACGTAGCATTCCACATTTCGGTCTGCATTTTGTGTGACCTTAAAACATGCATCCAATAAGATTCTTTCCTGGTGATAGCTTCATCAAGAACCCTGTTTTACTTTTATGTAGAGCACCAATCTCCTCTTGCAGTGCCTTTTCCCACCTACTGGCTTCAGTTCCTGGCATCTGTTCTACTTCCTTCCAGATGGTAACACTGACCTTGTGAGGTTGGGCAAGCATAAGATGGCTATGCCTTTGTGTGGTCATGATGAGTATTGGAGGTCTGGTCATGGATTTTCATCTGCTGTCACACAGTTGTCCAGTCCACCTGTCTTCTCATTCTCACTTGCTTCCTCTTTTTATGTTGTACTGCTCTGAATCTCTGGCACGATTGCGTTGGAATCTGCCTTCTCAGGTGGTTTGTCTTGTTCTGATGTTTTATCACTGCACACTGGTTCAAGGTCCAAGAGCCAGTACTGGGCACCTGCCTTTTCTGAGTCACATGAAGCAGTCCCTTCTCTGCTGGCTCTGCTTTCATCAAAGTAAATCACATGCCTGAAACAGACTTCACCTGTTTCTGGGTACAGCACTCTACATCCTTTACTTCCAGAATTGTATCCTACAAAAACACTTTTTCTGGTTCTGGGATCTAGGGATTTTTTCTTCTTCTTGGGTTCAAATGCAAAGGCCTTGCTGCTAAATACTCTAATGTGTCCCATGTCTGGCACCTTGCCATGCCATATTTGGTAAGGTGTATGTATGGTCTGTTTTATGGGCAGACTGTTCTGGAGATAGTTTGGAGTCAGGATTGTTTCGCCCCACCATTTATTGGGTAGGCTTGCATCCATAAGCATGCATTTACTCATCTCCAGTAAAGATCTCAGTTTCCTTTCAGCAGTGCCATTCTACTCAAGTGTAAAGCTCACTGACTTCCTGTGCAGGATGCCTTCCTCTGCCGAGAAGATTTGCATCTTATGTGATACAAACTCACTACCGTTATCCATCTGTAGCTTTCGAGCCTTTCTTCCAAACTTGTTAGAAACCATAGCAATGTACTTCATGAGGAATTTGTGAACTTCACTCTTTTGCCTCAGCAGATGTGCAACTGAGTACCTTGAAAAATAATCCAGAAAGATTAAAAGGTATCTATTTCCACCATTTTATGTTACATGTACTGGTCCAAGGACATCACTATGAATTCATTCTAATGGCTTGCTAATGGCTTCTACCAGTTCTGGGTAGAAATGAGGGTCTAACTCCTTTTGCTCTTATACAACTCACACATTTGCTTATGTCATTGATGTCACAAGGCTTCACCTTAATGCCTTTGGCAAGGTTCTTGTTTTGAAGATTTAGGATTACCTTTGGATTATGATGTCCTAGGCATCTGTGCCACAGTTCCAGACTCTCTTCATCTTTCCTTTCATTTGTCAGGTGTACCTGTTCACCTGCAATACTCAATTCTTATACTTTTCCCTTTTGGTTACCTTGTGCATATACAGTATTGTCTTTGCTAATAGTACATTTCTTATTTCCAAAACATATGTCAAAACCACACTCAATAAATTACAACTTGATTCAGGTTCATACAGGACATCGCCAACTTCATTTAGGATATCTATGCTACAGCATAAAGTGTCGGTACCTATGCGTTGAAGCTGTGTGTATTCACCATTAGTCATTTTTATTTCTCTTTTCTCACTTTCATTAAATCCATTGAATAAATCTCTGCAGTGTGTGCTGTGACTCAGGGTATGAACACACAAAAAAATCAGGATTTTTTGTATTCAGATACATTGAACCCCCAAAACTTCAGGATTCCCGAAAAACCTGAATTCCGATACCAGTATGGTATTCAGATTCTGTTCTTTTCAGAAATCCTGAATTTTTTTGGCTCCATTATACCTTATGGGACCATCATAGTCAATGGGGAATCTATCGAGGGTATCCAAGGGATTGGGGGCCTCTTTTTTTAGGGAGAGGTACCATCGTTTCTGCATAGCTTCTGGTACCTCTCCTCAGAAGACCCCCCCCCAAGTTTCAAAAAGATTGGACCTGGGGACCCAGTTCTATGGGCCCTCAAAGAAGGTGCCCCCATCCTCCATTATTTCCAATGGTGTGGGGGGTAACAGCAAAAAAAAGGACTGATGTCAAAGAGTCTCTGGAATAGAAACTGACAATTGGGGGGGTTTCCAATTCCAACCATAACCAGTGCATGTACAGAGTACCCAAAGAAGTGCCCCATTGTTTTCAATGGAGGGAAAAAAGAAAGTGTTTAAGGGAAGGCACTAGGTTTTGGTGGGCATGAGTATATTGCACTGGTACTGGTTGGCACTCTGTACATGCACTGGCTATGCTGGGCTTGGAACCCCCCTTGCTTCGATTATAGGTTCTGTTGAGCTTCCATTACCACAGTGGCATTGGTTCTGCTGGGCACTCTATACATGCACCGGCTGTAGTAGGCTTGCAAAAAAATAACCCACTTGGATTTGTTGAGCTGGCATTGCTCAACAATTCTGTGTTCTCCTTTTGTGTGTGTTTGTTTGTTTGTTTTGGAGTTATGGCTTGGTACAACAAAACTTTTTTATATCTAGGCATTGCCACAGTGGCATTGGTTCTTCTGGGCACTCTGTACATGCAGTGGCTGTGCTAGGCTTGCAAAAAAAACCCCTTTGCTTGGCTTTGTTAAGCTGGCATTGCCACAGTGACACTAGTTCTGTAAAAACACTTCCCATGCCTTCAGTTTCTATTGCAGAGACTCTCAGGTTTGACATCAGTCCCTGATTTTTATGATTTTCCCCCTCCATTGGAAATAATGGCAGATGGGGGCACTTGTAATTCCCCGTTATAGCCTATGGGGATCATAGACTATAATGGTTCCCATAGGTTATAATGAAGCTGATGGTATTTAAAGAAGTTGTGGTCTCTTTAAATGCATTTGTGAAGCTGTTGCTTCACCCAGAACAATGTTTAAAGGGAGTGCACTCTCTTTAAACAATGTTTAACTGCAGTTATCCTGTTTTCCCAGCTAATCCCGAATTTTATCCAGCCTTGGCTATACTCGATAGCCAAACACACACACATCTGGCTATAATTAGATGCTCCATTATCTATTAGCCACTTATTCTCTTTTGATTCTGATTCAGCATCATCATAAATAAGGCTTTTCTGGTCAATTAGTAAAAATCTTTTTCCTTTGTATCCTGCATTAGTACCATCATGCTTCTGATTTTTAAAATTGCCTTTCTGTTTGTTTATAGCTTGTGTGCTGCTCCTATGCATCTTTCAAAAATTACCATTAGCTGGTAGCTCTCTATAGTCCTTTGCAAAGTGGCCCGTTTTGTTGCAGTTAAAGCAATGCAGCAACTGGTTTTTCTCTCTTTCTCTGGGTGAGACTTGCTCTTTCAAGTTCTTTCTAGAAATGTAATTTGAGCCATTCACTGATTCAAATTCAATAAGCTGTTTTGAACATTCCTCCCACAATTCTTTTAGTGACTGATTGAAAGTTTTTGCTTTTTCTTTTGTCTTTGATTCTGCACACTCAGTAATGCCGAAAAATCTTCCCCAAAAATCCCAAGCATAAAATTTGCCGTTTGTACATCAATGTAGATTAAAGCAACAGATTGCTAGGTTTTCACACACCTGCCTCAGTTCAGATAAATATTTTTTACAATTTTCTCTGTTATATAACCTTGTTTTGAAAAGCTTTCTTATCCATACTCTTAATGATTTGATAGTGGTAAACTGAAAAGACTCTTCTAGACTTTTAAGCATTTCTTTTCCTGTCTGGAAATTTTCAGACATGAAAGACTCACTGTAATCCAATGATCACATAATAATGTTCTTGGCAATCCCATCTTTGATTATCCAAGAGTCCAGTTCCTTGCCTTTCTCTGTTGATTATTCTTTCTCTAAGATTCCAGCAGATCCTTTTGCTTCAATGAGTATATGAAATCTTTTAGGCTAGTTTCTATAGTTCTCATCAGTAAGTTTTGGAATATCCAAATATCTGCTTGATACATCCATCCTTATCACAGCAACATGGAGAAGAACAATGCAGAATTTTTAAGGACAAAAAAACCCCCAAGGGGATCTGCTAATCAAATACTTTAAATCCTTTTTATTGTTTAAGTTTAATCTAAGTTTCTGATCAAACTTAATCAATAAAAAGGATTTAAAGTATTTGATCTAAGTAGTTTAATCTAAGTTTCTGATGAGGAGCTGCGGTGGCTCAAGTGGTTAAGACGCTGAACTGCAGGTCAGTAGTTCAGCAGTTCAAGACCCGGGTGCTGCAAGACGGAGTGAGCTCCCGTCTCTAGTTCCAGCTGCTGCCAACCTAGCAGTTCGAAAGCTAGAAATTGCAAGTAGATAAATAGGTACCACTTCGGTGGGAAGGTAACAGCGTTCCATGCACCTTGGTGTTTAGTCATGCCGGCCACATGACCACAGAAACATCTTCGGACAGCGCTGGCTCTTAGGCTTTGGAACGGAGATGAGCACTGCAACCCTAGAGTCGGATTCGACTGGCTTTCGAGCAAGGGAACCTTTACCTTAAGGTTCTGATATATTATTGGGTTAAATGTAAAAAAATCATTTAACTTGGAAGCACAGAAGCTTTATACGGTATCCCCAATCGTCCATGTTTCCCGGTTAAGAGGGAAATTTATTTATTTTTTATTTTTTAAATGGGATTTCTATCCTGCCAGTGTAATTTGACACCTGCAGCCTCAACCAAAGGCCTGGTGGAACAACTCAATTTTACAGGCCCTGCAGAACTGTATATGTCCCTCAGGGCCCTAATCTCACTGTTCCACCAGGCCGGGGTCAAGGCTAGATGGATGTCTTTTGGGCAAGGGGTTACCAAAAGATGTTGTTCACCCAAGCAAAGAGCTCTTTAGGGGACATATTGGGAGAGACGAACCTGCAGATGTGTTGGCCCCTGACCGCGTAGGGCTTTAAAGGTTAATACCATAACCTTGAACTGATCTATCCACTGGAAGCCGATGCAGTTGGTGGATCACTGGCTGTATATGTGCCTGCAAGGACGTTCCCCAGGCGTGCCACTGCATTTTGAACCAACTGAGGTTTACAGGTAAAGCTCAAGGGCAGCCCTGCACAGAGTGAGTTGCAGTAGTCCAGCCTGGAGGTGACCATTACATGAATCACCGTGGCTAGGTCATGGGAGGAGAGATAGGGAACCAGTTACCTGACCAGCCAAAGATGGTAAAAAGCTGATCTGGCAACATTCATGACCTGGGCCTCCTTTGACAGCAAGGCATCCAGGATCAATCCTAAGCTCCTCACCATTGGTGTCAATGGCGCCCCACCAAGGGATGGGAGACAGATCCCCAAACCCACCCGCCCCCCATAACCCAGGCACAGGACCTCTGATGGATTTAGCTTCAGCCGGCTCTACTGTAACCAACCAGCCACAGCCTCCAGTTCCCTGGCCAAGATAGACGGGGTGGAGTCCGGCCAGCAGTCCATCAGCAGATACAACTGAGTGTCATCAGCGTACTGGTGACAAAAATGCTGTTCAAACAAATTACAAAGAAGAGAAAGACATTTATCTTACAAGAATAGAAATACTTCTTATATGACATATTCATGTAGCTACATTTAACTTCTTGTGAACAGATTAACTTCAAAAAGGTTAACTTGCTACAGCTTCAAGCCCAGGTAAGAGGGGAAACCAGAGAGCTTCTATATAAGATGAAACAGAGAGCAAGAAATGGCCAAGAGGCTAACCAATGAGAGGGTGGGGCTAACTGCACCTGAATGAGGGAATTCTCTTAACCCTTTCCCTTCCAGATCTTCTTGCACGCAGAGTTACAAATAACCAACAGAAACTGTTAGGGTTTACACATCAACAGAGTGCTGAGAAGCTTTAAAGATTCTACTGGAGTCCTGAGCAATTTTCCTGGGAAAGCAAGTGTAGCATTTCAGTGTAAACACAGTATTCCATCCACAGCAAATCAGTCAAACTGGAGAAAATGGCTAAAGAGATATGAATAGAAAAAGTTGTGGGAAGAAGAGAAGGGGCAGCAGGAAGACAGAAAGAGATTGCTATGAATGCCAAGTGAACAGAGAGGGAGAAAGAGGAACCTGGAAAAAACAGGTAGAGGAGGAGCTTTGTATAAGGGTGTAGACAGGAAGAAAAGAACATCAAACCTCCATGTTCAGAGGCAGTGTACCTCTGAATACCTGAAGCCAGGAACAAGCAACACAGGAAGGTTGTTGCCTTTATTCCTTGCTGGTAATCCTACCAGCTGCCACTATTGGAAGCAAGATGCTGAACTAATCCAGCAGGGCTCTTTGTTCTGTTCTTATGACTGCCAGAAGTTTGAGGATGGGAAGCACAGGAGGCATTGGCTTTGCACACAAATAAGAATATTTTCTCATAATGCAAAATGAAAGGGGGATCTTCTGAGTAATATTCTCTGCCATTAACTCTCTCTGCCAATCATATTAGGCTCTCACCATCCACAGATTATTAATTGGGGTGGTGGCTACATCTCTATCACCCACATTGTAAAGTGCCTGTATTAGGTAGGGCCTTGTACTCCTTATCTGCAATCTTTAATATCCCTCTGCAGAGGCAGATAGTGCAGTTGGTGCGGCCTGTACCCAGCCTGCAATATCTTGCTAGCTGGGGCAGATGGGAACAAGAGATTCCAGCTTGTGCAAAAGAGCACGTGGAACTGCTCTTCTTTGTCAGGGTATTCATCTATACCTCCTGCAGCCCCCTCCCTTCCTCCCCACCCCCAGCTTTTGTGCAGCTCCAGGCTTTCCCAATGGGACTTGCACGGACACTCAGAATGGGGTGGGGAATGGCTTACAGACTCAGAGGTGTCCACAATAGAAACTGATACAGCCAGCCCTGTACCAGCACAGACTGACTGTCGGCAATGCTAGGCAGTGCTTTGGATACTGGGGTGGGGAAGAGTGTGTGCTGATGAGTACCATGGATGAGCACCAGGCTCAAATGTGTGCTGATGAGTACCATGGATCGGCTGGCCGAACACTAAAGAGATGTCTCTCCTGGTGGCTTCTTTCCTGCACCACATGCAGTGCTGTGGGCAGTCCAGATAGGCTGCCTTCAGATAAATACACTTGGATGCTTAGTCTCCAGCCTACAGAGGGAAGCTTTAGCCAGAGTCAGGCAGAGAAGCAAAGGGTGATTCTGCATCTGGCATTTGCTCCACATTTTCTCAACACTGAGGAAAAGGTGCAGCTCAAAATCACATTCAAATACCCTGGGGCAATGCTGTACTAACTGCAAAGTCATCCCGAATGGCCATAAATCTATGCAGAAGGTACCATAAAACCCTATGATCAAAGTAAGTGAAAGCAGCATACAATGCAGAGGGGAATTTCTGTTCCAAGGTGGGTTTGGTAAAACAACAGAGGGAAAAGCCAATGCAGAATTGCCCTAAGGGTCTGAAGGCAGGCCTCATACCACAGGAAAGCTCTGTTGCATATGGGTGCCCATGAAGACACACATGTGGATACAATGCTGGGCAAGAGCATGGAAAACCATGGCCATTTTATTCAGAGGAACTGATCTCTGTCATCTGGAGGCCAGTAGTAATTCTGGGATATCTCCAGCTACCACCTGGAGGTTGACAACCCTGGCTCAGGATACCAGATCTCCCATTTAACATGTAACATGTATCCTTGGCCCAGTCAGACTGATTTCATTTCCTCAGGCACTAACTAGCTCTAGGTGTCAGCTTCCCCTAGCACTCGAATCAGTGAGGACCATTTGGTCTGCACAGTTGTTGTTGGGAGCAGCAATTTCTCAGAGAAGGACCAGAAAAAAGAGAACCAAGGAGTGCATGTGTGGTCTCAGACTAAGAAGCCACTCCTCCACCCAAACTTAGGGTTGCCACCTTGCAGTCTAAGCATAGGATATAGACCCTAAAACTCACATTGAAGTGGGAGACAAGGCAACCAGGCCTCACACCTCTCCCTCAACTGTTGTATGACCTTTCTGGGCTCTTGATTGGCTCCGAAGGTGAGGAAGGAAGAGCAGGGGAGGTAAGAGGAGCCCTGGCTATTTTGTTTCTGGATTTTTTTGTTTTGTTTTGTTTTATATCTTCAGGGGAAGATTTAAAAGTCTGTGGTGGGTCACAACTGTAAAAAAACAAGCCATATGAGAAATCAGGGTCATTTACAGAAGTGGTCAGTTCATCAGTGGGGGTTGTGTCATGCAAGGCTCCCCTCAATGCACAGCTGAGATAGTCTTGCAAGCCAAGCTCCCCCTTGCCCCATGCCCATTTGCCAGTTTGCCTGTCTGTGATGACCCACTCATGTCTCTCCCCTGCAGTATGGCCTGAAGAAGAAAGAAGAGAAAGAGGCTGAGGAGAAGGCAGCCCTGGAACAGCCGTGCGAGGGGAGTCTGACGCGCCCCAAGAAAGCCATCCCAGCAGGCTGCGGAGATGACGAAGATGAGGATGAGGAAAGCATCCTTGATACGGTGCTCAAGTACCTGCCAGGCCCACTGCAGGATATGTTCAAGAAGTAATGGCCACACCAGCCCCCAGCCCCACCCACAGTTCCCTGATATTGCCTACTCAGCGCTTGGGCTGGGGTTCCGAGTGGGGAGGGGACGTTCATTTTTTTTATCCATTTGATTTTGTTTTGTTCCAAGGGGAGACCCCCACATATGTCCTTGTGCCATGGGACCCCTGCCAAGCCACCCCCTTTGTCCCCAGGAGAGGCACATCAGGCATGGGATACTCTCCCCGTCTTCCCCTACCCTCACCCTTGCTCTACCCATCAGACCAAAAAAACAACAACCAACCACTCTCACCTGGTGTGCTCCCTGGAGCCACAGGCTGGGCACTGCCGGGAGCATGGCTCCCCCTCCCATCCCCCACCCCTTAACTGTGCAAAGCTGGAGTTCTGTTGTGCCAAAGTGCCAGCTGGCTGCATGGTTAAAAAAAAAAATAACCCTGAGCACAGACCGGGGGGGGGGGCAGGACTGGGACCAAATTCACTGATGCAACCTCATGGGATACTGGAGAGGGAGGGGAGCCTGGGCTCTGCACAATGCCATGCCCCCTCGTACATTCCACAGCCCCATGCTGACTGCCAGGGAGGGATTGTGTGTCCCACCCACCCCCCATGTTCCTGTTCCTGCCTAGCTCCTTGGGGCAAGGCCAGCCCCCACACATTCCGTCCCTGACCAAGGGAACGACCAATTGGAGCGATCCTTTCCCCCCCAAAACCTAACTTCCAAGGGCTGTTGGCATATTGGATTGTCTGTCTCATGCTCGGAGGGGAACTCATTACCTGAGGAATCACACTTCAGACCCTGATGCAGATACATATGGGCACGGAGGAGAGCTCAGAAGCTCTGCCTCGTAAAACCATTTCCAGCCCACACACATGTTTGCGGAAACACACACATACTTCCACGGCCACGCTAGTGCTGGTGAAAGAGCCCAAAGGCCAAGTTCAGTCTTTTGGCCTGACCTCGTGATCCATGGGGGGTAAAGCCTTGGGTTCAAGATCACTTGGCTCCCTCGTGGATGCAGGGAAGGAGAAGATCCTGTCATCGTGGCTGTCTCAGCCACCTGTCTTTAGTCCAGCTCATCCTTTTACTTTCCAGCTGCCCTGGTGTTTGATCCCTAAATGTTTTGTGGCAGCTGCAGGCAAAGGTTACAAAGTAGGAGGGACAAAGGGAGTGCTGAGAGTCCTCAGTTACTCCTTTTGGATAAGGTGATTGTTCTGGAGACTGGTAAACTCAAGGGTCATCTATACCCTAACACAGTGGGTGGAGCAGGGAAAGACATCCCTCCATTTCCAGGCTGGGAGAAACAAGCTGTATTTATACTGACGGAAATCCAGAAGATTGCCTTCCATGGAGGAGGCTGAGGAAGTGCAGAGGAGGATCTGGGGACTCTGAGGCAGATCAATGATACTGTGAGAGCAAACAGTGCCTGCTGGCTCAGTCTCGTGGGACTGAGAGGCTCAGCCACCGATCCTAGCCAAACCAAGGGCTCTGCATCACACCCAATAGTAGTCCTGTCTTTGTGGCATCTTGGCCTCAGGAACCCTGCCACAGGCCCTCATAGATGCAGACTCAGTCATAAGAGTTGCTTCACGCATATTCAGATACATGCATAACAGTTTGGTGTGCAAACTAGGGTGCCTCTGCATCACACCCAATCAGGGTCACACAAGGACAGACAAAAATCCTGTCCAAACTGCTGTGGCTCACATGACATAACCAGCGCTTTCCTTTTCATGCCGCCCAGCTTCCCCTTTAAGTGAAGAGATGCCAAGGAACCTCCAAAACTTGCTGATTCAAGGTCCCACATAGCTTGGGGGAGACCCTTCCAATCTCCCACCTCTACAGCCCAGTCCTGCCCAGAGGTGTGGTGATCTACAACCCCTCCCCCAGCTTGCACCCAGCTCTTCTGCTGTGCTGTTGTTGGAGTCACTCCCTGCCTGCTACTCCCTGTCCTTTCCCCAGAGGCACACAATTAGGCAAAATGGGTTGGCTAGAAGGTGAGGGGGAGTCTTGCTACTGTTTCGCCTGCCCCCTACCTTAGGCTACTAGTCCTTAGCCACCACTGAAATGAAGGTTGGGATCAGCCTGCCTTGGGGGATTTCTGTGGGTCTCATTCTCTTGCATGCCTTTGTTTGAGAGGGCAGGTTCCCATTGTTCCCCAAGGTTTCCTGGTCCCCAAGGAGTTTCGCGCCAAGGTTGAGTTCGACATTGGGAGACATCTCCCTGCATCTCAGTGTCCCTCCTTCCTTTCTTCCTTCCTTCCCTAATAGTTAAAGCCATATCAGTTAGACTGCAATACTATCAACACTAAAAACTCCGCGGGCCACGCTCTCTCATCTTGTATAAAGGAGCGTCCCGGGGACGGGGGTCCCCCTCCCGCCCCCTTGCCCGCTCGTCCGTGTCTCTGGCCACCTGCCACGTGGCCCATGCGTGTTTTTTGCATTGGTGTCTCTGTAACAGGGTAAATCACCCCAATGCCTCCCATCTGTCTTGTTGTCTCTGCTAGTCACTCACTAGATGGTCACCGTATGGCCCCATGGAGCTCAGGGCTAAGGGGCAGAGGGCCTCCAAGAGAGTGAAGAAAGAGAAGCAGGCTGGAGGTGGCAAAGGGCCAGTCCATTGGTGTTTTGTTTTTATTTGTTGACCCGGCATTTGCTTTGACCAGTCACTTGTGTGCAATCATCCCACAGGGCAAAGAGTGATTGTAGTGTGGAGTGACTGACCAGCAGGAGTTCCAGAAGAAGCATGCTGGTTGCAGGCAGATGGGCTGTGTGCCAACAGGACATGACCCTGCCTGGGTTCACTCATGTCCATTGTCTGCTTGACCTCCGTGGCTGAATATTGCAAACTGCAATAACTCCACCTCACATGGGGCAAAGGGCTGATGCTGGAGCCAGCTTCCCACCATGGAGTGGTGCTGCTGATGCTCTCAGTTTATATTTTTACAACAACACCCACAGGTTGGTGTTCTGGACCCAGAGAGTGGGCTGATGGGGCTGCTAGTGAGACCTTGTACCCCCACACACACACACTGCCCACAAGAGTTCCACTTCCCTCAGTGGCCTATCCCAAGCAAGAGCTAAAGGCAAAACCTGGCTGTATTGGAGGGATTTGGGATAGCAGGGCCTACAACAGAACAGAATAATTAAACCACCCTGTGGGAATCTCAGTGGAGCCATTGTGGGGCCCTTCTCATATTGCCTTTGCAGCATAGGAAGTACTGCAGTGCAGCTCTTCCTTGTGCCACTAAGGTAACTGCAGAAGCCCCAGGCACAAGCAACTTGCTCACACTGCAACTCCTCCCTCACCAGAATCACTCCTTCTAGAAGCTGGAGCACTGATGGCTTTAGGGAGCAGCCGCTGTGTGTCAGCCTGGCAAAAGTCCCCTGTCAAGTGCTTCATAGCCGACCACTGTTAGGAACTTGATGAGAAGTAGCTTCCAATCTGAAGTGCTCCTGTACTTCATTTTGTGTGTGAGAGAGAGTGATGGAGAGTGAGAGGGTAAACCGTGGTGGGTTATTACCAGTCCTCTTCCTTCATTACATAAAACTTGCATCTTTTGAGATTCCCCAATTCTCCACTTTGTCCTTATACATTTCTGGGCCAAGAACCACTACTAGAGGTGTGCTTTGGTCTGCACACTTGTGTTTACGCCTGGTTCTGTATGAAAATTCCCAGAGTGACAGGAATGAGCATTTACATTACTGTATAAATGACAATAAAGGGGTGTGTGTATGAGTGTGTGTTTGTCTGATTTTGTAGGAAGGATTGTTGACCTTCTTTGTGGCTCTGTGAGCATGTGAATATGTAAGTAAGCCAGGGAAGTCAACAGCATGGATATGTATGTAGCAGTATAGGGGGGAAGGGGGAATGAGTGAGTTTGCATAAAACCAGAGGAAATGTATGAGTCATCTTTGCCCATTCATCTATCATTCTCAGTGTCTCCATGTGTACATACGCACCATTTGTTTTCAAATGGCTTCCAGAGCAGGGCATTCCACAGGGACTCAGTGTGGGCAAAGAGCTGATCCCAGCCACCAGATGCTTCTCTGTCCCCATTCTCCAAACTGATGGGGAGCACTGTGGGAAGGGCCCTGCTTCATGACCCTATGCATGGATTCCCCGTTGCTTGCTTGCCTATCACTAGTCTGTATGGGGGAGCCTGCTACTACCCCATACACTCAGTTGTCAGATTGCGTGAGCCATCCCGCATTGCTTGTGCCATCTGTTTTCTACAGTCATCCTGTCCAATTGGCTAGTCCTCCTCCCACCTGCACCCGGGAGGGGCATCTATCACAGAGATGGGGCTAAATGGGATCCTGAAAGGAAGGAGGAAGTGCAGTCACCACACTCTGGGGGAGCTCTTCAGGTTAAAGCTAAAGGGGCACCTCTGTCATCCCACCAGAGGGCTGAACTGCCAAGCCAGGGAGTGCACCACTTGTGAGCCATTGCCCTTGCACCCTGCAGCCTGACTTTGACCAAGGGGGAGGGGGAGCATGAAGTGGAACTTCCCCTCTCCTTTCCTCTGTGGGGTAGAGGATGCAGGCAGAAGGGAGGGGGCAATGAAGATGTGAGGGGCTCCATCTGTCCACCCAATGGTGACCATCCTGCTCAAACTAGTCTTTGAAGAAATAATAAAATAAAGGAATTTGTACATTGCCCTGTGTCCAGTGTCTCTAGCCATGAACGTGTGAGGAGGGATCAGAGTGGTGGCAGCGAAAGAGAGTGAGAGAGGAGTAACATCACATCTTGAAAGAGCTCTGCAGCTGAGGCTTTCTCGGCAGCAAATAGCCAGGGGGAAGCAAAAGAAGGAACTGTCATGTGTCAGATGGATTTCAAGGTGAAGTATGCTGGAAGCCCCATGAAGTAGAAGTGCTGCTAAAAAACAATTCATGCTTGGAGAAGGCCTCCCAGCAGAAGCTATGTGTTGTTTCCTCACCAACCTGTGTTTAAGCTTCTCACTCATCCAGTGGTGAAGCATTCCAGTATGTCCTCTTTATCCTGTCTTGCAGCCCAGTAGGTGTCATGGCCAGTTTCCTCATCTCCTTAGTTAAAAGCTTTAGCTAGTGCCAGTTTGCTTCAGCAACTGGAAGAGTGCCTTGTCTTCTTCTGTACTCCTCTCTCCTGGAATCTACAGGATGAGAGAATCCTTAACTAGAGAACTGGTGGGGTGGGGTGTGGACTAAACCATCTCATAGACCAAATGCTGCCCATCAGCTACTAATTAGACACCTCTACATTAGAACATCATTGATGTTCTTTCTTTTTTCCCTTTTTTGGTGAGTATTTTGTTTGTGGGTGTGCATGTGTGGGCTTGTGTCATGGCGACTTCTGGCAACCCCTAGGGGGCTAGGACATTTCAGAGAAGGCTTTAATATTGCTTACCTCTGCGTCCCGCCCCAGTATTCCTTGGAGATCATCTTTCCAAGTACTTGCCAGGGTTGACCCTGCTTAGCTTCCAAGATCTGATAAGATCAGGCTCGCCTGGGCTATCCGGGTCAGGGTATCATTGATGTTCCTTGACCATATATCAGGAGGTACAGAAACCCTTTGCTGTTGGGTGAGTTCTTAGCTGTTGGGTGATTTAAGGGCCTGTTTCCAGCATATGGGTAAGAACAGTCATATGTTCTCTGTGGCCGATCTCAGAGACAGGATTAAAAGGCCATTTCTGTAGGCGAAAGCTGAGGGAGGGTGCGTGCTATATTGGCCAATGGTATGTCACTCCTAGAATAGTATCCCCTTATGCTTAAATACAGCATGGATTCCTCTTGCAAGAGGCATAAATGGAGAAGCCATTTATGAGGGAAAGAGTTACAGAAGCAAAATATTACAGCAAACATTTGCAGCAACTGCCATGTGCATGAGTCAAAATGACAGACAAGCCCCTGTCAAGCTCTGGGCCAGAGCCCTGCTGTGCCCTACAGAGCTTCCCATATGCTAAGGGATGCCAGAACCTTTTGCCAACTATATCATCGGAGGTTGCTAACTCATGAGGCAAGAAGCCAAAAGGAGCCCAAAAGCTTGTCAGCTCAGTTACAGGCTCACTGCTATTGCCTACTGGGTAACCTTGGGCAAGTTTATACCTCCTTCCATGTCTCACTTCTCCTTCTACAAAGCATAGTAGAATGTGCTACTGTAGCTAGTAATCAGAGACTAGAACATATTCGGGGCTGGTGAGGTGGATCAAAAGTTGGCTATGCATTCAGCGCCTAGCTTAAGTGTGACAGAAGATTAGCACTACTGACAGCAAAGGTCATACCAATTTTTTGTGCTTGTATGAGTTCATTAGTTTTTTGGACTTGTATATATTGACCTGGAAGCCACCACCCAACCAACTCAGGTCACACACTCATTAACTCAGCACATGAACCTTCATAACCCTTCCCAGCACCCTTACCATAGAAGAAGCTACATTCAGGTGGGTAGCCATGTTGGTCTGAAGCAGCAGAACAAAGTCTGAGTCCAGTGGCACCTTTAAGACCAACAGAGTTTCATTCTGGGTATAAGCTTTTGTGTGCATGCACACTTTAACTGATACATGAAAGTACTGAAGAAGTATGCTTGCACATGAAAGCTTACACACAGAATTAAACTTTATTGGTCTTAAAGTTGCCATTGGACTCAGAATTTGTTCCACAGGAGAAGCTGTCACAATTTAACTGTTGTAACATTGTCTTGCAAATATGCCCTGAAGGATGGGGGGGGAGGATCCCAGAAACAAACATTCTCTACAGAGTACTTGGAATCCTGCCTTTCAAATGTTTCATACAAAGTAAAACTTTGATTTTAAAATGGCATAATTCTGCTGGAGAGGCTGTTTGAGACCTTAATTTGAGTACTACGTATGTGGAAATGGGGTGAACCTGGGGTAAGGAGTGGGAGTAATTGGGCAGCAGTAACAGTAGATAAGGAGCTGCGGTGGCTCAAGTGGTTAAGACACTGAACTGCAGGCTGTGGAAGGTCAGTAGTTCAGCAGTTTGAGACCCAAGTGGCCGCATGACGGAGTGAGCTCCCGTCTCTAGTTCCAGCTCCTGCCAACCTAGCAGTTCGAAAGCAAGAAATTGCAAGTAGATAAATAGGTACCACTTCGGTGGGAAGGTAACAGCGTTCCGTGCGCCTTGGTGTTTAGTCATGCCGGCCACATGACCACGGAAACGTCTTCGGACAGCGCTGGCTCTTCGGCTTGGAAACGGAGATGAGCACCGCAACCCTAGAGTCGGATTCAACTGGCTTTCGAGCAAGGGAACCTTTACCTTTACCTAACAGTAGATATGCCAGGACAGGTAGACCATTAAGCAAATATTGGTATACGTTAAAAATGGGCATGGGAGGGCAGCAAATAGACAAATACAGCTTTCATTTCCAACCATTCTAACCATAACTTTTCATTTATCCTCAGCATTAGGCAGTGGTCAGTTTTAAATCTGCATTTATTTGAATGAATTTGTGTGTACAAACCAAAACATGAAATGCTTGGGGTTTTGTCTCTTACTGAAGTGATGTTCTTACAGTGGAAAAAAGCCATGAGCCATGAGAGTTCAATTAAATCTCTTGTGTTCTACAGCAACAAATCTCCAAGTATCATCTGCTGGGGACAAACCACAGAAGAGAGCTATTTCCATCATGCTCTGCACCTAGGTGGCCATTGTTGGGAACACAGTACTGAAGGACCTTTGGCTTGCTCTGGCAAGGGAATTCTAAGGTACTTAATGAGAGATGGGCATATCTATACTACTATATCTCCATGTCCAGAAGCCGCATCTCTCTAATATCTCAGTTCTGTCCTTAGATGGATCTTTGATATGATCCAGCAATGGGGGAAGGGCAAAAGAACTCAGAGAGAGAGAGAGAGAGAGAGAGAGAGAGAGAGAGAGAGAGAGAGAGTTGAGATAGGGCAGTTCTGAAATGGGATCTGAAGACAGTACACTGGAAGAAGTCAGAACCTGGAGCTGGAATGAAAGGGCATTACTAAAAAAAAAAAAAGCTTTGCAGAGCCTTTTCTGTATGCCACTGGGAGCAGCACTTTAGCTCAGCCCCAGAACTGATCGTTTGAACGAGTGTCAGCCACATTAAGACAGTTCCACAGTGCAGTCAAACAGATATACAGGAGGCACCCACATCACTTGTGCCACTCCAAGTTATTTGTAAGATTCTGGGAAGTAAAGAAATAAATCTAGGGAACATGCTTGGATCTCCCAAGGTCATAATTTTCATGTAACTGGTGGAATTGGAATAAGGCCATTCAGGACTGTTTCACACAAGCACTTTCATTGCTAGATCAGCTGATGACACCTAGCAAAGGTGAGCACTGTCTCCATCGACAAGTGTTTAAGTTAACATGAAGTGATATGGATATTAATCTTTAAAAGCCAAGTCACACATGCCAGGCATCATGCTACTAGAATCAACCATATATAATCACATTATAGTCAGAATAGAATTAAATGTGAAATGCACATGAATTCCAGCACAGATACTAAACTAATACTTAATGGGAATATGGACCAGCATCCAAGTAGAATTAGGAGTTAAAATTTCATGGACCAAGCAATGTCTTCTAAATTATCAGTAATCATACCAAATATATGGACCAAAAAGATATATATCACCACATAGAATAACATATGGATGGCACAGTAGCCCCTTTTAATATCATCATGATGTTTTCATCATCACTGTTTGTCTCTGGTAGTTTATGTATATATTAAACATTTTTGTTGATGATAGTTTGAAAATACACATATAATTGCTTACACCAATGCTTTATTATCAGCTATAACCTGTTGCCCAGATTAGTCTGATCTCGTCAGATCTTGGAAGCTGAGCAGAGGAAGCCCTGGTTAGTAGTTGGATGGGAGATCACCAAGGAAGTCCAGGGTAGTGATGCAGAGGCAGACAATAGCAAACCACCTTTCTTGCCTTGAAAACCCTAGAGAGTCATCAGTTGCCACTTGATGGCAATGAATACATAAATATTATAAACTAGTATGAAAGGCAAGGCTTTTTCTGTAGCAGGAACTCCTTTGCATATTAAGCAACACACCCCTAATGTAGTCAATCCGCCAAGAGCTTACAGTAGCCCCTTTTTGGGGATTCACAGCCCCCCCCCTTTCTCCCTTTTGGTCAGTTAAAACAGGCCAGATTGTTTATCCCAAGGAGACCTTCAGAAGGATACAGTTAAGTTAACTCAAGAGAAGAGTCGTCATTTCCCTTTTAGCCTCCCAGGCTTTGTGGCTTAGATACTTGGGGCCTTTTTGGCTGAGTCATCTACATATCTGTGGAGCTGGATGACTCTTGTGCTGGGAGATGAGTGATACCAATTCCGCTTGTCCTTCGTGTATTTGTTAGCTTGTAAAGGACATTTACATCTCTGAGCATGTACAGAGTGCACATCTGGTTATTGTGAACTTTGATATGAATTCTGGCATGTAAGGCATTTCCCCACAAAAACAAATACGATAACCAACATAAAAATAAAGGGGAGGGATCAGATTTGAAAGGGCAAAAAGCAAGCTCATAGAGTAGATGGCACCTGTTGAGAAGAGTTCAGGATCAGGCCTTCTGCTGTGTGTCCCATTAGGTGCAGTTCCTGCAAAGATCCTGAAATTGCCTTCCAATGTAGGTAACTGAAGTGATGAGAACAGTTTACAAACTTGAGTGATACAAGAGCCTGAGAGCCAAACAAAACATGAGGCATCCTTGTGGCCACCACGAGGAAGCCACTGCCCCGGTAAAGACATTTTAAAGTGCCCCTGGGGCAACACTCTTGTTTCCCCTCCCCTGTGTTTTTCAAGTGCCAAAATAGCTATGGGAGGGCAGCACACAGACACTGTCACATTTAGTTTGACCCTGAGAAAAAACTGCCCGTGACTGACACTGTGCTGAAAGACTTTCCATCTGGAATCCATATTGCAGAGCTTCAGTGCCTTGTTTAGCTCTGTTCTACATAGGGAGGGAAACTCTGACCGAAGCCTCCTCTTGTACACCCTTGTTCTTCTCACAGTAGTACTTAATAGTGCAATCCATTGAATAGACATGAGTAAGATTCTGAGTAGTGCTTTACTTCAGGAAAATGCTTCTGAGAAGCAGAATTTCTGCCATCCTCAGCAACTTTCCCTTCTGACCTCAGGCAGTAGCAGATCTAGGCATGCCTATCCCTGCATCCAACTTAGTTTATAAGGGGGACACATTTCTCTCCTCTGCTCTTCAATCTTGTCAGACCTCTCACGCTTCTCCTTTCAGTTCCCATGGAAATGCCAGAGGGAAGCAACTGTCTACATAGATTTAAAGGGGAGGGAGTGACACCCCCATGTTCTTCTGAGCTGAGTGGCCCCTGCAGTGCTGGCAGAGCTACAGGGGCTTGGCTGCGCTTGCTCTTGGCTGCCAGTGGCTTTTCAGGCCGTGGTCTGCCAGAAACGGACAGAGAAAGTTAAAGATCCAGCCTGCCCTTGATTAGAGCCCACTTCATCCAAGGCATCTGATGAAACTGGCTCAAGTTCTAGAAAGCTGAAATGGTCATAAATCTGTCGGCCTTTAAGATAGCTACCCAACTCCTTGTCAATTTGGTATAATAAACTAATATGGCTACAGTCTTTCAAATCCCAGAATGCAACATTCTTTTCGGGACAGGAAAAGAAAGGTAACCCACAAGGGGAGGGAAAAGGAGATTATAAATCCCCTGAACACAAGGAAGAAGTTCTCTTACCATCTTGCCATCTCGCTGGGAGCTGTCACACCAGAGCAGCCATGACCATCTGTTGCTCAGCAAAGGGCGGGGGAGGGGGAACCCACACTATGAAAGTAAGGAAACTAAGATCGTTTCTGTTGTGTCCGCAGACCACTAAGGGCCGTCAACGAAGGAGCCTGAGCTTGAGTCCCCGAGAACAATGGGACTGGGGCTCCTGGCTCCAGCGTAGGGGAACCAATGGGAACGGCGGCGGGAATTCAAACCCGCCAATGGCACCAGGGGGCGTCCCCTGTTGCGTGTATATAGTTGGCCTCCTGGCCAGGTACCTTTGTCTCGTGTTGTATAATAGCGAACCATGCTGATCACTACACCATTGTCTGTGGTTTCATTATGCGTCTAACCCACTATACAACAATGGCGACGAAGGTGGGATCCTGCTGAGCGCTCCAGCCGGGCTGTCGGCCAACGCTACCAAAGACTCGCTCCACCGCTCCACGTGCGTCGTCCATGAGCACCACCGAGGGTGAATCCAGAGCCGTGTCGCAGCGGCCGACTAGCACAATGGCCATCGCTCCAGGATCCGGGCTGCTGCCGCCGTTCGACGCCTCCCAGCCCCAGCGGTGGGGAGCCTGGGTTACGGGTTTGCGGCAAGCCTTCGTCTTCTACTAGATCACGGACGAAGACCGAAAGAGAGGACTGCTGCTCTGCTCTTGCAGCCCCGTGATCGTAGATCTGGCCCAATACCTTCTCTCTCCCAAGAAGGTGGAAGAGTGCACGGTCGACGAGATTGTGAAGGCCGTGCAGAACTACTATTCCCCAAAGCCGTCGGAGATGACCTGCCACGTGGTCTTCCAACATCGGAACCAGCAGGGCAAAGAAACCGCCGCGGAGTTCCTCGGAGAGCTCCGCCGCCTGGCGGCCGAATGTGCTTTTGGAGAGTACTTGGATATGGCTCTCCGTGACCGATTTGTCGCGGGCCTCAGGGAGGAGAAACTCCGGCGCCAAATAATGGAGGGCGAGAAGGTGACCATCACCTCAGCGTTAGCCACCGCCACCGCTTGGGAGAGGTCACACCCGGCCACCACCACTACTCACCGTGTGGCCTCCCCTGGAAACAGCGACCTCAACGACCCCAAGGTACACCGCACGCTAGCGCAGCATCGCCCGCCAGCACCGCACGCCAGCTCCGCACACAAGCAACCCGGCTCGGCGGCGCAGGAGTGTGCCAGCTGTGGAGGGCAGCATGAGAGGAAATTGTGCCGGTCCCGGGACGCCACATATCGGGACTGCGGCCGTACGGGCCACATCGCAAGGGTTTGCCGCTCCAAGCCATCCCGCGCAGCGCAAAAACCGCCTCGCCGCAGGTCTGAGGCGCACTTCGAGGACTGCGCGGCCCTGGAGGAGGACCTATACCAACTGACCAACGCCCCGGCAGCTCGAACACAGGTACTGAAACTCCCCAGTCAGGCTTCTTCCCAGAGGACCCGGTGTCTACAAGGAACTACGGCCGGGGCCCGGAATGGCTAGCAGGGAAGGTGATCCGCTCCACCGGCCCCGTCTCCTATGAGGTGTCAACAATGGACGGGCAAGTCCTGCGGCGTCACATGGACCAGCTGAGGCGGCGCCTACTACCTACGGTAGGAGATCCGGGGGACCAAGGGGAGGGGGAGCAGGGCCTCAGGGAAGCAGGCCCCAGCGACCGACAGATCCCACCGCCAGAGGCCCCGGCAGCCGAGGACTCGACAGCACACGCGTCCCCAGAGGGTGGAAGCAAAGCGGCCGGCCCCACCACGCATCCACGACCGGCCTGCGGGGAAACACCAACGCCCGCTCCGCAGCAATCCACTAGGGAATGCAGAGCCCCGGCATACCTGAAGGACTATGTCACCTAGGCAGGATCGGAACTATGGGGGGAGGGGTGTTGTGTCCGCAGACTACTAAGGGCCATCAACGAAGGAGCCTGAGCTTGAGGTCCTGTGAACAATGGGACTGGGGCTCCTGGCTCCAGCGTAGGGGAACCAATGGGAACGGCGGCGGGAATTCAAACCCGCCAATGGCACCAGGGGGCGTCCCCTGTTACGTGTATATAGTTGGCCTCCTGGCCAGGTACCTTTGTCTCGTGTTGTATAATAGCGAACCATGCTGATCACTACACCATTGTCTATGGTTTCATTATGCGTCTAACCCACTATACAACAGTTTCCAAAACTTGCAGCTTCAAGGATCAATTGTCCTAATTCTCCAGAATTTAATGTATGTAAAGAGTTAAGGACAGAAAACTGTGGTTTATCGCCTTCTCTTTTGTCCTTGCTCAGTCTACTACATCTGCGTAAGAAGTGTGCATTTTTATTTCTTCATTAAAAATTCTCTATGTTTCGAGTGTGGTTTGTCGGATCTCTGTGACCCTGTTAAGTCCTATTCGATTACCTTTGCCAAGGAGCAGTAGGTAACTGTAGACCCCATTCACCCCCAGAGTGTGCAAGTGAGAGCGCTAGACCCCACAGTAGCTAGTGCAAGTGAAGTGGGAGATGCAGCAAGGGGGTAGAGCCTTTAAGGTGCAATGTAGCAGAGGAGGCCTGGGTTCAGACCTCTCAGGCAGGCATTTCCCCAAATTCATGGTCTGTGGTGGCAACAGAAGTTTACCAGAAGAGAAATAGTGAACCAGAATTAGAGGAAGGAGGACTGGGCAGGGCAGGTGAGCCAGGAAGATGGAGTAACTTTTTCACTTCCATGTGGGCAGCAATGGGGACTGTGAGTCCCATTAATCTATGGCCTTCTATTCAAAAACCAATAAAAGTTATTTTTAAAGGTTTATGAACAGTTGGAGTCACAGTTCAATACATTCTTCTACATTAAAAAAAACTTGTTGGTGGGGGGGAGATGCTACTTCATGTATGCATGAACAGCTCCTTCAGTTTAACAAACAGTCAACATGTATAAACTCCTGTTCCTATTGTCAGAGAATTTAAACAAGAAGAGGAAGAAGCACATTTTGGGAAAATTTATATGATCACCAGGACTATTATTTTTTTTCTGTAATTGCTAACAGAGCAATTCTCTCACAAGCTACCTCGGTACAGCAGGAAAGAGAAAACCTTTTTCCTGAATCCATTCTAGAAATCAAAGCTGAAAAGATTTCTGGGAAGTGAGGACATTATTTCCCTGAACTTGTCACATGCAGAACAATAAATAAACCACCCATTCCTCACCAATGGCTACTGAACTAGGCTGCCCCCACTAGATAATGTTACATTTTTCTTCCATACAGCTCACAGCAGGTTTTGTATAGCACATTCTCTCATCACAACCACCCTGCAAGGTAGGTAAGGCTGAAAGAAAAAATGTTGGTGGGTACAATGCAATTTATCTTCAAACAGAATGAAAGAGGTATTGTATAGACTCATAATGCCATGCAAGAGGCCCCCAAAAAGGGGGGGGGGTCTCAGGCTGCAACAAGAATTACTCTGGACTATCCTCACAGATTTCTTAGAATATCATCCTCCTTGCAGTTAACTATGCTCCTGTGCAAGAAGAAATGTGCAAAGGAAATGTGCAACAGCAACGCCCATCCACCTGCATATTGCCTGCAAACCAAGGCCAGTTCCAGGTTCCAGTGGGCCCCAGGAAGAGACTGCCCAGGGGCCCCACCTTCGACTGCTTTCCATTGTGTCCCCCATGCACACCTCCCTGTGGTCTCCTCCCCCATTGCCTAGCCATCCATCCCCCACACACTTGCTCAGTTTCCAGTCCTCCCAGTGAATGTTTGCACACCCTTCCCTGTCTGTGCTGGACAGTAGGTGCAGGTGGGGATATGGGTGGTGGGAGGGCTCACAACAAGTAGATGGGCAGCATGGGAAGTAAGCAGGTGGGCTCCAACAGAAGACTTGGGCCTTGACCGCTGCCTCACCTCAGGGTATGTGGGTGCTGGCCCTGCTACAAATGTAACTAACACCATTTGCCTTGGTTCCCATGAGCACAGCTGAGGAAAATCAGCTCATAAGTCAGGGGCTGGAAAGAGGAGGCAAAAGCACAGCATGCCTGAACTTGGCAGGAAGCTGGTATTTGTCTCTCAGTTTCCTGAGGGCAGCACTATGGCTGGGGGAAAACAATGGGAGCTGATTGCTGTGAGGGCTCAGGCGGCAGAGTGAGAGAAGATAATAGCAGCTCTTTGGGCTGGAGGGTTCAGCCCTACTTGGAATAGAATTAAGTAATGGCTATGATTAGTGCCATGGAGGATAATGGAGATGTGCTGCCTGCTGAGAAGCCGTGCAGGCCCCTGGTCACAGCCTGAACACAGCATCCTGGTGCTTCTCACCATATGTCCCCACCCCATCTTCCTCTGGTCACCACCACAAGCCAAGTCTTATGCCACCACCACAAGTCTTATGCCACAAGCCAAGAGTTGCCAGCTCTGGGTTGAGAAATACCTGGAGATTTGGGGGGTGAAGCCTGAGAAGGGAAGGGTTTGGGGAGGGGAGGGGAGGAACTCCAGTGGGGTATAAATGCCACAGAGCCCACCTTCCAAAGTGGCCATTTTCTTCAGGTGAACTTATCTCTGTTGCCTGGAGAGGGGTTGTAATCCCAGGAGATCTTCAGGCACCACCTGGAGGTTGGCAACCATATGGTGACAAGCCTCTTCCCAGCAGAACCAGAGGCAGAAATTCCAGTGAGTGCATCCCATTTCTTATCTCCTTGGACACCTCTGCCCTGCTTCACTTTCCATGAGTAAAACAGACTGTGGATGGAGGGAGTAAGGACAGAGGCAGACTACAGTTTTTTAGAGAGTTAAAGTAGTTTGAAAGAGACATCTCTTCTACATTGCCTCTGGTCAAACAGGTTGACACAGGTTTATCTGTTTACCAGGGGCAAAACTGGGATTTCTGTACACACCATGAGCAGTGATCCCTCTTTTCCAACTGCTTCCAAATGGCTCATGTGCACATACAAGACACTGACAGCAGCCTGCCCCCCCCCACGGCGCATGAGCACTTTACACCAGCGCGGCTTACGTGCTCTGCTGCGCTGCTTTTTTGCCATGCTGCAGCAGCACGGTGTGATCAGCGCTCAGAGCTGGAGCGTGGCAACATGGTGGCCCCTGTGATCGGGCTACTGTGCCTTATTTTGCTCCAGGGCAAACAGCCATGCCTCCCCCCTCCCCGCGTTTTCTGGCCCGTATGACCAGGGCCTTAGTTATGTATCACTGAACGCCGAGTGCAAAAAACTTGTATCTTGGAAATGTATGGCTTTACAAGGCAGGGAAGGCCTTCCTACTTAAGCTGAGCTTAAATGTCTCTTGATGACCCAAGAGAACTTAGTCTGCTCTCCAACATACCTGTACAGATCATCTGAGCACAGAAGTATTTGTTCAGAGGGAAATGCTTTATGGAGGAACACCAGTATGGGCATCAGTTTTGGGAAGGTGAAAATAAATTAGTCCTCATTTGAAAAAACAGCTACTGTATGGGGCTGGAGCCAAACAATCCATAAAGGATTGTTTTTCTGCCTTCTGCTTGCCGTGCCCCTGCAGCTGCTTTTGAGAATGAGGGTCCCACAGGAATGGGGTGGGACTTAGGGTTCCTGGGGGAGGGGAGGGAGAAAAACCAGTTTAAAAGTCACTACTGTTTCCCCAGCAGATGTGCCCTTTGCTCCCAGAAAGAAAACTTTGGATCGACCCAAAGCAAGGCGACATTTTTATTACACGTCATCTGCACAGCAACTTCCAGTTTCATGGTGTGTGTAACTGGGAGATGGAACAGAAACTGCTACACAAAACAGGAGTATCGTTCTGTTTCCAGGGTGATCTCTTACTTGTGAAAAGCACCATCTTAGAAGGTTTCAATTTTAAAAAATTGGATTCATGGAGGATTATTTATCAATGAGCATTAGCTATGTTTGACTAAATGTAGCCTCATTTTCCAAGGCAGCATAACTCTCCCAAGCAGATGCAGGGAGAAATGCCAGAGGAGAGCAATTGCCTTTGCAGCCTATTTGGGGGACTTTCAAGGGGCATCTGGTTAGCCAATGCTGGAAATGGGTTGCAGAACTAGTAAAAACCTTGGATTGCTCCAAGAGGGTTCTGCTTAGATTCTTATTGCTTCATGTATATTTGTCACCATTCCTAAAGCTGCACCTGTCTTTCCTCCCTCACCATGACCCCTGCATTTGGTCCTGGGCAAAGCCAGCTAAACAAGGAAGCCTCATCCATTAGCCTTTACTAGCAGTTCCACTAGTCTCAGTTACCTGTCTACCCAGAGCTTTTGCTTAGGGCTCACAGCCAATGGTGGAGCTGCTTTGTCTAATTAAACCTGCCTTCAGTAATTCACTGTAAAATGCTTCCCATTAAAGTGAATTTATTGTCCATAATTATTAGGTGCCTTCATCAGACCCCAGGCACCCATACGGAAGGGGTTATTGAACTCAGTGGGCTTTTCTGAGCATTTACCCACTAAAATCTTAGGAACCTTCCCCCTTAAGTGAACTATCGCTGGTAGTCTTATAGGTGGTGCCACTGGAAGAGATTCCAATCCACTGGGTAATGTTCTATCACCTTTTCTGCTGGCAAAAGTGGGAAGATGAGGGTGTGTCAGGGATGTGAAACCCACACAATGGGAGGGGAGTCATATAAGATGGGGAATGCAGAGAAGAGGGGAATCAGGCTCTAAGCAGCAAAGCTGGGAGAGTATAATTCACAGCTGCAGTTATTAGGAGACAGCACTGTAACTTCTCATTTGGAACAATACTGGTACGGTTTCGATAAGTGTGAGGACAGTACAGGATGTCAACGTTGTGGTAAGGAGACCTTTTAGAGAGAACATCATGGTTAGCTACAGTCTTTTGTACTCATAACAATGGGACAGATTTGGACTTGCTACAGAGCTCTGTATTCGGCACCTGTTAAATATAAAAGCAGAGAACAAGCTCTAAATCAGACTTGGAGGAAACATAGGGAGCAGTTTGACTCCTTGTTCTTGCAAGACTTAAAGTGTTTCACTAACAAAAAGAAATTGCGGAAAATTGTGGCCATTCCTGAATAATACCAGAAAGAGTTATTCTTGTCTATGGTGGTTGATAAGCATTACTGGAGGAATCTAGTTTTACTCCCAAACGGGTTTAGGGGGCAATGACAGTCCCTATCAAAACATGAAAAGGCAACCTTAACAGTAAACCTTCTAGGATGGTTTCCATCCCTCCTGTATGGTAAACCGGTATAGCTGAACTAAGAATAGAAATTAGCAAATACACATGCAGAAATGTCATACACACAATTCTACATATTTTTATGAAGCAGAGAAGTTTTAAAAGTAACATAATGGTGCCATAATGGTACCATAACATATGAACAATACAGAGAGTATATTAATCAAAGAGCAGGCATTACGAGAAAGATTAGAAGTGAATTTCTGAGTCACTCCACAATGGGCCACAGAGGGTGGAGCTAAATAATGAGACATGAACAAGGCTTTCCTTTAAAAAAATCACTTTAGTCACTACCCTTAAGCATTCATGACATCCAATATATAATATGGGAATTATTCAAGACAAAGAGGAAGAGGGTTTGATAAAAGGGAACTGAATGGAGAGAATAAAGGGATGTGCCCTATACCAAATCAAAAAGTTAATAATGGTGCACTCCTGTTACCCTTCTATACATGACACTGTTGAAGTCTTCAAAGGAAATGAACATTTGACTACACTGTCTAGACTTCTGTAACAGACTTCTGTCAGCTTCCACTACTAAATAAATATGAACTCTCTCTTCATTTCAGCAAAAGATGTTCTGAAATTTCCAAGGCTGCAATCCTATGCATAGTGGGAAAACAAGATGAATTTTTGAATAAACCTAAGTAGGTTCATATTGTTAGGATAACAATATCTTTGCCTATCCATTTTAGCCTTTTCCAAGGAACACTTTGCTCCATCACATGCACAGATGTGAGGATGGCAGAGGGAGCAGTCCAAAGTTTCCAAGAGCAAAAGTGTGCTCAGTTAAGCTAGGAACACTCCAAAGAACACCTGATTGGCATAGCTGAACCAGAAGTAGGAGCCCACAGTCCAGTTCCAGCTTCCGCTTAGCTTTCTCTGTCTTATCCCATCTGAGAACTTTGGGCTGGAGACGGGGAATTGCACTACAAAGTACAGTCCTTGTCCCTGTTATCAGAGGCTCGCTTTGCCAAGTCTGATTCCAGTTCACATTCTTCTCCCTGCAATTTTACAAGTTCCACTGGCAAAGCTTAATCTGTGTGCCAATACATACGTCATACAAATCAAGTATTTAAACATTTTAGGGCTCCCTTAAGGAAACAAAACTGGGTATTTGGTAGGTTCTCTCCATTCTCCACAGAGAGCTGCCTTCCTTTCAGAATAGTGGGGCACCAGACAGTGCCAAGTAGCACTTCCTGCAGGCTACAGCATTAGCATCTCAATAATTCATAGACTACAGCCCTTTGATCTCAACCCTTTGAACAGGCTCCTAACAGATCTTTGTAGTGTTGCAGCTGCCCTGATAGGGAACAATCAACACAAAGTGGGGAATGGGATTTTTAAAAAATAAGCTCAACACTAGGACTGATCAACAACTCTCAGAAATCTCTGTGAGGACAGCTATATGGAACACACAAACACTGTATCAACCAAACTTACATCTGCATATGCACGCAAATGTATTTTTGCTTACAATATCAGGCCCTCTCCCACACAGATAATACAAAACACAGGGAGACACACAGTGAAAATGTAATCAGCAAAACAATTATGTGTAAAAAAAATTGTTTTACCTAAACAAAGATAATTAAACTGCTCAAACTATTCAATGAAAATAGATTTTATATCATATACACAATTTATAAATACAAATTCCAAAGCTATTCATATACCAACAATATCAAAGTTCAAATTCTCAGATCACAGGGCAAAAAAACAAACATTCCCACAGTCCATCACAGGCTCATAAAACACTCTGTTGAAAGTGCTCAGGTCTCTTCAGTTTTCAGAAACAGAACCCATGTTCCAAGTCGAAACCAGACAACTAAGCCACAACACATACAAAGGCAGTGGTCCCGATGAAGTCCTCCTATGGGCACGCATGCAATGTTGTTCCACATTTCATTTGACAAGGCTTTTTCAAGCAGGAACCACTGAAATCAAAACTCAGGCATATTCTTCCAAAATACCTATTCAAGGCTTTCTTCCGGTTTATAACTGCTCTGAGTCTGTACTCAAATAGGCTCAGTGCAAGAGTTGGTCCCATAAACCTCTATCATAGTGTCACATGGAAAAAGAGTGACAGAAGTAGAGATCCATGGTGTATCCAATCCTGATTTTGAAGAAGAAGAAGAGAGAAGAGATTGGATTTATACCCCGCCCTTCACTAACCAAAAGAGTCTCAGAGCAGTTTCCCTTCCCCTCCCCACAACAGACACTCTGTGAGGTAGGTGGGGCTGAGAGAGCTCTGACAGAAACTGCTCTTTTTCAAGAACAGCTGTGCCAGAACTATGACTTGCCCAAGATCATCCAGCAGGTGCAAGTGGAGGAGTGGGGAATCAAACCCGGTTCTCCCAGATTAGAGTCCACGCACTTAACTCCTACACCAAACTGGCTTTTGCAAAAGAATGAGAGCAACTTAACCTTTAATGCCTAGACATCATCCCAAAACATTATATCAGACACTGTGTGCAGATGATAGTTGGAACAGAGGGGCCTGGTCCAACAAGAATCCTGCTAAAATTGTAATCTGTGTTCTTCCAGCACCTAGACTATAGCAAGTCTTTGTGTTTGCCAGGTCAGAATACTGTTAGCTTGTAGACAGCAACAGTTACATTTCCATGATCAATTATACAGGAGTAAGTGCCAATGAACTCCGTAGGTTTTTAGAGTAAACATCAACAGAATTGGGGAGAAAAGGGAACCAAGGGAGAATGGCACAAACACACCTGATTTGAGGCTGAAGTATCCAGAATAGCTAGCAAAATCAGCATGCTGCAAGGACCATACTGCCTTCTAGTGGAAAAAATATGCCATGACACACAGCATAAAAGTCAGAAAGTACTGCATTTACTCAAATGCAAAACCCCAAATATGCACTAAAAAATAGGTTTTCCCCAAATATGCACTAAAAAAAAGAAAAGGAAAAAATGGACTCATATTATTATTGCATACAAATTACAGTTATGTCCAATAATAAAGATCTTTTGAGGCATAACCTTCTAGGATGGGTTCATATTACATTCCAGGTCATCTTCCTAGTAAATATGGCACTGTGCATGCTCAGGTTAAAAGGTACCAGAATTTTTTTAAACTTTCCAACTTTCAATGCCTAACTCTGGAAATAGTTCCTTAGCACTCACACAAGCCTTTGCAGAATACAAATGGTAGGAGACAGGGGCTTGAAAGAGGCTTACAGAAGACAACTGTTGTACAGTGATAGGTCACTGGCAGTTTGTTCCTTACATTACTAGCAGTTACTCCTATACTCAACAAACCATAAGCACACAGTGACATCAAGGGGACTGAGTATGGGACAAGGAATGGAATGTGAGTCTTGGATTAGAGAGAACTGCTTCAAATTCCTGGTCAACCCTGAAATTCACTCAGCAATTCCAGACGTTACTATCTCTAACTTCATGTAATTAACAAAACTGGGGGGAAAACCCTCCATATGACAACTCTAAATTCACTGGAGAAAGGGAAGGCACTATCCCAGTGTCTGAATGCAGCAGTCCAATGGTTAAGCGGGAGCTGGCTGAAGTTGAATCCATCCAAGGTGGAGGTCATGTGGCTGGGAAAGAGATGCTAGCTCGAGGGTCACTCCCAAGCTTCAATGGTGTCCTGTTGACAGATGTAGACTCTGTAAAGAGCCTCGGAGTGTCCTTGGACTCTGCACTATCATTGGATAAACAAGTGTCCATGGTGGCACGGGTCAGCGGTTTTTTTGCCTGCACCAGACCCGCCAGCTGGTTCCTTATTTGTCTAGGTTAGACCTGGCAATGGTTACCTCCAGATTGGACCACTGCAATTTGCTCTATGTAGGGCCAGGGGTCATTTCCTGCCAGAGCACCCAGGAGCGGGACTCCGGCAGTAATGAGCCCAGGCCCCTCCCCCTCCCAAGGGGTGAGAATTAAATGCCTGGTTTCCCTGTGCAATCTTCGCGCAGGGAAGCCAGGCATGTCTGCTGGGCTCCCCTTCCTGTCTCCAGCCAGCCCAGGCTGGCTGGAGACAGGAAGATAAGCCTGGCAGATATGCCCTCCTTTTCCCCTGAGCTGCTCCGGTTTTGCAGAGAGACTGGGGAGGGGCGCATTTAAAAGCCTGGCTTCCCTGCACAACCTTCTAGCCATGGGGTAGATCGCGCAGGGAAGCCAGGCATGTCTGCTGGGCTCCCCTTTCTGTCAAGCTGGCTGGAGACAGGAAGGGAAGCCAGGTAGATTGCCCTCCTTTCCCCCTGAGCTGCTCCGCTTTTGCGGAGACATGGGTGGGGGGCAGATTTAAATGCCTGGCTTCCCTGCACAACCTTCTAGCCGCGTGGCACTTAGAGTAGATCGCAAAGGTTAGCCCAGGAAGGGAAGCCGGGCAGAAATGCCCTCCTTTCCTCCTGCGAGGCACCTGAAGAAGATCTAGCAGGGAAGGCAGGCATGTCTCCCCACCTCCTCTTCCTTCTCCAGCCAGCCTGCCGCAGCTCATAGTTTATATTGGAGGAAGTCCATCTCTCCCCCCCTTCAGTTGGTTTATTTATTTATTTTATTATATTTCTTGGTCTCTCACTTCTCCCAAAGTGTCTTGCTCTTGTATACATGTCTATGTGTAATAGAACAGTCTGCTCTTTCCTTAATATCTGTGTGATTTAATTTGGTCCTGTTGGGTGGAGCTCTTGTTTCACTTTCATTTTCATATGTTGACTGGACCAGAGAAAGGGTGGCTGAGTGACTACTCTAGCCTGGGAACTCAGCCAAAGGAGGATGTTTCAAATGTAAGACTTCAGGCTCCTTTTTAACTGCTGCTGAGGGAATTTAAAACTTGGGGAAAGCAGACATACACATTTCTTTCCCTTTCCTTCCATTTTTTCTTTCCCTTTCTTTCCATTTTTTTCTTTTCCCTTCCTTCCTTCCTTCCTGCTAATGAGTTAGGCTATTGCCAGCTTAAATAAAGGTTAACAGTCAATAAACACAAAATGTGCTGAACAAAGCTTGAGTCCAGTGGCACCTTTAAGACCAACAGAGTTTAATTCTGGGTCTAAGCTTTCATGTGGATAAACTTTGTTGGTCTTAAAGGTGCCACTGCACTCAAACTCTGCTCTGTTGAACAGATATTCTTAAGTACCACTGCCACTGAAACATTGAGCTGCTATCCTACCTTAAGCATGTGTGGACAGGAGGTGTTGGGTCTACCCTAATAATTTGTTCAAGTAACTTTGTGAAGTCTTTTGTACAGTGTAACCCTATTGCCTGTGTAGAAGAGCCCTCTTGAATAATTCTGGTTTGCATAGATTCAGGTGGGTAGCCCTGTTGGTCTGAAGCAAAAGAACAAAGTTTGTGTCCAGTGGCACCTTTGAGACCAACAAAGTTTAATTCTGGGTATAAGCTTTCGTGTTCATGCACTCATTTTCAGATACACTGAAACAGAGTCATCAGCCATTACATGTAGGTAGCAAGTGAGGAGGATGTTGCCCATATCTGTAGACTTCTGCAAATGTGGGAACTGTAGCCTCTGTTCATAACTGGGTCACTGGTCACTTCTTCAGCCATGAAGTATCTGTAGACGAGAGCAGTGGCTCACAAAAGCTGATCCCCTGCCACAAATTTTCTTCGTGCTTTTGAAACAGTTTTTCTCCAGGTAGGCTCACCAGCTGTGAGTTGGGAAATACCTGGAGATTTTTGGGGTGGAGCCTGAGCGGTGGGTGTTGCCTTCTTACACACTTCTGGTGATGTCAGGGGGTGTGGCATATGCAAATAAATTATGCTAATGAGTTATGCTAATGAGCTCCTGCACCTCTTTTTCTACAAAATGACCTCTGCATAGGGCTACCTTTGAAAACACTTTGGGAACTGCAGGTGATCAGAGTGCAGCTGCCAGGTTGCTGACCAGAACATCATGGTCAGTTCATACTACTCCAATTCTGCGGCAGCTGCACTGCTACCAATTAGTCTCCAGATCCAATTCAAGACATTGGTGTTAGCCTTTAAAGCCATTAATGCTCTGGGACTCTCATACCTATGGGACTGCCTCTGCCATTACCAACCCCCTTCAATCATTGTCTAGGAGCCTCTTGCAGGTGCCTGGCCCAGGGAGGCTGGGTTAGCTGTCACCAGAAGAATGGCCTTCTCAGTTGTGGCCCCTACCTTGTGGAATGCACTCTCAGATGACACCTGGGTCCTGCTGGACTTCTTTAGTTTTCTACAGGGCATGCAAAGCTGAATTGTTTAGGTTGGCCTTTGGAGGGTAACCATGTGTTTGGGCTGTTTTAATAGTGGTATGGTGATAGCCACATATTTTAATATTTAATGTTAATATTTTATATTTGTTAGTTGTTTTTACCACGAGACCCTTTGGGTGAGCAGCAACTGAAAAATCTAATAAATAAATAAGGATACATAAATAAAATACTGTCACAGAAAACTACTTGGACAATTTAAGAGATCATGTAGCAAAGTGTGAACAGGTAAGACCCAGACTGGACTTCTTAAGGCATATATCCAGTGCAAAAGTGAATAGCTGTCCCAAGTCATGCCCACAGCAAAAGCAGAAAGCAATCAATCCGGGTATTTCATTTCATTTACCAGATGTCAGCAACAAGTTAATCACCAGGAAATAGTAAATGCTTCTTTGAGGGAGGATAGGGTATCTAAAGGCTTGAAGGAGGTAACAGTAAAGTCTCTTCTGGAAAAGCCATTCCTGGTCTCAAATGATGGGAATGACTATAGGCCAGTAACAAATATCTGTTATGGGAAAGGTGCTCAAGCAGATAAGCAGATGGTCTCAGTGAAAAACCTCATGCTTTTGTAGAAGACCCCATTTCAATCTGGTTTCCAGTCCAGCTTTGCAAGTGAATGGACTTCAGTTGCCTGAGAGAACCTGAGTGTGACATTGTTGATTCTCCTGGACCCCCTCATAGCTTTTGATACCATCTCTGACTGTATCCTTCTACACCAGCTGGCTGAGAGCCAGTTTGGTGTAGTGGTTAAGAGTGGCAGAGTCTAATCTGTAGAATCAGGTTTGATTCCCCACTCCTCCACTTGAAGCCAGTTGGGTCACCCTGGGCCCATCACAGTTCTTTCAGAGCTCTCTCAGACCCTAAAAACAAGTCTAGCTTACCACTAGCATAATGCTAAGAGCTAGAACTTGAGGCTGCCAGACAATCTTCAGATCTCCTGGTATTCTACACACAGTGCCCTACAATAATTAATTAATTAAGCTGGCTGGGAATCTGAGGCACCAGGCTTCAGAGTTTACACTCCTACCTGGCTGACCAGTTCTAGTAAGTGGCTGCTCAACCCCTCAGCATTCTTTATTGCATTGTCCACCTGTTTCACTGAGATTCAAGGTGGCTTACAGAGTCGTCCTACAATCCCCTCATTCCTGTGCTCTTTAAAACTTACACAAAACTGCTGGGAGAAACCATCCAGAGATTTGGAGTGTCATCAGAACACTGATGACATACAAATCTGTTTCCCTTTTTTAGCAGTCAGATAAGACAACAGAAGTCCGGAAGAAGCATCTGAAGGCAGCAATGCACTGAACAAGGGCAACTGAACTAGAACGCCATCTAGACAAGACTGAGGGCTCCAGTCCTGTTGGTCAAGAGCATGATTAAGAGAACAGCAAGGACTGAACCTGTTTTTAATGGGGTTGTGTTACCCCTGAAAGAAACAGTGTCACTGCTTGGAAGTGATAATAGATATGTGCTTACAAATGAACAATTAAATCTCCTCTGTAGCATCTTTAAAAAGGGTTCCAGAGGAAATCTGGGAAATTACAGGCCAGTCAGTCTAACGTCGATACCGGGTAAGTTGGTGGAAACTGTTATTAAGAATTTGTAGGCACATTGATGAACAAAACCTACTGAGGCAGACTCAGCATGGGTTCTATAAGGGAAGATCTTGTCTCTTTGAGGGGGTGAACAAACATGTGGACAAGGGGGACCCAATAGATGTTGTTTACCTTGACTTCCTGAAAGCTTTTGTTAAAGTTCCTCATCAAAGGCTCCTAAGTAAGCTCAATAGTCACGGGATAAAAGGACAAGTCCTCTTGTGGATCAAAAATTGGCTAATTAATAGGAAACAGAGAGTGAGTATAAATGGGAAATTTTCTCAGTGGAGGGTGGTAAGCAGTGGGGTACCACAGGGATCACTACTTGGTCCAATGCTTTTTAACTTGTTTGCTAATGATTTGGAGTTGGGAGTAAGCAGTGAAGTGGCTAAATTTGCGGATGACACAAAATTGTTCAGGGTGGTGAGAACCAGGGAGAATTGTGAGGCACTCTAAAGGGATCTGTCCGGGATGGGTGTGTGGGCAACAATCTGACAAATGGGGTTCAGTGTGCCCAAGTGCAAAGTGATACACATTGGGGCAAAACTCCTAACTATAAATACACGTTGATGGGGTCTGAACTGGCAGAGACTGACCAAGAGAGAGATCTTGGGAGTCATAGTAGATAACTCACTGAAAATGTCGAGACAGTGTGCGACTGCAATAAAAAAGACCAACGCTATGCTGGGAATTATTAGGAAAGGAATTGAAAACAAATCAGCCTGCATCATAATGTCCCTGTATAAATCAATGGCGTACAGTTCTGATCACCACACTTCAAAAAGGATATTACAGAACTGGGAAAAATGCAGAAAATGGCAACTAGAATGATAAAAGGGTTGGAACACCTTCCTATGAAGACAGGTTAAAGCGCTTGGGGCTCTTTAGCTTAGAGAAACAATAACTGAGGGGTGACATGATCGAGGTTTACAAGATATGCATGTGATAGAGCAGGTAGAGAAAGTACTCTATGGGCACTCGATGAAATTGCTGAGCAGTGGAGTTAGAACAGATAAAAGGAAGCAATTCACTGCCACAGGAGGTGGTGGCAGCTACAAGCATGGGCAGCTTCAAGAGGGAATTGGATAAGCATATGGAGCAGAGGTCCATCAATGGCTATTAGCCATAAGGTATAGATAGGAACTCTCATTCTGGGACAAGTGATGCACTGTATTCTCAGTGATGGGGGGGGGGCAACAGTGGGAGGGCTTCTAGTGTCCTGGTCCCACTGATGGACCTCCTGATGACACCTGGTATTTTTGGCCACTGTGTGACAAAGTATTGGACTAGATGGGCCATTGGCCTGATCCAGCATTGGCTTCTCTTATGTTCTTATATTAAACAACATTCAGCTGAAGTGCCAGCTACAGCCCTTCCATGAGAAGGTCCAGTCCCAGTGATCTCTGATGTGATCATATCTAGGCTATATTTCTGTAATGTACTTGACATCACACTACCTTTGAGGAATGGTAGCAGTTGGTTCAAAAAGCAGCACCAAGATGACTATCTACATTGGTTGCAGGGAAAACCACTGGCTGCCTGTTCAGTTCCCAGACCACTTCAAAGTGCTTATTCTTACATTTAAAGCCCTGCCCTGAAAAGGTGTAGGGCCAGAATATCTAAAAGGTCACCTGATCACATATGAACCTACCAGCAGTTAAGTCTTCAGAGGCCCTGCTCTGCTTCTCCCACCTTCAGGAGGGTGTCCACTGGGGAGAATTTTTTCTGCTGCTGCCCCTCAAGTTTTGAACTCCTTCCACACACCTATTTGCCTGGAGCCAGATCAATTACTTTTCAGTGCTAGTGCATGTTCCCATGAATGAAGGTTATCCGTCTTGCTTTTATTTTACTTCTTCCATCACTTTAGCATTTGTTATTGTTGCTCTTTTTCTGCTTTGTCTAATGGAATGATTGTTTTGTGCCATGGTCTAATTTGTTTATTTTACTCTGTGGCTCTCTCACTGGTTTTATGTTTAGGCTTATATTTTGTAAACTGACTGGTGAACTTTCAACTGACTAAAAGCAGTTTGTTTAAATAAAGGCACGGACAGAGAAGCAGCCATTGCTGGAGGAGTAGAATAATATTAATAAGAAGATCCCTTAACCATGTTAGCAGCCAGCTCATTTCTATCTATTGTGGCTGATCTGTGCTCTTTCAACATCAGGTTGCCTGCAAGTAACTCAAAAATAACCCACAGCATGTAGGGATGAATAACTGACAGACAGCATGATATTCACAGAGTCAGCCCCATGAAATAAGAAGTGCTCTACTTGTCAAGCTTCGGTTTTGCTTCACATCATTCCACTTCACTGCTTGCCATAATTAAGGAGGGAGGGAATTTCTGAGGGAAGTGCATGGGTGTTTGAAGTGCCTGCTTGTAGAAGCCATAACTTATCTTAAGATTGTGCCCCATCACTGGTTCCCAAGGGAACTGACCTTGGTGACTCTTTTGCCAGGCCTGAACATAGATAAGGCATCGTATATCGGTCAGGGTTGCCATAGCTACAATAGGGGCTGAATGATGACGCATGTGAGAGGTGTGGGGTATATTTTGTATTATCTGTAATAAAGGCTTTTGTGCACCTTTTTCGCAGTTATAACACAAAGCCTGTTTTCCTAAAGTAAGCATATCTCAATAAACTACCACTGCTTAAGTGTGTTGTGGAGTGTCTTAACTGGGGAGACCTGACACTACTATTTTAACCTCTGCACACAACAACTGATTACTACTAGGACTAAGCCATAAATACGTAATGATCAGGATCCAGCTGAATGTTTCCGGGGCGGGGGGGGGAATCTGCCTACCCATGGAAATGGAAACTGATCCAATGCACTGGTTTTATTAACACTGTTGAAGGTTTAAACCCACTACTTTTCAACCATTCCATTCTCACTCAATTTGCCTCCATTTGCCTTCAGTAACACCAATAAGACAATCAAATCTAATTGGCTACAAATCATCATAATGTCATCACATAAGATCCCTGACTGGCTAGGATTCACTCTATGCAGGAAAAAGTGCCGACCAAGCCAGATTTGATGCTGAAGCAGCAGCAACTAGAAATAACAGGTGCATGCAACCATACAGGAAAAGAGTTAATTATTCTCACAATAAAAGCATGGGAAGGACAACTTTTAGTCCTCACCTCAAAAGAGTTCATTTCTATTTGAAAATGAAACAAATAAAATATTCAACAAAACCCCAGAATGTGCTTTTTTACTTGCTCCTTGGAGAGAAGAGGTGAGACAGGGACACTGTATTTGAAAGAGAGAGGTGCAATGAGCAATTCTTATAGCAGCAATATTTTCCTGGCAGTTTGACTTTTTAAGAAAGCTACCGTACACCAAGATTTTATTCATTTAGTGGAACAATGTTATCTAAAATTACAAAAATGGTCCATACAAAAATCCTTTTTTAATACCAAGATATGACTGGAATGAAGGACACATAACACACACAAACCCTGCCTCCAAAATGGGCGAGTTAACCACTCTCCAAGCAGAAAAGAGGGTTTCAAATGTGACTATAGGCAAACTTGCACTCCTCTCAGAGCCTCTCCATCCTCATGGGAAGACCAGAAGGGATCATCAGTCACAAGATCTGCAGGAAGTCTTGCTTGCTATGGTGTCAGAACAGGGGACCATTCTGCCACCCACCCTGCTTTTTAGTAAAAAAATAGCAAATGCCCCAGAAAGGGGAAGAGAATTTGGTTGGCCAGACCCTGTGCCCACTAGGACAATCAAGCAGTTTGCAAGAACTTCCAAAAGCAGACTTTTTGGATAAGAGAATGCCTGACTGTGGTACAGCTCCTACTCTAGAAAGGGCAGCAAACTCAGAACAGAACCACAGCAAAGATGGCCGGTGAACATCCTGGCACTGGCTCAGAACCCAAGGTCACAAATATGTATATGTTCTTCAGAAGCCTTTTCTTAGGAGTCATTAGGGAGACCAAAGAGCTTCACAGTGCCAGCTTCCCTGCTGCTGTCGTATTTGCCATCCTTGTCATCGCAGGCGAAGGCCAGCAGGGGCCGCTTTGGGTGCCAAGCCACTGTAAAGGTTGGGGACTCACATTGCACCTCCCAAAGCTTCTCCCCTGAGGACAGAGATAATATGGTTAGAAATGCACCAGCACTAGGTCAGCTACAGCTCAGACACCAGCCCTCAGCTCATCTTCACAGCACAAGAAGGTATTTTAATGGAGTAAAAACAAACAGGAAATCTAGTGGCATCTTAAACATTAACAAAGTTTTATTCCACTGTAACTTTCACTGTAACTTAACAGTGTCACTTAAGAAGAACTTTGCAGGCTATCCCTCTCTTTTATGAAAAGCTGCAAGGGCAGTACAAACCCAGAAGCTTTAAGCCAGCATAGGAAGAAACAGAAATTTAGATGGGATCTTTTATTCCCTTTGTCAGGTCCACAGACTATAAACACTACAGTTTCAAGGACATCAGAACCCGAATGACTTCAATATCCACTCAGAAGTCCATCCCAGATGCTGAGCCCTGAACTCTCACCAACTGCAAGTGTATATAACTCTGCCAGCGCTATTTTAGGACCAGACCTCACCACAATTTGAGCACCTCCAGAAGAAGACAATTTAGAAAGGCATTAAAACTACTTTCATAACAAGCGACAGGAACAACAGTGTTTACCTGTTTCTACTTCAGCAATATCAATAAAATGATCTTCAGATGCGGAAGCTAGCATTTTACCATCATGGCTGAAGCTCAAAGTCCTCACGGGCCAATCCAGCCTGCAAATATGTGAGCAAACAGACAGAAAATTGGGAGCAGGATCCAGAAGAGCAGCTCTCCTGCAATTAGACATCAGACTCATCTTGACCAGCATTTTATTCTCAACAGTGTCCCGCTTCACCTTTTCACCACAACCCCAAGATCTCTTTACTGGATTTGCCATAGCTAATAACACTGAAAAATAAGTGAAACTTGGCTTTCCTGCCCCATTTACACAAATACACTATTAGGCATACATGTAGTCCCGACAGCTGGGAAAGGTGTCTAGTGCAGGTCATGGCAACTTACCTAGAGAAGCATCGCACACACACTAGCTCATCCACATCCCAGAGGCTAACCAGTGCATCGGCACTGCCTGTAGCAAAATACTTTCCCATTGGATCGAACTTGATGCAGATGCAGTTTGAGGGATGGGCATTTATTGACTGAATAGGTTTGAGTTCTGGATAGCTGCAGAAAAGGAAAAAGAGATGGAACTGGTGGCAGGCTGGAAGAAAACTGTCCCTTGACTTAGCTATAGAAGGGTTAGGAATGCTTAGCCTACCAATGCAAAACAGAGCGTACTTGATAGTACTGAGGTTTATCAACCACACAACCCCTATAAATGGGATTAGTCACAATTGGATAGCAAAGCTCACGCCTATTCCAGCTACAGAAAATACTGGAACAAAGGTGACAGACACATGCCCCCCACCCATGGCATTATTTAGAAAAAAAGAGGCACAAAACTGCTTTACTGCACCGATGGATGTGGGGAAGAAGGCAGTAGGCCTGTACTCGTCTCCTAATCAGAGATGTGCTTATGCCTCTCTTAGTGACTGCATGTGCCTCCACAGGAATGCCTTACATGTCCCCTTGTAAGCCAGGGTTCACCAAGTCTTCACAGTCATTTAATAGGATTCACATCCTAGCTTTCCTTCAAGATTAGATGAAAATTTGATAAAGTACTTTCTAAAAGCCCTTGTGTTGCAGAACAGTTCTCTGCTCAAGTATCTATGAATGGAATGTGCAAGTTCACTTTCTGATTAGCATATTGTCTGGCAGATATTTCTGCAAATGACAAATCTAGGAGAAGAGTATTTGCTATAAATTTGAAATACATGAAATTAAAGACATGACAAAAGTCCCTGTCAACACAGAACAGACCCAAAGTTGATAGCAGGAGCCAGAACAAGGCAGAAAGCTGTTTGGAGCTTAATGCCTTGTTGAGAAATGCCAGCGATATACACAGAAGGCACGCGGTGACCCTCCCACCACCTGGACTAAAGACAAGAGAGCCAACTCACTTGCTACCCTTCCTAGCATAGGTCATGCTGAGGGTACCTGAGGATGTTGATGCAGCCATTGCCATTGGTGAGGAAAAACATGTTGTTGTCATTGTTCCAAGAGATCTCATTCACCTCAAATTTGAACTGCTCCTCAGCTTTAGACCGATGTGTCTTTGCATCAATGAAGGTAACCACATCATCTTTGTTCCCTACTGCAATAGTCTGCCCATCAGGGCTCCAGCAAATATTAATGTTCTCCCCTGTAAAGAAGAAAGACCATTCAAAAAATAGACCAAGAATAATTCAGGCAACACATGGACTTCTATATTTTTGAATTCCTATAGTACTAATGTGATCAAATATCTCAGCAACACCATACATAACATTAATCATATCAGATCCATCACGAACAAAAAGTTACACCAGCCTTTGGGGCACAATATGTTCTGAAATAAATAAATATTGAGAGAACAACTACATTTTCCCACACTACCCACACTACACCCCAAGCCATCCCTTAGGCAGTTTCTAGTGGTACCCAAATCAGGACTTTCACAAAAAAGGTTTGAAATACACAACTAATTTATTTTGTCATCAAAAGCATGTAATTCAAATATATAAATTAGTTATGTAAGGATACACAACTCCTTTGTATTAGAAAGAGAAGGCTTGTGTGTCTGATCTTGAAAGACTGTTGAAATTCATACAGTATTTGTATTACATGCTTTTAAGCACAAGAGATATTTTAATATTAAAAATAATTTTTACATTAATTTTTTTTGGTTTCTCTTGATGGTTGCCAGTGTATGCCATTCTGGTGTCCATTTTTGGCTTTCAAAATACAACTAAAGTAAAAGTACATTTTGGGAGGGAAAGCAGCATGGTACAGCCCAATCTCATCAGATCTCTAAAGCTAAGCAGGATCAATACTTGGAAAGGAGACCACCAAGGAAGACTCTGTAGAGGAAAACGGTGGCAATCTACCTCTGCTTCTCACTTGCCTTTAAAGCCTCTTGCCACTTGCCACCAGTCAGCTGCGACTCGACAGCACTTTACACACACAAAAGTACATTTTAATCTTTGCCAGAACTATGACATACCAAACAGACATCAACAGTGAACCAAGCAATCAAAGCTGTCAGATATTTCTTAGACTTTTTGTTGTGTTGCTGCCCCCCCCCGAATCAAATTAGTTTTTCTCCAATACACACCAGCATCACCCACCTTTGGTGTTCACAGAAGCAATGCACTTAGTAGTACGGACATCCCATATACGAATGGTTTTGTCTCCAGATGCAGTGACAAATAAATCTGGGTTACTAGGGTGCCAGCACAACTGATCCACACTGTCCCCATGGCCACGGTAGTTATTCTCCTTTACCTAGGTAAACAAAATACAGTTTTAATAGTACACTCTAAAAAACCCAAATATTTAAACCAAATCAGCACGTTTCGAATGTTGTACATCTCACAAGCAGCCCTATAACTAACTAGCCAATCCTCACCTAACCACCACCATGCAAAACCAACAACAGTTTCGGGTTTAAGCTTTCATTAGGGATAAAATTTTGGGAGGGGGATGGAAGGTGGTGGCCACGATCGCTAAACACAAGCAGCGCTTGCCCCGTTCCCACTCTGCACTGGGCGCGTCACAACTACTGACCAGGCGGTCCTTGTCGAGCACGAAGACGCTGGCGGTCTTGTCGAAGGAGCCCGACGCCAGGCGGCGGCCGCAGCAGCTCCAAGCCACCGAGTGCACCTTAGCCCCGTGCGCGGGGAATTCGCGGCTGCGCGTGTTGGCCCGGAATAATTCCTGCATGGCCAGCACGTACGGAGAAAGCGCCATGACAACCGAACCAGATTAAGCTGAACACACCGGCTTTCCCTTCCGGCGACAAAGGGCGCATTTCTGTGACGTCATCAGACACACCCAATGAATAAACCCTACCGGCTCTGTTCAGGGCAGTTGTCACTTCAGATCCCCAGTTGAATCCTGTATATGCGGGGCAAGAATCGTGGAAATCCTAGAAAGCGATATAAAAACTAAAACAGATGCGATCTGAGGCTCCCTTTCATTGCAGTTCTTCCATGTCCTCTCCCGAAAAAGTTATCGGGTTTACAGGACGATCCTGCTTCCTCACTGGTTGTCCGAATAGAACCCTTGACTGTTGTTGGAAGAAAGAAAACGGCAGCGAGGTTGAATGTCAAAATGTAGGGTGAGTTTGAGTTGTTTCTGAATACAAATTACTGACGCATAAGAACTTATCATTTTTTGGTCCAGTTAGTAAAACTTAAAGCATCATCTCACTTCCCTTTCGGGTTAGATAGCTTCCCACCCCCCGACTTGTACTTGGGCAGATGGAAAGAAAAGCAAAACGAGAAGTCTTTACTTGGTCGGGAAATGAACAAAAAACCGTTAAAGAGACGAGCAGCCCAGTCCTACTCAGCTCCGTTCAATGGTTCTGTGTAAATCTGACTTTTACTATTTCCTCGCGAACGATGGTACGGGTTTAATACCTACATCTTGCCCGAACAGAAACAAAGGCTGTAAGGGTTCACCGGAAATTCTTTGGAATAAGTTTCAATGTTATAGGTACAAGGTAGGACTTCAGCTGGAGAAATCTACGCGTTTAAAAGTTTGCACAACAGCTAGAAATTCAACAGGTGCAGGCTTTTCATCATTGTCTCCATTAGGAGGTATGGGTATCCGTTGAATTTCTGCCCTTCATACCGATTGTGAGATACAGGAGCCCTGTCCCCCCATTCCGATATTTTGTGATTCTGTGTAGTTTGCTCCCTGTTTTTTTAGTTAGATGACATGCTCTCAAAATACTTCAGCAAAAGGGAGCCTCAGAACACTGTCCTGCCTCGGGCCAGCAATCCAGCAGGGACTCGTATCTCGATTCCCTGCATCCAAACCTACCACTAAGGCATCGTTTTATAGATATGTGTGTCTCTTCTCCCCCCCCCCCGCCTTTCCCTCCAGTAGTTTGAATCCAGGTCCTTTTGCATCTAGAATGAGACTCTTGTCCGTAAATAAAACTATTAAAATATGTTAATAACTTTTGCCACTTTTTAAAAAAACAGCTTGAGCATACCAGTGCAAAAGGTGGAATGTGCATGTAGTAAATATATTTATGTATTGTGCATCAAACCAGCATGGCAATAGTTTGTGCCCTTCTGCATGTGGAGCATTACATACGAGTGTGCACTTAAATGACTATGGAAAGGGGGAAGAGAAGTAGTCCACCATATTTTAATTTGATTATTTCACTCCTAAGACGAGAAAAAAAAGGGAAATTCCCAGTTGCTTCCTCCCTGTATATCCCACATACAGAAATAACGGTCAGCCAACACCGGACGCGCTTTTAGCCCCGCCTCCTATTTCTTTCCTGGGGGTGGGGTTAGAGACCTCAAAATTAGCCACCCTTTCAGCTTCAAAGCACCCTCTCCACTTAAGCACACTGCATGGAAGCTGATGGGGCGGGGTTTGAGAGGAAAGCATGGGAGTGGCTCTCTCCTCCCATTACGAAAAGCAGCTTGGAGAGGAAAGCTGGCTGAGGACGCGTTGTGCTCCAAGGGCTGATTTCTCACCGCTTAACTCTTGGCCGGCAGGCGGTGGCTGGGGAAGGAAGGCGGACTGGCTGACAGCCGCAAGCCACTCCCGCTCACTCTCTGCTGAGACAGCACAATCCTGAACAGTTTGAGTCCAGTGGCACCTTTGAGACCAACAAGTTTAATTCTGGGTATAAGCTTTTGTGTGCATGCACACTTCTTCAGATACATTGAAACAGGTTTTCTGGAGCCTTACATATATTGGGGGGGTAGTTGCCAGGAAGGGCTAGTTGGAGTCAAGATGCATAACTGGGCAATAAGTATAGCTGAGGTTGGATTAAAGCAGTTGTTAATGGCAGCAAATTAGCATACAAATGCAAGAGTTAACAAAAGATGTGCGAACTAAGTTTGTGTCCAGTGGCACCTCCAAGACCAACAAAGTTCAATTCTGGGTATATAAGCAAGAACTGATTTACTATGTGTAGATGAACACTTCTTGGATACATTGAAACAGATTTCCATTTATCCTTTGGTGTAGAGTTTGATCTATTTGTCCTATGTAGAGAATTGAAGAGCATTGTTGGCATTTAATGCCATATACAGTGTTAGAAGATGAGCAAGTGAATGAGCCTGAGATGTGTGACCGCAGCCTAAGTCACTCAGTTATAAGTTACTTATACCGAGAATTAAATTTTGTTGGTCTTAAAGGTACCATTGGACTCAAGTTCTCACATCTGTTAGTAACTCTTTTATTATCTGTATGCTATCTGCTACTATTCGCAGACCTTACCAACTGTATTATTTCAGTCTTAGCCGTACTTATGCATTTTTTTTATATAATATTTTCTTGGTTTTATACTCTACATCCTAAAACCTAAAGGTAAGGATACAAGGAACACTACCACTAAATTTTACGTTAGGTTACAGATAAGTAAATCATTCCTGCAATAACAATAATATACTGAAGAATATAATCATATACTGAAGAATATAAAGACAGAGAGTCCAAGCTTCTGCAAGAAAGAGTTTAGTTACACTAAAGTTAAATAATTTTTAATCCAGACTAAATCGTTTATTCCACTTCTTCTTCACTTTTGATATTTTGGGTGCTGCTGCTCCTTTCTCAGATTCTGAAGTAGAGCTGCTGGAGTCACTTGAAGTGTTATCCAACTCTTCCTCGCTGGGTTCCTCTCCTTCCTCCAAATTTGGATCTTCTTCTTTGCCCGTGCCCAGTTGCTGCTTCAGGAAATTTTTGGCCTTTGGACAGAGTCAATTTTAATTTTCTTATCCTTATATTTGAACATATGTCCTTCTGGAAAGCTCCATCTGTAGACTATTTGTTGATTTCGCAGGAAAAGAATTAAGTTTTTATATTGACATCTTCATTTCCGGATCTCAAATGGAATGTCTTTTAAGACTTTAATTTCTTCCTCATTGACTTTTAATGCTTTTCCTGTTGTAGCTTTTAAAATGTTGTCTCTCATTGTTCTCTTAGAAAATTTGATGTAAATTTTGCCAGGTAGTTTGTTTTTTCTTATAAAGTCAGGGTATGTACGATATGCCAAGTCCATGTCACTCTGGAGATCCTCTTGTTTTAAGTCTAAAATTTAAGCTATGGCTCCACTTAACGTGTTTTTAAATCTTCTCCCTTCTGTTCAGAAACCCCATGGAAGCGTAGAATGCTGAACGTGCGTAGATTTTTCCAGTTGAAGTTGTAATAGTTGGTTTTTATCCATATTTCTTTCTTTTTTGACTTCTTCCAGTCTTTGCTTAATATCTGTAGTCCTTATTTCAACTTTCTCAATCCTTCTGTCTGTCTTTTTGGCCTTTTTCCCATGTGGGCGAGTTGATTTTGCACAGAATCCAGCTTGTTGTTGATAGTTGACATCTGCTCTAGCAGAGGTTGCAATGCTGCAGCAAGCACATTGGAAACGTCTGCAGCCACTTCTTGTGTCTGGGAAGGGGTTGTTGGTGAAGTACTTCCTGGAGTAGGTTTCTTTTCCAGCGCTGTTCTCCTCCCTCTCCCAGATATTTTGTTTACGAAGAGGAAAAGTTTTATTTTTAAAGTAAAGGTTATCTGAATTCAGCATTTCTTGGCTTAAAATGTAGCTTGCAAGCTCAGAAGGAGTCTTGTATGGTCAGTTCCATTATCTCTCTTTTCTAAAACGCTTAAGAACTGCTCCATTTCGAGGGGGGGGTGGATCTCCAATCCTTCGCCGCCCACCGCTCCTTCTCGGATTGATCTACCAGATCGAGACTTCTTTGCTTTTACAGGGGTTTGATTGACTCGCTGTTTAGATGATTTTGATTGTTGCCGGAGTTATTTTCACTTCTTTCCTTGTCCACTCATCCGGAGGTCGGCTTTGGTCGCCATGATGGCTCAGAGATGCCAGGACCTCTCGGGGACAGGCAAGCCTCGATCCCTCAGCCGTCACCTCAGGAGAGACTTATCCCAGTTCCCCAGGCTGAGAGTCTCCTACAGAGACTCTGTGGGGGTCTGGAACCAGCCAAGACCCCTCCTGATCGCTTCAGCTTGGCATGTCTCCATCAGAGGGTCGATGGAACACATCAATGTGCAAACCGCCCAAAACCAGAAGTCAGCAGTACTTATGCATCTTGACTGTAATCTTGACTGACAAACCCCTCCCCCCATGTATGTAAGGCTTGAAGAAATCTGTTTTCAGTGTGTCTGATGCTTCGTGCATGCACACAAAAGCCTATACCTTGAATAAAACTTTGTTGGTCTTAAAGGTGCCACTGGACTCAAACTTTGTTCTGTTGCTTCAGACCAACATGGCTACCCACCTGAGTCCTAGTCAGGTCTATGGGGGGACCTTCCTCCTGGCAATGTTCTTGCTCTCTAGAAGTCTCCTATGCCGGCCTCCGCTTCAGTTGCACTGGCCCCTACTTCCTTCACCCTGCATGTACTGTTCCCCCCTCATTGCCCTAACTGCCTCACTGCATCTCCTCCCTGCTGCCTCACTTGGGCCACCTACTCCTTCCCTTCCCCTGCTTGCCTCCACTTTCTTGCTTCCAACCCCAACATCGTCTTGTCTTCCTGCCACCACTTTCTTGCAGTCCATTCTGCCTATCCTTCAGAAATCCCAGCTGTGTAGCAGACTGACCCTGTTTTTCTTGCCCAAGTTGCAGTCAGTGTTCCTTCTAAGCTGAGTTAGTGTGAGCTGGCTCACAGTTTTTTAGTCTCCATCTCACATTTTTTAGCTCAGGAAGGATGGCTTCAGAGCAAACTAATGTATGCAATAGTCAAATTGCTTGCTCTCAACTTTAATGCCAGTAGCTCACAAAGTAGAATTTTTGCTCACAAGACTTCACAGCTTAGAAGGAGCATTGGTTGCAGTCACTTCTCCGGTTTGGGTTTAATTTTTTAATTATTTTTGGTAGCTTTTCATATTGTTCTGCAAAGTTCAGGTGGTCATATTTGACGGAGCTGTTTACACTTGAATTGCTGTTGGCATCATAGTCTCCAAACAAGCAATTTGTACTTTCTCCGGTAGTACTAAAATTTCACACCTGCACAGTAAAGTAGCCTTGGAAAGTTTTCCTGGTGTACATAAGCATGCATTTTAGGGTGGTTTTACACATTACGCCTTTTGTGTGGATCTGTTCTGACTTGCTATTGCTGTTTCCCTAAATTGCTTTCTCATCTGGGATTATCGAACATTTTGAAATGCCCACTTATCCCTGCATGTAACCTCCCTGCGTGGAAGGCCATCCAGTCCCTGTGGGCATATTATCTTTGGTTCCTTTTTTTTTTACCCTGTTATTTGTTGCTGCATGTGATTTCAGTCTGGGGAAGTAAGTACAGAAGAGGGAGAAGGTGGTTGAGGGGGCTGGGAACTTTGCTGCTGTGAAAGAGAGCAGAGACAAAGCAGAGACGGCAGAGCAGAAAAAGAAGTGGCTGGCTCATCTCTGCTCCTCCCTGCAGCTTCTGTGCAAAGCAGCTGCAACTCAGCGTGGCACCTGCAGTAGGGACTGTAGTTGCAACTGACCCCATTCTACTGGCAAAGCCTCAGCAGGAAAGCAGACAGCTTAACTTCATGTGTTGTGATCATAGATCAGCCATGATTGATATGCAGACAGAGTCATCAACACATCCACAAACAGTAAAATTTCTAAGCTACCTAACAGGCTGCTTTCAACAGTACAGACAATTAATTAAAAAAGCCCTTAATTAGTGCCTTCCTTATTAAAAATGCCAAAGTGCAAAATGTGGCCTTAAAGGTGATCTTATTAGAACAATATAAGAGGAGGAAGGAAATATAAAATGCATCAGATCTGCCTGGCAAATTTGATAATACTGGAGCTATGTATAATTGGAGAGGGGCTGTGGTTCAATGGTAGAATATCTGCTTTGCATGCAGAAGATCCCAGGTTCAATCCCCAACAATTCTAGTTAAAATGATCAGGCAGTAGGTGTCGGGAAATAATTTCTTTAAAAGCCAGATGATCCCCCTTTTCCAGGACCTATCTGTGAGGAATAAAAATCATTTCAAGGCTTTTTGCTAGAAAAGCAGGCAGTTTATTTAAGAATGACTTGTTCTGATAACCAGTGCACTGAAGTACCCAGTAAGCTGGCATGTTTTAACTGACACAGAGCTCGTGTTTTATAGAGGAATGTAAACAAGTCAGTCAGGCTCTGATAACTCTGAGGAGCCTTAATTCTGGTGTTAGACATAACTTGTTCCTGACTCTTGCTCACAGAACACTTCGAAGGACATAATCTTTCAATGATATACCCACGTCTCCATTGTGTGATCATGTCCTGGAAGCCTAAAGGCCATGAGGTTAATTTGGGGTAAGGGTTGGACGAAAGGTCAGAAACATCATAAAATATGGGAAACTAATACAGGAAATTGACTATAAGAAACTAGTTACAATGTAATCAATCTATCTCATGCTCAACAACTAAAGTAAGGAGAGGATACTGGATCTTTACCTCAGCTGGCTAATAATGAACTAAATTTCTCTAACAGTAAAGGTTCCCTTGCTCGAAAGCCAGTCGAATCCGACTCTAGGGTTGCGGTGCTCATCTCCGTTTCCAAGCCGAAGAGCCAGCGCTGTCCGAAGACGTTTCCGTGGTCATGTGGCCAGCATGACTAAACACCAAGGCGCACGGAACGCTGTTACCTTCCCACCGAAGTGGTACCTATTTATCTACTTGCAATTTCTTGCTTTCGAACTGCTAGGTTGGCAGGAGCTGGAACTAGAGACAGGAGCTCACCCTGTCATGCGGCACCCGGGTCTCGAACTGCTGAACTACTGACCTTCCACAGCCTGCAGTTCAGTGTCTTAACCACTTGAGCCACCGCAGTTCCACTCTCTAACAGTAGGTGATGTGAAAACAATCTTAGGGGGATGTATATGCCTAGGATTTCTCCACATGGCACCTGCCACTTCCCCTGGTGCCTGCCAAGCTTTTCAAAAAGTGGGCAGAGCCATTGAAAGCCAAGGCTTGTTATTGGTTGCCTGCATTTAAACAGAAGGGTTTTTCCATATCTGCAATAGCGGCCACAGCCACTGGAGAGCCAGAAGTACTGGTAAGCAGCTGGGCTTTCCTTAGCCAGCACGTAGTTCCATTTCTCTTTCAGGCCTGACCTACTGATGCCATGTGCTTCTCTTCCAAAGCACAAAGTATTCTAGTCTTAGAGCTGAGGGTACTAGGCTGCTGCATGAGGGGAGATGAATGTTCAGGACCTTCCTTCTCCTGATTTGCTGTCCTCCCAGTGGTTGGATCATGCTTCCAAGCTGGCAGACCAATGGCCAGATTCTACATAAAGCAGCTTCACAAGTTCAGTGTGGTTGCCATGCAGTGCTTTTGAAAAGTGAAGAGGGGTACTGCTTGGCTCTACCTCCTGTGGCAGCCATTTGGGGCTGGTGTTTTTATTACCTCTCAAAACCCCAAAAGTGCCTGAAGGCTTGAAAAGGCTGGGAACTCAAAGTATAGCCTGACAAACATGAAGAAGGAACAAGCGTCCAAATTAATGACTGATGAGAAAAGAGGAGAAACAAAATGATGCAGCCCACAGAGAAAGAAGATCAAAGCAAAAACTTATGCATGCACAGCCATACCAGAGAAGGATCCAGAGAGAATTCATACATGTGGTTCAAAGTAGCTGAATTCTTTCTGTGAGGATATCTTTTATAGTGCAAGGATGACAAGGATCTGTGCCTGTGGGTCAGCATGTAAGTGGCAAAAAGCACAAACTGGTAGCATCCTCAGTTTGATCCCAGGCAGCCACTGTACCTTGAATCTCTATATTTTTCTTGCTGCCTGTGGTGGTATAGGCTTCAGTGTTGTTTTATGGATATCTATGACTTTGCTTATCAGATTTTATTCTATTGATTGTACTGATGTATAATGTGTATAGGAGAAATGAGGAAGGTATGTAAATAATGGAAATAAATAAACTATGATGTTTATTTTATTTATCGTCTGCCTTTCTTACTGAGACTCCAGGTGGATTAAACTGTAATTCTCCTTCCGCCGGGGGGGGAGTCATCCAGGAACTGGTTAGGTCACGCCTCTGCTCGCTCGGATAGGCTATGCAAATTTCTTTATTGCGTGGCTCCTATTGGAGGGACCTAGGCTGACCTCTCCAGTTTCTGCATAGCCCTGCGCTCGGTAGGACGTCTGGAGCTCCTGCTCCAAGCCAGAAAAAATTAGTTAAAGATAGGCGTTTTAAAGTTTAGAGTTAAATACCAGCTGAGCTGGGGAGGTCTATGTCTGAAGACCTACCCTTCCCTTCCAGGATACGAGGAAGCTGCAGAACCCGGAGATGCCGGGAGGAGGAAGATTTGACCCCCCCCCCGCCCAAGGTACCGGGAGGAGGGGGAATGGCCGCGACGAGACCTCCGTACCATCAGCAGCTGGGAATCAGCTGCTGCTCCGAGTTGAGGAAGGAGGCTCCATCAGCGCGGGATCAGCTGAACGCACTGAGCCAGTCGGTCCCTGCGTCCCCTCCACCGGTGCGGAACCGGCTGAACCCACTGGGTCGGCCGGTTCCCGCGTTCCCCCCCCACACATGTGGCCCGAGATGGCGACACGGAGGCCGCGGCCGGGACCAGGGACCCAGAGTGGCCGAAGCCATTTGGCTCCCGTTTCCCCCCCACACGCCAAGAACGGACAACACGCGGAACAACGAATTGACGTGGGAAACAGGAGGGCCCAGCGAGCCCCCGCGGTGAGCTTATTCTGATGGGGGGGCAGCCCCGTAGAGGCAGCCAGCTGGTTCCAAGGATCCAGGGGAGGCCTGGGGAGGCATGGGGCAGCAGGCCCATGGGAACTTATCCCCCCCCCTTTTAGCCACAATCCCTACACCAACCAGGGCAGCACAGGGGACCTGGCGGCATTGCGAAGGGGGCTCCTTGCAGCAACAGCCGCAAATTCTACTCCATCCCCAGCCAGCACAGGGATCCAGCACAACAGCGGGGCCATCCAGTTGGGCGCGCGGAGCAGGCAAGCCCCTCCCCTACCAAAAGGTTGGGTGGCCCCTCCTGCCATCCGAGCATTCGGAGGGCAGTAAATGTGCACTACTGGTCCCAGAGAGCTTCAGCCCCTTACCCCTGACAAGTTGGGGGTCGGGCAACACTGGCCTGCAGACAGAGGCTCCACCAGTGAGGGGCCGGCCGAATGCATTGAGCCGGTCGGTCCCTGCTTGCACCCCAACCCTGCAAGTGGTCCGAGATGATGGCAGGAAGTCTTTGGATGGCGCTTGGAGAGGGCGCCGGTGGAAGCGGCACACATAGCAGCCAGAGATGCCGGCAGGCTGGTAGAGCGGGGAAAGCCAGTAGGCTCCCCCTCACCCGTAAAGGCAGACTAGAAATTGGTGGGCGGTGCAGGAGACACCGGGAGCCTCACGTGGTGGGCCCATTCTGGCGGTGGAGGATCCCACCCACCCCCTGCACTCAAAGGCGGCAGCCGAGTAACCAGCTGGCAGCGCAGGAGACACAAAGGGCCTCATGTGCTGGATCCACTCCGGTGGTGGAGAAGGCCCCTTTGAGCATAGTCCCACAGCAGGTACGCCTGCAACTACCCAGGGTTACGGGGGCAGGTTGGCCCTGGGCACAGTACCCACAGCAGCCACAGGAGCTGCTGTGGCTCAACTGGTTAAGATGCTGAACTGCCGGCTGGAAGGTCGGTAGTTCAGCAGTTCGAGACTCGAGTGCCGCATGATGGAGTGAGCTACCGTCTCTGGTTCCAGCTCCCACCAGCTTAGCAGTTCGGAAGCAACAGGTGGTGGGTAGATAATAGGTGCCACTTTGGTGGGAACTTAACAGTGTCCCATAACTCCACCACCAGCTGCAGCTGCTGCAGGGCTCATCAGCTGCAACCGCTACAGGGCCCAGTCGGCTTGGTACGCCCCCCCTTTCAGTCCCTCAGAGTTTCAGCGGGGAACTTCCTGGATCGGGCCCTTAATTGGGCCCCCTTGGGCGACAATACAAGGGCTCTGGCACCACAAGGGCTTCAGGGTGCTGGAATACAGGGGGTTGGGGCGGGAGCCCCAGCACACCCCCAACAACACGTACAAACTAGGGTCCTTCTTAGATCTGGCCCTTAATGGGAGTGGCCTGGGGTGGCACCCAACAGCTTCAGGACACTGAAAGCCAGGGGGTGGGGGCAGCAGCCCAGCACAGCCCCAAAACCTGCACATACAAGCAAGGGGCCCCTCTGGGGGAGGTCATCCTCCAAGGGGCTCCTACAGGAAGACAAGCCACACCACACGCCACACCACTTATCTACCCTCGCAGGCCGACATTACGTCTACCATCACTTCCTTGGGTGGAGATACAGAGAAGAAAGAAGGGGTCGGTAGTGGTTAACTGAACTATGACCGGAAGGTCAGTAATTGGGCAGTCAAGACCCACGGGCAGCTTGACAGAGTGAGTTCCCAGCTCTGGTCCCAGCCCCTGACAACACAGCAGTTCGAAGCTAGAAATTCCAAGTAGATATACAGGTTGCTTCATGGGAGAGATAACAGTGTCCATTGCGCCTCAGTGTCTCATCCTGCCAGCCACATGACCATGGCGACATCTTCGGACAGTGCTGGTTCTTCGACTTGGAAACAGAGATGAGTACTGCCCCCTAGAGTCGGATCCAACTGGATTCAAATCTGAACCTTTCGAAGGCTGTCGAATAAATGCGTTCTACGCCGGGTTACTCATTGGGGAGTGGCAGGAAAACCTGTACCTCCAGTCTCTGCAAAGCGGAAATTCAGAGGTTTCAAAACACCAATCCAGGCACAGAATCTTGCCTTGTTTGATAACAGCATCAGAGCAGAGTGGGCAGTTCCTAAAGGGGGGAATCTCCCTTTTGTCTGTCACAAAGCGTGCCTGGCCCTCAGCAAAGGAGACCAGGGGGGATCTCAAGGCCCTCGCTGGTAAAGGCACCAAACGGCAGTCCAATAGGTCGGTAGGGGGCAGCTCAAGACCTAGCAGTGCAAAGCAAGGGGTTGCAAGTAGATAAATAGGTGCCGCTTTGGTGGAAAGGTAACAGCATTCCGCGCGATTCAGAATGCAGTCATGCCAGCTACATGACAGTGGGAACATCGTCAGACAGCTGACTCTTTGGCTTGGGACAGAAGAGGACCACTGCAACCCTAGAGTCAGGTTTGTCCGGCTTTCAAGCAAATGAAACTCTTATCGTGCTATCAAGGAGTAACTTAACTTCAGAGTAGTCCTCAGACAGGTGTCTCTTCAGGACTTAGAATAGGCAAAGGTGAAGGAGGCAATGCTGTCACCTTCCTGCCTCAGCGGGAGACACCACAGACATGTGTTTCCATTCATGGGTTCTCACCCCAGATAGGGGAAGAGAAGGGAGACCCTTCAAGCAGGCGTGAGATCCAATGTCTAACAGGCCTCATCCTTCAGGATTAAATAGGGCAGCCACAACCAGAAGCAACAAGCATGACTATCAGAATTAACGGATGTCACAAGGGTCGGGAGATTACTATGCAAGACACCAGTGAGCCTTTGTCAGCCCCAAGGCTAAAGGCAAGGCAGCCTAAGTGCAGGCAAGGCAGTCTTAGTGCAAAGCCAAGTCGGCACCTGAAAAGCATAGGTGCCATAGGAGAGGTCCCCAAGGAACAGCACTGCAGAGGAGGGAGCGCAGTTATCTTCCTCATTCCAAAGCAGGGGACTGGAGAACCCTACTGAACTTGCGAGCCCGTATTGCTCAGTCGGTAGAGCTTCAGACTTTCAATCTGAGGGCCCAGGATTCAGGTCCCTGTTCAGGCACCAGGGCGCAACAACAACAGAAAAGAAAGAAGGAAAGACATGGGGACCTTCCAGGCCTCCCTGAACTTCAGAGGGCTTAGTTGCATATCCTGGTTCACTCTGATGCCACCCTTTCCATTACAAGGCTTTCCCTTGGCCCCCTTCTCCAGCACCCAGAGTCTTTACCAAGATCTGGGATATTCTGGTAGCAGCACTACACTCAGAAGGGAGACTCCACACACAGAGGGTGGCAGTGTCCCGTGTTCGCACAGAGCCCCTCATCAACAGAGCCTTTCATCCTTACACAAGGCAGCCTGAACACACAGCAGGCCACCATATGGAATGGTATACAGAGTGTCAGGTACAAGATAACGGCAGTCCAGCTGCATCTGCCAGTCAGGCAGGGCCTACTAAGATCACTCACAGACACACTTCCGGGGCAGGACGCACAAAGGAGTTTGAATAGTGGCCAATACCATCAAACTTGGGGTAGGACCAGCAGCTTACTCCATTCTCAGCAGCAAGGCAGCCCACAGCATTACCTGCCTTTGCAAAACAGGCTGAATGGTAAAGGCCTGAGTCCAGGACAAGGGGCCTGGAGTGAGGAAGTCTTTACCCGGATCACACTAGTTTTCAGGACACCTGTGAGGGACCTACTAGCGAGCTCAATGAGCCATCAGATCGAGAGGCTCCTCAGGACCCAGCGGCAAGGCCAGAAGGCCACCGGTATGCCTCCCTTCCCACAGCTCCGCTCAGAAGAATGTTCAACAAGATCACAAGGGACAGGGCAGAAGTGGCGTTTGCGTCCGCCCACCAACCAAGATGACCGTGGGCTTTTGGATCCGGTACACTGGGTAGCTACCCCTGAGAACAGATCGGCCGCACTTATGGCCCATCCTGCACCTAGAACCAGCATGGTTACAGTTGACTGCACAAAAATTGATCACAGATGATCACAAGACGCTAGTTTTTCCCAAGAACATAGGGATATTAGGTCTCAGGCAAAGGGGCCATCAATATGGCACCCTACAGTCACCCATGGAAGACATTTCAAACGGGCCTCTACCAACTGAGGACGACCCTTGGCAGCTCCAGTCTGACAGGTTCCCGACACGGAGACAAAGGTCTCTGACCTGGAGCCTTCTCCAAGGTGCTACATGCATTGCCTAAAGCTGATTGTACTGCCCCTTCTGCTACAATCCGGAGCACCCTACAGTACAAACCTGACACAATGGGGCATATGGAGGAGCTCTCTCTATATATGCCTTCCTTTCAAAGATCAGATCCACTGTTCGTATCACGAAGTGGGCCCCGTAGACCATAGGGGTCTACTAGATCAGACAGCGTATGGCCAAGACCTATGATGGGGCAAGGAAGGGCACCATCAGGTCAGGTGACAGTGCACTCCACAGGAGCTTTCTACAAGCGAGCTACAGCAGATGGATTCTGCAGAGCAGGCACCTGGGCCTCCTTGTCCACATGGGTGAGGCGTTACAGGAGGGATCAGGTGGTGCCCACTGACGTAGCCTTAAGCATACCAATATTATAACAGACTTTGGAGAGATAAGTCACCCACCCTAGAAGAGCAGCTTTGGTACTGCTAACCAGTTCCTGGATGACTTCCCCCCACTGAAGGAGAACGGTACGTTCGTACTTACCTGAAGGTTCTTTCTCTTCAGTGGGGGAGAAGTCATCCACATCCCACCCTAGGACAGAGGACTACCAACTCGATTGAAGCCAAGGGTGGCACGTACAACATGGTGTGATTGCTCCACAAAAAGGAAGAGGGGGGAATCAGAAAGAAAGAAGGAGCACAAGAATTAAAATGAAAACAACACAGGGCTTGGACATAACTGGAGATGTCAACCTAGGTCCCTCCAATAGGAGCCACGCAATAAAGAAATTAGCATAGCCTATCTGAGCGAGCAGAGGCATGACCTAACCAGTTCCTGGATGACTTCTCCCCCACTGAAGAGAAAGAACCTTCAGGTAAGTACCAACATACCGATCAGTGCAATCAACAAATCCAATAAGTAAAGTAATAAGATTAGAAACATGGAAATTAAAACCAAGTAAAATTTGCAACAAAAATTAAATAAAACATAAGTATTAACATGACATATTAAGTGATGCTGGAATTACATAACAGGATAATACATACAGCAGCAACTAATAGTAGTACTATACACAGTAGTAATAGTCCAGAGTCTCTTTCCCCTTATTGAAAGATCTTCTGGAAACATTCTATTATAATAAAGCCCCATTACTGTTGCAAAAATGCCCTCCTGAATAATTCAGTTTTGCATAGTTTGCAGAATGCCAGGAAAGTGGGAGGGTAAGAGAATTGGATTCGCTTCTGGAAATGCTATGGGTTGAAATAGTGGGTCCAAAAGGAGGCTTAAGAGTGGGAGTTTGTTATTGCCCACCAGATCAAAAGGTAGAGGAGGATTATAAAATGATGAATGAATTAAAGATAGCGGCTAGACGAAATAACTGTGTTGTAGTAGGCAACTTTAACTATCCACACATTGATTGGGTCAATATGAGTTCTAGTCGGGAAAAAGAGATTGAGTTTTTAGACACTCTCAATGACTGTGCTATGGAACAGATGGTCACAGATCCTACCAGGGGAGAGGCGATCTTGGATTTGGTCCTAAGTAACACCCAAGACCTGGTGAGAGATGTAAAAGTGATTGCACCGCTTGGGAACAGTGACCATGATGTTATTGAGTTTAACATTTGTACAGATAGGGAATTGCCCAAAAAGACTGACACAACCACTTTTAACTTTAAAAGGGGTAACTTCTCTGGTATGAGGGGACATGTGAGGAAGAAACTAAAAGGAAAAGTGGAAAAGGTCAAAACCATTGGGGAAGCTTGGAGACTATTTAAAAAGACAATCCTAGAAGCTCAGAAAAAATATATACCACAGGTTAGGAAAGGCACAAATAGGTATAGAAAAAAGCCTGCATGGTTAACAAATAAAGTAATGGAAGCTGTAAAACATAAGAAGGATTCCTTTAAGCGGTGGAAAGCTAGTCTCACTGAGGTTGATAAAAAGGAACACAGGCTGTGGCAAATAAAATGCAATTCTGTGATCAGGCAAGCAAAAAGGGAATATGAGGAGCATATTGCAAAAAACATAAAGGCCAACAATAAAATTTTCTTCAAATACATTAGAAGTAGGAAGCCAGCCAAGGAGGCAGTGGGGCCCTTGGATGACCAAGGGGTAAAAGGACTACTGAAGGATGACAGGGAAATGGCTGAGAATTGCTTCTGTCTTCACTGTGGAAGATGAGAAGTGCTTGCCCACTCCAGAACCACTGATTTTGGGAGGCGGTTTGAAAGACCTGAATCAGGTTGAGGTGACGAGAGGAAGTCCTACGACTGATGGACAGTTTAAAAACTAATAAATCACCAGGCCCAGATGGCATTCATCCAAGAGTTCTGAAAGAACTCAAATGTGAACTAGTGGATCTCTTTACAAAAATACGTAATCTTTCTTTAAAATCTGCCTCCATTCCTGAGGACTGGAAGGTAGCTAATGTCATTCCCATCTTTAAAAAGGGCTCCAGGGGAAATCTGGGAAATTACAGGCCAGTCAGTCTGATGCTGATACCGGGTAAGTTGGTGAAAACTGTTATTAAGGAAAGAATTAGTAGGCACATTGATGAACAAAAACTATTGAGGCAGACTCAGCATGGGTTCTGTAAGGGAAGATCTTGTCTCACTAACCTGTTAGTGTTTTTTGAGGGAGTGAACAAACATGTGGACAAGGGGGACCCAATAGATATTATTTACCTTGACTTCCAGAAAGCTTTTGATAAAGTTCCTCATCAAAGGCTCCTAAGTAAGTTCAATAGTCACAGGATAAAAGGACAAGTCCTCTTGTGGATCAAAAACTGGCTTATAAATAGGAAACAGAGAGTGAGTATAAATGGGAAACTTTCTCAATAGAGGGTGGTAAGCAGTGGGGTACCACAGGGATCAGTACTCGGTCCGATGCTTTTTAACTTGTATATTAATGATTTGGAATTGGGAGTAAGCAGTGAAGTGGCTAAATTTGCAGATGGCATGAAGTTGTTTAGGGTGGTGACAACCAGGGAGGATTGTGAGGCACTTCAAAGGGATCTGTCAAGGATGGGTGAGTGGGCATCAACGTGGCAAATGGGGTTCAATATGGCCAAGTGCGGAGTTTCGGTTTTGGTGGAGCGAATGGCGGCCACCTTTCGGGACGCTCCCGAAGGAGGCTAGCCCGCGCGCAGTTGGGGGGGTCTTCGCTTATGCGATTGACCCTAGCGAGCCTTAGTTAAAGGCTCCGAACCAGGGGCGCTTTGGGGAGTAGCCTCTTTGCCGGCAGATAGCCGGGAAATTGAGGCTTTCTCCCCGCCCCAATCGGCCCCGCTGCGTAGCGTGTCCCGCATGGGATTTAGCAACGCCACCGATTCCCAGGAGTGAGGCAAAGCGACATGAAATAACATAAAAAGAAGAACTGACATCAAACCGTGAGTTGGAGGTCTGAATTAAAGCGCAAAACCGATTCCCCCGATAAGCGAGCAAGCGGAGGGAGGAGGGGTGACTCCCCCCCCCCATCAGGAAGCGAGATTTATAAAAGGAAAGTTAAGGGGGCGAAAGGGAAGAAAGGCTAGTGAACGTACCTTTGGGGTTTCATTGGAACTGAAAATCAGCGAGTTTCCTGAGGGACGCGACGTGAACTTGGAAAAAGTAAACAAACAGGAAAAATGTTGGCAATGAAAAAGGTCCCACTTAAACCGGAAAAGAAGGGAGGAGGGACTTCCGGTCCGGGCAACCTTCCTTCAGAGCCTGCTGTCAATCAACAGAAAGGCGAGCTACTGCACCCCCTGCTGGATCAAATGCAGAAAATCAATGAAACATTAATAAGCATGCAAGGTGTTCTCAACAGTCAACAGAAACAGTTAACAGAAACTTCTAAGAAGATGGAGGAGATCGCACAAAAATGTCTGGTCTCGACGGAAGATACCAGAAAAATAAAGAAAAGGGTCAACAAACTAGAAAAATACCAGGATGAACAAGAAAAAAGAATCTTAAGGTTGCAGATGGAAAAATCGAATCTGACCCTCCGCTTCCAGGGCATTAAAGAGGAAGAGAAAGAAGATCTCAGATCGACACTAGCGCATGTCTTGGCACTCGTAACTGGCAGAGAAGAGCGAGATTTAAAAGAAGAGATGGGCTTGGCCTATAGAGCCTATTCCACCTTTACAAAGAAAAATAATCTGCCAGCAGAGGTTGTTGTCAAGTTCACTAAGCAGCGAACCAGAGATCAGATTCTGCGTGCAGTTTCAACGGTGCCCTTGAAGATTGGGGAGCAGACTGTAAGAACACTTAAAGATGTGCCTTATGAAATTCGTATGAAAAGGAAAGAATACAAAGGACTGACCACTTTTCTGCAAAGAAATCAGGTGAATTACAAATGGAGATTCCCTGAAGGACTGGAGTTTAAGTATAAGGATAAAAGAGAGAAGATTGACTCCATCTTCAAAGCACAAGAATTTCTGAAGAGACACGCCAGCACGGAGGAAGAGGCAGCACTTGCAGTTTGGACAGAATCGAGTAGCGACGAAGACAGCGGCCCTGAGGATGGAGGTGCCGGAGCGGGAGCTGTGAAAGCTAAAGCGGGCCCATCATATAACCTAAGGGACACTAAGAAAAGACTGCCCAAGAAATAATTGTTCACGAAGCGTCAGAATGGAACTGACTAATCATTAACCCCAAAGGACATTACTAACCTTATTAACAGAGATTTTCTTTTTTTCTTTGAACTTTGTTAAACTGAAAAAAAGACTCTTCAACCACGGTGGATGTCAAAAATACATTTATATTAACTAAAACTAACCCTCTTTAACAGAATACTCACTCACATCTTTTTCTTAATCCATCTATATACCCTTCCTTTTTCTTTATATGAAAAGAATAAATACCTCTCCTCTTTAGGAGAGTTTTATAAAAAAATATATATATATATGGCCAAGTGCAAAGTGATGCACATTGGAGCCAAAAATCCTAAATATAAATACACATTGATGGGGTCTGAACTGGCAGAGACTGACCAAGAGAGAGATCTTGGAGTCATAGTAGATAACTCAATGAAAATGTCTAGACAGTGTGTAACTGCAATAAAGAAGGCCAACGCTATGCCGGGGATTATTAGGAAGGGAATTGAAAACAAATCAGCCAGTATCATCATGCCCCTGTATAAATCATTGGTGCGACCTCATTTGGAATACTGTGTATAGTTCTGGTCGCCACACCTCAAAAAGGATATTATAGCATTGGAAAAAGTGCAGAGAAGGGCAACGAGAATGATAAAAGGGTTGGAACACTTTCCCTATGAGGAAAGGTTAAAATGCTTGGGGCTCTTTAGCTCGGAGAAACGACGGCTGAGGGGTGACATGATCGAGGTTTATAAGATTATGCATGGGATAGAGCAGGTGGAGAAAGAAGTACTTTTCTCTCTTTCTCACAATACAAGAACTCGTGGACACTCAATGAAATTGCTGAGCAGTCGGGTAAGAACAGATAAAAGGAAATACTTCTTCACCCAAAGAGTGATTAACACATGGAATTCACTGCCGCAGGAGGTGGTGGCAGCTGCAAGCATGGACAATTTCAAGAGGGAATTAGATAAACATATGGAGCAGAGGTCCATTAGTGGCTGTTAGCCACAAGGTAAAGATAGGAACTCTCAGTCTGGGGCAGGTGATGCACTCTATTTTTGGTGCTGGGGGGGGGGGCAGCAGTGGGAGGGCTTCTAGTGTCCTGGCCCCACTGCTGGACCTCCTGAGGGCACCTGGTATTTTTGGCCACTGTGTGACAGAGTGTTGGACTAGATGGGCCATTGGCCTGATTCAACATTGGCTTCTCTTATGTTCTTATGTTCTTCCTGAACAGTGTTGCTAAACTTGTAGTGTAAATCTAGGGCTGCGATCACACGCACAATTAGCCCCACTATAGGCACGAATGACGGGCGGATTAAAAGGGTGCAATCAGTTGCAAACATCTGGGAAGCGCCCCACACCCATTGGCAACCCGTTTTGCTCTGCCACAGAAGCGGAGTTAAAAGACACTGGGGAAAGTCCAGTAGCAAACCGGTTGCTACGGGCCACAGATGGATTTCCCCCCATCTGATCGTGCCAGCACACTCTCATGGTATCGGGATGGTCTGATCGGGCCATCCTATGTGCCATTCCCCCCCCCTTCGCAGTATGTGCATCACTGCACACTCCATAGGGAGCCCTCAGCTGTAATGTAATTCATCAATTCCCCATTTAGGCGCATCAGGAACAAACAGCAACCCCCCCCCCCGACTCACCCATGGTTCGTCTGAATACGCAGTGGTGGGCTGCCCCCACAGCTTCCAAGGACTGTGATCACGCAACTGTGGATCAATTTTCTCCAGAGGGAATAGCCTCGCTTCCCCCGCCCCCCGCGTTATCTCGTGTGTGTGATCGCCACCTAGGAGTGCTTTCCTGGCAACAAGCCCCACTGAATAGACCCAAGTAGGATTCTGAGTAGACCTGCTTAGGATGGCATGCCTTCAGAGGGGGCACAGACCAGCAGAAGAGCCCTATGCAGACAAAACATAAAAGTTATCTTGGCTATACCAACTTGAGCCTCACAACCAGAAAGAGAACCATTTTGAATGCTTGTTCCAGCATTTTAAAAAATGAGTCCAAAATAGGAATTCAAAAATTATTTATGCATACAAAAATATGAGCTCATATGTACAGCTTTGAGCATTAGTCTTTCTTTCTCTCTCTCTTCACCTAGAACCTGGTCTTTTTTCTTCAAGTTACCCTCCTGCACTCTTCACTTTAAGATGCTGATCTCAGTGTTTCAGAGGCATTTCATAACAACCAAGCACTTCTAGTCTTGACTTGCCAAAGAGAAATCTGTGTCAAAACAAAGAAAGGCTCCTTGGTGACCACAGAGAATTAAAATAACTTAAAAGTCACCATATTCTTTGCAAGGCAAGAACTATCCAATCCAAGCCTTAATCGCATTAAAGTCAGATGTCACATATCCATCACAATGAATATAGCCAGTATTAAAGGTCTCTGCATGATGCTTTTAAATATCTTCCATATTTGAAGAAGAAGAAGAGATTGGATTTATACCCCGCCCTTCACTTGGAGTCTCAGAGTGGCTTACAAACTCCTTCCCCTTCCCCTCCCCACAACAGACACCCTGTGAGGTAGGTGGGGCTGAGAGAACTCTAATACAAACTGCTCTTTCAGGAACAGCTGTGCCAGAGCTTGTGACTAACCCAAGGAGGAGTGGGGAATCAAACCCGGTTCTCCCAGATTAGAGTCCACGCACTTAACCACTACACAAAACTGGCAATTTATACGTTTTCAAGGAATATGAAGTAAACCGGAAAATTGTGCATAGGACTGCAGACGCAGTGTCATCCTAAGCAGGACTACATCCTTCAAAGTCCATTGAAGCCCATGGGTTTAGAAGGGTACAAGAAGGAGGACCCGCGATACTCATGGGGGGAAGCTCTCCATGAAGGAGGATGAAGCAGCCGCAGGTAAGCCTTCTGCCCTGCCCCCCTGGCACCAATGGCAAGGTCCATGCAGCTACCGCTGGGTCCGCCAAACCTTCTCTCCCCCGCTGCACCAATGGCAAGGCCAGCTGCTGGGCCCACTAAACCTTCTCCCCCGCCATTGGGCCTGCCAAGCTCCCCCCCCCGCTGCTTAGCCGTGGCAGAAGCAGTGAGGCCTGAGCAGCTGGCCTGCCAAGCTTTCTCCCACCCCCTCTCAGTGGTGGTGGTGGCGAGGCAGTTCTCAGAGCATTCCCTGCACATGCGCAGGGAATGGTCTTCTACTTTGGGGGGATTTCAGATTTTTCTGCACATCTGGGGATTGCCCCAAATGTGCAGGAAAATCTCTTGGCTATTAAATATATAGATAATTCTGCTCAGGATAGCACTGTAAAGCTATTATAAGAACATAACAAGAGCCCTGCTGGATCAGAACCAGTGGTCCATCTAGTCCAGCATCCTGTGTCTCACAGTGGCCAACAATTCCTCTGGAGGGCCAATGACAACACGGCATATAGGCTGAGGCTTTCCCCTGTTGTTGCCTCCTGGCTCTGAGATTCAGAGGTTTAGTCCCTCTGAATGTGGAGGTTCCCCTCAGTCACCATAGCTAGTAGCCACTGATATTAATTGGGTTGGCTGTGAATCTTCCTAGTGAGTCTGATCTTGTGTCTCAGCCATCTTGTAGAGGTTCTTTAGCACCTAAAAATGAGAGAGAGATGTTTTTAGGAAGTTTTCAGTACTTATTTAAGGATGAAAACAAAGAGCTCTGTCACACTAGCTAACTAACGGCAGCATAAACTGATACTATGTAGACTGAAATGGATTTTTCACCTTGAGCTCATTGGATATGATGTCCAGCTGTCTGCACAGGAATAAAATGATGATGTTCATCTGTATCTGTGCAAGCTTCTTCATGAGTTCATGGATTTCCAATCCATTTGACTAAAATCAGTACCTTCTATGAAGAAATTCCAGGAGGGAAACTGTTAGTCTGCTGAGTTAAAATAACTAAAGAGTCTTGTTACACCTGAAAGAGCCACAGGAATCCCAAGCACCCCATCTGTTCAGAAATCATCCCATGCTAGTGCATCTAGCAACATTGACCAAATCCTTCAGAACCTAAACTGCCAACAATCCTAGTTATCTCTGCCACTGAGCACATTCACCTGCACATCCTCTAACATAATATACATATTATCATGTGCTAGCAGTGACTTTGTTGTTTATGTTGGTGAAACTGGACTACCTCTAGGCACTAGACTACATTAGACAGGAAAAATGAATGTACTCAAAAACCAGTGGGGTAGCATTTTACAACACAATTACTGTAGTTTGAGCCTACAGACTTTAGTGGATTTAGACTTGAGTAACTACATAGGGTTGAATTGTCCATTTTTTCCTGGACATTCAGTAACTTGACAGCACCATCCTAACCAGAGTTATACCCTTCTGAGTTAATCAAAGTCAGTGGTCTTAGAAGGTGTAACTGTGTTGAAGATGGACAAATCTAGAGTCCAGTGGCAAAGGTTTTTAAGACCAACAAAGGTTTATTCAAGGTATGAGCTTTTGTGTGCATGGCATACTTTTTCAAATACATTGGAATGGTAGGTAAGGTTCATATGTATTTGAAAAACTGTGTCTTGCACATGAAAACTCATACCTTGAATAAACCTTTGTTGATCTTAAAGGTGCCACTGGACTCTAAATTTGTTCTACTGCTTCAGACCAACATGGCTGACCACCTGGATCTGTGCTGAAGATGGTTCTGTTAAAATTGGCAACACAGTTCTTCAGCAGAAAAGTGTCAAAGGTAGACTCCAGCCAGAAGCAGCTGAATTGGAATTCATGTGCAGAGCTGGTTCTCCACACACAAGCTATTGTTCCTCTATACATGCTTATGTACACTAGCTTTTGCCCTACTTTGCCGGTTCATCTACAACATATGTGATTGGTCCACACACACACTCTTGAGAATCGTTTACGCTTTTGATTGGAGATGTCGTTTTCACTTGTACTCTACACTGTAAGGCCCGCACATCTTATGTCGGGAAGCTGTGCTGATCTTGGTTTGTAAGAACTCTTCCCCCTTTACATCTCTCTGCCCCCCACCCCCCCGCTGTAACGCTCTCCTCCCCCCGCCCCCGAGGCAACAGACTTGAGCTCAGGCAAGCGGCTGTCGTGATACATTTAGAGGCTGGCCGTGTTGGTCTGCAAGAGAACAGTTAGCTTTGGGTCCAGAGCTCAGATGCAACTGGGGTCCAATCAAACGGCAATAAATGCATTCGTAATAAGCCTCCTGGTTGTTGCGGCTGCAGCGGACGAACAGGGCTGCCGCTCCGGAATGTGTGTGTAGAAGAGATTCCACGCGGCGCATTCGAATCGGAAGAAATCCCGGCTTCGCCCGCTGGCCGGGGGGGGTGGTCTCTCGCTCTCTCTAGCAGCGGCGGCGGCGCTGGTGTCTTTTGAGAAGTCCGCGCGGGGCGAGGGGGGGGGGCTGACTCGAGATTCGGTCCTCAGCGAAAGCGCCGCCCTCCGCCGGGGTGATCTGGAGGCTCCGCTAGAAGCCGACGGTTCGACGAGGGCCGGAGTTCCGTCCGGGCCCTTCCCCTCGGGGAAGCGGCGCGATGGCCGAGGGCATCATCCTCCTAACAGGATCCAGCTCCGACGGAGAAGCCTCGGGGAGCTATTGCAGGGTTCGCCGCCGGCGCCAGCACAGAAGAAAGCGGAGACGGCGCTGCCTGCAGGCAGCCTCGGTGAGTGTCGAGCGGGCCGTGCCAGAAAGAAAGATGGAGGCGCTTCCGCTCTCTGCCGGGTGGCTCCCCCTCAGCGGCGGGTCGGCGAGGACCCCTTGAGCTGCGGGGGGAGAGGGAGGGGGGTTCCACGGCTTCCTGGGCCGGGCGGGAGTCGCTTCGGCTGTGGGTCCGGTAGGGAGGCTGTCCTCGCTTACCCTCCAGCGGCGCCTGGCTCGACTTCGCGCTGAGCGGGCGCCAAGTGATGCTGGGAAGGCTCGGACGAGTTCGGTCTTGGGGAATGCCCGCGCTCTGCGCTCTAGCCGCTGGCAAACTTGTCAGCACTTGCTTGGCTCCAGGGAGTTTGGGAAGTACTCTAGTAGTAGTGCTTAGGAGCGAGGTTCCCACGACGAGCCGCTGAAGAGGCTCGTTTGCAAGGTCTGGGTGAACAGAATCGGGCTTGCTAGACGGTAGGAAAACCCGTTTTGACAGGAAATCTTCTACCGGGGGTGTGTGTGGGGGGAGATGCCAATAGATGTGTCTCTGTCTATCCCACAATAAGGCGCTAGGCTTTCTTTAACACAGCGGCAAGGTATCTCCTTGCATACAAACATAGGAAGGTCTGAAGAACTTACTCTTATGGAGATCGGATCTCTCAGTACAAACTGTGCCAGTTTCCTCCTTGGAACACTGCCACACTTTCCTGATGTTTGAGCTGGTCGCTCTAGCCATTACATTTTTATCAGAGGATAGGATGGCGCACGTGATTTCTCCCTCCTTCCACTTGCTCTTCACTGCAATCTTGTGAGGTGGGTTTGGCTGACAGAGAATGACAGGTCCAAGAACACCCAGTAGCTTTGTGGCAGGGTGGGTGGGTGAAACTTAAACCTGGGTTTGCTAGTTTGTAGTCCAACTCACCCAACAGCATCCCACACTAGCTCTCCTCTTGTTGATGGCCTGAATCTAGCTCTCCTCTTGTTGATGGCAGTTGCTCTTCTGTGCAGCCATTGCCCAGAGCTGGAACTGCTTCAGGGCTGTGCCAATGCAGATAAGGGAAAATGAAATCCAACTGAAACCAGTGGCCACAGTTGGCAGCCATGGAAGTAAAATGATAAAAAGAGAGTGAATTGGTGTTTAAATTGAGGGGTACCAAAAGTGGTTCAATGCAAAAGCTAAAAATAAGGGTACTGGACTTCCTTGCAGGAACAGGGTTTAAAACCGAATAGATGGGACGCTGTGGAATGATGTTGGAGAGGAATGCCCCAAGAAGAAATGGCAGCCCCAGGGTTGCATAGTAGTTTCTATATGAATGACAATGAAATGTGCAGAATTAGAACAGAATGAAATTCCCCACAGTTAAATGCCATGCAATAATTGCCTGTGCAGTATGGCAGCATAGTGCCAGTCTTGACAACAGAATGAGTTCACTAGACTGAATCCTAGGTGGAACAAAACTACTGTGCCAAGAGGAAAATGCTCGTAATTCTACAGTGGAAGGCTTTATTTTGCCAGCAATTTCTGGGAACAGTTATGGTGCTAATATTTTGCTCTACCACTTGTTCACAGCCATTTTATGTGGACAGCAGAGAATGTACTCCAAAAGTAATCATTTGCTCAGCATCTCTCTATTCTTACATTTCCTCCAGAAACTACCATCTCCTGATGGAAGTTTTCTCATTCCAGTCTGGGAGCTGCTTTATCTTGCTGAGGCCAAACTCTGACTTCCTCTGACTTTTGTCTTTGCAATTCTGTTATTTCATCACAGATTCCCCCCCCCAGCAATCTACCACCACCTTATTAGCATCTTCATATATCCAATTGTTGTTCAGTTTAAATGTCATGATTTTATTTGTTCTTTTTTAATTTAATATTTTTATTGGATTTTAGCATATTATAGGACAAGAAATATTAGGGTAGGGAGGGTACAGGGTATGGAGTAAGACATACAGGAAAATTCCATCCACTTTGTATAATAGCTGTTACAAGTTTTCAATCTTAGTTCTTTGTTTACTGTTCTATTTATAAAATTACTAAAGCTAGTATCACTTAGTCAAATTGTTAAAATCTTTTGTTATGTTTCCTGACAAGAGTCAAATTCTATATAGTTCAAGTTTGAGTCTCTCCAAATTTATATTATACATATTCATTGTTCTTGGTCTTCAAAGTTTCTTTCCACCCAGTCATAAAATAGCGTCCAGTTGTTTCTTACATTTTGTTTACTTCTGTCCTTCAACAGGTTTGACAGTATATCAATTTCTGCTGGTTAGCATTAAGAATTCTTGCTGTCGTAACTATATGTATAATTAGATATTTAACTTTCTTGTCTTTTACATCAGGCATAATATTAAGCAGGAACATTTCAGGCTTAAATGGTAGTGGTAACAAACATATTTTCTGTAACATTTCATGAACCCTTCTCCAATATAACATCACCTCTTTACACTTCTACCAAACTTGGAAATAACTTCCCACCCATGCCTTACATTTCCAGCATTTATCAGACATTACAGGATACATTCTGGCTAATTTGTTTGGTGTTATATGCCACCTATAGAACATTTTATATAAGTTCTCTTTAAAAGCAACCAGTTTTGTTATTTTAACATCAGTTTTTCATATTTGCAACCAATGGTCAAGATCAATATTATAACCAAAATTTTGGGCCCATTTTAACATACATTCTTGAATCACCTCATCCTCCATCTTTATCTGTAACAAATACACATAAAATTTCTTAATCAGTTTATCATTTGTTTCATATAAAAGTATGTCAAACTCCAATTGTTCCGCAACAAACCCTTGAGGTTTATCTTTAGCATATCCAGGGCCGGCCTGAGCCTTTTTTGGGCTCTAGGTGAGGCTAGCTTGTGGCGCCCCCCCTCACCACACCCCATCTCCTCCTGCTCCTCTGATGGGCCCGCTCCTGCCTCGTCACCGCCGCCACCTCTTCCTCATCGTCTTCCAGCCGGATGAAACGCCCCTCCCGGTCTTTCCTAGCTCGCCTGTCTCCGTGGGCCAGCCTGGAAGGGGCCGGGGGCTGCTCTGTCGGGCTTCTCCAGCTGGCCTGCTTCAGCACCAGCCGCAGAAGCCCCAGGAGGGATTGAAATGCCCCCCCCCCAGTCCTTCCTAGCTCACCTGTCTTGGCGGGCCAGCATGGAAGGGGCCGGGGGCAGCTCTGTCGGGCTTCTCTGGCTGGTCTGCTTCAGCACCAGCCGCAGAAGCCCCGGGAGGCATTGAAACACCCCCCTCCGGTCCTTCCTAGCTTGCCTGTCTCAGCGGGCCAGCTAGGAAGGGGGCAGGGGCGGCTCTGTCAGGCTTCTCTGGCTAGCCTGCTTCAGCACCAGCTGCAGAAGCCCCGGGAGGGATTGAACCCCCCCCCCCGTCCTTCCTAGTTCGTCTGTCACGGCAGGTCAGCTAGGAAGCCTTCTCCCTCTCTCACTCCCCGCTCCCCCTGGAGAGTCTGCCTTTCTGGCCCAGAAGGAAGAATGGTGCCAGTGGCCAGGCCAGCGCGGAAGAGGAGGAGGCAGCAAGCCCGCTGGCTGGATGACTGGATGGTAGTCGGGGGGGGAGGACAGGCCCGGCGGCATCAGAAACCCTCCCACCTGCCAGGCTGCTGCCCCGGCTTCAGAAGGTGAGCGCCATGACAAAGGGCCCAGGAGTGTCCCCCTGCTGGGGGGGGCTTTTGGCAGGGGGGCAGGTGCAGTTTGGCACCCCTAAGGGCTGGCACACTCTAGGCGAACACTAGTTTGCCTAGTGAGCGAGCCAGCCCTGAGCATATCTAGATTCTAGCTGTACTCTTGTCCACCAATCCAAATGTATATCTTGTTCCTCTAGTTCTTCTTTGGACTTCAACCTGTCTTCCTTTCCTAAGAAGTCTTCATATTTAAATACTATTTTCTTTTCTGATAGTTTAGGTTCAGTAAATGCTTCCACTGGAGAGACCCATTTCAGGATCTTTACATATATTTTATGCCTGATTCTTTCCCATAATAACAGCAATGCTTTCCTCACAAAGTGGTTTTTAAAATATTTATGATTATCTGCTTTTTTGATACCAAAGGTAGGCATGCCATCCTAGCTTTAAATCATGTCCCTCCAATTTTAACAGTCTTGTATTTTCCACTCTTATCCATTCTTTGATCCATGTCAATGCACAAGCTTTATAATATGTTCCCCAGTTTGGAAGACCAAAGCCTGCATTCTGTTTAAAGTACTGTAATGCCTTCAGTTTTATTCTAGGTTTCTTCCCTTGCCATATAAAATTTCATTGTTATTTTGTTCAATTGCTGGAAGTATGATTGTTTCAATAATATTGGAATAGTTTGAAAAAGAAAAATAAATTTAGGAAGTACGTTCATTTTGATTGCAGCTATTCTTCCCATAAATAACAACTGTAAGTTATTCCATTTTTCCAAATCTTTTTGGATTTCTTTAAGTAGTTTCATATAATTATCTTCCATCAGAGAACTACATTTATTAGTCAAATATTTCACTTTAGTCACTTTTCTCAACCAGCTTTTTTGTTATAGATTGTGTAATATTCTTTGTAATGATCTTTGTCTTTTGTCTGTTCACTGTCATTCCTGCCATCACTCCAAATTCCATTAAGTTCTTCATCAGGCTACCTATAGAAGTGCTGGGATCTTCTAAGATAAAAGCTAAATCGTCCACAAAGACTCATATTTTATATTCCTCTCCACATATTGTTGTTCTTCTGATATTTTTATCTTCCCTGATCGAATTATCTAATACTTCCAAAGTGAGAATAAATAATAACAGGGATAATGGACATCCTTGTCTCGTTCCCTTCTCAATTATGATTTTACTAGGAATAAGGCCCATTGTGGAAATAAATACAATGGGCTCTAGAAAGAGGCTCTGGGAGAGTGCCCCGGCTTTGGGCACTCAGTGACAATTTGCTGTGGCAATCTCAGCAGGGTATAGTGACAGAGTCCACCATTTTCTCCAGAGGAACTGATCTTTGCTACCTGAAGAGCAGTAGTAATTTTGAATGATCTCCAGCCCACCCCCAAGATTGGTAACAGTGGTTCCCCAGGAGAGAGTGGCTGGTTTGGAGGATGGAGTCTATGGCATTGTACCTGTCTGAGGTCCCACCACTCCTCAACACTCACCCTCTCCAGGTTTGACCCCTCAAATCTCCAGGAATTTCCCAACCTGGAGTTGACAACCCTATCTCCCTCCCAGCCAACCATCAACCTACCTTTAGTTTTCCATCTCCTCCCTCCCTCCCTCCTAGAGAGCAGTTGTAATTTTGAGTGATCTCCAGCTCCCACCTGAAGATTGGCAACAATGGTTCCCCATCAGGGAATGGTTGGATTGGAGGGTGGAGTCTATGGCATCGTACCTGTCTGAGGTGCCACCCCTCTTCAAACCTCACCCTCTCCAGGCTCCATCCCTCAAATCTCCAGGAATTGCCCACCTGAAGTTGGCAACCTGATCAGGACTGGGCCCAATGAGTTTTCTCCCAAAGGCCAACATAGGTGTGGAAAGGGCCCTTTACTGACAGAGGAGAAAGTACAGGTGCCAACTCTGATTAGGGAAATACCTGGAGATTTGGGGGGGTGGATCCTGTGGAGGGCAGCATTTGGGGTGTGTGTGGAAGGACTCAGCAGGGTATAATGCCATAGAGTCTACCCTCCAAAGCAACCATTTTCTCCTGGGGAACTGATCTCTGTCATCTGGAGGTCAATTGTAACAGTGGGAGATCTCCAGGTCCCACTTGGAGATTGGCAACCCTAGGGGAAAGTCAGCCGCACAGCAGGGAGTTGAAGAAAATGGTTTGATGGTCGCTGGCCCATCTCGTTAGCCAGCCAGCCAGCCATGCTGAAGCTAAGCAGGAGAAAGAGCCTTTTTCCATTTATTCTGACAGGAAAGTGGCCATTGGGGAGGGGGTTATGCTGAAAGTCCTTTGTTTTTTTACTCACAGAACCAAGCTTGGTTGCCTACCAACAGCCACTGAGGGGACAGTCCCTCACAGGAGTCAAGAGAACTATCTTCCTCAGGAGAGAGAGTTGTCTGCCAGTAAATCTGACATGCAAATCTGTCTGAAGGGGGAGTGGGTGGGGAAGAGGAGCAGACCCAGCACCCGTCCAATGGCATGCGAGTACTCTTGAGTGGCGGCTGATGGGCCAATGGCTGATGGAGGCATTTTACTGCCAATGGGAGCGCGTGGAATCTTACGAAACCAAAAGATAATTATTATAAGGAGAGATTTGTTCTTTGAGTAGGGTCCTCTAATTCTGGTTTTCTTTCTTCTAGTAATGTGATCCTTTGTGTATCAGAGAATTGAGAATATATTAAATGAAATTTGCAAATAGTCCTATTGCCTATGCCTGGGCTGGCTGGGTCTGTGGGGTCTTAGCTACTGTCTTTCCTTTCCAATAATCCCTGATGTGTATTGCCTAAGGCAGGCGTGAGCTTGCCCTTCCTTATACTGTATACAAGACAACTGATCAGAGCTCCTCTGGTCTATTGTTCTCCTCTCATTGTGCTTTAGCACCACTTTCACAGCTAAGCCTAATACATCTGTTGTTGTGTTGTTGTTCAGTCGCACAGTCGAGTCCGACTCTTCGTGACCCTATGGACCAGATTACGCCAGGCCCTCCTGTCTTCCGCTGTCCGTTGAAGTTTGCTCAATTTCATGTTCGTTGCATCAATGACACTGTCTAACCATCTCATCCTTTGCCGTCCCCTTCTTCTTTGACCTTCAATCTTTCCCAGCATCAGGGTCTTCTCCAGTGAATGCTCCCTTCTCATTTGGTGGCCAAAGTATTTGAGCTTCAGCTTCAGGATCTGGCCTTCCAGAGAACAATCAGGGTTGATTTCTTTTAGGATTGACTGATTTGATCTCCTTGCAGTCCAAGGGACTCTCAAGAGTCTTCTCCAGCACCATAGTTCAAAAGAATCTATTCTTCGGCACTCGGCCTTCCTTATAGTCCAACTCTCGCAGCCATACATTACTACGGGGAATACCATTGCTTTGACCATGCAGACTTTTGTTGGCAAGGTGATGTCTCTGCTTTTTATCATGCTGTTTAGGTTTGCCATCGCTTTCCTCCCAAGGAGCAGGCGTCTTTTAATTTCATGGCTGCAGTCACCATCTGCAGTGATCTGGGATCCTAGGAATGTGAAGTCTGTCACTACTTCTACGACTTCCCCTTCTATTTGCCAAGGAGTGATGGGGCCAGATGCCATGATCTTAGTTTTTTTGATGTTGAGCTTCAAGCCCACTTTTGCGCTCTCCTCTTTCACCCTGAGCAAGAGGCTCTTTAGGTCCTCTTCACTTTCTGCCATCAGAGTGGTATCGTCTGCATATCTGAGGTTATTGATCTTTTCCCCAGCAATCTTAACTCCAGCTTGTGATTCATCCAGGCCAGCATTTCGCATGATGTACTCTGCATATAAATTAAATAAGCAAGGTGACAATATACATAAGAACATAAGAACATAAGAGAAGCCTATGTTGAATCAGGCCAATGGCCCATCTAGTCCAACACTCTGTCACACAGCGGCCAAAATATACCAGTTGCCATCAGGAGGTCCAGCAGTGGGGCCAGGGCACCAGAAGCCCTCCCACTGCTGCCCCCCCCTAGCACCAAAAATAGAGTGCATCACCTGCCCCAGACTGAGAGTTCCCATCTATACCCTGTGGCTAATAGCCACTGATGGACTTCTGCTCCATATGTTTATCTAATTCCCTCTTGAAACTGTCCATGCTTGCAGCTGCCACCACCTCCTGTGGCAGTGAATTCCATATGTTAATCACTCTTTGGGTGAAGAAGTATTTCCTTTTATCTGTTCTTACCCGACTGCTCAGCAATTTCATAGAGTGCCCATGAGTTCTTGTATTGTGAGAAAGAGAGAAAAGTACTTCTTTCTCCACCTGCTCAATCCCATTCATAATCTTATAAACCTCGATCATGTCACCTCTCAGCCGTCGTTTCTCCAAGCTAAAGAGCCCCAAGCATTTTAACCTTTCTTCATAGGGAAAGTGTTCCAACCCTTTTATCATTCTAGTTGCCCTTCTCTGCACTTTTTCCAATGCTATAATATCCTTTTTGAGATGTGGTGACCAGAACTGTACACAGTATTCCAAATGAGGTCGCACCAATGATTTATACAGGGGCATGATGATACTGGCTGATTTGTTTTCAATTCCCTTCCTAATAATCCCCAGCATAGCGTTGGCCTTCTTTATTGCAGCTACACACTGTCTAGACATTTTCAGCGAGTTATCCACTACGACTCCAAGATCTCTCTCTTGGTCCGTCTCTGCCAGTTCAGACCCCATCAACGTGTATTTATATTTAGGATTTTTGGCTCCAATGTGCATCACTTTGCACTTGGCCACATTGAACCCCATTTGCCACGTTGACGCCCACTCACCCATCCTCGACATATCCCTTTGGAGTAACTCACAATCCTCCCTGGTTTTCACCACCCTGAACAACTTCGTGTCATCTGCAAATTTAGCCACATCACTGCTTACTCCCAATTCCAAATCATTAATAAACGAGTTAAAAAGCATCGGACCGAGTACTGATCCCTGTGGTACCCCACTGCTTACCACCCTCCACTGAGAAAGTTTCCCATTTATACTCACTCTCTGTTTCCTATTTATAAGCCAGTTTTTGATCCAGAAGAGGACTTGTCCTTTTATCCCATGACTATTGAGCTTACTTAGGAGCCTTTGATGAGGAACTGTATCAAAAGCTTTCCGGAAGTCAAGGTAAATAATATCTATTGGGTCCCCCTTGTCCACATGTTTGTTCACTCCCTCAAAAAACACTAACAGGTTAGTGAGACAAGATCTTCCCTTACAGAACCCATGCTGAGTCTGCCTCAATAGTTTTTGTTCATCAATCTGCCTACTAATTCTTTCCTTAATAACAGTTTCCACCAACTTACCCGGTATCGATGTCAGACTGACTGGCCTGTAATTTCCCGGATCTCCCCTGGAGCCCTTTTTAAAGATGGGAATGACATTAGCTACCTTCCAGTCCTCAGGAATGGAGGCAGATTTTAAAGAAAGATTACATATTTTTGTCAGGAGATCCACAAGTTCACATTTGAGTTCTCTCAGAACTCTCGGATGAATGCCATCCGGGCCTGGTGATTTATTAGTGTTTAAATTGTCCATCAGTCGGAGGACTTCCTCTCTTGTCACCGCAATCTGATTCAGGTCTTTCAAACCCCCTCCCGAAATCGGTGCTTCTGGACTGGGCAAGCACTTCTCCTCTTCCACAGTGAAGACAGAGGCAAAAAATGCATTCAGCTTTTCAGCCATTTCCCTATCATACTTCACTACTCCTTTTACCCCTTGGTCATCCAAGGGCCCCACTGCCTCCTTGGCTGGCTTCCTACTTCTAATGTATTTGAAGAAAGTTTTATTGTTGGCCTTTATGTTTTTTGCAATATGCTCCTCATATTCCCTTTTTGCTTGCCTGATCACAGACTTGCATTTTATTTGCCATAGTCTGTGTTCCCTTTATCAACCTCACTAAGACTAGCTTTCCACCGCTTAAAGGAATCCTTCTTACCTTTTACAGCTTCCATTACTTTATTTGTTAACCATGCAGGCTTTTTTCTATACCTATTTGTACCTTTCCTAATCTGCGGTATATATTTTTTCTGAGCTTCTAAGATTGTCTTTTTAAATAGTCTCCAAGCTTCCCCAATGGTTTTGACCTTCTCCACTCTTCCTTTCAATTTCTTCCTCACATGTCCCCTCATACCAGAGAAGTTACCCCTTTTAAAGTTAAAAGTGGTCGTGTCAGTCTTTTTGGGCAACTCCCTATCTGTACAAATGTTAAACTCAATGACATTATGGTCACTGTTCCCAAGTGGTGCAATCACTTTTACATCTCTCACGAGGTCTTGGGTGTTACTTAGGACCAAATCCAGGATCGCCTCTCCCCGGTAGGATCTGTGACCATCTGTTCCACAGCACAGTCATTGAGAGTGTCTAAAAACGCAATCTCTTTTTCCCGACTAGAACTCATATTGACCCAATCAATGTGTGGGTAGTTAAAGTCGCCTATTACAACACAGTTATTTCGTCTAGCCGCTATCTTTAATTCATTCATCATTTTATAATCCTCCTCTATCTTTTGATCTGGTGGGCGATAACAAACGCCCACTTTTAAGGCTCCTTTTGGACCCACTATTTCAACCCATAGCATTTCCAGAAGCGAATCCAGTTCTCTTACCCTCTCAATCTTACTGGACGGTATACCCTCTCTGACTTACAGAGCCACCCCACCTCCAACCCTTTCCCCCCTATCCTTCCGATATAATTTATAACCAGGAATCACCGTATCCCACTGATTTTCCTCATCCCACCAAGTTTCTGAAATACCCACAATGTCTATTTCCCCCCCAACACCAAGCATTCCAACTCCCCGATTTTACCTCGGAGACTTCTAGCATTTGTGTATAAACACTTATAGTTTCCCACGTTCGTTAAGCCCACAGCCTTCCTCTTGCTGCCTCGAGACCTTGCCAGGCAGTTCTTATCATTAGCCACAGTCTCAGTGGACAATTGTAATCCCTTTCCTTGTACAAAAGTAATAGCTACCCCTTCATCTCTTTGAGATGAGCCATCCCGAACCAGAGACTTTTCATCTCCTGTCGGCTTTCCCCCATTATTCAGTTTAAAAACTGCTCTGCCACCTTTTTGATTTTGAGCGCCAGCAGCCTGGTTCCTTCTCGGGACAAGTGGAGACCGTCCCTTTTGTACAGCTCCCCCTTGTCCCAAAAAGCATCCCAGTGCCTAACAAACTTGAACCCTTCCCCCTACACCACCGTCTCATCCACACATTGAGACTCCTGATCTGTGCCTGTCTCTCCGGCCCTGCGTGTGGAACAGGTAGCACTTCCGAGAAGGCTACCTTGGAGGTCCTGGCCTTGAGTTTCCTGCCCAGCAGCCTAAATTTCTCCTCCAGGACCTCACGACTGCATTTCCCCACATCGTTGGTGCCGACGTGCACCACGACCACTGGCTCCTCCCCAGCACTATCTACCAGCCTATCTAAAACACACGTAATGTCCGCTACCTTCGCACCAGGCAGGCAAGTCACCATACGGTCAGTACGCGGGTTCGCCACCCAGCTGTCTACCTGCCTAAGTATCGAATCACCAACTACCAAGAGCCCCCCTCCCACCCTTCCCAGGGATGGTTCCTTGGTACGAAAGGATACCCGTTCACCAGCTGAAGAAGAGGTCCCTTCTGAGGGCACATTCCCCTTATCCTCAGCATGGTGCCCCATTTCCCCTTGACCCCCATGCTCCCTGGCAGCACCCGGGCTGCCAGATCCAGAGTGGGACATATCTAACAAGTCCCCGAGAGTCTTCTCCGTGCACCTAACTGACTGTCCCTGCTTCTCCAGGTCAGCCACCTTGGCCTCAAGGGAGCAAAACTGAGAACCAGGAGCTCCTTGCACCGAGCACACACCCAAGACTTCTGACCATTGGGCAGATAGTCATACATGTGACACTCCATGCAAAACACTGGATAGCCCCCAACCCCCTGCTGGCATTCTGGCTTCATAATTGTTTTTAAACAAATACTTTTCTATAACCCCCCTTTTAAAACACTTTTTATTTATATGGCTCCTGTTATAGAAGTCTACTTACCTTACTGGGAACCCAAGGAGCCAAGGTCCATGCTTTCTGGCTCTTCCTGGGCTTCTTACAGAGCCCCTAGGCTAAGAGCCACAGGCAAAGAGCCTCACCCTTTTGCTCTCACCCTTTTGCTCTCACCCTTCGGCTCGTGCCAGAGGCTCGTGCCTCTTGCAAGCTTCCTGCCTTAAATAGAATTGTCCCCCAGGAGAGGGTGTGGCCAGCAGCTACTCAAATTCACCCAAGGCACTTAATGACAGTCAAACAATGACCCTTTCACACCCCAACTCCAGCAGCCAGGAGTCTGCTATTCAATTTCACCCAGGCACTTAATTACAGGCAAACAATGACGCTTTCACACCCTAACTCCAGCAGCCAGGAGTCTGTTACAACTCACCCACACACTCCCAAATACAATCCCTGACACAGTACCTTCTCAGCTAAAGCACCTCAGCTGAAAGTAAATAAATAAAAATACCACTCACCCCTCTGGCAGCTCAAACACCTTGCTCCTTCTCAGAGCTCAGCTGGGTCAGCTGGGTCATCCTTGTCGTACTCCTTTTCCTATGCTAAACCATTCAGTTGTTCCATATCCGGTTCTAACTGTTGCTTCTTGACCCTTATACAGGTTTCTCAGGAGACATGTGAGGTGGTCCGGTACTCCCATCTCTTTAAGAACCTGCCATAATTTATTGTGATCCACACAATCAAAGGCTTTAGCATAGTCAATGAAGCAGAAGTAGATGTTTTTCTGGTACTCTCTTGCTTTCTCCATAATCCAGTGATTGTTGGCAATTTGATCTCTAATTGCTCTACCTCTTCGAAACCCAGCATGTACTTCTGGCAGTTCTCTATCCACATACTGTTGGAACCTAGCTTGTAGGATTTTTGCTGCTGCACCTTGCTAGCGTGTGAAATGAGTGCAATTGTGCGATAGTTTGAATATTCCTTGACATTGCCCTTCTTTGGGATTGGAATGTACACTGACCTTTTCCAATCCTGTGGCCACTGTTGTGTTTTCTAAATTTGTTGGCAAATTGAGTGCAGCACTTTAACAGCATTTTCTTTTAAGACTTTGAATAACTCAGCTGGGATACCATCACCTCCACTAGCTTTGTTGTTAGTAATGCTTTCTAAGGCCCATTTAACTTCGCTTTCCAGGATGTCTGGCTCGAGGTCAGTGATTATACCATCATGATTGTCAAGGACATTGAGGTCCTTCTTGTATAGTTCTTCTGTGTATTCTTGCCATCTTTTCCTAATCTCTTCTGCTTCTGTTAGGTCCCTACCATTTTTGTCCTTTATCATGGCCAGCTTTGCATGGAACGTTCCCTTGATTTCTCCAATTTTCTTGAAGAGATCTCTAGTCCTTCCCAATCTATTGTTTTCCTCTATTACTTTGCATTGTTCATTCAGGAAAGCCTCCTTATCTCTCCTTGCTGTTCTCTGGAAATCTGCATTCAGTTGGGCAAATCTTTCCTTTTCACCCTTGCCTTTAGCTTTCCTTCTTCCCTCTGCTATGTGGAAAGCCTCATCAGATAGCCACTTTGCTTTTTTGCATTTCTTTTTTCTTTGGGATGGCGGTGATTGCTGCCTCCTTTACAATGTCACAGACCTCTGTCCATAGTTCTTCAGGCACTCTGTCCATCAAATCTAATATATCTAAATATGCCTAAAGTTGGTGTTAGGAGTCTTTTGTTGGAGGCTCAAGTTGTGACTGTAGAGCCAAGAGAGTGCTCAATTCTATGCTATATCTCTCTGCTCAGGATCTAGAGAGAGCCCTGGATTTCTAACCTAAAATCTTCTGCTACTTTACTAGACATTCTTCTGCCTAAGCAAGCAATAAACACTTGCCTAATCAAAGGTCAAGTGTATCAAGCTAGGAAAATATTTTTCTTTTTCTGTCTTGTTTGTGTGTATTTATAAATGTAACCTTTCAGTTAAGTAAATATGCATGCTTTGATCTGGATAGGGTTCTGCTAAGCTTATCTCCCCCAAGTTAATGGCTTTGTCCTTTTGGTCAAATTCCTAAGTGAACATTAACCCAATGGAACAAATTTTGAGTCCAGTGGCACCTTTAAGACAAATGGAAGTTTAGTCAAGGTATGAGCTTTCGTGTGCACTATGTATCTGAGGAAGTGTGCATGACACAAAAACTCATACCTTGACTAAACTTTTGTTGGTCTTAAAGGTGCCACTGGACTCAAAATTTGTTCTACTGCTTCAGACCAACACGGCTGCCCACCTACATCTATTAACCCAATGGTTACCAAACTATGCAGCAGGGCCGAAAAGTAAGTTGTGTGACTCTCTCATAGAGCAAGACCAGGAGAGAGGAGGATGAGGGTAAGCTGGGAGAAGCTTCTGGGAAGGTTGATGGCAAATTTGGGGTTACTTCTGCACAAAGTATAAAATGTCTAGCCTGTTGCTCAATAATGCATTATGCTTATAAATACTAAATAAGCAAAATAAAATCTAAAGTTGTTCACTGTTGACTGATGAGAGATGCTTGTGCTTTTATGTGTGTGTGGGGGGAAGTAGCATAGAGTTACTTGGCAATTTGGTCATGAGAAGGAGAGGAAGTTTAGAAGCAAGTGTTACTTCAAGAAGTATAAGAGCTGCTGCATTAATGCTTTGGGCTGAGCAATTACATGGCTAGAGATCAGAAACTGACTCTAGAACTATCCAAACCACAGAAAACTGTGAAAATAACACTAGAATGATTTTTATCACAATATCATAATTCAAATACAACAAATTAACATACAAATGGTATTAACAAGTTGTTCATTTAACAAATCACATTGATGTTCAATTGATGTTGATGTTAACGGTGGTCTCCAAAATGATCTACCGTTTCCAATTCTTTCTTCTTCTGAACGAAGACAAAGTGAAGAACAAGTAGTGTGCTCGCTACTGTGAGACCTTTAAAGAATAATACACTTGTAAAATAACCTCAAATGGCAGCGTACCATCACATAAATACATAAATCCTTTTCAAGGAACCAAATAAATGTTACCTTGCAACAACTTGTCTCAAGTCTGTTTCTTACACCATATCATCTGACGATTTGTATCTGAATGTTATGATTATCTATATAACACAAGAAATAAAATTACTAATAATATCTTATACATAAACAAATATACACATTACATAATCCAAGCCGAAGCTTACCATAATTCCATAGTAATAAGCTAACATGAAATCTGTGGTGGGCGAAATACTGCTGATAGCCTTATCCGATGCATCTTATTGCAGTTAAATACAAAAAACACTTGACGGGTCTTAAGTTTAAAGATCCAATGTGCCTCCCTGCGGAGTAGGACCTTATGGATGTCTCTTCTGTTATACTCACTAGGCTCAACCACCTCTAATACTGCGAACTTGAAATCATAATGTTTATGACCTATGGACATAAAATGATTAACGAGTGGGGCTTCCACGTGTTGGTGTTTAATTTTGGACTTATGTTCCAGAATTCGAGTTTTTACTGCACGCATGGACCAATATTCTAGCTAGGGCACCCATGGGACATTAAAAATGTCGGAGATGTGCTGCATTTGCACAAAGCTGGGAGACATGCATCTTGGACTTCCTGGATATTGAACAGAGAATAGTATTGACATCTTATTCGGCTTGTTTCACTAAACGAGTGGTCGATTTGATCATCTGCCCTTGTGGCTTAAAGTATGCCGGGGAGTCCATGCATGCAGTAAAAACTCGAATTCTAGAACATAAGTCCAAAATTAAACACCAACATGTGGAAGCCCCACTCGTTAGTCATTTTATGTCCATGGGCCATAAACATGATGATTTCAGGTTCGCAGTATTAGAGGTGGTTGAGCCTAGTGAGTATAATAGAAGAGACATCCATAAGGTCCTACTCTGCAGGGAGGCACATTGGATCTTTAAACTTAAGACCTGTCAACCACAGGGTTTAAATGCTTCTTTGGACTTATCATGTTTTCTGTAGTTCTGCTGACCAGTAGGGAGTGGTTGCAGAGTCGGTTTAGTAAAGCCATCTAGATTTGAGAGGGTTAGTGTGCAATAAGGTGGGAAAATACATGTAGTATATGGATTTTTGTATGTATGCATATGAATATTTTATTGGTTCACACTAGTCAGATTGTATACTTATGTATAAAATGAAATGTAGTATAGTTTTAAATTAGGTTAGCCTTGCGTATATTCAGATAAGTAGTTGCAAGTAGCTGCAGTACTCCTTGCAGGTCGAAGTGTTTTTTTTTTATTTAACGGCTGCAATAAGATGCATCGGATAAGGCTATCAGCAGTATTTTGCCCACCACAGATTTCATGTTAGCTTATTACTATGGAATTATGGTAAGCTTCGGCTTGGATTATGTAATGTGTATATTTGTTTATGTATAAGATATTATTAGTAATTTTATTTCTTGTGTTATATAGATAATCATAACATTCAGATACAAATCGTCAGATGATATGGTGTAAGAAACAGACTTGAGACAAGTTGTTGCAAGGTAACATTTATTTGGTTCCTTGAAAAGGATTTATGTACTTACGTGATGGTACGCTACCATTTGAGGTTATTTTACAAGTGTATTATTCTTTAAAGGTCTCACAGTAGCGAGCACGCTACTTGTTCTTCACTTTGTCTTCAGAAGAAGAAAGAATTCGAAACGGTAGATCATTTTGGAGACCACCGTTAACATCAACATCAATTGAACATCAATGTGATTTGTTAAATGAACAACTTGTTAATACCATTTGTATGTTAATTTGTTGTATTTGAATTATGATATTGTGATTAAAATAATTCTAGCGTTATTTTCACAGTTTTCTGTTATTTGGATAGTTCTAGAGTCAATTCACGTAACTGTGACCATCTATTGGATTATTGTAGAGATCAGAAACTGACAGAATCAAATATTTTAATCAAAAAACCCACTCCTATTAGTAGTAATTTCCAGTAATCTCTCAATACTTGTTGGCAACTACTGATTTTTGAGGTTCAAGGGTTCCCAGGGCTAATCTGTTGTTATCTGGCGTGGCAAGGTGCTCTTCTAATCCAATTTACCTGGGATGCTGGGGGAAATGAGTCTCCAAAAGACCTCAGAGATGTTGCAATTTGTCTTGGGCATCTGAACAGAACAGGTACTGCACCTATTAATACTTATGTAGAAACTAAAGTGATGTAACAGAATGCTGCACTATGGTCCAGGAAACCTAGGCTGCATCCCACTGTGCTTTCATTATTGCTACAAATGCCAAAGGCGTTCACAGTAGTAATAGAGCATCCACAGAGGGATCTTTTCCTTGCTTTTCTTTATATCTTCATGCCCACCACTCCACTTCTGCACCACTGAAGGGCTTTTTGCTGGCTTTAAAAAGTTGATTGTAGCTATAGCGCTATAGTGTTATGATACTATAGCATCTACTGATATTTTTAAATAGCCAGCAAAAATCCCACTGGTGGCACAGAGTGGAAAGGAGGGATTGGCAGGCACGGAGGGGTACCAAGGGAAAGTGGTGTTGATAGAGGTGGGGAGATTTAAAAAATCCTTACTTTCCTGCCCATGACTCAGTTGTTTTGGTTTTCGTATGTACCTAAGTAAGGCTGAGAGAGATCACGTTGAAGCAGGGGAAAACCTGGAGGGTGAATGATTGCACAGTGATGTTGTGGAGACTTCTCCTAATAAACACTCCACTTTGGGATGCAGGTGCAGCAAAACATTAGTGTAGAAGCAGTCCAAGGGAGACAGCTAGAGCAACAGGGCAGGCAGACTTTGGACAAACCTGATAAAACTCATTTGAAAGCAAACTCCATGGCAGCAAAGAGACAACAGTTCTCTATCACAAGGCATCTTGCAGTGTAACTAAAACAGCCATTATAAACATACATAGACCACAACTTAAAATCACAATTAAGACTGCCAACAAATGAAAAACGAAATTAGTCAAATGCAGTCCTAAATAAAACTATTTTTCAATCTTTAGTTTAGAGGGACTCACCTGTCCTCTTCTGTGGCTGTCTTCCACTAGCTGATGAAGACTTTTTTGTTTCAGTTGCCATTCCCTCAGTGATCCCTCTTTCCTGGCCAGTGTTCTAATTGTTGTTTGTATGTATTGTGTGTGAGTTTGCTCTGGTTTTAATGATATGTGTTTGTTGGTTGTAATGGTTTTTAAGATATTATTTTATTATATTTTTAATTTGTTAGCCCCTTAACGGGGCAGAAAAGTGGGATATAAATTTTGCAATAAATAAATTGCCCCCTTTCTACTCTGAAACTTCCTCGGTGACTTTAGGCCAGTTACTGTGGGTGATTTCCCACTAAAGCTGCTTCGGGTGTGAAATTGACTAATAGTATCGGGGCAAACGGCGGCGCAACCCCGAGGCAGGTGTAGTGGGAAATCACCCTCTGTCTCAGCCTAATCTATCTCAGAGGGTTATTGTTACAGTCAAATAAGGAGAGGGGAATGTGTATGCCATCCTGTGGTCCTGGGGAAACATTAATAAATAGATAGGAAATCATTGGCAGATGTGTGCATTTGTAAAGTGCCATCAAATCATAGCTGTCTTATGGTGACCTCAGAAAGGGGCTTTCAAGGCAAGTGAGAAGCAGAGATGGTTTGCCATTGCCTTCCTCTGCAGAGTCTTCTTTGGTGGTCTCCTTCCAAGTGCGGACCCTGCTTAGCTTTTGAGATCAGGCTATACCATGCCATCTTCCCAGGTAGGGTTTTGTTTTGTTTTTTTCAAATGATGCCTCATTTCCAGAGCTCTGTTCCTGCATGATTCTGTGCTTCGTGGGTACTTCTCCATCTGGGATTAAGTCAGAGTCTTTGCCTTTCATTTAGGTTTAAAAGTGATACAAGAAAGCTCTAGATTGCCTCTTTCCCCCTTCTCTGTCACATCACCCTGTAACCTGCAGGGGGCAAGACATGGGTGAAACACTCAAATACTTCTGGAACTGTCTTGTTTTCCCATGTGACTCTGTCTTCTCCACAGCCCGTCAGCTGCTCTTTCCTTCCCCTGCTCTAGTTGTCATTAGTTTCTCTGCTGCTTCTGTGCCAACTCACTCCTTGCAACCTTCGTAATACTGCAAGTGTCACCTTTTCTGTTCAAGCTTGGGCCAGGGTGTTGGCCATTGTGAAGCATGTTCCAGCTGCTTAGCGCTAATAACCATACAAGCATGGAGAGGGGCAGTTCATCATGTTTTGTGGGGGGGTTGCCAAGCACAGCATGCCATTTCAGCATGTAATCAGTTTTGTCACATGTGATGAAACTCATATTCTTGGTCACATTTGCTCTTGCACATACCTTGAATTAGGCCACTGGACTGCTTTTTTAAACATTAACTGTAAAAAAAATCTGCCTGACCTTTGAAAGGAACTTTTTAGCATGGATCATTGCCAATGCCAAATAAAGAAATTTAGAAGTTAAGAATTTAGAAATAAACTACATGATTACAGGTTCAGTGGCCGCTAGAGGCACACTGAAATAATTGGCCTTATATCTGTTAGACTTCCTAATCCAGTGATCCCCAATGTGATGCCCGTGGGCACCATTGTGGCTACGTATGTGTGTGATTGCTGGTGCTCACTTGCTTCTTTTCCAAAGCAAAGAACCAGCCTCATTGGAGGAGGAGGTGGTTCAGAAAAACCCAGAGACATACCTTTGGGTCCAGAGTACCCATTGGAAACACCTACCTGAATCAAAGGATATTTTAACTAGGGACCTCCCAGCCCTTTGTGATTGGCCCCCACAGCAGCCATTTTCTTGTGATGCCCACTGTATTTCTCAAAATTCTGTAAGCTACCATGGGTTTTGTTGGGAGTAACTGGTTTAGTTTCTCTAGTACCCCATATTAATTTACCAGAGTGTGCCTTGGCTACATGCAACAGAAGCCCTTTGTTCTCAGTGTGCTGGCAGTTACACAGAGCCACTTGCCAGAGTCAAGACTAATAATAATCCTTTTATTTAGGAACTACATCCTAGATAGTAAAGCTTAGAAACAGAGATAGATTCTAAACTAACTACCTTGGATGCGTCTGGATGCTGAGGGGAACCCTGCCTCCATCATGACAAAGAAGAGAACAACATACTCCTTCTTTGTGTGTGTGAGCAAGAAAGAGAGAATGGAAGAAAGACAATCCCCCCCCCTAGGTATCAGTTTACACATCAAAGGGACAGAGGCCAAAGAACAAACAGGAAGAGATTCACAGTTTGCCTGTCTATCTACCTAACACTCTTGTAACCCCCCTCTGGAGGCTGAGACTAAGAGACAGCATCAAGGCCTTCTCTTCCAACAGGTTTATCAAGGTGGGAGACTCCTGTTCTAATCCCATTAATGTGTCCTGCAGATCTTATGCCCCAGGGTGATCATCATATATGGGTCTTCAGCTGACTGATTGGGAATAGGATGTGAGCTCAGTAACCATAGTGTTTATGAAGCTAATATATTTCGTTTTCATGTTACACTTGGTAATATTCTTGATAGCTTATTTGTGCAGAAAAACCTTTGAGTTGTATGTTTTGTTTAATTTGGCAGATGATCATCCAGCTGTTCTGTAGGATTTTTGACCTAAGTCAACAAAATAAAAAATGTCTTTGAAGGGGCATCGAAATGCTTCTCTTAGTGCTAGACTATCTCAGTTCCTGGGTGGTACATTTCATTTCAAAAAGACAGTGCTGTATCTGATTTGCAGGAAGTCGTGATAAAATGTAGCACAGTTGTCAATATCTGCTTCTCCGCTGCAAACCACGCCCTTAGCTGCAAACATTGCAGCTCTGCTGCAAACATTGTCTGTTTAGATCAGTAGTTCCCAAACTTATTTGGCCCTACCGCCCCTTTTTCAGAAAAAAAAATTACTCGGCACCCCCCTGGAAATCTACCTTCAAGAAGTGGACAAAAAGATGCAGTGACAAATTTGCACATAGTAAAGAAAGATGTTGTTATAAATAAAACACTTTGAAGCTTGAAATCATAAAAGTATTTATAAAATCAACCATAGTAACATTTGCATTCACACAGAAAATTAAGATAACAAAGGATAATATTAAAATAAAAATCACAAATGACATTAAAATAATCCTAATGAGAAGGATGAACCTGGTACACTGCTATCAATTTATTAATGTTTGGCTCTATTTTTGTCAGCAGCAATCTTAAATCACCGCCATTAACTATTTGCAATCGGTTTCTTTTTTAGTTAACAGGTTTGTGACCACACTGAACCCACGTCCCACTAAATATGTTGAAGGAAATGCAATTAAACTTTTGCACTATAGCCCATAATCCAGGATAAAGTATAGGCATCTGCTTTTGCAGCCAGAACTGTTGGTAGCCATCTTTGAATTTAAATTTAAATTCCTCATTTGTTGTTACTTCTATAAATTCTTCTTGTAATTTTGGTGATTCTTCTGTGTCTGTCCTTGAAAAAGGGTCCAAAACCCAGTCGGGTATGTTCATTTTAAGAATATCTTCAAATCATTGATTAAAGTCAGAATAGAGAGCCTCCAAGTGCTGACAATAGGTAAGCAAGTCTTCATCATGTTTTTCTACTGTTGATAAATTTGGAAACCGGCTGAATTCCCCTCGTCCTAAATTTCATTTGTACAGAAGAAGTTTTGCCACAAATGCAGAAATGACAGTTTTTGTTTTGATTAAATTCAGCTCAAAGAAAGCTGTAGATTTGTTTCATTATATTTATTAAACAAGTCTGTCAAATAAGCTATGTCTTTTTTGGAATCAATCAAGTTGGCTCGTAAAGCATCATCATTATTTTCTAGAAACTCTAGCACTGAGTCAAAGAGTTTATAAAACCAATCCAAAAAGGCACCTTTTGATAGCCAATGAACTTTTGTATGAAGCAGCAAGCGATTGAATTCTTCATCGTTTTCAATACAAAGTTGTTCAAACAATCTGTCATTCAGTGAATTACTTCTGGTTTTGTTGACCGCTTTAATTACATGATATAATGACTTATGTAGGCGTTCACTCAGATTTTTTGCAACTAGATGTTGACGATGAATGACACAGTGTACAGTGAATACATATGGAACCACTTTTTAAAAATATGAAAGAAACCCCCTGGAGTGCCCCATCATCGCTGGACCACCATCAGTAGCAACTGACAATATATTACTCAGGGGAATTTCTTTTTCTTTAAAAAACTCTTCCTCTTCATGAAATATTGATTCTCTTTTGGTATCAGTTTGCGAATTTTTAGCAAATAATAATTCTTGGCAAATTTTTCCTTCTTTTATGAATCGCACATATGCGAAAAGCAAAGCTTCATTTCCTGGCAAAGTCGACTTATCAAGCTGTATAGAGAACTGAGATGTTTGTAAATATTCATGTAATGAGTCTTCAGCATCTTGAGCCATTTCATCAATTCTTCGTTGCAGTGTACTGCTTAAAGAAATTTTCTTCGTAATATCAGATTCTGGCTTGTGTAGCATGGTGAGTATTACCTCACTTATAGCTGGTAGAATTAGTTCTTCACCAACAAAATGCAGTTTTCCCGATTTAGCAATCAGTAACGAAATGTTGTAAGAAACACGCAGCCCATCGTCATCTTGTTTGGATGCTATTGAAAAGAGTTTTGCCAATGTCGGCTGTCTCAAAAAGTTTTCTTGAAGTGCTTGAAAATAAGATAAATCCTTATCTTTCTTATCAGCATGAACTTTTGTCAAATGTTCTTGTAGTCTTGAAAGCTTCATAGCTTCATTTGATAAAAGTTTTTGGCAAATCAGGCACATCGGTAATGTATTGTTTGTAGGCGACTGAATAAAGCCATTGTTCAAATATTGAATACTATATTGTCTACATTTTTTCTTAGGTTCAGCCATGATATTATCTGTAAAAAAGTAAAATTTCTATGTCTATTTATAAAACAATTAATATTACTGGCAGCGGGCATGAATTATAGTTCTTCCCACCACTGGGGAATAACACCTCCCCCACACACACACACAAATATGAATTGTTGGGGGAAAGCCAGCTTTGAAATATCTGGAAATCATTACTCTCTTGCACCCCCACACTAGGTGCAAGACAGTTTACATAGTGCAATCCAAAGAGCAATCCAATACCCCCATTTCTTTAATCTTGAAATCATTACTTATCAGTGGCAGAGCAGGAATTCAACCCCAGATCTCCCAGACACTTGTCTGACACTTAAACACTGTACCACACTGACCAGATGGCTGTCCCAAATAGAAAGAGAAGCTTCTCAAGAACTTCCACTTTAACTTCTGGCTTCCCAGCTGCAAAGTCCTGCTTCAAAGCATGCAACCAAGTCTCAGTGAATCTCACAAGCCCAAGTGCCAGGGAGTCAGAATTTGCAATCCTTGGCTTTTCCCATTAAATGTGCTCCATTTGCATAACTTCTGCAGACTACGAAGAATTTGGCATTCTTTGAGGCACACAGCAGTACAGTCTCAAGAAATATATTTAAAAACCAACCAGAAAATTACAATATTTAAACAACAACCAATAACAAAATTTGAATCACAAAATTAAAAACATTGAGCAACCCCCCCACCACACCAACAAGCAATTACCACAATTACTTTTAGAAAACAATGCAACAGAAATACTTTTAAATGTAAACCAAACTTTTAACACTTTCCCTCAAAATTATTAACTGTAAAAGAGTAAGGCTTAGCCAGCCCCCACCCCACACCCAACAGAACTGTAACTCAAAGCCACCCCAAGCAGGCCGCCCAACCTAAAGTAAAGAGACACTAATTTAAAAAGTCCTTTTGCTAATATCCCCCTTTAAAAATAATATGTATTTTCCCCAAATCTTACCTTTCAGATGTCTTCTTCAGTCCAGGTAGAGTCCACCATGACCCACGCAGGCAAGCAGGCCAAGGCAGGGACAGAGCAGCAGCAGCTGAAGACCTGAAGCCAGATGCCAGCAGCAGCCAACACAGCCTTACAAGGGTGCACATACATTTGCAGTTTGCAAATGCATGGCTGTGATTGGCTGTGGGGACCCCTCTCCCCCTCCCTCCCCCTCCCCTGGGAAGACCAGGAGAAGGCAGGAAAAGGCTGCCTTAGATAGGTTCTGGACTTTTCTTTCTTTATGCTTCCACCACCCCCTTATTTTTATTCAACGGCCCTCAATTGCACCCAAGGCTCCTACCACCCCCCTGGATCGTTCCAGTGCCTCCCAGGGGGCAGTATGGACCACTTCGGGAACCAGTGGTTTAGATGATCTATTCTCACCCCTTACTGGTTCTACAAAAAGCATTGAGCATATTAGTAATCCTGAGAGCACTAATTTCCTTGTGCAGAGGGAGGTGTGCAACCCTGGCTATACGGAATATGTGTAAATTATGTTCATTCATCTTGGGTAATGGGTGTCCAACTATTCTGAGGGCAAGAGGATATATATGTACAGGAGACAGATCACATTGGGACTTGCATGCTGTAAGCCCAACCAACCCTGTGTTCCCATAATAATCAGTCTATCCTCAGTATGCTACTTTTCTTACATTCATAATCTTTTTCAGTTTCACAGTAGACAGCTGAAAGTGATTTGAGAGATGTTTTGCATTCCATAGTGCACACACAAATATTTTTGTTATTGTTTTAATGACGTTTGGGTGCAGTGTTTTAAACAATACCAAAACCCTGCAAAGTGTATTTTAAAGAGATAAAAGTGAGGTGAGTACATACACCACAACTACTAATACTATTTTTAAACTACCTTTAACTCAGGGGAGGAGGGGAGGCTGCTCACCAGGTTTAGAAATATCAATACTGCCACAACAGGAATGTTAGGACTGGAGTCAATGTGACGACCCACAATAATCTGGCTTCCCAAAGTGGGATGCCAGGCTTAGAAATAAACATGGACAAAGAAGATAGTGCAGGAACTTAGTGGGAAAATGTCAGGGATGAAGCGAGTGTTTGGGGGTAGAGGGTTGTAGGAAAAGTCGGGTTGCCAACTCTGGGTTGAGAAATACCTGGAGATTTTGAGGGTGAAGCTGGGGGACAGTGGAGTTTGGGGAAGGGAGGGACATCAGCAGAGTACAATGCCATAGAGTCTACCCTCTAAAGCAGCCATTTTCTCCAGGGGAACTGATATTGGTTGTCTGGAGATCAGTTGTAAAAGTGGGAGGTCTCCAGGTACCACCTGGAGCATGGCAACCCTAAGCACAAAGGATCCCCATAGCTTAAAATATCTTGACAGTCGGGATTTATAAATGTTAGGTAACGGGTGATAGAGGCTTTTGTATCCAGATCAGCAGCTTTCAAGTGATATGGGTGGATATTGAATGGAAGTGTTCAGTTTATGAGGTAAGACACACAAGCTACTCTGAGAAGCATGAACCCGCCCTGATTTCCTCTAAAAAAGCTACCCATTTACAGATACAGCAAAGAAGGCAAAGTCTGTCTGCAAATCCCCTCTACCACCACCCAAATGGGTTTCTGCTGGCCCTTTAATTCTGAAGCAGCTTTCAAATACCTGGAAGTTCCAAAAGAGAGAGGCACAAGGGGCAAAAGGCCTGAAGGAGTGGCAGTTGGAAACGGTCTCTTTGGTTTCAAATTCAGTATGTAGGAACTCCTGTTGTATCTGAAGAAATGAGCTCTGTCTCAGGAAAGCTCATACTAGAATAAACGTTATTAGTTTTCAAGGTGGTTCCCTTTAAGCTGTGCCAGGCTGTGCTGGCACACCAATTTTCCCCGACCAGCACAGCAATTTTTTTCATAGCACAGGGGTGGGAGGTTCCCTTCCCAATGGCCATGCAGGCCCGAGACAAGGTGCATCTTCACAGCACTGTGGGCGGTCGAGCAAAAGGTGATGAGGAGAAGCAGGGGATGCCTGCGCATCCATCCCTCCCTCTCCCACTCTTGCCTGGGCAGGAAGAGACTTGTCGCCGCACAGAGAGCCCCCTCGTGCCACTCTCGTCATCCTTCCTCAGTGAAGCACCACTGCCACCACTCGCCCATGGGCAGCTCCCATTCCTTGGCCACCTGGCTCACCTCTTCTCCTCTCCCTGCCCTCCTACATCCCTTTAGCATGGAGCTGGCTCCAGCCGGGTGCCCTCACCGCCCACAGCAGCAAGAAGCCCCTCAGCTCCTGGCGCTGGCAGCTGAGCACAGAGAAGAAGCTGGGGTCCTGGTGGCTAACCACTTTGTTCCCTGGCTGCACTGGAGCCTGGGCAGGTGGCCTGGCTTTATTTTAAACGGGAGTGCAGATCTGGGTTTATTTCTATATTTAAAGCGACAGGGCACCAGGAAAACAATGCAATAACCCATTCAGAGACTGGCTTGGTCTTCTCACCGTTCTGCCCTGTGTAATACTGGGCACAGGGTTGCCAGGTCCCCCCTGGCCACCAGAAGGGGATGGGGGAACTGGGTTGCCAACTTCTGGTTGGGAAACTCCTGGAGATTTGGGGATGGAGCCTGGGATGGACAGAGACCTGAGGGGGGCACAATGCCATAGAGTCCCCTCTCGAACGCATTCATTTTCTCCAGGGGAACTGATCTCTGTAGTCAAGATGAGGTGTAATTCCAAGAGGTCCCCAGGTCCCATCTGGAGGCTGGCATCCCTAACTGGGGCGGGGGGTTATGCAGACATTTTCTCTCTGTGGGATGAAGTCAAAAGACTTTCACAAAAAGGAACCCCTTCTGTGTATGCCTGTGGGTGACTTCTCTGTGTATAAGAGAAGCAGGCTGACTGGAAAGTCTAAATGGCCCAGGAACAAGCCCAGTTCAACAACCTTTCTGACACTCAAGTCAGGGCCAAGCCATCCAACCTCCAAGTATTACACATCTTCTTTATTCAGACTTGGAGTGTCAGAGCAGCTTACAGTCTTGTTCCCTTCCTCTCCCCACAACAGACACCCTGTGGAACTGAGAGGCCTCTGACAGAGCTGCTGTGACTGGCCCAAGGCCACCCAGCTGGATGCATATGGAGGAGTAGGGAATTAAACCCAGTTCTCAGATTAGAGTCCACCACTCTTAACCACTGCACCAAACTGGCTTAGAAGGACAGGGTTTAGAAACACACACCAGTGAGGTGGGGAAAATCAGAGATTGTATTACTTGTTCTCACAATTTTTTGTTTTAAAAAAAGAAATAAGCAATTTCAAATTTTGTGTTTTTCATTCTTCCTAGTTTGAAAATTGGTGGGCGCACCGGGTGGGTGGGTGCCAGAAGGTAGCCTCACTTAGTGCGCAAAAAAAACTGACACCAGCCCTGGCTGGAGCACCCAGGCTGGGATCCGTGCAGGATCGCAGGCCATGAGCAAGTTTTTCCCTCCTCCAAGTCAAGCTTTAGGAAAAAGCAGTAATGCACCTTATATTTTTCCTGTGGTTTTTTTCAATCTGCTGTAAATGCTCCTGCACAATTTCAGTTCCGAATAGCTCTGTAAATTCCAGGATTCTCAGTTTAAATGTCCTTCCCCAGACCTATATGCCTTCCTTGTATGCTATTTCTTTTGCCACTGGTATTTAGCTGCCTGTGAGCCTTGTTAGTACCTTGCCACAGAATACATTTTCATGTTCTCTCTTTCTTGATAACGCAGCAATCTCACTGTGAAGAGGGCATTTTCCCAACTTGAACAGAGTTGGCTAATGATTTTCAAATAGCATTCTCAGTGTTGGCTCTTAATTAAAATAAAATACCATGGCTGATCACTCTGGATTTGGCAGGCAAAGGGTGTGTATGCTTTATTATTAGAAGGGGGGGGAGATAAGGCTAAGGCATGAGGCTAGGATGATTTAGCTAACCTAATGATACTGTTCATGTCTATGATGTATAAATCATTTCTAAAATATAGTTTGAAAGAGTCATATAGTATGTTCCATATAAATATAAATGTTTAATATAAATATATGGCTTGTAATACAAATGATAATAGTATATATGTTATGTCTGTATATTTTGTATGTTTGTACACTGAAATAATTTTTTTTAAAAAAATGTCGGCCCGCTCACAGTTTTAAAGCTAGCACCACTTTTGGCTCACACGGTAAAATTTCTGCTCACGAGACTACGCACCTTAGAGGGAACAAGTTTTGTTGACAATTTTGTTGTAACTTTTAAAATTAAGCAGTGGTCTTATGCTTAGAAACCGATGGTTATAAGATTTGCTTTGTTGTTTCTTGTATTTTTTTCCTGTGGTGATATTGCTTCTCCCTTATTCAATTTCTCTGTCATGGCAGTGGAACTGAAAGTGTTTTCAACTGACTCTTTCTCTTGCTGTCTTCTGAAAGGCTACACACCATGTCCCATCATTTAATTTTTGGATTTATTTAAAAATGTATACACTGCCTTTCTGCACTCATCAGGGTCACCGAGATCAACAAGAAAATGTTGAGAGATTGCTGAAAGTTATGCCTCATATACATGGTCATGTCTATTAAACTGAAGAGATTAAAAATTATAGTAACCAGTTGGGACAGATAGCAGATCAGTTGGCAGACATCCCTCATAAAAGATGCATAGCACAATGCTGCAAGACAGGTGCTCACTTGAGTTCAGAATTTTGCTCTCCTCTTCCTGAACCTCAGCCTAGTGCAGAAGCATTGGCACATCTTATTGTACATTAGGTGAACTACTAGTGCCTGTGGGCCCATGTGACAGCTTATAGTGACAATAAAGTGCCTGTGGGTCCATGTGACAGGAAATAGTAACAATAAATAACCATAGCTGAAAGGTGTGAAACCCGGCTGGGAGGTTAGCGAGTGGAATCCCACCATACCAATTAGTAATCTTAGGCAGCCAAAAAAATAAAAATTCCAAACACTGCACTTCTGTGAGGATAGTTTCAGAGGGCGACTGTGTTGGGGTGCAGTAGAACAGCTGGATTTGAGTCCAGTCAAGGTATGAGCTTTTGAGAGTCAAAGCTCTGATGAAGGGAGCATTGACTCTCCAAAGCTCATACCCTGAAAATCTCATTGGTCTCTAAGGTGACACTGGACTCAAAGCTAGCACTCCTGTGAGAGAGTTATGCTATAAATTGAGTGAATCACCAAGGAGAGGGAATTCAGTAAGAAACACCTTTCTCAGGGTGTTCAGGATGTTGTCAGTTGGTCTTTCAGGTTCTGATGGGACATAGCAGTTTGTAGGATATGCTGGTCCCAAACCATTCAAGGCTTTGTAAACAAAACCAGGCATGCTTCATCCTACAGTGTTTGGAATCTCTCTCTTCTTGCAGGAGGTGATCGATCTGACTGGAGATGATCTGGTTGGGAAAACAGCTGTGTACCATGATGTTGAAGTAATTGATCTGACACAGATTGAAGATACAATGGTCAGCCCTCTTCACAATGGTGGCTGTGTTTCTCTGGATCTAATACGCTCGACTCCAGCTAGCGTACAGCCTGTGTACTCTCCTAAAATCCTCACCACTCTGGATCCTGAAAGGACTCCTGATATGTCACATGGCCTGTGGGACAGGAAACAACCTTCCCCCAAGGAAGGTGCCATCCAAGCAGCCTGCTTTCAAGGCAGCTTTGCCCTTGTCCCTAGCTACAGTGGGGACTCTGAAAGCAGTAGCCATACCACTTTCAACAGTGATTTAGGATCCTTGGGGAGTCCACAGCTGGACTCAGATATTTTCTCTCTCTCTCCAGCCAATGATAGCAGTGAACATGAAACATTCCAGGACCCTGTAGGAGATGATCCTAGTAGCTGCCCACCTGAGGAAGATCTTAATCCCCAGCTCTCTCTTCCTGATCAGAGACTCTCTCCAAGCTCCCTCTTTTCCCAATGTCCTCTGAATGCCACCACATTACCAACAGGTGACCAGTTTATGGTAGAGATAAATAACTCAACATCAGGTGTTGTAAAGCCGGATATTCAGGAACCAGTTCAGCAGACTGACATCAAAGTTTGGATGAAGACATTGCAGTATTTCCCAGGGGTGCCTGTGCATCACCCCTTCCTCCACAACGTAGTACGTGAAAAGGATGCCAGACAGGTAATTGGTGGGAGATACCAGTTTCCCAATCAGAATTTAGATATCAGGGCTTCCAGTAAGAAAATGCATGTATTTCTTAGGCTAACTCTGTTAATGGTGTCATGCTATGCAGACTGTGGAACATAACTTGAAGAGAATCCTGGAGGTTGTAGTGTATCAGATGAGCTCAAGGGTGAAGTTCTCCAGCCCCAGATGTCAGTGGTACAGACATTGGACTGGAATTGTAATGAGGAACATGATATTGTGGTACACTAGAGCTATTCTGCCTCCTTGATCACAGAATCTTAGCTGTTAATATAATGAGAGAAAGGAGGCATGACTAAAACATACCATTCCCACTTGTCTTGCCTACCCAGGTCCAGATCATGCCATTAAACCAAAGCCTACGGCAGGACTGGGTGTCTCCTGGGTGACCTACAGTACTGCAGCCTATAGCCAGCTGAGTAAGGGACTAGAGTTCATCGGTTCCATTATCCAAACACACGCTCAGCCAGTTGTTTGTGCAGTCCTTCAGACATACAAAACAACAAAATAGCAGACAGTACCCTTCCTGCCTCATGGCTCACATGTTCGCCTTGCGACTCCATCCACCATCCTTCCCAGCAAGCCTCTCACTGCTGCTTTTAAGCCTTGTCTGAACAAGCACCCTGGCTGGGCTGACCTGCTACCCCACCTACTCCCAGCTGCTGCTAATGGCTGCTGGCTTGGCCTGTCTCCAGAGTTGTTAGCCCTCCCCAGCTCCACCTGGGGTCTGTCTCACCTTTTTTGAGCAGCCTTCTCTGAGCTGCTGAAGTACTCTTTTGCTTCCAGCTGTGCCCCAAGGCTTTCCTTATGAGGAGCATCTTCTGGGCCCTGATAAGTGGGTTCCCTCCTGGCCTGTCCCTATCACAACTACCCAAAAAAGATGGGTTTTCTGAGCAGGGAATTGGCATGCAGCCTGTTTGGGATGTGGTTGCACTCCTCCTACATGAAATTTTACAGCTTGGGGGTTGGTATTAGACCTAACTTTGAAGATGCATGTGGCTCCAAATGCCTTCAATCAAGTGACTGGGGGCAGTCACTGGGAAAAACTTTGTTCACTGGCATATTTGGTAAATAATACCCTGCTGAGTGTTGGTTAATGAAGCATTTATCGTGCCATTCTTTCCTTCCCTTAAACAATATTGAGCAAGGGTATTTTGGGGACCACTGCTCCCATGTGGACCTGCACATGCCTTAAGAGCTTCCATTAAAGTTTTCTCCAAGTGTTGTTAGCAGATGGGTAGTTTGGCATCCAGAGAGAAAACAAGACCCGACACCCAACATATAAATATCACCCCCAAATCATTTGTACTGGGCATTGCCTGGCCTAGAAAATGGAATCAAAATGGTTGTGAAACACACAAAATGGATACAGCCAAGCAAAAGGCTAAGAAACTATTTTGGAAGTGAATTATCATGGCTGACCACCTGACATCCTCCTCCCCACTTCAAAAGGAGATGCATCATCAGGACAATGGGTTTCCCAAGGAAGCAAAACAGATCTTGATACCTTTCACACAAATGGTAACGTCTCATCCTGCATCATCAGTGGTCATCAATAAATATTTACACTTATAGATCACTCATAGAAGGGTTTCCAAGATCACATCAAAGGTATCCCCGGGGAAAGCCATTTTTTTTCAGTAAAAACTCTTCCAGTTGAATATCTGACAGCTTTATTTAGAGAGTTTCTCTGAGGAACAATCCTGGCACATGTAAGTGAAGATTCCCATGTAAGATTCCCTCTCACTAAGCTAATTTCCCCCATTAAATAATAAATAACCAATTTGAGTAACAGTGTCCCCTCTTGAGAAGTAAGATGTCTGACTCCCAGAAGTCAGACCATTTCTTAGAAGCACCCAAACATTGGAATGCCTTCCTCAGGCACCGGGGGCATCTGAGCCATCAGTAAATAACATTTTATATGCTCACTGTTGGCAGCATTTGACAGCTGTTTAGAGGTATTTCCTTGTTGGCTACTGATTCTGGGTTTTTTGTGTTTTAATTTTTTTGCACTGTGTGCTGGATTATGCCTGACTTTGTAAACTGTCTTGGAGGGAGGGGAAGGTGGGGTGAAAATGCTCTAATAAATATAACTTATTATACTACAGCAAACACATTCTATATTTCTCTGTCATAAGAGCTGCTGACATGCCTGTGATTTTAAATCTTCAGGCTATTTACAAAGCAACCCTTGAAGTTACACAGCAGAGTGTGTTTCTGTTAGGTCACTAAAGCTCTTCAAGCAGCACAGTACCAAAGTTTTTAATGTAATATGTAATTCTGGTGTCTTACTTTGTGCATAGAATAAGCAACAGAAAGCTCAGCCTATACCGTCACGTAGACTGAGCATGGTGTCTAGCACTATTGAGGAGAACTTCTTCCGGGGAACCTTGGATTTCCTTATGGATTATGTATCCTCCCAGTACTACCCACCAGAGAAGACCATGCAGGATGTGGTCAGACAGATTTTGCTGAGCTCAGAAGTACAACAAGAGATACAGAGAGATGCCTACATGCTGCTGATGAAAATACAGGCGTAGGTATCCCATATGCTACCCTTATTTTTTTTGTGTGAATATTTGTGTATATGCCTGGAAGTTATAGTTGACTTCTGGTGACACCTAGTGGGGCTTGGATATTTCAGAGAGGTGGCTTACTATTGCCTGCTTCTGCATTGGTATTCCTTGGAGGTCTCCTTTCCAAGTACTTGCTTAGCTTCCAAGGTCTGATGAGATTGGACTTGCCTGCGCTATCCAGGCCAGGGCCTGTGAGCTACCCTCATGTTTGGTGCTGTCTTGCCAGGGACCACTGGTCCTCACTGTTGAAAGAGAACTGAAAGATTTGTAATGTAATCAGATTGTTGTATCTAATTTAGACCTTTTTCAGACAGTCCCTGAATATGTGCCCAAACTGCATTTTACGCTGATTCACTGCTTGGGGAGGGACTTTGATTCAGTGGTAGAACACATATTTTGAATGCAGAAAGACCCTGTATTTGGCATCTCCAGTTAAAGGATCTTGAATAACAGGTGATAGGAACTGCCTTCTCTGCCTGAGATCTTGGAGAGGTACTGCCAGTCAGAGTGAGATGCAAGCTTCAGATGTTCCACAAGTGTCTGTGATGCATACCCCTTTAAGACCCTCTACTCAAACCAGGGACAAGAGGCTTGGAGGAGTATGCTATGAACAAATACCTTCCTCCCTCACAGGGTATCACCAGCTCCAGAGCAGGAGTTTCCTGTAATATACTGTGAGACCCTGTCTATACCAGTACAGTGAGCTCTTGTTCAGGATGCTGGGTACACACCAAATAACCACTGTCTTCTTAAAACAGAAGAAAACTTTTTAAAAGAAAAGAAGCAGTAAAAAATACAAGTATTGGTACAGGTTCAAGTTTCCAAGGCCTGCAGAAAATAAAAACATCTAAGTAGCCTAAACTATATTCTCCCTAGTTACAGGAGGAGGCTCATCTTACAGACATAAAAATAAATCTCAGAAAGGCAAAACCAATGGAACCTTCTTCTTCCATTCAGGTAAAGTTGATAGAAAACTGGAACAAACAGCCTGTAAACAAATATGCTTTTGCAGAGCAAGGAGCACAGAGTGATGCCCTTCCTTCACATCAAGCCGTATTTCTCTAACCAGGCCTTCTCAAGACATTTATACAGTTACCTTGAGATGAACAAAGATGATGACTTAATGATCTTCACCTGGCCACTCAACAAAGTTCACTCAACACAAACTAACTCCCCTTTGCAAAATGCTTTCTCCACCTCCTTTCACACAGACAAGGTCAAACGAAGCACCTGGATGGCACATTCTTCACTTAAACATTTTAAGAATACTGTTAACCCTTGAAACAGGCTGGGAAACAGATTAAGCCTGAACTTAACAGTGTCATGGAAAGGCAATGTGAAATATCCAGTCTGCATATAATTGAGGGAAGGGCAGCCTTGCTGTTGTAGAATTATACTGTTTCCATACCTTACAAATATGTAAAAAGTTAATGAAATAAGAAGGCATTGCTGTGAAAAAAGGTCTAATCTTGATGGAGGCTGTCACTTAAAAGGGAAAGGGGCTAGTGAGATCTCATGGCTTCCCACCTTGTCCTCCCCTTTGCTGAGGGCAGCAGTGGTGCTAAGGGAGGTATGGAGACTCCCTTAGCAGCATTGCTGGCTGGCTCCAGCAGAGAGGATAGGTGGGTGTATTTTGGGCACCCACCTTCCCCCCCACAGGACCTGCTGAGATCAGGCCAACAGTGCTGCCAAAGTCAGCTCCATGCCTCCCTTATCAGAGTTGCTGACCAGCTGGCCCCTGCAGCAGGGAGGGGTGGGTGTTTTGTACACCTGGCCCTTCCCACCTCAAGGCTGTGTTTGCATGGGGTTGTCTGTCAACCCTCAAAATGGCAGAGATCTCATGATGTAATCTCTTGAGATTTTTTTGGCATTTATTTGGCTGAGGTTTTTTAAAAAATGAATTAACGTTATTTATTGTCCACTGTTGTCACTGAGAATCAAAGTGGATTACATAAATCAGTACAATCAATAGGATGAGGAGACATCTAATAAACAATGCATTCAACTAGGACAGCAGAGATCTGAAACAAAGCAAAAGTCTTCAATGTGAATTGTTAAGCAATGCAAGAAATGGTATTACATAAGAAATATGATGCAGTGAGAGCAAGATAAAAACATATAGCAACAAAGAATAAATAGTAGTGTAGTCCACAGTCCCATCCTGTTTAATAAAGCATCTTCCTGTATCATTCTGTTATAATGCAGCCTTTGGTTTTTTTGTAAAAATGCCCTCCTGAACAGTTGTTTTGCATCATTTACCAAAAGCCAGATGTTCGGGGGCCTTCCTGACCTCCTGGCAGGCCATTCCATAGGGTGAAGGGACCACTAAAGAGAACACACACATATGGGCAGCTATTGGTCTTCTGATTATGTAGGGTGGCACCTGTTCAGATGCTACCCAAGTAGCCCCATGTCATGATTTTTTTAAAAAAAATCTGCACAGTGGGTCCATGTTGGTAATAAGATACATGCTGCTTTCTGTATTTTTACTAAATCAAATAACCCGGAGCTTGCTGAGAAATCAGTAAATCACACACTGAGTATGACATATGCTTTAAAACAAGAACTTGGAAGGAAAAGTTTGGTAAAATAGACCTCATTTTAAATTTCAGACTTCATCCAGCAAAAGCTGATACAGTGGTATGGGACTGGAACCTGCTACACGAGGTCATGACAGAGCACGTATGTTGACTATTCCCCATTGAGTGGGAAGCATGATTGGAACTACTGTAATTCTGTCGGTCTTTGCTTTTTAAGGGTTTCCCATGCCAGCCTCTTTGCTAACAAGCTGGTTTGAGCCAAGACAATCTAGCAGAAACGAATTTGCATTTATTTCAGCAGACAGAGAAGGAATGCTACTTAACTAGGCTTCCTGGTTCCTGCCAACTAATCAGGGCCTGTTCAATGACATTTTGTGCTCTTTGGGACAACAAAGCCATTCTGAATAGTTCAGTAAAGGGCCAAAATGAAGCTTGCCAAGAGCATGTGTGTTTTCCCCCTTAATGTGCATTAAATTCACAGTGCTTAGAGATTATGGCTGCGGACATGATCCACAAAGCTGCTCTGCTTCTTATGCACAGGGGAAAAGCCTTGACAATCCAAGGGGTACATGGAAGGTAATTATTGTGCAGTTGGCATGGGCTACTGCTGTACCCTCTTACTATAGAATGAGACCATTTTCTGTTTTTTTATGGACAGGGCAAGGGTCATTAATGCCAGTGAACTGGATTCTGTGAAACTTTTCCACTAACATGGCTGCTTTCCTCTGGGATGAGAGGCTGTTCTGCCACCATAAAATTCCTCCCACCAGAGGCAGGCACAGCCATTAACAGAAGCATTCTGTAAGATCCAGTCCACCATTTTTATCCTGAACTTGATAGAACAGTCTGTTCTAATCTGTATTCCAGAGAGGTATTGCCATTTTACCTTCACTACAATGAACGCTGGATATGTTACACAATTTCATACAACTGCAGAATTCAGCACACTGAAAGTCGCAAGTTTCTTTTAAAATTTTCTTGTTTCTGTGCTGATAAAAATGATTAGGAATGCATGGGGTATAACTGGGGAAGTTTTGAAAGCCAGAGGTAGGTTGACTAGGGCTAGTATGGAGATTTAGTGCCCTGCCTCGTTGCTCTTGTAGGCTAGAATGGCAGGGGAAAAATTGCAAAATAAGGAAACCTGTGACTTGTACATTTTATGTAGATCACAGAATTTGAGTTACCTTGGTATAGAACAGCATGGGTGGAGGCTTTTTTTAAACACCGAGAGAAAGAACAACCCTAGCTACAATGCAGGATTGCTGCCTGACCTATTCTGAGCAAATTATTCTCATTCTTAGGAGATGGTATTCTTCTCTTGCTTGTACAACCATCTCCTGCAATTTGCACACTGGCTTCTGCCTGTTAACTTCAGCACAGGCACTTCTGTTTGTTGTTCACTGATTCAACCAAAAGGAATCAGGCATGGTTATTCATACCTCTTGATGAATTTTTCTGGCTCCCTCAGGAAGAAAAGTTTCCTGGACGACTCCTGTTCTTGAACTATGTGATCCAGACTTTGGAGGATGACTTCCAAACAACAGCCAGACAAGGCATTCTGCAGCAATCCATTGCCAAGAAAATGCTTTCCTGTGACCATTGCTTCAGCAACTTAAAGTAAGTAGTACCTGCAGGTCAGGCAGCCAAAGCCTCTGGAAGTTTAACCTTTCAAGTGCTTTGTCCTGTTGTGGTTAATTCCACCCAGGCAACATTATGAGCTTGATAATCATTGCATACATGTGCTACCATATGAGTTACTCTAAAGTTAATTACTGTAAAGAATTGCAAAGCATCCCTTGGACAAAGCACCCATGAATTTCTGCAATGGGATGGCGGGATGGCTGTGTTTAGGCAAGTCAAGAGATAGAAACACATCACTAATACTTCTGTTTTTTGTCTTAGGGAACTGATTAACTGGCTAGTAGCAGCAGTCACTGGAACAAGATTTTCCCAGCACAGAGATCTGCAGGAAGCAGGCCCTTTGTCAGAAACATCAGTGGCCAAGAGCAGCATTTCTGTACCAGAACTTCATTCTGCCCAAACTGCACAAATAGAAGATCTATCTCTACTCTTTCAGTCTCAGAGGTAAACAAAAGAAGGGTTTGCCTTTTCCTCTTTTTCAAGCATTGAGCTGCAGCTTTTATCTGAAGATGCTAATGTTTAACTAATTGAATCTGCTACTTTGAAGAGGATAGCTAGCTATTGCTTCTTGCCAACTCAGGGTGTCCTTGGCACACCATGGAAATAGTCTCCCTTTAGCTTGTGTGAACTTGGTTTGGTGCCAACTGCTTAAGAATGGTATTGGTGAGAGGTACAGGTATATAAGTAATTTTGCATCAATATGGTCTGGGCTCCCAGTAAGTCTTGAAATCTTTATACTGCTTCCAGTCAGCACTCTTGATTGCTGCTAAAAGTAACTTCCTTGTGATTTGGGCTCCATGTTCCCCATCCACAAATTGGATCACGCAGGGCTTAGTTCATACCTTCCTAACAGCATATCATGGTGTGTGCCAGACCTGAAGACAGGATGCAGATTCAGACATTTTGGAGGCTGTAAGGAGAGACAGGTGCACCCAAGTCATTTTGATGGTAGCTACATTGTTGGGTCAGTTTGTAAAACAGGAGCCTGTATCCTACTCTTTATTCATTCACAAGTACCAGTCAGCAACAAATTCTGTTTACCCCATCCCTATCATATTTGAACCAATAAATGTAATGTTCATCATCCTGGTTTCTGTGACACCCCACAGGCCAGCCATGGAAAAGATTTCCAAAGCCTTCTAGCGGACTAGGAGCATCCTTCCTCCCTCTGATGCTTTCCCACCAAAATGAACACATGACTAGGAGTAGGGGTCCTATTTCCTCAGTTCTCTTTTTACTGCCACAAAGAGAGTATCTCCATTGCTGTGCTCTGTTTTTTCCTCACTTCATTCTTGAGGCTGAGGAGACTTGTTTCTCTTGAATGTTTTTTGTCATCAATAGTCATTCTAATGAGGAAGAAGCTACATTTAAAGAAGGAAAATTTCAGGCTTTTCACTTTGTTGTTGTGGCCCAGAAAAGACCTTCTCAGGATTCTGCTGACTGTGGCTTTAAAATGGTGTTGATAAACACTCCTTATCTGTGCCTGGGGAATCAAGCATCAGAGCTGCCTGCTCTTTCTGTCACCAGTTTACCCTGAAGGCATGATTTGATAGAGCTGGCACTTTTCCAGAAAGCTTCAGCTATGTGCCAACTTGAATAAAGGCACATTCCCCATCTTTGGCTGTGTCAGTTCTAAGGGGTGAAACCTGGAGGTGCTGCCTGACAGAGCCTCGGATTCAGAATAGCTCTTTTCTAAGACTTTGGCTGCAGCCTGCCTGCCTGCCTGCCTGCTTGAAGGAATCCCTTCCCCTTCCTGATTGCTCTCGGTTTCAAAGTGAACCCTCAGTTTGTTCTGAGTTGGAAAGCCTGGAGGTGTAGGTTGGTATTGCCTTAGATTTTACAAGGGCTGTTTTCTACAAGGCTTTGGCTGCCTAAATAAAGGCACTCCTCCCTTTCCCAGCTGCCTCAATTCCCAGATGAGAAACCTGGAGGTATGATAAGAGCCTCTTTTAAAGGCTTAGCTGTGCACATGCCTGACTAAAAGCATTCTTGGCTGTCTGCAGTTCCAAGGTGGACTCTCTGGAGGCATAGGTTAACACAGCCTTGCAGTTCTCAGTGGCTGTTTATGAAAGGTGTATTTTTTAATCAGGTGGGTATTGAGCCTTTTAGTTGGGGTTGTTTGAAGCTCTCCAGCTCCTGTAGCTTTGGTGGAGTTTCCTGTACATGTTATTTGTGTTGTGAGACAAACTAGTTACCTTAAGACACGCTGAGCTTTACTTTACTACTCCTAGACATAGGAAAAGGTGTGACTCACTCTATTGAGACTGCCTTGGTTCCAAGGTCAGAATTGATTCTCTGTTGACCTTGGCTCCAAGCCCTCTTGCTAATGCCTAGTTCTAAACACTGACATAGTGGCACAGCAGCCTCGGTTCCACCACCTTGCTGCAGTCTCTCAGCACTGATGCTTAATTCTAAGGGGCTTTCAGCAGAGGTATAGCTTCAAGCACAGGCAAGGCTTGCTGTTGCTATCTCCATGGGGAACTCAGAACCAATCAGCAAGTATGCTTTTTAGAAGCAAGCGTGAGCCTCTCCTCTTGGTTGCATGGTAGCCTTTGGAACCATCAGTGATGGTTTGGGGCTCCTTGACTGCTTTTGCTTTTCAATAGATGTGATGAACCTGCATCTCTAAGCCCAGTCCTTTTGTAAGCAATTGATCTTCGTTGTGGTCTCTGTGCAGTCCCACACACGGGTTGGGCGCCTGCACATGACCTCGATCAGAGAATATTCCAGAGCTTGCCTAAGGAGTCTTTTTGGCAGGCTCTCTTCCTGCCCTGGGGAGCACACACACAGTGCGCTTGCCTGGAGTGGGGGAGAGAACCCTCCCACTCAGTTCTTCTTTGACCGCCTTCGTGTTCACACCTCAACAGCAATCGCTCTTCAGTTCATCTCAGTTGAATTCTTTCCTCTTTTTCACTTCTGTCTCTAGTTGTTTCCTCCTTTTTCTTCATTTTCACTTAAAAAAAATTCTAAGCTATTTTTCTCTCACTTTCATTCTTCGCACTCCCCCCCTTCTCCTCCTCTTTAGTCGGGAAGGTTTTTGCATGGGCCGCGCCCTATTTTTCAAGCCGTGTCACCATTGTCTGGCAAAACTTCCATCTAACGATGGCCACGACCTTTCTTTAATTTGTTTGTGGGAGTTTCACCAGGTCGATTCCTGCCCTCACTGTGTGAAGTTTACTAGGCAGACCTGTAGAAATAGAACTGCCCACCTTTGAACTATATTTCTGGAAGCCGCATTATGCCCTACGATGTCTTCCATGGCGTCTCATGCCTTCTCTGCCCAGAAGCCCTCGTCTCACTCCGAGAACACCAAGTCTCTCAAACAAAAATCCGAAAAGCGAGACGACAAGCCCTCTTCGACTCCAAAATCAAAGCCAGCAAAATTGACCAGCTCCCAAACTCAATCCACCTGGCCACCTGGATCCATGCCACCTGGATCCATGCCATGGTTCTTCAATCTAAGATGGCGCCTAGCAGGGAGCACACAGCGGGAGCTCCTGTGAGAAATGTTGTTTAGAAGCTGCTAGAAGCTGACAGAACTTTTCAGGGGAGTAGTCTGGAGTGTAAGAACTGCGTAAGAACTGCTCTGTGTAACTACTCCAGAGAGTTGCTTCCATACTACTGCCCTAAAGAACTCTAAAGAATCGCGCCAAGTACGGTCCCACCCTGGTGGCTCTGCAGGCGACCTCCTTCGGGGAGAGAATGTCCAGTGGAGAAATACCTATTACGATCTATTCCCGGCCCGTCGCAGCAGGGGAGGCGCTTGGCAGCTTGGCGTGGCAGGGCAAATGCCCTGGAGGTTACTCCGGAGGACTGGAGCTGGGATGTAATCTCCTGCCCCGACGCGGAGTCTTGGCTGGGAGGCGAGGCAGGGTGAGGTGCAGGGTGCGGCACAGTGGGTTGTGTAGCACCGGAGGGTCTATGCGCCTGGAGTTGAGGCTGAGCGGTGACGGCCGGGATACGGACGCCGACGCTGACCACGCTGGGAGCGGCGGTGGCTCTCACGAGCAACCTCAGGGGGGACACATGGGTTGCCCCAGCGGCTGGGCTGGTCCCTGTGGCTGTGACTGGGGGCCTACTACTCTGACGAGTGCAGTGGTCCTGCAGGCGCCAGGTGCCTTCGTCGGAGGAGCGGCCAGCGGCAAGCCGAGCATCATCGGGCCCAGCGACGTCCCTGCGTACCCTTGCTTTCCCAATCCATCAATTCGTCTCCAAGCCTCGACGACCGCGGCAGCTATTCTAGCCAGGAGAAGGACAACGATAAGACCTTCCCCCCTCCTATGCTGGATACAGGAGGGGTTTTGCTTAGAAGTGGGACACACCATCTGGTTTTAAAGAGCACACACCGCTGGCAATTAGAGTGAATGGGATGGATGTTGAGTGAATGAGGGCTTGCCTGTTGTGGTGCGAATGCTGGGCGACTGGGGTTTGTTTGTGGTTACTGGAGTGGGAGAGTGCTGTGGTGATTTAGTTGTTGTAACCATTAGGATTGTGTATAGTATTTGTGACCCGTAATTTTTGTACAGACAGGGAACCGGCTTATTCTTGTTATGCTGGATTGGTGATTTTTGTGTTGGCTGCACATCCAGTGGTGCGACTGGCGGCCTGATAATCGAGAAGGCGGCCAGGCATATCCCATTATGATGGAGCAGCATATTCCAGTGCTCTGGGGGAGGGAAAAGTTTAGCGGTGGGTCTGGGCATGTTTTTAAAGGAAGGTCGCGGAGACGCAAGGAGGCTCGGCGCCCTTCCAGCCTTTGGCCCATCCCAAGGGTGGCCGGCAGTGGGGCCAGGATTGACCCCCCCTCCGTCACTGGTGTTGTGTAATGCCAGGTCCATCAATAATAAAATCTCAACTCTTCAGGACTTTGTCCTGGATCAACAAGTGGACCTGGCATGTATGACCGAGACCTGGGTGAGGGAGGGGGAGACGTTGGCTCTTACCCAGTTGACCCCGCCGGGTTACTTGGTCCTTCACCAGTCATGGACTAGGGGGCGGGGGGGAGGAGTGGCTATCTTCATTTGGGAGGCTTACTCCTTCAGGACGCTCCCATCCGTGGAGATCGCAGGCATAGAATGTGTCGGTATGATGCTGGAGGCTGTGGAGAGTTTGGCGATCTGGCTGGTGTACCGGCCGCCTAATGCACTGGCCAGTAGCTTGCCGTCCCTGCTGGAGGCCGTATCAGGCTGGGCGTTGGATCACCCTAGACTGATTGTCCTGGGTGACTTCAATGTACATGCTGAGGACGCGGCCTCTAGCTGGGCTACGGACCTAGTGTCGTCCATGGCGGCGCTGGGACTCTCGCAGTATGTATCGGCCCCCATGCATCGGGCTGGTCACATGCTCGATTTGATCTTCTCGGCGGGTATGGAGGTGGACCGGATCACGGCTGAGGCAGTGCCATGATTGGACCACCTGGCCCTGAGGGCCCGTCTGAATGTTTCACCCCGACCCTTTGTGGGCGGCGAGCAGATTTATGCTTGCCCGCGGGCTCAGATGGACCCCATGCGGCTCCAGAGGACCTTGCGGGATCCAAGACCCCCTGGCAGCTCATTGGATGAGCTAGTGGAGGACTGGCATGTCAGGCTCTCTGCAGCCATCGACGAGATCGCTCCCAGGCGCCCTCTCCGGGCTCGGTTGAGGCGAGCTCCCTGGTACACCCGGGAGCTGCGGCTGATGAAACGGGAACTGAGACGGCTAGAGAGATGGTGGTGCCATGACCGTGACGAAGCATCAAGAGCATCTTATAGGATGTTTATGAGAGCCTATGAGATGGCAGTCAAGGCAGCGAAGAAGGATTTCTTTGCGGCTGAGATTGCATCTGCGAGCTCATGCCCAGCCCAATTATTTAGTACTATTTGGACTTTGATGGACCTGCCTCAGGGCAGGCAAAATGTTAGGGAATTGGATATTGGCTGTGAGGCTTTTGCGAGCTATTTCTCAGATAAAGTCTTGACGCTCCGACGTGACCTCCCCGCCACGATTGAGACAGTTAGCAAACTCGAGGCCCACTCTGGATTTGGAATGTTTCGGCCCACTCAGCTTGGACGAAGTTGACAGATTGCTAGTTACTGTGCACCCAACCACATGCGACCTGGATCCGTGCCCCTCCTGGCTCATCAAGGCGAGCCATGAGGGGTTTCGAAGTGCTCTGCGGGAGATTATCAACAAGTCCTTCAGTGAGGGCCGATTCCCCGGAGCACTCAAGGAGGCAATGGTCTGCCCCCTCTTAAAAAAAACATCTCTGGATCCGGCCGAATTGGCCAACTACCGGCCGGTGTCCAATTTGCCCTATTTGGGCAAATTGATAGAGAGGGTGGCGGCGTTACAGTTACAGGGCTTTCAGTCCTGGATCCTTTCCAGTCCGGATTTCGCCCGGGTCATGGGACGGAGACGGTGCTGGTCGCCCTGACTGACGAGCTCCGAAGGCACTTGGACCAAGGCGGTGTGGCAGCATTGCTGTTGTTAGATCTGTTGGCCGCATTTGATACGGTCGACCATCAGCTGCTGACCCACTGCCTCGCCGATGTGTGGAATCAGGGGCGTGCCCTTCAATGGTTCGCCTCTTTTCTCCAAGGTCGGGGACAGAGGGTGGCGATTGGGGATCAGCGGTCCCAGAGGCATTCCCTTGAGTGTGGGGTGCCTCAGGGGGCAGTGCTGTCCTCGATGTTGTTTAATATCTATATGCGCCCCCTCACCTAGGTTGCCCAGAGTTGTGGGCTTGGGTGTCATCAATATGCAGATGACACCCAGCTCTATCTGATGCTGGGTGGCCAGTCAGACTCTGGTCCTGATGACCTTCATAGGGCATTACAGGCCGTGGCTGGTTGGCTCAGGCTGAGCCGGCTGAAGCTAAACCCGGCGAAGACAGAGGTCCTGGGCCTGAGCCGGACCGGGCTGGGGCTCCCACTCCCGTCCTTCGATGGTGCGCCGTTGGTGCCATCGTCGGGGGTTAGGAGTTTGGGGGTGCTCCTGGATGCCTCCTTAACGATGGAGGCCCAGGTGGCAGCCACTGTCAAGTCAGCATTCTACCATCTGCGGCTGGCTCAGCAGTTGGTCCCCTACCTTGATTGCGATGACCTGGCCACGGTGATACACGCGATGGTCACCTCGAGGCTAGACTGCTGCAATGCTCTCTACGTGGGGCTGCCTTTGTCACAGATCCGGAGGCTGGTGCAGAATGCAGCGGCTAGGCTGCTGATGGGTCTCACTAGACCGGACCACATCCAGCCAGCGCTGAAGGACCTGCACTGGCTGCCAATAGTGTACCAGATCTGCTTCAGAGTGCTGGTTCTTACCTTTAAAGCCCTATATGGCCAGGGTCCGGCCTACCTGAGGGACCACCTTTCCCCATATGTTCCCTCAAGAGCACTACGGTCAGGGGGACAACATCTGCTGGTTACTCCAGCCCCCAGGGTTGTTAAATATGCTGCGACCAGGGCCAGGGCTTTTTCGGTGGTGGCCCCTACCTGGTGGAATGAGCTCCCGGAGGAGATCAGGGCCCTGCGGGACCTTATGCAGTTCTGCAGGGCCTGCAAAACGGAGCTCTTCCGCCAGGCTTTTGAGTAGGGGCTGCCACCGCTATGATACCATCAGCGTATAGCCATTCGAGGCACTCTGGCCCTGGCATGGGGTTCTTAGCTTTATATGGGCACCATTGGAGTAACACCAACTGTGTGTTTTGGTGTGTTGTGTGGCGTGGACCCTATAGTGATTTCTGTTGTTACTGCTGTTTTATCGTTAGTTTAAATGGAGTTTTATATCTGTATTTATTCGTGGTTTGGCCTTATGTTTTAATACGCTCGTATGGCATTCTGCCCTTGTTCGCCGCCCTGAGCCCATGTGGAAGTGTGGGATACAAATCTAATGAATAAATAAATAAATAAATCCCGTGGTGATCTCCAGCCTCTCGACATCGACTCCGATGGTGTCCTCTGCGACAGTGCTTCTGCAGAAGTCTAAGCTCCGATCTTCCACTTCCCTGCCGACCTTATCTTCTCCAGCAGACCATATTCCACCTGGTCATCTCACTAAGTCACCGCTGCGGAAGTCTGCTGCCTCTCGCCATGGCTGTCCCCGAGCTATGGTCCATCAGTCTATATCTCGTGACTCCCAACTGCCTATCCACCTTATGGATGACAGGGAGCATTTCATGAGAAGCTGATCCCGGTCACCTCAATCCCGTTATGATCGCAGGGGATTTGACTGCCACAGATCACTTTCCCGATCACAGTCAAGATCCTTTAGAGAAAACGGCTGAAAAGTAACTTTGTTTTGCATTCCTGTGGTCAGCTAAGACTAAACTTTGCGTAGCAGAAACGAAACTGACTGTGATTCTATGATACAGGAAGTAGGCTAGAGTGGATGTTTTCGATGTTGCTGTGCCGGAAGTAGACGGACGTTTTAGAGTGTGGCACCGGAAGTTGGATTACAGTGACGGACAGATAAACAGGAAGTTCTGAAGGAGCCTACTCTAGCCAGAAAATCATAGAGAAATTGCGCCCGCCATTTTGAGGAGGACTAAATTTTAAAAAGTTATTTTTAAGCTGAAAAAGCAGTGGAAGAAGTTATAAAGGTGGCGATTTGGCTTGAGGATTGCTAATATAAAGATCAATTAGCCCTGAACTCGCTTTCAAGACGGATTTGAGGTCAAGACCAAGGGCTGCCTCATCACCTAGTCCAAGAATGACTGCAAAGGAAAAAAAGAGTGGCAGGCTGCCATGGAAGCGATGGAGAAACGGATGACTGAAGTGGTGCAGAGTTTGGGAAAGCAAATAGAATCACAGCTGCAACAACAGTTGCAACAACAGCTGCAAATACAACTGGAGCAAATAGAACAAGTACAAGTCCAAGTACAGAAAAGAAATATGGAAGAGTTAAAAGAACTGGTACTAACAGAAGTGGCAGGGATAAAAAAAGATACAGAAGAAGTTAAAAAAGAGGTTAAAAGTCTGGTGACAAAATCAGAAGAAATGGAACAGAAAGTTAAAAGAACCCTGTCAGAAAATACAAGACTGGAGTCCATGATGGAATATAGGGCCACTCAGAACCACTTGAGATTGAGAGGAATCGAAGAGGAGGAAGATCAAGATTTACGGGCCCTAGTAATTAACACATTGACAACTTACATAGGGGAAGATGTTGGAGACTTGGATCCAGACTTTGACCTGATTTACAGAGTAAATTCAGCGTATGCCAAGAGAAAGCAATTACCCAGAGATGTGATTGTTTAATTTGTGACTACTAAAATGAAGGAAGACGTTTTCAAGAAGCAATTTACACAACCGTTGGAAATTAATGGAAAAAAAATAATAATTTTGAGAGAAATTCCGAGATCGATCTTACAAGACAGAAAGAAATTCAAGAAACTAACAGATAGGTTAAAAGAAATGAGTATCAGGTTTAGATGGGAGATTCCATATGGATTATCATTTACATACAATTCGGTGAGATTTACTCTTAAAACGGAAGGAGACATCTACAGATTCAAAGAGAACAACTTTGATGATTTCAAAGATATTTAATTCAAAACAACTATGGATTACAAATTTTTATCTTGGAACGTAAATGGACTAAATTCACCAAGCAAAAGAAGATTAGTGAATCATTGGCTAGAGAAACAAAAATGTAACATAATTTGTTTGCAAGAAACACATATCAGAAAACAAGATAATAAATATTTGGTTAATAAAAAATTGGGAGAAGAATTTCATTCATCAGCAGTTAATAAGAAAAAAGGAACAGTGATATACATTACCAAAGAATTGGAACCTAAACAAATCTTCTCAGACAAAGAAGGAAGATATGTTGGCGTGGAATTAATGATGAATAGAAAAAAGACATTGCTTGTAAATATATATGCACCCAATGGGGCAAAAGAGACTTTTTTTTAATGATTTGACTAAAGAGTTGGACTGTTTAAATTATGATCAAATAGTCCTTGCAGGAGACTTCAATGGCACAGTGAACAATGTATTGGACAGAAAGTCCAAAGCAAGTGGAGAGGCGTTTGGAAAGCTGCCAAAAAAATTTTTCCAGCTAATGAAGCAAGAGAAACTAGAAGACATTTGGAGGAAGTGGAACCCTAAGACAAAGGATTATACATTTTATTCTAACAGACATAACTCCTTTTCTAGAATCGATATGATTTGGATGTCAGAGAAGATGGCGCAAAAAACCTACAAAATAGAAATTTTACCGAAAACCAACTCAGATCACAACCCTTTACTTTGGATATCTAAAGAAAAACCTAAACAATTATATTGGAGAATTAATGAGGACTTATTGGACCAAAAATTAATTAATGAAACTTTAAAAAAAGAAACGAAAAGTTTTTTTGAACTGAATTTAAATAAAGGTACTGATATACAAGTCGTATGGGACACGTATAAAGCAGTAATGAGAGGTTTGCTTATCTCTTTGAATTCTAAAGATAAAAAACAAAGGATGCAACAACAAAACGACCTTCATGAAAAAATTAGACAAAAAGAAAAGGAATTAAAGAAAAGGCCAGGGAAGAAAAAGATTATTAAAGAGATCCACTTTCTGCAGGATCAATTGAATGTTCTACTAAATAGAGAATTATATTGGAATCTGAAGAAATTACAGCAAAAAGCATTTGAGGGTGCAAATAAACCAGGAAAATTTTTAGCGTGGCAATTGAAAAATAGAAAAGAAAGGAATTTTATAAGTAAAATTACTGAAGACGGAAAGGATGTTATGAATTTGAAAGGTATAAAAAGAGTCTTTTTCAAATACTACGCCAAACTGTTCAAAAAGAAAGGAATTGACCAACAGAAAATTAAGAAATATTTGGAGACTATTGAAGTTCCAGAGCTGGGAAAACAAATTAAAGAGTTATTAAATGGTTTAGTAACAAAGGAAGAGGTGACAATGGCAATAGAAGACGCAAAGTTGGGCAAAGCTCCAGGTCCAGATGGCTTTACAGCAAAGTTTTATAAGAAATTTAAGGAGGAGCTAACCCCTATCTTAGTACTTCTGTCGAACGAGATAAGAAAGACTAAACGGATCCCAGATTCATGGAAAGAAGCAAATATTTCATTGATACCCAAAGAAGGTTTGGATTTAACTGAAGTAAAGAATTATAGACCAATATCGCTATTAAATAATGATTACAAATTATTTCCGAAAATTATTTCGTAAAGACTGAAAAAATATTTGAAAGATACTATAGCGGAAGAACAAGCTGGTTTTTTACCAAATAGACAGATTAGAGACAATTTAAGAGTGGTGATTGATGCAATCGAATACTATGACAAACACCCAGAAAAAGAAGTCGGATTCCTCTTTTTAGATGCGGAAAAAGCTTTTGACAATTTAAATTGGGAGTTTATGCTGCAAGTTATTGAAAAAATGGATATAGGACAGTCTTTTCTAAACATGATTGTGGCAATTTACTCAGAACAGAGAGCAGCTTTGAATATAAATAAAGAAAGAACAGATTTCTTCCAAGTTCAAAAGGGAACACGTCAAGGCTGCCCGTTATCCCCGTTGTTGTTTATTTGGATATTGGAAATATTATTGACAGCGATAAGAAAAGATAACAGCATTGAAGGACTCACAGTGAAAGGTTTTGCATATAAATACAGGGCATTTGCAGACGATGTAATGTTTATGATTCAAGATCCAATCGACAAAATACCACAATTGATGGAAAAAATTGAAGAATTTGGATCAGTTGCGGGATTCTACGTTAATAAAAGTAAAACCAAAGTGATGTGCAAAAATATGACGAAACAAAGACAAACAGAACTTCAAGAGAAAATTCAATGTGAAGTAGTTACAAAGACTAAATATTTAGGAATTGAATTGACCATGAAAAACATTGATTTGTTCAAAAATAACTATGAAAAGGTTTGGCACAGGATTCAACAAGACATGAAGAAATGGGATACCTTGAATCTATCGTTATTGGGAAGAATTGCAACTGTAAAAATGAATGTTTTGCCGCGTTTGATGTTTTTATTTCAAGCTATTCCAATATTAAAACAAAGGAAAATACTGGATACGTGGCAGAAAGAACTATCGAAATTTGTATGGGCAGGAAGAAAGCCAAGGATTAAAATGAAAATTTTATGTGATGCAAAGGAAAGAGGAGGTCTACAACTACCAAATTTAAGACTGTATTATGATGCCATCTGTTTAACATGGTTGGAACAGTGGATTAATTTAGAAAATAAAAAGTTATTGGCTCTAGAAGGGCATGATAACAAGTTTGGATGGCATGCATATTTATGGTATGGAAAAGTAAAAATAGATAAATTTTTCAAACACCACTTCATAAGACGATCACTGTTCGAGACTTGGATGAGATATAGAAAATTCTTCTCAGAAGAAAGACCACTTTGGATAGTACCAGCAGAAGTGATTAATCCATATTCAAGAAATCAAGGGTTAGATTGGCTACCTTATAAAAGTCTTTTAAAATTAGAAGGGAAAAACTTTGTGTTAAAAGACAGATTTGATGTGGAATTTGAATATGATTGGTTGAAGTATAGACAGATTTATAACTTATTTAAGACCGACAAAAGAGAATATGGTTTTAGAGAAAATAACACTGAAATTGAAACTGTATGGCTTGAGAAAGGTAAAAAAATGATTTCTAAACTGTACAAGGTTTTATTGAAATGGTATACTGAGGACGAAATTGTAAAAGAGCAAATGATAAAATGGGCGGTAAATATTAATAATGAGATATTAATGACATCTTGGGAATATTTGTGGAAAAAGTCAATGAAAATTTCAACTTGTGTAAATGTTAAAGAGAATTGTTATAAAATGATGTACAGATGGTATATGACGCCTAAAAAAATTGCTATTATAAATGAAAGTATGTCTAACAAATGTTGGAAATGTAAGAAACATGAAGGGTCTTTTTACCATATGTGGTGGACATGTGATAAAGCAGTAAAGTATTGGACTGAGATCCACAATGAGATACAAAAAATTTTGAAATGTACTTTTAAGAAAGACCCACAGATGTTATTGTTAGGTCTTAAAATGGAAGAAATAAATGTAGCCAAGAGAACACTACTATGGTACTTGATTACAGCAGCCAGACTGACTTTTGCTCAATGTTGGAAACAAGATAAAGTACCTGAAACATGGGAATGGATTAAAAAGACGTTGTTTATGGCAGAAATGGACAAATTAACAAGAAAATTAAACAATGAAGAAGACGAAACCTTTTTCGGAGACTGGAAAGACTTTCAAGAATACTTGTTGAAGAATTGGGATGTAAAACGTGGTTTGATTTGTTTTGACAGCTATTGAGGAGAAGTGGAAAGAGACTCAGATCTTTGAATTGTTACCATTAGTAAAAGAAATATGTTTAGTAGTAAATGTAATTGTATAAGAGAAATATCAAGGGGTTGGAGCAGTACGGGAAGCCTTGTTTGGGGGGGAGAGGGAGAAAGAAAAATGGATATGTATTGGTTTGTTTAAATTGTATGAACATGTGATATATCCAATAATAAATTGTTTAAAAAAAAAAGATCCAACTACAGGTCCTGGTCTCCAGATATCAGACGTCATAGATCGTATTGCCCACGATCTTACTCCCAGTCCTCCACTCCATGTTGGGACTGCTATATGTCTTCACAAGACGCTGATCTCCGGTATCACTGGCCAGTCTTGGCTCATACTTAACACTCACGCTCTGTCACCTTGGCTCATTCTCTGGAGCTTGACCAGCCTCCAGATGCATCGATATCAGCGGATGCCTTGAAGCATTCTGCATCAGAACCTTGGTACCATCTGCCCACTGATACCCAGACAACTCTGGATGTCTCTCAACATATCTGATCACCATCTCCAGACTTGGTGTCTGACCACTCCGTTTCAGGTGATCTGGACCCTGACGTGATTCTCGTTGAGAACGACGGTTGCTGTTCGGGTTCCCTTTCACCAACTGAAGGGCCCAAGGCTTATTTGGAGCTTGTCACTAGGATGGCCACAGCACTCCAAGTGTAGGGTTCTACCAATACCCCTGAGGTAACCGATGTAATCCATAAGCTGGTCCAGGCAGACTTGCCGTCGTCGACAATTCTACCTTTGCTGCCAGTGCACCTATCGGTGCTCAAAGAGCCGTGGGACTGTCCCGCTTCCATACCTCCGATATCAAAAAGATATGACGCCATTTATAAAATCCAGGAGTCCTCGGGGAAATTCCTTTTCAATCATCCTTCACTGAATTCCATGATAATTCATTCTTCCTCGAAATCTAAACAGCCGAGACAATCTGTTCCTCCTGATCGTGAGGGCCATAAGATTGATTCCATTGCGAAGAAAATCTACTCCGTAGCTGCCATGAACATTAGGATTGATACTTACCTGTCCTACCTTTCTGCTTACGCTTTCAATGTGGCTACAGCTGTTTGTCCAGTTCTCACTTCCATACCTGATGAGTGTAGGCCCACTCTATCTGCTGCTGTTTCTGAGATTTGCTCAATTTTGAAACAACAAATCAACTTGGTCCAGCACGCCGTTACTTGTTCCTCCAAGGTCCTTACATCTTCCATTGTTCTTTGGCGCCATGCCTGGCTTAGAAATACATCTCTTCAAACCGACGTCAAGGTTAAGATCAAAGACTTGCCCTTTGATGGCGAGGGTGTCTTTCACTCCACCATGGACAAGACCCCGAAGGCTGTTGATGACAGTAGGAAGAACAGTAGGAATTTAGGATTCTTTACTTCCACACCGCACTCTTGATACCGACAATGGAAACCCTACTACAATAAATGTCAGCTTTCTCTTTCTGCCACCACACAATGGAGGCGACGACCCTATGATACTCGTCCACCTCCTCAAAAGCCAAGGCACCAAGTGCCCAAGAAGTTGCAACAACCCAAGCAGCCCATTTGACCACCTAGATTGCCTGCCACCGCCAGTTTGGTGTAGTGGTTAAGTGCGCGGACTCTTATCTAGGAGAACTGGGTTTGATTCCCCACTCCTCCACTTGCACCTGCTGATGCGACCTTGGGTCAGTCACAAGCTCTGACAGAAGGACAGTTTCTGTCAGAAGTTCTCTCAGCCCCACCTACCTCACAGGGTGTCTGTTGTGGGGAGGGGAAGGGAAAGGAGTTTGTCAGCTGCTCTGAAACACCTTTGGGCAGTGAAGGGCGGGGCATAAATCCAATCTCTTCTTCTTCTTTCTTTCACCGTTCCCATTGGGACCCAACTCTCCCCCTTCCTTGCATCTTGGGAAGAGATTACAACCGATACCGGGCTCCTTACCATCATATGGGTCAGGTACGCCATAGAGTTTGTTTCGCCTCCAACCCTTCCTCACTTCGTCACTCCCCCCCTGGATCCATCACTTCGATGGCAGGTACTTACACTTCTTGACAAGGGGGCCATCAAGAATGTGCCAGAGGTGCAACAGACTCTAGGCTTCTACTCCAAGTACTTTGTAGTTCCCAAACAGGATGGTGGTCTGCGGGCCATCATGGACATTCACGATCTCAACCTTTTTGTTCATTGCAAAAAGTTTTGAATGATCACCTTGCAATCGCTCCTTCCCCTCCTCCCAAGGTCCGGATGGCTAGCGTCAATAGATCTCCAAGATGCCTATTTCCATGTCACCATCTGACCTCAAAATTGCAAGTTTCTCCGCTTTGCCATCGGGGCCACTCACTACCAATACAGGGTCCTTCCCTTCGGCCCCCAGGGTTTTCACGAAGATGATGGCTGTCGTTGTGGCAGCATTGCACTGCAGAGGGATCATCCTTTATCTGTATATTGACGACTAGCTTCTTGTAGCATCGACGGAGTCTCAACTTCAGGACGTTCAGGCTACACTATCTCGCCTATGCTCCTTGGGGCTCTACATCAATCTGATGACGTCTACCCTCCAGCCTGTTCAGGTTTTACAATTCCTCGGAGCCTATATTGACACCACAATCGAGACAGCCCTCCTCCTGGAATCCAGGATCAGATACATATTGTCTCTAGTCTCCACCTTTCAGCACTGTCCTCAAGAATTGGCTCGCTAAATTATGAGACTCCTTGGCCACTTTGCTTCAACAGTGTTTGTGGTTCCTCATGCCAGACTGTGGATGTGCCCACTTCAGCTTTGGTTCCTCCGCAACTTTGATTCTCTGAAGGGTCACTGGAGCATGATGCTTTCCATCCCACCTCTGGTGCTCAGCAGCCTGACCTGGTGGTCGCTCCCGCAGCATCTCCTCACCAGCATGCTGTTTCGGCATCCATCTCCAGAGATCTGCCTATCGACAGATGCCTCCCTTTGGGGTTGGGGAGCCCAATGTGGAACTCTGTCTGCCAGAGGAACTTGGACTCCTCGAGAGAGGACTCTCCATATCAATGCTATGGAGCTTCGTGCAGTTCATCTCGCCTTGATTTTGTTCCTTCCTCTTCTGATGGGCAAAGTTGTCCAGGTCACCTCAGACAACATGGCCACTGTCTTTTACATCAACAAACGGGGGGCACTGCCTTGGTTCGTCTGTGTCACATGCCTCTGCGCCTCTGGAAGTGGTGTCTTCAACATTCTATTTCCATATCGGAGATTCATATCCCAGGTGTTCAGAATATCGACGCCGATCGTCTGAGTCGCTCTGTGCCCCACAACGAGTGGTCTCTGCAACCTTGTTATCTTTGCTCAGTCTTCAACTTCGGTCACCCAACCATAATGGCTTTGTGACTTTGGAGAATGCTAGATGTCCTCTCTTTTTTGCATGAGGCCCTCTGTCCGCCCCAGTCCCTTGGGGATGCCTTCCTCCACAGATGGACCGGGATCCTGTTTTACTTCTTCCCTCCGTTTCCTCTCATCTCCAGGGTTATTAAAAAAATTATGGCAGATGCCACCTCATGCATCCTCACCACACCTTGGTGTCCATGCCAGCTGTGGTTTCCTCACCTCCTGCTGCTGTCCAGGGGCTGGTTCCTTCATCTTCCACACATGCCAGATCTCCTCTCTCAGAATCACGGCTGGATCCTCCACCATGATCCAGGATTTTTCGAGCTCACCGCTTGGAGGATCTAGAAGTAAACTTCTCACCTGCGGTGTCGGAGGTCTTGCTCAATGCCCAAAAGCCTTCCACACACAATACCTATCAGTCAAAATGGAGGAGGTTCCAGTCATATACCTTACAACACTCCTTCGACCCCATCCAAGCTTTCTTATCAGATGTTTTCTCTTACATCATATTCTTAAAGAATTTGGATCTACAATACTCTTTGAAAGTACACCTTGCGGCTATTTCGACACATCACCCTTTGATTGAGGGATCTACGGTATTCTCCCACCGCCTCACAAGGTTCTTTCTTAGGGGCCTCCTAAACCTGTGCCCACCTCGAAGACCGATGGTGCTGTCCTGGAGCCTCTCCCTCATCTAGACTCAACTGATGTCCAAGACATTTGAGCCCATGGCCTTGAATGATCTTCAGCTCCTCTCATAGAAAACGGCGTTTCTGGGAGAGGCAGAGGTGGCGTGGTGATACACATGCACTTAGGTGCAGTGGCGGATCATAGATCTTCAAAGGGGTCCTTTGATCATCAAAAGGACCCCCCACCGTTCTGGGAAGGGACGGACGGCAGCAAGGGGCTTGTACCTAACCCCCATGAGAGTTGCGTCTCATGGGGTGAGAAGGATTGCCCCCGAAGCGGGATTGAAGTTCGGGCTCAGCTTTGAGCATAACCAATGCTCCTGTGGCGGAGGGGGGGGGAGAAACCCGGCTGGTTAAGCGCTTCTGTGAGTATCCGCAAACAAAATACAGGATTAAATGGGCAATTTAAAATTAGCCCCCAGAAGTAGCAAAAGAGGGGAGGGCTCTCCCCCCTTGGAAGAATAACTGGCTAATAAGCGGGAGCTGGCAGATTTGACGTGGGGAAAGTGTGAGAGGGGTGAGAGAAAACGAAACCCATCCTGTGTGCCTGAAATCAATGCAAAGCTGAAGAGTTGAAGTGGAACTGGATGCAATTAGTAAAATATGGTAAAGGTTTCCTTTTAATAAACCACAACAGCTGAGACAAATAGTTGGCGAAGACTTTTATGGATGAGTAATTACCCAGGGATAGAAGAAAAGAAGTCAATTAAAGAGCAGCCATAAAAATAACAGCGGCCAGAGGTGAAAGAGGTAGCGGGAGACCCCTTTGCAGTGCACTCAGATTTTTAACCCTATTAGGGGTAGGGTGGAAGAACCGTAGAAGGGGAGGCCTGTTTCATCGCACACGAATTTCTAACCCTATAGGGCCAGGGTGGAAGATTAAGAAAAAGAAAAGGGAAAAACAGCCTATTTCAACGTTCCCAATTTTTGCTGCAGTTAACAACGAATAAGTGTCCTTAACTCTGCTGGTGACTGATGTAGTATGATACGGTATGAATAAAAGCTCACCTTTTTAAGTAACAACAAAGGGCTCTCGGTGGATGTTGTACTGAATTGCTTTGGGTGATGAACTGGAAGTTGGCAAGCGTATAAAAGGGAAATAATTGTTTGTTTTTAAAAAAAGGGAGGTGAGAATTTGGGAAGGTGACCAGTCTGGGAAAATTGCCAGCAGTTTGTGTGTTTTGTAAATACTGAGGAGGATAGTAGTGGTATTTCTGGGAAAACTGCCAGAGAAAGAGATAGTCTAAACAATAATTTTCCCAATAGCTGTGGAATTAATTGATGATATAAAGTTCTGGGCAGAGAGTCAAAAAAGCAGTTTGTTCCCAAACACTGGATAAGGTTAAACATAAATATTAATTATTCTGGTTTTTAGGTAACTCTGTGCATGCTAAAGCTGTGATTGTAGATTGTGAACATTTGGCTCAAAATGTCCAATATTGGAGGAAGGAAACCACCAGTGGCTTCTCCGGGAGCGCCGAGTTCAACGGCGACAAAACTGGGAAGTTCTACACAGAAAGAGTCGCAAAAAAGAAACCCAGAAGGAAATGCAAGTGTTAGTGCAATCCACCATTCTGAGTACAATTAATGATGTAATAGAGCTGATTAAGTGTAGTATGGAAGAAATTCGAAATTCGATGCCCCAAACGATAGTGCCCATTAATCAAGCGATTCAAGAAGTGAGGGATATGATCCCCCAAGCGGCAATCCCTATACAGAATGCCATGAAAGACGTAACTGAACAATTTACCCAAAGCTTACAGCGGTTACAAAAACAAATATCAGACAACACTACGAAGATTGTATCTCTAAGTACAGCGGTGGAAGGTGTGGAGGCAAAGACTAAACAGAGAAAAAGGTGCAGGAAAATGAAGATAAACAATCAATGCTAGAGCAGGATGTGATGAAACTGCAAGTAGAAAGAGCAGCATTTGTTCTCAGATTTCAAAATATCCCTGAGGAGAAGAAAGAAGAGCTGATTACAAAAATGGTGAAAATACTGGCAGATCATCTGCATATGGATGATACAAGGATAATGGAACAGGAGATAGATACGGCTTTTAGAATGAATTCAGCTTATGCAAGGATATTCAAAGTTCCCAGAGAAATACAGGTCTGATTCCATAAGAGAGCGGTTAGGGATAAAATATTGAGAGAAGCTAATGCCACACCACTTAAGATGGATCAAGAAGAAATTAAGGTTCTGAAAGAGATACCATGGCGAGTGAGGGAGAAAAGAAAGGAATATTTGGAACTGACATCCCTCTTGAGTTCTAATAATATCACTAACAGGTAGATTCTCCCGGAAGGCGTCTTCTTTACATTTGAAGGGAAGAGATTTAGGAATTACATTGGTTTTTAAGGCAAAGGATTTTATAGAAACATATGGAGAGGAACTGTCAGACGACCAGGAAGAAAGAGAAGAGAGAGAAGAGGGTGGAGTTGAAAGGGAGGCAGAGTCCCAACCCCAAGGAGCAACAGCACTAACACCACCTGGTAGACCACAAAGACAAAGAAGACTCAGATTTAAGAGATCCCCGATCAACACGAGGCAAAGGACGAGAGATGAAAAGGACCGCAAACGGATGCTGAATTCAGATGGATAATCGAAAATTGAAGACAATTTCGGTTAATGTTAATGGTTTAAATGGGCCCCAGAAAAGAAGAAGAATTTTCCACCAACTGAAAAAACATAATGCGGACATAACATGTTTAAAAGAAACTCACATCAGAACAAAGGATGAAAAATATTTGAATTATAAAGGATTAGGAAAAGTATTTGTAGCCACAGATAAAGAAAAAAGAAGCGTGGAGTGGCTACTTTTATAAAAGAAAATTTGCAACCGGAATTAGTACTTGCCTCCAAGGATGGAAGAATACTGATGGTGACTATCCTGAGACAAAATAAGCAGGTGTTGATTGTAAACATTTATGCTCCAAATCAAAATTAGGAAAAATTTTATTGAAAACTTTTAAATTTGATTGCAAAACAGAACTTCCAGGAAATTTGTATTATTGGAGATTTTAATGCGGTTTTTGATAATAAGCAAGATCGTAAAATAAATAACTTGAAGAAAAAGACAAAAGGGAATGAATTTACAAACTCACTTCTCCAGATTATAGAGGAGTGGCAATTGGTTGATATATGGAGATTAAGGAATCCAAAAAAACAACAATACTCCTATTATTCGGCGAGACATGATTCCTGGTCTAGACTGGATATGTGTTGGATGTCATCCTCTTTAGCTAAGGAATTATCGGAAGCAGAAATAGAGGCAAGCACATATGCTGATCATAATCCGATGACCTTTGAACTACAGGGAATGAATCCGAGAAGTAGATGGACATTAAACCCTCATTTGTTGAAAGATAGCAAACTGGTGGCATGACTACAAACAGAATTTTCCTTTTCCTTTAAAGAAAATGCTAAACCAGATATGCCGAAGCGACTGGTGTGGGATACCTTCAAGGCTTTTGCCAGAGGATACTTAATAAAAGAAGCGGCAAAGAAAAACAGATTAAGAAATGAAGAATACTTTAATTTGAAGAAGAAGATATCGGAGCAAGAGAAAGAAGAACTAGAGTCTGGGAAAGATAAGGATAGAAGGAGTGAGATTAGATTACTTATGCACAAAATGAATTGCTTGTTGAAGGCAGAAATTGCAAGAAAATTGAATTATGCTAAACAAAACTTTTTTGAGAAGGCAAATAAACCGAGTAGATGGTTGGCGTATCAAATAAGAAAACAATCTGAAAAAAACATATATAAAAACGCTGAAAAATAAGAAAGGAGAGGAAAGAAATAGGAGCCAAGATTTAAAGAGCATTGTTGAGGACATTTACAAAGAGTTATATGGGAGAGATAGCGTGACTAGGGAGAAAATAATTCAATATTTGCAAGAACGTAAAATGCAAAAGTTTTCAGAAGAACACCGGAAGATTCTAAATCAACCATTTACTATGATGGAAATGGTGGAAGCCCTCAAAAGGCAGAATAAAGGTAAAACACCAGGTACAGATGGCCTTCCTGTGGAATTTTATTTAGCTTTCGAAGAAGTACTCCTGCCACAACTACATGAAGTATGTAAAAAAATTGTGGAGGGAGAAGAAGTACCTGATAGGTGGAGAGAAGCTTTGATATCATTAATTCATAAGCAGGACACAGAAAGAAATGACATTAAGAATTATAGACTGATTTCCTTATTAAATGTGGACTACAAGATTTTTGCTTCTTTTATGGCTGAAAGGTTAAAACGTGTATTAGCAAAGACGATACACAGAGACCAATCTGGATTTTTACCTAAAAGGCAAATTAAAGACAACGTGAGACGAGTATTGGATGTACTGGAGTATTATGAGGCTCATCCAGAAAAGGAGATGGCGTTAATATTCATAGATGCAGAAAAAGCATTTGATAATCTAAATTGGATGTTTATAACAGAGACACTTAAGAAAATAGAGGCAGGGGAAGAGTTCATCAGGATAGTTGAAGCGATATACTCAAAGCAAAGAGCAGCAGTTATGATTAATGGTGAACAGACAGATCAATTTCAGATACAGAAAGGCACAAGGCAAGGCTGCCCTCTGTCGCCTCTACTATATATCTTTGCTTTAGAGGTACTAACAGAAGAAATAAGACAAAATACAAAGGTGAAAGGCTTGAAAATACAAGAAGAAGAATATAAGTTATTGGCATATGCAGATAATCTGGTATTTATACTGGAGGAGCCTAGATCTTCAATTTATGAACTGAATACAGTACTAAGAGACTATGGTCAGGTGGCAGGATTGAGAGTTAACCTGGGCAAGACTAAAATATTAACTAAGAATATGGCTTATGAACAGAAAGAATGCTTACAAGAAGAATCGGGTTACCAACTCTGCACTAAGGTAAAGTACCTAGGAATAAAATTAAGAAACAGGTGCAGCTCTTTACAAGAAAATAACTATAATGAACTGTTGAAAGCGACAAAACAAGATCTCGATAAATGGAAGAATCTAAAGCTTTCGATGATGGGCCAAATTGCCCTGATAAAGATGAATATTTTATTGAGATGGATCTTCCTATTTCAAACAATTCCGATATTGAAGAATATGGCAATTTTTAAAGAGTTGGACCAAAGTATAGTTAAGTTTATCTGGCTAGGGAGAAGAGCCAGAATTAGATTGAAAGCTCTACAGGATTCAAAAGAAAGAGGTGGACTCGGTCTTTCTAACTGGACTCTATATTACAGAGCTGGAGCACTAGCATGGATTAAGGAATGGATAATGTTGGAAGATAGAAGACTATTAAAATTGGAGGGCCATGAACTTTTGATGGGATGGCATGCTTTCTTATGGGATGCGAAAACGGCATCTCATAAATATCTTAGGCAACACTGGATACGGGATGGGCTTCTAAGAGTTTGGGAGATTATTCGGAAGAGATGGTTTACAAAAACCTCAAAACTGGTTGTCCCATTGGAGGCGGTGACGTTACCTAGATTGTATTAGGAGAACCCCCCCACAGAGATACTTGGATATTATTAATGCGAGGGGGGAGCTTGAATTGGATACTGACCTCACATGGTGGCAGAAGGTACAAATCCAATCGAGGTATGCGAAAGATAAAAAAATAGGTTTTGAGAAGTCATTATCGGAACTAGAAAAAATATTGTCTGCGCCAGAGGAGAACTTTATAAGAAAAATGTATTCTATATTGTTGTCTGATTATATGGCAAATGAAATGGTGAAAAATAATATGATTCAATGGGCACAGAACTTTAGTTACAATGTTGAATTAGCCCAATGGGACCAAATATGGAAAATAAATATTAAAATAACAAGAGCGGTTTCATATAGGGAAAACATGTATAAAATGTTTTGTAGATGGTATGTTACACCTGATAAATTGGCAACATTTGATGAGAAGTGTTCTAATAAATGTTGGAAGTGTAATAATAAGACAGGGTTACTATATCATATGTGGCGGACTTGTGATGTAATGAAAAGATATTGGATATGGATACATAGATTGATACAAAAAATTGTAAGAGGTATGGTCCCCTTTAAACCAGAGGCTTTATTATTAGGTATACTTCCGAAAGAAATATCGAGAGAGGACCAGTACCTGATAATACACTTAACAACAGCAGCTAGGATTTTATATGCAAAATATTGGCGATATACGGTGATACCAACTGAACAAGAATTTATTGGGAAGATAATGGAAGCAGCAGAAATGGATAAACTAACTTTGATGATGAAAGGGTATGATGACTCAGCTTTTCAGAATATGTGGCAACGTTTTTATGATTGGTACAGCCAGAAAGGGCAGGATGGCGGCAAATAAAACTCAGTATTAAACTTTAATATGTATGTTTAAAAATTAATAAGATAGATAGAATAAAGAGAAATTTATGTAAAAGGTATTAGAAATGATGGAGGCAGGATGAAAATTGGATTAATGATTTTGCTTTAGAACTTGTATCCCCCTGTGGATGTTAAATGTTGTTTTTGTGATGTAGTGTATTTTAGTGTGTATGTAATGTTTGTCATCTATATAAATAAAAATGCCTCTTTTAGAGGCGCTTAAAAAAATTTTTTTTAAAGAAAACGGCGTTTCTAATTGCTATCACAACAGCTCGCCGGTAGGAGAGCTTGCTGCCTTCTGTGTAGATCATCTGTATATGGTTTTCCACAAGGATAGAGTTGTTATCAGACCAGACCTGTCCTTTCTCCCTAAAGTGGTTTCTGCCTTTCATCTGTCTCAGTCCTCTGTCTTTTCTACTTTCTTTCCAAACCTGGCTGACACTCCACAAAGAGCCTTACACTGCCTTGATGTCCGGAGAGCTCTCTCCTTTTATCTCCACTGCACGCAACCCTTTCAAAAGTCTCCAAGGCTTTTTGTTGCATATGCCCCCCTGTGCAGGGGTGAGGCTATCTCTTCCCAGCGCTTGTTGAAGTGGGTGATCTTGTTGAAGTGGGATGAGTTAGCGCATCGACCCATACCTGCCTCGATCACTACTCACTCCACGAGGGCAGTATTGATTTCGACTGCTTTCCTGGCTGGTGTCCCACTGGAAGATGTCTGTGCTGCTGCCATGTGGTCCTCCACTTCGACCTTCGTGTCCCACTATGCACTGGATGTTTGAGGTCGACAGGATGCTGCATTTGGCCAGGCGATGCTACGATCTCTCTTCGCCTGATTCTTCTGCTTTTTCAGGTAGGACCTCTAACCTGAGATGATAAGGCTGTGTCCTAACTTCTTTATTGTCTTTTTCAGCTGCCAGCTCCCTCCTTCATTTGGTTCAGCTCGTTAATCACCCATGTGTGGAACTGCACAGAGACCACAACAAAGATAAACAGGTTGCTTATCTGTAACTGATGATCTTCGAGTGGTCATCTGTGCAGTACCACAAACCCACCCAGCCTTCCCCACTGCTGGCATCTCCTGATCACTTTCCATTGTTGATGGGACTTACTGGTAGCGGTCGAAGTGGGAGGCAGCTCTCTCCCCCACTCCAAGTATGCGCACTGTGTGTCTGCTCCCCAGGGTGGGAAGAGAGCCCACCCAAAAGACTCCTGAGCAGTGTTCCCACTAAGCTGAGTTAGTGTGAGCTAGCTCACAGTTTTTTAGCCTCTGGCTCATAAATTTTTGTCTCAGCTCAGGAAGGACGGGTCCAGAGCAAACTGATTTATGCTATCGCCAAATGGGTTGCTCACAACTTTAATGCCAGCGGCTCACTAAGTAGAATTTTTGCTCACAAGACTCCACAGCTTAGAGGGAACATTGCTCCTGAGGCAAGCTCTGGAATATTCTCCGATCGACGTCGTGCACAGGCACCCAACCCATGTGTGGTACTGCACAGACGACCGCTTGAAGATCATCAGTTACAGGTAAGAAACCTGTTTTTCCCTGTCTGTTTCATGTATGTTAATACTCCCTTCTTCCCACTAGGGAACGGCACTGACTCTCCCCAGGGTTTTCAGTCTCACTGCTGCTTCTGGGAAAGAGCTCTTATTTCAGCTGGGTTCAGACTGTCTGTGGAGTCACTCCTATGGGACACCATTTGTAGCAAGAGCCAGTGTGGTATCATGGTTAGATCATTGGGCTTAGATCAGGGAAACCCTGGTTCAAATGCCATTCTGCCTCAGACAGAGCTAATGTGCATCATTCTGGTGGTTTTAGCACTGCATTTTTCTCATGGCACTTCTTTTATGCTGAACCTCTGGAAGTTAGTGCCATCTGAGATTGCCCTGCAAGCTGCAGAGAGTTTATTTATGGTGCATGCTGTCCATCCTTTCTTTGGCCACACCAGGCCTGCTTCAACTGCTTTCATTATTATGGTGCAGATCTGCTTGTTCTCACTCCTGCTGATGACTCTTTGGTAGTTTTGACCAGCTCCTCTCCTGCACTGTAGCAGTAGTCTCATATTTTTCTGAGTGGCAATCACCATTCCTTCTCTACCATATCTTGCTCCTCTAAGTGAAATGAGGACATTGTGGGTTCTAACCTATGCTCCCACCATTCATAAAATTTCACAATGTTAGGGTGTCTGATGGCCTAGCCAGGATTCCCTGCAAGGGATTGTCTCTCAGTACTCATGTCTCATGACACTAGCCTTACATTTGTTTTGATGCCAAACATCTGTGTACTCCTTACATTCCTTGATGTGAATTTTCTTGGGGTTTTATCTGCTAATACTTGGTATTGGTCTTTCAGGCTCCAAGGATTGTCAGCATCCTCACACAACCCATCCTTGTGAGTTGGTAGAGGCTATCACACTCTGTCTTGAATGCATGACTATTCAATGCCATTTTAAGGTATCACAACTCTTTCCACCAGAGCAGTGTTTTTCCTTGCCACATTCCTGAATGTATTTCAGCTTGTAGAGAGAACCCTGCTCCTTTATAAAGCAGCTTTGAATGAATGTCCAAATGGGATGCTAAACAACTATTGGGAAGGTGGTCCTCCACGGTCTCTTCCTTTGAGAGCCCACTTCCTTCACTCAGTGAACCTGCTCACCTCCCAATGTGGGACTGTACAGTAACCATGGCAATGAAAACAGAGTTGCACTTATCTGTAACTGCTGTTCATTGAGTGGTCTTTTGTACAGGCACACATCTACCTGCCTCATTGTGACTCTCTGGATCCTTAGGCCCCTCTTCCTGGTCATGTGATGGTTTTGGCAGGAAAGTGCCAGAGAGAGGAGGGACACTCTAGTCTGCTAAAAAGCTTTGGAAGTCTTTTCTGTGGCTGGCCTGCACAGAGACTACTAAATGAACAATAGTTACAAGTAAGTGTAACCCTGCTTTTCCAAAACAGCAGCTATGTTCCCTACTCTGTTGGTATCTTGGTCCATGGCATGATACACTGCAATGGGATGGTGGTGAGTATTGCTGTTTCCTGACTCTTCTTCTCTAATTTAGGGAGGTGGCGCTTCTCCAGAGGATGCTTTCTATAGCGGTAGAAGTGGACAAGTCTCCAATCTGCAGTGTCAATAAGATTGCAGAAATGGTATTTCCATCAGTGCTGAATATTCCCAAGCGCTGCCAGAGGTAAGTGATGGATAGTTAAACTCTGAGTTCATACCACCTGGGCATTGTTCTGAGGTGTCAGGCACTTCTGGGAAAAGGACCAGTATTTGACAAGAACCTATGCCAAACTAATCTCCAAAAAAAACCATCTCTGGACCCGGCCGAATTGGCCAATTACCGGCCAGTGTCCAATTTGCCCTATTTGGGCAAATTGATAGAGAGGGCAGTGGCGTTACAGTTACAGGGCTTTCTGGAGGATGCTTCAGTCCTGGATCCCTTCCAGTCCGGCTTTCGCCCGGGTCACGGGACGGAGACGGTGCTGGTCGCCCTGACGAGCTCCGTAGGCATTTGGATTGAGGCGGTGTGGCGGCATTGCTGTTAGATCTGTTGGCCGCATTTGATACGGTCGACCATCAGCTGCTGACCCACCGCCTCGCCGACGTGGGGATCCAGGGGCGTGCCCTTCAATGGTTCGCCTCCTTTCTCCAAGGTCGGGGACAGAGGGTGGCAATTGGGGACCAGCAGTCCCGGAGGCATCCCCTTGAGCGTGGGGTGCCTCAGGGGGCAGTGCTGTCCCTGATGTTGTTTAATATCTACATGCGCCCCCTCGCCCAGATTGCCCAGAGTTGTGGGCTTGGGTGTCATCAATATGTGGAGGATGCCCAGCTCTATCTGATGCTGTGCGGCCAGTCAGACTCTGGTCCTGATGACCTTCATAGGGTATTACAGGCCGTGGCTGGTTGGCTCAGGCTGAGCCGGCTGAAGCTAAACCCGGCGAAGACAGGGGTCCTGGGCTTGAGCCGGACCAGGCTGGGGCTCCCACTCCCGTCCTTCGATGGTGCGCCGTTGGTGCCATTGTCGGGGGTTAGGAGTTTGGGGGTGCTCCTGGATGACTCCTTAACGATGGAGGCCCAGGTGGCAGCCACTGTCAAGTCAGCATTCTACCATCTGCGGCTGGCACAGCAGTTGGTTCCCTACCTCAATCGCGATGACCTGGCCATGGTGATCCACGTGACAGTCACCTCGAGGCTAGACTACTGCAACGCTCTCTACATGGGACTGCCTCTGTCGCAGATCTGGAGGCTGCAGCTGGTGCAGAATGCGGCGGCTAGGCTGTTGATGGGCCTCACTAGATGGGACCACATCCAGCCAGCGCTGAAGGCGCTGCACTGGCTGCCAATAGCGTACCGGATCTGCTTCAAAGTGCTGGTGCTTATCTTTAAAGCCCTATATGGCCAGGGTCCGGCCTACCTGAGGGACCGCCTTTCCCCATATGTTCCCTCAAGAGCACTACGGTCAGGGGGACAACATCTGCTGGTTATTCCAGCCCCCAAGGTTGTTAAATATGCTGCGACCAGGGCCAGGGCTTTTTCAGTGGCAGCCCCTACCTGGTGGAATGAGCTCCTGGAGGAGATCAGGGCCCTGTGGGAGCTTATGCAGTTCCGCAGGGCCTGTAAAACGGAGCTCTTCCGCCAGGCTTTTGAGTAGGGACTGCCACCGCTATGACATCGCTATGATACCATCAGTGCATAGCCACTAGTGGCACTCTGGCCCTGGCATGGGGCTCTTAGTTGTATATGGGCCCAATTGGAGTAACGCCAACTGGATGTTTTAGTGTGTTGTGTGGTGCTTACCCTGTAATGGCTCTTTCTTATGTTACTGTTGTATTACCGTTAGCTGACGTGGAGTTTTATGGTTGTATTTATTCATGGTTTGTTTTATGTTTTATCTGGTTGTATGGCGTTGTTGCCCTTGTTCGCCGCCCTGAGCCCGTGTGAATGGGCGGAATATAAATCAAATAAATAATAATAATAATAATCTGTGGGAGGATACATATCTGGGATATTGCTGAAGTATTTTCCTGATGAACACATGAAGCACATAAATTGCACATGTAGACACATGAAGCACATAAATTGCACATGTAGACACATACCATTTTATTGGTCCTGTTTCCAGTTCCTTACAACTGAAAAGCAGAGGTGGGATTGCTCTATGGCAAGTTCTGGAACTCTCCAGGGTCTCTAGGTTCAGAGTTATTTCCGTTTACAAGGGCATCATGGCAAAGGAAATCTGAGATCTCTGTTGGCGTCATATATATTCACAGTGGTTGCAGAGTTCTCATGGAAATTATGCACAGTTTGTATCATCAGGGGTAGTAAGCTTCTGGCTCTTTATCTAAAACAAGTAGGAGGGAGGACATACCGACAACATAGTCGTGTAACACAGAAGGAAGTTGCTGAACTTGTCTTTTTTATAATGCAAAAGCCTAACATTACATTCTACTAGCTCCTCTCCCTAAAAACCTCCAGTCCTGCATATAGAAGGGCTCCACAAGATCTTTGTCGTGGTCTCTGTGCAGTCCCACACATGGGTTGGGCGCCTGCGCACGACCTCATTCGGAGAAACTTCTAGAGCTTTACCTCAGAAGAGCTTTGGCAGGCTCTCTTCCCGCCCTGGGGAGGAGACATGCACTGTGCATGCCCAGAGCGGGAGAGAGAGCCGCCTCCCCATTCAGTTCTTCTTCGACCGCCTTCGCGTTCACACCTCGTTATTGTTCCTCCGTATCGTTACCTCAGCTGAGTATTTTCATCTACTTATTTTTCGCTTTTGTCCTCTCTTCTTCTTCTTCTCTTCTATCTTATAAAAACAACAACAAAAAAAGGATTTCTCTTTTTCTCTTTTCTATTCCCCCCCCTTTCTTTGGTGGGTGGGTTTGGCTTTGTATGGGAAAAACTAAGTTTTTCAAAGTGTGCCGTTGTTGCCCTGCCAAGATTCCTTCGAATGACGGGCACAACTTTTGTTTAATTTGCTTGGGAGAGGCCCATAGAGTTGATACTTGTCCCCACGGTGCGAGTTTTACTCGGCAGGCTTGACGCAATCGGGAGGTTAGGCTTAGAGCTCTACTTTTAGAGTAAGCTTTGCGCCCTACAATGTCCTCAGTGGCTTCCCATGCCTCTGTGGCTAAAAAATTGGACACCTCCTCGAAAGCACCAAAACAGAAACCTAAGGGGGCTGAAGATAAGACCCCTTTGAAATCGAAGGTCCCACCGTCTGCTTTGGTTTCGCTGGCTGAGCCTGTCGTCGTTACCGGTTTATCGACGTCGATACCCGTGTTGGCCTCTGACTCTCAAAGATCTGCAGTGCCACCTACAACCCCACAGCACATGCACTCGTCAGCTTCGGGGTTGATTCCGCCAATCAACGAGGTTGCCTCCACCGTTGTCCCCTTGTCGACGTTCCCAATCTCCTTCAAGGCATTCTGATCTCCCAGTTCACACTTTGGATGAGAGGCCTGTTTTGGTGCACCGCCACTCAAGGTCTCAATCCCGATATGACCGGAGAAGACTGCTTCATCGGCAGTCTCCGTCGTCATCCGGTTTCCCTTCTGATGACCAATGTTGGTCTTTCGATGAACATTGAGAACGCCCAGATGCGGCCTACTATTATTCCAGGTCCCCGACACCAGAGCGGCATCATTATGATCGTGTCCGTCACTCTGAGCATACGGATCGGGGCCATGTCTCTGACCGCCCTCGATGCTCTACATCGGTGGTCTCGGCACGTTCAATTCCTCGGGACCAGCCTTCCGAATCCTCAAGGATTAGGGATGCCCCGAAGAGTTCTCCCTTAGAATCTCGGTACCATCCTTCTGTCGACCACCCGGTTATCGACCTGGTTCAACCATTAAGGTCCTCCTCTCCAATGTCGATCTCAGACCGGTCGGATTCGGTGGAGCTTGACCCCAAGGTCACTCGAATCGAGAATGAGCCTTGGCACTCCGGGTCTATATCGCCCACTGAGGGTCCTAAGGTGTATTTGGAGCTCATCACTCGAATGGCCACCGCCCTTCAAGTCCAGGGCTCTACAGAATCCCCTGCTGTGACCGACGTGGTTCACAGACTGGTCCAGGCCGACCTTCTTCCTTCTACCGTCCTGCCCTTGCTTCCTGTCCACCTTTCGGTCTTGAAGGAATCTTGGGAGCACCCGGCATCGATCCCCCCGGTCTCGAGGCGCTATGATGGTCTGTACAAGATTCAACAAAATCCTGGCAAGTTTCTCCTCTGTCAACCGCCGCCGAATTCAATGGTCGTACATTCATCGTCGAGATCGAAGCAACCCGTATGTCAGTCTGCGCCTCCCGACCGCGAGGGTCGCAAGCTTGACCTTCTGGCCAAAAAGATGTATTCTCTGGCCTCTATGAATCCCCGCATCGCTACCTACCTCTCCTACCTGTCGGCGTATGCCTTCAACGTCGCAAATGCTGTTCGTCCTATCTTGGATTTTGTCCCAGAGGAACATCGTGCCATTCTGTCAGATGCCTTGTCTGAGGTTTGTACCATATTGAAGCAGCAGATCAATTCAGTTCGTCATGCAGTTAGCTGTTCTTCAAAGCTTCTAGTCTCTTCCGTCGCTCTCCAGCGTCATGCTTGGCTGTGGGGCACTTTACAACCTGACGTTAAGTTCCGTATAGAGGATCTTTCGTTCGATGGTGATGGCCTCTTCCACTCTACCACCGATGAGGTTCTGAAAGCTGTCGATCACAGTCGGAAGCAGGCTCGAAATCTCGGGGTCTCCGCCGCTTCTTACCGACCTCGGCACCATCCTTGGAAGCCTCCCGGCTCCAGACAATATCCGTCTCCGGCATCCAATCTCCAATGGAGGAGGAAGCCTTATGACTCCCGTCCTCCCTCCAAGCATCGTTCTCAACCTTCCAAAAAGCAGCCACAGCCTAAACAGTCTGTTTGACTGTCTCCACCGCCTGCCCTCTCCGACGTCGTATACTCCTCCCATCCGGACCCGTCTCTTCCCCTTTCTACCAGCCTGGGAAGAAATTTCCACCGACTCCTGGGTCCTCACCATTCTACGGGTCGGGTATGCCATAGAGTTTGTTTCGCCTCCAGTCCTTCCACACTTTGTCGTCACGCCTCCAGACCCTCTTCTTGATCTCGAGATTTCCACCCTCCTTGCCAAAGGAGCCATCGAGGTCATCCCGGAGGCACAACGGACTCGCGGCTTCTACTCAAAATATTTTCTGGTTTCCAAGAGAGATGGCGGCTTCTGACCAATTATGGATCTTCTCAACCGTTTCATTCGGTATCAAAAATTCTGAATGGTCACTTTGCAGTCGATCCTTCCTCTGATACCACGGGCGGCGTAGCTCGCATCAGTCGACCTCCAAGACGCATACTTCCATGTCACGATCCGTCCCCAACACTGTCGATTCCTTCGGTTCGCCGTTGGAGATGCACACTACCAGTACAGGGTGCTTCTCTTTGGTCTTTCTACCGCCCCGCGGGTGTTCACCAAGCTGATGGCTGTGGTGGTGGCTGAGCTTCATCGACGGGGAATCACTCTTTATCCTTACATCGATGACTGGTTTCTCGTAGCTCCGACGCCAATTCAGTTGCTCCACGACACTCAGGAGACTCTTTCCCTCCTCCGTGCTCTCGGTGTCTGCGTCAATGTCACCAAGTCCTCCCTTCAGCCCCTCCAAGTCCTTCGATTTCTCAGGGCTCGTCTTGACACCAACCTCGAAGTGGCTTTCCTCCCAGAATCGAGGGCTTCCGACATTCTGGCGATGGTGTCCTCCTTTCAGACGTTCCCTCAACAATCCATCCGTTCTGTGATGAGGCTCCTCGGTCACTTTGCTTCCATGGTGTTTGTAGTCCGCCATGCCTGGTTGAGAATGCGGCCACTTCAGCTGTGGCTTCTCCGCACCTTCGATCCTCTATGAAGTCCTTGGCACACGATTCTGTCGATTCCATGGAGTGTCCTCGACTCTCTCGAATGGTGGTCTCAACCCCTCCATCTACTTTCTGGGATGCCCTTTCGACCACCTCCTCCTGAGCTGTTGTTGACCATGGACGCCTCCCTCTGGGGTTGGGGAGCCCAGTGTGGAATGCTTTCTGCTCAAGGGGCTTGGTCTGCTCGAGACGCAACTTGTCACATAAATTACCTAGAGTTGTGAGCGGTTTATCTGGCCCTTCGGTCATTTCTTCCGACCCCTTGGGGACGTGTCATCCAAGTGACTTCCGACAGCACCACTGCTGTTTATTACATCAACAAACAGGGCAGCACTGCCTCTGTTCGTCTCTGCAACTTGGCAATCGACCTCTGGTCCTAGTGACTCGGTCACTCCATCATGCTCTCGGCAATACACATTCCCGGGGATCAAAATGTCGATGCAGATCGATTAAGTCGCTCCACCTCGTTGAACAACGAATGGTCCATTCCCCTCCGGTATCTTCGACCTCTCTTTCTAGAATTCGGTCACCCATCTGTCGACAGCTTCGCGACTGCCGACAGTGCTCGATGTTGCCTGTTTTTCAGCAGGGGTCCCCCGTCTGCTCGGTCGCTCGGGGATGCCTTTCTTCACAAGTGGACCGGAACCCTGTTTTACTTTTTCCCTCCGTTCCCTCTCATCTCCCGGGTCATTCAGAAGATCCCTGCAGATGGCACCTCCTGCATACTAGTCACTCCGTGGTGGCCGCACCAGGTTTGGTTTCCTCACCTGCTCCAACTCTCCCATCGTTCCTTATGCCCTCTCCCTGTCGTCCCAGATCTCCTCTCTCGGGCCTGAGGGAGAATCCTCCATCCCAATCCAGGATTTTTCAGATTGACGGCCTGGAAGATCCAACCTTAGACTTCTCGCCTCAAGTTTCTGAAATCCTTCTGAATGCTAGGAAGCCTTCTACTCGATGTTCCTATCGATTCAAGTGGAACAGATTCCAATCCTACGCTTCTGATCACTCCTTCGATCCGGTTCGATCATCTCTCCGTGAGATTTTCTCCTACATCGTACACTTAAAGGATACTCGTCCTTGCGGGTTCATCTGGCGGCAGTCTCTGCCAATCATCCCGATACAAGGATCCTCAGTGTTCTCCCATTGTCTCACCAAAACGTTCCTCAAGGGTCTCCTTCGGATGTGCCCTCCTAGGAAACTGTTGGTGTCTTCGTGGAGCTTGTCACTGGTCCTTTCTCAACTCATGTCTAAACCATGCAAACCCATGGCTACCGCTGACCTCAGGTTAGTTTCCTGGAAAACGGCATTTCTTGTCGCCATTACCACTGCACGTAGAGTAGGGGAGCTAGCTGCCTTTAGGGCTGATCCCCCCTTTACTGTTTCTCATAGGGAGAAGGTTGTCCTTAGAACAGATCCTTCCTTCCTCCCTAAAATTGTCTCTGCCTTTCATCTCTCTCAGTCGTCTGTTCTCCCTACTTTCTTTCCGAACTGGACTGATGCCTCTCAGAGAGCCTTGCACTGTCTCAATGTTCGCAGAGTGCTCTCTTTCTACCTGCATAGGACACAGCCCATACGTAACTCTCCTCAGCTGTTCCTATCTTATGGCCCTCCACACCTGGGGGAGCCGATTTCTTCCCAACGACTCTCTAAATGGGTGACTTCCACTATAGCCCTTTGCTATGAGCTGGCACGTCAGCCTGTTCCTACCTGTGTCACTGCCCATTCCACACGGGCGGTTTCGATGTCCACCACTTTCCTGGTGGGTGTCCCGTTGGAAGACGTCTGTGTGGCTGCTACATGGTCCTCAGCATTGACCTTCGTGACCCACTATGCACATGACGTCCGAGCCCGACGGGATTCTGCCTTTGGTCAGACGGTGCTGCGGTCTCTCTTCGCTTGATCCTGCTGTACCCTCAGGTAGGACCATGGGTGACTTGTTTGATGCTGATGCTGTGCCTTAACCAGTCTGTTTGTGTCTTTTTTCAGCTGCCAGCTCCCTCCTCCAACTGGTTCAGCTCTTGTAATCACCCATGTATGGGACTGCACAGAGACCAGGACAAAGATAAACAGGTTGCTTACCTGTAACTGATGATCTTTGAGTGGTCATCTGTGCAGTACCACAATCCCACCCGGCCTTCCCCGCTGCTGGCATCTCCAGATTTCCTTCTTTAGATTGCTTGGCCTTGCCAGTGGCGGTCGAAGGAACTGAGTGGGAGGCGGCTCTCTCTCCTGCTCTGGGCATGCGCAGTGCATGTCTCCTCCCCAGGGCGGGAAGAGAGCCTGCCAAAGCTCTTCTGAGGTAAAGCTCTAGAAGTTTCTCCGAACGAGCCATGCACAGGCGCCCAACCCATGTGTGGTACTGCACAGATGACCACTCGAAGATCATCAGTTACAGGTAAGCAACCTGTTTATTTACTTCCATCCATTTAGCTAGTCTCAGATTAATCTATTTGTGCTTCATCTTGTGGCTGTAAAGCAGGAGCTGTTTTCTCAAGTGAAATGAAGTAGATAAGCTTCAGTCACAAACTTTCCTGACCTTGGGCAAACATTACTATTTACATGAAATAAACATCTGCAGCAGAACTGCCATGCCTTGATGACTGGGGGGAGGCTGAAATGCATTCAAAAGGCTTTCAAGCATCTCTCTGCAGTAATGGAAACATCTGTTCTATGGCCTGAGTTCATGGGGGCAGTTTATCATGCCACTGTTTCTCCTTTCTTCCAGGGAAGCTTTCCTAAGCAGTATGGAATGCCATCTTCTGCGCTGTAAAGTGCTGGAGCTCATTTTTCACCACAGCTGTAACAAACCTAGCTGTAACAAACCTATCAATCTGCCCTTGTCTATGGAAAAAATCTTGTATTTTCTGACACACCTTTCTGTGCCGATAAAATACCAGGTACTTCACTATTTCCTTTTTTCTCATTCTGAAAACATCTAGCTCTCTATGTGCTTTATTTGTTAATCATTAGTGATTTACTTTTAAATCTTTAAAGGACATGGATCTGTCTATAAAATTTAAAACTGTGATCCGAATAGGGTGCAGGATCAGTCTAACATAAAATAGTTTTTCTGTTCACAGGACAATGAAGCAATATGGAAAAGATGGGATGAGATGCTTCACCTGCTGAATTTACTGGTGCTGAGTTATCACAGAATAGTCCTAGGTAAGCAACATTGCATCTGCATCTTCACCAGTATGAAATAATTGCTTCCTGTTTGGGATCCATCACAGAATTGCCATGTTATTTAAAGTCAGATCAACAAATGCCTTTCAGTTATACCACTTCCCATACTCAGATTCCAAAATGGACCCTCACCACCCCCAATTCCCAGCAGTGGCTTTATGAAAGGGAAGAAACTACAAGGGAAGGAGTAATGTGTAGAAGATCTGCATTCTCAAGTGCCTTCTGCTAATGCTTTGTTGCCTTCAACCCTATGATTCTAAGTAGATAGACAAAAGGTCACAACATCAGACCAAGAATAGCCAGTAGATTTCACCAGGAAGTATTATCACTTTAAAAAACATGCAAAGTTGGAGTGTGCCTCAGAATCCTTTATGCCATCACAGATGTTTCTAAAGTGCATTCTTTTCAGAGGACAATAGCACAGGCTTGCCCAAGAGAGGCAGGTACACTCTATTTCTGATCCAGTCATCTTCCATATATGCATGCATTCTAGCACCTTCTATGTCAGCAGGATGGAGGTAGCTTTTTTCTTTCCCTTGTTGGGTGGGCTCACTGAAATAAAGAGAGTCCATTTTATGAATTGATCCTCTGTTCCTTATGTAGATCCTTTGGGCTCTATGAAGATCGAGCATTTGCCACTTCTTTTCTTTGGGAGGGGGATGGTTTGGGGCAGAACAAAGGCAATTATATTTCCTGGTTAGGGTAGAAGGAACTATTAGGCTTTGGACTGAATGCTAGATTTGTTCTTAGCATCACTTGTCCTTGTGAAAAACACACAGAACTTTCCTGGTAGATAGAGCTCGTGATTCCAAGACCCTTCTAGCCAAAGTCACAGCTGTCAAAAACAGGACCATCATTTTCAACCATTTTAGTGGAACTTCTCTCAGAGGTTCAAATGGAAGTTGAGTGAGCACCTACAGAACTAGGTATAGTTGCCAAGAAGGAAATTTATAGACAACTGGAAGGTTTTATATGGGCTACTCCTTTGAGAAATCCGACTATGTAAGGATATTGAGCATCCATCCATCAACCTCTGGGATCATTGAAGTCAGGGCTGCCGCTTGTCTCCATAGCATATTTTGGTCAAGAGTATTTTGCAGAATTTCCAGGACTTGATGTAACATAGGGAAGGATAGATCTAGGTGCTTCCATTTGTACCACTTCACATACACCTTCCATGAAGAGTTATGATGTAGAAACTCTTCTAGAGACTAGTATGTTGCTTGTGATCTTTGTAGAATAGGCTAATCTTAAGAGTCTTTCCCTTTCCATTTTCATGCAGTCAGGTGGAACCATGATGGGTATGGGTGCCACAGTGGCCCTTGTTGAAGCATGTCCAGACAGACTGGAAATCTACCAAGGATCTTCTATTGATAACTACTCTTAACCCTGAAAACCTGCATCTCCGTGGTCAGTTGGGAGCTATGCAGATCAGGGTTGTTTTTTCTTGTCTTCAGTTTCTTCGGTATTAGTGGAATAGGTAGAAAGGCATAAAGAAGGCAAGAGGGACATTAGAGCCTCTGTTTGCTCTTTTCTTGCCATCTGGAACCTGGAAAAGAGCCTAGGCACAGGGTGATTGAGGTCTGAGGCAGAGATCCACCACCGGGTTTCCAAAGTGTTTCACAATCTGAAGAAAGGTCTCCATCTTGAGGGTCCATTAATTGTTGTCCTGATGTTGTCTGCTTAGCCAGTCTGCTAGTGCATTTTGCTAGCCCTTGATGTGCTCTGCCAATATGGAGATAGATTCAGGTGTGTATTTGTGTTGGTCTGAAGCAGCAGAACAAAGTTTGAGTCCAGTGGTACCCACAAGGTGTAAGCTTTTGTGTGCATGCACACTTCTTCGGGTACAGTGAAATGGAAATTAACAGTCCATACATATAGGTAAAGGATGAGCAGCAAATATGCATATGGCATAATAAAGGTGTTTTAATGGATGCAAGGACCAAACTGGAATAACAAGCCATTTGTTTGGGTTTAATTCAGGGGGGGGGGGATATAGTAAAGGAAATAAATACATAATCAGAGACTGATGGGCAGATGTACCATTCTTAACTGTGGAATGCTGAGAGTAATTCACTGAGACCCTGTTATTATGCTCCATCCATCTCCTCTGCTGATATGGAGTTGAGGTTCCATTCTGACCAATACATGATCTGTGCTGTCTGTATGTGCAAGGGCAAAACTTGGATCTGCCCTGCTTGTTTATGTAGGCTTTCATCAAGATATTGTATTTTCTTATTGAGACATGATTGTTTCCGATCGTATCCCAGAACCTGACTAGAGCCAGTCTGATTGCCCTGATCTGAAAAAGGCTGATGTTCATCTTCCATTCTGCACAGTTCCAGGTCCTTGTGCACTATCTTCCCTGACAGGTTGCCCCAACCCACCCAGCTCACATCTGTAACTATCTGGATTATGTTGGGCTTGAAGTATTCCTTGCCCTTGGCTGGACTGGATCATGAGGCCCTGTCAAAGAGGTTAGGCAAGAGCTACAGGAATGCCTGTCTTCTGAAGGATCTGCAGCTGGAAAGGCCTCAGGAACCACTGCAGATGAACTGAGGAACCAAGTCCGGGCAAGCAATCATTAGGCCTTGTAATTTTATCAATTGTCTTTTCATGACTGAGGCTTTCTAGATCTTCTCCTCTGGCAGATACAGCCTATTTACGGGGAAATCTATTGTGATCCCCATGAGTTCTATCCATTGTGATGGAATTAAATTGCTCTTGGCTGAATTGATAAGGAATCCATGGTGGGCTAGGCATTGAGTGGTGGATAGAATGTCTGCATGCGCTTGTTTTATGCCTGGAGATCTGATCAGCAGTTTATCCTGACATGAACATGGATTCCCTTATGATGAAGAGCTACCATGGTCACCATCACTTTCAAGAACATCCTTGAGGCCATAGCTAGCCCAAAGAGTGGGGCTTTGAACCAGTAGTGTATGTTGTAGGCAAATCTCAGGAGCCTGGAATGGAAATGTGGAAAATATGCATTGGTGAGGTCTGTGGAAGCCATGAAGTCTTGTGGGCAAACTGCTTTCATGACAGATCTAAGTGGCTCTGTCTTGTGGACCACAAGTATGTTTAAATACATCTAGAATCACCCTCCAGTCCCCATTTCTCTTGGAAACTGTGAAGAAAACAGAGTAAACCTCTGATAACACTTCACAGTCAGGGACTGGGTACTGTGGCCTTGATGTTTACTAGATGATGAATGGCTTTCATAGTTAGCAGGTTTTCTCTCTGATTGGATTCTGGAAAAGTTTCTCCTGTAGGTGGAAAACATTTGAACTCTATTGTGTATCCCATTTTTATTATCTCCATTAGTACCCATTGGTCTGTGTTGGACCGACTCCACTGGGGGAGGAAGGGGGCTAATCTTTCACCCACTTGTGGGATCTGACATCATGCTCTCTTTTGTTGGGGCATATTCCCTTTATTGGAAATAAAGGGCTAAGGCTGATTGTTTTTGGACTGGAAATATCCTTGTCTGTTTCTGTTCCAGTTGGGGCATCTTTGGTAGCCCTTTAGGCAATAGCAGAGTATGTTGGCTTCGAAAGGAATGTGAAGGGTTCTGCTGTCTATCATCTCTCCTATATGCTCTAGGTATGGCCTTCTTATCCTTTGTTTCTACCAAGATGTAGTCCAGGTTATCTTCAAAGAGTTTATTTATCTGAAATGGAAAGAACATTAATATTAGCTTGGAATGGTACTCAGCTTGCCATGCTCTGAGCCACAAACTTCTATGTGCCACAGCATGGGAGGAACATGCAGTGCACCTAGAATAACTTCAACCAGAAACAACCACTTTAAAGAGCCTGTTGGCTTCTTCCCTGGTCTTTTCGTTCTCCTCCAGAATCAGCTGAACTAGTTTCCTAGCTCAAATGATGGAAAACCTTGCAAATAGAGATGATGAGGCTGACACCCAAACTGCAAGGGCTTGAAGCCTCCTGGGATTTTCTGAGAATGTAATCGGATTTGCAGTCCCATTGGTCACATAGGGATCCATCCCCATCTTTAGTAGCCAAAGCCCCTGCAAGGAGAGCTATGACAGGAACATCTACTTATGGAACCTGTAAGAGAGCTATAACGTTAGGCAAGGAATAAAATCTTTTTTGTTAAAACTGGGTTCTATATATTAGAAAGAGGGTTTTGCCTATTCCTCTTTCATTTGGTTCTCCGAGAATTGTAAAAACGGTTACATTTTCCACACTAGGTAATCTGGGGGGAAATTCCTTGTTCTCTTTGGGTTTGGCTTTAGGATTAGTCTCTTAGGATTAGTCCCTTAGTTTCTCAGGGCTGTGAGAGATCTAGTACCATCACAGCCTTGGCTAATAGACTCCGATAGTCCTCTTGGTTAGAGAGATGTTTGGGTTGCTCTGGAACTATTATGTCCTCCTCAGACATTTCCCCTTCTTCCTTAATGGAAGAACTGTTTGAGACCCCTTGGGAGGGGCTGGGTTACTGTGAGAAGGGTGGGATCTGTGCACCACCTTTTTAAATGTGTGCTTCTCCTTAGTCAGCCAAGGCTGGTACCCTGCAACCTGCCCCCATCCTACCTCCTTATGCATCTAAACAATCCATGGGAAGTGAGAGGGATGTGATCTGGAGGAGGACCTTGAACGGTATCTTCCCCAGCTCCCTCAGGGGCAGGGGCAGCTCTTGCAGGGACCGGACTTCCTCCAATATTGCATGGCAAAGCCAGCTTGCTTACCTCCAGAGGATGTCTGGAGATGGGGATTGGGAAGACATCTCTGCCTTGCTCTGTGGTGGTGCTCCATCTCCATGACTGAGCCTGAGCATCTGCCATATTTACTGGCATAGAGGATCTTCCCACCAGAATCAGCTGCTACTGTTGAGGTGTTCGCCAAGGCACAGTCAAATTGTGAGGCATGCTCTTCTTGCTACCTCTGCTCACCTGCTGTTCTGCAGGTCTGTGCTCGCTGGACTGTGCCGGGGAGTAGTCTCTTCCTCCTGTTTTTGGGAGGACAAGGGGGTCCCCATCCTCCTTGGAAATGAAGCCATCCAAGACTTTGTTGTAGTTCTCCATTGCCTCAGCCACTCTGCCTTCAGGAGAGCAGTAGGCCAAAAGGAGGAATTGAAATATAGAAGAAATGAGATTAAGTAGGTATAAAAACAGGAGTATTAGGTGCCTTCTGCTGAGTAGTTCCTACCAAAGTCCTGCTTTTCCTAACTAAGCAGAAAATGAAGTGAGTGACCACTCAGGGAGAATTTTAGTCCTGCATCCATGATGGACAGATAGGAATCACCCATGTGAAGATGCCCTCCCCCTCAGAAAAAGAAAGTTTACACTGATTAGCCAGGGTGCTACCAAAAAGAAGTCTGACAGTTTCAGGTCCTCTGACTTCTACTCGTTCAAGTACATCATTAGTTTGGAGGGTGATATGGATCATCTGATAAAATGTAGTCCCAAGAAGTCTCTCAACTCACTTGTGTTCAGTTTTCCAAAAGACTTTATCACTAATCTTCTGTAATTTTCCTCCCCTACAGGGCACTTAAGGAGCTCAGTGTGTGAACGGATCAATCTGATTATCAAGGCTGCCAAACCTAAACTACAGTCACATGATTCCATCACCGATGCAGATTTCAGAATAAATAGTTTCCAGAAGCAGCTTTTGCAAACTCTGGGGCAACCACTTCCCTCACCTATCAAAGAAAAGATTGATCTACTTCGAGTATTGTTTCAGACTACTACAGATATTTACAGAACTTTGGGGCACTTTGATGGACCTCCTGGGCGTGGAAGTAACTAAGCAAAAGGTTCTAGAGAATGCTCAGTACAAACACAACCTCCTTTTTTATACTCAAGTAATGCTTTGTACTACCAGTCATTGGGAAACTCAGTCAGTTGTACAAGTTGTAGACTTCTATCATATGAATTTAACATCATTTTTGTTCCCATTTCAGTTTTGTGCAGGGTTTTTTGTAATAAATTATTTCACTAAGGTGATGAGAGGAGATTTATTAAAGTTACTGGAAATCAAATGTTGCAGGTATGGAAGAGATTGTCACTGCAACAAATGCTCCAGTACTACTGCAATAATGATCATAAATCTTGATTACCTATTTTTTATTCTTTTGTAGGAAATGTTAGGCAGTGAGACATGAACATAAAACATCACAAAATAAATTAATAACCAAGAAGTGGGATTAATATTTACTGCATGCAAGCAGCAATGGTAATTGCCAACAGGCTAGACAGATCCTGGGGTGCTATCAAGTCACTTTAGAAATCCAGAATGTTACCATGTTACCATAGCTGGGTGAGATATTACCAAATCACTTAACTACAGTATCACCCACAGTTTGTAGAAGGAATAGCTGGATTCTGATAGGAAACAAATTTCATTTGGGGCATACAAAAATGTTAACCAGGAAGTCTCAGTAAGCATGGCCTCACATAATGAGCTTCTATATGATGGATGGTCTGAGCATTCTGGAAAGCCAACCTGCAGCTCAGAATTTATACCAAGAAAACAATTCATTGCCCCTGAGCGTGGACAAAATACAGCAAGCATTGTACTATTCTTCACTACTTAGAATATGTCCAACAATAGAACACTGTAAAAATAAGCATTTAAACCCACAGTTATTGGGAATGGGCACTGTGCTGCTGTCTAACAAGATCAGCTTCACTGGATTCCAGTGTCTGCTAATGCAGCATGAATAAGAATAACCAGTTTCCATTTCCCAAGAACTATAATACTATTTCACATGCTTTTCCCACAAATGCCATTAGGGGTCCCTGATGCTAATGGTCACAGCAATGATTCTGTTTTTGTTAAGAAAGCAAAGCAATGATTGTACTCCAGAAGAATGGAACCTTGTCCAAAATACACTGGCTTTAGTATGTCCTGAACACTATTATGCATTTCACACCACAGTCCTAGAAGAGTCTGTTTTATTTTCATGCTGAAACATTCTCTAACAATTAATGCCTTTAGACATGGACTTCTTACAAGTGAAGACACCAGCAACGAGTCTTCATATTAGAAGAGACTAATGACAGATTGCTAAATCTCAATTAATGCTAGACCTCCCCTAAAGGTTCAAAGTAGAGAAATTTAGACTAGAAGAACTGTATGTTGTCCTCCAGTACCCTGGCATGGATAAACAGATGCCTATGCAACAGCCAGACAGAGCACCTTAGGTATTCACGTCAAAAGAGCTCCAGTAGGCTGTTGGTTTCCCTTCATAAAACTTAGGTGTATAAAGTAGCACAGAGCTGTATGTCAGAACTCCAGAGGCGGGATGGTTATTGGTGGTGTTAAACACAAGGGTCCTTTGGGAAGGGGGAGGGAAGCAAGTGATTCAGAAAGGCATTAGGTTGCCCACACCTTTTTTTTTTCATGACCATGTGCAACTCTTGAGCTAGGAAAGCAATGCCAGAAGCTCATTAGAGTGGAATGTAGAAAAACAGCACTGGACCATATTGTCCATTATTAAATATTTAGAACATTGTCTGCTTCCATGTGGAAATGTTGCTAGAACCCAGTAGGAGTAAGCACATTCATGTCTCGTGGTCTGATGTTATGAGAACGTGGGGGACGTCTCTTTTCTTCAATAGTTGGAATGTCCATCTTGGGGGGCTTGAATGTTGCAGAGTCTTCTGCCATCCTGGTGGCTTGAGCACGCATTAACTCCATTGGGGTAGGCTTCTGGGCACCCTTATAGGCCTGGATGGTAAAGCCCCCTGAGGGAAGAATATATAAGACAGAGTCAGTAAATCACGAGAAAGCTTTAATGTATATGTATACTACTGCCAAAAGCACTTACAAAACACTTTAAGGCAACTGGCATTTTACAAGTTCTCAACACTAACTGCTCTAGTAGCTATATCAAATGTGGCAGTTCTACTTGTCAACAAAAGATGTTTCAACATATTCACATGAGTAAGCTATCAGCAAAGCTACAACCAAAGTACCTCTGTTACGATGATATCTGCACTTAAATCTACAGTAGTTCTGTATAATTGTCAGTGGAAGAGATGGCAGAAATGTTTGGGAACCAACGTTAAAGATAGTTAAAAGACTAACATTTGCTATGAACTTCCTAACCTGCAAAAAGCAGGCAAAGTATTTTCCTTTATTTCAAATGTGTGGAACAGATATTTCTCATCATGAAGTATGAGTAGGAGGCAAAACTGAGAAGACAGGTATAGTTAAATCTGACTAAAAAACATATATTCATTACAGAAGTAAAAGTTAACACCAACGTTACTATAAAGCGCTGCCAAGGGCAAAGGAGATAGTGTCTATACTTGGCCCAAGTTTCATTTTCTGACAAATTTTTCAGTACATTATTCACTGCCACACACCATTCCAGTTCATGCTTGTTACGAACTCTATTTCTCAAAGCTTTTCACAATTTTGTCTTGTCCTAAATTTTACTGGAACACTTCCTGTTCTTAAGTTAGAAATTACAGATAAATGCTTGAGTCACAACTTAATGCTGGAATTTAACTTTCCTCTTATCGAGGTTTTGTGAAAGAGAAGTGCATTGAAGTCATTATCTTCCAGCACTCCTTATACCTGAGTCAGCAGTGGATTTCTGTAGAGCTCGAGGTCCAAAGAGGCTCCATTTTTCAGAGGATGCTTTATCACTGTCACCACCGCTAGAATCCATGGAGACAAGATCTGGACCAGTGATGGAAGCAGATGTTCCCTGACTAAACCAGGTCCTAAAGTGAAATAATCAATTAAGAATAACTGAAAGACATTCACAGAAGCAATGGGCCAACCACAATCATCCAATCTCAATGGAACAACTCCAAGTCTCCCGCCCAAGATTAGTCCAAGAGAATCATGAGAGCCACTGTACACAAAATCCACTTGCAAAAAACTAGCACCACTGAAAGCTCAACTTAGGAGAACTGAACTGAATTCTGATTGGAAAAGACACACAAACGGTTGGGATTTCTAGTCATTTAGAGTCAGCTTTTAAGTGGCCTTCTCTTTCCTCCTGGGAAGAGAGGCCTTGCCTGTGGGAAATGTACCTGTATGTGCGCTTGGGAGAGGAATGTGGAGTGCTGCTTGGAGTGGATTGGGCAGAAGAGGCCTGTTTCTCTTCTTTTGCTATTTCTCCGCTTTGCATCTTTAGATTCTGTTAGAAAGGGTAAAGACATGCAGTTGGAAGCTTTTTGCAGCTAGTGACCAAACACCCAGCAATCTGGGTCTCCTTCTATTGTTAATCTACCATAGTAAAAGCATCATGTAGCATGTTAAAAAGCTTGCATGCAAAATTAAAGTTTTGTTTGGTGAAGCCTCAATACCACTTAGTTCTCACTTCAGACACTTCAATTATCTAACACTATTCCAGCATTATAAAACAGGGAGTTCCTTTTTGCTTGAAAAAGAGACACAGAGACATTCAAAAGATACACCATCATTATAAGGACACTATCCTCAATGTCTCAACTTAACTTTCATCTTGAACTTAAATGTGAGATTCACTGGTCAGGGACATAAAATCCACTTCCCCCACAGTAGTTAATTCTATGCTCTATCTCAAAAATGTGGGGTTTTATGCTGTAGAAATAGCTATTTGCATCATGAGCATCATTGCCAATGCTTCACTAGTACTGAAAGAATTAAATGTATTATTTATTTATATTAGATTCAAGAGCTAACTGAACAAGCTACTGACATGCATTGATATGTACTCTTAAATAAAATAAGTCTTTAACAGAAAACTCAAATGAATCACACCACTAGTAACACCCACCAGTAACCATCCCACCCTTCGACATCTAGTTCTGTAAAGTAGTAACAGACTACCTCCACTAGAACTAGAGTACAGTGGGACTTAAACACCTTACATGGAGTGACTCAGCCACACGATGGTATTTTGTCTCCTCTGCAGTGAGGCCCTTGTGGGGAGTGTAGCCAGCATCTCTCAGCCCTGCCTGCTGCTCAAAGCGCTGAATGCTCTCCTGAGTTTGTTCTAGAATAGATAACATGATACATTCACACAAGGCACAAAACGATGCTGTCTCACAGGTTTCTAAGGGGCTCTGTCAAACACCCTCTGTAAATTAGTAGAGATAAAGAGAATGGGAATTCTGTAAACCATCTACAATAAATGATAACCAGGGCAATAAAGCTAGCTCCAAAACATTCTGGCCACTTTCATGAGTCCAGTTTCATTACTACTAAGTCAGCTTCTCAAATGGTATTTATTTAATGAATGACAATAGAGAAAAACTACAACTTTAGGAGGAACACCCTCTGAATGCCAGCATGTAAAACTGTCCCACCATCAACTTTAGTCAGATATAGTGTGCCTCTAACTCCATTCAACAGTAGTAATGCAATTAACCTAAACAGTACACAATCCTACACACTATAAAGCAACCATCTTACTACACTCCTTAAATGAAAAATCCAGATATACAAATTCACGAAAATGCATATCATCTTTCAGCAATAAAATATTTTTTCATATATTATATCTTAACCTAAAGAAAAAAATATGTTTCATTGCTTTACAACAAATCATGCCAGCACATTAGCCTCCATGGGGCGGGGGACATGCCACATTGTTAAGACTGTTAGTTTGAAATCAGCATGATCTCATGAATTTGTAGAAGAACAAACCTGAACCCGACCTCACTATTGCTGTGTGTGCTAGACTACCAGCTAACCAGAGTCAGCCATGCCCATTCTAGAAACTTCACTGAAAGCTACAAACATTTCATACTAGAGGTTTCCAAAGCAAACTGACTCAGCACAGACGACCAAAAAGTTAGCTGCTGAAACAACTAGACTTGAGTAATGCAGATTCAAATATATGCCATGAGGCTATAAGCCTATGTCCCAGGTACCAGCCTAATAGGAAGAGGAAGACTGCTACATTAAATTAATACAGCTTGGAAAAGTCATGATTAATTCAGCAGATGGATAAGTATTATTGTTTCCCTATAAAAAGTTTATAGCTACCAATACACAAGTTTACTAACAAATGGAACAAGGTGATAACATGTCCCTTAAACACTGTCACTAAAATATAATTAAGCACTGTAACACTCATGAAGTAGTGATTTTCATCCCTTCCACTGCTAATCCACATTCTAGCATAAACTGCTAGTCATGACCAATGTTTCCTCTAAGCTGTGGAGTCTCGTGAGCGAAAATTCTACTTCACGAGCTACTGGCATTAAAGTTGTGAGCAAGCGATTTGGCTGCTGCATAAATTGATTTGCTCTGGAGCCCATCCGTCCTGAGCGAAGACAAAAATGTGTGAGCCAGAGGCTAAAAAAATGTGAGTTGGCTCACACTAACTCACCTTAGAGGGAACACTGGTCATGACTGAAATCTAAAGACAAGGAATGTTTTTGCTTAGAATTTAAAAGGCTTGCCCTTTATCATTAGAACATCTAGTCACATATGTAGTCCTCTTCCATGCATGCAGCTCCATCATCCAGTCCAAAAAAGACCTACAAAGCCAACCCACATGTCCAGGTTAACTTGCCTACTAGACGGATACAAGAACTCTTACTTGTCATAAGAGAATTCATGATGATGTGGGTGGCCTTGGCCTTCACCACTGGAACCTTGTTCACAGTCTCAGTGGAAGCTGAAGAGGTTATAGTAGATGGATGCATGCTAGTTTCCCCTTCCTCAACCTGTACAGAGGAAGCCAGGTACAATTTGAGTAGAAAGAAAAAATGTTACATCAGGAGCATCCCAAGCTCATTCTGAGCCTTATGGAAATAAAACTTGAACTGTACTTGAACAATAACCAAAGGGTATAGAAGAAGACTGAACACAGTGCTTTTAAGAATGGCATTTCTTCACTTTCCCTCCTATGACATCTGTACAGTACTGGTATAGCAACCAGCACATAACCAATCTTAGAAAAAGAGGACGCTGTCCTCCTAGTTTCCCTGAAAAGCAAATCTACTAAAACCTGTAAAATAGGTGAAAAAGTACTCCTCCACAGGAGATCATATTTCTCCACTGCCCCAAATGCAAGACAACTGTGGCTTTCAGGCTTCTTCCTAAAGGAACCAGAAATCAGAATAAGCACAATTTGATGCTCCCTCTACAATTTCTACCAAAAATAATGTTTTACAAAAAGAGATCTTATGTTAAAATGGATCAACTTCCATATCTTATATAGTTTTATTCCTTCCTTTCTCCAGTAAGTTCAGGGAAACTTATAGAACTTTCCCTTCACATTTTACCATCACTCCATCCTTAGGAGGTAAAGAATCTGAACTCAGCTATCTGAGACTTTCAGTATCTTCTAGCAAACATTTCACCAATATGTGAAGGTTTTGCATGATTTTCTTCACTGTTATTTAGTAGGGATCATATCAGCTCTCAGATGTAGCACTTCTGTTCTTTGCACTGTGATACTTCAGCAAATTTGAACATTTTGGCCAAATGAACTAACATTTAAAAATAAAAACAAGGTTTCCTCACAGAAAACAGGTGCATCAAATTCCCAGACTGATACATGCCTAATTACTACTTACACAACTTGTCAGTCCTTCCCCTTTTGGGATAATGCTACTGGAATCTACCTGACATTTTATATCACCTATGCATTCCCTTCTAAAGACTGCATACCTTGGAAAGCTCTTCATATTTTCTGTCTGGGATGACTGGCTGTTTCCACAGGATACTTGAGCACATGTTTGAAGGAGGAGGGGTCATTGGTGTTGTATCCTCCAGGGCATCATCATAACTAAATGCCCGACGGTACATTCCAATTGGCTGGGACATCTTTCCTAGAAGCCCTTCAGAGCCATGCTCAATAGCTAAGGATAGAGATAGAAGATTTCACAGAGGCCTATACTTTCACAGAGGCCTACAGCTCTTCACAAATCAGTATAGATCATATGAGCACTTATTTAATGAGATAAACAATCTTAGAGAGATTTCAGTACTGGAACAATTCAGAAATCTCTACAGTAAGATTCCTTCCATGAAATAACTGTTCAAGCAGAGTTATCCAGAAGATTTCAGAGCCATCTTTGCAAGGTTTTGACATTTAACATTTTGATGCAATGGACTCATTCTTAATTAATCAAGAAGAGCAATCAACACACTAAGAAATCCATTACAATTCAAGGTGGCTACCAGAGCTGGATAATTCCTAAGCCAAAACTCCTACAAATATTGTATAACACTACTATCTATCAGATTGGTTCAGAACTGCTCTGACCCCTCATGTCAAATATCTCATGTAGACATCCTAATGGCTTTGCTAGAATTCATATAGTGTATTTGGCATGAGGATGTAACAATCAGATTTCCATTCAAAGAAGCAAAAAGATACAAATATCAAGGATAAAACATGAAAAAACAAAAACTGGGGAAAATATTTGATACTTGAAGCTTAAAATATTTTTGCACCTCTGCTTTAGAACTCTGGTATTTCATCCCACTTTCCACCAAAATAGACCACCATATTCTCCTCAAAATAGTAACAGCCAACAACCTTTTGTTCTTTTGATATATGCACACAACCTCCCGATAAAGAGGTTTTCAACAAAACACCCAAAAGCCAGTTAAAGCCAGGAGACAGCTGCATCTAGTCCCACATCAGACTAAAAAATAATTTAATAGATAATTCTATAACTCATGTGGGAAAACTTCCTTCTAGGAACTAAAGTTCAGGAAGGTTTCCTCTCATGAGAATACTCTCATATTTAAGTAAGTTATTACTCATTATTAGTGAACAGCGACAAACCATTAGCATCCCTTATTAAAGATTAAAATGGCAGCTGCTAAGAGAATATGCTAGTTCACTAGCAAAGTCCTATCACTGAAACAAAAATTACTAGCCTCTTTTAAGCAGGTGGTTGAACTCTAGATTATGCTTGCATGCAGCTTGGCACAGCCTACAAATCCCACTGTCAGTCTTGAGAAGTTTAAATATATAGATCTAATTACACATATTGAATTGCCTTTGTCAAAGAATTCACATTTGCTCAGAGAATTAATTTTACCAGGAACATCTGTTCTTCTTGAAGCCATGACTGGATCTCCACGTCTTTCACTATATGGAAATCCAAAACAGGGATCCTGTTACCTAAAAACAGAGGGTATTTTCATCTGCAAAAATTACACTAGCGAAAAGGATCCTGCCTCTGTGCTAAAAAATAAACAGTACTTAAGGCAGCTACAAGCCATGACTTTTAAGAAAGTCATGATAGGCTTCATATTGAAGATTAAAGTCAAATAGCAATTAAAAATCAAGTATGCCCTAGATCATTAAAAATGCATCTGACTAACTGTAATGTATTTTATAATTTAAAAAGCTAAAATATCTTACCACAAGATATGATGAGAGAGAGAGATGTCAAAAAAGGACCATTCTGCTTCTGAGGCTGAAACTAGCAAAGCATCTCCACGAACTTCCATGCAGATACAACTGACAAAAATTCAGAAGCAAGACATTCTTTACTGAAGGAGCAAGCACTCTACAATTGCAGCATAATACTACTGTATATTCATTCAATACTAGTATTTTAAAGGACACTTCAGCTGTTTAAAAATTTCCTACAGGGGGGGAAATCCATGGAGAAAGTAATGTACTACCCAGAAATGCCTTTATATGAGAGCTTTATAACATATGAAGTGGTACCAACCAACAATCAGGCTAATTAAACCAAAGAAACTGACATTTGGCTAGACAAATAAATACCCAGAAAAACACATGCTCTGCATGTTACAGGTTAGTGTATTAGTAATGCAATTATGACAGTGTCACCAAAATATGACACTGCTAAATGCCCAGATGTAAAGCCAGTATCTGAGGAACCAGTAAGGCCACATTAAAACCTGGATTCACATTCCCCTAAAGTTCTTTAAAACACACTAAAGCATTCAGTAGTAGTGCTTTGCTCTTGAATAAATCACCAGGAAATCCCCCCCAAAATACAGTAATTTTCTCTAAAACCCAAGGCAAATGCTCAGCTTCTCCTGCAAACTGTATTCAACTATGTATCCCACCATACCTGGTAAAGTGGGCACTTCAACCAGATGGGAGAGACCACTAGAAATAAAACCTCATAGCACAATTTCCACTGTTACTCAAGGCTAAACAATTTACATATCAATGCTTTATTCCTCAAAGTTATTAACCCCTCGACTGTGGAAGGAACACATCCAAACAGAAACCATTCTTCATATTAGCATACCATCTACTTTACATTTAACTAAAAACCTAACAAGGACATGGAGGTTCCACAAAATGGCTACTGGCCTCATCCAGGTGTTAACAAATCCTCTGGAGCTCAACCACTACTGCTCAGAGATCTGGAAAGCAAGCTATTAAGTCTGTGGGTGTCTCCTTCCCCAGTCCCCAAAGGGAGGGATAGGAGGGAGGATGCCTAGATACAGGGGATACCGCACTCCAAACTCCTCACAGCAACCGCTACCGCCGCAGCAGTAAAGGCCATTTTTGCTTTTATTTAACAGGGGGACGTGGTTGCAGAAACTGAGGTTTCCATTTAGCGTCAATATCCATTCCAGTTACCAATAGGGATGTGGGGAAGGAACAGATAAACAGACAAACATGGGCGAATGCAAGCAACAGGTTCATCGCGGCGAGAGCCGAAGCACAGGGAGCGAAAAAGAGACTTCCGTACACTCACATCCGCAGCGAGATTCGGATGCGGCGATTACAAAACTTCACCACAAACCGTATCTTCGGTCCAAAGCCCAAGCGACTACATTTTCTCTTTCAACATTAATCCGTTTGTTTGGCACCCTGCTACCCCTCCCTCTCGCGGCTGCTATTTTAAGGACCTCCTTTGCAAAGAGGTGGGGGTCTGTGGGGAAGCTTCCATGATGATAGCCATAGAGCCTCCAGCCTGCACACTGAATGCGGCCCGGGTCACACACCGCTAGCCAGCATACACCCTCTCCCCACGCCCGCTCCTCCCGCAAGTGGCGCCGGTCGGCGCTATAAGGCGAACAGCAACCCCGCCCTCTCTGTTCGTCGTAAACAAGGCCTGGTGGCGGCTCCGACTCCGCCGGCTTCTTCTCAAAGTACCTTTTTTCGGGCCGCCAGCAGCCCGCGCACTGGAGTTGCCCCAGTACTAACAGGCCCGCTTAGGCCGCGAGTCGAACGACAGGAGGAGGCGAAGGAGCTCTCCCGCAAGCAGACGCGGATCAGCCAGGCTCGAAGGCGCCATGGCGCAGCTCGAGTCGGAGAAAGAAGCGGTCAAACCCTCACCACCGCCACCTCGCCTGGTGACGACACTGACTGGAAGGCGCCGGCGGGGGGGGCTGTGTAGGACTCTGGATCTCGCGAGAGGTCCGTGGTGGAATCTGAGGGAGGGAAATGCCTGTGGCGGGTTCCCTATCTGCTGCTTCAAGTGATTGGAGTAGCGGGTTTAAATCTTTCTGCGAAATGCAACGAAACGAGGTACTTCTGCGCTGTAGTTTGTGCCACATTTGTGTAATTGTTACAGATTCCAGTTGGGTAGCCGAGGAAATTTGTTTGTTGAAGCAAAAAGAGAAAGTCTTTGTGGCATCTGCTCAGTCGCTGGTTGACGGTTCAGCAAAGTGTATGCTAAAATACTTCTGTTAAATCCAAAAGTAAAAGATCTGTAATCCTGTCTGGATTTGGGGCTTGGACCTACGTGGCAAACTGCAATCTCTGCCAAGAAATCGATTCCTTTTTAAGACACCACAAAACTTCTTTTTATTTTTAATCAGACCAGCGTTGCAGTTGAGAAGCGGTTTGACGGTGAAGCGGTCGGAAACTATAATCTTGCAAACAAGCATTCTTGTGTGCTCTTATGGAACACAGAGGGAATACACCTGGAGGTGGCAGGTTTATCACAGTTGATGTTACTGTACACAAGGGCGTAGACTTTCCAATTTCCCGGGGGGGCTGGGGCTGGGCCAGAGGCATTGCTAAGTCATTAAAAGAACTGGGACCCAATGACATCATAGGGAGGATCCAGTGATATCACAGGCCATTGTCACTACGATGGAGGTGGAGCTATGTGGCATTTAGGGAGGGGCTCCCCAGAAAATTAGGGGAGCCTAGGAACCCCTGGGAACCACCCTCGCAATGCCCCTGGGCTTGGCTGGGCTAGGCTAACCCAGCCTTCTTTGCACACTGCTTAGAAACTCCACCTTAAAATGCAGGCATTCAAAATAAATTATTAATAAAAATCACATAATTAAATTTATGGGAAATGACTGCATTCCTGTGCATGAATTTCTGCTCTTCAGGGTCAACTTGCAAAACACATTTGGATTCAACAAATGATCTTCAGACAGCTGAAACACAAATTTAACTTTTAATTAACAATGTAAACTGTTTCTTTACATTTTTAAAAAATTACAATAAAATACAGATTGCCTCATCTAAGTACAACCCACTTGTTGATACAACAATTAATTCAGAAAGCTCAGAACCTAAATGACACTGAATGTGTTTCTTCTTATTGATGTTCTTTGAATGAATTCATTCGCTACAACATCAAGATCAATCTCCTGAGAGATCTCTTTATGTCCATGAAGAAGAGCCACATGATTGAGCCTTGCCTGTCCCATGCTTGACCGTAGAAAGGTCTTTATTCTACGAAGGCATGAGAATGACCTTTCTGAGCTGCAGGAGGAAACAGGAATGGTAAGGCCTATTCTGAGAAGTTTGGCTAATTCTGGCAGTAATTGATGCAGACTTCTCCCTTGTTCTCCACTGAACACATCAATTACATCACGAAGACCGAAAAGTTTAATGTTCCGCTGCCTTGCAATATCCAAAAACATATCCCGATGAAGCTTTAGTCGGTCAGCATCAAAGTCAGCTTTGTAAAAATTTAGTATGTATGTACTATCATCTTCTCCTATAGCAAACTTTTCGATTTTGCTCATGTGTTGGGACACATCTGAGGAAAAGCGATTGTGTAAACTGTTGTAGGTGTTATCAGTGATTTCATAAAAGATTTTCCTGTAGAAATCCTCAGGAGACTGAAACTGGTGAGGATCACACCCGGCATCAACACGTCTTGCAGGCTTTCTGTATCTCGGAACAGTAGGACTTTCTAAATCTAAGTCTTTCGCAGACATGACTGTTTGTGACCAGAACTGTTCAAAGTTGTTCCTCAGTTGCTTGATACTCTCCTTTGCAGAAGCAAGAAGAATTTCTGCCTGATGGAACTGTAAATTACGTTTTTGAAGAGCTGTGTTTAATGTGTCCAAACGACCAAACACAATCAGCAATAACTGTAGCATGAAGTAAGAAATAAATCTCAACAAGCTTCGTGCATATCCATCTGCTTTTGCCCCAGGATCTCCTCTCTCCTCAGAAGACACATTCTCAAAAAACTGAATCAACTCCCCATAATTTGAAGCCACTGACTGTAAGGAGGCTGCTCTAACAGTCCACCTAGTGGGGCAAAATTGTTTCAGATTTGTGCTCTCTGCCTGCTGAAAGTGTTCAAACAAAGCAAGACGTTTTGGTGAAGTTTTTACAAAGGTGATCATGTCAGATAATTCACTCAGAAAATTTCTGCACATAACAACCTTTTCTGGCACATCTTGTACGACCAAGTTCACAACATGTGCGAAACAATGAACATATAGTGCTCTTGGCTCCTCAGCCTTTACTAGGGCCTGTACTCCACTAAGATGTCCAGCAACATTTGATGCTCCATCATAGCACTGGCCACGACATCTGTCAAGAGGCAGATCAAAGCGACAGAGTACATCCTTCAAAATAGAAAAGAGAGTTTTAGCAGTGGTGGATTCAGTTTTGTAAAAGCCAAAAAATAATTCCTCCACAAACATATCCTCTGTAGCAATGCGGATGCAAAATGAGACTTGTTCTTGTGTGGTGATATCTGTTGTTTCATCAACAATTACACTGTAATAATCAGCTGCTTTAATCTCTCTCACTAGTGTACGTAGAACGTTGTGAGCCATGATCTCAAGCATTTCATTCACACTGTCAGGTGAAATCCATTTGTAGCTTGTGCGATTCAACCATGATTTCAGCTGTGGAACATCTTCAGCACGTAGCAGCAAGAGCTGTTTCAGGTTTGAGTCTTCATCCTCATGGCCACGTATTGCACTGCCCTGACAGGCAAGGTACCTTAGTGATGACAAAATTGTCAGCAGTGCTTTTCTAGCATCTTGCATCTGCTTCTGATGGCCTTCTGAAAGCTGGCTATGAACATTTACCCCTGCTTTAATAGAGGCTATTGCTTGGACAGCTGCACGGTGTACATTAGAATTCTGATGCGTCTGAAATCTGTGCAGTGCCTTCTTCCAGTTTGAGAAACCATTTCGAATAAAAGCGCCATGTGAATCCTTGTCTCTTGATGTGTTTGGAAGAGGAACGTTCATGTCATTTGCTGCTGTGCGACAGATGTCACAATATGCTTTCTCTGTAGCCACATCATAAGAGAGCCATTCATAGGTTCTTTTCCAACTCTCTTGGAATTGTCGTCCTGGCTTTCGCTTCACATTAGGAGCGCTCTGCTCTGAAGAGTCTGCCTCCTCCATGGCTACATTCCTTGTCAAGGAAAGCGCGGTGGGGATTCTTCCAGGCCTCTCATTCTGGCCTATACTGCAGGATGTTGTAGGTGTACAAGAGGAATCTTCAGTATCAGAAGGGACCTTCCGTTTTCTGGTTACAAATCTATCCATGGCAAATGGAATGGTGGTCTGAAAACAATTCAAAAGAAAATATCAGGATTCTGAAGGAGAAATTACAAATAATAAAATAGGAGAGGTAGCCATGTTAATAATGTAATCCTTGCAGCTTCTAAATTTGCAGAGTGGAATGACAGCCCCAGGGAATAGGCTCAGTGCTTGGCGACTGGAATGACAGCCCCTGGGAGTAGCAGAAGTGTTCTGGGACTGCAATGACAAACTGCAGAGTGGAGTGATGGTCCCAGAATGCTTCTGCAACACTCAGGGGATGTCATTCCACTATGACCTGTCATTCCAGTCCAGAGCACAGATTCTGTTGCTAGGGACTGTTTTTCCACTCTGGGAGCTGTCATTACAGTCCTAGAATAGCCTATCTGGGCCCAAAAACCTTACTGGAAAAACCATTCTGCATTTTCTTTGCAACCTTTTTTTGGCTGCAGTGTATTTCAGCAGAGCCCATGCAAGTCAGTTGGCATTCCTGGCTCCCATTATCTCCAATGGGCTTTCAAGCCTCGGTCATTATTTCCAATGGGCAATCCTGTCATTCCTTTTAGTATATCCAAGTTGGTTGCCCCTTTGAAACTACCACACCATTTTAAGTAACATTAAAAAACAAAGAGCGTGAACATAAGAGTCCACGTCCCTTACCTTCTGCCCAGTGCACACAGATCACAAGGAAATTTTAAAAGACCTCTGATCTGCATGCCCCCCAGTTCATTCATGCAGATGGGCTTACCATTTAAAAATGAAATAGAGATTGAAAGAGGAGCTTAGGAGTGGCAGACCCCCCCCCAGGAAAAAAACAACCGTTCTCAATCAAGGATATATAGACCCAAATATAAAACACCTCTCCCCTCCTCCACCTGGTTTTTGTGCATCCTACATGAAGCAGGGTGATTCAGCAGATGCAAGCCAATGCCAGAGGTCTGCATCCACCAACTCATCAACCAAAAGTGAGAGCCCTGGGCTTTTTTGGCAGGGACCTGGCAATTATCCCCCGGCTGATGAACTTACCTTTCTTTCAGGGATCAAGTCACGAAATCAAACTTCAAGAACGTAGCAATCAATGAAGCTTTTTGCAGTCTGTGGTGCCTTGAGCTTCCTGGCACTAACCAAAATGCAAGAAATTGAAAATTACTTGAAAGAAATCCCTCTGCATATTATATCCAGGAGTTTGGGGGAGAATTGGTCTTAAATGTGTGCATTTAAACTTTTCCTGGTTTCACAGGACCTCCTTCTCTCCGCCCCTGCATCAGCTGTGTGTGTGATTGCAGCAAATTCAGTGTTTAAAGAAAGCCAGTTCTCTCCCCCACCTTCCCCCATGGCTACTTAGTTCAGGGCAAGCTCTGCAGGGCGGGAGGGGGGCAAAACAACAGCAGCAGCACAAGGCAGAGCCCACAGCAACCCCTGGCCAGCTCTCTTCCAGGGAGGCTGGTTTCCCTCTTCCCCCCAGCCCCCCCCCAACCTCCCCACATGGCTCCAGGTTCACAGGGGGGAAGGGAAAACAAAACAGCAACTGGAGCAGGAGGAAGAGTCCCCAGGAACCTCTGGCCTCCTCTCCCCCAGGGAGGCTGGTTTCCCTCTTCCTCCCAGCCCCCCCAACCTCCCCACATGGCTCCAGGTTCACAGGGGGGAAGGGAAAACAAAACAGCAACTGGAGCAGGAGGAAGAGTCCCCAGGAACCTCTGGCCTCCTCTCCCCCAGGGAGGCTGGTTTCCCTCTTCCTCCCAGCCCCCCAACCTCCCCACATGGCTCCAGGTGCACAGGGGGAAGGGAAAACAAAACAGCAACTGGAGCAGGAGGAAGAGTCCCCAGGAACCTCTGGCCTCCTCTCCCCCAGGGAGGCTGGTTTCCCTCTTCCCCCAGCCCCCCCAACCTCCCCACATGGCTCCAGGTGAACAGGGGGAAGGGAAAACAAAACAGCAACTGGAGCAGGAGGAAGAGTCCCCAGGAACCTCTGGCCTCCTCTCCCCCAGGGAGGCTGGTTTCCCTCTTCCCCCCAGCCCCCCCCAACCTCCCCACATGGCTCCAGGTTCACAGGGGGGAAGGGAAAACAAAACAGCAACTGGAGCAGGAGGAAGAGTCCCCAGGAACCTCTGGCCTCCTTTCCCCCAGGGAGGCTGGTTTCCCTCTTCCTCCCAGCCCCCCCAACCTCCCCACATGGCTCCAGGTGAACAGGGGGGAAGGGAAAACAAAACAGCAACTGGAGCAGGAGGAAGAGTCCCCAGGAACCTCTGGCCTCCTCTCCCCCAGGGAGGCTGGTTTCCCTCTTCCCCCCAGCTCCCCCCAACCTCCCCACATGGCTCCAGGTTCACAGGGGGGAAGGGAAAACAAAACAGCAACTGGAGCAGGAGGAAGAGTCCCCAGGAACCTCTGGCCTCCTCTCCCCCAGGGAGGCTGGTTTCCCTCTTCCCCCAGCCCCCCCAACCTCCCCACATGGCTCCAGGTTCACAGGGGGGAAGGGAAAACAAAACAGCAACTGGAGCAGGAGGAAGAGTCCCCAGGAACCTCTGGCCTCCTCTCCCCCAGGGAGGCTGGTTTCCCTCTTCCCCCCAGCCCCCCCAACCTCCCCACATGGCTCCAGGTTCACAGGGGGGAAGGGAAAACAAAACAGCAACTGGAGCAGGAGGAAGAGTCCCCAGGAACCTCTGGCCTCCTCTCCCCCAGGGAGGCTGGTTTCCCTCTTCCTCCCAGCCCCCCAACCTCCCCACATGGCTCCAGGTGAACAGGGGGAAGGGAAAACAAAACAGCAACTGGAGCAGGAGGAAGAGTCCCCAGGAACCTCTGGCCTCCTTTCCCCCAGGGAGGCTGGTTTCCCTCTTCCTCCCAGCCCCCCCAACCTCCCCACATGGCTCCAGGTGAACAGGGGGGAAGGGAAAACAAAACAGCAACTGGAGCAGGAGGAAGAGTCCCCAGGAACCTCTGGCCTCCTCTCCCCCAGGGAGGCTGGTTTCCCTCTTCCCCCAGCCCCCCCAACCTCCCCACATGGCTCCAGGTTCACAGGGGGAAGGGAAAACAAAACAGCAACTGGAGCAGGAGGAAGAGTCCCCAGGAACCTCTGGCCTCCTCTCCCCCAGGGAGGCTGGTTTCCCTCTTCCCCCAGCCCCCCCAACCTCCCCACATGGCTCCCGGTTCACAGGGGGAAGGGAAAACAAAACAGCAACTGGAGGAAACACTAGGAAGAGCCACAAGCAACCTCTGGCCTCCTCTCCTCCACCAAAAACAACAACAACAGAATAACCAGCACTCAAGCAGCATCACAATCCCCCCCCCCGCATGGTTGGCTGCCAGAGCCCTGGCCAGCTGCTTACCTTTCCGGAAGAGAACTGAAACTGAAAGTCCGTGCAGCCGGCAGGCTTCAGGCTCCAATTAAGGTCTTCTGGGAGCTGGGGGCGGAGCTTAGCATTGAGGAAGCAAGCTCTACCCTCCTCCCACCCCGTTCCAAGTCTCAGCGGAGGGAAAAAGCCCTCCGCTTTTCAAACAGCGTGGTTTTTGTTTTTTGTAAGGTGAGCCTGATAGCCCGGGGGGGCTGAGTTCCCCCGGGAAATTTCGGAGGTAGCCTGCGCCCCAGAGCCCCCCTGGAGTTGACGCCCATGACTGTACATCTCATACAGCAGGGCATAGGTGTCAACTTCAGGGGGGCTTGAGGGCTGAGGCTACCTCCGAAATTTTCCAGGGGTGACTGAGCCCCCCCCCCAACCAGGCTCACAAGCCTTGCCACTACCACCCCACGCCACCCCCAACCCATTTTGAAAGCGGAGGGGTTTTTCCCTCCGCTTTCTGAGACTTCAGGTGGGATGGCAGGAAACTCAGGGCTTGCTTCCTGAAAGCTAAGCCCCAGCTCCCAGAAACCCTCAGTTGGGCCTGGTGGAGCTGGAGGCTGCACATGTTTTCAGTGCTTCCAGCTTTCCCGCACAGAAAGGTAAGGAGCTGCCCTGAGGCTCCAGCGAGGGGTGATGTTTTCAGGGGTGGGGTGGTGGGCACTAGGTAGAGAGTGCCCAGGCTGGCTGGCTGAGGCCAGCCTCGGGATGGCTGGGTGCCCAAGCACCTTTCCTGTGGCCTTGTGCTGCTGCTCTTGTTTTCCTGCTCCCTGCAAGGCTTGCCTTGCAGAGAGCCATGCGAGGAGGTTGGGGGAGAGGCTGGTATCCTTGGAGGATTGCTGGCCTTGGGGAGGCTGGGCACCCTGCACCCTTTTTTTCCCTCTCTCCCTGCAAGGCTTGCAGGAGGTCAGGAGGTGGGGGAAGTGGGGGGGAGCCAGCATCCATGGAGGTTTGCCTGCCTTGGGGCGGCTGGCCTCTTGGGCACCTTTCCTGCAGCCTCATGCTGCTGCTGTTGTTTTCCCACTCCTTGCAAGGTTTGCCTTGCAGAGAACCATGTGAGGAGGTTGGGGGGAGGCCAGCATCCATGGAGGATTGCCAGCCTTGGGACGGCTGGGCGCCCTGTGCACTTGTTCTTCTGTTTCCCCACACACACAAGGCTTGCCTTGCAGAGCCACGCAGGGAGGTCAGGAGGGGGGGAGGCCAGCATCCATGGAGGATCTCTGGGCGGCTGGGTGCCCAGGCACCTTTCCTGCGGCCTTGTGCCACCAGAGCCTTTTATTTCCTCCAAGAGGAGACTCTTCTGAGTTCTTTGTTGAGCTCCACCTCTTCCCTTGACAGAGAGAGGATATTAGGAAAGCCAGGAATCAGCAGTTTACAATCACTGAAATCGCACACACAGTCCATGAAGGGAGAGGGGGAGGGGGAGGGCAGATGAAACCTCGAAGAGTTTAAATGCATACATTCAAGACCAACTCTCCCCTGAACTCCTGGATAAATTATGGAGAGGGATTTCTATTTTCTTTCTTTTCATTTCTCCCCTCCCTCCCCCTTCTTTCCTTCCTTCCTTCCTCTCTTCCCATCTATTTGCTTTCTTTCCACCTCTCGCCTCCCTCCCTCCCTTGTTAAAACATCCCTAGTTAGGGTTGCCAGGTTCTCCCTGTCCACCTCTGGGGGATGGGGGTGAGGGGTGGCCCAATACAGGTTGGGTAACTCCTGGAGATTTGGGGATGGAGCCTGGGGAGGACTGGGACCTCAATGGGGTACAATGCCATAGAGTCCACCCTCCAGAACATCCATTTTCTTCAGGGAAACTAATTTTTGTAGACTGAAAATGAACTGTAATTCCAGGGGGTCCCCAGGTCCCACCTGGAGGCTGGCACCCCTAGCTCCAGTGCTGAAACTGGAAGCTCTGGTTCTTCTGTATGGTGAATGCAGACCACTGACATTGGCTTGCATCTACTGAATCACCCTGCTTCATGTAGGATGCACAACAGCCAGGTGGAGCAGGGGAGGGGTGTATTTTACTTAGGTCTATATATCCTTGATTGAGAACAGTTGTTGTTTTTTTCATGGTAGTGGGGGTGGGCTGCTCTTCTTTCAATCTCCATTTCATTTTTAAATTGTAAGCCCATCTGCATGAACAAGATGGGGGGCATGCAGATCAGAGGCCTTTTAAAATTTCCTTTTGATCTATGTGCAGCCTAGAGAGAACATTGGTAAGGGATGTGCACTCTATGTTCATGCTCTTCGTTTTGCTGTTACTTAAAATGCTGTGGTAGTTTCAAAGGGGCAATCAACTGCAATGTACTAAAAGGAATGACAGGATTCCAATGCTGGAAGTGTAAAGCCAATACGGGAACATTTTACCATATGTGGTGGAAATGCACTAAAACACAAAAATATTGGGAGATGGTATTGGTGATCTTGCGAGAAATCATAGACAAAGAACTTGTATTAAAACCAGAGACTTTTTTATTAAATATAATACCGAAGGTATACAAATCCAATGATAGATATTTGTTATCTTATATAATTTCAGCTGCGCGTATTCTGTGGGCAAGAAATTGGAAATCCGATACTATACCCTCTAAGGAGGAATTAATTTGTAAAAATTTAGATCTCTCCCAAATGGACGATTTAAGTTTAAGACTGCAAAATCGAGATTTGAAAGTACATGTAAATAGATGGTCTAAACTTTATAGTTGGATAGAAAAATGTACTGAGACTTAAAGACTCTGTAAATATATGGAAATGATTTTGTAAAGAATACATGTTTGTTTGTATTGAAAAACCCTAAAAAAAATTTTTTTAAAAAAATTCCTTTTGATCTATGTGCAGCCTAGAGAGAACATTGGTAAGGGATGTGCACTCTATGTTCATGCTCTTCGTTTTGCTGTTACTTAAAATGCTGTGGTAGTTTCAAAGGGGCAATCAACTGCAATGTACTAAAAGGAATGACAGGATTGCCCATTGGAAATAATGGGAGAGGCTTGAAGGCCCATTGGATATATTGGGAGCCAGGAATGCCAGTTGACTTGCATGGGCTCTGCTGAAATACACTGCAGCCCAAAAAAAGTTGCAAAGAAAATGCAGAATGGTTTTTCCAATAAGGTTTTTGGGTCCAGATAGGCTATTCTAGGACTGTAATGACAGTTCCCAGAGTGGAAAAACAGTCCCTAGCATTAGAATCTGTGCTGCATTTTAAGATGGAGTTTCTAAGCAGTGTGCTAAGAAGGCACCTGTTCCTGGGGTTAGCCCAACCCAGGGGCATTGCTATGGGGGTTCCCAGGGGTTCCCAGGCTACCCTAATTTTCTGGGGAGCCCCTCCTAAATGCCACATAGTTCCACCTCCATAGATAATGGCCTGTGATGTCACTGGCTCCTCCCTATGATGTCACTGGGTCCCAGTTCTTTTAATGACTTAGCAATGCCTCTGGCCCAGCCCCAGCCCCCCGGGAAATTGCAAAGTCTACGCCCTTGCAGCAGGGGATGTATGAGTGTTTTTTGTTTGTTTTTGGCGCCTTGTTTTTGAGTTAGTGGCTGTTTTAAAATAGAATACACAGAAGTGGTCTGATGAAGATCTACTCCAAACAGAGTTTGCCTGGCAACCCATAGTTGTCACGTGTCTTAACACCCTTTTGATTTTACTTATATTTCAACAATTATACTGTTTATTTTTCTGTGTATTAATACACGTTAATGGTATATTGACTATTGTTTACAATGCTTGTCACATTTTTTTCCCTATTGTAGGTTCAGGTGGTGTTTTCACCTTCTAGTTCACCGATACACTGTTTTTGATCTAACTTTTTGTGTACTTTGATTCTGTATTGTTTGAGAATGTTCCTGTATCAAATGGGCACTCCTGTCGAACAATCGCCCTTGTATTGCCTCAGATTTCTCCCCCACTTTCACTATTAATTTCAGTTCCCCATATGTTAACTGGGTAGCCTTTAGGTAGCATGTCACTTTTCTTATGTGGTAAATAAATTTTATTATAATGCCGTTGTCCCACCTTATTTCTGCTGGATACTTTGTTGGCTCCTACCCCAAATAAGGAACTGTGCTTGAGGAAGGGTGGTTCTTCTAGGAATTTTCCTTCAGAAATAGGCACCTAAGCACACTTAAAGTTGAAACAGAAGTTGAATTTATTTGAACAAACAGGCAGGGGATGGAAATTATATTTACAAGAGAGTTTGGTTAGGATTGGTAGAGACACATTTTAAAATATATACAAAATTGCTTTTTCGAGCGCTTTGGACTTGCTTGAGGGACCTCCGTGCCATTCAAACCTTTTGTCAACTCCCTATCTGCCAAAAGAACAGTCTCTATAAACTGGTTAATAAGCTTCCATACTGAAAGTGACTAATTTTCCACTCGAGTAGTGTTTTCTTTGGTTTTCAAACAAGGGGATTCCTTCCACTCCTTGAATAGGGGACATTCTGAGGCTTCCTTGCCAGAATCACTGTCCCCCCCCCAGACTGTTATTTACAGAGGCCACAACACACTCGCTCCGCTACAGACGGGGCTTATCAGACACATTTCTTCAAAGTCTCACGTTTTTTCTGTCAGCTCTGCCCCCTTGCTCCAACTCCTCACTGTTCCACTCCAACTGGCTAACTAACTCCTTCCCACTTGAATTTTTTAAACAGCTCAGTGTTCCGTTCCACAGTAAGCTGCTTGCATCCGGTATGAATGAGCTCTGTGAGCTGTCAGTCATTTTTCAGCTAGCTCACCCTTTTTCCAGCAGAATTGCCTAAAAGCCTGCAATTGCTTGCTATCCATCACAGTTCCATCTTATTTTCTCAGGACTATTATGTTCCCCGTTTCTTAATGCAAATAGAGGGTGCATGTGTGAAACTAAGCCATGAAGCATGTGTACAGCTAGGCCATGAGCCTTTTCACACTACCTTTCTAAACCAAATGGTTTCCGTTATTGTAAGGTATTTTTTAACGTTCTATTGGGAGTGCTTATCACACTGAAGCAGGACCACAAATCAGCGCCATGGTCAGGGCGGGCAGGCAAGCCGGTGCTGGGACGGAAGGGGCGGGGGTTTAAACTCCTGCCCGTTCCCTGGCTTGCCAGCAGGCACCGCAGCTGCAGGGCGTGCAGGCAAGCCAGCGTTGGGACGAAAGGGGTGGAGGTTTAAACCCCCGCCCCTTCCCTGGCTTGCAGTTCACCCGCCCTCCCCCCTCGGGGGGGAGAGGAAGCAGGGGCAGCATGGCGGGTCTCCAGGTCCCACCGGGAGGTTGGCATCTGGGCCCCACCTAGGGCGCAGAAACACCTCCAGCTGGCCCTGGCCATGGTGACCCCATTGAGATGCCAGGACTCCATTTAGATACACTTGACATTTGCTACTGCTGTCACCCAGAAACAAGGAGTTCATTGGATACAGAGTTCAAGGGTGGGGGGAGACCGGGACTTCCGGTCGGGGAAAATGGCGAATTGACACACTTTGCGAGTTGTGCAGAGTGTACTGCGGCATCTGACGACAGTTTGGGCTCTACTTGGCCCAGCGCAGCACTCTCCAGGCGGGGGAGTGGCAAGCAAGCAGCGAAGCCTGAGGGGGGTTGAGATCGGTGTGGATAAGCTTCGGAGGAAGCTTGTTTACACTTTGATCTCCCTCCGTGAAGAGGGCAGTTGCAAATCAACTCTACAGATGCCAGCCGGGCTGAGAATTCAGCATAAATTCGCCATCTACCGATCTCTTCATCATCTGATTAACATCGTTTACGGAAGAAGCACCGCGAAACCCCGAAACTACAAGCAAGGTAACAAATATACGATTAAGCGCTTACCGGTTCAAAGAAGACTGTGATAAACGTACGGATAAGCGTTGAAACCCTTAAGGAACTATTCCGCTTGAATTAAAAGTAAAAAGAAAGCTTTCCGTTAGAGAAAAAGGCTGAAAAGAGACTTTGTTTTGCATTCCTGTGGTCAGCCAAGTCTAAACGTTACGTAGTAGAAACGAAACTAACTGTGACTCTGTGATACAGGAAGTGGGCTAGAGTGGAGGTTTTCAGAGGCTGTTGTGTTTGAAGCGGATGGACATTTTATTATGTGACACCACCTTTACCGGAAGTTGGATTATAGAGACGGACAGGAGAACAGGAAGTTCGGAAGGAGCCTACTCTAGCCGGAAAATCATAGAGAAATTGCGCCCGACATTTTGGGGAGGACTAAAATTTAAAACGTTATTTTCAGGCCGAAAAAGTGTTTAAACAAGTTTTAAAGTTGGCGATTTGGCTTGAAGACGGCTAATATAAAGACTAACTAATATTGAAGTGGCCTCCAAGACGGATTTGCGAACAAGACCTAGAGCTGCTTCATCACCCAGCCCAAGAATGACTGCAAAGGAAAAAAAGAGTGGCAAGCAGCTATGGAGGCGATGGAAAAACGGATGACTGAGAATCTTGGAAAACAAATAGAATCACAGTTGCAACAACAATTGGAGCAAATAGAGCAAGTGCAAATTCAAGTACAGAAAAAAAATATGGAAGAATTGAAGGAACTGGTACTTGCAGAAGTGTCAGGGATTAAGAAAGATACAGAAGAACTCAAAAAGGAAGTCAAAAGTCTGGTGACAAAATCTGAAGATATGGAACAAAGGGTTAAAAAACCCTGTCAGAAAACACAAGGCTGGAGACCATAATGGATTATAGGGCTACTCAGAATCATTTGAGATTGAGAGGGATAGAAGAGGAGGAGGATCAAGATTTACGGGCTCTAGTAATTAAGACATTGACAACTTACATAGGGGAAGACGAAGGAGATTTGGATGCAGACTTTGACTTGATTTACAGAGTAAACTCAGCGTATGCCAAAAGAAAGCAATTACCCAGAGATGTAATTGTTCAATTTGTGACAACAAAGATGAAGGAAGACGTTTTCAAGAAACAATTTACACAACCGTTGGAAATTAATGGAAAGAAAATAATAATTTTGAGAGAAATTCCGAGATCGATTCTACAAGACAGAAAGAAATTCAAGAAATTGACAGACAGGTTAAAAGAAATGAATATCAGGTTCAGATGGGAGATTCCATATGGACTTACATTTATGTACAACTCGGTGAGATCAACTCTTAAAACCGAAGGAGACTTATATAGATTTAAAGCGAGCAATTTGGATGATTTTAAAGATATTTAATTCAACGTCATTATGGATTACAAATTTTTATCTTGGAACGTAAATGGACTAAATTCACCAGGTAAAAGAAGACTGGTGAATCATTGGCTGGAAAAGCAAAAATGTAATATAATTTGTCTACAAGAAACACACATAAGAAAACAAGATGATAGATATCTGACTAATAAAAAATTGGGAGAAGAATTTCATTCTTCAGCATTTAACAAGAAAAAAGGAACAGTGATTTATATTTCAAAAGATTTGGATCCTAAACAAATTTTTTCCGACAAAGAAGGGAGATATGTTGGCGTGGAAATCTTTATGGACAGAAAAAAGACATTGCTTGTTAATATTTATGCACCCAACGGTGCAAAAGAGACTTTTTTAATGATTTGGCTAAAGAGTTGGAGTGTTTGAACTATGACCAAATTGTCCTTGCGGGGACTTTAATGGTACAGTGAACAACACATTGGATAGAAAGTCCAAAGCAAGTGGAGAAATAGCTGGAAAGTTACCAAAAAATTTTTTCCAATTGATGAAACAAGAGAAATTAGAAGATGTTTGGAGGAAGTGGAATCCTAAGACTAAGGACTATACGTTTTATTCGAATAGACATAACTCCTTTTCTCGAATTGACATGATTTGGATGTCAGAGGAGATGGCGCAAAAAACTTATAAAATACAAATTTTACCGAAAAACTAATTCTGATCATAATCCCCTACTTTGGATATTTAAAGCAAAACCCAAACAGTTATTTTGGAGAATTAATGAAGATTTACTGGATCAAAAACAAATTAATGAAATTTTAAAAAAGGAAACCAAAAGTTTTTTGAATTGAATTTGAATAAAGGAACGGATATACAAGTTGTATGGGAGTTCATTGGATACAGAGTTCAAGGGTGGGGGAGACCCAGACAGTTTTGAAACCCAGGAAGCTTTCCTTCCTTAACTCCCACAAACCATGGAGTGTGTGTGCTTGTGTGTGACTTATTCTATACTTCCTCTAAAGCAAACTTTTAAAAAATCGACCAAACATCTCTCTCACCATTCACTTATACACCTGATCTCCCGCTTAAACACGCTGTCCAATCAGCTACTTGTTTCCAGGTGATAGCAGTAGCAAATGTCAGTATATCTAAATAGAGTCCAGGCATCTCAATGGGGTCGCTATGGCGCTGGTTTGTGGTCCCGCTTCAGTGCCATAGCTGTCCCAATAGAACAGTAAAAAAAAGGGGGGACTATTGCACATGGGAAGTAAAAGGGCACGGGGAAAAAGTCATTGCAGGAAGCGCTATGCAGCATTTTACACAGCACCCCATAGCGCTTCAAAAGTGGTAGGAAGGATTGAAGATTGGAAGAAAGCAGCTTGAGTCAGCAACACTTCAGGCACCGTTCCCAAATGGGACAGAAGCGTGTTTGTCTGAACAGATAAATATATTCTGTTAAGAGCCAGTTATTAAAACGGGTCTGTCTGAAATGACAGGGAAAATCAGTTAGTAACTAGTTCCTGAAATGTAATACATAGGCTGTCTGAAAATGGCATATGTTTCTTACTTATCAATAGAACTGATCCAGCTCAAGGGGCTTAAGTGGCACAGAAACGGTGACAATAAGTGCTATGACTATATAATGTTACTTATTCAAGTGATTGCTTATTTGAATGCACATAATTAAATAAGTGATTTTTAAGAAATTTTAAAATATTGCCAGTCATTATTGTGTGAGGCCTCATTGTGGTGAAAACAGCAACATTCACTATTATAATTATAGTCATTATTCTAATAAATGCCCTCTATAGATCCTCCCAAAAAGAAGAACCTAATTTTAAAGACCATATGGAGTATCTGCAAAGTTGCAAGGATGCCGTCCAGATCTAGATCATGAAAAATCATTTGCAGAATCAAGACAATGAAATCTGGAACAATTCAATGTAAAAAGCTTGTATTTTAATTTTTGAATATCTTTTGCTATTTTATGAAGCTTTTTGACTTCTCTTAAAGCCATATAAATCCTTGTTGTTTTTGTGCCCCAAAATGTCATAATTTTGATCATGTTATAAAATTTGTTTCTGAGATAGTATTTTGGGGGTGTTGTTAGTTGGTTTATTTTTGCTGTTTATATAGAAAGTTTATAATAAAAGGTACCACTTGTGTAGATTACCACAAGAAACAACAATATTTTATCTTTATGGCCAATAGCCAGTATTCTAGGCTGAAAAGTCAGAAGAATATTCCAGCAGAGTTTATCTTGCTGTAAGTGTACTTGGCTTGCTGTGTTTTCAATCATTCTGTATGTAATAGATATGAATATACCACCATATACGTCTTTTTATCTTTAATGATGTGGAATGGCCAACATCATTTTGCTGGGTGCATTTGATGAGACTGTACATCTATATGCTGATCTCCTGATGAGTGGGAGGCTCAGGTCAAGTAGCTCCTGATCAGCCAAGTAACTGCTTGCCATGTTGCCATGTTGCCTTTGGCTGAAAGATCTTCAGATCTATCACTGCCTTAGGCAGGGTACAGTCATTTTTAAAGGATGGGAGCCTATTTTCTTCAAGGAAAAAACATTTGAAGACATTCACACTGACTCACACACAAGCACACCCAGTGTTTAAAACAAACATTGACAATCCTAGTAAATATGCTTTGGCTGCAAACCAAAAAAAAAAAGAATCCATTCTTCCTGGAAAATAATATTGCATGTGCTGGATGATAATCCAAATACTTCATTTGCAACCTGGACATTTCTTAGGGCTATGACAGACTCTGTAGCCTTCTTACTTCAGTAAAATGGTCTTTTGATTTTGAACATTCCCTTAAAGCTTATAAGTGTAAGAAAAATATAATCATTTTTATCATTTATATCACACTTTTCCTCCTAAAGGGGACCTGAAGCACTTTATTGCATTGTTCTCCCTTTTTCACCTTATCCTCACAAAAACAACTCTGTGAGATAGATTAGACTGAAAAATTATGATTGGCCCAATGCCACCCAGGGAGCTCCTATAATAAAACAGAGATTTGAATTTAGTTGTCCCATGTTGCAGTCCAAAGCTCTAAAACACTACCAGATTAAATAATTCTTTGATAATATTCACAACAGATACAGTCTAGTCATTTTGAAATTCTCAAGCTAAATGCAAGCATACCAAAGACTAGATAAATGTTTTTGTTGCTTACTCCAAAACCAAGGAATTATCCAATACCTGGTGATACATGTGTGGTAGTCTACCGAAGTTGTACAAACAGAGGCTACGGGCATAAAGGCAAACAAGTGAAATAAGTGAGGCTTACTTCCACATAACTGTATTTTATTTAGACTCATACCACACATCCAGAGACAAAAAGCTGTTGGATGACTATTGCAATCCCAAGGACATTTTCATGGGAGTAAGGTCTACTGAATAACATGGGATTTACTTTTGAGTAAACCTACCTAGGCTTCCTCCCCTTAATGTCTATTCATTAGGAAAGTAATTTGAATAGAAAAACAGCAAAGATTGTCTTCCTGTAAGAGTCAAGGGATAGTCAAAGCTTTTGATTGGGTCAGGGACTTTAAGGGCTAGGGTGCAAAATATAGATTACAAGAATATTTCTGCCTCTTTGAAGCATAAAAATGTGGCCAGGTAAATTCCAAAACAGATGTGGAAAATATCATAGTCCTCTACCACTTTCAGAGCATAGATTTAAATAGAAATATTCTCAAATGTGTTTGCGAGCCAGTTTGAAAGCCAGTTTGGAGTAGTAGTTAGGAGCGTGAACTGGGAGAACAGGGTTTGATTCCCCACTCCTCCACATGCAGCTCCACATGCAGCTGCTGTGTGACCCTGGGTCAGTCACAAGTTCTCTCAGAGCTGTTCTCTCAGGAGCAGTGCTCGAAAGAGCTCTCTTAGCCCCACCCATCTCACAAGGTATCTGTTGTGGGGAGGGGAAGAGAAGTGAGTTTGTAAGCTGCTCTGAGACTCCTTTGGGTAGTGAAGGGTGGGATCTAAATCCACTCTCTTCTCTTCTTCAAATGTGTTGTTTGTTTTGTTTGCTGGAAACTTTGTGTTCCTGCTGAAATTTAGCAGAGAAGAATTTGAAACCATGTGAGTGCATCCTAAACATGGCTGAAAATCAAAGACACTGCAAAAATGTATCACATTTCTATCGTATGTGTGATTAAAATTCCAGAGGAAAGGGGCTTTAAAATTTCTAAATTAAAATGTCTTATCATTTGGACATGAGGGATGAACATACATACCAGAACACTAGACAGTAGTGAGCATATGGACTCTACAAACCACCACTATTATGATTGTGAAAGCAAACTGCATCTAGCAAACAAATCCCTACTGATTTGTTTTATCTCAGAAAGCAAGAGAGCTAGTTTGGACTCAGTGGCTGAATCAGCAAACCTAGGCTGCAACCCTAACAAAACTTTTCTTGGAATTAGCCTTATTGATTAAAATGGGACTTACTTCTGAGCCAACCTGTTTAAGATTGCTCCACTAGAAGGTTTGGTGCTAGGCAAAATATATGTTTACCAATGCAATTGCAATCATTAGTATTTTTGAGTGAAAATCATTATGGAGTTCGTTTCTTCAAGAAAAGGAACAAGGCTGTACTATTTCTGCACAATATCTTGGGCCATCCAGTGATCTGATTCCTAAATTCTTTTGATAGCTATGACACAAGAACCTTCTCAGAACACTTGGTGGGATTAGCAGACAAACATTCTTGATTCCTTTATTCAAGAAGAGAGGAAACCAAACTGAAGCCTTATCTTAGCTGAAGTGGCTGGAACTAGCTCCTTAATCAAAACCTCTGGGGGTAAGATCAGATATGGAAGAACAATAGTTTGTCAGATGCTCTATTAAGAAAGCAAGCTGATGCTCAGTGTTTAATAAAAGAGCTACTGGCACTAATCATGTAAGAAGAGCTGATCTAACAAAAATTAGTCTGGGGGCATTATTGTAAGAAAGAAAATAATTACTGGGGCAGCCTTGTTAAGTCTATTATGGCTAGAGCAAACAAGTTCAGTGGCATCTTAAATACTGATCCAGCATAAACTTTCATGAGGCACTTCACATTCTTCACACACCCCTGTCTGGTGCTTATAACTGCTATGGATGTACACTCCATGCCATGAATCTGATGAAGTGAATTGTCTCACAAAAATCATTTGCTGGGATCAATTTGGTTAGTCTTTAAGGTGCCGCTGGACTTCTGTTTTATTTTGGAAAGAAGAAACAAACTGGAAATGTTATGGTAATGTGGAGAGAGAGATCCGTTATCTGATTTAAGGACACACTTCATGCATTGGGTAAAAGAGCCACAAAAGTTTTTGCTATACTAAATCAGTCAATCATTAAGATGCTACAAAACTTTTTGTGTTTTGCTGTAATGAACTGTTATGGCTAGCCCTCTGGAAATTTTCTCCCTTAGTAGATCTCCCCAACCCCAGGTACAAGGAGGCATATTGTGGCTGAGATGTTTACTCAATTGTATTTAGGACTATAGTTATACAGCACCAGCAATGTGCGTGGGGCTCGGCAGAGCATAACGGAAAGGACAAAAGGAGGGGCGGTTCGAAGGGATGTGGAGGCAGCGCAGGTTCTAAACGTTGCTAAAATATCGGGGGGGGGGTGAGAGAGAGAGAGAGATTTTGTCTATAATTACGACCTCTGCCTCCATACCCATGTATGCACACGCACACAGAGATTTTGTATACAAAGAGGTAAAATAGGTGCATGGGGAGCAACAGCGATACTAGAAGGATGAATATTTTTAGAATGTGTGAAGATCACATCCTCTCTCGACCTTATAATATTTGTACGGCCAGGGAGAGGGATGGGATGAAGGGGGGGAGGTGTGTGGTTTTGTCTGTTGCGCTGGGAGAAGTATACACGATCTTGCCGGAGCAAGCCTGTCTCCTTTAAGACCGCGAGTGACGTCAGCAAAGCGTTGTCTCTCCAGTTTCCCGCTGTTGCCTCCGGCGAGGAAATTCTCCGGCTGACTTAGGTTACCGGCAGGCGGGTTGGACGCGTTTGTTGACCAAAGTGGATTATGGCACTTGTTCCTGGGCGGGCCGATGCGGCTGGGAGGTAGAGACAGGTTGCCAAGGCGAGGGAAGGAAGGAAGGGCCAGCCTCAAGTGGCTGTAAGGTGGCGAGACCTGTTAGCGCGTCCGGATTGAGGTGCTTCTGCCGTGTCGTCCTAGCCTGGCTCCTTCTTCCATGGCTCCTACGGGCGCCCTCCGGCACCTCAGCCTGGCACTGGGCGCAGCGGTGGCCGCCTTGGGATCACTCCTTTTCATAGCCTTGAAAATATACTTTCGAGACGTTAACGACAGCAGCGTCGGCTGGAGAGGACGCTGGGAGCAGCAGCTGGCTGTGGAGCTAGGGCGCAAAACCCCGAATCGGGACGAGGTAAGATGAATGGGAGCGCCCTCTACCCCCAGACCTACTCTGGAGAACTGCTTAACGTCTCTAAAATGTCCAGTTCTGCCTTCAAAGCTCCTTCCCTTGGTGCTGGATTTGTTGTCATTACCCCAAGGCATTCTGCACACGCTCAGAGGTATGCTTCATTTTTTTAAAAGTCACATATTCCACGGCTGAGCTCTAGCACTGGAAAGAAGTACGTAAACCATACTTTCAAGTAAATTCTACCTGAGGCCAGACATAGCATGCATGTATCTGCTTCAGTGCCAGGATAGAACAAGAATACACTGGGCCGTTGGCCTCAGATCCAGACCCATCAGTGTTCCTGTTCAAAATCCAATGTATGGTTTGTATTTTCTTTTATCGTTATATTCTGCAAATTGAGGGCAATGCACTACTCCTTCACATGCACTCTGTACAGGTTGTGCCTGCTTCAAGAGGGAAGCTCCTGAAGCAGGGGGAGAGGGCAGAGTGGTTCCCTGATGAATGGCAGGGTTACAAGCTTCATTTTATGCTTGCACGTCCAGCTTTAGAGCCAGTCATCATCCAAATCAAGCCTTTGGAGTAGTTCCACTTCCAGCTACATGGCCTTGCATACTTGAATACTTACACACATGCATACATGAAGACAGTATAATGTAGTAGTTAAAATGTCAGACTAGGATCTGGGACACACTCTGCCAAAGAAATTTGCTGGCTGACTTGAAGCATGCCATACTCTCTCTCTCTGCCTAACCTACTACCTGTTGTGAGGAGGATGAGAATGGAGAGAAGACTGATGTGAGCTAGCTTGAATCCTCACTGGGGAGAAAGGTGGGGTATAAATGATAGGCAACTGGTTTCTACAAATAGGGGGGTGCTGCCCTGCAATGCCAGTCTCAGCTCACCTTTTGGTGGCTCCATCCCGACACAGTCCTGCTGATTGGCTCTGTCTCAGCTCTGCTCATGAAAGTCATGTTAGCAAAATAGAAATTTTGTGTTCAGAGGCAGGGCGTCGGTACATACCAGATGCTATGGCTGTGCCACAGGAAAACACTGTTGGTCTCATGCCCTGCTCCTAAGCTTCTTGAGGGCTTTAAGCAGCACAACCAGAACATTGAGCAAGATGGAAACAAGTGATTTTGACCAAGGCCTCAAAATAAGCAAAAGGCAAAGCCTCAAAACCTGACTTCTTTCATTTACCTCGCAAACACTCATTTCCTAGTGGATGCTACCACTTCTGCGTGTAGCCCTGTCTGCTTTCTAAAGGGAAAAATCTCTTTTTCTCTCCCTTCAGAGCTTTTCTTCAACAAAGCCCAGTCCTTTGTCCCCCTGCTTCCAGCTTAACAAGAAAAAAATAAGGGGCAAAATGGACAATTGCTGTGATATGCTAGCTAGTTGAGGAGAAAGTTAGGTCTTTTCTCCCTTAACCCTATTTCCTGATTTGCTAGTTTATTTTATAAATATTCCTCTTGATCACCACCTGCAGTCTGAAGTGGTACCATCCAGGAACTGTTACTAATTAATTCTGCTGACTTGATAAATGTGTCCTTGCAGTTGGATTAAAAAGGAACTATGCTGAGCCTTCATTCAGGTCTGACCTATATCCTGTGTTGGCAGCTTTGTCTTCATGTAGTTGTGTAAAGAGGCTGACTAGGCTTTTAAATTTCCCCACAACTGGCAATATGGCTACAGCACCTCTCATTGTAGTTGGTTGCTTATGACAACAGCGTTCCTGAGAGGAATTTTAGAGCTCAGCATAAGCAGCAGAATGAGCTCACACTGGTTAATAAAACACCTTGAGCTTCAAGTTGGCTGCAGTCTTATTCTATTGGTTCCTTAACCTAATAGCATTTATTATAATTACTACCAGACAATTGCAATTGCATTTCCAACTAATTTCAATTCTGAGTCATCCTTTCCTCATCTCTACCATCCTGCCTGTCTGTTAGGACTGACCAATACACACACACACACACACACACACATATATATATATATATATATATATATATATATATATATACACACACTAGGAATAAGGCCCGTTGTGGAAATAAATACAACGGGCTCTAGAAAGAGGCTCTGGGAGAGTGCCCCGGCTTTGGGCACTCAGTGACAATTTACTGTGGCAATCTCAGCAGGGTATAATGACAGAGTCCACCATTTTCTCCAGAGGAACTGATCTTTGCTACCTGAAGAGCAGTAGCAATTTTGAGTGATCTCCAGCCCACCCCCAAGATTGGTAACAGTGGTTCCCCAGGAGGGAGTGGCTGGTTTGGAGGGTGGAGTCTATGGCATTGTACCTGTCTGAGGTTCCACCCCTCCTCAACACTCACCCTCTCTGGGTTCGACCCCTCAAATCTCCAGGAATTTCCCAACCTGGAGTTGATAACCCTATCTCCCTCCCAGCCAACCATCAACCTACCTTTAGTTTTCCATCTCCTCCCCCATCCCTCCTAGAGAGCAGTTGTAATTTTGAGTGATCTCCAGCCCCCACCTGGAGATTGGCAACAATGGTTCCCCATCAGGGAATGGCTGGATTGGAGGGTGGAGTCTATGGCATCGTACCTGTCTGAGGTGCCACCCCTCCTCAAACCTCACCCTCTCCAGGCTCCATCCCTCAAATCTCCAGGAATTGCCCACCTGGAGTTGGCAACCTGATCAGGACTGGGCCCAATGAGTTTTCTCCCAAAGGAGGAGGAGTAGTAGTTTGGATTTATACCCCGCCCTTCACTGCCCAAAGGCATCTCAGAGTGGCTTACAAACTCTTTTCCCTTCCCCTCCCCGCAACAGACACCCTGTGAGGTAGGTGGGGCTGAGAGAACTCTAACACAAACTGTCCTTGAGAGAACAGCTATGCCAGAGCTTGTGACTGACCCAAGGTCACATCAGCAGGTGCAAGTGGAGGAGTGGGGAATCAAACCCGGTTCTCCCAGATAAGAGTCCGTGCACTTAACCACTATACTAAACTGGCTCTCCACTACACCAAAGGCCAACATAGGTGTGGAAAGGGCCAGTTTGGTGTAGTGGTTAAGTGCACGAACTCTTATCTGGGAGAACCGGGTTTGATTCCCCACTCCTCCACTTGCACCTGCTGATGTGACCTTGGGTCAGTCATAGCTCTGGCACAGCTGTTTTCTCAAGGACAGTTTGTGTTAGAGTTCTCTCAGCCCCACCTACCTCACAGGGTGTCTGTTGCAAGGAGGGGAAGGGAAAGGAGTTTGTAAGCTGCTCTGAGACGCCTTTGGGCAGTGAAGGGCGGGGTATAAATCCAAACTCTTCTTCTTCTTCTTCTTCTTCTTCTTTTACTGACAGAGGAGAAAGTACAGGTGCCAACTCTGATTAGGGAAATACCTGGAGATTTGGGGGCGTGGATCCTGTGGAGGGCAGCATTTGGGGTGTGTGTGGAAGGACTCAGCAGGGTATAATGCCATAGAGTCTACCCTCCAAAGCAACCATTTTCTCCCAGGGAACTGATCTCTGTCATCTGGAGGTCAATTGTAACAGTGGGAGATCTCCAGGTCCCACCTGGAGATTTGCAGCCCTTGGGGAAAGTCAGCCGCACAGCGGGGAGTTGAAGAAAATGGTTTGATGGTTGCTGGCCCACCTCGTTAGCCAGCCAGCCATGCTGAAGCTAAGCAGGGGAAAGAGCCTTTTTCAATTTATTCTGACAGGAAAGTGGCTGTTGGAGAGGGGGTTATGCTGAAAGTCCTTTGTTTTTTTACTCACAGAACCAAGCTTGGCTGCCTGCCAACAGCCACTGAGGGGACAGTCCCTCACAGGAGTCAAGAGAACTGTCTTCCTCAGGAGACAGAGCTGTCTGAAGGGGGAGTGGGTGGGGAAGAGGAGCAGACCCAGCACCTGGCCAATGGCACGCGAGCACTCTTGAGTGGCGGCTGATGGGCCAATGGCTGAGGGAGGGCATTTTACAGCCAATGGGAGCGCATGGAATCTTGCGAAACCAAAAGATAAATATTTATAAGGAGATATATTTATATATTATCTTTTTAAAGACAAGCAGAAGATTTGAAGTTCCTCCAAACTCACAAAAGCAAAGCAGAGGAAATAGAGCTAAATATGTTTAAGGTACTATGGAGAAGCCCCAAGTCTGTTTGCTAGCTTGAGATGCTAGGTTGTTAACTTCCTTAAAATGGAGACCAGGAAGACATATTGCGAATTTAACTGTATTACATGGTAAGAGATACAACTTGGGTTTCAAATTGCACCACAGACTGCTGGGATTAAAAGGCAAAAATTGAGTACTTTGAAAATACAAATTCCAGCAGTTCATCTCAGTGTTCAGTTTCCCCATACATTACTTGGCTTTTTGCCAGGATCAATTATGCTACATAAGAACACAAGAACCCTGCTGGATCAGACCAGTGGTCCATCTAGTCCAGCATCTTGTCTCACACAGTGGCCAACCAGTTCCTCTGGAGGGCTAACAACAGGGCTTAGAGGTCAACACCTTCCCCTGATGTTGCCTTCTGGCTCTGGGATTCAGAGGTTTAGTGCCTCTGAACATGAAGGTTCCCTTCAGTCACCATGGCTAGTAGCCACTGATAGACTTACACTCCATGAATCTGTCCAATCCCCCTTTAAAGCTGTACGTCCCTCAATGGATGCATGCAGGCATGCTGACCAAAGAAAGAAGCAGCGACATGGCTACTCACAGCAACTGGCCATTCAGGGTGGTGATGCATGTGGCTTTCCAGTTTGTTTTTGGAGCAACTCTGCAAGGTAAGTTAGACAGAAAGTTAGACAGATTTATCCAAGGCCACTAGGGCAAAGGTCCCATCTGCCAAACTGACAGTCCAACCTTGCATTTGTGGAATACAATGCTTTTGCACTGAATCCTCCATATTCAGAACCAAGGGAGTTTCCCTTCAAGAGTTTCAGCATTCTGATTTTTCCAGTGATGAACTAGGGTTACAGTGGGTGCTAATGACTGCTCTTGAATAATACATTTTGAAAACTTGAAGAGCTGTAATGGAAAAGCCTTTCAGCTGCTCCTCTAGGTAAACAGGTCAGGCAGTAATGGTGATGGGAGCCCTGAAGATGAACCTTTCAAGCTGCCTCTTGATTTCCTTGGGCATGTTTCTTGGGAAAAGGGAAGGCCTGCAATGTTTCCTCTATCAGCTTGCTTTTACTGCACCATCTTTTACCTTTGTAATTCACTTTCTTTACCATTTACAGTGCTTTAGACAGTTGTCTATCTGCATTGTTTTCTAATTCTGTAATCCTAGACTTAGTGCATTGTTTAATGCAAGGGTCCCCAACATGGTGCCTGTGGGTGACACAGTGCCCAGAGACATCTATCTTGACACCCACCAAGTACTTCTAGAAAGTGGGCAGGGACAAGTCGGGCTTTTATCCAGTAAGGCTTCTGATTGGCTGTTCACATTTTTAATAGTTGCTTTAGCAGCAGCTGTCACTGCAGCACGAGTATCTTTGCTGTGTGACTGAAGGTAAGCTGTGGCACCTATTTTATGTCTGGCTCTGTTTCCTGTGGCAGCTACTTCATGACAGCCATTTTGTCACTGCACCCACCACACTGTGACAGAACTCCACAGAGTCCCACAGACTCAAAAAGGTTGGGAACCCATGCTTTAATGGATATATTATACTGTCTGATTGAATCGTTTACTATCTTTTAAAATGTTTTGTAATCCACCTTGAGTCTCAGTGAGAAAGGCAGGCTATAAGTGAAGTATATAAATAGAGGTTTCCTAGTGCTGAAGTTATGTAGAATTTTTCAGAGTGTAAAAGACAAAAAAGCATTTGCCTCAAAGTGATGCTTTTTACCAGTCATCAGGTAAGAAAAAATGGAATACTCATAATTCACTCTCAACCATATATTATAGTGAAACTCTAGTGAAATTATCTCATCATCTTGGCTAATAATGATGACTACTGAGCTGCTATGATGAACAGGCCCTTCCCCAACCACATTATTGCTCAAAACTAGCTCTAATCTTTTCCTCTTTGCAGGCACACACATGTGAATATCAGGTTTTGGTTCTAGGCTTGGATGGTGCTGGAAAGAGCAGTATTCTCCACTATGTCTCCAGTACAGAAGCCAAAAGGTGCATATCTCCCACTGAGGGCTTCAATTCTGTGCAACTTCAGGATAGTGGACTGCAGGTGGACCTTCTGGAAGGTAAGACCTGCCATAAACTCTTGGGGGACATTACATAATCCAGAATTATTAAATTGGGGAATTAACACACCTCCTCTGGTTTTTTGGTCTGGCTTGTGCAGCTGTGTAGCTGGAAACTCTTCAGATGCCACAAAGACACAGATTTAAGACTCACACTTAAATGGATTTATAATGGCACAACTCTTCATGCCATAATAGGAGCCACAGGTTTGGTTTTGTTCTGCTGTACAAACTGTAACAGCTACCTCACTGGATTTTGTGACCATTTAAAAGAATTATTCCCATACTTAACTGCTCCCCTCCTCAGCTGCTCAAAACATGCTCCCATAACACAACATATTACTAAATGTAGTTGTTGAGGCTGCATGCATAGCAACAGCTATGAACTGGGTTTACTGTCTATTCCCCCCTTCTGAAAGGAATACCTGTGTGAGTTCTGACTTCAAGTTTTGTTTGTTCCCCAGTTGGTGGCAGCCAGAACCTACGTTCCTACTGGAATCACTTCCTGAGCAAAGCCCACATTTTGGTGTTTGTTGTAGATGCTGCAGATAGTCCACGCCTTCCTGCTGCCCGGCAGGAGCTGCACTGTCTGCTAGCTGAGGATGCTCAGTTGCCTTTAATTGTGCTGGCCAACAAACAGGTACGTTTCTTTGCCGCTCTCACCTGTGAGCATCTTAGAAATCTGGTTCATCTATGCTGAACACCTTAGTCTCCTGCATGGAGACTGACTGTACTAATGTGGCATCTAGGGTTTAGCCTTTATGGGTCACTTGACTGGTGTTAGCTCTTGGTATAATTATTTCCCATACTTAGTTTCCATGCCAATCCTTGTCAGATAAGGAATGACAAATTGTGGTTCACTTAAAGGGAAAAGCTTTGTTGGTCATTATTCTGTTTGTTGGCTACTGTGTGAAACAATGCTGGACCAGGTGGCTCACTGGACCTTTAGATGGCTCTTCGTATGCTGTTATTGTTCAAACAACAATTCTCTACCCACTCTAGGACAAGGAGGATGCACTGAGTGTAGCAGAATTACAGAAGCAGTTGGCCTTGCACACCTTGAATAACCAGAGGGAATTCTTTCTCCTGCCTACGAGTGCTACTTATGCAGGCCTGGGCACGGCAAACAGTGTTCTCCACCTGAAGAATCTGCTGATCAAACTTCTTGCACAGATCTGAAAATTCTTGGACCTCGCCAAGATATTCAAGCCAGGTGAACATCCAGGACTTTACTTCTTGCAGCAGCTACCTGAGATATTTTATCTTTACAGCTGAGGAGCAGATAGGCTGAGTCCTCCACGGGCTCCTCTTTTAGGCATTTCCTAATCCCCCCCCCGATAAGTGAGCCCCACTGCCATTCTGTCTTTGGAAACAGGGTAGAAAATATAAACAGAAAAAAGGCCCTGTTCATGCTGACAACACCAGGCTCCAAGACAGTTGGTAGCAGTGGCCCATGATGGATGCATTCCTAAAAAAATTCAAGTGTCAATACTTAAAGTCCCACTTTATCTTTCAGTCCTTACTACCACCAGATTTGTAGTAAGAAACAGAAAAGATAAAAAGTGGTGAACGTGCCTTGTCATAGGAATAGCTTCCCTTTCTTTGCCTATGAAATGGCTGGAATACACAAACCTTATGTCCTCCTTGGAAGCTGGGGGTTGATCTTGCCCCAGCAGGACTACTCAAACTAGCTGGGGAAAATGTCCGAGGATGGCAGTTTCATTGGCATCTTATGAGAACATGTACAATGAACTGTGCTGGTGGACTAACTCGCAGAAACACCAGTATTCTCCTCAAGGCCTTCATTGCATTCATGTGTGGCTCTTGGATCTCCTAAACATGTGGTATCTCAGCTGCTCCCTCTCTGGGACACAAGGTGTTCTTAATTGACTGGTATTCCCTGCCAGGCTAAGCTTCTTAGGGTAACTGGGTCTGTGACCAAACTGGCCTATTGAGGTCTTTTTATATCCAGTGTTATTCCTGATACCAGCTTCAAGTTGGTTCCCCAAAAGAGGTACCATCTACACCTCAGTGCAAGTTTGCTTGCCTGCTCGTTTTTGAAGTCTGAATCAACTGCAGCAAGGTTTGCATTTGCCAGGGTGAATTTGCTTGAAGGGCTGGTTGCTCAAGGAGTAATAGGAAAATATTGAATTGGCTAGTATGGAATGCAGGTAGAGAGTGCACTGATACAGCCTCTTTTCCTTATTTGGTGCTATGTCTGATCTCAGTTACCCAACTCAGGAATAAAGTTGTTCCTATAGCATCCATGTATGCTTTGATCTGAAAACAGAGAAGCAGCACTGCAAAGTCTGACTGCACTACCAGGCAACTACCCCATTCAGGTTGGAGGCATGAACCTGCATGGTTTCCTAAACCTCTGCCAGAGGAGAAGCTGGTGCTGGTTCAATGGCCCATCTTGTCCCTGGATAAAAATAGTTCTATATGTTCAGTCCTTACTACCGCCAGCCATCTATACATGGAGTTTGTCCCTGTTTACATGAAACTAACTCAACTGTTACCTTTAAGCAGTACTTTTGCTGCCTTCCTAATTTTTCTCTTGTCCCTTTCAGTCAGGACAGGAGAATCACAGTTCTCTGAACCTCCCAACCCAGTCCCCACTGTTTTTTGATTCCAGAGTATAGGAAGCTTTTTTGTGCTGATGGATCTCCGCCCTACAAAATGCTAGGTTCCTCTATACTATGTGAAAAGGACAAAAGCAGACCAATTGTTTACATTACGTTTTTCCTCCTCCTACACCAATAAACCTTGAAATATTACCTCACTCTTGCAAGATGTGGTTCTGTGTTTCAGACTGGTGGTTCACACTGGTGGAAGGAAGCACACAAAAGTAGCATCATATAGTATTGCTACTAGGGAAAGGCAGAACTCATGGGATTTTGTTATGGTTACCATCATCACAGTACCTCCAGAGGACTCTACACAGGACTAAAAAAAACTTTCTAGAGAGAAAAAATGACACATGTGCTTAGGGCTGGACAGCAATTGTGCTTCCTGTATGTTTTAGAGGTACAGAAGCTTTATCAAAGGCACACTTCCCTTTGTACCTATGTACTGGCAACATGCAGCCATGAAGATGTCCTGAGAAGGCACCACAATTCCTTTGGAAATAGAAAAATCCCAGAATACTTTAACAGAGAAGTATGGCACTCTTCCTATAAAGCCCTGAATGGCTCGACCTGAGGAGATAACTCACCTCCCCAACACCTACCTGGTGCATTGCCATTCAGTCCTGTAGGGAGTACTACTGAGAACAGGAGTTTTTCTTCAATCCATCTTTCTGGCCCCCTCAGATTCCCATGCCCCGTTCCAGATATGCACACCAGAGCTGCTCCTGGCCTGTCTACTTAGTTCTTTGTGAACATCAAAGAACACTGCCCTGCAGCTCTCAGGTTGCACTGCCTGCGCAAAGTCATCCCTATCGTCAGATTTGAAGTCTTTGGAAATACACACAAGCAAGCCCACTGCTTGCTCCATTCAGCAGAAATAGGAAATGCAGCTGTATTTGGTACTGACTCTCAGCTTTGGAAGTAGTTTATTTTATTGAATGTAAATGCTGCTCCTTTCTCCTGAACAGTACAAACTGTAAAATCAATACTCCCTTCACAGCACCAGTCCGGCCCAAGAGTCCCATCTGTGCAGACATTGTCCTGTGTTCTCTCACCAAATGGTAGGATTACATTTAACATAAACTGCACTTTCTGAACACTAGAATGAATTGCAGGTGCTTCTTCCCACTGCTGTGGTAAGTCATTCGTGGTCCATCTTTTCCTGCTGCAGAGAGTCACAAAAAGCTTGGTACTCCTCAGGGTAGAAGCGTTTATATACACTGATCTTCCTCTTTATTTGCTTTGGTGTGTCCTGGTAGTAGTTCTTCTCATCACGAGCCATAGCCTGAAAGTTGAAGGGAAGAGTTAATAGCTGAAGAAGTCCAGCAGCAGCTTCAAGAAGGCCCTTCCACACCCAGAAAGCAAGGACTCTTGCTGTGCATCAAGATGCAAGCTCAGTCTGTTCACAACGCAAATAAGAAGTGGCAAACACAGAGGCACTCAAAGGGTAGATACAATCCACTGGAGTTCAGCACAGAGAAACAAGTGGTTTCATCTGACAGGAAATTGGTCATGAGTGAAAAGAGGAAGCCAGTAGAATGCCAATAAGTGTGTTCTACTACTTCCTGTTGGGGAGATCAGGAAGTTCTGGACATAACGCTAACAGCTGCAAGCATTCAAAACAGGGCTCTTAAAGTCTTCCACATCTTCAATACAAGCATCTACCTTGTAGTTTTCACCATGATTCCGGATCATGTGCTGAACGTAGTCAATGAGGTCTCTGGAGAGGGTCTCTGACTTTTTCTCTGGAAGACTGGCTTGATATTCCAACTCTGGGGGTGGGAGTGAAGGAGACAATATAGTGAGGCAATGGGAAACTACTTCACACTGCAAATGCCTGTTCTGGCAGAAACAGCTAGATTTGACTAGTGCACTGGTCTTCAAGTGATGAGTTCTGATGCACAAGTTAGTTACATCCTGCCCTACTGAGATACACCAGTGGCTCTCCACTAATTTTTGTTTCAGGTTTTTAAAGGACAATCAAGGAATGAAAAGACAAAATACACACCAGGAATATGACCAACTACAAAGCAGACCAGAGCACCTTTACTTTCCAGTGGCTAGGGAAAAGAATTTCAGCAGGGAAACCCCTCCACAACAATACTGCACCTATCAGAATCCCCCTTTTTGTATGTGGTCACCCCTTTTGTATGGTCACCATAGAGTAAAACCATTAAAGGTGAATCCCATCTTGGTTTAAAGGTAGTTCCTGCCTCTGTAAATGCTGAAGACTGCTAAGCTAGCAGGATCATAGCCATTCAGCCTCTCTCTGACAACTGCAGTGCCCACTTTTATGAAAGGAGCAAGTCTGATGGGCTCAAAGGAAAATCTCAACCTAATCTAATCTCATAATCCTAACAGCCAAATTAATGAGAGTGGCTTTATACCTGGAACATTAAGTATCACTGATAACAGTGATATATGATTTGTGTGTATGAGAGGGAAATCAGGCATTTTAGGCTCTACTATTTTCATACAACAATAGTTGAAGGCACAGGATGAAATATGCTTCCTGTATGTTAATTATGTGTTACATGAATGGAGATGGGACTGCACTCACCTTGAAGGAACAGGTCCACAGTTTGGAGGTGTGCTCATACCCAGGCCTAGTGCTAAATAAGCAGGTGACAGCAGTGACCAGGAGTGCCTTTTACAAGCTTTGACTGGTTAGCCAGCTGCACCCTTTCCCGTGCAGAAAAGATCTGGCCACTGTGGTGCATACCTTGGTTATATCTAGATTAGCTTACTGCTATGTGAGGCTGCCCCTGAGAAGCGTTTGGAAAGTTCAGTTGGTACAGAATGCTGCAGCCAGGATGCTGACTGGAGTGGGCTGTAAGGACCATGCCATTTTAGTCTTGGTCCATCTACAGTAGCTTTCAATTTATTTCTGGGCACAATCAAGGTGCTAGTCTTGACCTTCAAAGCCCTGTATGGTGTGGGACCAATATTTCCTGAAGACTATGTACTTATTTATGAACCTGCCTGACTACTTGGTCATCCTCCTACGCCGTGCTGTGGGTGCCCTTGCCTTCGGAGCTTAAGTGGATGGCAACCGAGGAGAATGCCTTCTTGGCACCCAAGCTCTGGAGCTCTTTCCCCAGGGAGATTTGTCTGTCCCCTTCCGTTGCCATCTTCTGCCAGTGGGTGAAGATTTCTTTGTTTCATTTGGCATTCCCTCAATGATCCCTCCTTCCACCCCAATGTTTTAGTTGCATTCATTAATTATTTAAAACATTTACTAGCCACCTTTCTTCCTTACAAAGCTCAAGCTGGCTTCCAATATAAATAAAATACATAAAAAAATAAACATTAAAATACATAAGACCAACATTTAAAATAGCAATTCAGGACCGCCTTAAGCAAACAAAGTCCTAAATAAATTCAGTTGGGCAAGCTGTGTTGGTCTGAAACAGTTTGACTCCAGTGGCACCTTTAAGACCAACAAAGTTTTATTCAAGGTATAAGCTTTTGTGTGCAAGCATCTTCAGATACAGAAGATGCTGTAAAGTCACCTCCATGCTTGAGAGGAGATGGATGGCAGGTTCTCAATTAATTACTCTCAGTATTCCGCAATTAATGATACATCAATCTCCAATTTTGACGTACATATTTCCTTCACTGTTTCCCCCCAGAATTGAACCCCCAAAATGGTAACCATACAAACTAAGCTTATTATCATTGTTTGATCCTTGAATCTATTAAACATCTTCATTATGCTCTATGATAATTTACTGCTCACCCTCTACCTATATGTATGGACTGGTAATTTCCATTTTTGTTTCTGTCTTTGTATTTAATTGGGTCTTCCTGGCAACTAACTCCCCCTTTCCTATATGTATGGGTTGAGGAAATTCTGTTTCATTGTACCTGAAGTGTGCATGCCCATGAAAGCTTATACCTTGAATAAAACTTGGTCTGTCTTAAAGGTACCACTGGACTCAAACTTTGTTCTGCAATCCTAAATAAAACAGTCTTCAGGTGCCTTCTGAAGAGGGGAGAGACTATAGCTCAGTGGCAGAGCATCTGCTTGGCATGCAGAAGGTCCCAGGTTCAATCCCCAACATCTCCATTTAAAAGGACCAGGCCGTAGATGATGTGAAAGACCTCTCCCTGAGACCTTGGAGAGCCGCTGCCAGTCTAAGTAGACAATACTGACATTGATGGACCAAGGGTCTGATTCAGTATAAGGCAGTTTCATGTGTTCAAGATTGAAAGTGAGGAGGCCAGGCACAACTCCCTGTGGAGGTTGGTCCATAATTGTGAGGCTGCCACTTGAAAGATCCTCTCTTGTGTACCCACCAAACAAGCTTCTTTGACTGATGGGACAGTCAGGAGGGCCCATTTTTATGTTTTGCATGTATTTTAATTCTTAATTAGAATTGTTTAAATAATGTGAGTTGAGCTGGTTGATTTTAAGGGTTTTAAAATGTGATTTTATCATGCATGTTTTAAATTGTTAACTGTTTTGGAAGCCTTTGGAAGGGCAGAAGGGCAGAACACAAATTTTGTACATAAATAAAAGAAGTACTTTCTTTAGTCTGTCCTGAATCTATTGTCAACTGATTCAGTATATACAATCCATATTTATCTATAACCTATTGCTATTAATCTCCAAGACAGCTAACAAACAGTTGCAAATTAACATATACATTTAAAACCTGGGATTATATTTAGAAAATGATACTGCACACATGAAGTTGCCTTGTATCAGACCACTGGTCCATCAAAGTCAGTAACTACTGTCTACTAGAATAAACGTGGCTCTCCAGGGTCTCATGTAGAGGTCTTTCACATCATCTACTCCCTGATCCTGTTAACTGGAGATGCTGAGGGTTTAACCTGGGACCTTCTGCAAGCCAAACAGATGCTCTGCTACTAAGCCACAGCCTCTCCCTCTGATGATGATGAACAATAATGAACATGTGCTCTTCTATGGCTCAAACCCTTACATTAGCTTTAAGTAGTTACTGTGAATATAGAGAACAATTCAAACTTTACAGAGCACACTTGTGTACATGCCAAAACAGTCAGCTAAGGATACCTCAGAACCATCACCATTTACCTAATGTTTCTTGAATATACTGAAAGAAACACTGGACATCACCAGTTTTTGATGTTTCATAGTGCACACCTTTACCTACAGTGTTGCAAAGCTTCAGAACCACAGCTGCCTCTAGACTTGTCCCATTTAAATTAATACTTTATATATTGCTACTGAATATAAAATTAGTCTGCCTTTAGTCTCAGTATAAAAGGCGGGCTACAAATGAAGTAAATAAATACCAACCATTTAGTACATATGGCTTCCGCACAATTTTTGTCTTTTTTCCTTGTCCATCAATATCCATGTTCATCACCTGAATTTGAAAGACAAGTTGGTTAATGTTATACATGATGGACTTCTATATATTGCTTTGGATGCTCTTTACTTATAGCTGCACTTGTGGGTAATATTATTCACTTTGTCTGATTAGTCCACTTATTAGACCATCATGCCAATTCATATCAGTTTCTACTCTGCTCATCTTGCAGGAGAGTGCACTTGATCTAATCTGGATGCAGTGATATCACCAATGAGATAACTGGTGATATGTGTAGCAAAGAAACAGACTAACTTCCCTAGAATTAACTATTATGTAGGAACCATAATTTTAAAATACTGTCACAAACCTTCATGCTAGTCTATCTCCCATTAAAGAACAACAAAATAATGTTTCGTTCTGACTGGACCAACTGCGCTCAGCTGAAAGGCTAAGGGAAAAACAACCAACTCTATTGTATGACCCCAAAATGTTCCTTATTAGTGTGAAAGGGAAATGGTTAACGTAACACTTAAAATCTCTCTCTCTCTTTTGTACTTTCACAAACAAGCAAACCTAATAAGCAGTCTCCTGTTGTGGGCAGCCCTTTTAACATGCAGATTAGATTACTGGGATGTGCTCCACCCAGGGCTGCTCTTGAGGAGTGTCTGGACACCATAACTGGGTCATAATGCAGCAAGAATGTTGAATGAAACAAGCTGTAGGGACCATATCACTCAAGTCTAGTTCCATCTACATTGGCTTCCAATTTACTTCAAAGTACTGGTATTGACTTTTAAAGCTTTGTAAAGCCTTGTATGGTTTGGGACTAGCATACTTTAAGTACTGCTTATTTCCATATGAACCTGCCTAACCACTACAGTCATTTTCAAGGCCTTGCTTCAAGTGGCTAGACAGTGGAGGCTAGACGGTGGGAACCCAAGAAAGGGCGTTTCCAGTTGCAGCACTAAAACTGTGGAATTCCATTCCCAAGGAGATTCATGCATCCATCCTCCTCTATCACTATCTTCCACCAGTGAGTAAAAACAATTTTGTTTCATTTGGCATTTCCGCACTGAGCCTCCTCCGTATTTATGTTTTTAATGATTGTGTGTTTGTGTTTGTATGTGTATCAATGTTCCCTCTAAGCTGTGGAGTCTTGTGAGCAGGGCCGGCTCCAGGTGTCTGGGCGCCCTAGGCAGGACAGCCTGGGGTGCTCCCACTGGGGATGCCAATCTCCTGGTGGGGCCTGGAAACCGGGGGGCAGCGGCAGAGCGCTGGCTTTCCTGGGGGCTCCGCAGCTGTGGGGCCCCCAGGAAAGCTAGGGAAGGGGGCGGGGGTCTAGCCGCCACCCCCTCCCTCCCAGCGCCGGCTTTCCCGGGGCTCCGCCGCTGCGGGGTCCCCAGGAAAGCTGGGAAGGGGGCGGGGGGGGTCTAGCCTCCGCCCCCTCCCTCCCAGTGCCGGCTTTCCTGGGGCTCCGCAGCTGCAGGGTCCCCAGGAAAGCAGGGAAGGGGGCGGGGGGTCTAGCCGCCGCCCCCTCCCTCCCAGCGCCAGCTTTCCCGGGGCTCCGCGGCTGCAGGGTTCCCAGGAAAGCCGGGAAGCGGCCGGGGGGGTCTAGCCGCCGCCCCCTCCCTCCCAGCGCCAGCTTTCCTGGGGACTCCGCAGCTGCGGGGCCCCCAGGAAAGCTGGGAAGGGGGCGGGGGTCTAGCGGCAGCGGGCGCCCGGTTAGGGCAGCGGGGGCGCTTTTTGGGGGGGAGTGGGGCGCCATTTGGTGCCCCTGAGGCCGGCGCGCCCTAGGCGAGCGCCTAGTTCGCCCAATGGGTGATCCGGCCCTGCTTGTGAGCAAAAATTCTACTTTGTGAGCAACTGGCATTAAAGTTGTGAGCGAGTGATTTGACTCCTGCATCCTTCCTGAACTAAGACAAAGATGTGTGAGCTGGAAGCTAAAAAACAGTGAGCTAGCTCACACTAACTCAGCTTAGAGGGAACACTGATGTGTATGTGTAAAAAGTACATGTGTGCTTTTTAATGTTTTTTAACTTCACTGTATTGAGGGCCTTAATTGGATCGAAAAAGCAGGATATAAATAAGTACATACTAAGATGACATTTTCTCTCCCAGGTATATTTGGTCACAGTCTAGCTGCAGATATCACGTGAGATACATTGGTTCCTTTGTCTATGCATAAATGGTGCACTTTTTATGGGATAATTTTGTTTTATGTAAACTGTCTTGTTGGGACTGCATCCATTCTTCACAAGCAGGTTGCCAACTGAAGCAGTAAACATATAAACTCCATTTATTTGACCCACACATCAGTCTTATTTGGAGTTCATTCTACACTCACGGGTTGCATTAACTTTGGAATAGGAACAGCCTTGTTTGGGTCAACAGCCAAGCCCATTTCAGCCAGGTTTTGTGATACAGATTTTGTGCGGTCCCAGGCATGTCGGATTTCGGAACTAAAAAGAAAGAAACAAAGAAAAAGTCACATATAAACACTATCCATTTTTAAAGTCGCTTCCTCTCCCCTCTCATGAGAACTTTCACACATCTATGGGGAAATATGAACCACTTCACTCAATCGCCTAGAGAACTCCAAAGGGCACTCATTAACTTTTTAAAGCATATCAGAATCCTTGAGGGTGTGCAACATTTATCACATGGAAAGCACATGGAACACTGCTAAATGTTGTTTTGGGACAGCACTTTACTGATAGATTTATCAATAAAATACTGGAAGGGCCTATAACCATAGGATGAGTCATTTTCTCTAATGATTATGGAAATTACTGGACGGATTCTTCAATAATTCCAAGAATGTCACAGAAACGCATTATGGAGGTTATGGGTATCAAAACCAAAAAGCCAGCCTCCAATGCCAGATAGCGGTCAAGAGCGTTTCTGTGAAACACAGCATTCTACATTACATTGTGCAAAAATATACAAAAAAGCGTTATTATTTTGCAGTCCTAATTACAGTGTCTGGATCAAACTGAGACAAAGGCAAAACCAGAGCTGCTTCTCGCACTATCTCAGTATAGTCCAGATCTTTTTCGTGCTGGTGTAAAAAAAAACCCCAGTCTCAGTGTGGTTCAAATATCCTTCGTGCTAGCGTAGGGGAAGAACCTCCTATCTAACTCATCCCTTGAGAAAACCGCACAACAAGAACTCGAATGTCCCCCTCCCTTCGTATTAACCCCAGCTATCCCTTTGTCTTCTTACCATTTTATACGGGGTTTCGCCCGTTTGCGAAAAGCCCTGTTCAGCTTCTTGCGGTTCACATTGTAGTTGTAATTTTTCTGCCTGTTTCTTTTCTTGACTTTCGGCATCGCGACAGTAAGACCAGAAAGACGACGCACGCGGCTCCTTCACCAGTAGAACAGCACCGATTACCGCTGCAGCTGATAGGAAATGTAGTTCAGCTTTCCCATAAGTATAGTCAAGTAAAGCCATGATATAGACTACATCTCCCAGAGACCAACAGCCGCTCATAGTATATGTGACCGCTTCCATATCCGGGTCACAAAACTTATTAACCACAAGGTTAGAGGCTGACTTGTACGGTGGCTGAAGAAGGACAGCGTAGTGAGAGCGAAGCACATTTTTCTTGCTGCGGCCTTTAGTGTAGGGTATCCAATGGCACAGAGTGCTCCACCACCCTTTGATCCCAACCATCCGCCCGTCATCGAAGGCTTTACGCCCAGTGCTTACCAACACCGTGAGGAGACATTTAAAGATAAATTTCTACGCAAGAGCCGTGAGAATCCCCTTGTACCTATAGGTAAGAGGGAAGTCGAGGACTAGGGTGACGGCATTGCTCCTGAAGGGATGAGCAGCACGCGGGACCTTTGCAGAAGGAGAGGGCACAAGTCGGAGGGTTGGGAAGATCAGGAGCCGCCGCCTGCTGTCTGCTCTTTTCTTAAGGCTCCTCTTTCTAATAGGCCATAATTCAAAAGAGAAAATGCAGTGACGAACAAGGCTTTGCCTGTTGAATCTTTAGCTTTCATGAGGTTGTTATAGCATTACTATCCCGCCCTTGTTCCATGGGATTCAGAGCGGTATGCATGGTCCTCTCTTCCTGTATTTTTTCCCCACAACGATAAGTTACGGAAGAAGAAGAGCAGATTTTTATAGTCTTCTTTTCTCTGCCTTAAGGAGTCTCCAAAGCGGTTTATAATCACATTCCGTTCCTCTCCCCACAACAGGCAAGAGCCCAAATGGCCTGAGGTCACCCAATGAGCTTCATTGCTTGAGTGTTAAGGGTACAGCACCTTTGTAGAAGGGAAAATGAGGACAATTCTGGCAGACATAGCATACCTCCCACAGTTTCAAGATTTATTGTAGCTGTTCTTAGAGGAATTGTAATACAATAATTGTATTGTAGGTAGGTTTGTTGACTGCTTCTAGATTAGAACTCTCAGTGAAGAATATTAATATTTTAAATATACAAGTATTTTTACTTTGCTTTATCAACAGAGTTGACCCTATGTGACCTACAAAAATACAACAAACAGAAAAATAAAGAGTGTACTACACTACATTCTGGATTAACCCTGGATTTACTGTTTTAGCTTATTGGGGGTCATAGTTTGTGCTTCTGACCAATCTTAAACATCTGTAACAAGAAACAGAAGTTCACTCTAAATCTTATGCAGTTGGCAGAGACGTCCCCAAGATTCTCCTCCTGTGTTAAATAAGTATAATGTTTAATTTGGCCAGTACATTAAAAAAGAATACCACTACCTAAGTGATTTCATGATGGTGTCATGTGTGAACAAGGACAGGGGTCAAAGTGGCTTGTCAACTGTCAAGGACAGAAACAATAGCATAGCAAAGCTTCCCCTTCTAGGTGCCTGCAATAACCACAAGTTATTTCAGAGAGGAAGGACTGGTCTGCAATTAGTAGAGAATTTTACTTTCCTGTTTCTGTTTAGAATTTCACTAGAAGGAATTGAATATGCAGGCTGATCCTGATGTTCTAACAACTAATACAATGACTTGCTGGATCAGGCTAGTAGTCCATCTGGTCCAGCTTTGTTTTACACTGCAGCCAACCAGTTGCCCTGAAGGGCCAACAAACAGGACATAGGGGCCAAGGCCAATACTGTTGCCTCCCGGCAAGTAAAATTCAAAGATTTATCTTTATCTTGTAGCCAGGCCTTCATGCTGGCCCGTGAATCAACTATATAGCCAAGGGGGAATTGAGGCTGAGAAAGCATCCTTGAATCTAGGCCTTTCTCTTCACAAGACCAGACAGGAAATCACATTTTCTTTTCTGTTCACTGACTGCTTTTCTTGTCCTTCTCTTTAGGCTGTCTTGGCACAGCAGGAGTTTTGACCTATGGACTCATCTGTTTCAAGAGGGGCAACACCCACCAGTCCCAAATTATGATGCGGGCACGTGTTCTAGCCCAAGGCTTCACTGTTGCTGCCCTACTGGTGGGGGTGGTTATTGCAGCAATGAAACCACAGAAGTGAACCTACTGCCAGTATCCAGTAACAGCCTGCTATGCGGCATAGAAATGGGTCTTTCTACCCTGGAGAAGAGCACTTGCCAAAGCTTGGAGAGTGATGTTTCAGTGATATTTTTAGAGTGACCATCAGGTGCCAGTGTATTTTCAAGCATTTCTTAAATACCATTGAATACATTCAGATGATTCAACCTTGCCATCAGTGTATGAAATATTTTTTGAGTCCATTGATACAGCCTTTTTCTAAAGTCATCTTTGCCAACAAGGCTAATATCTTAAGGCCCTGGTATTAGTAAAGCTTATCAGAAGAAGTGTCTTTACTGCCTTCTGGGGAGTGGAATGGTTTAAAACACAGTGGAAATACTTAAGTTTTACACAGGGCCCTGGGGCAGGGAGTGGCCAGTAATAAAATTTGAATAGTAGGGAACAGCTCCTCTGAGTATGGTTACTTTTTCTTAACTCATGTTTATGTCCAGTAGGGTAATGGTGAAAAGGCAATGTGATCTATAAAACCATGTTCCCATTTCAACTTGAACTACAACCGAAGTCTAAGTTTGCTTACTGTTCTCTTTGCCAGCTGTCAGTCTGTACATGTTCTGTTCTGGCATATGCTGTTTTTTATTATTATTTTATGGGGAACTTGTGCCAGCTTCTAGCCAGCTGCTATCAGTTTCAAGAGTATTCAGACAGCTGGCTTGAAAGGGAAGGATAGGGAAAAGGATAAAACATATGCCTTGAGAAAACAGTAACATGACTTGAACTGGTACATGGTTTATGTTCAGTAGTCTGTGATTGACACACGGGGTCTTGCAATGGAAGTGTGAAAAGGACATATCAAAATAGATGTGCAGCTTATAGTGCAGGGTGTAAGTGAAGACACGTGAAATGGAGTGATGGAAAAAGTTTATTTTCAAAGTGCTGTTTAATATACAACCATTCCATGTATAAAGTACAGTTATGGCTGTCCATAGGCAGAGTTGGAAATGCTCTTCAGTGTATCGAATAGTAATTGCTGCTTTATGGAGCAAGCCACATTGCATCCTCACCAGCCTCTTGGAAGTTTACTTTGTTCAATAAGGTTATCCATATACCATTGTATTATTGCAGAGTTAGGGGTATGTTTGTTTTTGGTAAGAGGAACCTTGTTTACTATCCAGTTGTAGGATTTTAGAGCAAACCTTTGCTATTTTCTGTGTCCAACAATAAAGTGTGAGATTGAGAAAATATGTGTGGGAGGAAAGGTTTGGTCTACGTAGCATTTTCCCCATCCTTTTCTATTGACACGTACTTTGCTGGTCAATGAGAAAAAGCAAACACCATCAGAGTAATTCAGAATGGTACCCTGTACACCCAAGATGTTGCATCGCTCTCAGCACTGGAGTCTAATACTGTGTTGGGAGGACCCTACTTTTTTGTGTACAAACTTAATTATAATCCCAGGCAGGTAACAGCTATGGAAAAATCTGGGAAGATAGCAATTTGAATTGAGCAAATGAAGACTTTGTGGTAAAAGCTTTCGATGACCCCACTACTGTTAAAGCCCATTACTGTGCATTAGATTAGTTTAGCTTTCGTTTTGCCAAGTTGTCACCCAGTATAGTAGCAGTACCATGATCATTTGGCACATCTGAACCTGACTTAAAGAAGGGTTGGATTTAATTGAGCTCGGCTTCCATTTCAGCTGTTTCATCCACTCTATTGTTCTATTGAAAACTACAAATTGCAGCTAAAGTCTGTGGTGAGATGACTGGTATTTTGCATGTTTATTCAGAAGTCAGTTCCACTAAATCCACTGATTCCTACAGCCCAATTGTTTACCCACCTACTTAGAAATCCAGGTTCAATGTGACTTATTCTCAAGTGTTGCATACGAGTATAGCCTGAGCTGTATGTTAATTACTCAGCAACTGCATGAATTGTAACTGGCAGGTTTATGAAATCATTAACGAAGAAAAATTTTTATATGGCCAAAATGGAGATGCAAGAGGAATAGCACTAGTGCCCTTTGTCATGTCAGAGACATGAGTAACTTGCATATGGCTGGAATACTTGTAGTCAAGTAGCATACACTGCCTGCCTGCTTTACCTTCTTTCCTCTTGAGGAGTGGCTTGTCTTGGCTTTACAGCTTGGAAGTTAGTTCACTGTAGTGTTCTACGTCAATTTAAACAAGGTAGAACTAGTTGGTATTTTTCAGTATTCAGTCCTACTTGCTGTGTCATACTTACTAGTTTGAAGAGTTCCAGACATTTCAGAAGACTGGCCTCCTTAACATAATTGAGAACTTCTTATATGCCAACCTTACCAATAAAATTTCAACTGGTTATCATTTTTTCATCTACTGTTGTTTGTAAGAGATGTTTAGCACCTTACAGCACCAGATGTAAAATACAACATTTGTTTATGCACAAGTTCAGGTTGTGCTGAGCTTGTGTCAACAGTAAAAAATTTCATGATGGTGATGTCAAATCTACTGACAGTCAATGCAAAAGGCATCCCCCCCCTTCAGTGGGAGAAAAGGGGGAAGAAAAGGCATTCTCAAGAACGCTAAATATAGATAAGTTATATCCAGTTTGCAGTGAGCTCCTTAGCTAAGGCACAGAACAATCCTTTCTAATGAATTGCTTGCCAGACATAATGCATGTTACCCTGAGATGAATAGGTATATGTATGCAGACAGGAGGTAAGCAACTTTTTATGGATTGGTAAGATATACTTGTCTGTACAGTTCAAAATAAGATGCTTGAACAGCCTCTTCTTTCACACAGGGTGACTAGAGTGTGCTAAAGGATATTCCTCCACTCTTCCAGAGAGTGTTCAAAAATTTAACGTGATGGTTCAAATCTGTTGGTTCATATGAGAAGAAAACATACACTAAATATTAAGTGCATATTATTTTCTTCAAGAGAGAAGTGTAATGGAGAAACTTGTTTAAAAATGAAATAACACTATTCTCTCATTTGTTGTTAAATGTTCTTCTCAAAGGCTGCTGAGACAAAAAATTTCTTTTGTGAGCTTCTTATATGGAGTTTTGCTAAGGATGCACTTATATGCACACCTTATCTGATCACAGACTTGCCTGAATAAAATGCCTAGAACCAGGCTGTATGTGTCCTTGTAGAGCATATTCCAAATGCCCATTCTGAGGAAGGGATTCAGATTGGCCATATTTCTAGCAGAAATGTTTGCTAGGCCCAGAGACCAAGACCTGTATTAATTGTCCCCTGCAATTCCCAAATTACAACAGATAAAAATGTGGAAATAAAGCATTCTGTGACTCTTAGCTCTGTGGCTGGAGTAGGGGCAGTTTATTGATAACAGATGATTTAACAGATCTTGAAGCTGGGGTGGGGAAACAGGACAGCTGTAGGCAAAACTTCCCACCTCCCCTGAATGCCACCTCTGCTCTTCCTGGCATTTGTGACAGAGGATAAAAGGGCAGTGAATGTCAGGGTTAACAGGGTAACTCCAAGCAGGGGCTGTGTCTTGCTATTAGCAAAGGCTGAAGACGAGAGAGAAAACATACCCCTACACACAAAAAAACCCATGACAATTTCATGTTTTTCTGCACTTTTGCCTCCTTTCTGCAGCCAGCTGAGAACATAGTGTGATTGCCACAAATATCAAATCTCAGTTCAGCATACTTAAAACCAGTAGGAGCTAGGCCTGGTTTATGATGCACTGAGGACTTGCCCGTTGTTTAGATCCTCATATGGTAAGTCTACCCCTATATTACCAGGCTGTTCATTTTTATGGAGTCTCCTTCTGAATCTCTGCAGCTCCTGATTACTGAGAAACATACATTTTATTAATCACCTTCCCTACTAGAATATCAGTTGCTTTTTCTTTCAAGTGCCTCAGTGTGGGAAAGTGATGTGATAAAGTAACCACATGAGGACTTCAGCATGTTCTAAATATGAAAAAGGCAAAAGGTTCAGATCGGTCACTGTAAAATCTTCAGGGAGTGACTTTATCACATTCTTTTGCAGGGTGAGGCATTGGTATGACTTAGTCCAAGGCTGGAAAATTCAAAAGTTATCAGAGAATATGCTTGAAATAGCTGGGCGACTGCCCGTCTTTCTATGTGGAACATTTTCTCACAAATGCCTCTGTAAGGAAATATCAGTTGAGGCCACCACATGAGGACCCTGTGCTGAACAATGTGCCTGCGAATAAGTGATCAGAAAAGCCAGCTCTATGCAAAGTCAACTTGGGCGGGGAGGTGAACTCAGTTAACACATGTTGAATTTACAGCTTGATTTTATGTGTCCTTCATAGCACAAATATATTAAGACTAAATACTGCCAGTTCAGCTACCTCTGATAGGCTGTATTTAAAAACAAAAAACCAAATTTCCCAGGCTTTCTCAAAGCCACATGTGGCCATTGTGCTTTTTTTTTAGTTTTGCTTTTTAAAAAAAGATTTAAAGCTTCCACCAGGACAACCTTCTCTGCATTTGCTCAAGGTAAAGAACCTTTATTAAATGAGCCAGAGAGAACCCTGGCAACACAGCATATGCCCAAATGGGAAACCACAGTAATCTGCTACTCCCCTTCAATTAAAAGTATGTGTAGGGGGGAATAACTGCAGGAACCCGCAACATAGGAACAAATACTAGAAAAATCACCTGCCGACCACACAGCACTGAGCAGAGTTCCTCTTTTGTGACTCTTCTCCATCTGCTTCTTAGCTGGGCAGATGGATCATATAAGGATCGGAGGGGACCAGTATATACCAGGGCCAGTACATACGGAATGGCTCTGGTGGGGGAGATCTGCTTCCAAAACAAAGGTGTAAAGTACTCGTGATGGTATTGGAACAGAATATGTTGATTCTATGGCTGAAGGTAATGCAGGAATTGGCTTGGGGTTTGCTCAAGTGCCTAAAAGATTTTTAACATCCTTCCTGTCTCTCACATACAGCAGTGTCCTCCTTACACCTGTCTTCACTTAGAAGAACACAGGTTTGGAAGCAAGCATCTCAGCAGACCCCATATCATGCCCCTACATTCAAGCAAATATAGAATAACCTCTTCCTAGAGAGGGTTATGGTTTGACTCCCATTCCACCTCTACAGAATGTTCTTCCCTATTTTCATTACTTAGGTCCAAATAAATTTTGCCTTCTGGTCCACCTTCTTGCAGGGAAAAATAATGCCTTATGCAGTAGAAGTACATCTTACTGAAATGGCTTGGTCATCCCCACCCCCTGCGCGCTATTTCACAACTTCATACAGCATTCGTCTCAGTCAGCCATTTCAGGGCACCAGGTTTAGAGTTTTCATCATTAGCCTTTCTCCCCTTTGCATGCTTTGCCCTGAAGAACCTACTTCCTGCTAGGCATCACCTTCTATTGTTACCAAGGTTGCGCTCCAATTGACATGCGAGTTCGAACTCTGTCAGAAAAATTGATTATCACTGGGGGAAACAGCAACAGAGCTAGGATTCGAAGTTGGGCATCCTACTTGCAACCTCAAACTCAGCCTATAAATGGTACTTGCCTTTGATTTGGTGTTGCCTCCTGGGCCTGGTGCAAAGTACCAGAAAAGATGAATTGCACTTTATCTACTGTATCTGCCAAGTTAGATGGGATCAGGGGACTCGGGCCTCTTTGACCAGTGGAAGGGGAGCAGATGAATGCCCCCAGCACTGTGAAAGAGGGAGTGATTTTCCTGAAGGCAGCAGGTGCAGGAACCAAAGAGGGCTGCTGCCCAAGGAACCACACAGTTAATAAATATGTGTAAAAAGATACCAATGCACCCTTTAAGCAAAGTAAAATCAAGGGGAGGGGTACAGGCCAGAGTAACGTGAACACTGAAGAGAGGAAGGGGTAGGAGTGGGATGCTTTAGGACTCCTGCCGGCGGCCCTCTAAGCCTGTTGTGCTGCAGCTACACCTGCTGGCAAAAGAGTAAACTGCATCCTCACTCCAGCCCCAGCCCCTCCTTCACTAGGCTAGCGGGCCAGAGGCATCTGTTTGAGGGAGATCAGCACGGATCGCATGCGTGACACGTCCTTGGACTGCTTGCTGCTCTTGGGGTTGAAGTCGCAGAGCTGGGCCACTTTCTCCCATTCTGTGCCGGGAGTCTCTTCCTTGGATTCTTTCAGAAAGGCTTCCTCCGAGGCCCTAGGGAGAAGGCAAACGAGAAAACAGGTCTCAACCCCTGGAGCTCTGTGAACATGAAAGAAAGGGGTGGAGACTTCAGATCCTCCTAGAGGGAACATACATAGCCCTGGAGGTACTGAACTCATAGAATATGCAACTACTTTGGGGAACTTTCCTGAATATAAGTATTTGGGAGTGCAGAATACTTCATATGCCAACAGAGGCCTTTTTATCTTTCTGTGCAGCCAAACATTTGCTTAGGGATGCCAACCTGAGATAAAAAGTGGCATCGTTGAAAATTTGCTTTCTTGCTGTGAGGCCATGCCTTCACAATGTGCAAGTGGCTGAGCTGAATACAGCTCACCAGCTATCTATGATGGCCAGCTGGAGACTCCACAAATGTCCTATTCTTGCTGACTATCTGGGACTGCCTACCTGAGTTGTCAGGCATCTGGCAGGCCACAATGCAAAGACTGATGGGGTGCATTCAGCTCGGTGAATCACAACTCAGGCAAGCTGGATCTCGGGCAAGCATTTTTTAAGGAAGTATCAAAATTAAACAGGATTTTTTTTAAAAAAAAGGTCACTGAATGGTTATAGGAGGGAGAAAGAAGGGGGAGGATGGGTATTGTTTGTCAGAGTGTTGCCAGTGGCATGATCCAACAGATGGCTGTGACACTTGGGCAACCTCATTCCGCACAGTATTTAATTCTGCAAGAGATGCATTTGCTGGAAACTACCATCTGGAGTTACTAATAAGAAGCAGTCATTGCTGCATTACGAATTAATTACTGTATGGCATTATGGCATTGTGTATAGTATAGCCAGGCGATCCTAAGATCGTCTGGCAGCCTAAAGTTCTAGCTCTTTTAGAGTTATGTACCACTAGGTGCTGAGCTGGAAATTAGTATGTAAAGATCACCCATGGATCTCCCAGCTATGAGAACAGCATCTTGCATAGCAATACCAAAGAGACACTGTACTTGCTAAATGAAAGAGATTAGGCTACATAGTAAAACATGATTACCAGTAAATGGTCATCTTGGAAGCAACACTCCCTCTAAGCTGTGGAGTCTTGTGAGCAAAAATTCTACTTTGTGAGCCACTGGCATTAAAGTTGTGAGTGAGCAGTTTGGCTACTGCATAAATTTGTTTGCTCTGGAGCCATCCTTCCTGAGCTAAGACAAAAATGTGTGAGCCAGAGGCTAAAAAACTGTGAGCAAGCTCACACTAACTCAGCTTAGAGGGAACACTGTTTGGAAGTTCTTTCTATAAAAGGAGCAAGTGGTACAGCATACTCCTGTTCTGTAATATTAATCAGGAACCCTTTTCCAGTAAAACATCTGGCAGAAGGCAAATGTCTATTTGAGTTCCAACATAACCAACAAGCTCATTTTAGGGACTGGAAATCTCACTCATCATCTGTACAAGAGGTTCTTCCTAGGAAAGATTACAAAGGGAAAGAGACGTACACATAGCCAATCACATCGGCATCTGGCTGCTGGTAAAAGGCTTTGTCAGCAATCCTACGGCACGACCCAAAGACAGGAGAAAGTGCAGAGCAGAGAGGCAGCAAAGAGTTAAGAGAGAAAGAGAGGTTAGTACCCTCAGTGAGCAGAGCAAGAGAATTCGACAGTGCAGGACAGAATAGGTGCTTGCTAGAAATTCATTAGTCAAATGCTTAGGAGAGAGGGGAAGAAGCCCCAATCAAAAACAAATATTTGGCATTGAGCAACCACAGGAAACAACTTCTGAGAGAATCTTCAAAAGACAGACAGTGTTGACTACAGGTTGCATAAGGAGGGCCCACCCCCAATCTCTCAGCTAACAACTTCAGTAATGTCTAAGGAGGCTAAGTTTTGCACCCAGCTGTTAACATGGAAATGACTGCCTTTGTGCTGCAGATAACATAGCTGTGATTATTTCTATTTATTTACATTATTTATAGTCCACCTTTCTCACAGGGACTCAAGGCAGATTATACGTCTTAAATCAGTACAATCAGCAGTACATTAGGATTGCAGAAGTCTGGGACTAACCAGAAAGAACTGAAGCACAGCATAAATATTAACAGGGCACATTAAGCAGTGCAGAAATTACATACATAAGATCCTGCTTACAGTAAGCTTTACCCAGCAGAATAGACCACAGTCCCTAGTCATTTATCCAAGTAACTTTTTGTAAACGGTTTAGTACAATGCAACCCTATTACAAGTGCAGAAAAACCCACTTGAATAGTTCAGTTTTGCATTGTTTGCAGAAAACCAGGCGAGTGGGAGCCTTCCTGACATCCTCAGGCTGGCCATTCCACAAGGCAGGAGCCACAATGGAGAAAGCACATGCATACGATTTATCCCATTTGTAGTTGGCATCTGCAGAAGGCAGGTAACATGGCTTCTCCCTTCTCCCCCACCCCTGGCACCAATGGCAGGTAAAGCTGTTGGGGAGAAGCATATGGGAAAAGGTGGTCTCACAGGTAAGAGGGACCAAGGACATGAATGGCTTTGTGCGTAACAGTCAATACCTTAAACTGAGCCAGGTAACAAATGGGCAGCCAATGGAGTGATTGGAGACTGGGAGTAATATGCATGCTCCACCTGGCTCATGATAGTAGCCAAGCCACAGCATTCTGTACCAGTTGGAGTTTCCAAATTGATTTTGAGGAGAGACCACTGTACAGTGCATTACAGTAGTGTAGTTTTGATCTTACCATGGCATTGATCCAGGTGACCAGATCAGCTGTATCAAAGTCAGATTAGTCTTGCTGCATGGCTAGGCCACCACCCCATTATTTGGCACTTGTTCAGCACCAGCAAATGGGAATGATGGTAAACACATGGCCTGAGATGCTTTACCTCTGAACTCCCAGCCCAGTCCCCTCTGAGCTTCCATGCCTTTAGGGCACATGGCCTGCAGCCAAAATATTTAAATACTTAAATCCCCCCAAAAGTAAAAGAGCGTTCCCTGCCTGAAGCACTCCCTTATATAGTGCTGTGTTACAGCTCTCGAGAGGCAGCTTCAATATTCTGGGTGTTGGTGGTGAGTGTCATGATCCAGAGATGTAAGGTGCTTTGTAACTCACCAGAAGTCCCTGGGCCCCTGACAGCCACTTAACTTTCCCAGGGAAGACAGCCATAAAATGCACCAAGAGGTCACAGCAGTGATGTGTTTCTTTAAAGAAAACCATTGCTTTACCTGCCAGGAAGGGCAAGGTCGATAGCAGTTGTAAAACATGATCTAGGTATTTAGATATGTAGAATGTGTGCCTTTGGTTGACTGGGAGATCGAGGTTCACCATCCATGTGGGGGTGAGTTCCTAAATTTAGATTGGGGAAGAGACTTTTGGAGGTCATTAATTCAAAGGGTCGCCATAAGTCAAGAGTGACTTAATGGCACTTAACACACACAACTTGCAGTTAGTGATGTTCAAATGCAAGGAATTGGGTAGGGTCAAGATTTGCATTTGCTCCATGGACATCCAGAGAGGGAAGTTGGAGGTAAACCTTCTGTATTGTTAAGTGTAGCTTATTATTCTAGCTGAATAACCTGTAGCAATAAAGTTTTCTGTTTGAGAGAGCAAGACTATGTTTCAGATTCCTTCCCATGTGGCCTTAGCTACTCAGTCACACTAAAGATGCATGCAAAAGGGAAAGGGGGAAGTAGTTGGGAAACTTTGCCCCATGCACATGCTTAGAGGCAGCCTTTACCTGTATTCCCCAAGTCACTGGTAATGTGGGGGGGCTAGATCTTAAGTTAAGGCGCTGGCATGAAGAAAAGGAACATGCATACATGCACATGAACACGTTACATGCATATAACTACACACAGACCCAAGGTGGGTTTATGACAGTGAAAAATGCTAATACAAGAAGGGGGACCCGCAATACTCGCAGGGGGGAGCTCCACGTGGAGGATGATGAAACAGCCACAGGTAAGCCTTCTCCCCCCAGCACCAATGGTGAGGCCTGCACGGCTCCCAGCCGCCAGGCCCACTAAGCCTTCTCCCCCAGCCCCTGGCACCAATGGCGAGGCCAGCACAGCTCCTACCAGGTCCACCAAGCCTTCTCTTCCCTACACACCAATGCCAAGGCCCGCACAGCTCCTGCCAGGCCCGTCAAGCCTTCTCCCCCACCTCTGTTACCAATGGTGAGGCCCACGCAACTCCCAGCCGTCGGGCCCGCCAAGCTTTCCCCCCTGCATGGCGGTGGCAGCAGCAGCGAGACCTGAGTGGCCGGCCTGCCAAGCCTTCTCCCACCCCCCCTCAGTGGCAGCAGCGGCGAGGCAGTTCTCAGAGCATTTCCTGTGCATGTGCAGGGAACACTCTTTTACTTGTGGGGAGATTTAAGTATCCCCCCTATAGTTTTTTTTAATATATTTCAGATTTTTCTGCACATCTGGGGATTGCCCCAAATGTGCAGGAAAATCTCTTTGCCCCCTAGGTGCAGATTTAGGTATCCGCACACAGGGGGCACCTTGGCTATTAGATATATAGACTGCTGTTATGGCAAGATTAAAATGGGTAGGGTGGTTATTCCTCCCAGGCATACCTGTTATTGGCCCGGTTCCTCTCCATTTGTTCATTCTGTCGCAAGTTCCACTCTTCCAGATCTTTCTTGGCTTTTTCACGCCATTCCTGTTCTAACACTTTTGAAGCAGCATCTAGAATGAGATATACATGTTTAGTAGAACGAGCTTTCCCAATCACTTGAGTGCCATGCAAAGCTGATTTCTATGCCACAGGCAGGAAAAAACTGCAAATTTGCTGGGGATAATATCCATAGCAAGGGCAAAATGTCAAACATGTCCAGTTTGAGAGAAGGTAATGGGTTTCCATGGGGCGGAAGGGACAAAGGTCCGACTTGACTGCACATGGACAGATATGCAGATGTATAATGATACTTATGGACATACCAGTAAAGAGGAGCTGGTGTTGGTCTTTCAGCTGCGAGGCAAGCTTTACTTTCCCCTGCCTTCGCACCTCAACAGACATCTTCCAGATTGCAAACACTCAGCCATCCCACATACTTTTATAGGGATATATTTTTTTATTTTGCATTATTTTCCAAGTGCCCAGCATGTTAGTCTTTTCTAAACTTTTGTTCACTATTTAATCCTTGAAAGCTGATCGAGCCAGCCAATCAACACTGTGAAGAGCACAGCTCAAAAAGGGGATGCAGAGTCTTCATGACTGACACAGTGGGTGGGTGGCAGCACAAATTCAGATTCTGCTCTACAAGAAAAACCTATTTCCCAAGACCTCCCTGAAAAGAAGAAGAAGGCTGATACGTAGCAAGTGCACTTCTGCAGCAGGCTCACTGTAGAAATGACCTACCATTAAGTGTTGCCAGCTCCAGGTTGGGGAACACCTGGAAATTTGGGGGGTGGAGCCCAAGGAGGGCGGGGTTTGGAGAAGGGAGGAACTTCAGTGGGGTACTGTGCCATACAGCCCACCTCCCAAGCTGCCATTTTTCTCCAGGTGCACTGATCTTTGTCGCCTGGAGATCAGTTGTAATCCGAGGAGATCTCGAAGTCACCACCTGGAAGGTGGCAAACCCACCTACCATAAAATGCATAAATACTAAAGGAGCTGGTGAGGTTCACAGTTATAAAGGAGGCCCACAAATGTTGTCTGCCCACTGACGCCTTTTGTGACGGTCCCTCAAGTAAGGCCTGTAGTCGGTATTTTCTTTTTTTAATCTCTCTTTTTTTGTAACTCTTCTTGAGTCACGGTGAGAAAAAAATACTATTGTCTCTGCCATTACCTCCTTTTCCTTGCTGTCCCCCATTTATATATTCTCCCAGCTCTCTCTATATATATTTCAGGGGTGGCCAAACTGTGGCTTGGGAGCCACATGTGGCTCTTTCACACATATGATGCAGCTCCTGGTGGGGCGGCTGGGGGAAGTGAAGGGGAGGCATGCCTCCCCAAATGGTCTTCCCTTCCCCAGCCAGTCTTCCCCTCCCTGAGTAAGCTTGAGGTGGGGGGGGAGCAGAGAAAGAAAGCAACTTTAACTTTAAATGTGTTCTCAAAGCCCTCCCCCCTACAAATATCATTGAATAAATAAATATCATTATCAATATCTATTTTTAACCCCTTTTGTTTTTATTTTTAGCAGTCTCATTTAATGTTAATAACAAGCAAATGTGCATATTTTCCAATAAAAATGGGTGTAATATTTGTTCATGTCTTGCAGCCCTCAAACATCTGATGTTTATTCTATAGGGCTCTTACGTTAAGCAAGTTTGGCCACCCCTGATATATTTCATTGCCCATTATTACAATTTTAATTGTTCTACTCATCTCAGATGATCTCTCTTTCAGTAATAAGTGTCAAGCGCATTTCTGACTGCCTATTTGTCTTTTCCTTTCCTCTCTCCCCCCCTTGCCTCAAATTTCTGCTTCAGATTTCTACACCACAGACTTCTGTCCCTCAAAAAACCCACATTATAATTTAAAATGCACACTGACATATCCTCACAATGTCAGTTTGTATAGTTTATATTTTTCGTCATGTTTTCATTCTTACCCAGCTCTTGCAGTCTCTTTTTCTGCTCCTCTCGCCATTTGCGAATACTCTCGGGCTCCTGTGTCAATCGGTCAGCTCGGGCAATGGCTGCATACGCATCTGTGGGTCCATTGGATTCCTTGAGACAAAAGTAATAGTGTGTAATATCCAGGATTTTCTCCCATATACTCCCACAGCCCTGACCAGAATTTTATCTGTGGTATGGTGAAGTGGATAAAAGCCATGAGTCTCTAATCCTTCCTGTGTAGGGTTGTTAAACTCTAGGTGGGGACTAGAGATCTCCTGGAATTACAACTGATCTTACGGTTGCCAGGTCTTACCTGGCCGCTGGCAGGGGCCCAGTCTTGCTCCAGGAGTCATTTGGTGCACATGCAAAGTGTGCATGCCACAATGACATCACCCAGAGGTGACATCATCACACTGGGCACGTTGGGTGGGACGCTCTAGTATTTGGGTAAAAATACTTCTGTAGTCACCATAGAGTTTTTTGCCCAAATGCTAGAGCATCCCCAGCGTGACAACATCAACTCTGGGTGATGTCATTGCACTGGGCATGTCAGGTGGGATGGGGCTCTTCAGGGGCAGGGGTCCCCCCACTGGCCAACTGGCCGGTGGTGGACTGGGGCCCTTGAAACCAGGGGAAACCTGCCCCCATCGGGGGGATGGCAACCCTAACATCTCCAGACTACACAAATCACTTATCTATTTATAATTTATTTATTTAAAACATTTATTCCACTTCTCCTGGAGAAAACGGCTGCTTTAGAAAGTCCTTCCCCTCCCTAAGCCCCACTCTCCCAGGCTCCACCCTCAAATCTCCAGGTACTTCTGACCCTAGAGTTGGCAACCCTACTCCTGTAGTAAGAAGTTCGATATAGAATTATGGGTAAGGCCTATTCCTAGATATCCAGGAGACATACATGTTCCTTTCCCAATGCCCAGTGAATAGGAGGGGGAAAACAAAATGAGAATCTAGGGCCCAGGGTAGGGCCATACAAGCCTAATGGGACTCCTTTATAAGTCATGTACCTGCCCAGCCCTATAGAATTTGCCATTGGCTGCCAACATGACTTTCATATCTGCATCAAGGGAAATCCTGCAGTTACAAGAAGGAATGGTTGTAAACTGTGCCTCAGTGATGTCATCCCTGTGATGTCACAGTTAGTCTTAAAGGATTAGTGTCTTGTGCCTTTGAAGAGAAGGGGATCTTCCTTTTCAATTGGTCTTAGAATCACACTGATGTCATCAAGTGCTGTTACCATGGTAATGACTATCAGAGCCTCACACTGACATCATGGAGGCTAAATGTGGTCACCTTTACTTAAGGCCAGTAGTGGTGGTAATAAGCAGGGCTTTTTATGTAGAAAAAGCCCAGCAGGAACTTATTAGCATAATAGGCCGCACCCATCAATAGAAACTCATTAGCATATTAGGCCACACCCCATGTTACCAGAAGTGTGGTCATCCAGCCACACCCACCTTTTGCTTCTTATTCTGTTTATCTTGTTTGTTGTCAAAACCCAGGGCTTGTTTTGTAGCAGGAACTCCCTTGCATGTCAGGCCACACACCCCTAATGTAGCCAATCCTAATGAGTTTCTGCTGTGGGTGTGGCCTGTTATGCTAAGGAGTTTCTGCTGGGCGTAGCCAACTTGGGAGCCAGCCAGAACTCCATTCCTGCGTGTTCCTGCCCAAAAACAGCCCTGGTAATAAAATAAATCAGCTGCAGAGCTGAGAAGGCCCACACAGCATGGGTTCCATTTAAATGGCCAATTTCTTGCTCCACACTAATAGTATAAGGTTGCCAACCTCCAGGTTGTGGCTAGAGATCTCCCACAACTGATCTCCAGGTGCCAGAGACCAGTTCCACCAGGAGAAAATGGCCACTTCGGAAGGTGGACCGTATGGCATTATGCCCCTCTGGAGTCCCCCCTCCCCAAACCCCAGTCTCCTTCAGACTCCACCCCCAAAATCTTCAGATATTTCCAAACCTGGCGACCCTATTTAAGTACCCCCTGCAATTACTTCACAGAAGACTGCAGAGCTCTGTTTCAAAAACAGGTTGCTTTCACAAGCAGAACTGCTATCTCCCATAATGCTTTCATTTCATTCAAACTATCACAGTTAACCATATTGCTTATGAGCATTCATCTGAGGCTACCCCTCCATCCTCCAGAATTTCAGCTTTCATTTTGAGCAAGTGTCTAAGATCTGGTCTCTCTAAACAGGTTAGAGATTAACAAGTTGGAGAGCCAATTTGGTGTAGTTAAGTGTGAGGACTCTAATCTGGGAGAACTGGGTTTGATTCCCCACTCCTCCACTTGCAGCTGCTGGATGACCTTGGGCAAGCCATAGTTCTGACAAGAGCTGTCCTTGAAAGGACAGTTCTTGAAAGAGCTCTCTCAGCCCCACCTACCTCACAGGGTGTCCGTTGTGGGGAGGGGAAGGGAAAGGAGTTTGTAAGCCACTCTGAGACTACTAGTGTAGGGCAGGGTATAAATCCAAACTTCTCTTCCTCTTCTGTAGTTTTTGATCTTTACCAGTCATACACTCACTCTCTCTCTCTCTCTCTCTCTCTCTCTCTCTCTCTCTCTCTCTGATGCTCCAGTGTGTTAAAAAAAATCCCAACCCTCTCGTCATGTAGAAAACTAGCACTTTATTGAAAAAGAGTCTAGCCTAGGAACCTCCACACAATTTTATCACACAATCGGCTGTTTTTGTAGACTACCCATGAAGACTAGCCTTAATAAGGAGAGCACAATGCAACAGACAAAGCAATTCTATCCGTAAGCCTAAATACATCAGAACATAAGAACACAAGAGAAGCCAATGTTGAATCAGGCCTATGGCCAATGGCCCATCTAGTCCAACACTCTGTCACACAGTCGCCAAAAATACCAGGTGCCATCACATATCTAAATGCAACTACATACATGGATATCATTAATGCCTATGGTATTTTGAAGTTGTTTGGTTATTTTCCTACTTCCCAGAAGTGATGGTACCTGTATTTACAGGAGTTAAGTATTTATCACTGTTAACTCATACTGGCCTGGGTAAATAGTTACCTCGTAATGTAACCCCCCACCCCACTCTGGTATGCTATCATCACTGGTCACATCCCCTACATGCACTGGTCATCTACACTACATTTCTTATTCCTCTTCACAAATGCTGAACAGACTGGCTATGTTAGCAGTCCTGGAAAGTGCTTACAAACTCACCACTAGGTTTCTAAAGCAGAATAACCACTATTCTCAAAGCACAACTATTTTATGAAGTGAAGTTCAAGCTAAGCCTTGTTCTGCCATGCAAAAAAAAAGTGCACGTGATCATTTTTGACTGGCAACAAAAGCTGCTTTCTCTTGAGAGCAATAGAACAGTGCCATTAATACTATGCAAATGTAAGGGGTCCTTTCTGCACGAATGAATGAAACAGCAGTGAGCAAGGAAGACTAGTGCCCTAGTGCTGAAAGGGGAGAGCTTACAACCATCAAATAAAAATAAAATCTAAAAAAGAAGCTTCTTAAATGATGTGGGTGTTAGCCTCACACTGCTTATCCTCTTTTTAAACAGCTGCATGAGCACATGTCTTAAAGCAAGTATGTGCTCACTCTTGACTAAAAATTACAAGTCTACAGATAGGAAACACAGTTTATATTAATTTCTGGGTGTCAATGAAAAAAACCCATCCCCCAGTCAGAAAGGGTGGCCAGGTCCCTTCGCCGTCAGAGCAGGGGGATTGGGGGGGCATTCTTGGAGTGGGCAGGATGTCATGCATGACATCCCCAACACAATGATGTCACCTGGAAGTGATGTCATCATGCGCAACACTCTGGTTTGGGGGCAAAACTCTATGGGTTTTTGCCTTCAAAACCATAGAGTTTGCATAAAAACCAGAGCATAGCCATGCAACATCCCTGGCATGATGACATCACCCAGAAGTAATATAATCATGTCGAGGACATCATGCGATGACGTCCCTGTTTGGGGGTGGGGTTTCCCTCATTGGCCAGGTTGCCAGTGGCGAATCGAAGCCTCCCAAAGTGGGGAAATCCCTGCTGTGACCTGGGGCTGGCAACCCTACAATCAAAAGATTGGGAATGTCTGAAGGAGGAGCTTCTGTATCTTTTGCTGAAAATGTAGACCATTCCATTTTAAAATCATATTTCTGGCTAACAAATTAAAATCCTCCCTTATCCAATCTGAGGCTGGTGGGAATTACCACATCTCTCCATTGTTCTATATGTAATTCATCTTGCTCTTCACCAGAGTGCTAGCTACTGTCATGAGACAGACTTAATGGCCATAATTTCAAGCCAGGCATATTTAAAATATCCTGTTCTAGGAAAACTGCACAAATTTTCAGTTTTTTTAATCAGTTCTGACTTAGCAGTTTTGAAACACCAAGAGTGAGGCCCCACACCCAAGCATAAATTACTACAGTTTAAAACCCTCCCCAAATCCTAAGGGACAAAAAAATAGGAACTCATCACCAACTCTATAGTCAATTAAAAAAATTCCGGAGGGCTTCCACAAAAGCTAGGGCTGCCAACTCCTGCTTGGGAAACACCTGGGGACCTGGGGGTGGAGGCCGGGGTTCAGAAATGAGAGGGACCTCAGCACAGCATAATGCCATAAAGTCCACCCTCTACAGCAGCTATTTTCTCCAGGGGAACTGATCTCTGTTGTCTGGAGATCAGTTGTAATTCTAGATCTCCACCTCCCACCTGGAGGAGGTTAATAACCCTAACAAAATCTTCCCTGTATTTCTTTTGCTATTTATCCAATGGCCTGGGTATAGAAAGGGAAGAGGAAATTGGAAGGGTCTTGACACTAAAGGAGGCTGGGATGACAGAATCATGCAAAGTTATAATGTACTATCCTTTAGCTTTCATGCTGTCTTACCAACTTAGAAAGCTTTTTTCAAAGTGAAACAGAAATCAAGTGACACCTTTAAGACTAGCCAAGTTTATTTCAGTATAAGCTTCATGAGTCAGAGCTCAAAGGTTTTCCATCCTTTATTTATTTATTTATTTATTTATTTATTATGAGATTTATACCCCGCCCTCCCCACAAAGCAGGCTCAGGGCAGCTTCCAGTCAACATAAATACATACATAAAACATATTTAAAAAAATACGACAATTAGTAACACATTATAAATACAAATATAAAACAATTACAGATACAAAATACAAAGTACACAAATGCTGGCGGTGGTTAAAACCATTGAACCAATGTTTCACGTTATCTGAAGAGCTGGTGTTCCTTACTTGCCAACTCCAATAGCCCCTGCTTGGTAATAGGTGCTAGATGTTCCTGATCAGGCAGCTGCTCAGTTGTAGCATTGCGGGCTGGGTACTCCAGTGGCGGCGGCCCCTAATTCAATGCCTTGCGGAAGAGCTCCATCTTACAGGCCCTGCAGAACTGAAAGAGGTCCCGCAGAGCCCTGATCTCCTCTGGGAGCTCATTCCACCAAGTAGGGGCCGCCACCGAAAATGCCCCAGCTCTAGTGGCAGCTAGCCTGGCCTCCCATGGGCCAGGAAGGGTCAAGCGGTTTTGCGACCCAGACCGGAGTGCTTTCTGGGGTATATACAGGGAAAGGCGGTCCCGTAGATATGTTGGACGCCGGCCATATAGGGCTTTAAAGGTGAGAACCAGCACTCTGAAGCGGACTCGGTATGTTATTGGCAGCCAGGGCAGTGACCTTAGCGCAGGCCGGATGTGCTCCCTTCTAAGGAGGCCCATCAGCAGCCTGGCCACGGCATTCCGCACCAGCTGCAGCTTCCGGATCCGCAACAGAGGCAGCCCCATGTAGAGAGCATTGCAGTAGTCTAGTCTCGAGGTGACCATTGCATGGATCGCTGTAGCCAGGTCAGCCCAGTCGAGGAAGGGGACCAACTGCCTAATCAGCCTAAGGTGATAGAAGGCCAACTTGGCTGTGGCTGCTACCTGGGCCTCCATGGTAAGAGAAGAATCCAGGAGGACTCCCAGGCTTCGAACCTCTGGCACCGGGACCAGTAAGACCCCGCCAAAGGACGGAAGCGGAATCCCCACCCCCGAACCGCCCCGACCCAGGCACGGGACCTCCATCTTCGCCGGGTTCAACTTCAGCCGACTCAGTCTGAGCCACCTAGCTACGGCCTGCAACGCCCGGTCAAGGTCTTCTGGTCTGGAGTCCGACTGGCCGCCCAACATCAGATAGAGCTGGTTGTCATCAGCGTACAGGTGACATCCCAGCTCATACCTCCAGGCAATCTGGGCAAGGGGGCGAATATAGATGTTAAATAACATCGGGGACAGAACAGCCCCCTGAGGCACACCACATTCAAGTGGGTGCCTCCTTGACTGCTGATCCCCTAGCGCCACCCTTTGTCCCTGACCTTGGAGAAAGGAGGCAAGCCACTGCAAGGCGAGCCCCCGAATTCCCACGTTGGCAAGGCGGTGGACTAGTAGCTGGTGGTCAACCATACCAAACGCGGCCAACAGATCTAACAGCAGCAAAACCGCCGATCCGCCTCAATCCAGATGCCTCCGGAGGTCATCTGTCAGAGCAACCAGCGCCGTCTCCGTCCCATGACCCGGACGAAAGCCGGACTGGAAGGGATCTAACACAGAAGCATCATCCAGAAAACCCTGCAGCTGTATCGTCACCGCCCTCTCAATTAGTTTGCCCAGATAGGGCAGATTGAAGACCGGCCTATAATTAGCCAATTTGGCAGGATCTAACAATGGTTTTTTCAAGAGAGGACGGACCATCGCTTCTTTGAGTGCCCCAGGGAACTGTCAAACTGTGAGGGACTTGTTAATAATCTCCCTTAGGGCACCTTGAAACCCCTCATGGCCGGATTTAATAAGCCAGGAAGGGCACAGATCGAGGCTGTATGTGGTTGGGCGCACAGCTGTGAGTAAACTGTCAACTTCCTCTAGGCTGAGAGGACCAAAGTGATTCAAAGTCAAAGCTGAAGATGTGCAATGGGCCTCAAGCTCACTTACTGTTTCAACTGTGGCGGGGAGGTTGCGGTGGAGCACTAAGACTTTATCCGCGAAATAGCTCGCAAAGGCCTCACAGCCAATATCCAATTCCCTAGCGTTTGGTCTGCCCTGTGGCAGAACTGTTAATGACCGAATTATCCTAAACAATTGGGCTGGACAAGAGCTGGCGGATGCAATCTCTGCTGCATAGAAAACCCTCTCTGTGGTTTTGACTGCCATCTCATAGGCTTTCATAAACGTCCTATAGGATGTTCTCGTTGCTTCATCACGAGTTCAGCGCTACCGCCTCTGTAGCCGTCTGAGCTCCCGCTTCATCAGTCGTAGCTCCTGGAGCTAGCCTCGTTCGGGGGTGCAGAGGGCGCCATGGAGCAATCTCGTCGATGGCTGTGGAGAGCCGACTGTTCCAGTCCTCCACAAGCTCATCCAATGAGCCACCAGGGGGCATCGGATCCTACAGAGCCATCTGGAGCCGCACCGGGTCTATCTGGCTGCGTGGGCGAGCTAAAATACGCTCGCCGCCTAAACAGGGTTGGGGTGGCACATTCAGGCGAGCCCCTAGGGCATGGTGGTCCGACCATGGGACTGCCGAAACAGAAACCCAGTCCACTGTCACCCCCACCGCGAAGATCAAATCAAGCGTATGCCCAGCCTGATGAGTGGGGGTCGTTACATATTGGGAAAGTCCCAGCGCCACCATGGACGACACCAGGTCCGCTGCCTGACTGGAGGTCACGTCCTCAGCATGGACACTGAAATTGCCCATGACTATCAGTCTAAGGTGCTCCAATGCCCAGCCTGCTACGGCCTCCAGCAGGGACGGCAGGCTATTGGCCGGTACGTTAGGCGGTCGGTACACCAGCCAAATCGCCAAACTCTCCCCGATCTCCCAGACCAGGCCAGCACACTCAATGCCCATGATCCTTGGAGGTGGAAGTGCCCTAAAGGAGTAAGGCTTTATGCATATGCATGTGATAAAGTGAACTCCGATTCAAGAACACTTATCCTGGAATACGCTTGCTTAGTCTTAAATATGATTGATTTTCAATTTGCTTTGATACAATAGATGGCAGGCTACCCTTTTGGATTTCTTGGCATTTAAAAAAAAATTACATTCTTGTGGTATCTCCATTTTGTTTGCTCTTATTGCAACTTCAGTTGTTACCAGGATGCAACCAGGAGATAATATCATCATGGGATAGATTTGGCCTCTTCTACTTTTCTGTAAGAGGCAGTGAGGTAAACAAACAAGAACAAACTATCTCCCTAGAGTGGAGTAAAATGTGACACCTGACTAATAATTACATGAAGAGTAGAAATGGCACAGAGGGTGGCACCCAACCCTCAAGACCATTTCATCTGTTCCCTGAGAGCTTACTAATTCTGATGTGCAGTGGAAGGTAACACCAAACTGGTCTCATTCCGGAGGTGGGATCACTTCCTTCTCCTGAAATCACAGCTTTGTGCAGGAGCCTCCACAGCGTTCCTCTCCTCCCCTGTCTTAGGCTCTTAAAGAAAAATTATTACAGCCTTCCTCAGTGCAATTGTCCTTCAATGTGAACAATGCCCAGTCATTCCTCCATCCTCTCCAGTAACTACTAACGCAACCCCCCCCCTGCAGTCTTCAGAAGTAGGCCGTCCCAAAGTACACCTGGAATATTTTCTACCACAGTCAAGTTACAACAGGTGAGTAGCATAGATGCACTCAGCTATCTAGTTGCAACAGCTTGGATGACATCCCCATTACCACAAAGTAATTCCACTCCCTTTTCTCAGCCTGCCTCAAACATCCTTTCCAAGTGGGCAGAAAGTTTAACCGGACAGTTGACATATGGGCCCGCTCTCTGGCTAGGAAAATATATGGCTCAGAGAAGCTGCTATCAGGATTTGATAAGACTGGAGGTGAGCCAGAAGGGTGACAGGTGGGATTGCCTCCCTGGGCTGAGCCGTCAGACTCCCAGGCCGTTTGAATCAGAAAAACAAGCAGGCGTACATAAAGTGCTTGCACTGTTCTTCAGAGAGATTGGATTACACTCCACTCTCACACCCAATCCCCTAATCTAATTAAGTCTACCCATCTCCACTGGGATTATGAAACCGTAAACCAGGTGAATACCACAGCAAGGGAGAAGATATGAAGGACTCCTTCATATCTCAGGGATTGGAACAGCACCAAAATGGACACTGCATGTTACATTTCTCCTCGCAAATGACTACTGAAGTACAAACTTGCAGTGGTGCTATATGGCTGTGGGCTGGTGTTACCAGAAATGGGAAGGAGGGTAAAAGCGTCATGGAAGACTCAAACCTAGGGAGGAGCCATTACTTAGGGGCAGAGCACTTGCTTTGAACATCAGAGGGCCCAGGTTCAGACCCTGACAACTCCAGTTTAAAGATCGTAGGGAAGGGAGCTGGCATTGGAAAAGACTTCTTTTATATAGAGATATAAATTGTAGTGGGGGGAGCCTGCAGTTTTAAAAAGACAACTGGAAAGGGGGCTATTTTTCTTCCCGCACTCCATAAAAATGCCATCCCCAAGGAGCTCTTACTTTTGTTGGGGAAAATTGCTAAAATGTCTCTACATTTTGTCTAGCAGAAACAAAACCAAGGAGGAAGGGGAATAATTATCATATGGCATTGTGAATAGAATATAGCCAGGAGATCCTAAGATTGTCTGGCATTCAGAAGTTCTAGCTCTTTTAGCATTATGCACTACGAGGTGGCAAGCGAGACTTGTTTTTAAGCCAAGAGATGTTTCAGAGGTGGTTTGCCATTGCCTGTCTCTGCATCACAACCCTGGTATTCCTTGGAAGCCTCCCATCTAAGCACTTGCCAGGGCCAACCCCGCTTAGCTTCCAAGATCTAACAAGATTGGGTTAACCTGGGCTATCCAGATCAGGGCAAAGGGAAGGGTGATTTGGCAGTAAGGAAAGAGTTAAATAGCTCCTCTGCACACAAACGTACACACCCCTTTTCCTTTTCAAATTGCAGTCTGAATGGCTACAGTTTATTAAAAAAACAGTCTGGAAAAATAATGACAAAACTTCCCATAATGTGTAGTTGCACTTTAAGAGCAAAACTAGACATAACAGAAGGACTCACTTGTACTAATAAACATGTCCACTGGCTCAGCACTTGAGTGGCACTGTGTGGATCAATTTTATAATAAAAATGGAGCACGTGGGAAAGGGGAGTGACACCCTGCCTCCTTCCCATGTTCTGTTTTCAGCTCTTTTGTTTCAGCCTGGCTCCCCTCCAGTGTCAGTGGTGGCCTGAAAGAGTTACGCTGAAATCCACTGAGTGCTGCATGCTAAAGTGGGGGGAGGGAGAAAGCTTTAGTCCCACTAAAGGATGCATCTTTGCAGCAGCAGGCCTCCCCATCCCACATCAAACATGAGGGCAAATATATGAGGATCAGGTTTCTGATGCTAGTCTGGCTGAGGCTTTCAAACTGTGCTCTGCATCAAGGAGTTTTATTTCTCTAATTTTCAGTTTCTGTTTGTGCCTGTTATCCTATTTTCTGTTCTTTGTAAGTTTAGATGCTTCTTTCATTTTATTTTGTTTTTCTCATTGCATTTGGACTGCCCTCATGGGGGATTCTTATCGGCAGATAGCCAGTTCCCTTGTCTCACTCCCTATTAGGTTTAAATGTTGATTTTAAACTGTATTTTTGTATGTTTTAATCTATTGTAAATCACCCAGATCCCTGTGTACTCAGGGATGGGATGATTCAGAAATTCAATTAATAATAATGATGACGATGTAGGGAAATGGGGAGATGTTTCTAGCAGTTCTGTAGTTTTATTTATTTTAGCTCTTTTTCAGTTTTCTGACTAACTTGAACTTTCAGAAGACCAAGAAGATTTATCAGTTTAAACTTTGACAGCTTCTTTTGTATTCTCCCCCATTATTCCCAGGGGTGAGAGTGCTAGGTGGGGGAATGCTGCAGCTGCATGCAGGTTTTATTTTAATTATTGAGTTTAGGTTAGTTCAGGCCTTTCCAGGATATTATTGCCTTGCTTTTATTAGCTTTGTAGTTCAAAAAGAGCCAGCATGGTGTAGTGGTTCAGAGAGATGGACTCTAATCTGGAGAACCGGGTTCGATTCCCCACTTTTCCACATGAAGCCAGCTGGGTGATCTTGAGTCAGTCACAGCTCTTTTAGAGTTCTCTCTGCCCTAAAAACAAGTCTAGCTCGCCACCTAATGGTGCATAACATAAAAACTTTTGGCTGCCAGACAATCCCAGGCCCAAAGGATGCCAGGCTGGCAACAACCAGGGCCAGGGCTTTCTCGGTGGTGGCTCCATACTGGTCGAACAACTCCTGGAAGAGATCAGGGCCCTGTGGGACCTTTTACAGTTCCGCAGGGCATGTAAGATGGAGCTCTTCCACCAGGCTTTCAATTAAGGAGCTGCATTATACACCGAGGAGTGTCCCTGTGCCCTGGCTTCACCATCATCATCTCCGGCCTGTACCCTGGTTTACCACCTTTGCCGCCACATAAATTGGGTGATCTGAGCTGGCATGAACATCATCAGAATATACGGTTATCTAAGCTGTTTTTAAATAACTTGCTCTCGTTTTTATCAACTTATGTTCCAGTGTGTTAGGAGTATTTTAAATGATTGCTATGTTTATGTTTATTTGCTTATAACAGGTTTTAAATGTATTTCTATGAAATTTTATGTAAGCCACCCAGAGCCTGCCTTGGTGGGGAGGGCAGAATATAAGCCGAATTAAATAAATAAATACATTTACACACAATGCCAGATGATGATGACAATGATTTCTAAGCTATTTCCAAGCTCCAAAGGTTTTATTAGCTTTGGAGTTTGAAGTTCATTTCTTTTCTTTTTTTAATTAGATGGCAGCTGACCTTGGCTTGTCCAGGTATTTTCTCATTCTCTCCCCCTTGAAGATGACAAGTTTGGTTGGTTTATTACCTGGGTTGGGGGGGATTGCTCTTTTCCTTTGTTAAAATGAGTAAAAAACAGGACTAAAGATAATGCATATATGTGGGTCATCTCTGGTTTAGCCCTAAGAAAACCTTACAAACTACAAAGCTGTGATGGACTCTTAAGTAAATATTGGGAGAAATACTACAAGACCGTCACATTAAAGAGTAGGAAATCCCAGTTTGCAATGACTGTACAATTAATAGGGAGCTGTATCTGATCTATAGTAATCAGGTGTCTCTGAGCCCCTGGTTGCCACATTCACATTTCACATTTTTACATACATAGTGTAAATTCCTTAGGATCACAGCTAAAAACATGAAACATAAACAAGCTCTTGCTTACTTCCACAAAGCCTCCGACTTCAGCTCTCAAGAAATGCAAGGGAAAGAGTGCTACCCAAAGCTACACAGCCAATGTTCCTCCCAGATGCAGGGAAAGGAAGGAACCCGCTGATAGCCATCTTCACCTAATTTATCAAAAGAAAGAAAAAAGCTCTGCCGCCTATGCTGGTCACCTCTGCCCTTGGACGACAACTGGACTGGACTACCAAGCCACAGCTTTCTCACCCTCTATTGGTATTCTACCAGGTAAAACCACTGGATTCAGTCCTAACAAAGCATCAGTGCCCATGAGCTGCACCTGCATATGAAGAGACTCAGTCAGTATTGCAAAGTGGGAAGGGCCGAGCAACCTTTTCACAATTTGTCTGATGATTTCCCAGCTTTGAGAATCCGCTCCATGCAGAGATACAGGTGTGGTCCCTGTAATTTTTCTTCACTTTATCACTTTAAAACAGTACAGATATGCCAGACAAATCCTTTTCTTTACTACTGTACTCAACAGCGCACTTTACTACTGTACTCTCCCCTCTATAAAAGTCCCCATTTCTTAGTCTACTCACCCGCTATATTTTCCTTGTACCCCAAACCAAATCGCTTACCCCATTGATTATCCAGCCTGACAGAATCAATTAATTTCCTGCCTTAAAATTTAACCTCTGTCCATGACCCCATTGCCCTCCAAGTTGTAACTGTTACAAGATGCCCTTAAGGAACTGCTATAGGGAAAGATGATGCTACAGCTAGTCAAGATACAGGTGCAATATCAGTGTTCCTCTTTCATGGGATATCTCAATGAATCATCTCCTGAACTTTCAGTCCAGCTACTTCACTATCACCATCCCACTGTGACTGCTAACCATCAAGACAAAGCATCGCTCCCTTTCAAAGTCCAAGCAAGTGCACAGATTCTCACCTGAAACACATCTCCATTCACAGTGGCCCCTGTGCTCTCAAAATCAGCTGCAGAGGAAGGAAAAGAACAAAGTGTTAGTCATTTGCATTGCATTTATTTATATCCCCAATGGCTCTCCCCTCCTCCATTTTCTCACAATAACAACCCTGGGGCAAGAAAAACTGAATTATTTTTCCCTCACAATAACAACACTGTTAGATCTCAGAACCTAAGCAGGGCCGGCCTTGGCTAGTATTTGGAAGAGTGACCTCCGAGGAGTATCAGTGTCTGAGGAATACCAATGGCAAACCACTTTTGAAACATCTCTTGCCTTAAAAAAACAAGTCTCACTCGCCACCTAATAGTGCATAACGCTAAAAGTGCTAGAACTTCTGGCTGCCAGACAATCTTAGGATCTCCTGGGTATTCTACACACAATGCCATTATAAGATTATTATTAATAACTATTAATTATTACAACCCTGTGGAATAAGCTAGGCTGACAGATTGCAACTGGCCCAAAGTCTCCCAGCAAGCTTCTGTGGCAGAGTGGCTCTCTAGACGATAGTGGCTGGCATAAGGCTGAACCTGAAGTGTGGTACATTATAATCAGGCACTGGCTTCCTGCCTAATGGCCGGGGGAGGGGGGGCAGGGAACAGCCGATTTAATTTTGGAAGCACCTTTTTGGTGATGGTATGGGAAACAGGATAGAATGTACAAGAAACAGAGGACATGGGAGTTGAAAGAAGATATAAGGAGGCTCCAGGAGAATTGAGAGTGGCAGGTAGAAATTGAGGGTAACTGGGGACAGAGTGTGCAGGAATCTCTAATTCTCACATTCATCTTCCAACATTCCCAAAGTAAAACCTGGTAGCCAAGTCACTGGTTATAGTTTCCTCTTTTGGACAACCTTCCTGGTAACAGTATGTCTATCAATCTGTGACTCATTCTTCTAAGACCTAGATAAGAAACCAGTCGCTGTGTACAGGAAACTCTACGGAGATTAAAGTTGCATGGAATGTTCTTGGAAGCCTGATGCCTGTCAAAATCCCCACAAAGGTCAATGGGACTTACTTTTCAGTAATTATGCTTACGCTTTTCAAAAGTTAGGATGGTACTGAAAGAGTTATCGACATGGGCTTTTGTAGGCAAGGACCTAGTTCACCCAGTGCACAAAGTGGAAAGAAAAAGCGGTAGGGAAAGTATGAACACATGGGCAGAGAGGTAGAGCAGAGGGGAAAATAAAGTTAATAACCTTAATAAGCCACCTGATGCTACGCATGTTTACCCCTCCTGTATTCAATGTTCCTTACTTACAACTAAAAGGAATACTATAGCAGCCTAAATTACAATGGATAGAAATGCAAGCAACACATCCTGATTTACAGGAGATACAATACTGATACAAAAATAAAGCAGAGTAATATTTTTAATTAGCAGGACTAACCAAAATAACAAGCACAAGCTTTTATATTCCCCATGTTAATTCAGAGATAAAATAACATTCATCTGCAGGAATAGCAATGTGTCAGTTAGGTAAAAACAGCACAGCAATGCCATTGCATGGGAACCATTACTTTTTTGCAAGAAGCTACCCAAAGGCAACAGACTTTACAGCTTCTCATTCAAAGTGTTCCTTGAAGTTTTTAAAAATGATTTAAGGGTTATAGGGAGCGTGTTCAGGAAGATTGAAACCTACTGGTTTTAATCTTTCTGTTTTAACGTTTGACTCGTGCCCATTTATCACTTTACGAAGGAACTGTCTGTGTAAGCTACAGAAGAGCACTGTGGGCAGATGATGGAATACATGACCTCCACAGAGAATATGCCCTTGATCAGGGCTTTTTTTGTAGAAAAAGCCCAGCAGGAACTCATTAGCGTAATAGGCCACACCCAACAGCAGAAACTAATTGGTATATTAGGCCACACCTCTAACAGCACAGCTCATTAGCATATTAGGCCACACCCCCATGTTACCTGAAGTGTGGCCATCCAGCCACACCCACTTTTTGCTTCTTATTCTGTTTACCTTGTTTCTTGTCAAAACTTAGGGCTTTTTTGTAGCAGGAACTCCTTTGCATGTTAGGCCACACACCCCTAATGTAGCCAATCCTAATGAGTTTCTGCTGTCGGGTGTGGCCTGTTATGCTAATGAGTTCCTGATGGGTGTGGCCAACTCAGGAGCCAGCCGGAACTCCGTTCCTGTGCATTCCCGCCCAAAAATAGCCCTGCCCTCAATAGATATTCCCATCCAAATGTTGTAGTGAAGGAAGAGGTTGCAAATGCCAAACTGCTCACTTGTAAAGCACCTGTTAAAGGCACAAGAACCATGTTCTGTATGAACCCTGTTCTGATCACCCTAAGAAGAGTTAGCTGCTCACATATAGCATGTGTCTTAGTTCTCCCTAGGGTTGCTAAATGCCTGTTGCTTCAATTCCTGATTGCATAACAATAGTACCCTGTGGAACATGATAGCTAATCCCTTTATTTCAGAAGATTTACCCAGATAAATCTATTTTAAAAAAACTGGCCAGAAGAATCAAGTTCTGCCCCTGACCTGACATAATGGGAGAGCTTTTTCCCACCTACATCCTTATCCCATTGGGGAGGGGGAGACATAGGGATCTACTATAGCCACATTTGGCCCATAATGAGGAAAGAACATTACTGAATTTGTTAAAGCTTCTGGACAGCTCACCAAGAGCATGGTTGGAAGTACCAGCTGGCCCAAGGCCTTTGGAAACAGTAACTCAGGCTTTTAAAGTCGCTGCCCTGTTTTTGTGGAACAGCCTCCTGGAGGAAATAAGGCAGGTTTTTGCTCTCCTGACAAGGCTACACAACTGAATTATTTAGAAGGCCCTTTGGAGAAGTAAGAGGGTTTTGTGACTAGATCAGACTGACTGTAGCTGGTTGTTCTTACAACAGAATGTGTTTTGTTTTTTAATTTAGCTTTCAAAGCGGAGGGGGGTGTCTATCGTCTGTGTATGTTTTGTTGATGGCCACCATGTGTCCTACCTTGATCAGGACAGAGGTGAGCATGCAAGTATTTAAAAAAAATAAATAACCATGGCCAAAGAGAATAAATTTCTTGTTTGGAAACATTGTGCTTTCAGGGGCCCTTTCTCAGCTGAGCGAGAGTTGCCTTGCTGTTGTGTCCTCCATGCCTTGAAGAACAGTACGACATGCAGAAATTGCAGAATTGAAGTTTTTCTCAACATAGTAATAAAGTGGTCAGAAGAGCTTCATCTGTTACATTTATGAGAACCAGACACATGTCAAGGGCACACGAGCAGAGCATTTAAAAAGAATCAGCAACCCCAAGCGGAGAAGAGGAAGGAAGTCAAGGAGGAAAAGCATTCCATGTGTTGCTAGTATACTTAAAGAGCATATTCCTTTCCTAATGCCACTTCCTTACAGATGCTTTTTCCCTTTCCCTGACACAACTCCCACCTTGAGTATCTGGCTACACCCAGAATGACTGGGTCTGGTATGGCAACATTTGCAGAGACTCCTCCCAAAGTCAGCCCAGAGCTTCGGGATGTCTACCTCACATACAATACACCCACAGAGAGTCCAAACCCTTCCTTCTGCAGCCAGTCTACCCGGTCCTGCAGCAGTCAAAGAAGGAATTCAAGCTCTTTTGATGGGTCATGCTGAGCTGGCTTGCCCTTGGCCTATTTGCTAGAGGCAAATGTGGTCCACTAAGCTTCCTTTCCCCAGCTAGAAGAAGTTGCTTTGGAGGGCTAGGGCTGCTTGTCTCTTATGAGACCCTCAAAGCACAGAGCCAGCCTTTGCTACAGATAAGGCAGCTCTAGGATAGAAAGCCACTATAGTGAAGAGATGGGTCAAGTCACTTCTCTGCCACAAACTTCTTGGCATTTTTTCTAAGCCTCAGCTGTGTGTGCGTGTAGGGGGGGGATCATGGCTCAGTGATACAGGGCCTCCTTGACATACAGAATGTCCCAGGTTCAATTGTCAACATCTCCAGTTAAAAGCAGCAGGTGATGGGAAAGACTACAACCAGACAGCCCCCAACCAGTCAGAGCAAACAAAACTGACTTTGGTAGTCCAATGGTCTGACTCAGCAGGTTCCCCAAACGCAATCCAGACAGTAGAAAGTGTTATTTAAGTTATAAATAGCAGTAGCACCATCCTAGCTGATGCCTTGGCCAGCATAAGGCTCCAACAGCCAGCCCCAAGTGCAAAGAGAAAGCCTCTGCGCTTCCCACTTCTGGAAAGGTTGCGTTTGCAGCCTCGCCTGCCTCCCCCCCACCCCATGGGACCCCTGCTTGGGTGTCCCCCAGCTTTCTCCTCCGACAAGAAAAAGCGGGAGATCTCAGTGGTTCCCTGCTAAAATGAGCAGCTGCTTCCGGCTCCCAGGGCTTGAGGAGGCCCGTGCTGCCCTTGCCATTCAACGACAACGCCAGCCGGCTGGTCTGCTTTGTAGGCCCGTTGAGGATTCCCCTCGGTGGAGGGGCATGGTGCCTTTCCCACTCTTACCTGGCTGCTCTGCCGTCTGAGGGTCTCCGAAGCCCCCTTCGGCCGTGCTGAAGCCCTCATCATTCTCGATGCCCGCAATCTCGCTCTCTTGCTGAGCCAGGAAGGCAGCTGCTGGGTCCTCCTCCGGGACCTCGGCTGCTCCGCTCTCCGAGGAGGAGAAGAAACCGAAATCATCAGCCATGTTTGTTTCCCTGCACCAAGACCTCCTTCCCGGGGATGGGCGCTGAGCAACCGACAGTCCTGACGTTCCCTGCCTGCAAATGCATACGCCGCCGAGCAGGGCAGTCCGCGAAAGGAAGCCCGGGCTCAGCTGTCACTGCGGCGGCGGCGGCGGCGGCGGCGGCTGCAGGAGGAGCCTGACAGCGCGAGGAAAGGGAGGCGGTGACATCACCAAGCGAGCGGCGGAGCTTTTCTGGAGCCACACGAGGGCAGCACTGCTTTGAAGCTGGCTATCGGGAGACCCAGGAAGGTCCCCTGAAATCGGATCAGTTTGAGGGGGCATTTCCACCGTCACAGCAAACGTTGTGTAAACCCAGTCTAGGGCTTTGGAGCCTTCTATGTGTGTAAACTGGGGTGTGGACAGTATGACAAGTCACAAATTATGGATAGGGTTGCAAGGACCCTGGAGAAAAATGTCCTGTCCCTTTAGGAGAGGCTTAATATGTTGAAACAGTCAGGTGAAACTTTTCATTGGCATGGATCTATCTATCTGTCTGTCTGTCTGTCTGTCTATCTATCTATCTATCTATCGTTACCTAATAATTGCTGCACATCAAACTGATATTAAAGGAAGAAAAAGGCAGACCAGTTTAAAAAGCTGGAAACCATTAGAGTTGCCAACTCTAGGTGGAGCCTAGAGATCTCCCAGAATTACAATTAATTTTTAGACAACATAGATCAGTTCCCCTGTATGAAATGGCTGCTTTGGAGGGTAGATTCTATGCCTATGGCATTATGCTCTGCTGAGGTCCCTCCACAGGTTTGTTATTGTTGTTGTTATTATTGTTCAGTTGCACAGTCAACTTTGCGACCTCATGGACCACATCACGCAAGGCCCTCCTGTGTTCTGTCATGCTCCGGAGTTTGCTTAATTTCATGTTTGTTACATCGATAACACGATCTAACCATCTCATCCTTTGCCGTCCCCTTCTTCTTTGACCTTCAGTCTTTCCCAGCATCAGGATCTTCTCCAGTGAGTGCTCCCTTCTCATTTGGTGGCCAGAGTATTTGAGCTTCAGCTTCAGTATCTGGCCTTCCAGGGAATAGTCAGGGTTGATTTCTTTTAGGATTGACTGATTTGATCTCCTTGCAGTCCAAGGGACTCTTAAGAGTCTTCTCCAGCACCATAATCCAAAAGAATCTATTAGTTGACACTCAGCCTTCCTTATAGTCCAACCTCGCAGCCATACATTACTACTGGGAATACCATCGCTTTGACCATATGGACTTTTGTTGGCAGGGTGATGTCTCTACTTTTTATTATACTGTCTAGTTTTGCCATTGCTTTCCTTCCAAGGGTGATGTATCTATTTTTATTATGCTGTCTAGTTTTGCCATCACTTTCCTCCCAAGGAGCAGGCATCTTTTAATTTCATGGCTGCAGTTAGGCTCCACCCCCAGATCTTCAAGAATTTCCTGATCCATTGTTGGAAACCCTGGATACCCCAATTATGGAGGACACAGGTTGGGTCTGGAATCCCCATCCTGAAATGAGGGTGGGTTCTCCTCAGTTCCTGATCATGTAGTGCATGACTGTGACTTTGGCATGCAGGAAGAAGGGTAGTGGTTAAGAGCAGCAGACTCTAATCTGGAGAACCGGGTTTGATTTCCCACTCCTCCACCTGCAGCCAACTGGGTGACCTTGGGTCAATCATAGTTCTCTCTGAGCTGTTCTCTTAAGAGCAGTTCTCTCAGAGCTCTCTCAGCCTCACCTACCTCACAGGGTGTCTGTTGTGGGGAGGGGAAGGGAAAGGGATAGTAAGCCACTCTGACTCCAAGTGAAGGGTGGGGTATAAATCCAACTCTTCTTCTCTTCTTCCCCCTTGCACCATTTTCCCAACCTGCAATAGTCCTGGGGGCAGTACTTCTTGACCTACTAGGAAAGTCCATGAGTATATTTATGGGTTTCTCTAGCACCACACCCTTGGATCATTTCAGGTCAGAAGACCTGTCACACAGGACTCAGGATTCGGACCCTGTATCCAGCCTCCATAATGTATGATCCTGTGGCTCTGTGTTTCAAGCTAAGAAATCGGTATTGGGTGCAGAATTTAGTATCCTCCAAAATCCAGCTTTTATTTTAAAACATAATGAAGGTTTCTAGCTCTTGATTGCAGAGACACACTTAGTCATGTATGTGCCAATCAAATGTTTGCAAGTGTACTCAATATTCTATACAAAAGCATGAAAAATGTGGGTTATCTTTGATAAGCAAGAGTAATGCCATTTTGTTAGATTTTGGCAGGCAGTGGTGGGCAGCTAGCACTCTGGGCACCTCTGCCCGACTTCAGTAACTTTGATACAGTATTCTGGAATGTAAGAGACAGGAACATTCTGAGAAATGCTGAGCACGAAGGAACAGAAAGAATATTGGGGAGAGAACAAAGGGTCTTCAGTATGTCTCAAATGAGATAAGAAACTTATCTGCTTGCTTACTGACATGCAGAAGTTAGCTATGGGAATAGGACAAAATGCAGCTTGCACATGTGTAAAGAAAAGTTGTTTGTGTAGTGGTATAAAAGCCCACCCCAGCTCCAGTCAAGTGGGAGCAGAACAGGTGGAGTTGATTTGCCTTTCTGCATCCTCCTTATTCCTGGAATTAAGAGGGGCTTTTTTTCTATTCAACTGAGTGCTTTGCCTGTGTGTGCATTAATTGGAATGGCACACACCAGGTTAACAACCCCATTTTGTCGACATATTAATGAAAAAATTCTGGGTTTGGATCAGTGCAGAGTAAACATGGTTCAGTATATTAACACAGAACAAGGAGATAGTCCTTGCCTTCAATTCTAGTAAGAAGTGTGAGGTGCAGTGCATCCAGTTTTAATTCCCTTTGGATGAGAGAGCACTGCAGACCTCTGATGTCAGGCAAAACCTGTTCAGACAAAAGCTAATGATCCAAAGTAGCAAACATGCATCACTTTTTTACAATAATTAAGTTACTCTTCCACAGCTATTAATATGAATACAGAAATCACAGTTCGGGCACTTTAAGCCTTCTGTGCGTATTCCCTGTTGGGTTGCCAGATCACAGCCTGTTGATCCTGTCTGTTCTTTAAACTGTAGTCCTGCTTATTGACACCAGTCTAGGAGGAGCATGGATGAGGGAACTGAGAAAGGAATGGGAATGCGGCATAATAGCTGCATTCTCTCCTACTGCCTCAGAAGGGAGAAGCAAAATCTCTGAGTTGTAATCTAACAACCCTGTTTCTAAAATGCAACAAGTGCCATCTCTCCCCATTATTGGCCCATCCTGAGTAAAGCAACCCAAGGTCAACCCTAGAGTGCATGGCAACAAAGTAGTTACAGAGATCTTGAAGACTGCTGTTCAACCAGAATGTAAATCTGATCAGCAGGACATTTAATTATATTTATTTATATATACCTTGCTTTTCTACCCAGTAGGCATCCAAAGCATCTTGCAACTTCATTCTCCTTTCACCCATTTTACCCTCACAACAATCACCATGTGAGGTATGTTAAAGTGAAAATAAGCTGAACAGAGATTTGAACTGGGGTATCCCAGATCTTAGCCTGGCTCTCCTTTCTCACGTTTCTGCATATGCCAATGAGCAATGCCAAAACAGACACCTAAAGGTCTAGAACTTTCCTAAAGGTCTTGAACTTATGCCAGTCCTGTTTCAGTGCAAGGACCCTCTGTGCTGGTCTAATGGTCAAAATACATCCAACATGCACAAATGTTATGTTTGTCTCATGTTAGAAAGCCGATTTCCTGTTTGATGGGAGGCAATTGCGTTGACTAGGCCATTTTCACTAACCAAAAAGCTTTCAGTCTATTTGCGTGCACATCCACTCGGAATGTGAAGTTTCCCCAGAGTTTAGACAGACACAGGTGCAGGTTGGGACCAAAAGAAAGATTAGTAAAGCTCTTTATACAACCAAATATGTCACAATGTAGTGAGTAAGATTTTGGGTTCACTGAATTTCTTCTGCTGCCTGGATAGTAAGCAAGAGAGAGAGAGGAGAGGGGGTGGGTGTGAAAAAAGATGATACGGGATTGATGAATAAACCGAATCATGTCTCTGAAAGGCATAACTGGCAACAACCAACACATAATAGCAGTATTATGTAACTGACCTCTACTCTTGGCCTATTTTGCAATAAATGGATTCTTCACCCTCATCAGTGTAGCAGAGATTTTGTTTACCATGGGGCCTGAGGAATATCACTGGCCCTCACCTCCTGCCCCCCCACTGCCCCCCAGGGGACTCACAGTGCATTAATTAATTACAAAGAGCAGCCCACTGTGGAAAAGGCAGCTGGCTGAAAGTGACTTCTCCCTACTGTAGAAATACCAATTGAAAAGCATTTAGCAAGAAAATGATAGCCAGATTTTCCAAAATTCAGGGAGTTATCATACAGGCAGGCAGGACTGCCAATGCAGGACCAAGGTTCTGTGTCTCTTACCAAAAAAGAGAATTTAGGCAGGTATAGCTTCTTCTGTCACAGTGTAGTAAAGACAAACAAAACAGCTTGTCAAGAGCAGCTGTAAAAAGGAAAAATGAACCCCGTGCTATACTGAATGAAACTACAATGAGTTGGTTATGTTCCTTTCTGCCTTATGGTGCTATGAAATCATGAACTTATACAACCACGGCACTCTTTACCATGAGAACAGAGGGTCATCAGACAGGACAAATTCAGCATGTGGCTGATCCTTCTGCATTTCTAATTATCTCAACCTACAGTTTAAACTATTAACTAGAAAAGAGACAGAACATCAACTGCCATTTTCCATTCAACTTTCTCGACACAGGACCTCTATAAAGCAATCTGTCATGCTGGTAACACACCCTTTGTCCAAGGTGTTTTCAAGGGAAATAATTTCTAAGGAATATCTTTTATAAGTGTTTACTAAGTTTTAATGTCTATGGAAACTTTCTAGATTTTTTAAAATTATATATATTGTTGCTTTGTATAGTACTTGAGGTTTTTATTGTATTCTTTGTAATTTTTGTAATCTGATCTGCATCTGTGAGAAAGGTGATTTATAAATGAAGTAAATGATAATAGTAATAACATAGATGGGTTGTTTTTTCTTTTTCTCACAATAACTTTGTAAGGCAGTCCTAGGTTGACACATAATGACTCCCCAAGGCTATCTGGTGAACATCAGAGCCAAACAGGGATATGAACATCAGCATCTAACTGCTAAACCTACCACTCCAACCATTTTACCGTGTTGGTTCTTGCCAGATAAGAGGGGATGCCTATCTAAAGATGCCATGGAAATTCTTAGTACTAGTAATTTTTATATTTGGATTCTCTCTTTCTGCCAATAAACTCAATGCTTTATTTCCCCTCTTCTCAACAACCCTCTAAGGTAGGCTAGGATAAGAAACAGTGACTGGTCCAAGGGTGCCCCATGAACTTCAGTACTAAGTAGGAATTTGTACTCAGGACTCTCCCACTATCAACTGCACCACACTGTAAATTGTGCTTGGTTAAAAATCTGTAACACTTGCAGGGCAAGAAAAGAAAATATAATACTGTTTTATCTAAGCATGAATTTTATATTTGTTGTCCAATACTTAAATAATTGATAGGACAGGCTCTAGCAACCACTGAGTACATCACACTGCACCACAGTTATTACTACTGATCTGCCACTGACTACAGATATGGCTAGATTTTGCCTTACCCTGCTGTCTAAAGTTGTCTTGTGCTTGTGAGTTAATTCTATACTTCATGTTGATGGGTGCAATATGTTATCAGTGATCAGAGAGAATGTTTGAGGAAAAGCCCATTAAGAATTGCCAGTGGTACCAGTTTCAGGATGACACTGTCATATACAACTGAAAGATGCAGTTTCCTTTCTCAGCATCTGAGCTCCATAGAGTCAGTTCGATGTAGTGGTTAAGTTTGTGGACTCTAATCTGGGAGACCTGGGTTTGATTCCCTACTCCTCCATTTGCAGCTGCTGGATGACCTTGGGCAAGCCATAGTTCTGACAAGAGCTGTCCTTGAAAGGGCAGTTCTTGAAAGAGCTCTCTCAGTTCCACCTACCTCACATGGTGTCTGTTGTGGGGAGGGGAAGGGAAAGGAGTTTGTAAACTGCTCTGAGATGGGCAGGGTATAAATCCAATCTCTTCTCCTCTTCTTCTTCATATGAACAAGCCAGTTCAATAGCATTCTGTAGGACACCCTGGCCCCAACAGACCTCCCATTCTAATAATTTGAGCTAGAAACCTTACTTTAGTCAATATAAAGAGGTTCATTTCACATATCATCAGTGTCCATAAAATATGCTTGTTATTAAAAGGCATTTGAAGCCTCAAGGAATGGGAAAGGAACACAAGCCCCAAGTTTGGTCTCTCCTCCTCTCAGAGTTGCTAACAACTATGTCATTAGGGTAATTAATAAGTGAAAATAACTAAAATATTTATTTAATAATTTGGAAGATTTCTGTGCCACCTGTCCAGAGAACCTGTTCAAGGCAGCTTCTAACATAAAACACAAGACACCATAAAAGCCATTAACAATTAATAAACTATTTAAAAACTCAGCAAGAACACAAAAACAGCACAAAATATTCAGCAGCTTAAAACAAGTCTCACGGAATAATTTGCAGGTTAAAAGCAGTAAAACAAAACAAAAATCCAGTGGCACCTTAAAGACTAACATTTATTTCAAAATGAACTTTCATGACTCAGAGCTCACTTCTTCAGATGTATGGAAAGGAAATCATTTTGGGAATATTTATAGGAAAAATTACAGAAGAGGGGAAAGGAGGAATAGAGGGAGTAGAGAGAAATTTGGTGTGAATCCTATAATAAATCCTCCATGTTTAATTTTCTGAGTAAGAAACTGCAGTGGAATCCATCATTACACATAATGGATGATGAGAATCAGTAAAGCCTGTCATCTTCACAATGACTGGAAAACAACAAAATTTTCAAAGAACAAAATGTTCCCAATTTTCTGTCAGATCTGAGCATTTATCACTAGGACACTGGCACTATGGGGTATTGATAGACCTTAAATCTGTGTCTCTTTGTGCCCCAGTTGCTCCTACAGACTCAGCTTTTGTCTAATATTGAAATCTACTTGTTTCACTAGCTTAATACCATCTCTCATTCTCAAAACTGACAATATGCGTTGAATTTCATAATTCTGGGTTTTGAGGGTAACCTTGCACACATTTTCTCAGAAGTTCTGATGACAATATGATCTACCCCCAACCAGGCTTATCACAATAATTTTGTGACACTAGAACATATACAGACCAAGTTTATTGGAACAAGAGAACACACTGGATTGTAGAGTAGCAGGTTATGATTTCCAAAATTCTTTGGTTACCAAACTCATGGAAATAGCTCACTCATTTGATTCACCAAACAGGTACCATGAAGTTGATTCCCAAAGTAATATTTATTTTTCTCTGACAAATGTTGGAAGGTGCAGAGAACATAGCACCTTCAAATTAGCACACTCATCCTATGATTGTAGCAGGCTTCAGAAAGGACAAAAAATTATATGCCAAGAATGCAGAACTCAAATCATTCTATGAACCACTTCTACGTTTTTAAGATTCCAAATGAATAGGCACGTTAGTCTGAGCAAGGCAAAACAATATAGGAGTCCAGAGGCCCTTTAAAGACTAACAAAATTTATTCCAGCATATAGTTTCATGAGTCAGAGCTTGCTTCCTCGATGTTACATCCACAACAGCATAGTATTTTATAACATTTTACATCCGGCAATATTTATCACCACTTCCCCTGTCTCTGCACCATCTTTCATTTCCTCCCTTTTATATCTTCCGTTCCGTGTCATTACGGATTGGGGCCGGCCACGAAAACCCTCCGAATGGACTCACGTTCAGCTATTACCATTTTAAAGGAATATAATGTGCAGGGGTGATTCGAATCGGGGCACCGGATGGCTAGAATTAAGCGTAAACCGATTTTCTCTCGGTTTTCTTTGGCTTCTGTACCTTTGGTTCCCCTTCCTCCCTTCTGAGTTCAGTGGCAACACCACACAAAGTTTCTCACTCGCCCACAATCTGCAGTTTCTTCGCTGACAGGTCTTGGGAGACTGAGAAGTATGACGCGCTAAATTTCAAGGTGGGACTTGCCGCACAGCGGGCCGCGCAGCACGCTCCTTGAACTCCACGGAGTCGATGCAGACGAGGAATGCTGCACGCTCCTGCCTTCGATGGGCATGGGCGGACTTTAAGAGCACAAAAGCGGGGAAAGGAGGGACTATAAAGAATGGGGATTTGGCGTGCCACTCAGAGGAGAAGACGCAACTGTCTCGTGGTCCTCAGGTCGTGGTGGCGCCTTCGACAACCCTTGAAATTCGCTACATCCGAGACTACCCCAAAACCCACCCCCTTCCTTTAATAAGGAACCTGGTTGAATTCACATCTCGAATCTCCTGTCTAGTAATCATTGATTCAGGTTAACCACCACAAACAACGCAAGTACTCTAGAAGCAAGACAGAAAAGTTACTCGCATAACGGGACCTATTCTTGCAACAACAAAAACTACACACACTACGCTTCATTTACTTGCACGTACACAACTCCCGCTTTTCATTAGTAAACACGAGAAATGGAACCTTCCCCCACCGGAAGTTAAGGGACGAAGCTACTCTGTTTCTTGTCTTGTCCTATGGTACACGGGAATGTATACGGAAGCTTCGAATTGTTGCGTCACTTCCCTGGAGTGACGCAGCTGCGGGTCAGAGGCGGCAGCAAAATGGCGGCCCCAGAGGAGCGGGAGCTGTCGGCGGAGCAAACTGAGAAGCTGCTTCAGTTTCAGGTGCCGGTCGTGGGGAGGGGAAACGGGCTCCACTTGGCGTGCAGAACCAGCCTAGTCTCTCTGCCCCCTAGGTCTCTCCAGTATCGCCAAGGGGAGCGGGGGAAGATTGGCCGCAGGTGTCTGCCTGGGGGCCAGCGCGGACATGGGATGGCGGCGGGGCCATGTGGCGGTGGATGACCATCTCCCTCGTAGAAGTGTTCAGGATACAGTGGCTTCGCCCAAGCCTAAGTGAACTTGCTATCATCAGCCTGGACGTTTATCCCATTCCCCTTTTTATGATGGGGAACCGCTGGTTTTGATCCGTTTCAACAGGGAGTTTAGGAAAGTCAGTAATCTGATCGGCCTGCGGGTTGGTAAAACATATTGGAATAATTCTGTTGAACCGTGGCTTCGAAATTCGTTAACAGCAGCAGCAGCTATACCTTGTGATTAAAGACAACAGGAAGTGAGTCAATATACCTGTATGTAGGAAGAACATCCCAGTCCATTCCGCCCTGGTTAATAAGATGTGGCTTATCTATACTGTGGGATGCATATAGCTTTAAAAGCTTCCAGTTGTGTATGACCCAATTTTATGCCTATTTACTAAGAGTGAAGTTCCACTGAGTTCAGTGGATACACTCCCCACTAGACCTTAGGTTCTTGCTGTTTTTGCTGTACTACATTTTGTTTTCTGTCATCTTTAGTGCACCGAACTAAAGTGCATGCAAACTCTGTTTTACAGGTCGAAAGTAAACAAATTTCCCCTTAAGTCTATATGCAACCTTTAGCCAGCATTCATTCATAGAAAGTGTAATCCACTTAACAGTTCTGATGGACAGATCCAAACTTAGTTCTGATGGAGTTATTGAGGGAGGTGTGACAGTAGCCATCTCTCAGTGTTGGGCCGCTTTATTTATGACTTCTATCTGGTACCTGTAGTCTTCCTAAAGTGTAGAATAAATAATTGATTATCCACTGATGTTGTGTGACTCCCTTTATAACCTAAGTTTTACTTAATCATATTCTAATATAAGCAGTTAACTTTCTGGAAGTGTCAACAGTGAGCCTAATATTCTTCAGGTTTTTTCTCGCTCTTTATGATGAACTTGTAAACTGCTGTAATGATAAATGCCAGTGTAATTCTAGTGTTTTGCTGTATTTTTAGCACAATTACAACTTTAATTGTTGGTTTCTCATTGCTGTTACAAGATATCACTTAGAATTTGCGATAGGAATTGGTTAGTAGCTGAGTATTATATGAAATTCAAACAACACTTTTAAGATGAGAGTCATCATCATGTCATTGATAAAATACTCCTTGATAAATAGCATTGTATTAAAATTACATTTCAGAAATAAGAAGTGTAATATTTACAGATTCTTGCATTTACACACAATATTAGGTTAAGGTGCTTGTGTCACTGCCAGAAACCCAAGGTCACCCAGCTGGCTTCATGTGGAGGAGTATGGAATCGAACCCAGTTCTCCAGATTAGAGTCCGCCAGTCTTAACCACTGCACCACACTGGTTCTCTTCTACTCTCAGAGTAATTGCTGCTTTGAACATTATTGGACTGGTATAGTGAATCTGTTTAGAATTTAAATATTAGATTTTGAACATAAATATCTGTTTTGTGTCCTTTTACAGTATAGTTATTCCCACTGAGTAATTTAATTTGATTTATTAATTGCTGAGCAGAAGTGATGTATGAATGACTGAGTATACATCTGTTCAGATAATGTTGGTGTGTACGGTTTGATATGTACACATTCTAGCCACAGACCTTTTTTTGCATCCTTGGATGACCAGATCTTCATATATTATATGACACACAGCACTACACTCAGCAAATTCCAGCCAATGCTTTTGAAAATCTGGGTCAAATACTTGATTAAAGGCATTTTGTTTAGAAATCTAAGAAGAATGCTAAGATGTTTTTTCTTGCTACTGGGGAGCAAATTGCGATCTTTTGAGAGCTAAAGGTGGTGAGCTATCAAACTTTTTATAATTGATTTAAAGGATTTATTGCCCAAATAAAGTTTAATTCCTCTTGGTAACTGGGGATAGAAGGTGACCTAATTTTATTGAGATCTAACTTTTTTAAAAAAAATATTAATCAGTTAGACAGCATTTGCAGTCTAGCATTCAGAAAAGTTTTCTTTTCATCTGAACTGAAATCTGAATACCCTTTATAAAAAAACACAGACATTACCATGCTGCAGTTATCCATAATTTGGTAATGTGCAAGTTAGATTACTGTGATTACATCTGGGGATGACTATGAAAGTTATTTAGAATGTTTAACTGCTTCAAAGCAACCGGGCCAGGTTATTATCGAGGGCTTGTGCTGAACATATTTCACCTGGGCTGAAAGATCATAATTAGCTTTCATATACTAATTTCAAATGCTGGTAAAACCAAATGCCTGTAAAACCGAACTGGGTTGGGACCAGGATATTTATATGAATGTCTTCCCTGGTATGAGCCTGCCCATAAGCTCACTAACTGAGGCTCTATTCTGTATGCTCCCTGCCTTTGGTACGTAGTTGGCTACTGCAGCAAGAATCTCTTTGACTGTGGAACACCCTCCAGTGATATATCTACATGCATGAATAACTTCTGGCAACAGATGAAGGCTGTTTTATTTTCTCTATCTTTTAGTGAAATCCAGTTACGGATTAGTTTAAGTTGTGTTGCTTTGTCCTAATTAATGCTGTGTTTTTAACCTGGGTTAATTGTTTTGATAGTTATTATAGCTTTTAAGGGGGTTTGTATGCAAAGATGCTATATAAGTTTCTTAAACAAGTCTGACCTGTTCACACTTCTACACTAGCAGATGTTTTCAAAAGCAAGTTAAGCTAAAAGCATACAGCATGGCTGTTCTGTGCTCAAACAATGTAAAAGCATAGTAAGTAATTTATTTAATGCTGCAGGGTTGCAAGGCACTTAGAAAGAATAAGTTTAAGGTAAACTCGGGGTAATGACTAAGGGCATGTGCTGGGATTGATAAGCAGAGAAAGGCATTTTTCCAGAGCTGAAAAAAGATAGGTAGTGTCTGAAAACTTACATACTGTTCCAGGAACTCTGCCATTATAATTTTTTTAAGGCATGGAGACAAGAGTCTTTACAAGAAAGCTAATGGAATAAAGAGTATCTGAGAGCAATGTGTTACAGCTGAATAAACTAAGGAGAGAAAGTACAGAGAAAAGTGCATTTCCATGCTATTCCTGTACTTCAGGGTTAGCAAACATGCATCTGACTTGTGTTCTGTTGGACTTGTTCTTAGGCATGTTGCAAGAGAACAGCTGACTATCAGTAAGCTCAAGAAAAGAAATGAAGACATTTCAACAACATAGATGTTTTTGGCTGACTGTTTAAAAATAGGGTTGGATCCAGGCTAATTTTCTGCAAGGACTCATTCTTGCTTGCCAGGCAGGATTCCCTCCCTCTCAGCCCCCAAATGTGTCTTGAAATTATGTTTCTGGAGGCCCCCCAGAAATAGGAGGGGGGGCATTTCAAGGTGCTGCAGGGTGGTGAGGCACAAAATTGGGCTGTGTAGATGGAAGTCCTTTTGCCCTTGGGTACAGATCTAACCCCAGGTATGCTAGAGGCTGGTTGGCATTTTAGGGGACATATACATTCCATAATTGAAAGTTGTTTTGTTACTCATGGTTAGCAAAAGCATTGCAGTCCTTGTAAGGAACAACTTGAGATGCAATCTACCAAATTCTATTAATTCCCATTATTTCAGTGGAAAAGTTAAGCTTGCTCTTAAGTTTAAACGAGTGAGACATATAAAGATAAATTAACTAGATTGTGCCCTTAAATTGTAGGGAGCATAGAGTGACCCTAATTCACTCCTTCCTTCCCTTATGCTCCACCTCCTGCTGCATTGTTCCAGTTGCCATTCTTCTCCTTTGTGTACTGGGGAATGTATTGCAGTCCCACTGGTACTTTCTAAGCCTGGAGAAAGAACGTTGCCTCTGTAACATGCATAGTTATGGTATGTTCAAGCTACTTCTCCAGCATTGGATCAGCATATCAATAAAGAGACAACACTCCAAATCAGGTTTGCTCTGCAAATCAAAGTAGCCATTTTTCCAGTCGATGAAGGGCCAATGCAGTGTGAAGAGGAATATTCTGCTACCAGATACTTAAATACTGTCTAAAGACAACTTTCATTGGAAGATGCCAGATTCTATCTTGCAATTGTTGCATTTTTATGGCCCCTGAAATTTGCATTTGCGTGAAAAGATATTCTCTGAAACTTTGCTAAAGCTCTTGTTTTGTTAGAAGTCAGGTGCTCTTCCCCTTGGAAACATAATTCTCTGGAATTTGGCAGTGGTTTGGGAATTAACAGCAGGGGTGGTCGCAGGCTGTATGGAAATGTGTTATGAAAGATTCATCAGCTTCTGTCAGTACTGGGGTTTTAAAAGCCTGAGTCTAAAATCTCTGCAGTTATTCCTTTAAATTAATCATTAAAACATAAAAAAATAGTTTTCTATCTGCTATAGATCACTAACTACAGGTGTATTTTTAAAAGTCTGTTTCCAAATATTGCCCTGTGGTTTGAGAGCTAATTGGGCGTTTTTGTGATTGCATAGTGAATTTACAACCACGTGAGTTTGTGGTTTTATTTGGGAGGGGTTAGCTTTGTGCTTCCCAGTACACTTGTTTTCACCTGGTTCTATCTAATGTGATTGTGTGGTAGCTTCCTATTTTACCTAGGAAAATGGGACAACATTAATATATTGACCAGAACAGCCCAAAAACATTCAGCTGTACTGAAATCCAAACAAAAACAAGGCAACGTGTTACTGTCTCACCAACATTAAATTGTAGTCTACTGCTAGTATGCAGTTACCTGTTGCCAGCATTCACTAGCATTATGTAGGCAGTGTGCACTTACAGTCCATAAATACTATCACCACCTGAGTTTTGGAGAGACACAGTCTTCCACAATAATTTAAGGAAAAAATGTGGCATGTCAGGTTGCAGAATATCTTCTTTACAAATAGAGGGAGCAATAGCTAGTATAACTGTATAATTCACTGTAGCCTGTAATGCAGTTATAAAAATAATGTGTTAACTTGTGATTGACACTTTTTCCATGATGTCATAATGCCAAAGTGTTTTTTCCTCCTTGTGTCACCATCCCTAGCATTTCATCCCAACCTTTGTTTGCCAGATGATGCTGGTAGTTAGACAGCTACATGCTTTTGTTGAGAATTGTTAGGTAAGAATATCCTTGTGAAATGCCATGTAAATTTTATACCTCAACTTGGCAAATATTCTAGTGTTAGAAAAACAAATAATGGTAGTGATGTAGTTTCCTTGTTAGTAGTTGGTTGACTAGAATGGGGATGTTTCTGGTATTCTTAAAACATTCACAAAATTCACTGAAAATGTCTCAGACCTTGGGAAGTATGTATGTGATTGGGAGCAGGGGAGTATTAGTAATTTCCCATAGCTGCTGTACAGCAGATCTGTATTTTTAGGATGTCCTTTCATTCACAGAAAAATTGAGTACAATATTGGATGGGAACATAGGAATGGATTGCATGAAGGATTTTTGCCAATGAAAGGGAGGGGGTTATCTGTTGCTCCCTTTACTGTGGAACTCCTGCTCCCCCTTCATGCTGTTCCTGGAAATCCCTGTTCCCCAGAAGCAGCATTTTGGTGGTTTTGGGGTGAGTGCAGCAAAAGGAGAACAAAGAACTCACACTCTAATAACAGAAATCTTTCCCTCAGAGTAAATTTCTGTTGGGATCGAAGTCTGAGACATCTGATTTCATGGTCTGATTTTATGAGTTAACAGAATTCAGTGTTGAGAACTGCATCTCTGCTGGTAGTTTGTGTGGAAAATGTTCTAGTATGGCACAAATGCCATGCAATTCCGTTGGTTGTAACAGTGATGAGAGGATAGTACTAGTTGTTAGAAAGAGCCAGAACATTTTCTGACTTTATTTAAAACCACTCCAGATATTAAAGTCATAGGAACATGCCTACAAAAGCTGATATTCTCAGAATGCTAAGCTCTTTAAACAATACAAAATTCAACATTGGCATGGCTTTCTATAGCTGTAGGGTTTAGGGCTGTCTATAGCTGACTCTCCATTGATAATTCTTCAGCTGACAAATATTATAGGGCCCTGCATTGTATTACTCTGATGAGCACTCATTACAAAGTGCTCGGTTTTTTTTTAGCCTTTGAGATCTGAATGAGTGCTGGCAGTTTTAACTGTAACAGCATTATACAACACTGATGTGTGATGTTGTTTGCTATCTCACGTAAAGCTGCTTCTGTCTCTTAAACAAATTTAACAGAAAATTATGTCAGCCAGTTTTACTGTAGGTTGCAGCAGTTGCAGATATATAGAAGAGGAGTGTAAATGAATTAGTGAACCTCATAAATTTGTATGCAGCAGCAGTGTTTTCAAGCCAATGTCAACAGTTGGAGGCTTGGGGCACGTGTTTTCATCATGTTAAATCTTCAAAGCTTTGAAATGTGATGATCTCTGTGCATGTGCCCTGTCAAGTACATGAATTGAAACCATCTGTATTTGTTGATTATTTTAAAAAAGGGAATTGACAGTGAATCCCATTGTGGGCTTATTTGTAAGATGCCCCTTGCTCTGTTCCTGTGGCTGGGGGAAGAGTTGGAATTCCACTGCTGGAAATTCCCTTTAAAAAATCCCAGTTGGATGATACTTTGATTTTCAGAGCAAGAAATATTACCCGACACGTCCAGGCTGAGGAAAGTCCAGAAACACCAGTTTAACTGGCTGAGTGAAATCTTACGGCCTGAGGCCTGCTTGTTGATGGATTTCTTTATGCTTTGTGTTTCTTGTCAATGCATTGTGCGGGTATTACAGACAGTGGTAATATGTTTGAGGAGAAAGAATACCTTGTCTTATAACAATATCTGCTGGTAAAAATGCGAAATCATGTCTGCAAAGAGCAGATTGAAGATGAATCACAATTTGGGCAGAGAATGCTGAGAAACTGAAAGCTGAAAATAAAATAGAAAAAGTGCTAATGAAAAGCAGTAAAAGCCATCTTAGTCATACTGTTCAATTCAAGCGGGGTCTTGCTGTTTTATTTATAAACTCTTAGCTAAAGAAAAATCTAAAGAATATGATTATGGGGGAGAATGTCAAGACTTGGCCTAATGTGACCTCTGACCACAACCACAGCAGGGGGATGAAAATTTAGGCTAAATTCAGGGCCCTGAAGTTTAACAAATGAACATGTCTCCTTTGAAAGAAAATGCTTCTTTTCAAATTGGTGTGCAGTTTGTTTTACATATTGTTTTTGGAATTAACTGTAGCACATGCATACTGCTTACATGTGAGAGGTAAAGAGTCCATTTATTGTTTGTGGATAACTAGTGTATATGCTAGCAACAGAGCCATTCAAAGAGTTTAGTTGTCTTTTGATCTATGTCAGGGGTGGCCAAACTTGCTTAACGTAAGAGCCATATAGAATAAACGTCAGATGTTTGAGAGCCGCAAGACATGAACAAATATTACACACATTTTTATTGAAACTATGAAAATTTGCTTGTTATTAACATTAAATGAGACTGCTAAAAATAAAACCAAAATGGGTTAAAATAGATATTGATATTATCTATTTATCAATGGTATTTGTAGGGGGGAGGGTTTGAGAACGCATTTAAAGTTGCTTTCTTTCTCTGCCCCCCCCCCACCTTAAGTTTACTCAGGTGCTTAAGACTGTCTAGGGACAGGAAGACCATTTGGGAAGGCATGCCTTCCCTTTGCTTCCTGAGCCACAGTTTGGCCACCCCTGATCTATGTTATATATGTTAAGCGTTTCTACTTTGTCACATTCCATTGTACCAGTCCATTCCCTAAACATTCTAAATGTAGACACAATAGTTTTGGATATTGTTTTTGAACTGGCAGCCAGCTGTGGAGTCATCCATTATGCATTCCAGATTCTGATATATCTACCAGCCAGTGGGCTGTACTGGGGAAGGGTTGTGGCTCCGTGATAGAGGATCAGCTTTCCATGCAGAATGTTCCAGGTTCAGTTCCCAGTATCTCCAATTTAAAAGGATTAGGTAGTAGGTGATAGAAGAGACCACTGCTTGAGACCCTGGAGACCACCATTAGATAGTACTGACATAAGAAAAGCCCTGCTGGATCAGACCAGTAGTCCATCTAGTCCAGCATCCTGTCTCACAGAGTGGCCAACCAGTTCCTCTGGCTGACTAACAACAGGGCATAGAGGACAAGTCTTTCCCCTGAATGTTGCCTCCTGGCTCTGGGATTCAGAGGCTTTGCATCTCAGAATGTGGAGGTTCCCCTCAGTCACCATGGCTAGTAGCCATTGATAGACTTATCCTCCACTGGTCTATCTAATCCCCTTGTTGGGCTGATGCTGCGCCCCTGCTGGTGCTCCTCCCATTGCCATGGCACAGACAACCTAAGGGGGGGGGCGGCCCTGGTGCGGCGGCCAGCACAAGGTTGGGTGGTTCGAGCTGGCCTCAGAAATGACAGTGGGCCAGGTTAACCTCACCCGCAAGGCCCTCCTGTCTCGAGCTCAGAGCTTGGCTGCCTCGTCTCTCTGCACCAGCGTGCCCTGGTCCGCAGCTCGTACTTCCTCCCCGGCCATCTCGTTTCCCTCCTTCCTTATATCCACAGCCCCGCACCCAGCACCGCCTTTCCTCCTCGCCATTCTCCTCCCCCGCCCGGCCCCGCCCCTCTTCATAACCAGGGATGCCGTCCGGTGGGTGTGGGAGGGGCGGTTGTTGGGCTGGCGGCGTCGCGCCGCCGGTGCCGTGCCAGAGGATTCCTAGGGGCCGGGGGCCAGCCTTGGCGCTGGCGTCCAGCAGCCCCCGCGGGGCACAGCGCTGGGGCCTTGCTCGCCCTGTCGGCGTGTCGCTCCCTCGGCCTGCTGGGGGAGGTCCATCGCGGGGGTCTCGCTGAGCTTGCCCCTCCACCACCAGGGGTTTTCCGGCCTCTACCTGGTCTCCTGTCATCCTGTCGGTAAGCTTTCCCCGGGAGTGCGGGGGCGGGGAGTGGGTGTCATGGCCCGGGCCCACAGAACCGGGACACACACACACCCCTTGCTACTGCAGCTGCCGCGTCGTCTTCAAAGAGTCAGGAGAGTTAGTCGACCACCTGATGGTCTTTTCCCGCCTGATGCTGCACTGAAAAACGAAAGGGTAATAACAATAAGTACCATCGGAGAACCTGGGGATTAGAGTCCTTCATCTTGGAGAGCTATAACAGGGGGGCGTGATCCACTACCAACTGGAAAGGGTTGTTTGTCAAGTAATATTGCAATGCTCTCACGGCCCACTTCACCGCCAGGGCCTCCTTTTCTATGGTGGCGTAATTGCGTTCCACCGGCTGGAGCTTCCGACTGATGAAGAGAACGGGCCAGTCGACCCTGTCCTCCTCTTGAACAAGCATTGCCCCCAGGCCCATCCCTGAGGCATCGGTGTGCAGGACAAAGGGATTGTTGAAGTCGGGGTTTCGAAGCACGGGACTCTGGGACAAGCACATCCGAAGAGCTTCAAAGTCGGCTTCTTCCACCGGGCCCCACCGCAACTGGTTGGGACGGGCCTTTTGCAGGCTATCGGTGAGCGGACTGGCCAGGGACACAAAGCCTGGAATGAACCGGCTGTAGTAACCGACAAACCCCAGGAAGCAGCGGAGTTGCCGTTTTGTGCGAGGCTGCAGGTGGTGCTCTAAGGTGACCACTTTGTCGGGCAGCGGCCTTATGACTCCGCGGCCCACCTGATACCCCAGGTACTTGAGTTCTTGAAAGCCCAGGCGGTTCTTGGCGGGATTAGCCATCAGACCAGCGGCGTGCAAAGCCTGTAACATGTGGCGAAGGTGAGTGAGGTGTGTGTCCCAGTCGGGGCTACAAACAATGATGCCTTCAATGTACACCTATGCAAAACCCTGACAATTCACGAGCGCTCGGTCTACCAGCTGCTGGAATGTGGCCACAGCCCCGTGGAGGCCAAAAGGCATCCTCTTGAACTGGAACAAGCCATCAGGTGTGGCGAAGGCCATCTTTTCCCGGTCCAGGTTGTGTACCGGTACCTGCCAGTACCCTTTCATAAGGTCTAACGTGGAGAGATACCTGGCCGTACCAAGCTGGTCGATGAGGAGGTCCGCCCTCAGCATCGGGTAGGTGTCAAACTCCACTACTTTGTTTACCTCGCGGTAATCAACACAAAAACGGACGCTGTCATCTGGTTTCGGCACCAGCACGACTGGGCTACGCCACGGGCTCTTGGAAGGTTCAATGACTCCTTATTGCAACATCATTTCTACTTCCTATTGGATAACGCCCTGTAGCTACAGCGGCACCAGGTGCCACGGGGCCTGGGCCACCTGCCCAGGGATGGTGGCGATGCGATGTGTGACCAGGTGGGTGCACCCGGGCTGGCTGGAGAAAGTCCCGGGACAGTCAGCCAGCACCCACCGGAGGTCTTGCAGCTGTACCTCGGAGAGTGCCTCGTCCAACACCGGCTCGGGGGCCACACCCAGTGACTCCTGCCAGGGGGGCACTCTGTCCAGTAGCTCCCCTGGGGCGGTGGCCAGGTGGGCCCCGTCGAGGTCAGTTCCGCGCTCACACCACTCTTTGAGATCATTCACTTGGACCATTTTCCTCTGGCGGGGCCCATAGCCGATCTCATATGTAAGGGGGCCCAGTATCCATGTCACGGGGAACGGGCCTTGCCAGGGGTCGCCGTGGCCCGGGTCCATGACTGCCCAGGAGACCAGTACGCGGTCCCCAACCTGGAAAGAGCACAGCCAGGTTCCCACATCGTATCGCCACTTCTGAGCTTCCTGGGCCCACTTCAGGTTGGCGGCGGCGGCCCGTCGGAGTGCTTCCAGTCTCTCTCGCAGCTTCCAGACGTACTCGCATGGCTCTGCCCCGTCGTCGTCCCCCTCCGTGGGGCGCCGCCCTTCCATGGCGTCAAGGATCCCTCGCGGCCGATGCCTGTAAAGAAGTTCGAATGGTGAGAAGCCCGTCGAGGCTTGGGGCGTTTCATGCAAGGCAAACAAGATGGGGTCGATTTACAGGTCCCAAGCTGCGGGTGCTTGTAAGCTGTTTTCCGCAGCATCTGTTTTATCGTCTGATTCAGGCGTTCCACCAGGCCGTCGGTCTGTGGGTGGTGTACAGCTGTAAATATCTGTCGTATCTGGAGCATCTGGAAGACCTGTTGCATGAGTTGAGCCGTGAACGGGGATCCGCGATCCGTCAATATTTCCCGGGGCAGACCCACCATTGCGAAATATTTCATGAGGGCCCTTGCCACACCAGCGCTCTTCAGGCTAGGGAGTGGGATGGCCTCGGGGAAGCGGGTGGTGTAATCCATAGGTACCAGCAGATAGCGGCCCCCCCTGGGCGTCTGCGGCAGGGGCCCCACAAAGTCCATTGCTATGCACTCAAAGGGCGCCCCCTGGATCGGCAACAGGGACAGGGGTGCTCGGGGTTCCGCTCAAGACGCCACTTGCTGACAGATGTCACAGGAGTGGCAATAGGCCTTGACGTCGCGAGCCACCACCAGCCAGAAGAATCTGGCCAACACTCATGCTAGGGTGCTTTTCATGCCTTGGTGCCCCGCTCAAGTGTGATTGTGGGTGGCCCACAGCATGATGGGCAGGTAGGCATGGGGCACGAGCAACTGACTGTAAGGCCCCACCCTTCCCTTGACCTCCCGGTACCTCACCCCACCCTCCTACACCACGCGAGGAAGCTGCAGGCTCAGCCGGGGGTCCGTTACCTGTTCATTGCAGACTGCAGCACACCGCCTCAAGGCCTCCAAGGCGTCATCCTGTTCTTGCTCTCGGGCGAATTGTGGGTCTCGGGCCAACCCCTCGTAGGCGGCTTCAAGGTCTTCACCTGCCGCCGATGGGCCCACCTCTTCAGTTGCCAGCGCTGCCATCTCTGTGTAGGGGCCCCCTTCGTCCCCTGCCTCGTCAGTGGGCTGGGCCGCGTCCAGAACCTCACGGAACCGGGGCGCATCCCACCCTAACAGGAGCGGGAATGGCAAGCATGCCACGCGGGCCAATGGCACTTCCCACTGATGCCCCAGATAGGTCACGGGGCCCACCACCACTGGGCAGCGCTCTTCATGCCCATGGAAACAGACCACGGTGACCGTGCGGACCACCGGGAGGCTGCGGGGTAGCAGGTGGGAGCGTACTAAGGACAACGAGCTCCCACTGTCGACGAGAGCCTTCACCTCCTGGTTACTGAGTGTCATGGTGAGGAGCCAAGCTGGTGGGCACTGTCCTACGGCTGACGTCTGCATCGTGATCTCATGCCCCAGGTCACACTCCATCAATGGGCAATCCCTTCAGAGGTGCCCCCACTGGCCATAGGTGTAGCATGGCCCTGGGCCTCCCAAGGGTTGGCTGCCTTTCCCTGGCAGGGCCCCGCGCAAGTCGCTCCATCCGGTGGAAGAACGTCCCAGGGGCGGGGGCGGAGTCCCCAGGTGCAGGGGGTTGCTTCCGCTGGCTCCCCCACGGGCCGCGTTGGAGCGCACCCTCCCGGATTTCCTGGCATCCTCCCCAGCCCTTGCCGAGGGCAGAGAAAAAGGTAGCTTTGCTGGTTGCAGGCCACTGCGCCCCAGCCGGGTGCCGCTGTCGACCCGCACCCCTGCATCCCGGTTCTCAGCCACCAGGAAGTTCTCCCACAGTAGCTGGGCCTTGCTGAGCTTCTCCGGCTTCCAGCACGCTAGCCAGTGGCGGGCATGGGCTGGCAGAATTTGCAGCAGTTGATCACTACGAGCTCTATGACTCGTTTGCTATCCTCGGAGGCCGGCCAGAGCCAACGAGTAGCAGAATCTTTCAGCGCGGCAATGACTGCCCTCGGGCGGGCCTGCGTCGGCACCTGGAGGCTCCGGAACCGCTGCCGGTGGGTCTCTGGGGTGACCTCCAGCCGATCTAGGATGGCTGCTTTCGTTTTGTCATAGTCCGCTGCTTTGCTGCGTTCCAAGGCGGCCTGTGCCTCTCCCGTCAGATATAGGCCGAGAATGTGTGCCCATTGATCCCGGGGCCACTGGGCGGTCTCGGCGGCACGCTCAAACGCCTCCAGGTATGCCTCGATCTCATCCTCAGGCCCCAATTTGGTGAGGGGTGGCCAAGGCCCTCGAGGGAGTCCACCGCCTCCTCCGGGTGCCCCTGAGGGCCGAGCAAGGACAGCCCGCTGCAGCTCCTGTACCAACGTTGCCTGGGAAGCGTGTTGTTGAGCGAGGTCCCGCAGGAGCTGACTTTGGTGCTCGTGCGCCGGGCTGAGCTTTACTGAGTCCTGACTACCGTCTGACCTGTCCGAGTCCTCTGAGGAAGCCAGGGGGCGGGGGGTGGGGTCCCTGTCGGTCCGTCCTAGCCACTCCCCTGGGGGTTTCCAGCCAGGGGGGTGCCAGGAGGCGGGGTACTGGCCCACCTAGTGGGTCTGGCGTGCCCGCCTTCTTGTCAGAGTCCTCAGTTAGTCAGTCAAACACCAGGCCTTATTCATTGAAACAAGGATTGTATTTATTAGACTGCAATACTAGGTCACTAGAACAGAAGCATTGTTAAGAATAACTTGAATACATGAAGCATTGGGGTTATACTCTAAGGGGGGAAAGGAGCCCCCCTCACCTCTACCAACAGATGGCCAGCCCACGCACGGGAAAGCTATGAGGTGCTAAGTTACTACGTTCCCACCACCTGAAAGTTCTCAAGCCTAGCTGTTGTCTTTAGGAAAGCGAAAGGAGACGATCAGCCTGGCTTCAAGGCCATTTAGGCCTGGGCGAGATGAGATATAGCCCGGTCTCCCAGGCAACCTCGTCACCTCCCCGCATTCCAAACGAGAAACTCAGATACATTTATTACCCTCTCATCTCCTCCCCTCACCCCTATGGCAGGGATACCTGACATCCTGCCCTCCTGATAATAGATCTATCCCCCCGGCTTCAGAGGATACAATTTATGGAACGCGCGGACCAATTTCGGGGCATGAACATGTTCCGCCCTCACCCACTCCCTCTATTCAGGCCCAAAGTCCACCCAGTCGATGAGATAATACAACCGGTTGCGTGAAATCTTCGAATCCAGTATTTGAGAAACTTCATAATGTGGTTCTCCCCCCACCATCAGCGGAGGGGGGGCGGGGCGCTGGGGTCTCCAGACATTCTCTGCAGGCGCACGTCGTAACAGCCTTACATGAAATATATACAGGATGAACAGATTTCAGTGATTTAGGCAGTTCAAGCTCAACAGTAACATTGTTCAACATACGCACAATTTTAAAAGGTCCCACATATTTCCAACCGAGTTTGCGGCTCAGCTGCAAGCCCCTCAAGTTCTGCATGGAGAGATAAACAAATTCCCCACATTTGGGGGTCCAGGAATGGTCACGTTTCTTGTCAGCCTGAGTTTTATACGCAGCCTTGGCCCCCTCGAGTGTTTTCACTAGCAATGGCCACGTGGTTTGCAAGCGTTTACACCAGTCACCTGCATCTCCCGGCGGGAGGTCGGGAGAGCTCAGAAAAGGGAGAGGCGGTGCTTCATATCCGTGCACCGCCATGAACGGAGACATCCCTGTGGAGGAGTGATGAGTATTGTTGTAGCAAAACTCAGCCAGCAGCAGCAGGGACTGCCAATCATCTTGTTGAAAGTTTGTGAAACACCTGAGGTATTGTTCTAGCGTTTGGTTAACCCTCTCGGTTTGACCATCGGTCTCTGGGTGGTATGCACTGCTGACCCCCCTCTCCACCCCTAGCAGTGACATCAACTCCCCCCAGAATTGGGAGACAAATTGTGACCCCCTGTCTGAGACCACCTTATTCGGCAAAGTGTGGAGTCTCACCACGTGTTGAAAGAACGCCGCAGCCAGTCTTTTTGCGGAGGGGATGGAAGTGAACAGGACAAAATGAGCCTGTTTAGAAAACATATCGACTATGACCCAAATAACAGTCTTTCCCCCACTCGGCGGCAAGTCAGTAATAAAGTCCATAGAGATCACGTCCCAAGGGCGAGTGGGGGTAGGGCAGAGGCTGCAGTGAGCCGGGGGGGTTCCCTGGCCGGGGCTTGCTCATAAGGCAGATCTGGCAGGCGTTTGTATACAGAGATAAATCCTTCCTCAGTCCCGGCCACCAAAATTGCCGTTGGAGGAGCTGAAGTGATTTGACAAAGCCATTGTGCCCTGCAAGTTTAGAGCCATGAGCCCAACTCATCACCTCCCCCCGGAGTGACAGCGGCACAAACAGTTTTCCATTCTTCTGCCAACAGTCTTGTGCATCTTTCACCACCCCCTCAAGCGTCTCCCTGTCCGCCTGAGACATGGCAGATGCAAATTTCGACTCCCAGTGGGAAGAGAGCGACGTGGGGGGGGGGGGGGTCAGCGCTTGCTTGCGTGTGGTTACCGCCCCGCCCAGTTGGGAGGGGGTGAAGACTGAGTCCCGGACCTCCTCCCGTTTGCTATCGTGTTGTGGGAGGCGGGACAGAGCATTGGCAAGCGAGTTAGCCTTTCCCGGGAAATGGTGCAGGGTGAAATTAAACTTAGAGAAGAAATCAGCCTATCGCAATTGCTTGGCATTCAGCACGCGGGGCGAGCGGAGGAGTTCTAAGTTTTTGTGATTGGTCCACACCTCAAATGGCACTCGAGCCCCCCCAGCCAGTGTCGCCATGTCGCTAGTGCCAACCGGATCGACCCTGCTTCTTTTTCCCACACCAACCAATTCTGCTTTTTGGAGACATATGCAAGGGGGTGGAGTTTACCATCATCCCCCTCTTGGAGGATGGCCCCCCCCATGGCGACGTCCGAAGCGTCGACTTGGACAATGAATTTCTTGAGTTCATTAGGATGAGCCAGCACCGGCTCTGAGGTAAAAAGAGCCTTCAGGCGTTCAAATGCAAGCTGGCAATCTGGGGTCCAATCTAGGCGTGCACCCGGCCGGGTGCAGTCAGAGGCTTTCCCCTTAGTTTTGAGCAGGTCAGTAAGGGGGAGGGCCACCTGTGCAAAGTTCGAAAGAAATGATCTGTAAAAATTGGCGAATCCGAGGAAAGCTTGGAGCTGCCTCCTCGTCTTGGGGGGTTCCCACCCCACCACATCTTTAACCTTGTCAGGGTCCATCTCAAACCCCTTCTGTGAGATGCGGTAGCCTAAAAAGGCGATTTCCGACTTATGAAATTCACATTTAGACAGTTTAGCGAAGAGTTTGTGCTTGTGTAACGTTTGGAGTACTTCCCTCACCAACTTCACGTGTGAACGGAGGTCGGGGGAATACAAAAGTATGTCATCAAGGTAAACAAGGACCCCCTTGAACAAATACTTGTGCAACACTTCATTAATCAAGTTCATGAACACCCCTGGCGCCCCCTGTAGCCCGAATGGCATAACCAAGTATTCAAACTGCCCCAGGGGGGTATTAAATGCAGTTTTGTATTCATCCCCTTCTCTGATGCGTACCCGAAAGTAGGCATCCCTAAGATCCAACTTAGAAAAGATCCTCCCCCAGCAACCACAGCTAGGAGGTCCTTGATCAGGGGCAGAGGGTATGCATTGGTAGCCAAAACAGCGTTTAGCCCACGATAGTCCGTGCATAGCCGCAACCCCCCGTCTTTCTTTTTCCGGAATAGAACGGGTGCGGCGAACGGGGAAGAGGCGGGTCGGATGAACCCCCTCTCCAAGTTCTTATCTATGAACTTTCTCAGTTCCACTTTCTCAGCCGGGCTCATGGAATACAATTTGCCCTTAGGTAGTTTCTGGTTTGGCAGTATTTCAATAGCACAGTCTGAGTTCCTGTGGGGGGGCAACTCATCCGCCTCTTCTTCCCCAAAGACCACCGCTAAATCCCGGTATTCCCGCGGGATCACCTCCAGTTCTGCTTCCACCACCCCCACCAGCACAGGGTCGCCTCCCAGTCGCAAGGATCCCCAGCCCTCGCACCAAACGTGATCCCTACATTTGGGCGAGATGAAGTTGACATTCCCAGCTTCCCACATTATGTGTGGGTCGTGGTCAAAGAACCACGCACTCCCCAAGACCAGAGGGAAACGGGCGGCCGGGGTAACAACGAATGGTCTCACCTCCCAGTGTTCCCCAATCCCCATGCGTAATGGCACAGTCTCATATTTACACGGCTCTCTCATCGTTGAGCCGTCCATTTGGGTAAACACCAGGGGTTCTGCAAGCTTGACTACTTTCGCCCCTAGCCCTGTCACCAGCGAGGGGTTAATAATGTCTTTCCCACACCCAGAGTCAATGAGAGCTCGCACTCTCACATGGGTCTGTAGACCCGGGTCCATTAGAGTCACAGTAAGAAAGAAGAGAGAGGAGGATCTGCTCACCGGGTTCAGCGCTTGCGAGTCCGGGACCTGCTGTTCAGCGCTATTTACAGCAGGTCCTTCTCGTTTCCCGCCTTCGTGGTTTCTTCCTCCGACGAGTCAGAGGTCTCGCTCAGCGGGTTAATTTGCAGAGCTCTAGCCCCTCTCGGTTTCGCCACCGGTTTGGGTGTGGATGTGTCGAATTTCTTCTTGCCCCCTTTTCCTCCTCCAGGTGGGGTGGTTGATCCGGGGCAGCTTGCCGCGAAGTGGCCCGATTCACTGCACTTCAGACATAGCCCTTGCTTCATCCGAATCTCCTGCGTGCCGTCTTTGGGTCGAGGAGTCGTTGGTTGGGTCTTCCCTCTGGGCGCTGGGGTTGGCCCCGATGGGGCTCCCTTCCCCAACGCCGCCGCGTCATCCAGCCGGATGGTTTTCAGGCGGGTTTCCGTGGCTACTGCCTCCAGCCCATCAACGTCTCCGGGTCGTGTCCACGTATCACGGTCCGGCGGATCTCTGGGTTGAGCCCCAGGCGGTATTGTTCTGCCAGGACTCCGGACTTTCGCGGCTTGCCTCTGGAACTCCGCGGTATACTCCCTCACGGATTTGGAACCTTGCTTAAAAGCGTGCAAGAAGGCTCGGGCAGTCTTGTTCACGTTGACATCCTCGAACTGCTCCTTCATGGCCCACATAAAGGCGTCGATCTCCCGCAGCTCCCGCCCGTCTGCTTGGTGCAGGGCTACATACCAGTCTGCCGCCTCCTCCTTCAAGTGCGACGCGATCGCATCAACCATGCAGTCCTCGCTCTGGAACAGGTGTCCCCAGTTCTCGATGAACTTTTCGGTTCTCACCAGGAAGAACGAGAACTTCTCCAGGGTCCTGTCAAAGTTGCCCAGGGACACCCCCAGGCGGCCCCGCTGGCACGACCCTTCGATCGGGGGGTTGCTGATCAGGAGGCGCCTCTCTCTGCCTCCTGTCCATTTCCTCTCGGATGCCGTCCGAGATCATCTTGGGAATGCGGGAGAGGGACTCGTCTAGCAAGCGGAACAGGCGATCTTGACTCGGATCGCCACTCCATCTCCGGCTCACCACGGCCCCTTTCATGTCTTTTGACTCCCTGTGCGTGTCTTCCGCCCCTTCCGCCGTGCTCAGCCGGTGAATCGACCTCTCGAACCGGCTTTCTCTCACCGACGCTCGCGGGGTGAAGAACCACGTTTCGTGCGTCTTGGCGAGCGGCTTCACCCAGTCTCTTCGCTGCTTAGGCCGGGTGGTCACTCCGCCGTACGCCGCTCCATAAGGGTCCCCGTAGGGCCCCCCTAAGTCGTATTCCAGGCCCCACAATGCCGGGACATATGTACCCGGGACTTCTGGAGCACGACTACCGTGGTGCTCGGCACCGTCGTCACAGGAGGTTTCTGGTCCTCCGGTGGATCTTTGATCGGGAGAGTGTCTTCTTCACCGTTGCTCATTTTTGTGCGCAAACGGGTTTCTGACCAGTCCCGACTAAAAATGATTCTTAACAAACTGTCAGAGTCCTCAGTTAGTCAGTCAAACACCAGGCCTTATTCATTGAAACAAGGATAGTATTTATTAGACTGCAATACTAGGTCACTAGAACAGAAGCATTGTTAAGAATAACTTGAATACATGAAACATTGGGGTTATACTCTAAGGGGGGAAAGGAGCCCCCCTCACCTCTACCAATAGATGGCCAGCCCGCGCACGGGAAAGCTATGAGGTGCTAAGTTACTACGTTCCCACCACCTGAAAGTTCTCAAGCCCAGCTGTTGTCTTTAGGAAAGCGAAAGGAGACGATCAGCCTGGCTTCAAGGCCATTTAGGCCTGGGCGAGATGAGATATAGCCCGGTCTCCCAGGCAACCTCGTCACCTCCCCGCATTCCAAACGAGAAACTCAGATACATTTATTACCCTCTCATCTCCTCCCCTCACCCCTATGGCAGGGATACCTGACACTTCTCCACCACTGTGTCGGGCTGATGCTGCGCCCCTGCTAGTGCTCCTCCCGTTGCCATGGCGCGGACAACCTAAGGGGGGGGTGGCGGCCCCGGTGCAGTGGCCAGCACAAGGTCGGATGGTTCAAGCTGGCCTCAGAAATGACAGTGGGCCAGGTTAACCTCACCTGCAAGGCCCTCCTGTCTCGAGCTCAGAGCTTGGCTGCCTCATCTCTCTGCACCAGCGTGCCCTGGTCCGCGGCTCGTACTTCCTCCCCGGCCATCTCATTTTCCTCCTTTCTTATATTCCCAGCACCGCACCCAGCACCGCCTTTCCTCCTCGCCATTCTCCTCCCCCGCCCGGCCCCGCCCCTCTTCATAACCAGGGACGCCGTCCGGTGGGTGTGGGGAGGCTGTTGTCGGGCTGGTGGCGTCCTTCGCAGCCAGATGGCCGTGCTGCCGGTGCCGCTCCAGAGGATTCCTAGGGGCCGGGGGCCAGCCTCGGCACAGGCGTCCAGCGGCTCCCGTGTGGCACGGCACTGGGGCCTTGCTCGCCCCGTCGGCATGTCGCTCCCTTGGCCTGCTGGAGGAGGTCCATCGCGGGGGTCTCGCCAAGCCTGCCCCTCCACCGCCAGGGGTTTTCCAGCCTCTCCCCAGTCTCCCGTCATCCCGTCGGTAAGCTTTCCCCAGGAGTGCGGGGGCAGGGAGTGGGTGTCGCGGCCTGGGCCCACAAAACCGGGACACCCCTTTTAAAGCTGTTTGTTCCTGTGGCCATCACAACATCCTCTGGCAGTGAATTCCACATTTTAATCACTCCCTGTATAAAGTAGTATTTCCATTTGTCCGTCATGAACCTACTGTCCATCAGCTTCGTTGGATGCCCCCGAGTTCTAGTATTTTGTCAGCCCTCTCTACCCCATGTATAATTTTATAAATCTATCATGTCCCCCCTTAATCATCTTTTTTCTAAACTGAAGAGTCCCAAACTTTTCAGCTTTTCCTTGTTGGGAAGGTGCTCCAACCCCCTAATTATCTTGGTTGCTCTCCTCTGTACTTTTTCCATTTCTGTAATGTCCTTTTTGAGATATGGTGACCAGAACTGTACACAGTATTCTAAATGAGGCTGAACCGTGGATCTGTATGGGGCATTACAATACTGGCCATTTTGCTGTCAGCCACTTTCCTAATAATCCTTAATGTAGCGTTTGCCTTTTCCACCGCTGCAGCACACTGGGTTGACACTTTCATTGAGCTGTCCACTTTGACCCCAAGATCTTTTTCCCTCTCAGTATCAGCAAGTTCGGACCCCATTAGCCTATACTAGAAGTTGGGATTTTTTTGTCCCAGTGTGCGTCACCTTACACTTATCAACACTGAAGTTCATTTGCCACATTGTCGCCCACTAACCCTGTTTGTGGAGTTCCTCTTGGAGCTCTTCACAGTCAGCCTTGGTTTTCACCATCCTGAATAATTTTGTGTCATTTGAAAACTTGGCCTCTGCACTATTCACCACTAGTTCCAGATCACTGATGTATAAATTAAATAGTACCAGCCCTAATACTGATCCTTGTGGAACCCCACAGCTTATTTCCCTGCATTGTGAGAACTGTCCATTGCATCTAGCTTTTCGCTTTCTGTCATTTAATCAATTCTTAATCCATAAGAGAACCTGTCCCATGACTGGTAAGTTTACTTAGGAGTCTTTGGTGAGGTATGTTGTCAAAAGCCTTTTGAAAGTCCAGGTATATAATGTCTACCAGGACACCACTGTCTACATGCTTGTACATTTTTTCAAAGAACTCCAAAAGGTTGCTGAGGCAGGACTTCCCTTTGCAGAAGCCATGCTGATTTTCCATCATCAGGCTTTGTCTCTCTGTGTGCCTAAGAATTCTGTCTTTGATTAGTTTCTGCTAATTTGCCTGAGTCAGATGTTATAGGTTGATTGGCCTGTAATTTCCTGGTTTCCGTCTGGATCCCTTTTTAAAAATGGGTGTAACATTTGCTGCTCTCCAATCTTCTGGTACAGTGACTGAATTTAGTGATAGGTTATATTTACCAGTTAATAGATCAATTATCTCACGTCTGAATTCCTTAAGGACTCTCAAGTGTATGCCATCAGGACATGAAGACCTATTGGTTTTTAAAACTGGGGCTGTGGCATGGGTACATGCCCCACACTTAACATAGTGAACACAGAAGTAAAAAAGTCATTGAGCTTCTCTGCCATTTCCCCATCTTCCTTTAGCAATTCCTTTGTTCCTTTGTCATCTAAATGCTCCACTGCTTCTCTGGCTAGTTTTCTGCTCTGGATATTTTAAAAAAATGTTTATTGTTTGTCTTGATGCCTTTAGCAACCCACTTCTCAAAATCTCTTTTTGCATGCCTAGTTATTGACTTACATTTCTCCTTCAGTGGGGGGAAGTCATCCAGGAATGGTTAGGTCACACCTATGCTAAGCAAATTTCTTTTGTTTCGTGGCTCCTATTGGAGGGACCTCGGCTGACCTCTCCAGTTCTTGCATAGTCCTGCGATCGGTGGGTCATCTGGAGCTCCAGCTCCAAGCCAAAAAGCGCACAGACAAAAGAAAACAAAAGGGGAAACTTTTCCTTTGGAGAAAAGAAAGGAGCCAGGATCTTGTCAAGTCTACCTTTGCTTGTAGGCGGCAAGACAGGAAGAACATCAGGAGGCACGGACAGAAGGCACCTGAGGATGTTCCAGGACACAAAGAGGCGGAAACGGCCCCCTCCCCCATCTGAGGCTTCAGATGGTGGGGCCATGACCGAAGCGGACGCCTCCCGGGTACTGCAGCCCCTTACCTCCAAGGGTCAGGTTGCAGCAGGCCGAGCAGCAGCAGAGAGGCCATAACCAACGTGGATGCCTCCTGGGAGCTGCAACCCATTACCTCTGAGGTTCCGGGGGTTGGGTTGTAGCAGGACCAGCAGCAGGAAGCTGCGTTGTTGCAACTGGAGTGCGAGGGAAGCTTCAGCAGTGCTGCAATAATTAAGGGTGTGGGGCTGGTAGGCTCCCGCTCTCCCCACCCCCAGCAGAAGAAGATGGTGGGAGCCGGAGGCGCCTTCGGGTGTGTTAAGTGATCTGAGTCTGAAGGCTCCTGCCTCCCACCCAGCACCTGAAGATCGGCCAAGGAATTGGCTGGCGGGGCCAGCGCACACAGGAAGGAAGGATGCCGCAGGAAAGCTAAAGAGCTGGTGAGCTCACGTGGTGAGCCCATTCCGACGGGGGGGGAGGCCTGGCTGGGACCAGCCAGCAAAGGAGAGCCAGAGCCGATCTGGGGGCAGAGCTTAGGCCCTTGGGGAGGCATGGGCGTGGCAGAACTCTGGGGGCAGGCTAGCCTCCTGCAGCCGCACTTTCCCCTTCAACCACAGCAGGCGGAGGACCCAGGTGGAATGGAGCCTGGCCTATTATTGCCCCCGCCATTTTCAGCCAGCCCCAGCATGGATGTGTCCCGTTCTGGGGGCCCTCAGACAACCCCTACTTGGCTACAGGGTGCGAGGATCCAGAGGGGCAGGGTGGCAGCCCCAGGGCAACCCCCTACCAGGTGCAGGGAGCCAGGGGGGAATGAGGCGGCAGCCCCAGGGCAATCCCCTGCCAGGCAGGCAAGCCAGGAGCCAGAGGAAGGCCATCCTCAAGGGGCTCAAAATGGCAGAGAGCTCATTCCTCATCTTCCTGCTCATCTTCAGTCTCTAAGTCCCCCTATCCAAAAAAGGAGGGCTAAGGTCTGCGAGGCAACGGGTCCCATTGAGGCATCAGGAGCATCTCAGGGAGAGGATGTGTGCTCTCAAGGCAGTATGGTCAAGGGATCGGGGCAACCAGGGTCCAGGGATGTGCCCAGTAAAGGGCGTCTTCTCAGCATTACCTCTGAGCAGGCAGATTGATTCCACCATCACTTCCTTGGGTGACATCACTGATAAAGAAGACAGGGAATGGTCAGGAGATGAGGCTGAGATAAAACCTACCTCATCCAGATTATTCCAAACCGAGCATTTCCACACTGAACGACCAGATGGAAGTGACCGGGGAACCTAGATTTTCAGTGTCTGCAACCTTGCCTCCAGAAGTTTTAAGAAACCAGTCAAGATACTAATCCTCCCGCCTTCCCCAAGCGCCTGTACTCCTCGCCAGGGGAGACCAGGGAGAACCTGAAGGTACCCTTGATTGATGCTCCAATGGTGGCATTCCACTTTTTAAAAGAAGCCCCTTTACTTTTTATAGCTTTTATAGCTTTTCCAAAAATGGGCATTCCTCAAGGGATTACAACCACTGAGAGCCACAGACAAGGAAGTGGTACTCTTCTTATCTGAGGAATGGAAGATGGGCCTTAGGCCAAATTATGCTACAAACGACAGGTGGCAGCCATCCAAGCACACTTAGGGGACGAGATGTGGGGGACCGTGTCCACTAGCAAGTACACGAGGAAGTTTCTTTTAGGAGTGGCCCAAATGGTCCTCCAGTCAAACACAGGTTCCCCGACATGGTGCCTCCCCTAGGTGCTGCTCTCATGGCCAAGTCCACCAGTTGGGCTGATAAAGAAGACAGAGCTGTATCTCCTGTCGTGGAAGGGGGCAGGCGTGACCTCAGCCAGGAAGGTCTCTGAGTAGGTGGCCCCATCAACCAGAAAGGAGTTGTGCATTTTTCCAAGGGGATTTGGTCTCCCTGAGGATGGATACATCCTCCCTTCCCAAGGTGAACTCCACTTTCCACCTCAAACAGTCAACCACATTACTTTGTTCGGTCCAAAACCGAGGCATCAAAATGAGAAGACCTGGCACAAACTGGGTATACCACAAGCTCTCCATATATAGCTCAACAGGACAGCACCTTTTCGGAGGTCAGACCCACTATTGTATCGCATGGTACCCCTAACCAGGGAAAGAGATTCTCAGAGACTGCAGTGGTCTACTGGATTAGGCAATGTATGACCAAGGCCTACGAGGTACAAGGTCTTGAACCACCAGGTCAGGTGACGACACACTCCACAAGAGCAGCAACGGCATCAGCGGCTTTCTCCACATGAGCAACAGTGGAGAAAAGAGGCAGAGCAGCTACCTGGGCCTCTTTTGTGAGGCACTACAGAATAGATCAGGTGACCTCCACTGAGGCAACCTTTGGCAGATGAGTGTTACAGCATGTACTGGAAACATAGAAGATTTGAAACACCCAACCTAATGGAACAGCTTGGGTACAGCTAACCATTCCTGGATGACTTCCCCCCCACTGAAGGAGAACGGTACATTGGTACTTACCTGAAGGTTCTTTCTCTTCAGTGGAGGAGAAGTCATCCACATACCACCCTAGAACCACTGCATCAAGTCAAACCAAAGGTGGCACATAGGACACTGACTACAGAGTCCTGCATTACACAATAAAATAGAATAAACACAAAACGGACCACAAAATGGCGAAACAGAAGATCTATTTATATCGAGACAAAAGAACAGATGAATGAACAGGGCTTGGACATAACTGGAAAGGTCAGCCTAGGTCCCTCTAAGAGGAGCCATGCAACAAAAGAAATTTGCATAGCCTATCCGAGCGAGCAGAGGCGTGACCTAACCATTCCTGGATGACTTCTTCCCCACTGAAGAGAAAGAACCTTCAGGTAAGTACCAATGTACTGTTCTTTTCCAGGAGCCTGTGGTCCCTCCAGTTTGGTGTAGTGGTTAAGAGCAGCAGACTCTTATCTGAAGAACCAGGTTTGATTCTCCATTCCTCTACATGCAGCCAGCTGGGTGACACTGGGTCAGTCACAGTTCTCTCAGGAGCAGTTCTCAGTGCTCTCTCTGCCCCACGTACCTCACAGGGTGTCTGTTATGGGGAGAAGAAGGGAGGGAGAGTGTAAACCACTCTGAGACCCCAAGTGAAGGGTGGGGTATAAATCCAATTCTCCACCACTATCACTATTCATTGGGGTAGACCTTCCACTTTTTAAAAGAAGCCCCTTTACTTTTTATAGCTTCATTGACTGATGTTGTTAATCATGCAGGCCTTCTTTTTGGCTTGGGAGTGCCTTTCCTGACCTGTGGAATGCATTCTGTTTGGACTTCAGTTACTGTGGTTTTAAAGAGCTTCCAAGCATCCTCCAGGGATTTAACTGTCTTATGTTTCCCCTTCAGCTTCCTTTTTACTATTCTCATTTTTGTGAAGTTCCCACTTTTGTAATCAAATGTGACAGTTTTGGACTTCAGCATAACTTTCCATTGACCTGAACGCATTGCGATTGCTGTTCCCAATTGGTATAACAACCTCTGCATCTCTCATCAGGTCTTGAGACTTGCTCAGCACCACGTGCAAGATCACTGCCTCTCTGGCTGGCTCTGTGACAAGCTAACTGTTCCAGTGCACAGTCATTTATGATATCTAGGAATCTTATTTCTGTAGCATGACTTGAGCACGTTTACTCAGTCAATGTGAGGATAGTTAAAGTCTCCCAGAATAATAACATTATCTGCTTTAGTCACCTCCCTTATTTCCGTCTTCGTCTCAAGATCAGCCCCAAGGGTTTGATCAGGTGGGCAATAGTACAGCCCCACTTTTAAGTAACACTTAGGGCTCAGTATTTCCACCCATGTCACTTCTGTTGGGGAGTTAATTCCCCTGCTGTTTTCTAACTATTTGATTCTATGCCCTCTTTGATGTAGGTGTGAGTAACAAGCATAAAGAAGACTGTGAGAAACACTAATAAAATTATACAAATATATCCTAGTATATTGTTAATTCTTGCACAGTGAAACATACATACACAAACTTCATATTAGGTTGTTTTCCAGTGATTGTAACAAGCAGAGATTTGTAAATGAAAGACTTATCTGGAATCTTCATTAGGAGTTGTTGATTTTGAATAGGACTTGTGATATTGGTATTTATTTGTAATGATGTATTATGAATTTTTGATATGACAGTATCACTTATGAAGTTTATGTATGGATGTTTCACGGTGCAAGAATTGACGATACACTAGGATATATTGGTATAATTTGTATTAGCATTTATTTCTTACGGTCTTCTTTATGCTTGTTACTCACACCTGTTTCAACTGTTAATCCTCCTCTAGCTCTTTGATGTAGGGCCAGCTAGACAGGCACAGATCAGGGGTCTCGATGCGTGGATGAGAAAGTGGAGCCAGGAGAAAAGATTTAGATTTGTTAGGCACTGGGGGACTTCCTGAGACAAGCCAAACCTGTCCAAAAGAGATGTTGTACAAAAGAACACAGCACCACCATCCTGTACCTCCCTGTCCGGCCTATAGATCTTATACCCAGGAATGACTGTATTCCATATGTTTTCCTCATTTCTAAGATACCTACTATATCTAAACTGTCATTGAGCACCAAGCACTCCAGCTCCCCAATCTTAGCTTGGAGACTTCTAGAATTGGCATATAGAAACCTATAATGTGTTTCCCTCTCCAGTAACCCTCATCTCCCTCAGTCCCTTAGTTGCCTGTTATGGCCCTCAGTTGCCATCGTGCCCTTAGTCACTTCCAAGTTCTATTACACTTCTATCAATATTGTCCTGAGTGTTTACACAGTCATCCCTTTGGACTGACTTGTCCCAAACTGGAGGCTCCCCAGCTACTGTTGGTTTTCCCCTCGGGATTAATTTAAAAACTGCTCTTCCACTTTTTTGATATTAACCACCGGCAGACTGGTTCCCTTTTGGTTCAAGTGAAGCCCATTGCTATTGTACAGTTTCGGCTTTGTACAGGTTTTGGTGTTGAACTTTAAAGCCTAAGTGGTCTGGGACCAGTATACCTTCAGGACCACCTTTCCTAGTATGTCTCCCAAAGAGCATTAGCTCTAGTGATCAATCTGCAGGTGGTCCCTGGCTTCAGCATGGTGGAACACTATTCCAGGAGAGAACAGGGCCCTCCAGGACTTACTACAGTTCCACAGGGCCTGCAAAACAGAGTTTTTCCACTGGGCTTATGGTTGTGGGCAGCGACAGGCTCCTTTCTGATAGGTTTCATCTACAATTGGCCTCCCCCTCCCCTTCCCCTCTTCTCACCAGACAATTATATAATGCCCTCCCATAGGATTTTATGCCATCTTTTAGCTGTATTGGATTGCAGTCCCTTTAAACACCTTCCAGGTGAAGCCATTGCTTGGAGAAGCCATTTAAAAGAACCCCGTTCTCTTTAGATGACTTTGTCCTTCTCCATTGGAAACAATAGAGGATGGCGCACCTTCTTCTGGGGCCCATAGAATTGTACCCCATGGTCCAATCTTTTTGAAACTTGGGGGGGGGAGCAGTTTAGGAGAGGCACCAGCAGCTATGCTGCGAATTTGGTGCTTCTACCTCAAAAAATAGCTGCCGCCCCCGGAGCCCCAGATACCCCCAGATCAATTCTCCATTATATCCTATGGGCCATTGACTATAATGGTCCCCCATAGAGTATAATGGAGCTGAAAAAATTGGCAATCCCTGATATTAACCAAATCCAAATACCATACTGGTATTGAGATTCAGATAATTTTCGGGTTCAATATACTAAAATACAGGGGAGAGGGGTTGCACACCTCTAGACTACTATCGACTTACAAAGTGTAACCTGCTTTGAGTCTCAGTGAAAAAAGTGGACTATAAATACAATAAATAAATAGTATTCTGTCTGATGGTATGTGCTTGGTTTAAATTGTAAGCATGCATGTTCAGTTATGGCACTACAATGTGCAGATAATCAAAGATGGAGAAAACGGCTATTTGGGAAGGATAGTTTTCATAATACTTTTATAGTGAAGTAAAAAGGAAGATTGATGCAAGTCTAGTAAGCTGCAGAAAAGCAATCTGTCTTGTGTTGATGCCTCTCATGTTGCTTTGCAAAAGTAGTTAGTGAAAAAGTCATATATTTTGTCTTTTCTTTGGTGGTACAAATGGGGAAGCAGTAGAAACTGATAGTGATCTTCTAAGCTGATGATCCGATCTCAGGGCACAGGAGTCTTGACATAGCTGCAGGGAATTTGTGGAAGGGGGTACCTCAGCTGGTCTCTCTCAGGCCTTTGGCTCCTTCATGAGTTGATGATAGGAACTCCTTGTTCTGGTATACATCCATATGGAAATGAGAGGAAAAACAGCACTCACAGTGGTAAAGGAAGAAATAACCTAAAGCATCAGTCATTATTATAATAGCTGGCCTCCTTCTAAAAAGGCCAGTAGTATCAGATACATTCTCATGAACTTGTTTTATATGATTGATTTCTGCTTGCATTAACTGTATTAATCCTGTTGTGCAGTGGTGTGTAAAAGTCTGATCTGTGAGGAGGAATTGCTTAAATGAAAATATTGAAGCAATTAAGGCTGTATATTATTTTGATGGATTCCCACTTTCTCTTTTTTCCTAGGACTTGACTGGCATAGAGTCCATGGACCAATGTCGTCATACACTGGAACAACACAACTGGAACATTGAGGTACTATAGCACTTGCATTCTCATTCTGCTGAATAAATAGTAAATTTGTGCACCGGATATGTAGATTGATCTTATTTTGCATAATGATGCAATTTTTCCATTTAACTTACTTTGGTTCAGTTAATCATGGAGAAATGCAAGGTGCTGAGCAATTCAGTAGCAGACCAATGGTTTCTCAACTGTTGGCAATCTTCGTTTGTCCACCGCTTTAGTCTCTTAGGTTTTTTCAGCTGTGTGTGTAAGGACTACAGATGTGCTTTGTTTTTAAATAAAGCAGAGTTTCTCAGGACTACCACATTCTGAAACTTTTCTGTACTTTTGCAGAATTGCTGTATATACATAATTGTATTTCTTTAAGTTGTTTCCTTTATATGTTAAAAGTCTTGAATGTTCACTAGTAAAGCTAATTTCAACAAACCATTGTAATGATGGTGTCTGTTGTGAGTCCATAAGACATAATTTCCCTTTAAGACAAGTCTGCCTGTTGTAAGGGCATGTAATGTACAGCATGTAGGTTTGCCCTTGCCATTCTTATGAGGCCTTTAGTGGCCCTGTAACTTCCTAGAATCATAAGAGCCCATCTTGCCATTATTTTGCCCCTATTAGAGACTGTGTTAAGATTAAACATGTGATGGCAAAATCTTCCAGAAAGGGGAACAAATAACACCCCCAAAAAACAAACAAACTCTTTCAATTAAACTGAATTTGTCCTGTGCTTGCATGTTCAAAGGTGCAAAAGTTTCATCAGAGGAGCTGTGTTGATGATACTCTTGATTCAACTGCATTGCATGTCTCTTAGGTCTTCCAAGCCAGTTCTTAACATAAACATTCAAAATAGTACCTTTGTTTCTTCAATAATAGCACAATACTTTCAGTAATCTGTAGTGATCCTCCCTTTATAGGCAGCTGTTCAGGACAGACTGAATGAACAAGAGGGTGTCCCAAGTGTCTTCAATCCACCACCTTCCCGACCACTGCAAGTCAACACTGCCGACCACAGGATTTACAGCTATGTTGTTTCAAGACCGCAGCCAAGGGCAAGTTATTTCATCACTGCATTTCTCTTAATTAGGGACGTTCTTTTTGACAGTACTATGAAATAACACAACTACAGGAAAGGGAAATATTTTCCTGCAAATTATGCCTAGATCTTGGAACATCTGGGTTTTGTCACCTTGGTTCAACTTGAATTTTTTTGTTTCTTTTTTCTATTGACAATTATTCCTATTTAAACTTCCCTTGTTCCTTCCAACTGGTGTGTTTCATTTTTGTTCTTTATTTAAAATATTAATATTCTGAAATCCACTAGCAGCCAGTCAAAATAAAAATATTATATAGCAGGTTGCTAAAAATGCTATTGTAAAAATAAAATAGTTGCCCCAAACTGTGTACTTCAGCAAAATAAACACTTGTCTTTTAATGGAAGTCCTGTGTAAAGTAGTCCTTAGTTAGCACTTCACAATACGTGTAGTGTTGGTGTTCTGTATGCTAAGAATATAGAAAGTAGACGATACTTAAGCCACATTTTGGTTAATTGTTTTTAATATTCCCAAAATATTAAAATTTTTAATATCCTCCTCCCAAAAATGTAATATTCCCCAAATGATCTTAACAGTAAAGATCATTTTTTAAAATATATTCTTGTCGGAGAACCATTATTTTGTAGTGGTTAGTGTGTTAGACTACAGCTGGGGAGACCTGGGATTAAATCCTTGCTCAGCCTTGAAGCTTACCTGATGACTTTGGCGATCACACTTCTCAGTTTGTCTCCCTCAAAGAATTGCTAGGATAAAATAAGAGAGGGAAGAACCATCACATCTCATTAATGTCTTGTGTGAGGTTAAACCTCAGTTTGAGGTTAAACCTCAGTTTGGTGTAGTGGTTAGGTGCATGGACTCTAATCTGGGAAAACCGGGTTTGCTCCCCACTCCTCCACATGCACCTGTTGGATGACCTTGGGCAAGCCATAGTTCTGGCACAGCTGTTCTTAAAAAAGAGCAGTCTCTGTCAGAGCTCTCTCAGCCCCACCTACTTCACAGGGTGTCTGCTGTGGGGAGGGAACGGAAAGGAGTTTGTAAGCTGCTCTGAGACTCCTTTGGGTAATGAAGGGTGGGGTATAAATCCAATCTCCTCTTCTTCACGTTGGTGGCTTCCAAACTTGTGCTGTGATTCCTCCCCCCCCCATACACATGCTAAGAGATTAGACAGTTAAGATTGTATTTAAAAGAAATACACTGATAAACACCTAACTCTCTCTTCGTTTCAGGGCTTGTTAGGATGGGGTTACTATTTGATAATGCTTCCATTCCGATTTACATATTACACATTACTTGATATATTTAGGTAAGTTTATTATATGTATGTACTAGAGTTACTCCTTCTTTTTGAACATTGGTGGACAAATGGCCAATTTTTGATAGACTGCCTTTTCTTGCTAGTTGCTGAAACTCTTGTAGTGAATGCTGTTATAAGGGCACTTTAGTTCTGATCTGGCAAGCCACTCTTAATGTTCTTAAGCATGTGTGCATAGTCAGGGCTGCTTAACACAAATTATAGTGATAGTACACCTGCTTCATAAATTTAAAATGTGTTAGTAGACAGTGGGGTTCTGCTGCTAAAAAGAAAAACAGAAGAGCCAAGAGTGGTCAGCCTTGAGGTTCTGGATACCTGAGAAGCTGATGCTTCAACTTCTTTACATTTTCCTAGGTTTGCTTTGCGTTTCATACGCCCTGATCCTCGTAGTCGGGTCACTGACCCTGTGGGTGACATTGTTTCGTTTATTCATATGTTTGAAGAAAAATACGGAAGGATACATCCTGTCTTCTACCAGGGAACATACAGCCAGGTTGGTAGTACTGACTCTGTGGTATGGGAAGTATGTTGGAATCATGGGGGGGTGGTCAGCTATGCATGATGATGTGGAGAAACTCTTGGCACAGTTTCTTTACATGATCCGTATCATGGACTGTTTGACAGAAGCAAAACAGTATCTTGTTGACTGACAGTTATCCCTTGGGCACATTGCCAAACTACCTCTAAATTTATTTCTACTTTCTCTCAAGGCACTGAATGATGCAAAAAGGGAGCTGCGCTTCCTGCTGGTTTACCTTCATGGAGATGACCACCAAGATACTGATGAATTCTGTCGGTAGGTTAGTTGAGAATTTTCTTAATAAATTGAGATATATGTGGGTTCTAGATGTGACTTCAAGTATTTATCTCCTATTCACTCCCTACAGCAACACTCTGTGTGCACCTGAAGTGATCGCTCTTATAAATTCCAGGATGCTTTTCTGGGCTTGTTCCACAAATAAGCCTGAAGGATACAGAGGTAATGTCATCTTACCCAATTCTATCTTGCTGGTGCAACTTGCATTTTAATAACCTGCTCAGTTGGTTTGTCCCAGGTAACTGTGCATAGGATTGCAGCTTTAGACTGCAGTTTTATGTATATTGGCTGGGGAAGGGGGGATTTTACTGTACTTATGGGGCATGTTCAAAGCGAATATTTAGAATCAGGCTGCCAAAATAACTGCTTCTGGCAGCTGTTTTTCATGTGTGTTTTTTAATTGTTTCTTTTTATTAGACGAGTAAACAGTGCCAAGACAGTCTAGAAATCTTAGATAATATTTCAAGTGACTGAGTAAGTGCCTAAAAGTTAGCACTGGATCCTTTTATCTTGCTAAAAGTCTTATTCTTGCTGCTCTCAAGGGCTATGTTGATTAGAAAGCCATGTTAGATTAGGCCAGTGGCCTATCCAGTCTCAACACTCTGTGTTGTATGGTGGCCAAAACCCAGGTGCCATCAGAGGTCCACTTCCTGATGTGTTGGCTGAATCAGGAACCTGCTGTGGTCTGTGGGTGGGAGTCTGCTGAATTCCAATTACCTGCCCACAGGTATAAAGAATAAAACTTTGTTGGACTTAAAGGTGCCACAGGACTCAAACTTTGTTCTGTCCAGATCGTTTTAATCCCCTAGTGTCCTGAGAGAACTCATACTTATCAGTGTGAAAAATCTACTTATGATTTTTAGCTACTAAATTCTGAAAACTATTATAGCCATCACCTTAAAAGTTCTTAAGTTTGGAATTGGTCTTCTCGCTTGTCAGCTCTCTTGTCTAGTATGGCTGATCCTTAAATACATCAGTTTCCTAGGAAGCTGTGCTTTTAATGCCATTAACACTGAAGAAATCTTTAATACCAGATCTCTAATACAAATTTACCATTGGAATGGAACTCATACAGGACAAATCCCTCTTTATCATAAGTACTGGCTATAAAAGCCTGAAGTTGGGGAGCGATTGTAGCACATGATTTTTATGCAGAAGATCGCAGGCTTGGATAGTTACAAGAATCATAGGTAGCAGAATTGGAAGAGACCCCTTTCAGACAGCTGCCGGTCAAAGTAGATGGTACTTGTCTAGAAGAACAAAGGATTTAAGTGCCTTTGTGTCCTGAGACTGCCAGTAGTGATTACAGTTCGTGTTTATCTAGTGTCTCAGGCTCTGCGTGAGAACACCTACCCATTCCTGGCAATGATCATGTTGAAAGATCGCAGAATGACTGTAGTGGGAAGGTTAGAAGGACTCATCCAACCTGATGACCTCATTAATCAACTGACATTCATCATGGATGCCAACCAGACATACCTGGTGTCTGAGCGCCTAGAAAGGTAAGCTGGTAACAGACCCAGCTCTGTCTCCCTCTCCATCTAATTGTGCTTTGAGTTCAGTCAAAGTGAACAAAATATAATCCACAAAAGGAAGAGGCAACTGCGGCATTTGGGCTGAATGGGACCATTTTGTTCAGCAAGGCAGTTTCCTTGCTCCATCCCAGAATCAGGGGTTATAGTTAAGCCAGACTGTCCCAGCACCAAGCTCCAGGACTCTTTTCAGATCTAGAACAGTGAGGTCATGAACTGCAGCTCCTTCAGGTTCTACTCCAGTACGTTTGGTAGCCCTGCTTCCAACAGTATGGTTCTGTACTGCACAGGCATGCAGTGTTGCTGATCAGTGTGCTGATTCTTGAGGCAGGTGCAGAAGATTTTGAGCTATCTGTGCTGGGCTGCTGCATCTCTGAAGAGCAGACACCATCATTGCAGCTGCCCACAGGGGGAGCTGTCTCTGTGCATAACACAGTGCTTATCTCTTACTCCCATCCCTACCCCCATTTGCAGCCACACCAACATGTTCACGTGCAGTTGCTGCATTTATGTTTGTTTGAAGTGTATGGCCACTAATGCTTGTGTTTGAAGACTGCTCACTGTGGTGGCCACATCTTTTGAGTATTTGGGCTTATAGCATAACATTCCACCACAGATGGAAAAGAGACTGTTATCTTCAGTTTACTGCTCTGTTAACAATGACCTGATCCTCGTGTATGCTAGTGGCAAGTTGTTTCTATGGCAGAATTTGATTGCATAGGATGTAAGGGATTGAAACAGGTTGTGTGCATTAAACAAGCATGGACTAGTGTTGTATGGGAAGAGAGTGCCACCAGTTCACTCATTCTAGCTGGCTGCATCACTGATTTCTGTCTTGTTGCTAAGAAAAAAGAATGACTACCTGGTGCAAGTGAGCAGTCTCAAGATGCTCTCCTAAAAATGTAAGATTCTCAGTTCATCCAGCACCACAAAACAAAAAGCCAGCAACAGAGGCCAAGCTTGTTAAGCAATTGCTGGTCTCACACCCACGGATGGTCTACCACTGTCTACCGCTAACAGGGCCCATTTCCCTGATTTTTTCCTCATTGTTGCTTACCTGCCCTTTCCAAAAGTGTGAGTAGACGTGTGGGTGACAGTGGCTGTGAGGAAGAGGAACATCAGCTGGCTGTCCTCTAACTCAATGGCAGGTCTGCTCGTGGGCCCACAGCAATCTGAAGACAGTATTGATAAAAGATATCCATACCCATGTGATCTAATAGAAGTTGAGAGTTAAAAGATACTGACATTTTCAAGAGGAAGGTGGTTCTGTATGCATGGACCTGCTGGTATGCAAAGACTTAGTTTTCATATGGTCAGGATCTTATTTCTATACCCATTTACAGCCAAAGGAGGAGAAAGGTTTTTATGGTAGAATGTATATCCATAATGTGTGCACTATCAGATTGTGAAGTGGGATTCTTGGGAATGACAGGGTACCTTCAGGAGGGTCAGAAGCACGTGAATCTCTGGAGTGCATTCTTTGTCCACCCCCATCAAATTCTGAAAGTAGAAACCCAGTTACCTAGCTGTTCAGCATGCCCATTTATATTAGTGGAGGACTTGCCTTCTGGCAAGAGGCCAGTGGGTGCATCTTTTGCCCCTCTGTAACCAGAGGCAGTGTCACACCAGCCATCCCACAGAAGATCAGAACCCTTCATTTCCTCAGAGGCACCTTTTATCCCACACCCCAGTAATAGATTCCACTTATTGGAACTCTCTAGGTATGGGACTTTTCAAAGTAATACAGTTCTGGGCTAATGAGAGAGTAGGGTTGGAATTGGGCAGTAATGTGGTAATGGGCAGGGAAAGCCATAATGTTTCTTCTCCCAAAAATCTTTACACTTAATACCATGGTCTCAGATTTCCTAGTGCTCAGCTGTAAGGATTCTTGTTGGGGGGGGGGCATGTTAATGACCAAGAAATGGTACAGTCCTTCAGACTGCAGCCATATGCCTGTTGGAGCCACTGCCCAGTGACATGCCCCTAACAACATCTTCAGTTTGTGAAACAGACCACACCTATTAAAGAAGTTTGAAATTTTTGTTCTTGATCACAGGCATTATTCTAAGTACAATTTAATGTGCACTAATGATGTCCCTTCTTTGTCAGAGAAGAGAGAAACCAAACTCAGGTCCTGAGACAGCAGCAGGATGAGGCCTATCTGGCTTCCTTACGGGCCGATCAGGAGAAAGAACGCAAGAAAAAGGAAGAACGGGAGAGGAAGAAAAGAAAGGAGGAGGAAGTGCAGCAGCAGAAGCTGGCAGAAGAAAGGAGGAAACGGGTGAGAAACAAATGCATCAATAACAGTGAATCACAGTTTGTGATTCCAGGTTTCAGAATTAGAATAGGTGGCCTAGCTAGGACTGCATGTGGTTTCTGCTGCCTCTAGGAAACTGACATCACTACCAATGAGAAACCAGACATTTTGTAAATGGGAATGAAGGAGAGACCGTTAATAGTTCACTTTGTGGTTATCTTCCTCAGTCTCACAGGACAAATAATAATTTCCAGTTCTTTAATCTAGATATCAGCTAAATACGGAATGAACACAATAACAGGAGGGGTTCTGCAAAAAAAGAAGTCATGAAGCATTCCTAGAAGTATTAAATTGTACTTTCAGTAATTCTAGTTGTCAATGAGCCATCCTGATTCAATGTTTGAATTTTGATCTACTGTATATGAATCAGTGCTTTTTCTTCCCGTGTTACATGTTTGGGTTCAAGCTAGGGTAGCAATATTAGCCTATGGCAGTGTTTTTCAACCTTTTTTGTGCAAAGGCACACTTTTTTCATGAAAAAAATCACGAGGCACACCACCATTAGAAAATGTTAAAAAAAATTAACTCTGTGAGCCGTAGCCGCATGTTACGGATGAAATTGGAATTTTTCCCACGGCACACCAGACAATATCTCACGGCACACTAGTGTGCCACGGCACAGTGGTTGAAAAACGCTGGCCTATGGCACCAAAAACAAAAGGAGTCTTGTTTCATACTTCTAGGGTAATGGATTTATTGAAAATCTCCAAGGTGCTTGACAGCTAGTTCATTCAGACTGTCTTTTAAAATCTCAAGGGAAAGGAGGTTTTCATGTCATTTATCCAGTTCTTAGAGCTTGGATTCTTAGCAGTAAATTCTCCATTCACATATGTCAACTCTAATGCAATTCTGAACCAAATACATAGGTAGTGGCTGCTTTTTATTATCTCAAGTATATGCAGTATAGATAGGAACTCTGAGTCTGGGGCAAGTGATGCACTGTATTCTTGGTGCTTTTGTGGGGGGGGGGTAACAGTGGGAGGGCTTCTAGTGTCCTGGCCCCACTGATGGACCTCCTGATGGCACCTGGTATTTTTGACCACTGTGTAACCAGGTGTTGGACTGGATGGGCCATTGGCCTGATCCAACTCTGGCTTCTCTTATGTTCTTATGTTTAGTATTAAGAAGTGCTTCAGTAGTATGTTGTAATTACTGAGTACATGTATTTTGACCAATGAACCTATGCTAGTAGCAGTTTGATAGGGAGAACAGATCATACAATATAAATGGGTTCATGTTTAAAGTATGTCTGGATGATGTTCATTTTCTTCATTACTACAACTACCGTGCACTGTATTAAATGCAACAGTATTTTGCTTCTCTGTATCTCTTTCTGATGTGATTATAATCTGTCACCTTTTCTCTGTTGCTGATAAAATTTAAGGAATCTTCATAATTGCATGGCATTACAATATGAAATTTGAGGCAAATCTCCTTTCTAGTAGTTTCCATGCTGCATAGTGGCTCTGTAGGATCTTGCAGGTTTGTCCTTCAGTTAATCATTTTCAGGGGGGAACAGAGTGGTCAAAAGTCCTAATGGGAACCCTTTGATTTGATTCTTTGATTTGATTCTGCAACTGGTATGTTAGAATATGGCGGTATTCATAGATTCTCATTAATATCTGTCTTTTCAATTGAAAGAGGGATGGTTAGGAATAAATACTGAAATAACGTGCACTTCTCCCTTTCATTTTATTACCAGCAGGTTAGTCTTCCACAAAGGAAATTTCACTTTGTATAATCTTGCCAAATGAATCTATTTTTAATCTGATCTGTGAAACTTAACTTCCATTGTTAGTTCATCCTTTCTGTATCTTTTTTCATAGGTGCATTCTTTTTAATCCATCAGATCTTTCTTTCCTTTGGCCCAGGCAGAGAACATTTTAGAGATTAATAAAGCAGATGTCATTGGACATAATCCAGCATGCTTTACAAAGAGCAGAATCCTGCTAAATTTAATCTGTAGAACAGATTTAAGCACGTATGTTGGCTCCCATTGAATTAAATGGGACTGTAACATCAAGGGAGCCAGTGTGGTGTAGTGGTTAAGAGTATAGGACTAGGAATCTGAGATATCCAGGTTCATATCCTCACTCTGCCATGAAGCTCACTCGCTGACCTTGGGCCAGCTATTCTCCCTCAGCTTAACTATTTTATATGATGGTTGTGAAGATAAAATGGAGGAGAGAAGAATAATGTTGTAGGCTGCTTTGGATCCCCATTGGGGGAGGAAAGCAGGGTATAAATATCTAAATAAATAAATAAATTGGGCAGCCTAACCAAACTCGTGGCTAATGCCCTCTGTCACACTTGTTCTTTTATCTATAGGAATGATTTAACAGTTCATTTTTGAGGGATGCTTGAGATGCACTGACCAGCATTGCTCAAGTTGTTAACGGCTACTCTGCTACAATTCTTTATGGATTTGGTCAGACTTGGGGAGGTGCTGCCTGTTCACGTCTCCATTTTCTTTACCTTCAGACCTTGCAGGAGGAGAAAGAACGGAAATCTGAATGCCTTCCGCCAGAGCCTCATCCCGATGACCCAGACAGTGTCAAAATCATCTTCAAAATGCCTAATGACTCCAGGGTGGAACGGCGCTTCCATTTTACACAGTCATTAACGGTGAGGATTGAGTGAAGACTCATGCTTTTCTGTCTGGTGGGAAATACTTTGATGAATGAAGAGCACAAATCTTAAGTCCTTAGTACCTTTCTTATGATTCAGAAGAGGAGTGCAATTTACAGCTGTATAGAAACTGTAATCAAAGTTGAAAAGACATGAAGCAAAATACAGCAGTGGCTTAATTCATTTCTGTAACTCTTTTATTGCTTGATGCATATCCTGGCAAGAAGTTTAGGTAAGGAAGGCTTGCTTGAGGTTGCTCAAGTTACTGCTTAATTTATTATGGATGCATACCTGGGTTTTTATATGTAAATATGCTTTCTGTTGGGCCACACAGTCCTTCAAGGAAGCAATGTCTCCGGAAGTATGGGGCTTATTTTTGCTGATGGTGATGTTATATAGGCAAGGGGTGTGTTCTGATTCCCCATGGGCGGGCTTCCATCTCTGCATTTTTGTGATATCATCTTCAGTGGATATTCTCTTCAGCACAAGAGCATATTAAAATGGGATGTAAGTACACTGAACTGCTTTATTCCACAGCTGCAAAAACTTCTTAGTAAGATAAGTAAGTAATTCTCTACTTTTTCTCCAGGTGATCCATGACTTCCTATTCTCTTTGAAAGAGAGCCCAGAGAAGTTCCAGATAGAGGCCAACTTCCCTCGCCGTGTCCTGCCCTGCCTTCCATCAGAGGAGTGGCCGAATCCACCAACGCTCCAAGAAGCTGGACTCAGCCACACAGAAGTTCTTTTTGTGCAGGACCTCACGGACGATTGACACTTTTCCAAAATACAGAGATGGAAAGAGATTCCTATTATAATACAATATTTTTTTTAAAAGACTGCTGCGTACAAATGAGGGATCAGAGACTATGTGGCTTTGACCAGCCACACCATGCGTCTGCACTGGCGAGAGAAACTGCACACTCACGCACACTCAACCCTTTTACATTTAGAGGGCAGATGGGAGGGCCACGACTACCCTCCCAAGATCAGGAATGGCAGCTCTTGGTAAATATTGCTTTTATTGAAAAGGATATACCCCAACTTTCTGACATTAGAAAATCTGATACTTGCTGCTTGTGACAGCCAGAGGACAACACGATCTGTGGGCCAAGAGAAAACAATCTTCTGCCCAGGTTTGGGTGGGATAGGCAGCAGGGGGGTTCTTCCAGCTTCTCACTCTGTATAAATCTTCTTTTGCTTTGTATTGACCAAAGGAGAATGGGATTACAATGGTATTGATGGTATTCTTTTTTTAAAGGAGCTGGTTGACATTCTTAACTACAGGGGTTCTTCTTCCCCAGGGTTGTTAGCCTGCGTAGTGTAATAAACTCTGCCTCTAGTGTGCCTGTGCTAACACTTCTGACTGTGTCTTACTACCTACCCAGGCTGTGCCTGGCCCAGATGCACTGCTTAGTTTGAAATGGTGGTCACTTAGACTAAATTCTCTGATGCTATAACAGCCTAAACCTGGATTTGGCACTATGTTTGCCTTCATCGCAGCCCCTCAAGCTTGCCTTGGCTTCTTCTGCAAGGCTTTTTGACTGAGGGATGCTTTCAGTCCAGACTGGAAGAAAGGTGTAAAAGATAGCAGAAATACCAGAGTTGGGTGAGGTGTATGGCATTATTGTTAGTGTTAATAGGCATGACAGCTGGTATCCTACAAAGGCTCTCATCTCTCTTCCCTAGCGTCAGATAGGAAGTAGTCTGCAACCTGGGGCTTGATCTCTTGGCAGGGATGAGACCCTTCTCCTTCAGTGGGGGGAAGTCATCCAGGAACTGGTTAGGTCATGCTTCTGCTCGCTCAATAGACTATGCAAATTTCTTCTGTTGCGTGGCTCCTCTTGGAGTGGACCTAGGCTGACCTCTCCGTTCCTGCATAGCCCTGAAACTCAATAGGTCACCTGGAGCTCCTGCTCCAAGCCGGGGCGCTTACAGGAGAATTCAGATCGTTTATAGAGTGTGGAAAGGCTGCAAAACAACAAAGCCTCTACTGAAACAGGCAGGCTTTGGAAGTTTGCTGAAGGAGCTGAGCGAGGCAAAAAGGCCCCAAGAAGAAAAAAGGAAGAACCGGCCCCCTCCACCTCCCAAGGCTTCAGGAGATGGAGCGATGGCTACACCAGCCGCCTTCTCTGACCAGCAGCTCTCTACCTCCAAGGCTTCGGGGGTAGGTGAGCAGGAAAAATAACAGTCTGCGGCGGCGGCACAGAGGCCCCGCGGAGATACTGGCGGCATGGGAAGGGAGTGACATGAGGAGCTGGTGCCACCCCCCCCAACTATGCAACAAAAGAAATTTGCACAGCCTATCGAGTGAGCAGAGGCATGACCTAACCAGTTCCTGGTTGACTTCTCCCCCACTGAAGAGAAAGAACCTTCAGGTAAGTCCAATGTACTGTTCTTATGAAAAAAGACTGCTGGCCTCAAAGTAGTGTTTTCTGTTCCTTCTGTTAAGATCTCACTAGTTATCAAGAGTTTTAACACAGGATATGGGCCTCTCAGGTGGAGGGGGATACTCAGTAACTTGGAAGCCATATGTGGCTTTCTGACATGCCACCTTTGGCTCTTCTGGGCAGCTTCTCAACATGGCCCCTGCCATGTGTTCCAGAAAAGTGGACAAGACCCTTGCCTGGAGGACCTTGTAGGTAGCAGGTGATTGCCACCTTGGAACAGCCCTCACTGGACGCGGAATGGTTAAGTGCTAGCCCTCCCTGAGGTGCAGGCCTCAGCACAGGGATGGAAGTAAATGTGGCTCCTTTTGGCTGATGGCAACGGCAGAAGTGGCTACAGACTATTATTCGAATGACTAAACTATGCATAAAGTGGGAGATTACCAGAAGTGCCTATGTGTACTGATGTGGAGTGAGAAAACAAATGATTTAAGACATTGCACTTAAACTATACCTGCCTCTTCTCTATCCCCATTGACAAAGCAGAGCTAAGTATCTGGTTTCTCCTGCTGAGTTGTGTGAGGCCATGAATACAGCATTAGAAAAACTGCAGGCCCCTGAAGTGCTGCCAGTTATTTTTGGAAGGATTTGCTAGCATGCATGTGTATAAAGCAAGGGCACCATGCCACCTACTTTGAGGCAGCAGGATATGTGGTCACTCACTGCTGAAGAGGATTGTTCTTTGCTATACCTTCTAGTGCTTAGCTTCTGTTTCATTGTTCCAGGTCCCCTGTCCACAGTCCTGGTGAAACCATAACTCTGGCTCCTCTATGTGACCATCACATGCTAGTAACTCAGTGAGCCCCACATTGACATCTGGCTGTTAAACACAAGTCCTTGGCTTGGAAAAGTTGAAGATAACCCTCAGCTTGTACCAGGCCTCTAGTGCAGTTATGTCCTTCCCTAGAGCCATCAGGGCAGGAACAATTTTGGGTTTCCATAAATATGTGGTTTATCTGTGTACCAAAGCCTTGGGGATTAAAACTATAGGGTTGTGATGGGTGACCTTGTTACCAATTCCTACTTGGCAAACATCTGCTGTTCTAGAGAAATCCAAACTACGCTGCTTGACACTGCTGTAGTGTGGAGTTTTGGGTGAGCAACTGCTGTGGCATCTTCGACATTTAGCTTGAAGAACAGCGATACTACCAGGAAATAGGCATGGCTGAAGCCTTGGGAGCCATGCAGAGCATTTCAGCACAAGTTTGACAACCATCTTCACCTAAAATACCACTGTATAGCTGGCTATAGTCAATGCCCTTCCAAATATCCTGAGACTGACTGTAGTTGGATTCCATACTATTGGGGGGGAGATCCTAACCAAAGGCAAGATATGCAGACCACCTTTAAAAAGAAGGGAGGCTAAAAATCCAAATTTGCTGGGGTCTAGACTGCAATATTCCCTACTGGAACACATCATCCATGATCTCCCATCTGCACTAGCAAAAGTAGTAACCCTCATGACATACAGGTTTCATAAAGAAATGAACGACTTGCAGATTGTTTTTAGTCAGCTGTCTTTGAAAAGATATTGTCCTCCTTGTTCTCAGCTGCTTTAAGGATAGTCGTAGCTACTTCAGGATAAAAACTCAAGAGTGCTACCTTATGGTCATGAAAGCTGGGAACAAAATGGGCAGGGAGGTACCACTTAGCCTTAGTTTAAGAAGAATGGTTCACTGTTTTACTAGTATCTGGTGCACATGAGCACAAGGCAGAGTTGGAGGTTGAGTTGCATCTTGCAGAAATGGAGCAAATAATACTGATCATCCAACAGTTAGACTGAGATACATAACCACATGGCAGCAAAGCTGTTATATCGTATTCAGGGGATTTTAGAACAATGGCACCTAATCTCACAAGGAGCAGATAAGCTGGGTAAATGTGACTGGGCTGTGCCATTTCAGGATAAGTGTGCTGGCCTAGCCAGGTTAGGACTATTTTATTGTCCCTACAGTATCACATCTCATTGGCTGTTTGGGAGAAGTGGCTTTAGTAAAGTCTACTGTTGTCTGCAGGTTTATAATGTGCTTTTTCCACATTTCAAAGCAGGGGAAAGGCAAGCTCCTTGCATTCAAGCATAAGCACCAACCTTTTTAAAAATGAGCCAATAATTTAATCAAAATACAGGGAAGGTGCTGCATTTCTAATCTGAATTGGCAAGGCATGTGTTTTGACAACGATTACCTTAGTTGTGAAGGTTATGCAACACTGAAAATTAACATTCCCCTTGGCTCTCAAGACTGTAAAGCTAGGCCAACCCAAGTATGTTTGTTACCATGTTCTATCCCAGCACCTATGGTAGGCAGTGGCCATATTTACAGGACTGACTACATGTAGCATTCAGGTTTTGTTTGTCCTTTACTTTCCTAAACATTAACATTCTGCACATTTCTTGTATAAGTGCTTCCACCTTCCAGTAGCAGTCTGTTTGTTTACCTCTTTAATAAATGCTCTGACAACTGCACCAACTCATCTTTACACACACCAATAATGACTGTTTTTAAAACAAAGAGGGCAGTAGCCTGCAGTTCTTATTTAAAACTGCTACTAAAAGGAAATCTAGATGAACATATGCCATGCTGCACATTTGCCTTTCATAAAAGGAAACAAGTGCTTCAGTGGAGAGGAGAAGGCTGTGGCCAGAAAGAACATTGGGATGAGATACCTTACGTCCATAGCAGCCATTCATTTTCAGACAGTTTAAATACACCCTCATGCTCTGGCCTACAAGACCCATTCCAGGAACTAACTGTTGGAATGCTACAAGTAAATCAGCACTCTTGCAAAGTTTCATTCTGTTTTTTGAACATCTGATGCTCTTTAGGCTATGGCAGTGAATGCAATATACAGAATACTCTAAAGGGAGCCCACTGAATTCCACATCACAGCTTGGCCTTTGGTTTCTTCTATCATAGTATTGCGGCATGTAGAGTGATAATGTACATGTTTCTAGGTATTATGGGTGTCTTACTGAATGTCCTGTTGGAATACCAAAACTGTCCCAGCTTGGAAGGCTGTCCTAACAAAAGCAATATAAAAATGGGCAGGCATCCAAGCAGCACATCCTCATTGAAGTCTGCAGACGAAGCTCTCCGTGGCACATTCCATTTAGATACATGGATCTAGCACCAGCAGTAACAGCAAGGAGTAAGTGAACCTTCAAGCATCTCTTTAAAAAAATGGCAGCATTAAGCAGATATTTCTTTAGGGCACTTGCCCCTATTGTGACTACCTTCTGATAATCCTGGGGGGGAGTGGGGTTTCCCATGGCCATTTCAGACATAAGAAATCCAAGTGGAAAGCCTTGCTCTGTGATCAAGCTCACTCAGCCTACCATATCACAGGGTTATGTTGATGCCAGAATGCCATTCCGAGCTCCTTGCAGGAAGAACAGAGTACATGTATGACAAAGAAGCTCTTCCTGAAAGCATGGCCTCTGGCAAGAGAAGAGACTGGCCTGCCCTCATTGGTATACATCATACATTTATTAGTGAATATCCCTCTCAAAATCAGCCACAACATTAAAAAAAATAATGATTGCACTACTTGGTCAAGCAGAACTAGCAACTTTCATTTTAAAAAAAGTACAAATCTGTTAAAAATTTCAATCAGTATAATACACATATATATAATACAACATACTAGTTATGTTAAATGCTACAAACCAATATGATTCCAATGGAATGGAAAAAAACAAACACTTTTAGAGATTTTAAGAACCTTTTTTCTTCTCTATATATTAGCCTTTTTTCAAATACATACATGGGAAAATGAGGTAACTGTAAAATGTGCAAGTAACAGAGCAAAAAATTATATATATATATTTATATTATATATATATATATATATAAAAACTTTCTAACACAGAACAAATGCCCTGGTGCCCTACAGGGAGGCTCCTCTCCTTGTAGGGAAAAGCCGAGCTTTCCCTCTGGAGGGCACGGGACTGGTATAAAAGAACAGCAAACAGTCCACTATCCCACCACAGGAAATCATTGGTAAACAGTGGCATCTACAGCGCAATCAGCAATCACAAACATCCTAAATAAATGTTTTAGTAATTTTTTTGTTGTTTTTTTTAAATGATCATTTTTAGCTGCTCATTGGAATAAATTCTGCAGCACACGAGCTGTGAGCTTTCGAGTCACCGTCAGAAGAACCGTAAGGCTTTTCCACCCTCCCCGCCTCCAATAACCTTTCCAGCGCACTTTTCCCAAAGGGGGGGCGGGATGGTGGGAGAGGAAGAAGAGAGCACTTAAAACAGATGGGCACCAGCACGATTCTGATTGGCTATAAATACAGAAACACCTCCTGTGGTTTTTTTTTAATATATATATACACACACACACACAGTAAAGACCTTTGGTTATTTGTGTTACGTGAAATAAGTTTTTTGTTCTTAAAAAGCTGTGAAACAAGGGGAAAGGCTGGGGGGAAGAGGAGGTGGGTCTGACACAAGGCACTGGCTTGACATGTGAGGATAAGGGGGCGACTCAATTGGTCACGGAAGGGCTGGGGAGAGGGAGCTGCTGGTGTCTGTGCAGTTTTACTATGGCAAGTGGCCCATTCCTCTGGGTGTGTGCAAGGGCCAGTACCTGGCTTAGATATCCAGCTGCAGCTATTCTAACCCTTGGGGGGGGAACGGGGTCGGAACAAAGAGGTTAGTTATTTGACCCTCTCCAAAATGACTGCAAAAACGTAACCTAGATCTGCTAAAACATTAGAAGAAGAAAAAAGAATCATCATCTTCATCAGAAATTCAGGTCGTTGATTTCTTTAAAAGAAAGCTGGGACCTGCCCAGCGTTCAGCAGGTTAGTTTCAAATACGTTGATCCTGGCAGCAGGCCAGCTGCTTCTCTTGAACAAAAGCCACTGTCAGGTTGTAGCACAACCTTAAGTTTGCTCTGTTGCCCTGCCTGGTTGTGTGCCTGCATAATCCAAAGGCAGGAGCCAAAGGGTTGGAGGCTCTCCTCCTGGACTGGGGTTGAAAAGGCCCCAAACGACTTCCGGATTCCCCCTTCCCAAACTTCAGGTGGGTCAAGAATTCCAGCAACTGCCAGGGGGGAATTGCTGCTCATCTCTGCCATGCACGCCAGTGAGCACCAGTGGCAAAAGGCCCATTGGCCCAAGTCACACCTACAGGCTTTCCCCTGCTTCAGAGGTAAGTATTGCTGAGAGCCGGTGTGCTCAGAAAAACACCGACAGCTACACTGCGCCTGCCCACTGTTTTAAGAGAGGCCGCTTCCCCTCCCCAGCCACCATCAAAGCTCAGAATGTTCTACAGAAAAGAGCAGAACTGGAAGCAGATTTTTTTTCCTTTGTAAATCCCGTTCCTTCTGGGCTGATCCAAACTAATGTAAATAGCTGATCCAAACTAATGTAAATAATGCCTGCTCCATTAATGCCTCTCTGCTCTGGGACAAAGGGCCACATCAAGGAATGCAGAGTCAGGCAGCAGCTTTGGAGGTCCCTGGATTGAGTACATGGCCCACCGTAGGGTTTTCTAGCAGCTACTGCTCTCATGTTCTGCCACCCACAGTTCCCTTCAAAAGGGAAAGACCCAAAAAGGCCAGGTGGAGACTACAATCAAGAATCACTTGGGAGGGACAGATGTTTGGAGGAAACCAGTGGACCACCTTGTGGTTGGTGGGAAACAAATCGGACAGAGACCTGTGCTGCTGGACTTGCCCTGCAGGGTTACCCGAGTCAACATAGGACAAGATTCCCAAACTGCTAATAGTTGCAGAGAAAGTAGTATTTCATCACGTGCAACTTCTCCCACCTCTGCAGCACCATAAAGGAAAAGCTGCACTGGCCAAAATCCTCCTCTTAAGGCAGCTATTAACAACACAGGGGCTCAAATCTCATTCAACCATGCAAACCCTAGCTTAAGATGAAAGTCAAAATGAGATCGCTGCTGCCTCCTCCTGGCCCAACCCCAGTTTCCAATCAATCTCTAAATTTGAAGAGGAGGAGGAGGGGAGAGGGAAATGCCCTGAAAAGCATTAACGGTCCTTGTGAGGCGTTGCGGACATGTGCAGTACAGTGCATGGCAGTAATCAGCTGAGCACAAAGAACTCCCTCTTCCCCACCCCCCATCACCCCACAGCTGGCTAGAGAGTTAGCCAATACCAAGTTCCAAGCTGGTCATAACATGCATGCATAATTTGTGAACATTTACATTAGGTTTGTCATCCTCTCCGAGTCTTCTGCCAGGCTTCAGAACACAAACCAACTACACGGTGAGGGCTTCTCTCTTGCTCCACGGTATCATCATGCAAAACAACTTTTTTTTTGACAATTACAGGTTTCTGTACCAGGCTGGCAGGTTGGTTGCTTTCTTGCTTCCAATCAGCAGGTTTTTTAGGTAGGATTGTGTGTGCAAACACAGGAAGGCACACAACTTTTTGAGTGTACGCTCATCATGGCATTTAAAAACAAAAACAAAACACCCACCCACGGCACCTGATCCAGGGCACAAGCATCAGGCCATGCAGAAAAACTCAACTGGGGGGGAGGCGGCGGCGGCGGCAGTATTAGGCCAGATTTTATCGGAGAGAGACAACGAGGAGGGAATGAAAATGCCTGCCTGATCCTACCGTAAAGGAAAGAAGGCCGATGCAGCGCAGCATCCCGGAGAGATTTCACCAGATGGGCTTTCCCCCAGGATAGCTAGTGCCAGGGTAGATGAAAACAAGATTAATAAATAATTCCCCATCTGCTCTCTGCCCAGGATCCTACTGCAGAGAGTGTCACAGCTGCCCAACAGCCTTCAGGGGCTTAGTCTGAGGTCAGTGCAGAGGAGTGGGTGGGATTTAGCCATAACGGCAGGATCGAAGGCTTCTGCTACGAACTGTGGAACATCTCCCCCACAGGAGAAAATGGGGAGAGAGAAACAGCAACTGGGAATATTTTTTAAAAATCCAACTAGTGACAAGAACTTGATTCAAGAACTTGATTCAAAGTAGGTTCCACAGAGACAGATACTGAGGAGTGGGGCACCCAAAATGTATCAGCACTTGGGGTGCGTGCATGCATGTGCGAAGGATGGATGAAAACAGGCAGAAGCACCTGCTGGAACATGATTCTCCAATCCCAAAAGACAGGCTCCACCGGATTAAGTATGGGGCAAACCGAGCCAGCTGCTTTATCAGAGATTCCCACTTGCACAGTCCTCCTCCATTTTTTGGGAGGGGGGTAGTTGGAATTCCTCAGCACTGCCTCACGGCAACAGCAGGGAGGGCAGCAGTATATTGCTGGGACCTTAAACAGGCCTTTCTCACTCCAGCACACCTGTTAGTTGCAGGAACGGCCCTGAATTCTACCCAATATCTCAGGTGTGTGTGCGGGCGAAGGGCGCCTGAGAAGGTGAAGGGGCTGGGAAGTGGCCCTGGGCCATGGTCTGAGTGGGGCCTGCTCACACCATCATGTAGCAACCACAATCCACCCCCACCCCACACACACATTGGCTGCTGTGCAACACTGTAGCTGGTGGGACTGAAGCAGGCACTTCCTTGCCTCTCCCTTTGAGCTGCTTTGCTTGCAAGGACCCCACCTAGCACCACCAAAAGGAGAAAAATTCGGACTAAGATCTGGGTCAGACAGCCAAAAAGGAAAGGAAACATCAACTCGAAAATAGAAAGAAAGAAAAGGAATGCAAACACCTGGAGCGTAATGGCGCAAGGATGGAGAGTCTTTGGAGTGCGAAGCACATGGGGACGCCTCCCCCTACAAAGCGTGACACCGCAGAGCTGGCGCTGCCACCAGGCCCAGTCCATGCCACGGGGTGAGGGGGAGGAGGTGTCATACATTGCTTATATTCTCACCACATCCCAGGAGAGGCCCCAGAGGCTAAGCATACAGGCTGGCCCAAGCCCCTGGTCCAAGGTCCATATCCTGGAGTGAATTTGTGCAGCAGCGCGTCGACCAGCCTCACTCGGCTTCCCGGTGCACCTCTGAGGCGTCCGCCCGGCAGATTGGGCATGTGCGGTTTGCCTGCAAGGGCCAAGACAAGAGTGAGACTTTGGAGGCAGCCATCTAGTCAACCCACTCTTCCACAGGGGCCCTGGGCTGGCCCACTGCAGGGGCACACAGACAGCCTTTCTGTTGTTGAGCCTGTCCACCTCAGCAGAACTACCAGGCTGATAGAGCAGTGGACACTTCCGAGAGGCAAGATAAATCCTATCACAGCATAACTTAAGCAGAATAAACTGCACATGTGACTTGACCTAATTAGTTCCATCCATTGGGTAAATAAGGATACCCCAGGTACAAAGTACACACATCATACCTTGGTTTTATAAAGCGCATACACATAGACACCGCCCAGCCTTTTCCTGCTCCCCCCTTAGGTGTATTTGAAAGGGGAAAGCACTGAATTCTACACATGTATCCTTCTGAATAAGAGATGACAAGAGCCACTGGAAAAGACAAGAATGCCAGGAAAAGTTGGAGGCAGCAGGAAAAGAGGAAGACCCAACATGAGATGGATGGGCTTAGTCAAGGGAGCCACAAGGGCCCTCAGTCTGCAAGACCCGAGCAAGGCTGTGAACAACAGGACGTTCTGGAGGACGTTGATTCATAAGGTCACCACAAGTCAGAAGTGTCTTGACAGCATTTAACACACACACCCCTTCTTGAACAGACATGCTACGTGCACGGTATTTTTTGGCTGGGTATCTGTAGTAGAGTTCACAAAGGTAGTAGAAGGGGGCCTAAGACTGTATACAAATGCATTAAGCGGCATAGTGCTAGTCCATCTGAGACACCATCATTCACAGGAGGTTTGGTATTCTCCCCCAGTTACAGGGCAGAGAACTAACGAGGATCGGTCATCCGGGATGTCAACTGGCAGTAAGGACAGGTACCTAAATTCAATGCGCATGCACAAAGGAGTCAAGAGACACATCCTGAAACCTTCAAAACCTTTCTTATGAAAGCATTTCTTAAGAACAGAACACACACAGTAGGAATCAAATGACAAGTTTTCAATAAGGGAAAGGCCAGCATTGGGTCCTCCCCCAACCCCCCCCCAAAGCTACAAAGTTAATCTAGAATGACGGATGAACGAGGAGCTAGCCAAGTCTACAGAGGACACCCAGTTACTCAGGACAGCCAAACCCAAAGCAGACAGTGCAGAACTCCAAAGAGATTGCTTCAAACTGGATGGATGGATAACAAAGATGAAAAGGAAACTCAATGGAAGCAAGTCCAAACTTCTTCACACAATGCATGACTAATCTTCCAAAATTACCAATGGAACAACATGGGAGCAGAAGAATTTAATACTCTGTTTGTAAAATGCTGTAAACAGATTTGATACAGTAGAAAAAACAGTCCAGTAGCACCTCAAAGAGTAACAAAATTCTAGCTGTATCTGAAGTGAGCAGTGACTCGTGAAGGCTCATACCCTGCCACAAATTTTATTTGTCTTTAAGGTACTTCTGGACTCTTGCTCTTTCCTACTGCTACAGACAGACTGACATGGCTACCCATCTTCATTTGATACACTTATAGGCCACCTTTCTACTATTTGGCTGGATCCAGAGAGCAGCTGGCGCAAGAAACATGGATCGTTACTGTATTCCCTTTTGCAGGGTGTGGGTAGACTACAAGTTGCATGAGTTGGGGGTCAGTGTACTGAGGAATGGGCAAAAATCACTACTCTTCCTGGTCCCCTGACCTGCATGGCTATTAATCCACACAGGTCCCGTGACGCTGAGAATCAATATTCCACGGACAGCAGGGATCCACAATCCTTCCAACATCTGATCACTTGATCCAACCAAATGGCAGAAAGGTGGTTTACAAATGTATCCCATAAATAAGTCAACTTACAAGGATTTGTAAGTCCCCCCCCTCCCCCCGGCTGTATGGATAGCTTTGAGGGTTTTATGATCAAAAAGTGGGACACAAATCTAATAGGTTAATAAACCCATCCAACAGCTTGCAGAACTCACAGCCACTGGGTGTAGCAATGGCTATTCACTTAGATGTCTTTCACAGGCAAATCCATAGAGGTATGATCAATCAAAGCCTGTGAGCCACAAGAGCTGAATGGAATCCCAGTGTTCTTCTTGATGCTGGGGACAAAACAACAATAGGGGGGTGACAGTTGCGTTCACAGCCTATTGACTGGCTTGCTGAAGGGCATTTGGTCAGCCACTGTTCAAAACACAACGCTACAATAGAGACCTTTTGTCTGATTCAGGTGATGGGTCTTATAAAAAGGGGCCTATATACTTGGATTAAAACTAGGATTCAAAGGAGATTGTCATGATTCACCACAGAATTCTGTTTGTACTTAACAGTGTGGGCATCCCCCTAATAGACATGAAAATAATTCACTCAACATCCAATGGAAATCCATTACGAACTTGGCAGCAACACACTCACATGCCCCACCCCCTTGTGGCCATAACCGCAAACCAAGGGAGCCATCAAGGCTCCAAACTATACCTGTGGCTGAAATCAAATGGTCTGCATGATGCCTTAGAACCCCTTCCAAGGGCAGGAAGTGAGAGCGCACAGGCACCTTCGATTATGCAATTAGTGAAGATGCTCCTGGCTGATTAATTCATTAACACCAGCACAGAAGAGAGCTTCCCCGCCTGAAGAACCCTTGGTCAAAGCAGCAGGCCTTACCTTTAACCACTTGTCGATGCACTTGGCATGGAACTCATGGTTGCAGGGCAGAACTCGCAGAAGCTGCCGTACTTCAAAGTCACTGAAGCACACAACACACCTGGGGTTGGGGGAAGAATCCAGTCAGTGTCAGTGCAGAAACAGAGAGTTGGGGGAAGGAAGAAATGGAGCCCACAGGCGGTGACTCCAAGCATTATATAATTTAAGGGCATGATTCTCTTTGGTCTGTTTCCAACAGATGCCCATCAAGCATCCTAATAAAAAACTTACCTCTCAATGAGATTATACAACTTCCCTAAGAAAATTCCTCCACAGCCCAAGAGGTAAAAGTTTTACCCCCAGCATCCAATACAAATTTGCTTTGCTGAAAACATAAATCTACTCTTCTGGGAGTGTTTTCTCTCCAAGTTCTTTACCTGTGTCTGCCTGCAGCTGCAAGCATGGTCAAATTAAGACATGCTGAGAACCTAAACAAAAAGCCAACTTGGTGTAGCGGTTAAGAGCAGCAGACTCTAATCTGGGAAAACTGGGTTTGATTCCCCACTCGTCCACATGCAGCCAGCTGGGCGACCTTGGGTCAGTCACAGTTCCCTCAGAGCTGTTTTCTCAAGAGCAGTTCTCTCAGAGCTCTCTCAGCCCCACCTACTTCATAGGGTGTCTGTTGTGGGGACAGGAACAGAAGTGATTGTAAGCCACTCTGAGACACCCCTCAGGTAGTGAAGAGTGGGGTATAAAACCAACTCTTCCTCTTAAACTATGTCAAGTTTAAGAGGCCTCATAGTATTAATTCCCAAAAATACTCTAACAATATTTTTAAATTTAGAGGCACCTCACAATCTGAGGCCCCAATCTGTAGCAGAGAAGCTCAAACATCTGCTAGTTCTGTTTACATTACAGCCAGTTAATCAACAAGTGGTCCAACTTTTTGCAACCAGTTTGCATCTGTTTGCTTGAGCAAGCTACTTGCAGATATTAGAAGCCAACTCCCAGCTAACAAGGGATCAGCTAGAAGTAAGTCTAGTCCTTCTCATCTCCCATCCTGGAAACTTTGCAGCATTGCAAACTGGCTGAGATGCAGCAAATCTGGTGATATGGGTTGTCAGACACTCAGCTGATTCCCTTCCTCTTTTCCCCACCCCAAACTGTCAGTCTGGGCCGCAGAGATAAAAGAGAAGCCCTCTCTTTCCCCTCTCCCTTTTGAAATGAGATCAGAAGCCGATCACTTCTGATCTGCCCCTTCACTGTGTAGTTATTTTTCTAAGGGAGGTGCTGGATCAGAAGCCCATTCCCAGTTGATCCCCCCCCCGCCACATTAGCTGGGAGTCAGTTTCTGATTCCTCCTGAAGCCTTCCTGCGTCCCAGAACAATAAGGCTAGGATGGAGGGAAGTGCTGAAAGAGCAAAACCTGAGTTGACTTCTGATTGACAGCCAGCTGTAAACTTGTTTGGCAGATGTTCCATGCAAGTTGAGCATAAATCTGTTCAGCTCATGGTCTGATCATGAGTGTCAAACAGGATATGCTCAACTGCCAAATATACTTGATGTAAAACCTGCAGCATCTCTGATCTGTACTTAGCTTGTGCATAAATCTGGCTCTGACTGCAACAAAACTGAAGATAATCAATGCTAGAAAACAGACATCTAGATACATCCAACACTAACTACAGCATTTACTGCACATGCACATTCCTCCCAGTCAGTCACCTTGCAAGGCTTCTTGCCCATATTCAGTCATGCCAGCCAAAGCACTTCCTTCTAAAAACAGCTGTAATGCCTGCCCCTCTCACTTGGGGACCAATTGCATTAAATAAAGCTTTCTCCAACGTACTGCCAGTACTCACAAAGTTTGTTCTGACTGATGGCTCTCTGGGTTGAAGCGGTAGGACGGAAGGTGCTCAATGTCTGCTTTGGTGAGTCCCCGTGGCTTGGCCTCCCCTAGTCTTTCAGCTAGGTTCAGTAATGCCTGGTGGTAAGAGACAGAAGGTAAATCAGCCCCCCTCTGGGAATCCTGTCCCCTCCCCCACAAATCCTCTTTGCTCTATGTGACTCCAACCACCCACATATGCTATGAGGGAACTCATACAGTCTTCTGCCAGGGCCCCAGCTGTCATAGCTCTGGACCTTGAAGCCTTCACTGGCTCTTGTGCAGCAGTATTTCCTGTTGCGCCAATGCCCTTTCCCTGCCACCACCCACTTCTTTAACACAGAGGTACTAAGCTCTTTATCACACATTTTGGAGTGCAACTTAAGGTACAATCTATAGCTCTGAATGCTTTTGGCACTGAGATACCATTGAAAAGGGCAGAGAGAGGCCAACCCACCTCATAGTTTTCCATCTCCACATCATCCACATCCAAGTCCAGGCTTATTGTCGGCCCCACGGCTGTCGGTGACACAGGAAGCATTGAACTGCAGTACAAAATCAAAGAACAGCAGTGGTTCGCAGAATCACACACACAAGGCAGAATCATACCATTGGAAGTGCCTTGTGGAGCACTTCCCTCCTTTTTGCTAATGCTCAATCAAGGGATACTCACAGGAAATATGGCAGGAAGCTCGGATAGTATGGGGGCGGGGGTGGCGGTGGGGGTGGCAGTGGCTGCTGCAATCTGTATCGCTGGGTGTTCAGTCGCCTGGGCATCATGTGTGGATATGGCTGTTGGGGACACCAAGAGAGAAGTTAGCGTTGCCACAGAGATAGGGCTGGTGCCTAATCCATAGCCTATGGATAACTACCCTACAATTAAATTTAAAAGCTGAAACATAGCAATTATGCAACCTGAGCAAATTTACACACATTTTTCTACATGTACATAATTTACTGTGCAATTGTCACTGTCCTTTATAATTTGATCTTGCTAGTCATGACCTAAGCAGGGCACCGAAGCAGCATCCACAGCCATTGGAAATCTTTTTCAGCTTCCCCGTAATTCAATAGGCACTGCCTTACATAGCTTCACAGCCACAAGGACTAGAACCTTTAAAAATGGAAAATAAGCTATAATTCTCAGGAAGCAGACAATGCCCAATACCACATTCTACATTCCCAACACAAGGGTGGAATACACACTTTCACATGGATAGCTCCAAACATGAGAATTTAACAGGATTTCTTGGAATGATCATGCTAATTGGCAGAGGTTAGAGCTGCAGGGACAAAGGACAACAGGCCCAGAATGTTGAGTCATGGTTTCATGACAGGGTATCTGTCCATCCCTAGGGGCTACTAGAGGACAACCAGTGGATTCTGGAAATAGGCCCCACATTCATTTTGTCACACGTTGCATACAAGTGGTGATGTGGAGAGCCTAACCCTCTCCCCTTCCATCTGAGTTCATAGCTCCAGACAGCTCTTGTGGTCCTTGCTGGACACTCACCACGCCAAAGGGCAGTTCCTGATGCAGAGGGTCATGGGTGTGTGGGAGGTAATGCAGCGGCACAGAGGGAGACAGTGCAGGAGTGTGGTGGGAAGGAGAATATGAGAAGCCTCCGATGGAGTGCTGTTCACCCCGAAGCTCCACCTCATTTTCTATCCTTTGCAGGGGCTGTAGGAAAAGTAGGCAACAACACAGTACATACCAGTTGGCAACAGCTTCCAGAAATATCCATAGGGTTAGACAGTTTCAACAGCTCAGAAATGCTGCATGAGATAGCGAGCATAATGAGGACCAGAAGGTAACACTGCCAGAGAATCAGACTGGTCCCCTGCAGAGTTAGCTTGCTGGAAGACAACTTCCTCTGCTGCTCCTCCTGGCATTATTTCTATGAACAGACTTGCAGTCAACAACACAGGTATATCCATCTTTTTTAAAAAATCAGGTCAGAGCTAAAGAGTGATCATGTGGCAGGGTAGAGGGTGATTTCCAGCAGAGCAAGGGGTTGCTGCACACTTATGCTGTTGCTTTTCCATTACACAAGGCTCTGAGACTAGGGAGAGTTCTGGGGGAAACAAATAAGGAGTGCCCTCACCCCCACACACACTGCCTGCTTTACTGCTGCATGACTACAATTTGGGTAGGTCCGCGGCCATCACAGATAGTTGTGTACCTTAGTTCTTGACTGGGACGGGACACACACACACACACACACACGGTTCTGAGTTTGCCTAATCTGTCCCCTTTCTAGAGAAAGTCTCAATGCCCTGACCTGGATGGTCCAGGATAGGTGATTCTTGTCAGATCACAGAAACTAAGCAAGGTCAGCCCTGGTTAGTACCTAGTCAAGACCACCAAGGAAGTCAACAGCAAACCACTTCTGAAAATCCCTTCCCCTGAAAGCCCTGCAGGGTTGTCATAAGACCCCTGTGACTTGACAGCATATGCAACTGAGATCTTGTGCTAAAAGCTCCTGTCTAACTATGTTTACCAGCTACACCTGAGGACTGGAGTGGGGAGAAAAAGAGGAGTAGCATAAAACACACTGGCTCAATTCTAGGTAGAAGATAGTGGCACTCATTCTTTGTCCTTTTCAATGCTTAAATGTTTTGTCTTTATAATACACAGGATACACAGAACTAAATCAATAAACAACCCAGAAAACAAAACACAGAGCTAAAACTGATACCAAGCAACTTCTGAATACTAAATAATTACATCAAACGCCTTTCAGTAGCTGATCTGAAGAAAAGCTCTTGTTTTCCGCTCCTGCTTTCTCTTCTTCAGCCCCTGTCTTTGCTCTCTTCACTCCTCCCTCACACTGTCCCAACTGGCTTCCGCCTCCCTTTCACTGTTCCACCACCTTCTATGCCACTCTGTTCATTTGTCTGGCATTCCATTACCCTTCAAGGATGGCTGTTATATATGGAACTGCCTTATACCAAGTCAGATCATCTGTCTACCAAAGTCAGTCTTGTCTACTCCAACCAGCAGTGGCTCTCCAGGTTATCAGGCTGAGGCCTTTAAAATCACCTTCTGCCTGATCCTTTACACCGGAGATGCTGGGGGTTGAACCTGGGACCTACAGCATGGAAAGCAGATGCTGTACCACGAAGAGAGGCTCCACCGGATTAAGTACGGGACAAACAGAGCCAGCTGCTTTATCAGAAATTCCCATTCACACACTCCTCCTCCTCCTCCTCCTCCTGAGTCTTCCATTAGTTTCCTTCATGGTATTTAAGACTAACAAAAAGCTTCCCCCACATTATGTCCTACTGAGGTATTACTGCTCACTTTTTCTTTATTGCCAAACCACTTCCTTCCTCTTGGGAAGTTATTAAAATCAGCAAATGCTTCCAAAGGGCTGTCAGATAGTCTCATTGGAACTGGCTTTCAAAGTTAAATCTACTATTGTATACAGTACATTTTGATTTCAACAAGATCGCTACCAATAATGGTTGAGCTAGGTAGCTTCTGGATTTGTGATGTGCAATGCAAAATGAATAATTCAGTCCGGGGGACGGGGACGACTTCTTCTTGAAGACAACTAAATTCCACATTTTGCACAGTACACCACACACCCAGAAGCCACCTAGCCCAACTATTGCTGCTGTGGAGATTCTTTCATAATGCTAACCACTCTCTCTTTGACCACCACTCAATTTTTTGGCATTCTGCAAGAAGTTCTTCATGCTAGGAGGGATGGACCCCCGCTCCTAACTGGAAAAGAATTTAAGCCTGGTATGTTTTATTCTGACCCGGACTTGTGACAGATTGGCAAGAAGCCTCAAGCTCTCATTTTCATGAGGTCTTGCAATTCAGCCACAGACTCCCTAGTTGCTCTCAGGCACCTTGGCTTCAGCTACCTACCCATAAAATGGGTACATTAATGGCCAAACTCATGGAATATTGTGTATGTGAGTATGATGTATGGCACTTTGTATCTTGAAAGTTCTAGAGAAATGGATTGAGCTTTTTAATGTATTCATTGTACATGGCCTCAAGAGAAAATGCAATTCATAAATTCTATAGATAAATACAACCATATGCACTGCCAAGCTCCACAATGGAGATAACTACTCAGTGGCAATGAACTACACTCCCCCCCCAGCAGACTGCTGATGTCACGTTAACCTTTACTTTGTCATACTACTTGAAGACAATGGCTTGGGTCCTGTGAATGAGTCCCAGACACACTATGAGGTTTCTGCTGCAAAGTGCACTTCCTCATCCACTGAAACTATTTCTGTTTGTAGAAGCTCAATAGACTTCAGTGGGCCCTTGTGCAAACAGAATTTTCAGAGGAAGAGAAAGCACACTCTGTGGCGGAGACTATCCATGTGCATGGGAGTCATTTGTAGTATTCAAGCCAATGGATAGGATTTCTGCCAAGGATGATTACGTCTACACCAACCACCAGGTACAGAGCAGCTGTACAGCAAGGTCACACTAGATCTGCCTGATGATGTACCCAGCCCATGGTTGGGTTTGTGTCTATCCTAGACCACACAGGAAATAGATTATGTAATGTAGGAGATATTAAAAATGGGACCCTTGTAACATGCCCTCCTTCATGACCACTGGAACTCTCACCTACACACAATTGTGATTTGACAGTTTAACAGAACTACTTCCAAACTTATCTCTGCAATGATTCTGTTTTGCATAGGGTGCACAAAAGCAAGCTTTCGACTGAGCCGAGGATGTCCCCAAAGACTTACCATGCGAGGATGCTGGGGCTGGAGTGGGACAAACTGGCTGAGGGGAGCCATATGCGGAGGCTGGTGTGGTGGCCCAGGCGGTGGAGGGTGCAAAATGTAATGATCGCTGGAGATAAGTGGCGGGAACGTTTGGTAGGAGACGGGAAGCTGCTGCATGGCACAGGCCTGGATCAGCTACAAAAAGAAATAGGGGAGAAGGGGGTCTTTGTAAGAAGGCAACATGGCGCACACTTAGGATCAGGGCATCCAAGCTCAACAGTGGTTGATGTCAATCTGGCTGCAGAGTGAGAAACAATCCCACTGGCAGCGATTATTCCTGCGAATGTAGAATGTAGCTTCCTTTATTTATTTACTTCATTTATACCCCACTTTCTCCCCAGTGGGGATCCAAAGAGGATATCATCCCTCTGGCCTCCATTTTATCCTTGCAACAACCCTGTGAGGTGGGTTGGGCTAAGGGTATGTGATTGGCCCAAGGTCTACCAGCAAAATTCTGTGGCTGAGTGATGATTTGAACCTGGGTCTCCAGATCCTAGTCAGGCACTCTAACCACTACACCACACTGGCTTTTGCTAGGGCCATATAGCGATAACATACCAAATCAGAAAATAGGGACTAACTTCTGCTCCCTTCTCCCCCCAATAAATCTGGACTGGACCCCTGTCAGTGCACTCACGGGGGGTGGGAGGCAGCAGAGCGGGTAGTGCTGTCCACTGAACATCACCGAGCATGCTGGGAGCTGCTGCGCACTACAACCTGGGATGTGCTGGCCAGTGTGAATGGGGAAGCCTTGTGTTGTTACTGTGGTCACCGTATAGGACAGAGGGACGGCTCCCTGATGCACCTGGAGGAAAGAGAAATGCACAGCAGAGTCAAAGCTGCATCTCCACTCGCATCAGCACATCCAAGCTATCTGAAAGCCCCTCTTCTAGCCTAAGTCCACAGTTAAGTGTGCCAGTTAGGATCTAAACAAGCAGTGTTAGAAAAGGAAGTGCCAAGTTTCAGGACTGCAGAGATCTTCATCAACCAGGGGTATTAGAAAGATCACAGCAATGCCATAGCAATGCCCCCACTAGCACGCAAATGATTGGACGATGATTCAGACTCTATATAAAGTCTGCTGAAAGTTAGTTTAAGAATCACAGTGGCCTGAGCCTTTGGCCTCTTTCAGGAGACCTGCAGCAAGAAAATGCTAAGCTCAACCAATCTATACAGTTAACAAGGATAATATCAACCTCAAAACTTCCCGGTGTTGGCTGAGCCAAATGGCTTCCCTCAGGTTCACAGCCACAATCTGTGATCAAAAATTTTGGAGCCCTGAGAGCCACTATGAAAAAAACTTCCTCTAAGGACACTCATACAGATTCATGTGTATTAAAGTGTGCCAATCAGCTAAAGTGCTGGTTCCTAGTAGGAGCCACCTCCCCCACCTTCTGTACGGTGCTGAGGTTTGGGGATGGAAAGAGAATATCCTTACTAATATAGAAACAATTCAAAATCAGTTTTTAAGGTGCATCCTGGCTCTCCCTAAGGGAATGCCGGTCGCCCTGATGAGAGTAGAAACTGGCCTGCCTTCCTTAAGGGTGCAGGTGAACCTTTCTGTTCTAAAATCTTGAGCAGGAAACCAGAGCTGCCAGTTCTGACTCATTCAGTCAACTGGCATTTAATTCAATGTTCTTGTTTTCTTAATAATCTAATATCAAGATACTCCATTCCTGATGACCTTCTCAGTCCTTCAACAAACAGTTCACATCTTAGAGATTGGCTATTTAAGTGTGATGCTCTGTTAGACAGTTAATCTTAAAATCACACTCTGCTCCTTGGTTCAAATTGTTTAGGAACAACCATTTTAGATCTTCCTTTGTAGTTAGTATAGATAATCATAACCTCAGAGCAGCCTTCACATCCTTGCATTTTGAATCAATGCCAATGGCCATATTAGCCGGGTGCTATAGTAGAACGCCAAAGTAGAACACTTTTGATCACAGAGAGTCGCTTTTGTATCTGTGGCTCACCTGTTATTGAGGATCTTCCCCATTATATGTTTGAATGCTCAATGTATGCCCAGCCTAGGTTAAAATTCCTCTCCAAGACTTTTATCAGACTTATGTTTTTACTCAGACTCTGAGAAGATTGTATTCTTGTTAGCTGATTCTGATGTCAACATATCTTAGAATGGAATTATATACCTTGGCCGCAAAGAAAATAGGGGTCAACACTGTTCTTATGGGAACTAATATTGATCTTCATGGACACATTTTGATTCAATTAATTTCCTATATCCTCTGTTTATTTTGTTCTGATTTTATGGTATTACTATATCTTAAATTTTACTCTATTTCATATCAATATTCATATTTATAGCATCCCTCTCTGTTGTTATCCTTAGTTTGTAATGGCCTATGATGAAATACAAATTTCTATTCATTCCTAGTAGAAGCCACCTTTGCTCTCAAGGCTCTGGAAATCTTCTCAGTCTCTGAAACTGACACAGGAACCTTGGTGACAAGTGTTGCTGAAGACAGCTTTCTACCACGGCTCTCAGGTGTTGACAAATTTTTAATCACACAAAGATGCCTTCCAACCTTTGAGACATTATTCAGCTCAGTCAACACTGCAAAGCTACAATATATTTCGTTTTCTAAGGAATACGTGTTGCTGAACCTCTGCATCCAGATCGGCTCTTGCGGAAAGGTCTATTGTGGAATGCATCAAGATGCTGACCAACTACCTAGCTCAGGAGTGTCAAACTCATTTGTTTTGAGGGCCAGATTTTACATAAATGGGACTCTGTTGGGCTGGGCCATGTGTGTCATAAAATATAATGCCAGATAGCAGAGATATAAACTCTATAAAGGACACAGACAAATACAGTTAAAGATATTATAGCAGCTATTCCATTGGAGCCTCACATTAGGAGGGTGTGTGTGTTAAAACTTGTATTTCTCTGCAAAACTGAAGTACCTTGAGTTTGTTGATTTTATTTTACTTTATTTCAACTGTAGTTAGTCCCAAACCTCTCCCCCTAAAAATATAAACCACAAATATAAATGGTCTGAGCCTAGGACCCAGGGGACAAACATGAAATGGCTGAGCATAGCTACCTCCCCCCCACCCCACCCCCAGTCTACTTAGAGTGGCAGTGGCTCTCCAGGGTCTCGGGGGGTGGGGTTACTGGGTGGTTTGAGATAATAATTTTGGGTGTCCTCTTCAGCACTTGTTCTGCTATTATTCCACTGGAGCTACACATTAGGAGGGTGTGTGGAGTCCTTTAAGTTTGCAGAACTCTATATTTTAACCCTGACTGGTCCCAAACCTCCCCCCGCCCGTGCCCTTAAAACATGCCTGTCTAAATTGGAACGGTGGGGGAATAGTGGGATTTTGCAAAGCAAGTTTTAAAATTAAAAAAGAAGCACAAGGATCACAGCAAAGGGCTCATCCCCCAGCTCCTACCTTTGAGGAAGACTACGGATACCGGGAGCAGTGGCTGGGAAGTTTGGCAGCCCTGCCCTCTGCTCTTTATACTCCAAGGCAGCTCAAGCTCAGAACAGCAAGGATGGGCAGGGGAGAGAAAAGAGTCCCACTCCCGGGCCATATTAAAGGCCTGGACGGGCAGTTACGGACCACAGGATATGCCTGACCCAGCCTGTACAGTTCTTGGACTGCCTTTTGGACTACTTGTTTTATTTTGCTAGACAGAAAATGGAACCTGTGGTGGAGAAGAGGCATTTAACAAGAAAAGTGACAGTGGGCAGACCACCACCACCAGACCCTCTCACTGGCCTGGATAAAGATTGTGCTAGGAACACAATCTCCAGCTGGGTTTAATTTTTACTCAGTGCAGCCTGGAACTCAGCCAAGTGAAACCAGCACAGACTAAAATCTAGAGCTCGGTAGTTACGTGACACCAGCTCCCTAAGGAACAGTGTGCATGAGCAAAGGGACAGAAACAGTACTAGCAGGACCATCCTGCGCAGTACTAGCAGGACCATTTCTACAAGGCACTACAATGCACGTACAAAAATTTACAACGTCTTGTCTCACAAAATGGTAAAAGCTCTCTCTCTGGTTGTGTGGAAGAGAGGGTCTGAGGGGAACCATGTTATGCAGAGGTCCCCAAGTGCCCCACAAGGAGAACTAAATTCAGTAGCAAAGAGCTTGCTGGAAACTGAGGCCCCCACTCTCCATCAGGCCACAGTACGGACAAAGAAAGGCCCACCAAGGGGAGAGTCACTTCTTTGGCTGCTGGATTTGAAGATACTTTCCCTTCAGAAGCCCAGTGGTGATTGCGTGGGTGGTGCCATCGGGACAAGGCTCTCACAGTTCTGAGGCCTGCCCTGGAATATGAGCTGATCAAAAGGACTGTGACAAGGGTTCATGTAATCTCTGCGATGAAATTTGCAGGTCTGCATTATTTTTAGAGAAATCTGTGCTTTTGCTTTAAGAAATGCCAATGGAGAAAAAAACGTAGGGTGTGGGTCATCTTTAACAAATGAAATCAACCTATAGGCATTCTAGCAGTCACAGGATTTCTGTCCTGAAAGATTTCCATGCCTCACTCAACCATGCTTTCTTTCTCTTAATGTTCTCAACTCACTCCAAAACAAAGTTAAGAATGGCAAAGCCCTCTAATATTACAAACCAGCCAAATACATGATGTAGTTACACAGCTATATATGCTGGAATGTGAGATGGACATTAATGGGCCTTTCTCCCTGACACTGGTTCCACAGGATCCTTATCACAACTCCTGTGTCCGACAGGGAATGATGGCCGTTAGGTTTGTCACATTCAGTTCTGATCAGAACCCTTGGAAAGAACTGAGCATTTTCCATATGGGCATGGAGAAGGCACATGACCAGAAGGGACACAGACAAAATCTTTCCTGTCTCTTGCACATCTTCCTTTGGAAGGATATAAAACCAAGGGGCATAGCTCCACAGAAGAAAATCAACAACAGTGGGTACAGTAAGGAGAAAGCGGTGAGGAACTTCTTAAAGAGTTTTGGCTCCAAATCCAGAGGGATTTGGTCAGCCTGACCCTACCAAGCAAGAACCTATAAATCTGCCATGTATTATCAGCCCACTGACTCCTCTAACCAAACATCACTTATCCTGATTAGCAGTGTCGTTTCTCACAGAAATTATTCCCGCCTCTACTACTCAAGAAGCTTAGTCTTTTAAATGTGAGATACCTGGTACTCAGCTTGGAACTTTATGTATGCAATACACATGCTCTATCTGTGAATTATGGTCTTTCCATGATTTCCAAGCAGCAAATTTGAAAGTGCCTGCTGCTGTCTTGGCAGTTTGGAGGCAAAGGGAAAAAGTGTCCATCTAGTCCTCCCACCTGCTTGTTGCTATCTGCTTCACTTGGTCACTGAGAAGAGGCCAAGCTAAAGAGACTGGAGGGAATTTCACATTACTGAGATTTTGCTGGTTTGAAGCCATTACTGATTCGTCTTGAAGTAAACCGGTACAGGGCTGCCATTTCACACATGGCTTTCCCTGACCGGAAAAGAGCCGAATCAGAAGAGGTTTGGCAATTCAGACTGCACCGCTTTGTTTTCCCGCCGTTTCCCGTTGCGCCTTTTTTTTTTGGAACGTTTGCTTTAGTGTACTATAGCGCTATAGTGCTATAACACAACACTCCAGGCATTCTAATGGGGTTACTATAATGCTATTGCGCTATAGCACTATAGCGCTCTAAAGCGAACGTAAAAAAAAAAAAAGCCGGAGATCGCCCGCGCAGGCGAAAAAGGTGGGAAAAAGCGCATCGGATCTGGGAGAAGAAACTGATGACAACTTGGAAGCGGTTGACAGGTAAAACGCTTCAGCCCCGTTTCCTGAACGGGACAGAAGCGTTTCTGTGTGAAATTACAAATATATTCCGGTAGGGAACTGGTTCTAAAACAGTTCTGTCTGAAATGCCAGACCAGAAACCGTTTGGGAACCATTCCTCTTCCGGATTATATCGTCTGTCTGAAATTCCCATACAACTGCTGGAAGGATCCTGAGGTACTCAGTTTGTGACACTGGCTGTATCTGGATAAGCCTGCATGCTGACTCAACTCTGCTAGCAGTCAGCCCCTTTCTGGCTCAGCTGCCCTTCATAACACAGCCCTCCTGTCTTGGGTGGCACTTTGGTGGCTGGTGGAACCCTATGTGTGATCTCTTGCAAGTGGGGGTTGTGGAGGCCTGGGGTAGGGAACTTGCCATGTGTGTTGGATCAAGGCAGTGCAGGAATGGGAAGATATACTGATGGGAAGAGTGTTGATCTCAGAAAACATGCAGGGTGAGTTAATGGTGCTCATTGCATCTCTAATCTCCATTCTATCCCTCAAAATGTCAGTGGGGACACTCTGTTAAGTGGCTCCACTTCAGCCTTGGTGCTGTGCAATGCCAGATCTGTGAAAAGGAAGATCACAGCAATATCTGACCTGCTGTATGAGGAACGGGCCGACCCAGCTTGCTTGACTGAAACCTAGCTGGATGTCTCTGATGTGGTCACTCTGACACAGTTCACACCAGTTGGATATAAAGTCATTCGCCAACCTTGAATAGTAGAGACAGGCGTGGGGTAGCATTTCTTTTCCATGAACGTTTCTCCATCACTAGGTACCCAGTGCAGATAGAGGCTGGCTTTGATTGTATGTACCTTATGTTGGGCACCAGGGACAGATAAAGGATCCTGCTGATGTACCATCCGCCTAGCTTCCCAGCAGGATCTCTGGCTGAGCTAATGGAGGTGGTTTTGGACTTGGTGTTGAGAACCCCAAGGATAATTGTCTTTGAGGATTTCAGCATACATGCTGAGACTGCATTGACAGGTCAGGCTCAAAACATCGTGGCTACCATGACAACCATGGGGCTTTCTTAGATTGTAATGAGCCCAATGCAGGACAAAGGACGTACTCTGGACCTTCTTTTCTGCACCAAGTGGCTTGCAGTGATTTGATTAGGGGGCTTGAGTTCTGGCCTTTGTTGTGGTCAGATCACTATCTTCTGAAGGCACAGGTGAGCTTGTTGCCTCCTCCTTGCAGGAGTGTTGAATCGGTTCAGGTGGTCCACCCTCAAAGATTAGCAGATCCTGCTGGTTTTCAGGCAGCTCTAGGTGATTTTGAGAGTCTCCCCAGTCACTATGTTGAGGCACCTGTGGAGGTCTTTGTAACTGCTTGGAATGATAGGCTGTCTGGGGCCATAAACAGAGTTGCTCCTTGGCATTCTCTTCCACACTCTGTGAGGCTCCCAGCTTCTTGGGGTTTACCAGGGGGCTGAGCAACCTGAAGCAGTCTGGAAGACAAGTAGAGCAATGTTGGCAGAAGGCTCAAAATGAAGCAGACAAAGCCCATTTGAAGGCCTATGAGGTGGCAGTGATGGCAGCAAAGAAGGCTTTCTTCTCTGCCACCATTGCATCAGCAGAATCTTGTCCAGCTCAGGTGCTCAAGGGGGTAGATTATATGATAACACCTAAGTCTGACCCTGCATGCGATGAAAATTTAGCCCCCAGCTGTGATGTTTTTGCCAAGGTTCTTTGCTGACAAAATCTCCCTCATCCATTCTGACTTGGAGGCCAAACTGAGGGCAGATCCAGTACCTGAGGTGTCAGAAGCACCTCCTTGTCCTTTCATTGTGGACAGTTTGAGATTGATCCTACTTACAGATCCTGATAGGGTCCCTTGGATGGTTGAGGGCTATCATGGTTCCAATACCTTTTCCCAGCAAACTTTTAAAAGCTGTTAGTGAAAATCATCAACTCCTCCGTGATTGAGGGGACTCTCCCTGGGCCTTTGAAGGAGGCAGGTAGTAGATACCTGCTCAAGAAATGTTCTTTGGCTAGGGATGAGGTGGCCAATTACTGGCCAGTCTCCATTTTACCTTGTCTAGGAAAGGTGATAGAGCATGGGACAGCAGAGCAGCTCCAGGGTTTCCTAAATGACACATCTGCCCTTGGCACATTTCAGTCTGGCTTCAGGCCTGGGTTCAGTACTGAGATGGTTTTAGTTGCACTGGTGGATGATCTTCCTTTAAAGTTGGACAGGGGACAATCTTCCCTGTTGAACCTTTATCCATTGGTTTGAATATGCAGTTGGTATTAAGGGCATAGCTCTTTGGTGGTTCTGCTCTTTTCTCTCTGACTGGTTTTCACCAGAGGTAGAGAATCAACTAGGTGGAATTTATGTTGTGGGGTGCTGCAAGGTTCTATTCTCTCATCCATGCTCGTGCATGTGCGTGTGTGTGTAAAAAAGAGGCCACTGAGTGAGATTGTCTGGAGCTTTGGGGTTCGCTGTCAGCAATATGCAGATGACACTCAGCTCTATATTTCTTTTTTTAAAATTTATTAAAATAACAACATGCTACATCAAAATACACAGAACTAAGCAGAGTATAATAACAAGCAATATAAAAAACTGGGGAATAAATTTAAGCAATTTGCTTTAAAAGACTGTTACTACATCAAGGCTTAAGCCTAAGAGCACTTTTAAATAAAAACATTACTGAGTTTGTTCGGAATAAACATATATCGGCTGAAGGCTGGTGTTAAGAAGATACTAATGGAGACTATATTACTATGTATCGATTGACTACTGTGCAATAGTTGTAGTGATAGGGTACATTATACTGTTTGGTATTCATAAATGTAACCAGTAATCATAAGCTGAGTTGTTTGGAAGTAACTCGTTCTCTGCCATATATTGTAGGTAGAAGAACCAGGTGCGCACAAAGGAGGATTGCATTGTATGGAAATTTGTTTGAGCTGTATTTAAGGTGTCACTTATTTTGTCCATCAGGAGTTGTTCCCACACTTTGTTTCTCCAGGCCTCTAAGCTTGGAGACTTGGGTGACTTCCAGGCAGCTGCGATGGTGGTTTGTGCCGCCATGAGTAAGTATGATGTTAGCTGTTGTAACGGTTCTTCGTCATAATCCGGATCTCTAAGATGTAATAGGATAACTTTGGGAGAAAGCGGGATGTTCTGACCTGTTAGTTTCGAGATTTCAGAGGTTACCTGCACCCAGAAGCTTTGCACGTAAGGACATTGCCACCAGCAATGTATATAATCTCCCACCTCCCCGCAGTTTTTCCAGCACATTGGTGAGTATGCTTTATTCATGTGGTTTAGGCGACTAGGAGTGTAATACCATCGGGAGACTATTTTAAAAAATTGCATTCTTAACTTTGAATATTTTTGATTTATTGTCAGCTCTATATTTCATTATCCAAGCCTCTAGATGCATTCATCTTGGTTCTGAACTGGTGCTTTGAGGCTGTGATCAGGTGGTTAAGGCAGAACAAAGTGAAGCTGAATCCAGACAAGGCAGTGCTAACGTTGATCAGGAAGGCTGATATGCTTGGGGGGGAACTGAATCCACTTGCCCTAGGTGGAGTAACATTGGCTTTTTCAGAGCAGATTAAGAGCATGGGGGTGCTCATGGACCTTGCTTTGCTGTTTGAAAAGCAAGCTGGCCTTCTACCAGGTGCGTCTAATTCACTATAACTCACCAACCTTCTCATTACTGAGATGCAGCTGATCTGGCCACACTGATCCATGCTTCTGTAACCTCACAGATGGATTAGTGCACTGCACTCTACAGAAGGCTGCCCTTTGAACACAACTGAGGAGCACATATGTCCATTTTGAAACAGCTTCATTGGCTACTGGTCCATTTCCAAGTTCAATTCAAGATGCTGGTTATGGCTTTTAAAGCCCTTCTTGATCTAAGACCCACATATTTGAAGGACCGTCTCCCTCCATATGTCCCTGCGTGCCAACTACGGTCATCAGGCAGCCATCAATTGGCTATTCCACCACTTATGGAGGCCCATTTGGCATTGACCAGAGCCCAGGCCTCTTCCACTGTGGCTCCAGCTCTGGGGAATGGGCTCCATGAAGAGGTGGGGTGCAGTGTTCTCTCTAAGCTGAGCTAGTGTGAGCTAGCGCAAAGGTTTTTAGACTCCGGCTCACAGATTTATGTCTTTGCTCAGGACGGATGGCTCCAGAGCAAACTAATTTATGCAGCAGCCAAATCACTCACTCACAACTTTAATGCCAGGAGCTCACAAAGTAGAATTTTTGCTCACAAGACTCCACAGCTTAGAGGGAGCACTGGTGGGGGGCCCTCGTTGGAGAGCTTCAGAAGGTGCTGCAAGGCCTGCCTGTTTTCCAGGGTGTCTAAGGGGGTTTGAACAGCTGGCATCTTATAAGTGGGGAAGGAAGGAGATATTTGGGGCTTATTATTTTATCTATGGTTTTAGCTGGGGTTGTTTTAATTATTATTGTAAACTGCCTTGCGCCAAGAGGAAAGGCAGGATACAAATTTTACTTTATAAACAGCTACCTGCGCATCTAGCCTGCATGTCCCAAAGAAAGGGGTTCACTCACACCAGTTGTAGTATGTCCCTAGGTGGGCTCAGACCACCACCCTTCAGTGAACATATTAATGTGCACACATATCTGAATGCACCACACAGAGAAAAAGTTACAAGGGGGATTCATCTTCATTGCTGTACAGGCAATACTGAGCATGTCCAACATTAGCATTATTGCTCTTCTTCAACAGAGAAAATGGAGGGGGGGATGCTCATCCTGGCCAAGGATACTAAGTCAAGATGATTCAAGTTCCAGGCAAGCCCCAGCCTGTATTTTTGAACTGAAAGGACAAGATTTCAGCCACTGAAATTACTTTTCCAAACTGAATCCCCACCCCACCCTAGACACACACAGAGAACCCACCTGCTCGTGGAGGTCCACCATGAATGGATGCTGGTGGGGTGGGTGCGCAGCCGGGTGAAGCATTCGTGGTGGCGTATTGGCCAGAACGTACGCCGGGTGCTCATCTACAGGAACGTGTGGCTGTGGCTGCTGCTGCTGCTGCTGGAAAAAAGCCGGGTGCAAGTAGTTCTCATCCTGGGCTAGCAGGGTTTGCAGAGGTCGCTCACGTCGGCCCCAGTGGTGCCGGGAAGGAGGGCTGTGGAGCCAGTTGGGGGAGAGAAATATAGAGGGGTGACCCCAGGGGCCAGCCAATTATCCGTGCCAAGCTCTTAGCTACGCTACAGCCACTTTTATGGCAGGGATAGCAGCACAACACAAGGGGATCAACTGCTGATACAGCACAACTGGAATCCAGTCACAACACTGTACATGTATGCCATATAGAACAAGTTGTCATTGTTGGCACGATTCTTGTTTGATGTAGTGTGAAGCTATTGTGCCTAATATCTGGGAGGAAGATAGGCCATGATCTCTGCCAACCTCATTCCATATCTAACATATAAGCTTCGGAAATCACACCACACATTGGTAGATTCCTACTGTTGGCTGGCTCAGTTCTTAAGGGGCAAATGTAAGAAGCCTGTAGTCATCAACAATGGGCTTGTGTTATGGATGGCTTTCAACCCAATATCTTCCCTTTTAGTACCCTTCTAGCCTGTTGTTGTGATACTGGTGAGAGCACGCTGAACTCCTGAGTAAGGGCAAAATTTAAATGGCTCCTTGGTCAATACCTGGTTAATTAGAGGTGTTCATAAACCTTTTCTACAGATACCTGAAGAAAATTACACAATGCAAGAAATGCATGGGTTGGATCCAGCACAGATTTCTGCAAACAGGAAGAGGAGCAATTTTCACCAATTCCCTCTCCTATTGCAGACCTCCAACTTCCCCGTTTTGTTGTTCCTAGAGTCCTGTCTCCCAGGAGCAGCAGGGGGAGGCAGGAAAATCTTGCCCCACTGACAGTAATTTCTTCTGTCGGTGAAATTTCCAGTAGAACCAAGCTCATGTTTACCCCTTCCCACCTCCATGGCCAAAAGGCTCCTCCACCAGTAGATTTTGTGCATTGATAGCATAACTCCATATAGTCAGTACAAAGGCTACCTTTGGAGAAGAAGAAGCACTACACCCAAGACACTACTTTGCTTACCATATTCCTTCCTTCCATAGTATGGCTTTACTACCTAAAGACTTATGCCTAAACCATATTAATATGGGTACCATCTTTGTTTTTACTACTACATACAGAGCTCTTCAGACACTAGAAATACTAGCCCATATTATATCACCTTCACTACCACTAGTCATCTAGCAACAGCCAGCGTGTTAAGTGATAGTGGCTGTAGCAGTAAATATTGCAGGTATAAGGAACCCCTCAATTTCCCAGTGTTTCCCTCAAGAAACCTTGTGCACCTGGGTAAAGAGCAATGTGCTGTACCTTCTCCTGAGGTGTGCTGGGCTGCCACAAGTTCCCCCTGAGAATCGCCGCTGGTCAAAGGGGGCAGAAGGAGGGCGCCTATTCACTGCCAGATCCCATGGTCGCATTGGGGATGTTGTCAAGGTGAAGGGAGATGCTGGACCTCAGGTTCCAAACTCGACAGCACACCAGTTCTTTGGGATCTGTAGGAAGTGATGAGAGAGAGCCAATGAACTGGAGTCTTGAAGCAAAAACAGTGAATTGTCAAGCAGGTTAGGTTCATGACAACTGCCTCCATACAAGTTGGGTTAAACCCGTACCACCAAGGGCCACCACACAGGCAGCCCACAGCACAGCAGCAAAGATGAAATAAACACTTCATGGACTCAGCCATATTCAAACTCCACACCACATGTTCTCCCACCATGCACACAAAACCTCCTTCACATACATGTTTCTCCAACAGCTCTGACTTTTTGCTCCTCTCATTCTTCTTCAGGCCCTTGTCCCTATCCATTATTCTCCTCCATGATATATATTCCCCTTCTAATTACGCCTCTTCCAACAGATAATGATTCGTAGCTTACTATGGCACAATTATGCAAATACATGGCAGCCCAGGGGTTGGGGATGCTTCTGTGCACAGCCTATTGCTGCCACCTAATGGCCTATTTAAATAGCTGGAAGTGTTCTCAGAATCCATCACTCACAGTAAGACTGGGACAGAAGGTGGGGGGAGAAGGCAAGGCAGAGGTGAGAACAAGAGCACTGACAAACCATGATACATACTGAAATAATGTGCAGGAGACTAACCCCAAGGGATCAGCTCCTCTGTTACAAATCTGTACTTTCCTGCCTCATCTCATCAACAGCACCAAGTTCATCACCATTAGAGGCACAAGGGCATGTTCTGTTAAGCACACACAGCTGGCAAATGACCCAAACAGACCAAGTAGATGACTCCCCTCTAATCGGAGCACAATGCTCCTGCTCCCAGAGGATTTTGGGACAAGACCCTGCAATTAACACTGCTGTGGTGTTTATCCAAATAATCCAGGCCTTTGAAAGGCTGAGCAGGGCAAGACCAAGTTGCCACAGCATTTATGCAGCTTCTCCTGCCAGGATGTCCTGGGAACAGATGCTGCATTTACTGTTGGCTAAGTAGTTCCAAATCTCTTCAGAGAAAGGGTGGATTATTGTTCCCCAAGACATGACTGGGACCTGCTGCAATCCCATGGAACAATCCATCTGCAGACTATGGATGTAGCTTCTACCAAGGGAAATCATCCCTTTCCTCTGCAGCTCCCAATTTCCTTGGCAAGAGCAGCAAAATAATCACCGCATATGATGAAGATTTGGGTGGTGCAACGTAACTCAGTGGACCAAGGAACCAGAATTTCATACATAGGATCATGACTCTGATATAGTAGTCAAGAAGGATAAGGGCTGCTGCCTTGTGTCATATTCTCCATTGTTCATCTTAAGGTGTTCCACATCACTCATGTCAGTGCAGGCAGCTCACTTGTATTTCTAAATACCACAACCATTATGCAGAAGTCCAGTTATATTTATATGTGCTTCTACCAAATGACAAGAAGCTCCAACTTAAAGTTAGCTGGCAAGAATTCATACGTGTAACAAGTATGCCCACGTAAGAGCACAAGAGAAGTAATCTGTACCAAGATGCAATTAAGACAAGGCCTACTTTGAGAAAATGGTACTGGAGATAAAATGCCATTTTTGGCTAGAAAGAAACAATTCACACTAGTGGAAGCACATGTTAAACTAGGCCAGGGATCCTCAACATGGTGCCTATGGGCACCACAGTGTTTGCCAACACCATCCCTGGCACTCACCAAGTGGTTTTAGAAAGTGGGCAGGACAAGTCGGGGCTTTTGATTGTCCATGACTGTGCAAGTTTAAAAAAACTGCTTCAGTAGCAGCTGTCACTACAGCACAAGGATCTTCACTGCATGTTGTAAGCCTCCCTGAGCTGTTTAACAAAGTTTAACAAATAAATAAATAAATAAAATGTTTATTTAAAAAGGCATTCTGTTAAAACAGAGTTTCTGCCTGAAATATTGAAGAGTCACTATTAGAGTTATGATCACCTTCACTCCCAGACATTCTGTGGTTGGTTCCACCTCCTGTAGCACCCGTTTTGTGGTTGGCTCCACTCTCTTTCGGCAGCCGTTTTGTGATGGTGCCCACAACCCTGTGTTAGAATTCCAAATGTGCTTGCAGGCTTAGAGGGGTTGGGGACCCCTGTACGAGACAAAAAGGCCATCTAAAAAGGAACTGCTCCTTTCACAGCAGTGTCTTCATCTCCACTCAACACATATTCAATCACGGTGTTTCTGTACCTTTCTTAGAATGATGTTGAAGGCTATAAATGTCAGTGCCATATCCGTCACAACATTTCACAGAATAAGAACACAAAACTTGCCACAAAGCCCACCCCCAGGGAACATGCCTAAGAAGGCAACAGTTTGGAAAGAAATGGAGAGCCACTCACACCCAAAACTACAGAGCTAGCCAAGATAAATGATGCCCAGTTGGCCTGAACTTTGTGGATGTGGGAAATCCTGGACTACTAGACAACTCCCTGATGCTGTATAAACCTGTCATATGCAGAAGCAAGGCAAGCCGCCATATTATTATCAGAATTATTCTGGTTGGATTCACTTCTACAGCACCCCAAATTCCTCTTATTGTAGCAGCTGGTCTGTTCCCATCTCTTGGACATAAGGTGGAGGGCAGAGAGTCTTGGCTTCCCCACACAATAAACAACTGCCAGAACTCAGATCAGTAGACCTTTCCCTCAACTGAATAAAATCATAGCATCAGAGAATCACGGGGTAGATGAAAATCAATTTTTTTTTTCAAAAATCAGATTTTAAATTTAAATTGGATTTTTAAATAAAATGGTTTTTTTAAGGAAAATCTATCTAAAGATAGTTTTCTAATTAAGATACATTGTAGTCCAAAGGTTATTCATCATGAAATAAAGATTAGTTTATAATTATGTAGCATGAGGCTATATATTCATGGAATCTTTAAAAAAATGGTAAATAAATTCCATTAATCCATTCACAATGTCATGCTCTTCCAGAGGTTTCTGTAAGATTATTGGGCAATTTTTCTGTCTAGAAGATATTATCACAGATGCTTTGTTTTATTTTTCAAAACTGTGAATTTGTGTCTGCAAAGATCTTCTTCACAGCAAAAATGTTATAAAATAAAATCCAGAGTTAAGAGACCAGTCCTATTGGTCCTCCACTATGCATACAGAATCAACCCCTTATCTCTTAAGTGCTAAGTTTCAAAAAGTTCAATGACTATACGATTGTTTGGGGTGAGATAGCTTTGGATAAGGAAGGGATGTTAAGAGCTTAGTGTGAGGAGAAAGGGGCAAGCAATACAGATGAAAGTGAAACTTTTTGGGCGTAATACTCGAGAAATCTTGAGACCTTTGTGAGTGATCCTCATGGATGTTTAAGCAAATACAAGAATACATATCCTGTATAATGTTATTGTTTTAGTTAAATAAAACAATGTAAATGGTTATTGTTAATTATTATTTTTCTCCTTCCAATGATAGGGTTGCCAGCCCCCAGGTCTGGGCAGGGGTTCCCCCATTTTGGGGGCTCCAATTTGCCCCTGGCCAGTTGGCCGGTGGGGAAGCACCACCCCCAAGCCCAGCCCCCAACCATGACCACCCACCCGGCCACCCCTCTTCCTCCCCTCCTGCCCGATTTAAAGGCCTTCAGCTGATAGGCCACTTCACCCACCGATCAGCTAGAGGGTTTTATAAATCTAGCAGGAGGGAAGGAGGGGGTGGTCACATACTGGGCCTGTGAGTAAGGTGGGGGTCATGGCGCACAAGGCTGATTTTCCCCAGCCCCATGCACTGTGGCCACTACCCTGCTCACAAAAAGACCCTTTAAAGGGTCTTTTTGTGAGCTGAGTGTGCAGTCCATGACCGCCCCGCTCCCTCCTGCTAGATTTAAAGGACCTTCCAGCTGATCGACAGCCCAGGTGTTCCCTGCCGATCAGATGAAGCCCTTTAAATTGAGCAGGAGGGGAGGGAGAGGGGTGGCCAGGGGGGTCACACTTGGCAGTGTCCCTGCTTACCCTTGGAATGCCCCCCCAAATCCCCCCACCAGAGCAACGAGGGGACCTAACAATGCTATCCAATAAAGTACAGCAGAAAAGTTAATCATTCATATTTGAACAACAACCTATTAAATTAGAGATAGTTCACCTTGAAATGATTTCATAATTATCTATTTCAAGTGGTAAATAGCCAATCATTAATTTTCTGATATAACTAAAACTAACCTATACTAAAATGATTATACTAAAATGAAACCTTCATCTGGGTTGCAAATATTAAGGCCAGCAAGAATGAGCCTTTATGTAGAAAACCATGATTTTAATTGAGTCTTACTGACTAGTGATTTAAATCACAATTTAAATCAATTTGATTTAAATCAAATCCACCCTGGAGAATCACCCATTCATATTCAATCAACATGTAACAAATTAATAAAAGCTGCTGTGAGCACCTTTAATCTTCTGCTGTCACTTAATCAATTTAAATTCTGCAACCTTATCACCTCCTTAACATGCACCATGTTCGCCCATGATTACCATCTACCCAGCTGCTGGGGCTAATATAGAAATGCAAGTCACCATTTTTAGTTAACTTAACTTTAATCTAATTTTGTTTTAATATTTGACAACTAACTAATGTTGATGAAATTTTGAGGTTACCTTCCTTGAGCTCACTTGTGGGAAGGGCAGGATACAAATGCAATAAATAAATAAATACAATAACCCAAGCCAGGTTCTGACATTTGAAGCACTGTGTTGATGCTGGGAGCACTACATTAATGTATTTTATGCATATACACACACATATGTTGTATTGTATATTTTTTCCAACTCAAATTCTCATAGAAACCTCCCTGCCCAAAATTTAGTGAGCGTACAGATGTTATAAGAAACAACCATGCATTACACTGGGTCAGGGTGGCCATCTTTTACCTCTGCTCCCCACTACCATTCATTATTTGTCAACAAAAATATGATTTAAAAATGCGAAGTCTCTCAAGTACCCCAACCATGGCTGGAGATGGTTGTGTGCCAGAAAACCATCCATCCTTCTCCTTACCAGCTAACACTGCACATTATCTTGCAGAACAAGAAAGAAATGAGAGCAAGCCCTGTTAAGCAATAAAACACAAACATCTTGTTAAACACTTGATTTTATTATACAATAAAACACCATGCTAAGTCAACACTGGCTGGGCAGTGGCACTCTGAAGGATCTCAAAGTGTTTGTTTTTAGAACTTTGGATTGAACACAGCCCAATATGGTGAAGATGGGCTAAAAACACAGCTGGCACAAAGAACAATCCCAAGGAGAATAATGCCGCATAGGCGTATGTGCACACACTCACCCCTCAATGGGATGAAGGCTAAGATCCAAATCATTAATCACTGCAGTGGACAAAGGTCTTCAAACATAGATCTGCTCCAACAAGTACATGACTAATTGTGAAATCCTATGCAAAGTTACTCCAGTCTAAACTCATTGATTTCAGCAGACTCAGATTGCAGTAAGTCTGCAAAGGACTGCAAAGGGATTTCTTTTATTTTTGTTTGTTTAATAACCTTACTTTAAACCAATTTATCATTTTAACAGTAAGTCTCACACAACTAATCATATGTTTTCGTTGATCAATTAAATCTGCTTATGATGAATAAAGCAAAAGTTCTAAGGACAACAAAAGCCTTCCCTTTTAGGGGTGGGGCTGTGGCTCAAAGGTACAGGCATCTGGTTTGCATTCAGGAGGTCCCAGGTTCAATCCCTGGCATCTCCAGCTAAAAAGGTCCAGTGTTAGGTAACGTGAAAGACTTCTCTCCACCTGACATCCTGAAGAGCAGATGCCAGTCAGGGCAGACAATACTGACCTTGACAGTCTTAGTAAATATAAGGCAGCTTCAGGTGTTCAAATGTGCTCTTCTCAGATGGTACTTGATGTGACATACACATGCCTCATCACAGAAGAGGCACTGACTCCTGTATGTGAGAAAGAGTAGAATGCCTCTTCTAGAAAGATACCAACCACTTATGGATTTGTAAAATACTAACATTCAGGGCTCTTTTTGTAGCAGGAACTCCTTTGCATATTAGGCGACACACCCCGAATGTAGTCAATCCTCCAAGAGCTTACAGTAGCCCCTGTAAGAAGAGCTCTGTAAACTCTTGGAGGACTGGCTACATTAGCGGTGTGTTGCCTAATATGCAAAGGAGTTCCTGCTACAAAAAGAGCCCTGCTAACATTAAAAACAATTAACTTCTTTAAAATCTACTGCCCAATTAATTGAGGACAACTTTTTAAAAAGTGTTTTTAGTTTGTTCAACAAGCCAATCAACTGTAACACTGCCTCCTTGGGTTAAAATGCCAAATGCTGACACTTTTTCCACTGCACTTTGTTCTCGAAGTCCTTTTCCCCCCAGGAAAGGAAGAAGAGCTGAAGCGGGAAAGGCTGGGGACTCAGCAAAGGTCCTACACATACAGATTATTTCATAGTTTTCAACTGCACTCCCACCAACCACTTTAGACAACCGTGAGGCCAGCTTAAAATTTGGGTCTGAAAATGAGGGTGAGAAGCATCAGCTATTGCCCTGCTAGTGCAAGTAAAATCGGGAAGAATATAGTGAAGCAGGAGGACCATTATTTATTAAAATACTATATCCTCAAACAAACAGCTGTACTACTACTTACCAAGTCGGGGGGGGTACACAGAAAGAAAAGAGGGCAATTTCTTGAACTGGAAGGTGTGGATCGAGAGCCTCACTAGCTCACACGTGTTTTCCCACCTCCCAATTATACAGGGCTTTTTTGGTTCAGCTTGAGGAATGCTGAGCAACTCAAATGCTGTAGAAATCTTTAGAAACACAAACCAAACACTATATAAAAGAGCTTTGCCTATTTTAAAAGCAAAAGTTAAGCTCCTTGTCATCACAGCTGTGATGAAGTACCCCTAACATAACTTATGTACATTATGAGTTGGAGCTTGATTGGATTTTTTTAAAAAGCAAATACCATTTATTTGTAGAGGCAAAGGAAACATCAGCATGCCCTTCAGCATCAATTGCATTTTTCCTTTATTTTGATAAAGGCTAGAGTCTGTAACACATCCTGGCAGCAATTTTAGTCACAGCATAACTTATTTCACCTTTCCTCACAGCCACTGAGAAAGGAGACTGATCAGCTGCGAACAGCTTCTCTCAGATTACATGTAACCAATTGTTACACACACCTGCCACTGTAAGGATGTGTTATTTATGGAAACTCACATCTTAGTGATGTTGGGGCTAGCAACATGTAGGTGTGTGCATGCACAGGCTAAGTACCATCAAGTCGCAGCTGACTTATGGAGACCCGTCATGTTTTCAAGGCAAGAGACGTTTCAGAGGTGGCTTGCCATTGCCTGCCTCTGTGTCACGACTCTGGTATTCCTTGGTGGTCTCCCATCCAAATACTAACCACGGCTGACCCTGCTTAGCTGCTAAGATCTGACATGACTGAACTAGCCTGAGCCATCCAGGTCAGGGCCTAGAATCATATGCTCAGCCTTAAAACTAACAGAAAGCAATAGACATTTTAGAAAGTTAATTTCAGGTTTTAAAAAAAATCAAAAAAGTCACTTTCTCTGAATGAAGTATCATTAGAACTGTTTAAGAAAGCTAGATGGGTTAAATGTTCAAGGTCCATATCAAGATGATGCAAAATGACATGCTACACCCATAGATGCACTCCTGTTCTACTCCCGAGGATATGGCATGTTATATGGACCCCAAATCTAGACACAATTATTGGAAACTGGTACATTCACACACTACATGCTAAGACAATTCACTGTTGATAAGGAAGTGTATCATTTAGTTCCACTACACAACCATTCCAGAGGAAATGGTTCAAAACATACCTGAATATGAAAACACAAGGATTTATTTCCTGGCAGTAATGGCACTGACATAAAATATGAACAGTTAAAACCCCCATTCTGCCACTGAATGCAAGGATTCTGCATGTTTTTCTGCATTACTACCTGGCAAAAGCCTTATACAGCAGTTGATTTTTAGATACGGTCCAGTTGCACACATTACAGATAGTAGGGAGAGACAGACTTCACTTTTCTGTATTGCTCAAAGAATGGACTTGGTTTGCAGCTTTCTCAATAACTGCATAAGAATAACCTGTAGCACATTTGCATATTTTCAAGCCACACATACGCCCCACATAATTATGCAGTGGTATGTGAACATCACCCATCTGCCCTAACGACAATACCCACATCAGGAGCATGATTCAGCCAGAGGACCTCACACAACAAGGACAGATCAACGCACAAATCTCACTCACAACCAAAGGCTTTGTCCCTGCCTCCGCACAGTGACACATTAAGACACGTCAACAGAACCACCACCACACACAGCTGGAGAATAAACAGAAGGCTCTTAAAAGATCACATACATCTTAAAATAAGCAGCAGGTGCCACCACACAGTGACATTACAGGGAAGAACCCCTATCTTTGCTGCCTATCGAAGGGGAAAAAATGATGCACAGAAGCCAGGCCCACATATGACAGAATAAAACAGGGAGTACTTCAGAAAGTCAGCCTCTTTGACACACACTTGCTTCCCAGGTCACTGTAGTAATGTTTTAAACTTTTCTGTACCCCAGATGCCAGAAACTGCTACATCCTCCCCCATCGACATTCTATGTCCATCAGCCCACGGAAGAGCATGCACCCTACTATGACAGAAACACCCATGAGTTTTCACCTACGTCTTTCTCCCACAAAAAAAACAGCCATCCCCCTTATTACCTTCTACAAGACACCAAACTTTTCTAGATGAGCCACACTCTTTAAAATGTAGCACCAGTTTCAAGTGAAATATACTGCACTCCCCCACTCCAACACACTCATGTACACATTCACATACTCAACTGGCACACAGTCATCAAATGTCCTTCCATTCCCCCCACCTCCCACCAAATGTGCCCCACTTCATGAAACTGTATTTCAGGGAATACTACAGTCATTACCTTGTTCTATTCCAAATTACTCCCAACAAAACCTTCTTTGTGGTTGTGGATGTTAGAAAGCTGTGCCTGCTTTCCAGCTATAAACAGTGATGAATAGCAGGATAGCAGGAATAACCTCCACTCTGCTTATTCTCCCCCCCTCCCAATTTATATCCCCTAAATGACCCAGGCTAGCCTTATCTTGTCTGATCTTGGAAACTAAGCAGGGTCGACTCTGGTTAGTACTTGGATGAGAGACTTCCAAGGAAGTCTAGTGTTGCTATGCAAAGGCAGGCAATGGCAAACCACCTCTGAATGTCCCTTACCTTGAAAATCCTACAGGATCGCCATAACCCAGCAGCAACAACCCCTAGAATTGGTAACTCCAAAAGTTATGCAATACCACATTACATGAAACATCACTGTTACCAGATTCGCTGAGGGCAGCACACGTAAACTTCCTTGCCCCTCTAAACAAGACTCAGTTCCAAGCTCAGACAGGGGGGAACAAAAAATGCACGCCTGGGAAACTTGGAACCGAAAATCCATGGAGCTCCAAAGCAGGCTCAGAAAAGAAAATAGGGGCTATAATAAATTGGAATAATCAGAGATGGTTTGCTGAGGAGAATCAGCCAAATAAATTTTTCAATACGTTTCAGTACAAATACCACAAAGCCCATAAATACCAGTACCAAATTTTGGCACCCAGCCAGTAGTTACCTCCACAGAGTAGTGAGAATCTCAGAGGATCGGGGGGGGGGAAGCAAGCAGAGGAGGGAAAAAGTACTAAAGAGGGGCTATTACCTATCCTTTTCTGCACTGGAGAATTGACTGGGGCGGTCTAGTTGCACTGATCCTTAATGTGACACAGATGAATGAGAGCTAGCCATGAAGAATCTCACTGGCCTGTTTGAGAGCTGGTATAAAGAAATCATTGGTATGAAGGCAGCAGTTGCCTAACTCATAGCCTTAATTACTTATACCAAAATATCATCAATATATCTAATTCTCAATGTGGCCAGAGGAGTAGATACTTAAATCCAGTGACTGGAGCCATGAATAAACAAGACAGATGTTTTTACAAACACAAAAGCCCCAGGTTTGCAGAAAAATAAGAAATTGAACAAAAAATACATTGGGGGTTAATCCCCTCAAAATAATAGATGCAGTGCCTACAGCTTTAAGAAACGAATGCCCTCAGTGGCCACTGCTAAGGAACTACAACAGTGTTGCCAGCTTTCAAGCCTTGGTTTCTGTTAGTAAAGGGGGGGAGGGGCAGGCCCTTTCTAGGGCTGTTTTGGTCTTTTGAGGGAGGACTTACTGGAGCCAGGCCCTGCAGCAACTGCTGGGCAACTTGCTGAGGAGGAGCTATGGCTCAGTGGTACAGCATCTGCTTGGCATGCAAATGGTCCTAAGTTCAGTCACCAGGATCTTCAGTTAAAAGGTTTGTCAGCAGGTAATGTGAAAAACCTCTCCCCGAAGACCCTAGAGAGCTACTGTCAGTCTGAGAAGACAACAGTGACTTTGATGGACTAATGGTCTGATTCAGTATAAGGCAACTTCATGTGTACCACCCAAATTGCATAAGTTACCCAGGCCTGGCTGCTTGATACTGTTCAATAGCAGCCCCCCTACAAAAGCCAGCATAATTAAATGGTTAGAAATTCAGAGTAAGATCTGGGAGACTCAGGTTTGAATACCCACTCTGCTGGGAAAGCTCACATGGTGATCATGGGCCAGTCACACACTTTTAGCCTAACCTACTTCACAAGGTTGTTGTGAAGATAAAATGAAGGAGAGGAGAATGATCTAAGCAATTCAGGTCCCCATTGTAAAAAAGGTCAGGGTATAAATAAAGTAAATACATAATAAATATAACAGAAAATGGGGGCAGATAAAAGTTGGTGGGTGAGAAGAAAAGAGGAGAGGCTATGGGAGCTTTCAGGGAAGGGAAACAGGAAACAGTGGGTGAGAGAAAATGAGATGCCCCCTGCAAGTCCTTCAGGGTTCCCCACATACACAGCATAATAGCCATGGTTACGCTAGATTAGGTCCACTCCCAGGACCCTTCTAAAGGTCCTACGTACGTTAGCAGCTTCCTTGGTGAGTCATTGCTCAGAGTCAATCATAGTGGCTAGTTCCAGCCTCCCAGTTGTTTTACTAGCTCAGTTCTATTTTTGCCTAGAAATTCTGTAGAATCTGGCAGACCTCAAAGGCTGTTTTGTCTGGCCAGGTGGCAACCAAAATGGTAGGTACTGATGCCCACAAAATGGGAGGCATAAAAGTCTCGGTAACAGATAGAATCATAGGATTGGAAGGGAACTTCAGGGTCATCTAGTCCAACCCCTCGCACGATGCAGGAAATTCACAACTACCACCACCACACACCTACACACCCAGTGATGCCTGCTCCATGCTCAGAAGGTAGCAAAAAAAACCTCCGGGGCCAAACTGGTCTGGAGAAAATGGCTTCCTGGCCCCAAAGTGGTGATCAGCATTTCCCTGGGTATGTAAGAAAGGGCCACGAGAACTATGTATTGATGTAGCCCTCCCTGCCCAGATAAACCAGAACATATCAAAGAACAAGACAGAAATAACATTTTTCTAAACCAGAGCTTGTAATTTTAAGGTCCCATATGAATAATTGGTAACAGAGTGCTAAATTAAAGATAGTCAAGCCCATGATCGCAGATGGGGGGGATAACTTGTAACTATCTGGCACAACCATTCCCCTCAAATACAAGTCCTCCCAATCATCCTTATATCGAGGCTAGACGTGGCTTGGCTAAAGCAAATCGGAAAGACAGCTGGTGTATGGAGACTATGGTTTTTCTTGCTAATCAGCCATTGTCCTACTGTTCTCTTGTACTACCCATCTGTCTGGACCCACCTGCTGCTTCTTGTCTTATAAGATGACAAAGTCCTTTAAGGGAAAACCATCCTTAGGAAGTCTGTGTAGTCACCAGGATAGCAGGATCACAGTCAACAAATGGAACTTTAACTGTCTCAAGAAATATGGCATATACAATGTTAGAAGACAAGCAAGTAAATAACCCTCAGATGGTGTAGCTGATGTTGTTAGGTCCAGTGACTGCGTTGCCTGGGTGTGTTGCCTAATTTGAACATGGACACTAGTACCAGAGCTTGCAATAATTTCAGATGCCAACTTTGCTGCCACATACACCCAGACAACACCATCACTGGACCTTGCTCATCTTCTAACATTGTAAAGGTAAAGGTAAAGGTTCCCTTGCTCGAAAGCCAGTCGAATCCGACTCTAGGGTTGCGGTGCTCATCTCCGTTTCAAAGCCGAAGAGCCAGCGCTGTCCGAAGACGTTTCCGTGGTCATGTGGCCGGCATGACTAAACACCAAGGTGCACGGAACACTGTTACCTTCCCACCGAAGTGGTACTTATTTATCTACTTGTAATTTCTTGCTTTCGAACTGCTAGGTTGGAAGGAGCTGGAACTAGAGACGGGTGCTCACTCCGTCATGCGGCACCCGGGTCTCGAACTGCTGAACTACCGACCTTCCACAGCCTGCAGTTCAGCATCTTAACCACTTGAGCCACCGCAGCTCCTAACATTGTATATGCCATTAAAAAACACTAAGATCATGGCATCCAGCCCCTTGGCAAACAGCAGGGGAAGTCATAGAAGCAGTGACAGACGTCACTGGGATCCAAGATCACTGCAGACGATGACTGCAGCATGAAATTAAAAGACGCCTGCTCCAAGGGAGGAAAGCGATGGCAAACCTAGACAGCATAATAAAAAGGAGAGACATCACCCTGCCAACAAAAGTCTGTATGGTCAAAGCAATGGTATTCCCAGTAGTAATGTATGGCTGCGAGAGTTGGACCATAAGGAAGGCCGAGCACTAAAGAATAGATTCTTTTGAATTATGGTGCTAGAGAAGATTCTTGAGAGTCCCTTGGACTGCAAGGAGATCAGATCAGTCAATCTTAAAAGAAATCAACCCTGACTGTTCCCTGGAAGGCCAGATACTGAAGCTGAAGCTCAAATACTCTGGCCACCAAATGAGAAGGGAGCACTCACTGGAGAAGACCCTGATGCTGGGAAAAATTGAAGGTCAAAGAAGAAGGGGATGGCAAAGGATGAGATGGTTAGACAGTGTTATCGAGGCAACAAACATGAAATTAAGCAGACTCTGGAGCACAGCAGAAGTCAGGAGGGCCTGGCATGATGTGGTCCATGGGGTCGCAAAGAGTCGGACTCGACCATGCGACTGAACAACAAATGCCATTAAATGTCAACAATGCCTTCAGTTCTCTACACAGGGCAAAAAGGTCAAACCCTACACCAAAGGATAAATGGACATAAATCTGACATCAAGAATTACAAGACTGAGAAATCGGTAGAGAACACTTCAATCTTCCACGACATTCAGTGGGTGACCTCAAAGTAGCTGTTTTATTGCAAAGGAACTTCAGGAACTGATTAGAAAGGGAAATTGCTGAGTTGCAAGTTATTACAACACTCAGAACAATGGAATCCTCAGGACTGAACATGTATACTGGTTTCTTATCTCACTACATATGCTTACCTCATTCAGCCCTTACATCTATATTCTCACTAATCCCCCCAGGAGGCCCATACATCCTCTTTATTTTATTTCTTATTTGGAATAACGGATTAGAATTGTAGATTGTAATATAATGTAATGGATAGCAGAATGTAATGAAATTTGGAATAGCAGATTGGAATGTATTTCTCTCACCTCACTTCAAAGAAGAAGAGCTGTAAGGTCGCCTCCATGCTTGAGAGGAGATGGATGAAGTGTAATGGCAGGGTCTCAGTTAATTATTCTCAGCATTAAGGATACATTAGGCAGCTGGTTCCCTTCCTCGACCGCACCGACCTAGCAACAGTAATCCATGTGATGGTCACCTCGAGATTAGACTACTGTAATGCTTTCTATATGGGGCTGCCCTTGTTGCAAATTCGGAAGCTACAGCTAGTGCAGAATGCTGCAGCCAGGCTTCTGATGGGTCTCCCCAGGTGGGAGCACATCCAGCCTGTGCTGAGGACACTGCACTGGCTGCCAATAGCATACCGAATTCAAGGTGTTGGTTCTTACCTTTAAAGCCCTATATGGCCAGGGTTCGACATACCTGAGGGACCACCTTTCCCAAAATATACCCCAGAGAGCACTATGTTCGAAGTCTCAAAATCAGTTGACCCTCCCAGGCCCTAAGGATGCCAGGCTTGCTACCATCAGGGCCAGGACTTTCACAGTGGCGGCCCCATACTGGTGGAATGAGCTCCCAGAGGAGATTAGGGCCCTGCAGAATCTCTTGCAGTTCAGCAGGGCCTGCAAGACGGAGCTCTTCCACCAGGCTTTCAACTAGGGAGCCACCACCACTATAGAGCCCTGGCTCTTGCCTGCGCCGCAGGAAGATCAAGCCGCCTTGAGCCAGTTCACACCGGTAAGGTGGGATATAAATTGAAAGTAAATAAATAAATGAGCAGAATGACTGCTAGACCTCTGCATATACTTTTAATGTAAGCCATCTAAAATTACTAATTAACCATCACCAGCATTTTATGAATCTGTATTAGTTATAGCTGATTTGTTTTTAAATTATTTTATGGTGTTTTAATTGTAGTTATGCATTGACTGTGAGCCGCCCTGAGCCTGCTTTGCGGGGAGGGCGGGGTACAAATGAGATTAATAAATAAATAAATTTGCTCATTAATCTCCCATTTTGACATTTTTATTTCCTTTACTATGCTTTTCCTCAGAATTAAACCCAAACAAATGGTAACCATATAAACTAAGCTTGTTATTCCTGTTTGGTCCTTGCATTTGTTAAACATCTTCATTATGCTCTATACTCATTTACTGCTCTTACCCTCTACATATATGCATGGACTGGTAATTTCCCATTTCATTGTATCTGAGAGCTTATACCTTGAATAAAACTTTATTGGTCTTAAAGTGGCCACTAGACTTTGTTTTGCTGCTTCAGATCAACACAGTTACCCACCTGAATCTAACTTCACCAAGGAATTGAAGATATATTCCAAGGCAACACACACCAGTACAGAAGTGAATATCGGCCTTCTGATATTCCCAGCTGGTAAAAATGAACGATCACGTGCAGAGGTGTAAAATTTCCAGTTATCATGGAGCTGGGGGGGGATGTCCTTCCTCCCTCCCCCCCAGAGGGAGGGAATTGAAATAAACAAAAATACAGGAACAGCTAACCACCCTGGCTGCCACCTTTCCACACAATGCAAACCCACCCACCCCCAACTCTGGGACCGCAAAAAGGAGGACTTCAACAAGCAAATGGATTTCCATAGTGTGTGGGAATGGCAGAAAAGCCAAATATGATCACATAATTCCCCTTTTGGCTTTCCAAATTCCTAATCTGAATATGTAGCTCCACTAGCAATAACATACCCACTGCATCAAAAGTGCATCTTTTTCAGATCATCCGTCAACCTTCATGAAATGTTGGCACCTTAAAGAAACCATCTCAGCCCCACATACACACACTTATGCAGTTTTTATATGAAACTATAGTTGGCTTTCTTGGGCCAGGTGCTTGGGTAGGTGATGGCCAGACAACTCCAGATGCTCTTGGATTAAGTTGATTATCTTAATCCATTTTAACCTGGTTTTATTGGCTGCCCTGGTAGTGACCTATGTGAGGGGGAAAAGACCGGAGAAGTATAACCCTATTTGCTCTCCTGGACTTGGATTTCAGTACCATCACTGAAGGTATCCTTCTGGACTATATTTCTGGAATGGAAGAAAGACAACGCCTTGCTTTCAGAAGGTTTTGGGTAGAGGTGCTTGGGCACTGTGGCTCCTAAGAGTTTCTTCTGCACTTGCTCAGGGTCCAATTTTGTTTCCCAAACATTATACCACCTACATTGAAGTGCTGAGTGAAGATCCTAGAGGTACGGCATGCAGCATCGACAATATGACAATGATACTTAGGTCTTCTTCTCTCAACTCTACTTTCTTCACATCCTAATGCATGCAGTGATGTCTCCAAAGTCACAGTTGAGATTACTAACAGATTGGATGAGGATAAATGGTGGTGAGGTATTCGATCAGTCAGCAGGATGGAGAAATTATGTGTCCTACACAAGGTCACACTGCACCTGTAAGTTTGTAGCGTGGGAGTACTTCTAGACACAGCAATGGCCCTGGCTTTCCCAGGTGGTTGCTGTGGGCCCAAGTGTCTTGTACCAGCTACAGTTGGTACATCTGTAGAGGAAAACAGAAGCCTGTCCACCACTACCCATGTAGGTTTCAGATTACTGCAGTATACCCTCACAGGACCACTGTTAAGAACAGTGTGGAAATTTCAACTCACAATTATGCTTGCTGTGAAACATATACATTAGTTAGCAGTTTGTCTGCAGTCCTGATTTTGACCCACAAAACCTGGGAACACCTCATCTTGTAAGAGCCTGCCCAGAATTTCAGTCCAGAAAATGGGGCCCTGCTATAGGTACCAACTTCTATGAACGCTAGATTCTACAAGAAACAGGACCTATTTTGTAAAGGCCCCAGAATTTCAAAATACTCTTCTTCCAGTTGTTCAGCTCTCTTTAGGGGTGTGCATTCGGCTATAGCCAAACCAAAAAAAAATACCTTGTCAGTATTTTTCGGGTATCACATAAACTGAATACGCTACTGGTATAGCTGAACCCAAAAAGCCATAATTATCTGGCTTTTTTCGGGTTCATTTTGCTATACTAAAAAACCTTACAGCTGCCTGAGCCGCCAGTCAGCTGTTGGGTTTAAATGCCTTAAATGCCAATGTGGGGGAGGGAAAGGAAGGCATTTTAAACATGCCTGGTTCCCTGCCTGATCTTCTCCAGGTGCCCCGCAGCTGCAAGGCACCTGGGGAAGATGAGGCAAGGAACTCAGGCATGTTTGCATGCCTGCCCTCAGTCTCTCTGGCAGATAAGCTGGGAAGACAGAGGGCAGACATGCAAACATGCCCTCTTTCTTCCCTGAACCTCTCCTGTTTTGCAGAGAAGCTTGGGGAAGTGGGGGGAGCATGTTTAGATGCCTTTCTTCCCCCACCCCGAAATCAGGGAGGGAAAGAGAAGCACTGTAAACATGCCTAGGCTCCCTGCCTATCCTTCTCCAGCTACCATCTGTCAGCTGGAGAAGGGAAGGCAGAGAGCTGAGGCTTTCTCTAATCAATTTCACTCCCAGCTGCCTGGCAAGGAGTGAAATTGACAGGGAAATCTCTATGGGCTACCAGAGGGAAAGAAGGCATTTTAACATGCCTCCTTTTCCTCTGGTGGTGTAAATCAGACTCAAATATATTTGGGAATACCAAATATTGCCCCAATCCGAATACCTTACCGATATTTTACTGGGGATATTCAGCATTTACCAATATTTTTTCAGGTCTGATTTACCCGAAGCCGAAAAATACCAGCTTTTTTTGCACACCCCTAGCTCTCTTCCTTTCTGTCACTGTTTCATAAGCAGGCAAATATGGTGGTGTTTCCTTTTTTGTTGTTGTATTGATTGTTGTTGGGTTTGTATTATTTGGGATTACTTTAAAATTGCATTTTTAATTGTTTCTTCAATTTCTACCATACACTGTTTTCTTGGAAATGCAAGCTGAAAAAAAGTGTCAGGTAAAATCCCAGGTTTGATTCCCCACTCCTTCACATGAAGCCAGCTGGGTGACTTTGTGTCACGGCTCCAGCGGAGGAGCTGAGTGCTGCTGGGGATGAGCTCCGGATGCCGGAAAATTCCGCACCTGACAGTGTGGAGAGTTCAGAGGTGCTCCAGCAACAGCTGAGGCAGATTCTCGCCTGGTCAGCACTCCCCCCAATTCGCCTCCACCAGTTTCCCATTTGAGAGAACAGGGCCAACAGGACATGGCAGCCCAGGGGCGAGAGGCACGCATGCGCAACAGGTGCTCTTTCAGTCCTGAGTATTAGCAGGAGCCGGGACGTGCTTGGGGCACGCTAATTGCCAGCAGCTTAGTGAGCTATTTAGCCCTCGCACTCACACCGACAAGTCGTACCAGCAACTAGTCACTTTGATGAAGCTTTGCACTGCCTCACTCATGTTCCTGATTCCTGGTTCCGGTCTTGCCATCCTCGGCTCCCTGACCTCGGCTTGCACGACTACGCTTAGACCTGCGCATCAAGCCTTTGACTCCCAGACTCTTGACTTTCGGGACCTCTGGCTTACTGACTACTCTGACGGTTTGTGCTTTGGACTTGGCTTCCCTGGTTGGTTTGTCTGCCTGGCTCTTAACTTTGGACTGCACCCTGACCACCCAGCTTTTGCCTTGCGCTTTGGACTTGGTTTTTCTGGTTGGTTGGTTTGCCTGGCTTTTGACCCCAGACTGTGCCTTGACTTCCTCGCTCTTATCTGGCCCTGCACCCCGATCTGTGACACTTTGGATCTAGGGTTGTGAGCCCAGATGGAAGCGGGGAATCCCCTGATTTCACAGGCTCCTGCTCGATGCTGGCCAGCTGGGAGAAGCCCCACTCCCAACAGTTACAACTCCACACATTGCTGATATGATGATGTCACTTCTGTGAGACATCATGCCAGGCATGTCACACAGTGACATTTTTGGCAAAACTAAAATCAGTGTTGCTGTGCAACAACCCCAACATGATGATATCACTTCCACCTGACGTCATCACATTGGGCACATTGCACGCGATGACATCACCTTGCCCCCCCACTCCCAGAAAGCACCCTCCCTCTCACCACCCCCCACCAGCACAGGATAAGGACCAGGCAACCCTACTTGGATCAATCACAGGTCTCTCAGAGCTCTCTCAGCCCCACCTACCTCACAAGGTAGGGTGTCTGTTGTGGGGAGATGAAGGGAAGATGACTGTAAGCCGCTTTGAGACTCCTTCAGGTCAAGAAAAGCGAGGTATAAAAACCAACTCTTCTTCTAAAGCGCATCAATTACAGTGCTGACTCTGAGTGACTAGGAATTATTAACACGTCTCTCAATTTCTTCTACTCCAAATTGTTATCAAAGAGGACTTCTGCAAAGGGAACCAGCAGCCTTTCCCTTTGTGAACTCAGCCCTGTGGTTTAATGGATTGCACCATTCTGAAGTGAAAGATCTGTATTTGAATCCCAAAACCAGCAAGTAATCTACTCCACTCAATTCTGATTCCTGATAAGGTGTTACCATTTCCTCCTCTGGGTTCAAGCCCACTCCCAACTGATGGGGCTTCACACAATTAAGGATTCTCATACTTAATGTGCCATACTTAAAACCTTTTGCATTTGAATGAAATGTCAAAAACACTGCTTCTGGCTCTGGAGCACAAGCCTTTCTGAAATGGTCTGAGGTAGCAAAATGGCGCCCCCTTCTGGAATCTGCTGCCTCAAGCAATTACTTCACATTGTCCTAAGAGAAGCAGCAATAACAAAAACTAGAATACTGACTTGCTTGTTATCAGAGTACCTAAGGTGAACCATAGGACTGAACAACACACTCTTTCAGGATTGATATGAATACTCCAACTGGTAGAGAATGCAGCTTTTTGTTAAGTGCCCTGCCTATTATAGGATTTCATTGGTAACTGTTAGCGCCTTTTATTTCCTGTTGCAGTTTTTCTTGCTTTAGTTGCTATTCCTTGTGCCCTCTTAAATCACTACCATAGATATTTGGAAAACAATTTACCTAGAACGAAGTTTGAGTCAGTGGCACTTTTAAGATCAACAAAGTTTAATTCTGAGTATAAGTTTTTGTGTGCATGTACACTTCCTGCCAACCTAGCAGTTCAAAAGCAAGAAATTGCAAGTAGATAAATAGGTACCACTTCGGTGGGAAGGTAACAGTGTTCCGTGCGCCTTGGTGTTTAGTCATGCCGGCCACATGACCACGGAAACGTCTTCGGACAGCGCTGGCTCTTCGGCTTTGAAACGGAGATGAGCACCGCAACCCTAGAGTCGGATTCGACTGGCTTTCGAGCAAGGGAACCTTTACACCTTTACCTTACACTTCAGATACATTGAAAACAGACTTCCTCAACCTTTACATATAGGCAGAGACGGTGGGGGGTTAAATCACCAGGATGGGCTAATCAGAGTCAAGATGCATTAAGTAACTCAGCAATAAATATAGTTAAGACTGGATTAAAGCAGTTAGTAAGACCTGTGAATAGCAGCAAATTAGCATATAGATAATAAGAGTTAACAAACAGATATGAGAACTAAGTTTGAGTCCAGTGGCACCTTTTAAGACCAACAAAGTTTAATTCTGGGTATAAGTGAGAAACGAGTGACTTAACATGTGTAGTAAGATAAGAACCTGATATCTCTGTTAAGCCCTGGGGTTTCAATTGTCCTGAGTGTTGTAGTAACTTGTAATTCAGCAATCTCCTATTCCAGTCTGTTTCTGAAATTACTTTGCAATAAAACAGCTACTTCGAGATCACCCACTCCCTGGGTGGGTGCTCTGGGAGGCTGAAATGTTGTCTTACAAGTTTCTCAGTTTTGTGATTCTTGGTGTGATGTTTGTGTCCATTTATCCTTTGGTGTAGGGTTTGACCTGTTTGCCCTATGTAGAGAACTCAAGGGCACTGCTGGCATTTAATGGCATATACAGGCAATGTCAGAAGATGAGCAAGTGAATGAACCTGAGATGGTGTAGTTGATGTTGTTAGGTCCAGTGAGTGTGGTGGCTGAGTATGTGTCTTAGTTATACTTACTGCCCAGTTACTTATGTATCTTGACTCTAACTAACCCTCCTGGCAACTAACCCCCCAACCCCACCCTCTTTCTACCTATATGCAAAGATTGTGGAAGTCTGTTTCAACGTATTTGAAGAAGTGTATGGGCACACAAAAGCTTATAACCCAAAATTTAACTTTCTTAATGGTGCTACTGGACTCAAACTTTGTTCTGTTACTTCAGACCAACATGGCTACCCACCTGAATTTACCTAGGAGACACTTCTAGGCTTGCTTGGGCGAAAGCAGATGAAAACGATGGCATTAACATCCCAAAAAGAAAGCCAATCTGCTCCAAGTCTCATGGAATGCACTTTGCTACAACAGAAATCCAGAACTTTCTGCCCAAAGATACATGCATTTGGTATCCTACAGAAATACAATAACTATGGGCAGCTCTACATGTTAAGTTACTAGTTTCTTCACAAAGCATTTGCACACATCCAAAAGCTACATACCTGTATTAGCTTTAAGTGAAAAATTTAGTTTTTGTGATGTTTGGTCAAGTAAATGGCTTGGATCCAAAGAGCACTTCTACTAACAGAAGAATTTCTGTCAGCCAAGCACAATTTTCTCTCCTTCCCCTCCCACTACAGCCCAAAATGCCCCCAAAATCTGCTCCTGGGGCAAGAACAACAATTAAGGAAGAGAGCAGGTTGTACTCCCCTTTCATCAGCAGAAATGCTCTATGGGATCCCACCTATTGTTTCTATGTGCAAAGTTGAGTTTGTATACCAGCCTTGCAAGTTAAATGCACAGAAAGTACCAACTCGCAACAATTTTATTAGCCTGCTGGCTGGCAAAAACAAAACTGTAACATGATTATGATTAGAAGACTGAAAAAAATTCCATTTCCTCCAGTTTATAGCTATTTCCCTGTCTAATCACTGGAAGGAGATGCTTACTTACCACAGGCAACAGGCAGATGGTTATTTACATATAACACAGCTATCTACATACAGGTATGATAATTTTCAAACAGAACAATTTAATTTATGGTTATTAGTCATAAGCAAAGAATTAGGCTGCTGCTAGTCAGGAATCATCTGCCCAAAGCTTAAAAACATACACACATTTAAGTGAACCACCAACAGCCCATGATAACACCATCACCTTGGTTCTCCTTCAAATGCCAGGAAGAGACCTACATTTAATGCAAATCAAGAACTAAGATTCCAGAGCCTGGAAAGCTAAATTCTCTGAAGTTCAATACAAATGGAATCAGTTATGCAAATGATACACTGTGCACAAGTGTTATTTGATTATCCAGTCTAATAAACCTCACAGCAACTCAATTGAGCATCAGCAAAAAAGGTAACAGGATGAGACAATGCAATGGTCATACTTATTGCAAAAATATAGCACCATAGCAGGGGGGAACAAAATTCCAAGGAAGCTTCTAATACTGTGAGCCCAGAGAATAGAAAACACATGACTAGAATCCACAGAGAAAGCCACAAAAAACTTTGTCGAGTGAAGAAGTATCTCGATTTGACAGTGGAAGACTCTCAGACATATACACCTCAGAGCCTGTAACAGGTAATTACATGCACCTTTACAAACCTAACATTCTTGAGGACTCAAACTATCCTTCCCCTCCACCTAAAAAAGAAAGCAGATTTTAAAAAACCATCACAACTCTTGCAAAAAAACACCCCCCATCAGATACTTTCAATGGAAGAGTAAGAAATTGGAACTGGATCTTACCTTACTCTAAGTAAGGTGGAATGGAAATTCTTCCACATAGCTGTGTGTATAGGTACATTAAGACTGGTAGCCACTACAGGCAGAAGAGGCTACTTTTCACACGATGCCCAGCTAAGAGCTAAACTTAACAAACAGGATACACTAACAGGGCTTGCCAGTTCAGCTCCCTCCCCTTTTTTCTGGAAGCAGGGGAAGTAGTAGTAATAGTTGGGGATTCAGGCAAACACCTTTTTAAAAAAACAAAACAAAACACCAGTCTGTTACTGTCCCAAAACACATATGTTTCTTGACGTCAAGGGTCTACTCTCTACAGTGGCTTCTTCATGCTTTACTTGCAGTGAATCCTATTTGCTAACATTCTTCAGTAGAACTAGAAGGAGGGAGAAGGTATTTTTATGATCACAATCATCTACTCTCTGCATCCACCAATAGAAAATCAAAATCCTGGATTCCCTCATTAATGATTCTCTGCCTCCTAACAATGAGCCAATTCATCTAAACATTCCTTGGCTAGCCATTGCTATAAAAGCTTTCAAACATTTCAAATGGAGTTAACTGACATCATAAAACAACATTTGCACTGCTCAGCACTGCCCACAAAGACATCAGCCAACACTATGTCAACTACTGAGATTCTTGACAATACTGTCATGGTAGAAGCACATACAGTGTCAAAGTAGAGTACAGAAACTCAGGTTTTCTGTAGAACAAATTTAGAGTCCAGTGGCACCCTTAAGACCAACAAAGGTGTTATTCAAGGTGTGAGCTTTCGTGTGCAAGGCACACTTTTTCAAATACATTGGAAAGACTCTCCTGTGTTTGGACTATACCACCAAGCAGTCCTGGCCAACTTAAATGCTATTCTTTTCACCCTTCTACTGTGCACCTCCTGGGCTGCTTCACTGTTTTAGCTGCTAACTGCCTCGAGAGGCATCATACAAATTTCCTGAAATAAAGTCCATCAGGTAACTGTTTTCTCTGGCCTCAGATATTCCACTCCCCCTGTAAACTAGGATTCAGCTTTGCATAGTTTACTCCAATATCTTGTGTTCTTAGAACAAATTATTGAAAGTAACATGGAACCTGCATATGAATGGTGGAGGTTATATGAAAAAAATTAACATGGTCCATGTTTCTTGCTTTAATAAGCCTAGCACCACCTTCCAGGGGAATTTCTTACAAATTCAAACAGGCTTTATGACACTGCTACCATGGTGGTCTTCTATGGTGCCTTCATTTGAAGGTCTGGGACCATAGCTTTCTTATTTAAGGGTGTTAAGAGATTGCTGGATGTTAGTGGGAAGGAAAGTTCTATGTGGTTTGCATGTGGAATATGTTTACTGTTAGACTACACGCTGAAAATTCAGAGACCTCAGAAAGACATTCTACAGAGGTAACTGTAACAGAATGGTTCACAAATATGCTTTAATAAAAGGGAATGGGGTTGTGGACTATACTACTGTTTACTGTACATACTATCTGCTGGTCTATGCATTATCCTATGACCTACGGTGTAATTTCTGCATCATTTAACACATCACGCTAATATTTACGCTTTGTTGTACCTTTATTTCTGATTTCTGTGTGGTTTCAGATTCCTACACTCCTCATCCTATTACACTGCTTATTTAATGCCCCATCCTATTGACTGTACAGTGTCTCAAACTGTAAAATCCACCTTGAGCCTGTGACAAAGGCTGACTACAATAACATAATAAAACCATCAGAACATACTCTATATTTGGGGTATTTTCCTTGCCAGTTCTATTCAAAAAACAAAATCACCATTTTAATTACGATGCTACTATTAGGGCACGCCCCTGGACATAATACAGCCAGGAAGCCTACACAATCTGTCCCATTCCAAGTCATGAACACCCTGTTCTCCCCCCAGGTCCAGCTTTGCTCAGCTTCACCAACCCCAAAAAACATTTTGACACAAGCTGGTCTTTACATTCCTATCTACAGTCTGGAATGTGCGTATCTGTTGGGAAGAGATCCCAGGGAATCAGAAATCGATCTGCCCGTGCCAAGGTTAGAGGATCTGTAACTTTAAGAGCAGCGAGATCACAGGCCATGTGCTCCGTGCGAAACAAAAGCAATAACAAAGACAGCCGAGGCAGCCTAGTTCAACGGCCTAGCCCAGCTAAAATGAGAAAGCAAGCAGGAACGGAAGCTGGAGGAAACCCGCTATATCCCTTGCCGGTGAACCCCAAGCCCGGCGTGAAGAGATATCCCCCCTCAGCTGCCGAACAAAGGCATCAACAACCACGAAAAGGAGCAGCACGTGTCAGCAAAGGAGCAGCTCTCCCCCCCGCAACCACCAGCTCCTAACGAACCAGGCAGCTCCCCCTTTCTTGGAACCAAGATCTCCCCTTTCCCACCTGAGTGGGATCGTCAGGAACGCTGCCCCGCCCGGGCTGTTTAGCTGAGCTGAAGGAGTCGGCAATTTTGGGGCGGGGGAAGTGGAGGAGAAAGAATTCTCAATTGCACACCCCCTCGTGCTGCAGGTGCAATCCACAGCCAAAGAGGAGGAAATGCCCCAGGCTGCATTAGGCTCGGAAGGAAGCCGCAATCGCAATACCTGCCTATTCAGCCCCCGTGCTGTGTATAACAGCCAAGCAGCATCCTGCTGGATTAATTCTTCTGTATTGTGCTTTCAATCGTCGTTTATCCGAAGGCTTGCAGCCCGAGCCTCCAGCCTGCGCGACCCCTCCCCCCAACCCCCCCTCCACGCATCGCCAGCTCCAGAACGCATGTACGCAACTGCGCCCCTCCCCCACCTCGGGGACCTACCTGCTCAGATTCTCTGGATGCAATTACAGCCTTCCCCCCTCCACCTTTTCCACCCTCTCGTAAGTGTCTGCTCTGGGCCCTGCGCCCGCGCCCCCTCTGCACAGCTGTCGCTGCTGTTTCCGGTTTCTTCTTTGTTTTCTTCAGCGGTCCGGGAGCTCAGCAGTCCTCCGTGGGCTGCTAACCGAGTAGGGCCGGGTAAGTGGGGTGCCAGTGGCCCCGGGTCTCTGGCCCTTTAAGAACCGCTCGCGCCGCCGGGGTGTAACAAACGGCGCATTTTATTCACAACATTCGGAACCGAGAGCGCGCGCGCGCGCAGCTAGGGCAAGCAAAAAGGGGAGAGACAGCACGGTCTCGAGCGGGATCACGTGACCAGGCGCGCCCCTGCCGCTGCTTGCCCCAGCCATCTTGCGCAGCCGCAGGGCTGGCGCTGCTGATACTGTTGGAATCATGAGCACGCGGCGGCAGAAGCCACAATGTAAAGAGGGGGTGTTTCGGGCGGAGTCATGGCAACTGTAGCTGGGGTGAGGATACCGAGATGGAGCCCAGAATCTGCAACAAGCGATACGTCGCGGGGGGCGACACTCCCAGGAAGCAAATATACTAAGTAACTTTGTAAAAGGACCGCGGAAGGTTCATGTATCTAAATCAAGTAATTTTTGCCCTTATTACTGCCCCCTACACTAACTTACATCAATATATTACTCTGAATAAGTCAAAAGTAATGATATGTCAAAGTTTTACTAAGTGCAACCAAATGGTGTCATCCATTTCTTTGTATCTAATCAGGAAAGCGATAACTGAGATTGTGGTCAACTGAGTGACACACACACAAATTAACTTACATGGAGCAACACTAAATGGTTTCATAGGACAGTGGCTCAGTGGAAGAACTCCTGCTCTGAATGCAGAAGGTTCCGACTTTCATCAGTGGCATACTGGTTAAAGGATCTCATCAGGTAGCAGATGTCAGGTTTCTCCACCTGGAAACTGCTACCAGTCTGAGTTGACTACAGGGAGCAAGATAAACCATTGAGCCATCTGGGTATGAGGCATCTTAATATCTTCACAGAAGCATATTAAATCCTAGGAATTAATCACCGGTGACAATACAACACATATCACACTGCCACTATATAACTGTTTGGTAGTGCTATATTTATAATGCTCTGTAGAGTTCTGATCACCTGATGTCAAAAAGTACATTGTAGAATGAGAAGGGCCTGAGGTATCACCCTGTAAGTAGTTAGGGCCTTTGGGGGGGGGGGGAGTGACAACTGAAGGGGAACAGGACAAACTCTGTAAAAACCATAAGGTATAAGGGCAGGAAAACATTCACTTTTATGAACCTGAGACCCTCAATAAAGTTGATTGACAGTATCTTGAGAATGTCTTCAGTATATCACTAACGTATGGAAATGACTGCCTCAGGACGTGGTGGTGGCGGTGGTTGCTGACTTAAATAGCTTTAAAATGTTTTTTGTTTTATCAAATTCAGAGAGGAAAGCTCTGTCAATAGCTATTATATATGGAAATTCCATTTCGTTTTCATACTTGATATTTATGTTGTTTATAGTTCACCTTTCTCATTGAGACTCCAGACAGATTACACAGTCAATATAATTGACAAGATCAGACATTTCATAAAGAATGAAATAGTATTTGGGTTGCAGTATACCTCTGAATGCCAACTATTAGAGACAAATAGGGAAGGGGCCACCGCCTCCAGGCCTTGTTTATGCGTTCACAAGGGCTGGCTGGAAGCTTTTGAAAACAGAATCAAGGGCCTAAATCTTTACAAAAATAGCAGCTCCGTCCATTTGTCTGAAGAACTGTGCTTACACTTTGAATAAAACTTTGTTGGTCTTAAAGATGCCACAGGACTCAAACTTTGTTCTTTCTGTTCACAGTTAATGTTTACTGAATGTGGTTTTATACGTTCTCTTAATTTCTTCCAACTTGGCTGGAAATGGGGATGATCTGTGGAGGTTTCTGGCAGTGTGGCTATATAGGAGGTGCATGGAACAGGAACCAGTTCTTTGATATTCCATGGACATAGAAGGTTAATCCAAGAGATTTAATCAAGTTGGCCTTCTTCCACCAGTGGCCCAGTACTTATTTACCTGCTTCAGCAGAGATAAGCACAGAAGCCTCAGGGACTAAAATATCTGCATTCTGCCCACTTGCTCTGAAAGAGAAAAAAAACAGCAGAAGCAAGCCAGGGTCAAGATGGGGCAATCTCAGGAAGGGGATAGGAATCAAGCAAACTCCATGCCCAGAAATGGCACACTTAAGATTGCTTTTCTAATTTGTGCAAAAAGAGGCCCTAAAGCCACTGTTCCTACTGCATCATTGGGGTGAACTAACCTAATCAATGGAGTCATTCACTTCAAGTCTGACAGAAACAGGGAATGGGAGACACTTTCAGTTATAATCACGCTGAGGTGCCTACAAGCAATGTATGACATTATATCTCTTCAAAATCCGGTCTAATTTACAGCTTTCCTGCAATGATGACTCCTACAAGAAATGTATTTATTACCTTACAATAGACAGTCATCTGTTGTGCAGGTCCCTCAGATTAGGAACCTGCAAACAAAATGAGTAATATCTTGCATATTTGATACACATTCCTCTTTATATAGTCAGAATGAGGAAAAGTAGACTATAATACCCGGTTTTTGTAACAGAGATGCTGATACAGAAACATTATTGAGATTATATACTGTAAGCTGTTCCATGTAGAAAGGCTTTTAAAGGTAAGAGCTAAAAGAATATATTAGTATAAAAGGATTTCTACCATGATAAAGTAGCCTGTACAACTTAGAACTGTGATACATCAGTTTTATGTTAACAGAGCTATTATGATTGTTGAGAGAACTGTTCTTAGCCTCCTTTCCTCAAACTAGCACACATTTTAGAAGTTGTGTTAGTATTTCAGAATCTGATAGAACAACTCAGAAGGGAGCATCTCTACTTACTTGCATTTATGGCTTGCCTATAATGAGGTCTCTGAATTTTCAACCTGCAATAAAGAAGGTTGTTTTGTTTTTCTCAGAAAATTTACCTGCTTGCAATCTGTTAGGTTTTATAAAGCTCCCCAGTACCCTTAAGGTGACTAATCTATCCTGGAAGTTAGTTAACTTTCCCCTGTCTTGTCATTTAAATGCTCTTTGTACAGCACAAAAACAAGCCCAGGAAGAAAGCTTGACAGTAAGTATTCATACCACATTTCAGAGTTCCAGGTAGTTTTCATTAATAAGTAATATTATAAGTATATAATGTAAGTAATATATAAACATAAGTGTGCAAAAAGAGTTATGAGTATATGGAAGAGTTGTCAGTGTTCTTTACAATATACAAATAAATTATAATCAGCTGTATGTCTGGGAATGTCTCCCACACTTTCAAACAGAAGTAACTCCCCACTATTACCACCTAGTTCACTTTAAGATATACACGGGAGAGGAGAAAGGGACTCTGGTCATGGGCAACAGTACCATTAGGCAAGATGAGGAAGCCTATCTCAAATGGAAGATTTCAGCTACCACTAAAATACCCAGCAAGGCAAGCCCAATCTCGTCAGATCTCTTACGCGAAGCAGGGCTGACCCTGGCAAGTACTTGGAGGGAGACCTCCAGGGAATACCAAGGCTGGAACACAGAGGCAGGCAATATCAAGCCACCTCTCTGAAACATCCTAGCCCCACTAGGGGTTCCCAGAAGTCACCGTAACTTCCAGGCATGCAAGCACGCGTGCGCACACACACACACAATACCAACACACACACCCCAGCAAATTGTCAATTATTTAAGTGATTATATTTGTTCCACCACTTGAGGAGACCCCATTTTGGTTTTCTGCCCAAGCCACTAAAATCTCTTGGGCCATCTCTGACATTGTTTTATCTCTGGCTGTAGCAGCTGTCAAGGAGCCTTTCCACTTTTAGTGCAGACACCCCTGTAACACCCCTCATATTATCCCAGAACAGAATGGAAATGGGAAAACAAGAGAACTTAGCCTTGGCCCCACTGTCTCCCTCTAATGTCCTGTAGCTTACTCATATCTTTTAGCATGAGTAAACCAAGTCCAGCCTTCAGATAACAGTGCCTAAAAGCACCAGTGTTCAGCTGTGTAAGCTGCCACTCTGAAAACAGGGCAAGCTACACATTCACATGAATTTTCTGTCTGTTGTAGCAGCCAACAGCTATAATGATATACAAATATAGAAGAGATCCATGGCCCCCATATGGAAACTTACAGCAACCTAAAATTCTTCATTGTTGTTTTTTACAAAAATTCTTAGCAAACTACTTTAAAGTGAAGGTGACTGAACGTTCCTTCATACAGAACACTAGATATCAGGGGAAAGGCAAGCTTCTCATTCCAGGTATCTAGTTTTCAGCAAGGAAAGAACTGTTTTGTTCTGCCATGCAAACCTCCACTTGTAGCCTGAAATTATATAGCCTATCTCAATGAGAACTAGGTCATCTGAATTAGGGTTGAAGTTTTGAGGGCATGTATCCTGCATATCTGACTTGCACTGTGTGCTCTGAAAATATCTGGGAGTCTTCAAGCATAGTTCTGCCATTCCAAAGCCATTCTGAATTTAAAATAAAACAAAAATTTCCTGCATTACAGTGTAGCAAACAGTGTTCAAAATATGTTTTTGTGGTGGTTACTTCTTTTCCTTGTCAATTCCTCCCGGGTTCAAAAGGCAATACTTGCCAGGAACAGAAGAAGACTGTATATATTTTGTACAACTGGGCAACTCTATAAATTCACTACAAAGATTCTTCATAAGTATAATGTGCTTATTCATTTTGGGGACTGATGCAACCTGTTGTTAAGCTTGAATTTGTATTTAATTATCATTCTAGTGGTTTGTTTTTTTTAAAAAAAACATTTTTCTATAGTTCCTTTGTTTTGATTTTGGCCTATATTCCTTTTCCAGTACAATATGTTGTATATGATGGCTGACCCTTTATATTCTAGTTGATCATCTCTATGTGGCAGAAACATTCCCCTTCTTCCAAGTATCTGAAAATCTTGGGTGTCTTCTGTCAAAAAAATGGCCTTGTCTGGCCATTTCCTGGCCTTTCAATTTTTGGCTCAGGCTTTGGGGCCTCGTTAATTTACTGAAGGCTCATCTCTGGGAAATTAATGTCACAATAACTTGCTGTTTCCAGAGACTTAAGGGATGAGATGGAGTCAGGCACAGGTGCAAGTAAGATCATGAGGGGCTGGTGGTGGCTTGTTATCGTGGGCAGTGAGGATTCACTCCCCAGTATTGTACATTTTGCTCTCGACCCTCACACAAAGCCCTGTTGTGGACAAGGGGCTTTGACGTCTACTACACCATTTCATAAACTTGGCTATTGCCACTACCACCTCCATGTTACTACCTGACAAATAGAACTTCTTCATACATTCTATGACAGAGGGTCACTTAATTGACAGAACACTGCATCTTTCACTTTCATATTTTATTGCATTCACTGTCTTTGTAAAATATTAAACACACCAAAAATGTTTTATAATCATCATAAGGAAAAATGTGACATGAGTACTTCATGCTCAAAATACCTACATTGTCAGCAGCCTTTAAAACAACACTGTCAGGTAGGCCCATCTTATTATGGCAATATTACAAGGGGCAAGCTGAGACAGAGAGAGAGTGGTTTCTCTAAAGCCAACCAAAGTTTTTCCACCTCACAGTTCCTTTTCTTAACTGAAGTTTTTGTTGGTCTTTAGAGTTCCACAAATTTTACTCCAGCATAAACTTCTGTAGACAAGAGCCACTTCTGATGCAAAGAAGTAGATCCCAGTCCATGGTGTTGCTCTTTAACATACAAGACTCTCTTATTTTTGCTTCAACAGACTACCCATTTGGAATTATTCTTTTAAGCCAACTAAAAGCAGGGAGAGCACAACATAGCAATTAAAATATTTTACAGGTTTCAGGCAGGAAGTGGCAATGGCTACAAGCATAGACAGTTTCAAAAGGGGATTGGATAAACATATGGAGCAGAGATCTATCTGTGGCTCTTAGCCACAGCATACAGATGAAACAGTATGTCTGGGGCAGTGATGCTCTGTATTCTAGGTGCTTGGGGGGCAACAGTGGAAGGGCTTTGGGAGTTCTGGCCCCACTGGTGTATCTCTGATGGCACCTGGGTTTTGGCCACTGTGTCACACAGAGTCTTGGACTGGACACTCCCCTGATCCAACATGGCTTCTCTTATGTTCTTAAGGTTATTCCCCTACCCAACATAATATTATTAGTGCAGACGTGGCTTTCTGTAATAAAAAAGGCATTTCCTTTTCTGTTCATCTTACAGAACCCAGCAGTAGCAAGCCTTCATTTCTGACACTCTTTAGTTGCTGGTAAAATAACAACCAGCAATTCATTCACAGTGGACACTATGTATTTCCCAGCAATAGTTCAGTTACACCAATCTTCACAAACCTACTACATCATAATATCACTGTAAAAACTTGGGGCCAACAGTCATTAACTTGCCAATGATGACATCCAGATGCGTCAAACTGATAAAAGTACTTCAGGAGAAATGTTCTATGCTCCAATTCATCCCTGTAGTATCACTTTGAGATAGTGCCATTTGTACTAGGTGATGTGTATTCAGTCCTAATTGCTAGATAGGGAAATAGTGGAACAGTAAAGGAAAGAAAGGGCAGTAGAAGGAAGCAGGAGAGTTGCAGAGACATTTGTCACCAAGGCACTCATAGAGGGAGTACCTTTATAATCTCCACTAGAAACTGTTAGCAGACAGAGTTTTCAGTGTCTTAAACTTCTCTGTGCAACTACAGCTGGTGTAGCTTGATGTGAAGAGTAAACCAAGAAACCTGGGGACTAGCCATGAATTCACAGGTAGCCTTGGGCAAGGCACTCCCTCCCAGTCAGTTTCCTTCTCTGCAACAGAACATGGTGATAACAAAAAAGAGTTTTTAATCAGGGTTACTGAGTCACACCAGCTAAAGGGCCATGTATTTACTAATACCAAAGTGTACTAGCAACAATTTATTTACTTAAAATATGTTCTGTCTCTGCATATAAATATCCATGAGGTGGCTTTCAACACCGAATATCAGATAAACTATAATACAGTGGCAGAACTGGATAAAAGGCAACAGTGATAAAAACATGTTAAAAGTAGGATGATGATCTTAGAACACAGTGATGGCATAAAAGCAGAAAAGCCTAAGAACTCCATTGTAAGGGAGGTTTTTTTAAGGTTTGAGAAAATATGGCACCTACAAGGTTGCAAGAGAGGGATGGTGACATGGTATAGTCAGATCTCAAATGCTAAGCAGGGTCAGTATTTGGAAGGGAGACCACCAAGGAAGACTCTGCAGAGGAAATCAACCTCTGCTTCTCACTTGCCTTGAAAGCCCCTTGCTGGGGTTGCCATAACTCATAACACACAAAAGATTGCAAACTGGCACCCAGGTAAGCATCTGTGGAGAGAGAATTCCTGAGCCTTAGTGTCACTACTTTGGTGCTTGACCATCTAGTTAAGAGGCTACTGAAACACACAGAGTAGAGCCCCTGGCGGTTATCCAATCCCCTGGTCCCAGACTGTATAGCATTCTAAAGGTAATAAGCAGTATATTGAATTATGTCACGAAGCAAAGCAGGGAAACCAGGGTTCAAAATCCCACTGTGCCATGAAGCGTGCTCAGTGACCTTTGGCCAGTCACTTCACTCTCAGCCTAACCTACCTCATAGGGCTATTGTGAGAATAGAAGTGAGAACAAGGTATACCACCTAGAACTCCTTGGACAAAGGGTGGGATGGAAATACAACAGAGACAGTCTTGGAGACTGAGAGATGTGATCCTTGTACATGCTAGAGGCCATGTTTTACATTGATTTAAGCTTCCAAATAGTTTTTATAAGTAGTCCCATATACAGTGCACTGCAGTAGTCCAACCTGGAAGTGATCACAGTGTAGACAACTGTGGCCAAATGATACCTCTCAAGAAAGGGCTGTAGCTGGATTACCAGCCAAAGCAGCTTTAAAACACTATGTGCCACAGGGGAGATCTGCACCTCTATTTGTCATTCTGTGTCTAAAAGCACCCCCCCAAGCTGTACATCTGCTCCACAAGGAGGCATACATCCAGAACTGGAGGACTCCAGTATCCTCAACTGGCCTTATCAACAACTCCTCAAGCTTATCTAGACTGAGCTTCAGATACTGGGCCTCATCCAGCCTATTGATGCTTCCACCCAGTGGTTCAGGAGGACATCCACTGTTTTACTTGACTTAGCTCAAAAGAACTACCATAGTCAAATCAAGGCCATACTATAGGCTTGCTTGCCTGGTTCTATGTTATTTTTCAATAAGGATATATTATGTCTCATCGTAATGATGGAATAGGGTTGAATAACCTTCTAAGAGCCCTGAAACATGGGGTGCTTTTATTACAGCCAACAAGTGCCCCCTCAACATGAGCTCAACACACACACTACCTGATCTCAACCAGAAATTAAAATGAGGGATAAGCCTAAACAACTGACACACATCCTTTAAGGGGGGAAAAAATCAATGCATACAGCCCAAATTCATCTACAACAAATCCTAGGAGAATTAAGAACATTTGCTGGCTAATATTAGGAGCAGTGATATAACAGTACACAGCTCAGCATTAGTGGATGACACAGATTATCCCAAAAACTCACATGGAAGTTGCTTCTAACTAGTCTCTCCCTGAGCTCTTAAGAGAAAGGTAGGCTATCACTGTAAATTAATCTAGACCTAACCTGACCAAGCTTATACCTAGCCAAAGTTGTCACCTGGCTAGACAGGGTCTAGGAACAATTGTATTATGCAGGGTAGCAGCTGGCACAATCAGAGGTGAAGTACAGGTGTGTAAGCTAGAGCTAACCGCCTTGAAAACAATGTTAATCCAAATAGGGCACAATAAAGTGTCCCCACACACACTACCAACAGCCACCTTACAAGCTATTAATAGCAGTAGCTTTCAAACATTATCCACCTGTGCAGGGAATGTGAAGCTTAATTTTTGTATGGACCTTTCCATTCATAGCTCACTTCCAGCTCTCACAACAAAAATCATTCTAACCTTACTTCTTTGAGGCACAAATATGCTTCCACAGGTACAGAGAGACAGAAAGACACATTACTCAAAGTCTTATACTTGCCTGTCCCCTTTTGTTGCCATCCTCTGCCAGTGGCTGAAGATTTTTTGTTTCATCTAACATTCCCTCAGTGACCCCTCCTTCCTGCCTTGTGTTTTAATTGTTGTTTTTATATGAGTATTTTAGCTTGGTTTTAATGATTGTGTTTTTGTTTGGTTTTAACGGTTTTAAGAGGGTTACTTTTCTGTGGATAACCCAATCTCATTTATTTATTTACTTTTGGATTTATATCCCACCCTCCCCTGAGGCCCAGGGCGGCCAACAAAGAGACATAATGCCACAATCAAAACAGAAAAAAACAGAATAAAACAATATAATACAATATACTAAAGTGTCAGTGCTCTCGATATCGATACTCTCAAAGATGGGTTTCTAAGAAAAGTTGTTAATTTCAGTCCAGCAACATACCACCCCATGGTTCAGCCAACCCATCTTCATCTTCAGCCAGGGACGTCTCGCATCCTGACAAAGCCCACACAATGGTGGTAGGGGAGCAATGGTGGAAAATAACGATGGTAAATGTGGTGGCGGCGGCTCCTACTCAAAAGCCTGGTGGAAGAGCTCCATCTTACAGGCCCTGCGGAACTGCCCAAGGTCCCGCAGGGCCTGGATCTCCTCTGGGAGCTCATTCCACCAGGTAGGAGCCGCCACCGAAAACGCCCTGGCCCTGGTAACCACAAGTCTGATGTTCCTGGGGCCTGGAATTACCAGGAGATTTTGACCCCCTAACCATAGTGCCCTTTGGGGAATGTGCGGGGAAAGGCAGTCCCTTATGTAAGCCAGACCCTGGCAATATAGGGCCATAAAGGTAAGAACCAGCACTTTGAAGCGAATCTGGTATGTCATTGGCAGCCAGTGCAGCGCTTTCAGCACAGGCAGGATGTAGTCCCGCCTAGAAAGGCCCATCAGCAGCCTGGCTGCAGCGTTCTGCATTAGCTTCAGCTTCCAGATTTGCGACAAAGGCAGCCCCATGTAGAGAGCATTACAGTAGTCTAGCCTCGAGGTGAACGTCGCATGGATCACTGTGGCCAGGTCATCACAGTCGAGGAAAGGGACCAACTGCCGAGCCAGCCGAAGATGGTAAAAGGCCGACTTGGCAGTGGCTGCCACCTGGGCCTCCATTGTTAAGGAGGAATCCAGGGGCACACCCAAACTCCTAACCTCCGATGCTGGCACCAAAGGCGCCCCATCGAAGGTCAGGAGAGGAAGCCCCAACCCCGAACCAATCCGACTCAGACCCAGGACCTCCATCTTTGCCGGGTCTAGTTTCAACCGGCTCAGTCTGAGCCAACCAGCTACAGCCTGTAATGCCTGATGCAGGTCATCCGGGGCGGAGTCCGACTGGCCAACCAACATCAGATAGAGCTGGGTGTCATCCGCATATTGATGGCACCCAAGCCCACAACTCTGGGCAATCTAGGCAAGGAGGCACATGTAGATGTTGAACAACATCGAGGACAGCACCGCCCCCTGAGGCACCCCACACTCAAGAGGGTGCCTCCAGGACCACCAATCCCCTATCGCCACCCTTTGTCCCCGACCTTGGAGAAAAGAGGCAAACCATTGAAGGGCAAGCCCCTGAATCCCCACGTCAGCGAGGCGGTGGGCCAGCAACTGGTGGTCGACCGTGTCAAACGCAGCCAACAGATCTAACAACAGTGCTGCCACACCTCCTTGATCCAGATGCCTACAGAGGTCATCAGTCAAGGCAGCCAGCACCGTCTCCGTCCCAAGGCCCAGGCAAAAACCGGACTGGAAGGGATCAAGGACAGAAGCAGTTCTTGGAAGCTAAGCAGGGTCAGTCTTGGTCAGTAGGTGGACGGGAGACTACTAAGGAATACCAGGGTCTCTACACAGAGGCAAGCAATGGCAAACCCACCTCTGAACATCTCTTGCCTTGGAAACCACACAGGGTTGCCATAAGTCAGCTGCAACTTGACAGCAAAAAGAAATGTTTCTAATCTGTTAGCAGCCATGGGGCAGGTAGACAGATGAGGGCAAGTAGACAGGGTATAAATTTTGTAAATAAATAAATACAGTAGGGATTAGCATACTTCAGTTTTTCATAGTCTATTCTGTTAAAAAAAATCACATGGTCTACTAATCTGTCTTAAATTTACAAAACAGGTGTACATACTCAGGATCAGTGGTCCTCAGACGTTGGCAGCTAACAGGGACCCCCATTTTGATTTACACTTTTTGCAGATCCAAGCCCTCCCCTTCCACCTCATGTACCAGACATGCCCATCCATACACCAGGACAGCCCCATCTCAAAGTGTGTGGCAAGCCACACATGCACCTTGGAAGCTTCCCTCCCCCAATGTTTTCAGAACTATATATAGTACAATCCTTACCATCTATATACTAAAAGGAAATTTAAGAAAAATGTTTTTGTTTTTACATGCTCCCCAAGGTCATTTATTAAACATTAACTGATTCCATTGGGTCACAACTCAAAAGGCCCTGACCCAAGTTTTATTCAATCTTTTGCATTGGAAAAAAACAGTGAAACCCAGCTCAGTTTTATACTGGAAGTAACAATGTCGTTTATATTAGGGCTGTACCTCTTTGGTGCTATTTAGGCAAATTAGAGTACCTAGGTTTGAGCTATTGGTTCCAAGCAACCAATCAGCACATTTTCTGGCTAGTAATCTGGAAGTTAAGTGACTGCAGGTGGCAACAGTTCTATAAACTCCTACTCTTTGAATGGGGGAAGCAAATTCTGCCCTGTTAACCAGAATTCTCCCCTCCATTCCTAAAAATGAAGTATTCCATTTTCATGCAAGCTACATAGTATGGGACAGGCTTGTTCTCTCTCCTTAAAAGGATTCACCCCTGAAGTACCCTCATGGAACCCTCCCCCAGTATCCCCACAGCAGAATCTGAGAAACACCCAGGATCTCCAAATGGTAAAGGCATTAATGAATCTAAATTCAGTGGTCCTGAATATACAGTTCAAGGATACAAGCGAAGCCTCGCTAGATGAGATCAAGGTCCTCCCAAACCAGCACTCCATACAAATGTCTCAGCAGTCAAGAGGCAGCAGGTGGTCCAACAGAGAAACCTCTGGCCACCCATATCAACAGGATAGATCATGGTGAGCTTCTGAAAGTAGACAATCTTCATAAACTCTGCCTGTATAGGCTGATCTGGCCTTCCAAGCTGATTTTACATACACTCACTGGTTTTTCTGCAGAACTATAGACATGTCTCTTTCCTCTAGCTAGAAGCAGAGGCTATTCAATTCCAAACTTCCCTAAGTACACTCTCTTTAAGAGACCATCTGCTGCTGCAGATGCTTCCCATGACCCAGATATAAGGCCAGTTCAGCAGAAGGATTAGATTGGGTGGATATCATCAGCTTTTCTTGAAAATTCTCTGATCTCATTTCATTTTTCTCAAATTAATTTTGGTTTGTTCTCCACTTACAGAAGGAATTTTTTTCACACTCCATCTTCTAGACTTGCCGTTTGTTCCTTACTTCAAGGAATGGTTCCTTATTTATTTTAGAAATATTAATGGAAAAGAAGAGGTGCAACACAACTGCAAAAAGCTAGTTTGATATGCTGCAAAGACAGAATAAAGTACTGGTAATAATCTAACTCATGTAAGATGTCATTGTCTTATGATCTCACAATGTATTGCTTATGCTGGAGACCTTTTGGTGGTGGCCCTACTATCCCTTCTTCAAACATACAAGCCAGACCCTAGTGAAGAATATCTCCTACACACATATGTGCACGCACGCCTGTGTGTGTAAAACTGTCTTGAGAGATTAAGCTTTCATTTACAAGATCCTAACCCTCATGGTTGCTGGGAATTACCTTCTGTTCATGTGAATTAATCTGCTGCCATTCAGAATTTCCACAATGTGTTTTACTGCTTAAAGAGTTATTTCATACTATGGGAGTTATTCAAGGAAAGCCAATGCCCATCAGAATGACCTCCTTAGAGCCAACCTAAATCCTCTCTAATAAGCAAAGTTTGCCCAACAACACAGATGGAGCACCATAAACAGGATTCTGTATATTCTGTGCAGCTACAGGCAAAACAAAAACAGAAAAGATACCCAGAGAAAATTATACAGGACACAAAATTTATTGATTGGGTTATCTTGGCACAGCATTTTTACTTTTTTTTAAGCACACACAACCTTAAAATTAAACGTTTCTCCAAACCAGGTCCATTAGTTTTATAGTGACCTAATACAGGATCTTGTCAATGCTCATTAGTTCTTATTCCAGCAACACTGAGGGATGTGTCAGTATAACAAAGGAAATCACCAAATTGGACTCTATTAGTCGAGGCTCAAAGCAGAAAGGAGCAGCATCTGCTGGTGCTGTATGCCAAAAAGCAAACAAACCACTGCTCACAGCAGCCCAGCACATCAGGTAGACAAGTGCCCATCTTTTCCAGTTCCTCCAGTCCCATCTATTTTCATCAGTATTTCATTCCCCAACAGGTTCATAAAATGGGGCTAATTAAATTGCTCTTAAAACTCCCTTCCACTTATCCAAGAAATCCATAGCTCCCCTCCCTCATTAGCTAGGCTCTGGGCTGTACTGCCTGATCAATTCCCTACAGCAGGCCAGTATCTAACATGGGCAAAGGGAACACCACAATGAAAGTCTTTTGTCCCATTCACAAGCCACAGTTATTTTCCTTTCCCCTTCCCCCTTCCCCTCCTCTTATGTATTATTACACATAGTCTGTTAAATGGGAGCCATAAACCACATTATTTAGCAGCAGCTGCTGAAGGGAACTTCACTACAACCACTGGCTTTACAAGCCAGATTTAGTGCCCAATGAAAGCAGAGACCATGCCATTTAGGCTTCTGTCATTCATACCCAGGTGCTGAAGGGGAGGGGAAAAACAGCAAGGCACTGAGCTGCACTTTCTGCAGTACCAAGCACCCACCCCTATCCACACTGAGCATGGAAGAACCTTTATCCATTTGTTCACTTCTTAGAGCCATGAGCATATCATATGCCACAGAGGCTGGGAAGCTGCTCTTTTTGTTCCAAGTGCCAAACTCAAAGGTGGGACATCTTTAGATTCAACCCCTGACAATATTTTCTAGTTGAGTAAACTTTTTACTTCTCAACAGCTGGGCCATATATGAAAGGTGAAGGTCAAGTTTGCATCTGGAAACATTCCTCACAACAGGTCAGAAGTGGATCCTGACAGAAATTGAGGGAACTAGATCTCTGTTATGGAGCAGACCGGAAAAATTAGAGTCAGAGACTGCAGCGTGAAGACATAACGAATGGATGAATTTCTTCTAGGCTACATGGGATGAGATTAACCAATAGATATGGTTAAAAATACCTATGAGGGAGAAATGCATCATCCCACCATCCTCACGTAGAAACAAGAAACACTGCCTGTGAGCCAACAGTGTCTCAGTATAATCTGCTTCAGGTTGTTGCAAGGGTGTACTACTCTACTCTGAGCTCCTTGGAGGAAAGGATGGGATCTGCAGAACAAATAAATGAAATGTAGACTTAGCACAGCCTATTCAGCAATATCATACCCACACCAGGCATGGTTTTTAGTCACATATACATAGGCTCCAGAGGTTGTCCCTGAAATCACATGCATTAGCTCTCCCTCCCTCCCATAGGGAGCCAATTTCATCTTGCAGCTTCCATCTTCACCAAGGCAATTCAGACACGATGAAGCCACAAAGACCATTGTTGGCTATCTTTGCCTGCTCACAAACTGCTAGAAAACCTAGTGTCAATAACACAAACTGCCCAGCCCTGGAGAACAGCAGAGCTGACTTTATGCTACGGCATCACCTAGTACTATATTAAGGGGGGAGAAGAAACACAGATTACCAAATTCTCAGTTTGGTACTTTTGGATTAACCTTAAGTGTGGAAATGTGCTGTCTGTCACAGTGTCTTGGGTCGGGTTGCGGGGCCAGGCAAGAGCGAGGAAGTCAAGGTGCACTCCGGGGTCAAGAGCCAGGCAAACCAACCAACCGGGAAAACCAGGTCCAAAGCGCAAGGCAAAGTGGGGTGGTCAAGGTACAGTCTTCAGTCAAGAGCCAGGCAAGCAAACCAACCAGGGAAACCAAGTCCAAAACACAAAATGTCAGAGGTGTCCAGAGTTTCCAAGAGTCAAGAGTCCAGGAGTCAAAGGTTTGAGGTGCAGGTCTAAGTGTAGTCATGCAAGCCGAGGTCAAGGAGCCGAGGATGTCGAGACAGGAACCACGAATCAGGAACACGAGCGAGGAGGTGCAAAGCTTCATCAAAGTGACTAGTTGCTGACATGACTTGCCGGCGTGAGTGCAAGGGCTAAATAGCTCACTAAGCTGCTGGCAATTAGCGTGCCCCAAGCACGTCCCAGCTCCTGCTAATACTCGGGACTGAAAGAGCATCTGTTGCACATGCATGCCTCTCGCCGCTGGGCTGCCATGTCCCGTCGGTGCTGTTCTCTCAAATGGAAAACCAGTGGAGGCAAATCGAGGGGAGTGCTGACTAGGTGGGAATCTGCCTCAGCTGTTGCTGGAGCAGCCTCTGAACTCTCCATGCTGTCAGGTGCGGGATTTTCTGGCATCAGGAGCTCATCCCCAGCAGCACTTAGCTCCTCCTCTGGAGCCGTGTGCTTGGACTTAGCAGGAGCCGTGACACTATCCCCCTCCAGCCCCCCCCCGCACGGATGGGTCTTGTTTATCAGGGTAGGTTTCGTGGTACTGCTGAACCAAGTCAGGCGCATGCAGGTTGTCAGCCAGTTCCCAAGATCAGTCATCAGGACCACAACCTTCCTGGTCTACTAAGTACTGCAAGGAGCCCTGGTGTGGACAAGAGTGAAGGATTTGGTGTACTTCGTACTCCTCCTCATCGTTGATGAGGACAGGTGCTGGTGGTGCTGGTGGTGTAGGGCAATCAGGACTTGGAGGGGTCAACAGGACTAACAACGAATGGTGGAATACAGGGTAGATATGTAGTTGGTCCGGTAGACGCAGGCAAAAGGAGACAGGATTGAGCTGTTCAGTGATCTCGTAGGGGCCGATGAAGCAGGCGTCCAGTTTATGAGACCGACCTGGATGTCGTAGGTATCAGGTAAAGAGCCACACCCCTACATGTAGAGGAGGACCCTCTTGCTGTTTCCTGTCAGCTTCCAGCTTGTACGCATCTTTGGCTTGCTGGAGCTGCTCCCAGAGTAGAGCTTGAAGGGCCTGCAATTCCTGAGGGCATACCTCTGCAGCAGGGACATTCGTGGGTAGGTGAACATTGGGGAAGAAATGAGGGTGATATCCATAGTTTGTGGCAAAGGGAGTAATTTGTATTGATGAGTGGATGGAATTGTTGTAGGCAAATTCTGCCAAGGGTAACAACGGGGACCAGTTATCCTGCTGATAGCAGGAGTAACAACGAAGGTATTGTTCTAGGGTGGCATTGGTGCGTTCCGTCTGTCCATCCATTTGTGGATGATAGGTGGAGGACATGTGAACCTGAGTCCCAAGTCCGGAGTGCATTGCTTTCCAAAAATGGGAGGAAAATTGAGAGCCTCGATCGGAGATTATGTGATTGTGGAGACCATGGAGTCAGAAAACCTGCTGGATATACAACTGTGCGGTTTTCGTAGCCGTGGGAACCTTGCAGGGGACGAAATGGTGAACAGGTCTACGACGATGAAGATGCAAGTGTGACTGTGGGAGCGCGGAAGATCGACAATGAAATCCATTGAGATGGTGTCCCATGGTTCAGAGGGCACGGGTAATGGAAGCAACAATCCGGGAGGCTTGGCAGGAACGTCTTTGGCACGTCAACACACCTCACAGGAACTCACATAGCGAGCTACATCGACGCGGACCCAGGGCCATGAAATTTCTCAAGTGAGGAGGTGGGTCATCTTATGGCAACCGAAGTGCCCGGCGGGAAGCGAGTCATGGGTTAGGTACAGGCCCAGTGGTACGTAGAGGTGGTCTTGGTGGAACAGGAGTCCGTCGCAAGTGGTAAGGTCTCCTGTTACCTCGTTCTGGAGGTCTTGTAGATGTTGTTGTGTCCAAGGGTCTTGGAATTGCCCAAAGCGGATCTCCTTGGTCAAAGGACGGTGACTGGTGGTAGCAGTGAATACTGAAGGGGACAGTATGGATGTCTCGGGGGTTTCTTCTGACAATGCTGGTGTGTATTCAGGTTTGTGGGACAGGGCGTCCGCTTTCTGAATTTGCATCTGGGGGAAATAAGTGATTATAAAGTCAAACCAGGAAAAGAACAGGAACTACCAGATCTGCTGCTGGTTGAGATGATGGGTGGTCTGCAAGTGTTCCAAATTCCGGTGGTCAGTGAGGACCTGGACGGGATGACAAGCACCTTCGAGGTACTGCCTCCATACTTCAAATGCTGCTTTGATGGCTAGGAGTTCTCTCTCCCAGATGGTGTAATTTCATTCTGCAGCCATTAATTGGTGAGAATAATAAGTGCATGGCTGAAGAGGCTGTGTGGGATTGTCTTGTTGGGAGAGCATGGCACTGATAGCAACACTGGAAGCATCGGACTCGACGGTAAACGGGAGCCAAGGATCAAGGTAGCGTAGCAAGGAACTGGACATAAAGCAGTTTTTCAAAATGGCGAAGGCCTGGTCAGCCTCAGGAGTCCATTGGACTGTTTCCTTGGGATGGAGGAGTTGGGTTAGGGGAATCATTAGGGACGCGTAGGCAGGGATAAACTGACGGTAATAATCGGCAAATCCTAGGAGTCTTTGGACGTCTTTGCGGGTTCAAGGGACTTGCCAACTCAAGATGGCTTCCACCTTCTTGGGATCCATAAGTATTCCTTGCAGTGATATGATATGGCCGAGGAATTCTACAGAGTGGAGGTGAAATGCGCATATTTCTAACTTCGCGTAGAGGCCCTGAGTCCAAAGGTGTTGAAGGGTCAAACAAACATGTTCAATGTGCTGGGCGGGGTTCTCGGAATACACCAGGATATCATCAAGGTAAATAATTACGAAGCGATCTAGGTGAACCCGGAAAATGTCGTTCATGAGCCTCTGCAACACCGCGGGGGCATTGGTTAAGCCAAAAGGCATTATGAGGTATTCGTATTGCCCATATCGTGTGCCAAAAGCCGTTTTTCACTCGTCACCAGGGCGGATGCGCATGAGGTTGTAGGTGCCATGGAGATCCAACTTTGTGTAGATCTGGGCCCCTTTAAGGTGGTCGAGTAGCTCGGGGATTAAAGGCAAGGGATATCAGTTACGGATGGTGATTTTGTTCAGTGCATGATAATCATTGCAGAGGCGCAATTCTCCACTCTTCTTTTTGACAAAGAGCACTGGTGCAGACAATGGAGAGGTGGAAGGCCTGATGAATCCTCTGGCCAGGTTCTTTTCGAGGAAGTCTCCAAGTGCTGCTAATTCTGGTTCAGCCCTAGGGTGTAGGCAACCTACTGGCAAGGGTGCTTTGGGAACTAGGTCTATGGTGCAGTCGTATGGCCGATGTGGGGGTAATTGATCAGCTCCTTTTTCCTCAAAGATGTCCGCGAAATCTCTATAAGGGCATGGGAGAAGTGATTGGTCGTCTGGAGTTGAAGCGATCATGGTGGTAGCCAGATTCGACAAGGAGTGTGTGGTGGGAAAGTGAAGTTCTTGGTGAAGCCAGTGCACCCAGGGATTATGGGCCACCAGCCAGGAAAGACCCAGGATCACTAGAAATCGGGGCATACGAGCAACATCGAACCTTAGTTGCTCTCGGTGTTGCCGTATGCATAAGGTCAGCCGCTGGGTTTCCTGAGTTACGGGACCTGAATGGAGGAGGCGCCCATCAATAGACTCCACAAGAGTTGGGGTCTTTTTCTCTTGGACAGGAATAAGATGTTGCTTTACGAAAGTGGTGTCCATGAAACAGCGGGCAGCTCCGGAGTTGAGCATAGCGTGGACGAACAGCCATCTTTCGTCTGGCAACTGCAGCTTGATTGGAACCAAAAATGGTCCGGGATCGAAAGACAGAAGTTTGGAGGACCTGGCTAATTACCCCACGCCAGTGGGTCTGCTTAGGCGTGAGGCTGGCCTTTTACTGACAGCAAGGCTGGAGTCTCGAAACACACTTGTTTTGCAGGGCACCCGAAGGAGTAGTGCCCGGCCCCTCCACAGTAAAGACACACATTCTAGGTGTGGTGACGGGTTTTTTCTTCAAGGGTGAGGCGTGGGCGCACAGACCCTACTTGCATGGGTTCACCCTCATTCCCCAGGACGCTGTGGTTGGCTGGACTTGGCCATGAGGATGGATGGTGGGTTGTGGGAGAGCCATGGCCTCAGCCTCGGTTCTGTCATCGACTCTCAAGACAGCCGTCTATGCAGAGGAACAGGGTTATCAGGTTCTGCAAGGTACTTGGTCAGTTGACATGGGCCAGCTCGTCCAGGATCTCATCCGCTAATCTTTCCGCATATTGGTCCATGAAGGCAGCCTCATTCCAAGTCAAGTCTTGAGCTAACAACTGGAGCTCAGTGGAGTAATTGGCGACTGTCGACTTGCCTTGTTTTAAGGCATGGATTTTGTGGTTGGCTGTGGCTGCCTGCTGGGGGTTTGTGTAGGCGGTTGAGAAATGGGCCAGGAACCCTTGGTAGTTCGATAGGAGCGGAGGCAAGACCAGCAGGGGAGTAGCCCATTTCGCCACTTGCCCTTTCAACAAACTGACAATGAAGCAAACCTTTGTTTAATCATTTGGGAAGTCCCAGTCTCTTAATTCAATGTATAGTTTGCACTGAGCTAGAAACGCTGGGAATTCCTCCATATTTCCACTGAATTTCTCAGGAGGGTTCACAGGACATTGGTGGTGGAACAGTGGCGTCGGTAGCTTGCTGCTGCATGTGCAGGTGGCTGACTACCTGAGTGAGTTGTTGCAGCTGAGTAGCCAAGTCAGCCAGCTGAAGTGCACCTCCACTTGCTTTGCCCATGGTGAGGAATGAGCGTTGTATATAGGAGGTGCCAGCCATCTGTCACGGCTCGGGGTGCAGGGCCAGGCAAGAGTGAGGAAGTCAAGGCACAGTCCAGGGTCAAGAGCCAGGCAAACCAACCAACCAGGAAAACCAGGTCCAAAGCGCAAGGCAAAGTGGGGTGGTCAAGGTACAGTCTTCAGTCAAGAGCCAGGCAAGCAAACCAACCAGGGAAACCAAGTCCAAAACACAAACCATCAGAGGTGTCCAGAGTTTCCAAGAGTCAAGAGTCCGGGAGTCAAAGGTTCGAGGTGCAGGTCTAAGTGTAGTCATGCAAGCCAAGGTCAAGGAGCCAAGGACGTCAAGACCGGAACCGGGGATCAGGAACACGAGGAGGTGCAAAGCTTCATCAAAGTGACTAGTTGCTGGCACAACTTGCTGGCGTGAGTGCGAGGGCTAAATAGCTCACTAAGCTGCCGGCAATTAGTGCACCCCAAGCACGTCCCAGCTCCTGCTAATACTCGGGACTGAAAGAGCATCTGTTGCACATGCATGCCTCTCGCCCCTGGGCTGCCATGTCCCGTTGGCGCTGTTCTCTCAAACAGGAAACCGGTGGAGGCGAATCGGGGGGGGAGTGCTGACTAGGCGGGAATCTGCCTCAGGTGTTGCTGGAGCAGCCTCCAAACTCACCATGCTGTCAGGTGCGGGATTTTCCAGCATCAGGAGCTCATCCCCAGCAGCACTTAGCTCCTCCACTGGAGCCATGTGCTCGGACTCAGCAGGAGCCATGACACACAGAACTATCATGCCTGCACAAGTGACATGATCAGTGCTGGTCCTGATTGGGTGAGGGGGGAGTGCATGGGGATGAGTAGAAGATTAATGCACATCTGTTTCCCGCTTCAGAACTTGTACCTAAACATGGCCTACAGAAATAGAGGGGTGTATTTGCACATTCATGGCTTCATGTTAGCCCTGGAGCCCATTTGTCATGTTTGATCAGGGTCATACAGCTTCCTTCCACTATGTCACTGCAGATACTAAGCATAGCCCCAGCACTGCTGCACACCACCATTCAGTTTCAGTTTGCAAAAGCAATAACACTGCTGCAAGTACTGAAGAGTGCTGTCCACCACATAAATCTGTGCCCTCTTTTTACTAGCACATCAGAAGAAACAGCTCTGTGAATTACTATCAAGGCAATAGTCCTCAGTCTTTCCAGATGTGGGACCCACAACTGCAAGGCAGCATATGAGAGCAAGCCATGACATTGTGGGTACAGATCAGAATAATGTGAAAGAGGGGCATGAGGAATGACCTCAAGATGTAAGGCCAGAGACACTGGGGCAGCAGACCAAGAGAGATGAGGACAGGAATCACAAAATGAGCACTAGGAGGGGTACCATAGTGAGGAGCAAGCCAGTAAAGCAGGTTCACAGCAGGCCTGTAGCCAAGATTTTTTGGCTTGTAGGGCATAGTTTTTTTCTTGTGGGACAGCCATTACGTGTCTGTCTGTACACAACTGGGCAAACAGTCATGCACACACATAAAAAAGCCAACACAACAAACCTGATGGACAATGCAAGGCAAAATATCTTAGGCTAGCGCCCTGCTAATAGTGGTAAAGGGAATTTTTTTAAAAAAATAATCTGTAAGTCAATGGGACTTTATATTCTATATAGCGGACCGGGAGGTTTTCTAGTTTCTACTGCTTGGGTTCCCCCACCCCCAAAAAGCCAATGTTTTCCATATGCTGTGAGTAGAAACTGCAAGCCCACTTTGTAGATGTCACAATGAAAACTGAGTAAGACACTTCCCCAGGTAAGGTGGGGAAAAAGGCTTTCAGACTCTACTATGGCGAAGCAGCCCCCCTCTTCCCACAGATGGTGCTACCCTCATCGAACTCGCTTCCCCAGCTCTTTGAGGGACCTAGCCAGATTTCCCAGCCAGCGGCTCTGTCTTTCCTTTACCCAGTCCCCTCTCCACTTGCAAAGTCTTTCATTTTGCTCTATAATAAATAAAGCGCCTACAGGCCCATCCCTCCACAGCCTCATCCTGGCAGATCCCAAAGTCATCTGGAATAGGGAGGAAAAGTCCAGGTGGCCACTTTCCCCCCTCCTTGCAACCACGACTTCCAGTGGCAGGAAAACTTTCTCCTAATTGCATTCAAGTACAGCGGCTGAGGGATGGGTGAGAATAGGAACAGGAAGGGAGGGCGGAGCTAGCGAGGTCACAGGACTGCTGATTCAGGAGAAGGCACAGGAGGGACTGGCCACTCTTGGGCAGGGCACGGTAAGGCACAAACCGAACTTTGCGCTTCACCCGCCACCCCAACCCTCACTGAGTGACTACAGGAACTTTATCACAGGCCGGGCACATTTTAAAAATATGTTTTCTGGCATGAAAACCTGTGGGTGTGTGGCTGTAAAGTGAGGAGGCATGGCCCCGTGATGCCCCACTGTAACTACGGTTCAGAGACTGGTTCAGAGGCTGGCCACTCCTTAGAAAAGTTCTTTCTTAGCCGGGCACAGCCCAGTTTGGTTACGCCCCCACCCAAGTTAGTCAATATCCCTCAATGGTGATAGATCAAGAAGGGCAGCTGTGTTAGTCTGTCTGTAGCAGTAGAAAAGAGCAAGAGTCCAGTAGCACCTTAAAAACTAGCAAAATATGTGGCAAGGTATGAGCTTTCGTGAGTCACTGCTCACTTCTTCAGACTCATGAAAGCTCATATCCCGCCACATGTTTTGTTAGTCTTTAAGGTGCTACTGGACTCTTGCTCTTTTCTAATATCCCTCAATGTTTCCACTTTTTGGACCCCAACCCAACCATGAAAGATCAGGTCTCAGGAAGAAAGGGCTCATGCTGCAAGTGGGGGGGGGTCGATAGAAGCCTGGCCAATGGAAATGCATGGTGGTAGGGAGAAGGAAAAGACAGGAAGAGATTTTGCAGGGATGGAAGGCTGTTAGAAAGGAATCCTCTCTACCAATGAGTGGCCTTGTCTCACATCCTGCTGCTCCTCTCAGCAGGTGTGCAAAAAGGCAGGAGGCAGGATGCCCATGCTCTTTATGCATATGCAGTGGCAGCAGTTCCTTCAAAAAAGCAAACACAAATGTTTATTGAAAATATTTCTGTGCTGCCTTTCCACCCAAGTAGGATTCCCAAGGCAGCAAACACCAAAACATTAAAACCTTTCCACAATAAAACAGCATTTAAAATAAAGTATATATAAAATAATTCAATAAAAACATAACACCAAAACCAGGGGAAAGGGCCAATAACTGTTATTGGGAATAGCCAAACAAAACAGAAGAGTCCTAATAATGTGTCCTTACATGTCCGTCTTGCTGGGCCTGACAGCAAAGAGATTTATTTATTTTATATTTATTTATTCCATTTTTACACCGCCCTCCCCACAAATGGGCCCAATTATGGGTATTGCTGTCACATGGCCTTTGTGCATGGCCTTAAATTTGATTGAAGTGAATGCTTCTGTTGGGGAGGGTTTGTGGCTCAATGCATGGCTTCATGCTTCACATGCAGAAGGCTCCCTGTCCAATCTTGGCATATGTTATTCAAAGATCCCAGATAGCAGGTCCTGACCTGGATAGCCGAGGCAAGCCCAGTTTCATCAGATCTCAGAAGCTAAGCAGGGCCGACCCTGGCAAGTACTTGGATGGGAGACCTCCAAGGAATACCAGGGCTGGGACACAGAAGCAGACAATAGCAAGCCACCTCTCTGAAATATCCAAGCCCCACTAGGGGTCACCAGAAATTAACCATGAATTCTAGGCACACATACACACACTCACACCCAAAAAAAGATTTTAAAAAGTTCAGATAGGTGCTGGGAAACCACCTTTATGTACCTGATATCCAGCAGAGCTACTCACTGCTAGCCAAGGTAGTTAATACTGAATTAATTGGACCAGTGGTCTGACTTCCTATGCTCTTTGTTTCATTACTACAGTAGCAGATGTCTCATGATTATAAATCACCATTACAAGTTCTAGTCCATCCCACATCCTTTATGTCAAATTGTACAGCATGACTGTTTCCTCCAACAGGCCCTCCCCGTGACAGCACTTCCCTCCCTCCCTCCCGCAACATAAGCATGCAACAAGCAGGGAGGGAGATGAAACAAAAGCAGCCAAGAGTTTGGTGTAGTGGTTAAGTGTACAGACTCTAATCTGGGAGAACCGGGTTTGATTCCCCACTCCTCCACTTGCACCTGCTGGATGGCCTTGGGCAAGCCATAGTTCTCTCAGAGGTGTTCTTGAAAAAAGAGCAGTTTCTGTCAGAGCTCTCTCACAGGGTGTCTGTTGTGGGGAGGGGAAGGGAAAAGGAGTTTGTAAGCCACTCTGAGACTCCTTTGGGTAGTGAAGGGTGGGGTATAAATCCAATCTCTTCTCTTCTTCTCTAACAATTTTATTTGTAGCATTAAGTTTTACAGGCAACGGTCCACTTCATTGAATGTATAAAGCAAAATAAAAAAGCAGGTATTTCTCAAGCCAAAAGGACTCAGTTGCAAAAAAGTACAGCTCCCTGCCTTCAGGGAACCAAGTACCTTCCTAAGCAAGCACCCAAAGGTGACAGACAAAAGCTCTTGGCATTATTCATATTTTTAGATGCTGCTGTGAAGCCAGACTTATTATTTTCATTGCAATGTGCATAATTATCCATACAGCATTACAAAGACAACAGGAACCAGAATACTCACCCTCTGACTGGAGCTGGCAAGGTACAGGACTGCAGCTGCTTTTGCTCTTTTTGTTTGATGGGCAGAGGGGAAGAAGATAGGAGGGCAGCAAAACACAGCTTAATAATAACAGCCCTGTGGCAACAGTGCTAAAGACACACAATCTCTCAGAGGCCAACAGGGAACCAGCTAATTCCTGCCACCATGTAGAGAGCAAGCCCTGAAGTGTTTATGGTCACTAGTTACTGAGATAAAGTGGCCTTCATGAGTGGGTGGTGGCCAAACATGGACAAGGGGGCATTTTGTTCTATGGCAAATGATACTAATGGAGAGATTTATTGTTCCCTAGCAATGAACAGTAGCCATATAGGGCTCCTAGCTGGGACAAAATGGCTCTCCTATTGATCAGTGGGGCAATGAATTGCCCCTGCTTAATACAATGGAGCAGTAGGGCTCATCCTTACAGTAGTCAGAATCTCCTGTCCTTCTGTCTCTCAGGTTTTACATTAAAATGAAGTGAAAAGCTATGAACAAGTAAAACGCTATGATAGGAAGACAAAGTAATTCAATGCATGACAAAAGGCACACAGATCGGTATATCAACAGATACAGACAAGTGACTCCTGGCAAAGGCTATGTCGTGAGTGCGCATGTATTTTTGCATTAGTATGTTGCAGGAAAATAAAACAGGCTTTCAATGACACTTCAAAAGACCCAAAAAATTTATTCCTGCATAAGCTTCCTTGAGTCAGCACTCATTTCATCAAATGCACGGAATGTATACACATAGCAGTTATTCATACCTGCTTGTGGGAAGGGCAGGATACAAACCAATAAAAGACCAATACTTATAATTGCAAGGATCAGACAAGCAGATGTGGGAAGACATTACAAAGTGATGCCCAAAACAACTGTTCTTACAATATTTCCCCACACCCACCTGTTCTTAAATCTACATATAAATAACCAGCAGGATATACATGGCACACATCTGAAGCAAACTCTGGCTCACTAAAATTTATGCTGGAATAGATTTTGTTAATCTGGTGCCATTGTATTATTGTTATATGTTATTGATGTGAGTTCAGAGCCAGTAGAAAAAGCAGTAGGGGGGAAAAAAACAGTAGAAAAAGTAAGATCCTATAACAAATTGTCCTGAACAAACATAACACAAGGCTTGCCCACACAAAGAAAGAAGTCCAAGGCAACATATAACTCTTACTATTCACCTTGCTTTCTCAATTCATCACTGGTTGGGCATGAACCACACCCACTCCAAATGGATCATTTACTCTTTTGACTGGATCTTTTCATTCATGCTATACACAGTAACGTGAAACTACTTCTGGCCTTACTTTTTAATGACTTCCCTCTCCTCAACCCTTTTTATGTTTGTACCTATGTATCTATAAATTTTTCGGCCAGCATGAAGTAACACTTCTTGTATTTGACAAACTGGGTTCTGATTCATGAAACCTTGTGGCACAAATAAATGGGTTAGTCTTTGAGATGCCAGTAGACTGCTGTTTCAAGTGCAACAAACTAACTCACCTTTCTGGAATGTTTCCTTCTTATGGTATTTGTCATTATCTTAAGGAGTAAGGGGAGATTAAGTTTAGCCTTTTTCTATTTGTTCACCCAAAGTGACCTCTACTGATGGATCTAGTCAAAGCTGTTACAGAGGGCATGTTGAAAGTCTGCTTCTTGGTGTACTTTCTACTACACATGTGGTCACAGAAGAAGTATTATAATATACAATGAAGCACTACAATGCAAGAAATACAACCATGACTTCTTGTATAAAGAAAGATTTGTCTGCTATAGATTCTACCAATCAAAACATTGTAATAAAGATACTGCTTTTTTAAAAAAAAGAAAGCCAAACAGTCTCACCAAATTTACAGATTCCTAGCCAAAGCTCTCAGAGTTAATACAAAAATAATAAAAGACTGTCTTGTAAAATCACAATTACTGAGCAACAATAAAATCCAGTGGAAGAACTAAAATAGCATTTTAGTCAGAACACAGCAGCTGATTCTAGTTCAGTCTGGCAGGGGAAATGCCACCTGAGAGAGAGCCAGTTTTACCAACCTTTTAAAAATGTGTGTTCCACACACTGCTGTAACATCCTTACAGCTCTTACACTGCTTGGCTTCTAAAAATTCTTCTCCTGGTATTCAGGATACCTGTATATCTGCCCATTTAATTAACGCCATATCTGACAAAGTGGGCTTTAGTTCACGAAAGTTTATGCCACAAGCAATTTGTTAGACTCAGGTGCCACAAGACTGGTTTTACTTTGGAAGTTCTTCTAAAGACAGCAAGGCCTTGATACAGCCAAAAGATGCATAAAGGAGGGCAAGGAATCTTAAAAATGCTTAATATTTCATTTCATCTAACATTTCTCTGGCTCTTCCAAAAGTATGTTCAACTTTTTGTCGAATATATTTGAAGAATATTCCTTCATTAGTATATGTCACCTTTCAAAAATGAACAAATGGGAGTCTTACAGCACCTTAAAATCTAATAGATTTATTTTTATGGCATAAGCTTGTGTAGGCTAGAGTCCACATCAAATGCATCTGATGAAATTTACTGTAGTCCACAAAGACTTATGTCATAATAGATCTATTGATGTTTAAGGTATCATATCACCATTTTTGTTTTGATTTTTTATAACAGGCTAACAGTGGGAAGACTTTTTTTGCTTCATTTGGCATTCCCTCAATAATTCCTCCTTCCTAACCAATGTTTTTACATTTTATATGTATTTTATGTTTTTTTAAAGGGGGTATTGGGAAGGTGTTGGTATTAATGGTTTTATAATGTAATTTTATCATGTATGTTTTAAATTCTTTGCCACCCTGATTGTAGGGGCAGAAAGACAGGATATAAATTTTGTAAATAAATAAATAACATGTCAAATTGTTGGAAATTCACCTCTTATGTGTTTTCCAAAACTTATGGCACGTTTCCCAATTGCATCTATTGCCCTGTTTCCCAAAACAGGAGGCCATCTTCTCTAATAAAACATGGGCAGCTAATTAGAGGAGGTGTCCATGGTGAGTGTGAGGGGGAGCAGTGAGTCTTCCCAGTAATATTGAGTTAACTGCCTCTATTTCTGAGCAGAATTCCTCCAGTTAATCTTGAATGCTGTTGGGTGCTTATACAAATATTACTCTACCCATTTTTTGATCTGGTTATATGCCTACATCTCATATATTAGTGACAGGACTTCAAAGAAGCCTTGTTATAAGAGAAGCCAATGTTGGATCAGGCCAATGGCCCATCCAGTCCAACACTCTGTGTCATACAGTGGCCAAAAATACCAGGTGCCATCAGGAGGTCCACCAGTGGGGCCAGGACACTAGAAGCCCTCCCACTGTTGACCCCCCCCCCAAGCACCAAGAATACAGTGCATCACTTTCCCCAGACTGAGAGTTCCTATCTATACCTTGTGGCTAATAGCCACTGATGGACCTCTGCTCCATATGCTTATCTAATTCCCTCTTGAAGCTGTCCATGCTTGTAGCCACCACCACTACCTCCTGTGGCAGTGAATTCCATGTGTTAATCACTCTTTGGGTGAAGAAGTACTTCCTTTTATCCATTCTAATCCAACCGCTCAGCAATTTCATTGAGTGCCCACGCGTTCTTGTATTGTGAGAATGGGAGAAAAGTACCTCTTTCTCCACCTGCTCTATCCCACACATAATCTTATAAACCTCGATCATGTCACTCCTCAGCCATCACTTCTCCAAGCCAAAGAGCCTCAAGCGCTTTAACCTTTCTTCATAGGGAAAGTGTTCCAACCCTTTTATCATTCTAGTTGTCCTTTTCTGCACATTTCCCAAAGCTATAATATCCTTTTTAAGGTGTGGTAACCAGAACTTTCTCCTTCAGTGGGGGGAAGTCATCCAGGAACTGGTTAGGTCATGCCTCTGCTCACTCGGATAGGCTATGCAAATTTCTTTCACTGCATGGCTCCTGTAGGAGTGGCCTAGGTTGACCTCTCCAGTTCCTGCATAGCCCTGTGCTCGGTAGGACGTCTGGAGCTCCTAAACCAAGCCAGAGCTATTACAGCTATTAGCAGAGTGCAATTGCAAAAATAAAATAAAATAGTTCAAGCAAGAAGAAGAAGAAGAATTCCCAGGAAAAGCAGGATGGCGAAAAGTGGGAAGATGAAGACACTGTCTCACCTGCCCCCTGGGACCCTGGAGGGCAGGGAGAAGGTGACATCTTTGGACCCAGTGGAGCAGCAGCCCCTCTCTCACGAGGCCCTGGGAGCGGGACCGCAAGAAGACCAGTGGCTGGAGAGCGCACCACTGCAGCAAACACCAGGAGGCAGCTCCACGGGTGTGGGGCCAGACAATCACATTGTGCTGGCTGTACACAGTATTCCAAATAAGGTCATACCATTGATTTATATAGGGGCATTATGATATTGGCTGATCTGTTTTCAATACCCTTCCTAATAATCCTCAGCATAGCATTGGCCTTTTTTTATTGCAGTCACAGTGTCTTGAAATTTTCAGTAAGTTATCTACTACGACTCCAAGATCTCTCTCTTGCTCAGTCTCTGCCAGTTCGGACCCCATCAACATGTATTTATAGTTAGGATTTTTGGCTCCAATGTGGATCACCTTGCACTTGGCCACAATGAACCCCATTTGCCATGTTGATGCCCACTTGCCCATCCTCAACAGATCCCTTTGGAGTGCCTCACAATCCTTTCTGGTTTTCACCACCCTGAACAACTTCGTATGACCCACAAATTTAGCCACTTCACTGCTTACTCCTAACTCCAAATCATTAATGAACAAGTTAAAAAGCATCAGACCCCTATGGTACCCCACTGCTTACCACCCTCCACTGAGAAAATTGCCCATTTATACTCACTGTTTATTTAGCTGGTTTTTGATCCACAAAAGGATTTTTATCCTGTGATTTTTGAGCTTACTTAGGAGCCTTTGATGAGGAACTTTATCAAAAGCTTTCTGGAAGTCAAGGTAAACAATATCTATTGGGTCCCCCTTGTCCACATGTTTGTTCACCCCCTTAAAGAACACTAACAGGTTAGTGAGACAAGGTCTTCCCTTACAGAACCCATGCTGAGTCTGAGTCAGTTATGAATGTGCACTGTAAGAATTTCCCTCACTTCCAACTCTATTACACAATATGTAGTAAACATGAGGAGACTTTCTGATATATGAGAGATCTGTGTACATTTGTATGTGGCGATTTCCTGATGCTTGTCATATTCATCAGAGGCTGTTTAGAGTGATATTTGTTGTACTACTGAGGAAGACAGTCAGCCATAACATACAGTAGAGCAATTTTTTGTAAGTTATGGATAATTAAAACTCATTTTAAGTTTTTTTAACTTAAAAATGTATGTAGTTTGAGGTTTGCTTGCTTAACCAGTTCTGGCTATTTGTGTGTGGGGAGGAGGACATGGCGCCTGTTCTGAAAGCACAGTTGCCATGTTTAAAATTGACTGAAGTATGAATCTGTGCCATCCAACTCAATGGTGACTGATCTGCGGAAAAGCTGGCAGCTACCATTCACAGAAAATAGCTATCATTTTAATTACCAGAAAAACAAATATAAAGATTATTTGCCTCACTTATACACAGCTTATTGAACATGTTTTGAAATTTGATCCAACAGCCTCATTGTGTTTCCTCCCCCTCCCCAAAAAAGAGAACTGAGAGGTTTCGACAGAGCCCTCCCTCCTCACTCACTACTGTTTTGGTTTCTAGATGGGATTGAGTAGCTAAGGTACATAAGGAAAGGGTTCTGCCAAAGCCTCTGTTGCTGTTCAAGGTGGGGAAGGGGGGATCAGCAAGCCTGATTGCCTGTGTCATGATTGGTGTGGAAGTGAATCAATGGGCAGAGCCAGTCTTGCTGGTGGTTCAGCCCTTGCTCAGCTGAAAATATGGCCCCCATTAAAAATTTGCTGTCAGCTAGAGATATCTAATATACTGCTGCAACCAAATAGAACTACAAATCCCAATACGCATCATTCCTCTGTCCCTCCCAAAAGGGAGTTAAAAAAAAAAAAGAAATTGTGCCTCCACACATTAACTAAAGGAGTTCCATTTTATGTGATCTAGCACTAAAGAGCCTGCCAAAACATTTGCTGTGTTCTCGACATCCCAACAGTTCCCAGTACTAGGTGTAAAAGGCAAGACACCAAAAAAAAATCTGAAATTCCAGAAAGAGCCTCTCATTGCACCATTTCATTAGTCCTAGTTTATAAAAGGCTATCAAATGCACACAATATCGACCTCCTAAGTCTCTGCAATGCTATGGAGCGTCAGGACATATCCTCAGGCGAGCCTTCCTTCTTCTGTATTGTTTATAGTCTAGTCACATAAGGCACCGGGGTGCAAAAACTTCACCGGTCCCGAGCCCCAGCTGGCCCAGCCGAGAAGTTCACACCAGCTGAAAAGCGTCCTATACAAGACGCGATTCTAACAACAAAAGGCAAGCCATTGTGTCCGATCGGGAAGAGAGGGCACTTGACAGCGGGAGTCCACGCCCCGCCCACCGCAGGAGGCCCCGATCTTGCATGTTGTTACTAGGTCACCCAACACAATGGAGAAGTGATTAATCATTCCCCGATCAGGAAGCATCTGCTGTGCCTACGCTCCAGCGTCCAAAGAGCAAGCGCGGGTTCCCAGCATCGCCAGCCCAGGCCTTCGAGCAACTTCATCTGCTCCTGCCCAACACAACCTCCCTCTTGGACAAACCCAACGTAAATGCTGTTTCCGGCCTACGGTACCCAAGCTAAGCATTTCACTAGCGTTCCACGCATCTTTTTCAGGGGATCTTAAATAGTCGACCAACCTAAGTGTTGGGGATGGGAGAGAGGGTAGAGGAAGCAGCGCAGCCTAGCCCCACTGTTCTCCCTTTAGCCGCCCCAGAACAAAGAGCTTGCCCCGGCTGCAGCTCTCGGTTACCTCTGCACAAAGCAGAAGAGCCAAAGGCAAGAGCCGGGAAGAGGGGAACGCCCTCTTTTCTCTCCCCGGACTCACAAGGACGGGCTGGGGTAGCCGACATCCTTTCTCCAGGCCTGGATTCTTCCCACCAGGTTCTACGCGAGACCAAGCTCAGCCCCGATATACTGCGCTCCTCTTCCACCCTCAGGTAGAGCGCGCGCGCAGCGCACACCCCCCCCCCCCCGCTTAAAGCCACTGCGTTCGCAGGGGCAAAACTGCTCGCAGCTACCCCCGCTGCCTTACACAGCTTCCGCCTCCCCATTGCTGGGAATGGTCTCATCCCTGGTGCCCTGCTTGTAACTGGGGAAGGAGGAAGCTACAAAGCTTTTTCACCTTTCCTTCGGGTACAGGAAGCCCGCCCAGCTCACTGCCTTACCTGACCGCTGTATCCACGCTCGGCCACCTCGCAGAGCCGGGCACCTGGAGCCCCACGGGCTCAGTCCCCCTCGGAGGTCCCAGCTCGGGCCGTCTGCTTGGATCCGCCTCCTGCTTGCCACCGTTGCTCTCTTTCCCAGCCCCTTACCCCCACAGCCAACTCCCTGATGGAACTGGCCGCTCCACTCGGCCACCGCAGCAGCAACCTCCCCCTGCCATAGAAGTGGGCCCGTCTGCAGCCGTCTCCATGCACCTAGGGCGAGGAGAGAAATTCGGGGGAAAGACCGTATTGCTCCTAAGGGTTTGGTCTTTAAGTCCCTCAGGCAAGCTTTCCAGAGCAGTGCCCGTAATGCTCTAAAAGCACGCGCATACAGAATTTGTAGAGCTCATCGAGCACCAGACAGTAGCGCATCCAGGACATTGGTTCCCATTCTTTCCCAGTGTGAGAACTCTGTTAACATCTTTTTTTTTTTTTACGGACGCCCCCCATGATACCAGTTGAACCATTAGTAACTGTCGACTGAGTGACAAAAAAGATCAAAATGATAACGCTTAGTGTACCCATCGATTCAGGGACCTCTTTGCAATAACTCTATTGGCCCCCCCCCCATCCCTTGTCCCCGAGCGTGGGAACCACTGATCTGGGATGGACATCGTAAAAAAAGCCCAAAAGACCTTTAACGCTTATAAAGACCTTTGAGTTACTGAACAAAGGCAAAGGGAGAATTTAGGGAAATAATCTACAATAAGCTTGTTCAAGCCAAGTCCTCTTTGCTCCTTTATGGTTATCAGCCTTTCCCCCCACCAGGAGAATTTCTATGCTTTTATCTTCTGCCTTACAAACAGAAATTCATCGGGTAAAAATGCTAAGTGCTGCCTGCGGGCCAGTAAGAGTATACAGGCAGAGCGCAGGTGTGGCTCAAGGGCAGATGGCATGCTTTGTACTACTAGATCTCAGGTTGAGGGTGTTAGACTTTTCTCTGCCTAAGCCTGTGAAGAGCTGCTACTAGTCAAGGTGCAATACTGAGGTACTGATATAGTGCCAAAGTATCAATGGTACGAACCAATTTCATATGTCCTTAAGAGCCCTGCTAAACATGGTAATTATCATTGCTTTACTGTCCTGTGTGTATAGCAAAGGGAGCTGCAGTGGGGAAACATTCTTGAGGACAGACCACACCACTTACAACCAGATATGTGTGTGCAAAATATTTTTTTGCCCAAGGTAGCAAACTTGTTTGGCATCCACAATAACTCATCTTTCCAACGATTCCTCTCTCCATCTTACAGTGAAGCAGAAGAAGGGACTAGTCCACAGAAGAAACTAATGTTAGGAAGAGACTCAGGAACTGCTGTCAGTAGTGCTACTATTCTAATTTAGACCTATAGTTTGTTCTATATCTTCCAGCAACTAGGCACAGACACAAAAGACTGTATCAAGCAAGCATCTCCCAAATATGGCTGAGTACTAATTCTTCCAGCCCTGACCTGGATGCAGGGCCAGCTCACTCACTAGGCGAACTAGGCATTCGCCTAGAGCACATCGGCCCTTTGGGGCGCCAAAAGCCCCCTGCCCCCCTGCCAAAAGCCCCACCAACTCCCCTGCCCCTTCCCTGGCTTGCCAGCGTGCCCTGCAGCTGCGGGGCATGCCAGCAAACCGGCACTCAGATGGAAGGGATGGGGGTTTAAACCCCCACCCCTTCTCTGGCTTGCCAGTGCGCCCCAGCAGTGGGCAAGAGGAGGAAGGAGGAGGGGAGCCATCCCTCGCCCTGGGGAGCCCTGGCGGCAGAGAGGCGGGAGGTTGGCAACCTCATAATTGGGCACACGCCGGGGAGATGCCAGAAGGTAACACCACCTAGGGTGCAAAAACACCTCGGGCCAGCCCTGCCTGGATGGCACAGGCTAGCCCAGTCTGGTCAGATCTTGAAGTTCTGGTCAGTATTTGGATGGGGGACCACCAAGGAATTCCACAATTGCTATGCACAGGAAGGCAATGACAAATGACCTCTCCACAAATTAGCTTACACAAACTAAATTCTCCACAGCTGTATTTCTGCATATGCAAATAGCCCATCAGCACTCCAGGCAGAGACAGTATGGTAGTACTTGGAGCTATGCAACATAATACCCAATACACACCTAGAGTCTTTGGCAAATGTCCAGAGGATTGCAGAATTAGACCTGGTCTACACAGATCAGCAATCTGAGAAGAAAGAATTCTGGGTGGTAGAATGGACTGTACCACTGCAGATTTTAGAGGGGAGAACACATTCTTAATGCTCCCCCATTTAGAATCTTTCTGTAAATGTTAAAAAATGTACATCCACCAGAAAGGTCTCATGCTACTTTTCCATTCATAAGGAGAACTCTAATGTAGGAGAATTTCGAATATAGTACCTTCATCTGCAGTCTCAATCCATTGCACTACCTCAGCATTCTGTCACATGCCAAGGATATTCAAACATGTCTAATATGTACCATATATCTTTCAGGGTGAAACACAGAAAGGTCTCAGTTGCTGCATTGCAGACTGAAAAATTGAGAAGCAAGTGTTTGTTTGCTTAAAACAGCAACTGTCCTCCCTTTTTACAGTTAAAAATTATACACAGAACTGGGGTTGAGAAGTAAAATATCAATCGTGAAGATTTTGTTGTTGTTAAACAACTGAAACATAGCATTATTTGCTAAGGGCTTTTCATTTTTTCATCAGGTAGGGAGCCTACTGCAAGCCAATTTCCCAGTGTCTATCAAACCAGTCTTTCTTGTGAACTGAAAAGCTGGCCTTCTTAGAGCAGTAGTCTCCAGCATTATTTGAACCTATGGACAATTATGAAATCTGAAAAAAAAAAATGGGTGTCAGCACAAAATGTCTGTTGTGCAAGGCAAGGCTAGTCACAAAATGGCTGCCATGTGGTACAACATCATCTCTTTGCTTTGGGGGAAAGATGATATTTCTAAAGAAAAATGGAGGTTTTCCCCCTGAGCAGCCACAAGGGGAGGTTGCCACATAGAGAGCCAAAAGAAAGTCTGAGAATGAAGATGAGGAATGCTGAAGGTGAAGCTGTGATACGCTTACTTGGGATGAACTCAGTGCTTTACTAAGCAGTCAGTTGGTAGGGACCTAGGCAGACCTACCCAAACCTCAGGGTTGGTGGTGGTGGTTGTTTTCTGTTAACACCCTTTGAGTCCCCAAGATTCAAGAAGTGAGCAAATCAGAAAATCAAGGAAACATATTAATGGACACTTAGTTGAAACTTCTGTCTTAGAAAAAAAAACCCAATTACACTTTATACTAGGACACTACCAATGAGATGAATCAGACTTGGGTGAATTCACAGAATGATGTACGGTGTATATGCAGGGGTGTCAAACATAGATCTAACAGCAGCCAGGGCTGGCTTGCCCACTAGGCGAGCTAGGTGCTCGCCTAGGGTGCGCCGGCCGCAGGGGCACCAAACTGCACCCTGTCCCCCCCACGAAAAGCCTCCCCCACCGCCTCCCCGCTGCCACTGGTAGCGAAGAGCACCCCGGCAGGGCTCAGGAGGCGGCAGCAGAGTGAGCAAGGCACGGGGACGGCAGCGAGCGAGTGCCTGGCTGGCTGGCTGGTGGGGGGGGGGGCGCTCTGCCCAGCTGCTGGGACTGCAGCGCTTGCCTGCCTGCACATCTAAGGCGCTCGGGGGTCCCTGCGAAGCGGCGGATGGGAGGTGCGCGCCCTGGGTGCCCAGGTGCCTCACTGCTCCTCTGGCTGCTGCCCATTCTCCGCCTGCCCAGGGGAGGGCTTGGCTGGCTGGCCAGCCAGCTAGCCGCCGCTGCAGAGTGTTAGTGGAGGGGGAGAGCCGGGGCAGCCACAGGCGGCAGGACTCCCCCTCACTCTGGGTGCTCCGGGGGAAGGAAATTCGCGGCAGCCGGGGGAGCTCTGCACCTCACTTCGCCGGGGATGATGTTCGCCTCCATCTGGTATGCGAAGAAGCTGGGCCGCCGCTTCGTCCATGAAAAGTACTGAGACTTACTAGTGATTTCAGCTCTCACATACTTTATTAGATGAAGAACAAGACAACTGAGCCGGCTCGCAGGCCGGCTTTTATTCCCAAGTGACCCACACCCCAAACACACACACACCCGGTGATTCGCTATTTACATTGATTGGATTAACTCCTGCTCCTCCATTGGAGGGGAGTCAGGATCCACTAGTCCATTGTCCTTCGGGGCGAAGCTCAGGCCCTTCGCCTGGCCACATGGTGGACCGGTTAGAACCAGTCCAAGCACATGGCTGTCCAGAGCCCATGTTCTCCTGTGGATACATTACACCCCTCCCCCTTGGTCCGATAAACACCCGCACACATAGTCTTTCAAATAGCTGGGGGGCCACCGCTCTCGCGTGGAGCGACGGGGCTCTGGCATGGGGGGACTGACAGCCTCCCGGGCGGCTGTGGGGACTGGTGGCCGCTCTGGTGTTGGCGGGGCTGGGCTCACCATCTCGGCCGGCGTGTCATTTGCGGTGGCTGTCAGTCCGGAGTTGAAGTCCACAGGGATTTCCTCAGGTGCGTCCGCCCCCGCGTCTGGTTGAGCTGGCTCGTCCCACTCCTCCCCTCATCCGGCTCCAGGGGTAGCACCCGGCGACGTAGCTGATCGATGTGGCGATGCAGGATCTGGCCGTCTTCCACCGAGACTTCGTAGGACCGGGGGCCACGGACCCGGACTACTTGGGCGGGAATCCACGGGGGCCCTCTCGCGTAGTTCCGCGCGTACACCGGGTCCTCTGGGAAGAACCCTCGCGCCGCCGCTGGCGTTTCCGTGCAGGGCTCCCGCTCGGGCGCTCGATCGGGATGTAACCGGTCCAGCCTGGTGGTGAGGCGTCGGCCCATCAATAGTTCCGCCGGGCTCCGGCCGGTTGTCGCATGGGGCGTCGTTCTCTGGCCGAACAGGAAGTGTGCCAGCCTGAAGTCCCAGTCCGTTCCTTCGGTCCGACGGAGCGCCTCTTTGGCCGTCCGCACCATGCGTTCGGCTTGGCCATTGGTGGCGGGGTGGAACGGGGCCGACCTGATGTGGCGAATCCCGTGCTGGCGGGTGAACTCCTGGAACTCCCCAGACGTGAAGGCCGTCCCGTTGTCGGTGACCAGGGTGTCGGGGAGTCCGTGCGAGCTGAAAATCCGCCACATCGCTCGTATGGCCGCCCGGGAGGAGGTGGATGGTACCGGCTCTACTTCTAGCCACTTACTGTAGGCGTCTACAAGTATAAAAAACAGCTGCCCCTGGAACGGGCCCGCAAAGTCGAGGTGCAGGCGCGACCAGGGGCGGTGAGAGGATTCCCAGGCCCTGTCTGGGGCCGTCGGGGGTGCGGGTCGGGAGGCCTGGCAGGGTTGACACCTTTTTACAATGTCCTCAATATCCCGGTCTAACCCTGGCCACCAGACATACCCCCGCGCCAGAGCCTTCATCCTGACTACCCCAGGGTGGTGTTCATGAAGGTCCCTCAGTACCCGTTCCTGTAGTGGTTTCGGAATGACCACCCTGCCTCCCCACATTAGGCACCCCTTATAGGTCGACAGCTCATCGCGCCTTGTGACAAAAGGCGCAAACTCCGGGTTTTGTCTAGCTGTCGGCCATCCCCTCCCCACCCAGTTCAAAACCCGACAGAGAACCCTGTCACGGCCCGTGAGGCGGGCCACCTCCTTGACATGTACTGGGCGATCGGGCAGCGATTCTAGGAGTGCGATGACGTGGGCGGGGGCCGGGTCTGGGTCCGTTGCGGGCAGTGGGAGGCGGCTGAGCGCGTCCGCGTGACCCATGGCCTTTCCCGGGCGGTGGGTGAGGGTGTAAGAGTACCCCGCCAGGAATATGGACCAGCGGAGAACCCTGGGCGAGACCATCTGCGGCGTCTGTCGATCGGGCGCAAGGAGGCCCAGGAGAGGCTTGTGGTCTGTAAGGATCTCGAACGGGCGGCCATAGAGATAATGGTGGAATTTTTTAACCCCCGCCACTATTGCTAGTGCCTCCTTGTCTATCTGCGCGTAATTACGCTCCGCAGAAGACAGGGTCCGAGAATAGTAGGCGACCGGAACCTCCCGGCCATCCGGCAACCGATGCCCCAACACCGCCCCCACCCCGTAGGGCGACGCATCACACGCCAGAACCACAGGTAAAGCCTCGCAGAAGTGGTGCAGCACCCCGTTGGAGACCAACAAGTCTTTTACCGCCTGGAAAGCTGCCGCATGCTCCGGCTTCCAGGCCCACGGCGCCTCCTTGTCCAGCAGCCGGTGGAGGGGTTCAGCCACCGTTGCCTTTTGGGGCAGAAACGCGTGGTAAAAATTCAAGAGGCCCAGGAAGGCCTGGAGTTCCGGCTTGGACGTGGGGACCGGGGCTTGTGTGATCGCTTTAATTTTCTCATCTGTGGGGTAGATGCCTTGTGCATCGACTGCGAACCCCAGGAATTCGATGCGGGGCACACCCAGGAGGCATTTCTCCTTCTTCACCTTGAGGCCAGCCTCGTTGAACCTCTGCAGGACCTGACGCAGCCGTTCGGTGAAGGCGGTGGAGTCCGGTGCCGCGATGATGACATCATCTAAAAAGGGCTGGACCCCTGGAATTCCTTTCAGGAGGGAATCCATGAAGGATTGAAAAATCCCTGGAGCCACTGAAACCCCAAACTGCAGTCTATTGACCCGGAAAGCCCCCTTGTGGGTGGTGATGGTTTGCGCTTCCGCAGCGGCCGTGTCCACTGGCAGCTGCTGGTAAGCCTGCGCCAGGTCCAATTTGCCGAAAACTTTGGCCCCCGTCAGGGAGGCCAGGACATGGCTCACTACCGGGACCGGATAGGCGTGGTCCTGCAGAGCCTTATTTATGGTGCATTTGTAATCTGCACAAATGCGTATAGCTCCATTCGGTTTAATTGGCGTTACAATGGGGGTTTCCCAGCGCGCTGACGCGACCGGTTCCAGCACGCCTTGGGCGACCAGGCGGTCGAGCTCGGCCTCTATTTTTTCCCCGCATGGCTAGGGAGGGGGCCGTGCCTTTATGCGGATGGGTCGTACGTTAGGGTCCAGATCTAGCGAAATCGGGGTCCCATTGTACCTCCCCAGGGTCCCATCGAATACTTTGGGGAACTCCCGGCAAACTGCCTCCCAGTCAGCGGTCCCAAGGTGGTTTACTCCTGCTATTTGGAGTCCCAAAGGGCCAAACCACGACAGTCCCAGGAGGCTTGAGAGGCGCCCCTCCACAACCAGCAGGTCCAGCAAGCCCGAGAACCCTTTAAATCGGACTTGAAACTTGCCCCAGCCACGGACTGCCACTGGGTTTTTGTTAAAGTCCGTCAGTTTCAACCCCCGTGGCTTGTGCAGTCGGGGTCCCCCTTGGGGCATAGTGTTTTAAGGGTCTCCGCGGAAATTATAGAGAACGAGGACCCTGAGTCTATTTCCATTTGGCAGGGGGACCCCTCTATTTGGACAGTCACATGCACCTTGTCCGGGCTTTCAGGGGGCAAGTTACATACCGTCTGCCGGCGCTGTGTCGTCACGGTGTGCAGGCTTGCGGCATCCAGCTGGGCAGTGGATCCCAGGCGCTTGCCCTTGGAGCGGCAGACTCGGGCGAGGTGTCCGGCCTTGTTGCAGGTCCTGCAGACGGCGTCCCGGAAACGGCAGGTCCGGCGCTCGTGAGCGTCGCCACAGCTGGCACAGGCAGATGCGTTGGGCTGGTTTGGTGGTGCGGGGGATCCCCTGTTGCGTTGGGTGCGTGGCTGTGATCGGCGGTTCACCTGTAGGACCTCCTCATCGTTCGAGTCATCCGAGGGGCCGGAGTCCTGGAGGCGATGGACCGTCTTAGGCCGGCGATCTGCGTGGGACTTCTCGTAGGCGGCCGCTTCTTGGATGGCGGCCTCCAGAGTGAGGTCGTCCCGGCTGATGAGCCTGCGGCGCAGCTTCGCCTCCTTCAGCCCCACCAAGAACTGGTTTAGGAGGGTATCTGCGAGGTTGGGGAAGGCACACCTTGTGGCTGCGCGGCGTAGTCCGGCCAGGAATTCCGGAGATGTTTCGTCGGGGCCCTGCGTTCTCGCGAAGAACTCCATTCGTTCCGCGAACTTGGTGGGCTTTGGTGCCAAGTGGTCAGTAAACGCCTTGACCAGCATGTCGTAGGTGGCAGCCGCGTCTTTCGGCAGGAGGGGGTTCACCAGGTCCTTCAGGAGGAGGTGTGCCTCGATGCCGCAGTAGCGCAGGAGATAGGCCTTCTTCGTACCCGCATCCGTGATGCCAGTACTTTTCAGTCTAGAAGGCCTCTCCCTGTGGGTTGCAGGGAGCCCACACACTGGTTTGGAATCTCCTAGCAGTTTGTAATCCCACCCATGGCAGCCATGTTATGGGGTACCCACTGCCCTTTCTCAAAACCCCAAGACTCCTCACAAGTTTGGGGACTCCTGAACTGCTGCCTGTATCACAACCTATACTTTTAAATTGCTTTTCATTGTAACCTTGGGCCTGTATGATAGATGTTACAATTTAAATGTGTTCAATATCTGTCCCCTACAATTACCTTGGAGACTTGTTTATTTTGGAGCTGGAAACCACATGCTTTCTGGTATGAAAATACATACAGCTGCTGCCTCAAAGTATTCTGAGCAACTCACCAAATATAAGAGAATGTCGAATTCCAAAGTGGAGTGCTGACTGCTGCCACCTTGTGTCAATGAGGGTATGTTGTTCAGTTTTTCATCACAGCAGAAGTGGTGGGTCTTGGGAAAATTTACATAAGACCAGGCCAGAAGCTTCCATAAATACAAATATGGGGAGGGGAGGTGCCTGCACCATGGAGGGACTGGTCATCCACAGGGATGTGCAGTCCTATCCATGACCCTCCACTTCTCCATTCTTCTTGCAAAAGTAGCATCTCAGCCATCTGACCAGGGCTACAATTGATGCATGGCTTAACTGTCTTACCTGGTGGAAATTCCTGGCTCTGTAATCACTGTCATCCCGTCTCCTTTTCAGAGGGTCCTAAGCAATATGAAAAACAGAATGGCTGACAGGGCCGGGCCACCTCCTGGCCACAGCAACGGGGGCACAAGGGTTCAAGGTGTGCATGACCCCCAGTGCCAGAGGCACGCATCCACAGACCTGACCAAGCCCTATACCTGGGTGGGTGCACTCAGGGGCAGGGCTATGTTCTATCCATACTGACAAGCAGAGCACCTGTCAGTTCCAGGGACACCCAAATGGGGCATGTGATGGGGGGGGTCCAGCCCTCATTTTGGGGGGAAGCCCATACAGGGCCAGTGGTGCCTCCATGTACCATGGTAGGGTTCAGGTTCACGGGCAAGCCACCAGTGGGGCTGTCATTCACCACCCTGGCTGAGGTGAGGAGAGGCTCCCCAACTATCTGTTAAGTCAACCAGATGTCTCTGCCACCAGATGCATGCCTTCACATGCTCCCATTCAAAATGGCCCCTGAGATCATAGAATCATAAGAGTTGGAAAGGGCCATACAGACCATCTAGTTCAGTCCCCTGCCCAGTTCAGGACCAGCCTAAAGCATCTCTGAGAAATATTCATCCAGCCTCTTCTTGAAAGCTGCCAGTGAAGGGGAGCTTACCACCTCCCTAGGCAGCTGATTCCACCTTTGAACCACTCTGACTGTGAAAAGGTTTTTCCTAATATCCAGCCAATACCTTTCTGCATGTAATTTAAACTTGTTGCATCGGGTCCTATCCTCTGCTGCCAACTGGAAAAGTTCCTTGCCCTCCTCCAAATGACATCCTTTCAAATATTTAAAGAGAGCAATCATGTCCCCCCTCAATCTCCTCTTCTCCAAACTAAACATTCCCAAGGCCCTTAGCCTTTCTTCATAGGGCTCAGTCTCCAGACCCCTAATCATCCTCGTCACTGTCTTCTGCACCCTCTCAATTTTGCCCACATCTTTTTTGAAGTGAGGCCTCCAGAACTGCACACAGTACTCAAGATGCAGCCTGACAAAGGCAGTATACAGAGGGGCTATGACCTCCTTTCAATGCTATGGCCCTTTTAATACAACCCAAGACTGAAATAGCCTTTTTTGCCACTGCATCACACTGACTGCTCATATTTAGTTTACACTCCACTCTTACCCCAAGATCTCTTTTGCATACATTACTCCCTAGAAACATTCCCCCATCCAGTATTTGTGTTTGACATTTTTGTGGCTCAGATGTAATACTGTGCCTTTATCATTGTTGAATTGCATCCTGTTTCCAACTGCCCACTTTTCCAGAATATTCAGGTCTTGTTGAATTTTAGCTCTATCTTCTTGGGTGTTTGCTACTCCTCTCAATTTAGTATCATCAGCAGATTTAATGAGTAGCCCTTCTGCCCCTTCATCAAGATCATTGATAAAAATATTGAAAAGTATCGGGCCCAAAACCGAGCCCTGTGGCACCCCACTGGACACCTCCCTCCAATCTGATGAAATGCCACTGACCACCACTCTTTGGGTGCAGTCCTCTAACCAGTTCCCTATCCACTGAATTGTCCTATAGTCCAGTCCACAGTCTTCCAGTTTTCCCATCAGAATGTCATGGGGAACCTAATCAAAAGCTTTACTGAAATCCAGGTAAATCACATCAACAAGAGTTCCCACGATCCAGTAAGCTTGTCACATGATCAAATAAGGAAATCAGGTTGGTCTGACAAGATCTGTTGGGGACAACACCATGCTGACTTCCCTGGATCACTAAATGGTCCCTCAGATGCTTACAGATTGATCCCTTTAAAATCTGCTCTAATATCTTTCCAGCAACAGAAGTCAGACTGACTGGCCTGTAGTTACCCAGGTCATCCTTCTTCCCTTTCTTAAAGAGTGGGATAACATTTGGTCTTGTGGCACATCCCCAGTCCTCCAGGAGGCCTTGAAGATGATGGACAGAGGCTCTGCAAGATCATTAGAAAGTTCTTTGGGCACTCTTGGGTGCACGCCATCTGGCCCAGGGGATTTGTATTTGTCCAGTGCAGCCAGGTGCCTCTCCACAACCTTCCTGTCAATGTCAACTGGACATTCAGGTGTCCTGTCATGTCCTCTACCATTTCTAGATGGGCTCGAGTTCTTCAGGGAGAAAACAGAGGCAAAAAAGTCATTAAGCCCATCTGCTTTTTCTCTGTCCTCCACCAGAGTTTCTCCTTCTACTCCCCAAAGCAGTCCAATTGCCTCTTTTACCTTGCGTTTGCTTCTCATGTGTAGGGGTTAAGTGCGTGGACTCTAATCTGGAAGAACTGGGTTTGATTCCCCACTCCTCCACTTGCATCTGCTGGATGGCCTTGGGCAAGCCATAGTTCTGGCACAACTGTTCTTGAAAAAGAGCAGTTTCTGTCAGAGCTCTCTCAGCCCCACCTACCTCACAGGATGTCTGTTGTGGGGAGGGGAAGGGAAAGGAGTTTGTAAGCTGCTCTGAGACTCCTTTGTGTAGTGAAGGGCGGGGTATAAATCCAATCTCTTCTCTTCTCTTCTCTTCTCTTCTCTTCTCTTCTCTTCTCTTCTCTTCTCTTCTCTTCTCTTCTCTTCTCTTCTCTTCTTCATCTGTAGAAGTTTTTCTTTTTGTAGCGAGCCCCCCTGGCCAGACCCAACTCATCCTGAGCTTTGGTTTCTCTGATGGCTGATCTGCAGTACCTAGTAAGTCTCATATACTGCTCTTTAGAGGTCTGACCTTCCCTCCATTTCCCTCCATTTCCTTTTTCTCCGTTTGCTTATTTTGGAGCTCTCGGTTCATCCACATCGGTTTCTTGGAGGCCTTACCATGTTTTTGTCTTGCTGGAATAGTGAGGGCTTGAGCTCGCAAAAGCTCAAGTTTGAGAAGAACCCACCTGTTGTGTACTAATGGCAACTGTACATGTGGTCATCTTTCCACATGGCCAGGCGGAATAGCATAGCTTCACATCCCTAGACAATAGAAGGAGAGGATCCTAGAACCAGCCTATCTACTCTGCTGGATTCTCAAGGGAACCTATGGCTGCAGTAACATTGTATATAATCCTGTCACGGGTGTGAATGTGTGTGTTGGGTGTGGTTTGTATTTGTATTTAAAGCAGCCTCTGGCTGGCTACTGTATCTCAAGTTTCCTAATTCCAAAGTAAAGTATGAGCTGAAATCACTACGCTATGCTTCAGTCTCAGTACTTTATACCACTCGTCACTCGCTCCTTTCCCTTCCAGCACACTCCCCCACAGAATGACTCCCATCAAGCCTCTGAGTTTATTGAAGTCAGCGCTACAAAAATCTAACCTATGAGCCTGGCTACAAACTTCCTTGATCCCGCACGCCAACTGGAATTCAGGGAGGACACGGTCACTTCCCCCTAAGGTCCCCACCACCTTTATCCCATCTACCAATTCTTCTCTGTTGGTTGATATTAAGTCCAGTATGGCTGAGCCTCTTGTAGCTTCCTCCACCATTTGAAAAAGGAAGTTGTCAGCCAGACAGGTCAGGAAGTTATGTGATTCTTGTCGCTTTGTTGAGCTTGTCTCCCAGTACACATCGGGGAAGTTGAAGTCTCCTATAATTATAAGGTTCTGATGTCTGGATATTCTACCAATCTGTTCAAGGAGGGCAGCATCCATTTCCTGTCCCTGGTCCAGCGGTCTGTAGCAGACTTCAACAGCAATACTCTTTGTCCTACCTCCCCTTATTTCCACCCGTATACTTTCCACGAGGTTGTCAACCACATTCTCCAGAACAATCTAGCCCTCTCTTCACATACAGTGCCACTCCTCCTCTTCTTCTTCTACCCTTCCAGTTTTTCTTGAACAACTCATACCTATCCTTTACCACATTCCAGTCATGAGAATCATCCCACCAAGTCTCAGTGATTCCTATTGTATCATAGCCCTCTGTTTGCAAGAGAATCTCAAGCTCTTCCTTCTTATTACCCACACTACAGGCATTGGTATATAGGCACCTGTACCTTTGTTTGACCTGCCCTACCCAGGTGAGCCCCCACTGCTTTCACTTCTTCATTGGAGTCCCCATGTTGATTGTTCCCTTTCCCTTGTGGGTTCAGTTTAAAGCTCTCCTGATTAAGCTCTCCAGGTTCTTTCCAAATGTTTTCTTCCCTGACCTTTATTTATTCATTTATTTTATTAATTCAATTTATACCCTCCCTCCCTCCCTCCCTGCGAACGGGCTCAGGGCAGCTTACAACATTGGCATCAATTGCTGAAAAACCATCTAAAACAATGTAAAACAGTATAAATACAGATAAAATCATAGATCATAACATGCTGTTAGTTATGCAGTTCATTACTTGCGATGGCATACTAGAGATGTCTACAACTGCTGAGTTCCGACTCAGCATGGCCGGATCGCCCATTGGGTGAACTAGGCGCTCGCCTAGGGCGCGCTGGCCTCAGGGTCGCCAAATGGCGCCCGCTCCCCCCTCGCTGCCCTAACCGGGCGCCCACTGCTGCCGCTGCTGCTGAAAAGCGCCTGGCTAGGGTGCAAGTCGTCCTCCCCCTCCTCCCTGAGGGGGGAGGAGCTGCTGCCGCTGCCGAAAAGCACCGGCGCTGGAAGGGAGGGAGCGGCGGCTAGACCCCCCGCCCCCTTCCCGGCTTTCCTGGGGGTCCTGCAGCTGCGAAGCCCCCAGGAAAGCCGGCGCTGGGAGGGAGGGGGTGGCGGCTAGACCCCCGCCCCCTTCCCAGCTTTCCTGGGGGTCCCGCAACCGCGAAGCCCCCAGGAAAGCCGGCGCTGGGAGGGAGGGGGCGGCGGCGAGACCCCCACCCCCTTCCCGGCTTTCCTGGGGATCCCGCAGCCATGGAGCCCCCAGGAAAGTTGGTGCTGGGAGGGAGGGGGCAGTGGCTAGACACCCGCCCCCTTCCCTGGCTTTCCTGGGGGCCCCGCAGCTGCCGAGCGCCCAGGAAAGCCAGCGCTCCGCTGCCGCCCTCTGTCTCCAGGCCCCACTGGGAGGTTGGCATCCCTGGTGTGGGGCACCCCAGGCTGTCCTGCCTAGGGCGCCCAGACACCTGGAGCCGGCCCTGCAGCTCAGTGTCATCCTGAGTCACTTGAGGAATAAGCCAGATGGTAAGCTGAGAACCGGGTTCATTGATGGTGATAGTAGGAGTGGCTCCTAGTTGAAAGCCTGGTGGAAGAGCTCCATCTTGCAGACCCTGTAGAAATGTAAGAAGTCCCACAGGGCCCTGATCTCTTCCGGGAGCTTGTTCCACCAGTAAGGAGTCGCCACTGAGAAGACCCTGGCCCTTGTCACAGCCTTGGGGCCCAGGAGGGTCAACCAATTCTGTGACCCCGACCGCAGTGCTTTCTGGGGTATATGTGGGGAAAGGTGGTCCCTAAGGTATGTCGGACCCTGGCCATATAGGGCTTTAAAGGTAAGCACCAGCACCTTGAAGCACTAGCACCTTCGGTATGCTATTGGCAGCCAGTGCAGGGCCTTCAGCACAGGCAGGATGTGCTCCCATATAGGTAAGCCCATCAACAGCCTGGCCGTGGCATTCTGCACTAGCTGCCGCTTCCGAACTTGCGACAAGGGCAGCCCCATGTAGAGAGCATTACAGTAGTCTAGTCTTGAGGTGACCATTGCATGGATCACTGTGGCCAAGTCATTGTAGTCAAGGAAGGGAACCAACTGCCTAATCAGCCTAAAATGGTAAAAGGCCAACTTAGCAGTGGCTGCTACCTGGGCCTCCATTGTCAAGGAGGAATCCAGGAGCACTCCCAAACTCCTAACCTCTGGAACTGGCACAAATGGTGCCCCACCAAAGGTCAGAAGTTGGGTCCCAACCCACGCACCGCTCCGGCCCACACACAGGACCTCTGTCTTTGCCAGATTCAGTTTCAGCCGACTCAGCCTGAGCCAACCGGCCATGGCCTGTAGCGCCTGGTCCAGATCTTCAGGTCTGGAGTTTGACCGGCCACCCAACATCAGATAGAGCTGGGTGTCATCAGCGTACTGATGACATCCCGGCCCATAACTCCAGGCTATCTGGGCAAGGGGGTACATATAGATGTTAAACAGGATCGGGGAGAGCACTCCCCCTTGGGACACTCCACACTCCGACGGGTGTCTCCTGGACTGCTTTTCCCCAAGTGCCACCCTTTGTCCCCGACCTTGGAGAAAGGAAGCAAGCCATTGCAAGGCAAGCCCCTGAATTCCCATGTCAGCAAGGTGGTAAAGCAGCAACTGATGGTTGACTGTGTCAAATGCAGCCAATAGGTCCAACAACAGTACTGAACTGCCCCAATCCAAATTCCTTTGGAGATCATCAGTCAGAGTGACCAGTGCTGTCTCCGTCCCATGTCCCAAGCGAAAGCCAGAGTGGAAGGGACCTAACATGGAAGTGTCATCCATAAAGCCTTGTAACTGTATCACCACCGCCCTCTCTATTAATTTGCCCAAATAGGGTAAATTGGAGACCGGCTAGTAATTAGCCAATTCGGCCGGGTCCAGAGATTTTTTTTTTAGGAGTGGGCAGACTATTACTTCCTTGAGTGCCCCTGGGAACAGCCCCTCTAAGAGGGACTTGTTGATAATTTCCCTTAAGGCACCTCGAAACCCCTCGTGGCCTGCTTTAATAAGCCAGGAGGGGCATGGATCAAGGCTGCATGTGGTTGGATGTACAGTCAAGAGCAATCTGTCAACTTCCTCCAGGCTAAGCAGGCTGAAGTGATCCAAAACCAAAACCGAAGATGTGCTCACTCACTGTTTCAACTGTGGCGGGGAGGTCGTGGCGGAGAGACAAAACTTTATCCGCAAAATAGCTCACAAATGCCTCACAGCCAATATCCAATTCCCTAGCTTTTAGTCTGCCCTGTGGCAGAACTGTTATAGATCGAATCGTTCTAAACAACTGGGCTGGGCGTAAGCTTGCTTAGTATTCTCTCTTCATGGCCTTGACTGCCATCTCATAGGATCTCATAAATGTCCTATAAGATGCTCTTGTAGCTCCATCATGAGCGCGATGCCACCATATCTCTAGCCATCTCAGCTCTCACTTCATAAGCCGTAACCCCTGGGTAAACCAGGGGGCAAGCCTAGAGCAAGAGCGCAGAGGGCACTGGGGAGTGATCTCATTGATGGCTGCAGAGAGCCGGCTATGCCAGTCCTCAATAAGCTCATCCAATGAGCCACCAGGGGGCATCAGATCCCGCAGGGCCATCTGGAGCCACATTGGGTCCATCTGGCTCCGCGGGCAAGCTAAAATACGCTCACCGCCTAAACAAGGTCGGGGCGGCACATTCAGGCAGGCCCTCAGGGCATGGTGGTCTGACCATAGGACTGCCAAAGCAGTAACTCAGTCCACTGTTAGCCCCGCTGCAAAGATCAAATTGAGCATGTGCCCAGCTCATTGAGTGGGGGTCATTACATGTTGGGAGAGTCCTAGTGCCGCCATGGACGACACCAGGTCCGTTGCCTGAATGGAGGTCGCGTCATCAGCATGTACATTGAAATCACCCAGGACTATCAGTCTAGGGTGTTCCAATGCCCAGCCTGATACAGCCTCCATCAGGGACAGTAGGCTATTGGCTGGTGCATTAGGTGGTCAGTATACCAGCCAAATTGCCACACTCTTCCTGGCCTCCCATACCAGGCTGGCACACTCAATGCCCATGATTTTTGGTGGGGGGAGTGTCCTGAAGGAGTAAGCCTCCCGGATGAATAGAGTCACTCCTCCCCCCTCCCCCAAGTCCGTGATTGGTGAAGGACCAAAAGCCCAGGAGGGGCAAGCTGGGAGAGAGCTACCGTCTCCCCATCCCGCATCCAGGTCTCAGACATGCACGCCAGGTCTACCTTCTGTTCTAACAGGAAGTCCCAGAGGACCATGGTCTTATTGTTTATAGACCTGGCATTGCACAACACTGATGTCAGGGGGGGGTAATCATCCTAGCCCCACTGCCGACATCCCTCAGGATGGGGGGCAGGATGGGGGTCGTTACCTTGAGAGGTGAAGCCCATCATGTGCTAGAAGGCTTTCTCTAAGAAAACTTATCCCATGGTCCCAGAACCCAAAGTGCTCCTGCTGGCACCACCATCTCAGCCAACGATTCACCTCAAGTATGGTCTGTTGTCTTCGTATTCCTCATCCTTTGACTGGAAGGATAGAAAGGAATACCACCTGTGCTCCCAATGCCTTCAACTGCCTTCCAAGAGCTTCATAGTCTTCTTTAATTTTCGTGATGGTATTCACGGCCGTGCCATTCGTCCCCACATGAACCATCACAAATGGGTACTGGTCAGTAGGTCTTATCAGTTTTGGTAGTCGGTCTGTAATATCCTGGATTCTGGCCCCAGGTAAGCAACACATCTCTTGGAGTATGGGATCCAGCCTGGACACATTATGTTCTTTACCCCTGAGCAGAGAGTCCCCAACAACCATCACTTTCCATTTCCTTCTACTTTCATGCGGCACCAAGCCCTCTTCACTCCCTTTTCCCGGTCTTCGTGGCTCTCCTTCCGCTCTCGTCTCCATCACCCTCTCAAGCACCTCAAAATGATTCTTGAGCTCCAGTGGACCAGAGCGTCGTCTTAGTCGGCGTCTTCGGGTTTGTGCTGTAGAACTGAGAGGAGGCTCAGAAGGGAGATCTACTCTTCCTTCTTCTCCTTGACTTTCTTCTTCATGTGTTTGCAGAGTCCCCAGACTCTTGTCAATAAAATCCTCCCCTTCCTTGATTTCCTGAAGGGTGGTGATCCTCTCCTGCAGGCTCTGAATGTTCTCCTCTGAAAGCTTGACCAGCTTACACTTCTGACAAGTGAAGTCCGTCTTCTCTTCTGGGAGGAAAACAAACATGGTACACTCCATGCAGGTGACTGGAAAGGGGCCTTCAGTTGACATCATCCAAGTATATTCCAAGAGTACTCTGAGCAGAGTTTCAGGGCCTTCAGGCAGATCCTCAGGCCAAGAGCCCTTTAGCTCTCGCCCTTTGGCTTGCACCAAGCCTCGCGCTCCTGGAGAGGAGGAACCTTTTGTTTCAAAAGGTCACTTCCTGCCAAGCACAGCAGAGTAGGGGGCATGGCTTGTAATCAACAGCAATCAACAGCAACTCACTCAGCCCCCAGCAGCCCCCAACACACAATTAGCCCCAAACAGAACTTAAACAGAACCACTCTCTAGCAAGCTCCAAAGAACCCACTCACACTCAGCTTCTCACACAGCAGCTAGGAAAGGCAAAAGGCAGAAAGACAAAAAAAACCCTTACCTTCTAGCAGCACCTCACCTGCCTTGCAGAAGGCCCCCATGACAGCATGAGGTCCCATTCCATGGCACATGGACCCTTTGCATTGGGCCCATAAAGGGGAGGCAGGAGGTGTTGCCGCATGGTGATATTGTGGAACATGGTGCAAACTGCAGACAGCTTCACCACTGCAGCCCCCTGTGTGGTGGAGGCATCAGAATCACATCTTCAGCAGTCCAAATGCCCACTCAATTACCATGTGTGTTTGTTGGTGGGCTTGGTTGTAGTTTGCAGGGTCTGGCAGGTCATCATCAAAATATAGTGTCAGAAAATATGGCAGTAGGCGATGCCCTCAGTCACCTGAAGGGAATGGCAAGTGAGGCATCAAGGGTGGTGTTCTCCGCTGTATGCCTGGCCAGTCATGACCACCATACTGACCCTGGAGCTATAAATTGCCCTCTGGCCAAGCAGCCAACAGGTGATTATGGCCAGATGCAGCAAAGATCTGGGTGGCATGGATGCTGCCCAGGAACTTGGCCATGAGGTGCGTAAAGATGCTCTGGTGGTCACAGGAAGCCTGAACATTCAGGCTGTAGAAGTGGTGGAAATTATGGTATCCTTGTGGCTCCTCTGGGGGTGGGGGGCATTGAGGGCTATGTGGCTGCAGTCAATGGCCCCCACCACATTGGGGAAGCCTCCAAATGAGGCAAACTCTGCCCTGATAGACACAAGGTCACCCTCCTCGGTGGGGAAGCAGCTTGTTGCCCAGCGCCCACAGGCACCTCCTGGGTGTGTGATGGTCATGGCAGAAGCATGGGGGCAGCAACACTGGGTGATTCTGAATCTAGCATTCGCTCCACATTTTCTCAACTGGAAGTGAATCTGCACTACAATCAAATTCAACCTTCTTTTTAATCCAGGGTGTTTTTTTCCTATTCTGCATTAAAACTGAGTTCAACTTTTTTTTTTTTAAATCCAGAGGAGGCCGCCTCCCATTCTGCACTAAAATCAAGTTCAACCTTCTTTTTATTCCAGGTTTCCCCCTCCCTATTCTGCATTACATTACCTCCCTTCAGTGGTCAGCCTGGTTTCAGCCTGCTGCTGCCCTGGGGTTATTTGGATGCTGTTTTACTGTGAACACTGAGAAGATCCGGAGTGGCAGGCAAATGCAGAAAGGACAAAAGTCTGTCAGAGGGAGGGAAAAAGGAAAAACTGAAGATGGAGGGCAGATAAAGGTAGGATGGCTGGTGGGTGGGTAAGAGGGTGGACTCTACAGCATTATTCTCTGCTGAGGTCCCTCATCCAGCCCGGCCCTTCCCAGGCTCCACCTCCAAATCTCTAGGAATTTCATAACCTGGAGTTAGAAGCCTTAGCTCCACCCCTGCTCCCCCTTGCACAGCTTTGTTTTACAGAAACCAAGGATGGAAAAGCGGGACAATATTGTTGTGGTTGCCTAGAAACTCCCAAGATGGCTCTGAGATTTCAGTGGGCATTTATTTTTGTTAAAGCTATGTGTGTTGACTCTATTATTTCAGGGAGTTTTAATCCCCCAATGTTATTTTCTTCCAGATTTTAGATTTTTATGCAAACTCAGGGCTTCTTTTAGGTTTGTAACCACTACACCACACTGACTTTCCTGGTGTGCCTCCTGATGAACAGGAACAAGCAACTGGGCCTGGGTAAGTTGCATGGTAGTAAGTCACTCAGTGGTTGCTTCCAGGCCGGGCTGCAATGAGTCCTCCCTCCATCTTCCATCTGTCCCAGGCTCCATTTTGTGGATTTTTTGATCCATACTCAATGGCCAAGTTTAGAATTAAAGATAGGTTTTAAGTATAGTCAAGAAAAATACAGGGACCATTCACTAGTTATGCAAAACTACTTAATGCCTCTAGTGGGTGGTGAGTCCCAGTTTTGCCAAGATAGTTACTAAATATAGCGAGATAGGAACCTGATGTTTTGTGTCACTGAGCCTGCTTCAGCGGGGAGGGTGGGGTATAAATCAAATAAATAAATAATAAAATGATGAATTGTTTTGGCAGCTACTTTACAGAGATTGAACTGTGAATGGTGCCTATTTTTTCCTTGATTAGATTTGAATTTTCATAATTACATTTCACCATGGGCTATTGCTTTCTTTTGGCATTTCATGACTCCTTGACCCTGCTGTTTGGCTCTATCCTCCTTCCACATATGTCTGTATACTGAGAATCCGCTCATCACATCTTAAAAAGTCAGTGAAAGCCTATAGTGGAACACAATTTTGTTAGTCTTTAAGATTCCCAGTTATTTTTGCTGCAATGGAGTAACATGGCTATTTCTCTGGAATTCATATCTATTCAAGAAACACTATCATAGGCTGCAATAACATCAGTGGCTCATTCACTTGCTCTTGGACCACTGTAATTGCATCCCTCACTCAAGGGCTCTACCTCTGCCAGATAGGATTAAATATCCCAATTTTCTAGGCAATTACAATTCTTGCCTATAGAGTAGTGTAATGTACCGAAACCCAACCACATGCGAGGCGAGTCTCCACACAGTCATGCGAAACCTCTGAGCTTCGCTCCCAGAGACAATAGCCCAAACAGATTCTAGCCCACACCAATCAGAAGGCTAGGTTCCTGGTCAGGACCTTTGGAAATCTTGGCCACTATATATAGCCTATCACGGAGTGGGGGGATGTTTTTGTAAGTGGGTTCACAGAGCATATAAGCTGGCCTGTGAGCCGGGGGTCTCTTGTCTTGTTCTGCATCTATAATAAAGTATGAGAGCTGAAATCACTTGCCAGTCTCAGTACTTTTCACTGGCAACGAGGATGGGATCCATCTTCGCATGAACAATGAGCACGAGAATTGCATTGCACCCCGATGCCGAGGAGAACACCACTTCATGCTCTGCTTCTCTGGTCACCATGCACTGCACCACTCCTAGCGCTGCGCCTCGCGCTCTGAAGCATCGCGCCCAGCCACCGCCAGCTCCCTCCTGCCTCATGGAGTTCCCAAGATGGCCTCAACGCACAGTAACATCACCACTTTTGATGTCACCCAGCCTGAACAATGGGAGACATGGCTGGAGACCCTGGAAAACCACTTCACCTACCACGATGTGATGGATGCCGGTAAGAAAAAAGCCTTGCTCCTAATCTCATGTGGCATCGACACTTTTCAGTTGCTGAAGGACCTGATCACACCCAATCAGATGAAAGAAGAAACCTACAAGGTACTGGCGAAGGCGCTTACCGATCCTCTGGCATCCAAACCAACGAAATTCGCAGCATGCTTGGATTTTTTTGCGTGCGTCCAAGGCCTGGACGAACCAGCCTCCTGGGTGTGTCATGGGTGGAGATTTTGGGCTTTGTGGTGGACGCCCAGAGCATCCACCCCACAGACGACAAAATAAAGGCAATCACCGAAGCTCTTCCACCCACGTCCAAGTTGAAGCTGCAGGCTTTCCTCAGCCTGCTCAATTTTTATCACTCCTTCCTTCCCCTCAAGGCAGTGGTGGTGGAGCCTCTCCACCGGTTGCTGGACAAGAACACTCCGTGGACCTGGCCCCCCCCCACACACCACCGCTTTCCAGGCAGTCAAGGACCTCCTGACTTCCAGTGCCACGCTCTCCTATTTCAATGAGGCTCGCCTGTGATGCTTCACCCTATGGTGTCGGGACGGTCCTGGGCCACCACCTGGCGGACGGACAGGACATCCCCATCGTGTACTATTCCAGGACCTTGTCGCCTGCAGAGCGCAACTATGTGCAGATCGACAAGGAGGCACTAGCGATAGTGGCAGGAATGAAAAAGTTCCACCATTATCTGTATGGGCAGCCTTTCACGGTGTTGATGGACCACAAACCCCCTCCTTGGCCTCCTGGGCCCCGATTGCCAGATGCCCCAGGTGGTCTCTCCCCGGGTGCTCCAGTGGTCTATTTTTTAAGTGGGTTACTTCTACTCGCTCATCCATCGGCCTGGGAAGGCCATGGGATACACGGATGCCCTCAGTCGCCTTCCCCAGCCTTCATCAGTTGCCGACCCCACTCTGGTGCACCAGGTGGCACTGCTAGAGGCCCTTCCCAACTGGCTGGTCCATGTCCAGGAGGTGGCCCGTCTCACCACCAAGGATCACATCCTCTGTCGGGTCTTGGACTGGGTGGTGAGGGGGTGGCTGGTGGCCAGTGGGGGTTCTGAATTCATGCCATTCTCCTCCCGGAAGGACGAGCTGTCGGTGTATAAGGGCTGCCTGATGTGGGGAGGTCGGGTCGTAATCCCGGGCCCTTTACAAACGTGAGTCCTTGCGGCCCTGCATGAGACGCATCCCGCGGTGGTCAGGATGAAAGCACTCACCTGCAGCTATGTGTGGTGGCTGGGGCTGGACAGGGACATTGAAGACACAGTCAAACGCTACACATCTTGCCAGGAGTAGTGGTCCGAACCCCCAAGGGCCCCCGCCCATGCCTGGGAATCCTCACACTGTCCTTGGTCCTGTCTACATTTAGACTTCATGGGGCCTTTCCAGGGGCTGCTGTTTTTCATCCTAGTAGATGCTGACAGTAAGTGGCTGGAGGTGGTACCCGTGCCTTCCACCTCCTCAAAGGCGGCCATTCAAGCGACGTGGAGGATTTTCAGCGTGCAAGGCATCCCTGACATGCTGGTCAACCGCATGGCGGTCACATCCTCCGAATTCCAGGCCTTCATCTGGTACTACGGGATCCGGCATGTCTGCTCGGCCCCATTTCATCTAGCCACCAATGGCCAAGCCGAGCACATGGTGAAGACCACCAAGGACGTGCTCCACTGGATGGACAGTCAGGACTGGGACTATAAATTGGCCACCTTCCTCTTCAGCCAGCAGACAATGCCACACACCACAACAGGATGCAGTCCCGCAGAGCTCCTCCTAGGGTGCCATTTGACTACCCGACTGGACCGCCTGCATCTGACTGCGCCCCCCAGCAGGCACTGGACATGAGACACAAGAGGTGGCCAGGGGATTCTTCCCAGAAGACCCTGTGTATGCCTGCAACTATGCCCGCCCACCCCACCTTGGATCCCGGCAAGGGTTGTGTGAGTAATGGGGCCTCACTTTGGCACCACATCGATCAGCTGCACTGGCAAGTTCTCCCTCTCTCTTTTTTTTTTTTTAAACTCTCTTAAAAAAGAGAGAATTTTATTCTTTTTATAAGAAACAGGAAGGGTAGACAGATGGAGAAAGAAAAAGATGGAGTGAAATTTTTCCTGTTAGTGAGGGTTAGTTTAGGTTAATAACCAATACCAGTTTTGGCATCTATCGTGGTTAGAAGATCTTCTTTTTAACTATTGCAAAGTCCAAAATCACTCTGTTAATGCAGTTAGTAAAGTCCATTGGGGTTAGTAATTAAACAGCTCCTTCCAGATGTTACACGAACAGTCCTCAAAATATCTTCTTTTTAAATCTCTTCCAGTTATGGATTGAGTCCATTTTAACTTTGAAGTCTTCCGTTCCATCACCACTTTCCCCTGGGCTGCTGTCTTCTTCGCTTGTCCCAGTTTGGAATACTGCATCTTCCTCCCTGCTGGCGTGTCTCTTCAGAAGTTTCTGTATTTTAAAGATGAAATCCTTCTTCTTTCTTTTCTCTTTTTCCTTAAACTTCTGGCTTTCAGGCTTCCTGGGCTCCATAAACTCTTCGGATGAAATTAGATCTCCAGTTTGTCGCTTGCTATGCTCAACATCTCCTTCTACTGGCAGAGTATTCTCTTTTATAAAAGCGGAATAGGCTTTGGGAGCCTCATCCACCTCTTCTTTTAATTTTATCGCTTCACTGCCAGTTAGGGGTGCCAAGACATTTGTCAAGGTAAATCCGAGATCTTCTTTCTCTTCTTCTTTAACGCCCTGGAAACCTAGAATCAAATTCGATTTCTGTTCAATCTCCATCATCTTTCTAGTTGTTTCCGATATCTGTTTCTGTTGACTGATGAGAACACTATCCATTTTAGACAGAGTTTCGTTGATTTTCTGCAATTGTTCCAGCAGGGGGCACAGCATCTCCTTTTCCTGTTGAATGACAGCAAGCTCTTGGGGGGGCTGTCTGGACCGGAAGTCCCTCCTCTCTTCTCTTCCGGTGTCTGCAGGACTTTTTCCAGTATCGACATTTTGTTTTTTTGTTTACTTTTAAAAAGTTCGTGCCGCATCCCCCAGGAAGCTAAGATGATCAAAATCTTCCATGCAACCCCAACGGTATTTTCACCAACACTTTTTCTTCTCTCAGCCCCCTTCGCGCTCCCTTTGTGGATCTTGCTTCTCAAAGGGGTGGGAACTTCTCCCTCCTCCCAACGCTTATACGCATGCAGGGGGCTCCGATTTACGCTTCAAAATAGATCTCCAACTCACGATTCGATGCTACTTCTTCTTTTTATTTTAAGCCATAGCGCTGTCTTCACTCCTGGAATTCGGTGGCGCCGCTAAGTCCCATTACGGGCACGCCGCAGCAGGGCCGATTGGGGCAGGGAGAAAGCCTCAATTTCCCGGCTGTCTGCCGGCAAAGAGGCTACTCCCCAAGCGCCCCCGGTTCGGAGCCTTTACCTAAGGCTCACTAGGGTCTTTCGCACATGCGAAGACCCCCCCTAACTGCGCGTGGGCTAACCGCCTCCGGGAGCGTCCTGAGAAGCGGCCGCCATTCGCGACGCCGAAACCGAAACCCCGGCAAGTTCTCCCTCTCGATCCAGAGGACTTCATGGACACAGACAGCCCTGAGGCAGTGGACACTGCCCAACCACGGATGACAGCCGGTCCCACAGATGAGACGCCTAGTCTACCCTTGGCCACCCAGCCAGTGGACAGTGCACGCACCCTGAGTGAGGCACCGCCGCCCGGGCCCTCTCCATCAACGCTGACCAGCCCTCAGCCGAGGACACCAGCCCCAGCAGCGACACCCGAGCTCCGCCATTCTGACTGGGAATGGAAGGCACCCGCGTACCTCAAGTACTTTGTGGGGGGGGGGTGTACTGACTATGGGGGGAGGGGTGTGATGTATCGAAACCCAACGACATGCGAGGTGAGTCTCCACGTGGTCATGCGAAACCTCTGAGCTTCGCTCTGGGAGACAATAGCCCAAACGGATTCTAGCCCACACCAATCAGAGGGCTAGGTTCCTGGTCAGGACCTTTGGAACTCTCGGCCACTGTATATAGCCTATCACGGAGTGGGTGGTGTTTTGGGGAGTGGGTTCATGGAGCATATAAGCTGGCCTGCGAGCCGGGGGTCTCTTGTCTGGTTCTGCACCTATAATAAAGTATGAGAGCTGAAATCACTTGCCAGTCTCAGTACTTTTCAAGTAGGCACACAGAAGCATTTAGCATCCCAAGAAAGCATGCAGCCATTTGTTGTTAGCCATTGAGTTGTGTCTGCCTTTGGCAATTCTGTGCAGTGGGTACAAACAAAATATAATGATTAATGTGGGGAGATCACCTTGTATTTATACATGGATTCACACTTTCACAATCTCAGCTTAAAAGGGGGTGGTGGTTAGATGGGTTAAATGTTTAAATAAAAGTGAATTTGCTATCTGCCCACCGTCTTAGCTCTGGTATACAGTTAAGCCATTTTGAGGTCTTTAGGATAGCTATGTTTGGCTTTGCTCAAAAAAAGTAAGACTGAAGTGAGAGCTAAGATGATTCATGCTTAGAAATGAACTTTAATTTTGGAGAAACCGGAAACTTCAATTATGCATTTGTTAAACCAAATCAAATCTTTTAATGATATAGAAACCCTCCTCATACCAGAACACTTATTTTTTAACAGATGGGCAGTTCATGGCTCTGCTTCAACAACTGTTGAACAGGTCTCCTTAAAGCTTTTTGCAGCTAAGATTGTTATTGCCACTCACTGGAAAACAGCAGTGGCACCCACTCTTTCACAATGGCATAAAAAGCTGTGGGATTTATACATTATGGCAAAACTCTCGGATAATCTTACACGCTTTGTCAAAGTCCATGCTCCTACCTCATTTGTATCCACATGGTTTCCCATTTTAGAATATCTGACACAGCAAAATAACACACCTAAGGTAATGGATGATCTATGGCTGTGGTAGAATTTATACATCTGTTCCTCATAGTATTATAAGTCCTTGTTTGTTCTCTTGATATACGTTTCATACCTAATAGACTATTCTTAAAACTCTATGTCAAATGTCAAATATCTAGATTGCTCTAGTTTCTTTGTATATCTCTTACCTTTGGATAGTTCACATCTCACAGCTGATAGATGTTAGTTTATGAATCACTTTGTACTTCATGTGCACTTGTATTTGAAATGTTTGTATTAATATATATTGTTTTATAAAACTCAATAAAACTTTATTGTAAAATTATGCATTTGTTGGATACTATTAAAAAATATAGACAGATGGCAGGACTTAAGATAAATTATTAAAAGTCCAAAATTCTACCAAAAAATTGTCTACTGAGGACGCTATACGCAATACAAGAATTAACCCCAATGGAATTAGTTAAGAAAGTGAAATACTTGGGAATCAATCTAACAAATAAATGTAGCTCTTTAATAGAAGATAACTATTACAAATTATTGGAAGAAATTATAAAAGATTTGTCAAAATGGAAAAATATTCCTCTATCATTATTGGGTAGAATAGCGTTGGTTAAAATGAACATATTACCAAGATTCCTATTCTTAGCTCAAAGTATACCTATTTTAAAAAAACAGAAATTCTTTGAGGAATTGAATAAAATTACAAGGCAATTTATATGGCAGCAGAAGAGAGCTAGAATAAAATGGAAAGCTTTGCAGGACAGAAAGGAAAGGGGGGGGGATGAATGTTTCTAATTGGTACTTATACTACCAAGCAGCCACCCTAGTTTGGATAAAAGAATGGCTTATCCTGGAGAATGTTATGATGTTGGCACAGGAAGGACATGATTTATATATGGGGCGGCACGCGTATATCTGGTATGGTAAAGATAAAATCCATTCCAATTTCGAAGGCATTTGCTAAAAGGAGCACTGAATAAGATATGGAGCAATATAAAAGAGAAATTTTATAGGAAAATTCCAAGATGGGTTTCCCCCCTGGAAGCTAATAACAATAAGTAAAAGAGAAAGTTATCAAACTTTGCTAAGTAGAAATAACAAATTAAAATCAGAAGAAAAGCTAACACGTGAAAATAACTTAACCTGGTGGGAACAGATAATGCTGCGAGATAGAGTCAAAAAAGATATGTTAAGGGGTTTTGAAGATCAAAATAATGAACTAGATAAGATTTGGTTGTCTTCAAATGATAAATTAATTCAGAAGTTATATAGGTTTTTGCAGGACGACTATGAACAGGATGAAACAATTAAAACGGTTATGATTACCTGGATGAAATACTTGGGTGAAAATATAGAGTTTGACCAATGGAAAAAAAATTGGGAAACGGTTAGGTACATGAGAGCAGTTGCGTATAAAGAAAATGTATATAAAAAGTTTGACAGATGGTACTGGTCCCCTGATAAATTAGCTAAATGCTATCCTGGTTATTCCAGTCAATGTTGGAAATGTAGAGCTAATGTGGGGACCTTTTATCACATGTAGTGGAAATATGGCAAGATACAGGGTTATTGGAGAATGGTACAAAAGGTGATTCAAGAAATTTTGAAGAAAAATTTGGCATTAAAACCAGAAATATACCTGTTAAATATGATACCGAATGGATATAATTCACAGGAAATATATATACTGTCTTATATTTTATCCGCTGCTCGTCTGTTACTGGCAAAAATGGAAATCCGATATAATACTCTCTAGAGAAGATTTAACATTCATGTTGTTAGAGTTAGCACAATTAGATGACTTGAGTTTGATGCTCCAAAATAAAAATGAAAATGTGCATATTAAAATGTGGTTAATGGTTTATAAGTGGATAGAAGACTGAATAAGGGTATAAGACTCTACTTTATATGTAAGATGTACAGCTGAAATGTAAGATGTATATTAAAAACTGAAAATAAAAGGTTTGTGTTTTTTTTAAAGGTTGAAAGTGGCATGCCCATAGAAAGGAACAGATGCCAGAGCCCATTCCAGCTTTCAGCTGACCCAAGCAAGATGCTGTCTGCTGGTTCCTCCACTAAGTATGCCAACCCATGGCACCCATACACATCCTTGTGGAGGAGGGAGCAGAGCATGACTCTTTCATGCTCTTTAAGCCCTGTTGATGTCAGAAAGGCTAAAAGAAGCATCCAAGTTTCTCTCCTAGCATGAAATGGGAGATTGCTCCAGAGGTTCTACCAACATGGGGAAATCTTCCTTTCGTATCGAGAGTAAATGAGCCAATGTTTTCAATCAGCAGGAGGCCTTCTCCCAGATTGTGAGCCTTAGCAGATACCCCACAATGCCAAATCTAGAAGCCAGTCCTGACATGCAGTTCCAAAATACAAGTCATGTCTAGGACATAATCATGATAGGGCATCACTTGAAGTCACCAAGCTAATGTCAAGACCTTTTTACCTTTTAGATGTAGGTTGCTTCAGAAACAGTTTAAACCTAAATTGGGCAATTAGGGGAGGGCAATGTCTATAGTTTAAGCTTTGATAATCTATGTTGTGGTATAGATGAAGCACAATAGACACTTCAATACTTAATTATTACAAGCTTAATGGAAAGACTTTGTGTAAGAAAACAAACCCATTTTTTACACCCAGCTTCTTTTGGGGTTATCCCACTTTAGAATTAGAATTAATTCACACCACTGTGCTGAGTTCTAGTTTTGCAAATGCTGCAAAGCTTCCACAAAGCAACTGCTTAAATTGAAGCAAGCCTCCTTCCCGCTAGGCAGAATAATCAGCCATCTGTTTAGGGTTACTTTACTTATGGTCAGTAGGAGGCTCAGGAGCTAATTACTGTTTGGTGAGTCAAGATTGCTATCGCCCTTTGGAGATGGAGAAGATTAGTATGAGCTAGCAGTAATAGAAGTGGGTCCAACCATGACTGGTGTTGGAGGACTGTTATTCAGGGACTCTTTAAATAAAATCATAAACAGGAGAACATCTGTGCAGCTAGTTGACATGATATCTCCAAACTTCTCCATCAGTCTGGACTGAGTGCAAGACAACTCATTTGATTCCTTATACCACAGAAAGAACTCATGGTGGTCCAGTCCCATAACATCAGGCATACAGAAAATCCAGTGGAGAGATCATGCATCAAATGATGGATAACAAAGCGGTCCAATTTTTGGTGTTCTTGAGCTTCAGGTCTCTTTTAAGATCAAGGATAAAATCTTAAGACATCAACACACAAGAAGCTCTGCTGTTATTGGACAGGAATTAACAAGTTCCACAAATAGTAATCACACTAGTATTGTTAGTCTCCAACAAAAATCTTCTTCAGTACATCTTTTGTGGCCTGTTGTATTTGTTCAGCTTGTCCTTTGGCCTGTGGTCTGTAAGGTTCAACAGCAGCAGTCCAAATGAGGTTGTCACAGGCAAAATATTGGAATTCTTTCAACATTAATGCACCAGTTCAAAAAGACAGTGGGTTGTATTCTACCAGTCTGTTCAGCTAATTGTGGAGCCTTCTAGGAAAAGCCTCACCCAAGGAAATACTGGTGCCTTAGCAGGATTATGGTAAGGGTAATTTGACAGACACTGCACTCCTTCACCACTGTTTCAGGATATAACTATTCATCCCTGTCATCACACATAGCTTTTGGGCAGCACCTTCATCAGTACAATGCTTATCTAAGCTGCATGTACTGATGACAGTATGATCTGGTATCCTTCTTCTAGAATTGCTACAGGATTTGCCCATAATAGACACATTTTATGAGCAGACAGTTCCTGCTGATGGGTTGACAATAATCTGAATTTTCAACTAGTTTCCCATATGGCCACCCTCCCTATAACTAACAGAGAACAAATGCCATGGTAGGATCATTTGCAGTTATTTTTGCCATTTGTTCAGCCTGGCATGGATTTCAACATAAAGACTCCTGCTGGTGGAAAAATAGTACAATCAAGTAGCTGTAATGGCAGACACTGGCATTACAAGATATATTGTTGTAAACATGAAGCATGATGCTTCAGCATTTCATTTTGAGAAACAAAATTAGAAGTGTTGGTTTGTCTTTGATAGAAAGACAAAGACGAGGTTTGTGGTCAACTGGATTTTTTTTTTTAAAAAAGTGAATATAAACATCATTGTGATATTTTCTTACCCCTATAATGATAGCTAGATTTTGTTAAAATCAAGCTTGGCATAGTTTCTCTCTGTAAAAACTAAGAAACAAGTTTTAAAAACCAAAAAAACCTAAGTGAAAGGCAAGAGGTGCATCAGTACCACTAGGTAGTGCGTACCTAAGGACAGCTCCACCACCAGAGTGTAAAGCATCATACTTAATAGTCTCTTTTCAGCTTGGTGGACAAGGATAGCACCAAAGGAGAACCTTTAGCCAACTGCATCAGGAGAAAAGACACTGTTATTTCTTGATAAAGCATAGAACTGGCTGGATTGATATTCATGTTTCCAGACGGAGATGTGCTACTGACTTAGATGCACTCTGAAGAAGACAGTCTGCAATGAGAAAGAAACCTAAGAATCTCAGCAGTGGTCTCTTTGGCACATTGTTAATCTATGAAGGAAGGTCAACTATTCTGTGATTGTATGGAATGAAATTTTGTAGCAAGGACAGCATTGATCCTGGATATTTGATTCACTTCTTTGTGTGTAGCAACATTGTTAAACAGTGGAAGCATTATTGATTGCAGAGTATTTTGCTTGTGGATTTATGTACATTTATGTAACATATGCAACATGTTCAGAAGTTGTTGGAAGTTCTACACTGACATTTCTTTCTTGACTTTAGTATCTGATTGTTCTAATCTCTATTGAACTTCTCATATTTTATGTGTTGCTCTTGTGATGGACCCATGATTAGTATGTCATAAAATGAAAGAATTTCAAGAGATTCCTGGTAGCAGTGTATCCAAACAGGAGACAGTTAACATGGAAAGCGTTTCAATTTATAATAATTGGCATTAGCAATATTGTCATCCACTGTCAATTGATGATGGACTTGAGCTGGGTCCAGTTTGATTTTTTCAAAAATTCCTTCTGCCAAAGCAGGAAATAACTGGTTAATAGCAGATCTTGGTTGCAGATCCTGTTTAAATACCTTATTCTCCACATCTAATTACTACAGATTACCATTAGATTTCAGGACAGAAATGACAGGAATGGCCCAGCTTGTACAGACAATTTGTTCAAGGACCCTTGAGCAATAAATGCTGTGTCCATCTTGGGATAGTGCAAAAAGAACATATCTTGGGCTTTCCTACAGATCCAGCAGATCAAGTTCAGCAAAAATATTATTTAGTTGTTGCTTTACATAGCATCATTCAAGCTGTGTGAGATGTCTCAGTGCAATTACTCCAAAAAGATCAGACACTTAGCCAAGGCCTACAAGTACACACAGTTCAAGTGCCAGATGTTACTGTTCTGAGAGTGAATAGACTAAGCTCCACATATAATGCAGAAAGAATTACTGGGTTATGCACTATTAAGGTTCCTGCTTCATGAAAGTCTCAGGCTACTGAACTGGGAAGGACACTGACTCAGCAGTCTCTATTCAACGTTTTCCAGATTGCCTTAATGTTCCATTTTCATTCCTCAATTTTACCTCCCCCCCCTTGAGTTCAGATGATTTTATTAACATCCCAATGTTGTCTTTTTCTCCCCATTCTTTCCAGAACTGGTTTTTCCCATACTCCCCCCCACCTTGTGGAATCTGAACGTTTATGTCCAGTGGACTGCTGCCCAAAACCCACCAAGAAAGGGCAGATTTGGGCAGCAAACTTAAAAAAAAAAAATTGCATACCAGCGCTGAAACGTTTCAGTGCTGGAGGGCCCCTGTGCTGAAACAGTCAGTCCTATTGGGAGGCCTGACATTAGCTCCTGCAGCTCTGCTTATACAGGAAGGTGACTCAAGGCAATCTTGGGCGGGGGGGGGGGAGAGAATTCTGCAACTCCAGTTCCTTAAAAACCAGCTCTTGAGATGCTTAACAGAACAATGCAGAGAGAGACTGAAATGAATACACATATCAGTCGTAAGCCTTGGTGGGGAAGTGGGGGGAGGACAGCCCAAGATTTTGGCTACTTTGAATGCCCTGGATCCTGTCTCCACCCCTCACTTTACACCAAAATAGATGTACTGAAGCCAATGGGGCTACTCTCATATCGCAACGCTGACAGCTTCATCAAGTAACACCACTTAACTCCATAGTAAGGCCCAGGAAAGGGAACCAGAGTGAGATTTCATGAAGCCTCTCCCTCAAGAAAGGGCACAGTTGCTAGAGACCAAGGCAGGCTCATCCTGGAAGCGCCCCTCTCCACAGGTGCTTACTGGAGCGTAAGCTTCACGGAATTCATCAGGAGTAAGCCCACCGGAGCCCTGACCTGGACAATTTTATCATATAGAGGGAGGTGTTAAAAGATTATCCACTCTGGGTGTCAAATATGCAAGGTACGATACTAAAGTTGTGTACCTGATGCAAGTCAGGTGAAGGAATTCAATATTTTTTGGGAGGAAACCAATCAGAGATACTACTCAAATGTGGGAAAAGAGGCAACCGATAAGGGGTGAGACATGTACACCAGGAACAACCTGCAGATGTAGTGTGATGGGCATGGAATGTACTTTAATGGGGATTGCACGGCCCCCCCTTTTTAAACATTTTTTATTGCTTTTCTAAAAACTACACAGAAATCATAAGGAAGGGGCATCTACAAACTATGGGAGAAAGTAAAGATAACCAGTAAAAACCCAAGAAGCGGCGATCATAAAATGGTTACTACAGTCATTTTTTACACTTTGATAGTATATAAGTGCAGTATAAATGAAAAAGGTTAGTAAAATATATCCGGTGTTGTTAACTATATAAAGAACATCTGAGAGTCTGCTAAGAATAGGTTAGATTCAAGCTCCAGAGATAAAAGTTATTATTTTTCCTTCTTTTTTCTGAGATTATAGTCTCGGTTGGTTTGAGGAGTCTTTGGGGCCACTGCCCCTAATTCCAAGTCAGATTCTTCTTCAGTAGATGATGATGAAATTTCTCCATGGCTTCTCTGGTCATTATCTTCTTCATTGTCGTCCTCCTGAGGCTTTGCTGACTTTTCTGTCTTGTGTAACTGTTCCAAAAAGTCTTTAGCCTTCATGACAGAGTCAATCCTTTCTCTCTTGTCATTGTATTTGAAGAAGACGCCTTCTGGTATAATTCATTTGTAGGGGGTGGACGACTTTTGTAAAAATAAGGCCAAGTCTTTGTATTTCCTCCTCTTCTTCCTTATTTCAAAGGGAATGTCTTTTAATACTTTAATTTCTCTGTCATTGATTTTTAAGGTAGTTCCATTAGTCACTTTTAGTATTTGGTCTCTGATATGCCTTTTGGAGAATCTTACATAAATTTCACCGGGCAGATTATTTTTCTTGATGTATTCTGAATATGTCCTATAGGCCATATCTATCTCTCTTTGCAGAAAATCTGTTTTCAAGTCTGCAACCAGTGCCAAGGCATAACTTAAAGTATTTTTAAGGTCTTCTCCTTTTGTCTCTGGGACACCTTGAAATTTCAAAACATGGTTTGACTTTTCCATTTGTAGCTGTAAAAGCTGAAGTTCATTGGAGGTTCTCTTCCCCCCCTTCTCTACACATTTTGGAGCTTTATAGTTTTGGCATCAACTTTCTTAACTGCTATAGCTGTTTGCTCTACCATCTGCTTAGTATCATTCAATTGACTTCGTAGAGTTGCAAAATTCTGGTTAAAAGTTGTCATTTGATCCTGCATGGGTCGCAATGCTGCTGCAATCATACCAGGGAAGTCTGTAGCCGCTTCCGGTCCCATGACTGGAATGGCTGAGCTGCCGTTTCCTGAAGAAGGTTTTGTTTTCAGCGCAACATTCCTCCCCGCCATCTTTTAGTTGTTTACTTTTCAGAAAAGTTTTAAAAGTCTCTATTGCTTGAGAAATTATATTGTTGTTCTCTCCAGTGCTCTTTATATTAGTTGTTATTTGCTTATAATCCTGCCCCCCCCCCAAATGCTCTGGAATCAGCTTTTGTTTATCTATGGCAGGGGTCCTCAAACTACGGCCCGCGGGCCACATGCGGCCCGCCGAGGACATTTATGCGGCCCACGGAGTGTTTATGCCCGTCCCCCCCCGCCCGGAGCCGCCTCCTCTTTGGGGAACGCAGCAGCAGCGCCCCCACCCACCTGCCGGGCTCCTCCTCCCAAGTAGCCCCATTGGGAGAGGCACTGCCGGCTCGCTCACTAGGGCGGTGGGCTCTTAGGGGCGGCAAATTGCCGCCCCGCCCCCCAAAGCCACCCCCCGCGGCCTCTTTCTTCCTCCAGCAGCCCTGGGCGGCAAGAGCGCCCAGGAGCTGAGGAGGAGGAAGGGGCGAGCAGGCTGGTTGTGGGGGAGGGGGCGAACGCAGCGGCGGGGCGAGCAGGCTGGTGGGGGGGCAAACACGGTGGCGGGGCGAGCAGGCTGGTGGGGGGAGGGGGCGAACGCGGCGGCGGGGCAAGCAGGCTGGTGGGGGGAGGGGGTGAACACGGCAGCGGGGCGAGCAGGCTGGTCGTGGGGGGAAGGGGCGAATGCGGCGGCGGGGCGAGCAGGCTGGTGAGGGGGAGGGGCGAACGCGGCGGCCCTCCAACGGTCTGAGGGACAGTGAACTGGCCCCCCATTTAAAAAGTTTGAGGACCCCTGATCTATGGAGTAAAAACCTCTGCTCCGCTTATCTTTTTTTTTGGGGGGGGGGGATATTTTCACTTATCTATTTGTCTGGATGTTTTGCTTTAATGGAAAAACTCACACTTCATCATGGATCATATACTGAGGTAAGGTTTCCGCTCAATCACCGTTCACTTTTCTCGATGTGCACCCCTCTCGCCATTGCTGGTTCTGCAGTGGTGAGACTGTTGGAGCTCAGAGGTGCCTCAGTCCCTTGGCAGCATGCCTTGGGAGTGGTGCCTCTCACGCTCCATGGCTGGGGCCCCCCTACAAGGGCCCCAGGGGTGGTGCGGACAATCGCACCCCCTCCTGTCCACCAGGTCACGGATCACATCCCCTGGAGTTCCAAAGGGGTGTGTCCACCATGTGGGTCACCAAAACCAGAAGTCGGGATTGCACAGCCCCCTTGAGGCTGCTGAAACACTACAATGCTTCAGAGCATGGGCAAAATAAAACCGGGGGGGGGGCACCCCAGAAAATCAATCCTCAATGTGTTTGTGACCAGATGGAACCATGACAAGGGAAAAGTGGGGGTGGGGGACATATGAGTGTGCACTGATTGCACCAATAGCATGATAACTGGAACTGCTACAACATCCACAAAAACCCAACAGGCAGCTGCAGTCTGGAAAACACCTTTGATTTGATCTACTTGTGTTGCTTACTGAACCAAAAGGATATTTGATGTGTTGTTAAAGGTTTGTCCTTGACACAGAAAGTACTCCATCTTTCTGTGTTATACATCTGAGGATGCCAGTCACAGCTACTGGCGAAATGTCAGGTCCTATAATGCCAAGACCATGGCCACACAACCCGGAAAATCTACAGCAACGAATGATATTTGGTGTGTTTAAAAAAAAATCCTATGGAAAGCTATGTGCCTGTACAGCTGACTTTTGGTACGTGTTCATGTATGTGGAGACTTCAACACTGTCACAAATCAAACAATATTTGACAGGGATTTATATGCAGCACTAAACCTCAAGGTAGTTAATGGACATTTTGCACTGTCTCAATCAAACAGTACTACATTGTAAATTCTGGTGTCTGCTGTGATTGAGGATAATTCTGAGAAGAAACTTGCCTCTGTACAGGGTTTCATTTAGAAAGTCAAATTGTGATACCTGTACAACAGAAGTAATGCACTGGCAGTACAACCTAAGCATAGTTACACCCTTCTAAGCCCATGGATTTAGAAGGATGTAATCCTGCTTAGAACTGTGCTGTTATTGTCAGTCAGAGAGGTTGTATCTGAGGACCTTGAGAAGCAAGTACAGGAAAACATCATTTAAAAAACCTCAATTCATTTGAATGGGTTTCACTATAGTGGTAGGCAAGGAGTATGGAAACATTTGCTTTTGTGTAGATTTAAGAGAATCAAAGCCATTGTGACTGATAACTATCTGCTTCTGTAAAGAGAAGTATTTGCAGAAATTTGTGAAGCAAAAATGTTTTCTGTCCTTAATTTACAGAGGCATTTCACCAGATCATGTTGCATGAAGACTGCAGAGACCTCACAGCATTTATTACACATGATGGACTGTTTCATTTTGCACATGTCCCAGATGGGTGTCAGAAATGCTTCTTTGATGTTTCTCACTGAATCCATTGTTATGTGTTCCCTACCCTGCTTTGCGCTTGCGTAGCTATGCAGGCAGAAACGTGGGAGCTTCTTCCCTGCTGCTTTTCCTTATCACGGTGGCCTTGAATGTAGGCTTTGGGCTATTCTTGTGTTACTGAGAATTTTCCAGTCCTGGGAAGGCAAAGGGAGGGGGAGTAGTCTCCCGTTCATGAAGTATATCTCCCGCTGGGAGTTTCCCGCGCGAGTGCTCATGTTTCATTTGCTAGGCGCTTTTTGCATCACACTATAAGTTAGCTTGCATTGCTTCGCCCCCCATTCCTGACAATGACCTTCTACTGTGGGTTTTTAGCAAGATTATCCAATAAAACCTTTCTTTGTACAAGAATGACTGGATCCACTTGTTATTGAACCTGACAGAAATTGTCAGGAATCACCATCATTTCCCCACCTTCAGTTTCTGCCGTCTACCACGATGAGCGGAGCTGGGGGGGAAACCTCAGGCGCAGTCCCAGTGACTACCACTTCGGGAGCCATGGCCCCGGTCACCACCGTGGCAACTCCAGTGATCACCACTCCGACTACTACCGTTGTTCCAGTGACTACAACTTCGGTATTGGCAGCGCCGACCCCGCAATCCGCGGCAGGATTGGTCACCCCTCCATTGATCAGCACAGTGGGAGCTTCGTACACTCTCCCAATCTATAGCCCGGCCGGGCCAACGCAGAGTCAGGGGGGAGCCATTCCATGACCCTACGTGCCGGGGGCCCCAACACCGTGGGACAAAGGGGTGACCTACCGCAGGTCGCGCGATTGGACTAAGAACCTGTTGGACACTACCCAGACGACCTGGTCCATGCCGGGGAGCCAGAGCCGGGACAGCCTGTTGGATCCCAGAGGGAGCTTCGGACTTCCCCAGGGACGGATGTCTCGAGGATCTCCCAGAACAGGATCCGGTTCCGATCCAGAGGCTCGCATGGACTCTATTCAAGAGGATACCCGACGTTTGGTACGGGACATGGGCAAACTAATGCAATCCCTACCACAGATGATGGATCAAGCAATTCGAGCCCATCCGCTGACGCAACCAAGACCAGCGCCAGCGCCTGCACCACCGGTGGCACCGGGACAGCCACCTCCTGCTCCACCGGCCCCAGGGCTGGGCCAACTGGCACCGGCCCCACCTCCACTGGCCGGCCCAGTACCGGGACCCGGGCCAGGGCAGCCAGGACCTATCCAGCCACCAGCTTTGCCTCCGCCTCAACCCCCTGCTCCAGCACCCCTCCCGCAGCCAGCTCCTGCACCGATCATGGCCCCTGTTCCTCCAGTAATCCGCCCCAAGGACATGTTGGAGATCACTTTTGACGGGGATCCCGAAACTGTGTCCTTTTTCATATTGCAAGTAGGGAAATTTGTGCAGAGATGGGGCTATGTGTTCCCGGATGAGGAGCAACAGGTGGAGTTTATCGCTTCAAGGTTCCGGGGGAGTGCTACCAGCTGGTACGTAGCCCTTCATGATCTGGAGGCAGCGGAACTGGGGAATGTCGATGACTTCATGTGGGCCTTGAGGAACCGTTTCGAGGATCCGGGGGCGGCCCAGAAGGCAGAAGCCTTCCTTTGCACGTTCAGACAAGGCAAACTCACCATGCGGGAATATTCAAGGGAATTTCAAAGGCATGCAGTGAAAATTCGAGACTGGACTGATGCTGTGCTGGCTCAACAATATCGAATGGGACTAGCAGTAGATGTCCGCAACAATGTCCTCAGCTCTCAGCAGCCTCGCACTCTCCAAGGCTGGATGGAGGAGGCCGAAAAAGCTGAAAGCCGCTTGCGTGTCATGAAACTGGACCTATCTCTGGGTAACAACCGTCCGAGTCTCTCGGCAGGCCAGACCAGACCCAGACCAACCTCCACCCCAAGCGGGGTGAGAGATCAGCGCATGCGACAGGGCCTTTGCCTGCGGTGTGGAGAGAGGGGGCACTTCGCCGCATCCTGTCCGAAAGGGGATCCCAACAGAGCCCTACCACAAGAGGAACCCAGACGATGGCCAACCCCTACTCCAAGAAAGGGAACAGCGAAACCACGCAGCACACGAGCCCTTTTCGCCAGCCCCGACCAAGCGGATACCATGATGCTGGAGGAGGAGAGTGAGATGCAGGGAAACAAATTGGTCCTGTTTGTGAATGGCGCTACACAACAGGACCCGGTCCCTGAGGCGCCTAAACTGGTGAGCAATTACCCCTCTCTCTTCTTTGTGACTGTACTTGTGATGAATCCAGCGATGATGACCCATATCAGGGTTCGAGCCCTCATTGACTCGGGGTGCGGGAGGGATCTGATAAACCCATCTATGGTTATGGGGCTGGAGGCGACCGTTGTCAATCTAAAAGACCCGATAACTTTTACTCAAATGGATGGGTCACCGATGAAAGAACCATGTCGATTTGAGACTATTCCTTTGAGAGTAGGCATTGGTGAGCACTGGGAGCTACGCTCGTTTGTAATAGCCCCTCAAGCCCAGTTCCCATTAGTGTTGGGTAGCCCATGGTTACATGGGCACGATCCTTATATACTTTGGGAAGAGGGGAGCATACGATTTATCTCCCCGAAGTGTGCAGAGCATAAATGGGACCCAGGGTGGGGAAAACCCCCATGCAATGAACCTCCACGGGCTTGCCTAGCCACAGAGGACCTTAATTGCATCCCCAAAGAATACCGGTACTTAACCAGGGTGTTTGAGGAGGAGGAAGCGGACAAACTACCTCCCCACCGTAACTCCGACTGTGCGATTGAAATCACATTTTGACAGCTTAACAAACAGTTTGTGTTCTAATAACGTTTCCAATACTTCCCGCATAAGCGTGGTGTGAGATTCTTGATCTGGGGTGTAGACCAAGATATCATCCAAGTAAACAACCACCCCCTTGAATAAGTAGGGGTGTAACACCTCATTGATTAAGTTCATAAAGACCCCGGGTGCCCCCTGTAATCCGAAGGGCATAACCCGATATTCAAATTGCCCCAGCACAAGAAGCAGGGTCCAAACCTTGGTGCAGTTTCTATAGAGACTCCCCTCTCCTCTTAGAGGTGCAAGGTGCAAGAGTGATGTTTGCCACTCAGAAAAGTGGGAGGCTACTGCTACAATGCAGGAAAGGAGATGATCAACGCATTAATTCATCAGCAGGAGTGAGAATAAGCAGGTCTGCACAATGGTAACGAAGGCAGTGAAAAGAGGTGTGATATGGCTAAAGAAAGGATGAACAGAATGCGCCACAAGGAAGAAAACTTGTGTAGTCTGCAGAGCAATTTGTGCAGCAATATAGGCAGAGAAAAAGGCCTTACAGTGCTACGTTGCCTCAGCTCCCAGTACTTCCCAAAGAATGGTCTCTAATCCTCAAGACTCAGCATGGCATTCAGTGATATTATTGTGCTTGGCAGCATCCCTGAAGAGCAAGAAAATAATCTGCAATCTGTACTAAACTGTATCAGTAGAAAAGGCCTGAAACTCAGCTTGGCCAAATGCAAATTCAAGTAAAGAGCATTCTTCTTTGGGAGGCATACAGTAATATCACCAGCTGGTTTGGAACTTGATCAAGACCATGTTGTGGAAGTTTCACAAGCATGTTCTCCAACTGATTTACAAACCTTGCATTCCTTCAGGGCCCTTCCTTCATGGTATGCAACATATATTCCAAATGACACTTCTGTCATTGAATTGCTCAGCTGCCATGGGAAAAATTTACCTTCCTTATCTAGCTTAATGAGGATGATATAGAGAGGGCTGTGACAGTTGCTTTGGGAACAATTGCTGAGGCTGAAAGGAAATATTCTGAAACAACTGAAAAAGAAACACTTGACATTATTAACTACAAAGCGACTGGTACAAACAGGAAATTGTATGCTAGATGGTCGGTCAGATGATTACTCACTTTTCCTTATGAAGTGGAGTACAGGCCAAGAACCCTAACTGGGACAGCTGATTGCTTGTATCATTTAACATTGCCCACCAGATACCGTATTGGAGAATGATGTAGAAGTTGTTGCACTTTTTACAACTACTTTCACAAAAACAATTCTAACTGCTTGTTTAGTAATTCAGGAAAGGTTACAGGTATTTTTGACAAGGAAATGCCCTGCCAATCTTTTGGGGGTTTTTTGGGGGTAGCCCATGTTGGTGCTCCACCTCTTTTGCAGTTATGCCTTGTTCCTCCTGCAGTTGCTTGCTCCAAATGGCCAGGAGGCTGAAGTTGGTTCCTTATTCACAGTTCCTTATTCAAATCTCCTTTGAAATACAGGCCTCCTGGAGGTCCCCAAATAGAAGGGTTTGAGGCCAGAACCAGTGTTTGAACTGGGCAGTGCTGTATGTCTCCTTGCAGGGGAGAGTCCCCAGAGTCTGGGGATGTGTCATTTGGGGTGGTCCACAGATTGTTTTGTGGGTGCAGCCTGGCCCCAGTGTCTGCCTGTGTGATTGTCCTGGGGCCACCATGCTTTGGAGAGGCTGGCCCAAGAACCACACTTTGGACCCAGACACAGAATATGTCCCCTTGAAGGGAAGAGGCTGCTGACCAGTGTTCCCTCTAAGCTGAGTTAGTGTGAGCTAGCTCACAGTTTTTTAGCCTCTGGCTCACACATTTTTGTCTTCACTCAGGAAGGATGGCTCGAGAGCAAAGTAATTCATGCGGTAGCCAAATCGCTCGCTCACAACTTTAATGCCAGTAGCTCACAAAGTAGAATTTTTGCTCACAAGACTCCACAGCTTAGAGGGAGCACTGCTGTTGACCATGAGGGTGTATGAAGTGTGGTGGTCCAAACCTTATTTTGGGTTGTAAAGGGCAAGCAGTTCCTTATTCAAATCTCCTTAGAAATAGTGTCGTCATGGAGGCACTTCAAATAGAAAGGTGTGGGGCCAGAACCAGTGTTTGGACTGGGCAGTGCTCTATGTCTCCTTGCAGAGGACAGTCCCCAGAGTGTAGTGTTGTGTCATTTGGGGTGGTCCAAAGATTCTGAGAGGTTGCAGCCTGGCCCCAGTATCTGCTTGCCTGATTGTCCTGGAGACCATACTTTGGAGCAGCTGGCACAAGAACCGTGCTTTGGACCAGGAAACAGGATACGTCTTCTTGAAGGGGAGAGTTCCCTGAACATGGGGGTATATGATATGTTGTGTTCCAGACCTTATTTTGGGTTTCAGAGCATTCCAACGTTCCTCAGTGTTTCTGGATGAATTCACGAATAAGGAATGAATAAGGAACTGTGAATAAGGAATCAACTTCAGCCTCCTCAAATGGCCTCTGATTAGGAGGCAAGGGACCTTGTCTGCACTGTTCCCCGACTCATGATCTCCTGTCTACCACAGCCAGAAGTGGGTAGCTGCTTCCACATGGGGGATTTTCCTTGCATGGAAGAAGGAAGCCCCTTGATCAGATGAGAATGTTCATATGATGGAGCTTCCGGGTAGCAGCGCCATGAGGTTGTGGGTGCTCAGTCTCACTCCTGAGCCAGTTGTTTGTTGCTTTTATTGGAACTCTGGGTCTTCCCGAGTTTCATCAGACCTCCCGCAGAGAGGGCTGGAGCAGGAGACTTGATCTGAGCCCCCCACAAGCAGCAGCGAGCGGGTAGGAGCCGGGTCATCTCAAAGCAAGAGCACAATCCAGCACAGTCACAGTCCATCATGACTGCTTAGTGGTGAACGCCCGGCCAAGAGAGCATCATACCTCATCTCCAACATCAATGAAGAAACAGTGAGTACATTTACAAAGCAACATTAAAGAGGCAAAAGACTCTTTGATTAAACCCCCTTTGCATCCATGATGGAGAGGAAAGGGGGAGGAGAAACTCCCATCCCCCTCACCTTTGCATAATCGGTTAGCAAAGGCATCAGATACAAAACCTTTTAAAGAACTATAGGGGGGGGAGAAAAGGGACATAAATAATCTTATCTGATCATTCTACTAATTGTATTGGATTTCCAAATTAGCCAAATTGCTGGCTTTTATCAACAAGAAGAAAAAATACAGGCATTTCCAAAGGAACTTCCTTATATGGTAATAGACTTCCTGTAATGTCACTCCTACTTCTGATGTTTTCTGGGCTCAGAAGACATTTTTTAAAAGCAACCACCTGGCTCTTTATTGAAAGACTCTCGGTTGTTATTATGTCTGCTATAACAACTTATCTAGCAATGCGGTTTAACTGCTAGATTGTTGATGGACTGATCTGCTTATATTCTCTTTGGTACTGGGGTTGCAGAAATTGTTTTTAAAATGGATTTCCAAGCGGGAAGTGAATCAAAAGCCCCAAACACAGATGATACTGCAGGCACTGAGCTGGCTCAACTTTCATGGGATGCCCTTGAACATATGATTCGGGACTCGATTAAGCTAACAATCAAAGAAACATGTGCTGAACTATCTGACATATGCTCAACTGCTCTATTGAAATCTACAAGTAACTCAGAGAAACTGCAGGAGCAATCTTTGAGAGACACTGATCAAAACTGCAAGCAAGAGGACCTCTCTGCAGCTGATTGGAAGATACCCTACAAGAAGAAAAACACACCAAAAAAGAAAACTACACCTCATAGGGAATTCATGGAACTATGTTTTACAGAATCCAAGAAACAGGTGTATCTAGGAGCAACTAAATTCTTTATGCAAGAGCCAACTCAAGAAGAGAAGAAGACAAAAAACATCCAATCAAGCTTTATTTCAAGCTACTTACTGCAACCCTTAAAACAAATGTATGCAGTCCACAAGGGCAAAAGGCACAGAGGCAAGATCCTTCTGAAGAGAAGATACCAGACAAAGAAAAAAGATGTTAAGTTTTTTGTGTAAAATTATCATTAGGGAAATTCACCCTCTCTCTGTATAAAAAAGCCTTAGGGAGTTTTTAATTGTGTAACTAAACAGATGGCTTGTTTTGATAAGAAATCAACTGAGAGAGGTGAAAATGTAACAAAAAGATGTTAAACTTTATGTCTAAAAATACTATTAAGAAATTTACCCTCTGTGCATGTAAGAGTGGCTTAGGGAGTTTTTATTAAAGTGTAACCAAATAGAATGGCTTGTTTTGATGAGAAATCAACTGAGAGAAGAGAAAATGTAAGGATTTTTAGTAAAATAGCAGATAAGATAGACTTGTAGGCAAATTATAAAGAAGGAGCATTTACTTTTATGCGTTTTAAATAAGGCAATAATTCAGAAGAAAAATTGATATATTTGTTTTATAGGGAAACTTGAATTTGTAATGGAAAACAGGAGGGGAATGACCTTATTAAAAATAAGAATAGATTATGAAAATCTGAAATTTTACAGTGAGAGCCTTTGAATAGATATTACTAAAATATATTATTATTAGAATGCTTAGATAATTTTAAATGAAGCCATTTATGTATTATTGATATTTGTAGTGGTAACTATTATTAGGATTGATAAAAATTTTCTGCTGTAAGATAAGTAGGAGAGACCTAATCGGAATGTACCACAAGATACTACTCTCATTTTATTTGTATTTATGGAAAATTAATAAAAACCTATTATAAAAAAAAGAGAGAGAGAGACTGCTCATATGACATTGTGGTCATTCTGAACACTACTCATGGTGTTCCTGAGGCTTTCCCATTTAATTAGAAGAAACAATAAACCTCTCTCTCTCTCTCTCTCTCTCTCTCTCTCTCTCTCTCTCTCTCTCTCTCTCTCTCTCTCTCTCTCTCTCTCTCTCTGTGCGTGTGTTAAAGGGGAATCCACAGAGAGGCTGTGGGGGAGTTTCACACAGTAGCCAAACAGTTCTTGAAAAATCCATTCCCTGCAAGAAAAAATCTCCATGTGGAAGCAGCCTTAGAACTGATAATTTAAAATTTCTCTCACTTTTAATCACAGTATTTACAGTTTCATTTTGATTTCACCACTGTTTTAATTCTCTTGATCATTTAACACTGAAGGCATTGGATGTCATAACTTTCCATTTCTGTAGCAAATCATTCTATCTTCCATTCCTATTATTGTTACTGTTACTAATGTTTTGAAGTAAGATTATTAATTTTTATTTGATCTGGATCTTTTTTATTGATCAGATACTGAGACTGGAAATCAGACAACCCTCACCCTAGAGAACAGGAAGGTAAGAGAGGCTCAAAGTATCTACATAACAATAGTGAATTACTTGTTCTTTGGAGGCTTGTCACTCCCCCACACTTGGTTGGGATGCCTCTTCTGTAGCCTTACCAGTCCCAGAAAATCCAAAGACAGCACTCACACACTAAACCAAAGAGGCAGTCCACTGGCATTATTTCCTATACTTCCTCTGGCCTAGCCCATCTTCTGGCTGAATGGAATCAGCACAATACTCATTTGTTCCCTTAAATAGGTCATTTGAGCAGCTACAGCGACTCTCTTCCACAGACTCACACATGCTGAGCCCCTGTTTGGTGAATCCTCTTGTTTGGCAGTTATTTCACTGTCATTTCAAAGGCATATTCCAAGGACACAAGAAAAGACGCTCATCTGCCCCGCCAGAGCCCAGGTATCTCTGGTCTGTGTGCAGGGATCCCAATCACAAGGCCTGAATGTGGAAGGAACCATGAGGCAGAATCGAGCCCAGGAGTCTGGGGTAAGATGGTAGCCTTCTTTCTTGCCTGCTCCAGCAGGAAGGCCATCTCTTGAAAGGCCTTCACAGCTGCATGGCAGGTAGAAATTCAGGAGGATGCCACACAGTGTAGCAATGGCTTTAAAAGGAGGAAAGGTGATGGCTAAACAGAACCTCCATATTCATAGGGAAAATACCAGATGGTGGAAGGCAACAATAGTGGGTGACTTTGGCCTCTGTGATCCTAGTTATAGGCCTGCCATAGTATCTTCTTGGCTGCTGTGAAAAACAGGATGATGGACTCTATACCATTGATCTGATCTAGCAGAGTTCTTATGTATCTGCATGCAGATACAACCATTAAGAAAGGGAGGCCTGTTGAACTTCTGCCTGCCGTGCAGTTGTGGAAAGGCACAGGAGCCCTTCGCATGAAAGAAAAGGGATGGTGTTCCCTTTTGTGGTCTATGATAAGCTCCGTCTTCCCTCTGAAACACTACTGGGCATAGTAGATGAGGATGTGAAAGGAATGGATCTCTCTGGGGCAACAGCTTTTTCTCACAGCCTGTGCCTGGGGTGTATCATGCTGAAGGAAAACCGATGGGAGAGGTACAAGGCTGTTTGATGAATCATAGAATCATAGTCTGTATAGCGTGCCTTTCTTAATGGGTTTTGCTTTTACTACTGATCCATAATCCAATTAGGCCTGGGTAAGAACCTTTCCATGTGGCAAGGGGGAGAGCACATAAAAGGTATCTTACCACCTAATCCATCCCTTCGGTGTAGTGCTTTAGTATGATACTTTGTCCCAGGTGATTTCTCTTAGTAGTGTTGGCCATGTTAATATTAAAACGAACTTTGGATATCACAAACAAAACTGATACTGCAACATGTTGTGATTAGTTGTTGCATGGGCAGAAGCAGTGCCCCAAGCGGTAGGATGGAGTAGTGCCACTTATGGGGGGGGGGGGACAAGATATGAGAAGTTAGCTGGTTTGGGAAATAAGCAATAATGTTGCCAAGCTGTCAGTCATCGTGTCAGATATGTGGAGATTCTGTCTCAGAATCCCCAGGAAGAATTACAGCACAGGAACCTTTTGGGCTTTTGTTCTAATGTAGGTGATGAAGGAACCACTGGTGATTAGATTCAAGAAAGCTAGGGAGTTTCTGATCCACTGATTTCAGTTAATGATTGATCAGCTAATTTACAATGGGAACCAAAGTCTGAGGAACTTGAATATCTGTTGCCTGCTACAGAATCAAGCAGCTGTCCAAGGATTCCACATAATACCAGGTAAGGGGTATGTACATACTGTTGATCATTGGTCAGTTTTATAACCAATAAAGGTGGGATTAGAGTGAGAACAAAAAGGTGAATTAGACACCCTCCCCGGTCTGCTCTGTCTTGTCTAAGAGAAACTGCTCGGCTTAGTCAGACAGGCCACAGGCTCTATCCAATTTCTCAGAGTTAACAGAAGCAAGGGAGGCTAGTGCTAGATATGAAGGGATATTTTACTTCATGCACTGAAGTAAATGTATGGCCACAGTATTTCTGCAGAACTATATAAAAGCCAATGCGATGAGAGATCTTACTACTTCTTGAAGGAGGCAATTCTACTTTCTAGTAAGGTTATCTAACAGAACTAGAGATGTGAAGATATCTGGAAAAATTCAGAGAGAAAAAAGGGTGTTTTTCCCCTGATGATTTCCCCCCAGTTTTTCTAGCTGAAAATTAGAAATTGGGGGGGGGGACACAAAACAACTCCTGTGCAATATTTTCAATTGTTCCTAGGGTTGTTCCTAGGGTTGCCATGATGTCCTGGAATTACAAGTGATCTCCAGATGATGGAGATCAGTTCGCTGGCGGAAAATAGTAGATTCAGAGGGTGGACACTATGGGTATTATATCCCTCTGAAGTCCCTCCCCTCCACAAACCCTGTCATTCCCAGATTCCTCCCCCAAATCTCTAGAAATTTCCAAAGCTGGTGTTAACAATCCTAAATGTCCCCTTGGAGCAGCAATGGAATAGAAACCAAACTTTGGGTCCAACCGATAGTGAATGTATTCTTCTACAGATGACATTATGCATGTTGAAACGAATACCTATATTGGGGGAGCAAGGCTTGTGTGAGTGTGTTGGCCCTGCCTACACATAATTGCTGGCTTGTGAGCATGGAGTCTACATGCGTACAAAGTATGTACTTGTAGGTTCCATCTTTTTGACTGGGAGTGCTGCTTTTTTAAACTTTCCTGATAATAAGGAAGGAGCCTATGCATGTACACTTCCAGTGGGTGTAGCTTTTGTGATAGCATGGTGATAGCATGTAGGCTGGCTGAGGGGCCAGTGCACTCATGCCCACTTCCACTTTATGTGTTTTGATTTCACCATGCATGACATCATTTGTAGAGGGTAGTATATGACTGTTTCTGTTCAAATAAAATGTTTTATTTTCTTCACTGAAAAAATTTGGTTTTCTATTTCCAACATTCCCCCCCCTTACCTCTCTGATGGAAAAAAATGAAATAGATGTGTTAAGGAAGCATAGGGTACAGAAGTTTGCAGCTCTCCCACCACCTCACAGGTCCCATAATTCTACTGCATCCCTCTTTTGGTCCCTGTTTTATTTATTTATTTATTTATTATTTATTATTAAATGTATATCCTGCCTTCCCCACCATATGGTGGGCTCAAGGCAGCTAACAACATAAATATCAATATATACATTAAAACTCCATAATACAAATAAATAAGATCAATTAAAATTACAGCATAAAACATAACAACTCAGCACATGCTGTAATGAGAGATGGCGACGTTCTAACAATGTTGAGTGGTCGCCCACATCTTAATCCAGGCTTCTGCCAGGCTGTTAGCTGTCCATTCGATGGTGATGTTGGTGTAAGGGCAGGGCCATGATGTTAAGGCAGCCCCTACTTGAAAGCCTGGCTGAAGAGCTCCATTTTACAGGCCCTGTGGAACTGCAGTAGGTCCCGCAGGGCCCTGATGTCATCCGGGAGCTCATTCCACCAGTGAGGGGACACCACAGAGAAGGCCCTGGCCCTCGTTGTGGCCAACCTGGCCTCTTTCGGGCCCAGGAGAGCCAGGCGATTTTGGGATTCTGATCTTAGTGCTTGCTGGGGCACATGTGGAGAAAGGTGGTCCCTTAGGTAGGTCCCCGACCATATAGGGCTTTACAGGTAAGAACCAGCACCTTGAACTGAATCCAATATGCTATAGGCAGCCAGTGCAGTGCTTTTAGGGATGACTGGATGTGTTCCCACACAGGAAAACACAATCACAGCCTTGCCGCTGCATTCTGCACCAGCTGCAGCTTCTGGATTTGGGACAAGGGCAGCCCCATGTAGAGAGCATTGCAGTAATCCAATCTTGAGCTGACCATTGCATGGATCACTGTTGCCAGGTCACTGCATTTAAGGAAGGGAACCAACTGCCTAATCAGCCATAGATGGTAAAAGGCAGACTTTGCAGTGGCTGCTACCTGGACCTCCATCGTTAAGGAGGCATCCAGGAGCACTCCCAAACTCCTAACTTCCGGGGCTGGCACCCGTGGCACGCTATTGAAGGTTGAGAGAGGGATCCCTAACCTTGGACTGCTCCGACTCAGGCACAGGACCTCCATCTTCGTCGGATTCAATTTCAGTCGATTCAGTTTAAGCCAACCAGCCATGGTTTTCAATGCCAGGTCTAGATCTCCTGGACTAGAGACAGACTGGCCGTCCAACAACAGATAGAGCTGGGTGTCATCAGCATACTGGTGACAAACCAGTCCATGCCTCTGGGCAATCTGGGCGAGGGGGTGCATATAGATTTAAACAGCATTGACCAACGCTTTGTACTTTGAGCTCCTTAAGTGAGATAAAGGCAATTATGAATGTAATAATAATAGGCATATAAAGTCCCCCTTATCTTCTTGTGACAAGCTATCCCCAGCACCTCTTTCCCATTGCTATTTAAAGACTCACACATCAGGCTTTTACAACCTACTTATGGGTCCTGATCCACCATTTAAAGTTCCCATTAAATTGACCACTACTCAGACAGAACGATGGATGGGAAATATGGCTGCTACCCATGAGCCTATATTTTAAATGTCTTCTCTTGGTTTCAGTCAGGCTCCTGAATATTTAAATATTTATATGCCTGCCTTCATGCTTTGCTTGCTATATATATATATATGATTCAGTCCCCAGCATCTCCACTTAAAGGATCTCAGCATGCAGGGTTGGGGAACAACTAGGGTTGCCAGGTCCCCCCTGGCCACCAACGGGGAATAGGGGGTACAGTTACCAGATCCAGGCTAAGAAACTCCTGGAGCCTGGGGAGGAAAGGGACCTCAGGGGGGGTAGAATGCCAAAGAGTCCACCCTCCAAAGCATCCATTTTCTCCAGGCGAACTGATCTCTGTAGTTTGGAGATCAGCTGTAATTCTGGGGAATCCCCAGGCCCCACCTGGAGGCTGGCATCCCTAGGAACAATCTTTCTGTGCCACTGCTAGTCAAGAGTAATCAATTGTCTGACTTCGTATAAGGCAGCTTCATCGCACAGTTCAAAGTCATAGAATTAATTGCCACAAAAAGTACCAATGGCCACTGGGTTAGATTGTTGTTATCATTATTTAAGCATTACACACATTTATGTATGACAGGTCTGCTGATGGATGTTAGTCCGGCCACAGTAAATGAAGCCAAACTCTTTTGGTGATTAGATACACTATGCTTCTGGCTAGAGAATGCTATAGGCAAATAATAGAACATGGCTGTTCCATCATGCCATGCCCATGAAGTTCTAATGGAAACTGGTCCCTGTTGAAGATAAAGTGCCAGACTATGTGGACCTTTGCTCTGATCAAGCAAGGTGTTTTTTAAATCATGGGTGAAAGTAAGCTGGTACAAGCTGTCCCCAAGCACCAGTAAGAAAGCAGCCAAAATGGCACCTCTCGTCTTCTGTTTTGAATCCCTGTCAGAGAAAGTACCAGTAAGAAACTGAAGTCACTTTCATCTCTACTTGCTTATTTGTTTAAAATATTTATATCCTGCCTTATCTTCTCAGACTCAAGGCAGCTGAGGACAGAAAAACAAGGTGTGTGTTCCAAGTCCCCAGCAGGGCCATGCCCATTAGTGGAGCCCTGGGGTCTGAGGGAATTCCAGGATCTGTCACTGAATTTTCAGTGCTCATGGATAAAAGTGTTCTTTAGCCCCTTTCCTTATAGGGATATAAAGAAATATGCAAGCAATACTCTGTCAAGCTGCTCAGTCAGTAATCCACTATTCAGGCCAGTGAATGGAAAGCCAGCTGGAACTCATTTTTTACTTCAATCAAAATTCGATTTACTAAAGTTAAATGAAATACTTTTGTTAATTCTGTTTGTTAAATGTAAGCAACTATTTCATTTAGATTTTGATGTTTTTCATTGACTTATGATGCCAGTACATTGACCTCGCTGTCAGCTTGTGTGTCATTTTTTGTTCCTGATAACAGGAGAAATTTGAACTATGAGGTAAACATAGACTCTCACACTAGTTGTTACATGCAGTGATAAGAGACATTTGTTGCCATGCTTACAGGAAATGTGGTCAATATTATCCACAGAGGCCTATCTCTTATGGTACTTGATATAAATAAGCCTGTAAAACGCTACATGTGAACAAGTAGGAAGTGTACTTAATGTTCACTTGATATCTGTCCTACTAGGCAGCGATGGAGTGGTCAATTAGCTTACAGAGTAATTTCCCAGTGGGCCACTGTCCTAGATGGCCACTGGTGTTCAGGAGCAAGCAGAGCCAGCAGCTTTGTCAATGCCTCAGGGGCCACTTTGCTCAAACACTTTATCAGAAATGACAATCAGTGTTAGCTCACCTGTTGTTTTCTCCTGCACTGTTTACAGTTTGGGGAAAGACTGCAATGGGTAAGCTAGTGCCCATTCCTGGCCCCACTGTGCTGTATAGCCCTGTAGCACTGGCTTATCTACCACAGGGACCACTCACCTTGGCTTGCCAGAAGGCCATTTTCACTTCCTAGACCTCCTGCTATCAGGCATGCCTCAGTCTTTGATGGGTGCTTGCTATTAGCCTCTCATGTACTTATTTATTATTTATAATCTGCCTTTCTCGCTATGCTTTGTAGGGGGAAGCCAGTAACTTGGTGGTAGCCTACAGCCAGAAGAAACTGCTCACCAAGGGTGTGGGAGCAGCTGCATCTCCACAGACAGGTCATCCTTTGCCATGCTGGATTTGCTGGTCCCTTTGGTCTAGCAGAATGGTTTGGCTCACATGGACGCTTCTCTTCATGTTCCATACATTAGGTAAGATTTTCCAGTCCTCCTACCCTGCCATCTTTTCAGAACCTGTAGGGTCTTCTGCCTAGACATGAGTGAGATGACTGCTCTAGAAGATTAAGGCTGTATTCTTGTGCTCTCTAACCAGAAACCAGTGAGAGTTATCTCTAAGTAAATGCACATAGAATTTGTCTGTGGAAATCCAGAATGGCTCTTGCTGTCTTTAGGAATAGGTGGGCAGATTCAAAGGTGCTGCCTTCAGACCTGGAGCTGAATTGAACAATTTCCCAGTGTCCCACTAGCCAGGACTGAAGTTCAACTGCAATTGGACACCAGTCTTACAGGAAATCTTTCCCTCGTTTAAATCTTTGTGAGCTTCATATCATCATCTTCTCTGTCGTGTGGGAAAGAGCCAGCAACTATGGCAGGAAACACATTGCATTGGTTGGAATGGAAGAAGAGAGACACAGAAATTCCATGTGGGGGATGGAAATTAACTCTAGCCATCTGTTTCCTTTACAGCATCAGGGAACATAGCACCACAATTCAAAATGAATGCCACCTTCTCTTTGCCAGAAGACACACCTATAGGTGAGTGAAGGAGAAAATAAAGATCTGGAATGCAAGAAGCAATGGTAAATATATTGTCTGTGAGAATCATGCTAGAAGAAGATCTTCTCCTCTACCTTACTCTTTGGCTAGGATGAAAAGATTAAGACACATTAATGAATCCTCTCCTTACTGCCCATACACAGGCTAGGGATGGGAAGAGGGTTTAAGGTAACTGGGAATCATTCTAGACTGGAGTTGTTCTAGTGATGCAACTTGGCTCTGGACTTAATGGCCTTATGGGGCCCCTGCAATTAGTTGATAATATATACTTCAAATGCAAAGCTACAGCTTGCATTTGGAGGCTCTCTGATGAACCATCAGCTGAAGTCCTGGATTTCTGCCCCAATGTCCAGCCATGATGGCACCACAAACTGGTTATCCTCAGAATGGTATGTTTCTGGCCTGTAGGTATGGTGGGGCTATTGGGGGCTCCACCCCCTTCCTTAAAGGGCCAGCCCCCTTCCTTAAAGCCCCCCCCTTCTTATTTGAGAAGAAATAGGTGATGGTCCGCAATCCTCTCCCTCCCCTCCTGCAAGATTTAAAGGACCCTTCAGCTGATTGGCAGGGAGCACATGGCCCGCCAATCAGCTGGAGGGCCATTTAAATCTTGCAAGAGGGTGGGAGAGGGGCATGTGCTGCCAACCCACTTCTTCTCAAAAACTTTTGAAGGATCTCTTGGTGCTCCCCACTGATCAGCTGAAGGGCCCTTTAAATCATGCAGGAGGGGAGGGAGTGGGTTGTGTGCCACCCCCTTTCATTATAGCAAATAATGGCATCCCCATCAGCCCCACCAGAAAAATGTTTGCCACACAAGCCACAAAATCCTGGCTATGGGTCTGGTGTGTTCCGACAGGGATGATGCAGATTAGTGGTATCACAATTATGGTTTTTCACAGATATCATTCTGGCCTATGTGACTTGAACCTCTGCATCTCTTTTATCATCTTAGGAGCTTGGGTTTTTCAGTTGGTGGCTGTGGATGCTGACAGGGATCAATTGACATATGGCATGATAGGTGCGGAAGCCTACTACTTCTCCGTCAACAGCGATACAGGCAATGTGACACTGAAGCAAACAGTGGATTATGAGGTAAAGATGAGCAAGAGAACAACAGAATTAAGCAAGGGATGGATAGAACTGGCAAGGGAAAGCCAGCGGAGCTTGAATATTTTACAGAGAGGATTTTAAGGAGAGTTGCACCGATGTTGCTGCAGACCAGGCAAACAATAGCGCCCCAGTTAACTCCTGCTCCCTTTTCTAATATTGGCATATCCAAGGGTTTCCTTTCCCTTCCCCCCACAGTATGAAAGTAATTGTCCATTCCATAACCTACCAGCAACTCTGATTAGGGCTTGATTTAACCATGATGCTGGTGAGGTCAGACCTACAAACAAACAAACAAACAAACAAACAAACAAACAAACAAAAAAGGTAATTTTATGTCTTGAAACCAGACAATTATTTCTCTGGATTGTATATGTGAGGTGTTCACATTTAGCCTTTTGATCCTTATTCTGTTCAATGTGATACACTCTTGCAGACAGAGTCCTTTAGGAATATTGTAGATTTTTCCTGTTTTTCTTGTACTGACTTCAAGCTAGGTTCCTGTTAATTAGGTCTTTGTTCTAATTTAAAATCTAACCAAAACACTTTTGATCCTGGTTCAGAACCTTTTTTCCTACAAAGAATAGAATAGTTTTGCCTTTGGAAGAAACAGCATTTTGTATGATTTCAGTGAGACAGTTGCAAGGTAGATAGACTTGTTTTGTTTTTAAGCTGAGGGCAGACCTATGCCTGAGGAAGCATTCTTTTTACCTTTTGACATGGCTGATTTTCAAAGCGCTTGTACTCTGTGTTTTCCTTCTAGAAAACAAAGTTGATTAGGGTTGAGGCGACTGTAGATGACAAGACAAATGCTCAGGTAAGTGAGGAAACTCATTGGAAGAAGATGATGCAGGTGACATGCATGGGACAGATGTTCCAACTCTCAGACTGTCAGGAGCAGCAGCTGTTGGTCTAAGACAAGGTTGGCTAAATCATTCTGTTGGGGAACTTCTCAACAGAAAGGTCCCAGACCCAAGCTCCAATCTGGGGCGATAAGTTGGCTGGACTCGTCTGTGCCAAAGAGAGTGAGAGCCACAGACAGAAGTTTCATTCTAAGTTGAGTTTATTATATTCCAAACAGACATCAAGTAGAATAGACTATTGAAAAAAGAAAGTCCCCAGTGTACACACACAAAATAAGAAATATATTCGGGCTACTACCTCGAAGGCCCCTGGGTACTGAGGAGCCAGCCCTGAGCCTTGGTAATCCAGAGGTATATACCTGTCTTGGACCAATAGCTGGTACTGGATTGATTGACACACTTGATACGCAAGAGTACCATGGATGTGATGCGGGCCCAACCAGAAATGACTAGAACTGACCCAATGTATCCACCCACAGTCCCTCCCCTTGTTTCTATCTCTCGGGTCAGGAAGCCCTCAGAAAGCCAAGGAAGGCCAAGGAAGCTAGTTTCAGATACCATATCCATTTTGGTTCTAATAATGCCAGTACTACCTTCTGGAATGTATAAACATCCTCTAAGGTGAAAGTCATATACAGTGTGAGATTGAAGGCCACAGCACTCAACCGAGTCCTGAAGTCTCCTGTGAAATAGAGCTAAAGGTTCAAAGACTAATTAATATAGAAATTAAAGCAACATAGGTGTAACAAAGATTTAGCAGAGGTTTTTAACAGAGGTGTAGCAGAGGGCTGAGGCTCAATTCAGCCCTAATTCCGCAACACATTCTCACGAAATCCACTGGTGGTGGCTTCTGAGACCTGAGGCTTTCTGTCATGAATTCATGGAAGACCCATATAATGATGTAAAGGATAACATGGCTTCTTTATTGCATAGAAGAGGGAGCTACTGCTGTTTCAGCTCTTCTCATCCATTCATGATCAGCTGCACTTGTTGACATTTCCTCTTTCATACAACTGGTAAAGATGTTTGCATCCTTTCTTCCTTTACACCTAGTCACCATATTCCCATATTTCAGGTGTTCTCCTGTTTTAGGTATAGGTCTCTGGGGAGTTGAAGCCTCTCTCTCTCTCACTCTCTCTGATCTCCTAAATCACTATTAATCTCTCCTCTCACTCCAACAGGTCATTAAAAAACTCACCATCATGATAAGAGACCGGAATGACAATATGCCAGTATTTGTGAATGAACCCTACATGACAGATGTCCTTGAGGTACCTATGCACCAGATTTCATGTTCAAGCTTACACTGCAATTTCTCTGTCTCGCTTTGTGGTGTTTTAATTCCTCTCCCTAATCAAGGGAAATCAACTATGTAGGCTTGCCTCCTGTTCCTTATTTCAAGGAACTGCTAATTTCATATGAACTCACATAAACAGTTAAGATAGAAATACTCATGGAAAAGAACACATGCACCAGAATGGCAAAAATCAACCTTAATTTATTGAGTCTATACCAGTGAAGGGGAGGGGCCACCTGCAGATATTTAAATCTGCAGATTGGGCCCATTCACACAGAAAGAAGTTTTTTCAACAAACTTGGGGGACCCCAGGTTTGCAGAAAAATCTGAGGACTTTGAACAACCCCCCCCCCCTATGGCTATCTGTGCTTGTGCACAGAACATGATGTTGTCAGCTGGCCTCCTTGTGGTGGAGACAGCAGTTGGATTAGGAGTTGGAGTAGTGACTGTTGCCACTGCTTAAGCTAGGCAGGTGGAGGTTAAATGTGGAAAGGGGGAGAAAGGGAGGAAGAGCTGGACTTCCAATGGGCAGGCGGGTGGGCAGGGACAAGTGTGAACCACTGCCTCCCCCCACTGAGTTGTAGAAGCAGGAACAGCGGGAGCCAGTGGGTGGGTGGGTGGGTGGGGGGAATAGAAAGGAGAGAAGGCAGTCAAGTGAGTGTGAGACGGGAAGGATAGGAGAAAAATGAATGAGTTGTGTGAGAGACTGGAGGGACCGAGAAAGAAAGAGAAATGAAGGACAGTGCATGTGTATGTGTGAGACCAGAGAGACAGAGAAAGAAAGAGCAAATATCAGTGGAGTGTGTGCGTGTATGTATGTGAGAGTGAGAGAGAGAGATACAGGGGCACTGGGGGACAAAAGAGTGAGTGTGTGTGTTTCAGGAAGCGTTGGGGACCCAGAAAGAAAGAGAGAGAGAACAAGTGATATTAGGAGGTCAGATAACAGGAGAAAGTTGGGTATTGGGGGAGAGAGAATGAGAGAGAGAGACAAAAAGTGAGAGAAGGGGTGGGGGGGGGAATGTGAGGAAGCAAAAGTGGAGGAATGTGATTGCTGCTCCTGCAATTTCCTTGCTGGTTCCCACTTGTCAATATATCTAATTCTCACTGTGGCCTCTTCTGTGACTATTTAAATTCAGAGTCTGGAGCCGTGGACAGACAAGACTGATCTTTCTGTAAACCTGAGAAAAGCCCTGATTTTTTTTGCAGAAAAATCAGAAATCTTAAAAAAATGTATTGAGGACTTGAAACCCGTTCTCCCCAAGTATAACAGAAGCAGCGTTTGTTAAGAAACAAATGCTCTCAGTGGCCTGGCTAGGCAACTATGTGCTGCCAAGCCTTCCAGCTGCGGTTTCTATCAGTAAAAGGTGGGGGAGGGGCAGGCCCATTTCCATGGCTGTTTTGTCCTCTGAAGGAGGACTTATGGTGTCAGGCCCAGTAGCAACCACTGCACAATTTGCTACCACCTGACTTGCATGACTCCAGGCCCAGCAGCTTACTGATGTTTAACAGCAGCCACCCTACAAATACCAGTATAGAGTAGTGTTTAGAGTTTTGGTCTAGGATCTGAAAGACCCAGATTTGAATCCACATTCTGCCATGAAAGCCCACTGGCTGACCTTGGGCCATTTACCTACCTCATGGGGTTGTTGTGAGGATCAAATGGAAGAGAGGTGAATGCTGTAAGCTGCTTTGGGTCCCCATTGAGGAGACAGGTGGGATATAAATGAAGTAAATAAATAATAAACATAGCTGGAGACGGGAGCAAATAAAAGGTAGGTGGGTGGGAAGGAGAAAAGGAATTGTGGAAAGGTGAGGATGGGGAGTCTCCAGGAGGAGGGGGATACATGGGAAAGTGAGGTGTCCCCTACAAGTCCTTGCGGGTTACCTACCATGCAACTGGGCCACTTGCTGGCAGTGCACCTTGACTGGAACTGAGCAGAGTTTTCCCGGGGCGGGGGGGGGCTGCCAGGGTGAGGGAAGGAGGAAAGCTGCAGTCAGTGGGCAGTTAAAGGCAGGTTGGCTGGCGGGCAGAAAGGAGAGAAGGAAGCAGGAAAGGGGGACAGACTTTGGGGGCTTTCAGGGAATGGAAAGAGGAAATAGCAGGGGAAGGGAAATGAGATGATCCCTGCAATTCCCTGCAAATGGGCAAAATCAACAACTGCCCATACATGTGCTTTCTCCATTGTGGCTCCCACCTTGTGGAATGGCCTGGCAAGGAGATTGGGAAAGTTCCCACTCTCCCGGCCTTCCACAAACTATGCAAAACTGAACTACTCAAGAGGGCTTTTCTGCACAGGTAATAAGGCTGCAGTGTACAAAATGGTTTCACAAACTTATTTGGATAAATTATTAGAACTTGTGGTCTTTACTGCTGTATATAGCATATTGTAAATAGGATCCTATTATATAATTTCTATTATGTAATTTCTGCTTAATTTGTCATGTTAATATTTATGCTATGTTCCTATTCTTTCTGGTGGTTCCAGTCTTCTAATATCCTAATCTAATATCCTGATGCATTAGTTATTGAATATCCAATTTTGTTAACTGTATTAACTCACTGTTTGTAATCTGTCTCGAGTCTATGTGAGAAAGGCAGACTATAAATAACGTAAATAAAAAAAATTAAATTCTCATTTGTGTTGCTTGTGTGTCCCTATTATTTTGGGTTTTTTCTTTGCTGTACATGTTTTGCTCTCTCTCTTGGTTGTTTCACTGTTGCATCACTGTGTGTCTGGCATATCTCCCTACAGATTTAAACTGAAGGTTTTTATGCCGGATGTACAGGAATATAATATCAAATTGACCACTAGAGGGAGCAAAACACATGTGGGGGGAAAAAAAGAATGAAGCAATAGGGGCGCATAAGTGACGGAAATGAGAATTCAGAAGAGCTCAGTGTGTTCCTCATTTTAGGGCTCCATTCTGAAATCTGATTAACTTCACTTGTGGGAATCCCAGCAATTATCCAAAGCAGAGGAGATAAGAAATTCATCCATGGTTGATCCTTCTCTGATCATGATCAGAGTGCTCTAATGCAGAGGTCCCCAATCATATGGATCCTGTAGGCACTACTGGAATTTTGAGAATGGGTAGTGGGCACAACCATAAAATGGCTTCCATGGGGGCTGGGGACAATTATAATGTTGGGGAAGTTCTAAGCCAAGCATCTTTTATGATGGAGGCAGCTATTACTCAATGGATGCTGCCTGCAGACCCAAAAGTGATGCCTTCTGAATTGCCCCCTACTCCACTGAGGTGGAGGAAAGACAGGACAGGCTTTTTGTTGTGTGAGAAGCCATGCACCCACATGCACCATGTTAGTAAACACTGCTCTACTGCCTGCATGAAATCTGCTAAACTACTATACCATTTAAGAAGGCTGAGACACTAGTAAAATATGCCAATTTTGCTAATAATACTATGTGGACCACTTAAGATCTTCTCTGGTCAGAATGAAGTGGGAATCAGTGAGATATTGAAGTCTTTATGTCAGCATCCTGGGTGGTGTTCCTGTTGCTCCTTACTTTTTCCAAGACTTTTCCAAACTTGTTGACCCATCCTCTGTCTTTCAGAATACGACAATTGGCTCCGCAATCTATACAGTTTTGGCTAAAGATGAAGACACAGGAAGTGCTGGACAAGTGTCATATACAATTGAAGAAGTAAGCATTACAACATGAGGGTTCCCTAGAGATGTAAGATGCAAGTAGCTGATTTAAACAGAGTAAAGAAGCCCACTCCTGTCTCATCTGACCAACTGTAGAGGCAGATCTACTATGAAACTAATGAAGCTTAAGCTTCAGGGCCCCTAATCCTGGAGGGGCCCTGAAGCAGCTTTAAAAAAAAAGTGATTGAATTTTTCAACAAAATTGATGAAGATTTTTAAAGTGTTTGTTATTAAAATAAGGCTATTTTAGTGACAGAACCATAAGCCAATGGGCTGAAGTACTTAATATTGACCTTAGAATATGGTCTAACTAGCAGTAAAGCCCATTGCAGAAGCAATACAATGAGCTCTAGAAAGATGTGATGCGTAACGAATGCATAGAAAGGTACAGAAGTGGAAGTAAAGTCCTGGCTCTCCCAGCCCCACATTCAAGGCCCCTGTGGCCCAGCCAGGCAGGCCATGACTCGCCCACATCCCCTGTTCAAGGCCCCTGAGGCCCAGCCAGGCAGGCCATGACTCTCCCACCCCCCCATTCAATGCCCCTGTAGCCCAGGCAGGCAGGACATGGCTCTCCCATCCCCATATTCAAGGCCCCTGTGGCCCAGCCAGGTAGGACATGGCTCTCCCACCCCCTTGTTTAATGCCCCTGTGGCCAAGCCAGGCAGGACATGGCACTCCAACCCCCCTGTTCAAGGCCCCTGTGGCCCAGCCAGGCAGGCCTTGGCTCTCCCAACCCCACGTTGAAGGACCCTGTGACCCAGTCAGGCAGGCCATGGCTCCCCCACTCCCCCATTCCCTGCCCCTGCAGCCCAGCCAGGCTGGTCTTGGCTCTCCCACCCCCCATTCAAGCCCCCTGTGGCCCAGCCAGGCAGGCCTTGGTTCTCCCACCCCCCGTTCAAGCCCCATGTGACCCAGTCAGGCAGGCCATGGCTCTCCCACTCCCCCATTCAAGGCCCCTGCGGCACAGCCAGGCTGGCCTTGGCTCTCCCCCCCCATTCAGGGCCCCTGTGGCCCAGCCAGGCAGGCCAGCGTTGGCTCTCCCACCCCCCATTCAAGGTCCCTGTGGCCCAGTCAGGCAAGAAATGGCTCTCCCACCCACCCCATTCAATGCCCTTGTGGCCCAGCCAGGCAGGCCTTGGCTCTCCCACACCCCCTGTTCAATGCCCCTGAGGCCCAGCCAGGCAGGACATGGCTCTTCCACCCCCTGTTCAAGGCCCCTGTGGCCCAGCCAGGCAGGCCTTGGCTCTCCCAGCCCCACATTCAAGGCCCCTGTGGCCCAGCCAGGCAGGCCTTGGCTCTCCCACACCCCCTGTTCAAGGCCCCTGAGGCCCAGCCAGGCAGGCCATGACTCTCCCACCCCCATATTCAAGGCCCCTGTGGCCCAGTCAGGTAGGACATGGCTCTCCCACCCCCCTGTTCAAGGCCCCTGTGGCCCAGCCAGGCAGGCCTTGGCTCTCCCAGCCCCACATTCAAGGCCCCTGTGGCCCAGCCAGGCAGGCCTTGGCTCTCCCACACCCCCTGTTCAATGCCCCTGAGGCCCAGCCAGGCAGGCCATGACTCTCCCACCCCCATATTCAAGGCCCCTGTGGCCCAGCCAGGCAGGACATGGCTCTTCCACCCCCCTGTTTAATGCCCCGTGGCCAAGCCAGGCAGGACATGGCACTCCCACCCCCCTGTTCAAGGCCCCTGTGGCCAAGCCAGGTAGGACATGGCTCTTCCACCCCCTGTTCAAGGCCCCTGTGGCCCAGCCAGGCAGGCCTTGGCTCTCCCAGCCCCACATTCAAGGCCCTTGTGGCCCAGCCAGGCAGGCCTTGGCTCTTCCACCCCCCTGTCCAAGGCCCCTGTGGCCCAGCCAGGCAGGCCTTGGCTCTCCCAGCCCCACATTCAAGGCCCCTGTGGCCCAGCCAGGTAGGACATGGCTCTTCCACCCCCTGTTTAATGCCCCTGTGGCCAAGCCAGGCAGGACATGGCACTCCCACCCCCCTGTGGCCTGCCAGGCAGGCCTGCCTCAGCCCGTTCAGGCCCTGGCCAGCCAGGCAGGCCTTGGCTCTCCCACCCCCCCTGTTCAAGGCCCCTGAGGCCCAGCCAGGCAGGCCATGACTCTCCCACCCCATATTCAAGGCCCCTGTGGCCCAGCCAGGTAGGACATGGCTCTTCCACCCCCCTGTTCAAGGCCCCTGTGGCCCAGTCAGGCAGGCCTTGGCTCTCCCAGCCCCACATTCAAGGCCCCTGTGGCCCAGCCAGGCAGGCCTTGGCTCTCCCACATCCCCTGTTCAAGGCCCCTGAGGCCCAGCCAGGCAGGCCGTGTCTCTCCCACCCCCCATTCAATGCCCCTGTAGCCCAGCCATGCAGGACATGGCACTCCCATCCCCATATTCAAGGCCCCTGTGGCCCAGCCAGGTAGGACATGGCTCTCCCACCCCCTGTTCAAGGCCCCTGTGGCCCAGCCAGGCAGGACATGGAACTCCCACCCCCCATTCAAGGCACCTGTGACCAAGCCAGGCAGGCCTTGGCTCTCCCAACCCCACATTCAAGGCCCCTGTGGCCCAGCCAGGCAGGCCAGCCTTGGCTCTCCCAGCCCCACATTCAAGGCCCCTGTAGCCCAGCCAGGCAGGACATGGCTCTCCCAGCCCCACATTCAAGGCCCCTGTGGCCCAGCCAGGCAGGACATGGCTCTCCCACCCCCATTCAATGCCCCTGTAGCCCAGCCAGGCAGGACATGGCTCTCCCAGCCCCACATTCAAGGCCCCTGAGGCCCAGCCAGGCAGGCCATGACTCTCCCAGCCCCCCATTCAATGCCCCTGTAGCCCAGCCAGGCAGGACATGGCTCTCCCAGCCCCACATTCAAGGCCCCTGAGGCCCAGCCAGGCAGGCCATGACTCTCCCACCCCCCATTCAATGCCCCTGTAGCCCAGCCAGGCAGGACATGGCTCTCCCAGCCCCACATTCAAGGCCCCTGAGGCCCAGCCAGGCAGGCCATGACTCTCCCACCCCCCATTCAATGCCCCTGTAGCCCAGCCAGGCAGGATATGGCTCTCCCAGCCCCACATTCAAGGCCCCTGAGGCCCAGCCAGGCAGGCCATGACTCTCCCACCCCCCATTCAATGCCCCTGTAGCCCAGCCAGGCAGGACATGGCTCTCCCACCCCCGATTCAATGCCCCTGCAGCCCAGCCAGGCAGGACATGGCTCTCCCAGCCCCACATTCAAGGCCCCTGAGGCCCAGCCAGGCAGGCCATGACTCTCCCACCCCCCATTCAATGCCCCTGTAGCCCAGCCAGGCAGGACATGGCTCTCCCAGCCCCACATTCAAGGCCCCTGAGGCCCAGCCAGGGAGGCCATGACTCTCCCACCCCCCATTCAATGCCCCTGTAGCCCAGCCAGGCAGGACATGGCTCTCCCAGCCCCACATTCAAGGCCCCTGAGGCCCAGCCAGGCAGGACATGACTCTCCCACCCCCCATTCAATGCCCCTGTAGCCCAGCCAGGCAGGACATGGCTCTCCCAGCCCCACATTCAAGGTCCCTGAGGCCCAGCCAGGCAGGACATGACTCTCCCACCCCCCATTCAATGCCCCTGTAGCCCAGCCAGGCAGGACATGGCTCTCCCAGCCCCACATTCAAGGCCCCTGAGGCCCAGCCAGGCAGGCCATGACTCTCCCACCCCCCATTCAATGCCCCTGTAGCCCAGCCAGGCAGGACATGGCTCTCCCACCCCCCATTCAATGCCCCTGTAGCCCAGCCAGGCAGGACATGGCTCTCCCAGCCCCACATTCAAGGCCCCTGTAGCCCAGCCAGGCAGGACATGGCTCTCCCAGCCCCACATTCAAGGCCCCTGTAGCCCAGCCAGGCAGGATATGACTCTCCCACCCCCCATTCAAGGCCCCTGTAGCCCAGCCAGGCAGGACATGGCTCTCCCAGCCCCACATTCAAGGACCCTGAGGCCCAGCCAGGCAGGCCATGACTCTCCCACCCCCCATTCAATGCCCCTGTAGCCCAGCCAGGCAGGACATGGCTCTCCCAGCCCCACATTCAAGGCCCCTGAGGCCCAGCCAGGCAGGCCATGACTCTCCCACCCCCCATTCAATGCCCCTGTAGCCCAGCCAGGCAGGACATGGCTCTCCCACCCCCCATTCAATGCCCCTGTAGCCCAGCCAGGCAGGACATGGCTCTCCCACCCCCCATTCAATGCCCCTGTAGCCCAGCCAGGCAGGACATGGCTCTCCCAGCCCCACATTCAAGGCCCCTGAGGCCCAGCCAGGCAGGCCATGACTCTCCCACCCCCCCATTCAAGGCCCCTGTAGCCCAGCCAGGCAGGACATGGCTCTCCCACCCCCCATTCAATGCCCCTGTAGCCCAGCCAGGCAGGACATGGCTCTCCCAGCCCCACATTCAAGGCCCCTGAGGCCCAGCCAGGCAGGCCATGACTCTCCCACCCCCCATTCAATGCCCCTGTAGCCCAGCCAGGCAGGACATGGCTCTCCCAGCCCCACATTCAAGGCCCCTGAGGCCCAGCCAGGGAGGCCATGACTCTCCCACCCCCCATTCAATGCCCCTGTAGCCCAGCCAGGCAGGCCATGGCTCTCCCACCCCCCATTCAATGCCCCTGTAGCCCAGCCAGGCAGGACATGGCTCTCCCAGCCCCACATTCAAGGCCCCTGAGGCCCAGCCAGGCAGGCCATGACTCTCCCACCCCCCCATTCAATGCCCCTGTAGCCCAGCCAGGCAGGACATGGCTCTCCCATCCCCATATTCAAGGCCCCTGTGGCCCAGCCAGGTAGGACATGGCTCTCCCAGCCCCATGTTTAATGCCTCTGTGGCCAAGCCAGGCAGGACATGGCTCTCCCAGCCCCCTGTTCATGGCCCCTGAGGCCCAGCCAGGCAGGACATGGCTCTCCCCCCATTCAAGGCACCTGTGGCCCAGCCAGGCAGGCCTTGGCTCTCCCAACCCCACGTTCAAGGCCCCTGTGGCTCAGCCAGGCAGGCCAGCCTTGTTTCTGCCCCCCATTCAAGGCCCCTGTGGTCTGGCCAGGTAGGCCAGCCTTGGCTCTCCCACCCTGCCATTCAAGGCCCCTGTGGCCCAGCCAGGCAGGCCAGCCTTAGCTCTCCCACCTCCCCCTTCAAGGCCACTGTGGCCCATTCAGGCAGGCCAGCCTTGGCCCCCCCCATTCAAGGCCTCTGTGGCCCAGCCATGCTACTCACAGCTCAGCTGCATACTTACCTTGGGGAGTCTTTGGGGCTCTGGGAGGGGCTGGGACAGACAGCAGCGTGGAGGGGCAGTAGGCAGCAGCCTCAATGCAGGCCAAGGCCGGGCCGGGAGCAGCAGCAGTGCAAAGTGGTCAGTCTCAGGACAGCAGAATTTAAAATGCCATTAAATGGCAGCAAATTGTCAGTGATTTGGTTTTCATAGTTTTAGTTTTCTCCCTCAGACTGAAACGTCCTGCTGAGAGTTTAGCTGTATTGACTTATGACAACCTTCTATATGCTCAGGCATGGACTGACCTTTTAATTTATCAGGAGATCTCCTGGTAGACTGGTGTTCTAGAAGGCTGCAGCCACCGCCTTGCATGCAGCAACCAGGGCCGGTGCCAGGTTTTTTTGTACACTAGGCGAGGCTACCTTCTGGTACCCACCCACCCCCCGTGCATCCACTGTGCTATGCAGATTTTTGAAAAATGTTGCTTGCACCACAGCACAAGGACTGTGTGACTGGAAGGCTGGCTTCACCTCCTGTGACAGCTATTTTGTTGCTGCACTCACCACGAAGTGTCAGAATTCCAGAGGTGCTAGCAGGCTCAAAAAGGTTGGGGGGCCCTGCTCTAACCATTAACCCACCCTGACCCATCATGGGAAATGTTGTCCAATTTCAGAGCAGGAGAATTTTTTTGTAGGTCATTCTCAGATTTTTTTTTTTAAAGAAGCAGATTTCCAGAATATTTTCTTTAAAATTTTCTTCTAGCAATTACAAGTCACTAGTAAAACAGAAGATAAACTGTTCTCAGCAGTGCAGGAGTAGAAGCGGTTGATTTATACCCCACCCTTCACTACCTGAAGGAGTCTTAGAGTGGCTTACAATCTCCTTTCCTTTTCCCTCCCCACAACAGATACCCCATGAGGTAGGTGGGGCTGAGAGTGCTCTGACAGAAATTGCCCTTGAGAGAACAGCTCTGAGAGAACTTGTGACTGACCCAAGGTCACCCCAGCAGCTGCATGTAGAGAAGTGGAGAATTAAACCCAGTTCTCCCAGATTAGAGTCTGCCCGCCTAAGTACTACACCAAATTGGCTCTCAAAAAATCAAAATGGGTGATTTATAGTGAGCATGGGCAGAAAAGAGGGAAAGTGTAAATCCACTCTGACTCCAGATGTGTTGGGAAATTCCTTGCAATTTGATGTACCTTAGGGCAGGTGGAGTTTAGGGACAGGAGGGACCTCAGTGGGTGTACAAAGCCACGGACTCCACCCTCCAAAGCAGCCATTTTCTCCAGGGGAACCGATCTCTGTCAGCTGGAGGCCAGTGGTAATCCAGGGAGATCTCCAGCCAGCACCTGGAGGTTGACAACCCTAAACCCAGGGGCCGGGTGGATGCCAGGTGCTTAGCCGGGCTGGGAAACGTGGGACTGGGAGATGGGCAGGGGGCAAGTGGCAGGCGGGCGGGGGGAGGCCCAGGGGCGTGGGCAGCAGCCATCTTACTCAAGGTCCACGTGCTAGACTCCTTCGTTTGTTGAGGCGCAGATGAGCGGAGTGGCAAACTGCACTGGAGGTGGGAGGGCCCACACCATGTGGAATCCTTTGGGGGCAGGTGGTTGGCAACAGCAAGAGCAGGAGAATGACCAACACGTACTCCTTAGTGCTTGGCAGCAGCTGCTTCTGGGGGCGGTCGTCAGAGCAGCCGGGCTTTTGGCGAGGGAGGGGGCGCCCTTAGGCTGGTGCCTTTAGGTAATTGCCTAACCTCGCCTTATGGGTGCTCCGACCCTGGCAGCAACATCCTTTAGAATGCCTTGATGGGCATGGTCTTCCTTCAGGGGTGCTGGGGCCTCTTTAGTCCATGTGCTGGGACTGCTTCTGGCTGCTGCTGGGCCAGGGCAACCCTCCTATGTGTGTGCCCTCCATAACTGACTGCTTCATGAGGTGGGAGGAGGAAGAGGTGATAAGTACAGAGCTGGAGCCTGAGTCTTCCAGAAGTTTCGGGTAACATAGTTCATTGGTTGGACCAGAACCTCCTCAGGAGCACGTGGGCCACCCTGATGCATTTTCCCCCTGGGGCTGTTTCAGCTTCCCATTCCACTCCTGCACATACTTTTGCTACAAAGGCATTCTTGGGAGAATGTTCACACTGTTTTGAGGGGAGTTTTGGTTCTGACAGTCTTCATGTATTTTCCTTGTGCACCATCCACAGGTCATTCCGAACAATGAGACGAATTACCAGCTCTTCTATATCCTGTTCAATGGCACTGTGGTGCTGAACGGCTCACTTAGTTACAATAACAAGAGCACTTTCTACAGAATCAAGATCAGAGCCAAGGTAAGGAGGAGCCAATAAAGCACAGGGCAGGAAAATATTAAGAAGGAGGGAAGGGAAGGGAAACTCTCTCCATGAAATAGTTAGATAAAGGGTGGCCAGATACTGTGGGAAGAGCAGTTGTTTGCACTGAGCTGACCTTCATTTGCATTGATTGATCAGAGTAGCTTTTCAGGCAGGGAGGCTTACACTGCACATCACCATGCCCACATCAATATCTGCCTGTATCAACACCACTCCTTTTGGGTCTCTCTCATTTGCTGATGCATGAAATGTTTCAGGTCTTTGTATTAAGGGCGGGGGGGACAACAAATAATAAGCCTTACCCTGTAAAGTGTCAGAAGAAAGGGTTGGCTACTGTGCAGAAGATTTTCCACAAGGAAGGCTCAGTGTGTGTCCCTGGGGGGGAATAACAGTTCCTGGGTAGGCAGAGAGAAGGCAGGGACAAATTTAAGTTCTTGTTGTCTTTCTTTTTTCCAGGATGCTGGAGGATTATGGAATGGTGTGATTGTCCATCACAATAACACAGCCTACCTGTCTGTTACTGTTGTTGATGTGGCTGACCTGGATCCCCAGTTCTTGGGAGAGCCATATGTAGGCTCTGTACCAGAGAATTGCCCCCTGGTGAGGCACATCTATTCAGCTCTTTTAATTCTAGTCCTCAAGTGCCAGAATTCTGTAGCTTCTCATATGGCTGATTTTGTTACTGGAAAGTTGTCATATCTGTGGGAGGAGTTGGTTTTAAGATAGATTGGTCCTTGATGTATGTGTTTTCATACCAATATGAATCATGAATTTGTAGAATACCCCAATCACTTCAAGGGGAAACGGTAGCCCTCTTTAGATGACATCCCAGGTCGAAATCAAGAAATGTAAAGGGGAAGCAGGAATGAACCCACCAGCCCAGTCATATGGCCTACCAGAACCAGTTTGGTGTAGCGGTTAGGAGGGTGATCTCTAATCTGGGAGCCAGTTTGATTCCCCACTCCTCTACATTCAGCCAGCTGGTATGACCTTGGGGTCAGTCACAAGTTCTCTCAGAGCTGTTCTCTCAAGAGGAGTTCTCTTAGAGCTCTCTCAGCCCCACCCACCTCACAGAGTGCCTGTTGTGGGGAGAGGAAGGGAAGGAGATTGTAAGTACCAGCTTGGAGAAGGCATTTGTCTCTTTAAATCCTTTCTCCAAGCCAAGCCAGCTGGCATGGGGTTGGGGGGGTTGGAAAACATGTTTAAAGTTGGAGTTGCTTTCTTTCCACCTCTCTCTTTCTTTCTCTCTTAGACAAATATAATTAGCAAACAAATAAATATCATCGGACAAATAAATATGATCAATATCTGTTTTTACCTTTTGTTTTTATTTTTGGCAGTCTCACTTGATAAAAAGCAAATGTGCATATTTTTCAATAAAAAATGTGTGTGATACTTGTTCATGTTTTGCAGCTCTCAAACATCTGACATTTATTTTATGTGGCTCTTACGTTAAGCAAGTTTGACCACACTGGGTGTAGACGCTGTGCTTTTGTCTGGTTGCTTGCAGGGCCAATAGGTTCAAGTCCTGCTCTAGTTTGGGTGGAAGGGATTTCAGTGCACAGATATTTTCTGAAGTGGGTTTTTGGTGGCAAGGCAGCAACTCACAGCAAACCTGGCTACTAAGCAAGAAAGGTATGTGATGTCATCCATGTGGTACCCCCCAGCCCATCTTGCTGTGGGTTGCCCTGCCTCTGAGCCAACTGTGTGAAGGGTAAGCTGTGCTGCACACAGTGGAGTCTTCCAAGAAGAGCTGGGAGCACATACGATTGTAATCTGGATTCAGTGCAGTTACATGCGATATATGCAGAAATGGAGAAAGAAAGTGGAGCAAAGGCATGGCTGTTCGAGTGCTGGGGAAAGATGGAGCACAGACTGAATGCAGAAAGGGCCATGGTCACCCCACTGGTTCTAAGCCAAGTGGTGACCTTTACCCTCATGTCTGATTTATTATTTACTTGCTAAATCCATTGGGACTTGAGGAAAGGAGCAAGAAATTAAATACTTCATCTTGCACTTGCACAATTTCTCCCTGGGCTATGCATGCCAGGTAGGGAGGGAACTATCAAGCTGAATCAGCTTTTGTAGCTATTCTTTTAACAGAAGATTGATACATAGAAATTAGCAGGTTTTGGATCTGTGCCACTGAAAGTTTCACTTCCTAATCCCTATATATCAAGTCATTGTTAAATCCAAATCTACCAGCAGTGCTTGAAAAAAATTGATGAAGCTGTGGGGTTTTTTGCATGCAAAGAAGGCTCTGCCTTCACTGAAGCTTCTTCATTCCAGGGAACCCCAGTGCTGACTGTGCTGGCAATAGACAGAGACAAGGAAGTGAATGATGTCATCTTCTATAATATTATTGGTGAGTGGCAGAAGGGTAGGGGTGGGCTTGTGGGGTGTAAACAGGCCTTTGAGTTTATTATGTGCCAAAGGGTCAAGATTGTTGTGGTTTATGCCATTTGATGGTCAGGGGGGTTGACAAACAGTACTGTGAACTATACCTCTGTATATAGTATGTATTATGTCTGCTGTATGTATTGTTCTACTCTCACTAGTTTTTTTTATAGTTATGTAGTACTGTTTTTTTGCAGTACTTTACATATCATGTCTAATACTCGAATGGCTCTTTTTGTAGCAGGAACTCATTTGCATATTAGGCCCCTGATGTAGCCAATCCTCCAAGACCTTACAGTAGCCCCTGTAAGAAGAGCTCTGTAAGCTCTTGGAGGATTCGCTACATTAGGGGTGTGTGGCCTAATATGCAAAGGAGTTCCTGCTATAAAAAAAGCCCTGCTCGAACCTGTGCCAAAGCACCCCCATTCTCTGCTGGTACTTACTGGACCAGTGGGAGAAAAATGGGGGGGGGGGCATCCAGCAATTTCACAACATCATTGCCAGCTGTGTAACCAGAAATGTAACCAAAAATGATGTCACTGTGTCACTCTAGCATTCCATGACACTGTTCTAGTTACACAGCCAGAAATGATGTTTCTATGTTGTGGGGCACTGTTTAAGTGAATCGTCATCCCTCCTCAATTTCCCAGGGAGGGCTGGCAACCCAAATTTCTGCTTTGTTACAGACTGCTGTAATCTTGGTCTCATTACCATGGTTATTAGATTTCTTACCCTATTGATTGCATTGCCTTACTGTGTAACCTGCCTTGTATCTGAGTGAGAAAGGCAGACTATAAATAAAGTAATAATAATAAGTGGGAATAGAAATGTCAGAAAACTGAGGGGCTGAAATTGGAAATCAGGGTAGCAAATAGAGAAGGGGGCTGTGCATCGGTGTTGGTCCTGCCTCTTTCTCAGAGAGTCACTCATGCTCTCTGCACTGAGACTGATGGCATAATCAGCCATAATGGGTTACCCATGCATCCATCCCTAGCAACAGTGCAATAGTTGTCTTGAGCTGTATAAGCATGAACAGTGGTAGCACCACCCCCTTCTCACATTCAGAAGACTCCTGCCCTGCTGCATAAAGCCTGAGGCAGTTAAATTAGAAGGAGCATCCTGTTACTAGATCCTGCATTGGAGCTTTGCTCCTAGGAAACATTTTGTTAAGCAGTACCCTCTCCCGAGCACACTGTGTGAGAGATGCCATTTGTTTGCTTGAACATGGCATCCACCCCAGTTCTCCAGAGTGTCCCACCTTTGGCATGCCACTATGGCCAGCATGACTGCTTTAGTCCTGTTTCTGTTTGCCAAAACAGATCATGCTGGTTTCTTCCTTTGCTAGATAACAATTCTCCACTGTGCCTTTTGCTGTGACAAGCTGTAGGTGGCTTCAGAAACGGGTTGTGTTGCCATAGTCCAGGCTATGCTAGGCAGCTAGCCTTTACAATCGCTCCTTGCATCTCCCCCTCCCAGACCTGTTCTTACAGGAAAACATGAACATCTCCATTTCCTGATATCTAAAGAAAGCCTATTCATAGTGAGTTACCCCAGCCAACTGGTACATCCTTTGCCTTTCAGTGTGACTGGTGAGATTTTTTTTCTTCCTCTCCATTAGGTGCCAGTAACCTGTTTACAATCAACAGTACCACAGGGGTAATTGCTGTGAGTGGCATTCTAGACCGAGAAGGTGTTCCAGGTGAAGAAGTGCAATTCCAAGTTGTGGTGAGCAAATGGAGCGGCTCTGAGAAGTGGGAACTATTTTCGGGGGGGGGCTCCCACCTGCCTCAGTTTCTCTCTCTTGCTTTACCACACAGGCTCAAGAAAAAGATTTGAACATTTACCAGCAGGTGGCACAGGTGATCACCACTGTGACAATTCAGGTCACTGATCTCAATGACAACACCCCTCAGTTCTATTCATGTGAGTATCCTGCCTGCAACTTCACAGACTCCCCAGTGAGTAACTTTTCGGGTCAGATAGAGGAGCATGCTTCCCCAAGAACACCTGTGACCAGCCTCAGCATTGTGGCCTATGATCCTGACAAGGTGAGCATGTGAGGAGAGTTCTCAGAATTTTGTGTGGATGAGATTCAAATTATTATTTTTTTATTTCTTGAGAAGCAAACGTTTATCTTTTTTTGTAAAAAACATTGAATAAGCAGAACGACTGTGCATCTTTAAAAATAAATAAACAGAAGTAATTAAATGGAAGTAAATAAACAGAAAAACAGGAAAATTATAAGTTTGGAACAAGAGTTGTGTTAACACACACAAAAAGTATTGAAAAGCACAAAGAGTTTCCATGTACCCTTTCTTCTTTCCTGAACAGGGTCCTAATGGCACCTTTCAGTTGTCCTTGCGTGGTCCAGATGCATTTGCCTTCTCAGTGACACCGCAGCAGATCGTGAATGTAGGCACTGTACAGGTGCTAGTGAGCAATTCAACTGTTTTGGACTATGAAAAGATACCTGATCATTCTGTGACTGTGGAGGTAAGAGGTGCAAAAATTTAGGCCCATTCTGTTGCATTGGCCCTTCTTGACAGTTACCTGTCTTACAGCCATGAACTGGGATCTAAGCTGCCAAGAGGAAATTACACCATCTTTTCATGTTACCTGCTGAAATCCCCTTCTAGGCAAACTGAATATAGGAGATGAAGATATATCTAGGGCACCTAAACAGGAAACATCTAATGAGGACATGCTCTGAGATTAATGCTATCAAACTGTGCAGTCACTATTAAGGGAGTGCCTTCTTGTAGAATTAAAGCATCCCCATCAGCACTGTACTCTTACCAGATGTGAGAAGTACTGTCTGCCAAGTATATGCTGCTGCAATGGCCTCTGCCACTCCAGAAACAAAGCACTGGCAGCTTCGGAGACAAGAAATTAGCTGGTTGACCCCAGTACCCCCGTAGTAAGCTTCTTTTTGAAGGGAGTTGTGCTGTGATGAGGATATGACCAAAGACAGAGGTTTGAAGTGAGGTTGACTTGGTTCCTTCTAATCTTGGTAGATTGTAGCAAATGACACCAGAAGGACAACCAGTTGCTGCTCCTTTGCCACAGTTACCATCCGTCTTCTTGACATCAACGATCACAGACCCGAGTTCAATCAGAGCGAGTACAAGCTTCATGTGCTGGAGGAGAGCCCACCGGGTACCATTGTCACTTCTAACATCACGGTACAAGAGCTGCACTGCTAACTTGGGTCCAGGCAGGGAAGGGCAAGGACGATGGGATAAGAAGGAACTGTGGTCTCTGAAATGGACAGAGGCTTTATGACCAGATTCATATGACCAGACCCCTAACACAAAAGCCAACTGTGCTGCCAGGAGCTGTCCAGGGGGATTAATGTAGAAGTGTGTGAATACTAATGATAATAACAAGTTGATGCTTTCTGTTTCCTGCAGGCCACTGACCCAGACAGTGGGATTTATGGAGAGATCACCTACTATCTACTGCCTGACAGCATGTATGTACCCATAGCCATAGTCAGGGCTATTTTGGGGCAAGAACGCACAGGAATGGAGTTCCAGCTGGCTCCTGAGTTGGCCACGCCCAGCAGGAACTCATTAGCATAATAGGCCACACCCAACAGCAGAAACTCATTAGGACTGGCTACATTAGGGGTGTGTGGCCTAACATGCAAATGAGTTCCTGCTACAAAAAAAGGCCTGGGTTTTTACAACAAACAAGGTAAACAGAATAAGAAGCAAAAGGTAGGTGTGTTTGGATGCCCACACTACTGGTAATGTGGGGGTGTGGCCTAATATGCTAATGAGTTTGTGCTGTCAGGTGTGGCCTATTATGCTAATGAGTTCCTGCTGGGCTTTTTCTACAAAAAAACCCCTGGCCATAGTTATGGGGAGGAGTGAGAGATGGCTGTGATGTAGGCCCTCTTTTGCTTGGAGAGAGTTGTTGTACATCAAGCCTGAGGGATTTGTCTTTTTGTTTACCATGCAGACGGTCCACTTTTATAGTGAACGCAACAAGCGGTGCAATACTGGTGGCAAACGGCAGTGAACTGGATTGGGGACCTGTTTATTATGCCACTTTATTGGCAGTAGATGGGGATGGCTTATCTGGTTCCACACAGCTGGAGATCTCCGTGGTTGACATAAATAACAACCCTCCCATTGTGACAGGCTCCTATAATGCCTTCATCCGTGAAGGCCAGAACATCAGTGTCCAAATCCAGGTAAGGCTAAAAGGCCGGCTTTCTTCCTTGTGCCTCTGCACTCGGCCATTCTATTCTCCTGGGCCCTTTTAAGGAGTAACTAGAATACAGTTTACTCATAAGACAAGTAATTACGCATAACACCTATACATCACTGCTTATGTTTGGATTGTCAGGGACTCCTTTCCACCAAGAATTGTCTGTCAACTTCAATCCAAACCCACTTAAGTCACTGAGGCCAGCCACAATATTGGATTAAGTTTGGGATGCTTCTCGAGTTGTTGTGAGTTAACTATTAATCACATGTTAATGTGCATTCCACACATCAGTAGGATTGCTGCACAAGGGCAGAATGTCTTGTCTGGGGCAGAGTTGATTGAAGGATCACTACTGTCATGTCTCTCTTGGGACCCAGGAAGAGGTTCTGGGGCCTGATAGGTGGGTATGGTGCAGAGGGAGAGGTTCATGGGAGAACCATGTGTACTGCACTAAGCTCTTTGGAGGAAGATTGAGGGGGAAATTGGCTGATAGGTGACACTCTCCTAAAAGCTATCAAGCAATCTTGCCATTTCCACCTCACCCCTTGTAGAAGCCTCTATATTATTTGATCCAGCCCCAACTTTACTCTCTAATAAACTGTGTTATATGGGAATGGAATTTGTCAGGCACTTGAGTGAGGCTTTCTAAGGAAAGAAGATTCCGATGAGAGGACCTGTGTGCTACAGGAACTGAAGCTGGTGAGAAGTCCCACAAAGGACCTGCTGTGTTAGCTCTGCCACACTTATGGAATTCACTGTTGCTCACTAGCTGCTGAATTATATTCCCAAATAATTTACTCCAAAGGAAGAAGAGAGGCATTGGTCTTCTTGCTTCTTATTCTGGTTTTGCCTACCTGGGGAGGAAAAGAAGCATAAAAGAGAATTTATACCCCTGTGTGAGACTGAGTGGATATATGGAACTCTGTGAGGGGAAGAGGCATTGTATGGAAGTGTGTGTGTGCATTTTGTGAAAGAGAGAACATGTCTTTTTGGTTTGACAGTTTTGAGAGGCCTTGTGGCTTTTAGCTCAACAATGCTCAGCCCTGTGGCAGAGGGAGTCCACCATACCAGGCAAATAAGAGGTAACATACCCTGATATCAGCCTAAACCCCAATAACAATAGGCTGGTTGAAGTGAGAAGAGGAAGAGGAGAAGGAGTTGATTTTATACCCCACTTTTCTCTACCCTAAGGAGTCTCAAAGCAACTTACAATCGCCTTCCCTTCCTCTCCCCACAACAGACACCTTGTGAGAAACCTGTGATTGGCCTAAGGTCACCCAGCAGGCTTCATGTGGAGAAGTAGAGAACCAAACCCATTTCTCCAGATTAGAGTCTGCCACTCTTAACCACTACACCACACTGGCTCTTGCGGTGTATTCCATCTCACTGTATTTTGCTAACAACTCCAATTTTTATTCCCAGGCCACTGACAAGGATGATCCAGGGACCAATAATAGCCGCTTGATCTATGAGATTGTGCCAGGTAGCTTCAGCAGGAATTTCACAATTGACCCAAACACAGGAGAGTTGAGGAGCAGAGAGCCCCTGGACCGAGAGGCAATCCCCAAGGAGCTTGCAGGCAACGTGGTGGTAACAGTGCTTGTGCATGACTTGGGCATCCCACAGTTGAACACCACAGTCAATGTCACCATCATCGTGGAGGTAATTACATTCCCTGCTAGAAGTCTAATGGGAAAGGGATGCTTAGAAAAGGTGGCTGGATTAGTGCATATAAACAGCAAGCCTAGTCTTGCTTAAATAAATCCAGTTTCCAGCCAGTGTCGGTGTATGTGTGTATGTGCGTGCGCAACACCCATATGATCCACACTCAGACCTGAACATGCTATGGGGCTCTTAACATCTGTGCCATCCCCTGCCTATCTGTAGAACATCTGGTCACCAACCTCCATCTAGTGGCTTGAGATCTCCTAGGATTACAACAGTTCTCCGGGTGACACCGATCAGTTCACCTAGAGAAAATGGCTGCTGCGGAAGGTGGACTGTATGGAATTACACCCTACTGAAGTCTCTCCTCTCCTCAAGCCCTGCAATCCTCAAGCTCTACCCCAAAATCTCCAGGTATTTCCCAACCTGGAGCAGGCAACCCTAGTAGAACATAATCCCACCATAAATGCCTATAATTGTGCCACTGTTGCATGAAAAGCCTCATGTTGTCTTAAGCATAGAAAGCATGGAATTGGACATGACATTCCCTGTTACCAGCCTGTTCTGTTCTTTTTTAGGACAATAATGACAATGCACCCAGATTCAACAGCTCACTGTATGTCTTCTCTGTTCAAGAGGGCTTGCGAGGTACGATATATCACTTGCCTATAGTCTGGATTGGAAGGGGTGGCAATGTGATAGTGTTTGCTGTTTTTTCTTCAGCATTTTTGTCTTGCTTTTCTCACAAACTCAATTGGTTGGCAAAATAAAAGTTCTTTAGATTTTTTTTTAATCCCAATAATGCTAAGAATGACACAACATCTTAACATAGCCAAGATTATGATCTACTCCTGATATTTTGATGAGAAGCATCCTGGAAAAACAACATTTTGCAGGCTTCATTAAAAATAAGCAGGCCTCCTTGAGGATGGGATTTTCTAATGAAGGGGCTACCATGATTAAGGCCCTTCTTTGTGCTCTCATTAAATTTAACTATCTGATGTGTGACATTCAGAACTGAACATCTCCTTGAGATCTTAAGGAGTAAGAGGATTCATTCAGGCAGAGCTGTTACCTCAGAAATGCTAAACCTAGGCTGTTTATGGCTTAATGGTAATTTAATTGAAATATTTATATCCTGTCTTTTGAGTTAAAATAATCTCTAATTCACCTCATTGTGGACAGCGTTAGATTATGGCTAACACAAAGAACAAACAGGAAGGCAATGTGATTGAAACAACACAAAACTGAGAGTATAATGGGACTTACAGGCAAGGGGAAATGTGGTAAGGCAGGAACCAGGAAGCATGTGACTGGCTGCTTTTCTGAATTTTGTTTTTAATGAATGGAAGAATAGGTATGGGATTGACCCATGAGGAAATACTTTGACAGATGATCTAACTAACCTTCCATCTCTAGGAATCTCTGTGGGCAATGTGGAAGCTACCGATGCTGACCAGACGGAAATCAACTACCGCATCTCATTCAGTATTAAAAGCAACGCAGGCTCAAACAACTTCCTGATACACTCTAGTAGCCTGGGCGCTGGCTGGTACCAAGGAAACCTGCGGTTAGAGCCAAACATTGCTCTTGATTATGACTGGCTGCAGCAGAAGTTCTTCAATCTGACTGTGCAGGCTGAGAATTCAGACTTTGCCGGAGACATGGACACTGCTACTGCCCTGGTGCATGTGCAGGTGCTAGATGTCAATGATGAGCCCCCAGCCATTGTGCCATCCCCACCCAATGACATCAGAGTGTTGGAGAACCTCACCCTGCATGAGTGGGTTGCCACACTGCAGGCCACAGATGTGGATACTAACCATTCACTGGCGTTCCAGGAGTTAGGTGTTGCATGTTTCCATAGTTCAACCAACGTGGGCAGTATGTGCCGTAACTGGTTCCGCTTGGAGCCCAATGGTTCTCTTGTTGTGAACTCTTTGGAGATAGACTACGAGGCCTGTGACCTAGTAGAACTCAAAGTGCGTGTCAAGGATAAGTTCACTGAGGTGGGGGACCCCTACAGTGGAAATGGTAAGGGTTCGGAACGGACAATGCTTGGCTGTATCTCTCCTCCTGAAACTAGAACTTTTGTGACTTGCTTCCTTTCCTCTTCATCCATCCTATCTTCCTTCTACTGCTAGAACATACCTTGTGTTCCAGCCAGAGATGCTTTAGAAAGCCATGCTACCAACGGCTCAGTTATGATAGAAACAGAAGTAGAAAGAGATAAGTTCACTATTGGATGAAAATGGAAAAAACCTGACAGAGGATAAAGCAATGGCAGAGAGGAAAAATGCCTATTTTGCCTCTCTGAAGGAGAGTAGAGGCCCACTTGGGAACAGTGGTGGGCAGGATTCAGGTTTGCAGGTGAATATAGATAAAGAGGTCATTCGTAAGTATCTGGATGCTTTGAATGGATATAAGTCCTCTGGGCTAGATGGAGTCCACTTGAGAGTGCTTAAAGAACTAGCTGGGGAGTTGGCAGAGCTGTTATCCATTATCTTCATGGCCTCTTGGAGGATGGGTGATGTTGTAGGAGATTAGAGAAGGGCAAATGTTGTCTTGATTTTTATAAAGGGGAGGATGGATGATCCAGGGAACCATAGGCCATTCAGTTTAACCTCTGTCCCAGGGAAAATCTTGGAGCAGATTTTAAAAGGGTTTATTTGTAAACATCTAGAGGACAACTTGGTGATAAGAAGTAGTCAGCATGGATTTGTCCCTAATAGGTCCTTTCAGACTAATCTCATTTCCTTTTTTGATCAAGTGACAGGTCTGATAGATTGGGGGATGGTGCAGATACTGCCTATTTGGATTTTAGTAAGGCATTTGATAGGGAGGGAAGGTGGCATGGTGTAATTCAATCTTGTCAGATCTTGGAAGCTAAGCAGGGTCAGTACTTGGAGGGGAGACCACCGAGGAAGGCAATAGCAAACCACCCCTGCTTCTCTTATGGGTCACCATAAGTTGGCTGTGACTAGATGGCACTTAACACACACATACACACACACACACACACACACACACGGCATTAGATGGCACTTAACACACACATACACACACACACACACACACACACACACACACACACACACACACACGGCATTAGATAAGGTTCCCCATGATGTTTTGATCAGCAAGTTGGATGGCTGTGAATTAAATTTTGGGATGGTTAGATGGATAAGGAATTGGTTGGATAATTGTACCCGAAGAGTGATAGTTAATGGCTCCTTGTCTGATTGGAGGGTAGTATCTAGTGGGGTGCCACAGGGCTCAGTTTTGGGCCCAAAGTTTTTTAATAGTTCAAGTTCAAGTTAGCCTTTATTGGCAGATTAAAAATATACCTATAAAAATACTATGTCTCTAGGATCCTTTGGCGCAGCTTTTTAAAATCAACAATCTAGGTAAGGATACTTCTTCAGAAGCTTTTCACACAAAAGCTTACACTTTGAATAAAACTTTGTTGGTCTTAAAGGTGCCACTGGATTCAGACTTTGTTCGGATGCTTCAGACCACCATTGCTACCTACCTGAATCTAGATTAGGGTGAGAGGGACTACTCATTAAATTTGCAGATGATACCAAATTGGGTGGGGTAGCTCCAGAAGATAGAGATAAAATACAATAATACTTGGATGCATTGGAAAAATTGGCTGATGTGATCTAGATGCAATTTAATAGAGATAAATATAGAGTTTGCATCTGGGCAGCGAAAGCATTAAATATACATACTGGATGGGGGCTACTCTCCTGTGTAGTAGCATGTGTGAACAGGATCTTGGGGGGTTGGCGGACTGGAAATTGAGTGTGAGTAGCCAGTGCGATGTGGCAGCAAACAAGGCAAATTTGATCTTAGGGTATATCATGCATAGTGTCTAGGACATGAGATGTGGTAGTACCACTTGTCAGTCTCCATTTGGAGTATTGTGTCCAGTTCTGAAGCTGCAGACTGGAAGGTCTGTAGTTTGGCAGTTTGAGACCCTAGTGCCACGTGACGGAGTGAGCTCCCATCTCTGGCCTCAGCTCCTGCCAACCTAGCAGTTCAAAAGCAAGAAATTGCAAGTAGATAAATAGGTACCACTTTGGTGGGAAGGTAACAGTGTTCCGTGTGCCTTGGCATTTAGTCATGCCGGCCACATGACCATGGAAATGTCTTTGGACAGTACTGGCTCTTCAGCTTGGAAACAGAGATGAGCACCGCCCCCTAGAGTTGGGTTCAACTAGCTTTTGAGCAAGGGAAATCTTTACCTTTAGGTTGCTATTTCAGTTGGTAGTAGAGGATAGGACTCGTAATGGATTTAAATTACAGTTGGGGAGATATTGGCAGGGTATTAGGAAAAACCTTTTAACAATAAGGGCAGCTCAGTAGTGGAATCAGTTGCCTAGAATGTTGTGGGTTCTCCTTCCTTGCAGGTGTTTAAGCACAGATTGGATGGTTATTTGTAAGGGGTGCTTTAGATCATCCTGCATGATGCAGGATGTTGGACTGGGTGGACTTTAGTCCCTTTCCAGTTTTTTTATACTATAATTCTATGTACTCCATCTCCAGCCTCTCTTAAGAGTATATGCATATGGAATGAAAAACATACTGAGAGCAATGAGCAGGAGGAACAGAAATGGCCCATAGTACCTAGACTGGTTTTTCAGGGGCTCATCTGCTTAAGGCACATCCTGGGGGGGGAGGTGGAAATCTCATCACTTCTAGTGGCATGATTCCACTTGGGTTGTTGTTGAATTCTTACAAAGCAGGAGGTTGGGGAGAAGGGGACTTAAAGCACAACATGGTTGGAAGTAGGGTTGCCAGTCTCCAGGTGGGACCTGGAGATCTTCTAGAACTTGAACTGATCCCCAGACTTCAGATATCAGTTGTACTGGAGAAAATGGCTGCTTTGGAGGGCAGAGTCTATGGCACTACACCCCATTGTTGCTTCCTTCCCAAATCCTGCCCTCCCTAGGCTTCACCCCCCAAATCTCCCAACCTGGAGTTTCCCTGATTAATATTTCCCCCTCCAGAAATCATTTCTCATCACAGAACCCTACTGGGAGAAAAATGGCTGCAGAAAACTATGTTGGGGGAATAGATGTGTGTGAATGGTTTGGCTCACCCTTGTTGCCCAGCCAAGCTGCATCTTAAATCTCTAGTGCAATTCTCCATATTTTATAGGGATTTGGCAGTGACCCAACTAGACACATGGGTTTGCCACTGTGATGTCTGGTTTCAGCCTTTAGAACAGTGGCTGTAGGGGGAAGCACAGATACTCCGGTTAAGCATCATTTCAGCTGGAAGTCTTCTATAGAAAGGCAATCCCAACACTTCGGACAATAAAATAACAGCACAAAAATGCTGATAGCTATTTCAGGAAGCCATGGTTTTGTGTTTTGGACTGACTGGGGATGTATCTAGGCAGAGGGTGTGATATCCTCCTACCAACTGAGTGCAGGACTGGGACTGTGCCTTGTACCTGTGTGGAGCATATGGAAAGCACACAGAGCAATGACTCCTCTTCTGTGCTTTGTTTTCTTTTTTAAACAGAGACCTTAAGGATCATAATCAGTGATGTGAATGACAACCCTCCGAAGTTCCTTCCTATTGCCAATACTTTTGGTGAGACAAACATGTCCCATGATCAAGATATGCAGTTGCTACCCACTAATGGGCAGGTGGAAGGGAAGAAGATGGCAACAGACTGGAATTCTCTCAAGGACAGGGGCCTGCTCTTTAGGGCTGACCATCAGCCCTTTCTCCTCTGTGCATCTTTAATGACTCATAACTGATTACCATTCTCAGAAAATTTCTCCTGCTGTTTTTGCCTTAGTTGAATACCTGATCTCCTCCTCTTTCCTACCCAACAGTTAGGCAAGGAGTAATCAGTCCTCTTTACATCTCACAGTTTCTAGCCAGGGCAAAGAAATGCCCCCCTGAAGAGTCAGTTACAGAAGCACAGTTACAGGAGCACATGCCAACTGCCTTCTTGTAACATGCAGTCAGAGGTAGGGCATAGGAGATAGTTCCCAGCATGCCATGTTTTTGTGCATACGTTATCTGATCTGCGTGATGTTTTGTTTCAGTGGTCATTCCAGAGATCTCTGTAGTGGATCTGCAAGTGGCTATAGTTAGGGTAAGAGAATCTGGCATGCTTTGCTACATGTGCATGTGTGTGTGTCTGTCTGTCTGTGGTGGGAATTGCCCCCTGGTGCTGAGAAGCTATTTCAAATTTTTCCTCCAATTCCTAGGCTACGGATACTGATTCAGGGGAGAACAGAGTAATCACATTTGCCATCTCCAGTGTAGTTTTCATCACAGACAACGGGCCCAACCAAGTTTTTGAAAATCTTTTCAAGGTGGTAACAATGGCAGAAAAGGCCTTCTATGTTGGGAGCATTCAGTAAGTGATTTCACCTCTGAAGCTTTGTGCCAGTCACATTGGTGATCTGGAACTGGACAGTTCTGGAAGGGAAAGTGTTTGGGGGGGGCGGGGGAGGTGGTCCAGAACAAACAGAAAACAATGGGAAGATGAAATATTTGCCAGTCATTTGGCCTTGAAGACAGTTCTAATAATACCTGAATGTGACCAATGGTGTTATGTTCCCAGAAAGACAGCATAGGCAATAGTAGAAAGATTAGCACTACAAACTGCCTCACTTTTCTGGCTAGAGTATGGAGCGTTCAGTGAGACTACTGATCCTGGAGCTCATATAGATTCTCCAGTTATGTGGGCAAGGTATCAACAAAGAACCCATTGGAATTTCTGGCACTTCTGTAGAGATTCCAGGTCGATAAATAGATAGATTGATAGATGGATATTTTTGAACCATCCTCAGGTTTGGAGTAAGGTAATAACAGCCAGTTCTGCAAGGGCTCTTCAAGAAGGTGATGAAGGCAGGTCAGTACGTCAGCTGGGGATCCACAGTCTTTGTGTTACCTATCTTGCTAACACCTCTGTTGTTCTCACAGAGTTGCAAGCAACCTTGACAGTTCATTGAAAGGTCAGTACCAGCTGAAGGTGGAAGCCAAAGATGGTGGGACACCTCCACTGAGCTCTTCAACGTTAGTGGATGTAAGACTGCTTTCCTGTTTAACCTACTTCCTCCCAGCACACAACTATGTGTGACTTACTGTTAAGAGGTCTATTTTCTTCAGCTGTTTCCACACTGATGTTTTGCTCCATCTTGCCTTCCTTACAGGAGTATTGTTTTGGGGGAACAGCCACACTATGTCCTTCTCTGTTTGTCCTGCTTTTGTCCCCTTCCTCCACATTTTGCTGCAATCTTTCCCAGTCCCAGTCCCAGTCCTTGCCACAAACTAATATATATATATATATATTTGGACACCATGTGGATGAGAAGGTGTACCATTTTGCAGGTCCTCCCTACATTGGTACCATTTTTATCGCTGCCTCCCTAGACATGCATTTATTTATTTACTTACTTATTTATTTATTTCATGGGATTTCTGTCCTACCCTCCCTCGCAAGCGGGTTCAGAGTGGGTTACAATGTACCAATAAAACAATAGAATAGTTGTACATAAATTCAGTAAATACAACCCAACAGTAAAATTTCCATGAAATCCAATTTAAAACCCAAAAATCAAATTTAAATTCAAATTTAAAACCAAGATGGTGAATAATGATTTAACAATTTAACAGTATCCCAGGCATATGCCGTACACAGTTCAGAAAGGGCCAGCATATCAGGCTGGTGATCCTGCCCGTAACCCACTATACGGTTGGGACAGTATAAAGAATAAGCTGGATGGGTTGTCTGGTTTAAAAAACAACAACATAGAATTGGTAGGATACTATATTGTTACAATATTATAGTGATCTGTTGCCACAACTATTAGTTTCTTTCTCTCTTTCTTTCAAAAAGTAAATTTCTAGTCCTTTTTGTTATAAGGGATGTGAGGCAATGTATTCACAAGCTGCTTTCCCTTAGGGTCCAGGAGCTGGGAAAGTCCTGTCCAGCTGATATCCTGGGTCTCTCTACCCATGAATGTACTGTGTTTCCTTCTTCCCTAACTCCTCCCAGAGGGTTTGTCCAACTTCTCCCTGGGTATTACCCACTGTTACCAACTAACCTTGAATAGCATCCCCTGCTAGAAGGATTAGTACTTCCAGCATTCTTTACTGCACTGCTGTTTAAAGGCTCTTCCTGTTTGCTGCATCTCCCATTTAGCTCGTACTACCTAATGTAAGGATGAACTATTGCACTTTTTCGACTTCACGTTTTGAGGATGGCACACTAACATACAGTCCCTCTTCTTTACCACACTTTGAAAGTATGAGTGAATCAGGCATGATATGAGCACAGAGATCAGGCTTTGAGCATTCAAACAGAAGAAAACTGAATAAACTAATTAGCTGAGTTTGGTTTTTTAGTTTATTCAATTTACATCCTGCCCTACCCCACAAGTGGGCTCAGGGCAGCTTAGCCTCAACAATTCCAGCTAAAAATTTCTGATGGCAGCATAACAATTACTAACTATTGTGCCTGCTGCAATAATGTCAGAGAGGGCACATTCTCTTAAGAGATTAAATAAGAATCACACACCCAATCTTTACACACTTCAGACTGAGCAAGTTCATGAAGAAAAGGTGAAAACACACAGTCTTGCAGCTCTGACTCTAGGCATAACAATGTTATTGCTAGGATAGGCTATTAACTCTTAAGGTTACAGCAGTTAAAAAGTCCTCAGTTACCTCTTTTTCTGGTTTAGGGGTTCCTTGTCCCATAGTCAAGATGGAGTCTCACTGTAAAAGCTAGCCCTTCAAAGCTTGGCAAGTTGGAGATGCTCCAGTGAGAGACAAGCAAGGAAGAGGGAGGGAGGGAGGGAGGGGTTCTCTGGTGTGTCCAGAGAATTTGTAATTTCCCTTTTGCAAGTCCATCCCCTCTTTGGGGTTGATGCTTTATTCCTGACCCCAAAGGAAGAGATGTAATCTAGTGTTTGGCTTCCCTGCCAAGTGTGATATTCTAAAGAAGGTGTTAGGTGATAAACCTTTTGGCTCACTCCAGCCAGGTCCATCTGCTTAACCAAGCATTGAACTGCTCTGTGCTTGGAAAAAATATGACTCATCTCCTTTTTCCCCATCTCCTGTAGTTTTCCTTTTATCAGTCTTTCATTAGCATTGAAGCTTCTGATGCACATATGAAGTGCAGCCCCAACTATTGAAATACTGAAGTGAATTCAAGGGTGGAGGGTATTTCTCCATGAAGGGAAAGATTCAGGCTGCACCTTTCCCCTTATAACTATGCAATGGAAAGGGCCAATGACCTACTTTAAAAAAAAGAAAGCAAGCTGTGTTCTAGTAGATTATGGCAACAGATTGTTATAATGTCATAATTGCCTAGTAGTTCCTGATTTTTTAAAAAAGTCCTTTGGTGGTATGGGGAGGGGATGGTATCTACAGGGGGCTAAGGCAAGGAAAGTGTGGGGATGCTCTGTTGCCACTGCAAATTCCTCTGCATTCAAAGCAACAATCAGAGCCTTATGGGGAATCATCTCCATGTGGAAGCAACCTCTTTCAGGGTGTTTCATGTTATAGGTTATATTGTTATCTTGTTTTGAACCAAGTCACAGATTTCTTGATGCCATACTAGGTTGCTTAAATTCAGCCTGTGCTGTGGAAAAAAGTAACCTAGACCATTCCTGCAGTGCAATCTTACTTCTTTTTGCTGGTGAGTTGAATTCCCATCTGATGGTTTGACTTTGCGGCACTCCTTCCGCAATAGGGCTTTTACTTCATAGTATTTCAGGATCAGCCCCTCCTCATGTGTTCCACATTTACTTCAAAAGGGGGCCATGCCACCTCCCAGCATTCACTTCATCATTAATGGAGCCCCTTTAAAAAATTTTTTGCTCATGCGCTGTAACGTTACAACATCATTATATTGTCCAAAAAAAGGTCTGCTTGGGAATGGGGGCAGGCTCTCCAGTGAGTTGCCATTTTGATTCCCTCCACCAGGTTTTGTCTTCCAAGTGTCTATTTAAAAGTCCACTAAAACTTTGAAACTGCAACATGGCTGAGTTTTGACCCATTGGTTCGCTTGTGTTCTGTGTCTCTTTAGTGTTTCTTTAGTGTTAATTCTTGCCCTGCAAGGGATGTGGCAGAATTAGTGTTGCTGACACATTATGTTTTTTACCAGATACAGGTCCTCATGTAGCCTATTATGTTTTTCTTTACGCTGTGGTAGCCATGAAAATTGAGCAAAGGCATTATAGACCTGGCAGTAAATTGTCATGGTAATGCAGTGATTTTATGTGTGTTTATGACCATTTTTAACTGTCATATGTTCCTTAGAAACAGGCTCCGTTCTAATGGTGTTAATATTTGTCTTGGGATTGAACTTCTGTTGAATGGTCTCTCTCTTTCACCAGATCTTCACTGTAGACAAGAGCTACCGAGTTGGGCTACAGTTTGACACAGCCTTGCAGGAAGTGCAAGCCAACTTAGACCAGATCAAAGTGTATGGCATCCTTTTCATCTAGCGGCTGGATCTAGGGAGAGACATTTTTGCAGGGCGAGTGGCAAAGGTCATGGAGAGACCATGTTGTAAGAGATCTTGGCTGGGTTGCCAGTGGATAATTTTCTGTGTTTCATATATAAAGTTTGAAGTCTGATGCAGAAATTGTGGGGAGGGAATTAATTTGTTGTTAAAAAGCACAGCTTTTATCCTCACAGTTCTGGAGAAAAATTTACAGTGTAGACAAAGTGGCTACTATATCATAGTGAAAGGAGGCCATGGCTCCTTCATTCAGTCATGTAGGGCAGGGCATGTCTATACCTGGCATACCTTCTGTCTGATTCTACAGTCCTTTGATGGTATATTCCAAATTCTATGAAAATTTGCATGCTGCAATCAGAACATATTATGAAAAAAGTGGGGTTTTTTTTGCATAAGTTACTCTGAGCAATATATTTGGCTTTCTTCAGTACAGAATTGTAGATTATTTTCCAATTTAGACTAAATTCAGTTCTGCTTATGGGTTTTTCAACTGCTGGGGGACTGATACAGGCTACAGCAGAACTTTTTGAGTCTGTTCTCACAAATGGCAACTCATCAAGGGAATGTGCTACCAAGGGAACCTATAGGGTCTGTCTTGGTGGAAGTTCTCAAGTACAACACACTAAGCATCTCTCTGGGATGCTTCAGATACAGGATGTTCTGCCTGGTAACTGTATGTTTTCACTTGTAGAGCAAATAGCAGCTTTGAGAGGCAATTTAAACCTAAAATTACACAGGGAAAAAGGATTGAACACGCACACACACCAACTCTAGCAATGTTTCCACAATCCAATTCAGCTTCCCCCCACCTCCAGTTTGATGACTTTGATCTAATTTTTTTAACCCTCCAGAAGATGCTGATCCTGGATCTCTCACCATCCAGGGTCTCAAAAAGACATCTTTCAAATTACCTGAACCTTTTAACTAGAGATGCCAGGGACTGAAACAGGGGGCCTTTTGCATGCCTAGCAGATATTCTGCCGGCCTCTCCTCTAAAACAGAGTATGCTTCAAAATCTCTCAAGAAGCCAGATTTGCAGGCATAAATGGTTTCTTCTGTAGCTCAACCCATTACAGATAATTGAAGTATAAAAAACATTTGACAAAATGCATATTAGAAGGAGATCTCTGTGTTTTTTTGCTTGCTCCTTTGGAACATGGATAGTATTAGTTATTAACTGCTGGCTGCTAAAGATTGATGTCCATATTTGATTGGATGCTTTCTGTAAACTTTGCTGTATTGATATCCCAACATTTCCCCTAACACCAACTTCAGATCAGGATGTGCTGAATATAACAGTGGGATATAATAAGTTGGGAGCATAAGTCTAGGCATTGTGGGAGTATTTGTCCGACAGTCATGGTGATAGCTTGTCTCCTTTTCCTTTTCTGCTTCCAGGGCTCTGACCATGGCCACCAAGTCAACAATCTATGTGGCAACGATCAAGCCTTTAGAGAACTCATCAGCTCCCAAATCTAACAGGTGACTAGGTTAAAGGGAAGTGACAGGAAATGGGTTAGGTCAGGCCACAAAGGACAGGTTGAAGACCGTGGATATATGGGGAACTGAGGTGTATGAGTTGTGATGGCTGTTGCTGCTACAGATTGCTCAGGCACCATCCAAAATAATTGCATATGGTTTGTGGTGAAAATGAAGAGGGGTTGTTCAAAGAATATTTCAAGAGAGGTGAGCTTTCAGTGGCAACAAATACCGAGTTTCCATGTGGCTGATGTTTGTGAAGCTATTTATTTATTGTCGCTCATTAGTTATTGGAAAATGTATATGCCGCCACTCCAGATATCTGCTTGAGGCAACTCATAGGTAAAAACGGTATGATACAATTATAAACACAGCATAATTTATCACTACTGAAAGCAAGCTTTCTCTGTAATGCTGATTCATGAGGACATGGCTGTGTTTGCAGAGAATGGTCACCAGCTGGATGGTCAAATAATGTGGTGGAGGTTGGCTCCTCAGTCTCCAAAGGGCCTGCACATCCTGATGCCCTCAGCATGTCTGTCTCATACATAATTATCTCATATCCTGTAGGGCCAAGGGGAAGATGCTGATGGAGGCCTACTTTGTCTACAGTAATGGCACAGCTCTGATGTATGAAACTGTCATCACGTGAGTGAGAGATTGCTATGGGGTTGATAGGCAGAGAGGGACCCAGGCAAAGTCTAGGATGTTTTTGTCAGTCCAGGGAGCAGAGAGGCAGAAGTTGGGGAGGGGAATCAGAACCAGGTGGAAGAATCTGAGAGAGGGGCCTGGGCAGAAAGTTGAATGGCAAGACAGAGAAAGGACCAGAGGAACTGGTGGGAGGCACTTCCAGCTAATCTCCAAACTGTCTTCTCTGCAGGCTCATCCAGAGCAACACTGAGGCCCTGACACAGCTGCTCAACCTTGGCCTGTCTACTATTGTAAGTTAACAGCTGAGTCCTACTAATGTTCCCAAACATTAGCTCTGCAGAACCTCTGAAGTTTCCAAGGCTCACACAGGAGAATGTATTAGGACAGATACATTTTAGGCTGAATAAGAAAAATAATTAAGGGAGAACCATTCAGGTGAAGCCATTACTTGTGTAGAAGTGGACATTGTGTCTGAAAGTCATTCTAGAAAATGATGTTGTGCTGTATCTGGGAGTGATATAGGGGAGGGGCTTGTATATATTTGAGCTACACCTGTGGCATAATATAGATGTGAGTACTTGCTGAGCTAGCAGAGTGACTCAGATGTCTATATCCCAGGGCCCTGTGGATGTGGGAGAACCCAACACGAAGAAGGAGCTGATTGGTATCATTGCAGGCCTGGCTGGGGCAGTGTTGATTATTCTTATCATCATGATCATAACTTTGATGAGCATCAGGAAAAGGTACAAAAGTTCCTAGCCTACTTCTACCCAAACTTACAGTGGAATCAACATCTCTCATGAATTAATTAATTGCACTCAGTATGCTGTTTCTGTCCATGTCTCTAAGTTCCCTAGCCTTTCTGTTCTGTTGCACTGCATCAAATGTACTGTATCAAAAGAAGAGCCAGTGTGGTGTAGTGGTTAAGAATGTCAGACTAGTATCTGGGAGATCTGGGTTTGAATCCCATAACTTGTGCCATAAAAGCTTGCTGAATGTTCTTGGTCCAGTCACGTTCTCTCACCCTAACCTACCTCATAGGATTGTTGTGAGGATAAAAAGAAGGTGAGGCAAATGATGTAAGCCACCTCGGTCCCATTGAGGAGAATGGTGGAGTACAAATGAATTAAATACATTTAAAAACAAAAAGACGACTTGTGGCACCTTCAAGTCTAATCAGATTTATGGTGTCATAAGTCTTCACAGACCAGAAACTACTTCATTAGAACTGCTTGAGTCCACCAACACTTATGCCACAATAAATGTGTTAGTCTTTAAGTGTCTCTGCTGTAATAGAACAATACAGCTACCCTGCTGGAATTTACACCTTTAAAGCTACTGTGCATTGTGCCGTGCCACCTTTCTGCAATTAAGGACTCCATTCCATGGGCTTCTGACTATGTGGTATTCTCATAAGGACAGTATTTCCTTTGGACTGCTCCCCATCATTCTCTCTTTTGCATTTTTCTTTTTGCAGCTATGTAAGGAAGCTGAAGGCACTGAAGGCCCTTAAGGTGGCTTCAGATTTCTCAGTGAGTGCACCACAGCAGGGACCTGCTATTCCTGGGACCAACAAATACAACACAGAAGGGTATGTGTGGAGGGCCAAGGAGGGGAAGAAAGGTTTGCTAGGCTGAAACGTGGAATTAATTCCAGTCTTAATAGGATGCAATTTGCATTGAGCTCCAGAGAAGCACAATCTGGAAGAAATGTCAGCTCCTGTTATCCACATTGCCAATAGGCGCTGAATCTGTCCTCCAAAATACAAGGTGCTAAGCTGAATTTGTGATGTGTGAAAATACACCCAGTGTCTTCAGACAAATCTGGTGATGGGCTGATGTGACTGGAATCTGCAGTGCTGCAATGGGAGGAATATGATCTGACGCCCAAGGGGCAAGTAGACCTTTAGGCAGCTCTAGTGAAGCATCATTAAATATTTCTTTGTAGCTTCTAGCCCTCCTGTACAAAGCAGGCTGGGAAAAATTAAAAATGGAAACTGCTGGTTGCCTTGGCTAGAGGTGATACATCTTGTGCAACCCCAGAAAGCGGTTGCTGTGCTGAGTGCCTTCAATTCAGCTGCAATCAACAATGAATTGTATAGGCATCTGTTGCACTTACTGTAAGTGGTTGTTGTCAGATGTTATGCCATGGTTTTATGTACTAGCTGTTTAAATGCATGATCTGTAGCTGCTAAGAATACTCACCTGCAGACCATTCTTCCCAGGGCTAACCCCGTGCTTGGTTTCTCCTTAACCCTGGACTTTGAGGACACCACCAGCTATGATGCAGTCAGGTATCACTATAAACCTTACTTTTTGAGCTTCTATATAAGATTGCAACTAAGCTAAACTAGTTTCTTTCCAAACGCCTTGTTTCCAAGCCCCCAAATCTTCTGGGATCTGCACTTCAAGCTCTTCACCATCATTCAAGCTGATTTCTCTTTTTACAGCCTGAACTCCTTGGATGAGAACACAGTTGATGCTCCAGTGAACAGTTCAGACACTCCTATAAAAGTGAGCATACCTTAGTTTAGCATTGTTCCTTTCTTCTGGCCTATGTATATTCCTGCCATTTAATAATAGCAGAGGAGCAGCAGTAGTGATATTTGATCAGGACCTACAAACCCATGAATAGACATTTCTGTGCCTGAAAACTGAGAGGGAGGGTGTACTTTTCTTGATAGGAATTTGGGTGTCATGAGGCCATGAGATTCCCTGCTGTGCTGCGAAACGGGAAGAATCAGGAAAGAGACATAAATGGGTAGCTACTGAGGACAGCCGTGTTATTAACATTAGTTCATTAGATGAGGTCAAGATTCCTATAGATTTAGCTTTCTAGTTGCATTACCTGGGGGAGAATCATAGGGAATAATTTGGTCACGTGGACTGTGCATGAGAGAGAATGATCTAGGATGCATAAGGATGCTGAACCTCTGCTTGTGTGTGGCTCTTATCACTTTCCATGAATAATGGCAAGAAGGGAATGGGGTTTAATCTGGGTAGTCCTATGGAGGAGTGCAGCACCAATAGCTGCACTTGATAGGAATTCTGTCACAACACTGCTGAGCAACTAGCAAACAGGGCTTCCATCTGCCCTCATCTGAAATGATAAGTGAGTTAATGGTTTTAAATCTGATCCAGTAGCTGTTGGCAGCTAGGAGCCCAAGGAAAGCATTCCCCGAGATTCTTAGTAAAATTAAGGCAGGAAAGGATACACTGTTTGCAGCCCTGTCTTTTGTATCTGAGAGTCAGGCCTCTCTTCTCTCCTTCCTGTCAGCGATCCTTTGGCCTGTTATCTCAAGCACTGCTGTGCAGTATGGCTTCTTTTTTTTTTTTGGTATTTTCTGTGCATGTGGCTGTGGGTATGCATGTGTTTGTACCTGGAAGTCACGTTGACCTCTGGTGACTGACCCCTACTGGGGGCCTGGAGGATATTCAGAGAGGTGGCTGAAAGCCTGCCTCCATCCTCCTGACTTGGTATTCCAAAGAAGTTTCCCATCCAAGCAGGGATCATTTGGGGCCAGAGCGTGCCAGAGCACTGCTCCGGCAGCCCAGGCACCGGCACAAAGGGCGGTGGCAGCAAGCCGCGCCCCCAGCACTGCAGCCTGGGGGAGGCCTGAGGAGGCCTGTCGCCGGCCTTCTGGGGCCCACGCTGGAGTGCTGCGGCCCTAGGGAGGCACGGGGAGGCATGTCGCCAGCCTCCCGGGCCTGCACTGGAGCGCTGCGGCCCAGGGGAGGCTCGAAGAGACCCGTCACCCTGGGAAGGCCTTGATCGCAGTAAGTGAGGGATCCATAGGGGTGGGGGTAGTGGGGGCTTGATGGGAGTTGGGAGAGCCTTCCTCCCTCTCCCCATCTCTTTGCCCTCTTTCAGTCCCTCCTTTCCTTTTCTTTCTTTCCCTTCTGCTCCTTCTTTCCTTCTCTCTTTTTTCTCTTTCCCTCCTTTCCTTCTCTCCTTTTCCCCTTTCCCTTCTTCTTTCCTTCTTTTTCTTTCCCTCTTTCCTTCCTTTTATCCCCTTTCCTTCTCTTTCTTTCCCTCTTTCCTTCTCTCGACTCTCCCTCTCTTTCCTTCCCTCTTTCCTACTTCAGCGGCCCAACTCTAGTGAGAAGGGGTTTAAACTTTAAACGCCTTCTCTCTTTGCTCCCCCCCCCCCCGCAAGCTGGCTGGGGAAGGGAAGGGGAGGCTTTTGAAGGACTACTGAAGGATGACAGGAAAATGGCTGAGAAGCTGAATGCATTTTTTTCCTCTGTCTTCACTGCGGAAGATGAGAACTGCTTGCCCACTCCAGAACCACCAATTTCGGAAGGGGGTTTGAAAGACCTGAATCAGATTGAGGTGACAAGAGAGGAAGTTCTACGACTGATGGACAATTTAAAAACTAATAAATCATCAGGCCCGGATGGCATTCATCTGAGAGTTCTGAACTCAAATGTAAACTTGTGGATCTCTTTACAATAATATGTAATCTTTCTTTAAAATCTGCCTCCATTCCTGAGGACTAGAAGGTAGCTAATGTCACTCCCATCTTTAAAAAGGGCTCCAGGGGAGATCCGGGAAATTACAGGCCAGTCAGTCTGATGTCGATACAGGGTAAGTTGGTGGAAACTGTTATTAAGGAAAGAATTAGTAGGCACATTGATGAACAAAAACTATTGAGGCAGACTCAGCATGGGTTCTGTAAGGGAAGATCTTGTCTCACTAACCTGTTAGTGTTTTTTGAGGGAGTGAACAAACATGCAGACAAGGGGGACCCAATAGATGTTGTTTACCTTGACTTCCAGAAAGCTTTTGATAAAGTTCCTCATCAAAGGCTCCTAAGTAAGCTCAATAGTTATGGGATAAAAGGACAAGTCCTCTTGTGGATCAAAAACTGGCTTATAAATAGGAAACAGAGAGTGAGTATAAATGGGAAACTTTCTCAATGGAGGGTGGTAAGCAGTGGGGTACCACAGGGATCAGTACTCGGTCCGATGCTTTTTAACTTGTTCATTAATGATTTGGAATTGGGAATAAGCAGTGAAGTGGCTAAATTTGCAGATGACACAAAGTTGTTCAGGGTGGTGAAAACCAGGGAGGAATGTGAGGCACTCTGAAGGGATCTGTCGAGGATGGCTGAGTGGTCATCAACATGGCAAATGGGGTTCAATGTGGCCAAGTGCTAAATGATGCACATTGGAGCCAAAAATCCTAAATATAAATACACATTGATGGGGTCTGAACTGGCAGAGACGGACCAAGAGAGAGATCTTGGAGTCACAGTAGATAACTCAATGAAAATGTCTAGACAGTGTGTAACTGCAATAAAGAAGGCCAACACTATGCTGGGGATTATTAGGAAGGGAACTGAAAACATATCAGCCAGTATCATAATGCCCCTGTATAAATCATTGGTGCGACCTCATTTGGAATACTGTGTACAGTTCTGGTCACCACACCTCAAAAAGGATATTATAGCATTGGAAAAAGTGCAGAGAAGGACAACTAGAATGATAAAAGGGTTGGAACACCTTCCCTATGAAGAAAGGTTAAAATGCTTGGGGCTCTTTAGCTTGGAGAAACGATGGCTGAGGGGTGACATGATCGAGGTTTATAAGATTGTGCATAGGATTGAGCAGGTTGAGAAAGAGGTAGTTTTCTCCCTTTCTCAGAATACTAAAACTCGTGGGCACTGAATGAAATTGCTAAGCAGTCGGGTTAGAACCGATAAAAGGAAGTACTTCTTCACCCAAAGAGTGATTAACACATGGCATTCACTGCCACAGGAGGTGGTGGCAGCTACAAGCATGGACAGTTTCAGGAGGGAATTAGATAAACGTATGGAGCAGAAGTCCATCAGTGGCTGTTAGCCACAAGGTATAGATAGGAACTCTCAGTCTGGGGCAAGTGATGCACTCTATTCTTGGTGCTGGGGGGGGCAGCAGTGGGAGGGCTTCTAGTGTCCTGGCCCTACTGCTGGACCTCCTGATGGCACCTGGTATTTTTGGCCACTGTGTGACAGAGTGTTGGACTAGATAGGCCATTGGCCTGATTCACCATTAGCTTCTCTTATGTTCTTATGACGCCTTTCCCCCCCTTTTACTTCCCCTTCTGACATCACTTCCGGTGATGTCAGGGGGTGTGGCATATGCTAATGAACTATTATGCTAATAGTCTAGTAGCTCATTAGCATACCTTTAGCATTTCTACGAAATGACCCCTGCATCCAAGTACTAACCACAGTCAACCTGCTTAGCTTCTCAGATCTGACGAGATCGGACTTGCTTGGGCTATCCAGGTCAGGGCTGCGCAGTATGTCCTAATAAAGACCGCACCTCCAGAACATGCCTTCAGTGTTACTTGTCATGATAAATGTCCAGGTCAGATAGGTGCAGATGCTTCACTGGAAGTGGGTTATGTGCACACTCTCAGATATTCCCCATGCTCTCCTTAGGGCATCTGACCTTGCAGCATATCTGTTGTCACCCCTCCTCCCCAATTCACTGCAGTAAGAGGCATCACAAGTTATCATGTACACACGTAGCCAGTGGCCTCTGCACTACTCAGCTAGAGTTTACTGCATCTTACTTGGCTTTCTACAAAGGTAACAAAGGACCAGCGATCTCTTACAACCAACGGCTTGGAAAAACCCATATTGATCTGTTGAGCTGTAAAAGCTTAGCTGCCTAGAGGCTGAAAAAGTAGGTCTCTGAACTCCCTGACAAATTGACATGGTGAACAGGATGTCCAAATTAAACTGTCACATGACTCGCCTTCTCCCAGGCTCCTACTGAACTATCCAACTAAACCTGTGCTTCTGCTCCTGCATGTAGAGTCAGATTCTGCTGGTATGTGTGTGGGCAGGACCAGATGGTCCCCATCATGGCTTTTGGAGATCCCATCCAGGAGGCTATGATGATATGCAGCAGATGCTAGATAGAGGTGTAATATTCTAAATATTATCTCTCTTTTTTCCTAGCTGGGCAGAGCAGAAGGTCGATTGCGAGAAAATGGCTGGGAGGAGCCTTTGAAAGCTGCCCTGGTAAGCCGCTTCCATGATTTAGATGGCAAGCCACAGCAACTGGGACTCCCTAGTCAGAAGAGTTTAAGTTTTGACAACCCTGCCTTGGACACTACAGATCTATGACTTATCCCCTTCTCCAGCCCCAGCAGGGGAGTAAAGAGCAATTTGCAACCTGTGCAGTAACCAACTACTTCAACTGAAATTGTACTCTCAGAATTCCACGATTTTGGATATATGTGCCCATCAATGTCCAGTTTTGACATATTTATTTCCTTCATTGTATTCCCCCCAGAATTAAACCCAAACAAATGGTAATCACATAAACTAAGCTTGTTATTCCTGTTTGGTCCTCGAATCTGTTAAACGTCTTCATTATGTTGTATGCTGATTTACTGCTTACCCTCTACCTATATGTATGGACTGGTAATTTCCATTTCACTGTATCTGAAGAAGTATGAATGCACACGAAAGCTTATACCTTGAATAAAACTTTGTTGGTCTTAAAGGTGCCACTGGACTCAAACTTTGTTCAACAACAGCTACAGGATACAATAACAAAGGCATATGGAATTCTTCTTTGCCCATGGCTTGTAATGGCCAGCATTAATTCTATCCTGGGCCTGTGTCCTAAGTAAGACCAATCTGCCTGTAGAGACCTTAAGAGTCAGTTAAAAACTCAAGATGAGTACTGGTGTTTCAAGAGAAGGGATTTGGATACTGGAAAGAGTGTACCAGCCTTCTGGAAATCAAAAGAGTCAGAGAGTACTCAAAGGATGCATGCTGGAGTTTTTTGGGGAAACACTGGAACAAAAGCCTCTCAACAAAAAGATTATATGTTACTGTAAATAGCTTAAGAAACTCTAATTAAACTGAAATATAAGAACTAAAGTCTGTGCATGTACTGATTTTACCTCAGAGTTATCTATACTGAATTACCACAGAAATTTATCCAATTTCACCTGACCTTTCCCCTCTGTGTTGAATAAAATATTTTGTTATTTGGAATATAAAGACTTCTCAAATGCCATTCAAGTTGTACAAGTTAAAAGGGATTCCCATTCCTTCCCTCAGATTCCTGGGCTGAGTAAACAGCCAAAATATTATAATGTGACAGGGTGGGACAACCAGAATTCTTCAGGGGGAAAACAGATAACTAGGGCAGCTCAGTCGCAAAAGGGAAAGAAAAACAAAGAGAAAATCTTGCCCTTGAGGGAGGGAAGTGGACAGGGGCATCATACCAGCCAACAGGGACTTGTTATGCTAATTACCTGCTGCGTCTTTGATAGGTTATTGGGGAATGGGAGAAGTATACAGTGGAAAGAACTGCAGCTGGATCTGCCTGAGATACCATGCCTTTGCTGTTGCAAGGAAGATGTATCTCCACAAATAACCTCATGATTTCATGTTGGATGAAGGCAGAGAAATTCCCCTAGGTGGGTGTCTAATATTGGAAGTCAATGACATTAATGGCTGCAAAGTCACAAAAATCAATCGATGCAGGTGTGTGCCTAGTATCTGTCACCTGCATCATCTCACACCTTGATATGCCAATCTCATGTATTGTTTGCTTAATGGACACCTGAGCTGTGTGTTTGGCAACCACAGAATCACATTGTGCAAAGGCTTCCAAACCCATTGTCAGTCCTTTCTGGCATGCTCTATGAATTGGTTAACCTAAAACAGGTGCATCCTCGAAACAAACAGCCAATAAACGAGGCAGTTAGTATTCCCCCACATACACCCTGCTCATATTTTCTGCAACAGGAAGCAGCAACAAAATGCTGAAGTTACCCTGAGAAGTAGAAAGTAGGGTTTTCTGAGCTTTTATAATCATCTAAGCTGTCAGGCGATGAGCTAATAATTCAGCTATACCAACAGACTTGTCCATCACATCTCTTCTGTGCCTTAACAGCTACCGGATCCTTCCTGAAGAAGACCATCTGTGCTGCTCAGTTTGGTGTCCATTTCCAGGAGGGAAGACTGCATCATTAGACAGGGGCTGGGTCATGATAAGGTGGCTTCATCACGTATGAAGCCACCAACAGCTGGAAGAAGGGGCAGAGAGTGAGCCAACTCAGCTGACAATCTTACAGAGCACTTATTGCACTCCAAGCTCATTGTCAGGGTTTAGACTGGAGTTACCTTTGCATCAGATTGCACAGGAAGTTTCTTAGTGTCTTACCAGGTCCCAGAAGGTGCGTCAACATCTGGTAAAGCTTCTTTTCATTGTGTAAAACAACAAGAAAAATGGAACTGTGAATCTTAGCGACAGGTTTTAATTAAAAATGTAATAGACTTGAACTGTAAGCCACTTTGAAAGTCAATCCAGTTGAAAAGCAAGGTATACATATTTATCAAATAAATACATTTCCAAAAGGCACCATTTCTACAGCTTCTATTAAAACATGTCCGCCTCATTGCTCCATTCCTCTCTGTATTTAATACTGAGTAATGATTGGTAGTGTGGGAAGGGTTGATTAAATCTCACACAGTTGATGACTTTTTGAGTTTAAACTGGCAAAAGTGAGGTATAGAACAAGTATTTTTTTTCAGATAAAGTGAAACTCCAATCCTATGTACTTTAGACTCAGAAATAAGTCCCAGTGAGTTCTGTGGAAGTTCCATGGAGTAAGAGGGTAGTCGAAGAGAAAGACTCTGGACCAAGCAGTTAGTTGGGAATTCTCAGCATGCATCTACAATGCACATTTAAATGGGTACAAACAGTGTCAGTCATTCCTTTTTCACTCAGGGAACACCCTGTACCTATCCTCTGACTTGTAAGAAGCCATGAGAGTTCAGTATCCTAAAATGAATTGAAATGTAGGCAGAACATAAGTCTCAAGAAAGCTTAATTATCTTTGTCATCCATAAAAATTACAAAGACAAAACAGTGCTGCCAGGAAAGGGGACAAAAGAGGGAATACAAAAGTTTGCTTTTGGTCTCTGAATTATAAACAAAAAGCAATTGGGGCCAAGGTCCAGCATAGCTAATATAGCTTAGGCATTAGCAGGGGAAAACCCATGATAACTTTAAGAATAACTGCTAAAATGTAAGCTCAAAAAATGTGGAATTTCCATCTTCAGAAATTTGTAAAGAAAGATGATTTGCAACTCTTGGAAATGCCAAAAGAGTTCATTTTAGCATTTAGAGCTAGAATGTCTGAAAAGAGCTTTGGTCTGGCAACACTTGATTTTTGTTCCAGTTCTGTAGGATCAAACCTCAAGACAACATTCCTCATGGAACATTTAACAATCCCAACCAGAACAGGGCCACTGAACTCAGTCTTTCTTGGAACCTGTCTAAATATCTGATTTTGGAAGCTCACCCATGCTGTCACCCATCATCCCCCCACCCACCCCGATCTGATTTCATCTCAAGTAATGAAAATTGCCAACTCTTTCTTCCCAAGCCCTTGATGAAGACAAAGGAAGGAAGCCCTCTTGGGCAGCAGTTTTTTCTGGAGAAGATTTTATTATCCAACAGCCAAGTTTACAAGATTGTACCCTAAAGAAACAAAGAAAGGGGGGAAAAAACCAAAGGCAAAGTCACTATTAACAGCTCATCATTGCTAGGTATTATAGATCCATATGGCACATGAACACCATACTGAAAACAGCACACTAGGCAGGACAAAGGAATGGGAAGGGCCCTCAGCAATTCTGTGAGTCAGGAAAAGGGAGGCACTGGGGGAGAGGGGTGCACAGTTGCTATATCCTCAGCATCATACATTGGAAAGATGCTGTCTGTCAGTGAGGATTTGGGTGCAGATCTCTAGACATCATGTTCTGACACTAATCAAGTGGGACACCTCTCCACAACTAACTTTTTACACACTTCTCTGCAGGCCCCTTGCAGCATAAATCCAGAAGCTGCAGATCCCAGGGAGAATGCTGGTGCCATAAATCCTGGGTTCAGGGAAACGGCTTGTTAGTGTGACATCCGACCCTAAAAGGCATCTGAACTCTTAATGGCATGGCTCCATACTTCACAATTGGAAAGCTACTTGTGAGCAATGGCCACTGCAAGAACCCAAGCATTCTGTTGGCTGTAACAAATTCTCCCATGCATATTCTCAAAGGCTAATAATACTGGGTAACCTGTGGCAGCTTACTTATGTCAGACATATGCACGGAAAGGCAGAGCTTTTCCTGATGAAATGACTGTATTCAACCAGTTCTTTTCCCTTTGCAGTTAGGGTTGTGGATTGCCTTGTACAAAAATCAGCTTTACCACTTGCAACAACTGACAACTAAATATCTTGAGTACAGGCTACTGAGAGCACAGATCTTTATCTACTGTAATCTGGTGGAGGTAGAGGCTGCACTTTCTCACTGAGAACAGATCAAGTACTGTGTTGTCTGATGGATAGCAAACAGGTGCATACCTTAGTCTTGGTACACACCAGTATTTTAAAAGACCAGGTGTGTGGAGTTTGTGGAGAAAAGTCCCCTGTCCTAAGTTCTGAACATGATATTGCTACCCTGTGCCGACCAGAAGCAACCCAGCTTTAAGGCAAAGACCTTCCCAGCTGAATGGGATGGCATTGGAAGGAAAAGTTGCCCACCACACCAAGTCAATCAGAGTTTTCTCACTTGCTTCTTCACTGACCAATTTGTATCATAAGAGCAGAATGCAAAGCCTATGTACTGACTAGCTTTACACTGGTTTGGGGGAAGAAAGCATCCAAAACCCAGAGGAATTCTATACCCTAACTGGCTGCTTCTGAAGCCCCTTAGGGTGATGGTGTTCTTGCTGTCACTAGCCAAGTAACACTGCACAGCAAAGTGATGTTGCCGTCCTTCCTTCATTTAGCATTATAATATTACCAAAGCCATACGCTTTCTGTCTCTTTAAGAAATTCTGAGGATTACAGACAGATTTCAGGTTTAGCTGGTCCCTCACAGTGTTACAGTGAAAGTTGGAAAGTTGTTGTTCTTCAGAGTTCTTAAAGAGACAGAAACCTGCCTTGTTTGGAATATACTCGGTCCACCCCTGCCTAAAGGACTTTATTCTACATTCAAAATTGGTCTGCATGAAAGGAGGAAATTTAACAGGTGTATCATAGGGGGAAAAGGCTTAATCTGCTGAATTTAATGAGATCGTTAAAGGTACAGCAGCCCAGCCAGAAAAAAGATCAGTAACTGTAGTTTTCCAGCTTTATAAAAAATGGCAAGTTTTGAGACATGATATTTTTCAGCTGGGAGAGACCTTGAAATGTATCTAATGCAGGCATTCTGGAGGAAAAAAGTCTGTCCAAGACAAGAGCCACTGTTTTGTCATGTCACCATCCCCTTGTTCTTGTATACTGTAGGGCTCTCCCATCCATCCCTTCCCAGATTCCATTGTTTAAGGGAAAAGCCACAAAATTCCAATGCATGAAGGAAAGAGAGGTCATGGAGGGGAAGCAGAGAAAGGTAAAAGCAGCATCAAGACACTTTCAGAGAAACAAGAATGTGATTTCGAGTAAACACAACAGAGTAAAGAGAGTGTTTTTTTCAAAAGGCCCAGTATTCCAACACGTATGAATAAAACACCCCAACCCACCCCCTTGGAAAAAACCCCAGGAACATAAAAATTAGCCATGTTTTTGATCACAATAAATCTCTTTGCTCTGGGGGGGGGAATCGCATCAACTGCAAAGAGGGCAAAGGCACACACGCTCACATGCACACAAGCCAGAGCCCGCAGTGAGCCACACTCTCCCACACAAAAGGGGGACACTTCCAAATGGTCTGAGTTTCTCAGGCAAGTTGACTCTTCGGTGGCAGCAACACCTTGGCCTATAGCCCAAGACTGCGCCACTGGGATTTATGAAAACTCTTTTGGCCTCACGGTGCTTCAGATTCCAAGCTGTTGCTGAGAAGCCAACGTGAGCCTGAAGTAGTCAGGAGAGAAATGTCCTGTCCTTTGAATAGAGGCTTAGTGTGTGGAAGCAAGCAGTTGATGTTTTTAATGCAGGGGTCTTTTCGTAGAAAAACAGCTGCAGGAGCTCATTAGCATATGGTATGCTAATGAGCTATTAGGCTATTAGCATATGCCACGCCCCCTGACATCACCAGAAGTGATGTCAGAAGGGGAAGCAAAAGTGGGGGGAGGCATCTTCAAAAGCCTCCCCTTCCCTTCCCCAGCTGGTCTGGGTGGGGGAGCTAAGAGAAGGGGTTTAAAGTTTAAACTCCTTCTCATGAGAGTTGGGCCACAGAAGGAGGAAAGAGGGAAAGAAAGAGAAGGAAAGGGGAGGGAAAGAAAGAGAGGGAAGAAGGAGGGAAACAGGGAAAGGAGGAAAAAAGGGAAGAGAAGAAGGTGGGAAAGAAAGAAAGAAAGAGAGAAGAGAAGAAGGAGGGAAAGAGGAAAAAGAGAGAAGGAAAGGAGGGAATGAAAGAAATTTGGCGGCAATTCGGCCCCATTATATCCTATGGGCCATTGAAGTCAATGGTGAAAACATAGGGTATATTCTGGGGGCTGGAGGGGAGGGGGTTTGAGGGAGAGGCTCCAAACTCACACGGTAGCTGTTGGAGCCTCTCCCCAAGATACCTACCAAGTTCCAAGAACATTGGACCAGGGGGTCCAATTCTATGGGCCCCCAAACAGGTTGCCCCTATTCCCTCCATTGTTTTCTATCGTGGGAAAAAAACTTACTTTTTTCCCACCATAGAGAACAATGGAGGGAATAGGGGCAACCTGTTTGAGGGCCCATAGAATTGGACCCCTGATCCAATGTTCTTGAAACTTGGTGGGTATCTTGGGGAGAGGCTCCATCAGCTACCCTGTGAGTTTAGAGCCTCTCCCTCAAACCCCTCCCTCCAGCCTACAGAATATACCCTATGTTTTCACCATTGACTTCAATGGCCCATAGGATATAATGGAGCTGAAATTGACATTCGGCTGCCTGAAAGATTCCCGGGGACGCCGGCTGGGGGCGGGGCTTGGCTCCTTAGCTCCCGGAGCTGCGCTCCGGTGCGCTCCCCCCCCCCAAAAGACCCCTGTTTTAATGGCATGGACAACACCTGGTATCTGCTGTAGATCACATGGATATCAAAGAGCAGGAGGTGCTGCGGCTGGGCCCCTGCATCAAGTATATCAATCTATGCACACAATCCCTAAGCTGTGACCTGGCTGTCCTGGCTGTAACCCACTCCCAACCCAAGGCAGGAAACTGCCAGGACAGTAATCTCCATTTGTAGGACACATACTTAGGACAGACAGCTGCTCACACTAGACCATAACAAAAAGTCCAGGTTGTTATTTGCTTCAGGAGACAATGCCTTTTTCTTTGCTATTATGTGGGTTAATCTTTAGGGGGGAAAGGCCTGTAGTGGGATGATCCTGCCTTGAGCCAAGGGGCTACATGTCACCACCTTCTGGTCTCATCTACTGCCAGGCAACTATGCCTTTTATCACCAAGCTTGCTGCTTATCCTGTCTCTTTGCAGGCTAGATGAGGACTCTGGTGATGGCAGGAACAAGGAGCTGACTTCCATCGCTTTGAATGTCATCGATTCTCTGACTCACTGAGCATCTCTTAAAGTGCCCCCCACAGCGTTGGCCTTGTCAGAGGCTACTAAAGCAAAAAAGGTTTTTAAGAGGTTCTAGACTGGCAGCGGAAGCTGCATCTACAAACAGCTAGCAGGCTTCTGTACGGCTGTCAGGGAAGGATAAGACTGCAGCTCGTAAATATGTATGTGGTTATGTGATGTTGCTCCTGAAAGCTGGGTGGGAAGGAGAGGAAGCCAGTATAAATGCCAATTTTTAAGAATAAAATAGTGGGAAAGAAACATGGGTTGTTTCTTTTAGGCTAGCTTCCAGTGGCTTTGCCAATATTCAAGACCACAAAGAGACACATATTTATTTTTTTAAAGGAAGCAGGAATGTCATGCAGACCTTGCCCTTTGGTTGCATGCCCTGCAGTTGAAATGAATGCCAGTGGTTTGTTTGTAAGGAGAGTGTGGCCTGGCAGTGCAAGCCTTACTCCTCGATAGGTGTGCACATGATTGACGCCTTAAGGACATTGAGCCAGAAATAGTGCAAAGTGCAACCCTAAAGTTTAAGACTTCAAGGTTTGATGGATTCGCATTGTGCTTAAGGAATATAAACTACACTGGGTGATAATACCTCAATGGTTTGGGTTGCCAACTGCTTGGAATAAATATGCCCTCTCCTTTTAACAGAGGCTTCATGGGATGTTCTTCACCAGGTGATAATTACCTCCATGCCATGAAAAGCTTCCACTGCCCATGTCCACATATGGAGCCTCTGTTAAAGGGACAAGACTATTTTTCCCCAGGTCTTCTGGCAATCTGATGCATGTATGAGGTCTCAGATTCAGTTCTTCAGATAAAAGAACCTCTGGGTTGAAACAGATGTGAAGCAGCCATGGACAAAGCATTTGCTGGTAACTATGCATGCTCCATCAATGAAGGAACATACTTACCATATCAGTCAGTCCATTCATTTTGTAAATCTGTTTTTTTTGGGGGGGAGGGTATTTTTTTTTTGTTAGTGTGTGCGTGTGTGAATGTGTGTGCATCTGGAAGTCATGGTTGACTTGTGGCGACCCATAGTGGGACTTGGACGTTTCAGAGAGCTATTTCCTGCCTCTGCATCTCAGCCCTGGTATTCCTTGGAAGTGTCCCTTCCAAGTACTTGCCAGGGTTGGCCCTGCTTAGCTTCTGAGATATGACAAGATCGGGCTTGCCTGGGTTATCCAAGTCAGGGCTATTCCATAAATCTGAAAGCAACCTTCTGTGGCCCAGGCAAGGCAACAAGACCATGCTAGCTGCCTCTAAACAAAAGTGAACCAATTCACACTTTAAGCATGTTTCTACAAGATAGGGGGTATGTGGAAAGCACTTTACCCATGGCTTCTGTTATGTTTGCTTTGGCCTTCACACAACTGGGCTGGGTTCCCATAGTGGTAGTTTTACTCATGCCGCTAACCAGCTGGACCACAGTCTGATGGAATATAAAGCAGTCCCTTCTATGTATGCCCACAGTGCCTGAGGAAAATTGATATATTTTTTGTTACTGCACTTCATCTTCCATCTTAGAGGGAGGAACGATGGCCAATGGTACAGCAACTGCTAGGAATGCAGAAGGTTCAAGGTTCAATCCCTGGCATTTCCAGTTAAAAGATCTGGCAGCTGGTGATGTGAAAGACCTCTGCCTGAAACCCTGGAGACCCACTGCCAGTCTGAGCAGACAATACTGACCTCGATGGACCAAGGGTCTGATTCAGTATAAGGCAGTTTCATGAAATCATCAGAACATTGCCATCGTTATATGATCTTTAATTGATTTTTTTAAAAAAGATGAATGTGGCCTGTTAGGGAACTACTCCTGCAATATACAGAAAGCCCACGGACTGTCTTCAACTTATGGGGAGGGGAGCAGATTTTAGACAGTTTTGCATATTCTATCTTAATAAGTTTGGCAATGTGGAAACAACTTCCCAAGATGCAAAGCTGTATTTCAAGAATGAGCATTGCATTCTGGGTCATAAAACCTCGTCAGGCCCATATGTCATCCCAGGTCCCATTTCTGCTCAGCAGAACCTTGTAAAGTGGTATTTATGTCACTCTTATAATACAATACTTGGCCCGCATTTTCAGGAGATGCCACAGCATCTTCTAAAGTGCAGCAGACAGAGCGTCCAAATACCTGTTCAGAAGACTTAAAAGGATTGGCTCACACATTGCCTGAGAAACCACATAACATTTGCATTTCCAGCTGCTATAAAACCTAACAGAGGGCGAGTGCCTGCTTCACTCCACAGCTGGGCCCCCTCGGGAGCAGCAATGGGGCCGGCGCACATTCTGTAGGAGTGCCCTGAACATGCTGGGCTGCCTTTTGATCTCGCCCTTGCGGGGGGCACCCTTGATGGAGCTGGCACGGGTGCTCTGAGGAGTCATCACCATCTGCCGGCCATGTTCTTCAATCTGCTTTTCCAGATGCTTCTGGATAGCCATTCCCAGCACCTCCACCTCCATAGAGGCACCGTACACTTCCCATGTCATCCCCTTCTCATCCCAGCTGACCTCGCGCACAGGTTCTGGTGCCTCTTCCTGTGCCCCTTTAACATGTACCTCAGGGTAGGAGGCTTGAGGGGATTTGGTCACAGGAGTCATGGGCCCTGTGGCCACAGACCTGGTCTCTACTGGGATGAACACTTGCATCTCCACATCCTTCTTGGTAGGTTTCTGTTCTGGGCCAGGACTCTTCAGAGAAGAGGAGGGTGCCAAGCCCTGGGTATGGAAGGTGAAGGCTGTGGAACCATCTGGTGGGTTGATGGGACTGATGGCGACTGACACCAAAGACACACGATTGTCAACTTGAGTCCCAGCATCTTGTTGGGGAGCAGTGATCTCAAACGAGCAGGTCTGGGCAAGAAGCTCCACAGATTTCATCTCTACACCTGATGTGTGTCCATCATTCATACTTGTGCTAGTCACTACTGACATTTGTTGTTCCTGAGCTCTGTGGTTACCCTTGGAGCTGGAGGGCATTGCTTCTCTGAGCCCTTCTGTTTCCTGTGTGACCTGACCTGGCATTGCTTGAGTGTCTCCTTGTGTGCCCTGGTGCTTGATTTCATGAGGAGAAGCAGCAGAGGCAGCAGTGAGAGTTTCTGACACTCCACTGGAGTCCACACCTGTGTTAACTGTTATAACAGGAGCTCTCATCTCTGCACTAGGACCTAACTGGTTCATTTCTGCACCTGGCTTGCCTGACTTCCCTGGTGCAGGGTCTGCTCTTGAGGGCTCTGAAACAGATTTCTTGGAGGCTTCGTTTAAGTGTTCCTCTGCTTCACAGGTGTCACTGCTGAGCTTACACGTATCTCCCTTAAAGGCATCAGGCTGCCCTTGGCTTGTTTTCTGCAGGCATGTGGCAAGGGCTGGACCCAGTTCAGAATGTACCATTCCTGTTCTGACACTTCCTGCCTCATCCTTGTTTTTGGTTGGTTCAAGGAATGCAACGTGTTTCAGGGAAGCTGGTGCACTGGAGGAGTCCTTATTGGCTCCCTTAAGGCAAGGTTCTGCTGAGAGATGCCTACAAGCATCCCCAGTGTTTCTCTTCTCTGCAGCAGGACTGGCTTCCCCAGAATATTTTCCTTCCAGAGGGTTGCAGGTATTGATTGAACTACTGGAGAGCTCCTTCATGCTGGAACTCTGTTCACTGTTGTGACACAAGTCACGATTAGCTGCTATGCCTCCTACCCCTTCCAGTGGGTTTTCTCCAGTCCCTGTGTCTTTAATAGCCACAGTCCCAGTAGCAGCAGCTAGATCCATCGAAGGCTGGGCATCCACAGATGGAGCCTTCTCCTTCTGGTTGGGGTTGTCCACCATGGTGTCTTCTTGACAGCTGTCTTTGTTGCCTAGATCATTTACACAGCAGTTCCTCATGGTAAACTCCCCTCTGTCACATTTGGTGTTCTGGAGGCAGCTGTCTTTCTCCTCACTGCAGGACAAGCTGGCATTGGGCTGCTGAGCATCTTCTGGAGTAACTTCTTTCTTTAACAACTGCAAAGCATCGGGCTCCTTAGCACTGCCCATCTCTAGGCCAGACTTCTGCCATGCTATTCCATGCACCTCTCTTGGAGGATTCTAAAACAGAGAGAAATGAACCAAAGAAAAAAGTTATGTCTGTCCTGGAATGACCTGGAAACACCACCACTTCAAAGCCCTTTGCATTTTTTGTCCTCTGTGGGTCCCAAATGTAACCTCTGCTCATTGTGTACATCTGCAGACCTGCTACACAAAACTCAGAATCTGGACGTTGAAACAGAATTCAACATCCTGAAAAATCTCAGTTTTTAAAAAAGCTTCTGGTCCTCATGTGTGTTCAGAACAGCTTGGAAAACATGTGGGCAATATCTCGTGAAATATCAGGCTGCAGGACAGAGCTTTTTAATGGCTGAGAGATTTATCTCAGCTCTCTTACCATCTGAAGCTACTGTTCCCTATCCATGGATTTTATCTACCATCAGATCCATGTCTCCATATCCTTTATCTTCCTCCACTCCTCTGTGCCAACTACTTCCTTTCCACCATAGTGCTATGTCCAAGCAGTGCCTGCTATTTATTTAAGGGTGTATTAACATAAAGGGTCAACCAAATAATTTCAGGGAACATTCCATTGGATTGTTGCTTTTAATGGCTAAAAGTTCTTCACATACACTATCTTGTCATAATCATGACAATAGCCCTGCAAGTATATTGTTATCCCCATATTGCAGATGAGGGGAGAGGCTGAGGCTAAGAAAGAATGACTTGCCTCAGAGCACAGCGGAAGAGGAAACTTATGAACCAACACAAGCCAACATTTTGCTAAACATCTGAGAATGATATCTGAATAACTTGGCTAATTGTGACATTTGTAAAAGCTAGGGTTAAGAAAATGCAATCCAGTACAGGAAAGAGTTTTGGTGTCTGCTTAACCATATCATAATGCAAAGAACCTGATGTTTTTGACAGTTAGGCCTAGGAACAAACAGACAAACAGAATGAGGGCCAGTCTTTCTGATGGCACAAATTGCACAAACCTGATTGCACAGCTGGCTCCTATGATAATTTCCTGCAACATTTGCACACACAAGCTGGCTGCACAGTTTGTGCACATATATTTTAGCACTGAAGTCTGTCAAGATGCCATGGAGACAACAGAAAAGAAACATTTGGTCTGGGGGTGGTGTGTGATAATGGGCAGAGAGAGTATAAATCCCACCATAACTCCACGCCAGTTCTCAACACCTTTGAACATGCTCTATAGCACTGACACTTGCTAGGCAGCACAGGGCCTCATTGAGCCTACATTGACTTTCTTTGGGTCCCTGGCTGTATTCCAGTCCCCATAGCCTGCTCCAAACACCTATGCAATAAGCAGTGCTGTAGCAGATTTAAAACAGCTCCACAAACTGGGCTGTCTGTATTCAAGCAATAATTCCCACCTATATAATGAGAGAGCAAATTTTGTGTGCCTGAGAGCTACTTAATTGTTTTCAAGACCCTTGAGAGCTACCAGTCACAAAATGGTAGTTTTGTGGGCGGAGCCAGTCATAAAATGGCAGCTGGTGAAACATTAAAGCATTTCACAGCACTTCTGCAGTGCTTGGGTGAGGAAACATTTCCTTTGCTGCTTTCCCAAAGTAGCCCCCCTCATCCTCAAATTGTAACTTGCCATGCAAGGGGAAAATATATATTTACCTCTATGTTTTCCCTGAAAGAGGCAAATACAGAGCCGCCAACTCTGATTTGGGAAATACCTGGAGACTTTTGAGCCTGGGGGGGGAGGGGTTTGGGGAGGGGCTGGACCTTAGTGGGATATAATGCTAGAGAGCCCACCCTCCAAAAATAGTCATTTTCTCCAGGGGAACTGATCTCTGTTGTCTGGAGATCAGCCAAAATTCTGGGAGATCTCCACCCCCACTCCTGGAAGTTGGCAACCCTAGGTAAACAGCAGGGAGACAGAGTCAACAGCATGCCCCTTTCCCACTCAGAGCAAGGTGTGTGCACATGTGAAGGAGGAGGAAAAGAGACAAATGGGAAAGGCTGTTGGTGCAGTTGTTTTCCCATCCAGAGCTAAGGTGATGTGAGTGTGTGCCCCCTTCACACAAAAAGAAAGAGGAGGGAAGGTGCTTCAAAGGGAAGGATAAAAAAGCGATTACAGCAGCACTAGAGGAGCAGTGGAGAGGAATTTCTAATTGCTTGGAAAGTGGCTGGTCACCTGATCTGTATAACCAGTGTGTGTGCGCGTCAGCACAGTAGGGTTGCCAACCTCTAGGTGAGGCCTGGAGATCTCCTTGCCAGTTTGGTGTAGTGGTTAAGGGTGCAGACTCTAATCTGGGAGAACTGGGTTTGATTCCCCACTCCTCCATATGCAGCCAGCTGGGTGACCTTGGGCCAGTCACAGTTCTCTCAGAGCTCTCTCAGCCCCACCAACCTCACAGGTTGTCTGTTGTGGGGAGGAGAAGGGAACGGAGTTTGTAAGCTGCTCTGAGACTCTGAGTGAAGGGCAGGGTATAAATCCAATCTCTTCTTCCTCTTCTCTTCTTCCCTAGGCTTCATCTCCAAATCTCCAGGAATTCCCCAACCCAGTGTTGGCAACCCTATATATGAGTGATGTTCTATAAGATTTGGTAGCACTGGGGTAGGGGTGCAAATGCCCAGGCTAAATCTGAGCACTGGCAAACATATATGACTCTAGACTGAAGAGAGGTGATTTTCCAGAACAGGAGCTCTAATGCCTATTGCTGAAGCTGGAGCCAGAGTTTGGATTGCAGCCAGCAGAAGACACAGGGTTGCCAATTCTGGGTTCAGAAATACCTAGAGATTTGAGGGTGGAGCCTGGGAAAGTGGAGGTTAGTGAGGCGGAGTAGAGGGGACCTTGGCATAGTGGGGACCATGCACTCTACCTTCAAAGCAGTCATTTTCTCCAGGAGAAGAGGAATAACTATTTTAAATGATAGATAGATTGATAGAATATAGAAGATGAAAGATAGAAGATGAAAGGTAGATAGATAATAGCTATAGAAGAGTTATGTAGTCTGAAGATCAGTTGTGATTCCAGGAAATCTCCAGCCCCCATCTGGAGGTTGGCAACCAAGACATCCCTTTCCTCTATTGCGCTTGAAGAGGGCATACACTCTGTCCGAAAACACTGAGGACCAAATCAGACATGGTGGGGCTGTGCTGGATTTTCAAAAACACAAATTACAGCTGCACTGGGCCCTGATTTGGATTGGGACCATGTGGGGGGATGCTATCCCTACATGGCTTCATTAATCAAAACTGGACTCCCTGCTGGTGTTAGTCTCTTTCCTTGGAAAGACAGGTATCCACTTACTCTCCTTTTTTTTTTTTTTGTTTCTTTAAAGGTCTATAAGAGTGAGGGGGCCTCATTCCCATTTGCAAGACTGGGTGTGTATGTGTGAAAAGGTTAAACCTCCTCTCCCAACCCTGCATAGCCCCAATTTGAATCGGGGCCCTGCCCAACTCTAATTGAGCTTTGAAAGATGCTGGGAAGACATAAAAGTCTCCTACAATCTCATCTGCTTAGAGCCTAAATTATTCCAGTTTCAATCCATATTAACAATTGAAACACTGGAATCCCTAACAGCAAGCCAGATTGCACACAGGGAGCAGATGAGGTGAGGCAAGAGAGAGGTGTGGACACAGAGTAGAGGCAGAGCTGTCTCTGAAAGGAGGATTATGACCTCTACAAATGTCTGCTATGGATGTCTGTGTGACAAATGTTAAAGCATTTTCTTTTTCATGTTAAAAAACGAACCCACGGCTACGACACATTTTAAAACACCTGTAACTCTTATACGTATTGCCTGAATGCAAATAGTCCTTGGGGATTCCCTGCCACTCTGCTGAGAAACCAGAAAAGATTAATGCCGACAGTAGTGAGGGACCCTTTTATCTGACCAACCTGACACCTTCATACTAGTGATGCAGACTTGAGCAATATTATTGCAAGACGCTGTAATGTTTTTCTCTGTAGAATACTAAAATATTTTCCCGGAATACCCCAGGCATTTCTCTAGCTAGCAGAAAAGAGAAGCTCTATTGTCCATAAATACAGACAAAACTGAAGATGTCTGAAACAACATCTCTTCACCTTTCAGATATGGCATCATGGTGAAACCTAGCCAGATTCATTATTCTGTTTTACCCTGTAGTCCTACAATTATCTATAGGGCATAACCACGGACTAGAATAAATAATGGGTTTGAGGAGGAATAAAAAGCAAAATTCTGCTCCAAGGTAACAAATGCAGCAGCAAGAAGAGGTAAATCTGATTAACTGTTTGCATAATGCAAATATTTTGAAATTGCAGATGTGTGCTTACATTGACATAATTTATTCTGTCTATAAGGGGAGGGGGGAAAGGACTCAACAAGCATTCCCCATATACTTTCAAGCCTAAATCTATAACCTTAAGGGCAAGAAACTTGCTTGTTTAAAAAATAAAATTTGAGATTCTTCAGAGGGGGATTTCTAGTTAAAGTACCACATCTTGCACAATCCAATCATAGAATCACCAAATATCTTACTTGTCAATTTCAGATATCTTCTGTGTCAGCATGAGCCACTTTTTTATTTCTCAGAATCCAAATTAATTATTGTTGTTTCTAAGTCAAGGACTTGTATGTACATTACAGCCATTTTAAAGTCCATTGTAAATTGTTCCACCCAGAGGGTTGCATCCAGAGATCCATCAGTGGAAAGCACTCACAGAAGAGGATATTTCCCTTGTTTCCCTACCTCAGCAGTCTTTACTAACTAAGCTGATTCCCAGGACTGTGGGACTCACAGCTACATGCAGACCTGGGGGTACTGAGGAAGGAAAAGGGGGTAAATACAGCCCCACGTGGCTATTAGTTCCTGTAAGTCCTGTGAGTCTGGGAATCTACTTTCTTTGGTTTGGTGAAGACTGCTGCACAGAGAGGACCCAGGAAAACTGCTGCAATACTTGTGGCCATGAATTGCTGGAATCAGCAGAGAGGCTGTCATCCTATGAGTAATGATGCCAACCTCCAGGTGGGACCTGAGGATCCCCCAGAATTACAGTTCATCTCCAGGCTACAGAGATCAGGTCCCCTAGAGAAAATGGCTGCTTTGGAAGGTGGGCTATATGGCATTGTACCCCACTGAGTGTTGGCAGAGCGTACATATGCAGTAAAGCAGAGCACAAGCTGTTTAAAAAATAAAGTTGGTTTATTAAAAAGAGAACAAACTGTAAGAAAGAGGAGAGAGAAAGAGAAGTCTAACTAGCTAGGAGAGAGTTGGTAACTAACAGAAGCTCAGCAAAAACATTGTTGTGGGTCAGTCAGGAGAGAAGGACTCCTCAGGAGGAGAAGAATCCTGTGTAGTCAGCTCTGAAGCAGCAGAAGCCGGCAAGCGAGAAGATGAATTGCAGGCTTGTCAGAGTTCACGGCTGACAGCTGATGCAGAGCCACCAGCACCTTCCAGCCCTGTTCCAACAGATGAAAACCAGGTGGTCATTACCAGCCCTCCAGTTTCACCCACACTATTTGAGCACCAGTGACGAAGGCTTGGAATGGAGCCCCAGGAGAGAAGATGAAGCACATGTCTTCTGGCCCAACTCTAGCTGCTTGCTGATGATGAGTAGCTGCATGGTTACTCCTAAGCAGTCAGCTGCAAGTAAGACCTTGCAGCAGATGCCTATAAAAGCTAGTAAAGAGAAACTGCTCAAAGTGGAAGCAACAAGTCACCACCTGGTGGACTCTGTGACCACAGCTCCTGAGTCTTCTCCACTCCAGTGACCTATGGACAAGCTTGGATATCGGACCTGCTTGCTCTTTTATATAACCTTGGCCTGCTAGACCTCACTTTCTGGACCATGCTCTGAAGGGGCTTCTGGTCTCTGGTAACTGACCTTCTGAACTGAATCTTGGCTGTGACTTTGGACTCTGACATGCATTGAGCTAATCAGGAGACAAAAAGGAGAGTATTTGAAAATAGTAGGAAGCCCCTAATCTCTCTATGCTAACTAGTTGTTCCCTCTGCTGCCCCCTGCAGGATGTTCTTGTAATCTTCTTTATCTATGCACGATAGACCTTGCATATTCCAACACCCCTTCTCAAGGTCTAGTGTGCAAAGTCAACAAGATTAATTTTCTTGTATAGACTCTTAAATCTCTCATGTGACTTGGTAAGAACATCTGCAATCATATCTTCTATAGGACAATACTCCAGTTCAACAAGGCCTTCCTTCTGCATCATACTTGGTTTTGAAAACCCATTTGTATCCTACTGCCCTCTTTCCCTGAGGTAGTTCTAGGAGTGTCCATGTTTGTTTTTTGATTAGTGATTCAGTCTCCTCTTCTGCAACTTTTCTCTATCTTTCTGCTTGGCTGGTAGGCATTCTTTCTATGTCTTCCCATGTGAAAGGTTTGGTTACAGCCTTTGTTTTTGTCAGGTAGGAGAGTCTTCTCTGCAGCAATGTTCCCTCTAAGCTGTGGAGTCTTGTGAGCAAAAATCCTACTTTGTGAGCTACTGGCATTAAAGTTGTGAGCAGGTGATTTGGCCACTGCATAAATTAGTTTGCTCTGGAGCGGTCCTTCCTGAGCTAAGGCAAAAATGTCTGAGCCGGAGGCTAAAAAACACTAAGCCAGCTCACACTAACTCAGCTTAGAGGGAACACTGCTCTGCAGTACTCCATTGTTTGTTCAAATTGACCATCTGATATCTGGCTCTGCAGCCCCTTCTTGTGGCTCTGCAGATGTGTCATCTATATGGCCCACGGTGCTCAGTTGCACTGTTTCTGGTTGCTGTGCTTTATTTTCTTCTGTTGGTGTGGATTCTCTGGTGTCCACTTTTTCCTGCATCTGTAGATTTTTCTTTCTCATCAATATAGACTACTAGGAGCAAAGCCTGTTGTGAAATGAAGACAAAGAGCTCTAAACAGATGTTGACATCAGTCTCCCTGCCAAACGGCAGCCCTCCTTTGGTGGCCAGTGACTCACTGATCTTGCAGGGGGGCTCAGTGATGGGCGAGGATGGGGCCAGCTGAGGGAGTGGCTATGGCGCCTCCTCGCTGTGGGAAGGGGTGGCAGGCAGAGACAAGAGGTAGTGCTGAGGCCCAGGGCGGTCCCACAGGTCAAGAGGCACCTCCTTTGGTGGGGCGGGCCAGGCTTTGGCATCAGTTCCCCAGCTCAGAGTGGTGAGGAAGGGCTTTGCTTCAGGTGGGGGCTCGCCCATTGCCAGGGAAGGAAGAGCTGAGGTGGCTCCGGTGGCTCCGGCGGGCCTTGTGCACAGCCACTGATGCCCCACTCCCCTGAATGGCCACTTGCGGAAGAGCCACCACAATCAACGGCACCGCAAGGCAACAATGACACAAGTCTAAGCCCTCTGAGGCTCTGGTCGCCAGAGCATCTGCCCTGCCCATCGCCTCACAGGATACTGAGGCAGAGATGCTCTCCGCTGCCTCTGTGGGCGGGACTCCAGGAACACAGTGACTGGATTGGCACACTGTGGGAGTGACAGAGCAGGGAGCAAAAGGCTGTGGGAGCATGTGGAACGTTCAGGACAGAGTCACACCAAAACAGTATTATTATAAGGAGAGATGTTGCAGATTTTGACATTTCTTGTTCTTGGGTTAAGGATTCTGTACCCTTTACATCCCAGTGCATATCCTACAAAAATACCTTGTTCAGTTCTCAGATCCATCTTGGTCTGTTTCTCTTTGGGGATGTAGGTGAAAGCTCTTGACCCAAATACTTTCAAGTGGTTCATGCTGGACTTGTGCCCATACCACAATTCATATGGTGTGCTTCTGGAACCTTTTGTAGGCAGTCTGTTCCATAGATAGGTAGCAGTGTTGATTGATTCTCCCCAGTATTTCTCAGATAGCTCTGCTTCAAGCAGCATACATCTGCACATCTCAGTCAGGGAGTGAGTCTTCTTTTCTGCTATGCCATTCTGTTCTGGAATATATGGGACTGTGAGCTGATGCTCTATTCCTTGTTCAGTTAGATAGTTCATCATGTCCCACAGATTCTCTTCCAATGTTGGTGTGAATTGCCAGTGGCTTTCTTTGGAATCTGTGGCTGACCATTGCAACATATGCCTTAAATTTCTCCAATACTTGACTTTTCTCTCTGATCAAGTAGGTTACTGTATACTTTGAAAAATCATCAATAAAAGTTAGTATATATCTGTTCCCACGAGGAGTCTGAGTTTTCATTGGACCACAAACATCACTTTGTATCATCTCCAGAGGGTGCTGTGTCTGGGTTGTCTCATGGCTCTTACTGAAACTAGGTCTGGTTCCTCTAGCTTGAATGCAATGCATACAGTTTCTTTCAGTAGTATACTTGTTTATCTGTATGCCCTTAGTCAAGTTCTGGCTTTCAAGTTGGACAATAGCATAATTATCTCTATGTCCTAAAAGTCGATGCCATACTTAGGAACATTTCTTGTGACTGCAATGTTTAGTTAGGTTTGCACTTTGTCTCTAAAGCATACAAGTCCTGATGCACTTTCCCAGTTGCAGTCAAGTCTCCCTCTTGCTCAATAAAGCATTCTTCTCCAAATGATATGACCGTTCCTCTTTTTGCAAGTAGTTTCATAGAAATCATGTTGGCTGCTAATTGTGGCACATACAGGCAATTTTCAATGAGGACTTCTCTGATTTGTCCATCTGGGAGCTTGCACTTTACTGTTCCTGAGCCCACCCTTTGTGTAGTCACATTTCTGCCATCTGCCACACTTAATGTCTCTCTTCATTTAGTGTCTCAAAGAAGTCTTTATGTGCACACATGTGCATTACCAAGTGTGACTTTTGGTAGCTTCTTTGATTCAATATAAAATGGTGGCTGCTTGGAATTCTCCCCTTTCTTTTGGAAAGGCACCCTTTTGCTTAAAAGCACTGCAGATTCTTTTAATGTGCCTGGGGTTTCCAAATAAATGACAAATTATTTTACTCTTGCTGTTTACATTTAGAGCTACCTGATAAACATTTGGTTCAGCTTTCTTGTTGAATTCTTCAAATTGTCTATGTTTGTATGCTCAAGTTGATTACTTTAGTGAGAGACAATTTTCCTTTTGCTTCAGTTTGAGACACAGCATTTTCACAAGACTTTGGCAGGCTAATCAGGAACAACACAACCAAGTCCTGGTCTGCAATCTCTTTTCCAGCGCTTCTTAACTGTTGAGTTAGTCTAAGTATTTGATTTAAGTGGTCACACAAATTACCCCCTTCTGACATCTTAGTGCTAAACAGTCTCTTTTGTATGTAGAGCTGGTTTTTCAGAGAGGAATTTTCATAAAGCCTCTCCAATTCAGACCATACAGCTTCAGCAGTTTGCATCTGAGTCACTCTTAGATTGTATTGGTCAAACCTTTTATCATGGATCTTCTTGCCTTCTTGTTGTCAGGCTCCCAGGCTTTTTGCTTTGCTGAATCATCATCTCCTGGTTGGGGTTTTTTAATGGCATGCCACAGTCCTGTCTCAAACAGGTGACTTTTCATTCTCCCCTTCCATATCAAATAGTTGCCTTCTGTAAGCCTATCTAGTAGGTAACATGTGCTGAACACTGCAGGAAATTGCCGTCTTTGTTCTTTCTTCTTTTGCCTATGGATCTATCTTTTCTTTCTTTCACAGCTGAAGAATTCACACTAGACCCATAACCTTGTTAGCATAGTGTAGATATGCAGTACAGTGGAGCACAAGCTGTTTACAGAATAAAATTGGTTTATTAAGAAGAGAACAAACTTTGTAAGAAAGAGGAGAAAGAAAGAGACGTCTACCTGCTTACTGTCTAGGAGAGAGTCAGTAACTAACAGAAGCTCAGAGGTGCATTGAGCCAATCAGGACTCAGGAAGTCACTATGATAACTAGTTGTCCCCTCTGCTGCCCCCTGCAGGATGTTCTTGTCATCTTTATCTATGCACAATTCACCTTGCATATTCCAACACTGAGGTCTCTGTCTTCCCCAGGCTTTATCCCCAAATCTTCACGATTTTCCCAACCTGGATCTGGCAACCCTACCCACCCGCCAGTGGCCTGGTGGATCTGGCAACTCTACCTATGAGGGGTTACTCTCATGCAGCAGGTCACCGATGTCAGATAACTGCCATGTTTTCTATATGACCTCATTCCCTGCTTGCTTTCTCGCATGTGCGTACCTTTGCTTAAAGAACCGTGGGAGACATTCCTATGCTAGCCACTATCTTATGGCCTTGAATAGAAGGGAGGGCTTGGGTTCCCAGCTGGTGTGAATGTATTGGCCCTCTTACAGAGGGGGGTGTTCTCCAGTTCATTATGTAATATCCTGCAGGGAGAATTCCCACGCGTGCGCTCAGCTTTCTTTTGCTTGGCTAGTTGAAGCATCAGAGTATATACACAGCTTCCCACACCCTACCCGTTATTCCTGACAATGACTCTGCATTAATGGGCAGCAGACTGGTGTTCCAATAAGGCATAACTTTCTGAGTAAAGTGTGCCTGGACTTGCTTGTTGTTGAACCTGACATACAGATCAAGACATTTTAACAGCATATGGCAACTTTAAAAACAGTGTTTTGTGATGTGGGGTGTTATAGAGAAAACTTGCACAGCACCTATACTGTATGATCTGGCTCTCTTGGTATCAGATTTTGCTGGAAAGCTCCAGTCCCAAGAACTAACAATACATGACATGCAAATGAAAGCTTGCTGAGGCCCAATACTGTTTCTTTTAAGAGAGAAATTAGACAGGGACTTTGGCATACAGAAGTGGCAAGGAGCGCTTTAACCCTTTTGCCATCTGCCATTTCTGTACTCCAAATTATTCCACCCAAACAGCTTTCCACCCACAAGTTTCCAAATGCAAGTCTGCATGATGGTTTTGGCTCTTAGAAGAGGAGGAGGTGGGAAGCTGCTTGAGGAAGATTTGAAGCAGTGGGCAGAAAAAGGGCTAAGTGCAACCCCCCCCTCCTTTCTGCTTATCTCCTCTGAATTCCTGTCTTTCCTGTGGCTTTTCTTTTTTTAAAAAAATGGCACTGGGGCTCAAATAATGCACACTTGCATGTAACATGGAATGAGCCTGTCAGAGAAAATTTGCAGAAGTGTTTTCTGGTCAGTTGATATTGAGAAAGTATGGGTTCCTGGTAGAAGATGAGGTTTTCAAGAGAGTAGGTTAGTGAGTATATGTTGTCTTTGCACAGCTGAAGTGTGATATATACACAACTGGACAGACACCCACAGTGTATGGGCCAAGACCACAATGTATACTCCACTTAAAGTTCTATTTTATTTTAATTGGCATCTGCCTGGTACTCCTCTGGGACAGAGTTTTTTTCCTTTTCTCCTGATCCAGCAGGTACCTACCGCTAAAAGGCCTGTCTCCATCCCTCTCAATTAACCTGCCTTCCTCTCTATTAACATCACCTTCCTTCTACACAGTCAGGCAGGCTCTATTCCCCAGAGCAGGGAGACTGCAGGTCTGTGATAGTGCCTCCATCCATCAGTGCTTTTTTATTCATGAGTTCCTCTCAACACCCATCCCCAAGGAAGTTACAGATTTTGATTTTGTATGCCAGATTATTGATGAGAGGATTCCACTGTAACATTTATTCTCCTGTGGAAGAATATCATCCACTGAGGTTCCACCTTTGAAAAACATTACATTCTAATGAAAAAAAAGAAGCAGCATATGCATTCTGACATACTATTTATCAGGTGCATTCTTCCATATGTATTCTTCTACAAAGGGGGGGGACGGGACATGATCTGTTATTGCATTTTTCTCCTGCTCTTCCTCCCAAGAGCTCAAGGCAGCATTCATGGTCCTGCCATCCTCCATTATCTTAACTTTGTAATCTGCCCCATTGCTCTGGCTGTTGGTGGTAAACAGGCAGTTTTGTGTTTCTTCTATCCAAAACCATGCATATCAGAGACGGGACAAAAAAAAATGCATTTCTACTACCAGCCCACACTTAAATAACATCCATGGATCCAATGCACAGATCTCTAGTCAACCATAACACAAAAGTCTTCCTTGCAGATTTACTCCTGCCACTTATACCTACTGAATACTATGTCTTATGGGCTATGAGAATGAACTAAATTATCTATCTGAGCTATCTCCTATGGATGGATGAGTTCTTGACTCACCCCTAACCACATGTCATCACTTGCCTTCCAACCCATGTGTCCCATGGGCCATTAGGCGAAGTACACAGGCAGGACTAGTGTACACTCTGCACTTAAAAATATAAAATATTGAACCAATACATTTTTAAGGTCCAAATTCCACACTGGGAGCCTTTTTTGCTATAAAAATGCATCCTTACATATTATCCTTTCACAAATTAAGCCGTTTGCATATAGTTTGCTTATTTTGTAATTTATTCTACTTCTGCTAGTCATAAGGAAGGACTATAAGATAATGCCAGACACTGAAGACCCAACTCCTAGCCACTAGAGATCCCACTTCTTTCTTTCTTTATATTTATTATTTCTATTTGTATCCTGCCTTGATGGACACGCTGGCTCAAGGCAGCTAACAGGGTTAAAATAACGTAAACAATACAGAGTTAAAACACTTACAGAATACAAGACCAAGTTAAAACAGCAACTGTTACAAATAAAAACCGACAGATGATGGTGATAATCCAAATCACACCCAATGATAGGAGTAACATCCAGCAAGGTCTCGGGCCAGAAGATGTTCTAAGTTTCAAGCCAAGAGATGTTCCAGGGCACATTCATCAGTGGTGGCTCCTAATCGAAAGCTGCTCTCTTACTTCTCAATGACTCTAAACATTGTTTCCCGGAGATACAAAGATAGCAAAAGTGAAGAGGTATTGCCTTCACCTCCCCTTGCAAAAGGAAGGATGGGTTGCTACTTTTTAAATTAGCTTTTACTTTCTTTATCATCACCTCTGTCTACAAGCAACATAGCCATATGTATATGCTGACATACATGAATCTGCCCTTAATGTCAGGTGATCAGGCCCATAGCCAGGACTTTTTATCTTGGGGGGCTCCGGTGGAGAGGGGAGGAAGATGGCAGAGCAGCCTCGTTGCCAGCTGGGCTATCCTTCTTCCCTCTCATGCCAGCTAAGCAGAGAGGTTTTTTTAAAAAAAAAAATTAAAATTTTAAAATTTTAAACCCCCTCTCTGAAGTCATGCCGCGGCAGCGGCATGGTTTCTCCATTGTATACAATGGAGAAATCATGCTGCCATTTCAGCGCAACTCCAGAGAGGGAGTTCAAACTTTAAACCCCCTCTCTGCTCAGCTGGCTGGTGGGGGAAAGAGAGGGGGCAGCTGCATGGCCTCCATTACCACCCACTGTATGGCCTCCATTACCAGTCACCAAGTCTTCTTTCTGCTAGGAAGCAGGGAGAAGACTTCGCTGACAAGGGAGGAGGGAAATCTTGTGGGGCTGTCCCTTTAAGAGAAGGGGCAGAGCTGGTAGAAATGAACAAATTGACAAAAAACTTAATGGAAAAGAAGATGAAGAATTTTTAGCAGAATGGAAAGACTTTAAAGTTTACCTAGAACTGAATTGGGATGTTAAAAATAGATTACTTTGCTTTGATGATTATTAAGAATAGAAGTAGTATAAGAAAAGGATTGTATTCAAAATGTTACCTAAGAGGGAGAAATAGAAAAGGAAAATGTTTAAAATGAAGATTTGATTATTGAGTAAGAACTGAATGTAAGAGAATATTGACTGAAATATTAATGGGGGTGGAGCATCGCTGGGAGCCGGGGGAGGGGAGGGGAGAAAACTGCAGAAAAGGATATGTTAAGAATTGGTTATTAATTATGGAACATGCTATTATATCCTGTTAATAATTAAAAAAAAAGAGAGAGAAGGGGCAGAGCTCCCAATAGCCCCACCATAGCTACGGGCCAGCAAGGGATGTGTATACATATAAATATATACAATTCTGAACTATGTAGGCTCTCATTATTATTATTTTTTCAATTCAAATAATCCATTCTCCAGAATTCTGCTCTGGAAACATTCATTCATTCATTCATTCATTCATTCATTCATTCATTCATTCATTCATTCATTCATTCAATTTATACCCCACCCACCTCCATATCTGCATGTTTGTATCAGAAGCAGCTGTGCACAGCACTGATTGGGTGGCACCTACGATGACCAAAACCTCCCTCCTCTCCCCTACCCAGAGCAATTTTTCAACTTTTAAAAATTGATTCTGCATAAATAGTATATATGCAATGGGTAGCCTATTGGAAGTGGAACAGCCTAGTGAGGAGCAGCAAGACAGATGACTGAATCAGCATTCCAGTTTCTGGTAAGTAGGTCGGCCAAATGCATCGTGAAAGGGTGGGAGGGAGCCAGGGTCATTCCTGGGAAGAAAAAAATAATTGGTAGTGTTCCTGTTTTAAGGTATATTTCTACACTATCAAAGAGTTTTGTCACACTTCATCCTGTGAAAGATTAACCAGGTTATTGTGGCATGATCTTTTGCTAACATGAATGTGTCATGTTAGGTATATAAAGATATATATTCTGTAATAACATTTACAAAAGTTGTAAGATATATATTTTGGAAGCTACATTGAGCAAGAAGCAAAAGGCAGGGTAGAAACGTTAAATAAAGGTGGCTTTTTATGTGGTAAGGCAGAATGGGAGGGAAAATACTGAAGTCTCCAAATGAAATCTCTGGATCAGGGAAAAGCAAAGAACACACTTTGACAGATGGAAAAGGTAAAAATGAATCGAGCTCATTCCTCGTTTGGGCAAGAAAATAGCTGTATGGGAAGGCTGTTCTACATTAGTATAGCTGAGAAAGCAAGCAACTGCAATAGGATGAAAATAAGCAGATGAGAAATCTTGACTCTTAAAAGAAGAAAGCTGGAAATGGTGTAAACAAACATAAGCCTCTAAGAAGAACTCCTCCCCCTCCCCGCCTCCTGTCACATTGTAAGTAGAGACTGAGTACGTGCAGCACAGGGCTTCACCCTCGGGGGCTTGTAGCTAAGGAGCTCAGCTGGAGCTTTTCATTGCATTTCATTACATTTCCCAAGTCTGCAATGTTGCAGCAGCTAGATGCTCCCACAAACCCCCTGCAAAGAGACAGTGCTTTAATCAGACAATCCATGGTCAGGCAGCCAAGTGAGGGTCATTGGGTTTGCAAGTGCCTAGGGGCCATTTGATAAAGCTTCCACGTTGGGAGTCAGAAATCTGCCCCCTGGGTGTCCTTGACCAAGGCAACGTGTATGTTTGTACAAATGGATGCAGAGGCTCCAACCCATTTATAGGCATTGCTTGAGCAGCAGGCCAGATCTATCCTAAGGGAGCTGTCCAGAGGCCTAACTGTTATTGCTAGATGTTTGCCATTAGTGAAAAAGCTAGTGGGTCGCACTCTGAAAGTCAAGTGGGCCCTTGATAGAGTGAGTTCAAGGAAATATATATATTTCTTGCTAGCAAGTTTGATTCAGGAGCATTAGTAGATTTAGCAAGAGCTGTGATACATTAGCAAACCAAAGTTGATATTTGCAAAAGTGAATAATATAAACCAATGAGCTTTTTCATTATCTGTAGTAATTTATTCCATGATTCATTTAAATTTGGATTGGGTGGCAAAAGGGTAACTGAAGTGCAGGGAACTGGGATTGGTAGGGTATATTGGAGGGGACTATGGAAGAAGCTCCCTTTTGTTTATCACAGATGGACCCTTTTTCAAACGGAGTTTAGGTCGAAGTCTGTGGGTTCTGGGCTGAGCTGCCAGCTGCATGAAGCAAGTAAATAATTTTCCTGCTGAGCATGATTGATTCCGCTGACAGCATTTACATTTCTACTACAGAGTATGGGATTTTTACTGCAGATTTCAGATGGTCTAACAATACAATCCTATGCAAAGTTACTCCAATCTAAACCCATTCATTTCAATAGGCTTACACTGCAGCAACTCTGCAAAGGATTACACTGTACAGCTATAACAAAAACCAGTGAAACAGTGTGCCATAACAGCTGACAGCTGCATTACACCCAAGCAGTGACCTGTTTTGCCATTTCCCCATCAGTGTCCATGTTCTTTTTATCTCAGCTTTTTCCAACAGTCAGGCATCTGCCTGTCCATCTCAGTCTGGCTCTTGCTTTCCACGTAGTCAGATTGATATTAGCTCAAACATCTGAACTGTTTTAGCAGCAAAGGACTGGAAGTGACCCAAAGATAATGGAATTCAACCCCTATGCAATGGTACTAGTGTCCAACATGTCAGCCGATCATTGATCAATTCACATGATCCATAATGCCCCTACAGCCTGGGATGACTAAAGTGCACTGTACCAAAGGTCTCTACTGAGCAAATAGCTCCAGACAATTCACAGTGGAACTGATTCTGCTGGTATCTCTCTGGCAGGTATGATATGGCAGTCTTTGACTCTGTACAGGACAAGGGAGGAGAGCTCAAGATTTTAGCTGGTGAAAAGAGTCCCTTTCCTGACCTCAATGGGCTACAAGTGAAGTACCATTTAAAAAATAACAACACAACCCTGTCCTATATTAATCTATCTCTGTCTTGAAACCAAGGAGATCTGTTAATTCCACATTTGTCCTAAAAGTCATAGTTCAGAATTTTATACCTCTAATAGTCAGCTAGTCAGGCTTTATTATGGCCCACAGGTCATTCAGATGCAGGAAAAACACTTGAATTAATTACCTGCATAAAATCTCAGCATACATCACTCACCCTAGTAGAATTCACAATTTAAGGGTTAGAATCAGATTATACAAAGGTCATTATCTCAACCCATATCTTCATTGCAGAGAACAGAAGCTTAGCTATATCATCTCTCCTTATATATAACTGTGTTTTCGGGTGACTCTTTCCTGAATGTTCCACATGCTCCCACAGCATTTGGCTCCCTGACCTGTCACTCCAACAGTGTGCCAATCCAGTGGCTGTGTTGCTGGAGCCTCACCCACAGAAGCGGCGGCCAGCATCTCAGCCTCAGTGTCGTACGAGATGACGGGCAGGATGGACACTCTGGCAGGTGGAGGCGGAGAAGGCTGAGGTTTGGGTTACCGTTGGTCGCAACGGCTCTTCCTGTGCAGGCAGTGGCAGTTGCTGCAAGCAGCAGTTCAGTGGAGCGGGGCCCTTCCTCACCACTCTGAGCTGGGAAAACGAGGCTGAGCGCTGGCCCGTCCCACTGGAGGGGAGCGCCGGGGAGGCGCCACTCAACCTGTTGCACACCTGCACCCTAGGTGACCAGCAACTGCACAGCTGCCAGCTGAAGCTCCTGCCCTGCCTCAAATCACTGTGCCGCTGCTGCCTGCCCATGCCTCACCACTATCTGCTGTCTCTGCAGGTGCTCCCTCAGCCAGCCCCATCCTCAGCTGTTGCCATGCCCCCCTGTGAGCCTGGTGAGTCGCCAGCGGGCAGAGGAGGGCTGCCTTTTGGTGGGGAGGCCGAGGCCAAGATCTTTCTAGAGCTCATTGTATTGATTTTGCAATGGGCTTTGCTATTAGTATTACATATAACTATGTTAACAGGAACCATGTTCCTAAGGGGAAGGTTTCTAAGGGAACAGAGCCCCACATCTCTGGGACTACATAGGTCAGTTTATTAAAGCATTTGGAGAACAACTGTTTGCTGGTGCTCTTCCATTATAACATTAGCTACAGACATAACAGTTCTTTGGTCAACCTCCACTAGTAAGATTTTGAGAGTTTCCTGCTCAGAGAACAGGGTTTTTTTTAATCAACCAATGCAGGTTCCAATAAATTCAAGCATGTCTGTACATAAAATCTACAATGGAAAAACACATGAATCAATGATTAGCAATCTACGATTGGATGGAATGTTTTTGTATCTTCCTGGCAAGAGTGCACATTAAATCTAGCCAGTGTAAATGCATGGCAATATCTTGGAACAGATAATATTGATAGATAATATGTATATTGATGTGGGATCACTGGCGCTAAATTGAATAGAAGGGGAGAATACATACGACAAACTTTAGCCACTGTTTCTTGAAAAACAAGATCCTTTATATGGTCACTGATTGCTAAATTAGCTTTACTTAGCCCCATGGATTTTTTTTAAAGGACAGAAAAGCCCCGAAGTGGTCAATTTCTCATTTACTGGGTTAAACCAAGTTGGAGTATAAAGATAACATACATATGTTAAAGACCATGGTGGTATTCTACATGGCCTTTATTGACTTCAAGGCTGCACTCAACAAGATATTGTGTGAAAAACTGTGGTCAAACTTCAAAGTTATAATACAGATCTTAGCCTATTCTTTTATTTCAGTCACTTCTTATACCTCTAATATTTTAAAATTTCCTTCTGATCACCAACCTACAGTTATAAAGATCAATTAGGTCTTGTATACATAGACTTGTTTTAACCCAGGTAAGTTTCCTCAGACTTCCCTGGATGCTCTTGAAGAGGATGACTCTCTCTCTTTCTTCAGCATCCTTTTTCATACTTTAGACAGATCAAGTGCTCATTTAGGAGAAGGAACTGCAGCACGTTGTGTTAAACTGGTGAAGAATTATCAACATTCCTGTGTTAAGCAATGACATATTTCTATCAGATATATTCTCAGCTGCCACCAGATCTGGTTCCTGAAATCAAAGCCAACCACATCAGTGTGAGACCAAATTCACAAACATTTCCATGGATACCCTTTCCAAGTAGCCCATGCTGAACTGGACAATAATTCTGCAGACACAAAGCCATGACAGTCTCATTTTCTGTGTATTCACTCTCTCACACACACAAATGAAAATAAAACTGCTGACTTAAAATACAGTTTAGTTATAACCCTAGATTTTAAAATGCAAATTAGCAAAGCCTATCCAGAGGCAGCTAGGAAATATTTCACTAATATGGAATTAGGACCCAGAAGTAGTTGGTTGTGTATTAGCATGTGTAAGGCCGTTACTATGGTACGAACCAGATGCAGTTTGCTTAGGGCAAAACAATGGTGCCACTTTTACCCCACAAGTCCTCTTAAAGTATAGAATGGGGTATTTTTTACTTTGCTTCCATCCACTGTTCATAACTGTAACAGTCAACTCAATCTTGTGTAATTGTTGTCATAAGGAAACAGTTCATTTTTGTTCAAGGGAAACCTATAAACAAATAATCTGGAATCCAGATCACAGAATTTCCTTTTCCTTTTTTGTTTTTAAAAAATGAGTTTGTGAAAACTGGTGGGAAATACATTTAAAAAAATAGTACAGGAAATGGGAGCCCTGTGGAGAAATGCCAGCTATGACAAGGGGGGGGAAATCATTATTTGGGTACTGAGAATCACTATCCAGACCCTTATTCTGGTTTCTAAGCCTCTGCCCAGCAACTGCCACAATACTGTCCAATTTTGTCCCTGAAACCATACTGGACAAAAATGTTCCTTTTTAAATATATGGACATGGGGCTACAAAGAAAGCTGAAATCTTCAGAGTTCTTAAAAGATATGAGATTCAGTGGCCTTACTGTGTGCTGTGCAAGCAGTGCCACTCAGTTCCCAGTCAGGCTTCCAATGGAGCCATTCCAAGTCATTCAAAAACTATTCAGCACTCCTGCAAAACACAGATTGCCCAGCTTTTCATTCAAATCTAAACATGGTCCTTTAATATTCACTTAATAATTATACATAATTCCAAACATCTGGGAAAAGTGGCTTAAGCTTACTGCAGCTGGGTAAGTTCCACAGGAAGCCTCCAGCTCTTAAGGTGGGGCAGGGCACTTCAGTCCATTCACTTAGTGTATGCAATCGGCCATAGTCTAACCTCAGATACATGTCTGTGATCTAGGTCAGCCACATGCAGGACCCAAATGGGTTTCCTGGGCAGTGGTGAAAGCAATATTGGAGCAAAAGCACCACAGGAAGTCACTAAGTGTGTGCCATTCCTTCCCATTAGCAATTTCTTTTTCATTAGAGTGGCTCTGCAGAGACACCAGCAGAAGAGTGACTACAGCTTGACTTGGCATGATTTTTGTTCACATTAATCCCTTGAGACAAAAACAAAACAGAGATTCCAAAGCTGTTCTGTAAATTTCCATAAGATTGGTCCTCAGACCTCGCTGCAAGAGAACGATGATCACAGAGCCCCAATTTTTACAAATTCCATTCAATTGGCCAAACAGCATTAAACACCAAAGAACTTCATCAGAGTTTCCTAAAGGCCCTTTGTCTGTAACAGCAAAAGGTAGGAGGAGGGATTTTTTAGCCTTGTCTATGCATCAGGACCACTGATGCTTGCAACTGTAGCCCATACTTTTGCTATATGAAAGCTACAGATGCCACTCTACATGAGCTCACTGTTAATTAGGGAAGTGTGCCTGGCTCCCTCATTGTCAGTCTTCAGGAGGCAGCTGAAGACTGCGTTTTGACTGATTTACCTTTTATTATTGGCAGTCCTAACTGGAGTTTTTAGTCTGCGATTTTTATGGTTTTATAATTGTTGTGTTTTTTAAAATGTTTTAGTTATATTGTAAGCCACCTTGAGTTCCTCAAGGGAGAAAGGCAGCTAACAAATGTTCAACTTACATAAATAACAAATAAATCATCAGCCTTGCTTCACAGTTCCACACTACGATGTTTGAAATATCTCCACTTTCCAAGGCACCTCAAAGAACTATTAATGACATGCCATTCCACAACCCTTTCTTCTCTACACAGTGCAGCCACTTGGACTGTGATTTTAAGGGAGAGACTGATGGGAGGGGGTATTTAACCTTTCCTGTCACTGCATTTCCCTCTTGAAAATCACCACCCCAAGCTACTGTCATCCCTGCTAGGAAACCAGCAGGGATAAAAGTCATAACGGTCTGGTACATTTTGGTGGGGAAGCAAGACACAGTGGAAGGGTTAGATAACCTCTCTTTTAAATCACACATACACCCCGCAGCCACTTTCTCTGCCAAAAACTTCCCGTCTCACACAACACATTTGTTTCTGTTCCCTGCATCACAGGGCTTCCAAATACAGCTTCGAGGCACTCAAGTCAGCAATGAAATGCTTCAGTCACTGCATTTAAGCTGCCCCAGACCCTTCCCTTTATAGAGCTGTGGTACCATTAAATGTATCACAAGAGGGAGAAGCTCCTCCACCCTCCAATTTCCTCTCCTTCCTTGCTGCTTCACAAATAAAAAAAGAGTCTGTACATGTGCTGCACAAATGCAGTTCTGACACTAATTGCCAAACCACTGGATGGTGAATGGTACACAAGGAAAGGCTATACCCAGAAGGAGGCAACCTGCTCTGCTTCACACCTGCCTGATGGTAGCTTTTTTGTTGCTCCCTTAACTTTGCCGTGTCACAAGTACGTTACGTTGCTTTTGCTCACCTGAAGAGTGCTTAATGCTTGAGTATCTTTGAACATCCATTTCAGAAGTCAATGGGTTGGATCCAGTCAGCTTTTTTACGCAGGCCCATCCAATTCCTCTCCATACTACAGGCCCCAGTCCCACATGCCTTTATACATGCAAGCCCCATGATTCTCAGCATAGCCTTTTAAGGGCAGTCAAATACGATGTCTCTTTCCTTTTTCACCAGTGGAAAAGCTGGTTGGATTCAGCTCAGTGTTTACAGTCAACACAGCACAGTTTATTCTGAGTTCCAATACAAACGTCCAATGGTGTATATGGTCACAGTGGGGCCCATATCTTTGATCAGTGAGTAGTTTTGCACTTCAGAGTTTGGGGCATTCTTGCTACAAACCAGTGAAGCAAAACTGTATCCCTGTACTAATGACTGAGTGTACAATGTACAAGGAGACTGCATGTTCATGGACATCACGTGCTACCCTGGCTATGGTTGCCAACCTCCAGGTGGGGGCTGGAGGACACCCCCCCCTGAATTACAACTGAGCATATAGCTTACTAGATAGCTTTTTCTTATTTATTTAAAACATTTATTCCATTTCTCCTGGAGAAGATGGCTGCTTTGGAAGATGGTCTGAATGGCACTATATCCTACTGAGATCCCTCCCTTCCCCAAAGCTAGGGCTGCCAGCTCTGGGTTGGGAAATACCTGAAGATTTGGGGGGCAGAGCATGAAGACAGTGGGGTTTAGGGATGGGAGAGACCTCAGTGGGGTATAATGGCACAGAACCCTCCCTTCCAAACCAGGCATTTTCACCCTCAACTCTCTAGGTGTTTCTGAACCTGGAGTTGGCAACCCTATACCTTGCTGTGTGTTGCTATACAACAGCACTGGTCCTTGTCTGCTTCACTGGAATTCTGTCCTGGCCAGAGCCTAGGAGTTAAGGAAGAGGTTGCTTCTCATGGTCCTTGTGAACAGGATAAGTGGTGTAAGAAGAAAAGGCAGCTTGTAGAGAGAGGTTTTTGATATGGTTGGTAGGAAACAGATTTCTTCCATCTTGTTAAACACTCGAATAACAACCAAAGGAGGGGGAAAATATGCCTTTGAGAACCTTAAGTTTTGAACCTCTCTTTTTCTTTTTTAATCATATGATTTGGAACAGGGTTGTAAATGGCCTGGTCACCTGTGGTGAACAAGTGGCTCAGGTGACCAGAAAGTACAAGAAAAGCTATTTAAAAAGACAGATTTTTTAATTTTAAGGTCACAAGCAACTAACATAGAAAAGCTTATTTTAAAATTCTGGGGTCAGTATTTTTTGAAACTCCTCTGGGGGGCTTATTGACAGTTACATTTCTATGGGCTGTTCTATAATAACTCTCAAGCCAAAGATACTGACAATTTGTATCTTTCCCTTTGAAAAAATAAGAACCGCATTTGCCCATCCTCAGACATATTTACATTCTGCTCTTATGCAGAATTGACATAGAGTTGAATAGAGCTTCCCCTTCTGAAGCAAATGAGAAGCAGCAGCAATCATCCCTGTAATATAGGCAATGCATGAAGTGAACGCATACTCCCCACAGGACCTGTGTGAATAATGACCCATATCCCTCTTTGCTTTTGAGGGGTCACAACTAAAATGAAGCCCAGGATTCTACCTATTGCATCCAAGTGGAAAAGCACCAACAGGTCTGAAAACAAACCATAAATTTGTTCAGCTGACAATCTGATTCCCTCTGCCTTAGGAACATGCCATTCCATTCACCAACTAATAGTGGTTTCTGGCCACAAAATTGCCTCTGTCCTGACCTCATCAACGGCCTTTACTGGAGGAGGCAAGCATGCCAGCTGTGCCAATGAGCATCCTCCCACCTAATTCTTATGCTTTCTGGAGCTAACAGAGATTCCCAAGCATGATTTAAAACATTCACATTGTTTTGTTTTTCATATTTCTAATGTTACCTTTGTTTTTTTGGGAAAAAACACATGGCAAAACTCAGGGAAGCTAACTGAAGAAATATGAAAGATAAAGATAGGTTGACACCAGAATTAAGTCCAGAACCAGAACATGGACATGCACACACAAGAATTCAAGCCACTGGATGGCGCTCAGTATTTGGCTTTGAACTAGGCCTCTTTGTTTCTTATCAGCAGTATATCTAATTCTGAACATGGCCAAATTGAGTGGATACTTAAATCTGGAGATGGTGCCATGAAAGGTCTGCAGAAAAATCTGAACTCCAAACAAAAATTATATGGGGGGGGGAGTTAAGCTGCCCAAAACAATAGAAGCTGCATCTGTAGCTTTAAGAAACAAAAGTCCTCAGTGGTTGTAGCTAGGTAACCACACAGTATTGCCACGCTTCAAGCCTTGTTTTCTATCAGTAAAAGGCAGAGGAAGGAGACAGGGTCCTTCTCCTTGCAAGTCCTTGTAGGCACCCCAAGAAGAAAATAAAAGGGCCGCACCAGTCACAGGAGATAAAAAGTAAGGCCAAGGTTTATGGTGCAAAATCAGATATTTTTATATTTTATTAGTTAAAATTCCCAAAAAATCCCTATGCATTTCGAGACGTGTAGAGAATTTTTGGGAATTTAAACTGAGTAATAAAATATATAAATACCTGATTTTGCATCATTGGCCTTGGCCTTATTTTTTATCTCTTGCAGGTGCCCCACCATAAAACTGGGCCAGCACCACACTACTAGTCCATACTTTTCCTGCACAGAGGCTGCCAGGGGATGTGAAGGAGTGAAAGCTGAAGACACAGTACAGATTAAGGTATGCTGGCTGATGGCTGGAAAGGAGAGAAGCAGGAAAAGAAGAGAGACTATGAGGGCTGCCATGGAAGAGAAAGAAGAAAAAGTGGAGGAGGGGAAATGAACTCCCCCCTGCCCGCAAGTCCTTGCGAGTCTCCCACTTGTGTCTGCAGAATGGCCATGATACCTTGGATAGTCACCACTGGAAGTCAGTGTGACCACTCTGCTCATGGTCAATTGCTTCCTCCCCATCATGCACAGTAACTCTGTGCTTACAGCATACAGGTATTGTCCAGATCGTTTGCCATGAGATGAAGTTGTCATTTTGATTGCCTACTAGAAAAAAACAGCAGTTTCTCCCCACAGCAAGTGATATAGACAACATATTAACCATACACGTTAGGCACCAGCTATCAAGATCCATGGGGAAAGTAGCTGTTGTATATGTGTTGCAGCCACATATGTCAACCCTAAGGCAGGAACCAAGATACTTTCCCTTCTTTGCAAAGGTACTAACCCATGAAGCAGGCAGCCAGAGAAAGATGGGTCAGTTTCTTTCAGTATGTCGGTGCACAAGACCTCAATTTGAGCCAGCCCTCCAGAGTATTTAGACCCTACAGTTCATGTTCAGTCTTGGAACATAATAGAACACACCAAAAAACCAGAGGCAGCCTCTGAACTTGCGCATGCTTCCATCCCCGTGGTGCTATCCCTTAAAGGTGTGAAAACTCCAAGGCAAGTTTGAGTAGCAGCATGCTCTCTTGATTTAGAACACCTCCAAAACAGTCAGTGTAACATACATGAAGGCTACCCCCCTTTTTTAAAAATCTCCACTACATCCCTTTGAGATAGGGCTGAGAATGTGTGAGAATGTGTGATGTCCACAGATCCTCCAACAAGCTTCCTAGTTAGAAGGAATGTGAACCAGCTCTCTCCTGTCCAATTTCAATGCTTCTACCAACACACCACTGGCTCTCACTCCACACCATGATGCGAGTAATATTGGTGTAGCCTGCAAACAGATGCCATTTTGGGAAGAACAACTGTTAGGCAGGAAGCAATGCAGGAACATGCAAAAGCACACAATTAATTTCACCCCTAAAAGATTATAAAACATTTTTTCTGCATTTGCCATATCCCTCCCCTCTTCATATTCTAGTCTTTGTTCAGTGACACATCTGCAGCAACTATTCCATAATCATGCAAGCTGCACTGCTTACCTATGAATATACTGAACACGCATTTGGAGTAAAATCCAAAAACTATTTTTTACCCTTTGCTACACAATCCCAGCCTTATTTTCTATGATCAGAAGTCACAGTATTTGTTCTCTACAAAGGCAGACCAGGCAGACCAAGGACTGGCCATTCTCCAATAGTTTATACTGGGCAGGGGGAGAACATGTCATTCAAACTCCATCTTGGGAATGCTGGTGCAAGGATTTTGTTGTTGTTGTTGCAGTAGGGTGGGCAGTGCCAGGGCAAACTGAGTTGAGAGCTGGCCACGGAAACCTCTGTGATGTTTACTCTTGGTTTGCATAGGACCCCAGCCATGCCAGATCAGCACAAGAACTGGGACTGACACATGCTGCTTCCAGCCTGGCGGGTGCCCCTTGAACTGTGTTGCCCTACTGCAGAGGATGCTGATGGGGCATCTGTCCTCACAAAAGAGCGGGATCTTGTCCGAGGTAGAAGGTCCAGTGGCATAAAAGGCATCTGTATGTCTCTGGTTCCTTAACAAGCTTTCCTCCCACAACCATAACACAGAACTGTAACAACATATTGATCGGCCTACCTCTCAACGTTGTTGTACCGTTTACTGATATGGAATTATTCTAACACTAAAAAAGAACACAAATGCTATTTGTCTTACTATGAGGAAGCTAAATGGGAAGTTGATTCCCTGCACCTACATACAGCACCCCACCCCTCTCATACACACCAAAGATCTGCGGGCTCCAGGTTACAAACCCTGCTGGAAAGCCAAAGCAATCAAGCGAAAGTGTTCCGTGAAGGGAAAGGGCTGGGAATCAAATCCTTGCCTAACCGGTGCTCGACACGCAAGAAAATCCTGTCTAATATGCAGCAGCGGCAGCCCCAGGAGGTTCAAGGGGCTTTGGAGTAAAGCTGTTGCCGGCTGGAGAGAGGCTCTTGTCATCATCGTTTGTGCGGCACGATCAGCCACCGTGATTCATTGGGAAGGGGGAAAGACGTGCCCGGGTGGAGGGGGGGGGTTGTCAACAGAGACCAGTCGCCTCGGAAACAAACCCGCCCTGGCGCCCTGGCTGCAAACTGATGAATGGGACCCGAGCCGTGGAGATGGTAAAAAAATACGCCGGGCTTCTGCTCACAGGCAAAAGGCGCATCTCCGCAACCCACCGGCAGGGTGTGCACGGGCACACCAGCTCCATCCCGATATGACATGCACACAGCCAGGGCATGCGTGCACAGAAGCAGGCGAAAACCGCGCTCAGCCCACGCGCCTGCTTCACAGCTGCGGTATGCATGCAACACACACACTACGCTGCGCACAACACATGGCCGAATACGCGCGCACCCGCCCAGTACAACAACCCGTTTACCCGTGCGGGTCTCTGTCTCTCTCACACACGCTTGAGAAGGCACATTTCTCCGACACACGCATATGCGGATCATGCACACAAAACGTGGAGAAAAAAGCAGGAGGAGCGCCGCGCGCATCAGAAAGGTCTACTCGAAAGGTGCACTACTTACACAAACCCGCTGCCGTACTAGGAGACACTCACGCCTGGCGAGGGACACGGGGTGGACACGAGCTGGCTTCGTACACAAGGGCGAAGGCGCTACAACGCCTCCACGCCCCCCCCCCCGGTCAACGAGCGATGCCTACGCCAGGATCTCAGCCACTTCCCTGGGATAACCTGTAGGAGTGAGCACACGGGAGCGACGGCCCCGACTGGGCTGCGGAAGGCGACGGAGGGCCGGGTCGGTCCCCGCACAAAGCCAGCTCAGCGCCACGCCGCACGTGCTCCTCCAGCGCCGCTTCTCTGCCGGTGGGCAAAGGGCGCCAGACGCTCCGGAGAGTCAGAGGCGCCCCCACCTGGGACCCCACCAGCTATACCTTCTCTCCCTCTCGCCTCGTGCCGATTGGGCCCGGGCTCCGGCTAAGAGACTCATTCACTTGGGGGGCTGAGCAATGGGGCAAGTGCCTTTACCTGCCTGAATCATCAGCTGCCCCGGGAGCCGGAGAAACGCTGGTTCTTGCCCCGCGCGTCTATTGCATGCGCTGCTGGCGAAGAGGGAGTGCAGTTGAGAGCATGCGTGTGGGAGCCAGGCAGCTGATTTCGGAGAGGGAGGGAGCTTGGAGATGGAGAGCCAGCGATGCAATGCTCCAAGCAACGGGGGAGGAGAGTCTCGGCTCTGTCAGGGCTGGAGCTCTTCAGGAACCTCCACGGGAGGGATGGAGGGAGGGAGAAGCAGAGAGAGCATCTCCTCCTCCCCCTAAAGGCTCTTCAGTGCCGAAGGATCAGCGCCATCGAACAAGGCGTATAGCGCCAGCTGAGGATGCCCCTTCCTCCCGCTCCTTGCCTCCCGGCCAAATCTCCCCGTGAGCGAGCCAGGTTAGGCAGATGTAAAAGGGTCGCTTCCAGTGAAGCCTACTTCAGAGGGGTAGCCGCGTGTTAGTCTGTCGCACAAAAGACAACAACAGCCTAGTGTGGTTACCCTTTCAGGTGTGTGTGTTGCTCCTCTAGTCCATCTTCTTTGCCATAGTCCCTGAGATTGTTTACCCTCCTATTCCACCACTAACCTGCTGTGGGTGCTGAATAAACAGTAGCCATATGGCCAGGCAGGTACACATTTTAAGATGGCAAGAACCTCCCAGAACACCGAGTCATCTTTGGGTGCCTCCATCGTCTTAGGAGAGGTGGGTAGCAACCTGAGAAACTATGTGTGCACTTGCTTCATTTATATTCCACCTTTCTCATTGCAGCTGAAGGCAGATTACAAAATTAGAAAACATTGCAATGAAACATTGTAATACAATAAATGGTGCAATAATAAAAAGTGCCTAAAACACACAGGGCTTGATAACACAGATTGTTATGATAGTCAACTGCTGATTAAAACAAAAAGCCCCCAGTGGTGGTGGTGGTAGTAGTGGTGGTGGTGGTGGTGGGGAATGGCTGCTACAGGGACAGGGGAACCACCTACTGAGTGGGTTGGACCAGGAGAATACAAACTTTCTCACCCACACAGTAGCTTTGTTGTGATATTTCCCAAAACTGTGCAGAAACCAGTTTGGTGAAAGATTGGGGGAAAGTTGGGTGAAATTTGGGAGATGTACAAACACACCATAGGGCTGTGTGTGGAAGGGGGGGCCTGCTTCCTAACAGTATTGAACTTATGGCAAATAAACCATGTGGAAAAGGTCAAGGTCTTCATCAGAAACAACCAGCAGCTTAAATTGAACCTGGGAACAACCACGGAAGTGAGTGCCAAACAGGTGAAATATGCATATTCCCCATAGCTCCTAGTAATGCCAGCTGCAGCATTCTGTACCGGCTGGAGTTTCTAAGTTGTCTGCAAGACTAGCACCATGTAGAGTGTATTACAATAGCCTAGCCTTGAAATTACTGTAGCATGAATACATGTGGCTTGATTGACCAGGTCAAGGGAGGGAGCCATCCTCCAGGCTAAGTGAAGATGGAAGAAAACATTTTTTGTGTGTTGCGAATTAACTTGCTTCTCCAGCAATAATACCAGGTCAAATACAATCCCTGACTGTCACAGGCTCTTAACTGAGTCAGTGACTGTCAGTTGAACCCCAATAAAATGCGAGAATGCCCTCCAAGACCACAGCAAAGCAACCAACACTATCTCCATCCCCTTAGCATTCAGTTTCAGCTTGTGCACCCATAGCCATTTAATTATAGCCTCCGGGCACTTTGCTCAGGAAAGCTACAGCACTCTCAGGCTGTCTATATCAGTGGTACTCACTCCACAGATTGCAGACAGCCACCATCGCAGTTACTATGAACCAAAAGAGTCACATTTACTTCCAACCACTGCATGAGGCCAGCACCTCCAGGAAGCTTGCAGCTTATCTGTATTTCTGGCAATGGCTGTTTCAAGGTGGAAATGACCTGTCAACCATAAGCCCCACTGGGAAGGACCTTGCCCATTTACCAGATCCATGCTTCAGAAGCCATATTGGGGAACAGTGCTCAGAAGAGCCACTGATGGCATGTCAAAGAGTCACAGGTGTCTCCCTAGCCACTAACTATCACTGGTCTAGACAAAGAAATACAGAGCTGAGTGTCATCAGCATATTGATAGCACCCAACTCCAGAACCATGAATTATCTCTCCCAAAGGCTTCATGCAAAGGTTTAATAGCATGGGAGATCAAACTCAGCCTTGCAGGAACCCACAGTACAAGTCCCACAGAGATGACCACTGACCTCCAACAGCAGCTAGATCCATAAGAGATTATTTAAACCATTCCAAAGCACATCCCTTGATACCTATTTTACCTCCAGACATCTTAACAGGATGGCATGGTCCACTGTATTAAATAAATCCCATAACAGCAACAAAGAAGCACAACCTTTGTCTGAATTCAAACAGATCAACTAAATAAAGTCTTCAAAGCTGTCTCCATCTCAAGACCCTTCCAATCTGTCCTTGTTACCCTGATCTGTGTCCTGCCACCACTTTCATCTGCCATTTCTCCACTACCCCCCCCCACATGCAATAGAATTGCCATCTCCTGCCCTGCCTGGATTAGTAATAATAATAGTCTTGGAAAACTAAGCCCCCGCAAGTGCAAATCCACCCACACCTTGAATTTTACAGTCAATGCTATCACTCTGCCAGCTCCACCGCAGAAACCAACATGTGCTGCAGCCAGCAAAAAGACAAGAGCCCAGCGCATTGGGAAGAGGAAGTGAGTGTAGCACCCACAGCATTTACACCTCCATCCCATCCACAATTTTTTTCTGACCATCCTTTCCCATCTCTTCCATCACCCCCTCTCGGCTCAACAACAGCACAGGCCTCTTTCTGACATAGATGAAGGGCATGTATGGGAGCCTTCATTCTGATGCTTCCTGAGAGAGGGTAGAAAGGAGAACACTCCACACAGATGCCTCAGCACAGCAGCTCTGCCTTTGCTTCCAGGCTCAGTCTTTGTCTAACAACATCCTACGCACGCCACACTCTCAGCAGTGATGAGGAAACTTCTTACACTCATCAGCAGTGGGTTCTTCATCTCTCTCCCCCTCTCCTTCCTCCCGGGTCCACTGTTCTGAAGGATTCTCTGCTTCAACTGTGAAATATATTGGGTTCTAGACACGTTTAGTGATCAGCTCATATTTATTAAGTGATTTCAGTTAACTCTAAAGACACTCTGGCAGGATCTCAGCCCTACTTAAATGCATGCAACACACCACACCCAACACACACCCACTCCCAGTGATAGGCTATTTACATGATAACTCCCGTTCAATATGTTCCCTTCAGGATCCTAGTTGTCTATTGTTCAGGTGTTCAAGCTAGGTCAGTTCTCTGGTACAATTTGAGCTCAGTACATAATAGACTGTTTCCAGATTGGCACCCAACAATTAGTATTCCATGGCCACAGGAGTCCCTGTGACTCCGAAAGGGTCCCTTTCAGGTTCAGTATAGCACAGGGGCAGGTTTTGGAGCAGGGCCCAAGTTGTTTGTTGTCAATGGCTGCTTGTAAAAAGGTGCGTTCTTCTTAACCAAGTAGGGATTGGGAAACCTTTTTTTTTTTAAGGGTTGCTCAATTGATGTAATTATGTGGAGTATAAAGATTTCAGTGAATGTTATTTCAAATACTTCTGTTAATTGACTACGTTTTTGTTAATTTATTATCTTAAGTTAAATACAATTGGGTGTATTCTTCTGAGCCTTCTTGCCTTGGAAGCAAGAGCCAGTGCCTACTTTGGAAGAAGGAGCAGCGTTCTTGCAATCAGTGTGGCAAAAAGGAGTAATATACAGAGTTATATTCAGACAAGGCAGCCACCATCTTGTACATGAGGCCCTCTGGATGTTGCAGTTATGCAATTTGCAGATGCTTCACAGATGGCTTCCCTCTGGAAGTGAAAGCACAAGGGGAAGCAACCTTGGAAGCTATTAATGCTAAATTGTTTTGGGCATGTTGAACATCCCATTAGTTCACAGAACCGAGGCTGACTCCAGCAGAGCAACCTGGACTCATACTGAGATTAGGAATTAGATCCAGAATGCACTTTCTGTCAGGAGACTAGAACTTTCTTGTCTCTGTCCTCCCACCACAGCCCACTGATCTCCACAAGGTGCTGCTCCTGAGAGATCGGGGTCCCTGAGAAGCAGCATGGGTTGTGTGTCTGCCACAGGAAGGGGAACTCACTGGAAATTGTCAGTGTAGTCTGAACCCAGCCTTAGGGTTGTCTTCAGCCATCTATTTTTTTTTTACTGGGAAGTACAGGAATTGACCAGCTATAGACAAGGATGCTCAAAAGGGAGCAGATTTGTTAGTTCAGTGTTTTCCTGCTCTTCACTTGACTCAGGAACTCACACACATGCTGCTCAGTTCTGTTCAGGAACTTAGTGGAGAAAAGCTAGAAAGAAAGTGTGTTGTAGGTTAGGGCAGAGATTTCGGCCTGTCTCCCCACCCCAACTCTTCCCCTGTCACTCACCTCAGCTTGGATAGGGCATATATGGAATCTGCATCATGTCCATTTTGTTCAATGGAGTTTTGCCCTAAACCAGTTCTAGTTGCACTTTAAATAGTATTTATGTGCCATACTATGAATGGGGAAGTTCTCTGAAATGTGTATGGAAATCCACTTACAATTTCCTTGGCTGGATCAGGGTGCATGTCTGGGAAAGTCCAGAGTCAAAATCTGCAGTCCTGAGACTCAATCTTGTCTACAACAAACTATCCACAACAGGGAAAAATAAAGGAGGAGGAGGAGATTGGAATTATACCCCACCCTTCACTAGGAGTCTCAGAGCAGTTTACAATCTCCTTTCCCATCATCTCCCCACAACAGACACCCTGTGAGGTAGGTGGGGCGGAAGAGCTCAGAGAGAACTGCTCTTGAAAGAAAAGCTCTGAGAGAACTGTGACTGACCCAAGGTCACCCAGCTGGCTGCATGGGGAGGAGTGGGAATCAACCCTGGTTCTCCAGATTACTACACCAAACCAATACTCCCTCTAAACTGTGGAGTCTTGTGTGCAAAAATTCTACTTTCTGAGCTACCAACATTAAAGTTGTCAGTGAGCAATGTGGTGACTGCATACATTAGTTTGCTCTGGAGCCATCCTTCCTGAGCTAAGACAGAAATGTGTGAGCCGGAGGCTAAAAAACTGTGAACTAGCTCACACTAACTCAGCTTAGAGGGAGCACTGCAACAAACTGGCTCTCAGGTACCAAGTCTATCTGGTTTTGCTACCACCACTTACTAGATCAAATTTTTAAAAGGCTGGTTAGAGACTTGCAGCAATCCTAATGGCCCAATCTCATCTTAGTTTGGAAGCTACACAGGTTTGGTACTTGGATGGGAGACCACCACTGAAGACAGGAGCCACTACACAAACCATCTGTTTGTCTCTTGCCTTGAAAACCCCATGAGGGGTTGCCATAAGTCACTTGTGACTTGACAGTACTTGACAGTACTTAATTATTACTAGGAATAAGGCCCGTTGTGGAAATAAATACAACGGGCTCTAGAAAGAGGCTTTGGGAGAGTGCCCCACCTTTGGGCCCTCAGTGACAATTTGCTGTGGCAATCTCAGCAGGGTATAATGACAGAGTCCACCATTTTCTCCAGAGGAACTGATCTTTGCTACCTGAGAAGCAGTAGTAACTTTGAGTGATCTCCAGCCCACCCCCAAGATTGGTAACAGTGGTTCCCCAGGAGGGAATGGCTGGTTTGGAGGGTGGAGTCTATGGCATCGTACCTGTCTGAGGTGCCACCCCTCCTCAAACCTCACCCTCTCCAGGCTCCATCCCTCAAATCTCCAGGAATTGCCCACCTGGAGTTGGCAACCTGATCAAGACTGGGCCCAATGAGTTTTCTCCCAAAGGAAAACATAGGTGTGGAAAGGGCCTTTTATTGACAGAGGAGAAAGTACAGGTGCCAGCTTTGATTAGGGAAATACCTGGAGATTTGGGGGGGGTGGATCCTGTGGAGGGCAGCATTTGGAGTGTGTGTGGAAGGACTCAGCAGGGTATAATGCCATAGAGTCTACCCTCCAAAGCAACCATTTTCTCCGGGGGAACTGATCTCTGTCATCTGGAGGGCAATTGTAACAGCGGGAGATCTCCAGGTCCTACCTAGAGATTGGCAACCCTAGGGGAAAGTCAGCCACACAGTGGGGAGTTGAAGAAAATGGTTTGATGGTCGCTGGCCCACCTCGTTAGCCAGCCAGCCATGCTGAAGCTAAGCAGGAGAAAGAGCCCTTTTCCATTTATTCTGACAGGAAAGTGGCTGTTGAGAAGGGGGTTATGGGCGGGGAGGGGGTTATGCTGAAAGTCCTTTGTTTTTTTACTTACAGAACCAAGCTTGGCTGCCTACTAACAGTCACTGAGGGGACAGTCCCTCACAGGAGTCAAGAGAACTGTCTTTCTCAGGAGAGAGAGCTGTCTGCCAGGGGGAGTGGGTGGGGAAGAGGAGCAGACCCAGCACCCGGCCAATGGCACATGAGTACTCTTGAGTGGCGGCTGATGGGCCAATGGCTGAGGGAGGGCATTTTACAGCCAATGGGAGCGCATGGAATCTTACGAAACCAAAAGATAAATATTATAAGGAGAGATTATATAAGAGTCTTGTAAACTAAAACAAGGATAGGGGAATGAAAATAGAGAAATCTAGGCATCTCTTTAAATGGACTAAAATAATAGATTTTAACACCTCTGGTAAGCTGTAAGTGACCAGCATGTTACCACTCTTATGTAGGCAAGTCCTGCTAGACCTTCCAAGGCAAAATACAGGTCTCTAGACTACCAGTTCTTTTGGTTCCATTCTGGAGAACCAGTGTCAGTTTCTCCCATAACTCCAGATTCACACAGTCTGAATTCAGTTGCAATAAAACCAGGCATCTTGTGGCATGTGAAAGACTAACAGATTTATTGAGACATAAGATTTTGTAGACTAGATCCAGCTTCGTCAGATGCATGAAGTGGATCCTCAGCTGACAGACATATATTCTGAATGTAAAGTACTGGGTTTGCAGTATGGAGACTCGGACAACAATATGCTAAGCAACACGCGTTTATTGTACTTCACACAAAAGACACACACGGCCTGGGCAAGGGCCAACTCTATACACCCATCCCAGACACACTCACAGTTCCATTGGGGGGTTTGAATTTCCCACCAAAAGTCCTATTGGAGGACTAAGGGTGGCCTAGGATCCTTGTCCCCTATTGTGTTTAGAACCAAGCTAAGGACTGAGGCCGCAGGCACAACACCCCACCCTCATAATTCAAAACCAACCTAAGTCACATAGTCCTGTAGGTAGGCTGGCAGCCAGCACTCTCGTAGGGAACGCCGGGGTGCCAGGACAGGGTCGGTCGTGACCAGCTCTTGGCTGTCGGCCAGGATACTCTGCAGCAGCGGTGACAGCACCTCTTCTAGTGCCGGCAGTGTGAGTGGTGCCCTGGCCATTGGGGTCTCAATCGGGGCAGGTGGACTTTCCTTTATTCTTGCTTCTGAGGTGTAGCTCTCAAGTCCCACGAGCCATGGTGGGGCCTCTTCCTCTGCCGGGAGCTGTCACCACCGTAGCTGGTCCACATGATTCTTGAGGAGCTGGCTGTTGTCCATGGACACTTTATAGGAGACTGGACCTGTGGACCTAATGACCCTGTCCGCCAGCCACGGGGGTCCCTTCCCAAAGTTCCAGATGAAGATGGGGTCCTCCAGGAAGAACCCCCAGGGAGCCTCCCTTTGTTTGACCAGCCTTCGTGACTCTGGTGCCTGGTCCGGATGCCGCCAGTCCAGCAGAATGGTGGGGTGGCAACCCATCAGGAGCTCAGTGGGGCAATGGCTGTTGACGGGGTTTGGCATGGTCCGCTGGGTTAGAAGGAAACAGGCTAGTCAGAACTCCCAGTCCTCACCCACAATCCTGATGAGGGCTTCCTTTGCCATTCACACCATCTGCTCCGCTTGACCATTAGTAGCAGGATGGAAGGGTGCGGACCTCATGTGCCAGATTAAGTTCCTCTGGAGCAACTCCTGGAACTCCTCTGAAATAAATGCTGCTCTGTTGTCGGAGACCATCGTGTCCGGCAACCCATGAGTTGTGAAGATCCAGTGCAGTGCGTGGATGATTGCCTTCGAGGACGTGGTGGTGACGGGGCTAATCTCCAACCATTTGGAGTATGAGTCCACAGTGACTAAGAAGAGCAGTCCTTGAAACAGGCCGGCAAAATCTATATGAAGCCGGGACCACGGCTTGTGGGTGGACTCCCAGGACTGAGTGGGTGTGCTCGGCGGATTTGGACGGACCGCCTGACACATTTGCACCCAGGACTTGATCTCTGCATCGATCCCTGGCCACCAGACATAGCTCCGGGCCAGGGCCTTCATTCAGACTATTCCCAGGTAGGCCTCGTGGAGCGTGGTGAGGATGCATTGTCGCAGGGCTTTGGGGATGACCACCCTATCCCCCCACAGTAGGCACCCCTTGTAGGCCGACAGTTCGTCCTTGCGGCTGTGAATTCTGGACCTGCGGTGGCTGTGGGCCACCCCCTCAATACCCAGCCCAAAACCCGGGAGATGGCAGGGTCACGGGCTGAGCGTCCGGTGACATCCACGGCCTGCAGGGGTGGCTCAGGAAGGTCCTCAAGCAGGAGGACCCTAAGAGTGGGAGCTGGGTCGGCATCAACAGAAGGGAGCGGCAGCTGGCTAAGAGCGTTGGCTTTCCCTGTGTGGTGTTCCAGGCAGTAGTTGTAACCCGCCAAGAAGAGGGACCAGCGGAGGACCTGGGGGGAAAGCATCTGGGGAGTCTGTTTGTCGGCCACAAAGAGTCCAAGGAGCAGCCGGTGGGCCATCGCAATAGTGAAGGGCCACCCATACAAAAAGTCATGAAACTTTTTGACCCCAGCAACAATCACCACACCCTCCCAGTCAATCTGAGTGTAATTTCTGTCGGTGGCTGATAAGATCTGGGAGTAGTAGGCCACCAGAACCTCACGGCCGTCAGGGAGTTGGTGGCCCAAAACCGTGCCCACACCGTAAGGGGAGGCATTGCAGGCAAGAATCACCAGCAGGGATTCATCGAAATGTGCCAGCACCTTGTTGGAGATCAGGAGCGCCTTGACTCCCCGGAACGTTGTGGACCCCTGGGGACCCCAGGACCATGGCGCCATTTTGTCCAATAATCTGTGCAGTGGCTCTGCCACTGCCACTTTGTGGGGAAGGAAGGTGTGATAAAAATTCAGTAGCCTGAGAAATGCCTGAAGTTCTGCCTTGGACTTGTGTGGCAGAGCCTCCACGATGGCCTTGACCTTGTCCCTTGCCAGATGGAGGCCTGACACGTCGATCCAGAATCCCCAGAAATCCACTTTGAGGACCCCTAGCAGGCACTTTTCTCACTTCACCTTTAGCCCGGCCTCATTGAAGTGGCAGAGGACTGCGCAGAGACAGTTGGCAAATTCATCCGGGGTCGCTGCAGCAATAAGGACGTCATCAAAAAATGTCGTCACTCCAGGGATGCCTTTTAAAAGAGAGTCCATTAAATGCTGGAAGATTCCTGGAGCCACATAAACCTCGAACTGCAACCGTTTCACTTTGATCAACCCCTGGTGTGTGACTATGGTCTGGGCAGTGGCCATGGCATCATCAACTGGCAGCTGTTGGTATGCCTGGGTGAGGTCCAACTTGCCAAAGATTTTGGCCCTGTTAAGGTGGCTAACACGTGACTTACTATCGGGACCGGGTACGCATGGTCTTGCAGAGCCTTGTTCAAGGTGAATTTATAGTCTGCGCAGATGCAGACGTCGCCACTGGTTGTCACGGGGGTGACTATGGGGATCTCCCATGCTGCATGGGAGACCGGTTCCAGGACCCCTTGCGCCACCAAGCGGTCCAGCTTCATGTCAATTTTAGGCCGTAGGGCAAATGGGGCACTACGGAACCGCATGCGGATAGGGGCCACTTTAGGGTCCAATTGTAAGGAAACCAGGGGCCCTGTGTAACATCCTACAGCCCCATCAAAAACTGCAGGGAATTCCCCACAAACATCGCTAAAGTCTCTTGGGGCGCATTGCTTACCCCCCTCCCCAATTATGATTCCCAGCGGAGCAAACCAAGCCTGACCAAGGAGGCTGACCAGGTTTCCTTTGACTACTATTAAGTCCAGGTAGCCCTCAAACCCCCGGTACTTTACCCGGAAAGCCCCCACGCCCCATATAGGAACTGGGTTTCTTTGGAAGTCCACCAGGTTCAAGGGTGAGGGTCGCAGGTGGGGCCCCCCATATGGACAAAGTCTTTTCAGCATTTCCACCAAGATGATGGATGCCACAGATCCTGAGTCTAACTCCATGGAGCAGGGGGACCCCTCTATCAGAACTTGGACCTGTATTTTTGGGGCCGCCATCTGGCTGGGAGATGTAGTACCTGGAGTGAAGGTTGGCTCATGAGAAGGTATGGTTCCTCCATGTCTGTGGTGGCCTTGTAGAGCATCACAGCCCAGTGACATTGTTACGGCTGTGTGTTCGGAGCCCAGGCACCTTTGGACCTGCAAGCGTGTGCTAGGTGTCCTTGCTTCCCACACGTGTGGTATATTGCATCATGGAAACAGCACATCCTGCATTCATGTGTGTCTCCACAGCTGGCACATGGTGCTTGGGCGGCGGGCTTGTCTGGGTGTCCGGTCGCTCCGGCGGGTAAGGGTGGCTTCCTGCGGCTGGAGGGGCGGATGAGCCAGACTTCTTCTTCATCCAAGTTGTCAGACGCCACTTCAGGTAACACAAGGTGTGCCGCCGACGGTGGATGGCTGTGATGGGAGGCCTCATATGCGGTGGCAGTCTGTAGGGCATCCTCAATTTTGAGGTCGGTGGTGCCAACCAGTTTGTGATGGAGTTTGGCATCTCACAGGCCCCAGATGAATCGTGTCAAGATGTTCTCTTCCACCTTCGTGAACCCACAATCCATCATGTTTTGGCAGAGGTCGGCCATGAAGGTAGCGGCTGTTTTGCTGGGCTTCTGGAGGCGCGCTTGGAAGTCCATTCATTTGGCCATTGTTGTGGGCTTGGGCACATAGTACTTCGTCAAAGCCTTGACAATTTTGTCATATGTATTGTCCATGAGCACCTTGGGTGCCAGGAGGCTTTTTGCTAGCTGAATGGTGGCCACTCCACATATGCTAAGAAGGAGAGCCCTTTTCTTGCCTGCATCGGTGATCTCATGGTATGTGAAGAAATATGTTAGCTGGTCTAACCACAATTCCCAGAACTCGAGGTTTGTGGGGTCAAAGACCTCGAGGTGTCCCGGAGCAACAACCATGGCTCTTGAGAGGAGTGGGGAGCAGTGTCCAGGGGAGTGGGGAGCGAAGCGGTGCTGCTCAGGAGTGGTGTGGGTTACGGCAGCTTCCACTGGATTGATGCCCAGTGCTGCGCTGGGTGAAGAGTCAGGATTGCTCTTTGGGATCCCATCCTCATCGCCATTGTAAAGTACTGGGTTCACAGCATGGAGACTCAGACTATGACATGCTAAACAACATGCGTTTATTGTACTTCACTCAAAAGACACACACTCCCTGACACACCCACAGTTCCATTGGGGGGTTTCAATCTCCCGCCAAAGATCCTATTGGAGGGCTAAGGGTGGCCTAGGATCCTTGTCCCCTATTGTGTTTGGAACCAAGCTAAGGACTGAGGCCGCGGACCCCTAGTGGCAGTTCGCAGACACAACACTGAAGTTCATAGAGAATATATATATATATTCGTATATATAAACAGTCAGGTAAAAAGGCCATAGAATGCAAGAAGAAAGTCAGTTGTTATACAAGTAACTTTGGGCATTCCTCTGGACTAGATCTTTTCCAGCTATCCATATACATTCCTATGAATCCATAGTTTTCATTTCAACATGTATATTTCAGTCACAACACAGAGGTGATTCTATCATGAAGCAGGGTCAGATGACCATCTTTGGTTGTGGATTTAAAGAGTTAAGAGAAGCATAGTGAGAGACAGAGCTGACCCACAGGCCACAATCCACTGGGAATATTTCCTGTGCAAGTCTAATTGATAGGAATGACAATGCTCTTGTGTAACTCTCATTTACTTCAATAAGGCTTGTTCAGGAGAATTTGCAAGTGATGCGCGTCATATCAATTAGAAGAAGGGTGTGAGTACCATTTGGATTTTCCACATCAAAATATACTGATCACACTAGAGGTCAAGCCTCAAGTCTTGATTGTTCCAAGACATATTTAAACTTGCAGTGAGGCAAATGAACTTGACAGCTATGCATCTTCACTGTAAGAGATAGGTTCTGGTGATTAACAAGCCAGCAGAGGTTACATTAAATGTTAATAGCCCATTTACCAGCCTAGAACATTCATTGCAATGAATGGGAACATTCTTTATACAACGTCCTTTGATGTGATGGAAATCTTGAGACAACTACTGAAAGACTCCCCTATTGAAGTCAGCCTATTATAACAATGGAATATCTTTGCTGTTCAGTTAATGGAAGTACAAATATTAATGACACTATCATCATAAACCTCCTTCTACCACAGTCCTGGAGTCATTATTCTTAGAAAGATCTATCTCCTAGTGATCACCTGTCATTATCTTTTTTTGATCGTGTCAACCTGTAATGACACACATCATGCTAACTGACTCTTGAATTCTAGTGGTGTGCTAAAGGCATAAATGACAAATTAATGAAACAATGTTTTCAGATCTTTACTGACTTGGGAGTGACATAGGCATGGAATGTGCAAAGAGGTCTTACATTACTCTAAAAAGCAGTAAGCCATGTAACTGATTATCAAAGCATGTTCCCTAAGGTTTATGGTCCCAAAATCAGTTGGAGGAAGTATGTGGACTTCATTATCAGCAGTACCTAAAAGTGCAATGCTAAGCAGAGTTACATCCTTCAATTGGCTTAGAAAGGTACAGCTCTGTTTATGATTGCACTGTGAAATTCTCTACTTTGGAAGAGGTCAAAGGGTTGCCAGGCAAACACATGTGCATGCGCATGCACAAATACACACTGTTCACTAGAAAGAGCTGATTGTTTAGGCTCGAATTAAGCATTATGGGGAGGGAAGGCAGTTTCTCACTCACCTTGAAAGGCCCTTGCTGGGCTCACCAAAAGTCAGTTGTGACTTGAAAGCACATACATTTGGTACACAAGAGAGCCAGTCTGGTGTGGTCATTAAGAGTGGCAGACTAGGATCTTAGGCAAACCCAGGTTCAAATCCCTACTTGTGCCATGGAGGCTTGCTGGGTGACCATGGGCCAATCACACTCCTCACCCTAACCTATGTCACAGAGCTGTTGTGAGGGTAAAACAGAGGATGGGAGAATTATGTAAGTCACTTCAGGTCCACACTAGAGAGAAAGGTAGGATATAAATGAGTTAAATAAATAAATATGCTGAAGAATAGATCTGATCCAGAGCTCTTCTTCCTCTTACAGTAATCATTAATCTTGCAGAGTGGGACAATCCTGCTCATTTTAAATTGCCCACATGTTGTAGCTGTTCTCCAGCTAGGCAGCAAGAGTAATGTTTCCAGCTGATAGTCTGCACTGTAGGAATGCAAAAGAAGCATTTGCTTAAAGTCTGTGGCAGACTGCAAGACAGGGACTGGCAGGATAAAGGATGCAAATCTTCCTTTTCTAGGTGCCTCTATAATGGATGAGTATTTGAATATTAACTGTGCAGTTCAATACAGTATTACTGTACGTCTATTGATTTCAATGGGCTTAGACTGAAGCAAGTCCGCATAGCATTGCCATGTAAAACAACAAGCACAGAGTATCCCACTGGTTAACATAATTATTATCCAAACAACAATTTAGAAGTTAACAATAACATATAATATTCACAAGTTTTCAGATCTGACCATTACTGACACCTGAATGTCTGGGGCAGGTCTGATTTAAATGTGATGCTGGCAGGGAAGATGATCTTATCCATGCAATCTTTCATGCACCCATCATCTCATTTAAACAGGGCTCCTGTTTCAGGTGCCCTGACCAGGATAGCCCAGGATAGCCCCATCTCTTCAGATCTCAGAAGCTAAGCAGGGTCAGCCCTGGTTAGTATTTCAATGGGAGGACCACCAAGGCATGCCAGGGTTGCTATGCAGCAGCAGGCAGTGGCAAACTACCACTGAAAACCCTACTGGGCAGCCATAAGTTGGCCACGACTTCACAGCACTTTCCACCACCACCTGCTTCAGGTGTAAGTTTAGCATGCCAGAGATCTATAGCCCATGTGAATGTTGCATTGGTGTGCTAATGTGGAATGCATAGCAGAATTGCACATGCTGCAATGCAGTTCAAATGATTATTTTTATTTAACAAGAAAAGATTATCCTGCCTTTTCACTCTCCCAATGACCATCAGAATAGCTAACAAACTAATGTGACAAATTCACATTTTAAAACCATTAGAATCAACTCCCATCCAAAGTGCCTGCAAGAGCACTCAGATAAGTTCTTCTTGCCTTCCAACAGTGTTTAAATCAAGCCTTACCGTGTGTTGGGGGAAGGGGGAGAAGCAACTCCGCAAATATGTAACTAGTAGAACAACATGTAGAGCTTGCCACGAAACAGGGCTGCTTTGTCTTTCCAAAGAGCTGTTTGTACCTATCACACTGCTGGGGAGGGCTGTGGCTTGACTCTACACAAGTAGTTGTTGCTGATTGCTTCCTTGTTCTTCTGTTCTCTGTGAGGCTGCACTTGCTAGGCACGGCAACTGATGTGTAGCCTGTAGACACTGGTGTACAGGTAAGCAATTCAACTGATTGGGGAGCAGACAGCAAATGCCATATTTGTCCAGCCCCCCCCCCCAATGATTAAAAAATACTGTTGCTCCCATACATGCAGGGAGTGCTGCAGACTCAGCAGATGGGAGCAAATGCTACTCCTGCTCCCCCTGAACACCAGACTTCAGGTCCTGTGCTAGCTTACTGTGTGTAGTGAAATCAGTGATGCCCAGGAGACAGACAAAACCGACAGGATACCAGAGAGCAACAATGAGAATGCAAGGGTTCTCAATGGCTTTCATTTCCCTCAAAAGTAGTTGTGGGGGTCAATTCTTCCCTTCCGTGACATTTGCTCCCCCCCCAAAAAAAGATCACCCTCCCTACAGTTGTTATTAGCCTCAGAAGGAAAAAAAACTGATGCACAACCTTGTTTCATACATTAGAATAAGGGCTACACTAGGTGTGGCGGGGGGACCCTCATATATTTATACAAATTTGCCTCTTCATATGTAAAGAAAGGGGAGCAGGGAAATCAGACTGTCCCTATTTTTTCAAGAACTTTTCATTTTTTCCAACAGAAGAGTCAGACTTTTGGAGGAACATCGGGGGGACAGACTCCTATGAAATATCTTCATTTGTGGAATGAGTGAAATGATTTTTTAAGACAAAGTTTTACCTTAAAATGCATTCTAGGTATTATCCAGCATTAAGATTTTTCTTTAGGACAATGTACAGCATTAGAAAATAATTCCAGGGTGTACTATAGACATACTTCCATGCTGTCATTTTTGTCACTCATTTGTCCCCGCCCTTTTCCACATGTGTTTTGCTTCCTCTGGGACTACTAGAGAGAGGCAAAACACATTGAGGGGAGGAACCCTGAAGCAATATGGACAAATGAGTGGAAAAAATGACCGTGTGGAATCCAAGCTGTATTTCTGTGCCTAGAGGGTGCTGCCATCTACCTTGAGAGCACACTGGTCCTTCTTTGCTTGTGGACTGCAGCTTGCCTTTTAAGAACATAAGAACATAAGAGAAGCCAATGTTGAATCAGGCCAATGGCCCATCTAGTCCAACACTCTGTCACACAGCGGCCAAAATATACCAGGTGCCATCAGGCGGTCCAGCAGTGGGGCCAGGGCACCAGAAGCCCTCCCACTGCTGCCCCCTCCAGCAACAAGAATAGAGTGCATCACCTGCCCCAGACTGAGAGTTCCCATCTATACCCTGTGGCTAATAGCCACTAGTGGACTTCTGCTCCATATGTTTATCTAATTTCCTCTTGAAACTGACCATGCTTGCAGCTGCCACGACCTCCTGTGGCAGTGAATTCCATATGTTAATCACTCTTTGGGTGAAGAAGTATTTCCTTTTATCTGTTCTAACCCGACTGCTCAGCAATTTCATAGAGTGCCCACGAGTTCTTGTATGGTGAGAAAGGGAGAAAAGTACTTCTTTCTCAACCTGCTCAATCCCATTCATAATCTTATAAACCTCGATCATGTCACCTCTCAGCCGTCGTTTCTCCAAGCTAAAGAGCCCCAAGCATTTTAACCTTTCTTCATACGGAAGGTGTTCCAACCCTTTTATCATTCTAGTTGCCCTTCTCTGCACTTTTTCCAATGCTATATCCTTTTTGCGATGTGGTGACCAGAACTGTACACAGTATTCCAAATGAGGTCGCACCAATGATTTATACAGGGGCATGATGATACTGGCTGATTTGTTATCAATTCCCTTCCTAATAATCCCCAGCATAGCGTTGGCCTTCTTTATTGCAGCTACACATTGTGTAGACATTTTCAGCGAGTTATCCACTACGACTCCAAGATCTCTCTCTTGGTCCGTCTCTGCCAGATCAGACCCCATCAACGTGTATTTATATTTAGGATTTTTGGCTCCAATGTGCATCACTTTGCACTTGGCCACATTGAACCCCATTTGCCACGTTGACGCCCACTCACCCATCCTCAACAGATCCCTTTGGAGTGCCTCACAATCCTCCCTGGTTTTCACCACCCTGAACAACTTTGTGTCATCTGCAAATTTAGCCACATCACTGCTTACTCCCAATTCCAAATCGTTAATAAAGAAGTTAAAAAGCATCGGACCGAGTACTGATCCCTGTGGTACCCCACTGCTTACCACCCTCCACTGAGAAAGTTTCCCATTTATACTCACTCTCTGTTTCCTATTTATAAGCCAGTTTTTGATCCACAAGAGGACTTGTCCTTTTATCCCATGACTATTGAGCTTACTTAGGAGCCTTTGATGAGGAACTGTATCAAAAGCTTTCCGGAAGTCAAGGTAAATAATATCTATTGGGTCCCCCTTGTCCACATGTTTGTTCACTCCCTCAAAAAACACTAACAGGTTAGTGAGACAAGATCTTCCCTTACAGAACCCATGCTGAGTCTGCCTCATTTATGACTTTCCTGATGACTTTGCTCTAGCTTGATTGGAGATACCAGAACTAGAAGCTGGTGCAGTAATTTTGTTGTTCTCTTGACCTGCACCTAAGGTTGCCAAACTCCAGATGGGGGCTGGAGATCTCCTAGGATTCCAACTGATTTCCATGCAATGGAGATCAGTTCCCCTGGAGAAAATCGCTGCTTTGGAAGATGCATTTGATTGTATTGTACCCTGCTGAGGTCCTTCCCCTCCTCAAATCCTGCCCTCCTTGGCTCCACCCCCAAAATCTCCAGGTATTTCTCAACCCAGAGCTGGCAACCCTACCTGCACCCGTGTCCTGTGGCCAATTCACCTTTCTTCTCCATACAAGTCATCCTGGTGCAGGGAAACAAGCAGTGTAGTTCCCTTCCTTGATGAAGGATAAAGGAAGCTAGAGGGAGACGGGAATAGAAATGGCAAAAGACCTATTGTTGTGGGTAGCAAAGCCTCACAGAGAAAGCCTCAGAGAGCAAAAACTAAGACATATATGTGCTTAGATAGCATAAGGCTATGTAGTTTGGAACTCCCTGTCTGTCTTTAGTATTTGGTATATATATGATTTTGTTTGAACAAAACTAAGGTATTTTTACTTTTAATTTTCATAAATATGCCAGATAGTACAAATTTATATGCTAAGTTATTAATTATGCATCATATGTTCCAACAATACTAAAATGTTAAGGTTTTATAAGAAATATTACAGGTATTTCATTTCCAAAAAACCTGCACCACCCCCTCAACCATATTTTTCTCTTTGTGGGTTCAAAATGTCCAGAAAACATACGTCTCTAAGCAGGGTCAGGGGTGTATTTTAAATAAAAACTGAGCATGCAGACAAGGGGAGCTAAATCCTCCCCCTTCCCATGTTCTCCTGTCTGTGATGCTGGCTGAAGCATTTCTGCCTTTAATATGAGATGGGCAGATGTGATGGGATTCTTCAAATACCAGAGATAAGAATCTGGAGGTGGAAGGGTTTAAAAATATTTGTTTAACTATTGTTTCCTACCCCCTGCTTTTAATAAGGAATTGTGTATAAATACATAAGAATGTATTATATTTATTATATTAGTTCTGCTCACAACCTGCTTACTTGGGTTGTGAATTACATCTCTCTTTCTTCTATCTGCCTGAAATCTGGCAGGCTCTTGGATCCATGGGTGCAGTTCCCTGGAGGGTGGGGGCTAATTACATCAAAAATTTCTTTCTCACTGAAATCAGCAGAAACAAGAACAAACATAATAAAGAAAATAAAGATGTGATAACAAAATAAACACGTTTAAAACAAAAATGAATCAAAAATGAAAACGTGCACACTTACTTTTTATGTGTGTGTGGTAAGGGTTGTATTATATGTTAAGGAATATAGGGTTTGGAAGTTTCTGGAGATTTGGGGATGGAGCCCCTGGTTAAGGAAGGGTTTGAAGAGGGACCCCAGTGGGGCATACTTTCAGAGGACACTGTCTGAATCAGCAGTTTTCTCCAGGGGTCAGCTGATCTCAGTAGACTGGAGATCAGTCATAATCCTGGGAGATTTCCAGGCCCCACCTGGAGGTTGGCAACCCTAGCAGATGAATGGCTGCCATCACAAACAGCAGCCATCTCTGTCTTTCTTTCTGATCTGAAGTAATAAAGAAGACCTTACATGACATCATTCAGCTCTCAGTTTTCCCACCTGTGCTCCGCTTCAGCCACTGAAGGCAGGCAAAGAACAAGGAGAGTTCTGGTGTACAGTTCTGAGACACACAGGAGTACAGTAGGGGAGCAGACAGGGATGCTTAAATGCATCTCTTCGGGACTGACCAGGTGAAAACACTGGGAGTCTTGCGTTCATCAGAGGTGCAGGGGCTTGCTGCTATATCCTCTTTTGCTTCCATTCTGAGCCTGATCATACTGTCCTGAAGACCATGGCAAAACTGCAAGCCGCCACAGTTAATCAGTGCATGGAACCCAGTAAGCCCATTGTTTCATTTGCCCAACATGAACTGTATCAGAAGGACATAATACGACTGAGTAGCATCCAAGTTATCTTAGAATGTAGACAGACCTCTAACATCATGGCCATTCGATTTTCCAGCTGGGTTATGCTGCTCTCTCTCCCCCTCTCTGATTGCACTGTATCTTTGGGTGTGGAGAACAGGGGAAAGGACCCCTCCCTCTCTCCAGTATATAAAGAGGACAAATTAGCTGCCGCATCCTGGCATTTGAAAGAGGCTAGTGCTGGGTGGGTGCCCTATAATTTCCCTGATGCCACCTGTGCTTTGTGCTGTGACTCACATATGAATCACTCTCCAGTTGCTAATTCACACCATCAAAATCAGTGAATTTAGCCAGTGTTTTTTTCTGCTGGGTGGGTGGAAGAGAAGAGGCCAGGGTGCGTAGGAAGAGGGCTAACCAAGATGCCCTTTCCTTGGGGAATGGAAACCAAAGGGATGCTCGTGCTTATATTTAAGAAGATGGAATTACACTGGCATAGCTACCCACCTCCTGCCTTCAAATGGCACTGCTGTATCCAAGAACTCTTTTATCCCTCTGTTGCTTTGGGAGATGGCAGCACCAGGGGGATCTTGCAGGCTAAGGCTTAAAATAGCTTTTGCTGCAACTGAATTTATAATGTAAGTGTAAAATCTACATCAGCCAGAATGTTCATTTGCATTACAAATGCCTCTCCTCCACTGCATGAACAATCATCAGAGAATAATATTCTATACTTTTCCTCAACCACTTGTTCCGCTGCCCAACTATCTGTATTGTTAAGTGTTTGAGCACATGTGTGATATCCATCATAAATCATATCATTTACGGTTTGCACAATAATGGGTACATGAGTTGCACATCTTTTGACTCTTGTAGAACCTCCTGTGGGGGAATATACACATTCACATTCTAAGAACGGTTTTCTTGCAACACAAAGCTGTCTTGTGCACAGGGGTTCAGAAACATCAAAAGAGGATTCACGAGACTCATGTGTCTTTGGTAACTGGCAGCATTTACCTGTGGCAGCATTTTAGATATCTGAAACTTATTGCCCTATTTCACCTTCCCAAACTAATATTCTTTCTGTAGGCTACACACCTTCTGGCTTTCTTCTGGCCACCCACTATTTTGTATGCCAGCTGGAGTAGATTGCTGCTTTTATTAGGGTGGATACAGAACTTAATTCATTGTGACCAGCACAGGAAATAAACGAGTATTCATGGATTCACAGCACTGCGGGACTCTTATCACCATGCTATGTCCTCAGGTGATTTTTATCTTTAAAAATAGGAAAAAAGAACTACCCAGTAGGAGGAGCTTGTTAATTTGACACTTTGGGCTCAGAAAGTGACAAGAGACAATCCCTTGCTATTCTCCAGATAGATGAACATCTTTCCCAGGTCTCTGGCTGCAGCAGTGGATGTACTGTATCAGTACGAAAAGTTGGAAGAATAGCTGATTAAAGATAGGAAGAAATAGTCCCCCAGGGCACCCTGAGGCTATATCCACACTAGAGACTTTATAGCAGTTTAACTGCTATGACTTCCCCCCAAGAGATCCTGGGATTTGTAGTTTTCGGTGAACGTGCTAAGAGTGCTTTTAGTTCCCTACCTCCCCTCACAGAACTATACAGCACTAGTTATTTATGGAGAAGACATTAACTGCTAAGTCAGTTTAAGTTTGTGTACAGATCCACCTCAATCTCTTATTTAGTTCTCCCAGTAATATATGATACTGAATACTTTCTGAATCTATCCAGCTATAATTTTTGTATGATAGTGAAACTGTAGGCAGAGCTGAGAGATAGGACTTTGGAGTCAGGCCTTGAAACCCAGCATTGTAAGTGTGGCAAAAAGGGTTGTATATTTATTATTTACTTTATTTATAGTCCACCTTTCTCTCTGAGACTCAAAGCAGATTACAAATGGCAAGCCAATGCAATCAACAGGATGTAACAAACAAAGCAATTTGCATAGGATTATAAAAATCTGAAAAAGTAGAAGGTATGAAACATGATATATTAATACAGAAAATGGTATTACATAAGCAGAAGACAGTACAGTGGGAGCAGAATAATACATGCGACAGACAGATAGTACATACTATATACATGGTGGTCTAGTACACAATCATCATAAAAGCACCTTTCTGAACCATTTGATTGGAATATAGCTCCATTTCCTTTTAAGAAATGCCCTCTTGAACAATTCTGTTGTACATAGTTTGTGGAAAGTTTAGGAGCCTTCTTGACCTTCCTAGGCAGTCTTTCCCACAAGGTGGGGGGCATGAGAGAGGCTGTGCAAGTATGAGCAGTTGTTCATCTTGCCTATTTGCAGAAAGCAGAAGCAGAGAAAGGTGAGGATATGAGGACTGCCAGGAGGAGAAGGTAAAGCGGGAATAGTATGGCAAAGGAGTATAGTTGCCAACTCCTAGTTGGGAAATTTCTGGAGATTTGAGCATGGGCCTGGGGAGGGAGCGATTTGCAAAGGGACCTTAGCAGGTTATAATGCCATAAAGTCCACCCTCCAAACTTTTTTTATAAAACTCTCCTAAAAAGGAGAGGAGTTTATTCTTTTCATATAAAGAAAGAGGGAGGGTATATAGATGGATTAAGAAAAAGATGTGAGTGAGTATTCTGTTAAAGAGGGTTAGTTTTAGTTAATATAAATGCATTTTTGACATTCACCGCGGTTGAAGAGTCTTTTTTCATTTTAACAAACTTCAAAAAAAAAGTCTCTGTTAATATGGTTAGTAATGTCCATTGGGGTTAATGATTATTCAGTTCCATTCTGGCGTTCTGTGAACAGTTACTTCTTAGGCAGTCTTTGCTTAGTGTCCCTTAAGTTATATGATGGGCCCACTTTAGCTTTCGCGGCTCCCGCTCCGGCACCTCCATCCTCCGGACCGCTGTCGTCCTCGCTGCTTGATTCTGTCCAAGTTGCAAGTGCTGCCTCTTCCTCCGTGCTGGCGTGTCTCTTCAGAAATTCTTGTGCTTTGAAGATGGAGTCAATCTTCTCTCTTTTATCCTTATACTTAAATTCCAGTCCTTCAGGAAATCTCCATTTGTAAACCACCTGATTTCTTTGCAGAAAAGTGGTCAGTCCTTTGTATTCTTTCCTTTTCATACGAATTTCATAAGGCACATCTTTGAGTGTTCTTACAGTCTGCTCTCCAATCTTCAAGGGCACCGCTGAAACTGCACGCAAAATCTGATCTCTCGTATGCTACTTAGTAAACTTGACAACAACTTCTGCTGGCAGATTATTTTTCTTTGTAAAGGTGGAATATGCCCTGTAGGCCAAATCCATCTCTTCTTTTAAATCTCGCTCTTCTCTGCCAGTTACGTGTGCCAAGGCATTCACTAGTGTCGATCTGAGATCTTCTTTCTCTTCTTCTTTAATGCCCTGGAAGCGGAGGGTCAGATTCGATTTTTCCATCTGCAACCTTAAGATTCTTTTTTCTTGTTCATCCTGATATTTTTCTAGTTTGTTGACCCTTTTCTTTATTTTTCTAGTATCTTCCGTCGAGACCAGACATTTTTGTGCGATCTCCTCCATCTTCTTAGAAGTTTCTGTTAACTGTTTCTGTTGGCTGTTGAGAACACCTTGCATGCTTATTAAAGTTTCACTGATTTTTTGCATTTGATCCAGCAGGGGGTGCAGTAACTCGCCTTTCTGTTGATTGACAGCAGGCTCTGAGGGAGGATTGCCCGGACCGGAAGTCCCTCCTCCCTTCTTTTCCGGTTTAAGTGGGACCTTTTTCATGGCTGACATGTTTCCCGTTTGTTTACTTTTCTCCAGTTCACGTCGCGACCCTCAGGAGACACGCTGATTTTCAGTTTCAATAAAACCCCAACGGTACAGTCACTAGCCTTTTTTCCTCTTCACCCCCTCTACTTTCCCTTTATAAATCTCGCTTCTCGATGGGGGGGGGGAGTCGCCCCTCCTCCCTCCGTTTGTTCGCTTATCGGGGGAATCGATTTTGCGCTTTAATTCAGACCTCCAACTCACGGTTTGATGTCAGTTCTTCTTTTTATGTTGTTCCATGACGCTTTGCCTCACTCCTGGAAATCGGTGGCGTTGCTAAATCCCATGCGGGACACACTACGCAGCGGGGCCGATTGGGGCAGGGGGAAAGCCTCAATTTCCCGGCTATCTGCCGGCAAAGAGGCTACTCCCCAAAGCGCCCCCGGTTCGGAGCCTTTAACTAAGGCTCACTAGGGTCCATCGCATAAGCAAGGACCCCCCCAACCGCGCACGGGCTAGCCTCCTTCGGGAGCGTCCCGAAAGGTGGCCGCCATTCGCTCCGCCGAAACCGAAAGTCCAAGTCCACCCTCCAAACTGATGTTTCTTCCAGGAAACTGATCTCTGTCATCCAGAGATCAGTTGTAATTCCCTGAGATCTCCAGCCCCACCTAGAAGTTGGCACTCCTAGGGGAAACAGGGAGAAATTAGGTGCCTCCTGAAACTGTTTGCAGGTTCTCCACCATGCAACTGAGCCCAGCCCAGCAGCTGAAACTGCACAACTGGGCCCAGTCCAGTGACCAGCACCAAGCAACTGGGCCAAATTTTCCAGGGTAGATGCTGCCATGGGGAGGAAAGGAAGGAAAGCTGAACACAGGGTTGCAATAAAGATAGGTTGGATGGTGGGAGGGAAGGATAGAAAGAAACAGGAAAAGGGGAGAGACTATGTGGCTTTCAGGGAAGGGAGAGAGGAAATAGTGCAGGAGGGAATATTGTTGTCCCAAGCCTTATTAAACTGATGTTTCTATATAGGCTGTCTGAAGGGGCAGAGTTATCTTGGCAATAACTTTCTTTGCAGCCCTGTGTGGCTCCTCTAAACAGATCTGATGATTCCTGTTTCTAGGCCTACTTGCCCCTGATACTAGGATTAGGAACATATTCCAAACCTTCTAAAATTAAACCTTGTAAAAATACAATCTTGGAAGCACCCTGCAACTATCACAGATTGTAAGGACTAGTGTGACGATGAGAGATAAACGTTCATCCTGCATGGAAATGGGAAAAGGAAACTTATTTGCCCCTGAGATGGGCTGAGGTTTTGCAACAGCAGAAATAGGAAGGAGAATCTGGCTCCAGGCCTCCAGCAAAACAGAATGAGCCTAGCAAAGAGCCATTGATTGCTTCCCAGGACATGCCTGGTTAGAGAGAATTGTGAGAACTGAGAAGCACCCATGTCTCCCAGCTGAGTATTCTGTCACACTGTCTCCCACAATCATCCCTCTTTCCCACCTACACTCAGCTCCCCTTTCTATCATATGGTGGCTCTATATGAAGAAGGGAAGGTGGGAGGTACAATACTTCCAGCACTTGCTGAATCTGCCTCAACCAATTGGCATCCACAGTGCACCTGGTTGCTTGGCAACACAAAGGATGCAGAGAAAGGGAAAATGCTCCTTCCAGTAAACAGTGAGGTAGGAACAAGGGGAAAAGAGAAATCTAAAAATAGAGAAAGAATAAAAATAAAGTTGATTAAAGCATCATAATAGGGGTGGCATCTATGGAACTAGGTGTGTTGGGAGGGATAAACCCCCCCTCATTTGCAGGCCTAATACAGATGAGAATACTAATATGCTAGATCCTTAGTCTCTCACACAACGAACAGCCCAACAACTTCTACAGACTAGACTTTTTATCTCCTCTTATTTCAATACACTGTAACTTATAGCATATTAGGAGAGGTATATGTGTACCTATCATATAGGTGTACATAACAGTGTTATTTTGTTTGTGCGACATATGTTTGTATTGTGAAACTGCTGTCTCTTCAGGGGTCCATGACAGTGTTATTATTCCTTAATTAATGTTGATGTTTCTTCAGTGGCCTCTACTTGTTAGGAGATGGTTCCCCAATGGTTCTACTGAAGTGAGTTTGGAAGGGGTGAGACCTCCCAGCTGAAAGATGGAGGTAGGTGTGGTGTGTGTCTGTAAAGGGAATTTTAGCCTGACAGAGGATAGCTGTGAGTTGGCTGAAGGCTGCTCTTGGAGTTGCAGAATCTCTCCCTTGGGGACCTGGCATGGAGTAGTAGGTCTCTTGCCTTGTTCCTCTTTGCTCCTACCTGTGTTCTACTTATATATTTGTAAATATAGCAAATACTATAAAAAAAAGTATTCAGCACTCTTTCTCTTCCAGAGAAAAAATCCAGAAAAGCCCTTGACACGCCTCATAGCTTAGACAAGTGGGGGAGCATATAACAACATTCCACCATATTGCTAGGTCACAGATTGATAAGATTATGCATGGGAATAGAGCAGGCTGAGAAAGAAGTACTTTTCTCACTTTCTCACAATACAAGAACTCATGGGCACTCAATGAAATTGCCGAGCAGTCAGGTTAGAATGGATAAAAGGACGTACTTCTTCACCCAAAGAGTGATTAACACATGGAATTCACTGCCACAGGAGGTGAGGGGGGGCTACAAAGCATGGACAGCTTCAAGAGGGAATTAGATAAGCATATGGAGCAGAAGTCCATCAGTTGCTATTAGCCACAAGGTATAGATAGGAACTCTCAGTTTGGGGCAAGTGATGCTCTGTATTCTTGGTGCTTGGGGGGGGCAACAGTGGGAGAGCTTCGAGTGTCCTGGCCCTACTGCTGGACCTCCTGATGGCACCTGGTATTTTTGGCCACTGTGTGACAGAATGTTGGACTAGATGGGCCACTGGCCTGATCCAACATTGGCTTCTCTTATGTTCTTATGTTAGCTCATTTTTTTGTTTCCAGTAAAGAGAGTTAACTTCCTCTTCCCTGTCACTCACTAGTCAAAACCTCCCAAGAACTCTCCCCTCCTCTGACATATTCATCAAAATAGGTTACCCACACCATCAACAACAAATCTTCTCCTAGCTTGACTCTTGCTCATGGAATTCTGACTCCATTCTCTGGCTTGCTTCCATATCCTGCTGGATATTGCACTGGGGAGAGCCAGCATGGTAGAGTGGTTAAGAGCAGTACACTCTAATCTGGAGAACCAGGTTTGATTCCCCACTCCTCCACATGAAGCCTGCTGGGTGACCTTGGGCCAGTCACAGTTCTCTCAGCACTCTCTCAGCCCCACCTACCTCACAAGGCGCCTGTTGTGAGGAGAGGAAGGGAGAGGCGATTGTAAGCCACTTTGAGACTCCTTAAAGTAGAGAAAAGCAGGGTATAAAAACCTACTCTCCTGTTGTTGAGCTATAGCAATCATATGCATGTGTAGATAAGCCAGTTCAGTTGAGAACGATTGCTGTTAACACAGTGTGCGGATACAGCCTTAGTTATCCCAGACCTTGACATACCTCCTGCCTCTTAATCCCATTTTGTAAGTAGTTGTTGCCTGCATGTGATGAGTTGCCTGCAAGCAATCAGGCAGGGAAAACTATTTCTAAATTAGAAGATATGTGATTTCCCCCCCCTCTCCTTGGCTGTCTTTGTGGTCACAAATGACTAGCATAGGCACGTGTGATCTAGTTGTAAGCTGCCTTGAGTGGGTCATCAGAAAAGCAGCATATATATTTGTTCAACAGACAGATAGTTGGCTTTTAATATTGCTGAGAATTTAAAAACTTATTTGCAAGGCTGTCCTAACCCATTTCTATTATTCCAAACCTGATGCCATCATTTGCTCAGGCCTCCTCATATTGGGGCTCATAACTAAGCATTATTGGGACCAAACTAAACAATAAGGTAAGAGCAAGAACACTGTCATCATACTTCAAAAGTTGTACTGTTTACATTCCCCCCCCACATACACACAGATTTATTTTAGGTCCTAACAGTGCACATGTCTCTGGTGTTCACCCACTTGAGTTTTACTTGTACTCAGTCCCTTACGTTGATATACTGTTTAAATAACTGGCGATAACCAGTGCTGTTTGCACCTTCCCAATCTGCTCTCTCTTCTTTTCTCAATGGCAACATGGGCAGGTTTAGTTCTCCAGTAGGTGGGGTCCAAACACCCAGATTAGTGCAGAATGTTATTTTGTTTGTCTGGTATGATAAATAAACCCAAATCCAAACTCTTCATTCCCACCATCCCTTTACCTCATGATTACCATCATTACACTCTGAGAGATCTTCATGTATATTCAAAACAAACTCTTCTGGATTAAGATCATTGGGCAACAGGTACTTTGATACCAGAATCACCATGACAACTGTATCCTTCACAAGCCGAACGTGAAATTATAAACTACTGTATGCCACTCAGAACTGGGGAAAGCATCAAATAAGGTACGGGGCTCTGGACAGTTCTCTCAATCCCTGATCTTAACCAGTCCTGTAGAGTGTGTGTTCATGACCAGGGGCAGGGAGTAGGGTGCAGGGCAGGGATAACATTGAACAGAGATGGCTGGAGAGAACCTGCTTAACAAATTCATGTAACCATCACTTGAGTGTGTGTATATGTAATTACCCCCTCTAGAATTATTTATAAAACTTAGGCAATCCCATTTCAGTGTTTTTGCCATTCTCTATTATTAAACAACAAATCCTTTAGACCCAGTTAAGAATGTTGTCTTTTCTGTATATAGATGGCATCCTTCACAGTTACATGAAGATATACAGCTTTAATTGGAGGTGTTTTTCCTTGGTTGAGGCAGCATGGGCGCTTGTACCAACAGCTGGTCCATCCTCCTTTTCTCAGCTAAATGAAGTCAGATTGGCAGGGTAACAATGGGAGAACGGGTGAGTAAGATGTTACTGATTGCCTTGGAAACACATGCTCCCAAGTCCCTGTGCTGGAGGAGGCAGGCAGCTCAGGCAGAATCATATCCATACCCCACCCCCAGACTCTTCTCTCACTTGTGCAGAAAGAAGCATAGGAACATATGGCCCCCCTGCACACCAGGATTTTTCATTTACAGACATATGCCAGAGATCACACACAGTGCAACAGTTGCACAGATTTTCTACACATGCCTTGCTCTAATTTCCCAACAAATGCTAGGTTGCCAGCCCCAAATATTCAAACATATAAGATGGAACCTCCAAAAATCAGAAGAATAAGCTGGGAGGAAATAGCAAATTGTGAAAAGAAACAATAAGAGGTTCCTTTGACTTGTGAAGGTACATACAAGTGCAAGGGAGTGGGAGAGAATGCTGAGTCCCTAAGGAATGCCACATATTTACATGTCTAATTATTAGCTCTGCTTTGGAAAGTCTGGCTCATCTGTTTTCTTTTTTTAATATTTTTGCAATGTGAAGCTTTCAGAGAATACTGAAAGAACAAGTATCGGCAGGCCTGCAGATATGGCTGGGGTCACGGCTCAGTGATAGAGCATTGCTTTGCATGCAGAAGGTCCCATGTTCAATCCCTGCATCTCCAGCTAAAAGGATCAGGTAATAAGTCAAAGATAACCATCTGAGACCCTGCCAGTCTGACCTTGATAGGCCAGTGGCTTGACTTGGTGTCTCAGAAACATGCTGCATTGTTTCCATTCATTAAAAAACAGAATACTCTATGGTTAAAGCACATTGTTTTGCACCTTCCATTAAATACATAGCACCCATAGACTTAAGCAAGTCAGTCTCCACTAGACTCCCAAATATCATTTTAAGGGCTTGTTCACAGATTCCAGTAATGATTCTCACACTAGCTAAAAAACAAGAACAAAGTAGACACAAATAAAAAGAACAGGAATATTATGACCTCCTCTGTGACAAATACTGCTGTTCTGACAGCCCTGAATGTGTATTTACCAGAGCCCACCTGGACATTAACCTAAAAAGATGGCAGCATAAACAACAAAACAGCTGAGTCCACTGAATAATTAAATGAAATGATCAAACAGGAGGGGGGAAATGTGCAAATTGTAGTTGGCTAATAAAATGAAATGGCCCAGCCAGTCATATGATATCAGGCTGCAACTGGTGTGTGTGTGGGGAATCCCAACAAAATCAAAAGGGAACTTTGAAAGTGGCAAAATGCAATCTAGAAGTTTTCTGTATAAACCTGAAAAAGTATAAATAATTCATGGCCATCAATTCATAAAGCTAGTTTGTGCTGTTTGGATGGACATTTAGTGCTTCATTTTATTGATACAAAAATTTCTTCTAAACATCCAAACAGCTGAAACAAAACCAAAAGAAAATCATGAAAACAGTATGAATTACCAATAGCTTAAAAGCAGTCAGTAAACTCACCAGGGATCCCAGCCAAAATTGAATCAAAACAAGAAAGTTTTTCAGGCTGTTACAGAAAAATGAGCAGGTGGAACATTCCAGAGTCTCAAGCTGCCTCCACAAAGCTGCTTTCTTGGATTCCAAACTGCAGTGGTTTTGGTGCTTACAGACAACATACTCTAATCACCCTCTTTTGCAGAGTTTTGCACCCATCTTCAATACACTCTTTCCAAAACATGCTTTACTCCAAGGATGGAATGGTATGCATTTTCCTGCTGCAAAGACTCTGTCCACATCAGCACAATTTCCCCACCTTTTTTTACTTCATTGTGACAAAACAGGCTTTTTGTAGGATTTCTGAAAATTGGCAGTTGCTATTGTACTATAGCATGACATTGTTAGAATGATCTATTATTTACTTCCATTTCAAAAACTGTAGCTCATTTGAATTTCCAGTTTTCATTTTTAAAAATGAATTTGCTGGGCCTTTTTGCTGTGGAGACATAAGGGCAAAAATGCAGATTTTTTTTCAGATTGTCTGGAAATGAACTTGGAAGGGAAGCTGCAAGATGGCTGAAGCTGGGTGGGGGAATTCAATGCTCAGCTGCAGAAAACTCCCCCTGTGGAAGCTCCATCATCAATGTGCTTGCCTCTGTATTTCAGTGACTATGTAAGCAGAGTAAAGAAGACTTACTATGTGGAAACAGCCTCAGACCTACAGGCAGTTAACAGCCCTTCACCTGTTCAAATTTGAATGTATTCAGAGCAGGGCCTGGTTTCCCATCAGCAACTGGTACATGGGATGACAGAGGGAGAGAGAGCCCTTCATATATTGGTTCCAGGCCACAAAGGGCTTTAAAAGCTAAAACCAGAACTCTAAACTGGGCACAGTAGCACTTACAGCTACAGAGGAAACACTGACAGATCTGCAGTCAGAAATTCCACTACTTTTTAAATACAAAGAATGGCTGCATAGAGCCCCAAGGGCAGCCACTCATAAAGTACATTATAGTAGTTAAGCCTAGATGTTACAAGGGGCAGTAAGATATTCCTATGGTTCTGGAAGGCAAACGCTTTGCCAAATACCAAGCACTAGATGAGAGAACTACTGCACATTGTGTGACCAGTAAGCACAAGGCTTATGGAAAAGAGATACTGAAGGCCTATTAATAACATATCTGAGGCTTCCCTGTGAATTCTATTGAAAATACTCTACTTCTGCATTCCTTCGCTTTTTGACCCTTGATTTCTTTGATGATGATGATGATTGTATGAAGAAGTGATGATCCAGGGGGGGGTCCCTCTGGTACTGCAAGCTTGAAGGAAGAGTTTCAGTTACTCCCGTTTATGCTCTTTTGGAGTCTCCTCCTGGCAGGTGTTTCTTAGCTATCTGGGACTATCCAGCCACTCACTTCCTTCTTGGCTATCTGAGCTCCCTTTTAAGAGCTCCACTTCTGTAATAGGGTTGCCAGTCTCCAGGTGGGGCCTGGAGATTTCCCGCTTTTACAACTGATCCCCAGCTGACAGAGATCAGCTCCCTTGGAGAAAACAGCTGCTTTGCAGGGTGGACTCTATGCTAAGGCCCCGCTCCTCCCCAAACCCTGCCCTCTCCTGGATCCACCCCCAAAGTCTCCAGGTATTTTCCATCCGAGACCTGGCAACCCTATCCTGTAATGGTGTAGGTCCAGAGCCCACTCCACCCCCCACTCATGGCAACAAGTGCCATCACAAAGGGGAACTCCCTGGGAGGGACAGTCCTGCCCTTGCTAATAGGGAGAAGCCCCACCCCTCTCCCAGAGAAAGGAGACCCAATCAGCCAGAGGTAATCAGACCTCCCTTTTTCCTCTGCTTACCAGCTGGGTGGGACCCAACTGTTGGGGATAAAGGCAGGGCCAAGTGGCCTTGCCAATTCCATGTTTATCCCAGGTCCACACTCCCCTGAAGAGTCCCTAATATGGAGAGGATCCTGAGGGATGCTAGCCTCCAGGCTACAGAGATCAGTTTCCCTGGGAAAAATGGGTGCTTTGGACTCTATGGCATTGTATCCCACTGAGGTCCCTGTCTTCCCCAGGCTTCATCTCCAAACCTCCATGAGTTTCACATCCTGGAAATGGCAACCCTATGGACCCCCAGCCCCCATTGGTAGCCAAGGGGGACCTGGAAACTTAGGTTGCCCTGTTCTCCCCTCCCCCGGTAAGGTATGTCCCAACAGAGGATCTGCTATCCTGGATTTAATCCTAACAGGGAAGAACTGGTTGATGAAGTGAACGTTGTGGGATCCTTGGGGAATAGTGACCATGTCAGCTTGGAATCAGACATAGAGAAGGATGTGAAACCAGGACATAGTAGGACTTGTATTCTAGACTTCAGGAAAGCTGATTTTAAAAAACTCAGAGAAATATTAAGTTGGATCCCATGGCTGGAAATGCTGAGGGGGCAATCTGTACAGGAAGGATGGGTGATGCTGAAAAATGAAATGCTTAAGGCACAATTGCAAACTGTTCCAGTAGGAAAGAAAGGTGGGAGACAGGTAATGAAGCCAAGTTGGCTGAACAAGGAACTCCCTGAAGAGCTGAGACTAAAAAGGGGAATGTACAGGAAATGGAAGGAGGGCAAAATTACTGAGGGTGAATACAAGAAGCAGGCTCGAATCTGTAGGGACGGTGTCAGGATAAAGCACAGATGGAGCTGAGGCTTGCGAGGGATGCTAAAAATAACAAGAAAGGTTTCTATGCCTATGTTTGGAGCAAAAAGAAGAACAGGGATGGGGTAAGCTCATTACTAGGGGAAGACAGTCAAGCCTTAACAAGGGATGAAGACAAAGCAGAATTACTCAACTCTCACTTTGCGTCGGTCTTTAACTGTAAGGTGAGCTGTATACAAACTGAAGAATGCAGGGCATTTGAAGGAAGGAGGAACTGCCAGTCCAGAGTAAGTAAGGAAATGGTTAGAGAGCATCTAGCTGCCTTAATTACTTTCAAATCTCCAGGGCCAGATGGCTTGCATCCCAGGGTGCTAAAAAAAAATGCTGATGTTATTTCAGAGCCTCTGTCTCTAATCTTTGAGATGTCCTGGAGTACTGGTGTTGTGCCAGAAGACTGGAGAAGAGCAAATGTCCCGATCTTCAAGAAGGGGGGGAAAAAAGACCCAGGAAATTACAGGCCTGTCAGTTTGACATCAATACCTGGGAATTCTAGAGCAGGTTATTAAATGCTCTGTCTGTGAGCACCTGATCCAACATTGGCTTCTCTTATGTTCTTAAGTCTGGGAGAGCAGAGCCATATTTCAGGTAGGCTGCCTATTTATTTTTTAATCTAGTGTCCTGTAACAGTATCAGGGATGCTAACCTCCATGTGGGACCTATTGATCTCACAGAATTACAGCCGATTTCCAGCCTACAGAGATCAGTTCTCCTGGAAGAAATGGCAGCTTTGCAGGCTGGACTCTATAGGATCACATCCCTGCTGAGCTCCCCCCCCCAGCTCCATCATACCCAGGCTCCACCCCCAAATCTTCAGGAATTTCTCAACCTGAAGCTGGCAACCCTAATTAGTATTAGGAATGTTTCAAATTATACTGTAAACACAAGGAGCTCAAATAGGGAGTTTTGGGTTGTTGTTTTTTTTTGAGAATATGTTGGGGATAAGAGTTTGATATATTATTGTAATATACCTATATTATAACAGTTTACCAGTTTGAACCAACTGTCAATATAAACAGGTTGCTTACCTGTAACTGATGATCTTTGAGAGGTCATCTGTGCATTCACACCTATGGGATCCAGTGCACTTGCACTGATGTGGTCGGTGTTGTACAAAGCTAACAATGGGATTTCCATGCCTCTGCCCTGGGCTTGCGTGGGAACCCCTACCGCGCATGCCCAATGGGGTGGGGCATGGACATCCCACCAGTTTCTTCTGACCGCTATCAACCCGAGTCATGCATGAGAACGACTGAGGATGACAGCAGTGGGGAAGGACGGGTGGGCAGTGTGAATGCACAGATGATCACTCGAAGATCATCAGTTATAGGTAAGCAACCTGTTTATCATCTTCGTGGTCTCTGTGCATCACACCTATGGGAGATTAAAAAGCAGTGGCTCACCTGTAGGTGGGTGCTGTCAGACTCAACGAGCCACAGCGGACAGGACCAAATGACCCAAGTCACCCTTCTGTTGAGCACGGACGTCCAGAGCATAGTGTTTGATGAATGTGGTTGGCGTAGACCACGTAGCTGCTCTGCAGATGGACAAGAGTGATGTGCCCTTCAGAAAGGCTGTAGAAGTTGCCATGGACCCAGTAGAGTGTGCCCTCAGGTAAGGGGGAAGCGACTGCTTCAACTGGGAGTAGCTTAGTCTGATTGTCCCAACGATCCATTTGGACAAACGTTGAGGCGAAATGCACAACCCCAAGGAAGCTGAACTGTAGGAGAGGAACAACGTATTATCCCGTCTGGTAGGTCGAGTCCGATTTAGGTAAAAGAGAAATGCCCTATTGACATCAAGGGTGTGAAGTAGGCGCTGCTCTTCCCTGTCAGGGTGCGGAAAAAAGTCTGGTAAGAATATTTCAGAGTGCAGATGGAACTCCGAGACGACCTTAGGGACAAAGGAGAGATCTGGTACCAGACACACTCCATTTGGCAGAAAGACCAAATACGGCGGGTTATGACGTAGTGCCATGAGTTCGCTGACCCTCCTGGCTGAAGTGATAGCCACCAGTAAAGTCGTCTTCCAGGCTGCATACTGGAGTTCAAACGTAGCCATGGGTTCAAACAGGCGTCTGGTGAGATGACGGAGCACCAGAGGCAAGTCCCACAATCCTGTAGGCGCAGCCACAGGGGGATACAATCTAATAAGGCCCTTTAGGAATTGTTTAGACGTTTGATGGGAAAAGACTGTATAGCCATCCAGGCCCTCACAGTACGCAGAGATTGCTGCCAGATAGACCCTGATGGATGAGTGGGAGAGACCCCAGTCCTTGAGGGAGATAAGGAACTCCAGGATCCTGTCAAGGCCTACAGAAGTTGGCGATTCCGAAGGAGAGTAGAGTTGGAGAGGAACCTACGCCATTTCCTCAGATATGATAAGACGCATGGATTCCTTCCTCGTGTTGCAGAGGACCTCAAAAACCCTGGCCAAAAATGTCAAGGCTGTATTCTCCAAGCCGTCAGCTTTAGGGTGTTCACTTCCGGATGGAACAGCGTTCTGTTCTCTGCCATGAGAAGGTCTGGAACCCTGGGGAAGTGGTGGTACCTGCCCCTTGCTAGACGAAGTAGGACAGGGAACCAGGGTTGCCTGGGCCATCATGGCATTACGAGGATGCAATTTGGATGGATCTTGGTTTTCTTGTGCACCACTCTCAAAATCAGGGGAAGAGGTGGAAAGAAATATAGGTATGTCCATCTCCACAGATATAGGAGGCAATCTCCTTGGGAGAGTGAATCCTCTCCCCCTTGACTGCAAAAGAGTGGGCATTTTGCATTCTCCCTGGAAGCGAAGATGTCGATGTCCAGAGTACCCCATTGTTGGAAGAGGGGCCGGAGGTAGGGCCAATTCAGTTCCCACTCATGATGATGAGTGAGACCCCTGCTGAGGAGGTCTGCCTCCATGTTCAGGATGCCTGGGATGTGGGTGGCTACCGGGATGATCTAGTTGGCAACGCACCAATCCCACAACTTGATCACTAGCCGACAAAGGGTCCGGTACACCGTCCCTCCCTGACGGTTTATGTAGCTGAGTGCTGTGGTATTGTCCTCTCGAAGGAGAGGTTGGAAAGCCTGTAGAGCCAACCTGATTGCCAGCAACTCAAGGTAGTTGATGTGTCGAGCCCCGGTGCCAGCATCCCAGTGGTACCCGATACTGACGCCATTGAGATGGGCTCCCCATCCCCACAGGGAAGCATCCATCATTATGGTGTACAGAGGGTTGGGGAGGCGGAAGGGGGCACCGTGGGTGATGTTTGGGATGACAGTCCACCAGAGAAGAGAGTCCCACATGCTCTGTGGAGGTGTAAGTGCTCTGGACTGCGGCATGTGAGCCGACCTGAAGTTCTCAGAAACCAGAGTTGGAGGGGTCTCATATGGAGCTTCGCCAGTGGAAGGACAGATGTAGTGGCCAACGTGTGCCCCAACAGGCACTGGATGTGGAACACTGTGGACGATAGAGAGGTGTGAACAGACATTGCAAGGGAGGATAGGGTTAGAGCTCTGTCTGCTGGTAGGTAAGCCCTGCAAGAGACTGTGTCCAGGAGTGCCCCTATAAATTGCACCTTCTGGGACGGCTCCAGGTGACCTGAAGTCCAAGGAAGGATAGTAGGTGCAGTGTCCGAGCAATGTGGTCGCGTAGGAGCATTGAGGTGTTTGCCACCAAGAGCCAGTCGTCGATATAGGGGAAGATGGTGATCCCCTGGAGACTAAGGTGGGCCACCACCACCACCATAGTCTTGGTAAAGACACTTGGTGCAGTAGAGAGGCCAAAAGGAAGGCACTTGTATTGATAATGACGGTCCCCTATGGCGAAGTGGAGGTATTTCCGGTGGGAGGGAGGGATGTTGAGGTGGAAATAGGCGTCCTGGGGGTTGATGGTAGCCATCCAGGAGCCTTGGGATAGTAGAGGGAGGATAACCTGCAGGGTTGTCATCTTGAATTTGCGGTATCAGATGTAAATGTTCAGGTCCCGAAGATCCAAGATGGGCTGCAGTCCCCCATTGCACTTCGGTACCGCAAAGTAGCAGGAGTAGAACCCTGTTTGTTCCGATGCCTTCGATACCGACTCTATCGCATCCTTCCTCAGATTGGTAGGTGTACTGTTGGCGATTGCCCACAGGAGATTCGCAGGGTCTCCATACAATGTCAGGAGAGGGCTTGCCGGGATACTGATGCCTTGGGGCATAGCGGGACCATGATCGTTGGGGTGCCAAGACCCCCAAGGCTTTGGAGGCTTTGATGCTCTTATCTAGCTCCTGCAATGCAGAGTCAGTCGACGAGTGGAAAAGGCCCTCTCCATCGAAGGGAAGGTCTCCGATATAGGACCTGGTATCATGTGACATGGAGGTGGTTCTAAACCATGCATGCCGTCAAAGGAACACCAAAAAGGCCATCGATGTGGAGAAAGCATCCAGGGTGTGCTTCGCGGTGTTGAGAAGCTGTTTTGCTACCAGGAGACCTTCTTTCTGGATCAACCGTGCCTCCCCCATCTTATCCTCCGGTATGGAGGGTAGAAATTCAGCCATCCTCTGCCACAGGGAGTACTGGTACCTCCCAAAGCAGGCCATGTAATTGGATGCCTTGATTCCCAAGGCAGCAGAAGAGTAGAATTGGCGTCCGGAAGCGTCGATCTTTTTGCTTTCCCTGTCTGCGGGGATGGTGCTGGAGTGTTTATTTTTCGACGAGGTTGAAACGACCATTGAATTTGGATGGGAATGCATATAAAGGAATGAGGCACCCTCTTCCTGAACTGGATACATGTGATCGAGCTTCTTCGTGGACACCGGAGCCAAGGACGGTTTGTCCCATGGTGCTTTGACTGCACGGAGGAGAACCTTCGACATAGGAAGGGCTATCGGTGTTGAGGCATCAGTCCTGATAACATCGTAGACCTTGTCGGAGGCGGAGGATTGAGATTGCAATATCAGCAACCCTAAGGAATGTGCCATTCATTTAATCAGGTCACCGTAGGAGGTCATATCTTCTGACGGCAATATTGGACTATCCCCCGATATGGTCTGCTTTGGTGGAGGATCCATAGGGGACAAATCATCTTCAGAGTGCTCTGCATCCAACATTCCTGGCGAGGATTCAGATTGTGAGCCCGTGACCTGGAGCTGCATCGGTATCGACAGGGGCTTCATTGGAGATTGATGGGGGAGGTTCAACTGAGGAGGGGAGGGCAGTGGTTTGGAGATCGACTCTGAGGGTGGACGACAACGAGGGGAATGTGATCGATGACAACGGGCATCACAGCCTTCCTGATCCTTCGGCGGAAGCCACGGAATGGATGAAAACCAGTAAGGCATATCTGGATGATGCTCATATGCATACATTGGTGGTCCATATGGCTATCCTGATGGGGATTCATGAGGTGGCCGAAAGGGAAGGTATCTGTCCAAGTGAGGATCGTAGTCATCTCACCAGTTGCGATCGCCACAGGATGGAGAGCAGGACCTTTCCCTAGGCCGATACCAAGGACGATCAGATCGCTCACTGGCCCAGGAAGCCATCGATAGAGAGCGAGGACCAACTGCCTGTGTATCAGAAATCAAGTTGACCTCGACATCAGTGGGCAACACCGAAGGGGCCTTCTTTGGCGGGCATCCGGCACCGGAGGGTTCAGCTGCCGTGGAGGTGAATCCAAAATCTCTACGGGAGGCTCGGGGTGAACCTTCGGCAGCTCCAGTGTGGCACGATGGGACTGGAGGGATTGCTGCTGCATGTCGACTTGCAGAGCAGAGCCCTTAGGAGGCACTACGCCACTCACACTGTGAGACTTATGTGTGTCTCCTGATTTATGGACGGTATGCCCCTTGGATTTGTCCCTCCTGGCCTTCTTAATCAGTGTAGAGACTGGAAAAGCCGACTTGGAAGAAAAAAATAAGTTTGAAGATCCCTGCTGTGAGGCAGAAAATTCTCTGAACGCCAACCAACAGAAGCTGCGTACAGCGAGGCAGTCAGAAGAGAACTGGTAGGATGTCCGTGCCCTGCCCCATTGGGCATGCGCGGTAGAGGTTCCCACGCAGGTGCGAAAATCCTGTTGTGAGCTTTGTACACCAACCAGATCAGCACAGGCGCACTGGATCCCATAGGTGTGATGCACAGAGACCACGAAGACGATCACACCAGTTTTTGAAACAAAAGACTAGTAGAAGCACTGTTCACTTGAAATCTAATTCATTCTTATCTTTCATTTCTCCTTCTCCCTGCAATCTCCCAAAAAGGAAAGCCAAAATAAATTTAAAACTGCATGTACTAATAATTTATATCTAAGCTCATTTTAATGTTTTGTCTGACTGATGAAGACAAAAAATAAGTGGCCATGGCAATGTTGTCTCCAGAAAGAAGCTGGACCCTTCCCTTAACAATCAAAGGTGCTTTAAGTGGCAAGGTAGAACTCCTTGAGGCTGCAACAGATGTGAGGAAACACTTGACAAGGAGAGATGGAAAGTAAACAGGGGACTGAAATAATCACAGTAAGAGCCACCTGTGGAATACACCTCTGAGACCTGATTTACTTGCCTGGGATTGCATGGAATTGGCACTGAGAATTTTCTCTTGTACAAAAGCACAGGCATACTAGAGGCTATGCTCTCTCCTCCCTCCTTTCACACATGGCTGCTTGCTCTATCTGCAAGAGTGGTCTGCCAATTCCTGTAGGCAGCCGTGCAGAAAGGCCAGACTCCAGAGCAGATGTGGTGATGACAGATGGAAAGCAACTCTTGACTTCAGGAAGAAAAGGTCAGATGGACCAATGAAGGAAAATTGTGCATACACCAGAAATGCCATTCACATCTTGGTGGAGCCAGGGGCAGATTACAGTGTAATCTTAGTGGAGTTCCACAACAAGATTCAAAGGACTGCTTTTGGATGTATTCAAGATTAAAATTACAAAAAGGTGCATTTTAATAGTGTTTTATTGTGGCTACTTTGTATAACTCAAAATAACTAAAGCTATGTAGCCCTCAGATGCATTTGGCATAAAACTCTGCAAAGGAAGACTGCCACTGTGCTTTTCTTAAATGGTATCCTTCCAAATCCCTAGGAGTATATTTTTCTCCACTCATTAACTTCTCTGAAACCATTATTCTGACAAGGAGCTCCCTGAGCCCTTGAAGTGACATTCCATAGAGAGCCGGAACCACACAGGCTATCTCACTGGAATTACCACACAGGGAGCCAAGATCTCTCTCTCTCATCTCCAGGGCAGCCCAAATAGTCAGGAAACATAAAGGCAAAATATCATCCAAGCTACAGAGATTTAAACATCTCCCCTGCTCCAAGACACCTCTCACTTGGAGAAGGACTGCCCCAAAGGACTATGAGCATATCTCAAGCCTTGTACATGTGGACAGTTGAAGGAGCATTTTTCAACACATTTTGTCTCTGTGAAGTTTCTTTCTCACCAGGTTGAGCAGAAAACATTTCTATTTAACATGAATCAGCTGCTGGTCAACAAATCCTGATCCGCTAATTGAGCATGTGAACAATTCCTCATAGCCTTTTACTGTTCCTAACTTATTTTGTGTCTTTCCAGGTACGTTCAGGGACACCTGAGAGCAGCACCTGTTCTCCCTTCTTGAGCACTTCAAGCAGAGAGACACACCAACAACATGTAATAAAAGGTTGCATCATCAAATGCTCATCAAAGAAAGAAAGTTCTAAACTCTTGAGGTCTGTAGAGGGTGGCATCATGCGTCTTGTTTATGTTTTGCACAAATCTTGACAATGGCCACAGGTTTCAATAATCTCCTCGTGGAGAAATCATCACTTAGTCCAAACGGCTGTGACTGACCAGTGCAATACAGAGAATCAGCACAGATGATGGAAACTGACAGTGTAATGCTAAACAAAGTTACTATTTAAGGTCATTGACTATAATACAGCGTGGGGGGGGCAGTGGTCACAGATATGTCCATCTTGTTCTTCAATATGATCTATATAAAACTGCTAGGAAAAGTCCAGGGATTTGAAGTGATAACAGCCAGCAAGTGCATACTATTATTTTTAAAGCCTTAAAACAGTTCAGGATCACTTACTCCCATATATATCTGCCTATTAATAAAGGTAGTCTTGGTGGCTCTGTTCTGTGTACTCCCATCTTCTGAAATAGAGGTGGGTGGCTACAAAATGGGATCTTTTTTGTTTGTGGCGTCTCCATTATGAAAACCCATTGGTCTTGCTGCTAGATACCTCTTATTCTAGACAGTTTATTTGATGGCTGCTTTTCTTTGTTCCTTGCCTTCATTTTATCTCTTTGAACACATGAAGCTGCCTTATAGTGAGTCAGATCACTGGCCCACCAATGTCAGTATTGTCTACTCTGACTGGCAGCAGTTCTCTGGGATCTCAGGTGCAAGGCTTTCACACTGCATACCACCTGATCCTTTTAAATGGAGATGCTGGGAATTGGATCTAGGACCTTCTGCATGCAAAGTGGATGCTCTATCACTAAGTAATGACTTCTTTCCTTTACTGTAACTGATAGTGGCCTTGAAATCTTTGGATGAAGTCTAAGGACAGGTGGATGGAAACGGCAGCTGCCTGTTCCTTCTGCTGCAACAAATCAAGTTTAAAATATATAAAGGGAGCAAAATTAAACTTGAAGTAGGATATAGTTAGCAGCACAGAAAATCTGGATGAACCAGTAGATCATGAAATCTGCAGTTGAATCCTTCAAGAAACTCTGTGTAACTCTTTAAAAATTGCCAAAATTATGTGAAGAGAAAATGTAACCCAATGCTATTTAAGGGCTTTCTCTTCTTTCACTGTGTACATCTAATTCATGCTGTAGACACCTTAGAAAATTATCCTCTAAATTTATCCTAAAGCAGCTACAGCAAGAGACACAGCTACAGCAACTAATTGTGGCAATTTTCATTAGGATATATCTGGTTATATTGGTCATGCTTGATCATCATCCAGATAATTTGAAACCAAAGGCCAGTATATATGACACTTCCCCTTTAGTCAGTCATGCCTTAAATTTGACCTGAGAGTTGCTCTGTTGTCACCCAATACTAATCAGTTTTGTGCCTGCATTAGGCAGACAAACAAATGTATCTGACATGTTGTATTATTATATATTCATAGGCAGCCTACAACTGCATTCATTTACAAGGAGAAACTGAATTAGAAAAACTCATTTTTAAAAACAATGTAATATTCACTATCCTCATTCCTGAGACAAGGGAGCTGAATAGCAATAAATCTCCATAACTGTTTTTTAAAAATTCTAGATGAAAGATGAGAACCTCTTTAACAGATTCTTCTGCATATATAAGTAACTGCAACAGGCAATGAAATGCAACAGAGTAAAAAAGAATTATCCACCAGAGGTTTGTCAGGAGGGGGGGAAAGGCATTTTGGATGATCTGAGAGTTACCAAGGGGACCTGACAAATCTATGTGATCTAAAAATAGATTGTTCTTTCTTAACAAATTCAACTTAGATACATCCACATGGGGCAGGGAATCATTTCTATTTCCTTTTTAAGTTGCATAGTAGCCAGAGCTCCTCTCCTTCCCCAGAGCTTCCTTTACAGACGTGAGGCACAGATCCTTGCCTTACTAGAATGGCAAGCGGTGGCAACCAGCAGCCTGTGAATGATGAAGTCATTGTTAAGAATAGAATGCCTCGCAGCATGGATGCATTGTCTAAATGACAAAGCTTGCATTAAGGCTGCTGAAAGCTGCTTATCCATCATGGAGTCCATGGACATTATCTCACACTATAAACACTGTACTTTAAATGAAACATGGGTGCTCTTGAGAGTCTATTCAGAGACACAGCGTTTGCCAATGGCTGTGTAGTACTTGTATGTCTGAGCGAACACAATGAGAAATTGGTAAAGTGCCTGATTTGGAATTTAAATCCAGCTGGCCACTCTTTTATTGTGTGACAGAAAGAAAACTACAGAGGGTGTCCACTTTAAAAACATTGTTGAAAAGAGGAAAGGAAACTGCAGCCATATCTTCAAGCTTTTCTCTATGATCAAAACTGTAACCTTTTATGAAAACTAAAAGGTTGAGATTCACACAAATTCCCTGCTGTAAAACACGCACTCCTGTTTTCTTTGGAAACCATAATAGAAATATAAGTTAAATTGGCTGCCATTAATATGTTCACTGTAGCAGAGTGGTTGCTCTGGGCACCATATGACTTGAAAACTCCTGAGTAAGGCCCTGACCTGGGTGAATAAATTAAAACTTCTGTGCACAGCTGCACAGTGTCAAAAGCAGACAGGATGGTAGGAAACTGAATGGAACTGGTGTAGGCTATATTCAAGACCTACTCCAGGAATCACACTTATGCCCAAACATATGCTCCAGGAAACACACTTATGCTCCAAACTGCTCTTTGGAGACCTATCATTAGGTAATATTATGGGCCTTATATAGCATGAAACTTATTTACTTTTTTCTCCCCTATGGCGACCCCAAGCAGCTTACAACATTCTCCTCAACTCCATTTTATCCTCACAACAACCCTATGAGGTAGGTTAGGTTGAGAGTGTTTGACTGGCCCAAGGTCACCCGGCAAGCTTGCATGGCAGAGCAAGGATTTGAACCTGGTTTTACAATGTGAACCAGAAGTTATGTCAATGCATCAGGGTGATGTTTTAGCATGTGTCTGAAATTCTCAGAGATTCATGCTGGAAGTGATGTTATGGCGCTGGGGGGGATACCGATTTCCACATTTTCCTACCACCACCCTAGCAAGTGGTGCCTGGAGCATCCAGCTGCTAGCAGGAGGCTTTCCTCCAAAGTGGGAGACATGGCTGGCCTATTCACCGTGGATCCATAGATCCTGTTTACACAGTTCTGTATCCTTCTCCAGTCAGTGATGGGGAGGAGCTGAGTGAAAAGCCTCTTTATTTGCATCAAGGCATCCAAGTCAATGATTCTACCTTCTCGGTTGCCCCATCTACTTTCCCGAAGCACATGGCGGGTCCCTGAGGAAGTGCCTGCACATGCCACAGTGCCCACAGGCACCACGTTGGGGAACCCTGGTCTAACCACTACACCAAACTGGTTCCTGTTCTTCCTATTGATTGTCTGATACTTTTTAAAGCACTTGAAGCTTGCAGATGCTTTGGGATTTCCTTCTTGATTTCCCCCAAGTGTATTTCCTTTTCTCCAGCATTCTCATCTTTTAAAAATAAATGGTTTAATTGGATTTTATTGTATTTTAATGTCATGGTTCTCTGAGGCCCATTTGAAGGGTGGACATATACACCCCTTAGAGCAGGGGTGTCCAAAGTTTTTTTGGTGAGGGCCAAATACAGAAAAATAAGCAAAGGCCCGGGCCACACACAAGAGGTGACATATTGAATCTGCAGGTGAAAGTTGGAAAAAGGTGTGTGGGGGGTTAAAGGATACAGGGTTTCAACCTTGCGCAGAAGTCAGACTCTGGAAGATTTTTCCCCCCCTTTGAATCTAATCCTGTGGGTCTGCAGGGACCCCTCCTCATCTCATCACCCCTTTCCCCACCTTGAAGTGCACAATCCTAAACATAACATAGTAAAGGTAAACGTTTCCCTTGCTGGAAAGTCAGTCAAATCCGACTCTAGGGATGCAGTGCCCATCTCGTGGCCGGCATGACTGGAGGCCGAGGCGCACGGAAAGCTGTTACCTTCCCATTGAAGTGGTACCTATTTATGTATTTGCAATTTCTTGCTTTCGAACTGCTAGGTTGGCAGGACTCCCTCATGCAGCACTAAGGTCTGGAACCGCCAACCTGATCGGCATTCAGTGTCTTAACCACATAACATACCCCCGAGGTAATTCGTAAATAAGGTCAATGGAGCTTACTCGCTAGTAAGTGTTTTTATGATTGCAGCCTTGCAGTATCTCCCCCACACACACACCTGAGGGGGGCCACCCGGCCTGGAGCCTCACTTCCCCGCCTTCGAGGAAAATAAAACAGAAGTCATGAGCCTGCTGGAGGTTTTTTTTTCTTTTCCTGAGGAAGCAGCCAAACAAACACCGTTTATTGATTACAAAAGGAAGGGAATCGCCCACCGCAGGGACCTGCCCGAAAGCGCGGGTCGCGGAGGGAAACCGGGGAGGCAGCCGAAGTACCCGGGGAGGCTAGCACCAGAAGAAAAGCCAGAGTCCGGCGGCGCAGGGGAAACGCAGCGCGGAGCCCTCGGCGGCTCGGTCGGGAAGCCCCACAAGTCCAAGTGCTGCAGGGAGGGGGAACCTGAAGGCGCGCGGCCAGGGAGGGGCGCCCAGCCCAAAGTCACCTGCCCCGCCGCGTGCGTCTCCCGCCAGTTCGTGGAGACAAGCCTGTGCCTTGGGGAGTCCGGGGAGGGAGGGGCGGGGAGGCGTGGGAGCGTGCGTCCCTCCAAGCGCGCTGCCGGCCCTCGCTAGACCTTGGTGCCCAGGGAGGGCGCCTCAGACTTCTGCGTCTGCCCGCTGAGGGTGGAGGAGACGAAGCCGGCCTGGCCGTGGAGGGCCTTGCGCCGGCCGAGCAGGAGGAGGCACTGGGCGCGGAAGCAGCTGTCGAAGAAGGCGTAGAGGAAGGGGTTGAGGCAGCTGTTGACATAGGCCAGGCAGGTGGCGTAGGGGTGCAGGCGCGGGATGAGCTCCTGCAGGGCGCAGGGCAGTGGAAGGAGGCCCACCCAGTGGAGGACTCGTGGTAAATATTTTTCTTTGCTTAATTTTGTTTAGTGGAGAAGCACCTTTTCTGTGACTGGCTCCATCTAGTGTTGAAACTGAGAAGTGCAACAGAGTTGAGCTCAAGCGCCATGTGCGGGCCATATTCAATTATATTTTCAGAATTTGCTGCGGGCCAATAAAAACTGACCCGCGGGCCGCAGTTGGCCCGCGGGCCGTAGTTTGGACACCCCTGCCTTAGAGTGTATTTTACCATAGCACCATAGCCAGAGTTCCATTGAGCTGAATGAATTTAAAAGGGTGTAACTCTGCTCAGGATACCACTGTACATTTAATGAGTCAAGTGTGGGACACAGGATCCAAAAATCTGGATTCAGTGCCACCTTGGCTATAAAATTAACTACGCAGCTTTTAACAAGTCACACTCACTTTGTCTAATCTATTTGCAGAGTTATTGCATGCCACATATGCCACCCTAACTCTTCGAGTAATTTAGATTTGTAAAATAATTGTGCTTATGATTAATAAAGAATGCATAATAAAATATAAAACTGAATAGAATTTTGTTCTTTCACCAGGAAATTACTGTTTTATATGAACACCAGCGTGATCCCCTGGAGAAGGAAATGGCAACCCACTCCAGTATCTTTGCCAAGAAAACCCCATGGACAGTAACAAAAGGCTAAAAGATATGACGCCGGAAGATGAGCCCCTCAGGTCGGAAGGTGTCCAATATGCTACTGAGGAAGAGCAGAGGGCAAGTACGAGTAACCCCAGAAAGAGTGAAGCGGCTGGGCCAAAGCCGAAAGGACGCTCAGTTGTGGATGTGTCTGACGGTGAAAGGAAAGTTCGATGCTGCAAAGAACAATACTGCATAGGAACCTGGAATGTAAGATCTATGAATCAAGGTAAGCTTGACGTGGTCAAAAATGAGATGGCAAGAATGAACATCGACATCTTGGGAATCAGTGAACTAAAGTGGACAGGAATGGGCGAATTTAACTCAGAAGACCATTATATCTACTACTGTGGCCAGGAATCCCGTAGAAAAAATGGTGTGGCCTTTATAGTCAACAAGAGAGTGAGAAAGGCAGTATTGGGATACAATCTCAAAAATGACAGAATGATCTCGGTCCAAATCCAAGGCAAACCATTCAATATCACAGTAATCCAAGTATATGCCCCAACCACTGCTGCAGAAGAGGCTGAAGTGGACCAGTTCTATGAAGACCTACAACAGCTCGTAGAACTAACACCAAAAAATGATGTCCTCATCACCACAAGGCCATTCAGATTTGACCTAGATTGCATCCCCGATGAATATACAGTAGAGGTGAAGAATAGGTTTAAGGGACTAGATTTGATAGACAGAGTGCCTGAAGAACTATGGACAGAGGTCCGTGACATTGTAAAGGAGGCAGCACTCACTGCCATCCCAAAGAAAAAGAAATGCAAAAAAGCAAAGTGGCTGTCTGATGAGGCTTTACACATAGCAGAGGAAAGAAGGAAAGCTAAAGGCAATGGGGAAAAGGAAAGATTTGCCCAACTGAATGCAGATTTCCAGAGAACAGCAAGGAGAGATAAGAAGGCTTTCCTGAATGAACAATGCAGAGTAATAGAGGAAAACAATAGATTGGGAAGGACTAGAGATCTCTTCAAGAAAATTGGAGAAATCAAGGGAACGTTCCATGCAAAGATGGCCATGATAAAGGACAAAAACGGTAGGGACCTAACAGAAGCAGAAGAGATTAGGAAAAGATGGCAAGAATACACAGAAGAACTATACAAGAAGGACCTCGACGTCCTTGACAACCACGATGGTATAATCACTGACCTCGAGCCAGACATCCTGGAAAGCGAAGTTAAATGGGCCTTAGAAAGCATTACTAACAACAAAGCTAGTGGAGGTGATGGTATCCCAGCTGAGTTATTCAAAGTCTTAAAAGAAGATGCTGTTAAAGTGCTGCACTCAATTTGCCAACAAATTTGGAAAACACAACAATGGCCACAGGATTGGAAAAGGTCAGTTTACATTCCAATCCCAAAGAAGGGCAACGTCAAGGAATGTTCAAACTATCGCACAATTGCACTCATTTCACACGCTAGCAAGGTCATGCTCAAAATCCTACAAGCTAGGCTCCAACAGTACGTGGATAGAGAACTGCTAGAAGTACAAGCTGGGTTTCGAAGAGGTAGAGGAACTAGAGATCAAATTGCCAACATTCGCTGGATTATGGAGAAAGCAAGAGAGTACCAGAAAAACATCTACTTCTGCTTCATTGACTATGCTAAAGCCTTTGATTGTGTGGATCACAATAAATTATGGCAGGTTCTTAAAGAGATGGGAGTACCAGACCACCTCACCTGTCTCCTGAGAAACCTGTATAAGGGTCAAGAAGCAACAGTTAGAACCGGATATGGAACAACTGATTGGTTTAGCATAGGAAAAGGAGTACGACAAGGATGTATATTGTCACCTTGCTTATTTAATTTATATGCAGAGTACATCATGCGAAATGCTGGCCTGGATGAATCACAAGCTGGAGTTAGGATTGCTGGGGAAAAGATCAATAACCTCAGATATGCAGATGATACCACTCTGATGGCAGAAAGTGAAGAGGACCTAAAGAGCCTCTTGCTTAAGGTGAAAGAGGAGAGTGCAAAAGTGGGCTTGAAGCTCAACATCAAAAAAACTAAGATCATGGCATCTGGGCCCATCACTCCTTGGCAAATAGAAGGGGAAGTTGTAGAAGTAGTGACAGACTTCACGTTCCTAGGATCCCAGATCACTGCAGATGGTGACTGCAGCCATGAAATTAAAAGACGCCTGCTCCTTGGGAGGAAAGCGATGGCAAACCTAAACAGCATGATAAAAAGCAGAGACATCACCTTGCCAACAAAAGTCCGCATGGTCAAAGCAATGGTATTCCCCGTAGTAATGTATGGCTGCGAGAGTTGGACTATAAGGAAGGCTGAGCGCCGAAGAATCGATTCTTTTGAACTATGGTGCTGGAGAAGACTCTTGAGAGTCCCTTGGACTGCAAGGAGATCAAATCAGTCAATCCTAAAAGAAATCAACCCTGACTGTTCCCTGGAAGGCCAGATCCTGAAGCTGAAGCTCAAATACTTTGGCCACCAAATGAGAAGGGAGCATTCACTGGAGAAGACCCTGATGCTGGGAAAGATTGAAGGTCAAAGAAGAAGGGGACGGCAAAGGATGAGATGGTTAGACAGTGTCATCGATGCAATGAACATGAAATTGAGCAAACTTCAGCGGACGGCGGAGGACAGGAGGGCCTGGCGTGGTCTGGTCCATGGGGTCGCGAAGAGTCGGACTCGACTGTGCGACTGAACAACAACAACAACAAATGAACACCAGCACTGTGCTGTCTCTGTTTGCCCCTTTTGAGTTCCTACTCCACAAGCACTACATCACAACAGTGGGAAACGTAACTCCCAAAAGAAAGCAAATGGTTTCTTGCATCAGCATTATGGCTTTTGTCATGTGGGCTGCATGGCTAGATTTCCTATCATCTACAAGGCAGGTGAACTGGAGAGACCAGAGCAACCTACATTCAAACAGTATTTGACAGATCGCTGAGGGAGCAGAATGTTAATAGAGAACTGAGCATAAGTGATATAGACAGTATTTTTCATGCTAACTTTTGATTGACATGAAACTTTTGAATGGTTAAAATAGCTGATTCTCAGAGAGGAGGGGATTGAGAAAGAGAAGATATCTTATAAAATATTTTAGTCAAATAGTGGCCTACACAAATGCAAACGTTTAGCACTTCAAAACTATTTTGCTTGATGATAGTTACACATTAAAAGAAATTTACCCAATAATAAGTTCAAGAAGTTGAACTAATAACAATATAGTTTGCCATTTTTGTTTGTACATATCATACTACTCTTATATCTCCCATTGCAGGCTCAAGCAAATGAAAATAATTACAGGTGCATCCACATGAAAGCTTATACCCAGAATAAGACTTTGTTGGTCTTAAATGTGCCACTGGACTCAAAAGAAAATAAATGCCTTAATTTTTAACCTTACACTTATTTTTTTTGTCTAATCATTACATATAAATCTTCTCAAACGTACATTGAAGATATCAGTTACATGTTAACTTATGTGACTTCTAATACTTCACATTTTTATTTGGAAATAAATCCTATTGAACTCAAGAGAACTTATTCCCAAGTAAGAATGCACAGGATTGCAGCTTTAGGTATTAACTCCAATGACCTAACAGTTTCCATTACTGGAAGCCCAGGGAAGAGTAAAGGATTTTTTTAGTCCTAAATATTATAAATACTGTCTATAAATTGAAAGACATCAGTATTGAAATTTTAAAAACCTCTTGCACAAATATGATTAATTTCTTTGGGTTTAATACACAATATGTATTACATACCCCATAGTGTTTGAGATTTGTTAGGTTAATGCCTCATTAAGTTGCTTTAAGAAAATTTGCTATTGATTAAGGAACTCATTTTTGGGGGACAAATCTTAAATATAAAATGAAACAGTTTTATTTATTTAAAATGTTTGATGAGCAAATTATTGTCAAAGAGAGCTGTGTAGCTGACAGCTCTGGAGAATAAAAGCTTCTGAATTATCATATTATGCTGTCACTGCAGAGTGGGGTGAGATGTTGCAAGCACTTATGTCACAATGCCTTCCCAAGGGAATTACTGTGCTTACTAATCTCAGCTGAGAATGTGGCATGCCATGTCTCAGGCCTGTACTACCAACCCACAACCACTGACTCTCAGGACCAACCATAGGATAAACAGTAAATACTGCTCACATTTAATTAAAGCAAAACTAACAACAAGATTGCAGGATTTAATAGAAAAATTGAAATAGTCCTACATTGTAGTTTAGGAAGCATCAAAGACAATGGCATCATCCAACAGATCATTAGGATAGTCAGTTTCACACTACCAATCATCTATTGGGAACACCTCTCCTGTAAGAGGTCATGAACAGTTTTGAAAAGAACAGTATAGCTAGTTCCGGTTACTAAAAGTAGGAATCCAGCCACTGAAATTTTACACACAGCACTTGTTACGTACTTAGCCTGGGGCATTCGAGAGCTAGTTACCAGGGACTGGCAGAGCTTTGTTGCTCCAGAACAATAGCTACCTGGACTCTGGGATGTGGCCAATCAGGAGTTAACAGTTCAGTACTTGTACCTATAGTTGTGCATGTTGAGAAAGGGGTGTGGGATTTGCATGCTCTTTAAAAAGGGCCATCTTCCTTGTTTGTCTGCCTTGTTCCTGAAATCACTAAATAAAGAGGAAGGGTGATTTCCCACTACAGCTGCCTCGGGGTTGTGCCGCCGTTCGCCCCGATACTATTTGTCAATTTCACACCCGAAGCCGCAGGGCTACATTTTGACCCGTGGCTTCACCCGATTTCCCCCGCAGTTTCGTAATCCTCAAAAAACAGGATTAGGAAACTGCGGGCGAAATCGGGTGAAGCCGCAGGTCAAAATGCAGCCCCGCGGCTTCAGGTGTGAAATTGACGAATTTTATCGGGGCAAACGACGGCGCAACCCCGAGGCAGCTGTAGTGGGAAATCACCCGAACTGTTTCACTGCAAGGAGTCTTGAACCCAGTATTTTATAGTGGCAATGAGGATGGGATCCTGTTGAGCAAGCCCAGCACACATCTGGGAGCGGTGATGCAAAGCGTTAAAGCCTACACGGTTATCTAACCAAACAGCCAACGGCTGTTCGAGTCCCACCGCAGCCGGGGTGAGCTCCCGGCCCATTGTCCCAGCTCCTGCCCACCCAGCGGTTCGGAAGCCCGTACGGGCAAGTAGATAAATGGGTACCTGCTCCTTACGAGCGGGGAGCCACCCTTCCCTCCCTCCCTTGGGATCGGTGTTAGCAGTGGCTGAAACAGTGGCGATGGGCTGGCGAAGATGGCCGCAGCAACAGCAGCGAACAATGAGCGGTGAGCACGAGCACGGAGACTGGTCCCGGAGAGGCGTGGCAGCACAGTGAGGCTGGAGCCGATTGGACGAGAAGCCAGATTCTGCAATCACGCACTGAGGGGCTGTTCCCAGAAGAAGTCGCTATCGCAAGAAAATCTGTGCCTCAGCATCGAGATGTCTTTGCCCAAAGAGAGAAAGAATCTACCACTGAAGCCAATAGAGCCTGCTGTTGGGTGTCGTGTTAGGCATACACCTCCCCTTATCACTGTGCCCCTAGTATAGATCAAACTATGTGTTCTGTAAATCACTCTAAGCCGTATGGAGAGAGTGGTATATAAATCGCAAATGTAATGTAATCTGCACTGCACCACACACTGAGCTCCAGGGCCACATGCATTGCACCGCAACTGGGACCATGGCTGCCGCTCCAGGGCACTTTGACGCATTTGATGCCACTGCTGAGTACTGGGACTCCTACATTTCGTGCTTTGAGTTCTTCCTCGAATCCTCTGAGGTCACCAATGGCACGAAGAAGTGCACCCCCTTCTTCCGGGTCTGCAGCCACTCGACCTTCAAGATTGCTCGCTCACTGCTGGCTCCAGCGGAGCTATGAGCCACTCTGTGCAAGACAACTGTGATCATAGCCGGCTCGCCCACTAGGCGAGCTAGGCGCTCGCCTAGGGCGCGCCAGCTGCAAGGGCGCCAAACCGCGCCCCGGCCCCTCCCAGAAAAAGTCCCCCCCGCTGCTCCCACCGCCTCCCCGAGCGCCCCGCTGGGGCTCAGGAGGCGGCAGCGGAGCTCGCCGCCCTCCCCAAAGCCGGCTTCTCTCCCCCACCCCCGCCCTCCCAAGCCCACCGCGGGGCTGCGGTTGCTGGGCTGGGCCGCGGGGCAGGCAGGCGGCGGCGGAGCGGCTTCTCCACCCCCCCCATGGCCCTCCCAAGCCCAGCGCCGCCGCTGGGAGGGAAGGGGCGGGCGTTCCAAGCCCGCCCGTTCCCGGCTCTCCCCGGGCGCCTCGCAGCTGCGAGGGGTCCGGGAGAGCCTGCGCCGCTGCTGGGAGGGGAAGGGGCGGGCGTTGCAAGTCCGCCCATTCCCGGCTCTCCCAGGCGCCTCGCAGCTACGAGGGGCCCGGGAGAGCCGCGCCGCCCCTTCCCCGGCTGTCCCGGGTGCCTCGCGGCTGCAAGACACCCGGGAGAGCCGCGCGCGCCGCCCCTGCTGGGAGGGAAAGGGGGCTTCTAAGCCCGCCCCTTCCCCGGCTGTCCCGGGTGCCTCGCGGCTGCGAGACACCCGGGAGAGCCGCGCACCCCGCCCCTTCCCTGGCTCTTCCAGGCGCTGGGCCATCTCCAGGCCCCACCGGGAGGTTGGCATCCCCGGTGGGGTGGGCGCCCCAGGCAGTCCTGCCTAGGGCGCCCAGAAACCTGGGGCCGGGCCTGACTGCGATGGACCACAAGCCTCTTATTAGTGGGTTAAGCCTTCTAGCACAAGTGTAGAGAGGACCTTACCTGAGGCCCAGAAAAACAAAGATTGACTAAGTGGGAAGATGACAGCCTGCATGCCCTGAATTAAGTAAAGGCTTTTACTTTACTTTTACAGTAAAGATCAGGGCCCTGTGGGATTTAATGCAATTCTGCAGGACCTGTAAAATGGAGCTGTTCTGCCAGGCATTTGGATGAGGTGGCAGACACCTGAAGATTCTGGCTTCCCCTGCCTACACTGCCTTGGTGCACTGCCCTTTCTTAAAAATTGCTAGGGCATCCATTAAATGGGTCTTTGGTTTAGTCATCATACACCCTGCACTTGTGGGAGGCATTTGTGGATTCTGGAAATTGAATTTTTGCTGTTGGTTTGCGAAATTTTAACTCTGTATGAATTGTATTTATTATTATCCTGAGTCCGCTTGTGGGGAGGACAGGATATAAATCCAATGATAAATGAAAATTTAAAAATAAAATAAAATACAAGGAACTGGGCTTGGTGGGGCACTGCCCCCTTTGCCCTAATGGACTAGCTGCCCTTAGTTGTTTGGCTCAGTTTTAATTTATACAAATACACCCTTTTCCTAAAGGCATGGCTGGGATAGTAAATGCATATTCTTCCTTGGCACCCCTTAGCTTTGTGTACCCGGGTAAGTACCTCACTTACCTTGCCCTAGTTAGAGCTCTGTTTTTATTTATGATGTTGTTGTTGTTCAGTCACACAGTCGAGTCCGACTCTTCACGACCCCATGGACCAGATCACGCCAGGCCCTCTTGTCTTCCGCTGTCCTCTGAAGTTTGCTCAATTTCATGTTTGTTGCATCGATGACACTGTCTAACCATCTCATCCTTTGCCGTCCCCTTCTTCTTTGACCTTCAATCTTTCCCAGCATCAGGGCCTTCTCCAGTGAGTGCTCCCTTCTCATTTGATTTTTATTTATAGACATCAGCAAATGACGTTTTTATTTACAGTAGCTTAAATACTGTCAAATGGTAATTTGCTTGTGAATCAAACTGATATTAAAGAAACAGCAAAAGGGGCCAGTTTAAAGATTACCCTATCGAAATCCCACCGTGGCCTACCTGCTCAAAGGCCCTTAAATTCTCATCCTTCTACTACTCCGAACTGCAGGGGTCTCCCTCCAGCCCCTCAGACTGTAACGCCCGCCTTTTTCACGGCTGTTCTCCAATGATCAATATGCCCCCAACTTCACGCACTTTCCCACTGGACAGATTTTTTGCCAATCAGAAGTGGCGCCCTGCCTTCAGCTCAAATTCTCCAGGGTGTTCGTAATCCAGCCAATTGCTTCGAATCAGCTATCAATTTGTCCGTGAGTTTTTGCTCATCGGTAAGCGGCGAAACGCTTCTAAATCGGCCCGATTCTTTCCCTCGCCCGCCCCTGTGGTTGAAATTCGGTGACTGCCGAGGATGTGAAGCCCACGTTGGCAAACAGCCCTCCCTCGCGCTAGATTTGGGGAAGCCGACGAGAGGGCTCAGAGGCTTCTGGCGGCGTTGGAGAGCGGCCAGCCAAGTCGTGTTTCCATGACAACAAGCCGGCACCGGCGGGCAAGTGCTGAACAGCGGTGGCGGCAATGCGCTCGTGCCGCGCAGGTGGCAGCACGCTGAGTCGGCGGTCGGGGATCCGATCCCAGCTTTCTCCACACGGTTGATTTTTTGCTGAGAAACGGCGGAGAGCGTGGTCGAGAAGCGGCTGCTGGTACAGATGCTGCGCTCACCCAAGGCCGAGAAAGAGCGGCAGCAGAGGGTTCGTAACATCCTAGACGCGATCCGGAATTGCAGTCACGTCTGGGAAGTATCTTTTCCCGTTCGCAGGGACAGTGCAATCAGGAAGGGATTAAGGGTTGCCTGGCCCAATGCAACGCTTGCCTGCTAAGGGATGAGACTGTGTAGGTAGGGGGGCACACGAAGCCAGTAATTTCCAGCTGCGGAGTCGGTAAAAACAAGAACAGCTTGGGTCAGACGCTGCCCACCATCGACCAGTTCTTGCTTAGGTTGGAGTGGGCAAACAGCTGAGGCTGAACTGTGCAGTTCTGCTTAATATCTATGGAAGAACAAGCATTAGAACCAAGTTCTAAACACAAATGATGGCCTTCCAAGCCTAGGTATAATCCTTAGCTGCACACCGGAAGGTTGGTAGCTTGGTAGTTCAAGACCCTTGTAATTCAAGTGCTGCATGACTGAGTGAGCTCCCCTCTCTGGCCCCAGCTCCTGTCAACCTAGCAGTTTGAAAGCAAGAAATGGCAAGTCGATAAACAGGTACCACTTCGCTGGGAAGGTAACAGTGTTCCGTGTGCCTCGGCATCTAGTCATGCCAGCCACATGACCACAGAAATGTCTTTGGACAGCACTGGAGCTTCCACTTGGAAACTGAGATGAGCACCGCCCCCTAGAGTCGGATTCGACTGGCTTTTGAGCAAGGGAAACACTTTAACAATGCTCACTGTACAAAGGAAATCTCAGACCTGACAGATGAAACAGAAGATATGAGTGGCAGTGGGTTGAGTGGACACTAGCATGTACCTGGAGCTGGTGACTTTCACCAAGACCACCAGCTGCTGCTTTTTATTGCTTTTTCAAAAACATAACATAAGAGAAGCCAGTGTTGGATCAGGCCTATCCAGTTCAACATTCTGTCACACAGTGGCCAAAAATACCAAGTACTATCAGGAGGTCCATCAGTGGAGCCAGGACAATAAAAGCTCTCCCACTCTTGCCCTCCTGAGCACCAAGAATACAGAACATCAGTTGCCCCAGACCGAGAGTTCCTATCTATACCTTGTGGCTAATAGCTCCACATGTTTATCTAATTCCCTCTTGAAGCCATCCATGCTTGTAGCCACCACCACCACCTCCTGTGGCAGTGAATTCCATGTGTTAATCACTCTTTGGGTGAAGAAGTACTTCCTTTTATCGGTTCTAACCCGACTGCTCAGAAATTTCATTGAGTGCCCACGAGTTCTGGTATTGTGAGAAAGTAAGAAAAGTACTTCTTTCTCAACCTGCTCTATCCCATGCATAATCTTGTAAACCTCGATCATGTCACCCCTCAACTGTCGTTTCTCCAAGCTAAAGAGCCCCAAGTGCTTTAACCTTTCTTCATATGGAAAGTGTTCCAACGTTTTTATCATTCTAGTTGCCCTTTTCTGCACATTTTCCAATGCTATAATATCATTTCTGAGGTGTGGTGACCAGAACTGTACACAGTATTCCAAATGAGATCACACCATCAATTTATACAGGGGCATTATGATACTGGCTGATTTGTTTTCAATTCCTTTCCTAATAATCCCCAGCATAGCGTTGACCTTTTTTATTGCAGTTGTACACTGTCTAGACATTTTCATTGAGTTATCTACTATGACTCCAAGATCTCTCTCTTGGTCAGTCTTTACCAGTTCAGACCCCATCAATGTGTATTTATATTTAGGATTTTTGGCCCCAATGTGCATCACTTTGCAGTTGGCTACACTGAACCCCATTTGCCACGTTGATGCCCACTCACCCATCCTTGACAGATCCCTTTGGAGTGCCTCACCATCTTCCCTGGTTCTCACCACCCTGAACAACTTTGTGTCATCCGCAAATTTAGCCACTTCACTGCTTACTCCCAACTCCAAATCATTAATGAACAAGTTAAAAAACCATCAGACTGAGTACTGATCCCTGTGGTATCCCACTGCTTACTATCCTCCACTGTGAAAATTGCCCATTTATACTTACTCTCTGTTTCTTATTAATTAGCCAGTTTTTGATCTACAAGAGGACTTGTCCTTTTATCCCATGACTATTGAGCTTACTTAGGAGTCTTTGATAAGGAACTTTATCAAAAGCTTTCTGGAAGTCAAGGTAAACAACATCTATTGGGTCCCCCTTATCCACTTATTTGTTCACCCCCTCAAAGAACACTAACAGATTAGTGAGACAAGATCTTCTCTTACAGAACCCATGCTGAGTCTGCCTCAATAGGTTTTGTTCATCAATGTGCCTACTAATTCTTTCCTTAACAACTGTTTCCACCAACTTATCCAGTACCAACATCAGACTGACTGACCTGTAATAAAGATGGGAGTGACAGTAGCTGCCTTCCAGTCCTCAGGAATGGAGGCAGATTTTAAAGAAAAATTACATATTTTTTTAAGGAGACCCACAAGTTCACATTTGAGTTCTTTCAGAACTCTCGGATGAATGCCATCCAGGCTTGGTGATTTATCAGTTTTTAAGTTGTCTGTCAGTCATAGGACCTCCTCTCTCGTCATCTCAATCTCACTCAGGTCTTTCAACACCCCTCCCAGAATCAGTGTTTCTGGCGTGGGTAAGCACTTCTCTTCTTCCATAGTGAAGACAGAGGCAAAAAATGCATTCAGCTTCTCTGCCATTTCCCTATCATCCTTCAATAGTCCTTTTACCCCTAGGTCATCCAAGGGCCCCACTGCCTCCCTGATCGGTTTCCTGCTTCTAATGTATTTGAATAAAGTTTTATTGTTGGTCTTTATATTTTTTGCTATATTCTCCTCATATCCCCTTTTTGCCTGCCTGATCACAGACTTGCATTTTATTTGCCACAGCCCGTGTTCCCTTTTAGCAACCTCACTGAGAGTAGCTTTCCACTGCAAAAAAATGTTTATGCTGTCATTCTTTCAACACAGGATTCAAGGTGGCTTCTAAACAGCCAATAACAAAACAGGCTAGGCCACGAAGCATAGGTCTAGGTGACCTCAGTTCTCCTGACTATTTTATAATAATCACTTGCCCCAAAGCAAAGCAGGCCCTTTTCTCCTCTCTGTTGGTGGCTGCTTTTATACTGCTTTACCCACTATCCTTCCCCACCTTGCTCACTTCTCTGGTGTATTAAAATTTCCCATTTTCCCAAAGACTTGCACATTCTGAGGAGGAGTGTTATGATTTAGGAGAGCAATCATAGCTAGGTGTCAGTGGGAAAGCAGCCTATAAATGTGGTAATTTTTTTTAAGTACTCAGAATCCTACCTAAGTGTATTAGTGGGACTGACTTCCACAATAGCCCAGGCTAGGCTGCTTTCATCAGTTCTCAGAAGCAAAGCAGGGTCAGGCCTGGCCAGAATGTGGACGGGAGACCTCCAGGGACTGCCAGGGTCGTGACATGGGGACAGACAATGGCAAACCACCTCTGAACGTCTCTTGCCTTGAAAAGCCCATGGGGCCAACATGAGTCAGCTGGGACAGCAGCGCTTTCCACCACCATACTTCCAGGACAGTTCTTAGGATGGTACTCTTAAGTGTCGGACTTCCACTGTGAAGCTGAGTAGCCTTCTCTTACATATTCCGTATGAACCTGGTTATGTAAGCCTTAATTGGCTGCTTTCCAGCATGGGCAATTGGATTTCTGATTCCCGCCCTTGCAAAAAATAGCAGTAGAGGATGAGCAGCAGCACCAGAACTCCTTTATAATGTGGTGTGGATCCTGATTTTCCCCCCCTGCTTCATTAATGCTACCATCTAGCTCGGCACACAAGCACTGCTGTTTATTGGGCTACAGTTTCTAGTGTGTGATCTTTAACACCATGCATTATTTTAAATACATGTTCATATTGGAAATGACCTTATAATCTAACCAGAAAGTTATGGATAGTTTGGGAAATAAAGACTTAACACACAAAGGTTGCTGTTCGCATCAAATGCTAGAGTTAATAAAAATTCCAGGAATTTGAAAGAGAATTAAAAAAACAAAACAAGTAGTCATCTTGGGGAAAACTGGAATATAAACAATAGTGTCTTATTTATCAAACCTAAGCTTCAAACACAGTATATCGATTGTTAAAGACAGACTTGCAAATTACTGGGTAGGAGCCTTAGTGTATCCATTTGTCTGTTGGTAAACTGGAAAAAGTAAAATTTGGAATAATAAGAAGGAATATGTCTAGTGAAAGAAGAGTCCAATTTCCTTGTTTCCTCATCCCTGTTTATCTACCAGCCCACACCCATCCCTCTCCCCACCCCCTTCACCTATGCATTCCAGATCACATTTGGCCACAAAAAGGGGAAGGAGGAATAAATAAGGGGTGTCACATTAAACTGCCTTCAGGACAAGTAACTTGAGATGGTTGCTTCTGTAATTTATTTTGTGATATCCCATAGCTAGGACAAATACAGAAGTACTTATCTATGAAACTCCAGTTGACTCAAGCAAGTTATAATGGCCTGAGCTGCCTTATACTAAGAGCGCTGCATTTGTCCAAAGTGATTGTACCAGCACAGCAATTTGTGTCCAAAAACAACAGTGATGTGTGTGTTTCAGTTACGCCTTCAGTTTCAGTGCACCTTCAGAATTGGTTTAGATAGTGGTTGGAGGCTATAAATAAACATAAATAAATGGATGCATTTGTATTGAGTATACACTAACTGTGCCCTTTTTTGTTTTTCTGTCTTCCACCAGTGATTTGTTACAGCTCCTCAGTTAGCTGTGACTTGAGGGCAAAAAATAAGGGGGGGGGAAGCTAATGCCTTTGCTTTTTTCCTTCTTTTTTTTGCCCTCAAGTCACAGCTAACTTATGATGACCCATAGGGTTTTGAAGGCAAGAGTCTAAAAGAGGTTGTTTGCTATTGCCTGCCTTTCCATAGAGGTCCTGGTATTCGTTGCTGCTCTTCCATCCAAATATTGACCAGGGCCAACTTTGCTTAGCTTCCAAGATCTGACAGGATCAGGCTAGCCTGGACTATCCAGGCCAGGACTGCTTTAATGATGTATAAATGTGCAGGTGTAGGTGAGTTAGGACTATAACACCACTAGGATGAGCTCCAGTAGAAGGTAACACTGTTGAAACATCCAAGCTAGTGATGATATGCACAGAAAAGCTCGTGTGCGCCTTTTACATTTAGAATAGAGCTGGCATAGTTCAAATATTTTGAATGGATGGAATGGGAACTGTGAGGACAATGTTTAGTTTAAAAAATAATGAACTGTTGGGATGTAAGAGAAACTCACCTGCCCTGTTTCTTTCACCTTCCTCCATTATTTGTATATCAGACCTAAAATCCAGCCTCATCCATGGGCTGGAGGTAAGGAGGCATAAGTATAGAGAGCAAATCCTCTAGGGCCCTTTCTGCACTGTCCTATTAATCCATGTTCCGTGGTGTCCTCCAAGCAATTCTGCACTAAAATTGAATTCAACCTTCTTCTAAGTCCAGGTTTTTCCCCCATTCTGCACTAAAATCGAGGTCAACCTTCTTTTTATTCCGTTTTTTTTCCTTATTCTGCATTACATTACTGCCCTTCAGTGGTCAGCCCTGTTTCAGCTTGCTGTTGCCCTTGGTTATCTGGATGCAGTTTTGCCATGGACTTAGACTCGAACAATGAGAAAATCCAGAGGGGCTGGCAAAGACAGAAAGGACCTAAGTATCCAGTGCACCAGTGAAGCTTCTGTTGTTCAGACTGCATGACTGCCCTAAGATCCTCACTAGCCAGGATGAGGTATGGGCTATGCCAGTAATACTAGGAGCCTTGAAGGCTAGATTTAAAAAGAGGAAATTTCTTTTAGTGTACTTCAGCAAGCAATGAAGGAAGTCTGGGAGAAGCCAGACAATGAACTTTGGGAAGGCCAGGGAGATAAGGGAGTATAGTGATAACAGGTAGATCTAAGTGGGAATTTGTGTGTGTAGCTGAAACGTTGGGCTGTTGAAAGCTATAGTGGGACCTGGATAGTTTTATGTGTGTTGAAGTGCAAAAGATTGGAAAGGTGCAACTCTATAGGTTAGAGAACAGTGAAGTTTGCTATAGGCTGCTGATCTGCAAAAAAAAAAGCTTGTGAAGTACAGAGGCCACAATTGTCTTTAGGATATTCCTTTGTCCTCACTATGAGGTAGTACAAAACATTTACTGCTTCAGGTTTGGGATACTTCCATTAGCAGTGAACAGGAAGTATAGCTATTCTTTGTGGCTTCATTCCAGCTCTGGAATTGTTTTCCTCCTAGGTTATAACAAAGCCTTAGTATCTTCCAGCAGCTTCAAGGCCTGCTTATTTTGGCAAGCATTTAGCTGCCAGGGATGCGCAGATGGTGCTTTCAACGGTAGATTGGTTTTTAATTGTTTTTAAATGTTGTTACCTACTCAGAACCTATGTAAATAGAATGGAGCTTAAATTCTGAACCAGTACATTCCCAACTGCTCTTATAGCAGTTGTTTTCCTAGCACCTCTAACTGTTGAGATTAGGAACTAGGAGGTCAGTTATTTGTTGATATGTCTGTCTGGTATCTTTCAGATGTTCCATTTAGCTAAGGCTGGTGATCCAAAGAAGTATTCAGTTAAGTGTATGTCCTTTCCTTTGTACTTTGTGGGGAATAAACATACCTGGCCGGCTTTTAACTACATGTTTGTTATGTCCTCAGAGACATAATGGTGAGCATAGTGAGCAGGTGCTCATTATGCGGATCGTAAAGCTGCACAAGTAATTGCCCAATCAGAGGGCTTATGGTGGGAACAACTGTGATTGGTCATAAGGTACAAAGATGATTGGTCCTTATACCTGAACTGTGATTGGTTATGATATTCAAATGTTATTGGCGTGTTTTGCTTCTGTGGGCGTGGCTACCTCAGCCAGGATTGTATATAAACTGCTGTTTTGGGACTGTATTTTGTCTAGCTGGTCTAGTCCTTAGCTGGTCTAACTTGGAGCTGAATTAAAGCTGAAATCACTTTTGAACTTACCTCCTGTGTCAAGTCTCGTACTTATCAACTGGCGACGAAGGTGGGATATAGCGGGTAGGCAGCCCCGCTGAGACACCACGGAGGAAGTTCCGATCAACCGCGAGCTTCTGAGGGGGCCGTCCGCTCCAGGAAGCGCTGCAATGAGCTCCAAGCACCGGTTCGAGCCGTTCGAGCCCGCGACCGAAGACTGGGAGGCGTACCTTACCCGGTTCGAGTTTCACCTCGAGAGCAGCGGGGTGACGGATGCTGCGAAGAAACGAGCTGCGCTACTTAGCTCGTGTGGCAAGGAGGTGTTTGACATCGCCCGCTCACTCGTCACGCCTGATGACATCAAGTCCGTGCCGTACGCCACGCTGATGGAGAAGTTGAAGGCCCATTTCGCGCCGCAGCCTTCCGAGATCGCTTCCCGGCACGCGTTCTACGAGAGGCGGCAAAGTTCTGGCGAATCCGTAGCTGAGTTTGTGGCGGCCTTACGGAAGCTGGCAAGGGCTTGCAATTTCGCTGATCTCGAGACAGCTTGGCGAGACCGATTGGTCTGCGGTCACCACAATGCCAAGTTGCAGCAACGTCTGTTCGCTTTAAAGATGTTGACATTCAAGGTCGCGTTCGACGAAGCCATCGCCGCTGAAGCTGCTGAAAGAGCAACGAGAGAGGTACGGCAGCAGCCGGTGGCAGCTGATTCCAGCATCCACCTCCAGGTCGAGGACCGGGAACCAGCGCCTGCCATTGATGACATACGAGAACCGCGTTCCAGCAGCCAACCGCAGACCAGAGTGAAGACTGCGCCTACGCGTCAGTGCCTAGGTTGTGGCGGGAAGCACGAGCGCGACACCTGTTGGGCCAGAGAGCTGGTATGTCGAGCTTGCGGAAAACGCGGGCACATCGCCAGGGTCTGCAAATTGAGGAGGTCACCGCCTACGTCACCTCCACAGCACTCTCAATTCCGAAGCAAGGTCAACACTACCTGCTCTTCGTTCCTATCGTCCCGATACCCGGCCCTGTCGTCCAACCCCTGCTCGTCGACTGTCCTCACCACGGGAGTGCCCCGGAGGAAGAAGATTTTCGTCACCGTGTATCTTGACGCCGTTGCCTGCCCTTTCGAAGTCGATTCGGGGTCGGCTAGAACCATCATTTTGACGCATACGCTAGATCGTCTTTTCCCTCGCCGAAGCCACCGCCGTCTCCTACCAACTGACGCCTGTCTTGCTGATTTCCAAGGGCACAGAATTCCGTTGGCCGGTGAGGCTGAATTTGAAGTCAAATTCAAAGAGCAAAAGGCGGCTCTGTCCCTAGTTGTTGCTGAAGGGAACAGGGTAAGCCTCTTAGGGCTTGATTGGTTTGAACCGTTGGGCATTGCTATTTCTGGCATTAATGCAGTGTGTTGTGATAAATGGGATTGTTTGTATAACGAGTTTCCTCAGGTTTTTGGAAAGGGATTGGGAACCTATACAGGTCCCCCGGTTTCATTTGAACTGGATCCAAATGTAAGGCCTATCAGGTTGAAATATAGGAAGGTACCGTTAGCATTGCGACCAAAAATAGAAATGGAGCTCGACAAGCTCATTGCGCAAGGGGTCTTAGAACCGGTACCATACAGCAAATGGGAAACACCCATCGTTACTCCTGTCAAACCCGATGGTTCTATAAGAATTTGTGCAGATTATAAGTGTACAATCAATAAGGCGTTGCAACAGCACTCATATCCTGTACCTGTGATAAGTCATGTACTTGCGTCTCTAGGGGGGGGCAAGGTTTTTGCGAAGTTGGACCTTGCCCAGGCTTATCAACAACTGCCTGTGGATAGCAATGCTGCAGAAGCACAGACCATCGTGACTCATAGAGGTGCGTTTCGAGTCAAGCGCCTCCAATTCGGGGTTAATGTCGCACCAGGAATCTTCCAGAGATTAATGGAAGGGTTGCTTAGAGGCCTCAAGGGAGTAATTCCTTACTTCGATGATGTGCTTATTGCAGGGAAAAATGAGGAGGAATTGCTTGAGAGAGTCAAGCAGGTGTTACAGTGTTTTCATAAAGCTGGGTTGCGTGTGAAAAGAGAAAAGTGTACCATTGGGGTTCCCAGGGTCGAATTCCTGGGTTTTAAGATTGATGAACAGGGAGTTCACCCAACTCCAGGGAAGGTATCTGCCATTCACAACGCGCCCAGGCCACAAAACAAAACGGAGCTACAAGCCTTTTTAGGGGTCGTTAATTTTTATCATGCGTTCCTGCCTCACAAAGCTTCGGTAGCTGAGCCGTTACACCGTTTATTAAATAAAGATGCAAAATGGGTTTGGGGGCAGCGTCAGGAAGAAGCTTTTCTAAATGTTAAAATGTTGTTGACGTCTAACAGTGTCCTCATGCACTTTGACGAGACAAAAATGTTGGTTCTGGCGGCTGACGTGTCGCCGTTTGGTATTGGGGCAGTCCTGAGTCATGTCATGCCTAACGGGTCTGAGGCACCAATTGCCTATTATTCTAGGTCGCTGAGTGGGGCTGAAAAAAATTATGCCCAAATTGATAAAGAGGGGCTGGCTCTTGTGAGTGCAGTTAAAAAGTTTCATGACTTTTTGTACGGCAGACATTTTCTTTTAGTTACTGACCACAAGCCGCTACTTGGGATTTTCGCCCCTGACCGCCCCACGCCTAACATCCTGTCGCCCAGGATGTTAAGATGGACTCTGTTCCTCGCCGCGTATGAGTACGACCTGGAGCACAGACCGGGCAAGTGTATTGCCCACGCTGATGCCCTGAGCCGATGCCCCCTGCCTGAGACTGGTCTGGCTCCGGCTCCAACAGCAGACGTCTTCGCACTCGATGAACTATCAGAGACTCCATTACGATCCAAGGACATTGCCACATACACCCAAAAGGACTTAATTTTGTCCCGCGTTTTAAACTGGGTGTGGAGGGGGTGGCCGAGTGTGTGTAACGAGCCTGAGTTTAAGGCATATTGGGGGAGAAGGACTGAGTTCTCTATTTCTAAGGGCTGCATTCTGTGGGGAAGCAGAGTAGTAATTCCCCCCAAACTTAGAGAGAGCGTTCTGAAATCCCTGCATGCCGGGCACCCAGGGATTGTTCGAATGAAGGCCCTGGCTCGGGGATACTTATGGTGGCCTGGGCTCGATGCTGACATCGAGGAGCGAGTTCGGGGCTGCGTGAGCTGCCAGCAGTCCCGACCTGATCCACCACGCTCACCTCCGAGTGAAATGTACAGAGCTGAAAAGCCTTGGTCAAGGCTACATTTTGATTTCGCTGGCCCCATTAATGGCCAGATGCTGTTGGTGGTAGTTGATGCCTATTCGAAGTGGCTGGAGGTAGTCCCTATGCGGTCAACAACGGTGGCGAATTTAATAAAGGCTTCGCGCCAACTTTTCGCCACCCATGGGCTGCCTGAAGTGGTCGTCAGCGACAACGGCCCTCAGCTTACCTCTAGGGAGTTCGCCGGCTTCCTAGAGGGATACGGCATCCGGCATATCACCACAGCACCATTCCACCCCGCCTCCAACGGCCAGGTGGAAAGAATGGTGCGGACAGCGAAGGAGACCCTCGCCCGGCTGCAAGGCGAGGATTGGGACCATCGAGTGGCCGATTTTCTCCTGTGGCAGCATGTCACTCCAAGCTGTGCTACAGGGAAAAGCCCGGCCGAGCTTCTGATGGGGAGAAGGCTGACAACTCTCCTCGACCGCCTGCACCCAGACCTGGATGGCAGCAAATCCGTGCGGCCCGAAACAGCCACTCCATCCAGGGAGTTCCAGCCCGGAGACTGGGTATTCGCCCGGAACTACGCTGAGGGGCACCGGTGGCTTAATGGCGAAGTCACAAACAGATTGGGGTCAAGAATGTATGTGGTGAAGCTATCTGACGGCCAAAAGATACGCCGCCACATAGACCAACTCCAGCAGCGATGGTCTCCTGCGGACCAGGAGATTGAGGCCAGAGATTGTTTCAGGCCCAGGGAGCAGTCCCACTTGCTTCCGGACGAGGTGAGTGCTGCTGGTTCTCGTCCAGAACCTGAGGCAGGGCAGACCCCTGCACTCTCGGACCCTGTGGACCCTGACAGCCCAGCAATGCCTGGCGCTGAGTCCGACACTGACCCCACGGCAACAGAAGCCCCTGAGTTAAGGCGATCCGGGCGAAGTAGAAGGGCCCCTCCCCATTTAGCAGACTATGAGTGTGTTCCATCTAAGGGGGGAGGAGTTGTTATGTCCTCAGAGACATAATGGTGAGCATAGTGAGCAGGTGCTCATTATGCGGATCGTAAAGCTACACAAGTATTGCCCAATCAGAGGGCTTATGGTGGGAACAACTGTGATTGGTCATAAGGTACAAAGATGATTGGTCCTTATACCTGAACTGTGATTGGTTATGATAATCAAATGTTATTGGCGTGTTTTGCTTCTGTGGGCGTGGCTACCTCAGCCAGGATTGTATATAAACTGCTGTTTTGGGACTGTATTTTGTCTAGCTGGTCTAGTCCTTAGCTGGTCTAACTTGGAGCTGAATTAAAGCTGAAATCACTTTTGAACTTACCTCCTGTGTCAAGTCTCGTACTTATCAATGTTGGATTTGGATTTGTAAGGCTGGCTCAGAAATTAACAAGGTCTCCTTTTGTAAGAGCAGTGTGCTCTGACTGTCCTTGTGAATTGTATTTGCATAAAAGTGTAGCTTGGGAACTGAATACTCTATAAATATAGCCACAGATTTCGGTGGCAATTCATCCAATTGTAATGACCTCTCTTCTGCTACCTCTGCCAGAGGAAATACTTTAGAGAAGCTGTGGCTATATCTGTGGGGGGTCAGTTCCCATACTACAATTGCCTTGCAAATTGTAGCCCACAGGAGCAGTTGGAATGCATTATGTGGAATTATTTTGTAACGTGTAAATCAGCCTTTAATGATATGCTTTGACAGGCAGCAGTCAGGAATTGTCTACAGCTACTATTTGCCCAATTGTTATAAAAGCTTCTCTTGGTTGAGAGGGAGAAAATATGACATACCAATTTGTTTAGCCAAGTAGATGACAGCACAATTCTAGAACTGGGGGCTAATTCGTTATAACATTCAGGGTGGAAGTTGAGCCATTGAATGGGGTGGAGTATGCATTAATATCTGGGCACAACATGGAGACAACTAAGTTCTGCAGAATTAAATATGTTAGCCTCTGAGAACAGAGTACAATGTATCTTTGGGAAAACAGCAATACCTGGTCTGTCTTGGATGCTGTAGGTTCTGTACCTCATTGAGATATTGGCATACCTGTAGAGAAGCCTGTAGTAATAGCTGGATTTTGATGTTCCTACACATGGCAGTGACCTAGGGGAAATAAGGCAATTCATGACAAAAATGGCCAAGAAGGAATTTATAGATGAGGGCACCTTCTTTTCATGTTTTTGTAGGATGGTCACCATAGGTGAGCTGCAACTTGATGGGGGGGGAAATGAAATTATAATTAGTTTTCTGTGGCAGACTGACTAGTCTAGAGTACTACCTGCTATCTTTGCATAGCAGTGGTGAGTCCAGTTGCCTGTACTGCTCCTGAAGCATGATTTTGGGAACTGTATGTTGAACCAGGACTGTGTGATCCAGTGATTCTGTGCAAAGACAGAAAATGCATGGGATTTTGCACTGGGTGCAGAATTCAGGTTTCTGTGATTCAGCTCTCATTTATATCACATCTTTTTACCCCTATTGCTGTGAAAATAGGCTTCAAAGTCTGTGGGAAATGCCTAGTGAAATTTCAAAAAATAGAAATGTATGACTAAATAAGAATTCCAGAGGGCTTCTGTGTCCAACTATCTCTTTGCATCTTTCTGCATGATTAGGAGAAACAGTAAAATATAAAAAATAAGCAAACCTATGCAAAGTTTCTTAATTTACATGTTTTATGCAGGTCACATAATTCAGCCCTTCCTTTCTAGCAAAGATCATTTTAAAAAAGGATGACCCAAATACTGAAAACAGAAAATAAATCACATTTATTCAGCTTTTGCTATTTTCATACGTATATCCAGCTTTTTGAACAGTGGACTCATACTTTCATATGGAAGGGAATAACAATAGATGAAGATCATTATAAATTAGGTGCAATATGTCTTCTGTAGTTTAGCATCCTTCATGTTAGTGTAAAGGGCATACAAATTATGACTGTGTATATTGTCATATATTGTATAGCTCTTCATAATATAGTTCTTTTATGCCTCTCAATTCTAAGCAAATTATTAAGGTCTACTTTACCTTAAATATTCTTAGGTGGGATATAAACAGTATACTTTTCTCACTTTGGATCATATATAGCCTAGACCACGTCAGAGAGGAATGATGGCTAGCTGGTATCTCTGAATTTAGACCTGGAGATGATTCTGTAATGACATTAGTGCATTTGGGGTTAAGTATGAACCTTGAGAAGCTGAAATGCATTGATAGCAAAGCCCTATTATTGAGGTTTGATGAAACCAAAATGTACAGAAAGGCTCTGGTTCCAAATAATAGAAGCCTGAATTGTCTGACAGCATTTGTGGACTGTCAGAAAGCTTACTGTTCTAGTTTGTTTGCCTTGGGAAATAAAGAAGGATTGACAGATTTGTTGTTCTTGGCAGGACCTGGAACTGATGTTGCTGCTCCTGACACTACAAGGAGAAAGGGAAATGTCCTGGATTACTGACACTTGTACTAACACTTTTGGACAGAGGGTAATGTTGATTTTTTTTTTAATATGAAGCATTTCATGTATGGCTGTTTTCTGAAAAGAAGCATTAGGTTGGATCCTGCAGAGATTACCTATAATCAGCAGAGAGTGTGTGTGATTTTGGCTGATTCTCCTCTCCCATGACAGACCTCCAATTTCCCCTTCATGTTCCCCATCCACCAGAAGCAGCATTTTGTGGAACATATTGAGCTGCAGTGGGAAGGGAATGACCAGAAAGTCAAATTCCACTGGTAGAAATCCCTCTATCAACAGAAATCCTTCCATCAGCGGATACTTGGTCTGTGCCAATATTTTTGCAGCTTGTTCAGTGTCCTGTATGGGTCTGACTTGAAAGAGTACTGCTGTTTCTGTTCTACATAGCAAAACTGTGTTCTCCTTTGGAATATTCTGGTTACATGTATGTCTGTGGAGGGCCTAGTTCTGACCTGTCTCGTTTTCTTGCTGCACTTGGTTCTCCAACTCTCTTCTTTCTTGGACTCAGCTGACCTGGCCACACTGATCCAAGATTTTGTAACCCCATGGTTGGATTGCTGTAATGCACTCTACATTGGGCTACCTTTGAAGAAAACCCAAAAACTGCAGCTGGTTCAGAAGATGGTAGCCCAGTTATAGTAAGAAGCTAGATGATGGAAACATATTTCACACATCTTAAAACAGATACATTGGCTGCCAGCCCCCCCCCCTCCAATTCAAGGGGCTGGTTATGACCTTGAAAACCCTTAGGTCCCACAAACCTGTGTTTCTGTGAACACATGCATGAAGCTGCCTTATACTGAATCGGACTTTTGGTCCATCAAGGTCAATATTGTCTACTCAGATTGGCAGTGGTTCTCCAGAAGGTCCCTGGTATTTCCAGTTAAAAGAATCAGGTAATAAGTGATGTGAAAGCATCATTTTGACACCTGAAGATGACAGGCATTGGAACACGGGACTTTCTGCATGCAAAGCAGATGTTCTGTTACTGAGCCGCAGCCCCTTCTCTTCTGTATGTTGACAATAGTCTTCAGGCTGCCACCTACCGGCTGTTTTCCCACTTGGCGGCCTGCCAGCTATCAATCAGAGCACAGGACTTTTCTGTTGTTGATCTCACTCGGAACGGGCTCCCCAAGGGGGGGTGAGGGGAGCGCTATCATTAGAAATCTTCAGGGGGCGCTGAAAGGCCATTGTATTTACCAGGGCTTTTAATGGAGTACAGACTGTAGGCCTCTTTGGGGGGTGTATCCAGGGTTTAATTCTATTGGTTTTCATTGTAATACTTTATTATTTATAAGCTACTTTGAGCCATGAGAAAAGGAAGGATATAACTATTTTAATAAATATATCAAATAAATCGATTTTCTATATAATAACTACAAGATTAGACTGTCCTCTCATTTGCTCTTTCGTGCTTGGAATTGTAGAATTGTAGGATATCAGCTACTATGCTTGTGTGACCCAGAAGCCCATCAGTCAAGGAGGGATCCATGGACAAATTTCAGCTACAGGCCATGGAATATTATATAGAATTGACAACTACATCAACAACACAGCATACATGTAGCAAATTGGCCTGAAACCTGGCTTCTCTGAAACCTGGCTTCTCTGGCAAAACATTTGTATTGCAGGTAAACAAGAAATTAGGAATTTGATTTCCCTCCCAGCTGTATGATGAAAACTGGAATTATCCAAGATCATGTCCTCGGAATTAAGAGGTAGGCTGTGTAGTGTACCCAGGTATGTACCAGATTAGCTACTTGTCTTACTGAGCAGCTGGTGTTCTTTATTGTATATTACTTTCATAGCAACCATATGAGATGAGGTATGTCTCTGTTGTTTTATAAAAGACATTAAAAATGGAAAGCTGAAAAATCAGTGGGAAAGCATTTCAACCTTCGTGGCCATTGTCATTCTTAAAAGCTGCCATACTTCAATTAAAAAAACAGCAAAAGGAAATTCTAGCATGAAGCTCCTAAGCTGGAATTCATATATCATCTTTACATTGTCAGGCTGGGGCTCAATAGATAGTGGAATTGCTACAGACAGTAATTGTCCCTCATTAGCGATTTATTTACTCTCTTCAGTTTGCCAGTTTATCATCAGTAAAAAGTGGTCCATACACACTCTGATGGTATCTTTTATTCTTTTGACTGAATCTTTTTTCATATGTGCTTTGCACAGTAATGTAACACATTGCTTCACCATCTCATTTGGCTTTATCATCCCTCTTCCTTCCCTTCTGTGTGTACCCTTTTATGTGTATATGTATGATGTATGTGTGTATGTCATTTCTGCCGACCACAGAAAACATGTTATGCACCTGGCAAAGTGAAGTCTGCCTCATGAAATTCTATGCCACAATATATTTGTTTGTCTTTAAGGAGCCACAAGACTTTTTGTTCTAGCAACATCGGCCTGATTACTGCTACAGAAATGGTCATATCCGACCACTGGTGAGTGTGTGTGAGTATGGTTAGACTGCTACAGCTGATAAGTAGTTCAGAAGAGATATGGGATGTAACAAAGATGATGGTTAACACATTGTATAAGCTGAAATTAACTCCACCTATGAGGGATCAATTTCAATGGTATTCTTCTCTGCTTATTTTATATTAAGCACCTTTCCTCAGTAATGTCATTTATTATATGGTATTTCTTTTCAATTTTACATGTTCAATCAATGTAACACTGTTAGTTCAAGGCAGAGGTGGTCAATGGCCAACATTCTCACATGAATGCCCGGCTGCTGCTCATCCAGGCTGCACTTGTTCTGTCTGCAGTCATGGCTCATGTCTGAACAAGTTGCTCGGGTCATCTTTTTTTAAAAGCATGATTGAAAATATGTCACTGAAATGGAAGAGAACAAGAGCTGCCTAGAGTTATTTGTACTCTTTTAAGAGAGATACAGTTGTTTTAATTTTGGTGTTGAAAACAGAAACACATACTCGTTTGTCCTTAAAGCTGCTGAAATTCCTGCTTGTTCACCTCCTTAGTGTGTGATGCCTCTGATGCTCAAAGACAAGCTTACTGAAATCAGAGGACAGTTCTACGGCATTTAGCAAAAAATCAGACAGGTGAAAACTTGGGGTAAAAGCCTTGGCGGTCCTGTCTCAAAGGGAATGGACATAAAAAAGAATGGGTGCTACTTCAGCATCCAGTTAGTGCAATATCTTGTTTCACACACCTACCATTATGAAACCCTAGTTTCATTTCCTAAGTTTAGTGGGAACCCTGGCTAGCGTTAATCACTGCTGCCGACATAACCGTGGTTAAAGCTGGCTGTGGTAACTGATGCTTGATGATGGAGGGACTGAATGTGTCAATTTTTGGACCATTCCATTACTTAAAGATAATTACTTAGTGTGGTTTCACCTTGTTAGATATTGAGTGTGGGTCATAGACTATAATAGAGGGCCATTGTCACCAAGCATCTTTTTGATTTCTGTAGAAATAAAAATGCGAACATTTGCTTGGTAGTACTGCTGTGGCTCCCCCATATGCTATTATGGCTATCCTCCTGAACTCTTTTCCTCCTAATGCCCTCCTTTGTCTGAAATATATCAAGACATCATCATCATTCTGGACTTAAAGAGGGGCAGGGGGATTTGAGGAATTTCACCAGGCCTTCAATGATACCCATACCATTGTCAACCAAAGAGTGGACAACAGACCCAATTTTTAGACACCATAATAGAAGTAGGCAAGCAGCATATAAAACCACTTTATGCTGTAAATCAACTGAGGACTTAACACATACATATGTGCTTCAGACACCATCTATACCTTGCAGCATAATCTGGTCTTAATGGATATGCTCTCTGATATGATCACCTCTGTTTCAGTCCTTCTGATAGAGTCCATCACCTGTCAGAATTACATTAGATGGTCTTAAACCTACAGTACTTATTTAGGAATGTGGAAAAACAGATCAGCAGGGCCAAATGGGAAGCAAGGGTCACCTGCTATGAAACAGATCTATCAGAAAAAGTAACAGAACATCACTTGTCATTGCTTGAAGCTGTCAGCTAAGGCCTCTCCAGTGCATCATAAGAATCTACAGTTCCTCCCAGAACATGATCCTTCCCTTGGGTGATGGCTCTGTCCTCTTTACAGACCACTGCCTCGTCTGAAGCAGCTACTTAATAGCAGCAATGGGCTACCTAACAGAGCTTTATTCCTCCAGAACAAATTCATGGAACAAAACTGGATGCCAGCCCTGCCCTCATATCTACTTAGAAGAAGAAGAGATTGGATTTATACCCCGCCCTTCACTACCCAAAGGTGTCTCAGAGCGGCTTACAAACTCCCTTTCCTTCCCCTCCCCACAACAGACACCCTGTGAGGTAGGCGGGGCTGAGAGACCTCTTGACAGAAACTGCTCTTTTTCAAGAACAGCTCTTATCAGAACTATGGCTTGCCGAAGGTAATCCAGCCAGATGCAAGTGGAGGACTGGGGAATCAAACCCAGTTCTCTCAGATTACAGTCCACGCACTTAACCAGTACACCAAACTGGCTCTCATAGGCCTCATGGGCAACGTGATTGTCAGATAAAACAATATCAGCCATACAATAAAGGGCATGTTCACTTTCATGTCCTTGGGCATGATATAAAACATGACCTGCCATCAGTACACGGGCCATATTGGTCAGTCTATACAAGAGGATAAATGTAGATAAACTGGACATCAAAACTTATTACGGCTTCCGGTTTAAGTGTTTCGCCGCTCGGATGCATCCCCGTCTTGCTCCGATGGGGTTGCGCCAAGACTCGGCTGACAGGAAGGTAGGAGACCCTCAGCCTGGAGAGTTGAGACGAGCCTCTTCCAAGGCGACAGCCAAGGAATTGAGGCTCACCTTTATCTCCGAAAGGTCCCATTGCCGAAGAGCCAGTATGGCGCCGAGAGATGACTTCCGGACCAGCGGACATGATCAACAGCTGCTGAAAAGCTTCTAAAAGATCTCCAAGGCTGCAAAGCATGAGTCAAGCATTGTTCAGGTGATTTAAGCAAACAATAGCCTTGGTAGCAATTAGAAGCGCATAAGGGCAAAGTGGCAGGGGGGCGGGAGATGCTCAAGAGTTCACCCCCCCACCCCCATTTAAAACAACATGGTTCTAAAGCAAAGTTTAAAAATAACTCTGAAACAAGCTATGCGCATAAGAGGACTAGCGAAAATGAAAGCTGCATAATAACGAAAAGCAGATTAAGTTCTGCCAACTTTTACTTTGTTTTGGGAAACTTACTTCTTGTTGATATTATGGTTGGGAGAGGGTGGAAGCCGGGTCTGGAGAAAAAAACGTCAACCGGAAATAGCCTACCAATGACTCCCTCCCACAACCAGGAAGTAACTGCGGATATATCCACACTGCTGGCGAATGCACTGTGCCCTCTAATGGAGCAGATGACTAATCTCAACGCGAAAATGGATAACTTGCAAAAGCAGATGAATCAAATGGACAGAAGGACCTCAGTGACTGAAAAGACTCTAAAAAAAATGGAAAAACAGACAGAGTATCAACAAAAGAGCGGATGAAGCAGAAAAAGAGAGACTCTCTAATAAAAACCAATGAATACAGCTCCAACTGGAAAGATCCATGTACATTCTGCGTTTCCAAGGTATTCCTGAAGAAAAGAATGAAGATTTAAAGGCTATCTTATCAGAGACTTTGGCTCCAATAATGGATTACAAACAGGAAGATCTACTGAAGGAGATGGACTGGGCCTATAGGGCTTATCCAGATTTTATTAAAAAGAATAAACTCCCTGGAGAAATATGCCTGAAATTTACGAGAAGGTCTACCAGAGATCGGGTGCTGAAATCTACACAGGGGAACCCCTTAAAAATCAAGAATGAAGAGATAAAAATCCTGAAGAATATCCCCTTTGAAGTCAGAAAGCGGAGGAGACTCTACAAGGAACTTTCTCTCTACAGAAGAAAGGGGTCCCTTACAGATGGTTATTTCCTGAAGGACTGAGTTTTAAATATGGAGACAAAAAATACAATATTGACTCTGTTCCCAAGGCTAAAAAGTTTGTGGATCAACACTTCAATGCAAAGCAGTACAACAAAGATAAGAAACCTAAAAAGGATGAGGAGGAAGAAGAAGAATCCTACTCACAGGATTCAGAAAGCAGTAGTCCAATACTCTTTAGTTCTTCAGATACATCAGAATCAGAGAAAGGAGCAGCCGCTCCCAAATCCCGTGGAAAGAAGAAACGCAAGAAGAAGAGAACCCAAGACCAAGATAATCGTTGAAAATGCAGTTTTTATTAATTAATCAGTTTTTGCAATTTTTTCTTTATTATTTTTTGTTAACCTTCTTTTTTTAAAAAGCAATAAATCTTTGTAACGTCAGGTGATAATGACACAATATGTAACCAGATCGTGTCACCATGTTAGTCTTCCCTTCCCTATGTCCAGTAGGGTGTATAGAGGTAGGGTTTAGCTTCCTTCCCCCATCCTGGTAGTGGTTTATGTATTAGTTTCCCTTACCCATATCCCATTAAATTTTTAGAGGTAGGGATTTAGTAACCCTTTCCCATATCCCGTAGTAATGCAAAATCAATAAAATTCTTTATATTAAAAAAATATTACAATCAGAAATCAATGAAGAAAGTTTTCACTTTCCCAGGACATCTTGATACATATACTTGAGGGCGCTGAACAAAAATTTAAAGGAAATTCCATTGTGAAACTATCAAATTGGAATACATTCTGGAGTTTGGTCTCAGCAAATACTGGGACTCACTAGGTCACTATAGAAGTGTACTTTTGGTGTTTATGCTGTTGATCTTGTTGTGCCTATTGATAACCGGCAGTTTTATCACCAGCTAGTTGTAGCATATGTTAATTCAATTGTATTGTGAAGTACCAACAGCTGTTTTTTGCATTGCTTGATGGTTTGGTCTCACTTTATAACTCTCCATTCCTTTAAAAAAAAAGAAAAGCAAAACATTTTTTATTCCTGCAGGCAGTGTATATATCTGCCCACTTCAGCAATTGCTTTAAGTATCTAATGAAGTAGACTCTGGCCCAAGAAAGCTTAAGCCACTATAAATGTGTTACTTGTTAAGATGCCACTTGACTCTGTTTTTTACTTGAACAGGTTAATCTGGCTATCCCTCTATATTTTCTAAAAAGCTTTTTTAATATCCCACCTTTCTCCCCAACGGGGACCCAAAGCAGCTTACATAATTCTTTTCTCTTCCATTTTATCCTCACAACAACTCTGTGAAGTAGGGTAGGCTGAGAGTGTGTGACTGGCCCAAGGTCACCCAGCAAGCTTCCATGACAGAGTTGGGATATGAACCTGGGTTTTCCAGATCCTAGTCCAGCACTTAAACCACTACACCATGCTGGCTTTTGCAAAGCAGTTTATAGTGCTGAGTAGTTAAGTGAATAGGGGGCTGCGGTGGCTCAGAGGTTAAGATGTTGAGCTGCAGACTGGAGTGCTGTGTGATGGAATGGCCCCAGCTCCTGCCAACCTAGCAGTTCGAAAGCAAGAAACTGCAGGTAGATAAAAAGGCACCACTTCGGTGGGAAGTATTCTGTGCGCCTTGGTGTTTAGTCATGCTGGCCACATGACCATGGAAGTGTCTTTAGACAGCACTGGCTCTTCGGCTTGGAAACAGAGATGAGCACCGCCCCCTAGAGTCGGATTCGACTAGCTTTCAAGCAAGGAAAAACTTTACCTTTTTTTAGTTAAATGAATAAGAACATTTAACTTTTGGAGAGTGTGGCAGAATTTGGATTGTGGGGGCCTTGGTTAGTCATGTGTGAGGGATGCAGACTTTGGCTTCCCCCGTAATACCTTGCTGTATGCCTGCTTGCTAAGAAATATGGTGCTTTTTTTAAAAAAAACCAAACATTTTATTATAAGATATGTTTCACATAGTTAAAATTCCATCTTATAGATATCACATACCTATTTTCTTTTCTCCCCACTCCCCCCAGTACAAGGCTTCCCGCAATGCTCTTACCTCCTTATAAACTCTATTATCTAATTACCATTCACAAAATATGTCATTTCCATTATCAAATTAGGTAACATTTTAGCAATTTTATCGTTCTTTTTCTTATTTTCTCCTTAATAACTGTCAAAGCAAATCAATCTATTTTTAACATCCCAATTTTTCTCAAGATAGTCTTTAAAATCTTTCCATTCTTCAAAAAATGCTTCATCTTCTTCGTTATTAAGCTTTCTTGTCATTTTGTCCATTTCAGCCATAAAAAGCATCTTCTTAATCCATTCCCATGTTTCAGGAATCTTTTCTTGTTTCCAAAATTGTGCATAAGTCATTCTAGCTGTTGTGACCAAGTACCATAACAATGTTCTCTTGGTTACATTTAATTCTTCCAGTTTAAGACCTAACAACAAGATTTGTGGATCTTTCTTAAAAGTACATTTCAGAATCTTCTGTATTTCATTATGAATCTCTGACCAGTAACTCATGGCTTTATCACAAGTCCACCACATATGATAAAATGAGCCCTCTTTCTTTCTACATTTCCAACATTTGCTAGACATACTCTCATTTATATTAGCAATTTTCTTTGGAGTCATATACCATCTATACATCATTTTATAACAATTCTCTTTAACATTAACACAAGTTGAAATTTTCATTGACTTTTTCCACAAACATTCCCATGATGCCATAGTTATTTCATTATTTACATTTACCACCCATTTTATCATTTGTTCTTTGACAATTTCATCTTCTGTATACCATTTCAGTAAAACCTTATATATTTTTGAAATCATTTTTTTCCCCTTTTCCACACATATAGTCTCAATTTCATTATTCTTTGCCCTAAAGCCATATTTTCTCTTATCAGTTTTAAACAAATCATAGATCTGTCTATAATTCAACCAATCATAATCAAATTCCACATCATCTCTGTCTCTCATAACAAAACTTTTCCCATCAGATTTTAAAAGATTACTATACGGTAACCAATCTAATCCTTCATGTCTCGAATATGGTTTGATCACTTCTGCCAGTACTATCCAAAGTGGTCGTTCTTCATAAAAGAATTTTTTGTATCTCATCCAAGTCTCGAACAGTGATTGCCTAATAAAGTGGTGTTTAAAAAAATTGTCGATTTTTGATTTTTCGTACCATAAATACGCATGCCATCCAAACTTGTTATCATGACCTTCTAACGCCAACAACTTCATATTTTCAAGGTTAATCCATTGTTCTATCCACTTTAAGCAGATAGCATCATAGTAAAGTCTAAGATTTGGTAGTTGAAGTCCACCTCTTTCCTTAGCGTCACATAAAATTTTCATTTTAATTCTTGGTTTCCTTCCTGCCCACACAAATTTTGATATTTCTTTCTGCCATCCATCCAGTATCTTACTTTGTCGTAGTATTGGGATAGTCTGAAACAAAAACATTAGCCGAGGCAAAATATTCATTTTGACTGTTGCAATCCTTCCCATTAGTGATAAATTCAAAGTGTCCCATTTTTTCATATCTTGTTGAATCTTATACCAAATTTTTTCATAATTATTTTTGAATAAATCTATATTTTTCATAGTCAATTCAATCCCTAAATACTTTGTCTTTGTAACCACTTCACACTGGATTTTCTCCTGAAGTTCCATTTGCTTCTGTTTCGTCATATTTTTACACATCACCTTTGTTTTACTTTTGTTGACATAAAAGCCGGCCAAGTCTCCAAAATCTTTAATTTTTTGCATCAGTCGTGGTATATTCTCTATTGGATCTTGGATCATAAACATTACATCATCCGCAAAAGCTCTATATTTATATGTAAAGCCTCTCGTTGTCAGTCCTTTAATATTCTTGTCTTCTTTTATTTTCCCCAATAATACTTCCGATATCCAAATAAACAATAGTGGAGATAGGGGGCAGCCTTGTCTGGTCCCTTTTCGCACTTTAAAATATTCTGTTTTTTCTTTATTTACGTTCAATGCCGCTTTTTGGTCCGAATAAATTGCAGTAATCATGTTTAAAAAAGATTGACGTATTTCCATTTTCTCTATCACTTGCAGCATAAAGTCCCAGTTCAAATTATCAAAAGCTTTTTCTGCATCCAAGAAGAGAAATCCAACTTCTTTTTCAGGGTGTTTATCACAATATTCAATTGCATCTATCACCACTCTTAAATTGTCTCTGATTTGTCTATTCGGTAGAAAACCAGCTTGTTCTTCTGTTATAACATCTTTCAAATAATTTTTCAACCTTTCAGAAATTACTTTAGCAAACAATTTGTAGTCATTATTCAGGAGGGATATTGGTCTGTAATTCTTCACATCGGTTAGGTCTAAACCTTCTTTGGGTATAAGCGAGATATTTGCTTCTTTCCATGACTCTGGAATCCGTTTTGTCTCTCTTATTTCATTTGACAAAAGTACAAAAATTGGGGTTAGCTCATCCTTTAATTTTTTGTAAAATTTTGCAGTAAATCCATCTGGACCCGGAGCTTTCCCCAATTTTGCTTCTTCTATCGCACTGACAATTTCTTCATTTTTAATTGGACCATTAAGCACTTCTTTCATTTGTTGTCCCAATGTTGGTACTTCAATATTCTCCAAATATTTCTTAAGTTTCTGTGAATCAATACATTTCTTTTGAAACAGTTTGGCGTAGAAATTGAAAAAGACTCTCTTTAGGCCATTCAAGTCCACAATATCCTTTCCGTCTTCTATTATTTTGTTTATAAAATTTCTTTCACGTCTATTTTTCAGTTGCCATACTAAGAACTTTCCAGGTTTATTAGCACCCTCAAACGATTTCTGCTGTAACTTCTTTAAATTCCAATACAATTCTCGATTTGGCAATACATTTAGCTGGTCTTGTAACATGTGAATTTCCCTTATAATCTTTTTCTTCCCTGGCTTTTTCTTTTCCTGTAAATCATTTTGTTGTTGCAGTCTTTGCTTTCTATCTTTAGTGTTTAATGAAATAAGCAGTCCCCTTATGACCGCTTTATATGCATCCCACACGATTTGTAATTCCGTACCTTTGTTCAAATTTGTTTCAAAAAAGTTCTGTGTTTCCCTACGCAATGTCTCATTAACTGTTTTTCTGTCTAGTAAGTCCTCATTAATTTTCCAATATAATTGTTTAGGTTTTTCTCTCGACATCCAAAGTAAGGGGCTGTGATCAGAATTATTTTTTGTTAAGATTTCAGTCTTTTGAGTCTTTGATGCCAACTCCTCCAACATCCAAATCATATCAATCCTTGAAAAAGAGTCATGTCTATTAGAGTAAAAAGTATAGTCTTTTGCTTTGGGATTCCATTTTCTCCAAACATCCTCCATTTCTCTTGTCTCATCAGTTTAAAGAAAATTTTTGGTAATTTCCCCGTCGCATCTCCAACTTTTTTTGAACGTCTGTCCAGTAAATTGTTCACTGTACCATTAAAATCTCCTGCGAAGATAACCTGATCATAAGTTAATTGTTCCATCTCATTTGTCAAATCTTTGAAAAAATTTTCTTTAGCTCCATTGGGTGCATACAGATTTACAATCAAAGTCTTTTTCCTGTGTATCATTACTTCTACTCCAATATACCTCCCATCATTGTCCACAAAAATTTGCTTGGGTTCCAATTCTTTTTTGATGTAGATCACTGTTCCTTTATTCTTTTTATTTTTTTTGAAAAAACAATTTATTAATGGATATATTTAACATGTTCCATATTATATAAAAGACAAAAGAAAAAACATATCCTTTTCATTATACCCCTCCCTCCCCAATACAAGGCTTCCCACAATGCTCTTACCCCCTATAATCTCTATTAAGCATTTGCTTTACTAATCCTTTTTAACCTTCATTATCAAATAACGGTAACACTTTAACAATAAAGTCATTTTAAAATTTCTTCTTAATAACTGTCAAAACAAATCAAATTATTAACATCCCAGTTTTTCACCAAATAGTATTGAAAGTCTTTCCATTCTTCAAAAAACTTTTCATCTCCTTCGTTGTTAAGCTTCCTTGTCAGTTTATCCATTTCAACCATAAACAACATCTTTTTAATCCATTCCCATGTTTCAGGTATCTTTTCTTGCTTCCAAAATTGTGCATAAGTCATTCTGGCTGTTGTAACCAAATACCATAACAATGTTCTCTTGGTTACATTTACTTCTTCTAATTTAAGACCTAACAATAACATTTGTGGGTCTTTTTTGAAAGTACATTTCAAAATTTTCTGTATCTCACTATGTATCTGAGTCCAATAACTTGTAGCTTTGTCACAAGTCCACCACATGTGGTAAAATGACCCTTCTTTCTTTTTACATTTCCAACATTTGTTAGACATGCTTTCATTTATAATAGCAATTTTTTTCGGAGTCATATACCATCTATACATCATTTTGTAACAATTTTCTTTGACATTAACACAGGTTGAGATTTTCATTGATTTTTTCCACAAATACTCCCATGATGACATAGTTATTTCACTATTTATATTAACAGCCCACTTTATCATTTGTTCTTTTACTGTTTCTTCCTCAGTATACCATTTCAACAAAACCTTATACATTTTTGAAATCATTTTTTTACCTTTTTCAACCCATATAGTTTCATTTTCATTATTTTTTTCCCTAAAACCATACTTTTTCTTATCGGTCTTAAATAAATCAAAAATCTGTCTATAATTCAACCAATCATAGTCAAATTCAACATCATCTCTATTTTTTATCACATAATTTCTCCCTTCCACTTTCAAAAGACTCTTATAAGGTAGCCAATCTGAACCTTGATGTCTGGAAAACGGTTTGACCACTTCTGCCGGCACTATCCAGAGTGGTCTTTCTTCTGGGAAGAATTTTTTATATTTCATCCAAGTTTCGAACAGTGATCGTCTTATATAGTGGTGTTTGAAGAATTTGTCAATTTTTGACTTTTCATACCACATATATGCATGCCATCCAAATTTATTATCATGACCTTCTAATGCTAACAATTTCATGTTATCAAGGTTAGTCCATTGTTCTAGCCACGTTAAACAGACGGCATCATAATAAATTCTTAAATTTGATAGTTGAAGTCCTCCTCTTTCCTTTGCGTCACATAATATTTTCATTTTAATCCTCGGTTTTCTTCCTGCCCACACAAATTTTGATAGTTCTCTCTGCCAAGTATCCAATATCTTACACTGTCGTAGTATTGGGATCGTTTGAAATAGGAACATTAAACGAGGCAAAATATTCATTTTTACTGTTGCAATTCTTTCCATTAACGATAAATTCAGGGTGTCCCATTTTTTCATATCTTGCTGAATTTTATACCAAACTTTTTCATAATTATTTTTAAATAAATCAATATTTTTCATAGTCAATTCATTTCCTAAATATTTAGTTTTTGACACTACTTCACATTGAATCTTTTCCTGAAGCTCTATTTGCCTTTGTTTCGTCATATTTTTGCCCATTACTTTCGTTTTATTTTTGTTGACATAAAAACCAGCTATCTCCCCAAATTCTTCAGTTTTCTGCATCAATTGTGGTATATTCTCAATTGGGTCTTGCACCATGAACATTATATCATCTGCAAACGCCCTGTATTTATATGAAAAACCTTTCACTGTAAGTCCTTTGATATTATTGTCCTTTCTTATGTCTCCCAATAATACTTCCAATATCCAAATAAACAGTAACGGTGATAACGGGCAGCCTTGCCGTGTTCCTTTCTGAACCTTGAAATATTCCGTTCTCTCTTTGTTTATGTTCAAAGCCGCTTTTTGATCTGAGTAAATTGCCACAATCATATTTAAAAAAGATTGGCCTATATTCATTTTTTCTACCACCTGCAGCATAAAGTCCCAGTTCAAATTATCAAAAGCTTTTTCTGCATCCAAAAAGAGGAATCCAACTTCTTTCTCTGGATGTTTATCACAATACTCAATTGCATCAATCACCACTCTTAAATTGTCTCTTATTTGTCTATTTGGTAAAAAGCCAGATTGTTCTTCTGCTATAACATCTGTCAAATATTTTTTCAATCTTTCGGAGATTACTTTCGCAAATAATTTATAGTCATTATTCAAAAGAGAAATTGGTCTATAGTTCTTTACACTGGTTAAATCCAAACCTTCTTTGGGTATGAGTGAGATATTGGCATCTTTCCATGACTCTGGGATTCGTTTGGTCACTCTTATATCGTTCGACAAAAGTACCAAAATTGGGGTTAGCTCGTCCTTAAATTTTTTATAAAATTTTGCTGTAAAACCATCCGGACCTGGAGCTTTGCCCAACTTTGCATCTTCTATCGCACTAATTATTTCTTCCTTCTTAATTGGACCATTAAGCATTTCTTTAATTTGTTGTCCCAGCTCTGGTACTGCAATGTTCTCCAAATAATTCCTAAGTCTCTGTGGGTCAACACCTTTCCTTCTAAACAACTTTGCATAGTAGTTAAAGAAAACTCTTTTTAGGCCATGCAGGTCTATGATATCTTTTCCATCTTCCGTTATCTTATTTATAAAATTTCTTTCTTTTCGATTTTTCAACTGCCATGCTAAGAATTTTCCTGGTTTATTCGCACCTTCAAAAGATTTTTGTTGTAATTTCTTCAAATTCCAACATAGTTCTCGATTTGACAAAACATTAAGTTGATCCTGTAGAAGATGTATCTCTTTAATAATTTTCTTCTTCCCTGGTTTTTTCTTTAATTCCTTTTCCTTTTGTCGAATCTTTTCATGAAGGTCATTTTGTTGCTGCATCCTTTGCTTTCTGTCTTTAGAATTTAATGAAATAAGTAACCCTCTTATTACCGCCTTGTATGCATCCCACACGATCTGTATGTCCATACCTTTGTTCAAATTTGTTTCAAAAAAATTCTGTGTTTCCTTTTTTAGAATCTCATTAACTAGTTTTCTATCCAATAAGTCTTCATTAATTCTCCAATATATTTGTCTTGGTTTCTCTTTTGATATCCAAAGTAAGGGATTATGATCTGAATTAATTTTTGGCAAAATTTCAACTTTTTGAGTTTTTAAAGCCATCTCTTCTGACATCCAAATCATATCAATTCTGGAAAAAGAGTTATGTCTGTTAGAATAAAAGGTATAGTCCTTAACCTTAGGATTCCATTTTCTCCAAACATCTTCCAATTTCTCTTGCTTCATCAATTCAAAAAAGTTTTTCGGTAATTTCCCAGTCACTTCTCCTGCTGTTTTTGATTTTCTATCCAATATATTGTTCACCGTGCCATTGAAGTCTCCTGCAAAAACCACTTGCTCATAATTTAAACTGTCCAGTTCTTTTGTCAAATCTTTTTTTAAAAAGCTCTTTTGCTCCATTGGGTGCATACAGGTTCACTAACAAAGTCTTTTTTCTATACATCGCTATTTCCACTCCAATATATCGTCCCTCATTATCTGCGAAGATTTGTTTTGGTTCTAATTCTTTAGGAATATAAATCACTGTTCCTTTCTTCTTTTTAGTTGCTAATGAATAAAATTCTTCTCCCAATTTTTTATTAATCAGATATTTGTTGTCTTGTTTTCTAATATGAGTTTCCTGTAAACAGATTATATTGCTCTTTTGTTTTTCTAGCCAATGATTTACTAGTTTTCTTTTATTTGGTGAATTAAGTCCATTAACATTCCAAGATAGCAGTTTGTATTCCATGGTATTCTAATTTAAATATCTTTAAAATCATCAAAATTGTTTTCTTTGAATCTGCACAAGTCCCCTTCTGTTTTAATTGTAAATCTCACTGAGTTGTATGAAAATGAGAGCCCTTGTGGTATCTCCCATCTGAACCTGATTCCCATTTCTTTCAGTTTGTCAACCAGTTTCTTAAATTTTTTCCTGTCTTGCAAGATCACTCTTGGGATTTCTCTTAGAATTATTATCTTTTTACCATCAATTTCCAACGGTTGTGTAAACTGCTTCTTGAAGATATCCTCTTTCATTTTTCTTGTCACAAACTGTACAATTACATCTCTGGGTAATTTCTTTTTCTGAGCATACGTTGAATTTACTCTGTAAATTAAGTCAAAGTCTGAATCTAAATCACCTTGATCCTCTCCAATGTATACTGTCGGCGCATTTATCACTACCATCCATATATCTTGCCCTTCTTCCTCCTTTATTCCTCTCAATCTCAGATGGTTTTGAGTTGCCCTGTATTCCATCATAGATTCCAACCGTGCATTCTCTTGAAGATTTCTTTTAACTTTTTGTTCCATCTCATTTGATTTTGTTGCCAGACTTTGAATTTCCTTCTTGACTTCTTCTGTATCTTTTTTAATTCCTGCCACTTCTGTTAGTACCAATTCTTTCATTGCAGCCATGTTTCTCTCTTGTATTTGAACTTGCACTTGCTCTATTTGCTCCAACTGTATCTGCATCTGTTGTTGCAACTGTGATTCCAATTTCTTATTTATCACATATTTATAGTCCTGTTTTCTGATATGAGTTTCCTGCAAACAAATTATATTGCTCTTTTGTTTTTCCAGCCAATGATTTACTAATTTTCTTTTGTTAGGTGAATTGTCCATTTACATTCCAATATAGCAATTTGTAATCCATGGTGTCTTGATTTATATATCCAAAAATTCTTCAAAATTATTTTCTTTAAACCTATACAGGTCTCCTTCTGATTTGATCGTAAATCTCACTGAATTATATGTAAATGACAATCCTTGAGGTATTTCTCATCTGAATCTAATTCCCATTGCCTTTAATTTGTCGACCAATTTTTTGTATTTCTTTCTGTCTTGCAACATCACCCTTGGGATTTCTCTTAATATTATTATCTTTTTGCCATCAATTTCCAACGGTTGTGTGAATTGCTTCTTGAAAATATCCTCCTTCATTTTTCTTGTCACAAATTGACATCTCTGGGTAATTTTTTCCTCTGAGCATACATTGAGTTTACTCTGTAAATTAAGTCGAAATCTGAGTCTAGATCTCCTTGATCCTCACCAATATATGCCGTCAATGTTGTTATTACCAACGCGCGTATATCTTGGTCTTCTGCCTCCTCAATTCCTCTTAGCCTCAGGTGGTTTTGTGTAGCTCTGTACTCCATCATAGATTCTAACCTTGTATTCTCCTGGAGGGTATTTTTAATTTTTTGTTCTAGCTCCGTCGACTTAGCTGCTAGACCTTGGACTTCTTTTTTTTTACTTCTTCTGTATCTTTTTTAAACTCTGCCACTTCTGCTAGGACCAGTTCTTTCATATCTGCCATAATCTTCTCTTGTACTTGCACTTGTACTTGTTCTATTTGCTCCAATTGCTTTTCCATTTGTTGTTTCATCTGTAATTCCATTTGGTTAGTCTGTAATTCCTTTTGTTTTCCAAGATTCTGCACTGCCTCCATCCTCCTCCTCTCCATAGCCTCTATTGCTGCCTGCCATTCTTTTTTGTCCTTTGCTGCCATTCTGGGACTTGATGTAGAGGCGGCCCTTTGTCTTGGCCTCATATCCATTTTGAAAACTTTTAAATGTCACCAAATCTCTTTTCTTCTAAGTATTCCGTCAAACCGCCGCCTTTATATGTTTCTTCTCTTTAATTTTATAGTTCAAATTCAATTTTAAAAAATTAGTCCTCCTCAAAATGGCGGGCGCAATTTCTCTATGGTTTTTTGGCAAGAGTAGGCTATTTTATAACTTCCGGTTTGGTGTCCGTCCCGAAAATCCAACTTCCTGTGCAGCGCACTAACTCTTCCTACTCCTTCCGGTCACTCAGTCTTTTGAAATGCCTCTCTTGCCCCAAGCTCGTCTTGTCTCAGCCGGAACTTGTTTTTGGTAGCACAGATTCACATCAGTTTTGTTTTTACAGCTTGCCGTTAATCTCTAACTGACCACAGGAATGCAAAACAAAAGTTTCTTTTTCGCTATTTTCACGTTCTAGAAAGCTTCTTTCAGTTCCAAACAAAGCGGATTACATCAGAAATGCTTTTGTACGCTAAGCCGCTTGATTCAAATCTCTCTATGTCTTCAAACCGGTAAGCAAAAGTTCTTTGTTACCTTACAGTTCGATCTCGGGGTTTCGCATTGCTTCTTCTTAACTTAATGTTGACTTTGATGGTAAAGAGATCGGTAGATGACGGGTTTATGCTGAATTGTCAGCCCGATTAGCTCCTGTAGTGTTGTCTCGCAACTGCCCGCTCCGTGGGAGGGGATCAAAGCATAAACAGACTTCCTTCGAAGCCTGCCCACACCAATCTCAACTCCCGCTTGGACTTAGCTGCTTGCTTGCCACCCCCCCGCCTGGGGAATGCTGCGTTGGACCAGAAAAGGGTCCAAACTGTCAAAAGGGGCTATCGTCCACCCTGCACAGTTCGCAGAGTGTGTCAACTCGCCATTTTTACTCCAACCGGAAGCCAAGAAATATGGTGCTTGACTGTGACTTCCAGCTCTTGCAGAGTTTGCATTCCCATTCTAAGCTGTGTCATCTCCATAGACAAAACTTTGTAGATTAAGGTTTGGTATGTCTCCTGTTCAAGTCAGGAGCCTTGCTCTCTGCTCCAGATGATCTTGGGTTGTTCAAGGTTCACAGTGTTTTTTTTTTCTCTAAGGAGGGGTCTGGGTATTGTTATATTCTGACACTTGCCTCTCCTTGGGCTTAAGAAAGTATATATACAAACGTCTTTGCACAGGGAAGGGGCTGCCAATTTTGGCCATCATGGGTTGCTGGAGAGTTCCCTTCTTTTTATTAGGTAACCAGTGTACACGATTTCCATTTTTACATGAGTATTCTTTGAATTTTGATAGAGATCAATGAAATAGTTCTAGTTGAAACCTTGTGTCCTTCTCCTGACTGATCTGGGTGCCCTGGCCAGCTCCCATCCCACTTGGGGAACCCAGGGAACATTGAGACCAAGTGGCCTTCTCTCTCTGCTTCCCTGGAATTCAGTCACTGTTGGACACTGGTTTTTCATCAGAATGTCTTTCTTGTTGTGTTTGTGTGGCTGGTTTTTAAGCTGGCAAGTTGCCAGTTTCCCTTCAATCCAAAAAAATATGTATGTCCCTCCTAAGCAATTTTGTCCCACAAGGTAAAAGCTTGGCTAGCAGAGCTGAGGATATACAAGAAACTGTCCCTGACTTCATGATCCTAAAATTGCTTTCCAGATCCATTGAAGTCAATGGACTTAGAATGTTGTAATTCTGTTTAGGGATGCATGGCGAAGTGATCTCTGTTGAATTAAGTTTGCAGAGCAATCCCCTGAGGAATACTTCATTTCCTCTAATTAACATACCAAGAAAAGAAAACTGAGAGGGAAACCCTTTCTGAGGTTTGTAATATTGCCTTTTTATGTTGGGGGGTATTTCCTCATTTGGTAAATCAAGTTTTAGGTATTTTCTAAGAAATCACATAAAGCTGCAGATGAGTTAGGAACTAAATTGTGTATGAACATTTGTTCCAAGGGGAAGAACTCGGCTACCGTGAATCTTTCCTATCTATAATCATCTTCCCCTATCTACTCTTGGCAGCTAATTTAGAGCTGAATGGAACAAGAATAGATTGTGCAATCCACTTGGCTGTTGCCTCAACACTTGCTGTTGTCCTGAGGGAATATTCAATCACACTTGTCATGTTTGGTTATTGTTTCTGTCCTGGATTTTTCCTTTGAAAAGTTCATTCAAACAATGGATTATTTGGTGAAGGGATAATAAGTTAGCACATTCAGTGACACAGATGAGGCATAACCCCCCCGCCCATAAACATTAATCTGTAACTATAGAAAAGTAGGCTGACTAAAAGTATCCTAAATACATAATGGAAATGTAAAATATTTCCTGCTTCTAAGGAAAAAACCTCTCCTGAGTGTCCAAGAGTGTCCAACATAAAGAACTGCAGAGTAAATAGCTCAAAAAGATTAGTATAATTTCCTCCATGAACGAATATTTTATGGGTTGTAAGATCTAGCAGTAATCGCAGCTAGGTGGCCAATGTGCTTTAGCCACAGAAAGAGACTTTGGGAACTGTAATGTAGCAGAACACTTGCACATTTCTTTTCCTAAGAAGTCAGTTGAAGTGTACTTATCATTCCAGGAACATAGTGCCATAGCTGGCTTTCCAAAAGCTAAGGCTCTTGAAACCGGCACCTGTGCTGCCCCCAGTCAGCATTAACTGTAGTTTAGTACAACTGCTGTGTATCTTTAAGAGTAGTTGCACCTGAAGCAATTAGTCCTTAGCCAGTCCGGCATTCTTTGAGCTCTTCAATCCCTTCAATCTACAGGGTGAGGAAGTTCAATATACTCTGAAGACGTGTGCTGGGGTCCAGTGCACAGTGGAGAGGATAGCCATCGGGTTCCAGATTGAATCACCTGACGGTGAAGCCCAGTTTCCCCTGCCATTGTTGGAATCCGATGCTCTACCAGATGACCGTGACCAGATTCCCACGCCAGATGTCACGCACCATCATAATTTAGCACCTATTGCAAGCCAACTTCCTGCCCTGGATCCTAATGCAGAAATCCTGCTCCTATTGGGAACAGACATTCCTGACCTGTTAGCTGGCCTCAATCTGCTCAGAGGACTTCCTGGCACACCGCGTGCCCAGAGACTAGAGCTGGGATGGGTCATTGTGGGGAACGTGTGTATAGATCACCTGCAGATGCCAATTCAGATGAGCATCTTTGCCACAAGCATCCTAGACAATGGGCAAACCTCCAGAACACTTCACACTGATTGAAAGGGACTCTGACTTGGGAGCTACCGTGTTCCAAACAATGAAGGATGACAATGAACCCGCTCCATCTATAGAGGAGAAGCAGTTCCTGCAGCTGATGGACAAAGGACTCAGGCAAGAGGAATCTGGAAGTTGGATGGCCCCGCTTCCTTTCCGTGTGCCTAGGCAGCGGTTACCCAACAACCGCAAACAGGCCTTGTCTCGACTCAGCACCTTGTGCAGGACTTTAGAAAGGAAGCCTGAGATGAAGATACATTTTGTGGAATTCATGGACAAAATGCTTCAGAACAAGCATGCAGAACTCGCACCCCCTCTGAAAGAAGGTGAGGAACATTGGTATCTCCCATTCTTTGGAGTATACCATCCACAGAAACCAGGTCAGATCCGAGTGGTCTTCGATGCCAGCACACAGTTCCAAGGTCTTTCACTGAACAGGGTCCTCCTCACAGGACCAGACTTGACTAACAGCCTAGTTGGTGTGCTCATCCGCTTCAGGAAGGAAGCCATATCTGTCATGGCAGACATCCACAGATGTTTTACTCCTTCCTCGTCAGAGACGACCACCGCAACTACCTGCGATTCTTGTGGTTCAGTGATGAACAACATAGCCAGCAAGTCACTGAATATCATATGAGGATGCATGTCTTTGCAAATGGCACATCTCCTGCAATCGCCAACTATGGGTTGCACCAAACCGCACGTATAGGAGAAGAGAAATATGGCTTGGATGCTAGACAATTTATGGAATGAGACTTCTATGCTGACGATGGGCTGAAGACTGTAGCCACTCCGGAGGAAGCCACAGACTTGCTAAGAAGGACGCAGAAGATGCTGGCTGCAGCAAGCCTTAAGTTGCATAAAATCACATCCAACAGTATGCAAGTATTGGCAGCATTTGACCCAGAAAATCATGCCAAGGTCTGAGGGACCTATACCTGGGCGACAATGTTCCCGACACCCCTCTCATCCAATGCAGCCTTGGTCTAAGTTGGGATCTAAAGAAGGACACCTTCACTTTTTGAGTGCCATACATCTACCCCATACATATGTCCCAATCTCGCCAACCGCCACCTCCCGCAGAGAACTGCACGTCTTCTCAGATGCCTCAATCAAGGAGATAGCAGCAGTAGCATACCTCAGGGTCACCGGCGGGGAGAGTCATGTCCACGTGGGCTTTGTCATGGGAAAGGCTAAGCTAGCACTACAACAAGGACACACTATTCCAAGGCTGGAACTGTGCTGTGTTAGCCATGGAGCTGGCAGACATGATATAGAGAGAAATGGATGTCCAGTTTGAAGCCACAACCTTCTACACAGACAGCAAAGTGGTGCTAGGTTACATACACAATTGGAGCCAGCGATTCTACGTGTATGTGAGCAACAGGGTGGAACAAATCAGACAGTCTTTGTGTCCAGAGCAGTGGAGATATGTTCCCACGGATCAAAATCCTGCAGACCATGCAACTTGTTCTATCCTGGCATCGCAGCTATACAATCGACCAGCCAAGATGGCCATCAACCCGGTGTTCGAAGCATTCAACCCGGCAACGGAGGACTGGGACTCTTACCTAGCTCGGTTTGAGTTTCACCTCCAGGCGAACCAGATCACGGATGAGGCGAGAAAGAAGGCGACGCTCCTGAGCTCCTGTGGCAAGGTCGTTTTCGACATCACCCGGTCCCTAGTAGTGCCCACCGAGCTTAGCGCAGCTACATGGGCCGACATCACGGCAAAGCTAAAGGGCCATTTTGCACCGCAGCCGTCAAAGATCGCTTGCAGGCAAGCGGTGCCAAGGTCCGTCTGAATCAATAGCCGAATTCGTCACTGCCTTGCGAAAGGCAGCCTGGCCCTGCGGTTTCAGCGACCTTGAGGAGGCCCTCCGCGACCGACTGGTATGCGGCCTATGGGACGAACGTCTTCAGCAGCGCCTGTTTGCTCGCACTGAGCTTGCGTATGCTGTGGCCTATGCTGAGGCTATCGCTGCTGAGGCTGCCAACAAATCGACCCGAGAGGTGTGCCAACGACAACTGCCAGTGAGTAAAGAACCTGCAGTCCACCAGCAATCCGCTAGTGAGTCCAACAGGGAGGCTGATGGCGTATGCAGAACCTGAGAGACACGCCCACCACGGACCAGACTGAAGACTCCAGCTACGCAACCTTGTGCCGGCTGTGGAGGCAAACATGAAAGAGACCTCTGTTGGGCCAAGGAGTTGATCTGCCGATCCTGTGGCAAGCGGGTCATCTGGCCCGAGTCTGTTGAGCAGCCAAAAAATCTCCACCGTCTACACGACATGCCGACCCCAGGGTTCGTGCTCGAGACGGCGACAAGGCATCCAACTGTCATCAGACCGACTCCTGCTGCTGCCCATCAATGGTCCTGGCCACCGGAGGAAAGCCCAGCAAAAAGATCCATGTGACGGTGCATCTGAATGGTGTTCCATGCGTCATGGAGGTGGACTCCGGATCATCCGTCACCATCATCTCTACAGAGACGTGGCAGCGTTTGTTCCCAGGACGAAGTCGCCGCCGCCTGACACCAGTGTCGACCTGCCTGACCGACTTCCAGGGACGGCATATTCCATTGGCAGGGAGAGCGACCTTCCAAGTCGGGTTCAAGGATTGGAAGGCCAAGCTGTCTCTCCTAGTGGCAGAGGGTGAGCGAGTCAGCCTGCTGGGCCTTGATTGGTTCGAGGCTCTGGGCATTGTTATCACTGGCATTAACCATGTGTGTTCTAATAAAAGGGACTCACTGTACCATGAGTTTCCTGAGGTGTTTGGGGCAGGGCTCGGCAAATACACTGGCCCCCCAGTGTCTTTCGAACTAGACCCTTCAGTCTGGCCAATCCAGCTGAAGTATCGTAAGGTACCGCTCGCTCTAAAAGTGAAAATAGAGGCAGACCTGGACAAGCTGGTTCAGCAAGGTATCTTAGAACCGGTACCCTATGGGAAATAGGAAACTCCAATTGTGATGCCTGTCAAGGCCGATGGGTCAATCCGAGTGTGTGCTGACTACAAATGTACAGTTAACAAGGCCCTGCAGCAGCACTCCTACCCGGTGCCGGTGATCATTCATGTGCTGGCATCACTGGGAGGAGGAAAGGTTTTCGCCAAGCTTGACCTGGCTCAAGCTTACCAGCAGTTGCCGGAGGACGACGCAACTGCTGAAGCTCAAACCATTGTTACCCATAAAGGCGCCTTTAGGGTAAAACGGTTACAATTTGGGGTAAACGTTGCCCCAGGCATTTTCCAAGGGCTAATGGAGGGGCTCCTGTGTGGGCTACCCGGTGTCGTGCCCTATTTCAACGACGTGTTAATTGCGGGCACGGACAAGAGTGAACTGATGGCTCGCTTATGAGCAGTATTGAACCGCTTTAAGGATGCGGGGTTGAAAGTTAAAAGGTCCAAATGTGTTGTTGGGGTAAGCAAGGTTGAGTTTTTGGGGTTCCTCATTGACGTGAATGGGGTCCACCCCACACCAGACAAGGTCACCGCCATCAAAGGAGCACCCACGCCCAAGTCCAAGAAGGACCTCCAATCCTTCTTGGGCATCTTAAACTTTTACCACTCCTTTCTGCCACACAAGGCTTCAGTGGCAGAGCCCCTGCATGCGCTGCTCCACAAAAATGCCAAGTGGGAGTGGGGCAAGCGGCAGGAGCAAGCTTTTGCGGCAGTCAAGGACCTTCTGTCATCTAACGCAGTGCTCATGCATTTCGACTCGGACAAACTTCTTGTTTTGGCTGCTGACGCGTCCCCCTATGGGATGGGCGCAATGTTGAGTCATCTCATGCCAGACGGCACCAAGGCACCCATCGCCTTCTACTCGTGGTCTCTCACCGCTGCAGAGAAAAACTATGCCCTAATTGCCGGAGTTAAAAAATTCCATGACTTTGTTTATGGGTGACGGTTCCTCCTTGTGACTGACCACAAGCCGTTGTTGGCCATATTGTCTCCAGACCGCCAGACTCCTAATATCCTCTCCCTGAGGATGCTGAGGTGGGCAGTTTTTCTGTCCGCCTACGACTTCGAACTTGAACACTGGCCTGGAAAGGCCATCGGACATGTGGACGCTCTTAGCCGCTGCCCAGCACCATCCGCAGGCTCTGACACTTCTGAGGACTTGGACGTTCTGGCCTTGGACAAGCTTCCCGAGGCCCTTGTTACATTTAAAGACATTGCTGCTGCGTCAGCTAAAGACATTGCCCGAGTTCTCAACTGGGCGCTGAGGGGGTGGCCGGTGGCCCTTCGTTTCCCGCCAAAATGAGTTATCAGTGGTGAAGGGTTGCCTACTCTGGGGAAACCGGGTAGTGGTTCCCTCGGGACTGAGGGAAAGGGTCCTGGAGGCCTTACACGCGGGCCATCCAGGAATGGTCCATATGAAGGCCCTCGCTAGAGGGTACGTGTGGTGGCCAAACCTCGATGCGGACGTTGAGGTTTGGGTTCGGAACTGCATGTCCTGCCAACAGTCATGGCCGGAACCACCACAAGTTCCCATCCAGCCCTGGGAGAGGTCTCGGAGGCCGTGGTCTCACCTCCATATCGATCTGGCTGGTCCCTACCAGGGACAAATGTTTTTGATTTTAATTGATTCCTTTTCGAAGTGGTTGGAGGTGGTTCTTTTAAGGTCAACGAGTTCTGGGGCTGTGATCAACACCCTGCGCAAACTGTTTTCCACGCACGGGCTGCCGGACTGTGTCGTCTCCGATAACGGGCCACAGTTCGTTTCGGCAGAGTTTGAGGGGTTCCTGGCTGACAACCTCGTACGCCATGTGACTTCTGCGCCGTTCCATCCGGCCTCCAATGGCCAGGCCGAGCGGATGGTGAGAACGGCAAAGGAGTCACTTGGGTGCCTGATGTGCAAGGGCTGGAACCAGAAACTGGCCTCTTTCCTTCTGAGGCAACACGTCACCCCGTGTTCAGCAACAGGCCGGAGCCCAGCTGAACTGTTAATGGGCTGTAAACTGGCTACCCTTCTCGACCGTTTGCACCCTGACTTGGACCAGTCAAAGCAACAGTCAGAGGCCCCTGAGCAGGGGAGAGTTTTTGTTGTGGGGGACAAGGTTTTTGCCCGCAATTATGTGGAGGGTCATCAGTGGCTACCAGCCGTAGTCACCAAAGTAGCAGGGTCCAGGCTGTATGTGATCCGGTTTCCCAGCGGACGGGAGATTCGCCACCACATAGATCAGCTCAGGGAGCGTTGGGCAGACTCCAGCGCTGAGTTGGTGCCTAAACCTAAGCTAGTCCCCGAGCAGGAGGGGCCTCCCGCCGAGGAGGTGAGTGCTGCAGAAGGGGAATCGGAGTCTGGGCAGACCCCAACTCCAGAGCCTGTGATCCCTGTTTGTGTTCCTCCTGTCTCTCCTGTGAGAGAGGTTACCAGGGCTCCAGAAGAGTGTGCCGCTCCAACTCCAATGAAGCAGAGACCGTTGCGCCGGTCGAACAGAACCCGTTGTGCCCCCCCCACCTGAAGGACTATGTTTGGCAGGGTAATGCTCCATCTTAGGGGGGAGGAATTGTTGTGTACTGAATGTGATTTGATGCTATCTATTCACACATTAAGCTTGAGTCAGAATGTGGCTCTTCAGATGTCGCATTGCTATTGGTCGGTTTCTGCGAAACCTTTGTAAATACCCAATCACTATGTGAGAATGTATCAGAGAGGGAACGGTCCTGATTGGCCTTTATCCCTGCATTGTTATTGGTTCTTATCTGACAATGGGTGTGGCCAGGGGTCTTTTCGTAGAAGAACAGCTGCAGGAGCTCATTAGCATATGGTATGCTAATGAGCTATTAGGCTATTAGCATATGCCACACCCCCTGACATCACCGGAAGTGATGTCAGAAGGGGAAGCAAGAGGGGGAAGCATCTTCAAAAGCCTCCCCTTCCCTTCCCCAGCTGGTCTGGGTGGGGGAGCTAAGAGAGAAGGGGTTTAAAGTTTAAACTCCTTCTCATGAGAGTTGGGCCACAGAAGGAGGAAAGAGGGAAGGAAAGAGAGAGAGTAGAGAGAAGGAAAGAAGGAAGGAAAGAGGGAAAGAAAGAGAGGGAAGAAGGAGGGAAACAGGGAAAGGAGGAAAAAAGAGAAGAGAAGAAGGTGGGAAAGAAAGAAAGAGAGAAGAGAAGAGAAGAAGAAGAGAAGAGAAGAGAAAGAAGAGAGAGAGAAGAGAAGAGAAGAGAAGAGAAGAGAAGAGAAGAATGAGGAAAGAGGAAAAAGAAAGAAGGAAAGGAGGGAATGAAAGAAATTCAGTGGCAATTCAGCCCCATTATGCCCTATGGGCCATTGAAGTCAATGGTGAAAACATAGGGTATATTCTGGGGCTGGAGGGGAAGGGGTTTGAGGGAGAGGCTCCAAGATCACAGGATAGCTGATGGAGCCCCTCCCCAAGATACCCACCAAGTTTCAAGAACATTGGACCAGGGGGTCCAATTCTATGGGCCCCCAAACAGGTTGCCCCATTTCCTCCATTGTTCTCTATGGTGGGAAAAAAGTAAGTTTTTTTCCCACCATAGAGAACAATGGAGGGAATAGGAGCAACCTGTTTAGGGGCCCATAGAATTGGACCCCTGGTCCAATGTTCTTGAAACTTGGTGGGTATCTTGGGGAGAGGCTCCATCAGCTATCCTGTGAGTTTCGAGCCTCTCCCTCAAACCCCTCCCCTCCAGCCCCTAGAATATACCCTATGTTTTCACCATTGACTTCAATGGCCCATAGGATATAATGGAGCTGAAATTGACATTCGGCTTACTGAAAGACTCTCCGGGACGCCGGCTGGGGGCGGGGCTTGGCTCCTGAGCTCCCGGAGCTGCGCTCCGGTGCGCTCCCCCCGAAAAGACCCCTGGGTGTGGCTTTGACAGTCCGGGAGAGTTTAAAAGAAGGAGCTGTGCTCCACTGTTTTGTGGGTGTTTGTTGGTGTGTTCTGAGTTGGAGTTGCTGTTACCAATAAAGCCGAATCACTGGCTGAAATCACTTCGTTGTTAAGTTGTCCATACTTAACAACTTTGAAATCTGAATGGTATTGCATCACTAATTAATTCTAATGGACAATATATTTTAAGACATGGGCAATTATTAAAGGAAAATGTAGCGGGAAATTTTCCGTTCTGTGGCACTGGGTGAAAGTGACCTTAAGCTTGTTCTGAAGCACTCTTGCAGGTACCAGTGCTGCTGAAATAGTACTTCTCCAAAAATATCTGAGTTTCAGAGTGAAAGTCTAAGACTTTCAGATTGTATGTGTTTGCTATCCCTTGATTTTAAATCTTTCTACTTTTTTTGTGAAGTGTTGATAGAACCAAATGCCTTTCTTGAATGAAATAAAACAGTCCTATGAAAATATCCCCAGAATTGTAAAAGGCCATTGTGGCACTCCTTTTACCGGTAGACTTGGAACAAGTAATATAAGAAGGCCCCTCAGTTCTGGCTAGGGGATGAATAGAACAGCATCTATAGTTGTTCCGCATTTTATGAATGCTTCCAGTTTAGAGACAAAAAGAAAGATTAGGTCCTGCCCAATCTGTGGGAGGAGAGAAATGGCAATTCCAAAATGACATCTGAACATCTAGGCTGTTTGGATTTTCAACTAGGCTGCAAAACTGTTGTAACAGATTACAACTGGTGAAAGTATGGCCCTGTAGCCACAGGGGACATGCAGGACATAACGGATTTCTACAATTTGATATGGTGTTGAAATTGTGAAGGAGCTGAGCATGTTGAGAGCAGTATTCTCCATGGGACTGCCTCCATTTTAAAGATGGAGTTGAGTGCAGTCTTCCCTGCTTGATATAAGCTTTGTACATTCCTTAGAGGTAGCGTGTTGAGTTGCAGTGTGTTAGAAAAGTCTTAGACAGCTCTCTGCTAACTGAACACACATGGATTGGTGCTAAATGTAATAGCATTTTGAGATAACTTGTTATAGCCTTGTTTCCATACTCGGCACTAAAATACTTTGCTGAAGCAGCTGCTCAAGGCTTGTCTGTCTTCTCGGTATTGTCATTGTATTTGCTACCTTCTTGTACCTTGCAGATTATTGCTGAAGGTGCTGATAGCCCTACTGCCCCCCAAAGCCCATGAGATCTTCTTACAGAGAAAAATCTTTGTTCTCCTGGTTATATCTGACACACTCCCTATCACCAGTGGCATCCAATTTGATGTTTGGGTCTGTAGCTGAACTTACACTGTTGAGCATCCTTTGCCTGTAGCATAATTTCCCTTGTAGCAGAATTCGACAAGCTCTCTTCAGTGTACTTGGGCAAATAAGCATGGCTGACTCAGCAATATAGTGAAGACAAGACCTGTGTGGTAGTGACCGGGTGTACATCACTTGATCCAGGGGACTGCAGTGAACAACATACTAAGCAAGAAGGTGTGCGGGTGGGCGGGCTTGCTCTGTATTATGTTGTCATTACTTTCCTGCTTTCTAGCTTCATGCAAACTCTTGTCAACACAATGTGTACCTTGAATAAACTTTTGTTGGTCTTAAAGGTGCCACTGGACTCAAAATTTGTTTTATTGTTTGAGACCAACACAGCTGCCCACCTGGATCTATCTGTCAAACCAAACCAGAAGCATATGCAGGTCCAATCCTTGTTTTATATGATGTAAGTACTTTTGTTGTCTTGTGGAATTCACCAACAAATCTAGGGCTGTAGTTTAGCATATAGAATTACTCGTGTCCTGTGTTCCTGATGAACAATAAAGCTGCTATTTTGACGGAAGAGATTTTGAACTGCTATCCCCAAACAAATGAGCTATCTCTTGAATTAGTCTTTTATAGAAGATTTATCCACTTCTTTCAATCCTGATTGGATCAATAGAAACAGCATTTCTCAGGATAAACAGAAAAAGGAGTGGGCAAGTCTTTTAGTCCCTAGCAATATCTCTCAGTCCTTCAACAATGGCAATGGTTTTTTTCTGCACAGTGTACATTTGGTGTCCTCCTCCTTGGGGTACAACCTGTAATCAGGTTGAAAATAAAAGCTGCCAGAGCAGTTCATCCTAAAATGCAGGTAGCACAATTTATTTGGCTTGCTGTTGGGAGGAGGTAAGACATAGTTGCTCTGGAGTACTTCTCTGGCACTGTTGTGTCATATTTGATCAATTCACTGCACACAATTTCAAGCTTGTAGACATTTTCAGGGACTCAGGATCTTTGCTCATTTCCATACCTGTCTTGAAGCAAAGCAGGTGATTTTCTAAGTGGTGTGATCAGAAAACATCTTCTGTGCTAAGTAAAATCTGCTCAAGAGTGACTAATGTTCCTATGCCTTACGGAGTAACAACAAGCAAGTAATCTAGACTTTCATATGTCTTGGAGCCGTAAGCCCTTCTGCCCCATACATACACATCTGCTACAACTTCTCCTGCTCACTGCCAGTAGTCGTGTAACTTTCCCCCAAAATGCATGTTCTCTGTTCTTCATAATTCACCATGTGAATCATGTGGACCCAGGGACTGCATTCAAATTCTCCTCTATTGATAACTGCCTAGATTCCAGTGTAAGGCTGGGATGGATGTGGAAAGGGCAAGTGTGTTGTATTTTTAACAGGCAAGTGCACTATGGGGCTCTGCATTCGTCTGCATTTCTATTGCACTGGGAAGCAATGTGTGCAAGTACAGTGACCATACTAGCAGTTCCTAATTTGGGAGAATTATCCCCAAAGCAGAAATACAGAGCTGCCATCTAAATAAAATAACATGCATTGTTCTTGTGCTCAGGCTGTGTTTCTACAAGAAAGGGGGTGCTGGAAGGAAATGCTGACACAAAAGATGTAGATGGCTTTGCCTTGATGGCCTCATGATCTTGCAGCTCTTTTTTTAGGAAATCACTAGGCAATTATAACAACCACTTGTTCCTTCTTGCAAGATTTGTACATAAATGCGGGACGTGTGACTGTCTTTTTCTTTGAATGGCAGAAGAATCTGAACCATGTCAGTTATGGGCACTTCACTGTCAAATATGAGCCTGACCCTATCACTTCCTGATGTCAGTGCAGCAGAGTCTGGAAAGGAAATCTGTAAAGACCAGTGGTGAAATTCCTATCATCCCCGCACCAGAGTTCCAGACCAGGATTGCAGGAAGGCCCTGGTTCTCTCCTGCCTTACCATGTCCTGCCTTTTCCTTCAGTGCTTCTCTGCCCGTGAGTCTTTGGGGCCCCTCTGTGGTTTCTAGTGAAGCTACATAAGATGACTTAATTCCTAGGGCATGCTCTGTCTGAAGATGCACTGGAATTAGAAAAATTCTTGGCAATGAGACTATTATGTTTTTAATTTGCATAACATTCTTGATGTATTTTAATGAATATATTTTATGAACAAGTACAGAATAAGACAATTAAAGAAAGAAAAGTCTTTGGTCAAGCTGTGTCTTTGTCTCTGCTGTAGTGGACTGGTTAAGTCTTCAGAAGAGCACATTTGCCAAGATTGGTGTCTAGTTCAGTTTGATCCAGCAAAGCTGCAACCAGTAAGGGATGAAAGTCTGGCATGGATCTGGGTCTGAAAGGAGGACATACTCACAAACCTAGAAACCACTTGCAAAAAGGGTTCATAAGAGCTAGTGGCTAAAGCCTTTACTGGGGTCTCAGTTGCTTGACTTCCCAAATTGTTACCTCACCTTGCAGATTTCCCTCAGATCCCAGTTTATATTTATTTATTTAGTTATCACATTTCCATCATTCCTTTTTTCTAGCACAGGGCAATATAAGTAGGTTTGTGTTTTTATCTTTACAACAAATATGTGAGGCTGCATAGTGACTTCCCTGTGAATTTCATAGTTTTCTGTCCAGCACAGTCTCCAGTACATCTAAAAAACTGCCCCACAATAGGGCAGTGGATGCAATATGTAACTATTTGTAGGAGAGTGCAGTCCTGTACCCCCTTGCAGGGAATCTCAGAGAAGGATATTGGGCACTCAGGATTAGCTTTCCCCATGGAGTGTTCAGCCAAGATAGGTATCGCTCTGCTTACTCAATATATTTAGGCCAAGCCCTCACAGTCTTATAGAGCAAGATCCTCTAATCTCAGTTCTCACTACTACAGTGGCACAGCAACCCCGTTCTCTTCCAACCACTGCATTTGGAATTTAGGCTTTGAACAGAATACTGCAGATCATGCCCCTTTTATGTTTTTTTATCTTCTAGCAAATTAGGCCATGAAGTCTGACCTGGGCCTGGACCAAAGAACTGCTGTTTATGTGTGTGCAATTGAAAAGGCCTTTAAAGTTTACAGTGAATCAGGTGGTCTCATATTTAGGCCACTTGCCTCCATTGGCTTAAGGGTAAAAAGTGTGCATTATGTAGAAACCCGCAGACACTGCAGTGAAGACGTGGGCCCATGAGGTGTCGCTGTGGACCCCTGGGAGTTTTTTTTTTGTCTTAGTTTGTATCTCACTCCTCCCTTTCCGGTTGCAGCTTCTCTGATGCACAGCTGTAGCCATGCTTGGTCTGAGAGCTGTTCTTTTAGTAGACCTGTAGGTGGTGCCAACAGCCTAGGGATGATGATCATTTGCTGAACTGTACAGTGTAATGTCTGAAACAAAGCATCTGTCACTCATTGTCTCTTAATCAATTGTTTTATTTTGTGTGGCTGTGCTTCACTGCATGCTTGGAATGTCTTGTGCCCCTTGTTTCAAGTTTATGCCCATATTGCAGTTTATGCCCTGAATCTTTGTCCCAAGACTTTAGTTGCTTCCTGAGCTGTAGCCATGGTTATGGTGCTCTCCATCTGCTTGGTGGCCTCTCCTGCAGCTGGGACTGAAAGACAGACATGGGTTTAGAGTTTTTGTCTGCTTCTTTTAGATGACAGAAAGCACCAAAGAATTATTTGCAAGGAGTTTGCACAGTGGTGCCCGCAGCTCTAAGCAAATACTGTGACCACTCACTAGTAGTATAGTTCAGCTCTGACTTGTAGGTACCAGGCAGAACATTGTGACTGGGGCAGAATGGCTGAAAAGAAGGGCACACTCTTTGATACGTGAGCTTCCATACAAGGAGAGCCAGTTTGGTAGAGTGATTAAAAGTGGCGGACTCAAATCTGGAGAACCGGGTTCAATTCCCCACTTGAAGCTAGTTGGGTGACCTTAGGCAAGTCCCAGCACTCTCAGCCTACTGGTGCCAGAAAAGAGCTACAGCTTCGGCAGCCAAACAGTCCCCCCCACCCCAGATCTCTTGGCTATTCCACACATAATGCCATACGATAATTTCATTTTTTTTGTTCTTGTTTCTGGTTATCTATTGTACGGTTGTACTGCTTGCAGCCACAGCATCAGTTCTTGCTGATAAGGCTGGCAAAGAGGCTTGATTGGTGGGATTCAACTGTTTTGCCATTGTACATGCAGTGTACATGGAGTGTTTGTCTAGAAGCAGTATTGTATGCTATCACAGTGGTCAAACCATCCAGCTGAAGATTTCTTGCACAGCAGTATCCATTCCATTGGCTTAAGGCCACTCACTTTAAATTGGGGGGGGAGATAATATTGTAGGGCAGGCTTGATTTCTTTTTTCAAATCAATTAAGCTTGGGTTAGCCTGTGATTGGGCCATGTGTCAAGTGAGTTCAGGAAATAGCAGTGTTATGTACTGAATGTGAATTGCTGCTATCTATTCACATGTTAAGCTTGAGTCAGAATGTGGCTCTTCAGATGTCGCATTGCTATTGGTCGGTTTCTGCGAAACCTTTGTAATTACCCAATCACTATGTGAGAATGTATCAGAGAGGAAACAGTCCTGATTGGCCTTTATCCCTGCATTGTTATTGGTTCTTATCTGACAATGGGTGTGGCTTTGACAGCCCAAGAGAGTTTAAAAGAAGGAGCTGTGCTCCACTGTTTTAAGATTGCTTGCAGGCACACCTTTTACAAGCAGTGCCAAGGTCTGTCTGAATCTATAGCCGAATTGCGAAAGGCGGCCCGGCCTTGCGGGTTCACCGACCTTGAGGAGGCCCTCCTCGACCGGCTGGTGTGCGGCCTACGGGACGAGCGCCTTCAGCAGTGCCTATTCGTCCACACTGAACTGATGTACGCGGTAGCCTACGCTGAGGCTGTTGCTGCAGAGGTTGCTGACAAGTTGATCCAAGAGGTGCGCCAACGACAACCGCCAGTGAATAAAGAACCTGCAGTCCACCAGCAATCCGCCAGTGAGTCCGACGGCGAGGCTAATGGTGTCTGCAGAACCAGGAAGACACGCCCACCGCGGACCAGACTGAAGACTCCAACAACGAGACCTTGCACCGGCTGCGAAGGCAAGCATGAGAGAGACCTCTGTTGGGCCAGGGAGCTGATCTGCCACTCCTGTGGCAAGCAGGGTCATCTGGCCCAAGTCTGTCAGGCAGTCAAAAAATCTCCTCCATCTCCACGATGAGCAGACCCCAGGGTTCATGTTCGAGATGGCGACAGGACATCCGACTGTCATCAGACGCACAGACCATCGTTACCCACAAAGGGGCTTTTCGAGTTAAGCGCCTGCAGTTTGGGGTGAACGTGGCCCCGGGGATCTTCCAGGGATTAATGGAGGGGCTCCTCCGTGGGCTACCTGGTGCCCTACTTTGACGATGTTCTTATAGCGGGTACAGACCAAAATGAGTTAATGGCTCGATTGAGGGCACTGCTTAATCGATTTAAGGAAGCGGGGTTACGGGTCAAACGATCCAAATGTGTTGTGGGGGTGCCCCAGGTCGAATTTCTTGGCTTCCTCATTGATGCAACGGGAGTTCACCCTACACCGGAAAAGGTCGCCGCCATTAAGGGAGCACCACCGCCTAAGTCTTGAATTTTTACCACGCCTTTCTGCCACATAAGCCATCGGTAGCAGAGCCCCTGCACACCTTGCTCCACAAGGACGCCAAATGGGAGTGGGGCGAGCGACAGAGGCAGGCGTTCAAGGCTGTAAAAGACTTTCTCTTGTCAAACGCTGTGCTGACGCACTATAACGAGAACAAACTACTGGTTTTGGCAGCAGACACGTCCCCTTACGGGGTGGGCACAGTACTCAGTCACTTAATGCCAGACGGCACCAAGGCACCTATTGCCTTCTACTCGCGGTCTCTCACCGCTGCGGAGAAAAACTATGCCCAAATTGACAGGGAGGCCCTCGCCTTAATCTTCGGAGTTAAGAAGTTCCATAACTTTGTTTACGGGCAACAGTTTCTCCTTGTGACTGACCACAAGCCGTTGTTGGGCATATTGTCTCCAGACCGCCAGACTCCTAATATCCTCTCCCTGAGGATGCTGAGGTGGGCAGTTTTTCTGTCCGCCTACGACTTCGAACTTGAACACTGGCCTGGAAAGGCCATCGGACATGTGGACGCTCTTAGCCGCTGCCCAGCACCATCCACAGGCTCTGACACTTCTGAGGACTTGGACGTTCTGGCCTTGGACAAGCTTCCCGAGGCCCCTGTTACATTTAAAGACATTGCTGCTGCGTCAGCTAAAGACATTGCCCGAGTTCTCAACTGGGTGCTGAGGGGGTGGCCGGTGGCCCTTCGTTTCCCGCCAAAATGAGTTATCAGTGGTGAAGGGTTGCCTACTCTGGGGAAACCGGGTAGTGGTTCCCTCGGGACTGAGGGAAAGGGTCCTGGAGGCCTTACACGCAGGCCATCCAGGAATGGTCCATATGAAGGCCCTCGCTAGAGGGTACGTGTGGTGGCCAAACCTCGATGTGGACGTTGAGGTTTGGGTTCGGAACTGCATGTCCTGCCAACAGTCACGGCCAGAACCACCACAAGCTCCCATCCAGCCCTGGGAGAAGTCTAAGAGGCCCTGGTCCTGCCTCCATATTGATCTGGCTGGTCCCTACCAGGGACAAATGTTTTTGATTTTAGTTGATTCTTTTTCGAAGTGGTTGGAGGTGGTTCTTTTAAGATCAACAAGTTCTGGGGCTGTGATTAACGCCCTGCGCAAACTGTTTTCCACGCACGGGCTGTCGGACTGGGTCATCTCCAATAACGGGCCACAGTTCATTTCAACAGAGTTTGAGGGATTGGGCTGACAACCTCATATGCCATGTGACTTCTGCGCTGTTCCATCTGGCCTCCAAAGGCCAGGCCGAGCGGATGGTGAGAACGGCAAAGGAGTCACTTGGGTGCCTGATGTGCAAGGGCTGGAACCAGAAATTGGCGTCTTTCCTTCTGAGGCAACACATCACCCCATGTTCGGCAACGGGTCAGAGCCCAGCCGAACTGTTAATGGGCCGTAAACTGGCTATCCTTCTCGACCGTTTGCACCCTGACTTGGATCAGTCAAAGCAACGGTCAGAGGCCCCGGAGCAGGGGAGAGTTTTTGTTGTGGGGGACAAAGTATTTGCCCGCAATTATGCAGAGGGTCATCGGTGGCTACCTGTTGTAGTCACCAAAATCATTGGTTCCAGGCTGTATGTGATCCGGCTTCCCAGCGGACGGGAGATTCGCCGCCACATAGATCAGCTCAGGGAGCGTTGGGCAGACTCCAGCGCCGAGTTGGTGCCCGAACCTGAGCTGGCCCCCGAGCAGGAGGGGCCTCCCGCTGAGGAGGTGAGTGCTGCAGAAGGGGAATCAGAGTCCGGGCAGACCCCAACTCCAGAGCCCGTGATCCCTGTTTGTGTTCCCCTATCTCTCCTGCGAGAGAGGTTACCAGGGCTCCAGAAGAGTGTGCCGCTCCAACTTCAATGGAGCAGAGACCGCTGCGCCGGTCAAACAGAAGCCGTTGTGCCCCCCCCCCACCTAAAGGATTATATTTGGCAGGAGGAATTGTTAGGGGGGGGAATTGTTATGTACTGAATGTGAATTGCTGCTATCTATTCACATGTTAAGCTTGAGTCAGAAAGTGGCTCTTTCAGATGTCGCATTGCTATTGGTCGGTTTCTCCGAAACCTTGGTAATTACCCAATCACTATGTGAGAATGTATCAGAGAGGGAATAGTCCTGATTGGCCTTTATCCCTGCATTGTTATTGGTTCTTATCTGACAATGGGTGTGGCTTTGACAGTCCGGGAGAGTTTAAAAGAAGGAGCTGTTCTCCACTGTTTTGTGGGTGTTGTGATGGTGTGTTCTGAGTTGGAGTTGCTGTTACCAATAAAGCTGAATCACTTTCTGAAATCACTTCGTTGTTAAGTTGTCCATACTTAGCAACCAGGTTGTCCACAGAGTTTCTCTGTGAGGGGACTACAAAAAAGTTACCCTGTTGTGTAAAAATAATTGGGTGAATCAGCGTTCAACATCTTTTGAGACTGGTCTACGCTCCGTTTGTCACTAGATTTTTCCATTACGTCCACTGCATGTTGGAAACATGAATATAAAGTTGGCTGGTTAATGGAGACCTTGGTGTCAATGCACTTCTTGAACTTGCTGGGATGAACTTGTCTTTGACTATACCATTCTTGATGTTGGCAGATACTTGAACGACAGGCAGGCCTTGTCAAATTTCAGCAGCCTGACACCTGTTTTGTTGGTGGCAGGTGTGCTAGGTATTTGTGCCTACTGAAAATGTTGATGCCTGTTTGCTGTTTCCTCAGTGAATCTGGAGGAAGGATACTTTCCAGCAAGTTCAGTAAATACATCATTGGAAAATAACCATTGCTTCTGGTGACATGTGTCCCTCTTTGCAACTTAAGAGGGTTGGGAAGAAGTGTCATTTGCTGTCACCCTGGGCTTTGCTGCTCAGTCGTGCTGCAGAAATCACCCCAGAAAGACAATGCAGTCAGCATAGCAAATGACACTGCAGGAGGAGGCTTTGTCTGCCTGCTACTAGTCTATGTGCTGGGAGTGCTGTGCAGTGGCTGCTAAGGAGTTTTTCAGTAATATGCTGGAGTCCAGAGATGTTTCCTGTGTACTCTGGATAAAAGAATGGCTTTAAGGGACTGAATCTTATCTCTGTTCTCATCTTGTTTAGGGGATATCTTTCAATTACAAAATGGTTGAAAACTGTTTGGATGTCAGCATGTGTGATATTGTGTTATCTATACAGCACTATCACTGGATATGGTGTTACATGTAGACATGAGTTTTCAAAATGACATATCAAGCAATTCCATTGCTTGCAGACTTCAAATGCAGTCCTGATCTCCTCTGAAAGGGTGCTTTTAAGGAAAAAAAGTTCTGATGAATCGTGGATTTCAACTCAAAGGCATGTTTTTGGAGATCAGGAACACCTATGTGAGTTATTTCTGGGACAGAGGGGCGGGTCTGAAAAGCCAGGTTCTGATTCATAATATGAGTCAAAGTTTGTTTTCATAGCCTTTTTCTTCAGCTGGTCTCCATGCATAATGTTAGCTAATTCTTGCTCTTGTTTTTGAATAAACTGCTAAAGGAGGGAGGCGAATGCAAACATGTTTGTACAGTAATTGAAATCCAGTATTAGTTTTGCATGTTGACTCTGCATACTAAAATTCTGTTTCTTCCAGTCAAAAAGTTTAGTAGGAAAGGAAAGCTGATAGGTTGCCCTCTTCTCACGGTCTATGAACACAGGTTTCATTCATTCAGACTTTTCTCTCCTTATTGTGTTCTTGCTTTGCAGTCTGAATGACTTGGCCTGTCCAGCTGTCCTACAGGCCATCTTGAGCCTAATGCATTAAGGTATGAGATGAATTAGAAACACATGAATATAAAATTTCCTTTAGCTGAAGGGTGAAATAAACTGTGCTCTAAATCTGAGGCTGGACTAAAATATATCTCAAGTTTTGCTTGCTTGGAAATCTGCTTTTTAAACAAGCTATCCTTCAAGAAGTCCTCCTTCAGCTGCATTTTGTCTTAACATCCCACTGGATATTACAGATAATCCTGTAGAATTAAAAAAGTTACTGGGGTAAAGGTAGACCTAGAGATAGAGATGTGGCATTTGGGAATTGGCTTCTGAGAAGTATATTATATGTGCCTGCATATTCAGTGCAGAGGTAGCAAAACTACTGATGTATGTAAATCTGTTCTTGCTGTGGAAGCCGGTGATGATGATGCATTTTCATGATGAAGTCACCTCTTTAGCACGTAAGCAGTATATCATATAATCTCTAAATTAACCTACATTAGTGTTTTGGTACAAATATATCCCCTTCCAGGCCATGACTTCTCACCCAAGTTAGTACCCTACTTAGAGGTGCTGCGTGGTACAATCAAATCATGAAATCATTTGGATACTTCCTTTCACTGCTGGTTTTTCTCCTGTTACGGTTGGCTCTTGTGGATCATCTTTGTCCACCAGAAGCCAGAATTGGCAGCTGTACCAGAACTGCTGAGCTTGACTCAGGTAATGCCCTCAAGCTAGTTGCCCCTGCTTGGTTGGCCACGTAGGAGCAACAGTGCACACATAATTCTAAAAAAGAGTGGAGGTGGGGAAATATTACCTATGGATTTCAGCAGGAGAGCAGCATTCTCTTTGGACTATATCAGTAGGATGGCTATGCAGTACAGGATAAGAAAGAGCCAGGACAGCCCTATGCTCATAAGCATGGTTTAGAAGTTTATTAGCAATTAATTTGTTCTAGGGGAAAACTTACTCTAGTGACAGCGTTAGGGAAGACAATTGCAAAATACAGGTAGGAGCCTGAGGAACGTTCAAACACCTTCTACATCTGTGTGGATTTTTTAAAGAAATATTAATTTACTGGGTTTATATTCCATGCCATCCTTAAGGACTGATGGTTACTAGGGTGCATCTCTTTGTATGTGTGCACTATTGAGAGGATTGTCAGGGCAGAAAAGTGGCATCCTTCAGTGGCAGAGAGTATTCTTTTTAGCTGTGGCCAGTTCAGAGACTTTCCTTCCCCACAAAAAGCTCTTTTATGCCTTCTCTCTCTTCCTCCAGGCTGGCTTTCCATTGTCTATCAGTCCACCAGCTCAGCACACATGCTAGTAGCTTGGAGTCCCTTCCCACCAATGAAGTTACAACTCGGACTCTTCGTGTCATATGACTCTGTCATGCGACTTCCTGTAATGTGTTTTCCAGCTCTGTTAGTCATATGCTGCTGCATGGGGATTAAAGTTGGGTGGGGGCTGATCTTTCTAATTTTCCCTCACAAAAGTAGTATTTTGCTTCATGCCTTTTCTTTACTACAGGTTTTGGCCATTGAAGATGGTCAGCTGTGTTGGTCTGAAGCAGTAGGACAAATTTAGAGTCCAGTGGGGGCACCTTTAAGACCAACAAAGGTTTATTCAAGGTATGAGCTTTCATGTGCAAGGCACACTTTATCAAATACATTAGAATGACAGGAAAGGTTCAAACTTATAGCCAAAGAATGAACAGCAAATTAACATGTAACATGATGATGTTGAAGATATGCAAAGTGACACTAAATAACAAGTTAATGTTATAAGGTCAACAGTTATAAAGCAATAAATATGTCAAACTAGCAGATGAATGTCTAAAGCTGCCTTTTCTAATTGTGGGAAGTGTTAATTTGCTGTTCATTCTCTGGCTATAAGTTTGAGCCTTCCCTGCCATTCTAACAGTTTTGACCATTGTTAGGAAATCACTAGTAAACTGGAGGAACTACCAACAGATGGGAAAATGAGGAAATAAAATACAGTGCTTTTTGCCAGAAGGTAAGTTTCAAACCGGTAGCAATAATCTGTGGCTCTCATGAAGTAGCTGCTGTTGAGTAGTAGCAAGCAGCTGGGCCTGGGTGGGTCATGGAGGTCACATGGCAGCTAGTCCCCCAGTGTTTGCTGTCAGGCCTGGCCCTGATTAGTCTACAACTCAAAGGCAAAAACTGCCCTGAAAAGGGCCCTCTCCTGCCTTCTACTGACAGGAAACCAAGGCTTGAAGGCTGACAGTACCATTGTGGTTGCTAGCAATGGCTCCTGAGGGGGTTTTCTATTTTTCAGATTTTCTTTCAAACCTGGGGCTTTTTCAGGTTTGTAGAAATATCTGTCCTGTCTATTCATGGCTTCAGTCTCTGGATAGAAGTATCCAGATTTGGCCACATTGAGAATTAGCTATATTAACAAGTAAGGGGCCTGCAAGGACTTCTGGAGGGTTATCTCATTTCCCTTTCCCTTATCTGAAAGTCTCATACCATCTTCCCTTCTCCTGCTTCCTTCCTGCTGATCAGCTGACCTACCTTTGTCTGTCTTCCTGTCCTATGTTCAGATTCCCTTCGTTCCCTCTCCTTGGCAGCCTTTCACTTGGAAAACTCTGGCCAAGTTGTGCAGTGTTGGTTGAGCCTGGCCCAGCTGCATGGTGGGAAACCTGCAAGGACTCACAGGGGGCACCTCACCTTCCTCTGTATCCCCTTCTCAGACTATTTTCTCCTTCCCTTCTCTTGGCAGCCCCCCATATCCTCACTTATCTCTGCTTCCTTCTGACATTTTCAACCACCAATCTCCTTTTATTTCCACCCATCATCAGATATATTTTTATTTACTTCTTTTATATCCTGCTTTTCTCCACAATGGGGATCCAAAGCAGCTTACATCATCTTTTTTCTCCTCACAATAACCCTGTGAGATAGGTTAGGCTGAGAGTGTTAGATCAGCCCAAAGTCAGACACTGAGCTTCCACAGCAGAGTGGGGATTTGTACTTGCATCTCCTAGATCCTAGTCTGAAACTCTAACCACTACACTGGCTTTTGTGGACCTGGGTGAGTCATGCAAGTAATGCAGTAGTGAGTTCCTTGGTGGCTGCTGACAGTCTTGGCCCTAGTGAGTCCTCTCTCATAGGCCCTGGAAAGGCCCTCCCTTGCCTTTTACTGACAGAAACCAAGGCTTGAATATTGTACTAGTTGCCTAGCAACAGCCACTGAGGGCATTTTTTTCTTAACACTACAGGTGTTCCATATGTATAAATTTTAGATTTCAGATTTCCTTGCAAACCTGGGGCTTTTCTCAGGTTTGTAGAAAGATCTGTCTTGTCTGTCTGTAGCTCCAGTATCCAAATTTAAGTATCCACAGACGGAACCATGTTGAGAATTAGATGTATTGATAATAAATTTCTGTATTTGTAGGATTTGTGAAAAGTCTAACATAGCACTGCTATCCAAAAAAGATTCAAATTTAATTCAGGCATGTCAGCCTGATAATGTATACATCAGAAAAATTGGCAGCTGGTGCAGTAAAGACAAGAACTAATAATCCTTTAAGATTATGCTGTATGTTAAGAAAGTCAGGCCTCATTAGTGTATTAGAATGTGTGAAAGCACTGACAAAAATTTAGATTGCTATAAAGAAGAGGAGCTGGATTTATGCCCTACCCTTCACTCAGAGTCTCAGAGCAGCTTACAATCTCCTTCCCTTCCTCTCCCCACAACAGACACCCTGTGGGGTTGGTGGGGCTGAGAGAGCTCTGAGAGAACTACTCTTGAGAGAACAGCTCTGAGAGCTGTGATTGACCCAAGGAGGAGTGTGGAATCAAACCCAGATTCTCCAGATTAAAGTCTGCCACTCTTAACCACACCGAATTGGCAGGTGTACGTGAATTTAGAAATATGGGGCAAGTTCAAGGGCTTGAAAAATGTTTGCTCCAAAGGCTTCTGCTAGTGGTGAGGGGTATTGTGGTGAGACTGATACCAATCTTTGCAAATATGTAATGGGACATAGTGTTGGATAGAGACTGCACAAATCACTAGCTGTATATAGTAGTATACAATCACGTGCAAACTGATTGGTGCTGTCATTTCAAACATTTCTTGTAGCGACAGTTGGCTTGGCAGTTAAGCAGGGATAAGCAATCACTAAAGCGAGTTTACCCCACCTGCTCATCTGAGAGATCATGCTAACTAGAGGTAAACCCCTTGCCTCTTCATCGTTCCAAGGACTGCTGCTTCTCAAGTACTGACTGCAAGGAGACCTCCCTTATTTGGTAAAGTTATTTTCTCCTTGATCTTTAGCATCTTTGGAAGTCATGTTGATTTTAGTGGGACTTTTTTCTGTGTTTAGGGTTACACCATTGGTGAGGTCAACGGGCTATACACTTGAACAGATGGGACTCTGCAAAGCCAGTGAAGGAAGACATAAGAAGTGACCTGGTTACAGGCTGCTATACTGCTCAGTTGCCCCTTGCCAAAGGTTTAGGTCAAATAAGATTTTTTGTTGTTGTTCAGTCGCACAGTCGAGTCTGACTCTTCGCGACCCCATGGACCAGATCACGCCAGGCCCTCCTGTCTTCTGCCATCCTCTGAAGTTTGCTCAATTTCATGTTCATTACCTGGCACTTAAAAGGGATGTATTGACCAAAACCAGATTTTGGTCAAAACCTTCTCCAGTTGGAGGGACCCAGAATACATAATTTCTTTTTTCTTGTATTACTTATTTGCAGAACAGCTTTTGAGTGGGCATTTTGCTCTGCCCCAAATACACAGGGAGGTATATTCAATACCTTTCTCCGTAAGTCTTGTACATGTTGTTTCCCCACATACATCCCATATTAATCTGGATTCCAGGGCCAGATTACTATACAACATGTGCAACACTGTACATTTTTAAGCGCTTGGGAACTATACTATGTTCTTGATATCAGGCCACCAACTGATGCATGCAGAGGGTGTGAACTGGTCTGTATTGCATAGCCATCCTATTAATCTATCTTTTAATGTGTAGTAATAACTCAGTTTAAGAAGACCTCCTTCTTCACTACCTTAGTTGTATGGCTTCTCTATCTTTAAGGGATGTAGTTCGTCATGCAGTGGTGAAAAAAGCTGCACCTGTTGAGATTCCTGCTTCTATGCTAAGTAAGAGTCTTGCTTCTGGCTGTCCCCTAGCCAAAGATGGTGCTTGCTTTTTCCCTTTCTGGAAGCAGCATGGCTTGCTTCCTTTAGGAAATACAAGTCTTACCATCTCAGACCCCTGAAAAGCTCCAGTAGCTGCAGGATGCCAGGCCTATAAAAGCCACCTTATTCATAGCACAAGGCAAGGCAACTGCTCCCCTCTTGACTCGTAAACAATGTGGAGGCAGACAAGCAGCTACAGACAAGAGTTGGCTTTATTCATGGACACAGGGGCAGCTGTGTCACTGGCAGCTGCCCCAGGATTGCACACATAGCGACAGTGGGAGGTATATATCCATGCCACGGTCACAACACAGAGCGCTGGGGGCAGGAAAGGGAAGGTATTCCTTTTGTTTGGGATACACAGACACGACTTCTGCACCGTCAAATTAGGGAGTCTCTTTTACAAGACCAAGGGGGTCAGGAAAGGGGGAGATCACAAAGGCGTAAACAATCCATTCAGAGATATAAAAAAAAGTTCCACCAATGGTAATGGAGCGGAGTCGGCGTGATTCACGTGCAAGCAAATGTACAGCAGGCCCAGCGCAGGGGTCCCAGCCGAGGTGATGGAATGCTCTGCTTAAAAACGGAGAAGATACAACATGCTTCTTACAGACACGGGAAGCCTGGCCTTACTGCGCTGGGAGGGAGACAGGGCAGTAAGGCCGGGCTCACAAATGCGCACGCGCACACACAAACTGCTGCGGTCAGGGTTTGTCTTCAGAACTCTTTGTTTTTCTCTTAACGCTAAAGACCACGATACATAAAACACAGATCCCGATGAGGTCCCTTGGAGCAGAACTGGAGGAAGAACTCATGGCAGGATGGGGTGTGGGGGGTTTCTCTCCATCACTATCTGCCTCAAAGCTTTCCTTTGGAGAGGCGGAGGAGGGTTGGGGAGGGGAGGATCATTATTGTTATTGTGCTGCTGGTGGAAGTGTCGGGAACAGGGATGGCCATTATGCTTCCGGCTCGTATTCCTGATATTCTTCCTAGAAGGAAACAAATTACATTGGGCATGAGAAGAATGAAGGACATGGGCCAAGATATCTCAGTGCTGGAGCCAGGCAGAAGATACACTGGAAATGCTGGGAAAGCTAATCTGGGATGCAGCACCTGAGTTCATTCAACCATTGCCCTTCCTAACCCTGCCCTTCCCCATTTGCCAGTTCAGGTGGCCACACGAGTTTTATCAACCACATTTCATTGTTGTCTCCCACAAGGTCCTGCAGCAGGCCATTCTCTTGTTCAATATATGTACAAGAATGCAGGTACTGTCTGCTCTCTTGTACGTACAAAATGTTTCTAGTGCCCCCAAATTCTCACTTAGACCTCCTAGAGAGTAGTCTGCCCATGCCTTACACCTCACTATTGTCTAATTAGCCATTTCTTGTGCCTGCCTTTAATCAGCTGCTCTTGAAACACGAATGGCTCTGGGTGGCATCCAGCAACCAGCCAGTAAAAGGCAGTGACTGTCACTGATAAGAACATAAGAGAAGCCAATGTTGGATCAGGCCAATGGCCCATCCAGCCCAACACTCTGTCACATAGTGGCCAAAAATACCAGGTACCATCAGGAGGTCCAGCAGTGGGGCCAGGACACTAGAAGCCCTCCCACTGCTGCCCCCCCCAGCACCAAGAATAGAGTGCATCACCTGCCCCAGACTGAGAGTTCCTATCTATACCTTGTAGCTAATAGCCACTGATGGACTTCTGCTCCATATGTTTATCCAATTTCCTCTTGAAGCCATCCATGCTTATAGCTGCCACCACCTCCTGTGGCAGTGAATTCCATGTGTTAATCACACTTTCCTCTCCTGTCAGCAATCCCTTCCAATCCTGAGAAAGTTGATTTCTGAGGCTGGAGGACCACCATGGATTTACAGCCAGGTGGCAGGTGTGCTGCAGTGTTCCCTCTAAGCTAAGTTGGTGTGAGCTAGCTCACAGTTTTTTAGCCTCCAGCTCACACATTTTTGTCTTAGCTCAGGGAGGATGGCTCCAGAGCAAACTGATTTATGCAGTAGCCAAATTGTTTGCTCACAACTTTAATGTCAGTAGCTCACAAAGCAGAATTTTTGCTCACAAGGGAGCACTGGTGTGCTGCACTTAGAAGGAGGCATAGTTTTATTTATTTATAGTCCGCCTTTCTCAGTGAGCCTCAAGGTGGATCATACAGTGTGAGTCATCAATAGGATGTAACAACCAATAAGCACTATAATTGGTAGGATTACAGACACTTGAATCAAATCAACAAGTGTTAGACATTATACGGAAGCAAAATAATGCATACAGATAAAAATCCTATATGCAGCAGAACAGTCCCTATTCCTGTACCTTTTATTAAAGCACCTCCCTGAATCATTTAATATAGTCCTTACCACCTTTATAAAAATGCTCTCCTGAACAATTCTGTTTTACATAGTTTGCAGAAGAATGAAAGCCTTCCTGACCTTTTCAGGCAGGCCAGTCCACAAAATGGGGGTCACAACAGAGAATGCATGTTTATGGGCAGTTATTGATCTTGCCCATTTGCAAGGTAGTACCCATTGAAGGTCCTGCTCAGATGAGTTAAAGCTATTGTGGCACAGCAAGAGGGGTGGTCTTACAGATATGAGGCTCCAAGGCCATGAAAGACTTTGTAAATTATAGCCAGCACTGTGAATTGAACCCAATAACTGATGAACAACCAATGGAGTGACTGCAGAAAGGGTGTAATATGCATTCAGTGCCTTGCTCCTGATAATAACTGAGCAGCAGCATTTTGAACAGAAGGGAGTCTCTGAGTTGACCCCAAGGGTAGACCCATTTAGAATACATTGCAATAGTATCAATGGGATCATAGCATGCAACTGGGTGGCCAGAACAGCCAAGTCAAAAGTAGGGAGCCATCTTCTGTGCTAAACTAAGCTGGAAGCATCTTTTTGCAGCTGCATTAACTTTTCCAGCAGCAATGTTGGATTCAGTATAACCCCTAGGAAAGTCAGCAGAACCCCAAAGATGGTGGGAACCACTATGTCTTTCAGTGCCAGGCTTCCCAACCAGCATTACCTCTGTCGTGTCAGGATTCTGTTTCAGTTTGTTCACTCTTAGCCATATAACAACAGCAGTGGCTCAAAATCTCTAGCACATCACCATTAGGTTTGGATAGAGAGCTGAGTGTATATTGGTGGCATCCAATCACAAAACTTTAAATCATTTCTTCTAGGGCCTTTACATAGAGATTTAATAGTGTGTGAGATAGGACTGCACTCTGTGGAACCCCACAGGACAAGTCCCATCCTAATGATGACTGGTCTCCAATGGCAATCCTTTGGGTACAGTCTGTAAGGAAAAAATTAAGCCAGGCATCTCCAGCATGGTGCTATGGGCACCATGGTGCCTGACAAGTATTTCTTTAGAAAGTGCAGGGGCCAGGTAGGACTTTTACCCAGCAAGGGTTCAGATTGGCCACTGGAGATTTAGGTGTACAGATTTTTAAAATATTTTGACAGCAGTTGCCACCACAGCACAAGGATTTTAATTGTGTGACTGAAAGTAAGTTGCAGCAGCCATTTTGTAGCCTCCTGTGGCAGCCATTTTATGGCTGTGCCCACCACACTGTGTCAGAATTCCAAAGGCCCACCACACTGTGTCAGAATTCCATAGGCTCAAAAAAGTTGGGGACCTCTCACTTAAACCAAGATAAAGTATATCCCCATATGCCTACTTCTGCCTCCAAATATTTCAACAAGATGTCACAGTCCACGGTTATCAAAAGCTGCAGATAAATCCAGTAGGAACAATGAAGAGGCATGGCATTTGTCTACAATCAGAGATCATCAACTAAAGTAACCGGGCTGCCTCCATTCCATAGCCTAGCCTAGGAGTCCCCAACATGGTGCCTATGGGCACCATGGAGCCTGCTGACACCTTACTTAGCACCTGCCAAGTATTTTTAGAAAATGAGTGGGACTAGGTGGGACTTTTGCCCAGCAGGGCTTCTGACTTGCCACTGAAAATTGGCTGGCTATGCAAATTATAATAGCACTGTTTCAGTGGCAGCTGCCTTTTGTTTTATTTTCATTATGCTTCTTCTCCCCTGTACTTGGGCTTCTTCTGTGTGACTGGCTCTGCCTCCTGTGGCAGCCAGTTTGTATCTGTGCCCTCCACCGTACATTAGAATTCTAAAGCTGCCCTCAGACTAAAAATTTGGAGACCCCCTGGCCTAGCCTGAAACCAGACTGAAAGGGTCCAGAGCAAATGAGTTATCCATGAAAACCTGGAGTTGGTCTGCGACTGCTCTTTTAATCACTGTCAACAGAAAGGACAGATTAGAGACTGGGAAATAATTGGTCACATCATTTTTTCTGTAGGGAATTTTTTAAGTAGTGGACAAATAACTGCTTCTTAAAAAGTGCCCTTCCTGCCATCAGTTGAACTGCACTGATAGAAGAGGAAGGAGCTGGTGATTTTTTTTGGTTCTCACAGCAGCTCACTGACCTGTATGGCTATTACTCCATACTGAGAATCAGCCTTCCTGGGAACAGTGGGGGACACCCACAGTCCTTCAACCAGTGCTTGCTGGATCCAACCCTCATTCCCTCAGGGAACTATGATGAAAGGTACTTTGTTTCCCAGAATCTCCTACCCTCATTTCCCCACCAGACTGCTTCAGCTCTTCCCAACTGACCTGTGGTGGCTCTTCATAATTCTCACCCTCAGGTTCCAACAGTGGCTCTATCAGTGGCTCCTCCACAGCTTCCTGACCAACCTCTTCCGGCTGCAGATGAAAGATGGGCAGGTTATTCATGGCTGACATTGCCTTCCCAGTATATATTCTCTGAATGCTCCAGCATACCCAGTAAGCCTCAGCTGTGGACCAGACTGCCCAATACATCTAACGTAAAATCAGATTGCACTGGAGTCTCGCAGTCATTCTACTAAACAGTAATAATTTAAAATGGTCAGTTATTTGGTAACAGAACATTTCTGAGGCTGGGGGACAAAGAGTGGGGCCTTGGCCAGCATATCATGCTCTACAGCCCTAGTAACCAGTGATTAGTTTACTTAGGTTCACCAGGGCCACTCTGAGGAGGAGGTGGAGGACCAGAATTTCATCTCTCTCCTCTAAGGTGATTGCTGGCTAGTTCAGTGATGATTGGTGCACCTTTTCCTATGCGCACCCAAATGCTTTGACACTGCAGAATACAAAAGGAGCAGGATTTGGTCCTGAAACTGTTAATGGCTAAAAATACCTTATAACTTTTATTGCTCCTTTTCTTCAGTCTGCTTTATATCTTATTGAATATAAATATTATGCCCACACAACTTTGGCCAAAACATTCCTCTTGTGATGCAATATTCCTCTCCCCTCCCAGAACTGTACTAGACACCCTCCATAGGCTCAGTGAGCCTTTGTTTTTCATGACAGCTGCCAGGACTTTCTATACAGACAGAAAGGGACAGGCCTGCTTTCTGCAAAGTCCCACTTTCAGGCCAGAAGATGTGTGTTCCCTAACAGAACAAGAATAGGCTGCAAGTTCCTTAAGTCACCCTGGTCTGCCCAGCACCATTCTTGGGGCCCTGCCAAAACAACATTCCAGGACTAACCTGGGGACTCACCTCTACTAGGAAATTCTGCACTAAAGCAGCTCCATTCCAACAGGACTGTCTCAAATTTTTGTGTTTGAGCTTTCATTCTGTTCTAACTGCATGGAAGAAACTGACAGAAAACCAGCTCTTTCAAAACTCTGACTGAAGTTGTAAAATAGGCCTTCAGTTAGAGTGGCCAGTTCCTGGCCCCAAGAGGCTGCATGGCAGGGAGAAGTTGGACAGCTGATACTCCTGATGCGACACTGATGTCATTGGAGGGGGAACCAAGTATCATTCAGGCGTTTCTGTTTCATGCACTTCAACTATCAGGGATGAAGGTAAATGGTAGCTTGACTTGTCCTGGTGGCCTGGGTTGCCCCTGTTAAGATTTGTGGGACAACTCTATATATACCATTCTGAAGTCTTACAATTGCCTGCTAATTTGGAGGCAGTTGGCCCCATGAAGTATACTCAATTATTTCTGTCTCCCATTCCCTAGAGAAGGCTTCTAGAGACTACAGGTGGTGGATCCATAATCCTTGGCTCAGTTGTCAGAGGCAGTGGGGAGCTGGGCTCCTCTTCAGCTTGCAGCAGAGTGAGCTGTAACTGGCCAGTCCAGGCAATCACCTCCCCATCACAGAACAAGAGCTGTCCAAAGGCAGGGAAGGAGGGGGATGCTGCATAAATCCCTCCCCCCCACACAGAGAGAACAGAGCGCCTGCTCCTGTCTGGCTGCGCTGGCCTCATTTCCTCTTCAGCTGTTGCTATTTTAAGCTAAGCTGGAAGCAAACGGCTCTGCTCGTTGTGGCAGCTCGGCTGCAAGATTCAAGAGTCCTTCCTCAGATCGACCAGCCCTGCAGCTGCCAGACCATTTCAGTGCATGCTGCCCACTCACCCACTGTGAGAAACACACTCTCAGATGTGCACGTAGGCATGCATCTGAACATGTCAGCATAAATGTGCAGATTCACACACATACACCAAGCCCAAACCATATGCATACACAATACAGTGTGAGGCTGCCATATATGACCACATATATTCCTGAATGTGCACAACTGGCAGGGAGCTAAACACACACACCCAAAACTGTGCCCATGTTAATGCACATGCAGTGGCATACAGCACCATCACAGATGAACATTTTTTCCCCCTTGTGCATGTACATGCCTGTTTCTGCACAATGTTTATGTCTTCTAAGGGACATCAAGATCACTGGTGTACTGAATGTTCTGTCACTATCACACAAACCTATTGCCATCCCATCTTCTGCTGATCACCTAATGCACTCATGTCTCTGCCAGACTTGGGAGGCAGAACACAGCAAAACCCAATAGAGCAACTGAGTTTCTGTTTTGTGCAATGAAGGTAGACAGGCTGCAACTTGTGCCAAACCCCAGTGCCACTTGCAGCTATTAATATCCCCCAAGAGAGATCCTTCCTAGGGATCAACTGCCCTTCCCACAGGACAATTGTATTACCATTGGTGAAGGACCATTCTATAATAGTTCTGAAGGTCACCTGAAGGGCTTGGGATGCTCACCTTCAGGTCAGTGGGGAATTCTTCCTTCTTGACCAGGCCTGTGGCAGCTGCAATATTGCCAGCTCCTGAGAAGACAGCTCCACCCAGCTGGGATGCCTGCTCTTTTGTCTTCTCAGCAACTACAAGAACCAGAAAAAAGTGAAGTTACATTCATTTTGTTTCTTTTTGGTTTGGCAACTGGTTTCTTTTTCTGGACTTGCTCTGCTAGGCACTGTGGCCTGTTATACTCTGTGAAAGATCATAAAACCTGGTAAGCAGTCCAGCAGGGCTGTGGCGACTCAGCAAAGCTGTTAATAGCAGATAGATCAACTATGTAGTAGAGAGACCAATCATACAGTCTATGCCAGGGGTGGCCAAACTGTGGCTTGGGAGCCAAATGCGGCTCTTTCACACATATTGTGTGGCTCCTGGCAGGGCAGCTGGGGAAGCGAAGGGGAGGCATGCCTCCCTAATCGGTCTTCCCTTCCCCAGCCAGTGTTCCCCTTCCTGGGTAGGCTTGAGGTGGGGGGGGAGCAGGGAAAGAAAACAACTTTAACTTTAAATGCGTTCTTAAAGCCCCCCCTGCCTACCAATAAATATCATTATCACTATCTATTTTTACCCCTTTTGTTTTTATTTTTGGCAGTCTCATTTAATATTAATAAAAAGCAGATTTGCATATTTTTCGATAAAAACATGTCTGTAATATTTGTTAATGTCATGCGGCTCTCAAACATCTGATGTTTATTCTAGGTGGCTCTTACATTAAGCAGTTTGGCCACCCCTGGTCTATGCTATATCTAGCCATGTCTATATGGGACAAAGCAAATTAGCTTCCTTCCCCATCCTGTGCTCTCAGGGCCCCCCCCTACAGCACCCATTCCCTATTGACTTACACAAGCCCATTCATTCCTTTTGCCTCCCCACTGAAGATTGCATGCTTCATCAACCCTTTCAGGTTCCCAGCCCCACCTCCCATAAATGCTTATGGGCAATGTCTTAGCTGATTTTTCCAGCTGGCTCTGCAGACGTGTGAGAAGCAGCTGGAAAGCTTTGTCCCGGGCCCAGTTACATAAGCAGCTGACATCACTGTCCTATTAGCCTGTGATCCCTTTAGCACAACCACCCACTCAATGGCCAGACAGAGCCAGGCATGGGAGCACAGTAGAAGAAGTACCTAGGGGCTAGTACCTGAGGCCACACTTTGCACGCCTTCCCGAGTTCTGCTTCCTGAGGGGAGAGAGAGAGAGGGGAAAAAAGTGATGAATAGGAGAAACAGCCTAAGATGGGCATTTTGGGGTAGAAACTTGGCTATACTGCTATCACGAGGCTAAGCAGTAGCAATTCAGGCAAGCTAATATCTCAGTCCCCGTCCATATTTTCCAGATATTCCAGCCATTGCCTCTAAGGGTGATTACTCTCCTATAGGATAAAAGTCATGTGGGAAGCAAGACACATCATCTTCTGGTTGATCCTATTCAGTTTGTTTGATCTCATCAAATCTTGGAAGCTAAGCAGGGTCAGCTAGCATCTGGATGGGAGACCTCCAAGGAATACCTGGGTTGTGACGCAGGGTCAGGCCATGGCAAACCACCTCTGAACATCTCTTGCCTTGAAAGCCCTACAGGGTCGCCATAAGTCAGCTGTGACTTGACAGCACTTTCCACCACCATTTATTTTATTAGATTTTTATCCCTGCCTGCCTCCAAGGAATTCAGGACAAAGACAGATGATCCCTGCCCCCCATTAATCCTTACAATAACTATGTGAGGTAGGTTAGGCTTAGCAACTCTGGCCAAAGCCCCTGTAAGTTGCTTCACAGCAATGTAGGGATTTGAAGTATTTTGGCCTAATTTACCTCACAGAATTGTTGTGATGAACAAATGGCGCTGTGAATTAGTATGCTGTTCTGAGCACCCTGAATAAAAGGCAGAATAGAGCCCAAACAGAGACAGAACCCAGGTCTCCCCAGTCCTAGCTTGGAACTCTAAATCTCAGTCTTCCATACTGGCTTTTCTCTTGGAATGTGGGAGGAAATTCAGGATACCAGCCTTCCCAGAAAGGCACACCATTGTTTCAGACCATACAACAATGCCTCAGGAGCAGCTGTCTTTCTGGCCAACTTGCTGGCTCTATGAGCCAGATGATTATTAAAAATTAAATGGGGTTATATACTAGACATGCTCACATTGGCACTAGTAAGATTCCCTGACAGGCAAAGCTCAGAAGCCTGTATTTGAATGAAGTCCTCAAATGCACTAACTGCCTGTTCTTTGTGAGCTGCAAGTTCAGGCTAAAAATGTCATTTGGAACATCTTGTTGTGCCTCTCTGGCCAAACTGTGCTGAAGTGACTTCCTTTTCGGAGACCTGCCATGCTTGCTTTGCAACAGTATCTGTTCAGGCCAAGAGGAAGGAATAAACACTAGTTACCTTCCAGCATGGTGCAGTGGTTAGTACTGGACTAGGATCTGAGAGATTTAGGGTGATTTCCCACTAAAGCTGACTCGGGGTAGTGCCGCTATTTGGCCCGATACTATTAGTCAATTTCACACCCGAAGCCGCGGGGCTGCATTTTGACCCGCGGCTTCGCCCGATTTCCCCGCAGTTTTGTAATCCTGTTTTTTGAGGATTACGAAACTGCGGGAGAAATCGGGCGAAGCCGCGGGTCAAAATGCAGCCCCGCGGCTTCGGGTGTGAAATTGACTAATAGTATTGGGCCAAATGGCGGCACAACCCCGAGGCAGCTTTAGTGGGAAATCACCCCTGGGTTCATTCTGCCATGGATGCTTGCTGGGCAACTTGGGATAATCACTCTTTCTCAGCCTAACCTATTTCACAGGGTGGTTGATGTGGGGATAAAACAGAGGAAAGGAGAATGTGTTGTTGTAAGCTGCTTTAGGTCCCCACTGAGGAGAAAAGCAGGGTATAAATACCTTAATTAATTCAATGTATCCATTGTATCCTCGAGCCATAAAACCAGCAAAGGGAAAAAGGAGACGTGGAAGGGGTAGAGCAAAGGCATCGGTCCTATCAAAGTTGTCTGAGGGGATCCAAATGTGTGAAAAATGCTGGAACACAAATGGCTCCTCAGGAGTCATCACAAAAATATTAACTGAGCCAAGAAAATTCTCCATACAAAATTCTTCTCCATTTCCTGTTACAGGTTTAACTTAAAGGTAGAAGAGAATAGTGTACAACCAAATATGAAAGATGACTGTATTCCTGTATCTTTAGTCTGAAAACAGGCATACACAGCCTTCGCAGATGATCCCCTGTCACCCCTTTTTGGACCAACATGCAAGCTTTGAAACTAAATCCAGCTCAGGAGGAACCAGTTCTTATTTTTCCCAGGCAAAGCCGGTGGTGCATTGTGCTGATTGGCTGGCCCTTATGGCAATCATGAAGCCATCCTTTGATTTATTTGCTTAAAAGTATTTCTTATACCACTTTTCTGACAAACATTCAAAGCAGATTCCAGATAATCAGATAAAACCTAAAAAATTAAAACCAGGAACAATGGATTCAAACAATCAGCACAACATAGGTCCTTTAAAATAATCCAGTCTTAATGTCTCAGAAATCCAGCTGAACTACTAACTCCATAAAACAATGGGGAGCAGCAATTCTGTACTAACTGAAGTCTCCAAGCTATCTTCAAAAGCCACACACAAAATGCATTACAGGGATTTGCCTCATGGTGCTATTGGGTCAGTTCTGGCCCCTTAGAGCTTTGGTTTATCCCTTGTCCCCCACATGTCCTCTGGTGCCATCATTTTTCACCTTGCATTTGTTCCCAGTTTGTTTGTTTGTTTTCCTGATTCTTTTGGGACCCCTTTTACCCCAATCTTTTCAAGCAATTGAACCTTAGTCGAGTCTGTTTGTGCATAAAATGCTTCCTGCACTTTCTGTTGATTCTTCCCACTTCCTGACTGGAACCTGACTCTGGACAACCTCGCCCTGTGCTCTCTTTCCCTCACCTCAGTAATGCAGAATTTTGATCTTCATTACTTGGTGCATATCAAACCCCTCTTCTAGTGCATGCACAATAAAAGAGAAATAAAAGGGGGGGGCGTTAGCATGGTGTTGCCACCAAGGATGAAAGCAGTAAAAAGTTTCCCTTGCTCAAAATCTAGTCGAATCTGACTCTAGGGGGTGGTGCTCATCTCCGTTTCCAAAGCCAGTGTCCGAAGCCAGCATGACTAAACGCCAAGGTGCCCAGAACTCTGTTACCTTCCCACCAAAGCAGTACCTATTTATCTACTTGCAATTTCTTGCTTTCAAACTGCTAGGTTGGCAGGAGCTGGGGCCAGAGACGGGAGCTCACTCAGTCATGTGGCACTAGGGTCTCAAACTGCCAAGCTACAGACCTTCCAGTCTGCAGCTATAGCGTCTTAACCTCTGAGCCACCCTCACTCAAAAATCCTGACTTTTTAAGGAACACCTGCAAGAAAATAAAACAATGTGGCAACTGAAAACGTGGAGGGAGGGAAGGCATGTGGAACTCCTGTGTTCAACACAATTCCAATGTTAGTGGTTGACTGCTAAGAAAAGCAGGAATAAATTGTGTGTGCTGAAAACTCCACAGTAATCTAGCCTCAAGGTTACAATAGCATGCATCAACATAGCTAGATTGTTCCTAATCCAGAAGGGGATGCAGTTATCAAACTAGATGTAAGTGAAGGAAAGCATTGCTAACAACAACACTGACCGGCTTCTCCAGCTGCAAATCTAGGTCCAGGAATACCACCAGTCTCTTTAATGGAACCCACCAATGCTTTATTGTTGTTGTCGTTGTTGTTAATTATTAATACTATTATTTCAACTTCTAGCCCACCCTCCCCCTCAAGCAGGCTCAGGGCAATAAATACATAATGCAATTTTTAAGATACCACAATTATTAAAACCCAATATAAAATAAAACCCATCAATAACAGACAATAGCAGTCCATGGCACCATTCAATCACTCTATCCCAATCAGCTCTCACCCAGATTCCCTGAGTGTTGCAGGTAGATTGTAGTTGACACTGGGAAAACAGGTGGAGAAGGAATAATACAAGTTGACAACATGCACAGCAGTACAGGGGGAAGCTAATATAGATGGATCTCTGCTGCCTCAATCATGGGCCTGATGGAACATCTCTGTCATGCAGGCCTCACAGAATCGCATTAAGTCCCTCAGGGCCTGGATTTCAATAGGGAGAGTGTTCCAGCAGGCTGGAGCCAGGGCCAAGATGGCTGAGGCAAAGCAAACATCTTTGGGGTCGGGGATCACATGGAGATCTTGGTCCAACGAGCACAATGCTCTCATCCGACTCCTAGCAGACTGATTCTAAATCTCCCTGCACCACTCTCTGCATTCTATTGCAGAAGAAAGGATCAAAACTGTTTCAGGGCTGCTCTCATGTCCACCTGGTGTTCCACATGATCTACAGTACAAACACAGCTGACAGGTTTAGCAAAACAAGCAGCAAAGCATTGTCTCTAAGCAGATCATCTATCAGAGCCACCAGTGCCATCTCCATTCCAAAACCAGGACTGAAGCCTGACTGAAAAGGATCAAGGACAAATGTGTCACACAGAAAAAACAAGAGCTGTTCTGCTACAACCCAGTCTATCACCGTACCCAGAAAGGGTAGGTTAGAAAGTGGCCTATAGCTCACTTGAACATTTACTGGCATAGAGGTCTTTATCAGCAATGTTCTATGAATGGCTTCTTTTAAAGATTTTGGGAATAGCCTCCTAAGAGTAAACTGAGCCAGCCAAGATGGGAACAGATCTAATTTGCAGGAAGTGGCCTTCTGTACTCCCACAATTCTGTCACCATCCACTAAGGAGACTAATATCAAGCTATCCAAACACAAACATGATCAGATGGTTCTTCCAGCATCTCTGCTGCCTGATTTGTACTACAACCGCAGCCCATGTTGGACCAGGTAAGAGAAATTTTATCTGCAAATAAACTAGCAAAATGTCACAGCTACTAGTGGATTCCAAGTCAACCAAATCTTGCCTAGGAATAGCTAGGCTATGCACAATTTTGATTAACTGAGCCAGATTGTGCAAATAAACCGCTATTGGGGGGAAAGGTTTCTTCATCACTGTCATCACCACCTCTTAGGCTTCCAAATGAGCTCTATGGCATGCTCTGTCTGATTCTATTGGTCCTTCAACAATGCTCTGTCTTCTAACCCTTTTAATTTCCCTCTGCTCACTGGTAGTCTGAGGAGCCTTTCTCTGTGTGTGTCTTGAATTCCTCAGAGAGCCAGTTTGGTGTAGTGGTTAAGTGCGCGGACTCTTATCTGGGAGAACCGGGTTTGATTCCCCACTCCTCCACTTGCACCTGCTGATGTGACCTTGGGTCAGTCACAAGCTCTGGCACAGCTGTTCTCTCAAGGACAGTTTGTGTTAGAGTTCTCTCAGCCCCACCTACCTCACAGGGTGTCTGTTGTGGGGAGGGGAAGGGAAAGGAGTTTGTAAGCTGCTCTGAAACGCCTTTGGGCAGTGAAGGGCGGGGTATAAATCCAATCTCTTCTTCTTCTTCTCTCAGCTGCACTGCCAACCAGATTCTCAGCAGCCTTCAGAGTTGGATCCCTGAAGGTGGACCAACAAAATCTGTCTTTGCCGTCAGAGGTATGTAGGATCACCCATGCCACATCCTTCCATCACACGCAGCAGTGTTTTAAAAGACACCCCACTTGTGTGACTTCTTTAAAAATGGCACCACATAAGCAATTAACTGAGGGAGCACTGGGGGAGAAAAAGATTGGATGAAAACTGCCTAAAGCACGCAGAGAGGGAGCCAAGGCAGGAGCAGCTGAGTTTACCCCAAGCAGAAGAACCCACACTTACTCCTGGACCGATGTCCCTCTGTCTGCCCTCACTTTGGTGTAACAGTTCATGTGTTGGACCAGGATCTGCAAGACCCGGGTTCAAATCCCAGCTTGGGTGACCTTGGGCCAGTCACTCTCTCAGCCTGATGCACATGAAGCTGCTTTATACAGAGTCAGACCATTGGTCTGTCAAAGTCAACATTATCTACTCTGACTGGCAGCAGCTCTCCAGGGTCTCAGGTAAAGGTCTTTCAGATTACCTACCCCCTGATCCTTTTAACTGAAGATGCCAAGGACTGAACCAGGAACCTACTGCATTGCAAAGCAGCTACTCTACCATTCAGCCAGAATCTTACCCCAATACAAATCTAATCTGTGCTGACATGGCAAAAGTAAAGGGACTGGGGATGGGGCGTGCAGACAGCAGGGGCACCTTTCACAGCAGGGGCACCTTTTTCCATATTGTTAGAACTGTATGGCTTATAGGTGCCATATTGTCATTAGGTACCGTATTGTTAGAACCTTACAGCTTAGAAAATTAAATAGAATTATTTCTTTCTGTGTTTTGCATTCAGCTGTAGTTTTGTTTTAAACATATTAACACACTCCATTGTAATTACTGAAGTGTGGCCATATTAGTCTTTACAGAAAACAATTTAAAAAAGAATCCAGGTGCACATCCTGGAGATGGATTACAGGCCATTGCAAACACCATTCCAAACACAGATATTGCCCAAAGTGCTACTGATCTGTCACAAAATAACAATTGTAGACTCATGGATAAAGTATTTAAAAAAAAAAAAAATGCATGGCACAGTCATGGGCATCCATATGGTTTACCTAGAACCCCGGTTTCCAAACAAGCAGCATCCTCACCTTGAATCCTTATGGGTAAGATGGCATCTCTATAGATACACAGGTAGAGGCAGATGTCCCAAAGAAGGCTGGGGATTTTCAATGAATGAAGGTGCTGAGGGTGCTGGTACTGCCTTAGCCCAACACCAATACCTCTGCACAGGGACTACAGATCTCACAGCACTCTCTGGAGAGAAAATGACTGTTGCGTTTGTTTCATTAGGCCAAAGGGAAAGTCACTTGCTCAAAGCAATTCCATAACTGAACAAAGCTGGTCTCAATATAGCTTGCAAGCTTTTTTGGGCCACAGACTGTTCCTTGCTAGGTGATCAGAGGCTTTGTGAAGCCGATCTATAAGGGTCTGGAACACCTAAAGGTGACCAAAGAAAGGTGGCTGAAGGCCATTACTGGGCAATACTACTCCACCAAGTGGATGTTAAATTTTGCACTCCTTAGTTTTGCCTATGAGCAGTTTCACTGTTATGCTGAGGCAATACAGGAAGCACAGAAGCGATAGTGCAAAGCATGAGCTAGCCTGTAGAAAGAAGAGAAGAGGAATAATAAGATGGAACTACAGGCTTCAGAACCAGAAGTGGGAAAGTCCAGGTAAGTGGGCCCTGACCAGGATAGCCCAGGCCAGCCCAACCTCATCAGATCTCAGAAGCTAAGCAGGGTGGGTCCTGGCTAGTACTTGGATGGGAGACCACCAAGGAAGTCCAGGTTCACAACACAGAGGCAGGCAGTGGCAAACCACCTCTGAATATCTCTTGCCTTGAAAACCCTACAGGGTCACCAGAAGTCAATTGTAACTTGATGGCACTTTCCACCATCATCACTACAGGCAGGTAGAATTCAGAGGAAATCTAATTCAGGCAACACCCTTTTTGTGCATTTGCACTAAGACCGGCAGAGTTACACCTCATTGTGCAGTGTAAAAATCCTCTTGTGGAATGAATGGTTAGCAAGCAACTAAGGAAAAGTCTAACTCAGAGCCAAGCTATATGCTACACACAAATGTGTTCATTTAAATACCACTGGCTGCTTAAATGGAAAAGCAGTTTTGGGAGAAGATGATTTTTGGTGGGGCTCCATAACCACCACCCCATGCCGCTGGGAGTTGGCATAGAATGGGGCTAAACAATTCAGCAGTGATCCAAGGGGGTCACTGCCTCAGTTCTCAGCCATTAACTGACTGTGGCCTTAGGAAAGCCACTGAATCTCAGCCTCAGTCCCTCATCTGCAATATGGGGCTAATAAGACTGGCTTCCCTTACAGGACTATTGTAGGAATTACTGGGATAATATATGTGGCAGTGCTTTGAACACACAAAGTATTATACAAATGCTAGCAGGAACTCCTTTGCATATTAGGTGACACACCCCTAAAGTAGCCAATCCTCCAAGAGCTTACAGTAGCCCCTGTAAGAAGAGCTCTGTAAGCTTTTGGAGGATTGGCTACATTGGGGGGGTGTCGCCTAATATGCAAAGGAGTTCCTGCTACAAAAAGAGCCCTGGCTATTACTATAATTAACTGTACAATGTAGGGGAGGGGCCACAGCTCTGTGGCAGAGTACCTGCTTGGCATGCAGAATGTCCCAGGGTCAGTTCACTGTATCTCTCTTTAAAAGGATCAAGATATTAGGTGATGAGAAAGACCTTCATTGGAGACCTTGGAGAGCACTTGCCAGTTAGAGCAGACAAGGCAGCTTAAGTGTCCCTCACTTCTTCCCTTACAATGTGTTTCAAGCCTAAACATGCTCTCTAGAACCACTCGGGGGTGGTAGAATGGAGGGAACTTAGACATCCCTGTTGCCCACTACATCTCTATTCCAAATTGCCTTGTCTCAAAGATACTTTTCCTTTCCAACAGTAGCTCTCAGGGTTTAAATGCATGCATTTGTGCATAACATGTAATTTGCCTCTTTAATCAAGGCTATCACAGCTAGCCAAGAAATGGTGGGTAATTTACTCTAGAGCAGTCTAGGAAAGCAGCAGGCAGTAGACAAGGAAAACGAAGGTTCCTTGTACCCTGATTCTAAACTAGATGAGCTAAAGCCCACCTAACACACTCTTGGCACTACATAAGTATGGTACGGTAATAATAAAAGAAGAACCCTATTAAACAAAACAGGGACAGATGATTAGCCACTGGCATTTAAATAACCCTGGTCCTGGCTGCTCCAGTCACATAATCAGACCCCAATCATGACAGGGTGGTATTTTATTGGTTCCATTATATTTTACTTCATTTATACCCTACTTTTCTCCCCAGTGGGGACCCAAAGTAGCTTCTGTTGTTTTCCTCTCCTCCATTTTATCCTCTGAGGAAGGTAAGGCTGAGGGTGTGTGACTGCCCCAAGGTCACTCAGCAATCTTCCATGGCAGAGTGGACATTCAAGTCCGGGTCTCCCAGATCCTCTTCTAACACTGTAACTGCTCCCTGACCTGGATAGCCCAAGCTAGTATTTGGATGGGTGACTTCCAAGGAATACCAGGGTCATGATGCATAGGAAGGCAATGGCAAACCACCTGTGAAAAGTAATACAGAGTTGTAAACAAGGCTTGAAATCTTCTCGAGCCCTACCGTTTGCCACTCAGCAGAGAGCCACAGTCAATTCAAAATATCCTGCCAAGCATGCTTAGGTAATCCAATGTGATTTCAAACACCTATTTAAGGCATTCATGCTGCAGACTAAATGACCAAGTCCAACCACATGTACTGACTGAATTACTGGTGGTTATTATGCAGTTATGATTTTTTTAAAAAAGGATCAATCCTGCGGCACATGCTCAGGGATGCCACATGACACTCCCAACTTCCAGTTCACACACCACAAGCTCAATCTCTTCTCCAGTGCTTTTTATGGATTGCTAATCCCTGAAATAGCATCTCAGAACACAGTGCAGCACAGCGTCAAGCTGAACAGGTTGCGCCAAATGGACAGATATCTGACAGCATGGCTGACCTTGAGAGGTGGTCAGAGACACCTAGACAAAATCTACATGAAACAAGCTTGATCAACCCAATGAACATGGTTAGCAGCAACTATATGCCCACTCGCCATGCAAAATACTAGTAGCAGAAAAACGTTCTAGGCAGGCTGCAGCAGAAGAAGCCAGCAGGATGCACCCTCAGGATATTGACATGATGTCAGACAATGTCAGGTGGAGCTGCTGAGCTTCCCAATGGAACCCTGTGTCATTTCCCAAGGTATCAACATTCCTGGCTGTCGATTCGCCTGCCTTGATGTAAAAGGCCCCCTACTGGATAAATGTGGCTGAACTATTCCTACAACTTCACAACCAAAATTGAGCTTTTCTAAATTGGGGGGGGGAGCACTTCCGAACATACAAATGTTACCCACCCATCACAGAGTGTCCAGATTCCTTTCCTCCAGGCAGTGATTCCACCACCACTATATTGCATTTTCCCAGTGCTCATCTGCAGAGGTTTGTCACCTTCCAGCTAAAGTATCCACAGCAATTATGGATGGTGTATAGAATAAGACTGTGCACATGGCATGTGCCCCTACAGGCAGTGCCTCTGCCATCACCAGGGATGAGTAACATCATTCTTTCTTCCCATCCTCTTAAAGGCTAAGCCCTTCACCCCTGAAGCATGGGGATACTTCCTTTTCTTTTTTAAAAAAGGCAAACAAAACCAAAAACACAGTGCATTATGTTCTACCATCTTCTGAGCCTTTTTTCCACAAAACTTTTTTGCAACAAACAAAATAAAGGAATTACTTTCACTTTTGCTTTTTAAAAAACAGTGAACAGAAGCAGGAGAACAGCTCTTCTTCTGTGAGCTTTGCTTCCTTCTAGCACATCAGAATAGGACACTGACGTGGGATTTGGTACTTGGACAAATACAGTAAAATGTAGCACTTTGGTTGTCAATCATACTACAATGTTGATGTGATGGTTTCATTAGGAAGTTTTACTACCCTCAGATGTATGGTTAACTAGCTGAAGACATGTTTTAATTCTGGTTGCAATTTTATTGGTTTTACTGTCATTTTATTCTGTGGATTTTACAATGACTCTTGTACAGTATGCCTGCTGATTGCGGTTTATCTTGCTAATCTATTTGTATGTTATTGTTTTACAACTGTAATATAAAACTACAGGATATAAAAACTTTAAATGAATGCTGTGGTGGAATGTGCCTGCTCTGGCCTGCAGCCCTGTTCTGCCCTGCCATCCTGGGGGTTCCCATTTCCCTGGAGGGGCTTTTCTTCCGCTCTCATGTAGCCCACTGCCACCACCCGATCATTGTTGGGATTTCCCACTGGGAGGATCAGGACTCCCCACTTCCCTTCCAAGTTCAGAGGCCTGGCCTCAATGTCCCCAGCTGCCAGCGCCTGCTCATCATGGGGACAGATTAATGCCTTGGGTGCCCTTGGAGGAACAGCCACCTGCCAACTGCCTACCTTCCCCCTATTACCACCTGTCAAGAATCTCCAATCCAGGGGATTCTTGGTATGAGGGAGTAGAACTCAAAATTACAAAACAAACCTGGAGGGTGAATCAACACACACCACTAGGGTAGTTTGCCACCAGCCCTTTTAACTATCCCAATGATTTGATTAGATGCCAAAGGGCAGATTTCCAATCTTCCTGGGAATAAACAAGAAAGTCAGCCTGGCAAGGTTGGCCACTTGCAGAATGAGTTTCCACTAAAGATTAACCAATAGGTGGATGCTTTAAGTCTAAGGATGCTTTAAATCTAATCTAATTCGATTGAAGTATCTGAAGTACAGAACAACCAATATAATCAAAGTAATTTATTAAAGAGTACAAGGGTATTTCAAAAGGAACAAAGCAGTGCGCAACAAAACAAGAAAGCTACATAGTACATTCCAGCTACACAGTACAACCTTAATTTCATATTTACCAGGCATTACCCTTCTTGGTTGAAGTTAAATAGTGTTATTACAGGTCTCTTTGTCCCAAGAGGATTGATCTGTGTGTGCCCGGCAAGCGCCTGTCCCATGGTGAGATCAGCCCATTGCCTCAGGATAGCTGAAGCTGGCTGCCCCAACTGCAACTAATCACAAAGAACAGAAAAGCTAAATTTCTTTAAGTCTCAGATTTGAACAGTCTGGTGCCCTTTAACCAATCCAAAACTCAGACTACCAAAGTTATCTTGACATGTACCTGTGATAGCAAATGGCTCAGAAGTGAAACAGCTTATGCTTCCCTTCTGTAGTGTAAATCAAAGCATCAAAAGAAGGAGTAAGGTGTGGTTCAGGAAACAAATGGCATGGCTCCATGTGTCTCTGTGATTCAAAGGCACAAAGTCGACTTGCCAACTTTCCCATGTTAGCAACTGGATGTTTCCCTTCAACCCATAGTGCAGGCCTAGATCTTAATATGAAGCCTGACTAAGTGATGTTTAATTAAGGAACAAGTAATTTAGCCAGAGGGCCAATTCCTTGAATACCACCTATGTAACTTTTATTGTCTAACAGACAACCTTTTTGAGTGGTGTTGATCTTCCAGGGAGTTCTTGTGGTTGTGAGTTCCACTGGTTTGTTGCATGAAACAACTATACTTTACCTCTTCTGTGTTGCCAGCTGGCTCTCTGTTCTCCAGAAATGAAGAAGGATAAAACAAAGCATGGCTTATTTAAAAAAGGAGCTGCCTTGAGCTGATTTTGGAGAGGCAGACTAGACGTTACCTACAGAAATTAAATAAATATTGCATATATTAGGTTACACAGAGTTGGGGGTTCCTAGCTGTTAGAGCATGAACGCCAGCTTAAGGACCAACTACCTACAAAATTCTGCCAGAAATCCAGGTTTTCAAGTCATGGGATTGTATTAAAATCAGAGTTTCCATAACTCATTTTCCATCCCATGGGATTAGGGGGAAACTATAAAATGTGATTTACTTACAAGCTGAATGGCTGAGTTTGCAAAGAGCTTAAGAGCTCTCTCTCTGCCTTCTCTTACTCTGCCTTGGATTAGCTGCCTGCACACACCTCATTCTGCAGCCTTATATTTGGGTGAATCTCTGAGAGGACACTTCCATTTAAATCTGATGCAACACACTGTGCTATTAGCTGTAGGCTGGTGCTGTGTGGGACAACCCATGGCAACAGTGAGGATGGTCCAGATGACTACACATGCATCATAGCATGTGTAGGAGCCCTCCTCCACAAAAAGGGGGCTGCTGAATATAAGTACCATGTCAACATCTACCTGAATCTGTCGTGACTGTCACACAGAGGGCCATAACTTGCTTGCCTGTCTGAGCATGCAAAAAGTGTGAGATATCAGTTCCAAAAAGCAGTAGCTAGGGGTTCGGTTATAAAACTATATAACTCCATCCTTCCTACAAATCAATCCTCTAATATTGAGAGCCAGTTTGGTGTAGTGGTTAAGTGCACGGACTCTAATCTGGGAGAAACAGGTTTGATTCCCCACTCTTCCATTTGCAGCTGCTGGATGACCTTGGGTAAGCTATATTTCTGTCAGAGCTGTTCTTGAAAGAGCTCTCTCAGCCCCACCTACCTCACAGGGTGTCTGTTGTGGGGAGGGGAAGGGAAAGGAGTTTGTAAGCCGCTCTGAGACTCCGAGTGAAGGGTGGGATATAAATTCGATCTCCTCTTCTTCTAATATTGAAAGCTCCAACCCAAGCACGTAGTTTATTCTGCAGTGAACTCTGTATGTGTTCCAGACACACTCTTCCTTACTACTACTTCGCAGGCACTGGGTTTGAGCCCTGAAAATAGGTTTCACCCTTTTCAGACTTTGAAAATAAGTCCTGCATATACATTTTATTTTCACCTTTATGGAGTGTATTTTGCCCCAAACCCCACTGCTTTTGTTGGGTACCTCCAGAGCCTTAGGACTTGCGTAGACCAAAGCCCTCTTACAATCAACATTTTAGTCCTGCTTGTTACGTCACCCCCTCGTGGACAATACTAGGAGAGCACTACAGCTGGGGTTAATTTAACTTGCCTGCTCCCTTAAGGGAAAGACCAAGAGACTTGTACTTTCTGCCAGCACTGCTGCATCCCACTTTCCCATCCAGGTTCCTGTCTCCCTGCATCCCTGCTGCTGCTGCCTCTTGCTTGGGGTTTTTGCTCACCATGACGTGTGCGCAGGCCCCTTGTGGTGCTGGTACCATAGGTGTCTAGCTCCTGGAAATGTGGCTAACACCAAGGCATGCAGCAGCCCTCCCAGCAGGGAATTCCACAGGCAGCTATAGGAGAGGGATTCAGAGAGTGCAGTACGTGATGGCTGGAGGCTGCTGTCCCAGCCATCACTGCAAGTCATCTCTCAGGCAGCGTAATCTGCTATGATCTGATTTTCTTGCACAAGTCCCGTGGGGACACGCTGTGCAGAGCACCTCAAGAATCACAGGCCCGGACTGCTGGAAGGGGGGGGGCAGCCCACCACAGGCTCTGTTCATTTACCAGAGCCTCCTTTAAACAAAGGCATAGTTGGCACAAGGGCCTTGACCATTTGCTGGCTACCGCATGGAAGAAATGAACTGCAGTTCTGAACAGAGTGACATGCTTTTAAGTCCATGGAAGCCAGAGGGTTTAGAAGGGTGTTGCTCTGTTTAGGATTGCACTGTAAATCCCTTCTTGGCAAACAGCATTATCGTGTTGACTGCCCAGAGGCCAGGCTACAATCAGGGATTTCACACCCTCAGCCTGCTGGAGGGGGGGTAATCCAATAGTTTGTAAACATCCTCTGCTCCAAAACTGACACCTTGGGGGCATCTGTCCCTTAGGCATACTTTATTCCTCAGAGCTCTGCCAATTTCAGCAATTGTTTGTCTTATGGCACACCTATGGAGTAAAGCTCAAGCTGGAATAGCTGGGATCAAGCATCAAAAAGGCACAGTATTTCTAGCCCCACGGTACTCCACAGTTCTGTCTGAGACCCAGAGTTGAGGGTTCATGCCCTTTGTCAGTCATGCCTTTACTGAGCAGTGGAAAAGCTGCAAAGAAGATGTTGGCTTCATTTTTAAAAGTGTCTAATCCTTACGTTTGTAAAGACTAGGTAGGCAATGCCTGGAGAACCCTCAGAAGCCAGAGAAGCTACTGAAGAATGCTTATTACAGTGATCAAGGGGCAAGGTTTCAGTTTCCTACATAAGCTCTTTGCCTTTTCCCTTTAGCAGAAGTAGAATGTATTATGGAAAAAATGAAAGTCTGATAATCTGCATGACTGCGTGAGGTTGCAGAAGCCAATTTTTTTTGTTGCAGAATTTGAGGTACCTTGGTGCAAAGTTCTGTTTTTGTTTTGTTTTCTTAAAAGCTCTGGATGAAAATTTCCCTGCTCTTCATTTCTCCCTATGTAAAATGGGAATAACAATAACCAACTTGACAACAGGACTATTGTGGCAGGAGACTGGCTCCAAAGCTGTGACATAACAATGAACCACAAAACACTTCAGGCTACTGAATCACTTTCAGAGGCAGGGGGAGCAGCAGGAGGCTCATGAACTGATTAATCTGGTTTATCCCAGTGATCTATTTGCCCAATAACATCTATTTAGACTGGCAATCGATGTCCAGGATTTCAGGCAGGGATCCTTACTACCTGCCATCCTCTACTTAAAGATGACAAGAATTGAACTTTGGTCCTTGAACTTTCCAAGCATGAGTTCTGCTGCACCTTGTTGCATCCTAGGAATTGGGGCCAGTGGGGCAATTCCATGCAGCAGGGAGAAAAGATCTCATGCTGGCCCTCTGCCAGTTGGATTGGCACATTTGCCAGTAGCTTTTAGGGTGAACTCTCAACATCTGTAGGTAATGATAATTCAGCACTGTGCAGACTAAAATAACAGGAATCTATGTCTTAGGCTCAGAACTCGGACTAAAGCACGTTCTTTTGAGCTTCTGCCCCGATCTCTGCCATCATTCCAACCTGGGTTGCAAAAGTTGCGTCTTTTGCACAGATGCCATCTCTGTCCCACCCTACAGTGCCAGCCCAGTACAGCTAGAGATACCAGGAGCCCAGCTAGCCTCTGTGTGTTCCTTCCTAGCTATTCACAGCTCTCCTGCCCAGCACCTCCTGAGATTTCTCTGTTCATTATTTACAAGCTTTGGTTCAAAAGGGTAACCAAGTCATTATAACAGACCTCTTTAAGGGACTTGACATGCTACCTTGGGACATTCCAATTAAAACAGCAGCATTATATGACAGCAATGAAATGCACAATCCAATTATTAAGTATGCTGAAGGTAGACGTGCCCAGATTAAGCTCCCAGAGGGATCTGGTGTATGTGTGTGTATATGTATATATATCTGTATCTGTATCTGTATATATATATATATATATATATATATATATATATATATATATAGCGGAAGATATTAAAATGCTTGCCAATAAAACATGTCCAAGATACAAAATGGCCAGAGTGGTAATTAATGAGGACTGGGCATTTCCAGCAGCCTGAATTGCTTGTTATGCTGGGCCTGTTCCAAAAACCATTTCAGTGCAGCCAAATGCAAGGTCATCCATCTAGGAACAAAGAATCTAGGGCATACCTAAGGAATGGGATGCTCTGTCCTGGAAAGCAGTAGCTACAGATGTGTTCAGAAGATCTGGCTCCTAGATTAAATACTGACAGAGACAGGGGACCTGCTCCTCAATTCATTTACACACTCACCGCTATAGTTTAGAATCAACATTCCATCTCATCCAAAGAACACTCTGCCTGGATTAGTTCATTCTTAAGAGGGTTCAACTAAATTTCCCTTCACACAATCAGTGTGTGGTAAAGGAAGTTATTTCCCTTCTTGGTTGCACTACATATGTGCAAAGCTTTCTTTTGTACTGAAGACAAACAACCCCGCAGACCAAGGCTAGACTCGCCTGTCAATCGGATTCCTCAGCCAAATGTAATTCAGTACACTTGAGACAGTAACAGAAGGAAATGTATGGCCCTAAATGCATTTCCTTCGAAGGAGCTCTCAGTAAGTTAAATGGCATTTACTTTCAGTTAAATGGACACCAAATTACAGCCTTAGTTACTTCTCTGAGAACTGTCGGACGAAATGCCAGCTCTACACATGCAGCAAAAATGAAGTGATAGAGTGGACTGTACCACTTCAGCATGATGCAGGTAGGGGAGACCATTTTTTAAAAAAAATCTTCCTCCACATAAAAAGCTTCTCACACACTGTATATCAGCACAGCAAGGAAAGTGGGCTGTGCTAAACCTCTCTCCCCAGTGTGCTAATTTAATTTTTTTTAATGAAACGGTATTCAAAAATACCATCCATTTTTCTACCACTTCATTCTGCATAACTAGTGGAATGGCGGTAAAGGCAGTGTCATGAGGTTCTGGAAGCTGGAGCCTCCCTTTTCAGCCTACTCAGCTGCTGCCCAGCCCAACATGAACCATCTGTTCTACAGATAAAGCAGGCAGAGATTCTCACACACAGTCATGTGTGCGCAGCTTCAAGGCTGGCTCCAGGCTTTGAAGGGTGCTGAACAAAATGTCCTTCGGTGCCTCCCCACTCAGAACACTGGTCCCTTGGGCATGCACGTGTCCACACAGACACACACCCTTCCACAGAAAACAGCAGAACACAACAACAACCCTTTCACCCATCTTTAATCTCTGTCAGTTTCAGCAAGGTTAAAGAGTTCTGAGAGTCATGCTCTGCTCTATGCCCCTTGACCCAAAGGGGGCAATCTCCCATTCCTGGTGGAAACTGATGAGAACAATAGTGACTTCAACATGGCAACGATTCTCTGTGGTTTCCTTCTTGTTGCAGCAAGCAACAGGTTTCCACATGGCAGGTTTCCCTGTATTTCTCCTGTCCCAGGTGCCAGCACTACTGGGGGGATGGCTTTGAGGTTAATTTTTTGAATTGGTAATTTACATATTACTATAGCTGTACATCAATTACTGATTTATTTTTTTTTAAAAAGGACCCCCGGGAGAAGGGGAAACAGCAGCCATGCAGCAAGGAAAATGGGACCAATGTGGGCATGGCTGGGAAAGATCCAGGCTCTCCTGTCCACCCAAGCTTTGCTGTCATCTTTCAAAAAAAGATCATAGTGAAGGAGGTTTTAGAAAGACTGTAGGAAAGCCTCTGATGTTCCTGAGTCTCAAAGAAAGTCCTTCTTGTTTCTTGTAGGCACCTCTGGTCACAATCCCAAACATGGCAGAGGGGAAAAAGATCAAGCTGTCTTCAGGACCTTCTGCCATCTTGGAACTGATCCACAGTTTGAAAATGTAGGAACTAGATTACTAGAGCTGGTAACTCTGACTTAGTGAGCTACATGTCTACAATGGACAGAACTTGACTGTCTAGGCCAGGGTTGTCAAACTCATTTGTTACAGAGGCCGGATCTGACATAAATGAGACCTTGTCAGGCCAGGCCATGTGTGTCATAAAATGTAATGCCAGGTAGTGGAGATATAAACTTTATAAAGGACACAATTAAAGATTTTTTAAACTTTAAATAAAACGTGCTTAAAACACTAGCACCCTTGCAATATTTAACAGTTTCTGATAACTGACACCTCTCACTCTGAATTATTGCATCAAAATGTCTGTGCTATAGCAAGCAAGTATGCTGCTCAGGTGTGTATCTGTAAGCTGCAAACCTACTTTTAATTTATTGACATTCATTGCAGAAATCTCATTCTCAGTGTTCTGAGCCTAGGACACAGGGGAAAAACATGAAATGGCTGGGCATTGTGAGCTTTTGTACATAAGTTGCTTCATGTGCTGGTCAAGAACATGAGAAGGCATCATGACACAGACTGAAGGCTATGTGTTTGTCTACAAAATTTCTTTCCCAGAGAAACAGCTACAACTTTCTACAAAGGAAATGTGCTAGGTGAACTTGGTCTGGACACACAGTATCAGCCTAATCCACCTCACTGGCTTGTTCTTATTCCTCCTCTAAAATAGTTCACATTGCTTTCTTACTGAGAAAGACTGGATCATGAGGGCATGAATACAGTGAAAAGGGGGAGAGACCCAGTTGCACCCAGGACAGCCCTGGCATAAGGAGTGCAACAAAACACACATAGAGAGAGCATAAGGAGCCCAACAAAATGCACACACCCTGTAGCAAGGCACACAAAAGCTCATATCTTGAACAAAACTTTGTTGGTTTTAAAGGTGCTTACTATTTCTTCTGTGCGATTGAGGCAGCCCAGCAAAGCAAGGTCTCCCTCATTCCCTCCCTCCCTCCCTTCAGGGAGGAGCCTCAACCAGTGGAAGAAAGAAAGGTTTCCCTTTGTCTCCTGTAAGATTGAGGTAGCCTGGCCAGTTCTCTCCCTCCCCCTGGGAGGAGTAAGGGGAGGAGCTTCAGCCAGTTCTTTACCAGACTCCCTCAATTGCAGAGGAGAGGCTTGCTTATCTCTCTCTCCTGTGCGACTGAGTCTGGTAAAGCAAGCTGCAACATGGCAGCAGCACCAGAACTGTAAAAGGAAGCAGGAAACAGCCAGGACCTTGAGGGCTGGATTTAAGCCCTCTGAGGGCCTGATCAGGCCTGAGGGCCACATGTTTGACACCCCTGGTCTAGACACTCTCCCCATTCTTAATCCTTCCACCATGATTCCTAGACCTTCCTCTACTAGTAAATGGCAGGGCTTCCTAACTTATATACAAACAAGAACAATGTATGCTAAGAAGCTGTGGGGTCATGGCTGCAGTACCAAGCAACTGGAGCAAAATCCAACTATTTCAGCTGCATTTTTTTTAACCTCTGGTTGCAGAGGAGAAAAAAATGTGGCAGGCGTGTTTTGCTAGAAATGGAAAAACGGAAAAGGTATCCGGTGATCATATGGAACTTCTTTAGTTAACACATTCATCAGCCACTACCTGTAGCTCTCCCCATCAACATTTCTTCACTCTTCCTGATCATACTCTTTTCCTCCATTACTTTTGCATATGCTGCAACTGCAGTCTCTAAGGGGGGAAAACCCCTGAATAATACATAACCTCCATGAGGGGGGGAACCCTCACTCCACCAAATATCAAGTAATTATGTAAATTAAATTTACCTCTCTAAATTTGTATAATCTATTCCAGCCATCAACTCTTTGTTTTCATTTGGGAAAATAGGAATGTTTAATTTTTTAAAAAAATATATATTATTTTATTGGATTTATAACCTGCTCTCCCAGAACCAGATCAGAGCAGGTGACATCATTTTTTTTTAAAAAAATAGCATTTTAAAACATTAAAAAAATCCAATAAATACACTAAAGATCATAATCATTACAATAAACACCATAATACAGTTAAAAACACCCTATATGATTCCAGGGAGCCTATTAATTTTTCTTCCAATGCAGCTGCATTGAGATATTGTAAAGACAAGATTTTTCAGAAGACCTGGGGAGATGTTAGGCAGCAAAGCTTACAGCAGGGAAGGAGGGCAGCTACTTGAATCTTCAGCTACTCCCTGGAGGGAGTGATACAAAAGGAAGAGAAATCAACACAGTATGTAGGAGCTTTCAGGAAAAGGGTGCTTCAAGAAGAAGAAGAAGGAAAAAAAGGCACAACTCTTGTCTGCTGCTGCAGGTCTCTTTAATGGTGCCAGTTACGAACTTGAAGGCATCCTGCCTCAGCCAACAAGAAGTGCTGTTTATATGACATTAATTAAGGGGTTTCTAATTTCATTAGTACGTCTTCCCAAGCATAGGAGGATTACTGTGCCTTTCTACAGTAAAATAACCAAGAACTGGAAAAAATGCTATACCCTGCAGAAAAAGAGGGAGAAGCTGATAGACACAGCAGAAGGCTGGAGTACAAGGGAGAGAGAAAGATGGACATTATCAGCAGAAGACAGAGGGAAGAGCTTGACAGACAGATAAAAGACAAAGGTTACATTTACAAAGGTAACCTCAGCTGTTCCCGCACAATTCACAGAGATGAGAACTAACGCAAGGTAACTGCCTCCTCCACTCATTAGCCAGGAGAAGGGTGCTTGCCCTGTCCCCAGGGGAGAGACAGCCAAGTGCAAGCCTGCCTAGTAGGGCATTCACTCAGGAGTATTTAATACCTGGAAACACACCATGTGAAAGAAGAGGAGTACATGCTGCTTTTTAAAGTGCAATAATACCATCATTCCTTAACTGCTCGTTCACGTGAGCATCACATGAGTAAACCTGCTGTTCTCATTCTCAGAGTGCTTCTGTTCACCAAAGACAATATGGCTGCTTGTGGAATAGGAAGAATTCTGGGACACATCCAAGACCCTCCAACCATGCCTTTTCTAAACCTGGTCCTCCAAGGAGGAAAAAAAATACTGATACATCACTTTGCAGCTTAATAAACTTCCAAGGCAAACTACACACACACACACACACACACACACATTAAAATCAATTGCTGAGAATAAAACCCCTAAGAATGAAAAAGACAGTGAAGTAGCAACAGCAGCAAAAATGCACCATAAATGAAAAGACTGGTGTAACAGTCTTAACCTGGTCCCTAAAGATCTATAAAGCTCAGCTGACATCAGGAGAGTCTCTGAGGATAGCATTCCACAATCACCTCTGGTTAAGTGATAATGCCTGATTGCCATGGGACTCACAGCCAGACTATAGGGGTGAGTTTCCTGTGGAAACTCTATTCTGAAGCACCACAGGGATCCAATTCAGATGAAGACTGCATCATAAGAAGTAGCTTCTTCCCTCCCCCTTTGCAATTTTCTTGATCTGAAATGGTCCACAGTGGTGTTATTTGCCCTGGAGTGGGGGAAGCTACACATACACTGTGGGCAGCCCTCCAGCAAGGCAAATCACGCTTCCAGGGCAGAAGGGGGTGGTAGTGTTTCCCACACACACTGATGGCCCCTATTTTGTCTCCAGGGCTGCTCCTGAAGGTCTGCTGAATTCAGTGCGTTGCTGCAGAAGGGAGAAGCGGGGAAGTCCCACTCTGCAAGCTGATCTTGTGGGGTGCAAGAGCCTAACTCCAGATGCCACCTGCGTAAGATCTGAAAATGGGGACATTCTAGGAAGGAGCTCTAAACACAGTTTCAAAACAGTGGGCAGGTACACATGGGAGCACGCAGCTTTTCACATACCCTGATCCCTAACAGCACACAGCTCCCGTTCTTAGCACATATATGAACAATACTGGAGTTACCACCTTCATTCCCTAATATCCTCTAAAGAAGTCCATAATACTGTCTGCTTGTACTGTTGCAAAACAGTAGTTTGTGGCTGGAGCTACCCACTGCATCTGAAGAAGTGTGCTCTAAGTCACAAAAACTCATGCTGGAATAAATGTTCCTCATGTTTAAGGGTTGCCAGGTCCCCCCTGGCCACTGGAGGGGATGGGGGAAGGTAGGGTAGCCAGATCCAGGTTGGGAAACTCCTGGAGATTTGGAAAGGGAGCCTGACGAGGACAAGGACCTCAGTGGGGTACAATGCCACAGAGTCCACCCTCCAAAGCATCCATTTTCTCCAAGGGAACTGATCTCTGTAGTCTAGAGGCTGGCATCTCTAAGTTGTCTGCACTGAAGGAAGATAAACCAGGCTTAAGAGTCAGGAAGGGAAACAAGGATGCTAGTAGAAGAGCCTGTTGGTGCATGTTCAAAAGTCAGCTTGTATTGTCCACACTATGCCCTGTTTATTGATAACTTTTGCACTTCCCCCAGTTTTTAACAGAAAAGCCTGAATTGTGTGAATGAGGCAGACACTCTTGTGCTATTAGGCCGCAACTCCTCCTGCTTCCTGGCCTTTGTTCTCAATCTCATCCTCCTCCATGAACACAGCCTCTTTGTTTTCTAGGTGCACATTTGCACCACAGCATCCATGTGCTTACAATGCTGGTGAGAAGATGGTATATGAATTCCTGGGAGGAGGGAGCTCTGCTTGCCTGTGTCTCTGTCCTGACTGGAAGGAGTGGTGTGATTGGAGGACACCTCTGGCTTTTTCCAGCAGAGAGAGGGAGAGGGAGAGAGAGCACCTGTGTGTGTGTGTGTGTGTGTGTGTGTGTGTGAGTGAGTGAATCTGTAAAAACTGAAGTAGCTCCTGAATGCAGAGCGGACATTTATGAATATTCATCCATGGAACTCTCATGCTGAACTGGACACAAAATCAGCCAACAGAGAACCAACCTTTTTCCTTAGAGTGGAACTGCAGCGGTGCACACTGTTTGTGCCCCGGCACAAGGTCCCCTAAACACCAGCCTTGAGGTTGGGCAGTCACAGACTGGAACGATTGGCTCAAAACATCCCGGAGCCAAACCTAGAGTGCTGTGTGATGCAGCTTGTGCATACAGACAGCAGTCTGGGGGTGGAAGATGATGCCTATGGAAGACAGGAAGCCAATGGCCAGAACGGAGACAGGCAGATGGCGAGGATGCCTGGTTACTCCATCCTTTAATGGATATGCAAAGGCATTCTTATTTCAAAGAGCTCTTCACCAGGCAAAGATGAGACTATTCATTGGGTAGATTCATTTTGGTTGATAAAGAGTTCCATGAAACTCAGGTACTTCTATCCAATAAAAGGTATAACTTCATCAATTTTGCCTCCCCCCGAGGGACTGGTAGGACCGGCCATATGAGAAGCAAATAAAACAGAAAAAAGAAGCGAGTCTGATTCCAGACTGAGTTTCCAAAAGTCCTGGGTATATTCCAGCTGTGTCACAGCCTCTCGGTCTGTCTATGGGAATGTAAGGCACTCTTGGTTAAAGGAGCACTACAGTTCTTGACCATCTGCTCACAGCATTTTAAGGACAAGGAATATTGTACAGTAATTATATAACAATAACCAAACAAGAAAAACCAAGCAGGTTCCCAGCTCCAGGAGACGAAACCTGTCAAATGTGAAGAGTGATCTTTGGCATTTGGTCCCCACCTGGCCCTCATGGGAGGTCCAGGAAGGATGAAGAGAGAAAAAGTGCCTTTATACAAGTTGCTCCCCCCCTAGCACCAGACTCCATTTCCCTGGGTCTGCTGTTGCCCTGTGCATTGTGCCCCATCACTGCGCTAGAACCCTTCACACACAAAAAGAGGGAATCGGGGGAGGGGGAGAAGCCAACTGACCAATTCCAACGGGTTGCCTAAAATGAGCCCCAACCCCCTCAGTGGAAACTTGATTCTCCCCCCTCCCTACATGGTACCTTCCCCTTAGATCCTCCTTGCAAAAGAGGGCACACTGGCACAGCCTGTGGGGCAGCTCTGCAGCTGTGTCTGCAGCAGTCTTACCCACATACAGGACGCCTTCCTTGGTCTTCTCCGCTGCCACTGCGACCCCTTCCTTGGTCTTCTCCGCTGCAGCGACGACCCCTTCCTTTGCCTTGGACAAGCCCTTCATAAACACATCCATCCCGGCACTGAGGTCTGGGTGAGAGAAGAGACAGCCCAAGATGGCTTCAGCAGCGGGCTCTGCTGATCCCACCACCAAGATCGGTCACAGTGCTGGGGGAAAGGAGGTGAATCCGGCTCTGGAAAGATATGGGGGGGGAAGCCTGGGAATGGCTGGCACAGCACTTCCCCAGGTTGGTATCCAGGGTGAGAAGACATTGCCCATCTTGTTCAGCTCCGGGCACTATCATGCTGCAGACCTGGCTCCCCTGCCAGCTTGCCAGTCCCTTGTGCTGGGAGAGGCAGGAGATGGCGCCTCTCCAAAGGGAAGGGGAGCAGCCACATGGAGGATGCAGAGTCCCACTTGCTGCCATGGGGAAAGCAACCCTGTGCCCCAGATTCAACAAGTCTAGTGACAGCTGTTACTGCTGCAAAGGCTGCCCCTCCCCAGCAGCCATCACCCTGGCCTACCTCGCCTGTCCTAATGGCTGCAGCTGCCCCCTTCCTGTTCGTTTTAACACGGGGGAGTGGGGAGGGCAGCTGGAAACCACCATCTCTCTCAAGCCCCATCCCTAAAAAGCACGGATTGGTTTTCCCCCTATGTGCAAAGGCTAGAAGGAAACCGGGACTGAGCCAGGATCAAGGCAACTCAAACGGGGATGACTCCGTGTCCTTGAAACCCAGGAAGGGAGGGGGATGAGGGCTGGCAGCTGCTGGCTCTGGAAATTATTGGGGGGGGGGTGTCCCAGGACGATGAAATCCATCTCCATCAGCATCCAGATTCCAAGCCAGCCGAGCCAGGCATCACAAGCGATTCCCCTCCCCAAAAGGCAGATCTCAGCCACGCGTCGCCGGCCCACCCACGGGTGTGTGTGTGCGTTTCACCTTCAGGCCAACGCTATGACCCCCGCCCTGGCCAATCCATGGAGGATCTCTCCGATCTCGTGCTCTCCCCACACCTGCAATTTTCTCCTCCCTCCGAACAGACGGAGGGAACCCCGCCAAGCCGCCGCTCACCTGCGATCGGCAATAGCGCTGGACTCCGGTGCGTCTCCGCTGGGGGGGTTCAGATCATTCCGGGCCGGAGCGGGCGGCGGCAGTGGCGGAGGCGGCGCGGTGCAGCGGGGGGAGTCAGGGCAGCTCTGCCATGGAGCAGCTCGGAGAGGAGGAGGAGGAGGAGGAAGAGAGAGGAGACGAGACGCCGGTGCCCTCGCCCTGCTGCTGCTGCTGCTGCTGAATATTGCAATGAGCCACCGCGCGCCCTATACCCGCCCGGCGAGGGGATTTCATCATAGCGCGCAGTCCTCGCTCCCCGCCCCTCCGCCCTGCCCGGATGCAGCAGCGGGACCCCCGGCCTGGAAGGCCTCCCGCCCGGTGATCGGGGTGGGGCCTCCGAAAGGAGGGAGCAAAACCTTTCTGCCCCGGCCCGGCAGGAGGGGCCGAGCGATGCGCTAACAACGAAGAGCCTCGAGAGTCTTAATGGGATCAGTGGGGGTAGCCGGGCAAGTATGGCACATGCAGAGGCAGGCACGTAGACGCTGGTCAGCAATTAGGCCGGCACATGGATGCAAAGCCAGAGGCCCTGCGCGTAGAGAATGCTAGGTCGCTCTCTTTCGTTTTCTGTGCAAGCCCCAAAGCACCATCAGAAAACCTGTTTCATATAAGAAAGAAAAATGCGGTAAACAGTAGCGGGTATTCACATATGATGCTTAATTAGAAGGATCCCGGCCCCCATGGAAATCACAAATGCCCACTCCTCAGTCTCTTCTCTGATGGCCATAAGTAAATAGGTTTTGCAGATTCCCGGATAAATGTTTATTATTACAGGCTCCATTAAAAATAGGCAAGAATTGATAGTGTCTTGCCTACAAACAATTGCAAAAAAAAGGAGGTTCTTCTGCTTCCCACAGAAACACTAGTTCTCATAGTTTCTAAATCTAGACAGAACCATTTCAGGCTGTGGGTGGAAATACCTAGTGGATCCTCCAGTTCCTAGAAAATCAGTATGTCAACAAGATCAGGCCAGAATTCTTCGCCATGGGGTTCTAGAAGTGTGCTCATTCATGTAAGTCTCCACTTGAAGTGAACCTGAAGATTCTGAAGATCCCTTTCGGTTAAGAGGCTATCTAGATCGGGAAAATGGTGCAGGAGAAAGGGTTAAGCAGATGCTGTATGCCACTGGCAAACTCTTGTAATAGGAGTACTATAAAACTCAAGATGGCAGTCCTAAACCCAATTTGGTAAGGTTTTTCCCCCTCACTGAGTAAACATGTATGAAATGAGACAGACTGAGTAGCTAGGATTTATAGGATCACTCAGAAAAAGCATAAAGATTGGATTTTGCTTAATTTGATCCAAGGCTCCTAAACACAGAGATTCATAGCCTGTTTTAAGTGCCAAGATAATGTCCTGCAACTGCCAATGTCGTAATAATTAAATAGATGGATGGATGGTAGATTTCTTTTGTCCATGTGCAGAGTGCTTTGCCTGACTACCAAGCTGCCACAGAACATATGCACACATCTGGGATTACAAATACTTTCCTATTCTGGTCATGAACTGTAAATAAAGTAAAGTAAGACCCAAATACTTTCCAAGGACTGGGAACCTTTTTAAAAAAATAAAAATCACTGATTAGACCATTGAAAACAATGGAATATCTTTTATAAGTACCAACCAAATAACACAAAATAGTGTGCAAGTTTCTGAGTTCTCTAGAACTCTTAAACTGGATGTAAAGCTTATGCTCCCACAAAGATATGTATGGTTAGTGACTAATGGCACAAATAAAGCAGCAATGTGCTGTCATGTAAAATTTCATAGAAAACTTACTGCAAACATACAAATCCTGTCTGTGTGTGAGTTTTACTATGACTTAATAAGGTTGCCAACCTCCAGATGGTGGCTGGAGATCTCCTGCTATTACAACTGATCTCCAGGCAACAGAGATCAGTTCACCTGGAGAAAATGGCCACTTTGGAAGGTGGACTCTATGGCATTGAAGTCCCTCCGTCCCCAAACCCCACCATTCTCAGGCTCTATCCTCAAAGTCTCCAGGTATTTCCCAACCCGGAGCTGGCAACTCTTAACTATTGCCAATGCAGATGGAGTCTCACCAGTTCAGACCCAAATGACATGAAACACGGGCGAGCTGAAGCCTCCAGTGCCAACATGAAACCATAGTTAACAAACTGCTTCGTGCACATCTGCATAAGTGTTTTCATCTTGATGGCCTCTGAAAATATGTTGTATTTGTAAAAATTTTAAGCAATGAAAACTCTTCCAGGTTGCAGTCACTGGGGGGTGGGGAATCCCTGCTTAGTGAATTAAAGATGCAACACACAGAACCGTGCAGCACAGCCTCCGTTGATTCCAAGTGTGTGTTTGATTGCAGGACAGCAAAAGCCCTTTTGAATTGAGGATGTGCTTGATAGGTTGTGCTTTGCAAAGCATTGGACATCAATGTACCCCTAAGAACGTGAAGAAGCAATTACAACTTCCTAATAAAAGCTAGTATAAAGCTTGTGTTCGGAACCGGGGGGGGGGCTGTTTTTGAATCCTACCCTGTCTCTTAATGCAGGCCTGCACAGTGTGATCCAGCAAGCCAAAATATTGAGGACATGATTAGGAGCTTCCACGGTTTTTTAAAAGCGCTAAACTTAGCCCAAGGAGCCTCAGATTTGGATGACTGGGGTACAGTTCTCCCAGCATCAGTTGCTACCCCATCCTTGCCTCAGAGCTGCTGTTTGCTCTGGCCGAGAAAGCATACAGAAACATGTTTGTATGTTTTGCCCTGTGGGGGGGAGGAAACAATTGGGATCAGGAAAATGGCAATGCCAGTTTGCCCTGATCACCAAGCCCCCCCCCCCCCGCAGCAAAAAACGAGGAGGCTTATTTGAAGGGCCATTCATTGCCAGCAGGCTGAATTGAGCTTGTCAAGATGCAGGCTGTCAGGGCCTTCTCTAATGAATAATATACATAAATTCAATACCTGTGAAGATTCTGAATGGGCAAAAAAGCACTTAATAACATACACTAACAGAACAAATGATTAAGTAAGCCACTGCAGTAAAATTTATCTGAAATAATTTTAATCATTCTCTAGCGCTATATCAATTTAGGATCAACTGTGATGCCGTAATAAATAAATACATTTGGGGGGCTCGTTAACAAGGGCCAATTTAGCATATATCTGTGTAGGGTTGCCAGATCCAGGTTGGGAAAATCCTGAAGATTTAAGGATAGAGCCTGGGGAGGATAGGGACCTCAGTGGGGTGCAAGACCATAGAGCAGGGGTCCTCAAACTTTTTAAACAGGGGGCCAGTTCACTGTCCCTCAGACCATTGGAGGGCCGCCGCGTTCACCCCTCCCCCCACCAGCCTGCTCGCCTGGCCGCCGCAGTCGCCCCCTCCCCCCCACGACCAGCCTGCTTGCCCCGCCGCCGCGTTCGCCCCCTCCCCCCCACCAGCCTGCTCACCCCGCCACCGCGTTCGCCCCCTGCCCCCCACCAGCCTTGCCACCCCTAAGAGCCCGCCGCCCTAGTGAGCGAGCCGGCATTGCCTCTCCCAATGGGCTACTCGGGAGGAGGAGCCCGGCAGGTGGGCAGGGGCGCTGCTGCTGCGCTCCCCGAGGAGGAGGCGGATCCGGGCGGGGGCGGGCGGGCATAAACACTCGGCGGGCCGCATAAATGTCCTCGGCGGGCCGCATGTGGCCCGCGGGCCGTAGTTTGAGGACCCCTGCCATAGAGTCCACCCTCCAAAGTATCCACTTGCTCTAGGGGAGCTGATATCTATACCCTGGAGATCAGCTGTAATTCCAGGGGATCCCCAGGTCCCACCTGGAGTTTGGCATCCCTATATCTGTGTAAAGTAGCAATGCCTTCATTCCACTGAGAGCCCATGTGGTTTTTTGTCAGGAGTGATTAATCCCTTAATGCTCACCAACAATGTAATTCTAAACAGAGTCACACCTACCTAAGCAGACTGATACCAATGGATTTAGAAGGGTTTAACTCTGTTTAGGATTGCATTGTAAGTGACCTTGGTCCAGTAACTCTATCAGAATTGTATTGAGCAGTAAAAATCTTTGGATTATTTCTGATCTCATTACTACTTACTTCTTCATTAGCAGTTCTTCATTAACAGTTGAAACAACCGGAGCTGCTTTTTTCTGGCATGACTCCTGTGCATTTACAGCTGTATGTCATGCAGAAATTCAACAGATGAAGTATTTTCCCAGTGGAGAAGCAATGATGGGGGAAAGCTTCACCTATTGAATAATTGCCTTTTGTGCAGCTGTTAAAAGCCTCCTAGGCTTGTCAGAAAACATGACAAGACAATCTGGAATGAAATAATTTTATTTTTCAGAATTAAATAAAATCAGGCTTTTGTGGAAACATTAATAAAAGTCTGGGTGGAGAGGTAAGCATTTTTCTAGAAATACAGTCTCTTTAGAACACTCCGTTGCATAATGGGACCTCTGGGACATTCTGATGTTGCCTTATGACAAGCATTTCATTTGCAACACAGAGGTTGCAGTCTAGCTAAAAAAATGGCCTATTTTTACAGGGTAAGTGCTGTTTAGGCAGAGGTTGCAAAAAAGTCTATTCCCTATCTCATGGCAATCCACAGCTACAGTTATCAGGTGCTTCTTATGTTCTAAAACAAGGCAGGGCTCACAAGGAATTATGGAAGGAGGAACAGCTTGGAAATCTCTACCACCAATCTCTGTGATTCCAGGCTACTAAAAGGCTTGAGCAGTTCTCCCCCTTTTCTCCTTGAACGGGATTTAGGCCCAACTTTCCATTTCTTCTCCCCAAACTCAGTCATCTGGCTATGGGGAGTGTGTGTGTTTCTTTTGGCAGTGTCACATTTTCTGAACACCTAGCCAGTCCCCTGAATATGTAGATTATGCAACCCCTTTGGGACAGTCTATCTGACATCCTTTCTTTTTGTTTTAAAAAAGAACATGGCAAAAGTGACTACATTCCATGAGCAAATTTGCTTCTGTGGGCATATTTTTGCCTAGCTATTGTGCTCCATCCAGTAGGGGGAGACAGATGTACCTCCATGTAGTCTGGTCTTTGAAGGGAGGGGAAAAAAGGAGGCATGGGGCTTTAATAAGTGAGGCTTCTTCCAGGTTAAAGGTGGTTCTGAAGTGGGCCTTTGGGATAAAAGGAGAGTTGAAGGGAGGGTGGGTTGTTGTCTTCATTATCTAGGAGGGTAGCAGTGGAGATGGTGAGTGTCTCTTTTCTGCTTCCACCTATAACTCACAGCTGTTGGTTTTTGGAATTATTAAGTCCTTTCTTTAAACTTTCAGAGGCCTTATTGACCTTGAGGAAGAAGAAAGGTGAGGTTAGATTAGTAGAGTGGTTCTGTTTTTTTATTCTGAATAATTTGTCTCAGTTTGTTTTGTGTGTGTGAAGTTTTTGTTTTTTTGCACTCAAGCTGCAGTTCTGTTCATGCTTGTGCAAGAATAATTGGCTAAAGTGGGGAGATATAAAATGCAAACTGACCTGGGCTGTATCTTGCTGAGGCTGGGTGGATGGGTATGCAGGGGGTGAGATTAGATTTAATGAGCCTATCCCTGGTAGGATTGCTAATTTCCCTTTGTGGCCTCTGAAGATAAGAGAAACTATGCTTTTTCAAACTGGGGAGAGGACCTTCATTTCCTGATTTTCTTGTGTGCAACTATGCTGTTAAAGGCAGAAGAGCCCCATCAGGAAAAACAAAAAACAGCTTCAGAATTGAGTATCCCATGTATTGTTTCTGGCAATGTTATTCTCCAAAGGCTTTGGGGGGTGTATGCCAATCTCCAGGCAGGTGAGAAAAACAGATGCTGTGTAGGCTTGGCTTTTACTGTGGAATGGTCTTTTTTTAAAAAAATGAACAAGGACAGTACTTATCCTTGCAGTTTGTAAGAAGCCATATAAAGCCGAATTATTCAGGGCATTTGGTGTGGGTCAACAGCAGCACTGTGGTTTATGCAGTGTTTGCTGTGGACAGCTTTTCATGTGTGTATTTTTTAATTTTCCTGTGTGACAGGGCTCTCATTTTTGTTGTAAATCACTTTGAGTACTAAATAATTAGGAGAAAGAAGGGTTATAAATATTTTAAAGAAGTGACTTGGACTTCTGCATTTGTTTGGGGAAAATAGTAGATTGCTTGAAAATAAAACATGCCGAAATTCACCTGTATCAGAATGCTGGCCTCTCTAATCCCACATGGTGTTTCACACAGCAGCCAACCAGTTGCCCCAGAGGGCCGAACAAACAGCATAGAAGCTGAGGCCCTCCCCTGCTGTCGCCTCCTAGCACTGGCAGTCAGGAGCTTGCTGCCTCTGTAGATAGAGGCTCCTTTCAGTCACCACTGATGGCCTCTCCTCCCTCAATCTGTCTAGCCCTCCTCTAAAGCTACCTATATGCTTGTGACCATCACTGCCTTCACTGGCAGTGAATTCCACAGTTGGAGTAGTTGTTGAGTAAATAAATACTTCCCTTTGTCTGCCTTGGAACTATTACGCAACAACTTTATTGGCTGCCACTGTGTTCTAATATTATGGGAGAGGGAGAAAAAGTTTCTTCATTCTAACCCATGTAAAATTTTATAAACCTCTATCATGTGTGTGTCCCCCCCACCCCCCATGCTGTATTTTTTCCCTAGTTTGTAAAGTCCCAGACTCTCCGGCCTTTCTTCATAGGAAAGGTGCTCCAATCCTTTCATTGTCTTGGTTGCCCTCCTTCATAATACTTCTGGCTGGCTCCTTATTGAAACATGGTGACCAGACTGGCACACAGTATTCCAAATGTGGTTGTGCTATAGCTCTGTAATTGCAACACTGTCTGTTTTATTTTCAGTCCCTTTCCTAATAAGTCCTAGAATGGAGAGTCCCCCTTAGTAGCTCTGTTTTCCCTGGGAGCATTGCCACAATATCCTGCCCCTTAACGTAGTTTCACCCTTTCATGTAGTGTCTCAGATTCTTCATAAAATCTGTCTTGAGTCTGTTGGCAGAGTAATTAATGCAGCAATGGTGCACAACCTGATTAAAGACTAGATAAAGGCTTATTTAGGAATTAATATACTTGATAGGAAAGAGGAGAGACAAGAGAGAGGTTCTAAACTGCATCTGTAGCTGAGAGAGAGGATAAGACTGAGTGTGGCACTTCTGAGAAGAAGGGGGAAATTGCCCCTAAGAGAAGCAATCTGGAGACAGACAAGGAATAACACTTAACAGGAGAGAAGATGCTGACCTCACTATCCTATTTAATTGTCTTCTTGCTGCTCCCTGCAGGGTCTTCTCTTTGTCTTTGTACACCAGACATTGCCTTTTCCAACAGAGTCTTAGTGAGAAAGGCAGACTATAAACAAAATAAATAAAAATATGGATTCCAGAGGGGTAGCTATGTTAGTCATTTGCAGCCAAAACAAGCACTTTGCAACACTTGACCAGCACACTTTGATTCTAGCGTAAGTTCTTGTGGACTGAACCCCCTTTTCTCAGATGCATTTGAGGAAGCAGGTGCTAGTCCACAATCACTTATGCAGGAATAAAAGTGTGCTTGCCCTTAAAATGCTACAAAGCTTGTTTTGTTTTTTCTCTTACAGGTACTGCCCGCTCTTTTTGGGTGGGAGGGGAATAAAGCTCTGAACAGTTTTAGTTGCTGTACTTTTCAGAGGATAAACAAAACTGGGGGTGGGCTCTTTAATTCTTTTTCTGAGAAGGCATGCTTTCCCTTGGAATGGAGAGTGTTTTGGAGGCTTATTGCTTGGGGGGGGGGGTTGCTAGTTGTAAAGCTTATATCCAAAACACTCTTGTTTTGCCATTGGAAAAGGATGCCAGCCAACACAAATGTAAGTATCTCTAGTTTTCTCCTCCCTGACTTACTGTGACTGCAGGGACAGTCTTTCTGTTTGTTTTTGTTTTATCTTCCTTGTTTTGACGTGATATTTGTTATCCACTCATTCAAATGTCAGGCAAGTGCACGGGAAGAGCAGCGAAAACGCAAGGCCAGGAGAGAGGAGGTGACTTTGGAACGCTTCAGGAAACATCCTCTCCAGAATAGGTACTGGCTGAGCAGTGGAAGGTATTCTGCTGCATTTATACATCACACAAGGAGATGGCCCAGAAGGACTTGCAGGGGGCATTTCATCTGGTCTCCCCCTGTGTCTCCTCTTTCCCTTCTGTGACAACCTCCATAGTCTATCCCAGCTTTCTGCTTCCTTCCCCTCCCACTCCATCTTCAACTTTCCTCCTCACTCTCCCTGGCAGCCCTTATCCAGGAAAACTATGGCTGGATTGTACAGTGCAGGCTGCCAGGCCCAGTTCACAATGGGGAACCCAAAAGGACTCATAGGCAGTATCTCCCTTTCCCTTGTACTGCTCTTCTCACACTATACTCTTGGCAGTGCTTTCTCTGCTTCCTTCTCTCATTCTCACTCACCAACCTGCCTTTTATTTGCTCCTGCCCCCACAGTCTGGTGTAGTGGTTAGGAACGTGGATGCTAATCTGGGAGAACCAGGTTTGATTCCCCACTCCTCCACATGCAGCTGCTGGCGTGACCTTGTGTCAGTCACAGTTCTCTCAGAGCTGTTCTCTCAAGAGCAGTCCTTGGGAAAGCTCTCTCAGTCCCACCCACCTCACAGGGTGTCTGTTGTGGGGAGGGGAAGGGAAAGGAGACTGTAAGCTGCTCTGAGACTCCTTTGGGTAGTGAAGGGCGGGGTATAAACCCAATCTCTTTGTCTTCTCTTCTCTCTTTCTTCCCATCCACCAGCTGACCTACCACTGTCTGCCCCCCATCTTTAGCTTTCACCCTTCCTTTCTCCTTGCAGCCTCTACATGGGAAGACGATGGCCTGATTGTGTAGTGGCAGCTGCTGAGGCTAGTTGCAAAGTGGGGAACCACAAGGGCTTGCAGGGTCACCTTAGTTTCCACTGCTTCTTCCTCCCCATGTTATTTCTTCCCCCCCCACAAGCATCATATCTTCACCTTTCTCTGCTTCCTTCTCTCATTCTTGCCCACCAATCCAGCTACCTTTTATCTGCCCCCCTATCTTCAGGTATGTTTATTATTTATTTACTTCATTTATACTCTGCCTTTCTCCACAATCCCAAAGTAGTTTACACAGTTCTCCTCTCCTCTATTTTATCCTCACAACAACCCTGTGAAGTAGGTTAGGCTAAGAACACATGACTTGGCCCAAGTCACCCAGTGAGCTTTCATGGCAGACTGAGAATTCAAATCTGGGTCCTGTTCTCGAGCCCTAACCACTGTACAACATTGGCTTTTGTGGGTGGCTACTGTTGAACATTAGCAAGCAGCCAGGCCTGGTGAGTCCTGCAAGTTGCCTGGTAGCTAGGCCTACCCTGACGGGTCCTCCCTCAAAGGCCAAAAGAGCACAGGAAAGGGCCCTGCCCCCACCCCTTGTCTTCTACTGACAGAAATCAAGGCTTGTAGATAGGCATGGTTGCCCAGCAAAGGTCACTGAGAACAGTTGTTTCTTAAAGCTACAGGCACTGCTTCTGTTCTGTAGAGGGGTGAACTGCCAGGTTTTTTTCTTAAGATTTGTGGGGGGGGGGGTTTGGTAGACTTGGGCCTTCAGCTTTGTGGAAAGATTTGTCTTGTATGTTCAAGCCTCCAGTCTATGAATTTAAGTATCTACAGATTTTGCCACTTTGAGAATCAGACTGATTTTATAGTCCTCCCCAATGCAATTTTGCATTCTTAATTTCCCTGGTTCAATGGTCATTTTTCCTGCTAACCTGTTCTGATTATAGGCTTCCAAATGTGACCAGAGAAGAGTGTGTGACTCAGCAGATATGTTGCCAAGAAACTCTTTGCTTGCTTTCAAGAAATGCTTGACATGCCACTATATACCTCTTGAATGACCTCTGCTGTAGAAAAGAAATCCTGACACTACTATAAATCCCAGATGTGTTGCGTAGAATTGTTTCCAAAAGGGTTAGGTCTTCAAACATGATGGTAACATTTTCCTTTACCTCTTTTTACCAGTAGAGGCATATCCCACCTGAAATCATCTGGGGAGAGGGATTCCCCCTTTGCTTGTACCTTTGCTTGAAGGGTTTTCTCAATATCTGAAATGCAAAAACATCCATCCACCTTCACTCATCCTGAGGGATCCCCTAAATGTTCTTGCTCTGCCATCTAACTAGTGGGATGAGACTTCCTCGGGGCCAGTTCTCTACCCTAGAAGCCGCTTAGGGACAAGGCCAGTGCTGCACTGCGGGAGCTTGGCTTTCTCCCAATGGCTGGCAGTACAGAGGAGGAAGTGGGTGATGGTCTACACTAATCATTGTTCCTTTCCACATGGAGACTGGTTTATGTAATTTCCTTGCTGCTGGTGCAAATACGGTGCAGTGGCCACAGGGCTTCCACGTGGCTGATTTCCCCACAGTGTCCCTGTCCCAGTCCCCTGGCAGCAGTTAATCCCACCACACTCTGGTGCTTTTAACAGTTCGTTCAAAAAGCAGCAACTAGATGTTGCAACATCAATATGTTATAACAATCTGTGAATTCCCAGCAATGACTCTGAAAAGTCTCTAGCCTATTTCACTGTGGCACTATGTTGTGTGTGGGACAGGGAACACATGAACACATGAAGCTGCCTTATACTGAATTAGACCCTTGATCCATCAAAGTCAGTATTGTCTACTCAGACTGGCAGCCTCTCTCCAGTGTCACAGGCAGAGGTCTTATCACCTACTGCCTGTTCCTTTTTTAACTGGAGATGCCGGGGATTGAACTTGGGACCTACTGCATGAAAAGCAGATGCTCTGCCACTGAGCCACAGTGCAGATCCACATGGCACCTGTTAAGGCTTTGCTGTGATCTTTCCCAAAAACTTTGCAGCAAAGCAGGTTTGGGGAAGATTGGAGAAAAGCCAAGGAAGCCCCAGGAGATAGACATGTACCATGATGCTGTGAGGAAGTGGGGAGGAGCTTGCCCACAGCACTGAACCCTAAGCAAAAAACCTGTGTGGAAATGGCCATTGTTGCCTGGATTAGGTCTGAGTGGGCCCCTGCAAGACTGCTAGCTCCAGTGGAGCTATACTTGCTCCCGATAGCAAGTGGCACGGCAGAGGCAGCCTGTGTACCTTTCTTGAGGGGGGATGAAATGCCTTCTACTGGCTGTGTATTTATTTCCTTCATTTATACCCCAGCTTTCTCCCCACTGGGGACCCAAATGAGTTTACATTGTCCTGATCGCTATTTTATCCTAAAAAAAAAAAAATCCCCAAACCTTGTGGAGCAGATCAAGATGGATAGTCATGTTAGTCTGTCTGTAGCAGTAGAAAAGAGCAAGAGTCCAGTAGCACCTTAAAGACTAACAAAAATTGTGGCCGGGTATGAGCTTTCTTGAGTCACTGCTCACTATATCCGAAGAAGTGAGCAGTGACAAGCTCATACCCTGTCGCAAATTCTATTAGTCTTTAAGGTGCTACTGGACTCTGGCTCTTTTCTACTCTTGTGAAGTAGGTTCATCTGAATGTCTGTGACTGGTACAAGGTCACCCAAGTGAGCTTCCGTGACAGAGGGGGTTTGAACCTGGGTCTCTCAGATCCTAGTCAGACACTCTAACTGGCTGGATAGACCTTACATTCATTTTGACCAATCTTGCCTTTCTGGCATGAGAAACATCCCTATGTGACTTGTGCTTGATGGAGAATATTCCTGGAAACCTCACCTTTTCTCATCCCCTCTCCACAAAAGGGGAGCAGCTGCAGAGAAGACACTGAATTATAACGGGTGCATAAAACTGGCCATGCACTTCCTGATAGTACATCTTTATTCATTTGTGAGCAGACATGCTATAAAGAACTGAGTATGGATCACCAGCGCTCCTTTGCCACTGCTTAGGAAGGGCAATGCGTTGATTCCTGGCATGTTGAGCCAAGGTATGGTTGTACCTAGCTTGAGTGCCTGTTTGGAATGTGCACTTGTAGCTGGTATTCAATGGTGCCTTCTGCTGACCTTCATAGGTGGGTCTTGTGGTTCTTCAAAAACGACAAGAGCAAGACGTGGCAGGAGAACTTGCGACTTGTCACCAAGTTTGACACTGTGGAAGACTTTTGGGCGTGAGTGCATATCACTCTTTCTTCTTATCTGTTAGGATTCCTGAACCTGACAACCACAAATTCAGCAGGGGGGAAGGGGTGTTTGTCTGGTGGCGAGTCCAGTGAAATTGGCAGCATGCCTACATTAGTGAGAAGAAAGACAGAGTGTTAAAAATTCCTAGATGGTCAGTCTCAGAAATGCTCCAGTAAGGGTATTGTCAACATCAAGCTTCCAACTGTTTTTAATCACTGACAGTGAGTAAAGGAGTTACTTTGCAGTAGTTGGTATAGGTGTCTCCTCCACCTCCACCATGCACAGAATGCTGTAGAATCTGGCACCAACAGGCCTGCGTGCAAACTCTTTGGATACATAAGAACTCCAGCAACAATCAAGTGTATAAAAGAAGCATTCAAAAACAGAATCTTCAATGCTGACACCCACCTAAAGTACTGTTGGGGCTGACCCACACTTTAGACTTGGAGTAGCTTAATGTTCATTCTCTTCATCCAGAGAATTCTGAGGATTATAGCCCTGGCAGAGAGACCAAACATCCCTCAGAATTCTTTGTAACCTAGCTAAACCGCAGTTGTCGATCCTTTGGGAAAAGGCATGTTGGTTAAGCTCTTATAATGTATTGAATTCATTTATACCCTGCCTTTCTCCCCAGTGGGGACCCAAAGCAGTCACCAGCATAAATTTGCTATGTAAGTACAACTTGGGTCCAACCCAAGTGGGTACCATTAAACATGTCTATGACTGCAAAAAAAGCAATTTAAAAGAAGAAGAGATTGGATTTATACTCCGCCCTTCACTACTCGAAGGAGTCTGAGTGGCTTACAATCTCCTTTCCCTTCCTTTCCCCACAACAGACACCCTGTGAGTTAGGTGGGGCTGAGAGACCTCTGTGAGAATTGCTCATGAGAGAACAGCTCTGAGAGAATGGTAACTGACCCAAAGTTACCCAGCTGGCTGCATGTGCAGGAATGCAGAATCAAGCCTGGTTCTCCAGATTAGAGTCCATGCTCCTAACCACTACACCAAACTGGCTTTCATCCTAGCTGGAAGGGAAAACAGAATATCTGTGTCTGACAGACACTTCCACTTCAGAGCTGCTCTGTACACTTGCATGTACTTGTGCACATATATACTAAAAATGAAACACGCAGTATATTTTAAAACAAACTAGACACATGTGCATGCTGTAGGGAACTCCCAAAGGGCCACAGTTCCTTGTAGTGTACTTCCTTATTTTTGTGGAATGGCTCTTAGGGATATTTCAAGTTTGCATTGCTACTTTAGAAATGGTTAAATACTGGGTTCCATGGATGGTCTGACCCCAAGCATAGTGATCAGCTCTGCTTTATTAGTGATTTCAGGAACAGGACTGAAACCTCAGGGCAATAACCCTGTTTAAACAGCATGCAAAAACCACACCCAAACATAGGCTGTTTACATAACATTAGTTTCTCATTGGTTCTGGTGGGCTGTTCTAGAGCTCCAAGCTCAGCCAGTCTCTGGTACCCAGTCCTGGAATATTCCAGCCCTAATACATAACAGAAATGTTCCTGCTGTCTTTTATAAGGTACCTATCTCCATGGGGCGGGGTAATACACTATGCATTTTTTCCTCATACTGTATCTTATCTCTTTCTCCATGAGACTGCAGGCTGTACGGTCACATCCAGCTGGCCAGCAAGCTGACCTCAGGCTGTGACTACTCTCTTTTCAAGGTAAGGCATCTCTAAGTTGGCATCGTGTGGCACTGTGCAAGTCTCCTGTGGGCACACTGAGCAGAGAAGGCTTGTTCAATCTGCAATCCTAAGGCCCTGTTTTTCTTATTGACTGAGCCTTGCCATACGCCATGGTCCTACGCATAGCCTGCTGGAAGTCTGATGCATTATGATGGAATAGGAATGCTTCAGAACTTTATATAGCAGTTGTGGAGGCTGTGAGGTATGTGTGAGTTGCATGTGTTGACATAGTAAGGACTCCTTGTTGCTTTCCTGGCAGGATGGCATTGAGCCTATGTGGGAAGATAACCGGAACAAGCGGGGTGGCCGTTGGCTTATTGCATTGGCCAAGCAGCAGCGGCATACAGAGCTTGACCATTTCTGGTTGGAGACGGTAAGTAAACTGCGTGTGTGCACACAGGTCATCACTGGTTTCTGTGCTGGGTTTAAGCCTTGTTCTTTCTCTCTTGGGCAGACAGAAGAGCTCCCCTCCTAATCCCCCCTTAGTAGTTCTTTCCCAAGGTAGTGGTAGTTCACGAGGTGTAAGGTGTCTTGTACTATCTGACTGCTTGGTAACAGAAGAAAGAAAGGCTATATGGTATCCTTCTGCCCAGGCAGTTCTTCCCTTCTTGTATGCTGTTCCCCTTCCAAATGAAGCAACCAACCCCTCTTTCCCAAATGGTCTCCCTTTGGGCAGGGCAAGCTGCTTAAAGAGTCTTTATAAGGCCAGAAGTTTTGCCCACATCACTTGCATATACTGCATTCTGTGGTTCCCTGTAATTCCTGTGGGTTTTTTTTTACTCCTGTAGCTGCTGTGTCTGATTGGAGAGATGTTTGATGACTACAGTGATGATGTCTGTGGGGCTGTCATCAACATCCGTGCCAAGGGGGATAAGATTGCAATCTGGACCCAGGAGGCAGAGAATCGAGATGGAGTCACCCATATTGGGTAAAAGGCTGTTCCCTCTCCTTGGTTCTCCATTTAGTGCTGCTCAGTGACTTAGGAGAGCTAATGTCAGCTACCTCCATAACATGGAACATATCCCTATGATCAAATGTAACCCAGGGGCTTGAAATGTGAGTGAGTGGTTGGTATAAAGAATGAAATTCCTTTTTTAAAAAAGTGTTGATTCACTGGGAGGGGTTCTGGGAGTGCTCATGGTGGCTACAGGAAAGAAAGGCTGTTATAGGCAGGCTGATTGCAACAGAATGTTGTTTATTTGCAGGCGTGTGTACAAGGAGCACCTGGGCCTGTCTTCAAAAGTGGCAATTGGTTATCAGGCTCATGCAGACACAGCCACCAAAAGCGGTTCCCTCATGAAGAACAAGTTTGTGGTGTGAGCAACAGTGATGGAGCCTCACAGCTGGCAGGATCTCTGGGAAGGGGGTCTGGATGGAAGGAAGATGGAGATGGGTAGGGTTGATATACAGGATGGCATTGTGAGTGGTGATATAACTTTGCTCTCTTCTTGAGAAACTAAAATTTTGCGGTCTTAACACTTATACTTTTGTTTTTCCCCAGGGTTGGGGACTTGTGGAAAACTAATAATTGTTGCCTTAAAAATTACTTCTATTGGCTTCCTTTGGACTGAGCAGGCTTATCAGTAGTGGGATCTCTTTGGTGCTAAGCTTATGCCTGGCTTACCTCCCTATCCAGACCCTTGGGTTATATGGCAGCAGTTAGCTAGCAGAGTAGTGGATGAGCTTCTCTTCTCCCTTCCTCCCACCTGGTTGTGTTCTTCAGTTCCCCTCAATGACTAAGTCGCCCTACAGTAGCATGCATATATTCATTGTCATAAAAGATTTGACTGTCCCACCCTATGATCTGATATTTAGTTTAGACTTTTTCTCAGTTCAGGAGCTCTACTGAAAATACATTAGCTGTCCAGTTTTCTTTAAACCCTTGAGAAATGACACTTGAGGCAAATTAACTTTTTTTTTGTACTACACAAACTAAATATGGAAAGGGGAATACAGGTTACTAAAAAAACAAAAAAAACCTAAGATATAAAACTACAAGCTTAAGGCAAAGATCATAATACACATAGTCATTCTCATACATCTTCTTACTATATAACAATGATAAAAGTAAAATTATACTGCTATATGCTCTATTTCTTTATAAAGCTAACTTAAGCCCTTCTGATTAGGTGCCTTTTTGAACAATGGATGAATTCTCATACTTCTATTACAAAAGTGATTATCTTATTGTTTGTTTTTCTTGTATTTCAGTTTAACTTTAAACAGTTTGGGAGCTGCTGCTCCTTTTTCAGATTCAGGGCCTTCTGAGGAGCTACCAGAGTTGCTTGAACTATCATCAGTTCCGTGATCGCTTTTATCCTCTTCATGCAGTTTTTCCTCTGCTTTTTCTTTGTCTTTTATCAGTTTTTGTTGTTCCAAAAAAGCCTTTGCTTTCTGTGCAGAGTCAGTCTTTATCTTTTTATCATTCTGGTTGAATATAAGTCCTTCTGGAAATATCCATCTGAAGGGAATGGAATTCTTGTGCAGGAAAGAAGTTAGCTCTTTATACTGTTGTCTCCTTTTACGTTTCTCAAATGGAATGTCTTTCAGGATTCTCACTTCTTATCCTTTAACTTTCAGGGGGTTCCCAGTTGTTGCTTTCAAGATTGCATCTCTGATCTTTCGGAGAATTTAAGAAGAGTTTTGCCAGGTAGTTTATTTTTCTTAATATTTGGATAAATTCGATACTCCAGGTCCATCTCATTTTGCAGTGCATCCGCTTTAAGGTCCATCACTGGTGCCAGTGCTTCGCTTAATAATTCTTTTAAATTCTCCCCTTTCTGTTCTGGGATACCCTGGAAGCATAGAACATACACTGATTTCTCCATTTGAAGCTGTAGTAGTTGCTCTTTATCAGACATCTGCTCTTTTTCCACTGCCTCCAGTTTCTGCCTGATGTATTCTGTCTTGGCTTCAACTTGTTCTATGGTTTTGTCAGTTTCATCTGCCCTTTTGTCAATTCCTGACAATTGCTTCTGGAAACAGTCCAGTTTATTGTTAATGCTAGACATCTGGTCCAGTGGAAGGTGCAATGCTGCTGCCAACATATTGGATAAGTCAGTGGCTACTTCCAGAGCCTGAGTAGGTGTTGCTGTGTGTATAATTCCTGGAGAAGGTCTTTTCTCCAGCGCCATTTTTTCCCTCTACCTGACATTGTTTATACAAGATAAGGATCTTTTCATGAGTCTGAAAGTTCATCAGATTATATGCTCTTTAAGTTATTTTGCACTTCTTGCCTTGTTTATAATTCTCTTGCCAATACTGCCGCTTTCCCCTCCCTTTATTGCTCGTGGACTGCTGGTTATCAAGTGCAGGGAGGAGAATCCCCAACTCCTCCCCTCTACTTTGACTCGGAGGTTTAAGAGTTCATTTTGGTGGCTCAAGTAGCTTACAGGGGATTTTGCTTAACTTAAAGTTCAGTTTGTTTAAGTCCGTAGAGAAGACATTAGCTCGCCCGATTGTTTGCCCGCTTCATCCGGCAAACATCTCTGTTCGCCATTACGGCCTTGTGGTGGCCTCGCGCGACTTCTCGGGGTAAGAATTGCCTCAATTCCTTGGCCATCACCTTGGAAGAGGCACTCCCACATACCCCAGGCAGAGAGCTCCCTACAAGGGCTCTGGGGGGGCTCGGACCATCCAAGACCCCTCCCGTCTGCCACAATTTGGGGCGCCCACATCAGAGCTTGATGGAGTGCACCCAAATGGTGAGTCACTGAAACCGGAAGTCCAAATTAACTTTCAAAAACAGAATAAAAATTGTATTAAACAGGCAGGGAATATATGCATAAATGGAATAGTCAACGTTTTGAGATTGCTGAGAAAAAAACCTTTCTAATATTTACAGAGTTGAATTTTTAAAATATTCCAGACAGTGTATTTGTAGTTTTGTTTCAAGGCTTTCTATTTCTTTGAGAGGCACTGTGTTTAGTATAATTTACTTCTAACACAGTTCTTATTGATGTTTCTAGATTTCTGCCTTTAGATAATACAGCTTTTCCTTTAGATAATACAGCTTTTCACTAACTTCTGAGGTGTCTAAGCTTCTCCCCTTCATAACAGACCAAGGTTTTCTTCCCAACCCCTTTCACTGGTAGGAAGTTATTTTCCTTGTCCCTAAAAAAGCAATAACTCCTTTTACTATTTGGCTTCTAACTACCCAGACCTTCTGCCAAATCCTTCTCCAGTATCCTTTGTCTGTATAAGGCTGTTCTGTAGCTTTTCTGACTGAGAATTTAAGTTCTCCCTCAGAGCTGTTTTAATATATTTAGGCAGTGGGGTTTCTCTTTCTATAGAAATACTTTTCTCACTATTGCCTGTCAGAAAACGCTGACTCCCAAATGTCTCAGAAGCCAAATCCTCTAGCTACTGACTCAGATGTTAGATTTCAAAAGACCAAACTGTGAAAAACCTCTTTTCCTTCCAGATCAGCTGTTTTATTTTCTCAGCTGATGCTGACCGATCAGAGTGAGCAGCACAGCCAATCACCTAAGCTCTTCTCTCCAGGGAAGATTAATTCTTGAACTCCCTGACTCTCCGATACAAGCAGCATTTTTTAAAAAAAACCCAAACCCTGCTTTTCTGTGCAGTCCATCACACATGCTATAAATAAGGCCATCTGCAGGGAAAGTACCTTAGGACCAAGCTTAAATGTGTCATGATAGGGCAAGGGCTTGCATGTCTCTAAGAGGGCACTGTCCTATTTCTGAACCTCTTACCTATTGGTCTTCAGATTGCTGTCACTCAAACTGGAATTCGGCCTTGCCACATTTAACTGTGGTTTGGGGTACCAGTAAAAGGCTTTCTGTGGGTGTATGGACAAACAGCTAGGCATGTAGGTGAGGCACTCTGAACATAGCCTACATACTTAAGACAGAAAGAGCTTTATTCACTATAGCACTACAGTTTACCAAGCTGGAGCACAATACATAGCAAAAAGGTTTTCATAACACAAAGGACTCTTGCAGTATCTCAGGAAAGTAAAACACTTTAGTCTAACTTTAGAGTCACAGATGTTGCCTCAGCATCTCCCCAAGGGGGATGGGTACAAACTGCTGGAACTTAGGCAGGGGGGAAAGGCTGACATCCCTTTATTCCCTCCCTTGCTCCTGGTCCAGCTTGAGCTACACAACTTGAACTCCATTAACAAGGTTCAGGTGGGTAGTCATGCTGGTCTGAAGCAGCAGAACAAAGTTTAAATTCAGCGGGCACCGTTAAGACAAAGTAATTTTTATTCTGGGTATAAGCTTTTGTGTGCATGCACATGAGAATTTATGCCCAGAATAAAACTTTGTCCTTACCTAATCCTGAGGTTGGGAGCTGATGTCCTTGTGGGACCCTGCCATTCCTTCCCCCAGTCAGTGTGGAGTACATGCCTCCCTGGCTTTATTGCTAGTGTTGCCAGTCTCCAAGTAGATCCTGGAGATTATCTCCTTGCAGGAAACTCATTTCAGCTCTGCTGGCAATTTGAGCATTTTGTGGCCCTCCTTCCTGGGAAAGAGCTTTGTCCCCAGAGCTTTGGGGACTTCTGGATGAACTCCAAAGCATGTTATATCTCCCTGGACATGACAAAGAGTGGGTTGATTAGGTAACTGGAGAAGTATGCAATAGAACCCATGATTGGGAATGAGCAGCAATAAAGCTGTCTTTAGCCTTAACCATAGCAGCCATTAATGGGCCTCTGCTAACCACTGACTATAGAAGGGGAAGGCCTAGCTCACTCCTGCTGCATGTTCCCTATCTACACCTGTTCAGGGAAGCTGGCAAGAGCTGTGGCAGCTTTGGAGTCTTGATGTAGCTTGAACACAGAGGTTTCAGGCTGCATCCAAAGTTTATGGACGATAATCTGTTCTAACAACTGAAGCGCTCGTCTCTGTGCTTCTCTTAGTGATGGGAACAGGAACACAGGCATTACTTGCCTCTAGCATTTTCTTGTGCCTGTTTGTCTTTCTGTCACTTAGAACAAACATCCGTGCTATGTTGCTTCAGTTGTCCTTTTTCATAATGAATAATAAGGTTGTCATTGACTGTTCATGATATGTAGGGGTGAAAAAGTATATAGAAAGACACAGTGCACTATTTAACAGACAAAAAGAAGTGTGTAGCCCATATGCTCACACGCATGTAACTGGATTAGGGGGTTGGTGTGTTTGGACTAAAGAATGTGGGGAAAGTGGAAAACACCATGCACTCTAGGAACGTAAGAACTCTGCTGGATCAGATCAGTGGTTCATCTTATCCAGCATCTTGTCTTATACAGTGGCCAGCCAGTTACCTTAGAGGGCCAACAAACAGGACATAGGGGCACTGGTATTCAAAGTTTTACAGCCTTTGAATGGGAAGGTTTTCTTTAGACTTGCAGGCACTGAGCAATCTGTCCTCCATGAATCCCCTTTAAAGAGAGAGAAGAAGCTGTCCATGTGTGTAGCTGTCACTGTGTCCACTGCCAATGAATCCCAGAGTTTAGTTGCTTAAGTAAATTATTACTTCATTTCATCCTCCTCTTCATTGGATGCCCCTGAGTTCTAGTACTATGGGAAATGGAGAAAAGTTCTATCCTGTACTTTCAGATAATGGCTCATAATTGAGCCTTCTGAATGCTTGCAAACACACAAAGAGACAGGAGGTACAGTACAAGAAGAGAACATTTAGTAGTAAGACAACTTCAACTAGTTTCAGACTTGCATGTCAATTCAGGTCATGACACAGAAAGAATTTCTCAGTTTAAAAAAAAGATTGTGCCTTGTTGCAGGTAATTATAGAACCACCAAAAAGAGCAGACTTGATCTTGAATCAGTATGGTGCTCAAGAGGTAACTCATGAAGTCTGTGTTGAACCATGAGGCAAGCATGAACACTCAGTACTACACAGCATGAGTGGGAAGCTACATTAATGAGGAACACACATTCAACTTCAAAAGAGGAAATTTCTCAAATGAGAGGGTTATGTACAGTTAGTGTCAAATTCTTTAAGCAGCAAGGAAGTAGCATAATAAAGCCTCAGTGCTCTGGGCAGTCAAATAAGAATCTGCCATAAGGCAGGCCATGAAGGAATATGAATACTAAATGAGTAGAAACATGAAGAGAAGCAGCAAAATTAAAGGGAAAACCCTTTATGTCAGAAGTAGGCACCTGGCCAAAGCTATCACAGGACTATTAGGCACAAGGATATGAATGTGGTGCTTGAAACAAACATCGGGGGAATTGGAATGCCAGTTCTCCATCTATCTGTTTAAGGCTCTTGGTCAGCACATATCCCAACTGCATGTTCTCCTTCTGCTGAGACTCCCCGCAGCTCCTATTTCAAGGACAGTGATATAAAAACCAGTCTAAACATACTAGATTTTGGAGCAGGGTGGTGGTAAGTGCTGTAAAGTTACAGGTGCCTTATGATGACCCCCGTGGGTTTCCAAGGCAAGAGACAAACAGAGGTGGTTCTTCCCTTGCCTGCCTCTGTGTAACAACCCTGGACTTCCTTGGTGGTTTCCCATCCAAGTACTAGCCAAGGCCAAACCTGCTTCTGAGATCAAGATGGCCTGGACCATCCAGGTCAAGGCTAGAGCACAGTAGTCATGCCACCTGGGTAGGAACAAAGTATGCACAGTTGGGTGGAGGGGAGGGAAACAAATATAACTGCAAAGCACCATGTATAGACAAGCCAAAACATTCACAAAATCATAGGGCATGGCTTAAAGATAATTGTAAAAAGGGCATAATGAATGAATGCACACACCCTACCTTGGTGCTGGTTCCAGAGCTTTTAAAGCATCCTTGCAATTTGCCATAGGAGCATGACTGCAGTGCTGGTAGCCCCCAAAGCTTGGCGGTGTTGTTCATATAGAGCCTGGCCATAAGTGGTGCATATAACTAGCTCTGTGTTCCTTTATTCTAGGACAAATTAGACTGCTAGACTCTTGACACCACAGTTATAAAAGATAATCACAAATGTAGCCTCCATGGTGCTAAACACAGAGCAGAATTAGAGCGTCATGGTAGAAGATGTGGCTGGGACTGGCAGGGAGGAGGGATTCTCTGCTGAATACAACAATGGATGGACAACTGTTTTAGACTATTCGTTGCAGAAGTGACATAAATAAAGCTAAGTTATATAGTGGAACAGATACAGGATGCCTGTGCACGTATTTTGTTCAATACTTGCCATTTTAAGTAGCCTCCGGTTGCATTCCCTATGAATTTACAACCTGGAAAAAGATTCTGATTTCCTCCCAACAGCACAATACTGCACTCTGAATGTATGGAGGGGACCTTTTTGCCACAGAAGTGCTAACCCAAAGAAAGATGTTTAGATGCTATGTGTGTGAGAAAAGGTTGTGTGGAAAGACTAGGAAAAGCAAACAGAAATGAAAATGTATAGGAATGTGGAATTGGTGATAACTGTAGTGGGATCATATGGTCAAATCCGTTACCTGAAATAAGCTTCAAGAATGGAGATTCTACCATCCCAGAGCCTTTATCATTAAGAAGTTCTTCCTGATCAGGTTTAACTTGTATCGGCCTGCCCTTCATTTGTAGAATTGTTTTCTTTTTTTCTATTAGGAATCAATTTCAGTATCTGAAAATCTAACAGTCTTTCTCTTCTCTAGAGCATCCCCCCCATTCCTTTTCTGTATTTTTGTTTGTCCTCCTGTGATCTGTATTTGGAAACCCTTTGTCTTCTCTTATCCATTTTTGCCTTCGTGCCATCCTCCTCAAAAAGTGGTGTCTGGAACCAAATTTCCAAATGAGATGTTACTGTTTGTCAGCACAAGATTCTCTTGAGGTTAAAAAAATACCTTTTTAGTACATCTTAATGGCCTTTTAAGGGCCAGTTGACACATAAAAATCCATAATTCATTGAATGCAGCATTACACAATGATGTGCATGCATGAATTAGGCACCACAGACAAATCACTACATATACAATAGAAGAGAAGGACCAGATACTGTCTCTTAGCCTCAGCCTCCAGATGGGGTTACAAGAGAATCAGACAGATAGACAAGCAGACTGTGCGTTTCCTTCCTGTTTACTCTTCTGCCTCTTTCCCTTTGATGTGTCGACTGATAGTTCTCAGGGAAATTGCCTGCCTTCATTCCGTTCACACTTCTGTTATGCACACAAAGAAGGAATACTTTGCTCTAATTTTTTGGAACAATGGATGTAGGGCGTGCTTCCCTGCATCCACACCCATCCTAGTTAGTTAGATTAGAATCTATCCTTATCTCTCATCTATACTGTCTAGAATGGAGTTCCATATAATAAAGAACTCTTATTAGTTCCAAAGCTGACTACTGCTAGCACACTTAGTAAGAAAGCTTGGCTGCTTGGAATGCTTTGTACGCTCTGCTACATTGATAGAGATTCCTGGCTGTACAATAACCAGACAATCCACCAACTCATATGAGTAATTTTGCAGTACTTATGGGGGCTTGATGATGCCCTCCCCACTGCTGTCCACATCTCAGCATATCAGAGGTTTACTAATGGAAGCTGCCACATATTGTCAGGCCATTAGTCTATCAAGATCAGCATTGTCTACTCTGGCATTCACTGGCAGCTGCTCTCTGGGGTCTCAAGCAGAGGTCTTTAACTACTACCTGAACCTTCCACATACAAAACAAATATTCTATCATTGAGACACTGCCTGACCCCACAATAACATTTTGTTATTCAAACACAAGGCCTCTTGAACCTTAGCACAGTTCAGGGCATTGGGACTGCTTGCTTTGCTCTCTGCTGCAGCCATCTGTAAAAGCTTTATTGATACAGTAGCCTTATTACAGCTGTACACTGTCTTCAGTCCAGGCCTCTTCTTTTCTTCTGCTTCATCCAGTTCCCTGAGTTCTCCCTCCCATGCTTCTGTACACTGCAGAATTACAGTTCCTCTATTAGGACAGAAACCTAGTACCAGCCAGAGCCTGGCATTAGTGTGCTTATTCTCAGGTACAAATGTGGTATATGATATATATAGGGAAAGGAAAATATAGGTCCTTGACTTATTAAATAGAGTGAGAATAGTGGCAACATGGTCCAGTTTTTAAGGCCCTTAATTGTAGTGAAAAAATTACACATGAAAACAAAGTAAGGCATCCTTCCCTCTCAGAACATTTCCGATCATTCTTACACCATCCGTTCAGCAGCCGTGTTTGAATCCTACCCTATCGAGGAGAAAATGCATATAAAGATTTTGGAACGTCTGAAATGGACTATAGAAAGGGGATGGAGAGCGCACTTCTCCAACCGTGCCGCTCCAGCGCACGTGTCTACCTGCGACAGCACCAGCCAGTAGCGGCTTCTAGTTAGGTGGGCTGCAACTGCCACTCTTTTCCCCTAGGGGGCGGGCCAAACGGGGCGGAGCGGCGGCGGCGCTGCTGGGCCGGTGGCTGGCGGGCGGCATGGGGCTGTAAGCCGGCCGGGCAGCGCCCAGGCCCGTGCCCGCCATGCCAGGCAAAGCCCAGCACTTCCAAGGTCCCCAGGTCAGCTGCTGCGCCAAGTACCTGCTCTTCGCCTCCAATGTGCTGTTCTGGGTGGGTGAGCAAGTGAGCGCGACGCGGCCCGCCTGGGTGCCTGCCGGGGAGGGGGAGGGAGCCTGTGCTTGCCGGCTTGCATCGCATCGCTCTTCTCTGGAGGGGGTGCAGAAACGGGGGGGGGGGGATTAGGCTTGGACGGGCCGGATCCTTTCTTTACAGATCCAGTCCGCCGCAAGCAGCTGGGTCCGGCTCGGGGTCGCGGGAAACAGCCGGGGCCGTTCCCGCTCAGTCTCAGGCCCTTGCGCCAGAGCAGAGGAGGAAGCTGGGGGGAGAAGAAGGGAATACAATTCCTAGGCAAGGAGGCTTTCACGTTGCTCGTGTCTGTCCCTGCAGAGGACGGCGGTGCGGCACTTGCGAGGGCTTGCCGTGGGGGAAGGCTTCGTGCTGCAAGCGGAGGGTCCCCCGGCGCTTGCAGTCTTTGGGTCTCTGGGGCCAGCGCTGGTGAAGTTCCCCGTTCTCTGATTGGGTGCAGGAATTTGCCCGGCTCCCAGGGCTCTGCTGCTGCTGCTGCACTTAAAACAAACAAACAAAAAAACGCGGGCTGTTCCTCTGGCGAAATCCTCCGGCTTGAAATAATATTAAAGGACATTCGGCACACCGACAGCCAGCGGACCGGGCGTCCCAATTCCGCTGCTTTCGAGGCATATGCACGGAAGTTTTTTGTAATGTTAACTGCTTTCTTGGGATTCTCCTATCAGTGACGGTTGCTGTAATCTACTTTCTAGACCACCCACCTAAGCAGCCTCCACACGCCTGTGTGTGTACAGTTGGGTTGGCTCTCTTGATTCTTTCTTGGGGGAAAAAATCGTGATTGTCCCTCATTCAATTTTACATTTGCCTTGTTCTCAGTTTTTGTGTATTAAGAGAGAGCTGAATCCCCGAACTTCTCTCCATGGTGGCTGATACTAATGGGGTGAGCTTAGGACAGTTATAATTCCCAACACACTGCAGAAGAATGCACACAGCACAATCATGCATATGTGCCAACATTATATACCTGGAGAGAACTCTCAGAAACCAAACAAGCCTTTTGTGAACAAGCACAAAGGTGTTCAGAAATACTGACCTGCTGCTCCTCTCCCTTTGTTTTTCCTGGCAAAGGAAGTTGGGATTTGAGAAGATGCATTCCTTTTCCTGTTTGGCTATTTCATGTGCTTGTGGTATACTAACAGTGGACTGAAGCTCCCAAAGTTTGTTTTTGCCAGTGGCTGTCTGTCACATAACTTTTCAGGGCTTTATGGTACACACCAAACTTACTGTAGCCTTTGCTATAGCCCTGTCTCCTGCTCTCCACAGCATCAGGCTGGCAAATACTGTGCTGGAACACTAGCAGGTGCTGTGGGGTTAATTGTGCTAATTAGTAATGCTGCAGGTATCTTGTTATGTGTCTTTGTTTTGTTTTATTGGGGTAGGTGCCCCCAATTCAGATCCATATCTAGGGCCCCTGAGCAAGTTGATCTTTTTTTTAAAAAACACACAAAAGGAGCATGTGCTTCCAGACTCAGAGTCACTTTCACACATGACAGGATTCTTACATTAAAAGCACTTCTTCATACCATGCAGCTCTTGCACAAACGTTGTACACGATCACTATGGACCATAGCTTCCAGTTCCAGTTATTTGTATGCTGTGTATACATGTAATTTGCAGAGTTATGGTTAGTGGACTACCTAGATTCAGATCCTCAGTTGGCCGTGGAGTTCACTGGGTCAATGACATTCTCTGTAAGTCTACCTTACATCACAGGGGTTACTGTAAGGACAAAATGGGAAACAGAACCATGTTCACTTACCTGAGCTTCTAGGAGGAAAGGCAGGATAAAAGTGTATCACTAGTTACAGAGTTGTATGTGTATTCGTAAGTGGTCTGTGTTACATGTTGAGTCTTCCACACCAGTGATTTCTGTATGGAACTTTTATTTATTTAATTCATTTATACTCCCTCTCTCTCCCCCATGGGTATCCAAAAGGGCTTACATTGTCCTCATCCCCTCTGTTTTATTCTCACAACAACCCTGTTGTTGGACTAAGAATGTGTAACTGGCCCAAGGTCACACAGCAAGCCTCCATAGCAGAGTGGGGATTTGAACTCAGGTCTCCCAGGTCCTAGTCCAATACTTTAACCCCTGTACCACACTGGCTGTCATATTTGAAGTGGACCTGGGGGTCTCAAGCTGTTCTAGAGCTGCCATGATTGTTTTAGAATTTAGACACTAGTGGCCATATCTGGAAGTCAGAATAATAATAGTACATTATCATGCATGTCTTCGATCACCAGGGAGACTGGGATTCAGTGATGCCGCTTATCATTTTGTGTGTCTTGATGGGCTTAGTTACTCAGTTCATGTACAACAAATGCTGATGTCTGTGAAAGACACCTCTATTGCTGTGCAGTTCACAATAAAAATTAAGCAACAAAACCACAATAAACAAATGCTATAAAAGAACCATGAAGTTAACAATAGTGTGTATAAAACATTGCACAAAGCAAGTGTTGAAACCAACTGTTCTTCATGTCAAAATATCCACAGAATCCTCATAAAAGCTTTCTGAAATAAAAATCTCTTGACCTGCTTTCTGAAAATGATAGTAGGTGAACTTCCTGGGACTGGGACTTCCACATTGGGAATACTATCCTGAGAGACCACTAGATCTTGCAGCCAGACTACAGTATCTCAGATGGTGGGACACTCACAACAGAGCCTGCTTAGATGATCTCAGCACATGCTGGAAGGAGGTGTTTCTTCTGATAAGAACATCTGGAACAGCCCAGAATTTGTGCAAGCCATGGGACTTGACTCAGCATGCTAAAGACTAGGGTGAGGCATCGCTGATTTGATTAAACAGAGGAACTGGCAGCGCAGTCCAGAAATGGATTATATAAGACTAGAAGCGCTTTGAATCGTGCTCCTTGAATTTCTTGGGTGCCTTGTTAATCTTGGACCCTACCTAAAGTGTTGCTCATCTCTAGGGTGGATCTTTCAATGTGGAAGTTTTTCCTGTAGTTTTGATGCTGACCTGTGGCGATTTTTCTTCCAGTTTCCTCACATTCTCATTTTTCACTTGTTGACCTTCTATGACTTCTCTGTGCTTTCTCTAATCACATCAAAGGTTGTTTGAGAAGATACAGAGAAATGATGAGGAAATCACACAAAGACACCAAATGGAAAATGAGGACATGAGGAAGCTAAGAGAAAAACTGCTGCACACTGGCTCCCAAACTGTAGAAAAAGCTCCAATATGAAGAGACCCTGGAATTATGGACGTGAATATGTCTTACACTGGGTTGTGCCATCTGGCCCAGTGGTATGACTGGCATGGGATCTGCAAGGTTTGGGACAGAGGTCTTTCCCAGTCCTTGTACCTTGGATTTTTAAAAAATGCAGATACAAATTGTGAGCTCTCTTACAGAGCTATGCCTCTGTTCTGGTTAACTTCAATACATTTTGAATTTCACTACTTTTGAACATTCCATTTTGCCCGATGTTGCATAATAATTTTATTTATTCAGAATATTTCTATGCCAGCTCTTCAGAGTCCTTCTCAAAGTGACTTATAATTAAAAGCCACATTATAAAACACAAGCTGTTAAAAACACAAGCCATTGAACATCAGCAGCATAAAAAATATCCAAAAAACAGAGCAGACTATTAAACTTTTAATTAAAAGCCTGAGTAAAAAAGATGTGCTGTAGCCTGGTGCCTAAATAAAAGTGAAGTAGGCACCAGGCAAGCCTCAAGGGGCAGGGCATTCCAAAGTTCCTGGGTTTTGAGGAAGAATTTCATTCCCTTGAGGCCAAGAGAGGTGACTTGGCAAAGGTGAGAACTTCAAGGATGTGCTGGAAGCATCTTGCTGTCAGGCCAACAGTTTGTCTGATGTCGTAGAGAATGAGCCTCTGAGTGCAGGAGGGCATCATTCTGAGGAGGAGAGAGGCAGACCTTTAGAAGGGACCCATTTCCAATGATGAACCAATATGCCGAGCATACTCCTCCAAGGGGTGGAAGGCTTTTAGTAATAAGTGATTTGGTTGTAGAATGTAGAGAGATGGGTTTTGATACTTTGGCGACTGCCTGCCTGGTACAAAGGTTGTGGTGTGGTCATCATGTGCTGTATAGGTAGGCTGGTAGATAGTACAGAGGTTGTAGACATATAACATGTGAATGAATGGTTATGGTGCACATTGACACCACCGATGTTGGAAAATGTACTTGTGAGAGTGCACATAAAGGGAATAGGACTGTAGTAAAAATTGAATTGCTCAGGAGGGCGCTTTTATGAAGGGAATAGATTTGTAGTTTGTTGCACTATTTATTGTATGTTATCTTGTTTTCCACTTCATTATTTTCCAAGTTTTGTAATTTCATTTTTGTATGGTTTGTAGTATGGCATGCCTTACTGTGTTTTTATTTTTGCTGTTTTCTAGTTCTGTAATCCAGTCTTATTGTATTGCTCATAGTATGTCTTACACTGTTTTTATTTCATTGTTTTTCTATCTTGTAATCCACCTTGAGTTTCAGGGGAAAAGTAAGATTATAAATAAAGTCAGTAAGTTCTAAAATAAAATTTTAGATTGCTACATAGAATGTAGATAAGATGATCAGGTGCTCTCTACCCTATGAAAACTTATAAACCTATTGGTTTTTAAAGTGCCCAAACCCTCTTTTTTTGGTTGTGTTTTCTGCAGTAAACTAATATAGATATCCTGCTTGAATAAGTAGGAAGTTGAAATACAGGGCTGTCAAGGCATTTTCAGAAATGCTGTCTGTTCCACCATGGAGGGGCTGGTAGGGGTTGTAGGTGAGACAACAGTGTCTGGAGGAGCGGTTGAGATAATGATAAGGTGCAGAAGACCATTGTAGAAAAATACAAGCAAGCAAAAAAGAATCAAGTTACGCTTCAGCCATAGTGGGACCACACTTCTGGTGTTTCTAAGGACAGCAGAGCAGCTTTAACTGGCTTCTGGCAGAAGGTCGCTCATGGCAAGGAAGCATCTGGTTCAAGATTACAACTGATCCTTAAGGGAGGACAGTAGAAATGTTCCAGGTTATCTAAATGAGGATATGGTAGAATTTGGCAGTGTCCTCATAGAAGGAAATTATAACTGCTTAAGGAAACTGAAGGGTCATAGAAGAAAAATCACACACAAAGGGTGTCTCTTGAGAAACTCTGTATGTAGGCCACATGCGACTGCTAAAAGCTCCCAAGCTAAGATAGGAGAGCTGGAGGATTTAGTGCTAAATGAGAACATAGATACACTGGGCATTTCAGAAACATTTTTGGATACAGCTATCCTTGAATTATGTATGCCGTAGGAAAGGCACAGAAGGACACTTTGGTGTAGTGTTGCTGTGTATGTCAGAAAGGACATACAGTCAGAGGGTCATAGAAGATGTCTGCTGCAGTTGAACAATGGTCCATCCATTCTGGTGTCCTGTTTCTCACAGTGACCAACAAGATGCCTTAAAAGGTTGACAGCAGGAGTTTAGATGTCAAAGCATTCACCTTGCTGCCGCCCCCCAGCAACTGGTATTCAGAGGTATACACCTACCAAACACAGAGATCCGATTCAGCTGTCATGGCTAATAGGTATTGATGGGCTTTTCCTCCATGGATGCGTGCAGTTCCCTTTGTCTCAGCTAGTGCCTGCCAGTAGAAACCATGGCAGCATGCTGCACAAGTTAATTATACGTAGTGTGACAAGGTGCTTCCTTTTGTCTCCCCTGAATCTACTGCCCATCAGTTTCTTTGGATGCCTACAATGTCTAATATTTTGAGAGGCAGAGGGGGAAAGAAATCCAGTTTCTCCAGACTATGGGCATAATTTTATAAACTTCTGTCACCCTCCCCCTGGCCTAGTCATCTTTCTTCTAAACTGAAAAGACCTGAAGTCTTTAGCTTTTTCTTGTAGTGAAGCTGCTCATTTGATTGTGTTTGGTTTTCTTTTTCTGCATATTTCCAGTGGTAAGGTATCATTTGTGAGGTGGGACAATCAGAACTGTACATAGTATTTCAAATGCAACTGCATCAGGGCTTTATACACGGATATTTCAATACTGGCTGTTTTATTTTAAAATAAATAATCCATAGCATAGAATTTGCCCTGCTGCATATTAAATTGGCATATTCACTGAACTATCTACTGTAACCCTAGGCAACCACCACCATTTCAAACCCCATCAAGGTATAAGTAGGGTTAAAAATCCCTGCATACCCACCCACCATCAAGGTATAAGTAGGGTTAAAAATCCCTGCATACCCACCCACCATCAAGGTATAAGTAGGGTTAAAAATCCCTGCATACCCACGCACCATCAAGGTATAAGTAGGGTTAAAAATCCCTGCATACCCACCCACCAACCATTTTGCACTTATTTACACAGAACCTTCAGTGGGGGACTTTGTAAGATATTTCTAGGAAATCCAATGATATAATGTTTGCTTACACTTATTCAAAAGTTTGTTAACACACTTAGAGCACTCCAAATGTATGGTGAGGCAGGACATTTATTTGCAGAATCCATGCTGATTCTTCCTCAGCAAACCATATTTCTTTATGTGCTTCATGTATCTTTATTTATGTTTTCCACTGATTTACCTGGAACAGATGCTGGGGCCAGGCTAAGTGGTCTGTCATTTAGTGCAACTGAGACCTTTTAAAAAAATGCCATTACATTGGCTGCTTTCTAACTCTTTAGTAAGATGATGAATTTTAGTGATATTGCATATTTTTATTGGAAAACTGGTGATTTCACATTTAAGTTCTTTACAGCTGCATTTGATAACTGGTCCAATATTGTCACAACTTCTTATTACTGATCACAGTCAAGTATTTGATAATGGAACCTCATTTGTTACCTATTCACCCAGTGTGGAAAGATTTATTTATTTATTTATTTCGATTTATAGTCCACCCTCCCCATGACGGAAAGATTTTTCAGAAATCCTTGCAGTCCACATTGGTTTTCCCCATCCTGAATAATTTGGTCTCATTTGCAAAGCTGGCTACTTCCGTGCTGCTGTCCCTGAGTCCAGATAATTTATGAACAAATAAAACACCGCTGGCCCCAATTCTGAATCTCAAGGGAGCCCTATGTTTACTTCTCTACATTGTGAGAGAGGTCTGTCTCTTCCTGCCCTCTGCTTCCTATTGTTTGACCAAAGATATAGGTAACCATATTGATCCATAGCAAAATCCAGAAACAAAAGTTTTGTAATACTGCCTTTCACTAAGCCCAACCAAAATATCACAAGATAGTATGCAGGCTTTTGAATTCTCCAGAACATCCAGGCTGATGAAGACTTCTGGAGAATCCAAAAGCTTGCATACTTATGCTGAGTTATGTCGTTTGGTCTTCATAAAAGGTCCTAAATGGTTTCTGTTCTTTGGCCAGTTGTCAGTCTATGAGGGCCATTATCCTTTTAATTCATGACTACTGCAGAAAAAGCATTCAGCCTTTCCCAAAAGTTCCTACCTGTAGCCTCTCCAGCTGTGCTTATGCTGTTGCAGCTGCTTAGCACTGTAATAGTGTGGCCAAAGCCTGCGGGAAGAACTGGGAGTGGCATTGACCTGCTTCTATGAAGGGCACTGTGGTTTGATTTTGCCCAGATATGGCATCCCCTAGCTATGAGTCTCATACTAGGAGGTACAGTTTAGTGGTCTGTCAGGGCAAGTAGGTGCCCAGAAATTGTACAACTCTGATTAAAATATCATTATTGTTGTTGTTCATAATAAAGTTAATGCTGTAAAAATATGTGACCTGTTATCTGACCATATTGATTACCATTAGACACGCTAGCTGGCCAGATCTTTTTTGACGAGTCTGATGCCCGACCCTAGTGTGAAATGATGCACAATGGGGAAATGCATCCTGATTTCACATATGTGTTGAGGAAGTCTGGACTAGTAGTGACTGATCAGGAAAGAGATTTTGGGATTATGGGTCATAGCTCAATGAAAACTTCAATTCAGTGTGTGGCAGCAGTGAGAAAGGTGAATTCCAGTCCGAGGATTGTTAGGAAATGGTATGATAAAACCTTTATCTATGACACAGCCACATTTTGTATACTGCACATAGTTCTGGCTGTCTCACCTCAACAATGATATAAGGGAAAGGTGCAGAAAAGAACATCCAGAATGATTAAGAGGTGAATCACCTTTTTTATGAATAAGGGCTAAAGCATTGAGGATTTTGGGGTTAGAAAAAAATGTGACTAAATAGGGACATGATAGAGATCCATAAACTTACAAGCAGGAGACCCACAAAGATTTGCAGGGGAGCATCTCATTTAACCCTCCCCCACTACTTCCTCTTTCCCTTTCCTGGCATCTCCCATAGCCTCACCCTTTTCCGGCTTTCTTCTCCGCACTATCTGCTCTCCTGTCTTCAGCTTTCCCTGCTTCCTTCCTCCTTGCAGCCTCTACATGGGAAAACTATGGCCTGGTTGTGCAATGGCAGCTGCTGAAACAAGTTGCACAGTGAGAAATCACAAGGACTTACAGGGGCACCTTAATTTTCCCTGCTTCTTCTTCCCCACACTATTTCCTCTTTCTTTCCTCCTGGCAACCTCCATATCTTCACCTTTCTCTGCTTCCTTCTCTCATTCTTGCCCACCAACAAGCTACCTTTTTATCTCCCCCCCCATCTTCAGTTAATTTTTTTCTTTATTTACTTCATTTTTTTACTTCACTTTTCTCCATGATGGGGACCCAAAGCAGCTTACAGAATTCTCCTCTCCTTTATTTTATCCTCACAACAACCTTGTGAAGTAGGTTACGCTGTGAACATTTGACTGGCCCAAAGTCACCCAGTGAGTTTCCATGGCACAGTGAGGATTCAAACCAGGATCACCCAGATTCTGCTCTCAAACTCTAACCACTACAGAGCCAGTTTGGTGTAGTGGTTAAGTGTGCGGACTCTAATCTGGGAGAACCGGGTTTGATTCCCCATTCTTCCACTTGCACCTGCTGATGTGACCTTGGGTCAGTCACAAGCTCTGGCACAGCTGTTCTTGAAAAAGAGCAGTTTGTGTTAGAGTTCTCTCAGCCCCACCTACCTCACAGGGTGTCTGTTGTGGGGAGGGGAAGGGAAGGGAGTTTATAAGCTGCTCTGAGACTCCGAGTGAAGGGCGGGGTATAAATCCAATCTCTTCTTCTTCTTCCCTTCACTTGCCCACTAGGCCACCCATTTGCTGGGCAGCGTACTCAATGGCAACACCACTGCTCTGCTCTCCCGGCTTACCCACCCACCCACCAGCTCCCAGTCAGGGGGGCTGCATTGGTGGCTCCTTCCTTGCCCATCTGCCTGCATTGCTACCCCTTTATGGCTTCAGCAGCAGCAGTGCTCCTTCTTCTGCCAGCCCACTGTGGCATACACAGCAATGGTAGGTGGGATGGCAGCTCCTGTCCATTAGCCTGTCTGCCCTACTCTCCACCACTTGGTGGTGAAGGGGCAGCAGTGGTTCTTGCTTCCTTGCCCATCTGGCTTCTTGTGCCAGGTTGGCTGAAGTGGGGACAGTGGTGCTGGCTCCTGATCCTTCACGTCTGCAGTGCTGCCATGGGGGGGGGGGGCTCCTTCTCCTCCCTGCCTGTCGACCTCCAGAGGAAAGGCAAGGCACACGGGCTCCTCCTCCCTTCTGCTGATGGTAAGTTTACGTTGTCTGTGCTTACGCAGATGACATGTTCTTCTATTTTGGAGGGGATTTCAACCCTTCAGTGTTAAAAAAAACTTTTCAGATTTTTCTGCGAGCCTGGCGGAAATCCCCAGGTTTGAGGGGAAATCTCCTTCATCTGTCCCCAGCCCCGATCTGTGGATTTAAGTAATCACAGATGGGGCCCTGTTGAGAATTAGATATTGTTGATGTGTTGCCTGGGTAAGTGGATAGACAGAATTTTTGCCTCTTTCTCCCACAATGCGAGAACTCAGGACCACTGAATGAAATTGATTCTTCAGACAAAAGAAGTACTTCTTCACACAGCACATAATTGTGCATATATTTGGTACCTCCCTGTTACCCTTTCAAAGGCAGAAAAACTTTTATTTTTCAATCTCTTTGTGGTCATTAGGATTTGGGGTTTTAAGCTCTCTTTTCCTGTTGATTATGATATGGTTTGTTGATACTGGAAGCTGTGAGTTTTGTTCTGGTTAGTTTGTGTAGGTTACTTTGCAAATTGTTTACTGAAAAACAGTATAAAATATTTTTTAAAAAATAACTTACGGAATTTGCCAATATATGGTGATGACTACTAGTTTAGACAGTCATAACGGGATTAGACAAATTTTATTTTTTTTATTTATTTATTATCACACTTATACCCTGCCCCCTCCCCCGCAATGCAGGCTCAGGGCGGCTTCCAATTGGCATAAAAATACAATAAATAACATAGTTAAAACCCCAACAATTAAACAATGCATTACAAAATATAAAATATAAATACAAATATAACTTACACTACAAATACAAAATACTGGCAGCGGTTAAACCATTAAATCGAATGCTTCAAAAGGTATCTAGAGAAGCTAGGTGTCCTTCTGTTGCCATTCCGACGTCAGCTGCTCGGTAATGAGCATTAGGTGTTCCCGATATAAATCAGCTCATAGGCGCTCATAGGCACTCAGGCAGCTGCCCACTCATGCAGTTTTGGGCCAGCGACTCCAGTGGCGGCGGCCCCTAATTGAATGCCTAGTGGAAGAGCTCTGTCTTACAGGCCCTGCGGAAATGAGAAAGGTCCCGCAGGGCTCTGATCTCCTTTGGGAGCTCTTTCCACCAGGTAGGGTCCGCCACCGAAAAAGCCCTGGCCCTAGGGGTAGCTAGCCTGGCCTCCCTTGGGCCAGGAAGGGTCAAACGGTTTTGCGACCCAGACCGTAGTGCTCTCTGGGGTATATGCAGGGAAAGGCAGTCCCACAGATATGTTGGACCCCGGCCATATAGGGCTTTAAAGGTAAGAACCAGCACTTAAAAAAAAAGTTTATTAACAGGATATAATAGCATGTTCCATAGTTAATAACCAATTCTTAACATATCCTTTTCTACAGTTTTCTCCCCTCCCCTCCCCCGGCTCCCAGCGATGCTCCACCCCCATTAATATTTTGGTCAATATTCTCTTACATTCAGTTCTTACTCAACAATCAAATCTTCATTTTAAACATTTTCCTTTTCTATTTCTCCCTCTTAGGTAACATTTTGAATACAATCCATTTCTTATACTACTTCTATTCTTAATAATAATCAAAGCAAAGTAATCTATTTTTAACATCCCAAGTCAGTTGTAGGTAAACTTTAAAGTCTTTCCAATCTGCTAAAAATTCTTCATCTTCTTTTCCGTTAAGTTTTTGTCAATTTGTCCATTTCTACCATAAAAATCATCTTCTTTATCCATTCCCATTTATCTGGTGTCTTCTCCTGTTTCCAAAATTGAGCATAAGTCATCCTTGCCGTTGTAATTAAATACCATAACAATGTTCTCTTTGTCACTTTAATTTCTTCCATTTTAAGCCCTAAAAGTAACATTCCTGGCTCTTTTTTCAAAGTACATTTCAGGATCTTCTGAATTTCGTTATGAACCTCAATCCAAAAAGGAGCCGCTTTTTCACATGTCCACCACATATGGTAAAACAAGCCCTCTTTTTTCTTACACTTCCAACATTTGTTAGACATGTTCTCATTCATATTAGCAATTTTTTTTGGTGTCATATACCATCTATACATCATTTTATAACAATTTTCTTTCACATTAACACATGTTGAAATTTTGATCGATTTTTCCACAAACACTCCCATGATGACATATCTATTTCTCTATTTATATTTATAGCCCATTTCACCATTTGCTCTTTTACAGTCTCATCCTCTGTATACCATTTTAACAAAATCTTATAAATTTTTGAAATCATTTTTTTACCTTTTTCTGCCCATACCATTTCAATTTCATTATTTTCTTTCCTGAAACCATACCTCATTTTATCAGTCTTAAATAAGTCATAAATCTGCCTATAGTTTAACCAGTCATATTCAAATTCCAATTCCTCTCTAGCTCTCATCGCGAAACTACTCCCCTCAACCTTTAAAATGTCTCCATAAGGTAACCAATCTTCTCCTTTGTGCCTTGAAAGTGGTTTAATTACTTCTGCCGGTACTATCCACAGAGGTCTTGTGTCGGTGTTTGAAAAGGTTATCCACTTTGGATTTTTCATACCATAAATAGGCGTGCCATCCAAATTTATGGCCATGTCCTTCCAACACCAACATTTTTCTATTGTCCAAATTAATCCATTGTTCAAGCCAAGCCAAACACACAGCGTCATGATACAGTCTAAAATTGGGGAGTTGTAAACCTCCCCTTTCTTTTGCATCACATAGAATCTTCATTTTAATCCTAGGTTTCTTTCCAGACCATACAAACTTTGAAATTTCTTTCTGCCATAAGTTCAACACTTTACAATCTTTTACAATTGGAATTGTTTGGAATAAAAACAACAAGCGGGGTAAAATATTCATTTTAACTGCCAAAATTCTACCCAAAATTGACAAGTTCAAAGTGTTCCACTTCTTTATATCCTGTTGGATTTTACACCAGGTTTTCTCATAATTATTCTTAAACAAGTCTATATTTTTCATTGTGATCTCAATTCCCAAGTATCTAGTTTTTTTCACCACTTCACATTGAACTTTTTCTTGCAATTCCAGTTGATTTTCTTTTCTCATCTTTTTACAAAGCATCTTCATTTTATTCTTATTCACATAAAATCCAGCCAAGTCTCTGAATTCTTTAATCTTTTCCATCAATAGCGGTACATTAATTACTGGATCTTCAATCACAAACATTACATCATCTGCAAAAGCCCTATACTTATATGTAAAACCTCCAATTGTGAGTCCTTTTATGTCTTTATCTTCTCTTATTTTCCCCAGCATCACTTCCAAAATCCATATAAATAGTAAAGGGGATAACAGAACCAGCACTTTGAAGTGGACTCAGTATGCAATTGACAGCCAGTGCAGTGCCCTCAGCACAGGCTGGATGTGCTCCCACCTAGGGAGGCCCATCAACAGCCTGGCCACGGCATTCTGCACCAGCTGCAGCTTCCGAATCCGTGTCAGAGGCAGCCCCTTGTAGAGAGCGTTACAATAGTCTAGTCTCGAGATGGCCATTGCGTGGATCCCTGTAGCCAGGCCAGCGCGGTCAAGGTAGGGAACCAACTGCCTAATCAGCCTGAGGTGGTAGAAGGCCAACTTGGCTGTGGCTGCTACCTGGGCCTCCATAGAGAGGGAGGAATCCAGGAGGACTCCCAAACTCCAAACCTCCGACGCCGGGACCAATATGGCCCCGTCGAAGGTCGGGAGTGGGATCCCCACCCCTGGATCGCCCCAACCCAGGCACAGGACTTCCGTCTTCACTGGATTTAGCTTCAACCGACTCAGCCTAAGCCAACCAGCCACGGCCTGCAACGCCCGATCAAGGTCTTCTGGTCTGGAGTCCGACTGGCCGCCTAACATCAGGTAGAGCTGGGTGTCATCAGCATACTGGTGACACCCCAGCCCATACCTCCGAGCAATCTGGGCAAGGGGGCGCATATAGATATTAAACAACATCGGGGACAGCATTGCCCCCTGAGGCACACCACACTCAAGTGGGTGCCTCCTGGACTGCTGATCCCCTAGCACCACCCTTTGTCCCCGACCTTGGAGAAAGGAGGCAAGCCACTGCAAAGCGAGCCCCCGAATTCCCACATCGGCGAGGCGGTGGACTAGCAGCTGATGGTCGACCGTATCAAATGTGGCCGACAGGTCTAACAACAGCAAAACTGCTGATCCGCCTTGATCCAGATGCCTCCGGAGGTCGTCCGTCAGAGCGACCAGCACAGTCTCCATCCCATGACCTGGACGAAAGCCCGACAGGAAGGGATCTAACACAGAAGCGTCATCCAGGAAACCTTGCAGCTGTATCGCCACCGCCCTCTCAATCAGTTTGCCCAAATAGGGCAAATTAGAGACCAGCCTATAGTTAGCCAATTCGGCCGGATCTAAAGATGGTTTTTTCAGTAGAAGGCGGACCATCGCTTCCTTGAGTGCCCCAGGGAACTGTCCCTCTATGAGGGACTTGTTGATAATCTCCCTTAGGGCACCTCGAAAGCCTTCATGGCCAGATTTAATAAGCCAGGAAGGGCACGGATCAAGGCTACATGAGGTTGGGTGCACAGCTACGAGTAAACTGTCAACTTCTTCTAGGCTGAGAGGGCTGAAGCGATCCAGGATCAAAGTCAAAGACATGCAATGGGCCTCGAGCTCACACACTGTTTCAACTGTGGCGGGGAGGTTGTGGCGGAGTGCCAAGACTTTATCCGCAAAGTAGCTCGCAAAGGTCTTTCAGCCAATGTCCAATTCCCTAACATTTGGTCTGCCCTATGGCAGAACTGTTACTGACCAAATCGTCCTAAACAATTGGGCTGGGTGAGAGCTAGCGGATGCAATCTCTGCCGCATAGAAAACCCTTGGATAGGTCAGTAGTAGTACCGCCTTTTAGGCATGATGGCTACAAGGAAACTCTATACCTCTGATTTCCCATTACTGGTGGGGGTGGGCTGTCCTTCCTGCAGTATCTAGTTGGCAACTCTTAAGAAACAGGATGCTAGATCTCCAGTCTATTCCAGCAGCACTCTTCATGTATTATTATTTTTTTTGACAATGCTATGTTAAAACCTTTTTTACCCGAGGTTGTAATGGGGCCAAAGGAGTGGACAAGGTGTTTGCAGGTAATGATGACCAAACCTTGCCACCTTCAGTTCGGTGAGTTGTAGTTATAGTTGATCTCTAAGGCCGTCTGGCTTATATTTTAATCAGGAATTTTGTTTGCTAATTGTTGTCTCCGTTGCATGTTTGAGGCATACAAGCAAGAGCCTGCCAAGCTCCAGATGCAGCCAGCCAGTCCTGAAAGTAATTGCTTTATTTTCTGTCTGCTGGAGCTGTTTCAAGGGTTTCTTCTTCTTGAATGAAATGGCTGAAAATTTGGTAGAGTTCAGAGGAACTGATCCTGCATGAGAGTCACTCTATAATTTGCAATACATTTGTGATAGAGAAATTATCAGAATGGCAGGATTTCCTGGCTATATTTTATACAATGCTGAGGTTCTTCTAGCACCTCTGTCCTTTCCTGTAGGGAGGCCTTTGCTTATTTCTCATGACATTCTCTTGGGGGAAAATTCTTTTCTCTCCACCTAGCCTTCAGCAAGAGTCATTCCACTGTTAAAACAACTGTATTGCACTTACTCTTATTCAGTATCTATTGGGTAACCTTGGGCCGGTTAATTGTCTTAGCATAACCTACCGCACAGGCCTGTTGTGTAGATAATGTGGAGGAGGAGAAACCATGTAAGCTGCCTTGAGCTCTTTGGAGAAAGGGCAGGATAAAAATATGGTAGACGTAAAGAAATGCTCTGAGTTTGCTTGGGTCATAGCGTGGCTAGGTGTGAAGTAGCTTCAGACAAAGAAGCAGAATCTGTTTACTCGTGGCATTGTATTGTGTCCTCTTTCAGTAGAGTTGGTATCTGTACCACTATGTTGCATTATCTCAGCAACTCATGTGTCCTCCCAGGCGAGAGGCAAGTGCCATAAAAAGAGGGTAAAGTTTAATTTGTGGGCAGGGGAAGAGCTCTGATCACTGCTGCTGCTGTTTCTGGAATGTCCGACGCCCACCGTAGGAACAGAGTGGCTATTGTCTACCCTGTGCCAGGCTTCTAGTGGCTCCAGGCTCTCTGTCTTCAGCCTTCTGTTTCTCAGTGCTTGCTAGATAGGGCCCATGTTCGTGTGTGTGTGTGTGTGTGATGCTGATGGCATTAGAAAACTAGGGGAACTCAATTTGATACATTGTGTGGTCAGAAAGGCAAACACTGGCCTTGTAAGCTTGATCAAAGAAACCGGGATTGTGCCTTTGTTAAGGGTCTCGCTTATCATTAGAGATGGTGATTCTGTGGGTACCGTCAGGATCAGGGAACAATTTGACATTGATACAAAGAAGGCCACTTTCTGGTCAGAGGGAAAGAGCATTGCTGGAGAGATCAAGAAATCTAAAAACCTCGCAAGCCTCAGTTGGATCAGAATTGCAGTGTGATGTACGCTGCAGAATTAGATAGCTGCTGCTGTGAGAACCTTTTTCCGTCCTTCTGTGTGTATGTGTATTAAGTGCCATCAAGTCACTTCCAGCTAGTGGTGATCCTATGTTTTAATGACTTCCAAAACATCCTGTCATTAACAGCCTTGCTCAGGTCTTGCAAACTGAGGGCCCTTGTGGCTTCCTTATCAAGTCAGTCCATCTCATGTTGGGTTCTCCTCTTTTCCCGCTGCCTTCAGTTTTCCCCAGCATTCTTGTCTTTCCCAGTGAGTCTTGTCTTCTCATAATGTGACTAAAGTATGACAGTCTCCGTTTAGTCATTTTAGCTTCTAGGGAAAGTTCAGGTTTAACCTGATCTAGAACCCACTTATTTGCCTTTTTGGTGATCCATGATATTCATAAAACTCTCCTCCAACACCACATTTCAATTAATCTACTTTCTCCCTGTCAGCTTTCTTCTTTGCCTAACTTTCACACCCATACATAGTAATGGGGAATATTATGGTGTGAATCATCTTGATCTTGGTTGCCAGTGACACATCCTTACGTTTAAGAATCTTTTCTAGCTCCTTCATGGCTGCCCTTCCCAGTCTCAGTCTCCTTCTGATTTCTTGGTTCCAGTGTCCCTTTTGGCTGATGATGGAGCCAAGGAACAGAAAATCTTGAACAATTTGAATTTCTTCATTGTCAAACTTGCGTTATTTCCCAGTAGTCATTACTTTTGTCTTCTTTATGTTCAGCTGTAATTCTGCTTTGGCACTTTTGCTTTAACCTTCGTAAGGAGTTGTTTCAAGTCTTCAGTATTTTCTGCCAGTTATGTGGAGTCATCTACATATCTCAAATTGTTAATGTTCCTTCCACTAATTTTCACTCCTCCATCATCTAAATCTAGGGTAGCATTCCTTATGATACGTTTTGCATATAGATAGAAGAGATGGGGGATAAAATACATCCTCGTATAACACCAATTCGAAATCATTCTATTTCTCCATATTCTGTCCTAAGAGTAGTCTCTTATCCGGAGTACTGATTGTGCATCAAAACAATCAGGTGTTGTGGCACACCCATTTCTTTTAAAACCAGCAATAAATTTTCATGATCTACACACTCAAAAGCTTTGCTGTAGTCTTTGAAACACAAGCTGATTTTCTTCTGGAATTCTCTTGTATGCTCCAGTAACCAACACAAATTTGAAGTATGACCTCTAGTGCCTCTTCCTTTTCTGAATCCAGCTTGAGCATCTGGCATTCCGAATTCCACATATCTTGCAACAGTCTTTGTTGCAAGATTTTGAGCATTACTTTACTTACATGAGAAATTAATGCAACGGTCTAATAGTTGCTGAAGTCTTTGACGTCTCCTTTTTTGGGAATTGGAATGTAGATTGAGCAGTTCCAATCTATGGGCCATTGCTTGTTTTCCATATTTGTTGGCATATTTCTGTTAAGGTTTTGATGGACTCTGTTTCTGTGGCTTGGAATAGCTCTGTTTTTTGTTTAAAGTACCCTAAGGTACACTTTTATTATTTTTCAATATACACTACAGACATACAAACATACACATACCTAACATACACTACACAACTACATATAACACATATTCCAAGAGACATATTTCTTATTCCTTCTTCAGTTAACTATTCCCCCCCAGTTTTCTATATTGAAACCAGATTTATCCTTTCTGTGTTCTCAAATCACATTGTTTAATGTCCATTTCCGCTTACATTATACCATTCATAAAATCTCTTCCATGTTTTTTGAAAGGTCCACTCTGTACTGGCTCTCTTCTCTAAAGTCAGTTTGTTATTCTCTGCCGTTTCAAAAAGTTTATTCACATACTCATGCCTTGTTGGTATTGAATAGCTCTGTTGATATCCCATCTGCTCCTGGTGATTTGTTTTTCCCAACTGCCCTCAGAGCAACTTTCACTTCACTTGCTAAAACTGTAGGTTCTTCAAAAGATTTTTCTCAGAAGGAAACTTGTCATCTTTTCATCTCTTCTTTTCATCTCTTGAGTGTATTGTTCCCATCTTTTCTTTATTTTGTCCTGTTCAGTTACTGTATTTCCCTGTTGATCTTTCAGTATGCCCAACCATGATTTAAATTTCCCCTTGATTTCTTGGATTTCATGGAACAGTTCCTTTCTTCTTCCTTTTTTGTTGTCTCATCTATTTCTTTACACTGGTTATTAGAATAGTTCTCTTTGTCTCTATGTGCCTGTCACTGATACACTGCATTTAAACTTCTGATTATATTTCTGTCACCTTTTACTTTTGTTTCTTGGCTGTCTTTAACAATTTTAAGAGTTTCATCAGTCATCTGTCAAGTCTTTTTATTTCTTTTGCCTACAGAAACAGTCTTTTGTGTATTCTTCCTTGATAATATCCTTCCGGTTCACATTCAGTTGAACTTAGTAATGCAGATATGTTCTTTACATGATCTTTAAACTCTTCAGGAATGTTGCTTAGTTTGTATTTTGGCACTATGAATGTTTTGGTGTTTTCCCTCAGTTTTATTCTAATTTTTGATATTGGCAGTTCATGGTCTGTACCACAATCAGCTCCTGGTCTAGTTTTAGCAGAGAGAATAGAGCTTCTCCATCTTCTGCTTCCAATTACGTAATCTATTTTATTTCTGTATTGGCCATCCAGTGATGTCCTTATATACAGTTGTGTATTTGGTTGCCTGAAATATGCGTTAGCAATTAACAAATTATTGTCTTCTGTGAGTCACTCTCCTGATTCATTTTGTGCTCCTGCAATCTTCCAACAATACTTGATTCTGCTTTGTTTCCTACTTCTGCATTCCAGCCACCTATTATTATCAGCACATCTTGTTTAGGTGTGGGATCACTATAAAACCTTTCAATTTCTTCCTCATCAGCATCTGTAGTTAGGGTGTAAATTTGAATGATGGTTATATTGATAGGCTTTCCATGAAGTCTGATTGATACTATCTGTTCAGATTTTGCATTATAGCCCCTAACTGCTTGTGCTACATCCTGCCTCACTAATAGAACAACTTTGTTTCTTCTGTGTTTGTTATTTCCAGAGTAAAACAATTTTGTAATGTTCTGACTGAAAATGCACTAATCCAGCCCACTTTAGTTTGCTCACTCCCAGGATTGCAATGTTTAAACATTCCCTTCTCATTTTACAATTTCGAGCTTATCTTGATTCATACGTCTCACGTTCCGTATTCCTATTGTATGCATCAAACAGCTTTGGACTCCTTTTGCATCCATTCACATAAAAAACTGAACGTCCTTTCTGTTTTAGTCCAGTTGCGTCATTAAGAATAGCACTACTCATAGTTGTCCTCAGCTCTTTCCCAGTAGTTGATTGAGTGCCACCTGTCTTCCAGCACTATGCCTTTTTTCATTTGGGATTGTCTCACATAGGGTTTTTGAGGTAAGAGTTGGTCAGACATGCACTGAAGCTCCTCCCCCTGATCATGCCATGAGACCAGGGAGATATCTTTAGGTTTCAGTTAGCTGGAGTGCTAGATGAGGACCTGCATGGGCATAGATGGTGGGTGGAAACGGTGCATTTTGTCATTTTGGCGAAGCCCACTGTTGCACTACCTTGGGTGGCTGGGGGGTGGGGAGGGAATACTAGTGTCTTGTTAGTTCTGTCCCCAGGGTTTCAACCTCACTGATGCTGATAAACTCAAGTATATCTTTAGATCCTTTCTGAGTCTGTGAGGAAGGTACCAGGATGAAGGATGTTACTAGGACTGATGGTCGTATATTTCATCTGTATGTGCAGTGCCTGGCAAAGTCTTTGCTTGTGAGAGAGGGAAAAGCTGGTGGATTTATAATACAAAAGATGCCTTTAGAACATGAGCAGGCATCATGCCCTTTGTGGCTTCTGCTTGTCACACCCCGCCTGACTGTGGTTTTCCCTCTTTTGCAGTTGCTGGGGGCTGCCTTCCTGGCCATCGGTCTGTGGGCATGGGCAGAAAAGGTGAGTGTTGCCAGTGCCTCAAACGTCTTTAGGGGAATGTTCTGGTTGGTACCTGTAATGTGGCACTCAAAAGTCATGGGTGGGTTTGTTGCTCCCCCAAAAAATGGCATGAGAAAATGCTGTTTGTTTGGTTATTAGAACCCAGCAACACCCTGCATTATGACTGGTTCTCCAAGCAGCCTTTGAATATGTTGGGGGGGCATAAAAAGTAGACTGCTGATCTTGTACTGCCCAACTGTTTCATCCTAGATCAACATTCCTTAGAAACACCAGCTCTTAAAATCAGATTGGGATGGAAGGATTTAAGACTCATATAAGAAAATGGAAGAGGACATAAAAATGCAGACAAGTAATAGTCTGAAACCCACCTAAGTGGAAGCAAGTTCTATTGTAATCAGCAGAGCCAGTTTCCAAGTGAAATGTCTTTTGGACTGGGGTGCCGGCATACACTTCTTTCCAAGCGTATATTCTTTGTCAGTGGTGCAGTGAGCATGCATACAAATCGATAACCCACGTCACCTAGAGATGACTTGCATGTGCAAATGAGCCATCCATCAGAGATCTGCAGCCATAGGCAGAACTTCCGCATGACTTTGCATCACCTCCAGTACTGTGCTTTTCAGTTGGGTCAGCTGCAGGCCATCAGCTCTTGCGAAATCAGGTTGTGTGTGAACCAGACCTGTATGAAAGTGTTACCGTTCAGTGATGTCTGCTTCTGTTTGGACCCTTAAGCCCTTGTGTCATGGGCCCTTTTATCCATTCACAACATCTCTTCTTGATTACGTCACTCTTGTTGTGTTTGGTTCAGCAGGAAGGCTATCATGCCCTTCCTTCCCTCTGGCCATTAGACATGTATGCAGACAGCCTTGTTTTCTTTTTGTCCTTCTCTCCTAACCCCTGGATATCAATCTACGTGGCATTTACATTGGATATCACAGCACACACAGCAGAATGAATGTTGTCCTGAGAACAAAGAGAAATCCAAGCCCTGAGACTCACAAGTTCTGGGTCATAATACCTAATAGAAGACAGTTCTGTACAGGTTTTGCTGGGAAAAGGTTTGGTGGGGGCATTCTGCATTCCATGGGGGGAGGGAAGCAACAGAGCATTGGGGTTACCTAGCAACTCTGATATATATTAGTCCTTGGGAAGTCCCAGGTCCCTTGAAGATATAAGAGTTGCCAGAGTTTAGTACCAGTACTTAAAAAAAAGTTGCATGACCAGGATCCATCTTGTCATCAAGTACTCTGTTTACAAGAGCTGCCAGCAAGATGTCTCTGGGAGCTCACAAGTAGGCTATGAAGCCTTCCCCTGTATGCTGTTGCTAGACTAATAATCTATGAATTTGCCCTAATCTTCTTTTAAAGCCATCTAAAGTAGTCACCACTACAAGTTCTAACCCTATTTCGGCTCTGTGACAGACAGGCTGCATTCAGCAAGTCCCTAAGAGCAGCCAATGAGAGCTGATGGAATGTTGAGAGGGGGAGACTTGAAAAACAAAAACGAATGGGGTTGGTAGAGAAGTAGACAGCTTAAGCGCTGAGCTGAAAAGGGGAGTTCTGAATGAGTGTAACTATGCAGAAGAGCTGCTTAAAGCAGGCTGAAAATAGTCAAACTGTAACCAAAGGATCTCAAGTTGTAGAAATGGGACCTCAGTTCAGGAGTTCAAAGGAAGTGCAACATTGTTTCATATACTTTACTTTCCTCAGTGTTTTGTTTATATCATAAATAAAAGCTTTCTTGTTTGATTAACTCTGTGGGCTGCGTGTCTAAAGGAAAGAACCTCACACACAATTTAATACCTCAGTCTATATTTATATTATACGACATGAATGAATGGTGGCAATGAGTGATTGGAACAGTGTTTGAGCCCCAACCCCAGTAGCTCTTTGTGAGTGAGGGCTGATTATAAAAAGTGGGCTATGCTACCCTGTCTGTGGACGTCTCTGCAAGTGAGAGGACCTGAGGCGTGAGATAGTCATGACTCTCTGTAGATTTTAAAAGTGACAAGTCACAAGAAGGGTGATGAGTGTGACATCCTGACCTACATACAGCCCCATAACCTGAAGGAGAGGTTGTAGAGGGAGAAGAGGCATCACAGGCTCCTAGCTCAGTAAGCAGCAAGAGTTGTAGGACTGGCAGCTTACTGGTAATATAACTTGTTCAGTATGTATCTGTGGTGCTGCATTTGCTTAGAAACGTACCCCTGCTCTCCCTTTCTTCATTCTCAGTTTGGGATACAGAAAGTGCAGAGATTTCCATATTAGCTGCATCCCGCAAAGCCTCCCACCCCCTGCCAGGGTGGGGTCACCTCTCCTCTCCTGATTCCAGCTGTTGCTGCCAGCCTTTTCCCATCTGAGAGCTGCTGCAGTCTGATAGCTGTGCGCCCGCATGGTCACGTAACATCAGAAGAGGGGTGGGTTGTTGTTTTTTGGTCTGGTAGATTTGTGATCCAGCTGACAGTGAAGCAAATAATAAAAAAAACAAATAAAACACCAAATCCTGTAAAACAATGTAACATCTAAACCAATCCATAAAGCCATAACTAAAAGCAGCAGGCACCTAAGGGCATAATAATCAAATTCCAGTGCAGCAGGCGAAAGCTATAAAGCCACTCACATGTATAAAGCAGCAGAAACAAAACCAGGTAACAGTAGAAAGCAGAGAATGGAAGCAGCAGCAAAAGGGTAGAGATGTGACACATGAAGCCTCAGAGCAGCAAGCCCCGGTCAGGCCAGTGGTGTCTGTTCCTTTGGGTGAGGCTTGACTGTGGCCGCAAGGGTCTTTGGCTGCCGAGCGGAGTTCAGTCACCTCTTCTTCACCCTCCGCTCCCTTCTGTCTTCAGGGCGTGCTTTCCAATCTGTCGTCCATCACCGACTTGGGCGGCTTTGACCCCGTCTGGCTGTTTCTCGTGGTTGGAGGGGTGATGTTCGTGCTGGGCTTCGCAGGCTGCATCGGGGCCTTGAGGGAGAATACGTTCCTCCTCAAGTTTGTAAGTCTCTTTCTTCCTAGAGGGTGGATGTGATGCGGACGTCTCCGGTTTGAATCTCAGTGTGGCCAAGAGCTTATTGTGGATTTAAACAAGCGGCTCTCTTTTCCAGCCTCACTCCCTCACTTGTAGTACTGCTGGCTTAGACAGGAATGTTATCAGGCGGGGGGAGCTAAGGCAGTGGTCTAAAGGAAAGCCACACCGGCACACGGAGGGTTGTGGGTTTTCCTTTGGCAGCACAGGAAAGATTAGGGCAATCGGGATTTAGTGCTTAGAATGGAAGAAGTACAAAGGGCATTAGTATTCTCTGATGCGAGGGGAGTGGGATATAGAATGAAGGGCAGAATAGGATTGTGACCAGACTATACATATTCTGTTCCTGGTGCTATTGGAGTTTATTTGTTTGTTTGTTCTATACCTTTTCTAACAGACGTGGAGTAGGCACAGTAATGACTTGAATTTTTTCCGCTGCAGTGGAGAAAATGCCTCTTCACAGAAGAAGGGGGCAAGATGAGTGCTCATTGTTCAAGTTGTACATTTGATATTGCTGTGGCTTTGAGATGCTTTGTCAGCCATGCTATTTTCCCATGAGCTGTGGATGCCCAGTCAGTGTAAAGGTGGTTCTTACCTTGCAGCAGAATGAAACAATGGTCCTCATTGATACACCTAGACTGCTTGGACACCCAGGGTCTCTCCCTCTATCTGCTTTCCTCTTAGTTCTCAGTGTTCCTGGGGCTTATATTTTTCCTGGAGCTGACAGCTGGCGTCTTGGCTTTCATCTTCAAGGATTGGATCAAGGACCAGCTAAACTTCTTCATCAACAACAACGTCAAGGCCTACCGTGATGACATTGACCTGCAGAACCTCATTGACTTTGCTCAGGAATATGTGAGTTGTGCAGATTACCCTGAGCTCCTTGCCTTTCACCCTGTTCAGAAAGCCCCACCATGTCACAGGGCAGCTTGAGAATAATTCCTCAGTGCATCCTGAGCCATTCCTGCCAGCATTCTGTGCTTCTCCAGCTCCACCACCCTTAATCATAGAATCATAGAATGTTAGAGTTGGAAGGGACCTTACAGGTCATCTAGTCCAACCCCCTGCACTCTGCAGGAGCATAGCCCTACAACATACCCAAAAGATGGTTGTCCAGCCTCCGCTTAAAAACGTCCAGCAAAGGAGCATCCACCACCTCCCGAAGCAGTCTGTTCCACTGCTCAACCACTCTTACAGTTAGGAAGTTTCTCCTGATAGTTAGCTGGTAACGACTCCCTTGTAATTTCCACCCGTTAGATCTAGCCTGGCAATCCGGAGCAAGAGAGAATAGATCTGCTCCATCTTCTGCAAGACAGCCCTTCAAATACTTGAAGACTGCAATCATGTCCCCTCTAAGCCTTCTCTTTCCCAGGCTAAACATACCCAACTCTTTCAGCCTTCCCTCATAAGACTTGGATTCCAACCCTCTCACCATCCTGGTTGCCCTCTTCTGGACACGCTCAAGCTTGTCAACATCCTTCCTAAAGTGTGGTGCCCAAAACTGGACACAGTACTCCAGGTGAGGTCTGACCATAGCAGAATAGAGCGGAACTACCACTTCCTGTGATCTGGACGCAATGCTTCTGTTAATGCATCCTAAAATTGCAATAGCTTTCTTCACAGCCACATTGCACTGCAGGCTCATGTTCAGCTTGTGATCAACTAGAACACCCAGATCCTTTTCACATGTGCTGCTGCCAAGTCAAGTCCCTCCCATTCTATATCTGTGCCTTCGATTAATGGTCCAAAGGTCTCCTGCTCCCTCAACCGACTTCTTCAGACACCTCCTTCCAGAACCCCCCTGCATGAAGCCACCTCTCTCCCAAACCCGTAGTTTACATGAAGGCTTTTGGGACAACCCCTTCCCTAGTGAAAGTAAACTTAAGCATGCATGTATATATTTATGATATTTATTGTCTACCTTTCTCACTAAAACTCAAGGTGGATTACATAGCATAAGTCACACACAGTCAACAGGATGGGACATCCAGTGAACAGTGCAATAGAATTTGGACTCCAGAAATCTAAAGAAGAGCTAAAACAAAGCACAAGCATTTAAACATGACATTACATAGGCAGAGCATACTGCAAGTGGTAGGCAGTGATACAGTAGTATAGGCCACAATACTGTACAGTAGTATAGGCTGCAGTTCCTATCCCTTTACTGGCGCAACTTTATGAATTTCCTATATAATCTCCTATTTATCACCTTGTTCCACTCCCTGTGTTTGGACTGTAAGATCCTTGGAGCAGGAATCTACCATCTTGTGCTCTGCAAAATGTGTTGATGGATTGATTTGTCATCATAACCCTGGCCTGTAAGTGTTAACTTGCCTTCTGTGAGTGGATGATTGCAAAAATGTCCCTGAAGATGAAGAAGAAGAGGAAGAGATTGGATTTATACCCCACCCTTCACTGCCCAAAGGCATCTCAGAGCGGCTTACAAACTCCTTTCCCTTCCCCTCCCCACAACAGACACCCTGTGAGGTAGGTGGGACTGAGAGAACTTCTGACAGAAACTGTCCTTGAGAGAACAGCTGTGCCAGAGCTTGCGACTGACCCAAGGTCACATCAGCAGGTGCAAGTGGAGGAGTGGGGAATCAAACCCAGTTCTCCCAGATAAGAGTCCGCGCACTTAACCACTACACCAAACTGGCTTTCCTTTTTCATCCTACATCCTTAGAATTCCAAAATCAGTCAGGTTTAGAAAAAGAGTTTTTTGAATGCTTGTCTTCCCCAGTATCACTAATGTCTGAAGGCAACCCTGTTACTGAATAGGTTCAAGGGAGCCACACTGCTCTAAGCTCTGGGACAGAGTTTCAGCCCCAGTGTGCAAATGAAACCAGAAGGAGCACCCTTCACCTGGCTAGTACTCCAGTAATCCCATGTTTGTAGATTCAGGTAATTCCACGTTTGTAGGAGCTCCCTCTGGTGATTTCTGTGGGATGAGAAAGGCTCAAATTAGAGGCAATCCCGCCATCTGGTGCCTGATAATGAAACTGCAGGGCTTGTTAAACATCATGGGAACAGTGTGTATTGTCTTCATGTGGCTCGTAAAAGGTCAAAATGCCTTGCCCCACGTAGTACTTCTTCCTACAAGGGTACTGTCCATTAGTTTATGTGTTAGTGCTGCTGGAAGACATGACTTTTGGCTGGTCCCAGTCTAAAAATGCTCATCCCAGTCTAAAAATGTTTCCCTCTGCAGTGGTCTTGCTGTGGTGCTCATGGGCCGAATGATTGGAACTTCAATATCTACTTCAACTGCACTGACTCCAATCCCAGCCGGGAGCGATGTGGAGTACCCTTTTCCTGCTGTGTCAAAGATCCTGCGGTGAGGCTCCTTTTGAATCGGCATTAAAGCAGGAAGCATGAGTAATGAGCCCCACATCTAACCCCAGAAACCACCAATCTCAGGATGGGTTGGAGCGTCACGTTTTTGCTAGATCCAGATAGCGTCTGCTTCTTTGGAGGACACGCTTGAAATCAGACATGTCAATATAATTGCTGGACAGAATCTATCCATGTTTAGAGTATGCAGTAGGCCATATCAGGTTATGATCCAATCTTGCCCAGAATGACTGCATTAAATGGACTGACACAGCTATTTGTGTCCTGGGACTGCTGTGGGCGAAGGGCTGGAGGGGTCTGCTGAGCTGTTTGAGAGGATATGGGTTGCCAATAAAATACTGGAGAAGGAAATAATGACTCCCGTCTAGGAAAGTGGCTGTTGAGTAGCCCAAGATGGTTTAATCAGCTTTGTGCCTGCTCTTTCCCCAGGAGGACGTTCTCAACACCCAGTGTGGCTACGATGTCCGCCTTAAATTGGTGAGAGCCAGAGGCCATGGTGGGAGGAGCCGGGGGATATGCTGGCTGGGCTGTGGCCATAAGAGAAGGCTGGACTGGAGACAGAACAAGTGGCAGTGCAATCCTACAGAGTTACACCCTTTTAAGTCCATTGAAGGCAGTAAGTTTAGAAGAGTGTAACTCTATTTAGGATTGCATCATTAGTGTCCTTAAATAGGTTATGGGTCAAGTAACAAGTTAAAAACCAAGCCACTTCCACCTAGGTTTGAATTGGGGGTTGTGGGTCCGGATGGGCATTCAGTTTCGAGACAAGTTGCTGTGAAACCGATGGAATTTGGGCCACTGGATGCAGAGGGACTGTCTTGTTTAGTCGTATTTTATTTCCTAAGCATTCTTGCCTGTCTGTGGAAGAAAGGCCTTCTTGGTGTTTTCAAGGCTGCTCACCTGCTTGCACTCCCCCTTCGCAGGAGCTGGAGCAGCAGACCTTCATCCATACCAAGGGGTGTGCTGTCCAGTTTGAGAAGTGGCTCCAGGACAACCTCATTGTGGTAGCTGGGACCTTTGTGGGCATTGCCCTGCTCCAGGTTGGTTGGTTGGTTTTTCCTGAGACGCTAAGGTTGTTGATGCCTGTGCTGGAAAGTTTTTGTGGGGTGTGGAATGTCAGTTTTCATAGTAAGAATGCTTACAAGACATCTGGATCTCCCTCCCCCCGCACCCCAGGATTCAACAGCAAGACAAAGATTGCTTAGATAAACCTGGTACTCTGTCTGTCTTTTACACCCAGATTATTCCCAAGGTGAGCTTTACTGGCTAATCTCTCAGTGAAGCTTTTCTGGAACATTTGCCTTCCTGGAATAAGTCAAAAGTTGATTGTTGTGGTGGTGGCCACTGAGGCATTCTGGCCCTGGCATGACTCCTTACTCTGTTACTCTGGCTTGAGGGCACATTAGAAATGACCCCTCAGAAACAGGAGACTGGGCATTTCGGTTGTTTTCCTTGCTTTTCTCTTTCCCTAGCTGAGCAACTCCAAGAGGCAGAAGTTGAAATATATTGGAGGGAGGTGGTTTCTCTATCTTCTGGGCACTCACTAATGGGGGAAGTATTCAGCCACAAAATATGGTTTCCAGTGCACTGGGTTGGGTCAGAACGAGACTGGAGTTTGGAGATCCATGATCAGATCTCCTGTTTCTTTTAAATTCTCTAAATACACAGCCACAGGGAGCATTGATTCAAACCCATTCCACTCTGCCCTTTTCTTGCCATAAATCAGTTCTCTGGTTGTGCCAGCTACCCCAGAGGGGAAGATACGCTTTCCCTAGTCTGAGGGAGGAGCTGATGCCATGCCCCCCTCTATGACTGCTGATTAGAGAACTTGTAAAAGATGGGAGATCCAGTCACAGATCACCAGTGGTGCGTTCAACGTGTTCTTGCTTTCTCCTTCCACTATCATTTTGTGATTGTCTTGTTCTGAAATTGAAAGGCTATGTCCCCCCGGTCCGTGTTTTATTTGAGCCTTTTGAACACGGGCTGCAATTTTTCTGTATCATGCAGTAATTAAACATTAACAATGGTAGTAATAGGGTGTTTTTGGGCACAGATCCATCAGTGGTATTGGGCTGCTTTCCCTCATGCAATTTACACGCTGGATCCTTTGAAGGCTGCCAGTCACACACTATCAAATGTGTCTTCCACTTAACCTTACCATGAAATGATTGTAAAAACCACCTTTCGGTGGGGAGGAAATGTCTGTGACTGTGCCACCCGGAAGGTATCTCTGCCACAGGGCTGGAGGAGATTTGGGCTGCCATTATGGGGAGCAGAGGAAGTAGGGCACAGCCCATAACGGAACCGTCTTGTCTAAAACTATTGCCACCTCTGCAGGAGCAATGCAGCTTGCGCAGCAGGCCTTCCCAGCAGATTTTCTTCCCTTGTACGGAATGAAAAGGGAAAAGGGACTGTGTGTGTGTGTGTGTGTGTGTGTGTGTGTGCGAGAGAGAGAGAGAGAGAGAGAGAGAGAGAGAGAGAGAGAGAGAGAGAGAGAGAGAGAGAGAGAGAGCATAAACATGCCTCCTTCCACACGCCTCATCCTCAACTTTCTCTTTCAGATCTTTGGTATCTGCTTAGCTCAGAACCTAGTGAGCGACATCAATGCTGTGAAAGCCAACTGGTGACACCAGAATGGGGCCTGTGCCATCTGCCACACCTTCTGCAGGACTGAAGCCACGAGCCCAGCAACCACCACTGAGGGATGCTTTGCCATCAAGTAGCTGGGGGGGGGTGTATCTATGTGTGTTTTTGTTCATGGCTGCCTGGTGCCCTTAGTTGTGGCACGCATGCCATGTGAGTTGTGGGTGGCAATGTGAATAGTATTTATACAGGCCATTCTGTTCAGGGATCCCTCCACCCCTGGTGTGGTCTAGAGCCAGGGAGCTGGTGGCATCTGAAGACCAGAGGCATGTGGAGCCCAACTGAGACGGAGGCTGCTCTGGATTCTGTAGGTTGCCACTGAAATCCCCTGTTGATGAGGCATGGCCATGTGGCTTTCCCTCAGGAATCTGGCAGAACTGTTTATCTTGCCTGGAGCAGCCCTCGTGCTCCTGCCCTCCTTTCCCCAGTCTCTACTTGAAATTTCTGGACTCCCCTCACCCGACGTGGCTCAGGCCTGCTCACCGTCTGGGGGATGTGAGGTCGGGCTCCCTTGTGCAAATGGAGAGTGAATGCTCCTGTCTTATCCTGGGATCACAGTGCTAGTCTCTGCTTTCCCTGCCTTGGGATCTGGGTTCAAGCCAGAAGGGGTTCTCCAGGACAAGATGCTGCTGTACCTCATTTACCATAGCAGCCCTCAGCTGCACCTGCTGGGTTATTCCTCCCCCTTAAGTTGGGGTGGAATGTGCCCAGATGGAGCCAAGCATGGGGCCATCCACACTTCCCTACCGAGAGAGAGAGACAGAGAGGAAATCTGTGTGAAAGCCACGTTGGGCAAAAAACCTAAAATGTGACACTATTAAAAAAAATGGAAAAAAGGCTCTGAGCAGATGGTAATGCTCATTTGTGTATTTGAACGAGAAAGAAAGACTGTGTGCATGTTTGTATGTATGTGTGACTAATTGGAGCATTCGTTTCCTTGTGTGAGGAATGGGCAGTCCTTATGTGGTACCTTTTCTGATGAGTCTCTTTGCCAGGGAGGGGGGGAGTAGACCACACCCATTGCCTAGGCTGTTCCAAAGTCCGGGCTTGAACGAGCAGGATGTCTTTCCTTTGAACTGGCCATTGGCCCATCACTTCACAGACCAGCAGGGGACACTGCCTTGTCAAAATGGCAACAAAGGGCTTTTGTGCCAAGGGGCTTGTCCAAGCTTCTGGCCTTGGTTCTCTCTCTCTTGGATGGGATTCTGCCCTGCTCCCCTGGATTCTGCTGCTAACAGGACTGATTGGCTCATATGGGAGTCTGTGACCTGTTGTGCCCAATAAAGCAACTCCTATCAAATGGTTGTCATGTTTGGTTTTTATACTCCCACCAGTCAGGCTGGAGTCCATGTATTTGTGTTGATGCAGGGGAATGCTTTACTTTCTGAACCACAACTTGTCCTCACTTGATGTGATTTCCTTGTTGCATAAGATGGATGCATGTGTTTCCCTCTCCCCCATTTGGTCATTATGGATTGCAGTATCAGGTCCTTTGCACACGAGGGCACTGCTGCCTAGCTTTCCTTCACCACAACCATTAACCCCCCCCAGCTCTGTTGTGTTGATTGTCTGCAACATGGAGAGATGTAACCTTATACAGAAGAATGGGAGGGGGTGGGTGAGGATGCTCCGCCAGTTCCTGTCTGCCGTGGGTTTCCTATTTACTGTCACCTTTGGCAGCTGAGGCATGTGTGATGATGTACTTTACAGCATCTTCCTCCTCCTAGCCCTCCCAGAGAAGAGAAAGGAGCTATTATGAACCTGTCAGCACATATGAAAACGAAAACGAACTACTGCATATGTAAAAGCTTCAACCCATCCATCTTAATCAGAGAGTAAAAGAGAACTTGCTAAGGAGATTTACTTTTCAGCTCCGAAAAGTCTGCAGGGTTCTTGAGTATGCCATAACTGTTCTAGGGCTTAATAACACAAATGCATTTCTGGAGGAACCACAGGCTTCCTTGTCAGATCTCAGCCGACTCCCCTTCTGCATAGATTGTTCTGCTTGTTCCATTCATCTGCATCAAGCGGGTTGCTGGATCACTCTTTGCCATGCTTGCTTGTTGACGTTTCCTCCCAGGTAAACTCTGCCTGTATTACATCTCTTTCACTCCCTTCTTGCATTATTCTGTCAGCTATACATGGTTTACAGTGTGATATTCCTTGTGGGGGTGGAAAAAGTACTTTCAAGTTGCAGCCAACTTATGGCAAACCTGTAGGGTTTTCAAGGCAAGAGAAGTTCAGAGGTGGTTTGCCATTGCCTGCCTCTGCATAGCAACCCCGGACTTCTGGGGTGGTCTCCCCCATCCAAGTGCTAACCAGGGCCCACCCAGCTTAGCTTCTGAGATCTGACAAGATCAGGCTAGCCTGGGCCATCCAGGTTAGACCAATGATTTTGTTATCTGCTGCCTGACTTTACAAGTAATGAAGAAAAATAGTGTATTTGTTATTTAGATGTTTATGCCTCACTTTTCTCCCCAGTGGGGACCTAAAATACCATGCCCTGCATTAAGAAAATTTTACAAGAGGAAGCTGATTAGGTACTTGCACATGTGAAACTTTGTAAGGGACACTTCAACAGGAGGGAAAAGAACCTGGGAAGCACACCTAAATAATGGTAATAACATTTGGCTTCCCATTGACACTTTCCTTACAGTGCCATCCTAAACAGAGTCGCACCTGGTTAAGGCCATTGACTTCAGTAGATTTAGGGCCAAGCCAAATGTGATGGTTTCTAAAGAGTCAGACTCATTTCCCTGCAGCCTTGCAGCAGTTGCAGGAAATATTTTAAATATCAGTGGGAGCGCAGTTCAGCTTGGAAATGTGGTGTGGGTGGGGGCTTCTGCCTCCTCTTCCTCACATCATTCCCCTGAGTTGAAGTCACCCAGGGGAGGGAGTAGTTCCCCCCATTTTTTCTACTATGCATGCAGCTGCAAAAATGGGGAAATAACAACCCTCCACACACACCATTTCTGCTCAGGAAGCCACCATGGGGGCAGGCAGAAGCTAGTTTCAAGCCAAAGATCCAGCCTTCTCTTTTTAAAAAAATCACGCCTAGTTTGGCCTTTAGCTGGGTGTGACTGTTTAGAGTAGTACTGTTAGTGCATCAATTAGAATCTTCAGCCGTGTCAATATAAGGACTATTTTTCCTTTGCTTTTTGCCTTTTAAAGGGACCTGTGTGTGTTCCATTTGCATCTGAAAGACAGAGGTGTCACTCATTTGTCATGAGGGCTAGAACAGATGTACATGTCACTTTGTTGGGCTGGGCCATGTGTGCCATGAAATGTAATGCCAGATCCTGGAGATACAAACTTTATTAGGGGCAGCAGCTGGCAAGCTCCAAGTAGGTGTGTCCTCACTGCAAGGCCCCATGGGCTGGGAGTTGGGTGCAGAGGAAAACCCACATGCACCAACTGGAGAGCCAGTGGTACAACACTAGAGAGACACCCCTACACTACACAACCCCCAGCCCATTCCTGCCACCAGTGCTGTGAGCCTGGGCCCCAGGGTGAAAATGTGAAGCAGCTGGGTGTTGTGAGCTCCCCCTCCACCTAAGCCACCATGGAAGGGGACTGGGAAGATGCTGAACTAACCTCCCTGCCTGTGGGACCCAGGCCAAGCAAAGCCTAATAAGCTGGAGATGCCTGTGCAGCAGTAGCCACCTCTGCCAAAGGCCGCCAGATCATCTGATGGAGGAGTGAGCACCACACGCACAAGGCCATGCATGTGGCAGAGGCTCCAGGCCACATGGTGATCAGTATAGATGGAGATCGTTGACACTGCCCCCCCCAATGAGGTGGCAGCCACTTACATCTGAAGGCTGCCGGGGGAGGGAGGCCTGGCCACCAAGTTGCATGCTCAGTGGCAGGACTAGACCCCCAATGTGTGGAAGAAACTACTGAAGAACACCCCCCCCCATGGGCCAAAGCACAGTAAACACTGATCCCCATGGCAATCTGTGACAGCATCCCTGGAGCTGCAAGCTGAGTGGAGCTGCATGCCGAGTGGAGAGGCGTGCGACCTCACCTTGGAACCCTGAGCCGGCATGAATGTGGTTGCGGCAGCTTTCAGCTAACTGGTGAGGCTGCCACTGGAGTGAAGGGATTCTTCTTTGTGGGGGGGTTAATATTTGTGTGTGTGTGTGTGTGTGTGTGCACCTGGAAGTTATGGCGACCTCAGGTGACTGACCCCTATGGAGGGAGCCTGGAGAATATCCAGAGATGTGGCTGAATAAAGCCTGCCCCTGCCTCCCGACTGCTGGTATTCCTTGGAGGTTTCCTATCCAAGTACTTGCCAGAGTCGACCCTGCTTAGCTTCTGAGATCTGACAAGATCGGGCTTGCCTGAGCTATCCAGGTTAGGGTGAAGGGGTTCTTCTTGACTGCTGCAGATAAGGTTGTTCCACCCTGCTGAAGCCACAATCGGAATGACTCTGCCCACTCACACCCACCCACACAGCCTCCTGTTCCCTCCATCGCACAGGTAGCTTGTGGGCCGGATAAGACCCTTGGATGGGCAGGTTCCAGCCCCCGGGCCTTATGTGTGACACCCCGACATTAGATTGAGGCATCTGATTGTTGCATTTTCACTTCCAGTTGTTGCTTCTTGTTTCCAGCATGAGAAGGGTGCAACCTGGTATCAGCCATGCTCTGTGCCTATGGAAGTCAGGAGAGCAGTCTAGGCAGGCCTTAAGATCATGGCCGGAGAGGTTCTCCCTCCACCCTTTCCATTAACATCCAGCCTGATGAAGAGTCCTGGAGAACTTGAAAACTTCCACACCATGTTGGGGCGGGGAGAGTTGGATTTTGCTGTGGGCGAATGTGGCTGTGTTTTAATCTTGCCCGTCTGTACCTTGCATCAGAAAAAAAGGCAGAGTACGTGAGGGGAAAGCTGCCATCTGGAGCCAGCAGTGCCGTAGAAGTCGACCCCAAATAAACTTGGATTTCATTTGAGCTCAAGTAATTCAGCCTCTTCAGATTTGTGGATCGATGGGGAAAATCGACACCTTAATAAATATTTGTGTTCATCCACTTAAAAGCTGTTGGGATCCAGCTAACTTTAGGCAGTTCAGCTAAATCTTAATACACTGCACTAATAGAATATAGATGACTCTGAGTGACTGCGTTGGAGCGTGACACGGTAGGTGTAGGTGACGGTCCATCCAAGAGCATAATAAAGAAAGCCCTTTATGCTAGTTTGCATTGATGCCCCTTGAATAAGGGGAATGCACCACTGTAATTGCTTGCATACGGTGTAAACACACAGGCTAGACAAGTCTGTTTACCACTTCAGGGAGGGGGACACCTTGATGCTGAGGGATAATATAACACAGGCCAAATTTTTGTGTGCTTCATTTCAGCAATATAATGGGCCCTCATCAGGGTGCTTTGCAATACTACTGTGGAATATTCCATTCCCCTGCTTTGGGACTCTGTGGGCCTATCTGTTTGACATATTTATTAATGGGTTTATACAAACGTAATTGCCGTGGATTCCTCAAGGAATCTCAGGAATGATATTTTGGTGAGGGTGCCAAGAATCTTCTGCTGGAGATCACTAAACACCCCTCACACAACTATGGTCTCTGGAGTGGAGGAATTTGCCTTTGAAAACAGTTTTAAGTCTGCAGTGTTGAGAGAGGCCTCGTGTGCTGTGGTTTCTTGCCTACAGGTGTCTGGGAAAGAATTGGGCTCATTGATTCTTTCCCCCCTTCCTTGAAGTTAGTGTTCTGTTGTGTGATGAAATCAATACACTTACACTCTATTAATTTTGATTTGACTTCTTCCACAGCACACTTTTCAACTCAGAGAGACCTTTGTATATGTGAACGTGCTTAAATGTACAGTGGGTTTCTCCCCCATCTTCCCAAGCAGCCTTATCAGTACTTTTCATGTGGCAAATGCCTGCCTAAGTTGGATGAGTATGAAATATGATGGGGCAGGATGTGTGGTGCTTCTTTAAAAAAAAATCAGAAAAATGACCTGTAGTGTATACTTGAATCTCCCTAGTTGGTGAAGGGGCTGTAAGTTCATGATAGAAAAAAACATTCCCTGTATGAACTCTTCCCTTCAAAACCTCATGTACAGATCTCAGGATGCAGGTGAAGTAGAAAGAACCTCACTGTGAAGGGTCTGTATAGGCCTTTACAGAGACTGTTGGTCCCACCCTGACCTCAAATGTATCTTTGAATCAAACTATCAGTGTTTAGAATCAGAGGTAGGGAAATACTCAAATTCCTCAAAAAAGGAATTTTTTTAACACTGGGAAGTACCAGACAGCTGGCTTGCTTTTGTTTGTAAACTGTTTTCCACCAAGCTTTGGGTTGAAGACAGCAACGGGTACCATCTTGTCTGGCACTCCCCACGCCTCCCCTTTTGCCTCCCCCTCCCCCACTTCCCCCTCTTCTTCCTTCCTTTTCCATCTACAAGGTGGTGACACAGTCTGAAATTCATATTAACACCATCTATGAAGTGTTTTAATTAATTTTAAATTGTTGGATATCTGTTGATAGATAGGTAGGTAGGTAGGTAGGTAGGTAGATAGACAGACAGACAGACAGACAGACAGACAGAATTGTTGTTCATCACTCAGAGCCCTGAGTACTCAGGGACTGAGCGATTCACAAATATAAATTATAAATAAAATATAAATAAATAAATAAATTTCACATGCACCTGATTAGGTTTGCTCTCTTCACAAGACTAACGATTTTCACTCATGAAGATCAGTCAGCTACTGCTGTGTGCTGTTGCTTCCTTTCTGCATGTGGGCACTATTTAAATTAGGGTTACCTCAACTTAAAGGCTCCCAAGAGTTATTTCCATGTTTCAAAAAGACACACAGCATCATAGTGACCTGTTATGAATCCATACACTTCAATGATGGTCCTTATTAACCAGGAAGAATCCCTGCTTTGGTACATGTCCTTGGGAAATCATACTCCCTCCCAGTTTTGTCTTTTGGGGAAAGCCTTTTGAAATGTTTATTGCATGAGAAGTTGTCAACCTGAAAGTCCCATCCTCACCTCCTGAGTCTTAAACCTCTGCATGGAGGGAGGTGTATCCTGTGTCCCGTACACAGGCATATAACAGAAAGCACATAAACACTGACAGACCCTGGGTGCCTCTTCTTTCCACCCTGAAGAAACCTAGAGTGGCCTCCAGGGATGGGGAAAGAGGCATTTCCAACCGGGGAAACAGGGCAGAGGGGAAAAGTTAGGCCTCACTTCCCCAGGGCCAGGGACACATGTCCCACACAAGGTGCTTTTCACAGCTGAGCTGCATATCCAGACCTTTGTCTCTGGCACCACACATCGTTTGGCTTGTAGTTCGCAGCCCACCACTTCCCACGCTGCAGCAGGTAAACTGTTGATCCCACTTTACAGGACAATTAGGTCCTTCTAGATTATCTTTAACCGAAAGAACTTACCCTCATTTTGTTTTCAAAGCAACACAAGGAAGTCTGTTGCAAAATTAACGAATAGCGGTCTGTCGCCAGTGAAGAATGGCCTTTAGCAATGAGTGGGAGGTGGTCAGCAAGGCAGTAATCCTTGGTGTGAAAACAGGAACGCTGAAAGTATGCAAGAGTGTCTCTGTGAAATGTTTGAGGGCATATGAGCTGCCAAACCGCTTCTGGAGTGTTACAGTTTACAAGTCTCCTTGCATGTACGGCATATGACTGTAAGCCTGCAGGCAGGATCCATTGATTTTTTTTTTAAGCCCACTATGTATCGAGCCTATATCCTTAGCCATTTAAGAAATAACAAATATTATGGTTATTCCAACAACAGGCTGTTTCTAAGGCCCATTCTTTCAAGCACAGGAAGAGTTTGTCTTGGTCATTTCAGACCTTTAATGAGGATCTGCCCTTTGTTTCCCCCTTCTCACAAGATAAATGCAGATGAATCAGTGTGGTCCATGTACTGGGAGCTACTTTAACACTTCTGTTTTCCAGTTACGGGGGGCAGTGGGGGACGCTCAATGAACCATGCCCAAATCACATTCCCCCTGAACAGCTTTCTAAATACAGTAGCTTGGGGGGAGTATCATAAAAGGTATGGGGCTCGGACCCTCTATAATTTGAGCACTGATGTTTAACCACTTGGGATTATCTGTGTTGTGTGGCGGAGTGGGTCCAAAAACTTTTGGTGGTTGGGGCAGAATGTGCAAATGGCACCCCCTCTGGTGCTAAAGTATAATGAAGTCAATAGCAGACCATTTTCTGCCCTTCAAATGGTATCTCAAAATCAGTCTCCATAATTGGGCCACCTGTGGTGCTCAATGGTAGGGTCAGTCCTGTTGGGAAGAGGTTTCCCATAGCTTCCAGTGAAGCCTCATATTACCACCCCCACCCCCGGCCGCAGATTTCAGAGTGGCTACAGAGTATGGAGGGGTGGCCAGGCTAGCCTAAAGTGTGAGATTAGCATTGACAGGCAGCAGTCTCCCCATGGAGCTAAAGCAGGTAAAGCAGAGTCCTGGTTCACAGTCTATTCAGGAGAGAACTCTTGTGTTTCATTTGCATGCCACAACTAGGTTTGTGGTGTCCAGCTCAATCTGACGTAAATGTGCAATGTGACTTTGTGCCATAGCAACAGCTTTCAACTATCCGTTGCTTCTGTTTCTTGCCATCTCAAGGACTGTAATTATTTTCATAATCTCAGTTATTGTTGCTCACACCAATTTCCATTGTCTTGCAAATTTTGAAATTGGAATAGTGGACCCTGCAGAACTCTGAAATGTGTCATCTCTCCAGAGGGGGTTGTCTCTTCTCCTCCCAACTGATCATCTATTATCATTGGACATAGTAAAAGAGGAGATACAACAGAGAGCCCCTGGTTGCCTTTAGCTTGCCTCACCTCATATCACTGGAGCAAGGGCCATGGCTGAGTGGTAGAGCACCTGCTTTGCATGCAGAAGGTCCCAGATTCAATCCCTGGCATCTCTACTCGAAAGGGTCAGATAGCAGGTGCTGTGGAAGACCTCTGCCTGAGAGCCTGGAGGGCCACTGCCAATCAGAGTGGACAATCCTGACCTTGACAGACCAATTGTCTGACTCAGTATGAGGCAGTGTCATGTGTTCAGTGCACTGTCTATCTAGGGCTCCATGTGTAGCTGAGGTAAGTGCTTGAACTTCATGGCTGTGTCAGAAGTGGATGGAGATCCTTTCCCTGCACCACTCAGCACACACACAACAAAACATGCCAGCCCTGACCTGGATAGCCCAGGCAAGCCTGGTCTCATCAGATCTCAGAAGCTAAGCAGGCAAATACCCTGGCAAGTACTTGGAAGGGAGACCTCCAAGAAATACCAGGGCTCAGGACACAGAAGGAGGAAATAGCAAGCCACCTCTCTGAAATGTCCTAGCCTCAGTAGGAGTTGCCAGAAGTCACCATGAGTTCCAGGCATACACACCCTAACCAAAAAGCCATGCCTAAACTGGATTGGGTTTGTGGGTAATGTGGAATACATTATATGCATGGCAATGATTACAAGGTGCAAGCACTGAAGATAAAAGTATTGTTATGCCTCAATTATGTTTAGGAATACTCAAGGCTCTTTTTGTAGCAGGAACTCCTTTGCATATTAGGCGACACACCCCTAATGCAGCCAATCCTCCAAGAGCTTACCCAGATGGGAGCACATCCAGCCTGTGTTGAAGGCTCTGCACTGGCTGCCAATAGCATACCAAATTTGTTTCAAGGTGCTGGTGCTTACCTATATGGCCAGGATCTGACATACCTGAGGGACTGCTTTTCCCCACATATACCCCAGAGAGCACTGAGGTCAGGGTCACAGAGCTGCTTGACCATTCTGGGCCCCAAGGAGGCCAGGCTCGACGTGATGAGGGCCAGGGCTTTCTCAGTGGCAGCTCCTTACTGATGGAATGATCTCTCCGAGGAGACCAGGGCCCTTTGGGATCTCCTGAAGTTCCACAGGGCCTGCAAGATGGAGCTCTTCCACCAGGCTTTCAATTAGGGGCTGCCCCCACCATCACCATCAACGAGCCCGGCCCTCAGTTTTAACATGTGGCTCATTACATCAAGTAACTCAGAATGACATTGAGTTTAGTAGTCGGAGACATTCTAATACGCCATCATAAGCAACGAATTATAGAACTAAATAGCACCTTATGATTTTATGTTTTTACTTATAGTAATATGATGTATATTGTTTTATTGGTTTTATTGGCAGTTGGGCCACTGCTGTAAGCCACCCTGAGCCCGCTCGCGGGGAGGGCAAGGTATAAATTGAATTATCATTATTATTAATCATAATAATACAATCTGTACAGCTTTTAACTTCTGCTACTATGTATCACCTGCCAAATATTGCCTGCTACCACAAAATATTGGGTGTCCAATGTGAAATCATCAAGTATTCAAAGAATATGTTGTCAAAGGCTTTCACGGCCAGAGTTCATTAGTAGCTGTAGATTTTCCGGGTTGTGTGGCCGTGGTCTTGGCATTGTAGGAATTGACGTTTTGCCAGTAGCTGTGACTGGCATCCTCAGAGGTATCACACAGAAAGATGGAGTACTCTCTGTGTTCCTTGACACAGAGAGCACTCCATCTTTCTGTGTTATACCTCTGAGAATGCCTGTCACAGCTACTGGCAAAACGTCAGGTCCTACAATGTCAAGACCACGGCCACACAACCCGGAAAATCTACAGCAACTATTCAAAGAATATTTTCAAAGAAACACTGTTCAGAAACTCTTTACCATAAAAATTCCCAGGGAAGGATGGGAGGGATGTATATTAGCCCTAATTTTAACACCCCCTCCTTCAATCAAAAAGAATCCAGTCCTGACCTGGATAGCCCAGGCAAGCCCGAGCTCATCAAGTCTCAGAAGCTAAGCAGGGCCAACCCTGGCAAGTACTTCGATGGGTGACCTCCAAGGAATACCAGGGCTGGGATGGAGAGGCAGGCAATCAAGCCACCTCTCTGAAACATCCAAGCCCCATTAGGGATCATCAGAAGTCACCATGACTTCCAGGCATGCAAGCACACACACAAACCCCGCCCCCAAGCAAAAAGAATCCAATAATCCAGAATGCACAGGAAAATACAATGAATGTACAGTAGATATTTTCATTCACAACAATCATATTATTTAATACAATGAGGGACCTGTGTTAATGGCAGCTTCAGAAAACCTGCTCTGCAGCCTTCTCAATAAATAGTAATCCAGTACCTGGGGAACTGCTGCAGTTATAATTTGTGACTGCCAAACTGGTTTCCTCTCTGGCAAGCCAACTAGCAACCATGTCTTCACACTACTCGTGCTCATTAACAGACATGTAAGTAAACAAACAACAAAGGAGGAAAACATATCTGCTTGTTTCAATGCTTTGTTGTTGTTGTTTTTAAAAAAATCCTTTGATTCCTCCTGATGCCCAGGTTTGAATGGTAAATTGTGACAAATGTAATTTGTGCAAAAAACACACACAGTAATATCAGATCCATACAAAGCTGACAAAGGTGGGATGCCAACAAATGAAGAAAGGATGGAGGCAAAATAAAACACAGGAAATGGAACAAGACAGAGTGTCTCAGCTGGACCCAGTTAAAGCTCCTCTTTTGTGACTGGCCAGCCCCTCTCCTGTCTTTTGCACAGTGTAGAAGAGGCCCTGACCTGGACAGCCCAGCTAACCTGATCTCATCAGATCTCAGAAGCTAAGCAGGGTTGGCCCTGGTCAGTATTTGGATGGGAGGACCACCAAGGAATACCAGGCAATGGCAAACAACCTCTGAAGATCTCTTGCACTGAAACCCCCTTTGGGGTCACGATCAGTTATTTGCAACAAGAAAGAAAGAAAGAAAGAAAGAAAGAAAGAAAGAAAGAAAGAAAGAAAGAAAGAAAGAAAGAAAGAAAGAAAGAAAGAAAGAAAGAAAGAAAGAAAGCATCCCAAAGTGCCACAAATTGTCCTGTCATTCACCAAGGTGTAGAAAGCATGTACTTGGATCCACTGGAGCACTTCTGCAGATAAAAGGATTTTCACCTGCAGAGCATGACTCTCTCAGCTCCCTCCTCCTGCTTCAGCCCCAAATGCCCGCCAGACTTCTCTTAGAGCAGGAAGAACGTTTCATTTGGAGCTGAAGTAAGAGTGAGGAGGTGAGAACGTCACACACTGCAAGCAGCAATCCTATCTGTAGAAATGCTCCAAGCCACTGATCTCTTCCGCTTCTGGTCACCCTAGCTGGAATGAAACCCATTTCAAGGTAATGCTTTGGCCACAGCACTTTGCACATTTACTGGAATAACAGCTCCACTGAACTTAGTAGGGCATACTTGCAAGTTAGCATGTTTAGGATTGGTTTTCAAGATGCTTTTCTGCTGGCTGCTGGAAGATCTTGTTTCCTTACAAAATACCATGCAGCAACTTCCATATAGTCCAGGAGGGTAATGGCTGATACCTCTAGATGTCTAGCCAAATGCGGGACAATTCTGAACTTGTAAAGCCTCTTTTAGAATGAACTCTGGCCTCAGCTAAATTTCCTCATTAGAGTCTAGTTCCCCAGAGAATGTTTTCCTCTGTGATTTTGCAAGGGAAAGCTCTGGCTACACAGCATCTCTTTTAACAATGCTGATGGCAAAAAAACACAGGACATCTCTTGAGTGGCCGGGGGCAAAGGAAGACAGCTCTGCTATCTTTAAAAGGTATGTAAAAGAGCCAATTTCAGGCAGTGTGGTTTCTCCCTGACAAGCTGCCCCTGCCAAAATCCCATCTTCTTGGTAATAAGTAAAGGTAAAGAAATCCTTCAGGAGATTTCTCCTCCTTTGGGGGTGGAGGGGCTGTGGCTCAGGAGAAGAGACTCTGTGTGACATCCAGAAAGTCCCAGGTTCAATTCCTGGCATCTCCAGTTTTTTAAAAAGGACCAGGCAATAAGTGATGTGCAAGACCTCTGCCTGAGACCCTGGAGAGCTGCTGCCAATCTGAGTAGGCAATACTGACTTTGATGGACTGATTGTCTGATTCAATATAAGGCAACTTCATGTCTTTCTGTCCTCTTTTGTCTATATCCACAACCCCTTTACTCAACATATAAATATTTCAGTCAGTAATATTCCTGCTACCATTATAGCAGGGAACACAAAAAACAAGCTAAGTAACTTCACTTACTAAACATAATGAAAATTATGCACACACACACACACATACGTGTGTGTGTATATATATATATATCCCTCCTACATTATGTATGCTCACTGCTTGGCTAAGTGCCCTCCTCCCACCAGCAAAAGCAATGAAAAGTAAACAATCAAATAGGAAAGATGTTCCAACAGATAGACCTACAAATAAAAGAGCAAAATATGAGTTGCAGGGAAAAATCAACCAAGGAGAGCAGCAAATTAGAAAGTTAAAGTTTCATCAGCAACAACAGTAGTAGGAGCTCTCTTACCATAGTGACATGAAAAAACGAAACCAAGCTCTCACTTGAAAAACAGTAGCAGCAGCAGTAGACCCAGGCAACATATGGCAGAAAGGCTTAACAGGGTTACCTAATGCATGTGCAGTGAATGTAATAAAGGCATGGGTTTGCCAGGTCCCCCTCGGCCGCCGGCCAGGCAGGATTCAGATCTTGCTTTTGGAGAGGTTAAACTCTCTGGAAAGCAGAACTGCCAGCTCCAGGTTAGGTAGTTTCCGGAGATCTATGAACGAAGCCTAGGCAGGGTGGGGTTTAGGAAATGGGGGAACCTCCATGGTACAGAATGCCACAGAGCCCAGTCCACCCTCCAAAGTAGCTGTTTTCTCCAGGGAACTGACATCAGTAGTCTAACTACAGGAAATCTCCAGGCCCCGTGAAGGTTGTCAGCCATAACAAATGCTTTCCCTCACTGGTTCTAAGTTCCATGACTTACCATTTTGTTGCTTAGCTCTTTGAATTGGTGCGAGGGGGGGAGTCAATAGTGAGACGCAGCTTGTACCTTTAACTCAAAAACTCATCCAAAAGTCCTATTGCCAATGCCAACCTCTCCCTAAACTAAAATATAAACTGACCACTAGAGGGCAGACACACTCCAGTCACCAGGGCTTGCTTTTTATTTCGCTTCCCCCCCCCCCATATATATCCTGGCACCCATATTACGGCTTTCTCTCCTTTAGCATAATGTTAGTTTATTAGAGTATTTAGAAAATGGGCACTATGAAAGCCAGGGAGCAACAAAGGACCCCTCCCCTGTTATGCTGTTTGCTACCACATATGTGCATTTTCTGAAATTCCTTGTAGCAATGTTCCTTTTGGCACTGTCCTAAAAATGAGCATCTTTTTTTTTATTTCAGTGAACTGTGTTCTTTCACTGTCACCACAGTAAATGTTACTACATAGCCTTATAGCCTCACCTGAAAACCAGTACCATTAAGCCATATAACCAGGAAGAATGCAGGATGAAGGGTGCAAGAGTGAGGCCTGACCAGAACAAACAGTTTGCCTAGCATTTCTTATAGCCTGGCATGCTGCTTTAAGCAACAGTTAGCAAACTCAGTAGAAGAAGTTAGGTACTTCCTTGGAATTTTTATTTTTCAAAACAACAGACCTCAAGATATTCATTTCCCTATACACTGGAATACATATGTTAGGCACAAATTCAGTAAATGCTACCAACTTATGCACATGGGGTACAATAGCTGTAATTTATCCCTCAACTAACTTTTGCTGGATTGTACTTATAGGGAACAAACAGATAAAGACAAACAGGAGTCTTGTGGCATTTGCGGTGTTTTAAAAACTATCAGCATTTTATTCCAGCATAAACTTGTGGTGAACAGGAGCTCACTTCTTCAAATGCAGAGGGGATCCTTACTATGGAGTCATTTTATGCTGGGACTCCTGAAAAACAACAACTAACCCATAAAGGGCTGTGGAATGCAGTAAAGACAAGGGGAAATGCAATTATATAAAATTTAAATCTGATCAAGAATTCAAACCACTCACAGGTTAACACCTACATTGAGAGTGGGGGAGGAATTCCGGGTTTTGTTAATAGAAGGAACACCTTGAAGAAAAACTTGGGACGGATATTAGCTGTCATAGCAAATTGGGGTCTCTCTACCTAGTATGGATGTTAACTAGCTTAGCATAAGGAGTGAATAACCTCTGCATTTTCCTTGGTTAGATTTGATCTATAGGGTGGCCAGCTCTGGGTTGGGACATGTCTGGAAATTTTGGGGGTGGATCCAGGAGAGGGTGGGGTTTGGAGGAAGGGAGGGACTCCAGCAGGGTACAATGCCATGGAGTCCACCCTCCAAAGCAGCCATTTTCTCCAGTTTGGTGTAGTGGTTAACTGTGTGGACTCTAATCTGGGTGAACTGGGTTTGATTCTCCACTCCTCCACTTGCACCTGCTGATGTGACCTTGGGTCAGTCACAAGCTCTGGCACAGCTGTTCCTGAAGGAGCAGTTTGTGTTAGAGCTCTCTCAGCCCCACCTACCTCACAGGGTGTCTGTTGTGGGGAGGGGAAGGGAAGGGAGTTTATAAGCCGCTCTGAGACTCCAAGTGAAGGGTGGGGTATAAATCCAATCTCCTCCTCCTCCTCCTCCTCCTCCTCCTCCTCTTCTTCTCCTCCTCCTCCTCCTCCTCCAGGAGAACTGATCTCTGTAGCCTGGAGATCAATTGTAATAGCAGGATATATCCGGGCCTCACCTTGAGGCTGGCAACCCTAATGATCCAACTGGCTGTTGGTAGACACACACATCCCTTTGATGAGGAATAATGCAGTTCTGGAAGATTTATAACTAATTAAGCAGTAAAAGTAGGACATATTAACAAACATTTAACCTATGTCACATGGTTGCTGTGAAGTTTGAAATGGAGGAGAACAGTGAAAACTGCTTCGGGCCCCCATTAAGGAGAAAGGCAAGCTATAAATGAAGTAAATAAAATAAAATAGTTATAAATTAGTGTCTAGACGTCCTTAGTAGATAGCTAGATTCATGTCCAGTGGCACCTTAGAGACCAACAAGATTTTTGCGGTATAAACTTTCAAGAGTCAACGCTCCTTTTGTCAGATACGGCACAGAAAGCTCCTACCCTGAAAATATTGTTGGTCTCTTAGGTGCTACGGGAGTGGAATCCTGCTGCAGACCGACACGGCTACCCCCTGGAACTTGCTTCTTAGTAGACAGGCAGCATAAAGCTAAAAGATATAAAATGGAGCAGCAAACCAGAGACTGAGAAGCAACAGCAGAACAGGTGGGAAGCAGTAAACAGAATATGTCCTGTTAGCACAGAGGGCACCACCACACTGCCCTTTTTCTATACACCTGGCCTATAAAATGTCTGCCAAGCCTCTCAGAGCAAAGCTAAGACGGGAACTTGCTGGTTTGAAGGCAGCAGGCTGAATGCTGGCGGGGAAATGGGATTCTGTTCTGTCATCCCTCGCTCCCCCCAAAACCCATTTGTGATGCCAGCTCCGTCACGCTGACCCCTGTGAGTGAGGCTGGCGCTGTCAGAGTTAATTTGCTGCCAGTCCCTCTCAGACGCACGAAGGAGTTTTTGCTGTTTGCCTGTCATTTCCTTGCCCCAGCAGCGAGGCTTTTAGACTCAGCCTCCATTGAAGGCTGTTTCTGCAAACACCTCTGCATGAGAAATTTGGTGGCACTGACAGGTCCCTGTGTAGAGAGTTTGGAGGGAGAGACTGCTGGCAGGATATCCATGGAGGAAAGGAGAGCGGCCAGAGAAACAGGCCTTTGAACTGTTCCGCTTCTGAAGAGGAGTCAACAGGACATGGTGGCACAGAGCAAAACATACAGTCTGAAACAAACATGGATTTTTTTACCCCAAGGGAAGAATATATGAGGCCTCAGAGAATTCTACCAACCCACCACCCATCTCAAACTGTTGCCATTCCCAACCATCCCTACCAATGCCTAGCAACCACAGATGACCCCCCCCGCACCTACAGCTGATTCCAAACACCCTTGTGACTGCAATGTTTTTATTACTTTATTTATTTTAAAAAGCTGCAAAGCCATGTAGAAAATTATTCACACTAGCCAATCCAAAATGGTTGCCATATCACCAAAGCCTAAAATGAAGCATCTTTTTCATTTTGTATATCTTTGCTGATTGAAACTGAGGCCTGGTCTATACATGCAGTTGAGTGATGTGGCAGAGCCCTGAGGTGACAGAACAGACCGCCCCATTCCAGGCTGCAGGTGACAAATGCCACTTTTGAATCCTCCTACCCCTGAAAAACTTGTTGCAAGTAAAAGGAGTAGCATATCAGGGAGACAGGCATTCACCCAGCCTGTTCATTGCTGTGCTGGCTTTCTACTTTTAGGGAAATTTATATGCAGAAGAATACTTTAAAAAAAAAGATCTACCACAATCAATCTGATTTGATACTAAGGTTGCCAAGTCTCCCCTGGCCACTAACAGGGAATGGGAGGAGGTAGGGTTGACCGTTCCACAGGGATTTGGAAATGGAGCCCAGCGGAGGACAGGGACCTCAGGGGGGGTAGAATGCCACAGAGTCCATGCTCCAAAGCATCCATTTTCCCCAGGGGAACTGATCTCTGTAGTCTGGAGAGCTGTAGTTTCGGGGGATCCTCAGGTCCCACCTGGAGGTTGGCATCCCTAGCTGGTACAAGCCAAGCTATCACCAGGCAACTCTCACACCTCATTTCCATCCCATTCTCATCATATATAGACTAGGCCTAAACCAGTAGTGAATGGTGGTTTTAGAACGTGCCATTTTAAAAGTATAAAAATAAGATGACAAGCCACTTTTCAATCCGTTTCCAGCTATTATTAATTACTGCAATTAATGACTATATTTTAATTGCTAATTATTGGCTGCATTTAGAAATCATGAACAAGTTCTGGTTTATTATTTATTTATTTATTTAATTTGTATCCCACCCTCCCCTCCCGGGCAGGCTCAGGCATCCTTCGGTCTATCCTTGGGTCTATTCTATGACAAGGCATCCTTGGGTCTATTCTTGGGTCTATTCTATAACAAGGCATCCTTGGGTCTATTCTTGGGATCATGAGGTCCATTCCTCTGCCTATGGCTTTCAAAGCTGAGACTCAGTGTGAAATAAACTATGGTCTGCTGTGCTGGGGCATGTGACGTTATCAAGTGATGTCCTATTTCTTGCCTATAAACTAGGAGATCTGGTTCTTATTGAACCCATGAGTACTCTTGGAATTTTGAGAACAGGTAATGGGTGACGTAACAGAAAACACACTGGTGAGCACTGTGATGCCCACACAGACTGCAGGGGGGGGGGGTCACTGTTCTAAACCAACCCTTGTTTATAATTCCAGTTAGTTAAAGTTCAGACAACACAATAAACTACAGTTTCTTTCAAGTCCAAAACTCTTCAGTCGTCACTCCCCATATAAGGAGAGGGTGGAGGGGGAGTGAGTGTACAGACTGGAGAGTGCCAGGCTCAGTCTTTCCTGTCAGATCATTTGTGTGTGATGCCTGAATACCGTCCATGTCAGAGTTATTGAAACATTTCTTATAGCTATTGATCTTAGGGTTTTGCTGATTTAAGTGTATTGTTTCTGTTTTTATGAACTGCATTGAGAACCTCAGTTATGAAGCAGTCTCTAAAAAAAAGTGTTCCAAACAAACAAATAAATAAGCTTTGCCCCCGTCTACCATTCTGAGACTGTGCTTTGCTCTGCTGGTATTTGGGGATTCGGCAGCCTTTGCTCCTGCTGTCATACCTTTTGTTTTTTCCCCACTAGGTGCTACAGTGGGACTGATTGGATTGTTACTGGGGCAACGCCTCCACCTGTGTACAGTCCTAGTATTCAAAAGCTTGCTACAGGTGAAAGATGTGTGCTGAAGGGTTGGCAGGTGTTCCCAGGATGCAGGTAGACTTATTTCAGAGCCTGTTGGTGTCTTCCACAATGGTGTAGAATAGCTATAGCATATCTTGAGCTCTTGCTGTCTTTGCTACATACAGAACTTGATTGAATTGTGTTATAGACTGGTGAGAACTGAACATAAATAAACTGAACATGATCTGAATTCATTGCTAATGTTTTTATTGTTCAGGTTGATCAGGGGTTCAAATGCTGGTGAATAACAGATTGTATTGTGAACCTGTGTATTTCATTGTTTATTAATGGTGGGGAGAAAGGTAAAAACTCTCGGCTGTTCTAATAAAAGTGCTGCTCAGTCTGACACTAAATATACAGATGAGAATGAAGATGCCAAGTCTATGTTGGGTGAACCAAAAGAAATGTTATTTTTATCTGAATTGCCATATTTGGATAGGACAGGTGTGCTGAAGATAGAAGGAGAAAATTAGAAAAATAAGGTGAAAGCTCTGGAAAAACTAGGATAAGATGGGAAAGTATCTAGTAGAACAACATACTGACCTGTGTCGTAAGTTAGCCATGTAAGAACAGTAATTAAATAACTATACAAGTTGAAGATCTGGAAACTAAGCCTGCGAGACACAGTTTGCTAATGCAAGGTGCCCCGAGGGAATTACAGGAGGAGCAGTATCATACCTCTGTGGAAACCTGGATAGCTTCTACATAGTGACGTTTCAGGCAGAGGGAGGAACAGAAACTAAGAGCCAATCATCATGTGACATTGGAGTTTCCATGACTGGAATTCCCAGTATGTTACTTGGTGCTAAAACCTATGGTCCTAGGAGTGTAATAGTAATCAGGACTGCAGTGCAGGTGGAGGGTGGGTCAACTACTCCCCTTTGTGCCATTTTTGCTATCAGAAATGCCTCCTCAGACACCTTTAAGCCCCTTTAAGGAAAACAAACCCTGAAACACACATTGGCTCTGTCCCCCCCCCGGCCAGGGCTTAAAACAACCCAAGGCACTGTTTTCGTTTGGGGGAACGAGTAACTCCCACTTCTACAGATCTGATCCATATTAGAGCCATTACTGCTGCTTTTTAGAGCCAAATCATCCATCAGGAGTCTCAGTCACAGAACTCCCAATGTTCTGTGTAGTCTGGCACTAACAGATCAATTATTGTGATGACTCCTATAAACCTGTGGTGGTACAGTTCCACCTGTCACATAGGTATCATAGAGCTGGAGAAGTTGTTAAAAAAACAAAACCAGAAAAAATGATCTGGGTTTGAAATGTTTGGAGTTTTTAATTTAGAAAAAAACACAACCAAAGGAAGAAATAACATAGTGGGGGACCCAAAGTGGCTTAAATCCAGTGGGGACCCAAAGTGGTTTAAATCATTCTCTCCTCCATTTTAACTTCACATCTACCTGTGTGACTGGCCCAGAGTCATTCAGTGAGCTTCCATGTCAAATTGGGGATTCAAGACAGGGTCTCCCAGATCCTAGTCTTGATAGTACAAATGGTGTGTGGAGTGTATGGATAGAGATTCCCCTTCCCATAACAGTAGAATTTGGGATTATTCAGTGAAATTTAATAACAATACTTTTTAGTGTTGATGAATTGCACTGCACATAATTGTCTTATGGAATTCATTGCCACACAAGGTAGTGATGAGCACGGGCTTGAATGGCTTTTTAAAAGAGTGAGACAAACTCATGGAGGAAAGATCTTTTGATTGCTATTGACCTTGATAGCTCACTGGAACTTCTGACACCAGAGGCGGTCGACCTCTTACTAGATGCCGGGGACAAACAATGGGAGGCAGGGCTGCTGCCTGAACACTTCCGCTTGTAGTTCTCTCTGGCCACTTTTGGAAACAAGGTAGTGGACTAGGTGGTCTAACCCAGCACAGCTCTTGTGGTGTTCTTAAGCAAATAAAATGGAAGTCCAGCTCCCTCTCATTCCCTCAGCTGGTACTCCTCAGTCTGTTTCACACTTTCCACTTCATGTTTCTAATCCTCAATTGCAATGCAAAACATCCCAGTTTCTGAGCCATGACCTTGTCTTCAGTCTGCACCATGACAGCCACTATTAAAACCTGAAAACCGGCCTGCATGGCACAGGCTAGCAGTCCAGTATCCGATCAGTGGAGGATGTTTCTCATGTTATTGCTGCTGTACATACATGTAAAGGGAATTAGAAAAGAGATGACCAAGGTGGAGGGGACATGACAGAGGTTTATAAGATTATGCAGGGGGTGGAAAGAGTTGACAAAGAAAAATTTTCCTCCCTTGCCTAAAATACTAGAACTCAAGAGCATCCAGTAAAGCTGATGGGCAGTAGGTTCAGGACAGACAAAATGAAATACTCCTTTACATAGAGAATAATTAAAATATGGAATTTACCGCCAGAGGATGTCGTGAAGACCAAATGAATAGGCAGCTTTAAAGGGGGATTAGATAGATTCATGGAGGGTAAGTCTATCAGTGGCTACTAGCCATGGTGACTGAGGGGAAACTCCATGGTCAGAGGCAGGTGACCTCTGAATCCCAGTGCCAAGAGGGAACATCAGGGATGGCCTGGGCCTCTATGCCCCATTGTTGACCCTCCAGAGGAATCGGTTGGCCACAGGATGCTGGACTAGATGAACCACTGACCTGATCCAGTAATGCTCTTCTTATGTTCTTAAAAAAGAAATAGAGTTCTGTAGAGAAGGGAATAGTCAGAAACAATTGTGTCAGATGTATGTTTAGCAGAACAACTTCCAGGAGATTTGCTGAACATGTGTCTAAGCTGCATTATCTTATTTGTAAATTAGGCACATTGTCACACCACTTCCTCACCTAGATCTTAAGAACGCATGCTGGCAAAAGTAACTTCATGACCTTTATGGCTCCCAAGCCTCACTGACCTCTGGAAAAGCTTTCATGTGGAATGACCCCATAATCGCATGAAGGCCTGTCTATGCCAGAGCAAGCACCTGCCAGGCAGACACAGCCCTGTCTTCAGAGGGGTGTGTGTGAGGAGCAGCCTTCAAATGTGACAGCTGTCTTATGTGCTACATGGAAGTGTTTCCAGTGTCCTCCACATGCTGGCTGTGATGTTAGCACTGGCCCTTTGTGGTCAAACCTGGATTTTTATTTTTTGGAACTGCATGACAGCATCAGCCATTCCTAGCCCCAGGCGGCTGAATAGGTTATGAGCAGAGGCCATTTAAGGCTCGTGGGGGCCCCAGGACATTAGCTGTCTTGGGGGCCACTTAACACAACTCCCATCTCCTTTCTTCAGGATAACAGAACGGATGGCTGACTTCAACCCAAGGAACTGACTCTGGCTGCTTGTCTCTCGCTTCTCCTCTGTGCTGGAATGTCTCTGTGTGCACCAGCGAGGCAGCCATTACAGCAGCAGCCATTTACACCTCCTCCAAAGCCATTAATACTTCATTAACACCACTAGTTTCTGTGGCTTCATTCAAAGTGCATTAGAGTTTGTTGAACAGGTTTGAAGTACATTGTCTGGTTTTATATATATATATTAAAAAAACAAACAGTGTTGTCAGGTGCAGCTGCTGCTTTAGTTTGCCATGCTGAAAGGGATGTGTTGCTTAAAGAAAAGTGAAGCTGGCACTTTTCCTCCCTAAACTGTAGATGCACGGAGGGGGGGGGTGCGCGTTAAGGAATGGCTCTATTATCTCAAAGGGTTATACTGGTCCTGACTGTGGATGCTTTTGCCTATTAGGATGGATAGGGTGAAGCTCTTTCTAATAGCCACTGATATTCCTATCTTCCCTAAATTTTTGGAATCTTTTTTCTTTTTAACTTGGCAATAGTGTAGGCTACAGCTATTTCTGGTTGCAGAGCCACAAGTCAAACATATGCAAAACAGCCTACTGATTTAAAATCTGCTGTATGTCGGTATTATCCATGCCCTCCCATCTCTAGTATAATGGGCAAGCAACCACATATACTTGGTGGGGCTTCCAAATACATGCTTTACAGAATGTGCAAGGAGAACCAATGTAATTAAGAATCCTGGTGTACAATAGGTATGTGTTACTGGATATGTGAGTGCATGGTTGTGAATGACAGGGCTGTCTGTAGATGTATGAAAAAGAAGGCATGGACAGGTACGCAGTTTCTAGGTGCAAGATGAAGAGGTGCATGTCTGAGCATGGGTGTGTGCACAGATGGTTCTGTGAACAGGCTCTGTGTTTTGTGTGAAGGAAATCTTTAAGTGGATATGTATATGAGAGGGAAGACAGAAGACACAAGCAGTGTGTTTGGTCCCTGATAGATTCCAGTGCATTGGGATATACTCTATCAGCTCTTCCTTTCTATGGTCCAAAAGTGGGTGGTACTCACCACCACCACCACCACCCACCACCCACCACACACACACACACACACACAAAAGTGGGTGGTACTAACCATGCTGCGACTTTATTGTCAACTTATTTTCTATGAAATTCCAGATTCCATGTGGCTCAGAACTTCAAATAGCCTCTTTCAAAAACTATACCAAAACTCCAGTAAAGTGTCCTTCCCTCACTTGCAGGGAGAAACAAGATAAAATCTGTATCCCAAGCAGAGCTGATATAGCTGCAGCATGCTAGGTGCTGCTTCTCTGAACCATGAACATGGTTGCTTTCTGGCTTCGGATCAGCCCCATCCTCTTGCATGCCTCTGTTTCCCCATATTCCTACTCTGTCTACAACAGAAAAGGAAACTTGGAAGGTGAGTTTCCACCAAGCCTCCTGTATATTGGACACAGAAAAGAAAGCGAAAGAGGAAAAGGGATGCTGACGGGGCACATCAAAGAATGGTCAGGGCCCTGTCTGGGTCTCAGAGGGGTGGTGGAGAAGCCGGCTCTGCAGCCAAGCTGCCCAAGGTTACCTTGGTACACGGGCACAGGCTGGTGCTGACAAGAGCAGTGGGATTTTTTTATTATCATTCAAATGAAGTCATAGTCAGGGATTTCATGTGATTGGGGGAATAATAGCAGCCATTTATCTCCTGCTTCCCGCTCCAGCAACACTTTATGGGTTTGCGGGCCACGTGGTTGCAGAGAGCCCAACCTTTTTTCCTTCCTTCCTGAGGAGGCTTACATAGGAGGAGAGCTGGGAGACACCCCCACCACATCCCTCTCTCACAGGCGTTTGCGCTGGATGATGTGAGTTTGGCTAAGGGAGAGGAATCTGGTGTGACTTATGGGCACTGTCATCATTTAGTGTGGCTAAAGCTTTTCTTTGGGGGAAAGGATGTGTCAGGCCATAAGACTCCCTGATAACTGATGTGGGCATCAAGAAGAACTGGGAGTGGAAATGGAGTGGAATTCAAAGAAAGGGCAAAGCTGTGGGAGCCCTAAGTGTCCCTGATATAGCCTTGGTATCGGAGGCACCGTTCCTGAGACTTCTTCTCAGATGACGCGTACAGTTTCAGTTCCCCAGTCATGACCTTTAGAGAGTGTTCACAGAAGGCGTCGACTGCCTTAAACTGTAGGCCTGAAAAAATTATTTGATAAGGGACAGTTCATGCAGTGAGTGTGCACACACTCACAAGTTGAGCCATTTTTCATTGTCTAGGGACATTCCTCTCTACTTGGCCCCAAGGCAGTCTGGTCCTTCCACATGGTTCTCTTCAAGCATTTTAAGTATTCCCATCACACTTACTGCATTTGATTTTACTGTGTTTTAAATGGCCCTGAAGTGCTTTATAAAACCAATGTGTGAACACTTAGTGGTGTTAAGACACTATTAGCAAACATAAGAGCTTTGACTGCCCTGGTATAAACCCATTTTTACCTGCTTCAGTCAGTGGAGAAGAAAGAGCTCTCTCCTTCTCCATTGCAATGTCCTTCCCAGCAGGGGCATGGGATGTTGCTTGCTGCTGGACAGGGCATGGCTAGATGCCCCGTTTTGCCTGCCCTGGACTCCTGCTAAATTGCTGGCTTTCGCTTGAGAAGCAGGAGATCCACTCCTTGGATGCCTTCCAGTCCCTGGCCTGAGCATTCTCTAGGACAAGATTATTTGACTGCAGCTCTCGGCTGGGTCCCTTCTGACTACAGCTGTTGCAACACGGTGCTTCTAACTTTCTCCAGCTAGCAGAGCCATTGTGTCTAAGTCAAGCCGTTCGCCACATGCCCTGGAATTAACTTCAGGATGCACTGGGCTAAAAGGACCCATTACAATGCAGTTCATCAAAATATAGCTGCTAGGCTGGGCCCTGTGGGCCTCTGAGCATCATCTGCCACAGTCTCTAGCTGGGCTAAGCATTGGGGAGAACTTCGAACTAATGTTCCTGACTTGCTCGTGCCCATAAATTTCCCAGCCTGTTTCTGGGGAATAAAAAGTGCTGAGCATGAATGAAGCAGCCCATCCATCTCAGAGCCAGCTCCCTGCCTGGCACAGCACGGAAAAAGGGAGATGAAGGAAGGCGGGTGGAGAAGACATTTATGACCAGGTTTATGCCCAGATCAGGATGTCAGGTCCATGCACAGGGTTCTTTATATAGGAGACAGTCAAAAAGAGGAAACTGCCTCGGCTGCAACAGTAGTGAGGAGTGGTTAAATCAGGGAGGAGTGAGTGGCTTGGGGACACTGAAGGCAAAGGAATAAGAGCTTTTGTTCTTGTCTTCCTTCATGTAATTGAAAACCTGCATGGCCAGAAGGGTAAACCCTATGGCTCTCAGGCTTTGGCCCTGTGTCTGCCATGCTGGTGGAACCATCTTAGGGTGTCCTAGTGGCTCATTGCCTGCTCAAAGCCTGCATCAGGGCGGGGGGAGCCTGTTGGGGTGTATATACTTTCTGCAAGCAACTGTATTTTTATGTTTATGTCATTGTATAAGCTGCTTTGAATCCAGTGTGGGAGAAAAGTCAGAGAAAAATATTCTAAAGTAGGCAGGCATGTTATTTCCGGGGGGGGGGAGTTAAGACTTCCAGAAAAACATTTCTATGCACTTCTTGCTGCTGAGCATAGATTTCAGTATATAGCTTAATTATGAACACACGTCAACCATGTTCATAATTGGCATTAGATGACAACCTCAGCTAGCAGTCTGTTTTAGGGAGACTTAGAAATCTGTGCTGGTTGAGAATGCTGTTGGCTGTGCATGTTGAACATGGGTGGCTCCCGTGATGAAGACCTAGCAGTTTGGAGTGTAAAGGGGTTAACATGTTACCCTGTGATCCTCAAGCCAAAGGGGAGGCATCTACTGATACCTTTTCCAGACTGTGGAGCATGATGTCCCTGAATGCCTCCAGATTGTCTCATTGCTGTGTGGAGGAATTTTGGTTACAGACAACCAAACCATTATAAACCCAGACCTGGACAGGTCCCTTTGGGCTAGGGCAGTGAAAGGCCCTGCATCTTTACAGCCTCCTCCAGAGTTGGTCCACTTCCACTCCTGCACAGGCAGCAGATATTCTGTCTTGTCAATAACAATAATAATGAAGATCTTCTCCTAATGAAAGAACGAAGCAGATGGTGTCGCGTGTGGCTAGCCTGGCACAGGAACTGAATGGTGCGGGTGGGCGCTTTGCATGGCAGGCAATGTGCCGAGCCCAGACCGTGCTGCATCTACAGGGAAGGGAGAGCTGGCATCTTGCAGACAAACAGGCAGCAAGTGGTGGGGAGGGAGTAATTTTCCTACTGGATTCATCCTTTCCCATTCTGGCATAGGACGCCACAAGCAGGGCCAGGCTAAGGGAGGCTCAGTGAAGTGTCTTTAAGTGGGGTCCTTCAAGCAAGAATTTTATGGGCCGAATGCGGCATTATTCAGCCCTCTTCCCTGACTGTGGCTGGCAGGTCACAAGAAAAGGAGGGGCAGAGGGAAGAGGGGCAGAACTTCACAGGGGACCAAGAACAGGAGGAACCCTGCCTGGTTACTGAACAATGGGAGCTGGAGGCTGAGCTATAATAGCAGTCCTATCCTACTTTCCAGCAAAGCACTCTCAGAGCTGGCCCAGCACTCTGACAGAACACAGATCATGACCACACATTCAGGCTGGAAGTGAGGATACCAGAGGCAGTATTTTTACTGATATTATGACTATAGCTTTGGGAGGGAAGGCAGTGTGGTGTAACCTGATCTTGTCAGATCTCGGATGGGAGACCACCAAGGAAGAAGACTCTGCAGAGGAAGGCCATGGCAGACCACCACTGCTTCTCACTTGCCTTGGAAGCCCCTTGCTGGGGTCAACATAAGCTGGAAGCTAAGCAAGGTTGATACTTGGGTGGGAGACCACCAAGGAAGGCTCTGCAGAGGAAGGCCATGGCAAATCATCTCCGCTTTTCACTTACCTTGAAAGTCCCCTTGATGGGCTTGCCCTAAGTCAGCTGCAACTTAATGGCACTTTACACCCACATTACTACAGTGTAAGTTGCATAACAGAGGATCATAAGACCGGTCTTTGCCCCAAGGAGGAAGAAGAGAAGAAAATATTGGATTTATACCCTGCCCTTCACAACCCAAAGGAGTCTTAGAGTGGCTTACAATCTCCATTCTCTTCCCCATCCCACAACAGACACCCTGTAAGGTAGGTGGGGCTGAGAGAGCTCCTTCGAGGACTGCTCTTGAGAGAACAGCTCTGAGATAACTTGTAACTGACTCAAGGCCACACCAGCAGTTCCAGGTGGAGGAGTGGGGAATCAAACCCAGTGCTCCCAGATTAGAATCTGCGCTCCTAACCACTACACCAGACTGTCTCTCTTGACAACAGCAGAGACAAGAGGGAAAGAGAAGGAGCCAGGGGGACAATAGAGGGCTTGACCTGCAGATGTGCATTCTTTGGCTTTGTTTCTATGGTGAGAGAAGATGAAAGGGTTCAGCCAGAGGCTTCATGGCAAAGATGGGGTCTGAGGTGGGATCTGGGAGAAGTGCGAGAGGTGGCATCATGGGAGTCTGGGGGAGCAGGGGTCCATTTGGCACAGTGACCCGTAATAATGGGGCATGCTCTGAAAGGAAATGGGGCTTGTTGGATTCCCAGGTGAGGGCAGAAATGGGCAGGCTCTGTGTCGTCATGGCAGTGGTCAGAGCAGGGCAGTTTTGCTAGCCCTGTCAAGCTGCTGCTGTGGGCAACTGCCTTGAGCGGCTGGGCAGCCTTCTCGAGCACTGAGGGTTGCTTCCCGCAGCAGAGAAGCCTGCCAAGGATCTGAAGGGATCTTCTGTCAGTGAACCATACCAGGTGGTCTGGAGCAGTGCTTGGCTCACTGCACCAGTCACCGGCCTTACTTCCCTCCCCTCTGAAGGGGTCATCTTGGTTCACTGCCAGCAGCCAGTGGGAAGCTGGCACATGGCCAAGCCTGGAAGCACTTGTCCCCTTCCCCCCTCCTGCCTTGGTTGCCTGTGCACTAGGAACATTGCCAGGGCATACTCCCATGGTCTTATTCCAGGCTGTCCATGATTGATGGCTGGGAGGGCTGAGGACACGTCCCTCTCCTCCTGCAGAGCTCCCAGATTAGCAGAGCATGGTGGAGAAGTACGCACGGTTTGCAGGCTGTGCTTTATCCTAGCTGTCATTATTCTGGGTCATGGTTGATGCACTGTGCATAGGACCAGTTTTTGGAGTTGATGGTACAATGGAACTTTGACTACACCAAATTGTCCTTTTACCCAGGATCACGTAAGTGGTACTGTAGAAGGTCATGAAGATAAAGTAACAAGCACAGTGGCAAAACCACAATAAGCAATGGCTATGAAGAGGAATACCACTGCATGGGACCAGGGGGAAGGGAATGTGTTTTTTGCTACCCAGGCCCTGCAACTGCTATTTGTGTTACACTTTTGCTGCTTGTACAAAGCACAGAAAGAAGGGTGCTGTGTTTCCTGTTCCAGGTCTACCCTGCAATTCTTGTAATGCACTTCATCCGTGCCTTTCCTGGCTTATTAAAGCAGGCCACGAGGGGTTTCGAGGTGCCATAAGGGAGATTATCAACAAGTCCCTCTTGGAGGGATGGTTCCCTGAGGCACTCAAGGAGGCAATGGTCCGTCCTCTCCTGAAAAAACCAACTCTGGACCTGGCTGGATTGGCCAACTATCGGCTGGTGTCCAATTTGCCCTATTTGGGCAAATTGATTGAGAGGGCGGTGGTGACATAGCTTCAGAGCTTTCTGGATGACGCTTCTGTCCTCGATCCATTCCAGTCTGGCTTTCGCCCAGGTCACAGGACAGAGACAGTGCTGGTTGCCCTTACTGATAACCTTCGGAGGCATTGGGATCAAGGCGGTGAGGCAGCACTGTTGTTGTTAGATCTGTCGGCCGCGTTTGACATGGTCGACCACCAATTGCTGACCCACCGCCTCACTGGCGTGGGGATACAAGGGCTTGCTCTTCAATGGCTTGCCTCTTTTCTCCAAGGTCGGGGACAGAGGGTGGCGATAGGGGAACAGTAGTCTTGGAGGCACCCACTTGAATGTGGTGTGCCTCAGGGGCCAGTGCTTTCCCCAGTGTTGTTTAACATCTATATGCGCCCCCTCGCCCAGATTGCCAGGAGGCATGGGCTGGGTTGCCATCAATATGCTGATGACACGCAGCTCTATCTGATGTTGGGCGGCCAGTCAGGCTTCGACCCAGAAGATCTGAACCGGACACTACAGGCCGTGGCTGGTTGGCTCAGGCTGAGCCGGCTGAAACTAAACCCAGTGAAGATGGAGGTCCTGTGCCTGAGTCAGAGCAGACCAGGGTTGGGGCTCCCTCTCCCGACCTTTGATGGGGCGCTGTTCGTGCCAGCGTCGGAGGTTAGGAGTTTGGGAGTGCTCCTGGACCCCTCCTTAACTATGGAGGCACACTTGGCAGCCACTGCCAGATCAGCATTTTATCATCTTAGGCTGATTCAGCAGTTGGTTCCCTTCCTCAGCCATGATGACCTGGCTACAGTGATCCATGTGACGGTCACCTTGAGGCTAGACTACTGTAATGCTCTCTACATGGGGCTGCTTTTGGAGCAGATCCGGAAGCTGCAGCTAGTGCAGAATGCAGCAGCCAGGCTGACGATGGGTCTCCCCAAGTGGGAGCACATCCGGCCTGGGCTGAAAGCGTTGCACTGGCTGCCAATACCATGCCGAATCCGTTTCAAAGTGCTGGTACTTATCTTTAAAGCCCTATATGGCCAGGGTCTGACTTACCTGAGGGACTGCCTTTCCCCACATATACCCCCAAGAGCACTTCGGTCCAGGGCACAACATCACCTGGTGGTTCCAGGCCCCCGGGAGGCAAGGCTTGCCGCGACAAGGGCCAGGTCCTTTTCGGTGGCGGCCCCTTCCTGGTGGAACGAGCTCCTGGAGGAGATCAGGGCCCTGTGGGACCTTATACAGTTATGCAGGGCGTGCAAGATGGAGCTCTTCTGCCAGGCTTTCACATAAGGGCCGCCACTACCACCACCACCAATGAGGTGGACAACATCGGGGTTAAGGATGCCTGGGAAGATCTGCCACGACTCTGCGTGACTGATATCATCGGACCTACCTCTTCAGGATCAGTTATAGGATAACATGATCCCCAGAGAACTGTCTGTTGACCTGCATATATTCTGGGACCATCTTGCTTTCAATTGTTCAATTGTTGTTGTGATTAATTGTTATCAATGCTTTTATTGTTTTTATCTTGTTTTATATGGGCTCTGCCCCTTGTAAGCCGCACTGAGCCCGTTCACGGGGAGGGCGGGGTAGAAATCCAAATAAATAAATAAATAAATAAATAAATAAATAATAAGCAGGACTAGATCCAGCTTCCTTGCAGGGGAAATGTCACTTTGCAAAGCTGGCACAGGAGATGATCGGCCAGACTCCTGGAGAGCAATGTGGCAGGCTGTGTGCAGAGTGCAGGCTTGGCACAGACAATGTCCCAGGTTTGGTCTCTGGCATATCAAAGGGTAGCATGGCCTGGGGAAATCCTCTGCCTGTGACTGTGGTGAGCTGCTGCCAGTCACTGTAGCATTGGCCTAAATGTGCCAATGTCATTTCCCTATATCCTCAAGTACAAAAAAGGAATGGCGGGTACAGGCTGTACATTTATACATTTGCAATGAATAACAAGTTCTTAGATTACATTTCAGGGTCCTGCTAAAGGAGGCAAGAATTTGGGGAAGGCTGCTCTCCTGCTAGCTGGCACTGCCAACTGGGGCTGCTGGATTTTGATTTACAGTGTCCAAAGGTTCTCTTAAACATTTGGCACAAAACTGTGCAAAGATGGCTTTGCTGTTCCTCTTGCCCTAGCCCCATGCTTGACAGAGTCAAATGTATGAAGCGCACAGGCACACACCCCTGGTCCGGCAGGGCTGAGCACGGTTGTGATATTACTGTGGTTTGCACTGTGACAGCATCAGTGGGAACCGTGCCTGCGCAGTGCTGCAGAGATGAGCAACAGAGATCAGCTTCTTCTTCAGCTGCCCCATTTATCTGTGAACTGCCCCTCGCCGGCTGCGCAGTTCCTCCAATCCAGGCCAACATGTGAGCAGCCGCTTGGTTTTGCCTGGGCGAGATCGATGCCTAAGCTACAGCAATGGTTTACAAACATCTATTGACGAAATATGAGCAAATCCATTAAAGTAGCGGCTCTGTAACAAGCGCCCACCTGATAATTTGATTCTCTCCCCCCCTTCTCCCCAAAGCCAGAGTGACGCGATCAATCCTGCCACTTTGCAGGCCACCTCATTACAGCTAAACCTAGTCCTGCTGTAGCCCCCAATGGCTCCAATCAACACACTCAGCAAGGAAGCCTGTGCTGGCCCAGAGAAGGGCGCGTGCCAGCAGGAGTTCCCCCGTGGGCCCTTTAATCCAGCGGCATGGGGGGGGAAATCCCTACCAAAACACACCCTGGCAACATCTTCCCTGCATACAAAATCTGGGTGTGAGTGCACATACAACACATCTTCTCCCCGCAGAGGCTCTCCAAACAAAGACGCCTGAACTGTTCTATTAAGGTTTCATCTTGGTTTATAGGCTGCCTTGCTGGGGCTGCGACTGAACCACATGCGGTGTGTGCAGAGGTATCATCATGCTGCTAATCCTGGCTTGGCAGCTCTATGGATCCACCCTTCATAGCTGTTGAGAACTAGGACATTCTATAAAATCCAAAG